>CP106733.1:111211915-114141363 GCA_025506655.1 Gossypium rotundifolium | reverse complement strand
AAATTTAACAACTTTACTCAGAGTAACTTTATCAACGGAGTAGCAATCATCAAGAAGCCTTTCACAAACCATCTATAATATCCTGCTAGTCCTAAAAAGCTATGAACTTTAGACACATTCTCGGAGGCTTCTATTCCACAATAGTAGAGATTTTGCTCGAATCAACTCTTATTCCTGCAGTTGATATAATATGCCCGAGAAAACCAACCTCACGTAACCAAAATTTGCATTTGCTAAACTTGGCATACAATTGTTTATCACGCAAGGTTTGTAGCACAGTTCTCAAATGTTCGACATGCTGTGTCTCATAACACGAATAGATCAAAATATCATCAATGAACACCACTACAAAATGATCCAAATACGATCTAAATATTCGATTCATCAGATCCATAAACACTGCAGGAGCATTTGTTAGTCTGAAAGGCATCACTAAGAATTCGTAATGTCTATATCTCATTTTGAAAGTAGTTTTCGGCACATCGAATTCTTTAACTCTCAACTGATAGTAGTATGATCTCAAATCTATCTTAAAAAACACTGTAGCTCCTCTCAGTTGATCAAACAAATCATCGACACGAGGCAACGAATATTTGTTCTTTATCGTCACTTTGTTCAAATGTCGATAATCAATACATATTCTCATAGTTCTATCTTTCTTTTTCAAGAATAACACAGGAGCTCCCCAGGGTAAGAAACTCGATCGTGCAAACCCTCTGTCAGTCAATTCTTGCAACTAAGATTTCCACTCTTTCAATTCGGTTGGTGCTATTCTATATAGAGCTATCGAAATAGGAGTGGTCCCCGACACTAATTCAATACCAAATTCAACTTCTCGAATTGCAAGTAATCCCGATAACTCTTCAGGAAACACATTTGGAAACTCACAAACCACAGGCACAGATTCAACTTTCTTTTTTGACACTTTTGTATCAATCACATACACCAAATAGGCTTCACAACCCTTTCTTACATAGTTTATAGCTTTCATCGTAGATACAACAGTTGGTAATCCTTTCATATCACTGGATTCAATTCGAACTATCTCACCATTCTGACTTTTCAACTCAATACTCTTTCTTTTACAATTCACGATGGCATTATGTAAGCTAATCCATATCCAAAATTATGCCAAGCTCATCAAATGGTAGTAACATAAAATTGGTCGGAAAACATATATCAGGAAACATCAATGGGCAATTCTTGTACACCTTATCCACCAAGACACACTTGCCTAAGGGGTTCAATACTCTAACCACAAATTCAGTAGACTTAACAGGTAGAGTCTTATTCGATACTAGATTCATACACACATAGGAATGAGTTGATCCCGGATCTATTAATGCAATCACATCAGTATCAAATAAAGTAAAAGTACCAGTAATGACGTCTGGAGATTATGCTTCTTCTCGCTCGAATAGCATAGGCTCTAGCAGGAGCTCTCGCCTCTGATCTCACAGCTGTATCAGTTGTCCCTCTCTGGCTTTTGCTAACATTTTTGGTGTTTCTGAGTGTGATACGATCCGTCTCAGGATGAGTCAAAATGTATTTGAGTTGCCCAATCGTCTACGAGGAAGAGATAAGCCTTTCGGGAAATAATAGGAAAATACGGATGAGTTCGTGGAAGCTTAAGTGAATTTGTTTAGAAGATGGGTTAAGTTAGGAATGGAGGTGTTTAAGTGTGAGAATGATTCGGATATGGAGAAGGATAGGCTCAGTTTTATGATGAAAGAAAAATGGATAAAAGATAGATGATGTTTTAGTGGGAATGGATTAAAGAACTTAAACTAGAAACGATTCAACACAAGTATGTGTCACCCCGGTTTCTATAACGTTTAAGGTGGAAGATGGTAGTCGATGATGGACCAAAGACCCGTTACGCAGTGAAGTAAGAACCAATGGTATAATTAAATGGAAGAGAAATGTTTGACGCCACAAGCGAGCTTGATAAGTCAAAAATGAAACTCGTACGAAAATGAAGAGGAGATAACTAACTCGAATGAACAAAAGTCCATATGATATGATTAATGATCAAAAGTCTAAGCAAAAAATGATATCCTTTTTACAACTAATAACAGGTATATATAGTGCATTCATGTGGTTAGCTGAAGAGACAAATGAATTCAACTTTAATATGCAATTAAATGGCTAATCAATAGGTAAAAACTCTTGAATTCCTCCAGACAAATAACAGCAATTTGATGACTCCAAATGAGCTGATTTCAATGTATTTGAATGCTTAGTTTCATGCTTTCTTAGTAGTCGAATGGTCACCAGCAACTTAATGAGAAGTTGTAACTCTTGTGTGATCTTTTAAGCCTCAAATGGTTATGGAAGATGAATAGGTTGCTATCGAATTTAGTGGAGATGTAATGCTTCCATCAATGACCATAACAGCTCCCTTTAATGTTAAATAAAACTTTCCCAAGTGTGTAACCATTTTCACTTGAAAAGTCACATTAACTCTTCGTAACATCCCTTGAGTGTAGCTGAAAAGTTTCCTACATTCAAACACATTAAACAAACAAATTAATTACATTTAAACACTTATTAAACACTACTTTAACTTTAAACACATTAAGCACTTGACTTTATTAAATGAACTAAAAGTTAAGACTTCAATTAATGCAGCAACTAGTTAATTTATGAAAGCAGAATTAAATTAACTTAAACTCATGCTTCATTAAAACATCCTAGTAACTAGATTAAAAATACCATTAAATAAACTTATCTCATGATTAATAAATTAACCTAGTAACTAGATTAATTAAAGAAGCAATTATTAAATTAAATTCACTAAAAGAACTCAATTAATTAAACTAAGTTGAGTTGAATTAATGACCAAGAACCATTTATTGAACTAAGATGCTTAAATGCAAGTATTTAAAATGCAAACTAAATAAACGATGAATTATTTAATGCAAGACTTAAACTATCATGGGAGTTTCATAATGCAAGTCATTATTTATGATGCATACTAAACTAACAAGAAAGTTACATAATGCATTATTTTATTAAATGTAGAACACACAAAGTGCAAGTTAAAATTAAAATATGCAAACTTATTAATTTAAATCAAACTTAATTAAATTAAAAGTCCTTTAAAACATTGGTCTAATAACCAATCAAGCCTGTGAGATGTTTCATCTTGCACTTGGGCCCCTCAAGTTTAGGCCACTCTTGATGGCGTCGGAAAGAGTCGAACCATGATGTGAATAGGATTGCATCAGGGTGGTTACCCCTAGTCGTCACATTACTCGGTCTTTCATTCTAAACATTTTCTTCCTCAATTAGCTTTAGGCAATCCTGAATAAAGTGATCTCGCAATCCACACTTATAACATGTTCTATTATTATACTTGCCCCAGCACACTCCCACATGTCGTCTCCCACATTGTCTACACTCAGGCTTATTACTTTTAACGCTACCAACACTTGATTCATTTGGAGCTTGAGTCTGTGGACCAGCACTTTGTCTTGAACGATTGTTTGCATCTCTAAGTCTCTTTGTAGAAGGTTGAGAAAACTTACTCATCGATCTCTTTCTTTCATCATGAGCTTCAAAATCAGCTTTCTTCTTTTCTTTACTGAGTTCCTCGGCTTTGCATGCTCTTTCCACTAGCACAACAAATTCATTTATATCAAGTATCCCAACCAAAAATTTAATGTCTTCATTTAATCCCTCTATGAAGCGTTTACACATAGTAGCTTCGGTTGAAACACATTCTCTCACATATTGACTCAATCTCATAAATTCTTGTTCGTATTCAGTAACGGTAAAATGACCCTATTTCAGCTCTAAAAACTCTTTACGTTTCTGATCAATGAAGCGTTGACTGATATACTTCTTTTTGAACTCGACTTAAAAGAAATCCCAAGTGATTCTCTCTCTCAGAACTACAGATATCAACGTCTTCCACCAATTATAAGCTGAATCCCTCAACAATGAAATAGCACATTTAATACATTCATCCAGAGTCAACAACATCTCATCAAATACTCAAGGGTATTCTCGAGCCAAAACTCAGCTCGCTCAGCATTGTCATCAGATGTGACCCTAAACTCTTCGGCCCCGTATTTACGAATCTTGTCCACAGGAGGTTTATTCAATTTGATAGGATCTACAACTTGGGGCACCATAGGTACTTGTGGGGTGGAGGTTGTGGAGCAGTTAGATTCGTTCGAATGAACTTCATAAACCACTCGCTCATCATTCAAAAAAAGGCTTGCTTAGCCTCTCCTCCCTCACCACTATCATTTGGCTTAGATGTGGCCGGCGCTGTCCCTTGAGTGAGAGCAGGTGCGTTATTCTCTACGTCATCAGCAACTGCTCAATCAGGATCCATTACTATATGAAAACACATTTTCAACTGTCAGAATTCATCACACTATCATAATTTCATATATGGCATGTATAGCTAGACTCACGCTCTACGGTTGTTTGAGAATCGACTAAACTGTAGCTCTGATACCAATAAAATCCGTACAGAATGGCACTAAAGGAGCTGGTTGAGCTTAAGGCTCAGATTCAAGAGTTGCTTGATCGTGGGTTTATCCGACCCAGTGTGTCTCCATGGGGAGCACCGGTCTTGTTCGTAAAGAAGAAGGACGGGACTATGCGTATGTGTATAGATTATCGGTAGTTGAATAAGCTGACCATCAAGAACAAGTATCCATTTCTGAGGATAGACGACTTGTTCGATCAGCTTAATGGAGCTGCGGTATTCTCAAATATAGATCTAAGGTTGGGGCATCATCAGCTTAAGGTGAAAGAAGCGGATATCCATAAGATAGCTTTCCGAATAAGATACGGGCATTATGAATTTTTAGTAATGCCATTCGAATTGACGAACGCCCCAGCTGCGTTCATGGATATGATGAACCGGGTAATTTCGAGGATGAAATTTTCTTTAAGGAGGGTAGAGTTGTAACACCCTAAAAATTCGAGTATCGATATATTGTATGTTTTGGTTTTAGCTTATGAATGAAAATTGTTTTCCTTCTTTTCGTGTTTATTATAGCCTTGAAAAGGGTATAGAATTATTCGAGTATAGAATAATTTTTAGTATGAAGAATTTAGTGAAGTGGATCAAGTGACCCTGATACTTAAGTTAATTTAAGTGTCTAAAATTAGCACAAGATGAGTAATTGGCAAGGTGGTGTTGGCGCATGAGAAATTGCATGAGGGGAGAGGTTCGAATCCCTTGGATAGCAACTAGGTGACTTTTATTTTTGCTCTCTTCTCTAATGTGTCAGCCAAGCTTTACTTTTGGATAAGATGGACTAATTTTTTTTATGGCAAGAAGACTTAAGGTTATGGTAAGCATGAAAAAAGGGGATAGAATTGCTTGATCTTGGGGATAGAATTTCTTAAACTTTGGGAAAGTAGAGGATTACAAGGAATGTATCAAGGTGGATGTTTTGGAAATTATTTCATGGCTATTTTGACCATGAACATGGTCGGTTTTGTGGTCTAAGGGGGATGGCCGAATATTTTGGTAGCATATGTAAGGATGGTAGCATGTTTGGTCATTTTTGGAGTTTCTTTTCAGAAAACTTTCTTCTCATTTTCTCTCCCTTAATCGAATGCAATTGGTGCATTGTGAGCATTCTTGTGTTCTTCTTTTAGTCATTGTTTTTGACCATTTGGCCTCAATTTTTGCCTAATCTCTCAAGCTCTTCCTCTCTAGTGCCGAAATCATCATAGCACTAAGGCCATTTTTCATCTCTTTCTTTTCTACTCTTTGGCCGAATGCTCTTTTGTCCCAAATCCCTCCCTTTGTTTCTTTTACATCCTTGAAAACCTAAACACATTTTTTCTCTTCTAATTTTCTCCATGGCCGAATATTGCTAGCATCATTTCCATCAAAATTATTTCTTAGTCAAACCTTTTTCTCACATATTTCTATCTTCCTAATCATTCTTTCAAACCAAGTGGTAAGAACCCTTTTCATTTCTTTATTTTCTAGCCGATTTCTTCATCTCTTTCTTCTTCAAAGTCAATCATTCTCCTATATAGCCGAATCTCTTTGTAGTTTCAAGTAAGGGTGCAATCGATCTCAGCGTTAGTGGTAAGGATTAATTGTCAATCATTTTTCTTTCTTTATCTTTTGGATTAGCCGACTTTAGGAATCTAATCCTTTTATTCTCTTTGGCCGAAACATTAAAGGAGGATTTTGAGATCCTTTTTGTAGCCGACGATTAAGGAGATATCATTCGGGATTTAAATATCCAAGGTAAGCAAGTGTAATCTTAGGCCGAAGGCCATGTATTTTTTTGGTTCATTTAATGCTAGATTCGAATCTAACATAGACCATGTAGGGATTTCGACATCTCCAAGGACAAGTGACATTTTCGGGATCTAGTCAATCAAGGTAAGGGGGTTTTAATATTCAGACAAGGCCATATTGTCTTTTAAGGTTGGTCGATTTTGACTATGATCTTATAAGGAGAGTCGACTGTGAAAAAGAAGGAGTGTCGGTATCGATAGTATCGTAACCACTGTTATCAGGTGTGCAACCTACACTAAATTTCTGATAGATTAATAGTATTATTGATAACCATGTGTTAATAAGAAATATGTATGATAATGGTTGCGGGTACCATTCAATGGTACATGATATTCAGGTACGTTAACCCCCTAATACTTCATTAATAATGCTGTAAGCATGGATATGAAATGTGTATGATTCCATTATGATTTTGGTGGTATTTTGTATAAAATCTGAATAATACGTATGTGCATGGGCATATGGGTGATCTTGATAAAGGGGAAGTGTTTCGGTGGTTTTTACCACATTATCCGGTGATTTCGATCACAATATTATGAATCCGGTAACTTCAGTCACATATTATAAATCCGGTGACTCTGTCACAATTATCTGGTGGCCATGCCACAAATTTATAATGGCGATGTGCAGTTGACTGCAGCGACTGCCTTCGATGGTGTGTAGCGAATGGAGGGTCGATTTAGTAATCCCCACGGTGTGATTGGCAGGTACGGGTGGTGTGTAGCGGATGGATATCTAGGTGGGCTCGGGATTGCATTTCATTTTATATGTACATGTGATTTAATCGGTTATTATCTGATTTGCTATATTATGGGCTTATGGCTAAATGTGATTTAAATGGGCTTTATTGCTATGATCGATTGGGTTTTTAGTGTACTATTACACATTGAGTCTGTTGACTCACCCCTCATGGGATATCTTTTTTAGGTGATACATAGCGTGATGGACCGGGTCAGCGAGAACTACGTGGTGGCCATTGCTCAACTCAGTATATGGGTTTTCTTTTAATTAAACTTACTATGTTTTCTTTTATTATTTGAAATTTATTTTGGGTTATGTTTTTGTAATAAGGCCGTTATAAACTGTTTTATTTATATGTTTTAAATTTTTATTCTGCTACGCTCAACTTCAACTAAATAATTAAATATTTTCGATAACCGAATTAAATTGTTTTGACACCTAAATACCTATGGTTCTCAACAAGATCGTACTTCAAATCTATTCTCTTACCACAAAATCACATGTTTTTCAAAACGACAAATGGAGTTTTTCTCAAGAAGCATACCAGATCCGATCGGGGCTTGTGGGTCGGGTTTGGGGTGTTTCATTGGTTGACACAAGCAAGGTGTTGGTAAAGTGGCAAGGTGACGCCACATAAGGTTTGGAAGGTGACGCCACAAGGGAGCAGAGAGGGAGCAGGTTCAAGTCACAAGATGTTCATTTTGGGGATTATTTTTGACGTCAAGGGGAACAGAAGTAGAATTCGACTGGGACACTTAAGGATGGGAGAGTGGACTGAGTCAAATATTTTGAACGAGTGGCTGAGAGGAAAAGGTGGAGTTTGAAGCATTCAAATTAATTCAAATTAGTGTTCAGGAGTGAATTGAGGAGAAAAGAAAGGGAAGGGCATGTGATCATGGTGTTGGCTGAATTTCAAACACTGGGTGTAGAGGGGGAATCGATTTTGGCCTATTTAGGGTGTGCTGAATTTCAAGTTTGGTGATAGGCATTGCTTTTCTCAAAAGTGCATTTTTAGCTTTGGGAGTAGTAGGTGCCGAATTTTTGCCTTCTTGTTAGTTGCCAAATCATTTAGCTTCATTATTTTTTTTTCTTCTTTTTCACTTCTTTTCTCATCTATCAACTAGGGGGTTCTCCACTTTTCTTCTTATTACTTTCCTTACTAGCCGAATTCCTTTCCCCTTCCTTGCATTTTCTTAAAGCACCATAACCGCATCCAAGGTAACTCCTATACCCTTTCTTAACAAGCTGAAATCTGTTTCTCATCTTTTCTCTCTTCTTTATTTGTTCTATCTCAAAGCCGAAACCCCTAAACTCCCACTCTCTTCTCCATTTTCTGCTAAAGTCGAATATTCCTTGTCTATTATTCTCTTCTCTAAATCTCCTTTACAGGCTGAATCTCCCAAGCCATTCTTTCCTACATTCTTTCTCTTTTGATTCTTCTAAAAGTCGAAACTCTAAAGCCACTATTGAGGTTCTTTTATCTTCATTTTCGGTTCTTTCAACTTGTTCTCTTTTACCATTAGTAATTGACGAATCTCCTCTATTGCTGTGCCAGTGCCGAATCCTCTTAGGTGCTATTGAATCCTTGGTGTTCAAGTAAGAGGTGATTTCTTCTATTTCTTTATCTTCCCTTTCGGTTTTTAGAAGCCAAATTCGAATGGCTAATTGGCTTGGTGGAGGCCATCGTTTGGACTTATGGTTTTTTTTTATTTTATCTTCTTGTTTTCTTTGGGGGCGCCTATTCTGGGAATCTAAGCTAATCAAATCATCTGAATCTCAAGCTGGAAGTCATTAATCTCTGAACCCTATCTCTTTTTGGGGTTTCAAGGTAAGGGGTTTTCTCTTTAGATATTTGTTTAGGTGCACTTATCGTTATCCGCCCTTATCCCTGTGTTGATCCCATATAGTACCTTCTGACAAGATCTTTTGGTGGAATCCAATACCAATCAAGCAAAGGAGGGAGTTGGACCCATAAACCCAGCCGCTATGTTTAAGAAACGTGCAGTGTCAGCAGTCCGAGATTGGCCACTGGGTTGTGGACCGGCTTCAGAACAGAGTCGTAGGCAGATTGTAGTCATTTCTGCTATCGATAGTGTTGACGTAGAGAGTATTATTTTGCATGTTACCAGGTGTGTAAACCCTCACACACTTTATTTTAACTGTAATATTGATTGTATGGGCTGAAAGGCTGAAAAAGGCTGTGTATACAGTCAAAATACCCTTGTGGGTAAGGCAAGGAGTGCCAGGTACGTATATGTAATAACTTATTACGAGTTTGGATGTATGTGATAATCTATTGCCTAGATAATAGCATGTTGCATTCATTATGACATATATGTTGTGCATGGGATATGGATATGATTATAAAGGGGAAGTGTTGATTATAAGGTCACTTAGTGATCGATAGCTCAGCCACATTTGATTATAAGGTTACTTAGTGATCGGTGGCTCTGCCACATTTGATTATAAGGTCACATGGTGATCGGTGGCTCTGCCACATTTGATTTTAAGGTCACATAGTGATCGGCATTATAACCGACAGCATGACTGTCAAGACGGCGTGTAGCAGATGGAGGGTTGATTGTAGAAATCCCCACTGTTTGATGGCTGGTACGGGATGGCGTGTAGAGGATAAAAAATACTAGGTTGGTCCGGGCTTGATGCATTCATGTAGTTGTATGATATCTTGTATTATTTGTATATGAGATTGTGGGCCGGGGCCTTTTTTGTGTTTTAATGGTTTTACACACTAAGTCTCTGTGACTGACCCTTTTTCTAACTTTTTAGGTAATCAGTAGATTGTGGATTTGGAAGCCGAGGCGGACTCGTGGAGGCCATGAAGTCTTTTCTTTTCGTAAACATTTTTACTGTTTTAATTTAGTTTTGAATTGGGGATTTTGATGTAATAAGGCCTTTCTGAATTAATATTTGGTTTTTATTTTATATTTATACCCAACGCAATGACTACTTAATCACGAATTTAAAGATGAGGTTTTAGAAATATGAGTTTGCAAAATCAACATTTTTTTTTAAAATTTCACTTAGTATAACAAATAATTGTTTATTTAAAATTTGGAATTTCTCCTAAACTAAAAATATAAACCTTAGTGTTTTTAAGCCATCGCCTTAACCGGAAAGTTTTCAAAATTATGGTGTTTTTTCCTAAAGACAAAAAAATCATTTTGACTCAACCCTGTAACATACCAGATTCTGTCGTAACGTTTAGGTCGGGTTTGGGGTGTTACAGCTGTGTACAAAACCATCGGGTTTTTAGTATCATTCCGAGGGGTTCATCAAGAAATTGTCTAAGTAAACATATCATATGGTTTGTGGTGATGAGTGCAGGGGATGCGTGCAAGTAAATGTGAGCATTTTATTTGTGGCATGGATGGAATGTGGTAAGAGATGAGATGAGTAAGCATTATTATGGAAATGTGAGTTGTTCTTGCTTATTATGTAATGTTGTTGATTGATTGGCATATGTTATGATGTTTATAGTTTACATGTAAACTTACTAAGCTTAAAGCTTACTCCCTTTCATTTCCCTTGTTTTATAGTGTCAAAGAGCCAGCTCAGGATACGAAGATATTCTGAAGATCACCCACACTATCAGCCCATCTCGGTATATTTAGACTTAGAATTTTGAGTATGGCATGTATAGGGGCTAGACTTAGTGAAATGTCTTGTTGTTTTGGCCAAGTGTGTTGGCTCCTTTAAAGATGAACTTTTTGTAAATAACCATAGTTGATGGCTCATTATTATTAATATATGAAGAGATGAGGTTATTCATGAATGTGTATGATGCATGACTGGATTGTTTGATCAATGGTTGAATGTGATTTATGTTGTAAGAGTTTGGGTGATAAAAAGAGCTTGGCAAATATCCTTGTTCTTGTCCACACGGGTAGGCACACGGGCATGTGTTTAGGCCATGTGTGACACACTGTCAGTCACATGGGCATGTGGTTGGGCCGTGTGCCCCTTGCATGTTAGTGTTGCAAGCTAGTTTCGACCATGGGCTAGACACACGGGTGTGTGCCTAGGTCGTGTGCCATTTATATGGTTGTTGACGTCATAAATATAATACCCAAGTTTTCACATGCGGCGAGGACACGGGCATGTCTAGGCCATGTGAAGGACACAGGCCAAAGGCACGAGCGTGTGTCTGGCCGTGTGAAAACCCCTATAGGTTCAAAATGTAAAATAAATCTCACACGGGCTGGGTACATGGGCGTGTGTGAGCACACAGCCTACCCACACGGACGTGTCCCATTTCACATGGGCATGTGGCCCTATTTAGGCAAAAATTTTCTAAGTATACAAAAGTTCCCAGTTTGATTCTGAAACCCTCCGTTTGCATGTTTAAGGCGTCGTAGGCCCATAATAAGGATGTTATGAATGTGAATGAGAAGTTTTAAGTTGGAATGAAATTTGATAGCCCAAAGTTGTACGTTCAAGCAAGATTAGTTCTATAATGCCTCGTACTGGTTCTGGTATTGAATACGGGTAAAGGGTGTTACACCTAACATACATACTTTCCCACACTATAAATGTTATAAGTGAATAAATCCATAAATGAATGTATGATAAATTCAACTTGGGTTGTGTCCAATGTATTGCCAATATAGATAAACACACTGTTGGAAATGTACCCATATTGTAGTAAACATGTAATTGTTTTCTATGTATTTGAATGATGAATAAATAAATTTCACATTTCACTATTATGTCTTTTGTATTTTTTTTCTTTCATATTTTACATGCATAGTAAAATTGTGACAAGAAAATATTAGTTCATTGATTGTATAAGTTCAAACTATTGATAAGTGGAATTACAAGAACATTTACATTACGAGAAAGACAACTTACTTCAGTAGATAATCTAAACAAATTCGTAATCCCGTAAAAGAATCAAAGTGAGCAGTTGATTGAAATACTGAGAAGGATTATTATGTCTCCTACAATTCCAATTGAAGAAATGGCTAGTCTTGGCTATCGGAGTAGTTGACTCCACAAATAGAGACATAGATGTATTCATTGGTAGAATGATACATTGAACTAGACCCAAGATCAATCAATTTTGAAACTGTTTGTGAATTAATTCACTTGTGACATTCATGGTGTGATTTACCTAAATCTTGAGTTAGGCTCTGGCCATGCGTATGTAATTCATGTGCTTTGATATAAGTGGAGGCTTATACTCTAAAGATGATTGAGCCGATAGATGGTATGTTGGGTACATGACAAGTGTATGGCATGACTTTATGAGCAATAGTGAAATTCATAGCTCAATTAAAGAGTTAACGATATCCTCTCATTGGTATTGTGTGAATTGACAAATATAGAATGTGGCCAAGGGTTGCTTGTTTTCGAAAGAGCAATTTATAACAATCATTTGTTGACAGTGATTATATTAATCATGAAGACGACACAATGGTGACAATGAGATAAAATAAGATTGTATTGACTGAACAAATTTAACTCAAAGGAATCAACGATATCATATGAGGGTAACACACACATGACAATTTCATTAGACAAAGCAGTTGAATGAATTGCTTTCGTAAAGAGTATACAATAAGGAGTTTCAATCATGGTACTTCTTGTGGACTGACTCCATGATTAAATAATTGCGAAGTATCAAAATGATTTGTCCCTCTGTTAGCTTAACAATGGCTCGATCGGACTATATTTGAATTAGAACTAAATTCTACAACTTTAGAAATAATTTAACTGAGCTGATTTATTTGATTTGGAACTAAATTTGGCACTTGTAAGAATTGTACAACTAGAGAATTTGATTAAAGAATTTTCTTGAAAAGTTAATTTGAAATGTAACACCTCTAACACGTATCCATTTCCGAAATAGGGTTACAGAGCATTACAGGACTTATTACTTAAACAAACATACATTTCACATACATTTTCCATTTTAAAATGAAAACCATTCATAAATAATCACATTGTCCCTAATACAAGCCTACGAGGTCCAAGTCATGCATTGACTAAATCGATAACTAAGGAAATATTTGGAACACTTAGAAAATTTTTCAAAATACAGGTGACACACGCCCCTGTGGCTCGGCCGTGTGTCTCACACGCCAAAGACAAGCCCGTGTCACAGGCCGAGTGGAAATTTGAAATGGGATTACATAGCTGTGTCCTAGCCCGTGCCTGACCCCGTGTAACTTTTTAACTTGGGTCACACGGCCAACCATACGCCTGTGTGACCAGCCCATGTGCCCTTTGAAAAGGCCACACACACATGTCTGCCAAGCTGTGTGCTAGACCGTGCTAAACCTGTAGGGTACACTGACTTATGCCACACGGCCAAGTCACACGCCCATGTGTTGGGCCATGTGGATCATACTGACTTAATTTTGAATTAAACACCAGGGGACACACGGCCGTGTCACTTGACCGTGTATCACACATGATTGAGACAAGCCCGTGTCTCTACCTGTGTAGACAAAAATAGGCTATATACCAAGCCATCTTTCTCACCCGAAATGCAACCACCTAAAAACATCAATTGACATATAACATAGCATCAATAGACATTCAAACTGATCTCAACCAAGCATAATTCATGCCATTGCATTACCATCAAAAACAAGGCACACAAATACCACAATATGCTATTCAATTTCAAACCAAATTCACATTCTCAATTCACTTAACTTGTTAACTTCATATATGCATTTTCTTACCTCTAATCATATGCATACCAATCTTAAAATTTCAACCATATGGTACTCTAAAATACCAATTCACAACAAGCATATAAATGACAATATTACACAACATAACAAAGGCAATTTTCACAAATATATACATCACCAAAAATACCAAAATAAGCCAACTCTCATGGCTATTAAAAAAACCAAACACTTAACATTTACAACCCAACTCAAATGGATAAATACATTACTAACATATACCAAAATGACCATAATTCCTATACATGCCATATAACCAAAACATAATTTCAAAAGTACTAAAGTGAAAGCTTGATAGTGTGATGCAATCTCCGCCAACTCCCAATCCATGTAATGCCCCGAAATTTAGGCCTAAAAGTATTGGGCCTTGAGCAAGGGAATGATTAGGAAACTGTGCATAAAAGTTTATGTGAGCTAGGAAATGACACAATCAAATGTCTGCTTCAGTTGTTAAGGGTCCTGAGAAGTGTTGGAAAAGTCTTGGCTTCAAACCTGGGCTTTAGCAAAAATTTTGGTTTTAAGTGGATAAAACCCTAGATGCCTGGATGTAGGCTTTTTAAATTATTCTGTAAAAAAATGACACAAGGAAGCATGTGGTCTAGTGGTTGTGGGGTCATTAAGGTTGCAAGAGAGCCTGAGTTCAAGTCTTAGCTCTTGCAATTTGTTTTGGTTTTTCTTTTAAAGGAACCTGGAGACCTCTTAATTAATTGAAGATAAAATGTGACACAAAGAGCCTGTTGGCAGTGGTGGTGGCGTTACAAGTGTGGCAAGGGGGTCTGAGGTTCGAGTGTTAGCATAGTATTATGATGGGTACTTGTTTTGCATCTATGACGCCTAGTTTGTTTGTGTTGTAGTGGAATTCTACTGAGGTGGTTGTGGAATTGGTTTTGGGGAGAGATTCAAGGGATATGGATGAAGATTAGTGTTGGAGGAGTTTGAAAGTGATGTAAATTAGTAGGGTGAGAGATTGTAGGAGTGGATTATGGGAGGCTGAGGGGAGTGATAGTCGAATTTGGTAGCCAGAGCAGGGGAATTCGGCTAAGAGAAATCTTTTGGTGCATTTTTGGCATTTGAGGTGAGAGTGTAGAAGCCGATTAGCATTTTGGGTTTTCTCTCATTGTGGCGTTTCGTACAGTGTTTTTGACCATTTGGGTTTGTTCCTTTTCAGCATTATTTTACAATTATTTTTCATTTTGCCAAAACTCAAGTGAGCAAATGCCAAATTCTTTTACAAACCTTCATTTCTTCTTTCCTTAATTTCTTATTTGGCCGAATCTGTTTCATCCTCTTTGCTTATACCGAATCCTTTCTCCTCTTTCCTCGTATTATTTTGTCAATTCATTTCAACAGTTGAATTTTTCCCCCATTCATTTTCTTCTCCTCTTGGCTTTCTCCTTTTGCCGAACATAATTTCTTTTTATTTTTTTGATTCCCTAAGCCGATTATTTTTTCTTTTTGATTTACCGAACAGCTTAACCTTGTAGTGAAGGGTGGTTTGGTCGAATTTTGCTATTGGTGATTGTCTCCGTTTCATTTCCTTGTGACGCCAACCTCTATCAACTAGCCGAATACTCAAGCTTTCAACTTTACTCTTTTATTTTCCACAATTCGGTTTTGGCTTTCGAAGGGGGAGGTTTCTCTGGTATCGCAGGGCATCTGAAGCGATTACGTGGAGGTAAAGGTTTTGGCCGAATGCTTCTTTGGTATTGGTAAGGATTATAAACCTTAGGTTTTAACCAATCATATTTATGGGAATCTGTGGTAGTGCAGATTCACGACTCTGACAAGTGATCAGTTCAGATCGGTGACTTTGGAGGATTAGTGATCCACTTGTGCTGCAGAGGCTCTGGGCGTGAGCAGTTATTCGGCTTCGCGAGTAAGGTGTGTAGTTGTTTTTCGTAAATGATAAGCGGCTTCAAATCTGAAAAGGGTGTGTAACCGTATGCCCGACTTTGTGACTATCAAACACGGAATAAATGTGTGTATTTGTATACAGTATTCAATGATCGGCTAAAAAGTCGAAAGTATGTGTTGTTTACACTGCTATGACTATAGATCGACAAAATGCCAAAAAGTCGAAAATATGGCGCGTCATGCCACACAAGCGTGCGATCGTATGTGTGGTGAATCGAGCCCACGAACATGGGCGTTAGTCTGTAGAGGCCACCACGAGCGCATTCGTTGTCTTGGGCTATTCTGGGCCTTGTTGGGCCGAAATGGGTTGTGTGGGCCAGTGGGCTGATGGGCCACACAGGTAAAATGTATATGATATGGTAAGTTTGGACTGTGACATTTACATAGCTAGGACTGTTATGGGCCTCGATGGGTCAAAATGGGCCGTGTGGGCCCAATGGGTTTGTGGGCCCACACGGGTAAAATCCTCGGTAAGTGATCATTGGTAGGTTGGTTTATTAGGCTCGCGATGCCGTATGTAAATCTGGACTAAATGGGGCATACGAACAAGTGGGCCCACTTAGGCCTAATATTGGGTTTTGGGCCCATTTGCACTATTTTGGCCGTGTAGGTTATCTGGGTGGCTCGAAGCGATGGTAGACCATCTAGGAGGTCGTAATAAGTATCGAGACCCTAATATTGTAAAATTACCAAATACCTTGTAAGGTAAAGTGACCGTAATACCCCTGTAGGGTAGAATGACCGTAATGCCCCTGTAGGTAAAATAACTGTAATACCTCTGTTAGGTGAAGTGACTGATATAACCCTAAAGGGTAAAATGATTATTTTGCCCCTCGAGGGTAAATGATTGATTTGTCTGTGATTTGTATGACTGATTCTGAACATGGCATTTTGCATACATGACATACTGCATGGGGTTGGGATATTGTTATGGAGGAAGTACTGTACTAGTGGCTTTGCCACAATCACTTTTATCGGTGGCTTTGCCACATTTATCACATCGCAACTTTATCGCGATCATCACATCGACATCTTTTCTGCGATACCATTCTTTGGCGACTTTCTTTGTGATGCTACTGATAGCTGTGTGCCAATCATATCACTTCTACTGATGGCTTTGTGCCTATCATATTATCGTTACTGATGGTTGTGTGCTGATCATATTACCGTTACTAATGGCTATGAGCCGACCATATTACTACCACCGATGGCTTTGTGCCAATCATATTACTGTACTCATGGCGTTATAGCTATCATGGTTATGGCTTTCAGCCATTCCAATTACTGGTAGCTTTGCTGCGATACTGATTAGTGTCGCAACCAGTGCTGATATTGGTGTGTTGGCTTTGTGGGTCGATTTTATCCCTACAAGAGTGTATGGTTGGTACGGGTGGTGTGTTGGTTGGATAGGGATGGGTTGCATGATTGCATTGTTGCATTTCTGTTAATGATGTTGTCACTGTATTGGGCTTAGTTCCACATGTATTCTATTTTTGATTCTAATACTATAATGGGCTAAGGCCCACCCTACACTGTTATTATTTTGGGTTAAAGCCCACATTATACTGTACTAAATAGGGCTAAGGCCGAGACTGTTACTCTATATATTACTGATTGAATGATAAGGGATTACACACTGAGTTTTCATAAACTCACCCCGTTTTTAACCTTTCAGGTAATCCCCACCGTTAGACGGTTCGGTCTACGAGGGACTCGGAAATGGCCACACTACTGCTCCTATTTACGTTACTTGGCTTTTATTTACTAATAGTTTTTGGCTGGGTTCTTATATTTGTAATAAGGCTTCTCCAATTTTATAGTTTTTGATCTGAGATTTTAATCATTATGGTTTATACTTGTTAGAAGTAGATTGTTGTTTCCCCAAAACGATAACTTTTTCCAAAACATTGTGTTTCTGCAACTCAATTTTTTTTAAATATCTCATTTACGTAAATCATTGCTTTAATTTAAGCTTCTGCAACAATAAGGTTTTGAAGGTAATAATTTTTTTATAAATTTTGATTGAAAATATCAAGGAGGGGTTTTCAATAAAAACATGGTTTTCGAAAAACACTTCAATGTGACACGCCAGATTTGGCTATAACATCTAGGCCGGTTTGGGGTGTTACATTTAATGGTATCAAAGCCTAGCTGCAAAACTCGACCGTGGATTGGGTCTTTAAAAAATTGAATTTCTGAAACTGTTGTTTGTTTTCGTTGAAAATCAGTAGATAGATATTAGACTGTATTACTACACTTAAAGTTAGAGTTTGTATTTATTCTAGAAATGATATGCGCGTGATATCCATCCGCTCCGATGGATAGATGGTGTGGTGTGTGCTTGTATTATTAGGATCAGAGTGGGCAGCAAAAGCGTAGTGTGGTAGGCTAGGATGTGCGACTATTCTGATAGTTGAAAAATTCGAGGACGAAATTTCTTTGAGGCAGGTAGAATTGTAACGCCCCGAAATTTGGGCCTTGAACAAGGGAACAGTTAGGAAACTGTGCATATAAGTTTATGTGAGATAGGAAAGGACACAATCAAATGTCATCTTCAGTGGTTAAGGGTCCTGAAAAGTGTTGGAAAAGTCTTGGGTTAAAACCTGGGATTTAGCAAAATTTTTGGATTTAAGTGGATAAAACACTAGATGCTTGGATGTAGGCCTTTTAAATTATTGTGTAAAAAAATGACACAAGGAAGCATGTGGTCTAGTGGTTGTGGCACCATTAAGGTTGCAAGGGAGCCTGGGTTCAAGTCTTGGCTCTCGCAGTTAGTTTTGGTTTATCTTTTAAAGGAACTGGACTTTGGCCTTTAGACCTCTTAATTAATTGAAGATAAAATCTGACACAAAGAGCCTGTTGGTGCAGTGGTGGTGGTGTTACAAGTGTGGCAAGGGGGTTTGAGGTTCGAGTGTTGGCATAGTATTATTATGGGTATTTATTTTACATCTGTGATGCCTAGTGTTTGTGTTGTAGTTTAATTATGCTGTGGTGGTTGTGGAATTGGTCTTGGGGGAGAGATTCAAGGGATATGGATGAAGATTGGTGTTGGAGGAGTTTGAAAGTGATGCAAATTGGTAGGGTGAGAGATTGTAGGAGTGGATTATGGGAGGTTGATGGGAGTGATAGCCGAATTTGGTAGCTACAGTAGGGGAATTCGGCTAAGAGAAATCTTTGGGTATATTTTCGATATTTGGGGTGAGAGTGTAGAAGTCGATTAGCGTTTTGGGTTTTCTTACCTTGTGGTGTTCCGTGCAGTGTTTTTGACCATTCGGATCTGTTCTTTTTCAGCATTATTTTGCAATTGTTTTTCATTTTTCTGAAACTCAAGTGAGTAGATGCCAAATTCTTTTAAAAACCTTCTTTTCTTATTTCGTTAATTTCTTCTTTGGCCGAATCTATTTCATCTTCTTTGCTTCCACTGAATATTTTCCCTTCTTTCCTCGTATTATTTTGTCTATTCATTTTCATAGCTGAATTTTCCCCTTATTCATCTTCTTCTCCTCTTGGCTTTCTCCTTAGGCCGAACATAATTACCTTGTTTCTCTTGACTCCCTAAGCCGATTATTTTTTCTTTTTGATTCATTGAACAACTTAACCTTGTAGTGAAGGGTGGTTTGGTCGAATTCTGCTATTGGTGATTGTCTCTGTTTCATTTCCTTGTGACGCCAACCTCTGTCAACTAGTCAATACTCAAGCTTTCAACTTTACTCTTTTTTTTTTCCACTATTCGGTTTTGGCTTTCAAAAAGGGAGGTTTCTCTGGTATCATAGGGCATCTATAGCGATTACGTGGGGGTAAGTGTTTTGGCTGAATGCTTTTTTGGTATTGGTAGGGATTCTAAACCTTAGGTTTTAACCAATCATATTTATGGGAATCTGTGGTAGTGTAGATTCCCGACTCTGACAAGTGATCAGTTCAGATCGGTGACTTTGGAGGATTAGTGATCCAGTTGTGTTGCAGAGGCTCTTGGCATGAACAGTTACTCGGCTTCGCAAGTAATGTGTGTAACTATTTTTCGTAAATGATAAGAGGCTTAAAAGCTGAAAAGGGTGCATAACCGTACACCCAATTTCGTGACTATCAAATGTGGGATAAAGGTGTGTATTTGTACGCGGTGTTCAATGATCGGTTGAAAAGTGAAAGTATGTGTTGTTTACACTGCTATGATTGTAGATCGGCAAAATGCCAATAAGCCTAAAATATGGTGCATGATGCCACACAAGCGTGTGATCTTGCGTGTGGTGAACCGAGCCCACGAACATGGGTGTTAGACTGTAGAGGCCACCACGAGCGCTCTTGTGGTCTTGAGCTATTCTTGGCCTCGTTGGGCCGAAATGGGCTATATGGGCCCAGTGGGCTTGTGGGCCACACAGATAAAATGTATATGATATGGTAAGTTTGGACTGTGACATTTACATAGCTAGGGCCGTTATGGGCCTCGATGGGTCAAAATGGGCCGCATGAGCCCAATGGGTTTGTGGGCCCACACGGGTAAAATCCTCGATAAGTGATCATTAATAGGATAGTTTATGAGGCTCATGATGTCGTATGTGAATCTAGACTAAATGGGCCACACAAGCAAGTGGGCCTAGTTGGGCCCAATAGTAGGTTTTCGGCCCATATGCACTGTTTTGGCTGTGTAGGTTATTTCGGTGGCTCGAGCTGACGATAGACCATCTAGGAGGTCGTAATAAGTATCGAGACCCTAATATTGTAAAATTATCAAAATACCCTTGTAAGGTAAAGTGATCGTAATACCCCTGTAGAGTAGAATGACCGTGATGCCCCTGTAAGTAAAATGACCGTGATGCCTCTGTTAGGTGAAGTGACCGATAGACCCCCAAGGGCAAAATGACTATTTTGCCCCTCGAGGGTAAATGATTGATTTGTCTGTGATTTGTATGACTGATTCTGAGCATGGCATTTTGCATACACGACATACTGCATGGGGTTCAGATACTGTTATTGATGAAGTATTGTACTGGTGACTCTGCCACAATTATCATTCATCGTGGCTTTGCCACATATCTTTATTCTCGGCGACTTTGTTGCGATACCACCGCCGCGATTTCTTTGTGATGCTACTGATAGCTGTGTGCCGATCATATCACTTTCACTGATGGCTTTGTGTCGATCATACTACCGTTACTGATGGCTTTGTGCTGATCATATTACCGTTACTAATGGCTGTGAGCCGACCATATTACTACCACCGATGGCTTTGTGCCAATCATATTACTGTACTCATGGCATTATAGCTATCCTGTTTATGGCTCTCAGCCGGTTTGATTACTGGAAGCTTTGCTTCGATACTGATTAGTGCCGCAACCGGTGTTGATATTGGTGTGTTGGCTGGGTGGGTCGATTTTATCCCCACAGGAGTGTATGGTTGGTACGGGTGGTGTGTTCGCTGGATAGGGATGGGATGCATGATTGCATTGCTGCATTTCTGTTAATGATACTATCACTGTATTGGGCTTAGGTCCATATTGATTCTATTTTTTATTCTAATACTTAATGGGCTAAAGCCCACCCTACACTGGGTTAAAGCCAACATTGTATTGTATTGAATAGGGCTCAGGCCCAGACTGTTACTGCATATATTACTTATTGAATGATAGAGGATTACACACTGAGTTTTCATAAACTCACCCCCTTTTTAACCTTTCAGGTAATCCCCAACAATAGACAGTTCGGTGCTACAAGGGACACGGAGATGGCCACACTACTGGTCCTATTTTCATTACTTGGCTCTTATTTTCTAATAGTTTTCATCTGGGTTTTTATATTTGTAATAAGGCCTCTCCAATTTTATAGTTTTCAATCTGGGATTTTAATTAATATTGTTTATACTTGTTATAAGTAGATCGCGGTTTCCCCAAAATGATAACTTTTTTCAAAACACTATGTTTCTGCAACTGAATTTTTTTAAATATCTCGTTTACGTAAATCATTGCTTTAATTTAAGCTTCTACAAAAATAAGGTTTTGAAGGTAATAATTTTTTTATAAATTTTGATTGAAAATATCAAGGAGGGGTTGTCAATAAAAACATGGTTTTCGAAAAACACTTCAATGTGAGACTCCAAATTCTGCCATAACATCTAGGCCGGGTTTGGGGTGTTACAATTAGTGGTATCAAAGCCTAGTTGTAAAACTCAACTGTGGATTGGGTCTTTAAAAAAATTGAATTTCTGAAAGTATTGTTTCAAAAAGGCTTGAAAAGATTTGAAGTTCTGAAATGTTGTATTGACCGTTTTTCTGAAAGTGTGGTACACCGAGTCTCCAGTGCCGAATCCGTATGTTTTTGAAACTGTTGTTTGTTTTCATTGAAAATCAGTAGATAGATATTAAACTGTCTTTCTATACTTAAATTTAGAGTTTGTATTTATTCTAGAAATGATATGCGCGTGATATCCATCGGCTCCGATGGATAGATGGTGTGGTGCTTGCCTTTATTATTAGAATCAGAGTGCGAAGAGAGAGTGTAGTGTGGTAGGCTAGGATGTGCGACTATTCAGATAGTTGGAAAAGTCGAGGACGAAATTTCTTTAATGGAGGAAGAATTGTAATGCCCCAAAATTTTGGCCTTGAGCAAGGGAACAGTAAGGAAACTGTGCATAAAAGTTTATGTGGGGTAGGAAAGGACACAATCAAATGTCTACTTTAGTGGTTAAGGGTCTTGAAAAGCGTTGGAAAAGTCCTAGGTTCAAACCTAGGCTTTAGCAAAAATTTTGGTTTTAAGTGGATAAAACCCTAGATGCATGGATGTAGGCCTGTTAAATTATTGTGTAAAAAAATGGCACACGGAAGCATGTGGTCTAGTGGTTGTTGCATCATTAAGGTTACAAGGAGCTTGGGTTCAAGTCTTGGCTCTTGCAATTTGTTTTGGTTTTTCTTTTAAAGGAACCTGGAATTTGGCCTTTAGACCTCCTAATTAATTGAAGATAAAATGTGACACAAACAGCCTGTTGGTGCAGTGGTGGTGGCATTACAAGTGTGGCAAGGGGGTTTGAGGTTCGAGTGTTGGCATAGTAGTATGATGGGTATTTATTTTGCATCCAAAATGCCTAGTGTTTGTGTTGTAGTGGAATTCTACTGTGGTGGTTGTGGAATTGGTCTTGGGGGAGAGATTCAAGGGATATGGATAAAGATTGGTCTTCGAGGAGTTTGAAAGTGATGCAAATTGGTAAGGTGAGAGATTGTAGGAGTGGATTATGGGAGGTTGATGGGAGTGACAGCTGAATTTGGTAGCTAGAGTAGGGGAATTCGGCTAAGAGAAAACTTTAGGTGCATTTTTAGAATTTGGGGTGTGAGTGTAGAAGCTGATTAGCGTTTTGGGTTTCTTACCTTGTGGCATTTCGTGTAGTGTTTTTGACCATTCGGTTTGTTCCTTTTCAGCATTATTTTGCAATTGTTTTTCATTTTGCCGAAACTCAAGTAAGCAAATACCAAATTCTCTTAAAAACCTTCTTTTCTTCTTCCTTAATTTCTTCTTTGGCCGAATCTATTTCATCTTCTTTGCTTCCACCGAATCCTTTCTCTTCTTTCCTCGTATTATTTTGTCTATTCATTTTCAATAGCCTAATTTTCCCCTCATTCATCTTCTTCTCCTCTTGGCTTTCTCCTTTGGCCGAACATAATTCCCTTGTCTCTCTTGATTTCGTAAGCTGATTATTTTTTCTTTTTGATTCACCGAACAACTTAACCTTGTAGTGAAGGGTGGTTTGGTCAATTTTTCTATTGGTGATTGTCTCCGTTTCATTTCTTTGTGACGCCAACCTCTGTCAACTGCCAAATACTCAAGCTTTCAACTTTACTCTTTTCTTTTCCACTATTCAGTTTTGGCTTTCGAAGGGAGAGGTTTCTCTGGTAGCGCAGGGCATCTAAAGTGATTACGTGGGGGTAAGTGTTTTGGCCGAATGCTTCTTTAGTATTGGTAGGGATTCTAAACCTTAGGTTTTAACCAATCATATTTATGGGAATCTGTGGTAGTGCAGATTCACAACTCTGACAAGTGATCAGTTCGGATCGGTGACTTTGGAGGATTAGTGATCTACTTGTGCTGTAAAGGCTCTGGGAGTGACCAGTTACTCGACTTTGCAAGTAAGGTGTGTAACTATTTTCTGTAAATGATAAGAGGCTTAAAAGCTGAAAAGGGTGTGTAACCGTACGCCTAATTTCGTGACTGTCGAACGTGGGATAAAGGTGTTTATTTGTATGCGGTATTCGATGATCGGCTGAAAAGCCGAAAGTATGTGTTGTTTACACTGCTATGACTGTAGATCGACAAAATGCCGAAAAGCCAAAAATATGGCACATGATGCCACAGAAGCGTGCGATCATGCGTGTGGTGAACCGAGCCCACGAACATGGGTGTTAGTCTGTAAAGGCCACCACGAGCACTGTCGTGGTATTGGGCTATTCTGGGCCTCGTTGGGTCAAAATGGGCTATGTGGGCCCAGTGGGCTTGTGGGCCACATGGATAAAATGTATATGATGTGGTAAATTTGGGCTGTGACGTTTGCATAGCTAGGGCAATTATAGGCCTCGATGGGTCGAAATGGGCTGACGTAGGCCCAATAGGTTTGTAGGACCACACGGGTAAAATCCTCAAAAAGTGATTATTGGTTTATGAGGCTCCCGATACCGTATGTGAATCTAGACTAAATGGGCCACACGAGTAGGTCAGCCCACTTGAGCCCAATAGTGGGTTTTTGGCCCATATGCACTGTTCTAGTTGTGTAGGTTATCTGGGTCTGTAACACCCCAAACCCGGTCGATACACCACGACCGAATCTGGTATGTTACAGGGAAAATGTGTTTGAAAGGTTTAGGTTTCCGGTTAAAAGTCTGATGAAAACTCTTTTTGTATGTTTTGTTCTTGTAGAAAACTTAAGCATGATTGTTTAGAAAGCGATAGTGTACTTGAAAACCCGGGAATTTTGAAAACTTAATTATACATTTAAGTAAAACAAATTTGTCACATTTGGAAATCCGAGTAATTTCTTTGTGTTGATTTAAACATCTTTTTTTTTTCCTTTGACTTAGTAAGAAACTAATCTCAGGTTTGAAAACACATTTGAATTATATTCGTTTTAAATTACAATGTGATACCCGATGGTAATGTTTAAAACATCTCGCTTTGTGATTTGAGAACCTTATTCTTTATTTTTTTTCCAAATTTTAGCCAGTTCTAAACCAATAGTTTGTTAAGACATATTTGAAATCAAGTTTAAGCATATAATCAACCAAAGAATAATTTTAAAGAGGCCTTTCACAAACCCAACAAATCCAAATGAATAATAAATAAAGCAAAGTACCAAGTTTAAAATCGATTACAAATCGACTTTTATTCATGGCATGGGCACCTCGAGTCCACCCCTATCGTGTCCGCGATCTAAGTGTCACTGAAATGATAAGGAGAAGGTGAGTCGCAAGACTCAAAGCATAAATCCCCTCCGATATATGCAACATACTAACACACATCATAACAGAGCAATACAATTAATGCACCCGATCCTAACCATCCGTAACACCTTTTCTACCCGTGTGGTACCAAACCACCGGTGGTGCCAAACCACCGGTGATCCAAAGTCACGATATCCATCAATGTGGTGCCAAACCCTTTGGTGACCCAAAGTCACGAAAATCCATCGTGGGGCCAACCCACGTGTGATACCAAATCACCGGCGACAATCCGTATCTCAAAATGGGGCCAACCCACGGTGGTGTTAAACCACAGGACGAGTCGCTATGAGGTGCCAAACCTCGGTGTCCCAAAGACACAAGTGTGATACCAAATCACCGGTGACCGCACCACGAATCGAATGATGGGGCCAACCCATCGTGTGATACCAAATCACTAGCGTCAATCCCAGTAAAATCAACCGTGGGGCCAACCCAACGTGGTGCTAAGCCATCGACGAGACGCGAGGTGCCAAACCTCTAGTGACCCAAAGTCACAATAATCAATCTGTGGTACCAAACCACCGGAGGTGCCAAACCTCCGTGTGCCAAAGACACGATATCATATTCCCCCTCCTCTCATATCACCCATTAACATCTCATACTAATGCAAATCGTGTGAAGTCATCCAATCATGCTAACATGTTTTAATATTGCATCTCATATCACATACATCAATAATCATAATAGCATATATCATTAATAGAACTTGTAATGGAATAGACTTACCCGGATCCGTGCACATACCCCGTAGGGTATCATATCAATCTATCATATCGTTAAGCTTTAATAGGCAATCAGGTTTATTAAATATATTACTAAGTAAAAGTGTGTTAGCTTACACACCTGCTAAAACGCAAGCTTAATCCCAAAGAACCAGTTTAAATCCCTCGATTACCCTGCTCCTAAAATTGACCAAACACGAAATTAGCACCTAGACCATTCGGCCAAAACCATTAAACCAAAGGGGTTAGCGTTTGAACCCTTACCTTACCCTTGGTTTGGTTTCCTACCAAACCCGAACCAACAATGGTTCCTCTGACAATCGGCCTCCCTAAAATGTGAACAATTAGTCCCTTGGAGACTTGATTAAATGAAACTAACGATTAGACCATGAACCAAAATCTCACCATCACTTACCAATCAATCAACTTAAGATAAAGGCCTCGTTTGACTGCTTCACTTGGTTGCCACCAAAATCCAAAGGCTCTATAAAGAAATCGGTTACCAAAGTAAAAGGTTAACGCCCTTCAACAAATGTCGAAATTGACCCTTAATCAAACCCAAAATCAATAAAGAATAAGAGAGAGGAGAAATGGCCATTCGGCCAAGCACTTACCTTCTTCAAACGATTGCAAAACACGAGATGAGAACCAACACCACACCCAAAAATCGGCCACAAGATGACTACTAGGAGAGGAAAGATTCAGCCAACACTTAAACAAGAAGGAAAAAGGATTCGGCCAAGGTGTTTAACACACTTATGTACGGCTTGAGTGGAAAGAAAGGGAGAGTAGAGGTGAGAAGAAATAGAAGCTATGACAATGGGGTTTGAGAGAAGAAAAAGGAGGTTTGAAGGGACAAGTTGAGGGGGTTTCGGTTTAAGAGAAATGGGAAGAAACAAATGGAGACAATCGGCTAAGGAGTTTTGGAAAAGAAAGAAAATAAAAGATGAATAGAAGGAGGGTGCTTTCGGTTTACACGAATGAAGATAGAAGAAGAAATGGGAAAGAACATTCGGCCACACACCAAATCAAGAGAAGCAAAGAAATTTTTTGGTAAGAAGATGCTTGGACTTTCGGTTTAAGGAGAAAAATGAAGAAATACACTTGAAATTTCGGCTAGCTTTTTTACTAAAGGAGAATTTGGCTTACCAATTGTTTTTGACCGAAAATGCACAAAATTACCAAAGTGAAATTCGGCACACTCCTACTACACCAAAACCGGCCACTCACCCCCCAAAAGCTCCCCAAGATTCGGCCACTACTCCCCAAACACTCACAACCACCCATTCAAACTAGTTTGAACTAGTCTCCCTCCTAAAATCACTCTCCACCCACCATTCAATGTGATTGACTTGGTCCAAGGCAGAGTTTGAACTGCCTACAACTTCTCCCCTCCATGCCGATAAAATAGAAGCCAAAATGTGAGCATCCTGCAGCTTGAACACAGAACCTCTCCCCCCTGCAAGTGACGCCAATCCAAGCTCTTAGTGGCGCCTATCCTGCCACTCCACCAGCTCCTTTCTTGTGCTAACATTTACCAAATAAAACCTTTAAACCCCAGCTTCCTCAGCTCCTCTCACCTAAGCCTAACAACTAAAATTTTTCCTACCACTCTGGCTTACACTAGGCTTACAACTAAGCCCCAAAACATCAAGAACAACAACATTGCAGACCAATTATATGCAAACAAAGCCACAACAAAATTGCCCCTAACCCAAGATATTACAGTTCTACCCCTTTAAAAATAATTTCGACCTCAAAATTACCTGGTCAGAAGAGTTGCGGGTATTACTGTCTCATCATATCCTCGGGTTCCCACGTAGCTTCTTCCACGCCATGATTCCGCCATAGCACCTTTACCAAAGGCACAGACTTCCTACACAAAACCTTCACATCCCGATCTAGAATCTGCACAGGTTCTTCCTCCATGGTCAAATTTGGATTTACCTCGATCTCTTCCACTGTTACCACGTGCGATGGATCTGAACGATAACGCCGAAGCATCGAAATGTGAAATACGTCGTGAATCTGACTTTGCTCACGGCAACTCAAGTCGGTAAGCTCTCGGTCCCACTCGCCTCAAGACTTCATACTACCCAATAAACCTCGGACTTAACTTGCCTTTCCTTCTTTTCTCATTAATGTAGTTAGCTCCAATGTACTTTTTTTGATAAGCAGCCTTGAAATAATCCCACGTAAGATCCTCTGCTGCAGCACTATCTCGAACCGTGAGCCACCACTGGTATGACTCATCTCGAAGAAGTGATACTATCCCCTTTAATTTCTCTTCAGCAGTCAGGTCCAGATCGTCCATGATCCACTCCGTCGCTTCCAGCCAATACTCCGCCGGCCTTTGGAGCCACACCTGCATACACCGGAATACCTCAAATTTCATTTGCTCGAAGTTGCTCAGGCGCAGATTTCCTAGCTCTTGCACCTCCACCTACTCCAGCTACCCTTTCCAGAACTCGCAAGATCGCTCAGGACATCGCGTCATCCCGCCCGATCTTGAAACTCACCACCTCCGGCTTGGTGGCGATCTCAGATCTCGCTCTCGATCCCCACTGCATCCTACTGTGTTCGAAACTGTCATCTTACCTCGACCACGTCCACCTCTAGCGCTCATGACTAAGATCTCTACTTGTCTGATTTAAAGAATTTTATGCATCAGTAATTATTCCACTGTTTAAAAGCAAAGTCTTATGAATACTGCTTATTAAAGAAGTTTTATTTTCGCAAGTCCACAGGGTCCTATCAGTTTCAGTTTCTAAAGTAATCCACTATTGCTATTCATCCACTCACATTTCATCAACATCAAAATTGCAAGCAATAGTAAGGGGTACTTACCTGGGCGGATTGGTGCCAGAGACTCGGTGCCATGCCTTTCAAACCATATACTTTTAAAACCAAAGACACTTAAAACCAAAATTTAAAACATTTTGGGCCTCGGGCCCACAGCCGAGCCTTTGAACTTAGCTCGATATTAATTGTAACACCCCAAACCCTACGATACACCACGATCGAATCTGTATGTTACAGGAAAATGTGTTTGAAAGGTTTAGGTTTCCGGTTAAAAGTCTGATGAAAACTCTTTTTGTATGTTTTGTTCTTGTAGAAAACTTAAGCATGATTGTTTAGAAAGCGATAGTGTACTTGAAAACCCGAGAATTTTGAAAACTTAATTATACATTTAAGTAAAACAAATTTGTCACATTTGGAAATCCGAGTAATTTCTTTGTGTTGATTTAAACATCTTTTTTTTTCCTTTGACTTAGTAAGAAACTAATCTCAGGTTTTAAAACACATTTGAATTACATTCGTTTTAAATTACAACGTGATACCCGATGGTAATGTTTAAAACATCTCGCTTTGTGATTTGAAAACCTTATTCTTTATTTTTTTCCAAATTTTAGCCAGTTCTAACCCAATAGTTTGTTAAGACATATTTGAAATCAAGTTTAAGCATATAATCAACCAAAGAATAATTTTAAAGAGGCCTTTCACAAACCTAACAAATCTAAATGAAAAATAAATAAAGCAAAGTACCAAGTTTAAAATCAGTGCAAATCCGACTTTTATTCATGGCATGGGCACCTCGAGTCCACCCCGGCTCCGTGTCCGCGATCTAAGAGTCACCTGAAATGATAAGGGAGAAGGTGAGTCGCAAGACTCAGTGCATAAATCCCCCTCCCGGTATATGTAACATACTAACACACATCATAACAGAGCAATACAATTAATGCACCCGATCTTAACCATCCGTAACACCTTTTCTACCCCGTGTGGTACCAAACCACTGGTGGTGCCAAACCACTAGTGACCCAAAGTCACAATATCCATCAATGTGGTGCCAAACACTGGTGACCCAAAGTCACGAAAATCCATCTGTGGGGCCAACCCACGTGTGATACCAAATCTCTGGCGACAATCCCGTATCTCAAAAGTAGGGCCAACCCACGGTGGTGTTAAACCACAGGGACGAGTCGCTATGAGGTGCCAAACCTCTGGTGTCCCAAAGACACAAGTGTGATACCAAATCACTGGTGACCACAGTCACGAATCGAATGATGGGGCCAACCCATCGTGTGATACCAAATCACTAGCGTCAATCCCGTAAAATCAACTGTGGGGCCAACCCACTGTGGTGCTAAGCCACTGGGACGAGACGCGGAGGTGCCAAACCTCTGGTGACCCAAAGTCACAATAATCAATCTGTGGTACCAAACCACTAGAGGCGCCAAACCTCTGGTGTCCCAAAGACACAAATATCATATTCCCCCTCCTCTCATATCACCCATTAACATCTCATACTAATGCAAATCGTGTGAAGTCATCCAATCATGCTAACATGTTTTAATATTGCATCTCATATCACATACATCAACAATCATAATAGCATATATCATTAATAGAACTTGTAATGGAACGGACTTACCCGGATCTGTGCACATACCCCGTAGGGTATCATATCAATCTATCATATCATTAAGCTTTAATAGGCAATTAGGTTTATTAAATATATTACTAAGTAAAAAGTGTGTTAGCTTACACACCTGCTAAAACGCAAGCTTAATCCCAAAGAATCGGTTTAAATCCCTCGATTACCCTGCTCTTAAAATCGACCAAACACGAAATTAGCACCTAGACCATCCGGCCAAAACCATTAAACCAAAGGGGTTAGCGTTTGAACCATTACCTTACCCTTGGTTTGGTTTCCTACCAAACCCGAACCAACAATGGTTCCTCTGATAATCGGCCTCCCTAAAATGTGAACAGTTAGTCCCTTGGAGACTTGATTAAATGAAACTAACGATTAGACCATGAACCAAAATCTCACCATCACTTACCAATCAATCAACTTAAGATAAAGGCCTCGTTTGACTGCTTCACTTGGTTGCCACCAAAATCTAAAGGCTCTATAAAGAAATCGGTTACCAAAACAAAAGGTTAACTCCCTTCAACAAATGCCGAAATCGGCCCTTAATCAAACCCAAAATCGATAAAGAATAAGAGAGAGGAGAAATGGCCATTCGGCCAAGCACTTACCTTCTTCAAACGATTGCAAAACATGAGATGAGAACCAACACCACACCCAAAAATCGGCCACAAGATGACTATTAGGAGAGGAAAGATTCAGCCAACACTTAAACAAGAAGGAAAAAGGATTCGGCCAAGGTGTTTAACACACTTATGTACGGCTTGAGTGGAAAGAAAGGGAGAGTAGAGGTGAGAAGAAATAGAAGCTATGACAATGGGGTTTGAGAGAAGAAAAGGAGGTTTGAAGGGACAAGTTGAGGGGTTTCGCTTAAGAGAAATGGGAAGAAACAAATGGAGACAATCGGCTAAGGAGTTTTGGAAAAGAAAGAAAATAAAAGATGAATAGAAGGAGGGTGCTTTCGGTTTACACGAATGAAGATAGAAGAAGAAATGGGAAAGAACATTCGGCCACACACCAAATCAAGAGAAGCAAAGAAATTTTTTGGCAAGAAGATGCTTGGACTTTCGGTTTAAGGAGAAAAATGAAGAAACACACTTGAAATTTTGGCTAGCTTTTTGACTAAAGGAGAATTTGGCTTACCAATTGTTTTTGACCGAAAATGCACAAAATTACCAAAGTGAAATTTGGCACACTCCTACTACACCAAAATCGGCCACTCACCCCCCAAAAGCTCCCCAAGATTCGGCCACTACTCCCCAAACACTCACAACCACCCATTCAAACTAGTTTGAACTAGTCTCCCTCCTAAAATCACTCTCTACCCACCATTCAAAGTGATTGACTTGGTCCAAGGCAGAGTTTGAACTGCCTACAACTTCTCCCCTCCATGCCGTCAAAATAGAAGCCAAAATGTGAGCATCCTGCAGCTAGAACACAGAACCTCTCCCCCCTGCAAGTGACGCCAATCCAAGCTCTTAGTGGTGCCTATCCTGCCACTCCACCAGCTCCTTTTTTGGGCTATCATTTACCAAATAAAACCTTTAAACCCCAGCTTCCTCAACTCCTCTCACCTAAGCCTAACAACTAAAATTTTTCCTACCACTCTGGCTTACACTAGGCTTACAATTAAGCCCCAAAACATCAAGAACAACAACGTTGCAGACCAATTATATGCAAACAAAGCCACAACAAAAATAGCCCCTAACCCGGGATATTACAGGGTCATTCGAAGCGATAATAGACCTTCTAGGAGGTCGTAATAAGCATCGAGACCCCAATGTTGTAAAATTACTAAAATACCCCTATAAGGTAAAATGGCCGTAATACCCCTGTAGGGTAAAATAACCGTAATACCCCTGTAGGGTAAAATGACCGTGATGCCCCTATGGGTAAAATGACTGTAATACCTCTGTTAGGTGAAGTGACCGATATACCCCCAAAGGGTAAAATTATTATTTTTGCCACTCGAGGGTAAATAATTGATTTGTCTGTGATTTGTATGACTGATTTTGAGCATGGAATTTTATGCACAAAACATACTGCATGGGGTTGGGATACTGTTATGGAGGAAGTATTGTACTGGTGGCTTTGCCACAATCACTGTTACTAGTGGCTTTGCGACAATCACTGTTACTGGTAGCTTTGTCGCATATAATGTTATTGGCAGCTTTGTTGCGATCATATCGGCGCCTTTGTCGCGATATCATATCGGCGCCTTTGGTGTGATTCAACTGATGTTTGTGTGCCTATCATATCACTACTACTGATGGCTATGTGCTGACCAAATTACTACCACCGATGGCTTTGTGCCAATCATATAACTGTGCTCATGGCATTATAGCTATCCTATTTATGGCTCTCATCCATTCTCGACATCGGCGACTTTGTCAGAATATCGATTAGTGCCGCAATCGGTGCTGATATTGGTGTATTGGCTGGGTGGGTCAATTTTATCCCCACAGGAATGTAGGGTTGGTACGGTGGTGTGTTGGCTGGATAGGGATGGGTTGCATGATTGCATTGTTGCATTTCTGTTAATAATACTGTCACTGTATTGGGCTTAGGTCCACATGTATTCTGTTTTTGATTCTAAAACTGTAATGGGATAAGGCCTACCCTACACTATTACTGCTTTGGGTTAAAGCCCACATTATATTGTACTGAATAGGGCTCAAGCCCATACTGTTACTGCATATATTTTGATTGAATGATAGGAGATTACACACTGAGTTTTCATAAACTTACCCTATTTTTAACCTTTCAGATAATCCCCAACGTTAGACGATTCGGTGCTGTGAGGGACTCAGAGATGGCCACACTACTGATCCTATTTTCGTTACTTGGCTTTTATTTACTAATAGTTTTCGTCTAGGTTTTTATATTTGTAATAAGTCCTCTCCAATTTTATAGTTTTCGATATGAGATTTTAATCATTATGGTTTATACTTGTTAAAAGTAAATCGTGATTTCCCCAAAACAATAACTTTTTTCAAAACACTATGTTTTCACAACTTAATTTTTTTAAATATCTCGTTTACTTAAATCATTGCTTTAATTGAACCTTTCACAACAATAAGGTTTTGAAGGTAATAATTTTTTTTATAAACTTAGATTGAAAATATTAAGGAGGGGTTTTCAATAAAAACATGGTTTTCAAAAAACACTTCAATGTGACACTCTAAATTCGGCCATAACGTCTAGGCCAAGTTTGGGGTGTTACATTTAGTGGTATCAGAGCCTAGTTACAAAACTCAGCTGTGGACTGGGTCTTTAAAAAATTGAATTTCTGAAAGTATTGTTTCAAAAAGCTCGAAAAGATTTGAAGTTCTAAAATGTTGCATTGACCATTTTTTTTAAAAGTGTTGTACACCGAGTCTTCGGCACCGAATCTGTAAGTTTCTGAAACTGTTGTTTGTTTTAGTTGAAAATCAATAGATAGATAGTGGACTGTATTACTACACTTAATGTTAGAGTTTGTATTTATTCTGGAAATGATATGCGCGTGGTATCCATCCGCTCTGATGGATAGATGGGGTGGTGCGTGCTTGTATTATTGGATCACGGTGCGCAGTGAGACCGTAGTGTGGTAGCCCGATTTCGTGACTATCAAACGCGGGATAATGGTGTGTATTTGTATACGATATTCAATGATTGGCTGAAAAGCTGAAAGTATGTGTTGTTTACACTACTATGACTGTAGATCGGCAAAATGCCGAAAAGCCAAAAATATGGCGCATGATGCCACACAAGCGTGCGATCGTGCGTGTGGTGAACCAAGCCAATGAACATGGGCATTAGTCTGTAAAGGCCGCCACAAGCGCTCTCGTGGTATTCGATTATTCTGGGCCTCGTTGGGTCGAGACGGGCTGTGTGGGCCTAGTGGGCTTGTGGGCCACATGGATAAAATGTATATGATGTGGTAAGTTTGGACTATAACATTTGCAAAGCTAAGGCCGTTATGGCCTCGATGGGTTAAAATGGGTCATGTAGGCCCAATGGGTTTGTGGGCCCACACGGGTAAAATCCTCGATAAATGATCATTGATAGGTTGGTTTATGAGGCTCGTGATGCTGTTTGTGAATCTAGACTAAATGGGCCACACAAATAGGTGGGCCCACTTAGGCCCACTAGTAGGTTTTGGGCCTATATGCATTGTTTTGGTCGTGTAAGCTATCTGGGTTGCTCGACGCGATGATAGACCTTCTAGGAGGTCATAATATGTATTGAGACCCCAATATTATAAAATTATCGAAATACCCCTGTAGGGTAAAATGATCATAATACCCTTGTAGGGTAAAATGACCGTAGTACCCCTGTAGGTAAAATGACTGTAATACCTCTATTAGGTAAAGTGACCGATATACCCCCAAAGGGAAAAATAACTATTTTGCCCCTCAAGGGTAAATGATTGATTTTTCTGTGATTTGTATGACTGATTCTGAGCATGGCATTTTGCATACACGCCATACTGCATGGGGTTCGAATACTGTTATGGAGGAAGTACTATACTGGTGGCTCTACCATAATCACTGTTACTAGTGGCTTTACCACATATACTATTCTCGGCGCCTTTGTTTAACATCATATCGGCGACTTTACTACGATATCGTTGTCGGCACTTTGTTTGTGATGCTACTGATGGCTGTTTGCCGATCATATCATTGCTACTGATGGCTTTGTGCCGATCATATTACCATTATTGATGGCTGTGTCGATCATATTACTGTTACTGATGGCTGTGTGCCAACCATATTACTACCACCGATGGTTTTGTGCCAATCATATTACTATACTCGTGGCGTTATAGATATCCTATTTATGCCTCTAAGCCATTCTGATTACTGGCAGCTTTGTTGGATACTGATTAGTGCCGTAACTGGTGCTGATATTGGTGTGTTGGCTAGTTGGGTCGATTTTATTCCCACAGAAGTGTAGGGTTGGTACGGGTGGTGTGTTGGCTAGATAGGGATGGGTTGCATGATTGCATTGTTGCATTTCTATTACTAATATTGTCACTGTATTGGCCTTAGGTCCACATGTATTCTGTTTCTAATTCTGATATTGTAATGGGCTAAGGCCCACCCTACACTATTACTGTTTTGGGTTAAAGCCCACATTGTACTATACTGAATAGGGCTCAGGCCCAGACTGTTACTGCATATATTAATGATTAGATGATAGGGGATTACACACTGAGTTTTCATAAACTCACCCCGTTTTTAACCTTTCAGGTGATCCCTAGTGTTAGACGGTTCGGTGCTGCGAGGGACTCGGAGATGGCCACACTACTGCTCCTGTTTTCGTTACTTGGCTTTTATTTACTAATAGTTTTCATCTGGGTTTTTATATTTGTAATAAGGCCTCTTCAATTTTATAGTTTTCGATCTGAGATTTTAATCATTATGATTTATACTTGTTAGAGGTAGATCGCGATTTCCCCAAAATGATAACTTTTTTCAAAACACTATGTTTCCACAACTCAATTTTTTTAAATATCTCGTTTATGTAAATCATTGCTTTAATTTAAGCTTCCGCGACAATAAGGTTTTGAAGGTAATAATTTTTTTATAAACTTCGATTGAAAATATCAAGGAGGGGTTTTCAATGAAAACATGGTTTTCGAAAAACACTTCAATGTGACACGCCAGATTCGGCCATAACGTCTAGACTGGGTTTGGGATGTTACAATCCAAGTTAGCTTCGATAATCACTATAAAAAATAGAAAAGTAAATAGAGTAATCTATAAAGATTAGTAAGTTCGTATAGTAATAAACTCAACTTGACATAAATATACAATTCACATAATTGAATATAACAATATAGAACTCATTTTAATCCACAAACCTATCACAAGATCACGTAGGAGGTTAGATATGAAATTCATAATTTTTTCGATTCAAAGCTTACACGGTTCATGTACATATCTGTATCATCTTGTACTAATCTCATACTCATCCATATCTTTGTCATACCCGTTGAACTATTTGGAATACTATCAGATACTGATCATGTCAAACAATTGAGTTTTAATATTTATAAAGAATGATTGAACCTGTAGACTAACTATGACAATGATTGAGGCAAGTACACCTATCGAATAATAGTATAGTTTAGGCAATATTATTTTATCGAACCCAAAGGAACCTAAAAGCACTACTACTCACTTTCTTTCTATTATTTAGCCTAAAATATGGAGTGATTGGTTTATTAAACTAATGAAAAACTAAACTAGATGCAAAGACAAAAGAATGAAACTTTGGGAAAAGACTGTGGGAAAACTCAGTTGATTTTAGATGATACCATCAGGAAGAATCCACCTATGACTTCTCTTGTTATCTAACTTTTAATTCATATGACTTCTTTACTTATCTTGATCCGTGAAACTCCCTAACCTATATTAAACCCTCTCTCAAAGTGAATAACGTCTAACCTTAGGTTAATTAGTGGAACTTTTGTTCTCTTATAATAACCCCCTAAGGAAGTAGTAAATCGATCAATGGACTCCCATATTAGGTTTCACCCTAATTCGGCAAAATCTCGTCACCCTATCTTTAGGCGTGTGATCAACTCTGCTTAATTATGTTAGATCTACTATTAGGCAGGGTTTATTCCTCCTCCACCTAAGCACATCAGATTAAATTAAGCAACATATTTAAGAACAAACTAAGTACTTATCATATAATTTAGAAATCAAATAACAAAATCCATCATAGGTTTCATCCCCTTCAGGTATCTGAAGGGTTTAGTTCATAACAAAATAAGAAAATATCTCAAGAGAAAAGATAAAATAAAACATAAAAAATCCCTAAAACCCTCTGAAAGAATTGAAGAGGAGATCCTCTGTCTTGAGTAGAATTTCAGCTTCTTGAGATGGATCAACTGGCTATCTTCAAGTAATTCCCTGAATAAAAACTTTGGCGTAAAATTCGCTTAAAACTCCTCTTTTTCGCTTCGCGAACTCCCTTTAGTTGCTACCTTGGGTGTTTATATAGGCTTTGAGATGCTTTACTTGGCTCCTAAGTATCCTAATTCAAGTAGAATTCCTCCTAGGATGTTTAATTAGATTTAGGAATGTGTTTCTTTGCCTCCAAGCATCCAAATCCGAGTGAATTTGCTCTTTCCCGCGGTAGAGGCACGGCCATGGTACACGCCCGTGTAAATCATCTTCAAGCCGTGTCTCGATTTTGTCGATTGGGGCACGGCCGTGTAAATCGTGGCATGGCCGTGTGAAGTAATTTGACGAGGCATGGCGCGTGGCTTGAAGTCTAGGCCGTGTCAATTTCCTCTTTGGCCCAAATTGGCCTATTTTAAGCCCGTTTCTCATTCTTTTCGTCCTCGGGTGCTTTCCTGAGTATAAACATGAAAAGGAAGGATTAAAAGCACCTTTTTACATAAATCAAGGGCTAAATCATCCAAAATAAGACTAAATATGGGGTTAAAATATGTTACTTTTACAGTTTATCAGATACACGTGAATCTAGCACCCTAAGTGCCAATACATAGCCAAAGCTACCTCAATCTCATATCACATATAATGCTCACTCTCGAGCTATCAACGGGTCTGCTCACACAAGCTAATGGTCATGACATAGCTATACGGTGCTGCTCACATAAGCTGACAAGAATCCGCAACACATGCCGGATAACTCAGCCACTAGTAGGACGTACGAGCCAGCACCCAAATCACATAACCCCTAATGACATGTCATTCGTATCCTAATATATTCCTAAGGTTCAACTGGGATTTCTTATTTGCTGAATCATTATCAAACATATCCGCAAGGTCGTATTCACAAATAATTTAATAATAAATCATTTAAAACACAATTATATCAATGCTTATTAACATACGAACTTACTTCGATTTACAAAAACGACGAAGTAGATCAACTAATCCAGAACTTTATTTTTCCCTCGATCTAAATCCGAACTTCATTTTTCTCAATCTAAATAATATCAAATTTAACTCATTTAATCATCAACCTATTCAATTTTTCCCTAATATTTCAACATTTTTATAATTTAGTCCTTAACTCATAAAAATACAATTTTATGCAATTTAATTTCAACCTATTATAGCCAAATATCAATTAATTCCCTAGCAGCCTAAAATTTTCATTTATTTCACAATTTAACCACAAAATTTTCACATTTCTCAATTTAATCCTTAATTGGCAAGTTTACCAAAAATCACTTTAGAAATGTTGTTTATCTAACAACAAGCATACATTTTCTATCATTAATCATTAAAATACACATACATTCATCAATGGCAAAACCCTAAACCTTTAACAGTTTTGCAAATTAGTCCCTCGGCTAGCTAGATTAAGCTGCAACGATCTCAAAAACATAGAAATCATTAACAACGGGACAAAAATCACTCACCAATTTAAGCTTTAAAGTAGCCGAACACTAGCACATTCCCGTGGCTTTTATTCTTTGTATTTTTGTTGGAAAGATTGAGAATGGAAGATGATAGGAATTTTTGTTTTATTATAATTAATCTTTAATTATTAAATACCAAAATTAACCTTTTAATTTAAAACAAATTTCAACAATGCCAATCGTATATGTAACATCCCAAAATTGGGCCTAGTAGGATTGGGCACAATGGGCCTTGGGCGTAGGAATGTTTAAAATTTTGAGAACAAGAGAATGACATTACTGCAAATTAGACTTTTTAGCTAAGTGAATTTGGAAGGTTATAAGGTTTCTATGAAGTCTCGGGTTTAATTTGGCCTTTGGAAAAATTTGGTATTTTAGCACTTTAAGGAGAGATGGTAAGTAGCTTCAATGCTTATTGAAATAAATGAATAAATGGTTAGCATAAATGAGCTATTGGTAAAGAGGTTATCGCATCAAGTGAAGTACTTTGAGGGAGGAGGTTCAAATCCCTTTGTGTGCAATTTTGACTTTTATTTTTGCACTCTTTCCTTAAGTGTTGGCCAAGGAGTAAATATGGCAAGTTTGACTTCATTATTTTTGGTAAGGTGGCTATAAGAATAAGGCAAGGTTGAAGTTTGGGAAAGGAATCAAGAGAAATAGGAATGAAAGGGGGACGTGAGGCTTAATTCATGGGTGATGTTTTGGAAAGCATGGGTGGCCAACTCTTATCCTAGGGGGGATGAATGTGGACGGTTTGGGGCTAGAGTGATAGTCAAATTTTACCTTGGCATTTGGTAAGGTCTTGGTTTTGTTTTGAAAAAATTTCTCTTTGACAACTTTGTGTCATCTCTCTCATTTTGCAACTCTCCTTGCTGAAACATATTAGCACAATAGTGCATTTTCTCTTCTCTTGAATTGGTCACATATTCATCTTTTATCTAATCTCCTTGATAGCCGAATATCATTGTTCATTCTCCTCCATAACCGAAACCTTTCCATCGTTCTTTCTTTCTCATTCCTTAAGCAATCGGTAGGTATTCTTTCCAATTTTTTATTTTCATCTCTTATGATCAAATCCATACTTTGGTTTTTGGATGGTCATTTTGACCGAGACCATCACCTTACTTTCTCTCATACGAGATCGTTTTATTCTTCGTAGTGATATAGAGGGGGGCCGAATACCACAACATCGCCTAATCATCTCTAGTCATAGGACGATCATGAGAAACGGGATTATAATCGATTAAGGTAAGGAAGAACTTCCATAGTGCATTCGATATCTCCATTTGGTTATTGAGTTAATCGGATTGAAGGTTGGCTAATTGATATTGTTGGTTGGATCGATTCTTGGTGCATCGAGGGAGATCACAGTCGTGGTAAGTGGAGTTAGCCTAATATAGTGTTTCTAGTTACGATTATTGAAGTTGAGACTAACCTTCTATTAACTATAAATATAGGTGTTGAAATCGGTAGAAAGCACAACTCGTAATCAAGGTGTGTAATCCCATACCCTTCCGAATATATGTTTGAAATGGTGAGTAAGTCTCACATCTCTTTGAAAGTTTACATGAAATATTCTGTGATTCGATAGAAATACCAAAGAAAACCAATAACCGGCATTCGTGATCACTCGGACGTGCGTATGCTCGTAGTGGTAATCATGTTTTGTAATAAAATAGTTTCTACGTAAATGTTGATTTGTATTTGAAAAATCACGAAAAATTGGATAAAAGTAATTACAAAGTGAGTAAGATATCAGATTAAATTTTATTGTGTCTACTTTAATATGGAAGAAACGGATAAGGAAAAGGAATATTATATTCAGAGATATGTTACTTTTAGTGAGACTAGTTCTGAATGACTTCGGGGTATTTTGTTCTGTCTTCGAAAAATCGTATAAAATTGTAAAAAGTGAATTATGGGACATAACTTATATGTATGTATTCCTTAGTAAACCTATTATTAATAGAGACAACTGGGAGCAGTATATGAAAACTGTACAGTGAGATATTCGGATTTTGGGTAAGAGAGGTCAGAATGGTTGGATAGTGAAACAAGGGAAACTTTAAGAAATAAACTGTACTAAATGGTTTGGGTAAAAATTATGGAAAAATTGTAGTAAGAAGAAATATGAGTCTAGTTTCAAGAAAAATTTACGGAATTAGATTTCGAGATTCCTAACATGAGTTATAGTCAATTTAGTCAGTATGACGCAAATGGACAGTTTCAAACTTTTATACCCCAAATTAGTAGTTAAGCCTAGGTTACCAAATTACCATAATACCCTTAGAGGGTAAATTACCGAAATACCCCTGGGTTGTGAGATTACCGAATTACCCTTGACGGGTAAAATTACAAAAATGCCCTTATGGACCGAATTACGGAATTGACCTCAATGGACTAAATCGATAAAAGTGATATATAGGCCAATTGTGATATTTGATGTATGGGGCAAATGTAATATTTGATATATGGGCCAAATGTGATATTTGTTATATGGGCCAAATGTGATATTTGCTATATGGGCCAAATGTGATATTTGCTATATGGGCCAAAATGTGATATGGGCCAGATTGTTTAAATTTTTATAATGGGCCGTATAATTGTATTAATTATATGAATGAATTATTGCAAATGAATATGCATACATGATTTGCATGGGTTGGGATATTTAACGAAGAGAAGTTTTGGTAGCTTTGCTACAAAATTCTTATGGCTATATGCCCAGTTTAATATATGGCTTAATGCCCAGTTTGATATGTGGCTTAATGCCCAGTTTGATATATGGCTTAATGCCCAGTTTTGGTGTGTTGGCGGGGTGGGTGACTAAAGCTCCCCACAAGTGTGTTGGTTGGTACGGGTGGTGTGTAGCGGATGGAAAACTAGGTTTGGTTGGGAAATTGCATTTCATACACATGTTATATTTGATACATTATTATTATTGTAAATGGGCTTAGGCCCAAAATATTGCTATGTGTGTTCACCCAAAGGAATGATGGTAAGGGATTTCACATCGAGTTCTTGTAACTCACCCCCTCCTCATAACCCTTGTAGATAATGCTCAGTGATGAGGACTTGGAGCCATGGATGACTCGGTGGAGGCCATGCTTTGGAAATAACATTTTTGAATATTAGTAAACTACCTTTTCGTTTTATTTAATTACTTTTATTGTTTCGGGTTTTAAAGTTGTAATAAGGCCTCTGGACTATTTTTATTTTGCTTTATGTTTGGAATGTTTTTATTATTCTTCTTAAATTGTTTAAAAAGGAATTTTCTAAAAATATAAATAATGGTTTTCAAAATTGATTAATAAATGGATTTTATAGCAAACATTTACAAATAATTTAACTCGGATTCTTTTTCAAAATTTCAATGTCATTTTCAAAAGTCCTAATTTTAAAGTCCACCAATTCAATTTTTGACTCATCAATCAACCTCTCAAAAATATTGTATTTTATCTACGTTTCCGTAATGTTTTCAAAATGCTTCTGCAACTCTACTTCCAAACGTCATATTTTCGTAAATTGTTATTTCAAATATGTTTTCGCAACAAAAAAGGTTTTTAAAGATAATTACGTTTTCAAGTAGATAACAATTGCTTAAGTGTTTTGGGTTTTAACAAAGAGGCTGTAATTCTCAAACAAGTTTTTAATAATTGCAAGGATGGTTTTAAAAAAGAAAACACTTTCATGTGACACGCCAGATTTGGGCCTAACTTCTAGGCCGGGTTTGGGGTGTTACATCATAAATGCACACTAAAATAATAATGGTCTAATTACCACATAAGGACCTCTAATTTAAGGTTCCATAGCTATTAGACACCTTTAGCTAATAGAACCCCACTTTTACACTTTACACGATTTAGTCCTTTTTAAAACAATAAAATTTCTTAACGAATTTTTCACACAATCATACTATCATACTGTAGAACTCAAAATAATAATAAAATAATTATTTCAACCTCGAATTTATGATCCCAAAACCACTATTTCGATTTGATTAAAAAACGACCTGTTACATGGAAAATCTATGTAAATGTTAACTATTCCAATTAAATTAATCAAATTAGTTAAAATTAATATGATATTTAAAAATAATTTTGATAAAGTAAAATTAAATTAATCAAATTAGTTAAAATTAATATGATATTTTGAAAATTAATTAGTTAGACAATTGGCCCAATGGGTAATTGAACTTAAAAATTTGACCTGAGATTGTAAATTAGGCCCGAGAGCCAAAAACGGAGACTAAGACCCAAAAACTGATTGAACGACGCCTGGTATGTGAAACCGGGTTGACGGTCCAATCGGACCGGTCGGGCCGTCACTTGCTTGGACCAAACCGACAGAATCAAACCAGCTCGGGGTGTCAAGGCTACAATAGCGACATTTTGGTGGTCGAAAGATGGTCAACAATGGTTGGTCTTTGGTGGTTGAGCTATGAATGAATTATACTCCTACTAGGACTCTACTAGAGAATTTGATTTGAGATTAACTATTCCAAAAATAATATTATTTTAATAAATTTAATATTAAATTAAATTTAATACTTATCTTAATAATATTTTATTAATTTAATATTAAAGTAATTATCTTAATATTAATTTAATTTAATATTTATATTGTAGATAAATATTCTATTAATTTAATAAGATTTGATATTATAAATATTATATTAAATTTAATATAAAAGTGTTTAAGTTTAATCAAGTTGAACTCTCTAAACTCTCTAGTATAAAGAGAGCCTTGAGTCATTATTTACACACATTTGAATTCAAGAGAAAGTTGTAGAGAGAAATTCTCTAAAGAAAATATTTTAGAATATTTCTAGAGATATTTTTCTTATTTATAACTTGGCCAAAAAGTTTAGAGAAATTGCAAAATTTCCCCACTTATAATTTTTGTGAAAATGTTTATGATTCAAAGCGAGCCCACACTCGGCAAATGTGAGCTTGGAGATAGCGGAGAAGACTACTCTTCGACGAAGCGTGCATCCTAGACGAATTGAAAAGTTACAATTTTGATTAAATGTTTATTACTTTAGATATCACAATGAAGTTCTTGTTTTCAACAATTTTTTTAAAAACTTTTGTTTTTCCCTAAATTTGTTTTCCGTTACATTTTCCAAGCTTGATTTTCCAACACACACTTATGTCTTTATCTTTCTTGGAGTCATCAGCTCCGAAACTGAAGATAAGATATCTCCCAAATTGGACTTGATAGACAATATAATAGTCCATTGAATAAATTTTTTATTTTGATTCCTCAGACTACGTGTAACACCATTTACCCGAGTTGGACCAATAACTCGAGCAACAGATGTCACATTTAAACACTTGAAACACTAACTTAAACATTTCCACTCAAATTCAATACTTAAATGGACCCAAAACACAATTACCTTTTATTTTCATACCAATTATATACCTATGTACATGCCACTTGTAACACCCTTACCTGACTTGATCGTCGGGTCCTAGCAACAGAGTGTCAATTTCATTGACAAATTCACAGTAAAAACATCATTTCACTTCATTGATCAAGCAATCAATCAATAATACAACATATAATAACATGAACATTCTTTTTTCGAATCTTATACGAGCATACGAATGCTTTAAAGTCAACCTGATATCAAATAGATACCTTTTTGTAACATTTTAAAATTTTGGATCAAGTACACTATAAACGAATCATTCAAATATTCAATCATGCCATAAAAACCTAAATATTATAATACACAATTAAGTTTGAGCCTTACTTGAGCTTACAAAAGCTCTTTTGTAGACCCAAGCATGAATTAAGACCAAATTGCAAGGTTTTGAAAGTTTAGATTCCATGTCGTGACATGAGCTTCTCTACATCATGACATCGCCAAAACAGTGAGTCACGTCACAGCCTCAGATCACTTGACATTGGGACGTCACAAATTTTCTATCGACGTTGCGACGAGGTGTGTTTCATGTTGAGACGAGGACCTTGATTTTTTTTATGAAATTTGTCCATTTGGTACCTATTTCATGTCAAGCCAAATCTTAAGCTTATTTAGTACGAATACATACATCTAAACCTGCACAAAATTAATTCAAAGCAATTCCCAAACATTCATTTATCATTACTCAATTCCAACAATTCTAATTACCAATTCAACATGTCCAAAATTTTGGCACCTGTTAGAATTAAGTGACCCAAATCCTTATTTAAATAAAATACGATGGTAAAATAAAATAAAATAAAAGAAGAATCCCTATAGAACTACACTTATTTTATTTCATTTTAAATAAGGTTTTTTAAACCTTATTAAACTCCATCTATTTGGTATTGATTAGAATAAGGTGTTTCAATCTTACTACACTCCTATTAGAATATGGTATTACAAGCCTATAAATTGACATAGTCTATTCATCTTGTAATTTTTTAATTCGACATAGTGAATTTTCTTCTCATCTGCCCGTGGTTTTTTTCCCGAAAGGGTTTTCCACCTAAAATTTGTGTCTTCTTTATTTTATTTCTATTTTCTTTGCGATATACAGTCATTATCGATGTTATATATTTTTAATAAATTAGTATCATAGCTTCTGGGGTTTTCATCTCGATCATGGTAATGGCATTTTTGAAGTATGAAATTTAGCTATTGGATTGGAACACCAGATTAGCGTTGTGGCAGATAAAGATGCAGGCAATTCTTGCACAGATGGATTTAGAAGAAGCCCTGCTAGGGGTAGATAAGATGCATTCGACATTGATGGAGGAAGAGAAGAAGCGCAAGGATCGAAAGTCGTTAACACAGTTACATCTGCATTTGTCTAACAAAATTTTACAGGATGTGATGAAGGAAAAGATCGTCGCTGCATTGTGGAAGAGGCTGGAACAAATATGTATGTCGAAAGCTCTAATCGAACATTCCCACACCCTACCACGAGAATGGACCGGATCGGTATGTTCCTAAAGTAAACCCGTTTCAAAACACATTTGATACTTTGGAGAAAATTTGTAAAGTTTTAGAAAACTGTTGATTTGAGTTGGGCTTAGATTGAAAACCCATTTATTTAATCTTGTAAATCCAATTTGATGTAACATGTCCAAAATAGTTCTTAGCAAAATATTAAAAGTAATGTAAAACAAAGAATAATCCATCGGGCCTTAGGGCCTTATTACATCAAATAAACCCAAAATAAAATTAAAAGGTATTAAAATTAAATACGGTCCAAATTCTAATAAATTCTTCAAGTGATGCATGGCCTCCTCATGGTCTACCCGCCTCATTCACACCGCCATCACCAAAAAATAATTCCCACAATGGGGTGAGTCAATGCACTCAATGTGCACACAATACTATCAATCAATAATTCGCATTCACGCTTAAATCATCAAGTCCATATAATAATGAAATTATGATGCAACCCAAACCCAAAACCTATATGCCATCCGCTACTCTCCAATTGCACTAACTCACACACCGTGGGGACTACTAAGTCAACCTCCATCCGCTACTCTCCACGTTGTGTCATTAGACACTATTGTAACCGGTTACCAAAATTTCGAATGTGACCGTAGTCGACATATTTCACAGAGACCAAGTCAACACCTTCATTGGTGAGACCAAGTCAACACCTATTCTCCCCTTTTCATACAACCCAATGCCCCAAAACATATATATATATAGCATAATTTAATCTCATGTTCATATTCTTATATTCGCATGTTATTAAATAACATTTTCCACAATCCTATCAGAAGTAGGAAACGTACCTTGGTACTTTTTGCCACATGTGTGGTACATAGCCACATTCATATTATTATTCATATCATATATTAAAACATTTGTCCATAATATATCAAGAATAGTAAGGGTACACACTTTTTCGCTAATAGGTTCCTTGATATCTCGAGAATCCCGATCTAATTTTTAGATCTATTAATCCCTATATTCGCCCACCAATTAAAACACATTAATAAACCCTTTTAGACAAAACCAAATCCTAGTAGGATTTGTAAGGAAAAACTCACCTTTGCCGATTTGGTGATTATACAATTCAAAGTTTGGTTTTTCCTCTACTTGATATTCGCCAACCTTGTAGTTCATTAGGGTTAGTTTTTTCGCTTTTCAAAATTAAGGAATGGATTTAGATACTCACACAACCCTTAGCCGAACATTTTGAGGCTTACCCGAGAGATTCCAAATCCCAAAGTTCCTTTTGTCTTGAATATCCGTCGAAATCCCTAAAGAACATAGGTTAGATTTGATCTAACTTTAATAAGTGGTAGATGGCCTTTAGCCGAATGTGTCTTACCTTAATTTTCTTCGAATCTAAAATCCCGAAACTCCTCCTCTAACATTCGGCCATAGACAAAAAGAGAGGTTATTTTCTTAAGCCTTGTTTAAATTGATTTAAAAGAACAAGAATCTATTGTTCTTACCTTAGATCCTTGATCTTTATGTTCAACGATGGTGGAAACCCGAGATCCCTTGTATATTCGGCCATGATCAAAGAGAATAGGAATTAAGCCTTTTACTTTCAAGAACTAGAAAGAAAGAAAATTGAATGGCTTAACTTACCTTGAAACCTTCAATCACTTGTTTCCTTGTCTTGGAGTTACCGAGATCCCGCTATGGAGATCTAACCGAGATTGGAAGAGAAGAGTTTTGACTAGGCAATGGCAAAAGGAAGGAAAAGAAAAGATGGAGTCCTTTCTTAGGGAAATTTCGCAAAGAGAGGGAAAGAGAGAGCAAAATTTCTAAGAAGTGGAGTGAATGAGAGAAAAGTCTCTCTTTTCCTCTTTAAAGCTGAATCGCTAGACCAAGAGTCCAAAACTTGGCCACATTTCTCCCAAGTGATAATTTAATCTTCATTAATTATCACTTTATTAAATTAAAATAACCTTTAATCCATCCTTTAATTCCTTATTTATCTTAGTAAAATAAATCCTCTATTTATCACTTTAATTTGACAAGTTTTAATAAAAATAAAACTCTTCCCTTTCAAGCAAACATGTGCCGTCCATCCCTAGCCTTGGGAAACAAAATTAAACCTTCAATAATTGCTTTCCATGTGACTCGAACTCAGGGCCATTATCCATAAGCCTTAAGTGACACTTCGGGCCACTTTTCCAAGCTCGATTGTATGTCAAAATTCACCAACTTTTTCTTTTAAGGCCCTCCTGCCTTATCTCCTATTTTGGGCTTTAAATTTTGTCATTCCTACTTATTTCTAAGTTTCCTAAAATTTTCAATGGCTTTATAACTTGCCATTTTTCCTTACATCTTCGTGTTTCCAAAATGTTTAGGTTTCCAAAATGTTCAGTTTCCAAAATGTTTAGGTTTCCAAAATGTTCAGTTTCCAAAATGTTTAGGTTTCCAAAATGTTCAGTTTCCAAAATGTTCAGTTTCCAAAATGTTTAGGTTTCCAAAATGTTCGTGTTTCCAAAATGTTCGTGTTTCAAAATGTCTAAGTTTCCAAAATGTCTAAGTTTCCAAAATGTCTAAGTTTCCAAAATGTCCATTTCATTTTCATTTTCATTTCCATTTCCATGCATTTCTAGGTTTCCAAAAGTTTCAAAATTTATTCATAGTACTTGAACCTTGTCATTTCATACAATTAAACCGAAATGCATAGGCCCTATTCGTGATGTTACACTAACCATCAAGTTGCATATGAAGAAACGTCTTTATGCTCATCGTTTGGAGGAAGCTGGGTCTGTGCACAAACACTTAACAGTTTTTAAAGAAATTCCCTCAAACTTGGAGGCCATGGAGGTTTAGTATGATAAGGAAGATCTAGGGTTGATTCTACTTTGTTTGTTGCCCCCGTCTTATTAAACCTTCAGAGACACGATTTTATATAGCCGTGAGTCACTCACAGTTGATGCAGTTTATGATTATTTGACCTCGTATGATAAGATGAAGCATCTCGTGGTTAAACTCGACTCTCAGGGAGAGAGTCTCATTATTCGTGGGAGACAAGATCGGAATGCTGATGATGATCATGGAAGGACACATGAACGGAATCCTCACGGTAAATCTAAGGGTAGATCGAAGTCTTCAAATAGAGGTAAAACTTGTAATTTCTACAAGAAGAAAGGGCACATTAAATATGAGTGCTATAAGCTAAAGAATAAGATTAAAAGGGAGGCTACGAATCAAAAGGGAAAACAACTAGAAAATTTTGGTGAAGCCGATGATGTTGAAGACTACAGCGATGATGAACTTCTAGTTACTTCTGTCAATAATTCTAAAGTGAGCAAGGAGTGGATACTTGATTCAGGATGCACATTCCATATGAGTCCCAATCAGGATTGGTTTACAACTTATGAAGAATGTCTGAAGGTGTTGTTTTGATGGGAAATAATGCTTCGTGTAAAATCGTAGGTGTTGGAACAATTAAAGTTAAGATGTTTGATGGAGTTGTCAGAATACTTAATGACGTACAACATGTTCCAGAATTGAAGAGAAATTTAATTTTGTTAAGTACTCTTGATTCAAAAGGGTACAAATACACAGCTGAAAGTGGGATTTTGAAGATTTCCAAAGGTTCCCTCATTGTGATGAAAGGGTAGAGAAAGACTGCCAAGTATTATGTTTTGCAGGGTTCTAATATTAGTGGTGATGTAGCTATCACTTCCTCTTCTTTGTCAGATATGATATTACTAAACTTTGGCATATATACCTAAGGCATATGAGTGAGAATGGCATGGCAGAATTGAGCAAAAGAGAACTTCTTGATGGGAAAAGAATTTGCAAATTGAAGTTCTGTGAGCACTGCGTTTTTGGGAAGCAAAAGAGAGTTCGATTCACCAGCGAAATCCATAACACGAAGGGAACGTTGGAGTATATTCATTCTGATTTGTGGGGGCCATCAAAAGTGCCCTCAAGAGGTGGAGCTAATTATATGCTAACTTTTATTGATGATTTTTCCATAAAAATTTGGGCATTCTTCTTGAAGCAAAAAAGCGATGTGTTTTTCGCATTTAAGTCCTGGAAAACTATGATTGACAAAAAGACGGAAAAACAAATAAAATACATCCACACAAGAAATGGCTTAGAGTTTTGTTCTGATGAGTTTAATAAACTGTGTAAGTCAGAAGGGATCGTGAGACACTTGATAGTTTGTCATAGTCCACACCAAAACGGCGTTGCAGAACGAATGAACAGAATGATCATGGAGAAGGTTCGATGTATGTTGTAAAATGCCAACTTACCAAAGTCGTTTTGGGCCAAAGCAGCCTCTACAACATGTTTTTTGATCAATCGATCTCCATCCATTGCCATTGAGAAAAAGACTCCACAAGAGGTATGGTCTAGTAATCTTGTTAATTATTCTGATTTAAAGATCTTTGGGTGTCCTACGTATGCTCATCTTGATAATGGAAAATTGGAACCGAGATCCATTAAATGTGTTGTTCTTGGTTATAAAGCTGGTGTAAAAGGGTATAAGTTATGGTGTCCTGAAAATAGGAAAGTTGTGATTAGCAGAGATGTTGTTTTTGATGAAACTGCTATGCTACCTAACTTATCTCTTAAAGACTCTTCTAACAAAGAAAATCAAAAACAGGTGGAGTATCAGATTAATATAGAGTTGACTTCTCAAGCTAGTACAAAAATTGAGAATAAAGTTGCTTCTTCACCACAATACTCTATCGCCAAAAATAGAACTGGAAGAGAAATTAAACCTCCATGAAAGTATGCCGAGGCTAATCTAGTTGCTTATACTTTAAATGTGGCTGAAGATATAGATGCAAACCAAGAGCCATCTAATTATTCTAAGGCAGTTAGCTGTAAAGACTCAGAAAAGTGGATATTTTCTATGTAGGAGGAGATGGAATCACTCTATAAAAACAAAACATGGGATCTTTTGAAACTTCCTCAAGGTAAAAAGGTTGTTAGCAATAAATGGGTGTTTAAAAAGAAAAAAAGGGACTCCAGGAGTTGAAGAACCCAGATATAAAGCAAGGCTTGTTGTAAAGGGTTACACTCAAATTCCAAGAGTGAACTTTACAGATGTGTTCTCCCCAATTGTGAAGCATAGTTCGATTCGAGCTTTGCTTGGTATTGTGGCCATGCATGATTTGGAGCTTGACCAGTTAGATGTAAAAACTACATTTTTTCATGGAGAACTTGAGGAAGATATTTACATGCAACAACCAGAGGGTTTTACAGTCTCAAAAAAAGTGAACTATGTTTGTTTGTTGAAAAAGTCCCTTTACGGTTTGAAACAGTCACCAAGACAGTGGTACAAGAGGTTTGATTCCTTTATGACTTCTCATGATTTTAAAAGAAGTAGTTTTGACAGCTGTGTTTACTTTAAGAAAAATAGTGATGGTTCTTTTATGTATCTATTTCTTTATGTTGATGACATGTTGATTGCAGCAAAAGATGAATGATAGATAAGAAAGGTCAAAGCCCAACTAAGTGAAGAATCTGAGATTAAAGATTTGGGACTAGCAAAGAAGATACTTGGTATGGAGATTCTCAGAGATAGAAAAGCAAGTAAATTGTACCTAAGTCAGAAGGGGTACATTGAGAAAGTTCTTTGCAAGTTAAATATGCAGAGTGCTAAGCCTATTAGTACTCCTTTAGCAGCCCATTTCAGACTTTCATCAGCTTTGTCTCCACAATCAGATGATGAGATTGAGCACATGTCACATGTTCCATACTCTAGTGAGTGGGATCTCTCATGTGTGCTATGGTTTGTTCATGTCCAGATTTATCATATGTAGTCAGTGCAGTTAGCAGATACATGACGAATCCCGGTAAAGAACATTTGAAAGCAATTCAGTGGATTTTAAGATACTTACGAGGTACTACTGATGTTTGCTTACAGTTTGGAAGAACTAGGGTTGGAGTCATTGGGTATGTTGATGTTGATTTTGCTGGAGACCTTGATAGAAGAAGATCTCTCACTGGTTATGTCTTTACAATCGGAGGTTGTGCAGTCAGTTGGAAAGCTACTTTGCAAACTACAGTCGCTTTGTCTACCACTGAAGCTGAGTACATGGCAATTATTGAAGCTTGAAAAGAAGCTATTTGGTTGAAGGGACTCTTTAGTGAGCTCAATGAAGACCTTCAAATCAGCATAGTATTTTGTGATAATTAGAGTGCCATCTTCCTTACAAAAGATCAAATGTTTCATGAGAGAACAAAACACATTGATGTTCGATATCATTTTGTTCAAATTGTTGCCTTTGGTGATATTGTTGTGAGCAAAATTAGTACTCATGAAAATCCTGCAGATATGATGACTAAGTCACTTCCTATAACCAAGTTTGAGCATTGCTTAGACTTGGTTGGTGTTCATTGTTGAAGTTAAACCCTTAAGGGGTTTTATGGAAGAGGTGGGGAACTTGTTCGTTGAGAGTTCGCGATGAAGAACTTGTTCTTTGAGAATTCGTGTCAAGGTGGAGATTGTTAGAATTAAGTGACCCAAATCCTTATTTAAATAAAATACAATGGTAAAATAAAATTAAAGAAGAATCCCTATAGAACTACACTTCTTTTATTTTATTTTAAATAAGGTTTTTTTAAACCGTATTAAACTCCATCTATTTGATCTTGATTAGAATAAGGTGTTTCAATATTACTATACTCCTATTAGAATATAGTTTTACAATCCTATGAATAGACATAGTCTATTCCTCTTGTAATTTTTGAATTCGACATAGTGAATTTTCTTCTCCTTTGCCCATGGTTTTTTTCTCGAAAGGGTTTTCCACGTAAAATCTGTATGTTCTTTATTTTATTTTTATTTTGGTAACACTCCAAATCCGGCCTAGACGTTACGACCGAATCTGCCATGTCACATGAAAGGGTTGTTAAAGATACTTTGTGTTCATTAAAAAGTCCGCATTATTTTTGAAAATTTTGAGCTTCGTTGTTGTTAAAATTGGCTTTGAAGACGTTAACGTAAAAACGTTGTTATTACCATTATGTAAAAACTTTGATTATTAAAGAAACCAATTTCATCAGGTTACGAGCAGATGATATTTTTTGAAACCAGTTGTTGTCGTTTTAAGAAAACTATGTATTTATAAATCTAGCGCTCATTAAGGAATACTTAAAAGAAATTAAACCAATTTAAAAGTTAAAACCAAAATAAATCCCAAAGGCCTTATTTCAAAACATAAACCCAAATTAAAATAATGATTATAGCAAAATGAAATGGAATTTACTAGAGTTATGATGTATGGCCACCAGAGAGTTCACCTCGGCTCCAAATCCTCAAAGCTGAAAATTACCTGCAAAGTTAAAGTAGAAGGGGCAAGTTACGAGAACTTAGTGTGTAATTCCCCATTCGGTCATCATTAGGCCTAAGCCCACAGAAGCAGATTGGCCTTTAGCCTATACAGAAGCAAACTGGGCCTGAACCCTATTAATATGGTATAACAGATAAGGTATGCAATGCAACCCATCCCAACCTAGTAATCCATCCACTACACACCACCCGTACTAGCCAAAACACACCTGTGGGGATTTCTACAATCAACCCTCCATCCGCTACACATCTCGATGGCAGTCACGCTGCTCATCGTCGAATTTATGGTAGTGCCACTAGACTAACTGAATATACGTGCAATAGCCACCTAATAGAATGTGACAAAGTCACTAAAATATGTGGCAAAGCCACCAGATTCACTTCCCCAATCATCAATGTCCCAATCCCATGCAACATATCATGTCATAATATTAAAATGTATGCATAAATATATCGATATGTTAGATAATCAGAATACATGTAGTCATGCTAATCTACCCAAGAGGGTACAACCATAACTTTACTCACCTGGTTTATCACCAACCTTACCCATTAAGGGTATCTCAACTGCTTGCCAGTTAAGGGTATTTTGGCATTTAGCCGGCACATTTAATACAAAACAAACGAATAAAGGTGTGAGATTACACACCTGATTACGCGAAGAACTATACCCTCCTGATCGCCGTCACCCTCACTAGCGCGAACAACGACAATTTTCCTATTCCAAACAGATGTCAGCTCTCTTCCACAACCCGGCAAAAAATCCTGAATCGCTGACACCTTACGCCGTTTGAACCTAGGAGCAGGATCTACGAGTCTAGTCCCCTTAGACTCTCTTATCGATACCCTCTTAGACCGGCTATCACTCTCCTCCATGAAGAAAGTCTCGATTAGAGACGAACTATAGTGAGAAATCGTGGCTATCTAACAAGGGATTTTGACTCTTACCACAACTTCCCAAAATATGAATGTTTAATAAACAACGAAGAGAGTTGCTTAATCCTTAACACAATCGACCTAGCCAAAATTGAAGATTCGGTTATGGCAGAGTAAAATGAAAAGAGAATAGCCGCAAAGAAACCAGAGAGAGAAGTCCTTACCTTGCTCAATGAGGAACCGCACAATAACAATTTCGGCTATAGAACTAAACCTAAGTGAACCTACCAATTTGATAGAAGGAAAGAAGAAATTAGCCGAGGACTAGAAGAAAGAGAGATAGCCACTTCGGCTATGCATATCATAAGACCGAAAGAAAAGAAGAAGAGAAAAGATTATCATTACCTTGTGATTACAGATGAGTCAAAAGAGAAGGAGAGATTCGGCCAACCCCGTTTAAGAAAATAAAAGAGGAGAACGTGAGAAGAAAAGTAAGAGGAGATAGAGTTTCGGTTATAGTGATGAAAAGAAACAACAAAAAGAAAAGGAGAAGGTTATACATTTGGCTATAGAAAGGATAAAATGGAAGGAAGGGAAAGAACCTTCACTTACCAGGTTCACCCAAGATAGGAGGTGATAAATCGCGCAGAGAAAGAAGAGATGAAATATTGAAGAGGTTCTGCTATGGTGATAATGGTGTTGAAGAAGATGCAAAAAGAGAGAATGATGGGAAGTGAGTTTCGACTAACACCCAAATGAAAAGAAAAGATGGAGAAGAAGTGTTGAGAGGTTCGGCACAAGCAAAAGAATAAGGAAACCCAAAATGAAGCACTTAGAAATGTTACACTCCTCACAAAAAAAACAAAAAGAAACTTAGCAAACTCGGCACACCCTCACACTAACTACACCGAATGCACATCCCCCCCAAATGACAAATGTTGACCAAATTTCCCCCATGCACTTCCCCACTTTCGGCCAACACTAGCTCACACTCCTCTCCCACGATTCTCTCCCCCTTTTTCTCCGCAATTAACTCTCCATCCATCATTTGAAATCACCTAACCACTTTGACCCATTCAAACTCCCCAAACTCCTCTCCTCCTTCCATTTTGAATTCTTTGACTCATTCAACAACCACCCCATCAGAGTCCCACGCCGACACCACCTCTTCTCCATCTTGGCACAAAAATAAATGCCATATATTGCAGCATGTGGGATTTGAAACCCACTCCATCCATTTTCCACCTTGACGCCACAACCAACATGCCACACACCTCACTTGTGTTATCAAAACACAAACAATTATACTTAAGGCCTGCTTCCACTAGCTCTCCCACCTTAAGTGCCCAAAAACCAAAATTTCACCAGGACCCAAGCTCGAACCCGAGCCTCCCCAAGACCCCCAAACACACATAAATAACAAGCTAAGTGAGCTAAACGCATGCAGTAACACCACAAATGCCAGACCCCTATTTTTAGGATGTTACACTTTTCTTTGCGATTTATAGTCATTACTGACGTTATATATTTTTAATAGCACCAAAACTTATCAAAACTACTTGCTCAATTCAAATTTACCTATGATACATATATCATTTCAAATCATCATAATGTCATAGCATTATGCATCAAACCATACAATTAAATTCAATTCCAATACCTTAACGCACAACTTCTCAATCAACCAAATGTTTATATATCATTAAAGTACCTAAGTAATCATTTCACTTGTAAACAATCAATCATTCTCCTATTGCATATTCAATCAATATCACCAATATAACCATACTAATTGTTTTCCAAATTTTCCAATCATAAGATCCACATGCAATATAACATACTACCAAACACACACACATATATACATGCCTATGGACAAGTCCAAAATCAAAGATTCAACAAGGCTCAACCCAAAATCAACCAACCAAGATAAACACTTATATCAAACCTATATACATGCCACATAGCTGAACATAAAATGATCAAAAAGGCTACTGAATTGATATTAGGATAGGGTAAGCATTACAAATGCTTAGTAAGTTCATGGGTATTTAAACAACTTACCTTAAATTACAACTTAATTTAAAAGAAGCTAGCTATATGAGTTTTCCTTAACATGACAACCACATATCAACAAGGTGAATATCGACATATATCACATCTTATAATAAATCAAGCATATAACATCCCAAATCACTTATAACCAACATTTACTCAATTCGATATCAATTTCATACAATTTTCTATCTATTATCAATAATACATACAATTTCAAAATAATGTTATTCACTATTTCATTTCATTTCATTTCATTTAAATTTTGAATCAAATCATTAATTCATCACATTTCCATATCGACCCTCTAGGCACATATAATAAGTTTGCATGATATTTTATAAATCACAACAAGTATTTGTATCATCAAATCATATTACCAACATAATTCATATATAATTTATCCCATTTACACTTTATACACCTATTAACCTCACTCAAACTCAGACTCAGATGGATACATGGATCCAACCAATCACACCAGTTTGGCATCCAGTGCCTCATTAGTAGAATCGAAGTAATTTGGCACCTCGTGTCTAATCGACGTAGTCGAAGTAACCATGAGCTTTTCCTACCCTATAACATGCCAATTATATCTGACTTTGCCCGAACAAATAAGAGGGTAGCAATTTACTCAATTCAATGTTGTCATTTCATCAAACAACTATAAATTTGTATGCATAAAATTATAATTCATCTTAACATAAAGCCAATTTGCAATTATAAAAATATACATTATTTCCAACTCTATTAAATTTAGTCCTTTATATTGAAGATCAAATATAATCATATCAATTTGATTCAATTCAACTAATCAACATCATATTACAATTCATTATATTCAATTTATCTATCAATTTGTCATTTCTTTATGATTTAGTCCATATCTCATCTTTTTCTATCAAATCATAAAAAATCCAAATTTTAATTAAATATATTTAAAATTATAATTTTAAATACATGACAATTTATCACAAACATGTCATGTGAATTTACCTAGTCAAAACAACAACAAACATGTAACACCCCGAAATTTGGGATTAGAATAATTAAGGTTGGTTGGTTAGGGTTAGTAATTCAGATGGACATTTAAGTGAGTTTCTAAATTTTAGAGTCAATGATGAGCCTAGTGGTTCAGTGGTTAAGTACTGGTTTTCCTTAGGTCTCAAGTTCAAATCCTCGCGTACGTTAGTGTGAATTATTTTTGTTTTTAAAAATATATATGTATTTGATTGGTTGTTGTTAAAAGTTATTTTAATTATTTTATTTTATTATTTTTATAATAAAGAAATCCTAAAAAATTCTCACATTTCTCCTTGTTTTCTCTCACCTCTCCCTGTTTCATATTTTTGTTATTTTTATATTAGGATAATATTTTTAGTTTATTAGTACTTTTATTTTTAAGTTATTTTAAGATAACTCTTCTATATCATATTAGATTTAAAAGTTTAAGTAGGATAAGAATTAGGTTTTAATTATTTAATTTTATTTTCCTATTTATTTCTCTTTACATGCGCAACCTAGCTTTTCACGTTGGTGTTTGAAATTCAATTGCAAACAACAAATTGAATTGGTCTTTCCCTGCTTGCAATTCTATTTCTCTGTTCACTTGCGCATTGTTGGTCATGATTATTCTTTGATTCTTTTCCTTGTACGTTGTTAAGTTTTAGCCACTTTTTCATTGTCTCAATTGTTCCAACGCTATTAGCATTCACAGTCGCTTATCAAAGATTTCGTGTGTTCTTTAGTTCTTTGTTCAACAAGTGTCAAATCATGTTGGTTGTCGAGGGTGTTTTGATCATTCGTAGGTGCTAGGAATCGCATAATAAGGTGTGTTTCTAAAGCTACTGTAATTAGGGGTTAATTTTATGATGGTTTTGTTTTCTCTTTTTCTATTGTGAAATATATGTGCTATTTCTTTTTTCTACTTGATCTATTGTAGAAACCTGAAAATAGTCTGGAAACATGTATAGCTGCAGTAATTAGAATTTTTTCAACACATAAAGATGTATTTTAAATTTTTAGTGCCAAAGATACGCATAAATTACTTGTGTCGTTTGGAATTAATAGTTATAAAAAATAATAATTATAAGATACATTGCAAGTATTAAAAGGAATACGGGTAGAATATCAATAATTTAATTTGCTAAGATTTGTAAATGTTGTGATGCTTTAGGGGTTCTTTGTGCTTTTTGAATTTTGACCATTTTAATTTAGTTAATTATGTTGGGTGGAAAAGAAACAGTTCATTTCTTACTTTTGAAAGGAAATAGATGCTTATGTAATTATGTTACTTTGAATCAAATTCTAATATCCTTAAGATATTTACAAAATCATTATTATTTACTTCATGAACCTCAAAGCTATCTTTACATGATTCTCGTTCAAGTTGATTGTAATGCAATATGCTAAACCTAATATACAAAAATGTTTGGATGTGATGTATGTAACATCCCTTACCTATAATCAACGCCGGAATAGGGTACGAGGTATTATCAGACATAAACACAAGCAAACATACATTTCCGAGCAATAAATTTCCATCCAAATATAAAACTTTTCATACTCATTCATATCATCCCTAAAACGATCCTACGAGGCTCAATACATGCTTTGGAAGTGGTTCGAAACTAAACTAAGAACTTTAGAAAATTTTACAAAACTTAGAATTTTTTTCATATTACAAGGCCCATACGTCCGTGTGGTCCAAGGGACACGGCCATGTGAACCTTAGACACGCCCATGCTACAGGCCGTGTTCAAAACAGGATGCTCTCTGACTTGTGCCACACGCCCATGTGCTAGGCCATGTGGTCGATTTAATTTCCACAATTTTTCATAAAATAGATGTAGACTTCACACGGCCGAGACACACGCCAGTGTCCAAGGCTGTGTAGCACACACGGCCGAGACACACGCCCGTGTCCAAGCCCGTGTAGCACACATGGCCGAGACACACGCATGTGCCTCTGCCCGTGTGCTTAATTTTGGACATTCTATTTTGCAACAATTAATGTGCAGGGGACACACGGCCAAAACACATGCCCGTGGGGTAGACCGTGCGTCACACACGGCCTAGACACACACCCATATGTCTACCCGTGTGGACAACAATAAGGCTATTTACTAAGCCATTTTCCCACCCTTACTTATACATACATACACAACATCATATGGCACCAGTCCAAGTATATTACATACAACCAAATCAACCATAATCAAGACATCAACACGTCATTCACATGCTACCATCTATCATACACAAACATCACATGCTTATCAACTCAAATCATGAAAATTCCCACATCCATGAAAGGCATTATCATATAAATTGCTCATACCAGTTGTAGAAAATTTTCAATGGACTTATACAAAATGAACTTTCAACCAATATAAGCCAACACATTTGACCAAATCAATTATGACACATAACAAAATGACCAAGTCTACAATACATGCCATAACTCAAAATGTATAATTCATTGGTACCAAAATAATAGTTGATAGCATGAATAGATCTCCAACGATCTCCAATCCCGAGCTAGCCTGGTGACATTATAAGGCAAGGGAAAGAAAAGGGAGTAAGCTGTAACACCCCAAACCTGGCCCATACGTTATGACCGGATCCGACATGTCACATGAGAAAAAAAACATGTTAAATCCTTTTTATTCGTACTAAATTAGATATTATTTTGTTATAATCAAGAAAACAAGTTTGATTTGAAATATTTGATAAAGTACTACTATCCTTGAAGGTTGATTGATAAATCGATAATCTGAACTAGAGATCTTATAAACCATGACTTTTGAAAACATCGTTTGATAATTCAAGAGAAAATTTTCGAGTTAAAATATTTGTAAAAGTTTGTTATGAAATCTATTTGTTAATCTATTTTAGAAAATCTTTATTTAACCTTTTAGAAAAATTCCCATTTAAAACAATTTAAGCAAAATATAAGTACGTCAAACACAAAACAAAAATAAAATATTCTAGAGGCCTTATTACAACATAAAAACCCAAAATAGTAAAGTGAACGAAAATAGAAGTCTAAAGTTTCAAAATAAAACACCATTTCTGAAGTATGGCCTCCACCGAGTCATCCATGGCCCAAGTCCACATCACTAAGCATTACCTGTAAGGGTTAAAGAAACGGGGTGAGTTACTAGAACTCAGTGCATAATCCCCTTACTTTTGTCCACTGGGCTTGAACCCATACAGCAATATCTTGGGCCTAAACCCATTTACATAACAATGTAGAAATGAAATAAATATATGCAACCCAACCCATCCTAGTAATCAATCCGCTACACACCACCCATACCATCCCATCACACCTGTGGGGATCAAGTCAACCCACCCTGCCAAACACACTGATCGTAGGCAAGTAGCCATTTATAATATTTGTGGCTGAGCCACCAGAATCATATATGGTAATATAATCGACACATAGCCTTAATCTCGATGGCACAAAGCCATATTTAATTTGGCACGTAGCCATTATCAGAATTTGTGGCAGTGCCACCAGATTACACTTCTCTTCATTCAATTTTATTCCTAACTCATGCAACATACATAATATCCACATATATCTACAAAAGTTATAAATCCAATATTTAATTACCGGAAATCGACCAATTATATAACTTTGTAATTCGATCCACTAAGGCATTCTTAACAAATCGGCACATAAGAGCATTTCGGTAAATCGGTCCATAGGGACATTTTGGTAATTCAGCCTATAGGGGCATTTTCGTAATTCGGCCTATAAAGGCATCTTCGTAATTTGACCCATAAGGGCATTTTCATAATTCTCACAGTTTTAATACCGATTTTGACAAATCTATCAAAATAGTGTAAATTAGGCCAATTTCCAATTTATGCCATATTACGATTTTAATAATAAAAATAATAACGATCTATTTCCAATATAATATCGAATCTTAAATTTACGGGTTAACGGTGTGAGATTACACAGCTAATTACGGTAAGGATTAAACCGTCTTGATTGTCGGCACCTAAGACAACATAATACTCGATTGACTAACGTAAGGGATTTTTCTTAGTCCAAATCTAAATCGCGATCTAAAATACTTACTCTCAAAATCGTGAACGACCATGATTTGTCGATTCTCACCGGATGATGGTCCATAACCCGGTGGAAAGTATCGAACAGCCGATACTACCCTTCGTTTGAATTTAGGAGTAGGAATCACAAATCTGCTCCTTCTGTGATATCCAATCGCTTTCCCTTTCAAATCGGTTCCACTTGCCTCCATAGGAAAAAATCGTAATAAAAAATGATATTACAATATATCGATTGTCTAAGGGAAAAGGGTTCAGCTTACCACTATTTTCGTAGAATCAACAAGTGAATAATAACGGGCGGTTTAGTTCCTATAACAACCAATTAGACAAATCTATCATTCCGTTTTAATGGAATAACCAAATATTGAGAGATATCAAGATGAACTTTAAAGAAATCCATTACCTAGACAATAGTAGATCCAACTATCACCGATTGGACTTATGGCTAGATTTGAATCGTCAATGATGTGGTATTCGACCACCCACTATAACACTACGAAAAAGTATTGATCACAACATGAGAGTGATGAAGAGAGTGATGTTTTGATAAGAAACAAGATAGAGTAACCGAATAACTATAAACACACATATTCAGCTAGGAAGAAAAAGAAACTGATGAAAAGAATAAGACCACTTACTTATTCCATCAAAGAAGTGAGTGCCAATACGAATAAGAAAGAAATAACGTAGAAAACATGAAGAATTCAAAAGTTCGGCTATGGAGAGAAATTAAGCAAGAAGATTCAGCTACGAATTAAAGAGGAAGGAAGAAGGGTTGAAGATTTTGTGAAAAGAAAGAAAAGAAAATAGGAAGAAAGGGTGCTATCTAGTTTCGATTCTCAAAGGGGAGATGAGTGAAAATAATTTGGACACAATGGCTAGGTGGTTTCGGCAAAATAAAGAAAGAAAAAAAATACTCACTATTGGCTTTAGAGTTTTGGAAATAAGAGAAGAAATTAGAGGAAAGAACACAAAAGAATGCTAAAAGAAATTAGGCCTAACAAGCACCAAAATTTTACCAAAAGTATAATGAAAATTAGGCTACCACAAAAGCCCTCCCAAACCGTGTATACGATACAAAAAGAATAAAAAATTGAGCATAAAACTTTCCAAAACATTCTTCCCAAACGGCCAAAATATCCCCCTTCTTGCTCCTTTTCTTTCATTTCTTTCCTTACCTTCATCATTACCTTAATTCCATAGCCATCTTTCCAAAATTAAAAATTCTTCCTTGCCTTAAATACTTCCATGGCTGACACTATGGTTGAATAGCAGAAAAAAATAATCAAAATTTGTACCAAGTGGGATTCGAAGCTTTTCCCCTAAATCCCTTTATGTGACGCCATATCCTCTTTACCATATGCTCATTTATGCTAGAAAATTACTCACTTATTTCCTTAAACCTTGATGCCACTTACCTTCTCTCCTTAAATTACTTTAGCACAAAAATTTTGCTAAGGCCAATTCATCCCCGAGCCTCCTTAGGACCCCTAAACATACACAATTAATATTTTTAACTAACCTATCGCATGGTATAATCCACAAACATAAAATTCTGAATTTCAGGATGTTACAATTCTACCCCCTTAAAGAAAATTTCGGCCTCAAAATTTACCTGATTAGAAGAGATGAGGATATTGCTGTCGGATCGCATTTTTAGGCTCCCATATAGCTTCCTCTGATCCGTGATTACACCATAATACTTTGACTAATGGTACTGACTTCATTCTCAGCACCTTAACATCTCGATTTAAAATCTATAATGGCTTCTCTTCAAAAGACAAGTCAGGTCTTAACTCAACTTCCTCTATTGATACAACATGAGATAGATCTGAATGATAACGTCTTAACATAGAGACATGGAATACACTATGTATCTGACTTAACTCTGGAGGTAACTCAAGCTGATAATCCACTGCTCCAACACGTTTCAGTACACGGTATGGTCCGATGAACCTAGGGCTCAACTTGCCTTTCCGCCCAAATCTAAAGATCTTCTTCTAAGGTGGAACCTTCAAAAAGACCTGATCACCCACCGCAAATTCTATATCCTTACGCTTCAGATCTGCGTACGATTTTTGTCTGTCTGAAGCTTCTTTTAACTGAGACTGAATTACCTTAACTTGCTCCTCCGTCTCCGAAATCAACTCAGGACCTAATAGCGGACACTCACCCAACTCAGTCCAGCAAGTAGGAGTGCGACACCTACGACCATACAGCGCCTCGTAGGGTACCATCTAGATACTGGATTGATAGTTGTTGTTGTATGCAAACTCCACCAAAGGTAGAAAATCTTCTCAACTACCCCTAAAATCGATCACATAGCCCCTTAGCATGTCTTCCAGAATCTGGATTATTCTCTTTGACTGACCTTCTGTCTGTGGATGAAATGTCATGCTAAAATTTAACCTTGTTCCCAAAGCCTCATGCAAAGCCTTCCAAAATCGCGATGTAAACCTAGGGTCCCTATCCAATATAATAGACACTGGTACCCCATGCAACCTCACGACTTCTGCTATATACAATTTGGCCAACTTCTGCAATGAATAATCCATTCGAATAGGTAGGAAATGAGCAGTCTTCGTCAACCGGACATACTGAATCTTTCTTAGTAGGCGTTAATGGTAACCGACTAACAAAGTCCATCGTTATCCATTCCCATTTCCATAATGGAATTTTCACCGGTCAAGCATTTGCTCACGTGTCAAGCATTTGCTCACAAAATCAGAACCTCCCGTTTCAACCCTGGCCACCAATACTGCTCACGGAGGTCTCGGTACAACTTATTTCCCTCGGGGGCATAGCATATGGGCTACTATGCGCCTCACGCAGAATCATTTGTCTTAATTCCGAATCCCTGGGCATACAAACTCTTTCGCGAAAACACAATACTCCATCACTATTCAATCCAAAATCCTCTATCTCACCACCTTCCACTTGCTGAATTCGAGAACCCAACGCTTCGCCTATCAACTACTTTTCCTTAATCTGACTTACCCATGCAGGTTTCACCTGAAGTTCCGCTAACAGGCTACTATCTTCATAAAGACTGAGATGAGCGAACATCGCTCTCAAATCCTATATCACCTTACGACTTAATGTATCCACCACTACGTTAGCCTTTCCTGGATTATACTCAATTGAGAAGTCATAGTCTTTTAACAGTTCTATCCACCTCCGTTGTCTTAGGTTCAACTCCTTTTGGGTAAGGAGGTACTTCAAACTCTTATGATCCGTATAGATAATCGACTTCTCCCTAAACAGATAGTGTCTCCAAATCTTCAGAGCAAACACCACTACAGCTAACTCCAAATCATGAGCGGTATAATTAACCTCATATGGCCTTAGTTGATGAGATGCATAAGCCACCACTTTTCCCCTTGCATCAATACACATCCTAAGCCCATGTGTGATGCATCACAATAAACAATAAATTCTTTACCAGCCTCATCTTAAATCAATACTGGCGCTTCCGTCAAAATCTTTTTCAATTTCTCAAAGCTCTCTTGTTGTTTATCTGACCACACAATTGGTACTCCTTTACGCAACAACTTAGTTAGGGGTGTAACAATTAACGAAAACCCCTCAACGAAATGCCTATAATACCCAGCCAAACCTAGAAAACTTCAGATTTTCACCACAGACTTTGGTGGTTTCCAGTCCAATGCAGCCTCTACCTTCCGAGGATCAACTCTAATTCCTTCGGCAGACACAACTGTCCCAAAAAGGTCACTTCCCTCAGCCAAAATTCGCACTTACTGAATTTGACATACAGTTGCTTCTCTCTCAAAATCTACAATAAGCCCGTAGATGCGAATCATGCTCTTCTTCAGTCTTTGAGTACACCAAGATGTCGTCTATGAACACTACCACAAATCGGTCTAGATATGGTTGAAAGACTCGATTCATCATGTCCATAAATGCAACTGGTGCATTTGTCAACCTGAACGGCATCATTAGGAACTCGTAATGCCCATAACGAGTTCAAAATGCAGTTTTATGAATATTCATCTCCTTCACCTTTAACTGGTGATAACCCGATCTGAAATCTATCTTCGTGAAAATAGAAGCTCCTCGTAGTTGATCGAACAGATCATTGATTCTCGGCAACGGATACTTATTCTTGATCATCAACTTTTTCAATTGTCTATAATAGATGCACATACGCATCGACACATCCTTCTTCTTAACGAACAAGACCGACGCTCCCCACAGTGACACACTCAGTCGAATGAACCCTTGATCCAACAACTCCTAGATCTGAGCTTTAAGCTCCACTAACTCCTTCGGTGCCATTCTATAAGGAGCAATAGACACCAAAGTCGTTCCTGGCAATAGGTCAATGCCAAACTCTACCTCCCGATCCGATGGTAAACCTAGAAGCTCATCGGAAAGACGTCTAAAAACTCTTTCACCTTTCTAACTCTTTCTACTGACAATTCTTTGGCATCCAAAGCACTGATGAAGGCTAAGAATGCACCACACCCCTTTCGCACCAACTTTTCTACCTTTAAAGCAGATACCACATTAGACAGATAGTTTCTTCTTTCACCTGTGATCATCACTTCCTTATCCTCCGAAGTCCTTAGTATCATCTGCTTTGCAGCACAGTCCAAGTTTGCACGGTGTTTCACCAACCAGTCCATGCCCAAAATATGGTTGAACTCGTCGAATGGCAGTTCCATCAAATCTGCCAGAAAAACTTCTCCCTGAATTTCTAAGGGTACATCCCTATACAACTTATTTACTACCACCGACTATCCTAGAGGGTTAATCACAGTTGTTTCTCTAGCAGTAATCTCAGATCTAATGTTCAAGGTTCCAGACAAATCACAAGCAACATACGAATAGGTGGATCCAATATCTATCAAAGTAGTAACAGGTACATCAGCTATGAAAAACATGCCGGTTATGACATCAAATACATCGCCATCCTCTCGACGACTGATCATATAAACCAACCCTGGCTGCCTCACCTCCGTGTTACCCCTATTATCGATACCTCTACCCGGTGCACCCTGACCACGTCTTACGCCATTACCACCTCGACCTGGCCTACGGCCTCTCGGTGGCTACTGAGTGCCTCTAGCTAGCTGCGCATCATTGTTACGAATATCCTGAGTCTGAGCAGGCTATCGAGGGCAATCTCTAAGTCGATATTCCTTGGAACCATATTTGAAACAACCACCGGTTCTCTTCCAGCATTCACCATAGTGAAATTTCCCACAATCCATGTAACACCCCAGACCCGGCCTAGAAGTTAGGCCCGAATCTGGCATGTCACATTGGGGTGCTTTTCGAGAAACCATGGTTCCATTTGAAAACCTTTCTTGATATTAAAAACTAAAGTCTCAGTTTGCGTTTGTTCATTATTAATCGACATTTATTAAAAAAGTTATTACCAAAAAAACTTTGTTGGTTGCGAAAACTTAATTAAAATGACTGACTTATGAAAATGTGATGTTTACGACCTATTCGCAAAGCATAGTATTTTGAAAGCAGATATTATTTTGGAAAATCGTGATATAAAGTTTAGCGATTTAAAACATAATAAACTAAAATCCAAAACTAAAACCGAATTTAAGAGGGCCTTATTACAAAATATTAACCCAAGTTAAAAATAAGTAAAATACTAGAGTCCAAAATCGCTCGTAGTGTGGCTACCTCTCGAGTCCTCCAAAGACGTCGAACCGCTTCGAGGATTACCCGAGAAAAAAATATTAAAAAGAGGGTGTGAGTTTACGAAAACTCAGTGGAGAACCCTCATCAATAAGAACATGAATCACAATAGTTTGGGCCAAAGCCCATTTCAGTAACGGTGGCAATTGGGCCTTAGCCCATTAAAGCCTCAGTTGGGCCTTAAACCATAAATGTCACAAATCATATTTATCTAGGCCTGAGCCCATCTCAAATAAAACCACATATGCAATGCATTAATGCCCATACCAACCCTACACTCCGCCTCTGTCCAACCCCGCACTCTTGTGGGATTTAATCGACCCACCCATCCCTACACTCCTTATGTAGCACCGATTCACGACTAACTTATCGGCAAGATAGCTACTCGATGGATAAAGCCTTCGGTGGATCCACAGTCGTCAAGCGACCATGCGATCCTATCTGCACTTCCCCTTTCGAATAATCACATCCTCATGCAACATAATAACACATGAATGCAACATACAATAATAATCATACGATAACAATCAAAAATCACATACAAGAATAATCATATAACATGTAGGGGTATTTTCGTAATTTATCTACCAAGGGTATTTTCGTAATTTACCTGCCAAGGGTATTTTCGTAATTTACCTACCAAGGATATTTTCGTAATTTACCTACCAAGGGTATTTTCGTAATTTACCTACCAAGGGTATTTTCGTAATTTACCCATCAAGGGTATTTCAATAATTTCACAACCTAGGGGTATTTTAGTAATTTTGCAAACTAGGGGCATTTCAGTAATTTTGCAAACTAGGGGTATTTCGGTAATTTTGCAAATTAGGGGTATGTTGGTAATTTCACAAATTAGGGTATTTCGGTAATTTTTTAAACTAGGGGTATTTTGGTAATTTTGTAATCCGAGGGTATTTCGGTAATTTTGCAAACTAGGGGTATTTTAGTAATTTTGCAAACCAGGGGTATTTCAATAATTTCACAAATTAGGGTATTTCAGTAATTTTATAAACCAGGATGTTAACGACCCAACAGAAGGTTCATTGTCACCTCAACGACTCAAGTATTCTAAATAGAGATAATGATGCGAATGGGCCTAAGGCCCATTCTCGGCCCAAGTGGGCCCACACACTCGTGTGGCCTATTTAGCCCAAACCTAGCCACATATATGAGATTCATATAGTCTAGTTCACTATCTTCTACTCAATCATACAATTTACTCATATAGGCCCTCGGGCCCATTAGGCCCACTTGGCCCCTGTCGGGCCATCGTGGCCCAACAGACCACACCCACAAAACACTACTGATGGCCTCAACTATCACGTTGAAGCCCCACACGTGTGCTTGCACGCCCATGTGGCTACTATTACCGTGACCGGCACTTCGACATTTGCCACTCTACAACTAGAGTAGAGAGAATTGCACACCTGATAGGAATTCTGAAGCTGCTAAACTGCGCTCCCAAAGCTCCTATGCCCAATGCCCACCAAGGTATCTTTTCTCTCCTCCTAGAATGCTCTTTATATAGCTAGCTTCTCACCTTCCTTCTTTATATCTTTCCGATGTGGGATCCTTCCGCTAGCAATGTTTAAATCCAACTCAAACTCTTGCCGCCCCATCTTAGCAAAATAAATACTCCCTTGCTTCTCATGAGATTCAAACTTAGGCTCCATTGTAACATAATCCACGCTGCTAGCCACTTTACCAACTAGCTCCTTGTTTCTAAAATCATGCGCAACTAAATATAAGTCCTATGGCCAAATTCAAAAATCCATTTAAAAAGAAAACCAAAATGCAAGCACCAAGACTTGAACCTTGGACCTCCTTCCTTTCTTGTGGTGTCACCCCCTTGCCTCTTATGTGGCGTCACTTTTCAACTACACCACACACTCCATTTGTCATCTTTCCCCACATTTTATTCTTATAGCCTACCTACCAACTCCTGGGTTTTTTCACCTAAAACAAAATTTTTTCCTATAGCCTAACTTTAACCCGGGACTTCATAAAAGCCTCATAACCTTCCAAAATCACTCACTTAATAGGTCCAACTTGCCTTAGTACCATTCTTTTGTTCTCAAAAATTTTAAACGCTACTAACCCCAAGGCCCATTGGGCCCAATCCTACTAGGCCCAACTTTGGGATGTTACAATCCACACAGGGTTACAACTAATTGGTAGCAGCTGGAGCACCCACTTGGACTGGTCCCTCACTTCTGGGCCTTTTCTGAAACCCTTTAGCAGGACCTGAGTACCCCGAGTCTCTCTTGTTCCTGCCCTTATCCCTGTCTCAATTTTGCCTCTTCGAGTGTTTAACCTCTTCAGCTATCTTGTCTTTCTCCACCAGTATGGCAAAATTCCTTTCCTTCTTTAGGGCTTTCAGTACCCGCAACTCATCACGCAACCCGTCCTCAAAATGCACACAACATTCGTAATTAGTCGGCACTATTCCTCAGGCATACCGACTCAGATGTAGAAATTTCACCTCGTATGGTGCCACAGATTTACCTCCTTGGACCAGATTTAGGAATTCCTTCTTTCGGGCATCCACATAGCTAGCCCCGACATATTTTTCTTGAAATACAATTTTGATAAATTCCCAAGTAATACGATCAGCCTGAGTGCCTTCCCGGACAGTGAGCCACCACTGATAAGCCTCGTCTCTCAGCAAAGACACAACTCCTTTCAGTTTCTACTTGGAATGCAATCAAAATGGTCCATGATTCGCTCCACTGCCTCAAGCCAGTACTCCGCTACATTTGGGGCCACACCCGAGATACCCCTAAAAACCTCAACTCCATTTGATCTGAGTTACTCCGATATTGACCCACGAGTTCCTGACCCAATTCTTGCCCCAACAACCCTTTCCAGAACTCGCAACATTGCTTGGGACAGAGCGTCGTCCTCTCTCATACGTTCATGTGACCCAGCTTCAGTCACAGGTGATGTAGGTGCGTCCATTTCCGGCATATATCCCGATGCCTCAGATACAACTCTAGTGCCTCGGCCTCTACCACGGCCACGTCCACCGCGTCCACGTCTTCTAGCACTCATATTTGCTAATTTGATTTAATCTAATTAAGAGTCTTATGAATCAGTATGCTATTTCAGTGTTTATTAAACAATATTTTATGAAGTATAGGAAGTAAAGTTATTTTCGCAAAACGCATCCTATAGTCTTAATCTCTATAGTTTCAACTCCAAAGAACTAAAAGCTCTAGAGTATTTCTAGTGTCATACAACAATAATCATAATCATAAAATGATAACATATACTTACTTGACTTGGTGCCGGATACCCGTGGTGCCATACTTCCTTTAAAACATGCATGTATAATTTAAAATTTTAAACAGCTTTGAAAACATTTTTGAACCTAAACCACAGCCGAGTTTTGTAACCTGGCTCTAATACCATAAAATGTAACACCCCAATTCGACCCATGCGTTATGACCGGATTCGACATGTCACAAGAGAAAAAAACATGTTAAATCCTTTTTATTTGTACTAAATTAGATATTATTTTGTTATAATCAAGAAAACAAGTTTGATTTGAAATATTTGATAAAGTACTACTATCCTTGAAGGTTGATTGATAAATCGATAATTTGAACTAGAGATCTTATAAACCATGACTTTTGAAAACATCGTTTGATAATTCAAGAGAAAATTTTCGAGTTAAAATATTTGTAAAAGTTTGTTATGAAATCTATTTGTTAATCTATTTTAGAAAATCTTTCTTTAACTTTCTAGAAAAATTCCCATTTAAAACAATTTAAGAAAAATATAAGTACGTCAAACACAAAACAAAAATAAAATATTCCAGAGGCCTTATTACAACATAAAAACCCAAAATAGTAAAGTGAACGGAAATAAAAGTCTAAAGTTTCAAAATAAAACACCATTTCTAAAGTATGGCCTCCACCGAGTCATCCATGGCCCAAGTCCACATCGCTGAGCATTACCTGCAAGGGTTAAGGAAATGGGGTGAGTTACTAGAACTCAGTGCATAATCCCCTTATCGTTGTCCACTGGGGTTGAACCCATATAGCAATATCTTGGGCCTAAACCCATTTCCATAACAATGTATAAATGAAATAAATATATGCAACCCAACCTATTGACCGTGTCAAACAGTCGAGTTTTAATATTTATAAAGAATGATCGAACCTGTAGACTAACTATGATAATGATTGAGGCAAGTGCACCAATCGAACAATAGTATAGTTTAGGCAAGATTATTTTATCGAACCCAAAGGAACCTAAAAGTACTACTACTCACTTTCTTTCTATTATTTAGCCTAAAATATGGAGTGATTGGTTTATTAAACTAATGAAAAACTAAACTAGATGCAAAGACAAAAGAATGAAACTTTGGGAAAAGACTATGGAAAGACTCAGTTGATTTTAGACGATACCCTCAAGAAGAATCCACCTATGACTTCTTTTGTTATCTAACTTTTAATTCATATGACTTCTTTACTTAGCTTGATCCGTGAGACTCCCTAACCTATATTAATCCCTCTCTCGAGACGAATAACATCTAACCTTAGGTTAACTAGTGGAACTCTCATTCTTTTATAATAACCCCCTAAGGAAGCATTAAATCGATCAATGGACTCCCATATTAGGTTTCACCCTAATCTGGCAAAATCTCATCACCCTATCTCTAGGCGTGCTATCAATTCCGCTTAATTATGCTAGATCTACTCTTAGGCAAGGTCTATTCCTCCTCCACCTAAGCACATCGAATTCAATTAAGCAACATAATTAAGAACAAACTAAGTACTTATCATATAATTTAGAAATCAAATAACAAAATCCATCATAGGTTTCATCCCCTTCAAGTAGCTGAAGGGTTTAGTTCATAACAAAATAGGAAAACATCTCAAGAGAAAAGATAAAACAAAACATAATAAATCCCTAAAACCCCCTGAAGGAATTAAAGAGGAGATCCTCTGTCTTGATTAGAACTCTGGCTTCTTGAGATGGATCAACTGGCTATCTTCAAGTAATTCCCTAAATAAAAGCTCTGGCAGAAAACTCTACCCAAAACTTCCTCTTTTAGAATGGCTACCTTGGGTTGTTTATATAGGCTCCTTAGATGCTTTACTTGGCTCCTAAGTACCTCCTTCAAGTAGAATTACTATTAAAGTGTTTAAGTAGACTTAGGAGTATGTTTCTTTGGCTTCAAGCATCCAAATCCGAGTGAAATTGCTTATTTCCGTGCCAGGGGCACGCCCACGGCACACACCCATGTAAATCGTCTTTAGGCCGTGTCTCGATTCTATCAATTGGGGCACGGCTGTGTAAATTGTAGCATGGCCGTGTGAAGTAATTTGACGAGGCACAGCCATGTGGCTTGAAGTCTAGGCCGTGTTGATTTCTCGGGTTGGCCCAATTTGGCCTGTTTTAAGCTCGGTTTAAGCTTGTTTTACGTTCTTTTTATCCTTAGGTGCTTTCTTGAGTATAAGACATGAAAAGAAAAGATTAAGAGCACCTTTTTACATAAATCAGGGATAAATCATCCAAAACCATACTAAATGTGGGATTAAAATATGTTACTTTTACGGTTTATCAAATACCCCCACACTTAAGCTTTTGCTTGTCCTCAAGCAAAATTCTCAACATATAATTAAAACGAACTTTCCATAATTCATAATTCCTATCGACAATGCCTCATCATAATTCATAGATAATTTATACATGGATAATTCAACTCAAAGAGTCCTAAAAATTCAATCACGATAAGTCATACCTTTGTAGTATGAAAACATAGGTGTCTCCCCTTATCTAAATAATTACCTTTAATTCAAAATCGACAAGGATTGGCATCCTCACAAAAGATTCACTCAAATCACTCGAAGTGTTTAAGGTTCAAGAATAAGCACTCTAAGTCAAACCTGAAAAGTTAAACCCATAGGCTTGCCTGAAAATCAAATCTCCACCACTGTATATGAGATGATACACAAATCAAAAGGTCTTTAATCAGGGTTGTACTGGGGCTTGGGTTAAAAGGTGTGGATAAAGGCTGAATTAGAAGGTTAAAATCAAGATCGAATTGATAAGTTACTTAACTAAAAACAATGAACTAAAAAATAAATGATTACATCAATTGAAACTTTGAAACTAATAATAATACTAGCTTTTTTTTCGATAATTGAAAATTAAATGCACAAGCTCACTTCTTATACTAATACTGATTATACTTTGATTTTCCAATTTTTTTTCAAGAACAAACTACTAAAATATTACATCATAAATGATAAATGTAACTATTGAACTAATATAATTCGGTAACTTAATCAAATCAAACCTCGATTAAAGGATAGTCAAAAGAATGGTGATAATAAATACAAAGGGATTTTGGGTTAATATTAGTGGGTGAGTCAATAAAAAGGTTGTTAGGATTTAACGGGGTTCACTAGGGGTTAATTTGTGAAGGTAGGCTTTTAGTGGTGTGAATGGGTTAAAACCTAGGTGCCTTTATCATCTCCGTATATCAAATCAAAAGTGTAGTCTCGACATGTATAAACAAGGCAAGTTCTAGAATAACAGTTCAAAGTCGACACACTCATAATCATTAAAGTGAGCACGAAAAAGACTATATGCTCTATAGGGCTCAAAATCACACAAAAATTATGGGTGTTTTTTGACATCAATTCTCATAAATTCCAAAAAGGTAATACTTAAATTTAGTTCAACGACCCATCAATTTTAATTTTTAGAAAGTAGACTTACCATGCCTGATTCTCTAGTATCCTTCAAATTTAATCACCAATGCACAATTAATTATGACTTAATCTAAAACATATCAATAAAAATCATAAATCATTAGAAATTTCATCCTAATTAGTAATATGAGAAGATTTCTTTATGGACAAGACTAAAATTTAGGATTTGAGAATAATGCAAAAAGTTAGGTACTTTTACCCCCCCACACTTAAGTTGTACATTGTCCTCAATGTACAAAGATAGATAAACAGTTATGTAATAAAAAGAAAAGGGGAGAAGTAACACTTCCTGAATTTTGGATGATTCCGGGAGTTGGCATCTCTGGTGGCGGTGATGGTGTTTTCTATAGGCCCGGTGGGGTGTCTACCGATGATCTTTGTGCTAGATAAAGAAATTGGGTAGCCTGCAATGATATAGCCAAGAAACCTAAAGAAACATTAATAATATACTAATATTATAATTAAAGAAAAAGGGAATAAAGAGAAGGAAACTAAGAAGAAAACTAAAATTTAAAGAAAAGACTAATGGACTAAAGAGTCCTTATTGTTGGATGGTTCGCGAGGTGGGTGTGACCTCTAAGGCTGTGGTGCGTGATTCCCAAGTAGCCTTTAGAACCTAAAACCAAGAAACTAAATTAAAATAAACTAAACTAAGCATAAGATTGTTAAAGAGAAGGAAATTGAAGCAAAAGAGAAAAAGAAAATAAAAACTATATGGTCTCAAAGACCCTTGGCTTGTTGTTTGAATGAAGTGGCCGGCATGAACTTATGTAGATCGGTCTCCCATAGAGAGATTATGCTTGCCTTTTTTTGCTTCTTCAGCATGGTTTTGGTGTTGCTCAAGAGTCTTGACACTTTTTCTAAAGGAAGAAATAAAATGTTGAAAGAAAAAGAAGAAAGAAGAAATAGAATAGGGAGAAGAGGAAGAGCTGTAGGATTTAAATAGTATTTCAAATTTGGCACGTTCCCACACCCGTGGTTCAAAGGTGTGTCAATTAACACGGTTGCCTCGTACGGCCATGGTGTGGAGCGTGTTGCATTGCCGACGCTTGTTCTTACTGTGCCATGCCCGTGTCTGAGTAGTCAGTGTCGACCACGACTGCGTCGCATGGCCGTGGGTACAGGCATGTTGAGTCTCCCATGCCCGTTTCTTAGTCGGCCATGCCCGTTGGGAGATAGTCAATAGCTGCACATGGTTTAGGGGTACAGCCGTGCTGATCTGTCGGTCCCTGTGGGGAAGGGTGGTTGGGCCCGTGACGTTCGACGGTGGTTGGCCTGAATTGCACGGCCTCTGCTCTGTCAGTGTGGTTGTTCAGTGGTCCACACGGCCACAGACACAGCTTCTTGATACTGCTCGTTTCTTGTACTTAGGGGCTGGGTTTACAGATCCAACCCCTCCTATCGCTTGACTGACATTTGAGTCCATAACAATCCCTTGGTCACTAAACCAAATTTAAACGATGAGATTAAATCTAAGAGATAATCATAATACTTAAAACGAAACCCTTACCTAGATTGTCAAATCCTGAAAATCCTCAACAAAGCGTCACCACCCTACCTACATTCGGCCAAGCATCCAACATTAGACCAACACGATTATCGCACCTACGCTTGATTAGTTCCGGTAAAAGAGAAAGGGTAAGGGAGTGGCCATTCGGCCGAACCTATTACCAACACATACATTTGGCTTTCCTCATAGTTCGGCACGAGAGATCACAGCAAGAAAGATTCAACTTCTATGAATAAAGAGTGAAACCGACAAGATCTTAGGGAAGTGATTCGGGTTAGAAACTAAATGAAAAAGAGAGAAATAGCAAGTAAGAAAACCACGGAGAACTTACCAATCTTGATATGATGATTCGGCTATGGTGTAACTTCGGGAAAAGAGGCTAAACTTGAAGGCTTCAGCTGTGGGAGAAGAAAGTATGGGCAAAGAGGGTTCGACATTTAGGAAAATGTTGGAGAGGAGAAGAGAGGGTTAGAGGGTTGCGGTAAAGGAAGAGAACCACAAGAGAAAAGAAAGAATTTCGGCCTGAAGAGAGAAGATGAGAAAGAAAGAAAAAGATGAAAAAGGTGATCACTTGCCTACCAATTTCGGCATATCAACCGAATTTCACCCCATCCCAGAGTTGGATTTTCGACCAACTCTGCCGTCACCTGATAACTCTTATCCCACTTGTTATCTTAATCTATATCCTCCCTTCAAAAGAGGCCTCCTTAGCACCAACTCCTCCATTCATATTATCAACAAAATAAAAGAATTAAAACTCCTATTTTCTAGCTATTATGCTGTCCTCTCTTCCCCCCTTTGGAGTGCCGAATTTTAGCCCAAAAACTGGGGCCCCAAGATGTAACACCCCTTGCCCGAGACCGTTGCCGGAGTCGAGTACGAGGCATTACTAGACTTGACTATTAATTCGGGCATAAAAATTAAAACTGTCAAACTGCGTCATGCTGACTAAATTGACCATAACTCGAGTTACGAAACTCAAAATTTAGATCCGTAAATTTTCCTTGAAACTAGACTCATATAAATATTTATCATAATTTTTCCAGAATTTTTCATATGGCCAATTAGTACAGTTTATTCATCGTTTCCCCTATTTTGCTGTTTGAAGGTTCTGACCTATCTTTACAAAAACTCAGTTATCTCATTGTACGGATTTTCAATAATGTTCTTGTTTATTCCAATCAAAAGACTCATTAAGGATTCTAAGCATATAAACTATGCTCCATGATTATTTTTTACAATTTTAACAATTTTTCCAATACATAATAGGGGATCACGAAGTCATTCGAACCAGTCTCACTAAAATTAAAATATCTCATAATATAAAATTTCTTTGACTACTCTATTTCTTTCATATAAAAATAGACATAATAAGCTTTAAGTCTATATCTTATTCACTTTCTAATTCCATTTCTCCTATTTTTAGTGATTTTTCAAAATCACATCACTACTCGCTAATCAAAAAGCTGTCTCATTGCAAAATCATATAACCACATTACAAACATATTTACCATAAAACATACTTCCAAATTTAACTTAAGGCAAAACCTAATACACAACCATTAACATCATAATCAAGCCATTTTCGCATGGCTATATATATAAAACCAAAATCCAACATTCAAATTTCAATCTAGCCTATACATGCCATAGGTTCAAAAATTCACTTATAAAATACCGATGACAATGATAGTGTGATAAGTTTCTCCGACGATTCGAGCTCGAAACTTGAATTCAAAATCTATAAAACAGAGGTAAACATGAACACACACGAGTAAGCTTAAATAGCTTAGTAAGTCATAAGCAAATAAAGAACTTAGCTACATAATCAAATCATATAAACTAAACCATTTGGTTTTTTTTTTGTTTTTATCATTGTTACTTTACATCTTTAAACTTACAATTTCATGTATTTTATAAGTATTTACACTTGTATATTATTCATGGCTGAATGGACATATATATAAATATCCTTCAATTTCAAAGCTAAATATCATTATGTGGATGAGATATACTTATACTCATGAATCAAGTACAACTTCTTATGCATAAGCAAGAATGGTTGAAAGAACACTTTTATATATAAGATACATTAACTACTATCATTCAATGACCAAGCCAAAACATTTTATCATACTAAATACACATACACTTATATGCATACACTGTAAATCAAAGTATAACAATTATAACAATATTTATATCCATGGTAAATATACCACCAATTGCATATATTCAAAAATAATTTCAATCTGCTCATATTATTATTATTTTTTTAAGGCCAATACCTTTTCACATTCATATATGTACTTGCTACTCAATTATTTAAGTTTAATATAACATCACATGTGGCCAAATATACAAGTTCAATACATCATCGTGATATGCACATACCTATGTGGTCGAATATACAAGCTCATTTAGATCAACTTACTTGCTCACTTTCCACATAAATGAGAAGTCTTATAGACATAGACTTGAAAATAAATCACCAAGATAAAACCCGCTAGGCATAAGCTCAATCACACACCCAAGCACTAGGCCCGCTAGACTCAAGTCCGAAATTTGAACACCTAGCATTTAGCTCTTTGGCAATAAGCGAAATAGTACACCCAAGACAAGGCACGCTGGGCAATAAGCCGAAATGATTCACTGCACAAGGCACGCTGGGCAATAAGCCGAAATAGTACACCAAGACAAGGCACGCTAGGCAATAAGCTCGAATATGTCACCTAAGACAAGGCACGCTAGGCATCAAAGCTCGATAAGTAACACCAGCACAAGGCTCGCTAGGCAATAAGCGAAATAGTACACCAAGCACAAGGCCTACTAGGCAATAAGCTCGAATATGTCACCAGCACAAGGCACGCTAGGCATCAAAGCTCGATAAGTAACACCAAGACAAGGCACGCTAGGCATTAAAGCACGATAAGTAACACCGCACAAGGCCTACTAGGCATTAAAGCCTGATAAGTAACACCGGCAAAGGCAAGGCCTGCTAGGCTGATAGCCCGAGATATCAACATTTTCAACATTTCAATGCACATTTCAATAATACCATAACCAACTAAATCACTTAAATTTCATAATTCTATCACATTTCAAATTCAACTAAGCTTATTCACATTTTCTAAATAAAATCATTACATCATTGTATATCCCGCATATCATATCGATTATACACCTTTACATGGTATTAACAAAACATATCCAATTCAAAGTAATAACTTTACATTCGGCTATCACATAAAAATATGCCCAAATTTATTAAACATTGTCATTAAACACATTCATAATTCATTCTTTAATATAATCTAGTGAAGGACTTACCTCGGATATCGACGAACGTTATAAATCGGCTATTCAACATGGTTACTAAGCTTTTATTCATATTCGCATAAGCACGTATAAATTCATATTTTTCATACCAGCATATATATTTGACATTTATCTACAATTAAACACGTTTATTTGCCTACAAACTTACCTCGGATGATATAAAATGCGAATCAGGATGACTAGTCGACAACTTTTGTTTTCCCCGATCCAAGTCGATTTCTTTTATTCTTGATCTATATAATTTCAAATTAACCCCATTTAAACACAATTTCATTCAATTTAATCCAACAGCACATAAATAGGAAAATTACCATTTTACCCCGATATTTCATACTTTTACAAATTAGTCCTAATTGCACAAAATACAAAATACACAAAATCTCACCACATCATAGTTAGGCGAATCTTCCTTATACTCATACTAATCCATATATTTCATTGATTTTGCCTTTTTGCCCTTAAATTTATTATTTTTTAATTTAATCCTAAATGCTCAACCTAATCAAAATCTCCAACACAAAATGTAGTAATCTAGCACATACATTTTATTTATAACCATCAACCATCATAAAACATGAATTTTCATCAATAGCGAATCAACATACATGAGCAATACACAAAATTATCACATGGGCTTGATAGGAAATGGATCAACAATCACAAAATGCAAAATTATCAAAAATCCAAGACTTAAGCTTACCAATTTTAGTTGATGAATGCCGAATCTCTAAGGAGTTTTTTCTTCTTTTCTTTGCTACATTCGCCAAGGAAACTCAAAAGATGAGCATGCAATGGCTTCCTTAATTCTTTTGTGGTTTTATTCCATTATACATAATTAACTATAATATTATATTAACATATACCACTAACTATAATATTATATAATATATTTACACATTTCACATTACCATGCCATCCACTATAGTAATAATAGGAATAATTGCAATGCAAATCCCCTTAATTAAAAAGACACTTTATTTTAATTCCCCCAATCAAGCAAATAACAAATTTTACCACTCATGCACTTTAGTCCTTTTTCCTTAAATTAATCATACAAACAAGCAAATTATCATATGTAACTTCCACACATGCTCAATCATATATAATTAACACATAAAATAATATAAAAATATTTTTCTGACTTGGATTCGTGGTCCCGAAACCACCGTTCCGATTAGGGTCAAATTCGGACTGTTACAACTCTCCCCCCTTAGGGATTTTCGTCCCCGAAAATCTTACCAATAAATGGGTTCGGACAACGTTCTTTTATTGCATCTTTTGGCTCCCACGTTGCTTCTTCAACTCCGTGTTTATGCCTCATCACTTAAGTAACGGAATTTTATTATTTCACAATTCCTTAATCTCGTAAGCCAGAATACGAATCAGTTCTTCCTCATATGTCATATCGGACTTAATCTCAATCTCAGACGAATTAATCACATGTGAGGGATCAGATCGCTATCTTTGAAGTATTTAAACATAGAATACATTGTGAATCTTTTCTAACTCAGATAGCAATAACGATATAAGCAATCAACCTGTTACACTCTATAATCTCATACTACACAACAAACCTCGGACTCAATTTGCCTTTCACCCGATTCTGAATATTTTCTTTCACAATAAAACTTTCAAAATAACTTTTTTTTTCCCCGAACTGAAATTCTATATCTTTTCGTTTCAAGTCCGCATATGATTTCTGACGATCTGACGTCATTTTCAAATTTTCACAGATCACTTTTACTTTCAGTTCAGTCTCTCTGAGCAATTTGACCCTGTATATCTTATTTTTACAGAGCTCAGTTCAATACAACGACGTATGACATTTACGACCATATAAAGCCTCATAAGGTGCCATTTTTCTTTGTACGGAAATCCAATCAGAGATAGATGTCGTTCCTACGTACCTTCAAACTCAAGAATGCAACATTTCAACATATCCTTAAGTATCTGAATGACTCGTTTAGACTGACTACTTGTCTGTGGATGGAAAGCTGTGCTGAAATATAATTTCGTACCTAAAGCATCATGTAGTTTCTTCCAAAACCCCGATGTAAACCTCGGATCTTTGTTCAAATTAATAGATATAGGTTCACCATGTAGTCTTTCAAATTGAGAAACATACAATTCAACCAACTTATCAAACAAGTAGACTGTACATATCAAAACAAAATAAAATGATTTAGCCATTCAATTGAAAATAACCCAAATTGCATCTTTCTTGCTCGGTGTTAACGGAAAACCAAATACATAATGACTCTATCCTTTTCCATTCGGTATCATTATCACCAAGCAACCCGTAAGGTACCGATGCTCGACTTTTTACTCGTTGAGAGATTAAGCATTTCAATAAAAAGTCAGAAATATCTCATTTCATACCATACCACCAGTAAAATTGTTTTACATCATTATGCATCCTTATACTACCTGAGCGAACATACAATCAACTGTTGTGGGCTTTATTCAAAATCATCTGAATCAACATCTGAATTTCCTCGGAACACATATTTGGTTTCTGAACCTCAGACAAATTTCAGCATCAACTTCAAAATTCTGAATCAACCTTCAAATCACCTTGGACCTGCTTTGCTAACAAATCATTATCAACTTTTTGAGTATCACTAATTTTTTTATATAAATAACGGTCTTACTTTTAATTCAACTATTATTGAACTATCATCAGACATAGTCATATACGCATTCATTGATCACCAAGCAAACAGTGATTTTCGGCTTAAAACATCAATAACAACATTAGCTTTTCTCGAATCATAGTCAATCACAAGCTCATAGTCCTTTAACAATTCTAACCATAAAGAATCACAGGATATCTCTGTGTGCTCCATTATTATACTTCAACCCGTCCATTGACATATGAATGAGGTTCGTAAACTCTTCGTTCAATTTAGGCTAAATTAGAACTAATATTTTAGTGAATAATGTCTTTGTGCTAAAGAAAGCTTCAACAATTGAACTAACTTTAATTTACCACAACATTTCTCAGATAGGATTATTCCGATAGACATAATTCTGTATCATGTCCTCAAAAATACAAGTTCTACTTCTCTACTATCCTTTAGATCACACACTTACATTTAAAGTTTGTTTCTGATCTAGTGGGTAGATTCAAACTCATATAACCCAGTTACATTTTCAATCAAATAGTTTCAGATCAGATTAAACCACAAAATCGGTCTTTTCGAAGAAGTCTTTTCTTCTCGTTAGAAAGAATAATCCAAATATATCTTTATATATACTACAGTCATCAAATAGAAATCATATTGTCATAATAGTATTATTGTCTTACCCGTGACAATAGATAATATCTCGACTAGCAACGAAGCATCTGAACCCAGAAGAAGATCAAATATGATTTGAACAACAACCATTGCAGAAGCACGACTTTTATAACTATTTCCTTCAAATGGACATCTCTTATAAATAATCACATAGAATACCCAAAAGGAATCATAATAACTGCCTGACTATAACCACCACACTCAGCCCTCTATACAATTCAAACATTATTTCAACTGTCTAATTCTGCCATTAGAAATTTTCACATTATCCATTAGTTAACATACCTGAATAAGTCATTTGATCAAAGATAACTTCTTCTTTAACAGCGACGTCACGTAATCTGAATAATCTGTAGAACTATCCAATGTCTCTTTTAATACTATCTTCATTTGTTGATTCAATCTCTCTTCTAGCCACATCATTAATCCTTCGAACATGGACTTCTGTAATTCCACACTCTTGAGCGTATTCAACCCAGATCTTACAGATTTCATAGTAACATTTCACTAATAAGGGGGGTGAGGGTAATAAAGCCTCAAATTTAACTTACACATATACATACAACACACACATTCACTAATAGTCAATTCATTAATAATTTCACATTGTTCAAACGTTTAATAAACATTTGCTTTTAATCACCTTTATTCTTAGCACTTAATTTATATACCAACTCAAATCATTAATTTATGATCAAAACATTTAAGATAGCAATCACAACTCACATCTCATAATCTATGTGCTCATATAATTATAACATTTGTCAACATCAATATATCGTACTCTTTGATCCATACCTTTATGAGTTTCAACTCATCATCAACCCATTTCCATTCAAACATTCGAATACACATTCCGTACTATCAAAATTAGTTCGGTTGAAAACTAATCTGTCTCATCAAAATAATTTTCGTCAGAGTCAGGAGATATCACACTATCGCAGATTAAATATGGCATGTATAGCTAGACTCACATACACTATAGTAGTCCTAAAACCGACTAAACCATGGCTCTGATACCAATAAAATGTAACACCCCTTGCCCGAGACCGTTGCCGGAGTCGAGTACGAGGCATTACTAGACTTGACTATTAATTCGGGCATAAAAATTAAAACTATCAAACTGCATCATGCTGACTAAATTAACCATAACTCGAGTTACGAAACTCAAAATTTAGATCCGTAAATTTTTCTTGAAACTAGACTCATATAAATATTTATCAAAATTTTTCCAGAATTTTTCATATGGCCAATTAGTACAGTTTATTCATCAAAGTTTCCCCTATTTTGCTGTTTGAAGGTTCTGACCTATCTTTACAAAAACTCAGTTATCTCATTGTACAGATTTTCAATAATGTTCTTGTTTATTCTAATCAAAAATAGACTCATTAAGGATTCTAAGCATATAAACTATGCTCCATTATTATTTTTGTACAATTTTTAACAATTTTTCCAATACATAACAGGGGATCACGAAGTCATTCAGAACCAGTCTCACTAAAATTAAAATATCTCATAATATAAAATTTCTTTGACTACTCTATTTCTTTCATATAAAAATAGACATAATAAGCTTTAAGTCTATATCTTATTCACTTTCTAATTCCATTTCTCCTATTTTTAGTGATTTTTCAAAATCACGTCACTACTGCTAATCAAAAACTGTCTCATTGTAAAATCATATAACCACATTACAAACATATTTACCATAAAACATACTTCCAAATTTAACTTAAGGCAAAACCTAATACACAACCATTAACATCATAATCAAGCCATTTTCGCATGGCTATATATATAAAACCAAAATCCAACATTTCAAATTTCAATCTAGCCTATACATGCCATAGGTTCAAAAATTCAGCTTATAAAATACCGATGACAGTCGATAGTGTGATAAGTTTCTCTGACGATTCCCGAGCTCAAAACTTGAATTCAAAATCTATAAAACAGAGGTAAACATGAACACACACAGAGTAAGCTTAAATAGCTTAGTAAGTCATAAGCAAATAAAGAACTTAGCTACATAATCAAATCATATAAACTAAACCATTTGGTTTTTTTTTTTTGTTTTTTTATCATTGTTACTTTACATCTTTAAACTTACAATTTCATGTATTTTATAAGTATTTACACTTGTATATTATTCATGGCTGAATGGACATATATATAAATATCCTTCAATTTCAAAGCTAAATATCATTATGTGGATGAGATATACTTATACTCATGAATCAAGTACAACTTCTTATGCATAAGCACAATAATGGTGAAAGAACACTTTTATATATAAGATACATTAACTACTATCATTCAATGACCAAGCCAAAACATTTTATCATACTAAATACACATACACTTATATGCATACACTCGTAAATCAAAGTATAACAATTATAACAATATTTATATCCATGGTCAATATACCACCAATTGCATATATTCAAAATAATTTCAATACTGTTCATATTATTATTATTTTTTTAAGGTCGAATACCTTTTCACATTCATATATGTACTTGCTACTCAATTATTTAAGTTTAATATAACATCACATGTGGCCAAATATACAAGTTCAATACATCATCGCATATGCACATACCTATGTGGTCGAATATACAAGCTCATTTAGATCAACTTACTTGCTCACTTTCCACATAAATGAGAAGTCTTATAGACATAGACTTGAAAATAAATCACCAAGATAAAACACCTTTAGGCATAAGCTCGAATCACACACCAAGCACTAGGCACCTGCTAGACACAAGTCTGAAATTTGAACACCGACATTTAGCTGTTTGGGCAATAAGCCCGAAATAGTACACCAAGACAAGGCACCTTTAGGCAATAAGCCCGAAATGATTCACCTAAGACAAGGCACGCTAGGCAATAAGCTCGAAATAGTACACCAAGACAAGGCACGCTGGGCAATAAGCCTGAATATGTCACCGGCACAAGGCCTGCTAGGCATCAAAGCCTGATAAGTAACACCGGCACAAGGCCTGCTAGGCAATAAGCCCGAAATAGTACACCGGCACAAGGCCTGCTAGGCAATAAGCCTGAATATGTCACCGGCACAAGGCCTGCTAGGCATCAAAGCCTGATAAGTAACACCGGCACAAGGCCTGCTAGGCATTAAAGCCTGATAAGTAACACCGGCACAAGGCCTGCTAGGCATTAAAGCCTGATAAGTAACACCGGCACAAGGCCTGCTAGGCTGATAGCCCGAGATATCAACATTTTCAACATTTCAATGCACATTTCAATAATACCATAACCAACTAAATCACTTAAATTTCATAATTCTATCACATTTCAAATTCAACTAAGCTTATTCACATTTTCTAAATAAAATCATTACATCATTGTATATTCCGCATATCATATCGATTATACACCTTTACATGGTATTAACAAAACATATCCAATTCAAAGTAATACCTTTACATTCGGCTATCACATAAAAATATGCCCAAATTTATTAAACATTGTCATTAAACACATTCATAATTCATTCTTTAATATAATCTAGCTGAAGGACTTACCTCGGATATCGACGAACGTTATAAATCGGCTATTCGAACATGGTTACTAAGCTTTTATTCATATTCGGCATAAGCACGTATAAATTCATATTTTCATACCAGCATATATATTTGACATTTATCTGCAATTAAACACGTTTATTTGCCTACAAACTTACCTCGGATGATATAAAACGGAACGGGACGACTAGTCGACAACTTTCGTTTTTCCCCGATCCAAGTCTGATTTCTTTTATTCTTGATCTATATAATTTCAAATTAACCCCATTTAAACACAATTTCATTCAATTTAATCCAACAGCACATAAATAGGAAAATTACCATTTTACCCCTGATATTTCATACTTTTACAAATTAGTCCTAATTGCACAAAATACAAAATACACAAAATCTCACCACATCATAGTTAGGCCGAATCTTCCTTATACTCATACTAATCCATATATTTCATTGATTTTGCCTTTTTGCCCTTAAATTTATTATTTTTTTAATTTAATCCTAAATGCTCAATCTAATCAAAATCTCCAACACAAAATGTAGTAATCTAGCACATACATTTTATTTATAACCATCAACCATCATAAAACATGAATTTTCATCAATAGCCGAATCAACATACATGAGCAATACACAAAATTATCACATGGGCTTGATAGGAAATGGATCAACAATCACAAAAATGCAAAAATTATCAAAAAATCCAAGACTTAAGCTTACCAATTTTAGTTGATGAATGCCGAATCTCTAAGGAGTTTTTCTTCTTTTCTTTGCTACATTCGGCCAAGGAAACTCAAAAGATGAGCATGCAATGGCTTCCTTAATTCTTTTGTGGTTTTATTCCATTATACATAATTAACTATAATATTATATTAACATATACCACTAACTATAATATTATATAATATATTTACACATTTCACATTACCATGCCGTCCACTATAGTAATAATAGGAATAATTGCAATGCAAATCCCTTAATTAAAAAGACACTTTATTTTAATTCCCCAATCAAGCAAATAACAAATTTTACCACTCATGCACTTTAGTCCTTTTTCCTTAAATTAATCATACAAACAAGCAAATTATCATATGTAACTTCCACACATGCTCAATCATATATAATTAACACATAAAATAATATAAAAATATTTTTCTGACTTGGATTCGTGGTCCCGAAACCACCGTTCCGATTAGGGTCAAATTCGGAATTGTTACACAAGAGGCCAGTACTTGGCCCAAATCCCTTCCCTTAGTGACGCCGCCCACTTGCTCCTTGCGGCACCACCAAACTTTGGGCCACAAGCCCACCTTGCAATTTAAACACAGATACCCAATTTAATTATGTCCTAGTGCTCTTCATTAGAAAATTAACCCAGGTCTCAGCCCAAACCTGGGCCCAATTCACACCTCTAAACCTCAAGCTAACACTGTAACCCTACAACACACAAAATGCACAGACCCACTTATTCAGGATGTTACAGTTCTACCCCTCTTAAAATAAATTTTAGCCTCGAAATTTACCTGATCAAAAGAGTTAAGGGTATTGCCGATGCATAACATCCTCCGGCTCCCATGTCACTTCTTCTGAACCGTGGTTCTGCCATATTACCTTCACTAAAGGGACTGATTTCCTGTGCAATACTTTGACATCCTGATCCAGGATCTGCACCGATTCCTCCTCAAAAGATAAGTCTGAGCTCACCTCAATTTCTTCTACCGGCACAACATGAGACGGATCTGAACGATAGTGTCTAAGCATGGAAACATGAAACACATTATGGATTTGACTCAACTCTAGTGGCAGCTTGAGTTGATAAGCTACTGGTCCCACTCGCTTCAACACCCGATAAGGCCCGATAAACCTAAGGCTCAGCTTGCCCTTCCGAGCAAATCTCAGCACTTTCTTCCATGGGGACACCTTCACGAAAACCATGTCACCCTCTGCAAATTTTATATCCTTCCGTTTAAGATCGGCATAGGACGTTTGCCTGTCCGAAGCTTCCTTCAGACAATCTCGAATCAGCCTAACCTTCTCTTCTGTTTTAGCCACCAACTCTTGACCCAACAACCACCGTTCTCCCAACTCCGTCCAACACGTAGGGGTACGACACTTCCGACCATATAATGCTTCATATGGTGCCATCCGAATACTTGCCTGGTAATTATTGTTGTATGCGAACTCTGCCAACGGCAGAAATTCTTCCCAACTACCTCTGAAATCCAAGACACAACCCCTTAGCATATTCTCCAAGACCTGAATTACCCTCTCCAACTGTCCATCAGACTGGGGATGAAATGCCATACTAAAACCAACTTTGTTCCCAAGGCCTGGTGCAACGCCTTCCAAAACCTTGACATGAACCTAGGGTCACTATCTGAGATAATCAACACTAGTACCCCATGTAACCTCACAATTTCTGCCACATATAACTTAACTAATCGCTAGAGAGAGTAATCAACCCGAATCGATATAAAATGAGCCGTCTTTTTTAAACGATCGATGATCACCCAGATCGAATCCTTCTTAGTTGGCGTGAGGGGTAGCCCACTAACAAAATCCATCGTGATCCTTTCCCATTTCTATTACGAAATCTTTACTGGTTGCAACAATCTCGAGGGTAACTGATGTTCGGCTTTGACCTGCTGACACGTCAAACAGCTACTCACAAATTTAGTTACTTCACGCTTTAAGCCCGACCACCAGAACTGCTCCTGCAAATCTCGGTACATCTTACTACTTCCAGAATGCATAGCGTATGGACTGTTATGAGCCTCCTGAAGAATCTTCTGCCTTAACTCCACATCTTTAGGCATGCAAACCTTCCCCTGAAAACACAGCACTCCATCGCTGCTCAGGTTATACCCCTCCAATCCACCATTCTGCACTTGCAAACACCGAGCGTTTAAGACTTCATCCACCAGTTATTTTTCCTTAACCTGGTTTACCCACATTGGCTTCACTTGCAGTTTCGCTAATAGACTTCCATCATCATACAGACTAAGGTGGGCAAACAAAGCTCTTATATCTGCCACAACCTTGTGGCTCAAGGCTTCAGCTACTACATTAGCCTTTCCTGGATGGTACTCAATCAAGCAATCATAATCCTTCAATAGCTCGATCCACCTCTTCTGCCTTAAATTTAATTCCTTCTGAGTGAGGAGGTATTTCAAACTCTTATGGTCTGTGTACACAATAGACTTCTCTCCATACAAGTAATGTCTCCAAATTTTTAGGGCGAAAACCATTGTAACCAACTCCAGATCATGCGTCAGGTAATTCACCTCCTGAGGTCTCAATTGTCGAGAAGCATATGCTACTACCTTCCCTTCTTGCATCAGTACACATCCTAACCCTGTGTGTGACTCATCACAATAAACCGTAAACTCCTTCCCTACTTCAAGTTGAATCAGCACCAGAGCCTCTGTCAAAATCCTCTCCAGCTTCTCAAAACTCTCTTGTTGCTTGTCTGACCATACAAACGAAACCCCTTTCCTTAGCAACTTGGCTAACGGTGCTGCTATCAAAGAAAATCCTTCCAAAAACCTTCTATAATATCTTGCTAAACCCAAAAAACTCTGAATCTCCGCCACAGACTTCGGTGGTTTCCAGTCCAATACAGCTTCAATCTTCCGAGGGTCCACCTTAATCCCCTCAGCCGACACCACATGACCCAAAAAGGTAGCTTCCTTCAACCAGAACTCGCACTTACTAAACTTAGCAAACAACTGCATCTCCCTCAGAATTTGCAACACCATACGAAGATGCGCATCATGCTCCTCCTCGGACTTGGAATAAACCAGAATATCATCGATAAACACCACAACAAATCGATCAAAATATGGTTGAAACACCCAGTTCATCATATCCATAAACGCTGCTGGGGAGTTAGTCAACCCAAACGGCATCACCAGAAATTCATAGTGACCGTAACAAGTACGAAAAGTCATTTTACGGATATCCGCCTCCCTGAAGACTGAGGATCCCTTAAGTTGATCGAACAAGTCGTCTATCCTCGGTAACAGATACTTGTTCTTAATTGTCAACTTAGTCAGCTGACGGTAATCAATGCACATTCGCATTGATCTGTACTTCTTCTTAACAAAAACCACAGGTGCTCCCCAAGGCGATACACTCGACCGGATAAAACCTCGATCCAACAATTCCTGAATCTGCGCTTTAAGCTCCACTAACTCCTTCGGCGCCATTTTATATGGGGCAATAGACACTGGCACTGTTCCTGGGAGAAGGTCTATACCAAACTCCACTTCGCGATCTGGAGGCAAACCTGGAAGCTCTTCCGGAAAGACATCGGTAAATTCTTTCACCGTTCAAAGACTCACCGAAGTTGATTCCTTAACCTCCAAGGCACAAACATAAACCACAAATGCCTTACATCCTTTCCTCACCATCTTCTCAGCCTTCAAAGCAGATACCACACTAGATAGGTAGTTCCTTCTCTCACCTATCATCACCACCTCATCACCCTCGGCCGTTCTCAGCACCATGCGCTTAGCTGCACAGTCCAGACCCACCTGGTACTTTACCAACCAATCCATCCCTAAGATTAGATCGAACTCCTCGAAGGGCAATTCCATCAAATCAGCTGGAAACACTACCCCTTGAAGTTCTAGGGGTACATCCCTATACAGTTTATCTACAACCACAGAGTGTCCTAGAGGGCTAATTATCGTCATCTCCCTAGCAGAAGTCTCATAGGCTAAGTTCAAAGTTCCCACTATACTACTAGCAACATAAGAGTGCGTCAAACCAACATCAATCAAAGTAGTATAAGGCAACCCAAAAATTAAAAACGTACCGGTTATGACGTCTGGTGCGTCGCCCTCCTCACGACGCTTCGTTGCATAGACCAACCCAGGCTGTCTTGCATCGGTACTTCAAGCACCCCTACCCGGTACTCCATGGCCTCGTCCATTTCCATTACCATCCCTGGCTGTACCTCGACCCCTCTGTGGTCGCTGACCATCTCTCCTAAATTGGGTACACCCTTGATTCTCAGTCTGCGTCCTAGCCGGCCTCATGGACAATCCCTTATCTGGTGATCCATTGACCCAGACTCGAAACATCTTTTATTACCTGTCCAACACTCCCCCGAATGGGACTTCCCATATCGGGCACACTGTGGTGGCCATTGAGCAGCAGCAGCTGGCCTTGCAGCTTGATCCCGTCCACCAAATCTAGCTTTTTTTTTAGAACTCCCAATAGATCCTGAAGGCCCATAACTCCTTTTATCCCTATTCCTATCCTGATTCTGCTTCTCCGTTTGCTTTACCTCCTCAGCAATCTTGGCATTTTCTACAAGAATGGTAAATTCTCTTTCTCGCTGCGGTGCAATCAACACCCGCAGCTCATCCCTTAGTCTGTCCTCAAATCTAACACAGCGCTCATGCTCCGTAGCCACGATACCCCCAGCATACCTACTTAACTACAAGAATTTTGCCTCGTACTCGAACACCGACTTACTCCCTGAACCAAATTTAAAAATAACTTTCGTTGTGCATCTATATAACTCGACCCCACGTACTTTCTCTGATAAGCTGCCTTGAAAAAGCCCTAAGTGATGTCATCGGCCAACGCACCTTCCCTGACCGTGAGCCACCACTAATAAGACTCATCCCGGAGAAGGGATACTAACCCTTTTAGCTTCTCCTCAAATGTGAAGTCCAAGTCATCCATTATGCGCTCTGTCGCCTCTAACCAGTACTCTGCGATGTTGGGAGCTACACCCAAAACTCCCCTAAATACGTCGGCTCCACTCACTCAGAGTTGTTCGGACACAGATTTCTGAGTCCCCGTCCCTACGCCTACTCCAGCAACTCTCTCTAGGACTCGTAGCATAGCTTGCGACACTACATCATCACCACCTGCCTGCTCCTAATATTCGGCGCCTACAGTTGGTGGCGGTGGCACCTTATTTTTTGACCTATAACCGGACCCTACCGGTTTCGACACAGTTGTCCTACCCCTACCACGACCGTGTGTAATACGCCCACAACCTCGAGTGCTCATTCTACCGTTCGTAATTTAATCTGATTTAGAAATTTTATGGGTTAATAACTTTTTATTTCAATGATTAACAACGAACAGTCTTATGGAAGGAAGTTTTTAACAGTGGTTCTTTCGAATTTGAACTATGCCTACATAGATCAGTTCTTAAGTCGGGATTCCCTAATTCTAGAATTCCTATTTAATCAGCATCCAACGGAACACCACATACATGCATCAAACACACCAGTACCTTCACGGACCCACATTCATTGCCTAAGGGCATTTTTATCATTTCACTACCCAGGGGTATTTCTATAATTTCAACCTATAGGGTATTTTATTAATTTTCCAAAATAAGGTATCTTGGTGATTTTTCAAAATATGGGGTATTTTGGTAATTTTGCAATTCGGGGGTATTTTGGTAATTTTACAACTGGGGTATTTTGGTAATTTTGCCAATTCCGGTAACTTTCATAAATCAAGGGGATTTGGTAATTTTCCAACCAAGGATGCTTCAGTCATTTCCCCAAAAAGGGTTATTTTGGTCATTTTACAAAGTCAAGGTATTTTGGTCATTTACCTCAACCTAGGGTATTGTGGATAATTTTGCAAAATCAGGGTCATATAAGTAATTTTTCAAAGATAGGGTAGTGGTCTCGTTCGGGTTTTAATTACAACTTTGGCCCGTTAACAAGTCCTCACGGTTAAGGTGAATAGTCACTACACATCAGGTAGGATTCCAGAAAAGAGGAGGTGAGTCACTAGGACGCTTAAGTGTGAGGCTCTTCCTAAATCTACTCCTAGAGATGCGTATCCCTGTTACCACACTGATACGGGCACACCCGGTGCACCAATGATTTGCATATTTATTGGCGCTCGTTCCAGCTTTATAAGCTGATTGCATTTATTTTAAATAAATTAAAGTAGTTTAGTTAGTCAAAATTAGCCCAAGTTAATTAACTAAATAAATGAGTGCGGATTTAATTCATAATGTTTATTATGCTCTTTTAAATACAAGTAATTAATTTGTCAAGAATAAATGTTTGTTTTAAGGTTGTCTTGTTTCATTTAAATTTAATGCAAGCTTATGTAATTTGTTCTAGTTGAAACATGTTTTTAATGTGTCTAAAGGGCTGCCGAATTTATGGTGTCTAATTGCCCCAATTAATGTGTTGATTTAATTAACTAATGGGTTAATTAATTTGCTGCAGGTTTCAATACATTGGACGGCATGAAGAGGGTATTAAAGGCTGCTGAACTTTGGTGTTCTCTAGGGGATTTTCGGCCAACATTAATAAGGAGCCTTTCACTCTTCCTCATGGCCGAATTAATGAGTTGTTGGAAGCATGGACGGCACCTTTAATGAGCAGCAACCTGGAACATCAATTAATGCCTTGTTGGAGAAGCATGGGGCGTCCATTTAATGCCTTAATGTGCAGCACACTTTGTCTGCCGAATTTAATGCTTTGTTGGAGCATGCATTGGCACATTAAGTACAAGGCATGGACGAAATAAATGCATATACATGGCTTGGGATGGAAGCAAATTAATGGGCAACAAGCATGTTTGGAACATCATTTAATGTGATGTTGGGACGACATAAAGAGGGTCTTTGGAATTGCATGAATCACCAATGCATTGAACATACATTAATGAATTGTTGGACGGTAGCAATTGAATGGATGTTGGGCATGCTAGTGGATGAAATTAAATGAGTTGTTTAGCATGCATGGTGCATCTCGTGAACATCAAAAGTGGTGATGTTTGGTGTGTCCAAAGAACATTTTCGTGAATAACAAAGAATTAAAGATGGTTGAATGCTTCATGAAAGTAAAAGGCAAAGCATTAAAGGAGCCGAATTTAATTTGTTGCTGGTTTGCTTCTCCATGCGTGGGAAGCAATTAAAAGATGGTATGGGAGTTTGGGAGGGCTTTTCACATTCTCAAGACACTTTGAACAATGCATGGTCATTCGATTTTCAAGGGTTCATCATTCAAAGCTCACTTGGCTGAATTTTCTTTGCAAGTTCATCTTCAGCCGCATATGCATGCATTTGAAGGACCATATTCGGCCAACCTAGCCAAGCAAGTCAAAAGACTTTATTCTAGATTTTTCTAGCTTAATCTAGTTTAATTTTACTTAGTTTTTAAGGTATTTTGTATGACCATTCGGCTGGCACTTTAGTAGCCTATAAATATTTGATATTTTTATTTGTAAAGGAGGTTAATCTTGAATTAAAATATATGAACTTTGGTTCTTTGAGTGAGTTATCTCCTCTCTATCTTTCGTACGAGTTTCGATTCTGACTTATCAAGCTTGCTTGTGGCGTCAATCGTTCTCTTCCATAACCTTATACCAACGGTTCTTATCTATCTAGATAACAGGTCGTGGTCCATATTGATTTCCATATTTCCACCTTGAACCTTATAGAAACCGGGGTAACACTTACTAGTGTTAAATCATTTCTTTGTTCAAGTTCGTTAATCCATTTCCACCAAAATATCACCTATCTTTTATCCATCTTCCTTCATCATAAAACTAAACCTATTATCTAAACTGTTCCCATCATTTCTCAAACCTCCATTCCTAACTTAATTCATTTCTTAAAACAAATTCATTTAAAAGCTTCCGCAGCGCTTCCATATTTTCTCATTATTACCTGAAGGCTTAGAAATCATCCTCGTAGTCGATTGGGCAACTCGCATACATTTCGGCTCTCCCCGAGGCGGTCTGTATCATCTGGTATCAGAGCTATAAAAACGAGGAATTTTGACTACGTATGAGAAGCCGAAATAGGTTCGTAAGTGAAAAAAAATTCAAAAAAAAATTGTAAGTTGTAATTTTCGTTCTTGTATTTCAATATATTATATGTGAAGTGAAAAAAAAAATTGAAAAAAAAAATTGAAAAAAAACGAAAATTGAAAAAAAAATACAAGTTTAAAAAAAAGTGTGGTGAAAAAAAAAAAAAGAGGTTTGTGGAAATTTTTTTTATTACTTTGTTCTTCTTCTTCTACCCCCAAAAAAAAATTTTCCTTGTTCAACAGACCCGAAGCCAAATTTTTTTTTCTTTTTCAGCCTACCTTATACCCGACATCTTCCCTTGTTAGCCACTTTGAAGCCGACCCTCAAGCCACGATGAGTCTTCCGAAACGAAGTACGAATTTGTGAGACGAGATAGAGCGGAAAAAGGCACGAGTGAAATCATCAAAGAAAAAGCCATCATACGAGTTAAACACGAGTGTGAGTGATTTTCTTTGCGAGTGGCTCGTGAGGATTTTGTGGTAAGGTACTTTAATCTTTCTATTTATTTTCTTTCTTTATAACATCTTTCTTTTAGCAATAAACATGTTTCAAGAAGAACTCTCCGATGACTTCCAATTTTGGTGAACGAAATGGACCGAATGCTCGAGAAAAGTTAAGTCCAATACAAAGGCGTTTGGACCGAAGCGGAGGAAAAATTTCGACGAAAACACACTACAACGAGTCGAGAAACGGATCGGTGACCATCTCAGAGACCTACCTTCGATGATTATTCCAGAAAAGAATTCCGACATGACTCCCATTCATCGTCGACTTCAAGATCAAGAGACTTCTATCAAGATTCATCTTCATCAAGAAGTTCATTTGACTATGTGAGAAAGGATTATCATCGAGATTCAGATTCGCCAAGACTCACGAGACATCGAGAAGAAAGCTACGAGTACTACCCACGAAAGATTGTTCTCGAAGTGATTCAAATCGAGATTCCTATTCGACTAAGGAATCAAGCGAAACAAAGATCGTGACATCTATGAGAACATCGCTTCGATTTTAGAATCAAATCCTTCTATTTTTAGTTCTTTTGAATCATCTTCTTGTTGTACTCAAAATGAAAAGAAAGATCAAATGAAAAGAGGAAAAGAAAATAAAAGAAAAGAAAAGAAAAAGAGATCATGAGAGTAAAAGAAATCGAGAAAAAATTGAAAAAGAGATTGAAAAAGAAGAAAGTAAAATTGAAAAAGAAATGAGAGAAAAGAAAGAGAGTGATTTTTTGACTAACTCTTCGGATATCTGTCCTTTTTCTGTTTCTTCGTTTCAGGTTTTTGAGGAACCAAACGATGACTATCAACTTCACTATCTTCCCGACGAGCGACGTTTTCAATTGGTTGAAAAAGGTAAGATGGAACCGCCTACGCCGGAAGGTAAGGAAGGTAAGTGTATCGAAACGATCCCGTCTCCACCAAATTCTTCTAAAGATTGTAGCCATGAGAATGATATCATCATTTACCATCCCTCGATCCCTTGTGATATTTTAAAAGATGGTAATGAAGGTGGAGAAACGTCTATTCAATGGATGCAAGACTCAAGTAAGTATTACGATGAATTTTCTCTTAATCCCAATTTGTTTGATTGTGGTTTTTATGAGAATTGTTCATTGTCCAACATGGAATCGTTGAGTTTCTGTAAATCTGTTTTGAAGCACGTCAAGAGCTTTGATTGTTCGATCTTGAATTTACATAATTCCTTTTGGTTTAACAAATTTGATTTTTTGAAACCAATGCCACATCCTGTTTTAAGTAATCAAACACATGTTTTAAACCGAATATGTCCTGATTTGTTTTATGAAAATTCAAGTATCATGCGGTATGTTTGAAAGAATTTCATCACTTGATACTTGTCTTTTAATTAAGGTAACAATTTTGTTAACTTGTTGTTTAATTTTATTCATTCCTTAAACAAATCTTGTGGTTGTATTTGCGATTTACCATCCATTTGAGAGATGTTGATTCAAACGCAAGGCTTAGACTACAATACATGCCTCTCGAAGAGAAGGTTCGTCTTGATCGAGCCGTAAATTCGATCATCAAGTTTCACTTGTGAAGTCAAGCAAGGTAAGGTTGATTTTGTCTATCTGCGCATAAAGGTGAGTCTTCCAAACCGTTGATAAATTGGTTCTTGATTCTATTGTTGTAAAACATTTAGATCTTTACATGCTTAATCGATCTATTTTGCCTATTTATGATCTATCCGTTTTGTTCATTGACAAAAGATTCTTGTGTACAATAAATTTTGTAATTCATGTGTGAGTGATTTCATATATCGTCCACTTCAAGATTTAGGAGTTCAACTTGAGTGCCCTATCGCTTTCTTCATTACACTTGTGACGAATATATCTATCGTTTGACATGTTATTCGCGTGAAATCTTTGACTTGTGGGATCCATGTGACTCAAATGCATGTCATGAAGCTTATTCACTCGTTGCAAACGTTTGACAAGGCATTGTTCCTATTATGCGATAAAGTGATTAAGCCCATTTGCATGTGGTTTATGTGTTTTGTGACGTTCATATTTGAATTGTATTGTTATTTGAAATTGATTTTGCTAATTCATGGATACCTCTTGCGATATTGCGATTATCATCCATTCCGTTTGATCGAGGAAAATTGAGTCAAAAGAAATTACATTGAAACCAATGTGTCGATTCGAGGACCTAATCGTCTTGAAGAGGGAGGGATGATACGGCAACGCCGGTGCACCAATGATTTGCATATTTATTGGCGCTCGTTCCAGCTTTATAAGCTGATTGCATTTATTTTAAATAAATTAAAGTAGTTTAGTTAGTCAAAAATTAGCCCAAGTTAATTAACTAAATAAATGAGTCTGGATTTAATTCATAATGTTTATTATGCTCTTTTAAATACAAGTAATTAATTTGTCAAGAATAAATGCTGTTTTAAGGTTGTCTTGTTTCAGCCGAATTTAATGCAAGCTTATGTAATTTGTTCTAGTTGAAACATGTTTTTAATGTGTCTAAAGGGCTGCCGAATTTATGGTGTCTAATTGCCCCAATTAATGTGTTGATTTAATTAACTAATGGGTTAATTAATTTGCTGCGTGTTTCAATACATTGGACGGCATGAAGAGGGTATTAAAGGTCTTGAACTTTGGTGTTCTCTAGGGATTTTTGGCCAACATTAATAAGGAGCCTTTCACTCTTCCTCATGGCCGAATTAATGAGTTGTTGGAAGCATGGACGGCACCTTTAATGAGCAGCAACCTGGAACATCAATTAATGCCTTGTTGGAGAAGCATGGGGCGTCCATTTAATGCCTTAATGTGCAGCACACTTTGTCTGCCGAATTTAATGCTTTGTTGGAGCATGCATTGGCACATTAAGTACAAGGCATGGACGAAATAAATGCATATACATGGCTTGGGATGGAAGCAAATTAATGGGCAGCAAGCATGTTTGGAACATCATTTAATGTGATGTTGGGACGACATAAAGAGGGCTGCTGGAATTGCATGAATCAGCCAATGCATTGAACATACATTAATGAATTGTTGGACGGTAGCAATTGAATGGATGTTGGGCATGCTAGTGGATGAAATTAAATGAGTTGTTTAGCATGCATGGTGCATCTCGTGAACATCAAAAGTGGCTGATGTTTGGTGTGTCCAAAGAACATTTTCGTGAATAACAAAGAATTAAAGATGGTTGAATGCTTCATGAAAGTAAAAGGCAAAGCATTAAAGGAGCCGAATTTAATTTGTTGCTGGTTTGCTTCTCCATGCGTGGGAAGCAATTAAAAGATGGTATGGGAGTTTGGGAGGGCTTTTCACATTCTCAAGACAGCTTTGAACAATGCATGGCTGTTCGATTTTCAAGGGTTCATCATTCAAAGCTCACTTGGCTGAATTTTCTTTGCAAGTTCATCTTCAGCCGCATATGCATGCATTTGAAGGACCATATTCGGCCAACCTAGCCAAGCAAGTCAAAAGACTTTATTCTAGATTTTCTAGCTTAATCTAGTTTAATTTTACTTAGTTTTTAAGGTATTTTGTATGACCATTCTATTGGCACTTTAGTAGCCTATAAATATTTGATATTTTTATTTGTAAAGGAGGTTAATCTTGAATTAAAATATATGAACTTTGGTTCTTTGAGTGAGTTATCTCCTCTCTATCTTTAAATGCGAGTTTCGATTCTGACTTATCAAGCTTGCTTGTGGCGTCAATCGTTCTCTTCCATAACCTTATACCAACGGTTCTTATCTATCTAGATAACGGGTCGTGGTCCATATTGATTTCCATATTTCCACCTTGAACCTTATAGAAACCGGGGTAACACTTACTAGTGTTAAATCATTTCTTTGTTCAAGTTCGTTAATCCATTTCCACCAAAATATCACCTATCTTTTATCCATCTTCCTTCATCATAAAACTAAACCTATTATCTAAACTGTTCCCATCATTTCTCAAACCTCCATTCCTAACTTAATTCATTTCTTAAAACAAATTCATTTAAAAGCTTCCGCAGCGCTTCCATATTTTCTCATTATTACCTGAAGGCTTAGAAATCATCCTCGTAGTCGATTGGGCAACTCGCATACATTTCGGCTCTCCCCGAGGCGGACTGTATCACACACCCTAGTCCTTCTAACTTGATCACAGACATGTCTATTTAGGGAAGTTAAGTTTTATGAAATTTAAAAAGTTTGTTGAGCTAAGCCTAAGGCCCATAAGCCCTAGTATAACTATCTACATCCATATAAACTCGTGAAACCCATCATACATATATATATCACAACAAAGATTAGGATACTTACCTGGGTGGTCGGTGCTGGAGACTCAGGTGCCATGCTTTCTGAAGTATGCATTTCTGTATAATCATTTTTTAGACCCCTTTTGAAAACATTTTGGGCCTTTTACCCACATCCGAGCTTTTAAACCGAGCTTTGATACAAAAAAATGTAACACCCCAAACCCGGTGTAAAAGCTACGACCAAATCTAGCGTGTTACTGGGAAGAAAACATTTTACAAATCATTATGTCGACTTGATTTGAAAGGAAAACTTTTGGTGTAGTTAAGAAAATTGAGGCTGAACTGGGCAAATTATTAAAACATTTTGAAACTTAGTTTAGCGTGATAGAATTACCTTGTTGATTATTATTCATTCGATGTATATCTTTAGAAAAACTCAGTAAATTATCGTAAGTTTATAAAAACATTCATATCATAAATTACTTGGCACGGCTTTTTCGTTTTATGATAGTTTAAGGAAAAACAGAATAGATAACAATAAACCCAAAGCAAAGTTTAAGTGGCCTTATTACAAACTGAAACCCAAACTTAAAGCAAATAAAAACTAAATTCAAATTAAATATTGAAATTAAATGTTGAGCATGGCCACCGCGAGTCCACCTCGGCTTCGAATCCACAACTTAAGCATTATCTGCAAAATGCAATGGAAGGGGTGAGTCACCGAGACTCAGTGTGTAAATCCCCATCCCAAAAGATGTTATGCTCTTACACAGATTCATATAATATTATGCATGTCATGCAACCCATTGCCTAATTATTCATCCGAGTCTCCCAAATCTACCCCTTGTGGCACCTAGCCACTGGTGGTACCTAACCACTGGTAACTAAAGTTACAAATATTCACGTGTGGGGCCAACCCACTTGTGGTACCTAACCATTGGTGACAATCCCTTAAATTGATATGTGGGGCCAACCCATTGTGGTACCTAACCACTGGGACAAGTCACAAAATAAGCACATGTGGTACCAAACCACTGGTGGTTCCAAACCACTGAGACTTAGTCACAAAATTATGATATGTGGACCCAACCCACGTGTGGTACCTAACCATTGGTGACAGTCTGATAAATCATGCCTTCCCCCTCCTCTCATCATACCCGTATGCTATGTATATGTTTCTCAATACAATATAATCATGCTTAATGCATAGGAAAATACAACATGGCACACACAGGTTTCACATAGATCAAGCACGATATTCACCATAATGGACTTACCCGGAGTCCTTGCTTATACTCGTAAGGGTAACATAATGTTTCCCACAGTTATTCTAGCTTTTAACAAACACAACATTTATCATAACAACATATAAAGTGCGTAAGAGTTACACACCTGATTCTCGCACTATCGCACTCACTGCTTTAACACTATCATCACTCGAGACTACCACTATCGGCCTACGATCTTTCTCCAATGTCGGCCCACACCCCGGTGGCCAATCATGCACTCCTGATACTACTCGCTTCTTATACTTAGGGGCTGGGTTTACAGATCCAACCCCTCCTATCGCTTGGCTAACGTTTGAGTCCATAACAATCCCTTAGTCACTAAACCAAATTTAAATGATGAGATCAAATCTAAGAGATAATCATAATACTTAAAACGAAACCCTTACCTAGATTGTCAAATCTAAAAAATGCTCAAGAAAGCGTCACCACCCTACCTACATTCAGCCAAGCATCCAATATTAGACCAACATGATTATCGCACCTACGCTCGATGAGATCCGGTAAAAGAGAAAGGGTAAGGGAGTGGCCATTCGGCCGAACCTATTACCAACACATACCTTCGGCTTTCCTCACAGTTCAGAGTGAGAGATCACAGCAAGAAAGATTCGGCTTCTATGAATAAAGAGTGAAAATCGACAAGATCTTAGGAAAGTGATTCGAGTTAGAAACTAAATGAGAAAGAGAGAAATAGCAAGGAAGAAAACCATGGAGAACTTACCAATCTTGAGATGATGATTCGGCTATGGTGTAACTTCGGGAAAAGAGGCTAACCTTAAAGGTTTCAGCTATGGAAGAAGAAAGTATGGGCAAAGAGGGTTCGACTTTTAGAAAAATATTAGAGAGGAGAAGAGAGAGTTAGAGGGTTACGGCAAAGGAAGAGAACCCACAAGAGAAAAGAAAAAATTTTGGCTTGAAGAGAGAAGATGAGAAAGAAATAAAAAGATGAAAAAGGTGATCACTTGCCTACTAATTTCGGCATATCAACTGAATTTCACCCCCTCCTAGAGTTGGATTTTTGGCCAACTCTACCGTCACCTGATAACTCTTATCCCACTTGTTATCTTAATCTATATCCTCCCTTCAAAAGAGGCCTCCTTAGCACCAACTCCTCCCTTCATATTATCAACAAAATAAAAGAATTAAAACTCCTATTTTCTAGCTATTGTGCCGTCCTCTCTTCCCCCTTGGAGTGCCAAATTTTAGCCCAAAAACTTGGGCCCCAAGCGGCCAGTACTTGGCCCAAATCCCTTCCCTTAGTGACGCCGCCCACTTACTCCTTGCGGCACCACCAAACTTTGGGCCACAAGCCCACCTTGCAATTTAAACATAGATACCCATTTTAATTTTGTCTTAGTGCTCTTCATTAGAAAATTAACCCAGGTCTCAGCCCAAACCTGGGCCCAATTCGCACCTCTAAACCTCAAGCTAACACTTTAACCCTACAACACACAAAATGCACAGACCCACTTATTCAGGATGTTACATAACAGGGGGCGTTCAGCTAGACCAAAGAGCCAAGCTAGAGGGGCTGAATTGTGGGATTCACTCAAAGAAAGCCAGTTGATTCATCTCAAGAAGCCAGAATCATACTCAAGACTGAGGATCTCTCTTTTAATTCCTTCAGGGGGTTTTAGGTTTTTATTTATGTTTTGTTTTATATATTCTTCTGAGATGTACTCTTTTATCTTTATGAACTAAACCCCTCAAATACCTGAGGGGGATGAAACCTAATACAGATCTTGTTATTATTTTCTGAGTTGTATGATAAATATTTTATTTGTTCTTAACTATGTGTTCTTAATTCTTGTTTTGATATTTTAGGATATTGACTCAAGCATTTATGCTCTTAGGCAGAGGAGGAATAGACCATGTTTAAGAGTAAATCTAGCATAGTTAAGCAAAGTTGATCGCAACCTTAGAGATAGGATGTTGAAAATCTGCCAGATTAGGGTCAAACCTAATATGAGAGTCCATAGATCGAGTTAATGCAATTCTAAGGGTTTTAATTAGAAAGAGATTTCAATTAATCAACCTAGTGTTAGACGTTTGTAGCCTCGAGAGAGGTGTTAATATAAATTAGGGAATCCTATGGATCAAGTCAAATGAATAAATCGTCTGGTTCAGAGTTAAATAACAAGTGAAGTCTAGATGGATTCTTCCTTGGGTATTGTCTTAATCAATTGGTTTTTCCCAAAAGTTTTTCCCCAATTCCTTCTCTATGTCTTAGCATATTTAGCTTAGTAGTTAGTTAATTTTAGGTTAACAAAAATTCCTTTAATTCTTAGGTTAAATAATAAAAAAAGTTAGTATTAGTACATTTGGTCCCTTTGGGTTCGACAATCCGTTCTTGCCCCTAAACTATACTACTATTTGATAGGTGCGCTTGCCTCAAATCATTGTCACAGTTAGTTTTTAGGCTAGATCATTCATATTATAAATTTTTAAGATTCTGACACACGATCACCTATTTGATTCTTAACGGCTCAACGGGCAATTCCAAGAAATGAAAGATTATATGAAATGTGTAACTGTTTTAGGTATATATGAAGTGTATACTTTGTTTAAGCATGAAAGGTAAGTATATGCAAATTTGCAAAGGTGAGATATGTGCATAGTCTTGTTGAGACTAAATGTGATATATGTATGAATCAGCTATGATCAAATGAGTTACTTAGAGATATGAATTTGTTGGTAAGTAATGGATAAGCAAATGAACTAAAGAAGAATTATGAAATAATTGAGATGTTAATGATCTTGTATTTAATATTATTATGAATTATTATTTGTTATATTTATTTGTATATGGCTTACTAAGCTTTTGAAAGCTTACTTTGTGTGTATTTGTATTGTTTTATAGATCGTCAAAGCTACGAAAGGCTTGGGGATCAGCTGGGATCATCATCACACTATCAAATCATATTTTGGTACCGTTTGAATGTGTTTATAGCTAAGTATGGCATGTATAGTCTAGTTGAATTAGATGATGTTTTCAGTTGTATATATAAGCTATGTGATATGGCTTGTAAATGGGATGTGAATATGGTAAATGTCAATAATGTTTTGTGATACAAAATTGGTATGTTTTGATGAATGATTAGTATATTGAATTACCAAGTGATGTGGATAGAATTTGCCTAGAAATGCTTGTGATTAGAATGATAAAAATGGTTTGTTTGCATTTTGAGGGCATAAAAGTTGTTTATTTGTGCTTGTAGGTTTGACTCTAAATGGGTGGCAAATTGGCCTTGCAAATGGCCTATATTTGCCTATGCGATTGAGCACACGGGCGTGTGGCTCGACCGTGTCCCATGAATTTATAATTTGGTATAAGTCAGGCTCACACATATGCTAGACACACGGGCGTGTGACTGGCCACATGAAACAAGTCAGTGTCGACCAAGGGCTGGACACACGGGCGTGTGACTGGCTGTGTGATGGAAGTCAGTTTTGACCACGAGTGAGGCACACGGGCGTGTCTCATGTTGTCTGGACAAGTCAGTGTGTATGCCCTGTTTGGCCATGGCTTGAACACATGGGTGTGTCTGAGGCCATGTGAGGCACACGGCCTACCCCCACGGGCGTGTGACCTCTATAATTTTGAAAAATGTTTGAATTTCAAAAAAAAATTGTAAGTGTTCGGTTTAGTCCCGACCTTTTTCTAATGCATGTTTAAGGTCTCGTAGACCTCATTAAGGGACTATAAGATTGTGTTTTGCTATGATATGACGATGGTATACTTTATGGTGTGAATGGTTCGTAAAAGTTTCGATTTGTCTAGTAATGCTTCATAACCTTAGACTGGCGTTGGTTAAGGGTTAAGGGTATTACATTTGTTTGGTATCAGAGCTACGATTTAGTCGATTCTAGGACTAACGTAGCGTATGAGAGTCTAACTATACATGCCACATATACAAATTGTGATAGTGTGATGAATTTGTAACAGCCCGATTTAGACCCTAGTCAAAACAGTGGTTCAAGACCACAAATCTGAGGTCGTAAAAATATTATAATGATATTTTCTGTGTGAATGATATGTGACATAGTCTGTGTGAAAATTTTGTGTGATGATTTGATCGTTTTAGTGTCGGATTAAGAGAAAGGACTTAATTGTATAAATAGTAAAAGCTATGTGCTAATTTATAAGTACTTAAGTGTTGTTGTCTTTTAAAAAAGAGGTCTTATGGTGCAATTAAACCATTTTGTACTTAGTGGATGGTAGATGGACATTTTTAACCAACTAAAATGTATTATAATATGTTATTATTAAAGGCTAACATGGTAATTTATGCATTAAAATGTTTTATAATAAAACACAAAATATGAAAGTGGGCATTTTTATTCATCTTTGAATCGAAAATACTAAAGAAGAAAAAAAAAGAAAGAAGATAAGTTCGGCTATCTTTTGGATTCAATTAAGGTATGATTTGGTTTCAGTTTTCGATAATTTCTACGTTTTCGTAATCGTTGCTTTGTGCTCTACAAAACCCATGCTTGAATTTTGAGTATTGATGATGTTTGTGTGAGATGCCATTGATACTACATTGAGTTTTGTGTTGATTTTTCGTGTTAAATGAAAGATATGAGTTAGATGAACATAGTTTGTATTTGAAATTTTGGTGAAATTGAATAATTTGAGCTAAATTGTGAAAATGAGAAATTGGAGGACTAAAATGTGAAATAAATGAAATGTGAGGGCTTGTATAAGCATGGGGAGAATTCGGCTAAGCACGTGTATATTGAAATTTTGAGTATTTGATGATTTTGTGAGATAGGGACGAAAGTGTCAAAATGTGAAAATATGAGGGCTATTTTGTAACATGCCCTAAATATGTGTGTTTGGATTAAAGTGAATGAGTTGATGATTGAATGGATTGAGTTTGGATGTGTATAGACTAAGAAAGGAGAGGTTCGGATCGAGATCGAGGCAAAGATAAAGTGCTCGATTAATCGACCGTATCGATAGTTCGACGTCCGAGATAAGTTTGAATATAATACTAGTTGTAAACTTTATCTATGTGATATAAATTGAATGGATGTATATGTATCTATGAGATTTGAAATGCTATGTGCTGAATTGAGATAAGGGGGCACTAAGTGTGCGAAATTTGAAATGAGAAAGAGATGATTGGCACTGTGTGTGCAAAAAGATAGAAGCTTCAGCTTTTCAACTTGGCACTGTGTGTGCGATACCGATATAAGTTTGGTTAAATATATTGGAACTAAGTGTGCGGTGATGATTACGTTTCAGTTATGAAATTGGCACTAAGTGTGAGAATAAACCAATGGAATAGCAAGGGTTGAACGAGAGGTAATATTGATCAATTGAGTAGCATAAATGGTAAGTAACTAGGTGTTGATCAAGGAACGTTTGAACCTATGTGGTTGATGATAGATTTAAAAGTTGGATGCATAGATAATTGGGTATGTGGTTGAGATTGATAATGTGCCTAGGTGTGCCTTTATCTGTGATGGTACATGTATATATATATTGATGTTGTAGTATCGAGTAATATATATCATATTATGAACTTACTAAGCCTTGGAAAGCTTACTGTGTGATTTGTTTCTCTGCCTTGCAGTGTCAGTAAAGCTAGCTTAGGATCTGGGATCGTCAGCTTCTCAATCACACTATCGGTATTCTATTTTGGTACTTTTGGAAAGATGTATATAGCTAGAATATGGCATGTATAGGCTAGTAAATTGAATCAAGTTTGAGATTTGTAAGTAGCCATGAGATGTGGCTAGATATGTGATAGGTTTGGCATGAATGAATGTGGTATATAAATGATGGATCTTTTGGCATGATTTGTAGATTGATAAATTTGCTATTGAGTGGTAACTTTGTGTTGATAAATGCTAGTAGAAGTAGTGAGATTTGGGAATGAATCATGCTTTTGATAGAATAAGTATTGGTATTGAATTGGGTATGATTAGAGTTGGTATTGATTGTATGTTTTAAATTACTAAATTGGTATGCATTAGATGGCAATATGTGCAAAGATGTTTGGTTGATTGGCTTGTAGGTTTGACCCTAAGTGGGTGGTATGTTGGCCTTGCAAAAATGGCCTATAATGTCACACGGTTGGGGCACACGGGCGTGTCTCGGAATGTGAGTAAATTGGTAGAATGTGGCTTAAATTGCACACGGCCATGGCACGGGCGTGCCTACAGGTCGTGCGAGAAATGGCAGTATATGACCTTATAGGACATGGCCTTAGCACAAGGGCGTGCTTGTTAGCCGTGTTGATTTTGGCAGTATGTAACCACGGGGAGGTCACAAGGGTGTGTCATGTTCAGTGGGAGAGGCGCGACCTACCCCCACGGGCGTGTCTCCCCTATATTTTAGAAAAGTCTCAAATTTTTGGGAAATTTTATACATGTTCCGATTTAGTCCCGACTCGATTTATAAGCATGTTTAGAGTCTTGATGACTCATTTAAGGGACATTATGATTGTATATGAATGTGTTTGATGTTGATTGACTTTGTGTCGTGAATGCGTTGTAATATAATCTTATTGTTTGGCAATGCCTCTAGACCCTATTTCGGTGACGGTCTCGGGTTAGGGGTGTTTAATTTTATTAGTATTAGAGCTACGGTTTAGTCGATTCTCGGACTAGTGTAAATCTAGCTATACATGTTATATTGTGAAATTCCGATAGTGTGATGAAATCTGACAGTTGAGATGTGTTTTAATATAGTAATGGATCCCGATCGAGCAGTTGCTGATGACGTAGAGAGTAATGTGCCTGCTCCAGCTCAAGGGACAGCGCCGACCACATCAAGGCCAAATGATAGTGGTGAGGAAGGTGAGGCTAAGCAAGCCTTCTTCCGTATGATGAGTGAATGGTTCTCGAAATTTGTTAGAAAAAATCTGACTGCTCCACAACCTCCACCCCTCAAGTACCTATTGTGCCACAAGTTGTAGATCTGAATAGATTGAATAAACCACCTATAGATAAGATTCGTAAGTATGGGGCTGAGGAGTTTAGGGCCGCAGCTGATGATGATGCTGAGCGAGTTGAGTTTTGGCTTGAAAATAGAATCAGAGTATTTGATGAGATGTCATTGCACCACGAAGAGTGCATTAAGTGTGCAGTTTCCTTATTGAGAGACATGGCTTACAATTGGTGGAAAACGCTGATATCTGTAGTTCCGAAAGAGAGAATAACCTGAGATTTCTTTCAAGTTGAGTTTAGAAAGAAGTATATCAGTCAATGCTTCATTGATCAGAAACGTAAAGAGTTTTTAGAGCTGAAATAGGGCCGTTCATCTGTTACTGAGTATGAATTAGAATTTGTACGATTGAGTCAATATGCTAGAGAGTGTGTTTCTACAAAAGCTACTATGTGCAAACGTTTTGTTAAGGGATTGAATGAAGACATTAAGTTGTTGGTTGGGATACTGGATATGAATGAATTTGTTGTATTAGTCGAAAGAGCAAGCAAAGCTGAGGAGATCGGTAAAAAAAAAGAAGAAAGCTAATTCTGAGACTTGTGATGAAAGAAAGAGATCAATGAATAAGTTCTCTTAATCTTTAGCAAAGAGATATAAAGATGCAAGCAATCGTTCAAATGCCTCATTTGGACATCCAAATAAAGATTGTTTGAGACAGAGTACTGGTTTACGAATTCAAGCTCCGAATGAAATAAGTGTTGGCAGTGTTAAGAGTAACAAACCCGAATGTAGATAATGTGAGAGACGACATGTGGGAGAGTGCTGGGGCAAGTATAACAATAGAACATGCTATAAGTGTGGATCCCGAGATCATTTTATCCGAGATTGCCCAATGATGGTCGAAGAAGAAAATGTTAAGAACGAAAGACCAAGTAATGTAACGGTCAGAGGTAGACCATCCAGGAGCATCAGAAATGTGAATGAAAGTCAGAGAGGAACGACTGATACAACTATAAGGTCAGAAGTAAGAGCACCTGCCCGAGCCTATGCACGAGAGGAAGCATCATCTCCGGACGTGATCACTGGTACTTTCACTTTATTTGATACTGATGTCATTGCACTGATAGATCCTAGATTAACTCATTCCTATGTGTGTATGAATTTAGTATCGAATAAGACTCTACCTGTTGAGTCTACTGAATTTGTGATTAGAGTATCGAACCCCTTAGGCAAGTGTGTTTTGCTGGATAAGGTGTGCAAGAATTGCCCGTTGATGTTTCGTGATTTATGTTTCCCGATCAATTTAATGTTGCTACCATTTGATGAATTTGACATAATTCTGGGAATAGATTGGCTCACTTTGCATAATGCCATTGTGAATTGTAAGAGAAAGAACGTTGAATTGAAGAGTCAAAATGGTGAGATAGTTCAAGTTGAGTCTAGTGATATGAAAGGATTACCAGCTGTTGTATTAGTGATGAGAGCTATGAACTATGTGAGAAAGGGCTATGAAGCTTATTTGGCGTACGTGATTGATACAAAAGTGTCAGAAAGGAAAGTTGAATCTGAGCCTGTGATATGTGATTTTCTAGATGTGTTTCCAAAAGAGTTACCGGGATTACCTCTGATTAGAGAAGTCAAATTTGGTATTGAGTTATTGCCAGAAACTGCTCCTATTTTGATAGCTCCATACAGAATGGCCCCAACTGAATTGAAAGAGTTAAAATCTCAATTGCAAGAATTGAACGACGAGGATTTGCACGACCAAGTTTTTCACCCTGGGGAGCTCCTGTGTTATTTGTGAAAAAGAAGGATGGAACTGTGAGAATGTGTATTGATTATAGACAATTGAACAAAGTGACGATAAAGAACAAATATTTTCTAAAATAGATTTGAAATGAGGCTACTATCAGTTGAGAGTTAAAGAATCTGATGTGCCAAAAACTGCTTTCAGGACGAGGTATGGACATTATGAATTCTTAGTGATGCCTTTTGGACTAACAAATGCCTCTGCAGTATTTATGGTCTTGATGAATCGGATATTCAGACCGTATTTGGATCGCTTCGTGGTGGTGTTCATTGATGATATTTTGATCTATTCGTGTGATGAGAAGCAGCATGCCGAGCATTCAAGAATCGTGCTACAAACTCTGCGTGAGAAGCAGTTGTATGCAAAGCTTAGCAAGTGTGAATTTTGGTTGCCTGAGGTCAGTTTTCTGGGGCATATTGTATCTGCTGCTAGGATACGAGTCGATCCGCATAAAATCTCTACTATTTTAGATTGGAAGCCTCCAAGAATTGTGTCTGAAGTTCGTAGTTTTCTGGGACTAGCGGGATATTATAGATGATTTGTGACAGGCTTTTCGATGCTTGCGAATCCATTGACAAAGTTGTTAGAGAAAGATGCTAAATTCGAGTGGTCGAAAAAGTGTCATCAGAGTTTTGAGCAGTTGAAAGTGTTGTTGACAGAAGCACCGGTGTTAGTTCAACCTGAATCAGGCAAAGAGTTTATAGTCTATAGTGATGCATCGTTAAATGGTTTGGGTTGTGTGCTGATGCAAGAAGGAAAAGTCATCGCTTATGCTTCGAGGCAGTTAAAACCACATGAAAAGAATTATCCAATGCATGATCTTGAGTTGGCTGCGATTGTATTCGCATTGAAGATTTGGCATCACTATTTATTCAGTGAAAAATGTCACATATATACTGATCATAAGAGTTTAAAGTATTTGATGACTCAGAAAGATTTGAACTTGCGACAAAGAAGATGGTTAGAATTGTTGAAAGACTACGAACTTGTGATAAATTACCACCCGGGTAAAGCTAATGTTGTAGCCGATGCCTTGAGTCAAAAATCATTATACGCTTTGCGAGCTTTGGGTGATCAGAAAGATCTGTGTGATGTTAATGCGGTGATAACTGAATTAAAAGTAAAGTTGATGTTTGTACAATAGATTTGTGATGCTCAGAATATTGATAATGAGTTGTTAGAAAAAGAGTTCAGTGTGATTCTGATGCCGTATCAGAATTTTGAGTTGATAATAATGATTGTTTGAGATTCAGAGATCGAATTTGTGTTCCGAGAAATTCAGAGTTGATTCAAATGATTTTGACTGAAGCTCACAATAGTCATTTGACTGTACATCCGAGGAGCACGAAAATGTATAATGATTTGAAACAGTTCTATTGGTGGCATGGTATAAAGAGAGATATTTCTGACTTTGTGTTGAAACGTTTAGTTTGTCAGCAAGTTAAAGCTGAACATCAAGTTTCATCCGGTTTATTGCAACCGATTATGATTCCTGAGTGGAAATGGGAGAGGATCACGATGGACTTTGTGTCGAGTTTGCCCTTATCTCCGAGCAAGAAAGATGCATTTTGAGTGATAGTTGATAGATTGACGAAATTAGCTCATTTCATTCGGTGAGAACCGATTATTCTTTAGATAAGTTGGCTGAACTGTATATCGATGAGATTGTGAGATTACACGAAGTACCATTTTCTATTATTTCTGATAGTGATCCGAGATTTACCTCACGATTTTGGAAGAAATTGCAAGATGCTTTGGGCACGAAATTGCATTTCAGTACTACTTTTCATCCCCAAACGGATGGTCAATCCAAATGAATTATTCAGATTCTTGAAGATATGCTAAGATGTTGTATACTCGAATTTGAAAGCACATAGGAAATGCATCTATCATTGATTGAGTTTGCGTATAACAATAGTTTTCAGTCTAGTATCAAAATGGCACCATATGAGGCTCTGTATGGTCGAAAGTGTCGAACTCCATTGTATTGGACCGAACTAAGTGAGAACAAGATTCACGGGGTTGATCTTATAAAAGAGATTGAGCAGGAAGTGAATGTAACATCCTAAAAAGGGCCTATGCATTTTGGCCTAACTGTACAATAAGACATGTTTTATGTGTTTTGGAATAAATTTGGAATGATTTTGGAAAATAAAGGATGTGTGGAAATGTTACGTCGAAAATAGGAAAGTGAACATTTTTGGAAACCTAAGTAAATTAGGAAAATGAACATTTTGGAAACCAAGCCAAAATAGGAAACTAAACATTTGGAAACCAAACCAAAATAGGAAACTAAACATTTTGGAAACCAAACCAAAATAGAAAACTAAACATTTTGGAAACTTGAAAAATCTGAGTAGCAAAAATTTTTGGAAACTTAAAATGACCCCTAATGTCGAATTTTAGAGCCCAAAGGGAACTTAGGGCCAAGTGACCCTAAAATATAAAGTACATAAAATCGACCCAATAACGGACTTGGAAATGTGGCCTGAAGATGCCACCTAAGGCCTTAGGAAATGGCCCACATGCAAAAGGTTTTGGGACTGAGTTAGAGTCATCTAGGAAGCAAATAAAAGAAGTTTTATTTTGCTTCCATGAGTGGAGAGTTGGACGGCACAAAGGAATCTAGGAAGAGGAGTTTTTATTCAATAGAACTTTTGGCTAATTAGGAGATTTGATGGAATTTCATAGTTGATAAAATTAAAACTTATCACAAATGAAGAGTTGGTGGATTTAGGGACTCTAAGGCTAATAGTTTCGGCCAAAGAGAGAAAAGTAAAGAGCCATTCTCTTCTCTTCAACCTCTTGCCGAAATCTCCTAGTCAAATTAGCAACAATCTTTTCTCTTTTCTTTAGCCAAATCCTCCTTGACAAAACTCTCTCCATCTCTTTCCTTTCTTTTTCTTTTCTTCTACTATCCCTCCACAAAAGCCAAAACTTTGAGATCCATAATAGTGCCATAGTTGAATATTATAAGGGATCATCAAAATTTGAAAACAAGGTAAGTACATCAATATACATTCGGCAAAGGTTCCTTCCATAATTGAATAGTAGTTCAGATCTAACAAGTGATTTCGGCAAGAATTAAAAATAAAGATCAACTTTGGGATTTGAGAACTTCAAGGTAAGTGAGTTTATACATTCGGCCAAGGCCAAATCTTAGTCAATTAGATCAAATTGATCAAAAACTAACCTATTCAGAGATCTAGGTTTTGGCTGATTACAAGGAAAAAGGGAAGGTGTAGTTTTCGGGATTTAAAATCCATAAGGTAAGCACTTGAAAGTATTCGGCCAAGGTTTGTGTGATTACATAGATAAGATCTATAATTATTAAAAAGCTGAAAACTAATTTATGTTGAGATTTAAGGTTGGCCAAATATCAAGTGAAGGAAAACAAAGTTTTCGGGATTTGAATAAACATCAAATCGGCATCAAAGGTAAGCCTCTTTACAAATCCTACTAGGATTTGGATATTATAACCAAAATAGAATTTATGCTAAGTAATACGATAAACCAAATGTAGGAATTAAGGATCTAAACATTAGATCTTGCTTTCGGAACCTCAAGGAATCGCTAAACAAATCAGGTGTGTACTCCACACTAATCTTAATAGATTTATGGTTTAAATATGTTATATATGTTAATGTGAAAGTGAAAGAAAGTGGCCAAAGTACCATATTGTGGTACAAAGTACTCGTGCACGTTTTCCTACTCCTACTAGGATTTCAAAAGATGTTATATTTAACATGTGAAAAGTGATGTGAAAGTGAAATAAAATATGATATGCATGATATTTATAATTTGGGGCATTGGTCAATTGAAGAAGGGAAGTGAATGTGATGACTTGGTCTCACTAAGTGAATGTGATGACTTGGTCTCACTAAGTGAAAGTGGTGACTTGGTCACATTAAGTGGTAACTTGACTTGGTTACATTAAAGTGGTGGCTATGCCACAATATTATCATTATGGTGGCGATGAGCACGTTATCGATGCGATGAGCACGCCTTCGATGGAGTGTAGCGGATGGAGGTTGACTTAGTAGTCCCCACGGTTATACTGAGGTTGATGCGGGTGGAGTGTAGCGGATGGCATATAGGTTTGGGTTGGGTTTGCATCATTACCTTGAAATTTTTATATGCATATGATATGTATGGTGTGCCTATTTCTATTATGTTTAGTGTTGGTTACACACTTTGAGTCTATCGACTCACCGTTGTGGGAATATGTTTCAGGTGATGAGCAGTAATGGACCGGGACGGCAGAACTTGTGGTGGCCATGATCGACTTGAAGTTCAATTTAGTTTGAACCTTTATTTTATTTTAAATACTGTACAATTTATTATTTTGGGTTTAGTTTTATGTAATAAGGCCACCGTGATTTAATTTTATTTACGCTATAACTACTATGTTAAGAATTTAGGGCTTTATAAAGAGTAAGCCCACTTAATATGAAATAAGTTTAAATATTTTGTCACTTGAAACAAATGGGTTTTGTTATAAAAATAAAATTGTTTTCAACTCAAGCCCAACCCACAACAAACTATCTTCCAAAACACATAGTTTTCAAAGTATTGAATGAATTTGAGCAAGGTAACCGAGGAACATACGAGATCCATCCATTCTCGTAAGTAGGGTTTGGGGTGTTTCAGATTTGGTATTAGAGCCAGTTCAAACTCTCGGCTGTGGCCTAAGGCCCAAAACGTTTTTAAAACAAGGCCAAATGAGTTTTATGAAAGTATTTTTACAAATGGATAGGTATAAAGACATGGCCCTAATCTCGACATTGATCCACCGGTAAGTACCCTAACTTTATGAGTGATTACATGATTTATGAACTGTATAAGGGTAGAAAAGGCATGGAACGTAGAATAGCATGATAGGAACTTGAAACCTAGGATTAGTGTACTCAAACACAAACACATAAGACTTAAGGCACTAAACCAACCTATGGCTAAGTCAATTAAGCTAGGGTGTGGCAACCATGGTACGCATGTCTAGGAGTGGATCCTGAAGAGCTTAGTATTTAAGCAGTCCTAGTGACTCACCTCCTCTTCACAAGAATACTCACCTCCTCTTCACAAGAATCCTACCTGGTGCGTAGCTTCGGTTCACCCTAACCCAGAGGACTTAGTGGGCCACACCCTGTACGCATGTCTAGGAATGGTTTCAGTGGGAGCTTGGTACTTAAGCAGTCCACGTGACTCACCTCCTCTCCACTCGAATCTCGCACAGTGCGTAGCTTTGGTTCACCCTGACCAAGAAGGCTCAGTCATAGGCTAAACCCAATAACTAAAACCCAAAAGGGAACTAGCCATTTTTTTTAAAACACTTAATATTAAAATTCTTAAATCGTTTTCTTTCTCTTATTCTTAATTCACGAAAACTATTTCCGTTACACAATTATTTCCGAAAAATTTTTTATCTAAAAAAATTACAAAAATACCCCCAGTGGTAAAGTTACGAAAATACCCTTGGTTTATAAAATGTCCAACCACTCAACAGTTTTGCCAAAATTTTATTATTTTATAAAAGTCCAAAAAACCCTCACTTGCAAACTATCAAAAATACCTTGATTTTGGAAAATTACAAAATTGCCCCTAACCTACCAAAATTACCAAAATGACCCTAACTTCCCAAATTTTTACAACATCCCCATTTTGAAGGAACAATTTTTTCGAAAAGAACCCTCAAAGTTTTATAACTTCTGAAATACCCCTAATTTATTAAATTTACAAAAGTTACCCCGATTTGTGAAAAAATTTACCAAAATACCCACGAGGTCGAAAATCAAAATACCGGATTTCAAAATTTTTTCCAAATTACTCGAGACTATGAAATTTTCAAGATAATTGTTGACAAAAACACCAAGGAACGTTTTCTTCTGAAAAATTACATAAATGACCCTGTAGGATAAAATTACAAAAATACCCCTGGGTAGTAGAAAATAATAAACAACGAAAACTACAACGTTTCTCTGAATGAATGAAAGTTCATACTTGTTTGATGGATGAATGAATGAATGGAAAAGACTGTGTGTTTGTATGAATACGAAAGAACCACTCTTAAATCCCTTTCCATAAAACTCCTTCGCTGATAAATAAGTGGAACAAAGACTAATCCATAAAATTTCTTAATCAGATCTCGACGATAGAAAATGAGTTCTAGAGGACGCGGTCGTCAAGGACGCGGTAGAGGAAGAATAACTGTGTCAGAACTCGTTAGATCAGGTCAAGGTTCGACAATGAGTTATCACCGCCACCACCACCCCAATTTGTTAATGTCGAGCGGCGAGCTCGGAATGAGGATGAGGCATGTCGCAGCTATGTTGCGAGTGTTGGAAATGGTGGTGGCGGGTGGAAATTCGGAGCTCAAAATCTATGCGGCGACTTGAGCCAACGGGGTGAGGTGTTTAGTGGAGTGTCGGTGTGGCACCCAATCTGCATAGAGTATTGGTTGGAAGCAATGAGTGTATTATGGATGAACTCGACTGACCCACGAAGAGAAGTTGAAAGGGATGGTAGCCTGATTACGTGATGAAGCATACCAATGGTGGCTAAGCGTCAGTGATGGTGCCACGGCGGAGGATCTAACGTGGGAGTATGCTAAGGAGGCATATCGGAAGAAGTATGTCGGCACTTTCGGTATATTGATGAGCGTGAAAAGCTTTTCTAGGACTAGTTCGGGGAACAAATCGATGGCGGCATATGAAATTTGAATTTACGAGGTTAAGCCGATATGCTCGAGGGTAGTCGTGTTGAACATGAGCAGCGTGTCCGTTTAAGGACGGATTAAGGGATGACCTAAGGTTATTGATAGCTCCACATCAAGAGCGGGAGTTCTCCACGTTGGTTGAAAAGGCTAAGGTAGCTGAAGGAATCAAGGACTCGACTAGGCAGAACTCTGACAGGAATAGACCCAAGAGAGGTTATGGATCGTCGGAAATGTTGAAAAAGGCCCGAATTGAGGGTCGAAGGTTGACAAGTTGATACGGAGGGCGATGTCGTCCTTGTGAGTATTGTGGAAAGAAGCACTCAGGTGAGTGTTGGAAAAAGATAGGAGCATGTCTTAAGTGTGGGTCTAAGGACCATATGCTCAAGGACTATCCAAAGATATCAGATGATAGACAGCCAGCAACTCAGAATGTTAATCAGGCCGGTAGGGGAGGACAGCAGCCTCAACGAGGTCGAGGTTCGAATATCAGAGGTAATAGTCTTTGGCGAAGGCGTGGCGAGGTGCCACCAATCTTGAGGCAAGATAAGCGGGTTTGGTTTATCTGCGGTTCGTCGTAGGGAGGATGAAGGCGCTACGGACATCATAACCGATGCGTTCCTCATTCATAGTAAACCCTATTATGCTTTAATTGATGTGGGCTCGACCCATTCTTATGTTGCCTGTAGTGTAGTTGAAACACTAGGCCTAGACTCGAAACTTTCGATAAGGAGATGACGGTAGTAAGCCCATTAGGCCAAACTATAGTAGTAAATAAGATCTTTGAATATACCCCTAGAAATTGGGAGTGAGCTTTGGTGACCTAATGGAATTACCCTTGAAATTTGACCTCATACTTGGTATGGATTGGTTAGTAGAACATCGGTAGTGTTGGATTGTGTGGCTAAACAAATGGAACTAAGGACCCCGAGGATGAGGTGGTCATTATGATAGGAGAGAGAAGAACTATTTGACTAATGTAGTTTTGGTGCTTAAAATTTGAAAGGATGGTGCGTAAAAGTGCGAGGCATTCTTAGCCTTTGTAAGTCGTTGGATGGAAATCGGGAAGGTGTCGAAGAAGTCGAGCGGTAAGGGACTTGAGGATGTGTTTCGGAGGAATTACTAGAATACCCCGGATAGAAGTTGAATTTGGAATAGACTGCTACCGAGAACAGTGCTTTGTGTCAATTGCTCCATCTAGAATGGCACCAAAGGAGTTAGTGGAGCTTAAAGCTCAAATCCAAGAATTATTGGATCGTGGGTTTATTCGGCCCGGTGTGTCTCCGTGAGAAGCACCGTCTGTTTGTGAAGAAGAAGGGCGGAACTATGCGTATGTGCATAGACTATAAATCAATTGAATAAGTGACCATCAAGAACAAGTATCCTTTGCCAAGGATTGATGACTTGTTCGATCAAGCTGAAAGGAAGCGGCGGTATTCTCAAAGATCGACTTAAGGTCGGGATATCACCGATTAAAGGTAAAGGAGGTGGATATCCATAAGGCGACTTCGAACTAGATATGACCATTTTGAATTTGTGGTCATGCCGTTTGGGTGGACAAACGCCCGAGCAGCATTCATGGATATGATGAACCGAGTGTTCCAACCTTACTTAGACAGGTTCGTTGTGGTATTTATCGATGATATCTTGGTATATTCTAAGTCTGAAGAGGAGCACGATGAGCATCTCCGGATTGTGTTACAAGTATTAAGGGAGGAGAAACTTTATGCCAAATTCAGCAAGTGTGAATTTTGGCTTAGAGAAGTTGCTTTCTTAGGACACGTGGTGTCTGCCGAGGGAATAAGGGTGGATCCTAAGAAAATCAAAGCGGTGTTGGATTGGAAACCACCTAAGTTAGTGGCAAAGATTCATAGTTTTTTAGGATTGGCAGGCTATTACCGAAGGTTCGTGGAAGGATTCTCGTCGATAGCCGCGCCATTAACAAAATTGTTGAGGAAGGAAGTACCCTTTGTGTGGACGGATAAGCAGGAGAGTTTTGAAAAACTTAAAAGGTATTGACGAAGCTCGGTGTTGATTGACTGAGGCGGGAAAGGATTTTGTGGTATCTTGTGGCGCTTCACATACGGGGTTAGGATGTGTTCTTATGCAAGATGGAAAGGTAGGCGCTTATGTGTCCGGCGATTAAGGCGCATGAGGTGAACTACCCAACCCATGACTTGGAATTGGCGGCATGGTTTTCGCTCTCAAGGTGTGGAGGCATTATCTCAGATGGAGAAAGGTCGGTGATCTACACAAACCACAAGAGTCTCAAGTACTGTTGACTCAAAAGGAGTTAAACTTGAGGCAACGAAGGTGGGTGGAATTACTAAAAGACTATGGCTGTTTGATAGAATATCATCCGGGCAAAGCGAATGTAGTAGCTGATGCCATAAGTAGGAAGGTTGTGACGGACCTAAGAGCAATGTTCACCCATTTAAGCTTATATGAGGATGGAAGCTTGTTGGTAGAGTTACAAGTCAAGCCAACATGGTTGAAGGAAGCGAAAGAGGGACGGTTGGTTGATGAAGATTTAAATGTTAAGCTACAAAAAGCACAGAATGGAGAGTTGGAGGACTATGAGATTAATGATGAAGGAGTATTGTGCTACAAAGGAAAGTCGTATGCCAAGAGACAAGGAGTTAAGACAGAAGATCCTTGAGAAGCACATAGTAGCCCTTATGCTATGCATCCCGGAGGCATTAAGTCGTCTGAGATTTAAGAGAACAATTTTGGTGGCGGATCTTAAACAAGAAGTTATAGAATTTGTGGGAAGATGTCGGACGTGTCGACAAGTTAAAATTTGAACACCAAGTTCCATCGGGATTGCTTCAGCCAATCCAGATTTCGTAGTGGAAGTGGGAAAGAATTACCATGGACTTCGTTAGTGGGCTTCCCCTTACGCCTACTAAGAAGGACTCGGTATGGGTCATAGTAGACCGTTTGACTAAGTCCGCACATTTCATCCCAGTAAGAATGGACTATCCCCTTCAAAAGCTAGCCAAGCTATATGTGGCGAAAATTGTGAGGCTACATGGAGTGCCAGTGTCAATTATTTCAGACAGAGACCCAAGATTCACGTCTCGATTTTGGAGGGCACTTCATCAAGCTTTAGGCACCAAGTTGGATTTCACCACGGCCTTTCATCCACAATTAGACGGACAGTCTGAACGAGTAATACAAGTGTTGGAGGATATGTTGAGAGGATGTGTGATGGATTTTCGAGGAAGTTGGGAGGATTACTTGCCTTTAGCGAGTTCGCCTACAACAACGATTATCGAGCTAGCATTGAATGGCACCATATGAAGCATTATGCGGACGGAAGTGTCGTACTCCTACTTGTTGGACCGAGTTAGGAGAACGTCGAGTTTTAGGACCGAGAGATAGTGGCGAGAGCGAAGAGAAGGTTGAAATAATTGAGCACGGTTAAAGAAGCCTCGGATGAGATGAAGTCTTATCTTGAGCCTCAAGGGAAGGAAATAGAGTTTGAAGTAGGAGACCAAGTGTTTCTAAAAGTCTTGCCATGGAAGAAAGTGATGAGGTTTGGTCGAAAGGAAATTAAGCCCAAGATTTATCGGACCCTATCGGTACTAAGCGAGTGGGACGAGTGGCATACCAGCTAGAGTTGCCACTGGAGTTGTGCAAATGCATGACGTGTTCCATGTGTCCATGCTACGTCGCTACCGATCAGATCCCTCTCACATAGTACAAGTAGAAGAAGTGGAGCTAAGGCGGACTTAACCTACGAGGAAGAGTGATTGATTACGGGCGTGACGTGAAAGTACTACGGAGGAAGTTAGTTCCTCTAGTCAAAGTATTGTGGCACAATCATGGATCGGAGGAAGCTTCGTGGGAACTAGAAGAGGCAGTGAGACAACAATACCCTCAATTGTTTAGTTAGAAAATTTTGAGGACGAAATTATTTTAAGGGGGTAGAATTGTAACATCCTAAAAAGGGCCTATGCATTTTGGCCTAATTGTACAATAAGACATGTTTTATGTGTTTTGGAATAAATTTGGAATGATTTTGGAAAATAAAGGATGTGTGGAAATGTTACGTCGAAAATAGGAAAGTGAACATTTTTGGAAACCTAAGTAAATTAGGAAAATGAACATTTTGGAAACCAAGCCAAAATAGGAAACTAAACATTTTGGAAACCAAACCAAAATAGGAAACTAAACATTTTGGAAACCAAGCCAAAATAGGAAACTAAACATTTTGGAAACTTGGAAAATCTGAGAGCATGCGAAAATTTTGGAAACTTAAAATGACCCCAAATGTCGAATTTTAGAGCCCAAAGGGAACTTAGGGCCAAGTGACCCTAAAATATAAAGTACATGAAATCGACCCAATAACGGACTTGGAAATGTGGCTGAAGATGCCACCTAAGGCCTTAGGAAATGGCCCACATGCAAAAGGTTTTGGGCCTGAGTTAGAGTCATCTAGGAAGCAAATAAAAGAAGTTTTATTTTGCTTCCATGAGTGGAGAGTTGGACGGCACAAAGGAATCTAGGAAGAGGAGTTTTTATTCAATAGAACTTTTGGCTAATTAGGAGATTTGATGGAATTTCATAGTTGATAAAATTAAAACTTATCACAAATGAAGAGTTGGCGGATTTAGGGACTCTAAGGCTAATAGTTTCAGCCAAAGAGAGAAAAGTAAAGAACCATTCTCTTCTCTTCAACCTCTTACCAAAATCTCCTAGTCAAATTAGCAACAATCTTTTTTCTTTTCTTTAGCCGAATCCTCCTTGACAAAACTCTCTCCATCTCTTTCCTTTCTTTTTCTTTTCTTCTACTATCCCTCCACAAAAGCCAAAACTTTGAGATCCATAATAGTGCCATAGTCGAATATTATAAGGGATCATCCGGGATTCGAAAATGAGGTAAGTACATCAATATACATTCGGCAAAGGTTCCTTCCATAATTGAATAGTAGTTCAAATCTAACAAGTGATTTCGGTAGGAATTAAAAATAAAGATCAACTTCAGGATTTGAGAACTTCAAGGTAAGTGAGTTTATACATTCGGCCAAGGCCAAATCTTAGTCAATTAGATCAAATTGATCAAAAACTAACCTATTAGAGATCTAGGTTTTGGTAGATTACAAGGAAAAAGGAAGGTGAAGTTTTCGGGATTTAAAATCCATAAGGTAAGCACTTGAAAGTATTCGGCCAAGGTTTGTGTGATTACATAGATAAGATCTATAATTATTAAAAAGCCGAAAACTAATTTATGTTGAGATTTAAGGTTGGCCGAATATCAAGTGAAGGAAAACAAAGTTTTGAGTTTGAATAAACATCAAATCGGCATCAAAGGTAAGCCTCTTTACAAATCCTACTAGGATTTGGATATTATAGCCCAAAATAGAATTTATGCTAAGTAATACCTGATAAACCAAATGTAGGAATTAAGGATCTAAACGTTAGATCTTGCTTTCGGAACCTCAAGGAATCGCTAAACAAATCAGGTGTGTACTCCACACTAATCTTAATAGATTTATGGTTTAAATATGTTATATATGTTAATGTGAAAGTGAAAGAAAGTGGCCAAAGTACCATATTATGGTACAAAGTACTCAGGTATGTTTTCCTACTCCTACTAGGATTTCAAAAAGATGTTATATTTAACATGTGAAAAGTGATGTGAAAGTGAAATAAAATATGATATGCATGATATTTATAATTTGGGGCATTTGGGTCAATTGAAGAAGGGGAAGTGAATGTGATGACTTGATCTCACTAAGTGAATGTGATGACTTGGTCTCACTAAGTGAAAGTGATGACTTGGTCTCACTAAGTGAATGTGATGACTTGGTCTCACTAAGTGAAAGTGGTGACATTAAGTGGTAACCGGTTACATTAAAGTGGTGGCTATGCCACAATATTATCGATGGGCAATGAGCACGTCATTGCGCATTGACGCCTTGATGGAGTGTAGCGGATGGAGGTTGACTTAGTAGTCCCCACGGTGTGCAGAGGTTGAGTACGGGTGGAGTGTAGCGGATGGCATATAGGTTTGGGTTGGGTTTGCATCATTACCCTAAAATTTTTATATGCATATGATATGTATGGTGTGCCTATTTCTATTATGTTTAGTGTTGGTTACACACCGAGTCTATCGACTCACCCGTTGTGGGAATATGTTTGGTGTGATGAGCGAGAATGGGCCGGACGGCGAGAACTTGTGGTGGCCATGATCGACTTGAAGTTCAATTTAGTTTGAACCTTTATTTTATTTTAAATCTTGTACAATTTATTATTTTGGGTTTCATTTTATGTAATAAGGCCACCGTGATGAATTTTTATTTCGCTATAACTACTATGTTAAGAATTTAGGGCTTTATAAAGAGTAAGCCCACTTAATATGAAATAAGTTTAAATATTTTGTCACTTGAAACAAATGGGTTTTGTTATAAAAATAAAATTGTTTTCAATGAAGCCCAACCCACAACAAACTATCTTCCAAAACACATAGTTTTCAAAGTATTGAATGAATTTGAGCCAAGGTTACTTGAGGAACATACGAGATCCATCCATTCTCGTGGGGGGTTTGGGGTGTTTCGATGAAAGTAATTCGTGACGATTTAAAGCGACCTCGAATCGTCAAAGTCTTATGTGATTTGAAATGAAAGGATATTGAATTCGAGGTTGGTGATAAAGTGTTTTTGAAAGTGTCTCCGTGGAAGAAAATACTTCGATTTGGTGAAAGGGCAAGCTGACTCCTAGATTCATTGGATCGTATGAGATCGTTGAACGAGTTGGACCGGTTGCTTATAGATTGAAATTGCCATCTGAATTGGAAAAAAACCATAATGTGTTTCATGTGTCAATGCTTCGACGGTAAAGATCAGATCCGTCTCATGTGATTGCTTTTTCTGAGGTTGAGATTCAGTCAGACTTGTTGTATAGTGAAAACCAATCAGAATTTTGGCACGAGAGACCAAAGAGTTGAGAAACAAAAGAATTTCCTTAGTGAAGGTATTATGGCACAAACACGGAATTGAAGAGGCTACGTGGGAGCCTGAGAACGTTATGAGAGAGCAACATCCACAACTATTCATTGGTAAGATTTTCGGGGATGAAAATCCCTAAGGGGGGAGAGTTGTAATAGCTCGGTTTAGACCCTAGTCAGAATAGTGGTTCGAGACCACAAATTCGAGGTCGTAAAAATATTATAATAATATTTTCTGTGTGAATGATATGTGACATAGTCTGTGTGAACATTCTGTGTGATGATTTGATCATTTTAGTGTCGGATTAAGAGAAAGGACTTAATTGCATAAATAGTAAAAGCTATGTGCTGATTTATAAGTACTTAAGTGTTGTTGTCTTTTAAATAAGGAGGTCTTATGGTGCAATTAAACCATTTTGTACTTAGTGGATTGTAGATGGACATTTTTGACCAACTAAAATGTATTATAATATGTTATTATTAAAGGCTAACATGGTAAATTATGCATTAAAATGTTTTATAATAAAACACAAAATATGAAAGTGGGCATTTTTATTCATCTTTGAAATGAAAATACTAAAGAAGAAGAAAAGAGAAAGAAGCTAAGTTCGGCTATCTTTTGGATTCAATTAAGGTATGATTTGGTTTTGGTTTTCGATAATTTCTACGTTTTTGTAATCGTTGCTTTGTGCTCTACTAAACCCATGCTTGAATTTTGAGTATTAATGATGTTTGTGTGAGATGCCATTGATACTATATTGAGCTTTGTGTTTATTTTTGGTGTTAAATGAAAGATATGAGTTAGATGAACATAGTTTGTATTCGAAATTATGGTGAAATTGAGTAATTTGAGCTAAATTATGAAAATGGGAAATTGGAGGACTAAAATGTGAAATAAATGAAATGTGAGGGCTTGTATAAGCATGGGGAGAATTCGGCTAAGCACATGAATATTGAAATTTTGATTACGATGATTTTATGAGATAGGGACTAAAGTGTCAAAATGTGAAAATTGGAGGGCTATTTTGTAAAATGCCCTAAATATGTGTGTTTGGATTAAAATGAATGAGTTGATGATTGAATGGATTGAATTTGAATGTGTATAGACCAAGAGAGGAGAGGTTCGGATCGAGATCGATGCAAAGATAAAGTGCTCGATTAATCAAACGTATCGATAGTTCGACGTCCGAGGTAAGTTCTGATATAATACTAGTTGTAAACTTTATCTATGTGATATAAATTGAATGGATGTATATGTATCTATGAGATTTGAAATGCTATGTGCTGAATTGAGATAAAGGGGCACTAAGTGTGCAAAATTTGAAACGAGAAAGGGATGATTGGCACTGTGTGTGCGAAAAGATAGAAGCTTTGGCTTATCGACTTGGCACTGTGTGTGTGATACTGATATAAGTTCGGTTAAATGTATTGGCACTAAGTGTTCGGTGATGATTATGTTTCAGTTATGAAATTGGCACTAAGTGTGCAAATAAACCAATGGGATAGCAAGGGTTGAACGAGAGGCAATATCGAACAATTGAGTAGCATAAATGGGTTGATCAAGGTACGTTTGAACCTATGTGGTTGATGATAGATTTAAGAGTTGGATGTATAGATAATTGGGTATGTGGTTGAGATTGATAATGTGCCTAGGTGTGCCTTTATCTATGTGATGGTACATGTATATATATATTGATGTTGTTGTATCGAGTAATATGTATTATATTACGAACTTACTAAGCTTTGGAAAGCTTACTGTGTGATTTGTTTCTCTGCCTTGCAGTGTCAGTAAAGCTAGCTCGGATCTGGGATTGTTAGCTTCTCAATCACACTATCGGCATTCTATTTTGGTACTTTTGGAAAGATGTATATAGCTATGATATGGCATGTTTACGCTAGTAAATTGAATCAAGTTTGAGATTTGTAAGTAGCCATGAGATGTGGCTAGGTATGTGATAGGTTTGGCATGAATGAATGTGGTATATAAATGATGGATCTTTTGGCATGATTTGTAGATTGATAAATTTGCTATTGAGTGGTAACTTTGTGTTGATAAATGCTAGTAGAAGTAGTGAGATTTGGGAATTAATCATGCCTGTGATAGAATAAGTATTGGTATTGAATTGGGTATGATTAGAGTTGGTATTGATTGTATGTTTTAAATTGCTAAATTGGTATGCATTAGATGGCAATATGTGTAAAGATGTTTGGTTGATTGGCTTGTAGGTTTTAACCTAAGTGGGTGGTATGTTGGCCTTGCAAAAATGGCCTATAATGTCGCACGGTTGGGGCACACGGGCGTGTCCTGGACCATGGGTAAATTGGTAGAATATGGCTTAAACTGCACACGGCCATGGCACAGGCGTACCTACAGGTCGTGCGAGAAATGGTAGTATATGACCTTATAGGACACGGCCTTAGCACACGGGCGTGCTTGTTAGCCGTGTTGATTTTGGCAGTATGTAACCACGGGGAGGTCACAAGGGTGTGTCATGTAGCGTGGGAGAGGCACTGACCTACCCAGCGTGTCTCCCAGATTTTAAAAAGTTTTAAATTTTTGTGAAATTTTATACGTGTTCCAGTTTAGTCCCGACTTAGTTTATAAGCATGTTTAGAGTCTTGATGACTCATTTAAGGGACATTATGATTGTATATAATGTGTTTGATGATGATTCACTTTGTGTCGTGAATGCGTTGTAATATAATCCTATTGTTCGGTAAGGCCTCTAAACCCTATTCGGCGATGGGTCTCGGGTTAGGGGTGTTACAAAATCTTGGCGTATAAAATGTAATTTTCATATAGTAAATGGATCCCGAAAAAGTTGTACCTAACGATGTTGAAAGTAATGTGCCTGCTCCCGCTCAAGGGATAGCGCCATCTGATTTGAGACCGGCTACTAGCGGTCAGGAAGGAGAAGCTAAACAAGCCTTCTTCCAAATAATGAATGCGTGGTTCACTCAATACATAAGAACAAATTCGGCTATTTCACAACCTCTGGCCCTACCTAATCCTCCTCAAACTTCTGTTGTGCCTCCGATTATGAATCTAAATCTGATGAATAGGCCTCCGGTTGATAAAATCTACAAATATGGGCTGAAGAACTCAGGGCCACTAGTGATGATGATGCCGAGAGAGCTGAGTTTTGGCTCGAGAATACAATTCGAGTGTTTGATGAAATGTTATTGACTCCTGATGAATGCATAAAATATGTCGTCTCCTTGTTATGAGATGCAGCTTATCAGTGGTGGAAGACTTTGATTTCTGTTGTTCCAGGAGAACGGGTTACATTGGATTTCTTTCAGTCTAAGTTCCAGAAGAAATACATTAGCCAGAGATTTATAGATCAAAAACGAAAAGAGTTTTGGAATTGAAATAGGTCGCATGTCTGTCACCGAGTATGAATGAGAGTTCGTGAGATTAAGCCAATATGCCCGGGAATGTGTTTCGACTGAAGCGATAATGTGTAAGAGTTTTGAAGATGGTCTAAATTAAGATATCCGTTTACTAGTTTTAATTCTAGAAATAAAAGAGTTTGTTGTGCTTGTTGATCGAGCATGTAAAGCTGAAGCACTCGGGAAAGAAAAAGAAAACCTGAGTATGAAGCCAGAGATGTGAGAAAGAGATTTTTGAATAAATCATATCAGTCTACTTCAAAGATATTCAGAGATCGAGTTAGATTGCAGTTGAACTCCAAAACTTCAGCTACTTCGAGGGCTAGTGTGGGAAATGTCTTATCTGAGCGACCTGAATGTAAGCATTGTGGTAAAAGACATCCAAGTAATTGTAGATTGAATGACCGAGCATGTTTCAGATGTGGATCATTGGACCATTTCATTCGAGATTGTCCCAAGTCTATTGAACAAGAGATTGTACAGAATTCGAGGCCAGATAATGTTCCAGTTAGGGGTAGACCTTCTTGAAACATAAGAAATGTCAGTGGTAGTCAAAGAGCTACAAAAGATACAATTGCGAGATCTGAAGCTAGAGCATCTGCCAGAGCTTATGCCATTCGATCTCGTGAGGAAGCTTCGTCTCTAGATGTCATTATGGGTACATATACTCTTTATGATACTTCTGTGATTGCATTGATAGATCCAGGGTCTACTCATTCCTATATATGCATGAACTTAGTATCCAGTAAGACTTTGCCTGTAAAGTCTACTGAATTTGTTATTAGAGTATCAAACCCCTTAGGTAAATGTGTCTTGGTTAAGTATGCAAGAACTGTCTGTTAATGTTTCAAGATGTTTATTTTCTGGCTGATCTGATGTTATTACCTTTTGACGAGTTTGAAATAATCCTGGGTATGGATTCGTTAACATTGCATGATGCTGTTGTGAACTGCAAAAGAAAGACTATTGGTTTGAGATGTCAGAATGATGAAATAGTTCAGATTGAATCTACTGATTTAAATGGATTACCGGCTATGATATCAGTGATGAAAGCTCAGAGTTTTGTGAAAAAGGGTTATGAAGCTTACGTTGCTTATGTGATTGGTTCGAGAGTGACTGAAAAGAAAGTTGAATTAGTGCCAGTTGTTTGTGAATTTTTGACATGTTTCCTGAAGAACTACCGTGATTACCTCCAATAGGCGAAGTTGAACTTAGTATTGATTTAATGTCGGAATAAATCCTATTTCAATAGCTCCGCGTAGAATGGCACCAACAGAATTGAAAGAATTGAAGACACAGTTGCAAGAGTTGATTGATAGTGGAATTGCATGACTGAGTTTCTCACCTTGGGGTGCTCCCATTCTATTTGTGAAAAAGAAAAATGGCACGATGAGAATGTCCATTGACTACCGTCAGTTGAACAAAGTGACTATAAAGAACAAATATCCTCTACCCATAATTGAAGATTTATTTGATCAGTTGAAAGGAGCTACCGTGTTTTCAAAGATAGATTTGAGATCGGGGTATTATCAGTTTCGAGTAAAAGATTCAGATATTCTGAAAACTGCTTTTAAAATGAGGTACGGACACTATGAGTTTTTAGTTATGCCTTTCGGACTAACGAATGCTCCTACTATTTTTATGGATTTGATGAACAGAATTTTCAGACCTTATTTAGATCAATTTGTTGTTGTAATCATTCATGACATTTTGATTTATTTGTGATGAAATTGAACATGTTGAACATCTGAAAATTGTGCTACAAACTCTATGAGATAAGAAATTGTATGCAAAGTTTAGTAAGTGTGAATTCTGGTTGCATGAAGTTGGTTTTCTGAGACATATTGTGTCAACATTTGGTATACAGGTTGATCCGAGCAAGATTTCAGCTATTTTGGAATGGAAGCCTCTGAAAAATGTGTCTGAAGTTCGTAGTTTTCTTGGACTTTCTAGTTATTATTAAAGGTTTGTAAAAGGCTTTTCAATGATTGCTACTCCGTTGACTAGATTGCTTCAGAAAGATGTGAAATTCGAATGGTTTGAAAAATGTCAAAAAAGATTTAATCACTTGAAAACCCTAAAGACTTTATGATTTATAGTGATGATATGTTGAATGGTCTAGGATGTGTTTTGATACAGGAAGGCAAAGTTATAGCATATGCCTCGAGACAATTGAAACCGCATGAAAGGAATTACCCGACACACGATCTTGAACTAGATGCGATTGTGTTTGCATTAAAGATTTGGCGCCACTATCTCTTCGGTGAAAAATGTCATGTGTTTTCGGATCATAAAAGTCTGAAATATTTGATGACTCAGAAAGACTTGTATCTACGACAGAGAAGATGGTTAGAATTGTTGAAAGACTATGAGCTTGTGATAGATTATCATCTAGGTAAGGCAAATGTTGCTACTGATGCATTGAGTCAAAAATCACTGTTTGCATTACGTACAATGAATGCTCATTTAGATTTGTCTGATAATGGTTCAATTGTGGCTGAATTAAAAGTGAAACCGTTGTTTTTACAGTAAATATATGATACATAGAAAGTTGATAATGAAATGTTAGTGAAACGAGCTCAGTGTGATTTAAACTATATTCTAAATTTCTAGTTGATAATGATGATTGTTTGAGATATCGAGATCGGATTTGTGTTTTGAGGAATCCATAGTTGATCCAATCGATATTGAAAGAAGCTCATAGTATTTGTTTATCTATTCATCCGGAAGTACAAAGATGTACTATGATTTGAAATAATTTTGTTGGTGGCCTGGAATGAAAAGAGATATTTCTAACTTTGTATCAAAATGTTTAATCTGTCAGCAAGTTGAAGCTGAACATCAGGTTCCATCTAGTTTATTACAACCGATTATGATTCCCGAGTGGAAATGGGATAGAGTGATGATGGATTTTGTTTCAGGGTTTCCTTTTACTCTGAGAAAGAAAGATGCAATCTGGGTTGTAGTTGACAGATTGACGAACACAGCTCATTTTATTTGATACGATCTAATTACACACTTGATAAATTAGCTGAGTTTTATATCTCTGATATTGTGAGATTGCACGGAGTGCCACTATCTATTGTGTCTGATAGAGATCCAAGATTTACTTCACGATTTTGGAAGAAACTATAAGAGGCTTTAAGTACTAAATTGCATTTCAATATTGCTTTTCACCCACAGACGGATGGCCAATCCGAGCAGATTATTTAGATACTCGAGGATATGTTGAGATGTTGCATTCTTGAGTTTGAGGGTGAGTGGGAACAATATTTTCCACTGATTGAATTTGCCTATAATAATAGTTTTCAGTCGAGCATCAAAATGGCACCTTATAAGGCTTTGTACGGACTCAAATGTAGAACACCTTTGCATTGGACTGAGCTAAGCGAAAGTAAGATACATGGGGTCGATGTTATCAAAGAAACATAACAGAAAGTGAAAATGATTCATAATAGTTTGAAAGCAGTGTCTAATCGTCAGAAATTTTACGTAGATTTGAAATGAAAAGATATAGAATTTGAGATTGGTGACAAAGTGTTCTTGAAAGTGTCTTCGTGGAAGAAAATACTTTGATTTGGTAGAAAAGGCAAATTGAGTCCGAGGTTCATCGGACCGTATAAAATTATCGAATGTATTGGACCTGTCACATACAGATTGTTGTTGCCACTGGAACTAGAAAAGATTCATATTGTGTTTCACGTATCTATGCTTCGTCGATACAAATCGAGCCATTACAAGTGATTTCTCCATTTGAGATTGAAATCTGAACCGATATTGTAACAACCTAGATTTAGACCCTAGTCAAAATAATGGTTTCAGGACACAAATTTGAGTCATAAAAATATTTTAACATTATTTTTGGTGTTTACAATATGTGATTGAGCATGTGTGAAAATTCGTTGTGAAAATTTTATCGATTGTGTGCTTAATTTGCAAAAAAGACTTAATCGCATAAAATGCAAAAGTTGTATGATGATTGTTAAAGTACTTATTTGGCATGGCTTATTAAATGAGAGGTCCTTATGTTGACATTAGATCATTGATAGATGGGATGGACAAAAATGGGCTTATATTAGTGGAATTTTAATGTTTTAATTAAAAGTTAAAATAATAATTGAGTTATTAAGTCATTATTATTAAACAAAACAAATTAGATGGCCATTTTTCTCATCTTTCTTCGAGACATTTATTTTCCGGCTAATTTGATGCTGCTACCATTTGATGAATTTGATATAATTCTGGGTATGGATTGACTCACTTTGCATAATGCTATTGTGAATTGTAAAAGGAAGAGTATTGATTTGAGAAGTCAGAATAGTGAGATAGTTCGAATTGAATCTAGTGATCTAAATGGGTTACCGACTGTTATATCTTTAATGAAAGCTTTGAATTATGTGAAAAAGGGTTGCGAAGCTTATCTTGCATATGCAATAGATACAAAAGTTACTGAAAAGAAAATTGAATTTGTACCTGTAGCTTGTGAGTTTCCAGATGTGTTCCCTAAAGAACTACCGGGATTACCTCCGATCCTAGAAGTTGAGTTTGGTATTGAATTAGTGCCGGGGACGACAACTATCTCAATAGCTCCGTATAGAATGGCACCAACAAAATTGAAAGAGTTAAAGTCCCAGTTGCAAGAGTTGACAGATAAAGGATTTGCATGACCGAGTTTCTCGCCCTAGGGTGCTCTGTGTTGTTTGTGAGAAAAAACGATGGTTCCATGAGGATGTGTATTGACTACCGAAAATTGAACAAAGTGATGATAAAGAATAAATATCCTTTGTCGCGTATTGATGATTTGTTTGATCAACTGAAAGGAGCTACAATGTTTTCTAAGATAGATTTGAGATCAGGCTACTATTAGTAGAGTGTTAAAGAATCAGATGTACTGAAGACGCTTTCAGAATGAGGTACGGACATTATGAATTCTTAGTTATGCCTTTTGGACTAACGAATGCTCCTGTAGTGTTTATGGATTTGATGAATCGGATATTCAGACCGTATTTTGATCATTTTATTGTGGTGTTCATTGATGACATTCTAATTTATTCATGTGATGAGACACAACATGCTGAGAATTTGAGAATTGTGTTACAGACTCTGCGTGAGAAACAATTATATGCAAAGTTTAGCAAATGTGAGTTTTGGCTGTGTGAAGTTGGTTTTCTGGGGCATATTGTATCAGCTACGAGAATACGAGTTAATTTGAGTAAGATCTCGACTGTTTTAGAATGGAAACCTCCGAGAAATGTGTCTAAAGTTCGTAGTTTTCTGGGACAAGCGGGATATTATAGGCAATTTGTGAAAGGCTTCTCGATGATTGCGACTCCGCTGACAAAGTTACTACAGAAAGTATGTTAAATTTGAGTGGTCAGGAAAGTGCCAGCAGAATTTTGAACAGTTGAAAGAATTATTGATAGAGCCACCCGTGTTAGTCCAACCTAAATCGGGTAAAGAGTTCATAGTTTACAGTGATGCATTGTCGAATGGTTTGGGCTATGTGTTGATGCAAGAAGGCAAAGTCATCGCTTATGCTTCGAGGTAGTTAAAGCCATATGAAAAGAATTACCCGACACATGATCTTGAATTAGCCACGATTGTATTTGCATTGAAGATTTGGCGTCTTTACCGATTTGGTGAGAAATGTCATATTTATACGGATCACAAGAGCTTGAAATATATGATGACTCAGAAAGAATTGAATTTACGACAGAGGAGATGGTTAGAATTGTTGAAAGACTATGAGCTTTTTCTTGATTATCATCCGGGTAAAGCTAATGTTGTTGTTGATGCTTTGATCCAAAAAGTCTATATGTGCTTTGCAAGCAATGAGTACCCAGATAGATATATGTGAAGATAGTGCGGTTTTGGTTGAGTTGAAAGTAAAGTCTATGTTTATACATTTGATTTGTGATGCCTAGAAAGGTGATGATGAGATGATGACAAAATGAGCTCAATGTGGTTTCAATTTTGATTCAGAATTTCGAGTTGATAATGATGATTGTTTGAGATTCAGAGATCAGATTTGTGTTCCAAGGAATTCAGAGTTGATTCAACTAATTTTGAACGAAGCTCACCATAGTCGTTTGGCTATTCATCCAGGGAGTATGAAAATGTATAATGATCTAAAATAGTTTTATTGGTGGCAACGAGATATCTTAGAGTTTGTTTCAAGATGTTTAGTTTGTCAACAAGTTAAAGATGAACATCAGGTTCCATCTGGTTTATTACAACCGATTATGATTCTTGAGTGGAAATGGGAGAGAAACACGATGGACTTTGTGTCGGGATTACCTAAATCTTCGAGTAAGAAAGATGCAGTCTGGGTGATAGTTGACAGATTAACTAAATCGGCTCATTTTGTTCCGGAGAGAATAGATTATTCACTTGACAAGTTAGCCAAATTGTATATTGTTGAGATTGTGAGATTGGACGGAGTGCCATTATCTATTGTATCTGATAGAGATCCGAGATTTACCTCGCGGTTTTGGAAGAAATTGTAAGAGGCTTTAGGCACAAAGCTACATTTTAGTACTGTATTTCATCTATAAATGGATGGACAATCCAAGCAAATCATTCAGATTCTTGAAGATATGCTGAGATCTTGTATTCTTGAATTTGAAAGTACGTGGGAAAAGCATTTACCGTTGATTTAGTTTGCGTACAATAATAGTTTTCAATCTAGCATTAAAATGGCACCGTATGAGGCTCTTCACGGTCGAAAATGTTGAACTCCATTGTATTGGGCTAAGCTGAGTGAGAATAAGATCCACGGGGTTGATTTGATAAAAGAGGCAAAATAGAAAGTAAAAGTGATTCGTGACAGTTTGAAAGCAGCGTCAGATCGTCAGAAGTCTTATGCAGACTTGAAATGAAAAGATATCGAATTTGAGGTTGGTGACAAAGTGTTTTTGAAAGTGTCTCCATGGAAGAAAATGCTTCGATTTGGTCGAAAAGGCAAGTTGAGTCCAAGGTTTATCGGCCGTATGAGATCATTGAAATAATTGGGCTAGTTGCTTATAAGTTGTTTTTGCCACCTGTATTAGAGAAAATTCATAATGTATTTCATGCATTGATGCTTCACGATACAAATCTGATCCATCGCATATAATTGCTCCTACTGAGGTTCAAATTCAGTCATATTTATCGTATAGTGAGGATCCGATTTGAATTTTGACATGAGAGATTAAAGAGTTGAGAAATAAGAAAATTTCTTTAGTGAATGTGTTGTGGCATAAACACGAAGTTGAAGAGGCTACGTGGGAGCCTAAAGATGTTATGAGAGAGAAATATCCAAACCTATTCACTGGTAAGATTTTCGGGGACGAAAATCCACAAGGGGGAAAAGTTGTAACAGCCCGATTTAGACCCTAGTCAGAATAGTGGTTTCAGGACCACAAATCAGAGTCAGAAAAATATTTTAATATTATTTTTGATGTTTACAATATGTGATTGAGCATATGTGAAAATTTTGTGTACAAATTTTATCAATTGTGTGCTTAATTTGCATAAAGAACTTAATCGCATAAAATGAAAAAGCTATGTGTGATTGTTAGAGTACTTATTTGGCATGGCTTATTAAATGAGAGGTCCTTATGTTGGTATTAGACCATTGATAGATAGGATGGACAACAATGGGCTTATATTAGTGGAATTTTAATGTTTTAATTAAAGGTTAAAATGGTAATTGAGTATTAAGTCATTATAATTAAACAAAACAAATTAGATGGCCATTTTTCTCATCTTTCTTCCACCAAAATAGAAAAGAGAAATAGCCATTAAAGCTTTGTGATTTTTGGCTAAGGTTTAGCTTGATTGAGGTATGTTTTTTACTCAGTTTTTGATAATTTATACGTTTTTGTGATCGTCGCTTAGTGTTCTAACTAGCCCATGCTTAATTTTAGAAGTTGATGGTGATTTTGAGATATTCCATTGATGAATGTTTGAGCTTTGTGATAGTTGAAGATGAATTATGAAAGATATGTGAAAGATTAACATGTTTTGTCTTTGAATTTTTAGTAAAATTGAGTAATTTGGGCTAAATTGTGAAAATGAGAAATTGGAGGACTAAAATGTGAAATAAATGAAATGTGTGGGCTTGTATAGACATAGGGAGAATTTAGCTATGCATGGGTGAAGTGAAATTTTGTGTATTTTGTGATTTTGTGAAATAGGTACTAAAATGTCAAAATGTGAAAATATGAGGGCTATTTTGTAAAATGCCCCAAATATGTGTGTTTGGACTAAATTGAATGAATTGGTGATTGAATGAGCTAATTTTGAATATGTATAGACCAAGAAAGGAGAGATTCTGATCGGGATTGAGGCAAAGACAAAGTGTTTGATTGATTGACTAGTCTCGATATTTCGACATCTAAGGTAATTTTGGATATAATACATGTTCTTAAATTATGTTTAAATTCTATGAAACAAATAGATATGTGATTATTGGATTAGAAATGCTATGCGTGGAATCGAGATAGGTGGCACTAAGTGTGCGTAATTAGAAATGAGACAGAGATGATTAGCACTGTGTGTGGAAATAATAGAAGCTTTAGCTTTTTGATTGGCATTGTGTGTGCGATACAAAATTAAGTTTGGTTTTATATTGAGGCACTAAGTGTGTGATGTTATTTAAGCTTTAGCTAGGAATTGGGCACTAAGTGTGCGATTGAATTGAAAAGTTAGTGAATAGTGAATGGATTATGGTATCAAACATTGAATAGCAAAAACATTTGCTAACTAAGTGTTGGAAAAGGTATGTTTTGAACCTATGTGGTTGATGGTATTGTTGAAGGTTGAATAGCTGGATGTATGGATATATGCTTGAGGATGATATTGTGATTAGTTGTGAATCTATCTAAGCGATGGTTTATTTATGTATTGATATTGCATTAATGAGTAATATGTATTATATTACGAACTTACTAAGCTTTAAAGCATACTATGTGAAGTGTTTCTCTGTTTTACAGTGTTAATAAAGCTAGCTTGGATCTAGGGATCGTCAGTGACTGAATCAGACTATCGGCTAACTATTTTGGTACTTTTGGATATTGTATATATTTGGTATATGGCATGTATAGGCTAGTGATTATGGCATGTTTTGAGTTGTATATTTTTGCCATGTATAATGGCTTGAAAATTGAATGTTGTTGGTATATAAACAAGTGGTTATGTGAATGTTGATAATAGTGTGTTTCATGCTTAAATTGGTTGATGAGAATAGTGGTTTAAGTGTGAATTTGTGGTATGAACTATATGATGCTTAGTTTATATGATTTGAGTTGTGAAAATGATGTTTTGGATGGACTTATTTGAGGAGGAATTGAGTATGGAATTAAATGATGTAGTTGATGATTAATTGGTGCTTGTATTGGTATGTTTTGGTTGCATTTGAGGCATGAATTGGTATTGGTTTGATGTTTATATATGATTCCAAAGTGTGGATGGTAAGTTGGCCTTGAAAATGGCCTATAATTGCCCACACGGTTGAGCACACGGGCGTGTGGCTCGACCGTGTCATTCAGGTTGGTGAATTGATGCAAGTCAGACTCAACCACGGGCTGGACACACGGGCGTGTGACTGGCGGTGTGGTGCAAGTTAGTGTCGGCCACGGGTGTGGCACACGGGCGTGTCTCAGAACGTGTGGACAAGTTAGTATGTATGCCCTATTTTGCCATGGCTTGGACACATGGGCGTGTCTGAAGCCATGTGAGGCACACGGCCTACCCACACGGGTGTGTGACCTCTGTAACTTAGAAAAATGTTTGAATTTCAGAAATTTTTGTATGAGTTCGATTTAGTCCCGACCCCTTTCTAACATGTGTTTAAGGTCTCGTAGACCTCCTTAAGGGACTAATTGAATGTCAATTGTTATGTTTGGATGTGGAATGATATTGAATGTTTTGAATTGATAGGTAATGCCTCTTAACCCTATTTTGGCAATAGTTACGAGTTATGGGTGTTGCAGATATGACTTACGAGGAAGAACCAATCCGGATTCTAGATCATGAGGTGAAAGAATTGAGAAATAATAAAATCTCATTAGTAAAAGTGAAGTGGCATCGACACGGAGTAGAAGAGGCAATGTGAGAGCCTGAACATCCTATGAGACAATAATATCCGACTCTATTTAACGGTAAGATTTTCGGGGATTTAGGGGGAGAATTGTAACAGTCCGATTTAGATTCTAGTCAGAATAGTGGTTTCAAGACCATAAATCCGAGTCAGAAAAATATTTTAATATTATTTTTGTGTTTGGAGTATGTGGTTAAGCATGTGTGAAAGTTTCGTTAATTGATTTTGTTGTTTTGTGTGCTAAATTTGAGAAAATGACTAAATCGCATAAAAGGTAAAAGTGGCTTTCTAGTTAATTATGTGTCAAATTGATGTGTCTTATTAATGTGAGGTCCTTATGTGCTAAATGGGACCTTAGATTAATGCATGGACAAATATGGATATATGTTAGTGGGATTTTAAATGTTATTATTAAGGATAAAATGGTAAAATAGTTAATAAGCTTAATTAAATAAAACAAAAGCATGAAATTAGCCATTATTCATCATCTTTGCGTTGAAAATTCAAAGGAAAGAAAAGAAAAATAACAAGCTTTATTTGACTAGGTCTAAGCTTGATTAAGGTATGTTTTGGTTTCAATTTTTGATAATTTTTACATTTTTGTAATTGTCGCTTCGAGTACTACAAAACCCATGCCTAAATTTTTAAATTTGATGAGGAATTTGAAATGTTCCATTGATGAATGCTTGAGCTTTGTGATGTTAGTTGATGAAATATGAAATATATGTGCTAGATTAACAAGTTTTGTTTTTGGATTTTTGGTGAATTTGAGTAATTTGGACTAATTTGTGAAAATAATATTTTGAAGGACTAAAATGTAAAATAAATGAAATGTATGGACTTGTATGATCATGTTGAATATTCGCCTAAGCATGGGTACAAGGAAAATATGTGTTTTTTGTGATTTTGTGAAATAGGGACTTAAATGTCAAAATGTGAAAATGTGAGGGCTAATTTGTAAATTGCCTGAAATGTGTGTTTTTGGATTGAATTGAATGAATTGGTGAATAAATGAGTTAAATTTGAATATGTATAGACCAAGAACCGAAGAAAACGGATTTAGACTGAGGAAAGTCAAAAGTGATCGAGTAGTTGCATCCGTTCGTTTATCTCGAATACGAGGTAAGTCTATGTACAAATAAATGTATTTGAATTGATTTATGTATATTTGTATGAAATTGAATTATAATGAATGATTACAGAAGATAAACATATGAGATCTGAGAAAATATCGACAAGGTGTCAAAGTCCAAAAGTCTCGTTCGAACATTACGAATAGATAGGATTCATATGTCATGACATAGGTTTTTGATATGTGATATCGTGTAAAACCACGTCTGGGACGTTGGCATCGATTTGAGATTTACATGTAAGACCATGTATGGGACATCGACATCGTAATTGATTTCATGTAAGACCCTCTCTAGGATAGTGGCATCGATATTTAATTGCAAGTAAGACAATGTTTAGGATGTTGGCATTGTACAAGTATTTCGAGTTATCTGAGTATCCTATTTGATTCTGAATGGTTCAACGGGCAATTCGAGAAATGAAAGATTATGTGATATGTGTAACCGTTTCAGGTATGTATGAAGTATATTCTTTGTTTAAGCATGAAAGGTAAGTATATGCAATTTGCAAAGGTGAGATATGTGCATAGTCTTGTTGAGACTAAATGTGATATATGTATGAATGAGCTATGATCAAATGAGTTACTTAGAGATATGATTTTGTTGGTAAGTAATGGATAAACAAATGAACTAAAGAAGAATTATGAAATTGTAATTGAGATATTAATGGTATTTGTACGTGTCTCAGGCCGTGTGTACAAGTCAGTATGTATGCCATGTTTTTCCAAGGCTTGGACACTCTTGTGTGTCTGAGGCCGTGTGAGGCACAAAGCCTGCCCCCACGGGCTTGTGACCTCTGTAGTTTTGAAAAATGTTTGAATTTCAAAAAAAATATATGTTTTCGGTTTAGTCCGGACCCTTTTCTAATGCATGTTCAAGGTCTCATAGACCTCATGAAGGGACTATAAGATTGTGTTTTGCTATGAATGACGATGGTATACTTTATGGTGTGAATGGTTCGTAAAAGTTTTGATTTGTCTGGTAATGCTTCATAACCCTAGACCGACGTTGGTTACGGGTTAGGGGTGTTATAGAGAGCCACACTTAAAACAAGTCCATTCATACATTCTACATTCACCGGGGTGTCGTATACCATAGTGTTGACATTCAGTCCTACCAAACTTAGTGTTACCAACACTCGTTACTGATGTAGTTTGGGCTTTAGAACTCGAGTACTGCTTCCGACGATCTCTATTGGGATACCCAGCTGAAGCACTCGATCGAGCATACAAATCTCTCGATTTCTTAGACTGAGATTGAACTGACTTACCATCGGCCTTTTTCTTGCATCTTTATCCTCAAACTCGACCTTTCTCTTCTCCTTGCTTAATTCTTCAGCTTTACAAGCTCATTCGAATAGAACCACAAATTCTTTCAACTCAAGGAATCCAACTAACAATCGTATATCCTCATTCAACCCATCTCCAAACCTTTTTCACATGATAGCCTCGGTGGAGACACACTTTCGAGCATACTTACTGAGCCTGACAAACTCTCGTTCATACTGAGTTACAGACATTCGGCCTTGTTTCAGCTCTAAAAATTCTTTACGTTTCTGGTCAATGAACCGTTGGCTAATATACTTCTTCGTAAATTTTGCTTGGAAGAATTTCCATTTAACTCTCTCTCGGTACTACTGACACAAGGTTTTCCACCACCAATATGTTGAGTCTCTTAGAAGTGACACGGTACATTTCAAACATTCATCCGGTGTGCAAGACAATTCATCGAATACCCTAATAGAATTCTCAAGCCAAAATTCTGCCTTCTCGGGGTCATCGTTAACATTTGCTCTAAAATCTTCAGCCCCATGCTTTCTAATATTATCAATCGAAGGCTTATTCACTCTTATGAATTCCATACCTTGTGGAGCTACGGGAACTGGCTAAGGAATAGGTGGGGTGGAGGGGTTGAGCATTCAGATTTGTTCAAATAAATTCCGTGTACCACTCGTTCATCATGTGGAGGAAAACTTTCCTACCCCCTTCTGCTCCTCCTTGACTAACAGTAAGAGGTCTACTTTTAGATGTCGCGCCCCTCGAGTGGGAGCCGACGCATTACTATCTACGTCAACAGCTTTAGCTCGATTGGGATCCATTTTCTATATGAAAACATATTTTAAAATTGTCAAGAGTCATCACACTATCACAGTTCATTTATGGCATGTATAGCTAGACTTTCACACATGCTACATTAGTCCAAGAATCGACTAAACCGTAGCTCTGATACCACTAAATGTAACACCCCTTACCTATATTCAACGTCGAAACAGGATACGAGGCATTACCGGACATAAACACAAGCAAACACACATTTTCGAGTCATAAATTTCCATCCAAATTAAAAACTTTTCATTCTCATTCATATCATCCCTAAAACGAGCCTACGAGGCTCAATACATTATTTGTAAGTGGTTTCAACTAAACCGAGAAGTTTAGAAAATTTTATAAAACATAGAAAAATTTTCATATTACAGGCTCACACGCCCGTGTGACCCTTAGACATGCCCATGCTACAGGCCATGTTCAAAATAGGGTGCTCTCTGACTTGCGCCACACGGCCGTGCCACACGCTCGTGTGCTAGGCCATGTGGTCGATTTAATTTCCATAATTATTCATAAAATAGGTGCTGACTTCACACGGCCAAGACACACGCCTGTGTCTCTGCCTGTGTCTCAATTCTGGACATTCTGCTTTGCAACAATTAAAGTGCAGGGGACACACAGCCGAAACACATGCTTATAGGGTAGACCGTGTGTCACACAAGGCGTAGACACAAGCCCGTGTGTCTACTCATTTGGACAACAATAAGGCTACTTACTAAGCCATTTTTTCACCCTTACTTATACATACATACACAACATCATATGGCACCAATCCAAGTATATTACATACAACCAAATTAGCCACAATCAAGACATCAGCACATCATTCACATGCTACTATCTATCATACACAAACATCACATGCTTATCAACTCAAATCATGTAAATTCCCACATCCATGAAAGGCATTATCATATAAATTGTTCATACCAATTGTAGCAAATTTTCAATAGCCTTATACAAAATAAACTTTCAACCAATATAAGCCAACACATTTAGCCAAATCAATTATGACACATAACAAAATGACCAAGTCCCCTATACATGCCATAACTCAAAACGTAGAACTCATTGGTACCAAAATAATAGTTGATAGTATGACTAGATCTCAGACAATCTCCAATCCCGAGCTAGCTTGGTGACACTATAAGGCAAGGGAAAGAAAAGGGAGCAAGCTATATAGCTTAGTAAGTTCATATGCAAATAATAAAAAACATAAACCATACAATTTCCATTAAACAACATACGTATATCAACTTAAATGTCATTAAAACCTCATGAACATAACTTACTCTATCACATTCTTACCAATAGTTCATCATATATCGAATTCATTTCCTTTGAGTTTTTCGTACATGAAACAGCCCGATTTAAGGCCTAGTTGGAATAGTGGTTGCGAGACCACAAATATGAAGTAGAAATATGTGTTTTATGGCTTTTATGAGGTCTAATGCATGCTTTCATGATTGTGTGAAACTTTCATGAAGAAATTTTATGAATTAGTGATCAATTTATTCACTAGGACTAAATTGCAAAGATTGAAAAATATGAGATTCTAGAAGATTCAAGTATGAAATAGCATTAGAAAAATTATTAGAGGTCCTTATTAAGCAATTAGACCATTATATAAGATGGACAAAAATAGACATGGGAAGCAAAAATCTCAAGAAAGGGGCCTTAAGGAATTTTAGTCATTTGGATAATAAAAGAATAAAAAGGGAAAAAGAAGTCAAAAATTGTGTCATCTTCTTTCCTAAGTGCAGAAATTCGCAATGAGCCATAGCTAGGTTTTTGCTTCACTTTCAAGCTTGATTGGAAGTACCTCCTAGCCTCATTTTTAATGTTCTTCATATTTTTGAGATCTTCGTAGCTTGATTTAGCTATTTCTAGCTATATTTTGAGCTAGGGTTCATGTTCAAAAATTTACCCATGTCTGACATACATGTATTTTGATGTTTAATGGAGGAATATGAAAGTTTGATTGTAACACCCTTATCCCGTAACCATCACTGAATTAGGGTCAAAGTGTTGGAACGCCAGCACCCCCATGGCGCAGCGAAATAAAATTAATACCGACGATCCAAACCATGAATCCATGTGTGAGGAATGAATCGGGGTGAAATAAAGGTTTCAAAGTTACCGAATTTCAATCTGAGTAGACAGCGACGCCTCGACAACAAGAGTTCTGGTCTACTATTGAACCAAGCCGCAACCTTTACGATGTCGGCCTCTACGTAATCCACCCGGTTTGACTATGAACGTCAGAAATCTCCAAAAACTATTTTTAGAGGTTTTATTTGATTGATGGCTGCTAGACTTTTCCAAGCAAATTCTTAGGTTTTTCTTCACTTATTACCTTTTATAATCGGTATTTCTTTTATGAATTATAAAATTAAATAAATATAATAATGTTTTAATCGAGAATTATAATTACATTAATTATACCCAAAAGTTATAATTACATTAATTATAACATGGATTTCGTAAACTATATTTATTTAAATTTATATACTGAACCAAATTCATATATTAATTCTCATTATGTGTACAACATCCTTCTACATATAATATATTCAATATTTGATTGCCCAATTAAATTAATTCTTTAATTAATTTAATTCATGTGACAATCAAACACAATACCAACTATGTTTCATTCCGCTCATTTCAACCATAGGGTGTGACCACAGAGGTTCTTGTAACGTTAACGATAATACTAGAACGATTCTAATGTCACAAACAATGAGTGGCATCTAGCAATGCATCATTGCTACCTAAGTTACAAGAAGTCATGATTCGACATAACTTTTGTGATTATCCTTTCATGCATTAATCCTTAAGTCCTTTATCTCTAGAATGGATACAAGTCATGGAATAGTCACACTTGTATTGTCCATTCAATGTTTCTTGATATCTTGAGTAGACTATGATATACAAATTAGTATGACATCTCATGTCAACTTATTTGAGCATGGCCATGCATTTCTAGTCTCACTCAATCAAGTGGCCTAAGATATTACTCCCATTATGTGGGAGGGTGATACGGTCTCGGTCTCGAGGAGAAAACAAGATGTATGCTTGGAGTTCGATCGTAAAACCAGAGTATCGAAGAAGAAAGAAATTTAGATGTAGTTGGGATATGTTTCAAGTAAGGGAAGAATTGAATGGCTCGGGTTTGGTTTAAGAAAGAAAATTTAAAAGTTTGGGTTTGGTTTAAGGATGAAAGAATGTTCGGTTTCGATTTAGTACTTTAGGAAACAAGTAGGAACCAATACCGAGAAAGGTATCGACCCGGTTACTTATAGGTTTCCTAAGGTTCAGGTTTTGGGATTTAATTTGGACCTCGACCCACTATCGTGAAACGATAGGAACCTCGGTATCGATTTTTGGATAGTAGAAGGAAGGGTTGACGCCACTAGCTTGCTAGATAAGCCAACGAATCCTAAAACGAAATTGGAGTAGTGCTCTCACAAATTAGACAGAATAACAATATAAAATTCATCAAAAGTTCCTTACAATTGTCCATCTTTGGATATTTATAATACTTAGAAGCTAATTGAAAAGTCATGAAATGTTAACTTAGTTTCTAAGTAATTTTCGGATTCAATGTCCTCAACTATTCTAGAAGTTGGCCTTTGGTTTTTGCTGTCCACGTTCATCCTTTGTAGCACCCAAAAATCAGCTTCTAGAAGTTCTTTAAGTGCAGCAAAATTCATAAGGAAGAAAGGGGGCTGAAGGCTCTTAAATTCGCCTTGAAATGTGCATGGCTTGCCTTGGAAAGCCGAATGGCTAAGTCCTTGTTCAAGGCTGTATTGGGACGTGAAAAGGCATCCTTAAATCCCATACCATCTTTAAAATTACTTCCCACGCATGGAGAGGTGTACCAGCAAGCAACCACCTCATTAATTACATCTTGAAAAGAGGAAACAAGCTTTTAAAGGGTGTTCCATGCATGCTTCTTTGCTGTCCATCTTAATGGACGCGTGGGAGACTCAAGAGTCACGTTGAAAGCTACTCCAGCAGCAAATTAACTCCCACGCATGCTCCAACAAGGCCTTAAATGTGCTTCATTAATTCTCGTTCTTTGTCATTTACGAAGGTGCATCTTCTGGTGTCCCTTGTTAATGCACTTAAATGCATGTTTCTTTGCTGCCCAATTTAATGGACGTGTGGGAGACTACAATAGTCACGTTAGGGAGCACAAAAGGCAGCTACCAATGTCCCTTGCGTGCTCCCAAGGTGCCTTAAAAGAAGCTGCCGCTAAGCTTTAAATGGTGTCCCCAAAACTCCGAAAATTAATAATTTTCGTCAGCCTAAATTCCAGCCACTTAAGACATCATTTATACCATGTTTTAGGCTGAAAAAATTAAATAGAGGTTGTTCAATGCTTACATTAATTTAGGCTGGAGTTTTTAGACAAATTAAATGGACAATTTTAGCCAATAAGTAGCGACAAACAATTAATTATGTTCTAAAACTAGACATATTAATTTTAAACTATTAATTATGCAACAACTTAAGACTTATTAAATGTAGCAAAATAATTAAAACACTTATTTAAATGGTCCGTTTTTATTTAACTAATCTTCTATTAATTAATTTAACTAAGGCCGAAAAACCAATTAGTTATGGCCGAATGGCCATAAGAAGATCTCCCTGTTGGTGCGCTTGTAAAAGTATGCAACACGGAGTTAAACCATCATTCGACAGGGTCTTAGCATCATCCCAAGCTTGTTGGATTAGAACTCTGATTGCCTCTTTAAATTGTCTCGCACGCGACCTCGTTATCGGTCCTTGAGGTAACACCATCGGGTCTCGGATTGTACTCGGTTCATGATGAGGTGTGCCCGTATCATCCTCCCCTTCTTGAAAATGACTTGTCCTCAAGTCAAGACCTGCATCAAACGGAGTTAAATCAGCCACATTAAAACTGGCGCTGATGTTATACTCACCGGGCAAATCAAGTTTGTATGAATTCTCATTAATTCGCTCGAGAACTTGGAAAGGTCCGTCTCCTCTCGGTGATAATTTGTTTCTTCGACGAGCTGGGAACCGTTCCTTCCTCATATGCACCCATACCCAATCTCCGGGTTCGAACATGACTTGTTTCCGTCCTTTGTTGGCTCGTCGTGTGTATTGTTCAGTTCTTACCTCAATATTCTCGCGCACCTTCTGATGCAGCTCTTTGATATAGTCTGCCTTTTTCCTTGCATCAGAATGGACAAATTTGTCAGTAGGCAATGGTAATAAATCAAGAGGGGTAAGAGGATTAAACCCGTAGACAGTCTCGAAAGGAGAAAATTTGGTCGCAGAATGAACAGCTCGATTGTATGCAAATTCTACGTGAGGCGTGCATTCCTCCCAAGTCTTGAGATTCTTCCGTACCAATGCTCAAGCAGGTCGAAAGGACTCGATTCACTACTTGATTTGTCCATCCGTTTGAGGATGACAAGTGGTTGAGAACATTAGTTTTGTCCCTAATTTCCCCACAAAGTCCGCCAAAATGACTCAAGAATTTTACGTCTCGATCCGATACAATCGTTCTCGGAACTCCATGCGACGTACAACTTCCCGAAAAACAAATTGGCTATGTTCACGGATCATCGGTCTTAGAACATGGGATAAAATGGGACATCTTAGAAAATCGATCAACTACAACGAAGATTGAATCCTTCCTGTTTTTGATCTCGGCAAACCAAGGATAAAATCCATGGAAACATCGGTCCAAGGAGTGTCCTAATAGGAAGTGGCGTGTATAGACCATGTGGTTGTACCGTGACTTCGCTCGTTTGCAAGCTAGGCGGCTTCATAAATCTTTTCGACATCCTTTCGCATTCTCGCCAAAAGAAATGCTCTTGTAGAGTTGACATCGTTTTATCTCGTCAAAAGTGTCCCATAAGGCCACCACTATGTGCTTCTAATACGAGCAACTCTCGAATAGATCCTTTTGGTATGCATAATCTGCTTTCTTTGAAAAGAAATCCTTCGTACTGTAGAACTTATCAAATGTACCATTCTACAAGCATTATAGATGGATCCAAAATCATCATCATCAATGTACAGTTCTTTAATATGATGGAAACCAAGTAATTTAGAATCAAGAAAAGTCAATAGGTGTACCTTCGGGATAACGATACGCCACAACATTTTCCTTACCTTTCTTATACTTAATTACGTGCGGAAATGACTCTAAATACTCGATCCATTTTGCATGCCGTTTGTTGAGCTTATGCTGACCTTTGATGTACTTGAGTGCCTCGTGATCCGAATGGATTACAAACTCTTTTGGCCTCAAGTAATGCTGCCATGTCTCAAGCGATCTTATGAGTGCGTACATTTCTTTGTCATACACAGGATAATTAAGTGCAGCTCCGCTCAATTTCTCACTAAAGTACGCCACCGGTCTTCCATTCTGAGTAAGAACGGCTCCAATTCCTACACCTGATGCGTCACACTCAATTTCAAAAGTTTTAGAAAAATCAGGAAGGGATAATAATGGAGCTTTAACAAGACAATCTTTAATGGCATTAAAAGACCGCTCTTGCTCATCGGACCAATGGAATGTCGAATTCTTCTTGATTACGCTCGTTAAAGGAGATGCAATCGTGCTAAAGTTGGGCACGAATCGACGATAAAAGCTAGCCAACCCATGGAAACTTCGTACTTGGCTAATCGTCGTAGGACGGGGCCATTCTTGGATGGCTCGAATCTTCTCTTGGTCAACCTCCAAGCCATTTGCACTCACGACGTATCCTAGGAAAACAACCTTGTCAGTGCAAAAAGAACATTTCTTGAGGTTAGCGTACAATACCTCTTTCCGCAACGTTTCTAAAATGGCTCGTAGATGTTGAATGTGATCCTCCAAAGTTTTGCTGTACACTAATATGTCATCAAAATAAACAACACATGATTTTCCAATGAAAGCTCTTAAAACATGATTCATAAGACGCATAAAAGTACTTGGAGCATTCGTAAGGCCGAATGGCATTACCAACCATTCGTACAAACCTAGCTTCGTCTTAAACGCTGTTTTCCACTCGTCGCCCTCACGCATCCGAATTTGGTGATAACCGCTCTTGAGGTCGATCTTTGTGAAAACCTTTGCTCCACTTAACTCGTCGAGCATATCGTCGAGTCGGGGTATCGGGTGTCGATACTTTACAGTAATCTTGTTGATGGCGCGACAATCGACACACATGCGCCATGAACCATCTTTCTTAGGCACTAATAATACCAGTACGCGGACTAAGGCTCTCTCGAATGTAGCCTTTTTCAAGCAATTCAGTGATTTGCTTTTGGAGCTCTTTTGTTTCCTCGGGATTGCTCCGGACGCAGGGTCGATTCGATAAAGCAGCACCAGGCCACCAAATCTATTTGGTGTTCAATGCCTCGGATGGGTGGAATCCACTGGGTATCTCCTCCGGGAATATGTCTTGAATTCTGAATCAAAGACAAAACAAGTTGGAAGATCATCGGTAAATCGTTAGTGTTCAAAATGCTTCTTTGTACGAAGCAAATACACGTAATGCCTCGGACTCAATGCCTTTCTTATATCACTTGCTTTTGCTAAGACACTCATTTTCCGCTCTCTTCTCACTTTCTTCGTTTTCTCTCTTTTGTTTTCTCTCGCTCATTTTTTACTCGTATTTTTTCTCGCTCATTTCTCTTATTTTTCACTTTTACATTCTTTTCTTTTTCTTTTGATTGATCAATGGAAATTCGAAGCTTTTGTTGGTCATCAAAGACTTGTTTAGGGGTCAAGGGGGCAAGTGTCACGTTCCTCCCAAGATGCTTGAAAGAATATCGATTAGTGTAACCATCGTGCACCACTCGACGGTCATATTGCCATGGACGTCCCAAGAGTAAGTGTCCCGCGTGCATCGGCACTACGTCGCATAGTACTTCATCGAAATATTTCCCGATGCTGAAAGCTACTAGGACCTGCTTGGTAACCTTGAGTTCTCCGCCGTCGTTAAGCCATTGAAGTTTATACGGAGTCGGATGCTTGGTTGTTGTCAATCCTAGCTTTTCCACCATAAGGGTGCTTGCTACATTCGTACAACTTCCTCCGTCAATGATAAGGCTACACACTTTACCTTGCACTTGTCATCTCGAGTGAAAAATATTTTCGCGTTGCTCCTCATTTCCGGCATTTTGCAGGCTAAGACTTCACTTGACTACGAGCAACTCACCTTCAACAGGTTGTTCTATGTCCTCATCAACTTCAGAACTGGATTCAAACTCGCATTCTTCTTCATCCTCGGTCTCAATCTCACCATCAACCCGCATCACCATAGTCCGTCTATTCGGGCATTGGCTGGCTATGTGTCCTCGGCCAAGACACTTGAAGCATTTGATATCCCGAGATCTAGGATTTGAAATCTCCGGAGCCTTGCCTTTGCTTGTTTCAGCCAAAGGCTTGTTTGTCTTCGGGGTGAAAGTAGGATTCTTCGGTTTGTTTAAGGGAAACCCCTTGCTTACGTTTTGACCCCACTTCGAAGGTTTTGACCGTAAAACCGTGGATGCTCCTTTTGCTTCAATCCTTTTCTACTTTGATGGCCATGTGGACCATTTCCTCCATCTCAACATAATGTTGTAGTTCCACAACATTGGCTATCTCTCGTTGAGCCCACTAAGAATCGAGCCATGGTGGCTTCTCGCTCTTCTTGAATGTCGATCGAATCATGGCGACCTCCATTTCCTTATAGTAATCTTCGACGCTTCTCGTCCCTTGTGAAAGGTGTTGGAGTTTCTGATGTAACTCCCGATGATAATAAGAAGGGATAAATCGACGTCGCATGGCCGCTTTCATTTCGGCCCATGTAGTGATTGGCCGTTCACTGTTGCGCCTTCGGTTTGTCGTCAACTGATCCCACCAGATCATGGCGTAGTCATAGAATTCTATAGCGGCTAACTTGACCTTCTTGTTTTCAGAGTAATTGTGGCAGTCGAAAACAAGTTCAATCTTTTTTTCCCATTCCAAGTAGGCTTCGGGATCTGACTTGCCTTGGAAAGTAGGGATTGTTAATTTGATATTCTTGAGATCATCGTCTTCTCGTCTTCGATCTCTTTGACCACGATTTCGGGGATCTCTTCTTCCAATACTAAGGTTGGATTCTTGATCGCTTTCACCATCACTGATTTCATTAAGGTCTTCGTCAACTTCTTGTGGTTGCTCACGTCGTTGATTAGGTCGCCCACGTCTTTGCACAGCCACTTGGGGGTTATCTCGTGCCCTTTGAGCTTCCACTTGATAAAGGCGATCTTGAGAGGACTGAGTCTTCGATCAAGTAATCTCTCCATCTCTCGTAATAGGGCTTGCATTTGTAAGTCAGGAACATTCCGAACAGGTTGCCTTCCTTGCTGTCCCTCCATGTTTTGTCTGTCTTCTTGAGACATCGGTATAGAAACTAAGTCCTCACAACAATTCTCACCGTGCACTCTGAAAGAAGAAATTAATGACACTCTCACCGTGTTTGACACTCTTAGTTTGGCTTTTACCTCCTCTAATAGTCTCACAATCTAGTGCCTTTTACCTCTTACACTTCTCGTGATTTCGTTGTTTAGATTCGTCAAGGCTTATTAGGGCTTAGGGTCACCTCAAACGGTATCAAAGGTTGTAACGTCATTAAAAGGTAGGCTGAAAGAAAGAAAGGCTCAGGCGGTCTAGAACGAGGTGTTTTAGAGTTGGGTCGAGGGAGGCAGAGAAAGAAAGAAAATACAGAAGAGATTTACAGAACAAAATAAACCTTAACAGTATATTGAACTTGTTCAAGCACTTTTTTTTTTGAATCTTTTTTTTTTTGAATTTCTTTTTTGAATTTCTTTTTTTACGATTTTTTTTTGATTTTTTTGATTTTTTTAATTTCAAATTTTTTAACTTACTTTGGATCTTGATTAACGACTTTGGCTTAGTCGATGGGGCTTCGTAACTCTCGGTTTAACCAGCTCTGATACGAGATGATACGGTCTCGGTCTCGAGGAGAAAACGAGATGTATGCTTGGAGTTCGATCGTAAAACCAGAGTATCGAAGAAGAAAGAAATTTAGATGTAGTTGGGATATGTTTCGAAGTAAGGGAAGAATTGAATGGCTCGGGTTTGGTTTAAGAAAGAAAATTTAAAAGTTTGGGTTTCGGTTTAAGGATGAAAGAATGTTCGGGTTTCGATTTAGTACTTTAGGAAACAAGTAGGAACCAATACCGAGAAAGGTATCGACCCGGTTACTTATAGGTTTCCTAAGGTTCGGGTTTTGGGATTTAATTTGGACCTCGACCCACTATCGTGAAACGATAGGAACCTCGGTATCGATTTTTGGATAGTAGAAGGAAGGGTTGACGCCACTAGCTTGCTAGATAAGCCAACGAATCCTAAAACGAAATTGGAGTAGTGCTCTCACAAATTCGACAGAATAACAATATAAAATTCATCAAAAGTTCCTTACAATTGTCCATCTTTGGATATTTATAATACTTAGAAGCTAATTGAAAAGTCATGAAATGTTAACTTAGTTTCTAAGTAATTTTGATTCAATGTCCTCAACTATTCTAGAAGTTGGCCTTTGGTTTTGCTGTCCACGTTCATCCTTTGTAGCACCCAAAATCAGCTTCTAGAAGTTCTTTAAGTCAGACAAAATTCATAAGGAAGAAAAGGGTGAAGGCTCTTAAATTGACCTTGAAATGTGCATGGCTTGCCTTGGAAAGCCGAATGGCTAAGTCCTTGTTCAAGGCTGTATTGGGACGTGAAAAGGCATCCTTAAATCCCATACCATCTTTAAAATTACTTCCCACGCATGGAGAGGTGTACCAGCAAGCAACCACCTCATTAATTACATCTTGAAAAGAGGAAACAAGCTTTTAAAGGGTGTTCCATGCATGCTTCTTTGCTGTCCATCTTAATGGACGTGTGGGAGACTCAAGAGTCACGTTGAAAGCTACTCCAGCAGCAAATTAACTCCCACGCATGCTCCAACAAGGCCTTAAATCTTGCTTCATTAATTCTTGTTCTTTGTCATTTACGAAGGTGCATCTTCTGGTGTCCCCTTGTTAATGCACTTAAATGCATGTTTCTTTGCTGCCCAATTTAATGGACGTGTGGGAGACTACAATAGTCACGTTGGGGAGCACAAAAGGCAGCTACCAATGTCCCTTGCGTGCTCCCAAGGTGCCTTAAAAGAAGCTGCCGCCCAAGCTTTAAATGGTGTCCCCAAAACTCCTGAAAATTAATAATTTTCGTCAGCCTAAATTCCAGCCACTTAAGACATCATTTATACCATGTTTTAGGCTGAAAAAAAATTAAATAGAGGTTGTTCAATGCTTACATTAATTTAGGCTGGAGTTTTTAGACAAATTAAATGGACAATTTTAGCCAATAAGTAGCAGCAAACAATTAATTATGTTCTAAAACTAGACATATTAATTTTAAACTATTAATTATGCAACAACTTAAGACTTATTAAATGTAGCAAAATAATTAAAACACTTATTTAAATGGTCCATTTTTATTTAACTAATCTTCTATTAATTAATTTAACTAAGGCCGAAAAACCAATTAGTTATGGCCGAATGGCCATAAGAAGATCTCCCTGTTCGTGCGCTCGTAAAAGTATGCAACACGGAGTTAAACCATCATTCGACAGGGTCTTAGCATCATCCCAAGCTTGTTGGATTAGAACTCCGATTGCCTCTTTAAATTGTCTCGCACGCGACCTCGTTATCGGTCCTTGAGGTAACACCATCGGGTCTCGGATTGTACTCGGTTCATGATGAGGCGTGCCCGTATCAGAGGGACTTATCCTATATTGATCAACAATATCCCTCTACATAGATTGTGGTATATCCAACATCAGCCTTTATAGAACAACCAGTTACGGTGTACATTTGACTGTATCAAAATATATGACTCACGACTATGGGTTTAATGATTATATCAAGTCTAAGGATCATATACATATTAATCACTATGAGTAATGTTGTGACAATTACATAATAATCCAAGAAACATACTCATAGCAGGTCAGTCCAATATGTCGTTCTCTAGCACACATATTCATGCATTGATTTTGACACTCCATATCAATGACAACTCCTTATCATCAATCAACTACATGTTAGTCTTAATGCATTATTGTTGTCCTAGTCAACAATAATACTTGATTAAGGATATTTTAAAAATAATCATATTATTCTCAGGACATTATTATAAAACAGTTTATTTGTACACACAGAAGGAAAAATTGAAATAATAATGACAACGCTTTATATTAATAAACATGGTAAGTCAAGTATGTTATTACAACCATCTCATGATTGATCTTTGGGCATACTCTTACATAAAGGCATTACTTGACAGATCGAAACTTTAATAGACAATTCATAAAATTAAATCATTAGTCACAATCATCATGCCCCCTCTGTAAGTCATCGAGACCTAACACTTACTTAGAAATAGGGTCGGGACTAAATCGAACACATACAAAAATTCTCAAAAATTTAAAACTTTTTAAAGTTTTAGGGGTTACACACTCGTGTGGGCAGGCCGTATGCCTCCCACGGCCGCATGACACACCCATGTGTCATCCCCGTGGTCAAACCCGACTTTACTCCACGACCACCAAGCATGCTCGTGTACCTCGGCCGTGGTCGATCCTGACTAAACCACACGGCTACTAGGCACGTCCATATGCCAAGGCCTTGTACACTTAATTAACTACTGACTTAGTCCCACGGTCACTAGGCACGCCTATGTGTCACAACTGTGTGACAAAATAGGCCATTTGCAAGGCCAAAATGCCATCCACTTTAGGGTCCTACCTACAAGCAAAATACCAATTCAACTTATGTACAATTAGTCACCAAAAACATGTTAAGATAACCATTCAATCTCTACATTCAAATCCAATTCCATTCATGCCAAATTACAAGACTAAAACTCATGTAAACACAACTATAATTCATCCATACTTACCTTTCATTAGCTTATTCTTTTGTTAAACATATATACTCAAAATTATGTTCATATACTTACAAAACTCAACCATTTCATATACTACCAAACCATACCGAATCATGCAACATATAACATATTCATTAAAACATATTACCAACACATCACTAGCCAAATCACATGGCTAAGATCACTTCTCATTCTTAACCAAATATCTAGCCTATACATGCCATATCTAGCTATATACATTTCCAAAATGTACCAAAATGAGCTTGGGTAGTGTGATGATGATCCTTGACGGTCCCCGAGCCTTCAGTAGCTTTGACGATCTATAAAATAGAGAAAACACAAATACAGAGTAAGCTTTCAAAAGCTTAGTAAGTCATATACAAATAAACTTAACTTAAAATACACATGGCATATACATCTCTCATAGAGTTTGGTTCAATTATTTAGCCATAGCTTATCACATTTTTCATCTCATCACCACATATGCACATAGCTCATATAGCATAATTTCACATATCATCTCATCATTTCATAGCTCATATTCGTGCTAGTAAGCTCATATAGATACTTACCTTTCATACACACCTTGTGTACTTAATAAACGTACCTGAAATGGATTTACAATTCACATAACATTTTGTGTCACAGACTTGCCCGTTGAACCGTTCGAAAACTAATAGGACACTCAAAAAGCTTAGAATAATTGTACAATGCCAACATCCCAGACGAGGTCCTACATGTACTCAGATATCGATGCCACTGTCCCAAATAGGGTCTTATACGAATCAATACGATGCCAATGTCCCAGACATGGTCTTACGCATAAATCTCGTATCGATACGAACGTCCCAGACTTGGTATTACACAAAATCTCAAATCAACGCTAACATCCCAGACGTGATATTACATGATATCTCAGAACAAACACCTATGTCATGACATAGATAATACTATCTATTCCTAGGTTCACATGGGATTTCTCGAACATTGCTACTATGTCGTTTTTATCTCGAACATGGGATTTTTCGAACATTGCTACTATGTCGTTTTTATCTCGAAACTCGTGTACACATCATCTCGTACACATTCATCATTGTCAATAATCATATAAACATGTATAGCTCAATACAAATTCAACAGTTTTGCCCAAATGGGTCGGTTAGCCCGTTAGGCCCACTTAGCCTAATTCAGCCCGGTTAAGCCCGTTACAGCCTCGACATCACGAGAGTGTTCGCGACACTCTCAATGACTTAGCGTCATGATTCGTATCTCAATTTACCACTACGAGCGTTCACACGCTTGAGTAGTCACAATTACTAACTTTTTGGCTTTGGCCGATTCACAGAACATCACAAGCAACCATTGAAATGGGTGTGAGATTACACACCTGTTTTGGGATATGTGATACAATACCCTCCGAGGCACCAATGATCCAAGAATTCCACTGCAAGGGAAGATTGCCCAACGTTTCCTTGATTTAAGCTCGTTGAATCCCTTGCAACGTTGAAACCGAGAAGCAGTGTTAGCCATTAAACTCATATCCAATCTTATAATCATAAGAGCTTTTTGGCTTGAAAACAAATAATCCAACATTAAAACCTCATCACCCCATATTCGGCCTTAACCCCACTTACCAACCAACCTCTGAAAACCAAGACTAGCAAAGCGATATTGGGTACGCTAGCACTCCAACAGATTCGCCTTAGGTCCGAGATGAGTTCATGTGAAGAAGAGATTCACCTTGAAAAAAGAATGAAGGTTTCGCTTTAGAGAGAAGAGAAAAGAAAGAACCAATGGAAAAGAGATAAGAAAAAGATATTACCTTGTGCTTACAACAGTCCCAAATAGCCAAGGTAGATTTGGCAAAAATAGTCCCACATGCTTCAGGCTACTCGAAAAGCACCGCTTCAAATTAGGGGAAAGTAGAGGTTCGGTTAGTGGAGAGAAAGTAGATAAGAAAGAAAGAAGAGGAAGTAGAAGTAAAGAGGTTCGGCTATGAAGAACACACTAGAGGAATGAGATGAGAGGAAAGTAGAAGAGGATATGTAAAAATGAGTGAAAAGGAGATATTCGGCCAAGGTTCACAAGGTAACGAGCAAAAGCATCCAGGTATGAAACCAAAAGAACGAGAGGAAAAAGGTGTGCTCAAAAATTTGGCACTAGCATAAATGATTTGCAAAAGACCCGAATTGCACAAATACAAGACAAAAGAAATTCTAAAGAATTTCGGCACTCTCCCCTACATAAAGTCGAAAAATGCTGCCTCCACCTCATTAACTCATCCGAAAATTCCCTTTGCTAGACTCTCACATTCGGCCACCTCTTTCCATACATTGAATCCCACGATTCTCTCCCCAAATCACTCTACCATTCACTCCCCACCTCCCATTCAAATAGTTTGACCACTTCAAACCTTCACCAAGTGGAGTCCTACTCCAACTCCACCTCTTCTTCTCCTTGAGCACAAAATAAGACTCCAATATGCAGCATGTGGGATTTGAACCCCTTCCCTCCATGCTATCATACTGATGCCACCACCACTCCACTATGTGCCCATTTGTTTCTTAAATCGTGCACAACAAAAGTTAAGCCTACAACCAAAGTCTAATTCCATTTAAAAAATAATCTAAAAGAAAAAAAGTACCAAGACTTGAACCTTGGATCCCCTTGCTTCCCTGTGGCGTCACCCCTTGTCTCCTATGTGGTGCCATTTTCCACTAGACCACAACTCCTTTTGTGTCATTTTTCTCCACATTTTATTCTTAAAGCCTACCTACTAACTCACAGGGTTTTACTCACCTAAAACCAAAATTTTCCTAAAACCCAAGTTTGATCCCAGGACTTCATACAAGCCCCCTAACCTTCCAAAATCACTCACCTAATAGGTCTAACTTGCACTAACGCCGTTCTCATGGTGCCAAAAATTTTAAACGCTCTCACGCCCAAGGCCCAATGGGCCCAATTCTACTAGGCCCAAATTTGGATCATTACAAATCTACCCCCTTAAAGAAATTTCGTCCTCAAAATTTCCAACTAATAAGGTAGTCATGAAACTACTATCCCACTACGCTACCACTGCACCACTCTAATTCCAATAACACTAATACACTTCTAACCTAATCTAGAAACCTCTTCCCCCAACCAGATATCCAACCACACTAACAAACAGGTATTTATCACACATTCATAAAATTTCCTATATTCAACCAAAACATACCCGATTTAATGGGGATGGAAAATCTCGATCCCTATGCTTCTTAGACTCGCATCTCACGCATGCTCTTGACCTCCTCCAACATTCACCCGGATGACGCCTTTTGCAATGTTCGCAAGCCAGAAAGTTTGGGTGTACCTTAACACGCTTCATAGAATGAGACTGCGACCCCAGAGGACTGCGATCTCTTTTCCTCTTACAGTCTATGTATCCGACTCAAAGTGCTTCACCGATTCCTTTAACCTAATCCAATACATCCCTAACATGCTGAGTCAGCACATCAGCTTCGGTTCGATCATGGGACCCCATCTCAATAACTGGTGATGTGGGTGCCTCCATTTCGGGTATATGCCCCGATGCTGAGGATCCAGCCCTAACATCTTGGCCTCTAACACGACCGCATGTACCTCGTCCACGTCCCCTTGTACTCATGTTGCTGAATCAAATTAATCTGATTAAAAATTTTATGAATCAGTATGTAATTCAGTGTTTATTAACAAATGTTTTATAGAAAGTAGATATAAGAGTTGTTTTCGCGAATCGAATTTCCTAATGTCTCAGTCTCTATAAGCTTTGCTCCTATACCTAACAGTCTCAGTATACTACCACTAACTCTAGTAATTTCTTGCTACAATCATTTCAACAAATCAACAAATATAAGGTAAGAGAACTTACGGATTTGGTGCTAGAGACTCAAGTGCCATACTTCCAAATAATATACATTTTTCTTAACCAAATTTTAAACAAATTTGAATAAAACATTTTCGAACCCATTCCACAGATAAGTTTTGCAACCGGGCTCTTATAGCATAAAATGTAACACCCTAAACCCGGCTGTATGTTACGACCAGATCTGGCATGTCACATAGAGAGGTTGTTTAAAAACTAAGTGCAAGTTCGTTAAAAAGTTTGTAATATTTTTAAAACTTTGAGTTTAGATGTTCGTTAATAAAACCCTATTTACTAAATAAAGTTGTTATTATTTTGCAAACTACTTTTGCAATGAAAATCGACATTTGAATATTTACGATAACGTGGTGTTTTGGAAGACAATTATTAAAGTTTTAGAAAAACCCCATTTTAAATATTTAATAATAAATAATAATAGAAATGGAAGCTTAAAGAAAATTTAAATCCAAAGGCCTTATTACAGTAATAACCCAAATTAAATAAGGTCTTAAAATTAAAGCAAAATGGAAGTTTACTAAAGTCACGTTGTATGGCCACCATTTAGTCCTCCACGGCTCCAAGTCCCCTACCGCTGGGAATTACCTACAAGGTTATGGAAAAAATGGGTGAGTTAGGAGAACTCAGTGTGCAATCCCTTAAACGGTCTCTAACTGGGCCTTATCCCTTACAGTGACAAATTTGGGCCCAAGCCCTATAATAATGAGAGTGCAAATAATGTAATGCAACTCAACCTAATCCAACCAAACACACCACCATACCAACCAATCACACCTGTGGGGATCAAGTCAACCCACCCTGCCAAACACACCAATATTGCAGGCGAGCTGCTAATCACAAAATATTTGTGCCTGAGCCACCACAGTCATAATTATGTATATATATTTATTGTGGCTATGCCACCAGGCTACACTGTCATTAACCCACCCCATGCAAGATGATAAGATGCAATATACATATCAACATATAAAAATGTACTGTACACATACACACGTTGCGTGACAACACTAAGGGTAAAACGGTCAATCAACCCATCAAGGGTATTTTGGTAATTTCGCAACCTAGGGGTATTTTAGTAATTTCACCTTTAATGGCCTTTTTGAAGGCCTATTGTCATATCGAATGACTCGGGACCCTGTTTGGGTTTTTACAGAACTATTGGGCCTAAAACCCATTTTAGGCCCAAACAGGCCTACACGCTCGTGTGGACCAAAACGCATGGTTTCGAAATCAGATTTGTAGATTTCACATCCGGGCCTATCATTTGTTACAAATCCAACAGTTTTACCCAAATAGGTCGGTTAGCCCATTAGGCCCACTTAGTATGATTCGGCCCGATTAAGCTCATTACAACCTCGGCATTGTGAGAGTTTTTGTGACACTCTCAATGACTTAGCATCATGATTCGTATCTCAATTTACCACTACGATCGTTTGCACGCTTGAGTAGTCACAATTGCCAGCTTTTTGGCTTTGGCCGATTCACAGAACATCACAGGCAACCATTGAAATGGGTGTAAGATTACACACCTGTTTTGGGATATATGATACGATACCTTCCAAGGTGCCAACGATCCAAGAATTCCACTGCAAGGGAAGATTGTCCAACGTTTCCTTGATTTAAGCCCGCCGAGTCCCTTGCAATGTTGAAACCGAGAAGCAGTGTTAGCCATTAAACTCATATCCAATCTTATAATCATAAGAGCCTTTCGGCTTGAAAACGAATAACCCAACATTAAAACCCTATCACCCTATATTCGCCTTAAACCCACTTACCAACCAACCTCCGAAAACTAATACTAGCAAAGCGATATGGGGTATGCTAGCACTCCAACAGATTCGGCCTCAGGTCCGAGATGAGTTGCATAAGAAGAAGAGATCCGGCCTTGCAAGAAGAATGAAGGTTTCGACTTTAGAGAGAAGAGAAAAGAAAAAGCCAATGGAAAAAAGATAAGAAAAAAGATATTACCTTGTGCTCACAACAGTGCTAAATAGCCAAGGTAGATTCGACAGAAAATAGTCCCTCACACTTCAGGCTACTCAAGAAGCACCGCTTCAAATTAGGGAAAAATAGAGGTTCGATTAGTGGAGAAAAAGTAGAGAAGCAAGGAAGAAGAGGAAGTAGAAGAAAAGAGGTTCGGCTATGAAGAACACACAAGATGAATGAGATGAGAGGAAAGTAGAAGCGGATATGTAAAAAGAAGTGAAAAGGAGAGATTCGGCCAAGGTTCACAAGGTAACGAACAAAAGCATCCAAGTATGAAACCAAAAGAATGAGAGGAAAACGGTGAGCTCAGAAATTTGGCACTAGCACAAATGATTCGCAAAAGACCTGAAATGCACAAATGCAAGACAAAAGAAATTCTAAAAATTTTGGCACTCTTCCCTACACAAAGCTGAAAAATGCTACCTCCACTTTATTAACTCAGCTGAAAATTCCCTTTACTAGACTCCCACATTCAACCACCTCTTCCCACACCTTGAATCCCACAATTCTCTCCCCAAATCACTCCACCATTCACTCCCTACCTCCCATTCAAACAGTTTGACCACTTCAAACCTTCACCAAGTGGACTCCCACTCTAACTCCACCTCTTCTTCTCCTTGAGCACAAAATAAAACTCCAATATGCAGCATGTGGGATTCGAACCCCTTCTCTCCATGCTATCATATTGATGCTACCACCATTCCACCATGTGACCATTTGTTTCTTAAATCGTGCACAACAAAAGTTAAGCCTACAGCCAAAGTCTAATTCCCTTTAAAAGAAAATAATCTAAAAGAAAAGCAAGTACCAATACTTGAACCTTGGATCCCCTTGCTTCCCTATAGCGTCACCCCCTTGTCTCCTATGTGGCGCCATTTGCCACTAGACCACAACTCCTTTTGTGTCATTTTTCTCCACATTTTATTCTTAAAGCCTACCTACTAACTTCCAGGGTTTTACTCACCTAAAACCAAAATTTTCCTAAAACCCAAGTTTGATTCCGGGACTTCATAGAAGCCCCTTAACCTTCCAAAATCACTCGCCTAATAGGTCTAACTTGCACTAATGTCGTTCTCATGTTCCCAAAAATTTTAAACGCTCACGCCCAAGGCCCAATGGGCCCAATTCTACTAGGCCCAAATTCGAGTCATTACATTATTTGCATAATGACTTACCTCGAGTTTGGTTTAACAGGAATGGATACATCTACTCAATTACTTTCATTTTCCCATGATCTAAGTCTAATTTCTTCGCTCTTGATCTATACATATTCAAATTCAACTCTTTTATTCACTAACTCCTCCAATTCAATCCAAATACACATATTTAGGGCCATTTACAAATTAACCCTCAGATTTGCACGTTTTATCTATTTAGTACATTTTTCTCAAATCATCAAATTCACAAAATCATAATTTAACCATGAATAGCCGAATACATATATATATCATATAAGTCCAAACATTTCATCAAATTCACAATTTAATCCCTTAAATTTCTATTTTCTCAATTTAGCCCTAATTAGCTAAATTCATCAAAAATTCAAGAATAAAACATGTTCATCGAATGCATATCTTTCATTTAACATCATAAGTCATCATAAATCACATGAGTTCATCAAAATCTCATCTCAAAAACTTCATCAATACTTAAAATTAAAAATGGGTTACAAAGTTTACAAAGCAACGATTACGAAAACGTAGAAATTATCAAAAATCGAAATCAAACATACCTTGAATTTAGCTTAGAATTGGTCGAATGCCCAAGATCTTTCTTATTTTCTTTTTCTTTTCTTTGTTTTGGTCTTAGTAGAAAGATGAACATAAGAATAATGGCTTTTTAATGCCTTTGTTTTATTATGATGATTTATAATATATAATATTAATTTAACTTATAAAATACACATATAAAAGCATATAATATATACATGTTGCCATCCACTAACCAAAGTATTGGCTTATTTGCCACATAAGGCCTCCCTCTTTACAAAGACACGTCAATTTGGCCATTAATCACATAGAAAGCCACTTTTACCTTTTATGCAATTTAATCCATCTTCTCAAATTAAACATACAAATGAACAAATTAACTTACGAAACTTTAGCACATGCTTAATCATATATCATTGACACAGAAAATAATATTAGAATATTTAACTGACTCAAATTTATGGTCCTGAAACCACTGTTGCGATTAGGGTAATAACAGGACTGTTACATTGATGTATGATGAACATCTCTTTCTAAGTGATTTTCATGGAAAACTCATAAAAAGGACCTAATTCTAAAAGTGATAAAATGTGTAGTAAAAATCAGTTTTGAAGGAAAATATGAGCTACTACAAGCTTAATTTATGTTCGGCTAGGCTTGGGTAACCAAGGAAATAAGTGTATTTCATTATACGAGCCTAAAGACCATTTTGGGCAAAATCATAATTATTTCCAAAGTATGATTCATGGTTCGATTTAGTCAATGTGATCATTAAAAGAGTGAAATTGTCATTATAGATCAAGAAACATGAAGTTCAGATTGAAATCGAGGAAAGAACAAGGTGGTGGACTAAATCGAACAATTATACACATTTTAATAACGAGGTAAGTGTGTAAAAATTAACCTTATGTCATTATGTATTGAAATGCTTGAGATTACGTGAAATGTACATTATTTCTATGAAAATTGATCAATGATATTCAATGAGAATATAATGAAGGTTTATGATGTGAATGTCCCGGTTGGCCTTAGGAATAGAAAGGATACCATCGTCAAGACATGACATTTATAAGGTCTCGTATAAGACCATGTTTGGGACATGGTCTTGGCACCAAATTGAGATCCCGTATAAGACCATATCTTGGATATGGCATCGGCATCGAATAAGAGTTTTCGTGTAAGACCAGGTTTGGGACATGGCATCAATATACGATCTCGTATAAAACCATATCTGGGATATAGAATTGACATTGATATGAGATCCCATATAAGACCATATCCGAGATATGGCATCGACATCGACATGTGATCCCATTTAAGACCATATCTGGGATATGGCATTGGCATCTTATTATGTGTAAGACGAATTCTGGGTATCTTTCGACATTCCAAGTGGTTCAACAGGTAAGAGCTAAATTTTATGTTAAAGATAGTAAAGAGCTAAGTTTATGTTAAAGATGAAAAAGTGCTAAAGTTATGTTATGAGTGATATAGGTAAACATGAGAAACTCACGAGAAATAAGTCTGATATGTGATATGTGATTGGTAAGAGTAAGCATGAGTAAGCCATGTCAATGCGCTTGAGAAATTGTGTTCTTACTTAAAGTAAAGTATGAATGTATCATAAGATTCTATATTGCTATTTATTGCATGCAAACTTACTAAGCTTTATGCTTACTCCCTGTCTTTTCCATTTCCTTGTAGTATCACCTACCTAGCTCGAGGATCGAAGGGCGTCGGAGTTCGATTCACACTATCAAGCTATTCTTTTGGTATAGTAAAGTTTGATTATTTTGGGTATGGCATGATTAGGTAGTTTGTCATTTTGTTATGTTATATTGGTTAGCCAAGGTGTTGGCTATTAATGCTATTTAATTCATTTTTGTAAATGTCCATTAGAATTGGTCGATAATAGTTAAATTATATATATATTCAATAATGATGAAATTCATGAAGTGCAAGTTAATGAAATTGAATGAGCACTGTGTGAAGTAGATGTATGATGACTTAGTGAATGTTAATGGTACATTATGGCTATGCCATGTGTTGCTTGAATTGGTATAACCGTGATTGTTTTTCAGGGTGGAAATAGGCTTGGTAAATAGCCTTATAATTGTCCACACGGGTAGGCACACGGCGTGTGTCTAGGCCGTGTGTGACACACGGTCAACCCCGAAGGCGTGTTGATAGGCCATGTGTTCCCGGCATCTAATTTGCAAAAATTTAGTTCGTCATGCGGGCTAGCACACGGCCGTGTTACTAGGCCGTGTGCCTCTAAGTGTCTGCTAACGTCATAAATAGAATGTCAAGGTTTTTACACACGGGTGAAGACACGAGCGTGTCATGGCCGTGTGAGGGACACAGGCATGTGTCAGGCCGTATGAAAACCCCTGTAGGTTTAAAATGAAAAATAAAATCCACACGGACTAGGGACATGGGTGTGTGTGACCACACGGCCTGCCCACACGGCTGTATTCCTTTCCACATGGGCGTGTGGCCCTATTTTGAGCAAAAATTTTCTAAGTATCTGTAAGTTTTCGGTTTAGTCCCGAACTACTCCATATGTATGTTTTGGGTCTCGTAGACCCATAATAGGGACGCTGTGAATACGAATGAAAGGTTTTAAGTTTAAATGAAAATTTATGGCCCAATATTGCATGATAAAGTATGTTAAGTCCGGTAATTCCTCGTACCCAGTTTCGGTGTCGAATACCGGTAAGGGATGTTACAATACATACATGTACCAACTCGTAACATAATCACATACTTTCTCATCTTTGTCATACCCGTTGAACCACTTGGAATACTATCAGATACATGGAAATATTTGCACATAAGTGCCACATATGTAGCCAATGCTACCACAAATCTCATAGCACAAATAAGCTCGCTCTCGAGTTATCCTCAGGCCTACTTACACAAGATGTCAGTCGAGATGTAGCTACGTGGTGATGCTAACACAAGCTGTCAAATATTTGCAAAACATGCCGGTATACCCAGCCACTGGTAGGACGGACAAGACCAGAACCTAGGACACATAAATCACATGATCACATGGGTTCTTAGTGACATGTCACTTGTATCCTAATCCATTCCTATGGTTCAACCGAGATTTCTCTCTTGCCGAACTTCATCGAATATGCTCATAGGATCAATCATGCATTTCATGCCATATCAAAACATTAAAATACAAATATAACATTGCATTATTTACATACAAACTTACCTCGGTACAAAAATAGTAGAATTTGACCTAATCATCAAATACTTTATTTTTCCCCCAATCTAGGTTCGACCTCATTTTTCTTGATCTATAACAATAAATTTAACTCATTAAATCACCACATTATTCAATTCATCCCAAAAATAATATTATGGCAAAAATTACATTTTTGCCCTAAACTTTTAGACATTTTACATTTTAGTCCCTAGGATCGAAAAACGGAATATGTTCTTTCTTTTATACACAAGCCTAACTGAACTACTTTTATGCTCATACCAGCCCACATTTTTCATCACATCACACTTTTACTACATATTTTATAACTTTTACAAATAGGTCATTTTTACATTTTTACCGAAAATCACTTAGCAAAAGTTGTTTATCCAACCTCAGATTTGTATAATCTACCATTAAACATCAAAATACACAAATATATAACATGGGTCAAACCCTAGGCCTTAATCATACTTCAAATTAGTACTAAAATAGGTAGATCAAGTTACAAGGATCTCAAAAACAAAAATAATAATTAAAAACGGGGCTAGAACGAACTTATAATCGCGCTTGGAACCTTGAAAATCGTAGATATGTCTTCCTCTTGTAAATTTTGACCAAGGGTAGAAGATGAGCAAAAATTGGCTTTTAATTTGATTTTTAATTCATTTAATTAGCCAAATGACCAAAATGCCCCTAACTTAAAACATAAAAATTCTCTTACTTCATGTACATTTTTGTCCACTAACTTAACCAATGGTCTAATTACCATCTAAGGACCTTCAATTTAAAGTTAAATAGCAATTAGACACCTCTAGCTTTTAGAACACACATTTTGTACATTTTGCAATTTAATCCTTTTAACAAAATTGAGTGCCCAAACGTCAAAATTTTCAAACGAAATTTTCAAGAAATCATTGCATAAAACTGTAGACAATAAAAATATAATAAAAAAATTTACTGCGTCGGATTTGTGGTCCTAAAACCACTGTTCCAACTAGACCGAAAATCGGGTTGCTATAATGTATGGAATTGTTTATTATTATTCTGTAAGTTGAAAATTGTGTACGAGTAAGTTTGATTCTGTTTCTGTTAAACTAAATTTATTTGTAGATATTGTTATTTAATATGGAAATGAGATACAAGTATGTCAATTCTGTAATCCGTATGCATTTTGATATAGTTTGCATCTCCATTTGGGATTAAGATTTGTTTCCGAAGAGAAGTAAGTTCGTATTGGTAGTTTCACTGCATTACTATATTTTAGTGGTCTATCCACAGTAATAATAATGGCATACGACCACATTTAGGTATGTTCGGTTGGATGGGTCCACCATAACCCAAATTGTGGTGTGTAAAGGTTGGAAAGGTTTTAGTATACCCTTATCGGTGTGCATGTTGGTTTGTAGAGATGGTGTGTAGCGGCTGGTTAGGTGGGAATTTTGCATCATTCCTCATATAATTTTGTTATGCATATATGTTATGTGTATTAGTAATATTATGCGTTATTCTGATGTGATTTATGTTTATGATTTGGATTTTGCTAATGCAAGTTTGTTTGGTTAGTTAACTTTGCAACCGAGGTATTATTCTGTTACCGTCTTTTTGTGGTTGTTTTAGACTCACATTGAGCTTTCATAGCTCATTCCTTTTGTTTTCCCTTTTAGGTAATCCATAAGCTTAGGTGTTGGACTCGGCAAACTGGAGGTCTCGAAATTAATAAAATCTCTCATAAGTTTTAATAAACTGATTTTATTCGGACTGTAAGTAAAATTTATGGATTGTGGTATGAATTTTGATTTTAGGATTTTCGTAAAACTTTGGGTTTTTTTTGTTTCTAAACTAAATTTGTGATTTCATGCATGAATTTTAGCTGATCGATTAGCTATCTTCTTTAAAAATCACTCGGTTTTCAAGAGATATTTTATGGTTTCTGTTAAAAAATAAATGATGCATTTTTTATTGTTACATTGATTTTGACATTTAAGTTAACGATTAGAAAAACTTGAATTATTTGTAACCCAATAATAATTATCAATTTTGTTTTATTTTAATATTTACTACAATTAAATTATTGATTGCAACACGGAAATTTAACTTCAATAAAAATTTGTTAAACACAAGATGAAAAAGATTTTTGAAAAGAAATTTAAAATTACGAACAATATTTTGTTTAGAGCCACTTTGACCTCTAGATTCGGTCAAAACTTTTGGGCCAGGTTTTGGGTTGTTATAAAACAACCCTGTAAGGAGTAATCACCAAAATTTGTCATTTCCCCTATTACCTTCGAGTTGATCCAATTTTTTATCTATTAAGTAATTCAATTCAATATATCAATTTCAACCCTCTTATTCCATCCTATTATAATAATTTATCAGCTTAATTTCATTATTCAGATTCCCCTTGTAACATCCCAAAATTGGGCCTAGGAGAATTGAGCCCAATAGGCCTTAGGCGTAGTAGCGTTTAAAATTTTTTGGAGAATAGGAGATCGGCTTAAGTGCAAGTTGGACCTTTTAGATAAGTGATTTTGAAGGTTAGGGGCTTCTATGAAGTCCCGGATCAAATATTAGCTTTGGGAAAATTTTGGTTTTAGGTGAAAAAACCTTGGAGGTTGGCGGGTAGGCCTTAAGAATAAAATGTGGAGGAAAATGACACAAGTGGTGTGTGTGGTGTAGTGGCAAAGTGACACCACAAGGAAGGAAGGAGGTCCAAGGTTCTAGTTGTAGCGTTTGCATTCCTTTTGAGTATTTTATTAAATGAATTTAGACCTTGGTCATAGGGTTATATTTAATTGCGCATGGTTTAAGGCACAAGGAGCTAGTTGGTAAAGTGGCTAGCAGCGTGGATTATGTTATAAGGGAGCACGGTTCAATCTCATGAGAAGCGAGGGAGTATTTATTTTATGAGTGGACGGTAAGAGTTTCAGATTGAATTTAAACTCTCTTGACGAAGGATCCCACATCGGAAAGATACAAGGAATGAAGGTGAAGAGCTAGCTATATAAAGAGCATGCCGGAGAAGGGTTAACAAACCTTGGTGGGCGTTGAGCACGGGGAGTGGTCGCAGCTGCATTTAGCACCGTAGTCCTATCGGTGTGTAACTCTCTCTACTCTAGTTGTAGAGCGGCAAATGCCAAGTGCTTAGTCACGGCAATAGTAGTTACACGAGTGCGGCCGACGTGTGGGGCTTCAACGCGATAGTTGAGGCCATCAAGTAGTATTCTTGTGGGTTGGGGTTTGCTAGAAATTGCGATGGGTCAAGTGGGCCTAATGGGCCCGTGAGGCCCAATTGGAATAAATTGTATGATGATATAGTATATAGTGAACTAGACTAGGTGGAACTTATATACGTGGATAGATTTGTGTTAGGTGGGCCACACGAGCGTGGGGCCCGAATGGGCCAAATCGGGTTTTAGGCCCAACAAATCCAAGAAGATCGAAAATGGTAGTTGAGTCGCTCAAGGCGACAATTGCACTTTAGAAAGGCCATTCGGTACAAAATTACAAAAATACCTAGGTAGGTAAATTACAAAAATACCCTTGGTTGGTAAATTACAAAAATACCCTTGGTGGGTAGATTACTTAAAATACCCTTGGTGGGTAAATTACTTAAAATACCCTTTGTGGGTAAATTACGAAAATACCCTTGGTGGATAAATTACAAAATACCCTTGGTAGGTAAAATTACGGTTATACCCTTAGAGGTTGATTAGCATGATTATGTTGTTTTATGTCTATCGATTATGATGGTAATTCATGTTATACTTATATTTGATATATGTCTAGCATACATGACATAACGCATACACGAATTATTATGTCATATTGCACGGGTATGATGAGAGGAGGGAAGATTGATATCGTGACTTGGTCACCAAGATTTGGTATCACATTCGTGTCTTCTGACACCGGAGGTTTGGCACCTCATAGCGACTCGCCCTCGTGGTTAACACCACCGTGGGTTGGCCCCACTTTTGAGATATGGGATCGCCGCCATGATTTGGTATCACACGTGGGTTGGCCCCACAACTTGATGATTCGTGACTTCGGTCACCGTGGTTTGGCACCACCGGTGATTTGGTATCACATTCGTGTCTTCGGACACCGAGGTTTGGCACCTCATAGCGACTCGCCTCGTGGTTAACACCACCGTGGGTTGGCCCCACTTTTGAGATATGGGATCGTCGCCATGATTTGGTATCACACGTGGGTTGGCCCCACAGATGGATTATTCGTGACTTTGGTCACCAAAGGTGATTTGGTATCACATTTATATCGTGACTTGGTCACGGTGGTTTGGCACCACCAAGGTTTGGTACCACACGGGTAGAAAAGGAGTTATGGATGGCTAGGTTGGGTGCATTATACATATATGTTGCTTTGTTATAATTTGTGTAAGTATGTGGTATTTACCCGGAGAGGGAATATGCATTTGAGTCTTGGTGACTCACCTTCTCCTTACCTTTTAGGTGATTCGTGAGTTTGCGGATGAGGAGCCGGATGAACTCGAGGAGGCCATGCAATAAAATTTGGTTTACATGAATTTCCAATTGGGTACTTTATTTAAATTTGGTTTTCATATTTTTATGGATTTGTAATAAGGCTGTTTAATTATGTTTTGGATTATTTTTATGTTTTGAATATGTTTAAAATATGGCTTTTAAATTACTTGGTTAATTTAATAATTGAGCCCAAAGTTTTTAAACTAAAACTCGCAATGGTTTTAAAAATCTTACCATCGGGTAACATGAATAGTTCAATAGTACAATTACAAGTTAAATATTTTCAACAGATTAAGTGATTTCCAAAATTCAAGTTTCTATACTCAATTGCAAACGGATTTTCCAAAATGATATTTCAATTTTCTTAAAATATATAAATGTTTTCTATCATATGATTTATCAACTAAGTTTTAAAGTTTTATGTAATTTCAAGTAAATTTAAATTTTAACTTATTTTCGACAAATAAAGAATTACAAAGAGTTTTTTACAAAATTTAATTGTTAATTCGATTCTTTCAAAATTATTTTCCTTAGTGACATACCGATTCAATTAAGTGGCGTATTGACTGGGTTTGGGGTGTTACAAATTGGTATCAGAGCCTAGGTTTCAAAAACTTACTGTGGGTTATGGGGTTCAAAAAAAGTTTGTTTGAAAATACATGTTGTTTGGAAGTATGGCACCTTGAGTCTCCTAGATCCAAATCCGTAAGTTCCTTATTTTATGTTGGTTAAGACAATGTTATGACTGTATTTTTGGTATTTATTTTGTGTGTCTGGTTTGGATATAGAAATTGTATGTATAAATATCGATTTGCTTTTGTGTTTAGTTATCTAGTTATGAGAAAGAAGTTTCGAGATTTGGTTTATTAGTGTTATTAGATCAGAGTGCGCAGCGTGAGCGTAGTGTGGTAGGTTAGGATGTGCGACTATTAGTTAGTTGGAAATTTCGAGGACGAAATTTCTTTAAGGAGGGTGGATTTGTAACATCCCAAAATTGGGCCTAGGAGAATTGAGCCCAATAGGCCTTAGGCGTAGTAGCGTTTAAAATTTTTTGGAGAATAGGAGATCGGCTTAAGTGCAAGTTGGACCTTTTAGATAAGTGATTTTGGAAGGTTAGGGGGCTTCTATAAAGTCCCGGGATCAAATATTAGCTTTGGGAAAATTTTGGTTTTAGGTGAAAAAAACCTTGGAGGTTGGCGGGTAGGCCTTAAGAATAAAATGTGGAGGAAAATGACACAAGTGGTGTGTGTGGTGTAGTGGCAAAGTGACACCACAAGGAAGGAAGGAGGTCCAAGGTTCTAGTTGTAGCGTTTGCATTCCTTTTGAGTATTTTTATTAAATGAATTTAGACCTTGGTCATAGGGTTATATTTAATTGCATGGTTTAAGGCACAAGGAGCTAGTTGGTAAAGTGGCTAGCGTGGATTATGTTATAAGGGAGCACAGGTTGAATCTCATGAGAAGCAAGGAGTATTTATTTTGAGTGGACGGTAAGAGTTTGATTTGAATTTAAACTCTCTTGTGAAGGATCCCACATCGGAAAGATACAAGGAATGAAGGTGAAGAGCTAGCTATATAAAGAGCATGCCAGAGAAGGGTTAACAAACCTTGGTGGGCGTTGAGCAGGAGTGGTCGCAGTTGCGATTTAGCACCGAGTCCTATCGTGTGTAACTCTCTACTCTAGTTGTAGAGCGGCAAATGCCGAAGTGCGATCACGGCAATAGTAGCCCACGAGCGCATGCGCGCGTGTGGGGCTTCAACGCGATAGTTGAGGCCATCGTAGTATTCTTGTGGGTTGAAATGCTAGAAATGCGATGGGTAGAAGTGGGCCTAATGGGCCCGTAGGCCCAATTGGAATAAATTGTATGATGATATAGTATATAGTGAACTAGACTAGGTGGAACTTATATACGTGGATAGATTTGTGTTAGGTGGGCCACACGAGCGTGTGGGCCCGAATGGGCCGAAATCGGGTTTTAGGCCCAACAGTCCGGTAAAGATCGAAAATGGTAGTTGAGTCGCTCAAGGCGACACTGCACCTTTAGAAAGGCCATTCCAGGTACAAAATTACAAAAATACCCTAGGTAGGTAAATTACAAAAATACCCTTGGTTGGTAAATTACAAAAATACCCTTGGTGGGTAGATTACGAAAATACCCTTGGTGGGTAAATTACGAAAATACCCTTTGTGGGTAAATTACGAAAATACCCTTGGTGGATAAATTACAAAAATACCCTTGGTAGGTAAAATTACGGTTATACCCTTAGAGGTTGATTAGCATGATTATGTTGTTTTATGTCTATCTGATTATGATGGTAATTCATGTTATACTTATATTTGATATATGTCTAGCATACATGACATCTGCATACACACCAATTATTATGTCATATTGCACGGGTATGATGAGAGGAGGGAAGATTGATATCGTGACTTGGTCACCAAAGTGATTTGGTATCACATTCGTGTCTTGGACACGGAGGTTTGGCACCTCATAGCGACTCGTTCCTGTGGTTAACACCACCGTGGGTTGGCCCCACTTTTGAGATATGGGATCGTCGCCAGTGATTTGGTATCACACGTGGGTTGGCCCCACAACTTGATGATTCGTGACTTCGGTCACCAGTGGTTTGGCACCACCAGTGATTTGGTATCACATTCGTGTCTTCGGACACGAGAGGTTTGGCACCTCATAGCGACTCGTTCGTGGTTAACACCACCGTGGGTTGGCCCCACTTTTGAGATATGGGATCGTCGCCAGTGATTTGGTATCACACGTGGGTTGGCCCCACAGATGGATTATTCGTGACTTTGGTCACCAAAGATTTGGTATCACATTTATATCGTGACTTCGGTCACGGTGGTTTGGCACCACCAGTGGTTTGGTACCACACGGGGTAGAAAAGGAGTTATGGATGGCTAGGTTGGGTGCATTATACATATATGTTGCTTTGTTATAATTTGTGTAAGTATGTGGTATTTACCCGGGAGAGGGAATATGCATTTGAGTCTTGGTGACTCACCTTCTCCTTACCTTTTAGGTGATTCGTGAGTTTGCGGATGAGGCCGGATGAACTCGAGGAGGCCATGCAATAAAATTTGGTTTTACATGAATTTCCAATTGGGTACTTTATTTAAATTTGGTTTTCATATTTTATGGATTTGTAATAAGGCTGTTTAATTATGTTTTGGATTATTTTATGTTTTGAATATGTTTAAAATATGGCTTTTAAATTACTTGGTTAATTTAATAATTGAGCCCAAAGTTTTCTAAACTAAAACTCGCAATGGTTTTAAAAATCTTACCATCGGGTAACATGAATAGTTCAATAGTACAATTACAAGTTAAATATTTTCAACAGATTAAGTGATTTCCAAAATTCAAGTTTCTATACTCAATTGCAAACGGATTTTCCAAAATGATATTTCAATTTTCTTAAAAAGATATAAATGTTTTCTATCATATGATTTATCAACTAAGTTTTAAAGTTTTATGTAATTTGAAGTAAATTTAAATTTTAACTTATTTTCGACAAATAAAGAATTACAAAGAGTTTTTACAAAATTTAATTGTTAATTGATTCTTTCAAAATTATTTTCCTTAGTGACATACCAGATTCAATGTATGATTGATCGGGTTTGGGGTGTTACACCCTAAAGTTTTACATTCTATTCAATTTAGTCCCTAAAACCGAAACTATCATAATTTTCACATTTGAGCCTTATTTTTAATTTTGATTTCAATTTCATCCTTGTACAACCTTCTAATTCAAAAATTAAAGAAATTTCATGTCAATTTCAAAATATGTTCATTTTAGACCCTAAACTCAAAACTAACAACTTTCACTTTAAAATTAGTCTTATTGCATTTATGAGCTTTAAATTCTACCATTAAACATAAAAATTTTCAAAACCCATTAATGGATTTTTGTTTTAAAACCTTAACACTTTTATGATTTAGTGCCCGAGTTAACTAGATCGAGTTACAATGATCTCAAAAACATAAAATTTATGAAAAAGTGGCTTAGAAAAACATACCATGCAAGGATCAATTGCTTGAGCTTAAAAACCCTTATTCTGCTCTTTGGTTTTTCATTAGGAAGATGAAAAAAGGAAATGAAAAATGGTTTTCTCTACCTTTACTTTATTAATTATATGATTTATTTATTTTATTATTAAATTATAACATATTTCCTATCATTTCTTCTACCAACCGTCCATTAATAAATCAAATGGTTTATTTGTCATTTTAAGCTTTAGTTTAATTGCTACTTTAATCCTTATTCCTTGTTTCTAATTAAAAATTCTTTAACAATTGAGCTTTTACCAGTTTTACAATCAACAGATTCAATCATCACAGAACGGGATTTCCAAACCACCATTTTCGGCACCATTGACTTTCAGGTCATTATACCACTTTAATTCCATAATTCATAATTCATACCTTATCAAAGATGAGATTTGATCCATCTAGCTTATTCAAGCTCTTTTCCTCTCAAGCACTATTTGCATATTATGTGTTAGAAACAACGTGTTGAGCTTCATGAAAGCTTAGTAAGTACTCAAAATAATTTTATTATGTCTAAATGTTAATTAAAATATCTAGATAATGTTTCAATTCTATGTTACAAGATTTTTCATGATATACTTTAATATAATCTATTTACCAAGAAATACATTATCATTTAATTTCATAAACATGAAACAATGATTAATATTCACTTACCACGAATTTTATGTTCTTTACTCATGACTCACTATTTATTTACTTCACGAGCTTTACTTTACCGTTTTCTTATATGAACGCCTTGAGTAAACAATGGAGAACCATGCAGGATACACAGAATAAACACAAATATCATGAATAATATGAGTTGCATTGTAATGCCATGAATCTCATGAGTAACACAAATTGCACTGTAGTGCCACGAATGTCGTCAGTAACACAAACAACATGGGAGCACTTGGGTTCCAATGGCATGATAACTATATCCCACGAGTTTTATCTAGTTTTCCAAGGATTTTTACACGATTGTGTGATTTTATTTATTTAATTATGGATTTTAATTCTTATCACGATTGTACTTTATATATCATTATTACCTTATATCAGGAAATGAATATTTTACCATCGATAAAATTTTATATTTTCATTTTTTTCTGTTCCACCTTTGAGTATTATTACTTTTGGTCCTTCAAATTTTCAATATTTATATTTTAACCCATGAATTTTTAACATTTACACTTTGACACCAACATTTTTCACTTTTTATGATTTGGTCTTTACCTTAAATTAATAAATCACAACATACTTCTGAACTCATATTCCTTTGGTATCTATCAACCTTCTCTTTTATCAATTATATATCTTGTTTCACTTTACCAAGAAATTCACTATTCGTAATCTCAACTTAATAGTTAATACCACTTTTATAGCATAGAGTTTTTACGGGCGTTACAATATAAGCTATTTAGATTACCTACTCATATAAGTTATTTTTCCACATCATAATTCATCCCTACGATGCAACTTAGTATTAGTTAAACTTTTGGTAATTAATATTCAATATTTGCTTATGCATTTTGTTTTTCATGCAAAAATCATTGAGGACAAATTATACAAAAGAAAAAAAATATAATTATGGAATTATATTTAACTAATTTGTTCAAATTATAAGCACAATGAAGAAATCACTACACTAAAGGCACAAATTCCCAAAACCTCCCACTTGACTTAGTGAAGTAAATGAGTCATATTTTGCATTTGCGTACCCTCTACATGTTTCTCAAAACTTATAGCTACTACAGTCTTGGTAAATAGCTCCGCATGGATGAAACACCCCAAATCCGGCCCACAAGCCCTGATCGGATCTGGCATGCTTCTAGGAAAAACCATTCGAATCTTATTTGAATCTTTGCTAAAATTTTTCGTGTTTTTGAAAAAAGTTGATTAGGGTTCAAGTTGAAAACATAGAAATTTTTCAACGATTTCGTTTTGTTAAAAGTTCGTGGTTATTTTCAAAACCATGAGTTACCGGTAAAAGTCTAGTCTTTAAAGTTTGTTAATTAAATTGAAAATCATTTGTATTTTAGATGTCAAAACATTTTTCATTTATTATTAAGAAAATTTGCTTACTTTAATTTGATAAGTATCGTGCCATAATAAAATAATTTAAGTGCATGCATGAACAGTTCATACTATAGCCTTATTACATCAAAAATAAACCCAAAATAAAATTTAAGGTACTTAAATAAAATAAAATGTCCAACTAATAAAATTCGTGCTGAGCATGGTCACCACTAAGCTCCTGCCGACCCGGTCCATTACTGGGTGTCACCTGAAAAATATTCCCACAACGGGGTGAGTCAAACAGACTCAATGTGTACAACCAACACTAAGTACCAACAGGTATGGCATATCAAATCATACATATTCATATAGCATTTAAATAAAATGATGCAATCCCGAACCCAAACCTAGATGCCATCCGCTACACATCACCCGTACCAGCCATCACACTATGGGGACTACTAAGTCAACCCTCCATCCGCTACACACCATCGAAGGCAGTCGCTGCAGTCGACGTGCTCATCGCCCTTATAAAATTCGTGGCATAGCCACCAGATAATTATTTCGTGACATAAGTCACCACATTCAGATTTTGTGACATAAGTCACCATATTCAAATTACGTGACATAAGTCACCACATTCAGATATTGGGCCAATTCACTTCCCCTTTACATATCACCCATATGCCCCAAGTCTAACAAATCATGCAATATCATGCCTTATTTCACATTCTTATCACTATTGACATATGTGCCATAATAGATCATAACCTACTCATAGTAGGAGTGGGTAAACGTACCTGGGTATTTCGTTCGTACCATTGCATGGTACTTTTAGCCACCTCACACATATTTTTATTAACACATATATCAAAGCATAACCATAAATTAATTGAAGCTTAGTGTGAGGGTACACACTTGATATACTTAGTAGGTTCACTCAAATCCCGAAAATCTGATCTAATGCTTTAGATTCTAGTTCGTTATTGCCTACTTGATTATTAATCAAATCCCGAAAATCTGTGATCTTCCTACCCTCCAATCGGCCAATGCTAATCACTTAACTTGGTTAGTTTCGCTTTTGAACAAATAAGGAATAGATCTTAAAACACCAAATATGGCCTTGGCCGATTGTACATAAGTGCTTACCTTGCGATTTGAAATCTCGAAATCCTTGTATACCACTGTCGACTGCCCCTAAATATCCATAGTTAGATTCGGCTAACATAGTAACCAATATGGTAGAATATGCACCTTCACTTACCTTGTGATTCTAAATCCCAAAAATAGTCACGTAACCAAGGAGATGTCGAAATCCTACAGAGTACATGTTAGGTCCAATTCTAACATTAAATCTCAATAGGTGGCCCTTGGCCGATTATTATACATGCCTTACTTTGGATGTTGAATCCCGAATAATCCTCCTTATAGTCGACTACTATAGAAATCCCAAAACCTTCCTCAAAGTTTCTACCAAAGACATAAAGGGATTAGTTCCTAGATTTCACAAGCCTAAAAGAAAAAGAATATAAATCAAATTTGATCTTACCCTTAGTCACCAAGTCGACAAAGACCTTTGCGGACACCACGAGATTCTGGCTTTGATGAACACTTAGAGGGTTTCGCTTCAACAAAGGAAAGAAAAGAAAAGTGTGGAGCCTTAGGAAGAATAGGCTATGAGGAGACTTTGAGAGAGATTCGCTAGACCAAAAGAAGAGAGAATTGAGGATTTGATTCTATGGAGAGAAAGAGAAAACGAAAGAAGGCTGAAATCTTTTTATGAAATTCGGCTACTCCCCTCTCTAATCTGGCCGAAAATCACCCTTAGGAAGAGTCCCCCATTCGGCCACTACATCCTTCCCTATCACCATCCTCATTTTTCTCCTCTTTTCTCTATTTATCACTTTATTTAAATTAAAAAAAATCATCCAACATAAATCTCTTATCTTAGCCGAATTTTAGAGAGGATTAAACTCATCCCTTAAGTTCCTTAGTGCCGTCTATCTCCTTTGCTCCTTGCAGCAAATAAAATAAAATTTCCCTTTTGCTTCCCTTGTGATTTGAACCTAGGCCCTCCTCTTTTCTTGTATGTCACTTACTAAGGCCCTAAGTGGCGCCTTGCACCACTTTACCAAGCCCAATTTCATGTCAAAATTCCTCTACTATTTCTTTTAAGGCCTTATCGACTAGCTCCTCTTTTAGATTTAAAATCTAATAATCTCTAAAGCATTTAACTATACACTAAGGTTCACAAAAATTCATAATGCACATCCACAACACACATAAGCATGCTATTTCATATAATTAAGCAAATAATGCATAAGCCATAATCCAGGATATTACAGTTCTACCCCCTTAAAATAATTTCGTCCTCGAAATTACCTGGCAAAAATAGGTGAGGGTATTGCTGTCGCATCGTCTTTTCCGGCTCCCACGAAGATTCTTCTGATCCATGATTTCGCCATAATACCTTGATTAGAGGAACTGATTTCCTCCGCAACACTTTCACATCTCACTCTAAGATCTGAATCGGCTCCTCCTCGTAGGACAAATCTGGCCTTAGCTCCACCTCTTCAACCGATACCACATGAGATGGATCCGATCGATAACGACGTAGCATGGAAACATGGAATACGTCGTGCATCTACTTCAATTTCGAAGGCAACTCCAACTGGTATGCCACTGGTCCAACTCGCTTCAATACTCGATAAGGTTCTATAAACCTTGGACTTAACTTCCCTTTGCGACCAAATCTCATCACCTTCTTCCAAGGCGAAACTTTAAGGAACACTTGATCTCTCACATCGAATTTTATTTCTTTCCGTTTGAGATCTACGTACGACTTCTTCCTGTCAGATGCCTCCTTCAACCGTGCCCGAATTATCTCAACCTTCTCTTCGGATTCTGCCATAATTTTTGGGCCTAAAATCTGACGTTCCCCTAATTCCGTCCAATACGTAGGAGTGCGACACTTTCGTCCATCTGATAACCGTCACGCATTGCCATTTTAATATCGTCTCGATAGTCATTGTTGTACGCAAATTTCGCTAAAGGCAAATATTCTTCCCAACTTCCTCTGAAGTCTATCACACAGCCTCTTAGCATATCCTCCAACACTTGTATTACTCGCTCAGATTGACCATCTGACTATGGATGAAAAGCCGTACTGAAATGCAATCTAGTGCCTAAAGCCTGATGTAGTGCTTTCCAAAATCGAGACGTAAACCTTGGATCCCTATCCGAGATAATCAACATCGGCACTCCATGCAACCTTACAATCTCCGCTACATACAACCTTGCTAACTTTTGTAGGGAGTAGTCAACCCGCACTGGAATAAAATGCGCGGACTTTGTCAGCCGATCCACTATCACCCATACCGAGTCCTTCTTAGTAGGCGTAAGGGGAAGCCCACTAACGAAGTCCATGGTAATTCTCTCCCACTTCCACCACGGAATCTTAATCGGTTGGAGCAACCCTGACAGAACTTGGTGTTCAGCCTTGACTTGCTGACACGTTAGGCACTTGCCAACAAATTCGGTCACTTCTCGCTTAAGACCAGGCCACCAAAACTGTTCCCTTAGATCTTTATACATCTTACTGCCTCCAGGATGCATAGCATAAGGGCTACCATGCGATTCCCGAAGAATTCTCTGCCTAAGTTCTTTATTCTTTGGCATACAGACCTTACCCTTGAAGCACAATACTCCCTCATCATTAATGCCATAATCTTCCAACTCTCTATTCTGTACTTGCCGTAACTTAACCCTTAGATCATCATCCATTAACCGACTTTCTTTCACCTCATTCAACCATGCCGACTTAATTTGCAACTCGCTAATAGACTTTCATCGTCATAAAGGCTCAAATGTGCGAACATGGCCCTCAAATCCGACACTATCTTTCGACTTAGGGCATCTGCCACCACATTCGCCTTGCCCGGGTGGTACTCTATGGAGCAATCATAATCCTTCAATAACTCCACCCACCTTCGCTGTCTCAGATTTAGCTCTTTCTGAGTCAGCAGATACTTCAGGCTCTTGTGGTCTGTGTAAATCACTAACTTCTCTCCATAAAGATAATGCCTCTATACCTTAAGGGCAAAGACCACTGCCGCCAATTCCAAGTCATGCGTCGGGTAGTTAACCTCGTGTGGCCTTAGTTGTCGAGACGCATAAGCGAGTACATTCCCATCTTGCATAAGGAAACCTCCCAATCTCAGATAGGAAGCATCACAAGACACTACAAAATCCTTCCCCGCCTCGGTCAATCAAATCGAGCTTGGTCAAGACCTCTTTGTAACACCCTAAAAATCGAGTATTTAAATTGGCATGATTTTGGTGTTTAGATTTTAAAGGAAAAATTTTTACTTTTATTTTAGTGTTTATTAAAGTCCTAGAGTGGGTAAAGCATAAATTGGAGAAGAATAAAATTTATTATTGGGAATTTATTGAAGTGAAACAAAGGTGATTAAGACTTAAGCTAAATTATGTGCTTAAAGTGTCATAAAATGAGCATATGGCATGGTGGAGAATGGCGCATGGGTTCAAGTAAGAGGGAAGAGGTTCGAATCCCTTGTATAGCACCTAGATAAAATTTTTGTTTTAATTTTCTGCTCATGGCTATGAAGTGTCGGCAAGGGGACATATAAGGAAGGTGTTGACCATGTATTTTTGGTTAGTGTATCAAGAGATTAAGGTAACAACTAACATATGGTATGGAATCAAAAGTTTAAGGAAAGATAGGGGGACATAAGGCACTTATCTAGGGAAAATTTGAAAGAAATAATGGCCAATTGACCATAGGCTGGACGGCAATATTGGTAGGGGAGGAGAGCCAAAATTTTGTTAGTTGGCAAAATCTCATTCTTTTCTCTTGGGTTAACCTTTGCACTTTGTGCGTAAATTTTATTCCTCTCCTTTCAATATCCCTATTTGGCGAATTTTTGCACTTGGTTAAGCCAAAGTTTTGTGACCGCTTGGTCATTCCTTTTCTTATCTTGATAACCAATTCTTGTGCCTCTTTCTTCTTGTGCCGAAATCACCTATACCAAAATCAATTTCTTTTCTTTTTTCTTTGCCATGGCGAATATACCAGCACCTAAAGTTCTTATTTTTCTTTTCTTTTTCTTCTAATCTCCTTGAAATCAAAACATCATCACCATCATCCTTTCGTTCTTATACTATTTCTTTTTCAATCGAAAATTCTCTCCATCTTCACTCTCTTGGCCGAATGTTATTGTGCCTATAAGCCAAAAATTATTTTTCCATTCTTAATCATTTATAGCCGAATCTTCCATCAATTAAACATCATTCTTAATCTTGCTTTTCGTCCGTGGGAAGTAGGTAAGGGTTTCTCTCCATTTTTTTGATTTATTGATTAGTGATATTATGGCCGAATATCATAGGATTTTTGAGAGTCTTTTTGGATTGATATAGCATTCATACTAATAACGTTTATTTCGTTATTATTTAGTGCAATAACGGAGATTGGAATTCAAGTGATCGGAGAATCGTGGAAACGTGGAAGCGTTTCATTTTGGTAAGGAAATCCTACTTTTTAAATCTCTAGTATTATTGATATTATTTTAGAACTAACTAAATTCTTTTGGATCTTGAAGACGTCAAGATAGGGAAGAAAAGGGCGGTGTTTAGTTATCGTAAGAGGGTGGATCTGTAAATCCCCATTCAAACGAAGAGCGGTTTCGCAATCAGGATTTTCCACGGGTTGTGGGCCATCTTCCAAAGAAGTCCATTATTTGAAGTAGTACGAACCTCGAGAGTCAAGATACGTTGGTGGATTCTCGGCTAGTGAATCGATAAACGAAGGAAAACCGAAAATCAAGTGATTCAAAATCAAGAGGGTAAGATTTTGGATCCATTAACAAATAAGATTATTTTTGAATTAGTTGTCTAACGAATCGAAATATATTTTAGGTGCCGAGGAGCGAGAGGGATAATACTCACGGATCGAGGTGTGTAATTTCACCCTCATTATTTTTGGGTTGTATGTCAAATTTCGGTATGGTAGAAAAATCGTAAAAACGACTAGATCGGTAAAAGCACAAAAATTGATATTTTGACGAAATACGTAAAAACGACTAAATCGTGAAAATTACGAAAACACCTCAAGAAATTAATTGATATTATGAAAATTTGATGTTTCGTGAAAATGGTAGTAAATACTCTAGTTCGTGAAAATGGGCCGTAAATACTCTAGTTCGTGAAAATGGGCCGTAAATACTCTAGTTCGTGAAAATGGGCCGTAAATACTCTAGTTCGTGAAAATGGGCCGAATACTCTAGTTCGATAAATTGGGCCATAAATACTCTAGTTCGTTAAAATTTAGCCAAAACGCTCTAGTTTGGTAAATGGGCCAAAGCCCACTAAATTGCTAAATGGATAAATTGCTATAATTATGGGCCAAATGAAATGTCATTGATAAAACCCACCATGTTATGTATTGATAATAAATTTTATATTTTTAAAGTACATGTATAATTGCATGGGTGGGATTTATGAAGAGAAGAATGGCCATTGCCACAATATCGGCTTATTGCCTCTAGTTCGGTGGTTTCCCACAATATCGCTTATTGCCTCTAGTTCGGTGGCTTCGCCACAATATCGACTTATTGCTCTAGTTCGGTGGCTTCGCCACAATATCGGCTTATTGCCTCTAGTTCGGTGGCTATGCCACAATTATAAAAGGGCTTAATGCCTACGATTGGTGTGATGGCGGGGTGGGTTGACTTGATCCCCACAGTGTGATGGTTGGTACAGGGGTGTTAGCGGATGGTTATTAGGTTTGGGTTGGGAATTTCATTTTCATGCATTATTAATTATTTTAAATTCATGTTATATTGTTGAATTCGGATTGGGCTCAAGCCCAACATAATATCTTGACAATCTGCCCAATAATGGTGGTAAGTGAGTTACACATCGAGTTCTAAGTAACTCACCCTTTAATTTCTTTCCATCTCGTAATGGAAACCGATGTGGACTTAATGAGGATGACTTCGTGGAGGCCATACCGCTAAATAAGGGTTATTTAAATTCGAACTTTTAATTATTATTTTTACTATTTTGGGATGTTGTAATAAATGGCCTCTATAAATAACTTATGGATTTTATGTGTGTTGGAATTTAAACTTTATTTGGGCTTTTAAATCATGGGTGTGATTTATGATGCTTTACTAAAATGAACTTGGGTTTTCAAAGTATAAGGAATTCTTTTATAAATAATTCTTTTCTTGCTAACTCTTTAACAAATTTCCTAACGGTTTTAGATAATACAATGATTTTCAACTAATGTTTTAAATATTTATCAAAATCTAATACTCTACAAATTTTAAACTCAGTAAACAATATTGTAGTTTTCAACTCATTAAGGATTTAAGAATAGTTCGAATCATGTAACAAACCAAATCTAGTCTCAACGCATAGACCGGGTTTGGGGTGTTACATTTAGTGGTATCAGAGCCCGTTTCAAAAACTCGGCTGTGGTTTGGGTTCAAAAATAATTTTTGTATGAAAATGCTCAATGGTATTTTAAAGATCAAGATGGCACCACAAGCATCCCAAGAACAAGTCAAGTAAGTATATCTCGCTTAAATGATTACTATGATATGATCATAGGAATACTCTAGAACTTCTAGTTTTAGATGTGAAAAGCAGAGATTGAGACTATAGGACACGCTATAAAAACAACTTTATATCTCAAATCTCATAAAATATCGTTAATAAACACCGAAACAAAATTTCGATTCATAAAACTTGTAATCAGATAAACGAACAAGCAATCATGAGTACAAGAGGACGTGGTCGTGGACGCGGTAGACGTGGCCGTGGTAGAGGCCGAGGTGCTACTACCAAGCACCAAATCATATGCTGTGGGACGACCAAGGCCAATAGAAAGTGAGACCGGATCACGCGATCACATGGAAGAAGATCATGCATTGACTCAAGCAATGCTACGAGTCTTGGAAAGGGTCATTGAACTAGAATTGGGCCAACAACTCGTGGGTCAATTTCAGAGCGACTTAAGGCGAATAATGCGAAGTTTTCGAGGAGTCTCGGTGTAGCTCCAAATGTGGCGAATCATCGCTCAAGTCGTGGAACGGATTATGGATGATATGGAATGCACTACCGAGCAAAACCGAGAGGGTCAGATCCTTATTGAGAGATGAGGCGTGTCGGTGGTGGCTCACCGCTCGAGAGGGCACCAAGCCGCATCGATTAATCGGGAATTCTTTAAAGCGCCTTCCAAGGAAAATACGTCGAACGAGCTATGTAGATGCCCAAGGAAGGAATTTCGAATCTTGTCCAAGGAAGTAAGACCGTGGCAAGATATGAAGTCGAAGTTTTTACGCCGAGCCGTTATGCCCGGACAATTGTAGCAACAGATCATGAACGTTGTGTACGCTTCGAGGATGGACTTAATGATGAGTGAGGGTTCCGATTGCTCATGACAAGTTAGAAATTTTTCGACTCTTGTGGAGAAGGCCAAAATAGCCAAGAGGCTAAGAACTCGAACGCAGCGACCGAGAAAGATCCCAAACAAGAGAGAGACACAACAATCGGTTCTTCCAAGAGATTCCGAAGAAACCCCAAATGATGAATCGCTCAAAGGCGTAACCCCAGTAGCAAATAATCAAGTCGAGATTGTACCGAGTGTGGGAAAAGGCATTTTGGGGAATGCCGAGGAAAACGGTGCATGCTACAAATGCGTTCAATGGAACATCAAGACAAAAGTTGTCCTCGACGAATGGATACGACTCAAGAAGTCCGTAATAATGATGCACAACCGGCGGGGGTAATCAGCAGACCACCGAGAGGTCGTGGACCGGTCGTGGTGGTAATGGGGTGGTCGTGGTCAAGGTGCACCGGTCGAGGCAATGGTAATAGAGGAAATGCGATGCAAGACACTCGGATCGGTCTATGCGGTTAGACGCCATGAAGACGGCAATGCACTGATGTGATAACTGCACGTTCTTCATTTTGATGTACTGTTATTGCCTTAATAGATATTGGCTCTACTCATTCATATGTATCTAGTGCCATATCCGAAATCAATTTAGAATCAAATTATCGAAAATGAGATGACAAGAATCACCTTTAGGACACCAAGAATCATAATAAAATATTTAAAGACGTGCCTTAAAATCCAAGAGGAAGTATTCTTAGCAAATTTGATGGAACTACCTTTCATGAAGTTCGATCTCATTCGGGCATGGACCGTTGGTTAACCATCGGCGCAATTGGATTGTGCCGAAAACGAATGTCGATGGGACCTTGATGATAAGGAAATCATAATGATTGGTGAACGAAAGAACTATCGGCAAATGTGGTATCTGCATTAAAAGCGGAGAAGTTGGTGCGAAAGGGTACGAGCATTCCTAGCCTTTATCTGTGCTTTGGATGCCAAAGAATTATCCGTGAATGATGTGAGGACGGTGAAGGAATTTCCGATGTATTTCCAAGAACTTCCCGCATACCTCCAGATCGGAAGTAGAATTTGGCATTGAGCTTTTGCAGGGCGGCTCCGGTCCATTGCTCCCTATAGAATGGCAATCAAGGAGTTGGTGAGCTCAAAGCTCAAATTCAAGAATTGCCGGATCGGGATTCATTCGACCAAGTGTGTCTCCGTGGGAGCACCAGCTTTGTTCGTCAAGAAGAAGGATGGATCGATGCGTATGTGCATTGACTACGACATTGAATAAATTGACGATCAAGAATCGGATCCTCTCGAGAATTGACGACTGCTTGATCAATTGAAGGGAGCTTCGCTTTTCTCAAAATTGATTTAAGGTCGGGTTATCACCACTTAAGGTGAAAGAAGCGGACATTTATAAGACAAAGATTTCGGACATGCTACGGACACTATGAGTTTGTAGTGATGCCGTTTGATTAACCAATGCACCAAATGCATTTATGGACATGATGAACCGAGTCTTCCAACCATATTTAGACCGGTTTGTGGTAGTGTTCATAGATGATATATTGGTTTATTCGAGAAATGAGGAGGAACATGACCAGATTTGCGATAGTATTACAACTACTTCGTGATAAGAATTGTATGCCAAATTTGGTAAATGCAAATTTTGGCTAAAGGAGGTGACTTTTCTTGGTCATGTAGTATCACCAAGGAATAAGGGTAGATCCTCGGAAAATTGAGGCTATTCGGATTGGAAACCACCAACATCAATAAATGAAATTCGAGTTTCTTAGGCTTACCGGATACTATAGACGCTTTGTAGAGGGTTTTCGTTGATTGTCGCACCCTAACTAAATTGTTGCGTAAAGGAGTTCCAGATATCCGACCGAAAAGCGCAAGAGAGTTTCGAGAAATTGAAGAAGATCCCATGTAAGCTCCAGCTTTGATTCAAATTTGAGGCCTAAAAGAATTCACTGCTTATTGTGATGCGCCTCACACGGTCAGGTTGTGTGTTGATGCAAAATGGAAAGGTGGTGGCTTATGCTTCTCGTCAATTGAGGCCACACGAAGTAAACTACCCTACTCATGATTTGGAGTTAGTCCGTTGTCTTTGCTCTAAAGATTTGGAGGCACTATCTCTATGGTGAGAAGTCCATAATCTACACGGATCACAAGAGTCTTAAATACCTCCTTACCCGAAGGAGTTGAATTTAAGACAAAGAAGATGGGTAGAATTGTTAAAAGATTATGATTTCTCCATCGAATACCATCCCGGAAAGGCTAATGTGTAGCCGACGCGTTAAGTCGTAAGGCGGTATCTCAATTAAGAGCTCTGCTTGCCCATTTGAGTCCAGACGAGGATGGCGCTTGTTAGCGTAACTACAGTGAAGCCTCGTGGCGGAACAAATCAAGGAAAAAGACATCGATGAGAAGTTGGGACCCTTACTTGCAAGTTGAAAATGGTGAAATTGAAGATTTTGGAATAAACACCGAGGTGTGTTGTGCTTTCGAGGAGAGTATGCATGCCTAAGGATCTAGATTTGAGGCAATCGATTCTACGGAGGCGATAGTAGCCCTTATGCTATGCATCCCGGAGGAAATAAGATGTATCGAGATCTCCGTGAACAGATTGGTGGCTGTGGTTGAAGCGTGAGATTACAGAGTTTGTGGGAAAATGTTTGACTTGTCGACAAGTGAAGGCGTAACACCAATTACCGTCTGGATTGTTACAACCGATAAAGATTCCTCTTTGGAAATGGGAGAGGATAACTATGGATTTTGTTAGTGGGTTACCGTTAACACCTACTAAGAAAAATTCCGCTTGGGTAATTGTTGATCGGTTGACGAAGACCGCCATTTCTTGCCGCCAGACGGATTATTCTTTGCGGTTGGCGAAACTTTACGATCCGAAATTGTGAGGTTACATGGGGTACCAGATCTATTATATCGGATAGGGACCCTAGGTTTACATCACGATTCGAAAGCTCGCATGAAGCCTTGGGAACAAAGTTGAATTTCAAGACGGCTTTTCATCCTCACCGATGGTCACGGAAAGAGTAATTCGGATATTGGAAGATATGTTAAGAGGATGTAATCGACTTCGAGGGTAGTTGGGAGGATTATCTACCACCGCGTAATTTGCGATAACAACATGCCTATCGCCTAGCATTCGATGGCACCTTACGAGGCATTGTATGGTCGTAAGTGTCGCTCTCCTATTTGTTGGACCGAGTTAGGCGAAAAGATGATGTTAGGTCCCGAGATGATATCCGAGACCGAGGATAAGGTAAAAGTTATTCGAAACACGGTTGAAAGAAGCCTCGATAGATGTAAGTCGACGCAGATCCGAAGCGAGGGACATCGAGTATAGTGTGGAGATCGGGTTTTCTTGAAGGTATCTCCTTGGAAAAAGATCTTCGATTCTAAGGAAGGGCAAGCTAAGTCCTAGATATATTGGACCTTATCGTAGTCTTTGAAGCGTGTTGGTCCAAAGGGCATATCGATTGAGTTACCTCCGGAGTTAAATCAAATTCACAATGTCTTTCATGTTTCCATGTTGAGGCGTTATAGGTCTGATCCTTTGCACATTATACCAGTAGAAGAATTGAGTGAATTGATTTGTCCTTTGAAGAAGAACCGGTGGAAATCCTAGACCGAGATGTCAAGGTACTAAGGAAGAAAACCGTGCAGTTAGTTAAAGTTCTATGGCGAACCACGAGTGGAAGAAGCTACGTGGGAGCCAGAGGATGCAATTCAAGAACAATACCCTCACCTTTTTCAACTGTAAATTTCGAGGACGAAATTTTCTTTAAGGAGGGTAGAGTTGTAACACCCTAAAAATCTGAGTATTTAAATTGGCATGATTTTGGTGTTTAGATTTTAAAGGAAAAATTTTTACTTTTATTTTAGTGTTTATTAAAGTCCTAGAGTGGGTAAAGCATAAATTGGAGAAGAATAAAATTTATTATTGGGAATTTATTGAAGTGAAACAAAGGTGATTAAGACTTAAGCTAAATTATGTGCTTAAAGTGTCATAAAATGAGCATATGGCATGGTGGAGAATGGCGCATGGGTTCAAGTAAGAGGGAAGAGGTTCAATCCTTGTATAGCACCTAGATAAAATTTTGTTTTAATTTTACGCTCATGGCTATGAAGTGCCTGCAAGGGACATATAAGGAAGGTGTTGACCATGTATTTTTGGTTAGTGTATCAAGAGATTAAGGTAACAACTAACATATGGTATGGAATCAAAAGTTTAAGGAAAGATAGGGGGACATAAGGCACTTATCTAGGGGAAAATTTGGAAAGAAATAATGGCCAATTGACCATAGGCTGGACGGCAATATTGGTAGGGGGAGGAGAGCCAAAATTTTGTTAGTTGGCAAAAATCTCATTCTTTTCTCTTTGGTTAACCTTTGCACTTTGTGCGTAAATTTTATTCCTCTCCTTTCAATATCCCTATTTGGTCGAATTTTTGCACTTGGTTAAGCCAAAGTTTTGTGACCGCTTGGTCATTCCTTTTTCTTATCTTGATAACCAATTCTTGTGCCTCTTTCTTCTTGTGCCGAAATCACCTATACCAAAATCAATTTCTTTTCTTTTTTCTTTGCCATGGCCGAATATACCAGCACCTAAAGTTCTTATTTTTCTTTTCTTTTTCTTCTAATCTCCTTGAAATCAAAACATCATCACCATCATCCTTTCGTTTTATACTATTTCTTTTTCAATCAAAATTCTCTCCATCTTCACTCTCTTGGCCGAATGTTATTGTGCCTATAAGCCAAAAATTATTTTTCCATTCTTAATCATTTATAGCCGAATCTTCCATCAATTAAACATCATTCTTAATCTTGCTTTTCGTCCGTGGGAAGTAGGTAAGGGTTTCTCTCCATTTTTTTTGATTTATTGATTAGTGATATTATGGCCGAATATCATAGGATTTTTGAGAGTCTTTTGGATTGATATAGCATTCATACTAATAACGCTTATTTCGTTATTATTTAGTGCAATAACGAGATTGGAATTCAAGTGATCGGAGAATCGTGGAAACGTGGGAAACGTTTCATTTTGGTAAGGAAATCCTACTTTTAAATCTCTAGTATTATTGATATTATTTTAGAACTAACTAAATTCTTTTGGATCTTGAAGACCGTCAAGATAGGGAAGAAAAGGCGGTGTTTAGTTATCGTAAGAGGGTGGATCTCAAATCCCCATTCAAACGAAGAGCGGTTTCTGCAATCCGGGATTTTCCACGGGTTGTGGGCCATCTTCCAAAGAAGTCCATTATTTGAAGTAGTACGAACCTCGAGTCAAGTATACGCTGGTGGATTCTCGGCTAGTGAATCGATAAACGAAGGAAAACCGAAAATCAAGTGATTCAAAATCAAGAGGGTAAGATTTTGGATCCATTAACAAATAAGATTATTTTTATGTAATTAGTTGTCTAACTAATCAAATATATTTTAGGTGCCGAGAGCGAGAAGGGATAATACTCACGGATCGAGGTGTGTAATTTCACCTCATTATTTTTGGGTTGTATGTCAAATTTCGGTATGGTAGAAAAATCGTAAAACGACTAGATCGGTAAAAGCACAAAATTGATATTTTGACGAAATACGAAAAACGACTAAATCGTGAAAATTACGAAAACGCCCTCAAGAAATTAATTGATATTATGAAAATTTGATGTTTCGTGAAAATGGGCCGTAAATACTCTAGTTCGTGAAAATGGGCCGTAAATACTCTAGTTCGTGAAAATGGGCCGAATACTCTAGTTCGTGAAAATGGGCCGAATACTCTAGTTCGTGAAAATGGGCCGTAAATACTCTAGTTCGATAAATTGGGCCATAAATACTCTAGTTCGTTAAAATTTAGCCAAAACGCTCTAGTTTGGTAAATGGGCCAAAGCCCACTAAATTGCTAAATGGATAAATTGCTAAAATTATGGGCCAAATGAAATGTCATTGATAAAACCCACCATGTTATGTATTGATAATAAATTTTATATTTTTAAAGTACATGTATAATTGCATGGGTGGGATTTATGAAGAGAAGAATGGCCATTGCCACAATATCGCTTATTGCCTCTAGTTCGGTGGTTTCGCACAATATCGGCTTATTGCCTCTAGTTCGTGGTTTCACCACAATATCGCTTATTGCTCTAGTTCTATGTGGCTTCGCCACAATATCGACTTATTGCTTCTAGTTCGGTGGCTATGCCACAATTATAAAAGGGCTTAATGCCTACGATTGGTGTGATGGCGGGGTGGGTTGACTTGATCCCCACAGTGTGATGGTTGGTACAGGGTGTTAGCGGATGGTTATTAGGTTTGGGTTGGGAATTTCATTTTCATGCATTATTAATTATTTTAAATTCATGTTATATTGTTGAATTCGGATTGGGCTCAAGCCCAAAGATAATATCTTGACAATCTGCCCAATAATGGTGGTAAGTGAGTTACACATCGAGTTCTAAGTAACTCACCCTTTAATTTCTTTCCATCTCGTAATGGAAACCGATGTGGACTTAATGAGGATGACTTCGTGGAGGCCATACCGCTAAATAAGGGTTATTTAAATTCTGAACTTTTAATTATTATTTTTACTATTTTGGGATGTTGTAATAAATGGCCTCTATAAATAACTTATGGATTTTATGTGTGTTGAATTTAAACTTTATTTGGGCTTTTAAATCATGGGTGTGATTTATGATGCTTTACTAAAATGAACTTGGTTTTCAAAGTATAAGGAATTCTTTTATAAATAATTCTTTTTCTTGCTAACTCTTTAACAAATTTCCTAACGGTTTTAGATAATACAATGATTTTCAACTAATGTTTTTAAATATTTATCAAAATCTAATACTCTACAAATTTTAAACTCCGTAAACAATATTGTAGTTTTTCAACTCATTAAGGATTTAAGAATAGTTCGAATCATGTAACAAACCAAATCTAGTCTCAACGCATAGACCGGGTTTGGGGTGTTACACTCTTAAGCTTCTCAAAGCTCTCCTATTGCTTATCGGTCCATACGAAAGGCACTTCCTTTCTCAACAACTTTGTCAGAGGAGCGGCTATTGATGAGAACCCTTCCACGAACCTTTGGTAATAGCCTGCTAATCCTAAGAAACTCCAAACTTTTGCCATAGAATTAGGGGGTTTCCAATCCAAAACTGCCTAAATCTTCAGAGGATCCATCCTTATTCCTTCAGCAGATACCACGTGTCCTAAAAACGTAACCTCCTTAAGCCAAAATTCACACTTGCTGAATTTGGCGTAGAGCTTCTTTTCCCTCAACACTTGTAACACTATCCGGAGATGCTCGACATGTTCTTCCTTAGACTTCGAATACACCAAAATATCGTCTATGAACACAACAACGAACCCATCCAGATAGGGTTGGAAAACCCGGTTCATCATGTCTATAAACGCTACCGGGCATTTGTTAATTCAACAAAGATTACCAAAAACTCATAATACCCGTATTTTGTTCGGAAGCCGCCTTATGGATATCACCTCCTTCACCTTAAGTCGATGATAACCGCATCGTAGATCTATCTTTGAGAATATCGCCCCTTGTGATCAAACAAGTCATCAATCCTTGGCAAAGGGTACTTGTTCTTGAAGGTCAGCTTATTCAACTGACGATAATCTATGCACATACGCATAGTTTCGTCCTTCTTCTTCACGAATAAGTCTGATGCTCCCCATGGAGACACACTGGGTCGGATATCAAACAACTCTTCGATTTGAGCCTTGAGCTCAACCAACTCCTTTGGTGCCATTCTATATGGGGCAATTGACACAGGAGCTGTACCCGATAGCAAATCAATTCTAAATTCCACTTCCCTATCCGGGGGTATTCTAGGTAACTATTCCAAAAAAAATCCACAAACTCCTTTACGATTCTAACTCCACTAACTCCCCCTTCTTTCGTATCCAACGCATCAATGAAGGCCAAAAATGCCTTGCACCCTTTCCGTACCATCTTATCAGCCTTCAAAGCAGAAACTACGTTAGACAAGTAGTTCATTCTTTCTCCTATCATAACTATCACCTCATCCTCTGGGGTCCTTAACTCCATTCATTTGGCTGCACAATCCAATACAGCCCGATGCTCCACTAGCCAGTCCATACCAAGTATAAGATCAAATTCCCCGAAGGGTGATTCCATTAAGTCGGTAGGAAATACCGCTCCTTGAAGCTCCAAAGGTACTCTTTGAAACATCTTATTCACCACTACAGTTTGACCTAGTGGGCTTACTACAGTCATCTCCCTACTGGATAGTTCAGAGGCTATTCCTAGAGTTTCAACTACTCTACATGCAATATAAGAATGGGTCGAGCCCACATCAATCAAAGCAACATAAGGCTTTCCAAATATAAGGAATGTACCGGTTATGACATCCGGCGCGTCTCTGTCCTCCCTTTGACAAACTGCATAAACCAAACCCGGCTGTCTGGCCTCCGTGTTACCAACACCTCACCCAAAGTTCCCGTCCTCTACCAAGATCAAGCCTCTACCATTTGAACCATGGCCCTCATCGAGGTCAGCTGTCCACCCCTTCCACTGGTTAGGACCTTGACTTCTCGGTCGTCCCCTTCTGGTTCTCATAGGACAATCCTTAATCATGTAGTCCTTGGACCCACACTTGAAGCATCCTCCGCCTTCTTCCAACACTCTCCTAAATGCTTCTTCCCACATTGGGCACAAGTACGACATCGCCTCCAAGAGCAAACTGTCGACCTCGCTACCTATCAACTCTAGGCCTCTTTGCTCATTCCTAGAAGACCTTGAAGATCCAAAGCCTCTCTTACCGCTTATTCGATCGTTGTTCGCTTACGTAATCCTTGATACCTTCACTACCTTAGCCTTCTCCACCAACACAAGAACTCCCACTCTTGCCGTGGAGCTATCAATAGTCTCAAATCATCCCTCACCCGTCCCTCAAATCGTACACATCGCTTCATACTCGATTGACACTATGCCTCGAGCATAACGGCTCAAATTTAGGAATTCAAACAGACTCCACCACGGACTTGTTCCTTGAACCAAATTTCTAAATGCCTTCCTCTGGGCATCAATGTAATGGGTACCGACATACTTCTTCTGGTATGTCGCCTTAGCATAATCCCAAGTGAGTTCCTCAGCTGTAGCACTATCCCGAACCGTGATCCACCATTGATATGACTCATCGCGAGAAGTGACACCAACCCTTTAGTTTTTCCTCAGCTAAATCGAGCTCATCCATAATCCGCCACGCCTCCAACCAATACTCACGCAGACTGGGTGCCACACCGATACACCACGGAACACCTCAACTCCATTGGCTCGAGTCGCCGTATCGACTTCGAGCTCCCATGCCTCCACCGCCCACCCACCCTTTCCAAAACCCGCAAAGATGGCTTGTGACATCGCATCATCCCCTGCCTAATCCTAATATTCCATATCGCAGCCTAGTGGTGGTGGTGGCATTTCATTTTCGATCCTTGACCCGATCTAATCGGTTCACACTCGCCATTCGACCTCTTCCATGGCCACGCACGCTACGCACTGCTGCCCCTTGAATTTATGCTTCTGAATCGCGTTTATCTGATTAAGGAATTTTATGAATTAGTTTTTATTCCACTGAGTTATCACGAACAGTCTTATGTTTAATAATTTTAAGAAGTAGTTCTTTCGATTCCATACACATACAATCTCAATTCATTCATTCATTCATTCATTCATGAACTTACATTCATCACAAAAAAAATGTTGTAGTTGTCATTTTTGTTGTTTTCCACTATCCAGGGGTATTTTCGTAATTTGTCCTATAGGGGTATTTTGGTAATTTTTCCAAATTAGGGTATTTGAAAATGTTGCAAAATAGAGATTGTTGATATTTTACAAAATTAAAATACTTGCTAAAAAAATTTTAAGGGTGAAATGGTAATTTTATACACTAAGCCAGGGTCATTTCGATAATTTTTTTCGCGAAATATGGTTCTTGGTGACTTTTCAGAACAAGGGTATTTTTAAAGAATTCTAATTTGAGGGTACTTCGGTAATTTTCCTCACTAAGGGTATTTTGGTCATTTGTACAGGTTAGGGGTAACTTGGTCAATTAGCAAATCAGGGGTATCTTTAATATTTTGAAAAAATAGAATTTTTGGATATTTATAAGGTAAGAAAATCTTGGTAAAATTGTGGGTAGTATGGAAATTTATGAACCAAGGGTATTTTAGTAATTTTTCCAACTGTGGGTATTTAGGTCATTTTAGTAAATCGAGAATATTTTGGAAATTTTTTTCAAAATAGTTTTCCTACACCTTAAAGGGTAATTTGGTGATTTTAAGACTAGGCTTTTATAAAGATATGGCTAGTCCCTTTCGTGTTTTAGTTATTGGGTTTAGCCTGTGGTCGAGTCCTCCCGGTTAGGGTGAACCGTCACACGCACTGTAGGATTTGAGTGGAGAGGAGGTGAGTCACTAGGACTATTTAAATACCAAGCTCCCACCAAACCAATCCTGATATGCGCACAATGGTTGCCACACCCTAACTCGATGACTTAGACACGTGTTTGTTTAATTGGGCATTAAAGTTTTATGTAATTCTCATGTTGGCTAAACTAGTCCTAGGATTTGATTCCTAGTCCACTAATCTACGCCCCTATATATTCCATATACAATTCACGTAAGAGTTAGGAGTACTTATGTAATGCATCGAATCAACCCTAATCGAATCAAGGGTTTGGGACCACGGATCCGAACCTCGAAATATTTAAATATTATATTTAGTGTTTATTATATATGAATTTATGTGGGAAAGTTTCAGAGAAAAATTTTATCGCTTAAGTATCGAATTTGATAAAAAGGACTTAATCGCGTAAAAGGTAAAAGTGGCATACTAAAGTGTAATGTGCTAGTTTGAGCATGGCTTTTAATATGAAGTGTTAAATGGGTAAATAACCCATTTTTAGTTAGTGGGTTGGTATATGACATAATTAACCTTAAGTTTTATATTATATAATTTTATGATATAAGGTTAAAATAGTAAAAAAGTTAAAATCATATTATATGTTAATTAAAACATAAAAAATGGATATTTTCACTCATCTTTCTTGGCCGAATATTGAGAAACATAAGGGAGCTAAGTTCTTTGAATTTTCGCAATATCCAAGCCAAATTCAAGGTAAATTCTTGTCGGTTTTGTAAATTTTACGTTTTGAGATCGTTGCTTCAAACGAGTCGACCTATGTTGTAATTTTTGAATCGAGCATGTCTAAGGTTCGCCATTAGTATTCTTATATGATAATTGATGTTTGATGAATTAAATTTAATGTTAGGACTTAGATTGATAAGTTTTGTATTGAAATTTTGGTGAAAATTGAGTAAATAGGACTAATTTGTAAAAATAAAAATTTGAGAGGGCTTAAATGCAAAATAAATGAAAGAAATAGACTTATAATGCTAGTGTGAATATTCGGCCCTTGTTGCTAAATGTGTGTATTTTGTGTTTTAGGCAAAAAGGATTAAATTGTAAAAATTTAAAATAGTAGGGGTAAAATAGTAAATTGCTTATTTAGGTGCTTAGGGACTAAATTGAGATGAAATGTAATTGAATGAGCTAAATTTTAATGTGTTTTAGATCAAGAGCAAAGAAAAACGGATTTAGATTGTAACATCCCAAAAATGGGGCTATCTCGAATTTAATTACTTTTCTTATGTATGAATCTGTGGATATTATTTATGGAATAATAGAGCTTAATTAAAGGCCTTGAGTTGGCTCTAATGGTAGAAATAAATATTATTTGCTTGAAAGGTGGATAGCCTGAGTGGTTAGGGGTTATAAGAATAAATAAGGGAGCATTTGACATAAAATGAGCCTAGAATAAGTGGCAAAGGGAGGGCCACTTGGGAGCTACACTTGACGCCATCAAGAACAAGGGAGAGCTTTGGTTCGAGTCACAGAAATCCTCTTTTTGGCACTATATTTGGACGGCAAGAGAGAGAAAGAATTACTCAATTTTAATTCTTGGAATAATAAGGATAATATGAGTGTTTAAATTGTTAATTCTAGGGATAAATGATGAGGATAATATTAGTATTTTCTATTAAATTTTTATTTGATAATTCCAAGGATAATCAAGAAGATTATTTGGATTAAAAGGATTAATTAGTTATTATTATTTAGATATCTTGATAATAGTAGATAAAAGGGATAATATTAGCATTATTATTAGATTATTATGGGATTATTATTTAATTATTATGAGAGGTATTCAAATTATTTTGAATTAAGTCAAATATGTGGTCAAGAGCAAATTGAGGAAGTTGAATGAAGGTTAAACTCTTCAAAGAAGAGGGACTGCAAGCTTTGGGGGTGCCGAATGGTTATAAATAGCATCACTTAGCACTTGTTTTGTTTTTTTCTCCATCTTGGCAAACCGCCTAATTCTCAAATCTTCCTCTATTTTCTCTCCTTTCTTTTCTCTCAAACATCGCTAGTCAAAACTCTCACCATCTCCTCCTCTCCATTAGTTTTCTACCATTATTTCTCCTCTATTCTTTTGACCGAATATCCACTCTCTCGCTGTCAAATCCTCTTCTCCGTTAAGACTCACTTTGGCGAATACACCCCTTGCAAAGGTCGAAAATCTTTCTCTTACTTGGGGCATTTTGGTAGAATATCAAAGGTGATACAAGACTTTTCGGACTAGATTTCCAATCGATTGAGAAGGTAAGGGTACTAACCAATGTTTTAGTGTTCACTCTTATGATCTATCGGTTTGGACTTAAAGAAAAGCAAACTAATCTTACTTGGTATTTAAGGTTGGTCAATCGCTAGGAACCCATATAAGGATTCGGGTTGTTAGAAACCAAATCAAAGCAAGGTAAGATCTACTTTAGTTAGTCGATTGTTAATCATTTTAGCCAAGGCTACTAATTTGGTTAAGTGCCGATTTTAGGTGGTGAAGCAAAAGGTTGATACTCAAGACTTTCGGTAAGGATTCGGGTTCAAAAGGAGAACCCTTTAAATTATTTACTTTGGCGAATAGGCCATAGGGCTAATCCCATGGTTGGTCGAATGTAGGTACCAAGAGATCTAAGGTGGTCGACACCTTCATTCGGGATTTAGATCACTCGGTGGTGACAAAAAGTACATACACACTTATAGCGCTTAATATGTGTGATAAATTATATTGCTTGTAAATCGCTTGATGTAGATATGGATTTAGTACCTTAAAAGGTACAAGCAAGGACCTCAGTAAGTCTCTATTTATATGAGATTATTATGATGCTTTTGGGAAGCATGATTTATTTAATACATGTGATAAATGTATGATCTCTCGTTATGATTGTGATATGGGTTGATGAGTGGAGGGCAGATTAATCGTGCCGACGGGCACCGTTGTTTTGGTAACACACCGTGACTATATGTCACTGTGAGGTTTGGTACCTCCAGAGGTTTGGTACCTCAATAGCGACTTGTCCCTGTGGTTAACACCACCGTGGGTTGGCCCCACTTGAGATATGGGATCGTCTGCCAGTGATTTGGTATCACACGATGGGTTGGCCCCATCAAATGATCTGTGTCTACGGACACCAGTGTTTTGGTAACACATTGTGACTATATGTCACCAGTGGTTTGGCACCACCAGTGGTTTGGTACCACAACGGGGTAGACAGTGGCGTTTGGATGGCTAGGTCGGGAATTAAATATTCTGCATATTAATTGTTATATGTTGTGTATGAAAAGAATATTTTAAAACGGGGGAAGGGTTACATATCGAGTCTTGGTGACTCACCTTTCCATTATTTTTCAGTGATGCTTAGATCGCGGACAAGGAGCCGGAGGGACTTGAGGAGGCCATGCGTGGATTTAAAATTAAATGAACTTTAGTCTTTGGTTATTTACAATTTTGTTATTGGGTTGTTTTATTTTGGATGTAATAAGGCCTCATCATACTTTACTTTAATTATTTTCTTATATGTTGGACATTTTGTTTTAATTATAAATTTGGATCACACGCTTTTCTAAATCAACACGAAAAATGTTTTATCGTGCCATCGGGCACATCTGAAGTTTGTATAATAACTTGACTTAATTAAATTTTTCAAATTTGGACTAAGCATGATTGCAACAAGATAGCTAAAATGAGAAGTTTTCAACAAATATTAAATTGGTTTTAAATGGGTTTTCAAAAGTTTTCTCCAGAATTCACCCATATTCGGTCCTAACGCTTGGGCCGGGTTTGGCATATTATAAATTGGTATCGAGTCTTGCTCAAAACTTCATACTGTAGGGCCCAAGGCCCAAAAATGTTTTAGTAGGCCTTATTAATTGATCTTGATTTTAAAGCAACATGGCCCAGTCTCCCAGACCGATCCGCCTGTAAGTACATCTAAACCTCTTGGTGAATTATATTACGTAGAAGGGTAGGAAGCATGGAACGTAGATAGACTTTTAGAACTTGAACCTTAGGATTAGATTACTCAAACACACAAATGTAACATAAGACTTAAAGAACGAAACCAACCTATGGCTAAGACATTGAGCTAGGTGTGGTAACCTCAGACGCATGTCTAGGATTGGAACCTAAGAGCCTCGGTATTTAAGCAATCGAGTGACTCACCACCTCTTCGCAGTATCCTACCCGGTGCGTAGCTTGGGTTCACCCTAACCCGTGAGGGCTCGGTGGTGTGGTAACCTCTGTCGCATGTCTAGAAAGGTTCTTGGGAGCTTGGTATTTAAGCATCCCGTGACTCACCTCCTCTCCACACTAAACCCGCCTGGTGCGTAGCTTGGGTTCACCTCGACTAAGAGGGCTCATCATAGGCTAAACGTAACGACTAAAACTCGAAGGGAATTAGCCATGTTTTCAAAAAATGAAACAACAAACCCTAATGTTTTCGTAACTTGTGCAATAATTTTTTCTCAAATCCGAGAACATTATTTTTACAACGTTTTTCTCGAAAAACTTGATTTGTGGAAAATTACAAAAATGCCCTTAGGGGTAAAATTACTAAAATACCCTTGACTCATAAAATATCAAATCAATGATTTTGTTCAAAAATTTCAACTATTTGATAAATATTCAACAACTTAGCCTTGAAAATCATCAGCAAAATATTTTGGTTTTGGAAAATTACGAAAACGCCCTCAAACTGCAAAATTACCGAAATGACCTTGACTTTTGAACTTTTTGCAAACAGCAATGTTTTAAGAAAGAAAATTTGCAAAAGGGACCCTCAGAGTTTTACAATTATTAAAACTCCCTTGATTTACAAAAATTACAAATTTACCCCTGATGGGCAAAATTACCAAAATACCCCTGGTTTCCGAAATAACGCCATAACTTCAAATTTTACGAAATTTTTAGAAATGCTCTTCAATTTTTGGGTGACCTATTTATCAAAGTTTGAAATCTCTCGAATTTTATTACGAAAATACCCCTGTAGGGAAAAGACGAAAATACCTCGGTTAGAAATGGGCGTAAATGTCCAAGAGCGAATAGGTATGGAAAGTATTAAGGAATGGATGCAAGAACTTCCTTGTGTGAACTAAGATAGAAGATCAAACCTTGTTTGCACGAAGAATCTCTAATTAAAATTTCTTCATAAAATTTCTTCATGAGTAATGAAGTGGAACAAACGCTAATACATAAAATTTCTCTTAATCGATTAAAAGCGCAGAGATAGAATGAGTTCTAGAGGACACGGATGCCGTGGGCGCGGTAGGGGTAGGATGATTTGTCTCGAACCCGCTGCCGGGACAAGGTTCAAAACGATGTACCACCGCCACCACCACCTCCACTTTTGGAGCAGAGGAGCAGGATCGACGGAGGAGAGGCGAAGATCGCAAGTCGTGTTGCAGTCCTCGAATTGGTGGTCGGGTCTAGTGGAAATCGGGAGCTCTAAATCTATTCCGAGCTTAATTGATCCAACGGGGCGGAAGTGTTCTGGGTGTGTCGAGTGGCACCCAAAGGCAAGCAGAATCATCGCTAGAGTCAATCGAAAGGATCATGGAGGATCTTGACCGACCGAGGAGAAAACCGAAGTAATGACGCTTCTAAAGGATGAAGCGACGTTGGTGGTCGACAGCCGAGATGGTGCTACTACAGATGATTTGACTTGGGATTATTTCAAAATCGCCATCGAAGAAATATGTGGGCACCAGCTATACAGATGCTCGGAGGAAAGCCTTTCGGGTTAGTGCAAGGGACTAAGTCAAGAGCGGAATATGAGGCGTAGTTTTAAGACCGAGTAGGTATGCTAGAGGCATCGTGGCTATTGAACACGATATTTAGATCCGCTTTGAGGACGGACCGAGATGATTTGAGGTTACCGATTGCCCCGCACAAGTTCGTGAGTTTTCATCTCTTGTGAAAAGGCTAAGGTAGCCGAGGGATCAAGGAGGTCGTGAGGCAAAATTATAGTAGGAATAATCAAAGAGAGGATTTGGGTCACCGGATCCAGTGGTAGTGTCCGAAAAAGGCTAGGCCAAGTGGGCCAAATCAAAGTGCAAGGCCCATAATCGCTAATCGAGGCCGACTCAAGTAACACTGTGGGAAGACCCATTGGGGAAGTTGCTCGACCGGCGATAGAGGATGTTTTGAGTGTGGGTCTTAGAACATCGGTCGAGATTGTCCCCTAAGCGAGCTCGAAATCGCCCAGGGGCGTAATCGCACGCAGGATAGAAATATGGGACCACGGAGGGTCGTGGTAATGGCAGAGAAGCAATGGTCCTAACCGAGGTCGAGGAACTCAGGGTAGGTTCAGCAAAGATGAGGCTAGGGCACTGCTTAGTCTATGTGGCAAGGCGTCATGAGGAGGGTGACGACCGGATGTCATAACCAAGACGCTTCGATTTTGGTCTTCCTTATTATGCATTAATTGATGTGGGTCTACATTCATACGTAGCAAGTAGTGTGGTAGAGACTTTGAACCTAGACTCGAGACCGCCGCTAGGGAGATGATCAGAAGTGAGTCCTTTAGGTCACTCTATAGTGGTAGACAAACTTTATAGAGACGCACTCTAGAACTCCAAGGGTAGTATTTGTGGTCGATCCGATGGAACTACCGCTTGGGGAGTTCGATTTGATCCTTGGAATGGATTACCGGTTAAGTATCAAAGCGAATTTGGATTGCGCCTAAGCGCATGGTTCTAAGACTACCAAGGTGGTGAAGTGGTTATGATAGGTGATAGAAGGAATTACCTATCCAATGTGGTGTCTCCTTGAAGGCGGAAAAGATGGTCAAGAAGGGTTGTAAGGCGATTTGGTTCGAATCGTGCTTTGGAAGCTAAGGAGTCGAGAGTTGGAAGGGTCCGAACGGTTGGGGAATTTGTTGATGTGTTCCCGTAAGAACTTCCGGTCTACCTCCGGATCGGAAGTCAAATTCAGATAGACGTGCTACCCGGAACAAGCACCGTGTCATAGCACTCATCAATGGCACCAAAAGAATTGGTGGAGTCAAGGCTCAAATTCGTGAGCTCTGGATAAAGGGTTTATTCGACCTAGTATATCTCCGTGGGGAGCGCTCGTATTGTTTGTCAAGAAGAAGGACGGTTCTATACGAATGTGCATCGACTACCGCCGCTAAATAAGTTAACGATCAAAAACAAGTACCCATTGCCTCGAATCGATGACTTGTTTGACCACTTGAAAGGGCGCTTGTTTTCAAAGATAGACCTTAGGTCAAGTTACCATCAACTTAAGGTGAAGGAGGCCGATGTTCACAAAATGGCATTTTGAACTCGGTATGGGCATTACGAGTTCCTAGTGATGCCATTCGGGTTGACCAATGCACAAAGGCGTTTATGGATTTAATGAATGAGTATTTCAACAAGATTCTAGACCAATTCGTTGTGGTGTTCATCGACGACATATTGGTTTACTCAAGGACGGAGGAAGAGCATGACAAGCATTTACGGATAGTTCTGCAAGTGTTGAGGGAAAAACAGTTATATGCCAAATTCAGTAAGTGCGAATTTTGGCTAAGGGAGGTAGCTTTCTTAGGTCACGTAGTGTCAGCGGAAGGGATTAGAGTGGATCCCCACAAGATTGAAGCGGTATTGGAGTGGAAACCGCCTAAGTCGGTGGTAGAGATAATGAAGTTTTACGGGTTTAGCGAGGTATTTTCGAGATTTGTGGAAGGGTTCTCTCGATCGCAGCTACCGCTGACTAAGTTGCTAAGGAAAGGTGTTCCATTTGTATGGTTGGAGAAGCGCAAGAAAGTTTTGATAAGTCGAGAAGATTCGACTAAGCTCGGCTTTAGTACAACCCGAGGTGGAAATTATTCACGCCTATTGTGATGCATCTCACACCGGTTTGGGGTGTGTGTTGATGCAGATGGGAAGGTAGTAGCCTATCGTCCGTCACCGAGACCGCATGAGGTTAACTATCCAACTCATGACCGGAGTTAGCCGCAATGCCTTCGCCACGAAAATATGGAGACATTATCTTTATGGGGAGAAGTTAGTAATTTACGGACCACAAAGTTTGAGGTATCTTCGACACGTATGATCTCAATCGAGACAGCACGATGGATTGAGTGTTAAAGGACTACGATTGTTCCATCGAATATCATCCGGTAAGGCTAACGTGGTGGCCGACGCGCTGAGCCAAGGTCGTGGCGGATTTAAGGGCAATGTTTGCTCGCTTGAGCCTATATGACGATGGAAGCCTTTTGGCGTAACTTCAAGTTAAGCCAACGTGGATCGAGGAGATTAAGAACAAACAGTTAGTGGATGAAGGCTTAAATGCTAAGAGAATGCAAATTCGGGATGGTGGTTTAGAAGGGTATAGTTTGACCGGTGATGGTGTGTTATGTTTTCAAGGACGGCCCAGATGCCAAAGGACATGGAGTTGAGGCGGAAAATTCTCCATGATGCTCATAGCACCCATACACTATGCATCCCGGAGGTAGCAAGATGTATGGAGATCTACTGAAATGCCTGTGGCTCGGGTTGAAGCGTGAGATAACGGAATTGTAGGGAAGTGTTTGACGTGTTAGCGTGTTAAGCACGAACACCGCTACCATCGGGCTACTTCAACCGGTAAAGATTCCTCAATGGAAGTGGAGCGGATCACTATGGATTTCGCTGGTGGTCACCCTTACGCCCAAAGAAGAAAGATGCGCTTGGGTAATCGAGACCGTCGACTAAATCACCACTTCATACCGGTGAGAATGGACTACTCACCCGTGCTAGCAAAGTTGTATGTGGCGAGATAGTCGATTGCATGGTGTACCGTGTCGCTTATCTCAGATAGGGACCCAAGGTTCACTTCGAGGTTTTGAAGCGTTACATCAAGCGTTGGTACGTGATTAGATTTCAAAGACGACTTTCCATCCTCGGTCGACGGCAATCCGAAAGGTCATCAGATCTTAGAAGATATGCCGAGGGTTGTGTCTTGGAATTCGAGGTAGTTGGGAGGAATTTTACCTTTAGCCGAGTTCGCCACAACAATAGTTACCAAGCGAGTATTCAGATGGCACCATAAGAACTGTCAGATGGATTTTAAATGTCGAACTCGACGTGTTGGGCGAGTTGGGAGAACGACAAGTGTTGGGTCCAGAGTTGGTAACAGAGACCGAGGACAAAGTCAAGGTGATTCGTCTCGTCTCAAGGAAGCATCGAGAGGCGTAAGTCTTATGCCGATCTCAAACGCAAGGAAATGGAGTATGTTTGTGGAGATAAGGTCTTCCAAGGTGTCGCTTTGGAAGAAGGTACTAAGATTTAGGCGAAAAGGAAGCTAAGCCCAAGATTCATTGGCCCATATACAAGATCAAGCGAGTAGGACCCAGTAGCTTATCACCGAATCACGGCAGAGTTAAGATAGATTCATGACGCTTTCCACGTGTCGATGCTTAGGCGGTATCGGTCCGATCCATCACACGTGGTGCCCGTGATGTAAATTGAGGTCAACTCGGACTTATCTTTTGAGGAAGAACCGGTTCGAGATCTTGGATAGAGATATAAAGGTTCTACGAGGAAGTCGATGCCTTAGTGAAAGTGCCGTGGCGGAACCATGGTGTGGAAGAAGCTACGGGAACCCGAGAATGTGATACTGGCAAGCAATACCTCATCTGCTTTAGTTAAGTAATTTGGACTAAATTTATTTTAAGGGGTAGAATCAGTAACATCCCAAAAATGGGGCTATCTCGAATTTAATTACTTTTCTTATGTATGAACTACGTGATATTATTTATGGAATAATAGAGCTTAATTAAAGGCCTTGAGTTGGCTCGGAATGGTAGAAATAAATATTATTTGCTTGAAAGGTGGATAGCCCGAGTGGTTAGGGGTTATAAGAATAAATAAGGAGCATTTGACATAAATGAGCCTAGAATAAGTGGCAAAGGGAGGCCACTTGGGAGCTACACTTGACGCCATCAAGAACAAGGAGAGCTTTGGTTCGAGTCACGTAAATCCTCTTTTGGCACTATATTTGACAAGAGAGAGAGAAAGAATTACTCAATTTTAATTCTTGGAATAATAAGGATAATATGAGTGTTTAAATTGTTAATTCTAGGATAAATGATGAGGATAATATTAGTATTTTCTATTAAATTTTTATTTGATAATTCCAAGGATAATCAAGAAGATTATTTAGATTAAAAGGATTAATTAGTTATTATTATTTAGATATCTTGATAATAGTAGATAAAAGGGATAATATTAGCATTATTATTAGATTATTATGGGATTATTATTTAATTATTATGAGAGGTATTCAAATTATTTTGAATTAAGTCAAATATGTGGTCAAGAGCAAATTGAGGAAGTTGAATGAAGGTTAAACTCTTCAAAGAAGAGTGGACTAAGCTTTAGGGGGTGCCAATGCTTATAAATAGCATCACTTAGCACTTGTTTTGTTTTTTTCTCCATCTTGGCAACCAAAATTCTCAAATCTTCCTCTATTTTCTCTCCTTTCTTTTCTCTCAAACACTGCTAGCCAAAACTCTCACCATCTCCTCCTCTCCATTAGTTTTCTACCATTATTTCTCCTCTATTCTTTTGACCGAATATCCACTCCTCATTGTCAAATCCTCTTCTCCGTTAAGACTCACTTTGGCGAATACACCCCTTGCAAAGGCCGAAAAATCTTTTCTCTTACTTGGGGCATTTTGGCCGAATATCAAAGGTGATACAAGACTTTTCGGACTAGATTTCCAATCGATTGAGAAGGTAAGGGTACTAACCTAATGTTTTTAGTGTTCACTCTTATGATCTATCGGTTTGGACTTAAAGAAAAGCCAAACTAATCTTACTTGGTATTTAAGGTTGGTAATCGCTAGAACTCATATAAGGATTCTAAGTTGTTAGAAACCAAATCAAAGCAAGGTAAGATCTACTTTAGTTAGTCGATTGTTAATCATTTTAGTCAAGGCTACTAATTTGGTTAAGTGCCGATTTTAGGTGGTGAAGCAAAAGGTTGATACTCAAGACTTTCGTAAGGATTCTAGGTTCAAAAGGAGAACCCTTTAAATTATTTACTTTGGCCGAATAGGCCATAGGGCTAATCCCATGGTTGGCCAATGTAGGTACCAAGAGATCTAAGGTGGTCTACACCTTCATTCGGGATTTAGATCACTCGGTGGTGACAGTGTGTACATACACACTTATAGCGCTTAATATGTGTGATAAATTATATTGCTTGTAAATCCGCTTGATGTAGATATGGATTTAGTACCTTAAAAGGTACAAGCAAGGACCTCGGTAAGTCTCTATTTATATGAGATTATTATGATGCTTTTGGGAAGCATGATTTATTTAATACATGTGATAAATGTATGATCTCTGTTATGATTGTGATATGGGTTGATGAGTGGAGGGGGTATTAATCGTGCTGACGGGCACCAAGTGTTTTGGTAACACACCGTGACTATATGTCACCGGAGGTTTGGTACCTCCAGGTTTGGTACCTCAATAGCGACTTGTCCCTCGTGGTTAACACCACCGTGGGTTGGCCCCACTTGAGATATGGGATCGTCACCAAGCTGATTTGGTATCACACGATGGGTTGGCCCCATCAAATGATCTCGTGTCTATGGACACCAAAGTTTTGGTAACACATTGTGACTATATGTCACCAGGGTTTGGCACCACCAAAGGTTTGGTACCACAACGGGTAGACAAAGTGGCGTTTGGATGGCTAGGTCGGGAATTAAATATTCTGCATATTAATTGTTATATGTTGTGTATGAAAAGAATATTTTAAAATGGGGGAAGGGTTACATACTGAGTCTTGGTGACTCACCTTCTCCATTATTTTTCAGGTGATGCTTAGATCGCGGACAAGGAGCCGGAGGGACTTGAGGAGGCCATGCGGTGGATTTAAAATTAAATGAACTTTAGTCTTTGGTTATTTACAATTTTGTTATTGGGTTGTTTTATTTTGGATGTAATAAGGCCTCATCATACTTTACTTTAATTATTTTCTTATATGTTGGACATTTTGTTTTAATTATAAATTTGGATCACACGCTTTTCTAAATCAACACGAAAAATGTTTTATCGTGCTATCCAAGCACATCTCAAGTTTGTATAATAACTTGACTTAATTAAATTTTTCAAATTTGGACTAAGCCCGATTGCAACAAGATAGCTAAAATGAGAAGTTTTCAACAAATATTAAATTGGTTTTTAAATGGGTTTTCAAAAAGTTTTCTCCGTAACGACCCATATTCGGTCCTAACGTTTGGGCCGGGTTTGGGCTGTTACATAGATCGGGGAAAGACGAAGGTTCTCGAATAGTCGATTTGCACGGTCTATCGACAACCGAGGTAAGTCCTTAAGCAAGTGTATACTAAAGGAATATTTATGAACATTGCATATGATAAAGTTAGGAAATTTAAAGCATAAAAATGTATGTTGGCCGAATGTGGTAGTATAAATTGATAATGAGTTTAATTTGTTAAATGTGATGTAAGTAAGTAAGTTTGGTTTGATAAATGAAATTTGTATGAAGTATATAAGTTGTGGTGATTTCAGATTAAGTAAAGTGTATTGAAATGTTAAATGCGTTGAATTCGCTAAATGCCTAGGTGCCTAGTGCCTATGACATGTTCAAAGCTTATTGCCTAGCGTGCTTCGTGCGTTGATCTATTTCGAGCTTTAATGCCTCAGCGTGCTTCGTGCTTGATCTATTTCGGGTTCTAATGCCTAGTAGGCTTCGTGGTCGTGATCTATTTCGCTCTAATGCTCAGCGTGCTTCGTGTTTTGAACTATTTCAGCTTTAAATGCCTAGCAAGTGCTTTATGCCTGATATGCTATAAATGGAGATTCGAGAATCAAACAAGGTGAGATGTATATCTAGTTTTATGCTAAAGGTTCTGTAAGAATTTGCCTACTATATTAGTAAGAAAGAAAGTAAGTTGAGTTCTTTTCGATTTGAATCAATTTGATGTGTAGAAAGGGTCAATTGTTCAAGTTCGATATCATATAATATTGAACCTTTCATTGATGTGAATATACATAGCTTATATGTGAAGTTGATAAAGTATATGTTTAGAATGATATAGTGATGATAATTGATATCAAAGTTTACCTTAGTATTCTGGCTAGTGTATTATATATATATATAGAAAAAATTTACGCACAATTTTATTAGTTGAAGATTAAGGTGTTTACTTGTATTCATTAAAAGTGTATGTGCTTAGGACTTACTAAGCTAGTGAGCTTACAATCGCTTATGTTTGTGTTCTATGTTATAGATTGATTATACAACTACAGTGCTCGGGGATCATCAAGACAATGACCACACTATCACCCTCTTTGGTATAGTCATGTTTTGTAAACTTTTGAATCAAAGGCATGTATAGATTTTGTTTTGATAAATAATGAATGATGTCAGTTTGTAAATATAAATATGGCCTTGCGATAAGGCTGTTGCTTTTGGTTAAGTTTAAGTTTCATATTTGATATGGTAGCTTGCATCAAATACCTTTGATTATGTGATTTCGGTTATGTTTTAAATCATACACGGGAAATGAGCATATGATATATATATATATATGGTAAAATATATATATATGTATTCATACTTGTAATGTCATTTGTTAATGTTTAAATAGGTATGGCTTTGTGGTAAGCATTAGAGTAAAATTCTATACTTGAAAGAATACCTATGGTATGCATAAATGCATGTAAACTATGTTCAATTCAGCATATCATATAGTAAAGAATTAAATGAACATAAGTACTACTATTTGCATGTATTGTATGTTAAATGCATAAATAAAATACTAGGTTATAAGTTGTTCTTGTTTGAAGTTTAGATTTACATTTGAAGGCTAATTATATTCGATTATGTGAAATAAGTATTGAGGTATGATTATGTAGTTATAATTACATAAATATATATATATATATATGTATGTGAGTAATCGACTTTTGCCGAATGGGATGGATGAATATGTGAATTGATGAATAGGTTGACATTTAGGTACATGATAAGATATAATGAAAATGGTTACATATATGAATGATATGATTTTAAGTGATAATGTAATAAGAGAATTATGAGATCCATAATGACGTATGCTTATGTAATTTGTAATAGTGAATAATTCATTGAATAATGAGTCATTAGTTATTGTTGAATTTTATTTGTGAAATATTACTAAACGTTTTGGTATTTGACTAGGGATAATGCTTTCTTTTCGATAGTATGATTTGGTATATTATATTTAAGTGGTAACATGTATAAAAGTGCATTTGATGAGTGTTAAGGTCGGGTAATACCTCGTAACCTTATTCCGGCGACGGATACCATTTAGGGGTGTTACATTTTATTGGTATCAAAGCTACGGTTTAGTCAATTCTAGGACTACCGTAGTACGTAAGAGTCTAGCTATACATGCCTTTGAATTTTATATGTGATAGTGTGGTGACTTCTAACAATTTCCAATTGTATTTTATATAGTAAATGGATTCTGATCCCGATAGAGTCAGAAATGATGATGTGGAGAGTGTCGCTACTGGTCTCACACATGGATCACGCCATTAGACTCTCAACCGCTTATGGGTAACCACGAGGAGAGGCTAAACAAGCCTTCTACCAAATGATGAATGAATGGTTTACCCAATTTGTTCGTAATAATTAACAGACAACAACCTCCACCCCGAATAATTCGACTCAGTACCTTCAAGACTTCGATGATAGATCCAATGAGATCTAGTAGGCGTCCCGTTGATAAAATCAAGAAATTTGGGGCTGAGGAATTCAAGGCTAATGATAATGATGATGCAGAGAGAGCTGAAATGTGGCTTAATAACACTATTCGGGTACTTGATGAGCTATACTGCACTCTAGAAGAATGTTTAAAATGTGCTATATCTTTACTTCGGACACCGCTTATCACCGTGGAATACACTAGTATCGGTGGTTCCAAAAGAAAAGTAACGGGATTTCTTCCGAATGAATTCGCAAGAAATATATCGACTAGAGGTTCATCGACCGTAAACGTAAAGAATTTCTTGAACTAAAAATAGGGCAAATGACCGTGACTAATATGAAAGAAAATTTGTTAAGCTCAGATATGCTAGAGAGTGTGTTTCTCTGAAGCTATTATGTGTAAAAGATTTGAAGATGGCCTCAATGAAGATATAAAGATGTTTGTTGGCATTCTTGAAATTCAAGAATTGTGACTCTAGTTGAACGAGCTTGCAAAGTCAAGAGCTCTGGAAAGAGAAGAGAAAGGCGATACTGAAGCTTTAGACATTCGTAAAAGGTCTTCGTAAGGTCTTCCATTCCACATCCAAGAAGTTCGGAGATGACTACAACCGACATAAAGCTACTACAGATCCACCTAGACGGATCGACCTCCGTGGACTCCTTGAGCTACCTCAATAGCCGGTGTTGGTAATGTTCCACGAATAGAGTTGAATGCAAGCATTGTGGAAAATGGCATTCTGGAGTTGTAGAGTTCATGATCGGTCCCGCTTTAAATGTGGATCCTCGCACCATTTCATTCGAGAGTGCCCGATGTTAGAAAGGTATCACGACCACGTAACTCTAGACCGAGCAATGCATCAAGACGGGCGCACCACCCTGCATTCTCGCAATGTAGGTGGTAGTCGAAGGGACTAAGAACACGATGCTTCGATCCGAGGCTAGAGCTCCACCAGAGCTCTACCCGAGCTAGAGAGGATGTCGCTTCTTCGGATGTCACATCGGTACTTTCACCCTTTATGATACTACCGTAATTGCATTGATTGATTCGGTTCACCCATTCATATGTATATGAAATCGGTATTCAAGAAGACTCTACCAGTTGAGTCTCACCGAGTTTGTGATTCGTATCCAACCTTTGGGTAGATGTGTGTTTGTTAATAAAGTGTAAAGGTTGCCCATTGATGATTCGGGATTTTGCTTCCCAATGATTTAATGTCTTTGCCTTTCGATGAGTTTGATATAATTTTGGGAATGGATCGTTAACTTCGCATGACGCAGTGGTGAATTACAAAAGAAAGCTTATTGATTTGAGACATCGAATGGTGAGATCATTAGAATTGAATCCAAAGATATAAGTGGGTTTCCCATGTTATATCCTCGATGTTAGCCTCGAAGTATGTGAGAAAGGGTGCAAAGCTTATTTGGCTTATGTAATCGGATAATAAATTGTCTCGAGAAATGATTGAATTTGTACCGATAGTATGTGAATACCCAGATGTGTTCCCTGAAGAACTACCGGGTTTACCCTCAGTACGAGAGATTGAGTTTGGCATTGAATTAGCACCGGGAACGACTCCGATCTCAATAGCTCCATATTGGATGGCACCTACTGAGTTAAAAGAGTTGAAAGCACAGTTGCAAGAGTTAACAGATAGGGCTTTTGCCCACCAAGTTTCTTCCTTGGGTGCACCATTTTTGTGAGAAAGAAAGATGGAACGATGCTAATGTGTATTGATTATCTAAGAATCAATAAGGTAACTATAAAGAATAAGTATCCGCTACCTCAATTAATGATTTGTTTGATCGCTTGAAAGGGCTTCAGATTTTCAAGATAGATTTGAGGTCGGGTTATTATCGCTATAGTCGAGATATAGATGTACCAAAGACGCATTCTGGATGAGGTACGACATTTTGAGTTTTTGGTTATGCCTTTGGGCTTACTAATGCACTCGCTGCTTTTATGGATTTGATGAATCGGGTTTTAGACGCTTTTGGATCGATTTGTAGTAGTGTTTATCGATGACATATTGATCTACTCCAAAGATGAAATTGAACACGCTGAGCATTTGAGGTTAGTGCTACAAACTTTGTGAAATCAGCAGTTGTATGCGAAGTTTAGTAAGTGTGAATTCGGATGAAAGAGGTCACTTTTTGGGACATGTTGTTTCAAAGATCGTGCATTCGAGTTGATCCAACAAAATCTCAGCTATACTTGATTGGAAGCCCTCAAAAATGTTTTCGAGATTCAAGCTTTTGGGACTTGCAGTTACTATCGACGATTTGTGAAGGGTTTTTCTATGATAGCTACCCGCTGACAAAGTTATTGCGAAAGATGTCGTTCGAGTGGTCGAAAAGTGTCGTAAAAGTTTTGATCACCAAAGCTCTTTGATGTAAGCTCCAATGTTAGTTCAAATTAATCGGGTAAAGAATTTGTTGTTTATTCCGATGCTTCTTTAAATGGTTTGGGCTGCTTTTGATGCGAAGGCAAAGTTGTAGCCTACGCTCAAGACAATTGAAGCCGCATGAGAGAAATTACCCAACGATGACTTAGAACTTGCGTACCATTGTTTTCGCATTGAAAATTTGGCGTCACTATTTATATGGCAAGAAATGTCACATTTATTCAGATCATAAAAGTCTAAAGTATTTAATGACTCAGAAGGATCTAAATTTGAGACAACGCAGATGGTTAGAATTGTTGAAAGACTATGAGCTGGTGATTGACTACCATCCGGGAAAAGCTAACGTTGTTGCAGATGCGTTAAGTCGAAAATCATTGTTTGCTCTTCGTGCCATGAACGCACAAATAGCTATGTCTGGTGATGGTTCGATCATAGCCGAGTTACAAGCAAGACCGATGTTTATTCAAAGAAATTTACGGCGTACGAAAGTTGACAAGGATTTGATTGCTAGACAATTCGGAGGTGAAAAGGTGCAGAGTCGATTTTGATTGATGCAAATCATTGTTTGAATTTTAAAAGCGAATGTGTGTCCGAAAAACTCAGATTTGATACAGGTGATTCTGAATGAGGCCCATAGTGGTCGATTATCAATTCATCCGGTAGCGCAAAGATGTATAATGATTTGAAACAGCTTCTATTGGTGGTCAGGCATGAAACGGGATATATCTCAATTTGTTTCAAATGCTTAATTTGTCGCAAGTAAAAGTGAACATCAAGTGCCATCCGGATTACTTCACCAATCATGATACCGAATGGAAATGGGATAGAATTACGATGGATTTTGTATCCGGCCTTCCTATGACACCGAGTAAGAAAGATGCCGTCTGGTTATAGTTGATAGACCCACTAAATCACTCATTTTGTGCTTGTCATATGCATTTTCACTTGATAAACTTGCTGAATTGTATGTATCGCAAATTGTGAGATTACATGGTGTACCGAGTTCCATTGTTTGAGACAGAGACTCGAGATTTACATCGTGATTTTTGAAGAAGTTGCAAGATGCCTTAGGTACTAAACTACATTTTAGTACACTTTTCATCCGCAGATGATTTGGCCGGATCGATTTAACTATTCGAGATACTTGAGGACATGTTGAGATGTTGTGTTCTCGAGTTTGAAGGTACGTGGGAACGATACCTACCTTTGATTGAATTTGCTTATAATAATAGTTTTCAATCTAGTATCAAGATGGCGCCTTATGAAGCCTTGTATGGGCGAAAGTGTCGAACACCATTATACTGGACTGAGCTCAGCGAGAATAAGATACACGGGGTTGATTTGATTAAAGAAACCGAATAGAAAGTAGCTATTATCAGAGATAATTTGAAAGCTGCTTCGGATCATCAAAAGTCTTATGCTGATTTGAAACGTAAAGACATTGAATTTTAGGTTGGAGATCGAGTATTTTTAAAGGTTTCTCCGTGGAAGAAAGTGCTCCGTTTTGGCCAGAAAGGCAAGTTGAGCCCGAGGTTCATTGGACCGTATGAAATCATTGAACGTGTTGGGCCTGTTGCTTATAGGTTGAAGCTACCCTCTGAATTAGAAAAGATACACGATGTATTTCATGTTTCTATGCTCAGTGATACAGATCAGATTATTCACATGTGATTGCTCCATCCGAGATTGAGATACACTGATATGACGATGAGGAAAAACCAATCCGTATTTTAGCTCGAAATGAAAGAGTTAAGAAACAAAAGATCTCGTTAGTGAAAGTATTATGGAATCGACACGGAGTTGAAGAGGCAACGTGGGAGCCCAAGATTCAATGAGGCAATAATATCCGACAAGAGTTGAATCGGTAAGATTTTCGGGACGAAAATCCTTAAGGGGAGAGTTGTAACAAACCTAATCGACCCTAATCGAACGGTGGTTTCGGGACCACGAATCCAAACCCGAGAAATATTTAAATATTATATTTAGTGTTTATTATATATGAATTTATGTGTGGAAAGTTTCATAGAAAAATTTTATCGCTTAAGTATCGAATTTGATAAAAAGGACTTAATCGCGTAAAAGGTAAAAGTGGCATACTAAAGTGTAATGTGCTAGTTTGAGCATGGCTTTTAATATGAAGTGTTAAATGGGTAAATAACCCATTTTTAGTTAGTGGGTTGGTATATGACATAATTAACCTTAAGTTTTATATTATATAATTTTATGATATAAGGTTAAAATAGTAAATAGGTTAAAATCATATTATATGTTAATTAAAACATAAAAAATGGATATTTTTCACTCATCTTTCTTGGTTAATATTGAGAAACACAAGGGGCTAAGTTCTTTGAATTTTCGACAATATCCAAGCCAAATTCAAGGTAAATTCTTAGTCGGTTTTGTAAATTTTAAGTTTTTGAGATCGTTGCTTCAAACGTATCCCACCCATGTTGTAATTTTTGAATCAAAGCATGTCTAAGGTTCGCCATTAGTATTCTTATACGATAATTGATGTTTGATGAATTAAATTTAATGCTAGGACTTAGATTGATAAGTTTTGTATTGAAATTTTGGTGAAAATTGAGTAAATAGGACTAATTTGTAAAAATAAAAATTTGAGAGGGCATAAATGTAAAATAAATGAAAGAAATAGACTTATAATGCTAGTGTGAATATTCGCCCTTGTATGGTTTTTGCTAAATGTGTATTTTGTGTTTTAGGCAAAAGGATTAAATTGTAAAAATTTGAAATAGTAGGGTAAAATGGTAAATTGCCTATTTAGGTGCTTAGGGACTAAATTGAGATGAAATGTAATTGAATGAGCTAAATTTTAATGTGTTTTAGATCAAGAGCAAAGAAAAACGGATTTAGATCGGGGAAAGACGAAGGTTCTCGAATAGCCGATTTGCACGGTCTATCGACAACCGAGGTAAGTCCTTAAGCAAGTGTATACTAAAGGAATATTTATGAACATTGCATATGATAAAGTTAGGAAATTTAAAGCATAAAAATGTATGTTAGCCGAATGTGGTAGTATAAATTGATAATGAGTTTAATTTGTTAAATGTGATGTAAGTAAGTAAGTTTGGTTTGATAAATGAAAGTTGTATGAAGTATATAAGTTGTGGTGATTTCAGTATTAAGTAAAGTGTATTGAAATGTTAAATGCGTTGAATTCGGCTAAATGCCTAGCAGGCCTAGTGCCGGTGACATGTTCAGGCTTATTGCCTAGCAGGCTTCGTGCCGGTGATCTATTTCGGGCTTTAATGCCTAGCGTGCTTCGTGTTTGATCTATTTCTGCCTCTAATGCCCAGCGCACTTCATGCCTTGATCTATTTCGGCTTTAATGCCTAGCGAGGTGCTTCGTGTCAGTGAACTATTTCGGCTTTAAATGCCTAGCGTGCTTTATGCTTGGTGATATGCTATAAATGGAGATTCCGAGAATCAAACAAGGTGAGATGTATATCTAGTTTTGTGCTAAAGGTTCGGTAAGAATTTGCCTACTACATTAGTAAGAAAGAAAGTGACTTGAGTTCTTTTCGATTTGAATCAATTTGATGTGTAGAAAGGGGTCAATTGTTCAAGTTCAATATCATATAATATTGAACCTTTCATTGATGTGAATATACATAGATTATATGTGAAGTTGATAAAGTATATGTTTAGAATGATATAGTGATGATAATTGATATCAAAGTTTACCTTAGTATTCGGCTAGTGTATTATATATATATATATATATAGAAAAAAAGTTTACGCATAATTTTATTAGTTGAAGATTAAGGTGTTTACCGTGTGTTCATTAAAAGTGTATGTGCTTAGGACTTACTAAGCTAGTGAGCTTACACTAGGACTTACTAAGCTAGTGAGCTTACATCGCTTATGTTTATGTTCTATGTTATAGATTGATTATACAACTATGTGCTGGGGATCATCAAGACAATTAACCACACTATCACCCTCTATGGTATAGTCATGTTTTGTAAACTTTTGAATCAAAGGCATGTATAGATTTTGTTTTGATAAATAATGAATGATGTCGGGTTGTAAATATAAATATGGCCTTGCGAATAAATTTGTTGCTTTTGGTTAAGTTTAAGTTTCATATTTGATATGGTAGCTTGCATCAAATACCTTTGATTATGTGATTTCTGTTATGTTTTAAATCATACACTGAAATGAGCATATGATATATATATATAAGCTGCCGCCAAGCTTTAAATGGTGTCCCCAAAACTCCGAAAATTAATAATTTTCGTCAGCCTAAATTCCAGCCACTTAAGACATCATTTATACCATGTTTTAGGCTGAAAAAAATTAAATAGAGGTTGTTCAATGCTTACATTAATTTAGGCTGGAGTTTTTAGACAAATTAAGTGGACAATTTTAGCCAATAAGTAGCAGAAACAATTAATTATGTTCTAAAACTAGACATATTAATTTTAAACTATTAATTATGCAACAACTTAAGACTTATTAAATGTAGCAAAATAATTAAAACACTTATTTAAATGGTCCATTTTATTTAACTAATCTTCTATTAATTAATTTAACTAAGGCCAAAACCAATTAGTTATGGTGAATGGCCATAAGAAGATCTCCTGTTAGTAAGGCGTCAGAAAGTATGCAACACGGAGTTAAACCATCATTCGACGTGGTCTTAGCATCATCCCAAGCTTGTTGGATTAGAACTCCGATTGCCTTTAAATTGTCTCGACGCGACCTGCGTATCGGTCCTTGGTAACACCATCGGTCTCTGATTGTACTCGGTTCATGATGAGGCGTGCTCGTATCATTTTCACTCATCTTTCTTGGCCGAATATTGAGAAACACAAGGGGGGCTAAGTTCTTTGAATTTTTGGCAATATCCAAGCCAAATTCAAGGTAAATTCTTAGTCGGTTTTTGTAAATTTTTAAGTTTTTGAGATCGTTGCTTCGAAACGTATCCGACCCATGTTGTAATTTTTGAATCTGAGCATGTCTTAGGTTCGGCCATTAGTATTCTTATACGATAATTGATGTTTGATGAATTAAATTTAATGCTAGGACTTAGATTGATAAGTTTTGTATTGAAATTTTGGTGAAAATTGAGTAAATAGGACTAATTTGTAAAAATAAAAATTTGAGAGGGCATAAATGTAAAATAAATGAAAGAAATAGACTTATAATGCTAGTGTGAATATTTGGCCCTTGTATGGTTTTTGCTAAATGTGTATTTTGTGTTTTAGGCAAAAAGGATTAAATTGTAAAAATTTGAAATAGTAGGGTAAAATGGTAAATTGCCTATTTAGGTGCTTAGGGACTAAATTGAGATGAAATGTAATTGAATGAGCTAAATTTTAATGTGTTTTAGATCAAGAGCAAAGAAAACAGTTTAGATTGGGGAAAGACGAAGGTTCTCGAATAGCCGATTTGTACGGTCTATCGACAACCGAGGTAAGTCCTTAAGCAAGTGTATACTAAAGGAATATTTATGAACATTGCATATGATAAAGTTAGGAAATTTAAAGCATAAAAATGTATGTTGGCCGAATGTGGTAGTATAAATTGATAATGAGTTTAATTTGTTAAATGTGATGTAAGTAAGTAAGTTTGGTTTGATAAATGAAAGTTGTATGAAGTATATAAGTTGTGGTGATTTCAGTATTAAGTAAAGTGTATTGAAATGTTAAATGCGTTGAATTCGCTAAATGCCTAGTAGGCCTAGTGCTTGGGTGACATGTTCAGCTTATTGCCTAGCAGGTGCTTCGTCTTGGTGATCTATTTCGGCTTTAATGCTCAGCGTGCTTCGTCTTGATGATCTATTTCGGGCTCTAATGCCTAGCAGACTTCATGCCGATGATCTATTTTGGGCTTTAATGCCTAGTAGGCTTCGTGCCGGTGAACTATTTCGGGCTTTAAATGCCTAGCAGGCTTTATGCCGGTGATATGCTATAAATGGAGATTCTGAGAATCAAACAAGGTGAGATGTATATCTAGTTTTGTGCTAAAGGTTCGGGTAAGAATTTGCCTACTACATTAGTAAGAAAGAAAGTGACTTGAGTTCTTTTCGATTTGAATCAATTTGATGTGTAGAAAGGGGTCAATTGTTCAAGTTCAATATCATATAATATTGAACCTTTCATTGATGTGAATATACATAGATTATATGTGAAGTTGATAAAGTATATGTTTAGAATGATATAGTGATGATAATTGATATCAAAGTTTACCTTAGTATTCGGCTAGTGTATTATATATATATATATATAAAAAAAAAAAGTTTACGTACAATTTTATTAGTTGAAGATTAAGGTGTTTACCTGTGTGTTCATTAAAAGTGTATGTGCTTAGGACTTACTAAGCTAGTGAGCTTACACTAGGACTTACTAAGCTAGTGAGCTTACACTGTTTATGTTTATGTTCTATGTTATAGATTGATTATACAACTACAGGCTCAGGGGATCATCAAGACAGTCGACCACACTATCACCCTCTATGGTATAGTCATGTTTTGTAAACTTTTGAATCAAAGGCATGTATAGATTTTGTTTTGATAAATAATGAATGATGTCAGTTTGTAAATATAAATATGGCCTTGCGAATAAGGCTGTTGCTTTTGGTTAAGTTTAAGTTTCATATTTGATATGGTAGCTTGCATCAAATACCTTTGATTATGTGATTTCGGTTATGTTTTAAATCATACACGGGAAATGAGCATATGATATATATATATATATGGGAAAATATATATATGTATTCATACTTGTAATGTCATTTGTTAATGTTTAAATAGGTATGGCTTTGTGGTAAGCATTAGAGTAAATTTCTATACTTGAAAGAATACCTATGGTACGCATAAATGCATGTAAACTATGTTCAATTCAGGCATATCATATAGTAAAGAATTAAATGAACATAAGTACTACTATTTGCATGTATTGTATGTTAAATGCATAAATAAAATACTAGGTTATAAGTTGTTCTTGTTTGAAGTTTAGATTTACATTTGAAGGCTAATTATATTCGATTATGTGAAATAAGTATTGAGGTATGATTATGTAGTTATAATTACATAAATATATATATATATATATATATATATATGTATGTGAGTAATCGACTTTGCCGAATGGGATGGATGAATATGTGAATTGATGAATAGGTTGACATTTAGGTACATGATAAGATATAATGAAAAATGGTTACATATATGAATGATATGATTTTAAGTGATAATGTAATAAGAGAATTATGAGATCCATAATGACGTATGCTTATGTAATTTGTAATAGTGAATAATTCATTGAATAATGAGTCATTAGTTATTGTTGAATTTTATTTGTGAAATATTACAAAATGTTTTGGTATTTGACTAGGGATAATGCTTTCTTTTCGATAGTATGATTTGGTATATTATATTTAAGTGGTAACATGTATAAAAGTGCATTTGATGAGTGTTAAGGTCGGGTAATACCTCGTAACCTTATTCCAGTGACGGATACGGTTTAGGGGTGTTACAACTTACCTGGTGGACTTCGGGCCGGAGACTCAGGTGCCATGCTAGAAAAACCTTCTTATTTCTTAGTAAAACCCATTTTCAGAAGAGAGAAAATGTTTTGGGCCCTAAAAGCCCTCAAGGCCGAGTTTTGAACCGGGCTATGATACCAAGCTGAAACACCCCAAACCCGGCCCACAAGCCCTGACCAGATCTGGCATGCTTCTAGGAAAAACCATTCGAATCTTATTTGAATCTTTGCTAAAATTTTTCATGTTTTTGAAAACAGTTGATTAGGGTTGAAGTTGAAAACATAGAAATTTTTCAACGATTTCATTTTGTTAAAAGTTCATGGTTATATTTCAAAACCATGAGTTACCGTTAAAAGTCGAGTCTTTAAAGTTTGTTAATTAAATTGAAAATCATTTGTATTTTAGATGTCAAAACATTTTTCATTTATTATTAAGAAAATTTGCTTACTTTAATTTGATAAGTATCGTGCCATAATAAAATAATTAAAGTGCATGCATGAACAGTTCATACTATAGCCTTATTACATAAAAAATAAACCCAAAATAAAATTTAAGGTACTTAAATAAAATAAAATGTCCAGCTAATAAAATTCGTGCTGAGCATGGTCACCACTAAGCTCCTGCCGACCCGGTCCATTACTGAGCGTCACCTGAAAAATATTCCCACAACGGGGTGAGTCAAACAGACTCAATGTGTACAACCAACACTAAGTCCCAATAGGTATGGCATATCAAATCATACATACTCATATATCATTTAAATAAAATGATGCAATCCCGAACCCAAACCCAGATGCCATCCGCTACACATCACCCGTACAAGCCATCACACCGTGGGGACTACTAAGTCAACCCTCCATCCGCTACACACCATCGAAGGCAGTCGCTGCAGTCGACGTGCTCATCGCCAGTATAACATTCGTGGCATAGCCACCAGATAATTATTTCGTGACATAAGTCACCATATTCAGATTTCGTGACATAAGTCACCACATTCAAATTACGTGACATAAGTCACCACATTCAGATATTGGGGTATAAAACCACCAATTCACTTCCCCTTTACATATCACCCATATGCCCCATGTCTAACAAATCATGCAATATCATGCCTTATTTCACATTCTTTTCACTATTGACATATGTACCATAATAGATCATAACCTACTCATAGTAGGAGTGGGTAAACGTACCTGAATATTTCGTTCGTACCATTGTATAGTACTTTTAGCCACCTCACACATATTTTTATTAACACATATATCAAAGCATAACCATGAATTAATTGAAGCTTAGTGTGAGGGTACACACCTGATATACTTAGTGGGTTCACTCAAATCCTGAAAATCTGATCTAATGCTTTAGGTTCTAGTTCCTTGTTGCCGATTTGATTATTAATCAAATCCCAAAAATCTGTGATCTTCCTACCCTCCAATCGGCCAATGCTAAATCACTTAACTTGGTTAGTTCCGGCTTTTGAACAAACAAGGAATAGATCTTAAGACACCAAATATGGCCTTGGTTGATTGTACATAAGTGCTTACCTTGCGATTTGAAATCCCGAAATCCTTGTATACCACTGTCGACTGCCCCTAAATATCCATAGTTAGATTCGGCTAACATAGTAACCAATATGGCCGAATATGCACCTTCACTTACCTTGTGATTCCAAATCCCAGAAATAGTCACGTAACCAAGGAGATGTCGAAATCCTACAGAGTGCATGTTAGGTTCAATTCTAACATTAAATCTCAATAGATGGACCTTGGCCGATTATTATACATGCCTTACTTTGGATGTTGAATCCCGAATAATCCTCCTTATAGTCGACTACTATGGAAATTCGGAAAACCTTCCTCAAAGTTTTGGCCAAAGACATAAAGGGATTAGTCCCTAGATTTTGACAAGCCTAAAAGAAAAAAGAATTGAAATCGAATTTGATCTTACCCTTAGTCACCAAGTCGACAACACCTTTGCCTGACACCACAGAGATTCGGCTTTGATGAACACTTAGAGGGTTTCGGCTTCAACAAAGGAAAGAAAAGAAAAAGTGTGAAGCCTTAGGAAGAATCGGCTATGAGGAGACTTTGAGAGAGATTTCGACTAGACCAAAAGAAGAGAGAATTGAGGGATTTGATTCTACGGAGAGAAAAGAGAAAACGAAAGAAGGCTAAAATCTTTTTATGAAATTCGGCTACTGCCCTCTCTAATATGGCCAAAAATCACCCTTAAGAAGAGTCCCCCATTCGGCCACTACATCCTTCCCTATCACCATCCTCATTTTTCTCCTCTTTTCTCTATTTATCACTTTATTTAAATTAATAAAAATCATCCAACATAAATCTCTTATCTTAGCCGAATTTTAGAGAGGATTAAACTCATCCCTTAAGTTCCTTAGTGCCGTCCATCTCCTTTGCTCCTTGCAGCAAATAAAAATAAAATTTCCCCCTTTTGCTTCCCTTATGATTCAAACCTAGGCCCCTCCTCTTTTCCTTGTGGCGTCACTTACTAAGGCCCTAAGTGGCGCCTTGCAGGCACTTTACCAAGCCCAATTTCATGTCACAATTCCTCTACTATTTCTTTTAACGCCTTATCAGACTAGCTCCCTCTGTTAGATTTAAAATCTAATAATTTCTAAAGCATTTAACTATACACTAAGGTTTATAAAAATTCATACTGCACATCCACAACACACATAAGCGTGCTATTTCATATAATTAAGCAAATAATGCATAAGCCATAATCCAGGATATTACAGTGGCTGTCCCCATATGGGACTTTGACTACACCTACTATTATATCCATTTCCGCCTCCTGTATGATATGATACTAATGATCAATACATTTGATCCTCTTATGATTTCTTATTTCCTTAGTATTAGCTATTGATGCACTGTTATTGCAATACAATGTGATTTTTTTTCCATACAAGAATGACTTTGAGATCTGTTAGGAACTTCTTAAGCCAGATTGCTTCTTTAGATGCCTTAGAAGCAACCACCTATTCCGCCACTATAGTGGAATCAATAGTAAAACTCCGATTGGCTATTCTCCACACTATGGCTCCACTGCCTGGGGAAAAAACACAACTCGATGTTGATTTCCTTGAATCCTTAGATGTCTAGAAATCAATATATATATCCAAGGGGTGTTAGGTTCTCTCAATAATAAACAAACATATAACCTCTTTGTTCCTCGTAAATGATTGAGTTTATGCTTAGCCACTTGTCAATGGCTAAGACTAAGATTCGTCTGATATCAGCTTACCAATCCTACTACAAAACATATATCTGGACGTGTGTAAAGCATAGCATGCATAAGGCTTCCTACTGTTGAAGCATATGAAACCTTTATCATAATCTTTCTTCTTTTGTTTTAGGACAAACACTTGACGAAAGACGAAAAACTTGATACAAAAGGTTGTGTTCCCTTATTTGAATTAGTCATTGCAAAATGTTCTAGAATCTAAATCTATGCATAGAGCTTGTGATAAGAATATCATTTTTTTCTTTCGATCCCTAATGATTTAGATTCCCAAAACATAGTTAGCTTCACCCAAGTCGTTCATGCTAAATTGTTGAGTCAACCATAGTTTAATTAATGAAAATATCCTTACATCATTCTATTGAAAAAATCCAGTTTAGGAAAATAATTTTCAATCACAACGAAAAATGAAAATTTTGAAAACCAAGTCGATTTGTGATATTGATAGTAATAAAATTCTCTCAAAAGGTAATTGTGTTTTAAGCAAGATGGATCCTAAGATGTTCCTGGCTTTCAACCAAATAACCTTCTCCATTATTCTCATACCACGAATTGCTTCGAGTGTGGGCTCGAATAATCATGAACCAAGCATAAAACTAGAAACGATTTCTTACTTTTAGTAGGAAAATAAATCCTCTCAATAGAAATCGGTAAAATTATAATTTCTATAAGATATAATTTATTTTCTGTCTAGTACAATAACAATATATCAAACTCATATAAAACTTGTGTAAAAAGCTTTACCAATGCCATATATTTATAGGGAGAGATAGAAGAATCCTGGTTAAATTAGTAAAATAAAAATAATATCTATTTAATAGAATACATATACCCTTGTAAAACTACTAGGGCTTTCGCCTCTCTGTCTTACGATAAGGGATTTGGGCATCTCTTATATTGGGTCCAATTACATGTGATTCCTAAAATTTTAACCTAGTACTTTATAATTTAATCCAACCCAACCAAAATAAATATTAATTAATTAATTTATTTAATTACATAAACTATTTTTCCATTGAAATAATTTTCTCAACCCAATTATAATTCATTTAAAGTCATAGCAATTTTTCTCGTAAAAGAATCTATGAAGAAATATATTTAATTTTCATATTTAATGGATTAACAATGACAAATCAATTTAATTCAATTAATAGTTCAAAGGCCTTAAATTAGTTTTCAAGTCATTTCTATACTCAATGAGAAAACACATTCATTTGTGAATGTGAGCCATTTCTCTAACTTTATCATTTCTATCCATTTTTTTCATTTGGTTTTACATGTAATTCATTTATGGTTTAACCAAGCTAGCGGTGGGACTAATTGGACATATGTAATTAGGCTCAAATAATTTTTAATTAAGTTTTAGCTTTTCACCTATTAATTATAAACTTATTTATTCAACAAGTCATTCCATTATAGTATCGTGGCTGAGTTGTACACAATTACATACCATTACGAAAGCTACTTAATCAGTGCTCGTCTAATGGCCTTGTCATCATTATATTACCCTCATAGGATATCCTTAATCTCTTTGGGATAAATTCGTTCTCCGAATATCCTTAATCTCTAGTTTGCATGCCAACTATATTTGACTCGGGACAAAAAGTTAATAGGGTAGCAGTGTTCCAAATACTCTTATATTCACGATCACATAAATCATAGTTAATATCATGCTGGATTACGCTAAGATCAACTCAAATCAATTCTCAAATTCAATATCATCATATTAAAACTGAGTCGTGAGGCAAGTGATAAACTTACCTCGATAGCTAGTATGCAATAATCATGCATGTATAAAAGCATATATATTAAACTCGAATCATAAAAGTACAAACCAAATTTTCATAACTCATCTACGGCTCTTGTCCTTCCCTTCTCTCGAAATGGACCAAAGTCGTCTTTAGCTATGTTTGTCACATCCCAAAATTGGGTTAGTAGAAATTAGGTTAATGAACCGAGAGTGGTCATGCCTGATTTTTTTTAGTGATCAAGTAGTGCTGGAGATGTCCTTAATGATCTGTGTTCGAATCTCTTCTCTCACATATTTTCTATGTAGTGAAATTTTGTTTCCAACCTTAGTGAAGGTCATATCCCATGTTTTGAATATTTTCCATTAAATTGATCACAAGGAATAAATATGACCTAGTGGTTAAGAGGTTTAAAAGTTTTCTCAAGGTCTTAGGTTCAAGTCTGCTCATCACCACCTTTTTAATTAATTTTGTGAATTTTCCATGTGCCAAAAATACCCTTTTCGTCCAACCCATGCTTGTCATACTTGAGCAAACATGATCCCCTTTTAGCTCTTTTACCCTCCTAACTGGCCTTTTTCTCCACCAATTCCATATATGAGATACATTGATCCTAGACTTGTTTGAGAACCCTCTTTTCATCCATCGTTTCATTCTCCTCCCTCTCATTGTCGCACCTCCTTAAGCTCTCATTATTCTCTCTTATTCTCTCCTTGTTTAGCCATCAACTAGCCTCCTTTACTTTATTTTCTCCTCTCCTCTATCGTTTCTTGGCATTGAATCACCAACACTACACCACCGAACCTGCACTGTCCCAACACTTGAAACACCCCAAACCCGGCCCAAAAAGTCCAACTGGATTTGTTATGTTTCTCGAATCTAACTTTTCGCAAACTCTTAAAAATTTGATGATTTTGTAGAAAACAGATTTAACTAATATTTTAGGTTGAAATCAAATTGTAAAGTAAATTTTGTTTTTAAAACATTATTTTTAGAATGAATTAATTAAATAAAAGGAAACCAAATTTAAGAAAATTACTTTAAAACATTTATATATTAGTGACAAAAACATTTTTAAATTATTTATCGAAAACCATTTAGTTATTTACTTAATAATTGTTCATGGCAAAATAAAATAAATTCAAACACCCAAAATTAAAAATAGTTTATAGTGGCCTTATTACATAAAAATAGCAAACCCATAATAAAGTCTAAATAATCAAATTAAATAAGTTTAAATTGGAAAATCTCCAAAATACTTGATACGAGCATTGGCCACCTCGAAATCCTTGCTGACCCGATCCATCTCACTACGAATCATTTGAAAAGTTTATCCCACAAAAATGGGTGAGTTATAAACTCAATGTGTAACACATACATCAAAAAGCCCATTTTTCATAACACATTTATTCATAGGCCCATTTAAGTCATATTTGGCCCAAAAGCCCATTTAGCTCATATTTAGCTTAAAAGATCGCTTAGCTCATATTTAGCCCAAAAGCCCATTTTCATAGCAGATAAATAATAATCATTCAATATTACATGGTTATGTACATGAAATGAAATGCAAGCCCTACCACCTAAATATCCATCCGCTACACACCACCCATACCAACCAACACACCGTGGGATTACTAAATCGACCTCCATCCGCTATACATCATCGAAGGCGCTTCTTTGCAGTCAACATGCACATCGCCTTATAATTTTGTGGCAAGGCCACCAGACAAAATTGTGACCGAAGTCACCAGATTTCAAATATGTGACCAAGTCACCAATTCACATATGTGACCAAGTCACCAGATTTCAAATATGTGACCAAGTCACCAAATTCACATATGTGACCAAGTCACCGGATTTCAAATATGTGACCGAAGTCACCAAAATGTGGTAAAACCACCGAATACTTCCTCCTTTATACCCATATGCCCATGCACATACATATCATTTAGTTTTCATGCTATTTACCCCAAAATCATAATATAATCATACTTATTTCACATTTTATGTATATAGCAAAATTAACGAAATATTGGGGTAAACATACACGAATATCGTATACCACTGAATGGTATCCAAAATCATTATTAAATACATTATCATAAAATCACATATAAAAATAGATCTATGAGTTTTTAATGTAGGGTTACACACCTTATGACAAGAGAATGATACTCTCTCGCCGTCAACACCTAGTTAATCATCACACTTGGTTAGTATACACTATTACTAATAAAATTATACTATTGATGAGGATCTAAATCCTTACCCTGGATTCTCGAACAACCGTTATTTGTGGTTTTTCCGCTAGATGGATCAAAACTCACGATATCCCACCAACGTGAAGTGGTTGGTTATGCACTACTTCAAATAACCGATCCTCATTAGCAGAGGGTCCACAACCCGTGGAAAGTCTCTTACACCCAATATTGCCCTTCGTTTTTAGTTTGATGGTAAAAGAGTACCTCCTCTATTCCAAACACTCCGTACGGCTCTTTTCTTACCTATCTTGTTAGTCTCAAATCGCCCCTAAAATAATGTTGATTAGTGATCCATTCTAAAAGAATTGATACGATCGAAATTAAAATCCTTACCCTCGAAGATTTTCGAAGATCACTTCTTAAAAGTTGCCTTCAACAAGGATCCTTAAAAATCCTTTCCAAGGATTCTACCTAGAGAGAAAAATAAAAGGATTATGAGACTATAATATAAAAAAGGAGATCATGAAAACGATTGACAAGATCCTTACTTGATTCACTTGAAGGTTCGACCTTGAACAAAGAGAAGAAAGGAATTGATAATTCGGCTTTAACAAAGAGAAGAGAAAAGATGGTGGTTTCAAATATGATGGTTTCGGTTTTAACCAAAAGAAAAGAAAGAAAAATGGTGAAAAGATTATAGGATAGTTTTGCTATGAGAGAAGAAATAAAGAAAATGAAATGAGAAGGAAAGAGAAAAGGAAGAAAAAGAGAAAGAGAAAGAGAGATTAAAAGAAGAAGAAGATGATGATGATGATGTTGATTCTCAAAAGAAAAGAAATGTGTTTAGGAACTTATGCACATTCGGCCAAGAGGAAGAAATTGAAGAAAAAATGGTTCTTTGAACTTTGTAGTTTCGGTAATGAGGAAGGATTGAAGAAAATAAATTTATGATCTTTGAAACTTTCGGTTACAAGAGAATTTGAAAGATGTTTGCTTAGAAGAAAAGAATTAGAAAGGCTTCTCAAACCGAATGGTAATTTGCAAAAAGGACAAAAGAAGAGAAACAAAATTTCTCTTTTGAGTAAATAGACGTTCGGCTATGAACAATGGTTTTGGAGGAAATTGGTCAAAATGAAGGCCAAACAAAGCAAACCTTTTTACCAATTGCCAATAGACAATTTCGGCTAAGAGTAAAAAATATTGGACAAAAGAAAAATGCACAAATGACAACCTTTTGGTCAACTAAAACCTTCCTAATTCGATACCAAAATTTGGCCAACACAATAGCCTACACAATCCCCTTTTTCCTCCACAATTCTTCCCTATCAACTCCATAATTTCCAACTCAATTAAACGTCTCCCTTAGCCCCTTATGCTGTCTAGGTTCATGGTCAAATGACCATGAACAAGTTTCCAAAACATTGCCCATATAATAAGCCTTATGTCCCCCCTATCTTATCATCCTATCTTGATTCCATGCCATAATTCTTTAGCTTGCCTTTTTTATATGGTCAACTAGACAAAATTAAAAGAATGCTCATCCATTCTAGAAGGATCTTGGCCGACACTATAGGGAAGGGAACAAAAATAAAATCCTCCCATTTGCTAGCTAGGGGATTCGAACCTCTCCTCTCAAGCACTCATCCATGTATCCTTACCACTTTGCTAATTACTCATCTTATGCTTTAAGCTCCTTGTCATTAATTCTTAAAGCCTAACATGCTTAGGTCCATCTTAATTATTAGAAATTAAAAGTTTCACTAAGCATTCACTTAATTAATGAAGCTCAAAATAACTTCCAAAACACACTTAACATATTTAAGCATGCAACATCATTCAATTAAGTAAGATGCATAACCCTAATTATTAGGATGTTACGCTTCTACCCCTTAAAATAATTTCGTCCTCAAAATTACCCGGCCGAATAAGTGAGGGTATTATCGTCGATCGCTTCTTCCAGCTCCCACGAAGCTTCTTCGATCCATGATTACGCCATAATACTTTGACGAGAGGAACCGACTTTCTTCGTAAAACCTTTACATCTCGCTCCAGAATTTGAATTGGCTCCTCTTCATAAGACAAATCTGGTCTTAATTCCACCTCCTCAACTGGCACTACATGAGATGTATCCGACCAGAACAACAGTAACATTGAAACATGGAACACATCGTGCATTTGCTTCAACTCTGAAGGTAATTCTAACTGATATGCCACAGATCCGACCGGCTTCAAAACCCGATAAGGTCCAATGAACCTGGGACTTAGCTTCCCTTTGCGACCAAATCTCATTACCTTTTTCCAAGGTGAAACCTTTAAGAAAACTTGGTCCCCCACAGCAAACTCTATTTCTTTCCGCTTTAGATCTGCGTATGACTTTTGCCTGTCAGATGCCTCTTTTAACCGAGCTCGGATTACCTTAACCTTTTCTTCGGATTCAGCCACTATTTCTGGACCCAAAATCGACGTTCCCTAATTACATCCCAACACGTAGGAGTGCGACACTTCATCCATATAGTGCTTCATATGGTGCCATCCGAATACTGGTTTGGTAACTGTTGTTGTACGCAAATTCTACTAACGGTAAGAATTCCTCCCAACAGCCGGTGGTGGAGCATCATTTTCGGAACCTTGACCAGATCTAACTGGTTCCGACACAGCCATTCCTCCTCTTCCACGTCCACGATGACCACGTCCCCTAGAGCTCATGTCTACTGCGTGTCTTATCTATTTTTTACGAAAAGTCTTATGTATTAGAATCTTTTCACTTCTTATTAAAAGAAAGTTTTATGAAATAGATATTCAGTGGTTTTTCCGTAGTAGTGTACAAACACCTAGGGTCCATGTCTCTAAAGTTATAGTTTCCTTAAGCTTATCAGACTTTCATATCACTTTATCAATAAAGATACATACCTGATGGATCTGGGCTGAGAACTCCGAGTGCCATGCTCTTATAAAACCATTTTAACTTAAGAAAACTTTCAAAAAGTCATTTGGGCCATATTTTGAAAACGTTGTGGGCTTCACAACCCAAGGCCGAGAGTTTAAAACTGGGCTCTGATACCAAGTTGAAACACCCCAAACCCAGTCCAAAAGTCCAACCGGATTTGTTATGTTCCTCAAATCTAACTTTTCGCAAACTCTTAAAAATTTGATGATTTTGTAGAAAATGATTTAACTTAATATTTTAGGTTGAAATAAAATTGTAAAGTAAATTTTATTTTTAAAACATTATTTTAGAAGGAATTAATTAAATAAAAGGAAACCAAATTTAAGAAAATTACTTTAAAACATTTATATATTAGTGACAAAAACATTTTTAAATTATTTATCAAAAATCATTTAGTTATTTACTTAATAATTGTTCATGGCAAAATAAAAATAAATTCAAACACCCAAAAATTAAAAATAGTTTATAGTGGCCTTATTACATAAAAATAGCAAACCCATAATAAAGTCTAAATAATCAAATTAAATAAGTTTAAATTGGAAAATCTCCAAAATATTTGATACAAGCATTGGCCACCTCGAAATCCTTGTCGACCGATCCATCGCACTACTGAATCATCTGAAAAGTTTATCCCACAAAAATGGGTGAGTTATAAACTCAATGTGTAACACATACATCAAAAAGCCCATTTTCATAACACATTTATTCATAGGCCCATTTAGGTCATATTTGGCCCAAAAGCCCATTTAGCTCATATTTAGCTTAAAAGCCCGCTTAGCTCATATTTAGCCCAAAAGCCCATTTTCATAGCAGATCAAATAATAATCATTCAATATTACATGGTTATGTACATGAAATGAAATGCAAGCCCGCCCACCTAAATATCCATCCGCTACACACCACCGTACCAACCAACACACCGTGGGATTACTAAATCGACCCTCCATCCGCTACACACCATCGAAGGCGCGCTTTGCAGTCAACATGCACATCGCCTTATAATTTTGTGGCAAGGCCACCAGACAAAATTGTGACCAAGTCACCAGATTTCAAATATGTGACCAAGTCACCAATTCACATATGTGACCAAGTCACCGGATTTCAAATATGTGACCAAGTCACCGGAAATGTGGTAAAACCACCGAATACTTCCTCCTTTATACCCATATACCCATGCACATACATATCATTTAGTTTTCATGCTATTTACCCCAAAATCATAATATAATCATACTTATTTCACATTTTATGCATATAGCAAAATTAACGAAATATTGGGGTAAACATACCTGAATATCGTATACCACTGAATGGTATCCAAAAATCATTATTAAACACATTATCATAAAATCACATATAAAACTAGACCTATGGGTTTTTAATGTAGGGTTACACACCTTATGACAGTGAGAATGATACTCTCTCGCTCGTCAACACCTAGGTAATCAACACTTGGTTAGTATACACTATTACTAATAAAATTATACTATTGATGAGGGATCTAAATTCTTACCCTCAGATTCTCGAACAATCGTTATTTGTGATTTTTCTCCGCTAGATGGATCAAAACCTGCTGATATCCCACCAACGTAAAGTGGTTCAGTTGTACGCACTACTTCAAATAACCTATCCTCGTTAGTAGAGGGTCCACAACCCGGTGGAAAGTCTCTTACACCCGATACTGCCCTTCGTTTGTAGTTTGATGGTAAAAGAGTACCTCCTGTCTTCCAAACACTCCGTACGGCTCTTTTCTTACCTATCTTGTTAGTCTCAAATCGCCCCTAAAATAACGTTGATTAGTGATCCATTCTAAAAGAATTGATACGATCGAAATTAAAATCCTTACCTCGAAGATTTTCGAAAGATCACTTTTTAAAAGTTGCCTTCAACAAGGATCCTTAAAAATCCTTTCCAAGGATTCGGCCTAGGAGAGAAAAATAAAAGGATTATGAGACTATAATAAAAAAAAAGGAGATCATGAAAACGATTGACAAGATCCTTACTTGATTCACTTGAGGGTTCGGCCTTGAACAAAGAGAAGAAAAGAATTGATAATTCGGCTTTAACAAAAGAGAAGAGAAAAGATGGTGGTTTCAAATATGATGGTTTCAGTTTTTAACCAAAAGAAAAGAAAGAAAAATGGTGAAAAGATTATAGGATAGTTTCGGCTATGAGAGAAGAAAGAAAGAAAATGAAATGAGAAGGAAAGAGAAAAGGAAGAAAAAGAGAAAGAGAAAGAGAGATTAAAAGAAGAAGATGATGATGATGATGATGATGTTGATTCTCAAAAGAAAAGAAATGTGTTTAGGAACCTATGCACATTCGGCCAAGAGGAAGAAATTGAAGAAAAAATGGTTCTTTGAACTTTGTAGTTTCGGCAATGAGGGAGAATTGAAGAAAATAAATTTATGATCTTTGAAACTTTCGGTTACAAGAGAATTTGAAAGATGTTTGCTTAGAAGAAAAGAATTAGAAAGGCTTCTCAAACCGAATGGTAATTTGCAAAAAGGACAAAAGAAGAGAAACCAAATTTCTCTTTTGAGTAAATAGACATTCGGCTATGAACAATAGTTTTGGAGGAAATTGGTCAAAATGAAGGCCAAACAAAGAAAACCTTTTTACCAATTGCCAATAGACAATTTCAGCTAAGAGTAAAAAATATTGGACAAAAGAAAAATGCACAAATGACAACCTTTTGGTCAACTAAAACCTCCCTAATCCCATACCAAAATTCGGCCAACACAGTAGCCTACACAATCCCCTTTTTCCTCCACAATTCTTCCCTATCAACTCCATAATTTCCAACTCAATTAAACCTCTCCCTTAGCCCCTTATGCCATCTAGGTTCATGGTCAAATGACCATGAACAAGTTTCCAAAACATTGCCCATATAACAAGCCTTATGTCCCCACTATCTTATCATCCTATCTTGATTCCATGCCATAATTCTTTAGCTTGCCTTTTTCATATGGTCAACTAGCCAAAATTAAAAGAATGCTCATCCATTCTAGAAGGATCTTGGCCGACACTGTAGGGAAGGAAACAAAAATAAAATCCTCCCATTTGCTAGCTAGGGGATTTGAACCTCTCCTCTCAAGCACTCATCCATGTGTCCTTACCACTTTGCTAATTACTCATCTTATGCTTTAAGCTCCTTGTCATTAATTCTTAAAGCCTAACATGCTTAGTTCCATCTTAATTATTAGAAATTAAAAGTTTCACTAAGCATTCACTTAATTAATGAAGCTCAAAAATAACTTCCAAAACACACTTAACATATTTAAGCATGCAACACCATTCAATTAAGTAAGATGCATAACCCCTAATTATTAGGATGTTACAACACTCCTCTTCTCCTTTTTTTCTATTGCCACCCTTAGCACCACCCTCCACCATCGCGACAGCCACTTTGCACCACTACATACACAACTCTTTTTTCTTTCTTTCTCTCTTATCCTTTCTTCTTCTTCTTTTTATCAAGTGACCAAACCCTACTCCTTTCTTACTCTTCTGTCGAACTGTCACTGTCATCATCATCGTAGCACTACTGCCGATAGTTATGTTTCCTCATTTGTTCTTCTTCATTTTTCAATCTTCATCATTCTTTTTAGTGATCAAAATTCTGCATTATCTACTTTTATTAGTTTTCATTTATAAAACATAATTTCATGGACTTACAATTAAACAACCCTTTCTTTAGATCCTTATTTTTCCTTTGATTCGTGATCAATGTGATCTATTAATTCTCTTGTCAACCAAGAATGAGTAAGTTTAAGGGTTGAATGAAAAACACTCCTTCCTCTTTATTTTCTTCTTGACTGAATGTTGTTATGATTCATTACTCATACTACTTTTGTATATTAACATCTCTTATGTCATGTTACGTTGAAGGGTCAATCAACATCAACTCGGGAGATCATTAATTTTGGGATCAAAATCACTAATCTGAGTGATTGATCTAAGGGTATATGTTAATTGAAGTTGAAAACTAACTTATTGTATCAACCTTAAAAATGACCATCTTAACGAAAGATCACCATTTGTAGTTGAATAGGTAATCTATCGGTTAGATCCAAGTGTGGGCATTTTTAAAGAGTTGTTACACATCGAATTTACGATCGGTGTGAGTTTAACATTAAACAAAAATAAATCTATGTATTATGTTGTTAAAATTATTAGTATTATTAAAATTGCGCTTATCAAGAATACTCTATGTATTCAAAATGAGAAGTAAAAACCTATGGAAATGGAATATCCAAGTAAGTGAATCTAAACCGTTGTTGTTCTGACATGTATGATGTATGATATTGGTTATTAGTATTGATTGAAACAAAGTGTATGATACTCTCATTCTCATGTTATGTGATGTTATGACATATGTAAATTTCGCATCAAATATAAAATGAGAAATATTGATATAATTTGTACATATGTGATTTGCATGTTAATCATGCCTATGTGATTTTAAGTGATAAGCAATATATTGAGCATGTCTCACATGCCAAAGTGAAAAATTGATTTTAAAGTGGAAAAGTGAACTTTGTGGCCATATCACATGCATGGGGTGGGATATGTGAAAGGTGAAAGAAGTGGCAGTTTATCTACAAAAGTGGTGGTGATACAATCACTTGGGAGAGTCGAAATGTATGCGAGTTGCCCAATCGCTCACGAGGATGATTTCTAAGCCTTCTGTAATAATGAGAAAATATGGAAACGTCATGAAGCTTTTAAATGAATTTATTTTAAGAAATGAATTAAGTTAGGAATGGAGGTTTGAGAAATGATGGGAACAGTTTAGATAATAGGTTCAGTTTTATGATGAAGGAAGATGGATAAAAGATAGGTGATATTTTGGTGGAAATGGATTAACGAACTTCAACAAATAAATGATTTAACACTAGTAAGTGTTACCCCGGTTTCTATAAGGTTCAAGGTGGAAATATGGAAATCGATATGGACCACGACCCATTATCTAGATAGATAAGAACCGTTGGTATAAGGTTATGGAAGAGAACGATTGACGCCACAAGCAAGCTTGATAAGTCAGAATCGAAACTCGTACAAAAGATAGAGAGGAGATAACTCACTCAAAGAACCAAAGTTCATATATTTTTAATTCAAGATTAATCTCCTACAAATGAGAAATAACATAGTATTTATAGCCAACTAATAGCTAACCGAATGGTCATCTAAATACCTTAATGACTAAGCTAGAATTATACTAGAAAATGCTAGAGAAATCTAGAAAAAGTCTTTTGGCTTGCTTAGCTAAGTTGGCCGAACATGGCCCTTGGTACTTGGCTAAATTTGGCTGCATGTGAAGGCAAAGAGTCACCTTCAAGATAGGTGGATGCACTTGTCAAATTTGGATGAATATAGCCTTCCTTGTGCTTGCAAAAATTCGCCAATGTGTGGTTAGCTAAATGGGTGCATGGGAGAATGAAATGGCAAACCATAATAACTCCTTGCTGTTCACGATGTGTGTATGGGGGAGAGAAACCAGCAGCAGCTCATTGATGACCGTCCATGCATGTTGATAATCCCTTAAACATAACGTTAAATTCATCCATTAACAAGTCATTAAATGATGTTCCCTTGTTGAAAAATTCTAGCAGCTCAATAAATAGCTTCCATGTATGTCCCAACATAGCCATAAATGATGTTCACGCATTAAGCAACCAGCAGCCCATTAACTCCATGTGACTTCTCTTGAAAAGGTGTCTTGAAGAGTCTAAACGTCACCCCCTTGTCCAGCATGCCATTAAATGTCGTCAAGCTTTGTACCCATCCTTTAATTCGCCACCAACGCTCATTTAAAGGGATGTACACGCATGGGAAAGCAAAGACAATGTTTGTCCCTTTGTATTCCCGAAATGGCTAAAACAAGGTATTAAATTCGGCCAAAAGTGCAGCACATTAATAGTGCTTTTGTGAACACGAAAAGAAGCTTTGGAAGTGAACAATCATCCTTTAATTCGTCCATTCATGCTCCAACATCAAATAAATGATGTTCCAAGCATCGCACTCATAATGGCGTCCCATGTATATTTCAACATCTCCAAAATGCTTTTAATGCCAAGAACTTAATTAATGTGGTTCCCTTTAAACAGGCGCCCATGCTTCTCCAACAATGCATTAATTGATGTTCCGTGTCTCATTAAAGGTGCCGTCCATGCTTCCAACAACTCATTAATTCGCCATGAGGAAGAGTGAAAGGCTCCTTATTAATGTTGGCGAAAATCCCTAGAGAACACCAAAGTTCAGCACCTTTAATACCCTCTTCATGCCGTCAATGTATTGAAACACCAATAAATATGCAAATCATTGGTGCACCGGCGTGCCCGTATCATCAACGCCAATAAATATGCAAATCATTGGTGCACCAAGCGTGCCCGTATCGTGGCTTGTCCACAATATTATTAAATGGTTGTTTATTTACATTACTGTGACACTGTTCACAAATTGAAGTGTTTGGAGACGAGTTATGGGGAGCTTGATTATGGTGTGTAGTAGTGGTGTGTAGGATGTTTTAAATAAATATGCATAAATGTTTTATAAAAACATATTGCCATGATCATGTGCATAAAGTGAAATATTTACCTGATTGATAGTTATGTGTTTATTTACATTTATTTGTTAAAAGACCCACACTGACCTTATAAAACTCACCGTTTTAATGTTATAATCTTTCAGGTAATACTCAAACATAGGACTTAGATTCAACATTCGATGGAGCCTCTCAGATGCATTATTCTTATGGACTTTTAATAATTAAATTTAAAACTATTTGGATTTTGTTGTGGACTTCAGACTTTGGACACTTCTTTCTTTTTTGGGTTGTGGTTTATTTTTATAAATTTTAGAAATTGTCATACATGCATGCAAAATTTATGAGATTTGTAGTATTTTAAAATATAGAGTTTATTTAAACTATTTACGATTTTACTTGGTTTTAAACAAAATTATAACTCGTAATTTTCTAAGTAGTTTTATGAAAGTCCGCTATGAAATAGTTTTACCCAAGACATTTTAATAAATAATTATAATTCAAATTCTTTATTTTTCAAACATCTTCAAAATGAAATTATGATATAATGTTGCCCTTTTCTAAAAGAAATAAAATCATTAAATATTCATTTTTTTTATGTTTTCACAAAACATCACAAACTTAGTTATTTTCAATAAGTAAATAATTTTGAACGTTGTTAATGTAACTTCTGAGATTCAGCCATAACGTCTAGGTCAGGTTTGGGCTATTATATTTAGTGGTATCAAAGCTTGATTTAAATCTCAGATTGTGTATTTAATTGGGTCCGCATGGATATTTTAAAAGAGTTTTTTTAAAGGTATTTTGACAATTGAATTTTAAATTAAATCTCCGAAAATCTGAGACTCCGGAAGCTTATCCAAGATAAGTACTCTTTATACTTGAAACTTTAGATTATGAAATCTTATATTTAAGATGATATACTTTTAGATAGTGAGACTCAGATTGAAACCACTAAAGTGGTAACATAAAACTTATTTCTAAAATTGTTAGATAAAATTCACAAAAAATATGAATAATTGTTATGGATAACCGAGGTGTATGACCTTATTGTGCATGTCATTGTGAAGCTCAAAAAGAGTCATTTACTGCTCGAGTACCTACACCAAACCTTGGTGCAATAAAAACGATCCAATTATGGATAACTTAAGTCAAGAGCCCGAGGAATTTATTGATGAGGAGGCTAACCCTGATCTTGTTGATGGTGCGATATCACAAGCACTATTGAGGGTTTTACAGTGACTTGTTGGAGGCCAATTTAGTACGGGAGGCCGCAAGTCTATAGCTGACAGGATTTGACCTAGTTAAGCCGAAGTGTTTAGAGGAGTTGCTGGGGCAACCCTACAATAGTAGTTGAATATTGGATGGCATCTACAAAAGAATTTTAGATGACTTATAATTTATCCCAGAACAGAAACTTAAGGGTACAATGTCACTTCTAAGAGATGAGGCTTACAGCTAGTGGCAATCGGTAGTTAAGGGTCCTCAAGCTGATAGGATAACGTGGGAGTATTTCCATGTTTCATTCCAGATGAAGTATGTGGGCTTGAGGTATGTTGAAACTCTTAGATTTGAGTTCATTGAGCTGAAACAGAGGATAGGACTGTATTTGAGTATGAGGTTGAGTTCTCAAGATTAAGCCATTACGCACAGGGGATGGTAGCTTTCGAGCGAGACAAGTGTGTGTGGTTTGAGAATTGTCTGTGATATTATCTAAAGGTCCAAGTTGCTATGCTACAATAGCGAGTCTTTGAGACCTTGGTTGAAAAGGTAAATATTTTAGAGGAGGTTAAATGAGTTGAATGAGAAAGAAGGATAAGATCAAGACTCTAGTTAAGAGGGATGTTTGCTAGGGAGTTCTAACCCACATTCTACAAAAAGATCTAATGATAATAGACCTCGACAGAACCATGTAATAATCCATTTTTAGTTGAATCAGAACAGTGGTTTTGGGACCAAAAATTCGAAGAATAAATAATTATTTTATTATTATTTTGAGTTCTATAGCATAATATAATGATTGTGTGAAAATTTTGTTAAGAAATTTTATCGTTTGATTGTTTAATTTGATAAAATGGACTAAATCGCATAAAGTGTAAAACTTGTGTTCTATTAGATAAAGGTGTTTAATAGCTATAGAACTTTAAAGTGTAGGTCCTTGTATGGTAAATATCCCAATAATATGATAGTGGATGATAATGGATTGGTAATGTTGTAAATTGAATTAAGTTTAAAGGTTTATTTTGGTATTTAGCAATTAAAGTTAAAATAAGTAAAATAAAACATAATTTTCACCCATTTTCATCTTCCTCAAACGAACCTATGGTAAGAAGAAGCCATTTTTTCTTCTTTAAATTTAGACAAACTTATATAGCTCATTAAGGTACGATTTTTGTTCCGTATTTAATGATTCCTATGTTTTTTATATTGTTGAAGCTTAACCTAGCTAGCCCAGGGATTAATTTGAAAAAAATTAAAGTTTTATGGTTTTTCCATTGATGGATGTTGGTGTATTTTGATGTTTGATGATAAAAAATGCATGCTTGTTGTTAGATAAATAACATTTGTAAAGTGTTTTTATGACAAAATTGTCAATTAGGGATTAAATTGTGAAATGTGTAAATTTTATGGTTAAATAGTGAAATAAATGAAAAATATGGGATGCTAGGGACTTAATTGAAATTCGACTAGCATGGGTATAGGTTGAATTGCATGAATTTGTGTTTTTATGAGATAAGGACTAAATTGTAAAAATGTTGAAGTATTAGGGGAAAAATGTAAAGTTTCCTTAATGTGCATTTTGGACTAAATCAAATAGAGTGATAATTAAATAAGTTAATTTTCATTACATTTAGATCAAGAAAAGTGAAATTCAGATTTAGATTTGGGGAAAAATAAGAGTTTGGACTAGCCGATTCGTTCTGTTGTTTTAGCGGTCAAGGTAAGTTCGTATGTTAATAGGCATTTTTATAATTATGTTTTAAATGATTTAATATTAAATATATTATGTATACGACATTGCAAATATATTCTACGATGATTTAGAAATGAGAAATCCCGATTGAACATTAGGAATAGATTAGGATACGAATGACATGTCATTAGGGATTATGTGATTTTAGATTAAGATAGATTCGACTATATATATATGTATGTGGCACTTAGGGTGTAAGTTTCTCTGGGCATCGAATAATATTCCAAATGGTTCAACGGGTATATTGAAGATATGAAATAGTGAGAAGGAGACAAGTATCGAACAAGTATGTACAGAAACTACATAAGCATCGAATCTATGGAAGTTATGAGTTTATGGTTAATTATGTGATTGAACATATGTTAACATTGTGGTTAAATGTTTTATAATATGTTGTGTTCATATTTCGAATGGTAAATGAATGGTGAGTTTTTTTTTATTATATCATACGAGCTTACTAAGCTTTATAACTTACATTGTTTATTTTTTAGTGTTTTATAGCGAAATCAAAGCTAGCTCAGATTCGAAAATCGTCAGAGACCTCATCACACTATCAAGCTATAGTTTTGGAACTTTTGACTCTATGTTTTTGGGATATATGGCATGTATAGGAGCTTTGGTCATTTTGGTATATAGTTTAGTAATGAATTTAGCTATTTGGATTGGCTTGTAGATGTTTCATGTTTGGTTTTGTATATAGCCATGAAAGTTGGCCTATTTTGGTTAATTTGGATGTGTATCTATGAAAATGGCCTCTGTCTTGTGTTGATAATTTCTATACAAATGATTGTGGTAAATGGTTGATATTTGCGAATTGGTATGTTTATGAGATTAGGAAAAATGATGCATAATTGGAAGTGTCCACATTTATGATTTGTGAAAGTGAGGTTTAGTATGAAATTGAATGGCATATTGTGGTATTTGTGTAACTTGTATATATTGGTATGAAAATGGCATGAATTAAGCTTATTTGAGATTGGATAAATGCTTGTTAAATGTCATGTTTGGTGCTATTTGGTTTGGTTTGGTGTATGGAAATTTGGGTGGCAAGATGGCTTGGTAAATAGCCTATTTTTGTCCATATGGGCAGAGACACGGACGTGTGTCTCAGTTGTGTGTGACACATAGTTAGGTTACATTACCGTGTGTCCCTTGTGTTAATTGGAAATCAAGTTAGTACACACCACGCGGCCCAGCACACGGGCGTGTGACTTGGCCGGGTGGCATAAGTTAGTATACCCTACAGGTTTTGCACGGCCTAGTTACGGCCTGGCACATGGGTGTGTGTGGCCATTTCGAAGGGCACACGGGCTGGTCACGCGGGCATATGTGAGAGTCTAGCTATACATGCCATATATAACCTGTGATAGTGTGATATCTCCTGACAGTTTTAAATGGTTTTTTATATAGTAAATGGATCCCAATCGAGCTGTAGCTGATGCTGTTGAAAGTAATGCGCCAGCCTCTGTTCACGAAATAATGCAATCTGAGTTGAGACCTGTATCGGGTAGTTAGGGAGGAGAGGCCAAGGAATCCTTCTTCCAAATGATGAATTAGTGGTTTACGGAGTTTGTTTGAACAAATTCAGCTACTCAACAACCTCAACCCCTACCTATTTCCCAACCGGTCCAGTGGCTCCTCAAGGTTTGGAACCTTTACGATTGAATAAGCCGTCTGTTGATAAAATCAAAAATATAGGGCTTAAGAATTCAAGGCTATTGTTGATGACGACCCTAAGAGAGTCGAGTTTTGGCTTAAGTATACGATTAGAGTATTTGATAAATTATCGCGCATGCCAGCTGAATGTGTAAGATGTGTCGTATCATTTCTGAGAGACACTGCGTATCAATGGTGGAATACTTTGATATCGGTACTACAGAGAGAATGGGTAACGAGGAATTCTTTCAAGCTAAGTTCAGAAAGAAATACATCAGTAAGAGGTTTATCGATCAAAAGCGAAAAATGTTTCTGGAGTTGAAATAGGGTCGAATGTCTATAACTGAGTACGAGAGGGAGTTTGTGAGACTCAAAAAGTATGCTTGAGAATGTGTTTCCACAGTATCAATTACGTGTAAAAGATTCAAAGATGGGTTAAATGAAGATATCAGATTGTTAGTTAGGATTCTAGAGTTGAAAGAATTTGTGGTGCTAGTCGACAGAGCTTATAAAGAGAAGAACTTGGCAAAGAAAAGAGGAAAGCTGATTTCGAGGATAGAGATTCGAGAAAAATATTGATGAATAAACCTATCAATCTTTGTCAAAGAAATCACGGGATTTGTATACTCGTTCAAATGTTTCGATCGGGTATCCAAATAGAGATCATGGAAAGAAATACTCGAGTCCTAAAACTCAAGCTACATCAGTATCGAGTGTCGGTAGTGTGAGAAACAATAAACCTGAGTGTCAATAGTGTGGACAACGACATTTTAGAGATTGCTGGATGAATAATAAAGCTTGTTTCAAATGTGGTTCGTTAGATCACTTTATTAGAGATTGCCCTAAGTTAGCCGAGAAATATAAATTTCAAAATGCAAGACAGAGCAACACAACTACTAGAGGGAGGCCACCTAGAAATACGGGAAAGGTAACCAGTAGTAAAGGTACAACAAAAGATTTAGCTTCGAGATCTGTGGCTAGAGCACCAGCTAGAGCTTACGTTATTCACACTCGTGAAGAGGTGTTGTCACCAGATGTTATCTCCGGTATATTTTCTCTCTGTCACACCAATGTAATTGCATTGATTGATCCTGGATCGACTCATTCATATGTTTGTGAGAATTTAGTATCTAGTAAGGGTTTGCCTGTTAAGTCTATTGAATTTGTGATTAAAGTATCGAACCCCTTAGGCAAGTATGTCCTAGTTGATAAAGTTTGCAAGATCTGTCCTTTAATGATCCGAGGTTATTGTTTTCTAGAAAATTTGTTGCTATTACCGTTTGATGAAATCGATGTAATTCTGGGTATAGATTGGTTGACACTACATGATGTTGTTGTGAATTGTAGACGAAAGACTATTGAATTGAAATGCCAAAATATTGAAATCCTTCGAATTGAATCTGATGAGTTGAGTGGATTACTTGTTGTGATATCATCAATGTCAGCTCAGAGATATACGAGAAAAGGTTGTGATGCTTATCTTGTGTATGTACTTGATAGAAAACTGTCTGAATTGAAGATTGAAATAGTATTAGTGGTTTGTGAGCATTCGAATGTGTTTCTAGAAGAGTTACCGGGATTGCCACCGATTAGAGAGGTTAAGGTTCCTATTGAATTAGTACCGAGAACATCACCGATATCGATAGCTCCGTAAAAAATGGCTCCAAAAAATTGATAGAGTTGAAAGCTCAGTTGCAAGAATTAATAGATAGAGGTTTTGCACGACCTAGTTTTTCACCCTGGGGTGCACCAGTGTTGTTTGTAAAGAAGAAAGACGGATCGATGAGACTGTGTATTGACTATCGTCAGCTTAACAAGGTTACAATTAAGAATAAATATCCATTGTTGATAATTGAGGATTTGTTTGGTCAGTTGAAAGGAGCAACAATATTTTCAAAGATTGATTTGAGATCTGGCTATTAGTAGTTGCGGGTTAAAGATTCAAACGTTCCAAAAACTGTGTTTAGAACAAGGTATGGGCATTATGAATTTCTTGTTATGCCTTTCGGATTAACTAATGATCCTATAGTTTTTTATGGGTTTGATGAATCGATCTTTAGACCATATTTAGAAAGATTTGTTATTGTATTCATTGATGACATTCTGATCTATTCACGAGATGAGTCTGAGCATGCTGAACATTTGAGAATCGTATTACAAACATTGGGAGATAAGCAATTTTGCTAAATTCAGTAAATGCAAGTTTTGGCTCCAAAAGTTGGATTTTTGGGGCATATTGTTTTCGCGAAAGGAATACGAGTTGATCCGAGTAAAATTTCAACAGTTGTTGATTGGAAACCACCAAGAAACGTATCTGAAGTTAGAAGCTTTTGGGACTAGCTGGCTATTATCGGCGTTTTGTTAAAGGATTCTCGATGATTGCTACACTGATGACTAGATTACTCTAGAAAGATGTGAAATTCGAATGGCTTTAGAAATGCCAATAGAGTTTTGAATAGTTGAGAGCATTGTTAACTGAGGCATCAGTTTTAGTCCAACCTGAGTCGGGTAAAGAGTTTGTAATCTATAGTGACGTGTCATTGAACGGTTTGGGTTATGTTTTGATGCAAGAGTGTAAAGTGATAGTGTAACACCCCAAACCCAGCCCAAACGTTACGATCGATCTTGGTATGTTACAGGGTAAATTGAAAATGATCTTTCAGTGACTTTGGGAAAAACCATAAATTTTTTTAAAAAAACTTTTCGATTTAAGCGATAACTTTGTGTATAAACAATCAGATTCAAATGACTTTCAGGGAAAAGGGTTGTTTTGACAAGAGTTATCATTATTAAAAAAATCCAGAGTTTTATCGAAAATAACTTGTATACCATTCGTTAATATTTTTGAAAGATAGTTGTTTAATGTTTTAGGAAAAATCCCGTTTTGAGCATTTATTAATAATCAATAATCAGAGTAAATACTAAAACCACTTAAAAATTACCGAAGGCCTTATTACAACGAAAATCTCCAAATAAAAACTTAACTTTAAGAAGTAGAAAGTTCATAAAAATATAATGTTTTTATGGCCTCCACGAGTCCACCTCGACTCCCATATCCACGATCTACTGATTACCTGAAAGGTTAGAGAAAGGGTGAGTCACAGAGACTCAGTGTGTAAAACCATCAAACACATAAACCGGCCCACGGCATACAATCTTGTATTTAACGCATACACAATGTCATACAATCACAAGAAATGCATTAAGCCCGGCCCAAACTAGTATTTCCATCCTCTACAAACCAACCCATACCAACCATCACACCATAGGGATTTCTACAATCAACCCTCCATCCGCTACACACCATCTTGACAGTCATGCTGTCAGAAAATGTGGCAGAGCCACCGATCACTATGTGACATTAAAACAATTGTGGCATAGCCACCGATCACTACGTGACCTCATAAACAAATGTGGCAGCGCCAACGATCACTATGTGACCTTAATAAATAATGTGGCAGAGCCACCGATCACCATGTGACCTTATGAACAATGTGGCAGAGCCACCGATCACTATGTGACCTTATCACTTCCCCTTTATCAACATTTCCCATATCCTATGCACAACATTTATATCGTGACAGATGTATCACGCTAGTAACAAGGCAATAAATCATCACATACAACCAACTCATATAAGGTAATTACAGATGCGTACTTGGCACTTCCTACCTTAACCCCAAGGGTATGTCGATTGTATTTACAGCCTTTTTCGGCTTTTTAACCCATACAATTAATAATATAATTAAGTAAAGTGTGTTAGGGTTCACACACCTGGTAACACGTAAACGATACTTTTATGTCGACTCTATCGATAGCAGCAATAACTACTATCTACCTACGACTCTGTTCTGAAGCCGGTCCACAACCCGGTGGCCAATCTTGGACTGCTAACACCGCTCGCTTCCTAAACTTAGAGGCTGGATTTACGGGTCCAACCCCCTCCTTTGCCTGATCGATATTGGATTCCATCATAGATCTTGTCAAATGCTACTATAATGAAATATGGTTGTTAAAACACAATATAGGGTTAAGGTAATGAATATGATAACAAACCTAAATAAAATCTAAAGAGAATACCCTTACCTTGAAATCCTGAAAAGAGAGAAAGGGTTCAGAGATTAACGTTTTTGACTTAGGGTTTTAGATGATTTGATTTCCTTCAATTCCCGAAATAGCGCCCCAAAGAGAACACAAGAAACAATAAGAATCATAAATCCAACGATGGCCTTACCAAGCCAATTAGCCATTCGGCTCTGGCTTCTAAAAATTGAAAGAGAAAATAAAGGGTTAACAGAAGTCGACACTTACCTCAACAAAGGAGATTTGGCTATTACTTAACAGATGATTGGACAACGACAGGGAAGAAGATGAAAAGGCCAAAAAGTAAAATAAAAGACTATAAATGGGACTTAGGAGTTTTTGGTTTTAGAAGAGATCAAAAGAAAAGATGAACAAGAGAAGGCTATGAAGATTCGGCTTGTAGAAGAAATCAGAGAAGAAAACTATGGACAAGGGGCATTTGGCTAAAGCATAGAAATGGAGATGAGAATGGGGTTAGGGGTTTCGGCTTTTGAGAAAGAAACAATTGAGAGAAGAAGAATAAAAACAAAGTAAAAAGAAGTGTAGGAATGGTAAAGAAGAAGAAGAATTTTAGGCAAGCCTTAAGTAAATTTGGCTTTAGCAGAAAATAAAGGAGAGAATAAAAGAAAACCTCAAATGCCGAAAATGGGAAGAGAACTCTCACTTGACTAAACACAATTTTGGCACATACCAACCCAAAAACCTAAAATGCACTATTTTGAGAACAAATAGCCTATACTTCCAAAGTAGAAATTTGGCACACCCTAGCCACAAAAAATGATTCCCCCTTCTACTAAGAGTTTGAAATTCGGCCAACACCAAGTTCACAATGCCCATCCCTTTTTGTCCTCCTCAAATTCCTCCTGATCACCCGTTTGAAATATTTTGAACACTTCAAGCTCCCTTTTTTCCTCCCTGCCACTCATTCAAACTATTTGACTCAGTCCACTCCCCTATCCTGAAGTGTCTGAGTCAAATCCTGCCTCTGCTCTCCTTGATGTCAAAAAGAACTCCCAAAATGAGCTCCTTGTGACTTGAACTTGCTCCCTCTACTACTCCCTGTGGCTTCACTTACCAGAATCTTAAGTGGCGTCTCCTTCCCACTCTGCCTCCCCTTTTCCTTGTCAACCAAACAACAACATAATCCCTTAAGTCCTATCCCAGCTAGCTCCTTCACTAAAGTGCCTAAAAAGGAAATTTTAGCCAGGGCTCCGGCTTTTCACCGGGCCTTTCCTAGTCTCCCATACACCCTAAACAAGGACATTACACAGAGCATACACATAAAAACACATCAAATGCATAGACCCTAGATCAGGATATTATAGTTCTACCCTCCTTAAAATAATTTTGACCTCGAAATTACCTGGTCCAAAGATATGAGGGTATTGCTATCGCATCGCTTCTTCTGGTTCCCACGTAGCTTCCTCGAAACCGTGATTATGCCAAAAAATCTTAACTAACGAAACTATCCTTCTGCGTAAGACTTTGACATCACGATCCAAAATTTGAATCGGTTCCTCTTCAAAGGATAGATCAGGCCTTACTTCAATTTCCTCTACTGACACCATGTGTGACGGATCCGAACGATAGCATCTTAGCATCGAAATGTGGAACACATCATAAATCTGACTTAACTCTGCAGGAAACTTGAGTTGATAAGCTACTAGTCTCATATGTTTCAATACACAATAAGGCCCAATGAACCTGGGGCTTAGCTTACCCTTTGTCCAAACCTTAGCACCTTTTTCCACAGTGAAACCTTTAAGAATACCCGATCACCTATCTCAAATTCTATATCTTTGCGCTTTAGATCAGCATAGGATTTTTGCAAGTTCTACGCTTCCTTTAACTGAGTGCGAATTAACTTAACCTTATCTTCTATTTTCGCAACCAAGTTCGGACCTAACAACTGGCGCTCGCCCAACTCTGTCCAACACGTAGGGGTACGACACTTTCGACCATATAACGCCTCATAAGATGCCATCTGAATACTCGCTTGGTAGCTATTGTTGTACACAAATTCTGCTAATGGTAGGAATTCTTCCCAACTACCTGTGAAGTCTAAAACACAACCCCTCAGCATGTCTTCCAAGATCTGAATTACCCTTTCTGACTGTCTATCAGATTGTGAATGAAACGTTGTACTGAAATCTAACTTTGTCCCTAAAGCCTGATGCAATACCTTCCAAAACCTTGACATGAATCTCGGGTCTCTATCTGAGATGATAGACACTAGTACTCCATGCAACCTAACGATCGCTGCTACATACAAATTAGCCAATTTTTGAAGGGAGTAATTCACGAAAATTGGTATGAAATGGCCAGACTTCATCATTCGATCCATAATTACCCATACCGAATCCTTTTTAGTAGGCGTAAGGGGTAACCCACTAACAAAATCCATCATGATCCTCTCCCACTTCCACTGCAAAATCTTTAACGGCTGTAACAAACATGAAGACAACTGATGTTCTCCTTTTACCTGCTGGCATGTCAAACACTTACTAATTCGGTTACTTCATGCTTCAGACCCGGCCACCAAAACTGTTCTCGCAACTCTCTATACATCTTACTTCCACCAGGATGCATCGCATATGGGCTACTTTGCACTTCCTGAAGTATCAACTGTCTTAATTCCACATCCTTCGGCATGCAAACTTTCTTACAAAACAGAGAGCCCCATCATTGTTAAAATCAAAATCCTCTACCCCATCATTTTGTACTTGAAGTACTTGAGCACTCAAGACATCATCCAGTAACTGCTTTTCCTTAATCTGATTTGTCTATGTCAATTTCACTTGTAGCTCCACTAACAAACTCCCATCATCATAGAAGCTAAGATGGGCAAACATCGCCCTCAGATCCGAGATTACTTTCTGACTTAACATATCCGCCACCACGTTAGCCTTACATGGATGGTAATCAATCGAGCAATCGTAATCCTTTAACAACTCGATCCACCTCCTCTGTCTTAAATTCAGCTCTTTCTGGGTAAGAAGATATTTTAAGCTCTTATGATATGTATAAATGACGCACTTCTCCCCATACAAGTAATGCCTCCAAATCTTCAAGGCAAACACCATAGCTACCAACTCCAAATCATGCGTGGGATAATTTAACTCATGCGGTCTTAGCTGCCGAGACGCATAATGCAACAACTTTTTCATCTTGTATTAACACACATCCTAATCCTGTGTGTGAAGCATCACAGTAAACCACGAACTCTTTCCCAGCCTCTGGCTGAATCAACACTAGAGCTTCCATCAAAACCCTCTTTAGCCTTTCAAAACTTTCCTGCTGCTTGTCAGTCCACATAAAAGATACCCCTTTCCTCAACTTGGTTAGAGGTGCTATAATTAACGAGAACCCTTCAACAAACCTTTGGTAATAACTAGCAAGGCCCAGAAAACTTCTAATCTCTGCCACAGACCTAGGTGGCATCCAATTCAAGGCAGCTTCAATTTTTTGATGATCAACTCTAATCCCCTCTGGCGACACAACATGGCCCAGAAAAGTAACTTCACTTAGCCAAAATTCACACTTACTGAATTTGGTGAACAATTGCTTCTCCCTCAAGATTTACAACACCATCCAAAGATGAGAATCGTGCTCCTCCTTTGATCTTAAATAAACCAAAATATCGTCTATAAACACTACGACAAATCGGTCCAGATAGGGTTGAAAAACTCAGTTCATCATATCCATAAACGCTACTAGTGCATTGGTTAACCCAAATGGCATCACCAAAAATTCATAATGTCCATAGCGAGTACGAAACGCTGTCTTATGGATATCCGTTTCCTTAACCTTCAGTTGACGACTCCCTGACCTCAAATCTATCTTTGAATAGACTGAAGCCCCCTTCAACTGGTCGAATAAGTCGTCAGTCCGCAGCAACAAGTATTTATTCTTGATTGTCAATTGTTCAGCTGGCGATAATCAATGCACATACGCATTAATCCATCCTTCTTCTTAACAAATATCACCGGTGCTCCCCATGGTGATACACTTGGTCGGATAAAACCTCGATCTAAAAGTTCCTAAACCTGAGCTTTCAGTTCTACTAGCTCCTTTGGTGCCATCCTATAAGGAACGATAGATATAGGCGCTGACCCCGGAAGAAGATCAATTCTGAATTCCACTTCGCGATCTGAGGGTCATCTTGGAAGCTCTTCTGGAAAAACATCGAAAAACTCCTTCACTGTCCTCACGTCCCCCACAGACAATTTCTTACCCTCCAGAGCGCAAACCAAGGCTGTGAACACCTCGCATCCTTTCCTCACCATTCTTTCATCCTTTAGAGCGGACACCACGTTAGACAAATAGTTCCTCCTTTCTCCAATTACCACCACCTCCAAATCCTCAAGAGTCCTAATCACCATTCGCTTAGCAGCACAATCAAAATTTGCTCGATACCTCACTAATCAGTCTATCCCTAAGATCAAATCGACCTCCCCGAATGGTAGTTCCATTAGATCAGCCAGAAAAACCACCCCTTGCACTTCTAAAGGTACATCCTAAAAAGTCTGTTTACCACAATCGATTGCCCTGACAGACTAATTACTGTCATCTCCCTAGAAGCAATCTCGGAGTCTATACTTAAAGTTTCAGGTACCACACTAGCAACATAAGAATGTGTCTATCCAATGTCAATCAATGCAGAAAAAGGTAATCCAAAGATTAAGAACGTACCGGTTATGACGTCTGGTGTATTCCCCTCCTCTCTGCGTCTAGCTGTATAAACCAACCCCGATTGTCTTGCATCAGTGTTTCTTGTACCTCTGCCTGGCATTCCACGACCCCTACCAAAACCATTACCCCCTCTGGCCGAACTCGGACCCCTCTGCAGTTGCTGGCTTCCTCTACCCTGCTGAGTATAACCCTGATTCCCTGGCCTTGTACTGTCTCGCTCCTGTGGACATTCTCGAATCTAGTGATTAGCCGATCCACACCTGTAACACCTTTTGTTACTTGCCCAACACTGTCCAAAATGGAATTTACCACACCGAGCACACCTTTCAGGCTGCCTATTAGCAACAGTTCTGACAACTCGATTAGGCCCATCCATCATAATTCTTTTCTGAAAACGCCCAGCTGACCCTGACGATCCAAAATTCATTTTATTACCACTTCTATCTCTATCCTGATTTTGCTTTTCTAACATCTTCACCTCCTCGGTTATCTTAGCCTTTTCCACTAAAACAGTGAATTGCCTTTCATGCTATGGAGCTATCAGTACCCGTAGATCATCTCTCAGACCATCTTCAAACCGAACACAACGCTCATGGTCTGTGGCCACTAGCCCCCGAGCATAGCGACTAAGGCGTAGGAACTCTGCCTCATAATCAGCCACCGATTTACTTCCGTGAACCAGATTCAGAAATGCCTTGCGCTGTGCGTCCATGTAGCTTTATCCAATGTACTTACTCTGAAAGGCTGTTTTAAAGAAATCCTAGGTGATATGGTCAGCTACTGCACTATCTCTAACCGTAATACACCACTAATATGCTTCGTCCCGCAGAAGAGACAGAACCCCTTTCAACTTTCCCTCTTTTGTGAAATCGAGATCATCCATTATACGCTCAACTGCCTCCAACCAATACTTAGCTGCACTAAGGGCTACCCCAAAATACCCCTAAACATCTCCGCTCCATTAAACCAAAGTCGTTCCGGCACAGATTTTCGGGCCCCTGAACCCAGGCCTACCCTAGCAACTCTCTCCAATACCCGTAACATCGCCTGAGACACCGCGTCATCACCATTCGTTTGATCTTGAAATTCTGTCTCTGCAGCTGGCGATACTGGCATCTCATTTCCCGACTCATGACTAGATCCTACTGGTTCTGACACAGCAATTTCGCCTCTACCACGGCTACGCACACCACATCCATGTCCCCTAGTGCTCATAACTAATGTTTACGACTTAATCTAGTTAAAAGTTTTATGGGTTAGTATTTCTTTCACTGTTTAACACCGAGTAGTTTTATGGATAATAGTCTTAAGGAATAGTTTTCGCAAGACGCATCAAACAGTTTTGGTCTCTAAATTTTGGGTATCTTAAAGCTTAACAAACATACTCATTCATGCCATCAATCATTTCGAGCATACATCACTAAATAGTTAGAATCACTTACCTGGGTAGATCGGGTGTCAACGGACTCAGATGCCATATTTCGCTCAAAATAGTTTTCTCCAATTCCCATTGATTTTATGAAGTACTGTCGAACCCATTTCACAACCCGAGTGTTTCCAACCTAGGCTCTGGTACCAAAATTATAACACCCTAAACTCGGCCCAAACATTACGATCGAATCTTGGTATGTTACAGGGTAAATTGAAAATGATCTTTTAGTGACTTTGGGAAAAACCATAACTTTTTTTTAAAAAAAAAACTTTCCGATTTAAGCGATAGCTTTGTGTATAAACAATCAGATTCAAATGACTTTTAGGGAAAAAGGGTTTTTTTGACAAGAGTTATCATTGTTAAGAAAATCCAGAGTTTTATCGAAAATAACTTGTAAACCATTCGTTAATATTTTTGAAAGATAATTGTTTAATGTTTTAGGAAAAATCCCATTTTGAGCATTTATTAATAATCAGTAATCAGGGTAAATACTAAAACCCAATTAAAAATTACCAACGGCATTATTACAACAGAAATCTCCAAATAAAATCTTAACTTTAAGCATAGAAAGTTCATAAAAATATAACGTTTTTATGGCCTCCACGAGTTCACCTCGGCTCCCATATCCACGATCTACTGATTACATGAATGGTTAGAGAAAGGGTAAGTCACAGAGACTCATTGTGTAAAACCATCAAAAACATAAACCGGCCCACGGCCCACAATCTTGTATTTAGCGCATACACAATGTCATACAATCACAAGAAATGCATTAAGCCTAGCCCAACCTAGTATTTCCATCCTCTACACACCAACCCGTACCAACCATCACACCGTAGGAATTTCTACAATCAACCCTCAATCCACTGCACACCATCTTGACAGTCACGCTGATCAAAAAATGTGGCAGAGCCACCGATCACTATGTGACCTTATAAACAGATGAGGCAGCGCCACCGATCACTATGTGACCTTAATAAACAATGTGGCAGAGCCATCGATCACCATGTGACCTTATGAACAATGTAGCAGAGCCACCAATCACTATGTGACCTTATCACTTCCCCTTTATCAACATTTCCCATATCCCATGCACAACATTTATATCATGACAGATGTATCATGCTAGTAACAAGGCAATAAATCATCACATACAACCAACTCATATCAGGTAATTACAGATGTGTACCTGGCACTTCCTGCCTTAACCCTAAGGGTATGTCGATTATATTTACAGCCTTTTTCGGCTTTTCAGCCCATACAATTAATAATACAGTTAAGTAAGGTACGTTAGGGTTTACACACCTGGTAACACGTAGAACGATACTCTCTACGTTGACACTATCGATAACAGAAACAACTTCTATCTGCCTACGACTCTGTTCTGAAGCCGGTCCACAACTTGGTGGCCAATCTCGGACTGCTGATACCACTCGCTTCTTAAACTTAGGGGCTGGGTTTATCGGTCCAACCCCCTCCTTTGCCTGATCGATATTGGATTCCATTAAAGATCTTGTCAAATGCTACTATAATGAAATATGGTTGGTAAGCCACAATATAGGGTTAAGGTAACAAATATGATAACGAACCTAAATAAAATCTAAAGAGCATACCCTTACCTTGAAATCCCAAAAAGAGAGATAGGGTTCAGAGATTAACGATTTCCAGCTTAGGGTTTTAGATGATTTGATTTCCTTCAATTCCTAAAATAGCCCCCAAAGAGAACACAAGAAACAATAAGAATCATAAATCCAACGATGGCCTCACCAAGCCAATTAGCCATTCGGCTTTGGCTTCTAAAAACTAAAAGAGAAAATAAAGGGTTAACAGAAGTCGACACTTACCTCAACACAGAAGATTTGGCTATTACTTAAGAGATGATTCGACAATGACAGGGAAGAAGATGAAAGGGCCGAAAAGTAAAATAAAAGACTATAAATGGGACTTAGGAGTTTTCAGTTTTAGAAGAGATCAAAAGAAAAGATGAACAAGAGAAGGCTATGAAGTTCGGCTTGTAGATGAAATCAGAGAAGAGAACTATGGACAAGGGGCATTCGACTAAAGCATAGAAATGGAGATGAGAATGGGGTTAGAGGTTTTGGCTTTTGAGGAAGAAACAATTGAGAGAAGAAGAATAAAAACAAGGTAAAAAGAAATGTAGGAATGGTAAAGAAGAAGAAGAATTTTTGGCAAGCCTAAAGTAAATTTGGCTTTAGCAGAAAATGAAGAAGAGAATAAAAGAAAACCTCAAATGCCAAAAATTGGAAGAGAACTCTCACTTGACTAAACACAATTTGGCAGTTACCGACCCAAAAGCCTAAAATGCACTCTTTTGAGAATAAAGAGCCTATGCTTCCAAAGTAGAAATTCAGCACACCCTAGCCACAAAAGCCGATTCCCTCTTCTACTATGAGTTTAAAATTTGGCCAACACCAAGCTCACAATGCCCATTCCTTTTTTTCCTCATCAAATTCCTCCTGATCACCCGTTTGAAATATTTTTGAACACTTCAAGCTCCACTTTTTCCTCCTTGCCACTCATTCAAACTATTTGACTCAATCCTCTCCCTTATCCTGAAGTGTCCGAGTCAAATCCTGACTCTGCTCTCCTTGACACCAAAAAGAACTCCCAAAATGAGCTTCTTATGACTTGAACCTGCTCCCTCTACTACTCCTTGTGGCATCACTTACCAGCATTTTAAGTGGTGCCTCCTTGTCACTCTGCCACCCCTTTTCCTTATCAACCAAACACTAACATAATCCCTTAAGTCCTATCCCAGCTAGCTCCTCCACTAAAGTGCCTAAAAAGGAAATTTTAGCCAGGGCTCCAGCTTTTCACCGGGCCTTTCCTAGTCTCCCATACACCCTAAACAAGCACATTACACAGAGCATACACACAAAAACACATCAAAAGCATAGCCCCTAGATCAGGATATTACAGATAAATTATGCTTCTAGACAATTGAAACCACATGAAAAGAATTATCTGACGCACAATTTAAAGTTGGCCGCTATTATTTTTGCATTGAAAATTTGGCGACATCATTTAATGGTGAAAAGTACCATATTTTCACCAATCATAGGAGCTTGAAGTATATATTAATTTAAAAAGATTTGACTTTGCGTCAACGATGATGGCTCGAGCTGTTGAAAGACTATGAATTAGTGATTGATTATCATTAGGGGAAAGCAAATGTAGCCGTGGATGCTCTGATTAGAAAATATTTATTTACTTTACGAGCAATGAATATGCAGTTAACGTTGTCTGATGATGGTTTGATTTTGGCTTAATTGAAAGCTAAACTGCTATTTCTCTAGTAAATTTATAAAGCTTAGAAATGTGATAATGAATTGCAAGCTAGAAGAGTGCAATGCGAGTCGACCAATGATTCAAACTATCAGATCAGATCCGATGATTGTTTAATGTTTCTAGGTAGAATTTATGTACTGAAAATTCTGAGTTCATTCATAAATTTTTACACGAAGCACACAATGGGTGTTTATTCGTACATCCGAGTAGTACAAAAATGTATAATGATTTGAAATAATTGTATTGCTGGTCAGGTATGAAACGAGACATTTCAGAGTTTGTGTCGAGATGCTTGGTTTGTCAACAAGTTAAAGCCAAACATCAAGTGCTTTTGGGATTACTACAACCTGTGATGATACCAGAGTGGAAATGGGATAGAGTTACGATAGATTTCGTATTGGGATTGCCCATGCCTTCGAAAAAGAAAGATGATGTTTGGGTTGTCGTTGATCAACTAGTGAAGTCTGCACATTTCATTTCGATACATACAGACTATTTGCTTGATAGATTAGCTGAATTGTACATCTCTGAGATTGTTAGATTGCATGAGGTGCTAGTTTCTATTATTTCAAATAAAGATCTGAGGTTTACATCACGATTTTGGAAAAAATTGCAAGAAACTTTAGGTACGCGATTGCACTTTAGTACTGCTTTTAATCCAAAAACGACGGTCATTCTGAGAGAGTAATTTAGATTCTCAAAGATATGCTTCATTGTTGTATTATAGAGTTTGAAGGTAATTGGGAGAAATATTTACCATTGGTTGAATTCACGTATAACAATAGTTTTCAATCGAGCTTAAAGATGGCACGTATGAAGCATTGTATGGTCGTAAATGCCGAAATCCTTTGTATTGGAATGAGCTTAGTGAGAAAAAGATTCATGGGGTTGATTTGATTAGAGAGACTGAAGATAAAGTGAAAATAATTCATGACAGTTTGAAAGAAGCTTCAGATCGACTAAAATCTTATGCGGATTTTAAACTTAAAGACATTGAGTTTCACACCGGCGATAAAGTATTTTTGAAGGTATCTTCATGGAAGAAGATTCTTCAATTTGGTCGCAAAAGAAAATTGAGTCTGCGATTCATTGGGCCATATGAGATTATTGAAAGAATAGGACAAGTGGCATATCGACTAGCTTTATCGTCAGAGTTAGAAAAGATTCACAATGTATTTCATGTGTCGATGTTACGACGGTATCGTTGGATCCATCGCATATCATTTCATCGTCAGATATTGAAATTCAACTTGATATGTCATATAACAAAGAACCGATCAGAATTTTAGCTGGAGAGGTTAAAGAATTGAGAAATAAGAGCATAGCTTTGGTGAAGGTTTTGTGGCAAAGTCATGGTGTCGAAGAGGCTACATGTCGAAGAGGTTTTGTGGCAACCTCTTTTCTGGCAAGACATTCGTGGACGAAAATTCCTAATGAGGGAGAGTTGTAGCAGACCATTTTTTGTCAAATTAGAAGAATGATTTTGAGACCACAAATTTGATGACAAAATAATTATTTTATTATTAATTTGGGGTCTATAGCATAATAGAATGGTTGTGTGAATATTTTGTCACAAAATTTTATCGTTTGAGTGTTTTTTTTATAAAAGGACTAAATCGCGTAAAGAGTGAAACTTGTGTTCTATTATATAAAAGTGTCTAATAGCTATAGAACTTTAAAGTGGAGGTCCTTATGTGGTAAATATCCCAATAATATGATAGTGGGTGATAATGGCTTGGTAATGTTGTAAATTGAATTAAGTTTAAAGGTTAATATTGGTATTTAGCAATTAAAGTTAAAATAAGTAAAATAAAACAAAATTTTCTCCCATTATCATCTTCCTCAACTAAACCTAGGGCAAGAAGAAGCCACTTTTTCTTCTTTAAATTTGGCCAAGCTTATATAGCTCATTAAGGCACAATTTTTGTTTCGTATTTAATGATTTCTATGTTTTTGAGATTATTGCAGCTTAATCTAGCTAGCCCAGGGATTAATTTGCAAGATTGTTTAAGGTTTAAGGTTTTTCCATTGATGAATGTTGGTGTATTTTGATGTTTGATGATAGAAAATGCATGCTTATTGTTAGATAAACAACATTTGTAAAGTGATTTTTGGACAAAATTGTCAATTAGGGATTAAATTATCAAATGTGTAAATTTTATGGTTAAATAGTGAAATAAATGAAAAATATGGGATGCTAGTGACTTAATTCAAATTTGGCTAGCATGGGTATAGGTTAAATTGCATGAATTTTTGTTTTTAATAGATAAGGACTAAATTGTAAAATGTTGAAGTATTAGGGGCAAAAATGTAAAGTTACAGTAATGTGCATTCCGAACTAAATCGAATAGAGCGATACTTAAATAAGTTAATTTTGATTACATTTAGATCAAGAAAAGTGAAATTTGAATTTAGATCTGGGGAAAAACAAGTTTTGGACTAGTCGATTCGTTCTGTCATTTTAGCAATCGAGGTAAGTTCGTATGTTAATAAGCATTATTATAATTGTGTTTTAAATGTTTTAATATTGAATATATTGTGTATACGACATTGTGAATATATTCGATGACGATTCGGCAACGAGAAATCTCGGTTGAACCTTTGGAATAGCTTAGGATATGGATGGCATGTCATTAGGGATTATGTGATTTGGGTGCTGGTTCGTACGTCCTACTGGTGGCTGAGTTATCTGGCATGTGTTATTGATACTCGTCATCTTGTGTGAGTAGCACTGTGTAGTTTCGTCATGACCGTCAGCTTGTGTGAGCAAACCCGTTGATAGCTCGAGAGTGAGCAGTATATGTGATATGAGATTGAGATAGCTTCGACTATATATATATATATGGCACTTAGGGTGCTAGTTTCCCGAGTATCCGATAGTATTCCGAATGGTTCAACGGGTATATTGAAGATATGAAATAGTGAGAAGTACACAAGTATCAGAAACTAAATAAGCATCGAATCTTTTGAAGTTATGAGTTTATGGTTAATTATGTGATTGAACATATGTTAACATTGTGGTTAAATGTTTTATAATATGTTGTGTTCATATTTCGAATAGTAAATGAATGGTGATTCTTTTATTATTATATCATACGAGCTTACTAAGCTTTATGGCTTACATTGTTTATTTTTTTGTGTTTTATAGTGAAATCAAAGCTAGCTCAGATTCGAAATCGTCAGAGACCTCATCACACTATCAAGCTATCACTTTGGTATTTTTGAATCTATATTTTTAGGATATAGGCATGTATAGGAGCTTTGGTCATTTTGGTATATAGTTTGGTAATGAATTTAGCCATTTGGATTGGATTGTAAATGTTTCATGTTTGGTTTTGTATATAGCCATGTGAGTTGGCTTATTTTGATTGATTTGGATGTGTATTTATGCAAATGGCCTCGTATTGTGTTGATAATTGCTATGCAAATAATGTGGTAAATGGTTGATATTTGAGAATTGGTATGTTTATGAGTTTAGAAAAAATGATGCATAATTGGAAGTGTCCACATTTATGATTTGTGAAAGTGAGGTTTAGTATGAAATTGAATGGCATATTGTGGTATTTGTGCACCTTGTATATATTGGTATTGAAATGGCATGAATTAAGCTTATTTGAGATTGGATAAATGCCTATTAATGTCATCTTTAGTTCCATTTGGTTTGGTGTAGGAGTTTGCAAATTTGGGTGGCAAGATGGCTTGGTAAGTAGCCTATTTTTGTCCACACGGGTAGAGACACAAGCATGTGTCTTAGCCATGTGTGATACACGGTCAGGTTACATGGCCGTGTGTCCCCTGGCGTTAAATTGGAAATCAAGTCAGTATGCTCCACACGGCCCAACACATGGGCGTGTGACTTGATTGTGTGGCATAAGTGTAACACCCCAAACCCAGCCCAAACACTATGACCGAATCTAGCATGTCACTAGGAAAAGGTTTAGGAAGTTTGGCTGGTTTCGGTAAGACTTTTAAGTCATTATAAAATCCTGAATTTCGTGGTTCAGTTGGAAACCCATTGTTTACTTAACTTTGGCATTTAATCAGTTAGGCTTTTGATTAGGTGCCAATTATAAACATTGAGCGGTTATTCATTTATCAAGTTTTTGATAAAATGCTTTTATTTATTCTTTTATTTTTATAAGAACCATTGTTTAGCAGGTTATAAGAAAACTTTACTTTGTAACTAAATTTTAAAAACATGTATTGAGCAGTTTGAAATTTATGAGTCCAAAATTTAAACCCCGAAAGAAAATGTCAAACTTTATAGTGGCCTTATTACAAACCCAAGTAAAAATCCTCAAAAGTTATGAATAACGCTTTAAAATAAAAAATACTCATGAGTCCATGCGTGGCCGCCTCGAGTCCCCTTCAGTTCAGTCCGATAAGCTAAAAATCACCTGCAATTGTTAAACGAAAGAGTGAGTCACAAGACTCAGTGTGCATTTATTACACGTAAATCCCCTAACGGGTCGAAGCCCCCAAACACCACCGGCTGAAGCCCAATTCATACGATGCAATAATGATTAGCATGGTAATCCAACACAGCCTCATTTTCCATCCTCTACACTCCACTTCATTTGTCCATCTACAATGCCTTTGGGGATTTCTACAATCAACCCTCCATCCGCTACACTCCAATTTGACAGTCATGCTGACAGTCATGCTGCACAAAGATAATAAAACGTGGCCTAGCCACCGATCACTATGTGACCAAATAACCGATCACTAGGTGACCAAATAACCGATCACTAGGTGACCAAACATCATTTCGTGTGACTAAGTCACTGATGTACACTTCCCCTGTATCACAGTAATAACCCGAAAACCCATGCATATTCAATGTAGTATAATAACAGATTATAAGATGTGATTCACACAATACTTCATGTAACATATAGTCACACTATCCTCGAGAATAACAAAATAAGTCATACCATACTAACCTGAAGTTTCGGTTTTACCCAACCTGGGTAGTTCAATCACCATCACCGATATTTCGGCTTCCAACCATAACACATATATGATTTGAACACAAGAAAAGATAGTGTGATAATTACACACCTGTAAATCTGAAGAACTAAGCTATCGATCTCACCAACGTCCCCACTCACAGGGATCACAACAATCTGCTTATCCCTCTCAGAAGCTGGTCCACAACCCGGTGGCCAATCTTGAACGGCGGACACCGCACGCTTCTTGAATTTAGGAGCTGGGTTTATGGGTCCAACCCCCTCCTTCGCTTGACTGGTGCTTGATTCCATAAAAATAATATTGGTCAGAAGACCAAGTTAAGCCTTTCAATAAATTAAAGATAAGGACGGACGCTTAAAATTTCAAGATTTCTTTACCTAGATTGACAAAACCCGGAGGCTATAACACTTGGATTAATAGATCACTTGATGTCCCTTGATTGATCGAATCTAATTGATCTCAAAGACCCTTCCTATATTTGGCTAAAGCACCCCAAAACGCATGATTAATGCCCTCGGTTAACAACCAACAAGAGCATAAGAAAGACTCTACAAAATATAGAAGATGCTTACCACTTAACAGGAATAAATCAATTGAGAAGATTGGGAGAAAGGGTGGCGGCTATCTAGTTCAACAAGCACAAAGGATGGAAAGGACAGTCAAAGATTCAGCTAGAACAAGAAGAACAAAGCAAAACCACAAAAGAAGATGTGATCAATAATTTCGGCCTAGAGAAGAAAAATAAGAAAGAATGATTGATGTGAACTGGGTTTCGGTTATGAAAATAATTTAAGAGGAGTATGGAGTATGAAAAAGAAAAGAGAGAAAAGGCTCTTAGGTATTTCAGATTTAAGTGGAAAGAAGGATGAGTGGAAGAATGAATGATTGCTGAAAAAGATGAGAGTGTCAAAGATGTTTTCGATCAAGAGAAAAGAAGTGGGGAAACCTCAAATGGAAGAGAAGTGAAATGATATAAGGAAGAAGGTTGCTAGATGATTCGACAATAGCTCAAAAGAGAATGGAAGAGGAGTCTAAAAACTAATTTAAGAGAGGAAAACTCAAGTACCTACTTGGAACAAAGATTCGGCACTTCCAAATTCCAAAACCGAAGAAAATACACCACCAAAAGAACCAAAATGACCTATGACCCTTAAAGACTTTCGGCACCCCCTTTTGCTAAATGAAAAAAAATTGAAAACCAACAATAGAAGGTTCGGTTACACCCTCTTTTCCCCAAATGCCAAAAATACTCATCCAAACACTCCCACAATCGGCCAACTCTCTTCTCCCACTCCAAATCCCTTATTTTCCTCCACCAAGTGCTCCCTAACACTCATTCGAATAGGTTGACCACTTCAAATCTGTAACACCCCTAACCCGAGACCGTCGTTGGAATAGGGTTTAGAAGCATTACCGAACAATAGGATCATTTCACATCACATTCACGACACAAATTCAATCATTATTAAACACATTCATATACAATCATAGTGTCCCTTAAACGAATCATTAAGACCCTAAGCATGCTTATAAACTGAGTTGGGACTAAACCGAAACACATATAAAATTTCATGAAAAATTTGAGACGTTTCTAAAATACAGGGAAGACACGCCCATGAGGGTAGGCCGTGCCTCTCCCACGGCTACATGGCACACCCGTGTGATCTCCCGTGGTTGCATACTGCCAAAATCAACACGACTAACAAGCACGCCTGTGTGATAAGGCTGTGTCCTATAAGGTCATATACTACCATTTCTCACACGACCTGAAGGCACGCCCGTGCCAAGACCGTGTACAATTTAAGCCACATTCTGCCAATTTACCCACGGTCTAAGGCACGCCCGTGTGCCCCAACCGTGTGACATTATAGGCCATTTTTGCAAGGCCAACATGCCACCCACTTAGGGTCAAACCTACAAGCAACACATACCAAAACATATCATGCACATAAGGCAACCAATAACTTACCAATATGGCTATCCAATCTATATGTTCATTTCTCATTCCAACCATAACAAATTCAATACCAAAACTTATTCTACCACAAGTTCCAATTTCACTAACCCCTATTAGCATTTATCAACTCAAAGTTGCCACTTAATAGCAAATTTATCAATCCACAAATCATGCCAAAAGATGCATCACACATATCACATTCATTCATACCAACCTATCACATATTTAGCCACATCTCATGGTTAATTACAATCTCAAACATAATTCAATTAACTAGCCTATACATGCCATATCCTAGCTATATGCATCTTTCCAAAAGTACCAAAATAGAATGTCGATAGTGTGATTACGAAGCTAACGATCCCCGATCCGAGCTAGCTTTACTGACACTGCAAGGCAGAGAACAAATCACACAGTAAGCTTTCGAAAGCTTAGTAAGTTCGTAATATAATACATATTACCCAATACTACAACGTCAATATGTATAAATATAATACCATCACATAGATAAAGGCACATCTAATCACATTATCAATCTCAACCACATACCCAATTAGCTATTCGTTCGACTCTTGAATCTATCATTAACCACATAGGTTCAAACGTACCTTGATCAACACATAGTTGCTTACCATTTATGCTACTCAATTGTTCGATATTACCTCTCGTTCAACCTTGGCTAATCCTTTGATTTATTCGCACACTTAGTGCCAATTTTACAACTTAAACATAATCATCACCGCACACTTAGTGCCAATACATTAAACCGAACTTATATCAGTAACGCACACACAGTGCCAATTCGATAAGTCGAAGCTTCTATCTTTTCGCACACACAGTGGTAATAATCTCTTTTTCATTTCCAACTTCGCACACTTAGTGCCCGTTTATCTCAATTTAGCACATAGCATTTTCAAAACTCATAGATACATATACATCCATTCAATTTATATCACAAAGACATAATTTATAACTAGTATTATATCCGAGCTTACCTCGGATGTCAAACTATCGATACGATCGATTAATCAAGCACTTTATCTTTGCCTCGATCTCAATCTGAACCTCTCCTCTCTTGGTCTATACACCTTTAAATTCAATCCATTCAATCATCAATTCATTCATTTTAATCCAAATACACATATTTTGGGCATTTTACATAATAGCCCTCACATTTTCACATTTCAACACTTTAGTCCCTATCTCACAAATCATCAAATACTCAAAATTTCATTACACTATGCTAGGCCGAATTCTCCTTAGTCTCATAGGAGTCCACACATTTCATTTATTTTACATTTTAGGCCCTCAATTTACACTTTTCACAATTAAGCCCAAAATACTCAATTTCATAAAAAATCTCAATACAAACTATGATAATCCAACACCAAGTTTTCATATTTCAAAATCAACTAGCACATAGCTCAACATTCATTAATGGCTCATGACAACACATCATCAATACATGGAATTTGAGCATGGGTTTTGTAAAGCACAAAGCAACGATTATAAAAACGTAGAAATTATCAAAAACTAACCGAAAACATACCTTGAATTAAGCTAAGTAAGTGCCAAAAATCTCAAAGCTTCAATGGCTAATTCTTTTCTCTAGTTTCGGTGGAAGAAAGATGAAATAAAAATGTCCATCAAATTGTTTTGTTTTTCATTAATAATAACTTATTAATCAAATCCCAATGTTGCCCTTTATAAAGTATATAAAACAAATACTTTTTAAGACTAATTTGTCATTTAACACTCCACTAACTTAAAAATGGTTCATTAGCAACATAAGGCTTCCTCCTTAAGAAGCCAACTACATTTAAGTACTCATAGATCTATACACATCATTTTTCTCTCTATGCAATTAAGTCCTTTCTCTTAATTCGACGCTAAAACGATCAAATCATCACATAGAATTTTCACACAGGCTATGTCACATATCATTCACACAGAAAATATCATTAAAATATTTTTACAACCTCAGATTTGTGGTCTCAAACCACTATTCCGACTAGGGTCTAATCCTGGCTGTTACAACTCTCCCCTCTTATGGATTTTTGTCCCCGAAAATCTTACCAATGAATAGTTGTGGATGTTTCTCTCTCATAGCGTTCCCAGGCTCCCACGTAGCCTCTTCAATTCTGTGTTTGTGCCATAATACTTTCACTAAAGAAATTTTCTTATTTCTCAACTCTTTAGTCTCTTGTGCCAAAATTCGGATCGGTTCTTCACTATACAACAAATCTGACTAAATCTCAACCTCAGTAGGTGCAATTATATGAGACGGGTCTGATCGATATCGTCGAAGCATTGACACATGAAACATGTTATGGATCCTTTCCACCTCTGATGGCAATCTCAATCTATAAGCAATCGGCCCAACTCGTTCAATAATCTCATACGGTCCAATGAATATCGGACTCAGCTTGCCCTTTCAGCCAAATCGAAGTATTTTATTCCATGGAGACACTTTCAAAAACACTTTATCACCAACCTCGAATTCAATATCCTTTCGTTTCAAATCTGCATAAGACTTTTGATGATCTGAGGCTGCTTTCAAACTGTAACGAACCACTTTCACTTTCTGCTCAGTCTCTTTTATAAGATCAACCCCGTGAATCTTGTTCTCACTTAGTTCGGTCCAATACAATGGGGTTCGACACTTTCGATCGTAAAGAGCCTCATATGGTGCCATTTTAATACTAGACTGAAGACTATTGTTATATGCAAACTCAATCAATGATAGATGCTTTTCCCATGTGCTTTCAAATTCGAGTATACAACATCTTAGCATATCTTCAAGAATCTGAATAATTTGTTCAGATTCACCATCTGTTTGTGGATGAAAAGCAGTACTGAAATGCAATTTTGTGCCTAAAGCATCTTGCAATTTCTTCCATAATCGTGAGGTAAATCTCTGATCTTTATCAGACACAATAGATAACGGTACTATGTGTAATCTCACAATCTCATCGATATACAGTTCAGCTAACTTATCTAAAGAATAATCGATTCTCACCGAAATGAAATGAGCTGATTTCATCAATATATTAATTAATCGCATCTTTTTTGCTCGGAGATAAGGGCAAACCCAACACAAAGTCCATCATAATCCTTTCCCATTTCCACTCAGGAATCATAATTGGTTGCAATAAACTGTATGAAACTTGATGTTCAGCCTTAGCTTACTGACAGACTAAACATTTCGACACAAAGTCAGAAATATCTCTCTTCATACCATGCCACCAATAGAACTGTTTCAAATCATTATACATTTTCGTGCTCCCTAGATGTACAGTCAAATGGCTATTGTGAGCTTCAGTCAAAATCATTTGAATCAACTCTGAATTTCTCAGAACACAAATCCGATCTCTAAATCTGAAACAATCATTATTATCAACTCAAAATTCGATCGACATCGTAATCTGCTCAACTCTTTTTGCTAACAACTCATTATCAACCTTTTGAGCATCACAAATCTGCTGTACAAACATCGACTTTACTTTCAATTCAGCTACAACCACATCTTCATCACACAGATCTATTTGATTACTCATAGCTCGCAAGGCATATAATGATTTTCAACTTAAAGCATCAGCTACAACATTAGCTTTACCCGAGTGGTAATGTATCACAAGTTCGTAGTCTTTCAACAATTCTAACCATCTTCTCTGTTGCAAGTTCAAATCATTCTGAGTCATCAAATACATTAAACTCTTATGATCAGTATATATGTGACATTTTTCACCGAATAAATAGTGACGCCAAATCTTTAATGCAAATACAATCTCAACCAATTCAAAATCATGCGTTGGATAATTCTTTTCATGCGATTTTAACTGTCTCGAAGCATAAGCGACGACTTTTCCTTCTTGCATTAGTACACAGCCCAAACCATTTAACGATGCATCACTATAGACTATAAACTCTTTACCCGATTCAGGTTGAACTAACACCAGTGCTTCTATCAACAACACTTTCAACTGCTCAAAACTATGATGACACTTTTTTGACCACTCAAATTTAACATCTTTTTGTATCAACTTTGTCAATGGAGTTGCAATCATCGAGAAGCCTTTCACAAATCGTCTATAATATCCCGCTAGTCCCAGAAAACTACGAACTTCAGACACATTTCTCGGAGGTGTCCATTCCAAAATAGCAGAGATTTTATGTGGATCGACTCGTATCTGTATCACCCTAAACCCGGCCCATACGTCATGATTGGATCTGGTATGCTACGGGTTGAAACTTGAAAAACTTTTCCTTGATTGAAGATCTTAATTGATTATAGCCGTTTAATCAAATAATTGTGAATTTTTTGAAACAACTTTAAGCATTCACGTTGATTGTGTTTGAAAAGCCCATTTATCATTTCATTTTATAATTAAGACTTTAAAAAAAACATAAGTTTATAAAAACTTAACTTAACAAAAAAAAATCAAAAACTTAAGTTGTGGAAGCCTTATTACAAAAATATTCCCGAAAATTAAAATTTAAATGAAAATAAAAAATAGTGTATGTAGATAATAATCTTGATGGCCCCTCGAGTCCGCCTCGGCTCCCATGTCCATGACCTACTGCTCATCTGAAAAGTTGGGAAAAAATAATAGGGTAAGTCACCAAGACTCAGTGTGCAAATCCCAAAAACACATAAAAGCCTTGGGCCTACAAACACACTATGGGCCTTAGCCCACAAAATGACAACAGAATATTCATGCAGCATGGCCCATCCCAAACCTAAGAGTCCATCCTCTACACACCCCCGTACCAACCTTCACACCATGGGGATTTCTACAATTAACCCTCCATCCGCTACATACCATATCGACAGCTGTGCTGCCTATCATAAAGACCGATCACTATATAACCTATGTGGCAAAGCCACAGATAGCTATGCGACCTCAGGAATACATTATAGTATTTTGACAGCTATGCTGCCTGTCATAAAGACCGATCACTATGTGACCTATGTGGCAAAGCCACCGATCACCTCGCGACCTGCTCCCCTTCCTCATATCAATCAATCCCATACCATTCATACATACATGCAAAAATCAAAACATTAAGCCATCTAAACAGATGTCAGGCTTTCACATACTTCGATACACATAGAGAAGTTTCTATAATTACGTACCTGGAATCCCTTGCCTACCCTTCTAGGTAATACGACTGTTCACATAGCCTCTCTTTTCGACTTTTAGCCCACAATATACATATAATACAAATTAATGAGTGTGATAGAGATCTGCACACTTGATTACCGACAAGACAATACTTTCTATGTTGACACTATCAGTAGCTGCTACGACCGCTAACAGTCTAAGATTTTGGTCTGAAGCTGGTCTACACCCAGTGGCCAATCCCGAACTGCTGACACCGCTCGCTTCTTAAACTTAGGGATTGGTTTAACAGATCTAATCCCCTCCTTCGCTTGATCGATATTTGATTCCACCAAAAGACCTTATCAGTTGCTACCATCAACATATGGTTAAGATTACAATTATGATAGCGAATCTAACGAAAATCTAAAGAGAACCCCTTACCCTGAAATGTCAAAATTAGAGATTAGCGATTTTTGGCTATTAGATCTAGACGATCTACTTCAATTCCCGAATGTCGTCCAACAAGAAAACACAAGAAACCAATAATCCATTAGCTTTTCGACTTTTTCTTCCAAAACCCAAAAGAGAAAAAAAAGAACAGAAGAAATCGGCACTTACCCAATCATAGAAGATTCGGCTACCCTTAGGAGTTTTTGGCTTCTTGCAAAAAATCAAAAAGAGAAGAGGATAGAAAGAAAACTATATGGATTCAACTTTTAATGAAGAGATCGGTAAAAGAGAATAGGAGGTATTCGGCTATGGAGATGAGAAGAAAGTTTAGAATTTTGGCTTTTGAAGGGAAAGATGTTGAGAAGAATTGGGTGATTTCGGCTTTGTAGAAGAAAGCAGAGAAAGAACCATCGACTTTTGGCTTTTGCATAGAAGTGAAGATGAGAGAATAGGCTTCAGAATTTTGGCTTTTACAGAGAATGGGAGAATAGAGAAACCTTAATGTCGAAAATAAAAGGGTATTCCCCTCACTTAAACATAATTTTGGCAACTACTTCTCAAAAATTGAAGATGCCCCATTCGATAACTTAAAATTAATCAACTAATGAGGGAAAATTTTGGCACCCCTATAGTATAACAAAACCGATTCCTCCTCCCCATAGTGTTGGAAATTCGGCCACCACCTTGACCAATTGATAAGTCCTAACTTTTCTCCCTTATTATTACCTGATCTCTCATCCACAAGTGACCCAAATATCACCACCTCTTCCTCCCTTTATCTGCCACATTATCAACTATATTACCTACATTATCCCATTCATTAAATCTCCTATTTTTAAGACTTGTTGCCGTCCAACCTCTTCCACTTATTTACCAAAAATAAGCTAAATTAAATTAAAAATAATTGGGCCTCATGCGACTCGAACTTGAGCCTCCACAATTGATGCCAACTCCCTGACCTCTAAGTGGCGCCATTTTGCCACTGGGCCACAAGCCCATTTATGCCTTAATTTTATAGATAATATCTTTTAATCCTCATTCTAACAGGTTTCCCTTTAAAGTGCCCAAACAGAAAATTAAACTAATACCTCGGCCCAATTCTTGAGCCCATCTTGGACCCCTAACACTTATACTAACATAACCACACATTAAACGCACAGGCCCATTAATTTAGGATGTTACAGTTCTACCCCCTTAAAGAAACTTCGGCCTCGAAATTACTTGATCCGAATAGATGGGGGTACTGCTGCCGCGTCGCCTCTTCTGGTTCCCATGTAGCCTCCTCGGAACTATGATTTCACCATAGAATCTTAACCAACGGAACCGTCTTCCTTCGTAACACTTTGACATCACGATCCAGGATTTCCACTGGTTCCTCTTCAAAGGAGAGTTTAGGTGTGACCTCAATTTCTTCCACAGGCACCACGTGAGATGGATCCGAATGGTATCGGCTCAGCACAAAGACATGAAACACATTGTGAATCTAGCTTAACTATGAAGGTAGCTCAAGCTGATAGGCCACTGGTCTGACTAGTTTCAACACCCGGTATGGTCCGATAAATCTGGGGCTTAATTTACCCTTCCGTCAAAACCTCAGCACTTTCTTCCATGGCGACACCTTCAAGAACACCTTGTCATCCACTGCAAACTCTATGTCCTTACGCTTCAAATTAGCACAGGACTTTTGTCTGTCCAAGGCTTCCTTTAGTCGAGCTCGAATTAACTCAACCTTCTCCTTTGTCTCTATAACCAACTTTGGACCCAAAATCTGATGTTTCCCTAATTTCGTCCAACAAGTAGGAGTACGACACTTCCGTCCGTACAATGCTTCATAGGGCGCCATCTGAATACTAGACTGGTAGCTGTTGTTGTAAGCAAATTCGCCATCGGTAAAAACTCTTCCCAACTACCTCTGAAATCAATGACACAACCCCTTAACATGTCCTCTAAGACCTGAATTACTCGCTCAGACTGACCATCAGTCTGAGGATGGAACGTCGTACTAAAATCCAACTTCGTACCCGACGCTTGATGCAACGCTTTCCAAAATCGTGATGTGAACCTAGGGTCTCTGCCCGATATGATCGATACTGGTACTCCATTCAACCTCACCACCTCCGCTATGTATAGTTTAGCCAATTTCTGTAAAGAGTACTCGACTCGTATCGGTATGAAATAAGCAAACTTCGTCAAGCGATCAATTATCACGCAAACCGAATCTTTCTTAGTAGGCAAGAGAGGTAGCCCACTAACAAAGTCCATTATGATCCTTAACCACTTCCATTGTGGAATCTTTATCGACTGCAACAACCCTGATAGTAACTGATGTTCTGCCTTTACCTGCTGACAGGTCAAACACTTACTCACCAATTCAGTTACCTCACGCTTTAAGCCCGGCCACTAGAACTGATCCCACAAATCCCGATACATCTTATTCCCTCAGGGGTGCATAGCGTATGAACTTCCATGTGCTTCTTACAAAATCCTATGCCTTAATCCCGGATCCTTTGGCATGCATACTCTCTCTCAAAAACATAACAGTCCTTCCTCATTCATACTGAAGCTCGTCGATCCGTCGATCCATCACTTGATCATACATGAAGCTTCTCCTTTAGCAACTCATCGGTCTGCTGCTTCTCCTTAACATGACTGAGCCATGATGGTTTCACTTGAAGTTCGGCCAATAAACTCCCATCATCGTACAACCTACGGTGAGCAAACATCGCTCTCAAGTCAGTGATTACTTTACGACTTAGAGCATCCGCCACCACATTAGCCTTACCCGGATGATACTTGATCGAGCAATCATAATCCTTTAACAACTCGATCTACCTCCTCTGCCTTAAATTCAACTCCTTCTAGGTCAAAACGTATTTTAGGCTTTTATGATCTGTATAAATAACCGATTTCTCCCCGTACAGATAGTGTCTCCAAATTTTTAAGGCAAAAACCACCGCTGCCAACTCCAAATCATGAGTGGGATTATTTGCTTCGTGCGGTCTTAACTGCCGAGATGCATACGCAACAACCTTTCCATCCTGCATCAACACGCATCCTAGTCCCGTGTGTGACGCATCACAATAAATTACAAATTCCTTTCCAGCCACAGGCTGAATCAATACCGGAGCCTCCATTAAAATCCTTTTTAACTTCTCAAAACTATCTTGATGCTTATTAGACCAGACAAACGAAACTCCTTTTCGTAACAACTTAGTCAATGGTGCCGCGATTGAAGAAAATCCCTTAACAAACCTTCGATAGTACCCGGCCAAACCAAGAAAACTCCAAATTTTTGCCACGGACCTAGGCGGCTTCCAATTCAACACCGCTTCAATTTTTCGAGGGTCCACCCTAATCCCCTTTACTGACACAACATGACTTAGAAAAGTAACTTCCTTTAGCTAGAATTTGAACTTCCTAAATTTGGCATAAAGCTGCTTCTCCCTCAGAATCTACAGAACCACTCGCAGATGTGAATCATGCTCCTCCTCCGGTCTTAAGTAAACCAAGATGTCATCAATAAAAACCAAGACAAATCGATCCAAGTAGGGTTGGAACACTCGGTTCATCATATCCATAAATGCTGCTGGTGCATTAGTCAACCCAAATGGCATCACCATGAACTCGTAATGTCCAGAGCGAGTTCTAAAAGCTATCTTATGAATATCCGCCTCCTTGACCTTAAGTTGATGGTATCCTGACCTCAGATCTATCTTTGAGAACACTGATGCCCCTTTCAGTTGATCGAACAAGTCATCAATCCTTGGCAATGGATACTTGTTCTTGACAGTCAACTTGTTTAGCTGACGATATACGCATTGAACCATCCTTCTTCTTAACAAATAACACCGGTGCTCCTCAAGGCGACACACTTCATTGAATAAACCCTCTATCCAATAACTCTAGAATTTGTGCTTTCAATTCCACCAACTCCTTTGGTGCCATTCTATAAGGAGCAATAGATACCGGCACTATTCCTAAAAGAAGATCGATTCCAAACTCCACTTCTCGATCCGGAGGTAATCCTAGAAGCTCTTCTCGTAAAACATTAGGAAATTCCTTCACCGTCCTAATGTCCCCAATTGTTAGGTCCTTGGCTTCCAAAGCCCGTACAAATATTAAAACTGCCTCACATCCTTTTCTCACCATTCTTTCCGCTCTTAGGGTAATCACCACATTCGACAGACAATTCCCCCTTTCTCCTATCACCAACGCTTCACCTCCCTTGGGGGTTCTTAACACCATACGCTTGGCTGTACAATCTAAGTTAGCTTGGTACTTCATCAGCCAGTCCATGCCTAATATTAAGTCAAACTCCCCCAATGGTAATTCCATTAGATCCTTTCAGAAAACTATTCCCTGAATTTCTAAGGGTACCTCCAGATAAAGTTTATCTACTACCACAGATTGTCCTAATAGGCTAATTATAGTCATCACCCTAGGGGTAATCGCAGAATCCAAACTTAAAGCTCAGACGCATTACTAGCAACATATGAATGCGTCGACTCAATGTCATTTAATGCAGTATAAGGAAAACCAAATATTAAAAACGTACCAGTTATAACATCCGGTGCATCAGCCTCCTCTCGATGTCTGGCAGCATAAACCAACCCCGGCTGCCTTGCCTCAGTGTTTCTTGCCCTTGACCTGGTGCTCCTCGGCCTCCACCGAACCCATTACCACCTCTGGCTGGACCACGACCCTCTACATTCTTGACCTCCTCTACCGGCCGAGTATTTCCACACTGCTGGGTCCTACCTCATCCGTGCACGAGGACGCCTCTTATCTGATGATCCGTAGATCCACACCTAAAGCACTTCCCACTGCCTGCCCAACACACACCTACATGGAACTTACCACATCGAGCACACTTTCGTGTTTGGCTAGCTGCAACAGATCTCTCAGCCCATCTGGGTCCATTCGACCTAGGTCTTTTCTGAGTACGAAGGCTATCCCTGATGATCCAAAATTTTTCTTACCTCCACCCTTATCTCTATCCCGATTCAGTTTTTTCGTCTGTCTCACCTCCTCAGCTATTTTAGCTTTCTCCATGAGCATAGCAAATTCTCGCTTCCGCTGTGGAGTTGTCAAAACACGTAGGTCATCCTTCAGTCCATCCTCAAAATAAACACATCGCTCATGTTCTGTGGGCACTATCCCTCGAGCATAACGACTAAGGCGTAAGAATTCTACTTCATATGTCGCCACCGACCTACTTCCCTGAACCAAATTCAGGAACGCTCAAAGCTTCTCATCCACATAGCTCGTTCCAATGTACTTACTCTATAACGCCGCTCTGAAGTAATCCCATGAGATATGGTCAGCCACGGTACCATCTTTAACTGTAAGCCACCATTGATAGGCTTCGTCTCGGAGAAGAGACACTACTCCTTTCAGCTTTTCCTCTTCAGTGAAGTCAAGATCATCCATTATTCGCTCCATTGCTTCCATCCAATACTCTGCTGTGCTAGGAGCTACACTAGAAATTCCCTTAAACACCTCTGCCCCATTGGCTCTAAGTCACTCCGGCACAGACTTCTGGGCTCCTATGCCCATGCCTGCTCCCGCAACTCTCTCTAAAACTTGTAACATTGCTTGAGATACAGCATCATCTCCGGCCGTCTGATCTTGAAATTCTACCTCCATAGCTGGTGGCACTGGTACCTTATTCCTTGACTCGTGACCAGACCCTACGGGTTCTGACACAACAATCCTGTCTCTACCTTGGCCACGCACACCACGTCCCCTAGTGCTCATTCTACCGTTCGCGATTTATCTGATTAGAAATTTTATGAATTATTAATACTCTCTTCCACTGATTAATAGCGGACAGTCTTATGGAAAGTAGTTTTAACAGTAGTTCTTTCGAATTCAAATTTTACCTACGAGGTTCAGTTCTCAGGTCTGTATTTCCTAATTCTAGAATACACATTCAATCAACATCCATCACACATCAACATACAAGCAGCATCCATAAACTTATATTCATCACCTAGGGGTATTTTCATCATTTCACTACCCAGGGGTATTTTCGTAATTTTATCCTACAGAGGTATTTTTGTAATTTTCCAAAATAGGGTATCTTGGTGATTTTACAAAATAGGAGTATTTTGGTAATTTTGAAATCTGGGGGTATTTCAGTAATTTTACAAACCAGGGGTATTTCAAGAAATTTTCACAAATTAAGGGTATTTAGGTAATTTTCTCAAACTTACGGTATTCTGGGTAATTTCCAAAATTAGGGGTATATAAGCAATTTTACAAAGACAGGGTGATGGTCCCTTTTCGGTTTTAGTTATAAATTTTGGCCCGTCAAGAGGTCCCCGTGGTTAAGGTGAGCAATCACTATGCACCAGTAGGATTCCAGTGAAGAGGAGGTGAGCCGCTATGGCCGCTTAAATACCAAGCTCTCCCTGGATCCAATCCTGACATGCGTCGCTGTTACCACACCCTAACCACATGACTTGTCCACGACATGTTTAATTAGAAATTAAGTTTTATGGAATTTGAAGAATTGTTTATACTAAACCAAAAGTCCATCAAGCTCTAATCATACTAGCCTACATCCCTATGGAGCCCAACAAGCCCAACATGTATATCACACAATGAGTTTAGGATACTTACTTGCGTGGATCGGGTGCCGGTAGACTCGAAGGCCATATCTCAACTAAAACTTTTCTCAAGTACATTTCAATTTTACAAACCACTACTGGACCCATTTTACAGCCCGAGTTTAGAACTTGGCTCTGATACCAAAAATGTAACACCCCAAACCCGGCCCATAAGTCATGACAGGATCTGGTATGTTACGGGTTGAAACTTGAAAAACTTTGCCCTGAAGGGTTTTGAAGATCTTAGTTGATTATAGCCATTTAATCAAATAATTGTAAAATTTTTGAAACAACTTTAAGCATTCACGTTGATTGTGTTTAAAAAGCCCATTTATCATTTCATTTTATAATTAAAACTTAAAAAAAAATAAGTTTATAAAAACTTAACAAAAAATAAATAAATTGAAAACCTAAACTATGGAAGCCTTATTACAAAAATATTCCCGAAAATTAAAATTCAAATGAAAATCTGAAAACAGTCTATGTAGATAATAATCTTGATGGCCCCTCGAGTCTGCCTCGGCTCCCATGTCCACGATCTACTGCTCATCTGAAAAGTTGGGGAAAAATAATAGGGTGAGTCAACAAGACTCAGTGTGCAAATCCTGAAAACACATAAAAGCCTTGGGCCCACAAACTCATTATGGGCTTTGGCCCACACAATGGCAACAGAATATTTCATGCAACATGGCCCATCCCAAACCTAAGAGTCCATCCTCTACACACCCCCGTACCAACCTTCACACCGTGGGGATTTCTACAATCAACCCTCCATCCGCTACACACAATATCGACATCTGTGGTGCCTGTCATAAAGACCGATCACTATGTAACCTATATGGCAAAGCCACCGATCGCTATGCGACCTCAGTAATACATTATAGTATTTCGATAGCTATGCTGCCTATCATAAAGACCGATCACTATGTGACCTATGTGGCAAAGCCATTGATCGCCTAGTGACCTGCTCCCCTTCCTCATATCCCATCCCATACATACATACATGCAAAAATCAAAACATTAAGCCATCTAAATAGATCTCAGACTTTCACATACTTCGATACGCATAGAGAAGTTTCTATGATTACGTACATGGCATCCCTTGCCTACCCCTTCTGGGTAATACGACTGTTCACATGCCTCTCTTTCCGGCTTTTAGCCCACAACATACATATAATAGAAATTATAGAGTGTGATAGAGATCTACAAATCTGATTACTGATAGGACAGTACTTTCTATGTCAACACTATCTGTAGCCGCTACGACCGCTAACAGTTTAAGATGTTGTTCTGAAGTCGATCCACAACTCGGTGGCCAATCTCGAACTGCTGACACCACTCGCTTCTTAAACTTAGGGATTGATTTAACAGATCCAATCCCCTCCTTCGCCTGATCGATATTTGATTCCATCAAAAGACCTTATCAGTTGCTACCATCAACATATGGTTAAGATCACGATTACGATAGCGAATCTAACGAAAATCTAAAGAGAATCCCTTACCTTGAAATCCTGAAATTAGAGACTAGTGGTTTTCGGCTTTTAGATCTAGACGATCTACTTCAATTCCTGAATGTCGTCCCACAAGAAAACACAAGAAACCAACAATCCATTAGCTTTTCGGCTTTTTCTTCCAAAACCCAAAAGAGAAAGAAGGGAACAGAAGTAATCGGCACTTACCCTATCACAAGATATTCGACTACGCTTAGGAGTTTTCGGCTTCTTGCGAAAAATCAAAAAGAGAAGAAGATAGGAAGAAATCTATATAGATTCGACTTTTAGTGAAGAGATTGGCAAAAGAGAATAGGAGGTATTCGACTATAGAGATGAGAATAAAGTTTAGAATTTTAGCTTTTGGAGGGAAAGATGTTGAGAAAAATTGGGTGATTTCGGCTTTGTAGAAGAAAGCAGAGAAAGAACCATCGACTTTTGGCTTTTGCACAGAAGTGAAGATGAGAGAATAGGCTTAGGAATTTTGACTTTTACAGAGAATGAGAGAATAGAGAAACCTTAATATCAAAAATAAAAAGGTATTCCCCTCACTTAAACATAATTTTGGCAACTACTTCTCAAAAACTGAAGATGCCCCTTTCGATAACTTAAAATTGATCAACTAATGAGGGAAAATTTCGGCACCTCTATAGTATAACAAAAACCAATTCCTCCTCCCTTAGAGTTGGAAATTCAGCCACCACCTTGATCAATAGATAAGTCCTAACTTTTCTCCCTTATCATTACCTGATCTCTCATCCACAAGTGACCCAAATATCACAACCTCTTCCTCCTTTTATCTACCACAATATCAGCTATATTACGTACATTATCCTATTCATTAAATCTCCTATTTTTAAGCCTTGTTGCCGTCCAACCTCTTCCACTTAATTGTCGAAAATAAGCTAAATTAAATTAAAAATAATTGGGCCTCATGTGACTCGAACTTGAGCCTCCACAATTGACGCCAACTCCCTGCCCTGTAAGTGGCACCATTTTGCCACTGGGCCACAAGCCCATTTATGTCTTAATTTTACAGATAATATCTTTTAATCCTCATTCTAACAGGCTTCCCTTTAAAGTGCCCAAGCAGAAAATTAAACTAAGACCTCGGCCCAATTCCTGAGCCCATCCTGGACCCGTAACACTTATAGTAACATAACCACACATTAAACGCACAGACCCATAAATTCAGGATGTTACAGTATCCCATTAGTGGATACAATATGCCCCAGAAAACTGACCTCAGGTAACCAAAATTCACACTTGCTAAACTTTGCATACAACTGTTTCTCACGTAGAGTTTGTAGCACGACTCTCAAATGCTCAGCATGTTGCATCTCATCACTCGAATAAATCAAAATATCATCGATGAACACCACCACGAAGCGATCCAAATATGGTCTGAATATTCGATTGATCAAATCCATAAACACTGCAGGGGCATTTGTTAGTCCAAAAGGCATCACTAAGAATTCATAATGTCCATACCTTGTTCTGAATGCAGTTTTTGGCACATAGGATTCTTTAACTCTCAACTGATAGTAGCCCGATCTCAAATCTATCTTAGAAAATACTGTAGCTCTCTCAACTGATCAAATAAATCATGGATCCAAGGTAACGGATATTTTTTCTTTATCGTCACTTTGTTTAATTGTCGATAATCGATACACATTCTCATAGTTCTATCTTTCTTTTTTCACAAATAATACAGGAGCTCCCTAGGGTGAAAACTCAGTCGTGCGAATCCTCTGTCAGTCAATTCTTGCAATTGAGATTTCAACTCTTTCAATTCTGTTGGTGCCATTCTGTATGGAGCTATCGAAATAGGAGCAATTCCTGGCACTAACTCAATACCAAATTCGACTTCTCTAATCGGAGGTAATCCCGGTAACTCTTCTGGAAATACATCTAGAAATTCACATATCACAGGCACAGATTCAATTTTCTTTTTCGACACCTTTGTATCAATCATGTATACCAAATAAGCTTCACAACCTTTTCTCACATAGTTCATAACTTTCATCACAGATACAACAAGTGGTAATCCTTTCACATCACTAGACTCAATTCGAACTATCGCACCATTCTGACTCTTCACTTCAACATTCTTTCTCTTACAATTCACAATGGCATTATGCAAAGTGAGCCAGTCCTTTCCCAGAATTATGTCAAATTCATCAAATGGTAGCAACATCAAATTGACCGGGAAACATAAATCACGAAACATCAACAGGCAATTCTTGCACACTTTATTCACCAAAATACACTTGCCTAAAGGGTTCGATACTCTAATCACAAATTTAGTAGACTCAACAGGCAGAGTCTTATTCGATACTAAATTCATACACACATAGGAATGAGTTGATCCAGGATCTATCAATACAATGACATCAGTATCAAATAAAGTGAAAGTGCTAGTGATCACGTCTGGAAGATGATGCTTCCTCTCGTGCACGTATAGCATAGGCTCGGGAGGTGCTCTTGCTTTTGACCTTACAGTTGTATCAGTCATTCCTCTCTGACCTTCATTCACATTTCTGATGCTCCTGGGTGGTCTACCTCTGGCCGTCACAATACTTGGTCTTTCGTTCTGAACATTTTCTTCTTCGACCATCTTTGGGCAATCTCGGATAAAATGATCTTGGGATCCACACTTATAGCATGTTCTATTGTTATACTTGCCCCAGCATTCTCCCACATGTCGTCTCCCAGATTGTCTACATTCGGGCTTGTTACTCTTAACACTGCCAACACTTGTTTCATTCGAAGCTTGAATTCGTAAACCAGTACTTTGTCTCGAATGATCTTTATTTGAATGTCCAAACAAGGCATTTGAACGATTGCTTGCATCTTTATGTCTCTTTCCTGAAGATTGAGAGAACTTATTCATCGATCTCTTTCTTTCATCACAAGCCTCAGAATCAACTTTCTTATTTTCTTTACTGAGCTCCTCAGCCTTGCATGCTCTTTCGACTAATACAACAAATTCATTTATATCCAGTATTCCAACCAACAACTTAATGTCTTCATTCAATCACTCTATAAAACATTTATACATAGTAGCTTCAGTCGAAACACATTCCCTTGCATATTAACTCAATCTTATGAATTCTCGCTCGTACTCAGTAACAGACAAACGACCCTGTTTTAGCTCTAAAAACTCCTTACGTTTTTTAACAATAAAGCGTTGACTGATATACATCTTTCTAAACTTGGATTGAAAGAATTCCCAAGTTATTCTCTCACTCGAAACTACAGATATCAAAGTTTTCCACCAGTTGTAAGTCGTATCTCTCAACAAGGAAATTGCACTCTTCATGGTTCAACGACATCTCATCAAATACTCTGATTGTATTTTCAAGCCAAAACTCAGCTCTCTCAGCATCATCAACAACTGCGGCCCTAAACTCTTCGGCCCCATACTTGCGAATCTTATCTACAGGTGGTTTATTCAATCTGTTCGGATCCACAACTTGTGGCACAACAGATACTTACGGGGGTGGAGGTTGTGGAGCAGTCGGATTTGTTCTAACAAATTTTGAAAACCATTCACTCATCATACAGAAGAAGGCTTGCTTAGCCTCACCTCCCTCACTACTATCATTCGGCCTAGACGTGGCCGGCGCTGTCCCTTGAGCGGGAGCAGGCGCATTACTCTCTACATCGTCAGGAACTGCTCGATCAGGATCCATTACTATATTAAAACACATTTCAATTGTCAGATTTCACCATACTAATGTAATTTCACAATATGGCATGTATAGCTAGACTTACACACGCTACGTTAGTCTGAGAATTGGCTAAACCGTAGCTTTGATACCAATAAAATTGTAACACCCCTAACCCGAGATCGTCTCCGGTAAGGGTTTAGAAGCATTACCGAACAATAGGATCATTTAACATCACATTCATGACACAAAGTCAATCATCATTAAATATATTCATATGCAATCATAGTGTCCCTTAAACGAGTCATTAAAACCCTAAGCGCTTATAAACTGAGTCGGGACTAAACCAAAACACATATAAAATTTCATGAAAATTTTGAAACTTTTCTAAAATACAGGGGAGACACGCCCATGGGGGTAGGCCGTGCCTCTCCCACGGCTACATGACACACCTGTGTGATCTCCCCGTGGTTACATACTGCCAAAATCAACACAGCTAACAAGCAAGCCCGTGTGATAAGGTCATATACTGCCAGTTCTCGCATGCCCGTGCCAAGACCATGTACAATTTAAGCCACATTCTGCCAATTTACTCACGGTCTGAGGCACACCCGTGTGCCCCAACCGTGTGACATTATAGGCCATTTTTGCAAGGCCAACATGCCACCCACTTAGGGTCAAACCTACAAGCAACACATACCAAAACATATCATGCACATAAGGCAACCAATAACTTACCAATATGGCTATCCAATCTATATGTTCATTTCTCATTCCAACCATAACAAATTCAATACCAAAACTTATTCTACCACAAGCATAATTCATTCCCAATTTCACTAACCCCTATTAGCATTTATCAACTCAAAGTTACCACTTAATAGCAAATTTATCAATCCACAAATCATGCCAAAAGATGCATCACACATATCACATTCATTCATACCAACTTATCACATATCTAGCCACATCTCATGTCTAATTACAATCTCAAACATAATTCAATTAACTAGCTTATACATGCCATATCCTAGCTATATGCAGCTTTCCAAAAGTACCAAAATAGAAAATCGATAGTGTGATTACGAAGTTGATGATCCCCGATTCGAGCTAGCTTTACTGACACTACAAGGCAGAGAACAAATCACACAGTAAGCTTTCCAAAGCTCAGTAAGTTCGTAATATAATACATATTACTCAATACTACAATGTCAATATGTATAAATATAATACCAGCACATAGATAAAGGTACATCTAATCACATTATCAATCTCAAGCACATACCCAATTAGCTATTCATTCAACTCTTGAATCTATCCTCTTGAAAGAGAGGGGTGCCTTCGAACAGCGGACACGGTGGTGCATGGTCGTCAATCACTCGTCTTAGTAAGGTGTTGGGTTAAGTCCCGCAACGAGCGCAACCTTCGTGTTTAGTTGCCACCGTTGAGTTTGGAACCCTGAGCAGACTGCCACATAGGTTCAAACGTACCTTGATCAACACATAGTTGCTTACCATTTATGCTACTCAATTGTTCGATATTACCTCTCGTTCAACCTTGGCTAATCCATTGATTTATTCACACACTTAGTGCCAATTTTACAACTTAAACATAATCATCACCGCACACTTAGTGCCAATACATTAAACCGAACTTATATCGGTATCGTACACATAGTGCCAATTCGATAAGCCGAAGCTTCTATCTTTTCGCACACACAGTGGTAATCATCTTTTTTTTGTTTCCAACTTCGCACACTTAGTGCCTGTTTATCTCAATTCAGCACATAGCATTTTCAAAACTCATAGATACATATACACCCATTCAATTTATATCACATAGACATAGTTTACAACTAGTATTACATCCGAACTTACCTCAGACGTCGAACTCTCGATACGGTCGATTAATCAAGCACTTTATCTTTGCCTCGATCTCAATCTAAACCTCTCCTCTCTTGGTCTATACCCAGTTAAATTCAATCCATTCAATTACCAATTCATTCATTTTAATCCAAATACACATATTCAGGGCATTTTACATAATAACCCTCACATTTTCACATTTTGACACTTTAGTCCCTATCTCACAAAATCATCAAATACTCAAAATTTCATTACACTATGCTTAGGTTGAATTCTCCTTAGTCTCATAGGAGTCCACACATTTCATTTATTTCACATTTTAGTCCTTTAATTTACACTTTTCATAATTAAGCCCAAAATACTCAATTTCATCAAAAATTTCAATATAAACTGTGATAATCCAACACCAAGTTTTCATATTTCAAAATCAACTAGCACATAGCTCAACATTCATCAATGGCTTATCACAACACATCATCAATACATGGAATTTAAGCATGGGTTTTGTAAAACACAAAGCAACGATCACAAAAACGTAGAAATTATCAAAAGCTAACTGAAAACATACCTTGAATTAAGCTAAGTAAGTGCCAAAAATCTCAAAGCTTCAATGGCTATTTCTTTTCTCTAGTTTCGATGGAAGAAAGATGAAATAAAAATGGCCATCAAATTGTTTTGTTTTTCATTAATAATAAATTATTAATCAAATCCCAATTTTGCCCTTTATAAAGCATATAAAACAAATACTTTTTAAGACTAAATTGTCATTTAACATTCCACTAATTTAAAAATGGTTCTTTAGCAACATAAAGCCTCCTCCTTAAGAAGCCAACTACATTTAAGTACTCATAAATCAGCGCACAGCATTTTACTCTTTATGCAATTAAGTCCTTTTCTCTTAATTTGACACTAAAACGATCAAATCATCACACAGAATTTTCACACAGGCTATGTCACATATCATTCACACAGAAAATATTATTAAAATATTTTTATGACCTCAAATTTGTGATCTCGAACCACTATTTTGACTAGGGTCTAATCCTGGCTGTTACAAAATCCCCCCATCACCTCTCATCCACTCATTCAAACACCCTTAACTACTTCAACACCCCCTCCAAGGTCCCTAGCCGACACTACTACCTCCAATCGATGCCAAAAATAATTTTTCAAAATGCAATCCATGCAGCTCGAACCTGCCCCTTCTCTACTCCTCTGTGGCGTCATCTCCAAGCACCCAAGGTAGTGCCTCCTTGCCATCTTACCACCTTCTTACTTATGCTACCAAAACACAAACAAATACCCTTAAGCCTTGCCTCGGCCAAATCTCCCCTAAAGTGCCAAAAATAAAAAATTTTACTGAGGCTCAGACTTACCCTCGAGCCTCCCCAGGACCCCCAAACACACTCAACAACCTACAGAGCATACACTACACATAGAGACAAGATAAAAGCAATGCTCCTAAAACCTAGATGTTACACTAAGTCATTATACCCTACAGGTTTGGCACGGCCTGGCACACGGGTGTGTGTGGCCATCTCGAAGGGCACACGGGCTGGTCACACAAGCGTGTGGTTGGCCTTGTGACCCAAGTCAGAGAGTTACACGGGGTCAGACACGGGCTGTGACATGGCCATGTGATCCTATTTTGAATGTCCACACGGCCTGTGACACGGGTGTGTCTTTGGCCGTGTGAGACACACGGCTCGGCCATGTGGGCGTCTGTCCCTTGTATTTCATAAAATTTTTTAATTTTTCTAGAAATTTCATAAGTTATCGGTTCAGTCTGGAACCACCCCAAATGCATGTTTAGGGCCTCGTAGGCTCGTAATAGGGACAATGTGAATGATTTTAAATGATGTTTATTTGAAATTCGAAAATGTATGTGAAATGTATGGTTATTTGTGAAATAAGTTTGGTAATGCTTTATAACCCGATTCAGTGTTGAGTACAGGTGAGGGGTGTTACAACCCATGTAACATCCCAAACCCGGCCTGGACGTTATAGCCAAATCTGGCGATGTCACATGGTAGTATGTTAGAAAACTATAACTTTGCTTAAAAAAATTTTCGTATAGAAATCCTTATTATGCTTTATTAATTCAAAAATCGTGATTTTAACTCAATTGTTGGTTTTCAAAACATTATACATTGCGGAAGCTTTTTAAACAGTTTGTGTCTCTGTGGGTATTTTGCTAAAACACATGCATTTCTTTTTAAAACCCCTATTTTACCTACTTCTAGCAGATATAAACAGAAAACATTATAAAATCCAAATTTTAGGTAAAAATCCATCGAGGCCATTATTATTGAAAAACACCCCAAATAAAACTGAAAATCGTAAATAAGTATCAAATAACAAAAGGAGTCGTGTAGCCACTGCTACGTCCTCCGCTACACCGATCCGCCTATGTTGGGGATTTCCTGTACAGATTAAATAAAAGGGGTGAGTTTACGTAAACTCAATGTGTAATCCCCGTGCAAAGAAACACACAATAACAGAAAATCCTACCCAACCAGCCTGTACAATCCATCTCCATCCAACCCTACACTCCATCTGGGGATATAATCGACCCACCCATCCCTACACTCCAAGTAGTACCGGTTGCGGCACTAAACAGTAGTTTGCAACTCAAATGCCAGTAAGTTAGGCTCAAAGCCTTTCGGCCACTTCCTCCAATCAATATCAATCCCCAACCTAATGCAATGCATCATACAGTTATGTCATGCCCAATCATGGTATATCACATTTATATATATAGTACAAACAGTATGCTCAATGTATAATCATTTAGTTAGGAGTCTAAGTAACCCTACCAACCCTACAGTAGGTTCACAGTCGTCTATGGCGTCCCGTGTAACCTTAGCAATAAATCAGTGAAAATGGGCTCACACACCAACGTTGTCTGCCCGTGTGGGGCCACACGCCCGTGTGGCCTACACGGCCCAATTGGTAGAGCTTGTGTCTCACACACGACTTTGTTCGGTCATCACACGATCGTGTCACCTGCACATGACCTGGCTCGTCGATCACACGGCCTTGTTGTAGCTTACAGCCTTGCACACGGCCTACCACACGGGCTAGCACAGGCTAGTGTGGCGTCAATAGAGAACTTTTTTGGCTTCTCGCTGAGACGCGATTTTAGTGTTTGGGGAACACACCTATTATGGTTTGATACTGAACTGAACCCCAAACACTCTAGAACCTATATTCAACCAAAATACCATTCAATTAATCACTTAATTCGTGATTCTAAAAACTACCATCAGAAGGAACACTCCCTTTAATCTAACGAAGTCCTTACCTTAAGCAAGTAGCGGTAATTTCGCAACACTCAAGCCCTGATTTGCTGACCACCGCCTCTTATCTTCAACCTAAATACCAAAAATCAACCCCTATTAACAAAATATTCGTTACCAATATGAACCACACTTAAACAACTTACCAACAAAACTCAAGAGCGCGAGGACTATGATCCTCAGACCCTTGCTTGCAGAAAGAACGAATAAGAATAAAAATAAAAGAAACAGTAATGATAGAGAAGTTGAGAGGAGAATTTCGATAGGGAGAGTGGAAGGGAAAAACATGTAGATTTTTGGGAAAAAGAAAAGATTGACATAATATACGATAACCACCCTTAATCACTTATTTTTCTGTGAAAAAACATCCACTACACTCCCATTATCCATAAAAAACACAACATTTTACTACACTTCAAACTCTTCCCCATAATCACACAAAAATAAATCCAAAGCAGGGAATCGAACACAGGACCTCCAACACTCTAACACTTCACTTAACCACCAGACCAGCAGGCCCATTCTGATATATTTTTACCAACTTTAAACTAAAAGCCAACTGACCCCCAGTGAGATCTTATTCATAAAAATGCCAAAATTTACCCAAGTTGTGACTTGAACTTGGGACCTCACACGCACACCAGAACACATAACCACTGAAGCAGACAGATATTTGTGTGTCAATTTTACAAAAGAAAAAATTAAAATAATTGGGGCGTTACAACTCAACCCCCTAAAAGAAAATTTCGTCCTCAAAATTTACCTGACCAGAATAGATGACGATACTGCTAACGCATCACATCCTCAGGCTCCTATGTGGCCTCCTTTGAACAATGATTACGCCAAAGAACTTTAACCAATGGAATGGACTTTCTTCTAAGAACCTTTATATCTCTCGCTGCAATATCTAAACTGGCTCCTCCTCAAATGTCAGATCTAGCCTAACCTCGATCTCCTCAACAGGGACGATGTGCAGAGCGATTGCGCCTCAACATAGGGACATGGAACATGTCATGAATCTGATCTAACTTTGGAGATCACTCAAATTGGTTGGCAACTGGTCCTATGCACTTCAATATGCGGTAAGGCCCAATAAACCTAGGCTCAACTTGCCATATTGTCCAAACCTCAGTACCTTCTTCCATGGCGAGACCTTGAGAAAAATGAAGTCCCCTATAGAATGCTCAATCTCTTGATGCTTCATATCCACATAGGACTTCAGTCTGTTTGATACCGCTTTCAGTCGGTCTCGAATCAATCTAACCTTGTCCTCAGTATCAGAAACTAGTTTAGGGCCCAGAACACGCCGCTCGCTTAACTCAGTCCAACATAAAGGTGTACGACATTTACGACCATATAATACCTCGTACAGTGCCATCTGAATGCTAGACTAATAGTCGTTATTATAAGCAAACTCTACTAGCAGCAGATACTCCTCTCAACTACCTCGAAATTAATCACACAACTTCTCAACATGTCCTCCAGTATCTGAATCACCCACTCTGATTGACCGTCAGTCTGAGGATGGAATGCAATACTGAAGTCCAATCTGGTACCCAGAGCTTCATGTAACTTCTTATAAAACTGAGACGTGAAGCGAGGATCCCTATTAGATATTATCAAAATCGATACCTCATGCAGCCTCACTATCTTAGAGACATACAATTTAGCCAGCTTTTGTAGGGAGTAGTCAATACAAACCGGTATGAAATGGGCAGACTTGGTCAATCGATCCACAATGCCCATATTGAATCCTTCTTAGTGGGTGTGAGGGGTAACCCACTAACGAAGTCCACAGTCACTCACTCCCACTTCCAAAGTGGAATCTTAATTGGCTGAAGCAACCCTGAAGGTAACTGATGCTCGGCCTTAACTCTTTGACATGTCAAACATTTACCCACAAAGTATGTAACCTCTCGCTTAAGACCTAGCCACTAGTATAACTCACGAAAGTCTCGATACATCATGCTTCCGCCAGGATGCATAGCATAAGGGCTACTATGCGCCTCTCACAGTATACACTGCCTCAACTCAGTATCCTTCGGTACATAGATTCTCCCATGAAAACAAAGTACCACTTCGTTATTCAATCCAAAATCCATAGTATCTCCACTTCCAATCTGTCGGAAGCAAAGACCTAAGGACTTGCCCTTCAACTGTTTTCCCTTAATCTGCTCTATCCATGTCGATTTAACATGAACCTCGGCCAACAGACTACCATCATCAAATAAACTGAGATGAGAAAACATTGCTACTATTGGATGGGCCAAAGTGGATGGGCCAGTCAGAACTGCGCCCCCTGTTGCTACTATTGGGTTACCACCTTGTGCTATTTGTAGGAAAGGTCAAGTGGGCGAGTGTTGGAGGAGGATGGGAGCTTGTCTAAGTTGTGGCTCCATTGAACACCATCTCAGAGAGTGTCCTCGAAGACCGGATCAGATACAAATTTTTGGTAAGGGTGATGTACAGCCATCTAGGGGTGGACAGCAGCTGCCTAGAGGCCATGGACAGGCTAGGGGTGGAAATAGTTTGGGTCATGGAGCTCCAGGTAGAGGTGCTGGTCATGCAGAGGTGAAGTAACCAGTTTTGGTTTATGCAGCACGTCACCGATAAGACAGAGACGCTCCAGATGTGAATATTGGTACGTACTTTACCCATAGTGTACTATTTACCTACTTTGAAATTAGGATCAGAATGCGCAGTAAAAGCGTAGTGGTGTAACCTATGTTGTGCATCTATTAAATAGTTGAAAATTTCAAGGACGAAATTTGTTTAAGGGGTAGAATTGTAACACCCCAAATTTTGGGCCTAGAAGAATTGGGCCTTGGGCATGGGAGCGTTTAAAATTCTTGAGAACAAGAAAGCGACACAATTGCATGTTGGTGTGATGGTTAAGTGATTTTGGAGTGTTTGGGGGTCTTGGTGAAGTCTTGGGTACATACTTATAGAAATTTTTTATTTTTAGCATTAGGGGAACCCTGACTCCTAGTATTAAGCCTTTTAAATAATTATGATTAAAAAGGGACACAAAGAAAGCCTGTGGTGGAGTGGCAATGTGGAGTCACAAGGGTGACAAGAAGGTTAGAGGTTCGAATCTTTGATTGCATTGTTTGAGCACTTATTTTGCACTTGTGGTTGGCAAGAGGTTGAGTTGAATTGAACTCTAGTGGAGAAGGTTTGAATTGGTCGAGTGAGGGATTTAAGGAGTGGATTATGGAGTGATAAGAGGAGGAAATCAAGGGGATTTGATTTGTTAAGGAGTTGGAGCCGAAATGGACAATAGGTAGGCACAGGTTTCGGTTTTAGCCATTTTATTTTCGGGTGTTGGAGTGTTGTTTTTGTGATAGTTGATATTTTTATTAGTGTAAGTTCTCTCGTTTTCTTTTTCGTTTTGTCCCTTTTGGCCACTCGGTTTCAAGACTCTTTATTTTTGGGTTCACTTTGTTTTTAGCCAAAATAGCATCATCATTTAGGTCATTCTTGGTGCCAAATATACTTCTTCAACCTTAGGCTGATTTATTTCACATTCATCTCTTCACAATTTCTTTTCCTTCCTTTCTTACCTTTTCATCTCTAAACTGAATCCTTCTTCCTGCTCTCTCAAATTTATGCAGTGCTACTCATTTTCATAAAGCCGAATACTTTCACTTTGCCTATTGAGAATCTTTAGTCGACTTCTACACTTTTCTTCTTCTATCTTCTTTATTTTTGTCACCCATCTCCAATCCCCTTAGTTTCAAATCTTTGACTATTTAGCCAGTGAGCTCGAGTTAGAGATCTCTCCTCTTTGCCGAATGTGATAGTAAGTTATGGTTAATGTTTTTAACGATTTTTGGTATTGATGGTATTCCTCTTTATCTGCTGAATCTCCCTTTCTTATATTGATCGATGATTGGTTTGTTTAAGGTTTCTCGAGGTGTAATTAAATGGCAAGTGATTAGTAGTAGCAGACTTCTTACTCTAAGGTTTCGATCAAGGTAAGTACTCAGTCGAGGAATCATAGGTAAGGCTGAATGTTAGTTCTTGCTTGGGCATGTGTTTTCGTTGAATTAGCATATGATTAACTCTAGTTAGTAATTAATGTTAACTAATAGATTACGTTTGCGGTTCAGATAAGCCACGAGGAGGGGGAATCGATTCTTAACCAAGCGATCTAAGGAAAATGATAGGCCGTTATTATTCAGTCAAGGTAGGTAGTGGTTAATCGTTTGGGGAATAAGTGTTGTGATCTTTAAAGATGAAAAGGCTAACTATACCCCTTGACTGAATATAGGTTTATTACTAAGGGCTTGGAAGTACGCTTCATAAACTAGGTGTGTACACACACCACTCCAAGTAGATCGACAAATACTGAAATCCCGAAGTGCTGAGAAGTCAAAAGGTCGAAAGTATGGCTATGACTATCACACGAGTGCACGAACGCGCGTGTGGATAAGTCGATACAATGGCAGAGGTCACCTTGAGCATCACGTGGTCTTAGGTCATATTTGGGGCCAAATGGATCGGAATGGGCCAAGTGGGCCCAATTGGCCCGTGGGGCCTACACGAGAATTTTAAGGATGGATAGGAAATAATGAGTCGGCCATGATGATCACACTGCCAAAGGCAGTTTTGGGCTAAATGGGCCACATGAGCGTAATACCCTAATATTTGTAAATTAACCATAATACCCCTGTAGGGTTAATTGACCGTAATACCCTTATACAGTGAAATGACTGAAATACCCTCATAGGGTAAAATGACTGTTGTGCCCTTGAAGGGCAAAATGAGCAAAGTGCCCCTACATGTTTTATGATTTTTATTGTATGCTATTTATAGCATGTCTTCATTCATGTGATATTATGCTGCATGGGGAATGGGATTATTGATTTGGAGGAAATATATGATTTGTTAGGGTCACTGATAAACCGTAAAAGTAACATATTTTAGACCCGCATTTAGTATGCTTTTGGATGATTTAGCCCTTAATTTATGTAAAAAGGTACTTTTAATCCTTTCTTTTCATGTTTATACTCAGGAAAGCAGCCGAGAACAAAAAGAACAAGAAACAGGCTTAAAATAGGCCAATTTGGGCCAAAGAGGAAATCGACACGGCCTAGACATCAAGCCACACGACCGTGCATCGTCAAAATACTTCACACGGCCTGCCCCCCGATTTACACGGTCGTGCCTCAAACAACAGAATTGAAACATGGTCCAAACACGATTTACACAGTCGTGCCTCAAACAACAGAATCGAAATACGGCCCAACCATGATTTACACGGGCGTGTGCCCTGGTCGTGCCTCTGCCGCGGTAGAGAGGAATTTCACTCAGATTTGGATACTTTGAGGCAAAAAAACACTTTCCAAAGCTTATTCAAACACCGAATAGGAAGTATACTTCAATTAGGACACTTAGGGACCAAGTAAAGCATTTTAAAAGTCTATATAAACACCCTAAGTGTATCCTGAAGGGGGTGGAGCGAGGCCAAAGAGCCAAAGCCAGAGCAGTTCAATTCAGGGAATTACTCAAAGATAGCTAGCTGATCCATCTCAAGAAGCTGGAATTATACTCAAGACGATGAATTTCTCCTTCAATTTCATCAGGGGGTTTTAGGGATTTCTTATGTTTTGTTTTATCATTTCTCTTGAGATGTTTTCTTTATTCATTATGAACTAAACCCTTCAGATACCTGAAGGGGATGAAACCTATATGAATCTTGTTACAGATTTTTTTAGATTAGGGTGAAACCTAATATGGGAGTCCATAGATCGAGTTACTGCTATTCTAGGGGGTTATTATAAGAGAACGAGAGTTCCACTAATTAACATAGGGTTAGACTTTATTCCCCTTGAGAGAGGGTTTAATATATGTTAGGGAGTCTTACGGATCAAACTAAGTGAATAAATAGTATGGTTCAGTGTTAAATAACAAGTGAAGTCTAGGTGGATTCTTCCTGAGGATATCATCGTGATCAACTGAGTTTTTCATCAAGTTGTTTCCTAATTCGTTCTTTTTGTCTTTAGCTTAGTAGTCGTTAAATTAGATTAAATCAACCAATCACTCCATATTTTAGGCTAAATAATAAAAAGAAAGTGAGTATTAGTACTTTTAGTTCATTTTGGTTCGATAATCTGGTCTTGCCTAAGCTATAATACTGTTCGATAGGTACAATTGCCTTTGTCAGAGTTAGTTTTCAGGATCGATCTCATTCATTATAAATTTTAAAACTCGACAAAACAACGATCAAGTTTTTGGCACCGTTGCCGGAGAACTAAAATATTAAGAAAACTCTATTTTTATTACTTTAGCCATTATTTTTTTTAAATTTCGTAATTTATTTTATATTACATACTAAATTTTCTTTCTTTCCTTTCCTAGCAGGTACCTCTAGTTTATGACTAGGAGGAACCCGAGAGGACCACTAGTATACGATAGTGATATCGAAGCTACCGCACGTAGGAATCGCAGAGAAATCAGACAAGCCCTAAATTACACAGAGGAAGATCAAGAAGACAGATCCAATCCTACTAAAGGGATGGACGAGAATAACCCACTAGCACCGGATGTGCGAGAAAATAATGCTCTACGCACAATGTTTGATTATACTAAACCACATTTGACAGGAGCGAAATCGAGTATTTTTAGGCCTACTATAGCTGCTAATAATTTTGAATTAAAGCCTAACACAATACAAATGATTCAATAATTTGTCCAATTTGATGGATTATAGGACGAAGATCCAAACACTCATATAGCTAATTTCTTAGAGTTCTGTGATACCTTCAAAATAAATGGCATTTCTGATGATGCCATACGTATCTGGTTATTTCCCTTTTCATTAAGGAATAAAGGCAAATAGTGGTTAAACTCATTACCACGAGGGTCAATCACTACATGGGGCGTATGACAAAAATTTTATTAAAATATTTTCCACCTACCAAAAACAAATGCAAATTACTAATGAAATCTCTTCTTTTGTGCAGATGGATTTAGAAATGTTATATGATGCATGGGAGAGATACTAGGATCTCTTGAGGAGGTGTCCACACCATGGTCTACCCTTGTGGCTACAAGTCTAAACTTTCTATAATGGTGTAAACCCCTCAATGAGGCAACTAATCAATTCAGCCACCGGTGGAACCCTGAACAACAAAACTCCTATAGCAGCCTACGAGTTCATTAAAGAGATGTCACTGAATAACTATCAATGGCAAATTACAAAGAAAAAACTGACAAAATCAGCCGAAGTTTACAACCTCGATACAGTGACCATGCTATCAGCACAGGTAGAGATGATGAATAAAAAGCTTGATAGTTTGTGTTCTTCATAGGTACATCCAGTTATGCAGTGCAACACCAGTGGAACTGTGACAAATCCTGAGTACCCACCCTACCAACCGGACGCAGAGAGCGAACAGATGAACTATATAGGTAATAATTTCAGATCCAATAATAATCCTTATAGTAACAACTATAATCCAGGTTGGAGAAACCACCCAAATTTTTCATGGGGAGGCCAAAGAATTCAAGGAAATCAAAGACAACAACCTCCTCCAAATTTCCAAAATTAACCAACCCTCGAAGAGATGCTGACAAAATTCATGACAGACACAGAAAACCATTTCCAAAATACTGAGAGAACACTTAAAGATCAACAATCGATAGTTGAGAAACTTACTGAGTCATTCGGGGAGTTCACTAAGTCAATTGGACTCCTTACTAAGATGGTCTGTGAAATATGGACATAGATTTTTTCTAAAGAAACCAGACTGGTAAAAGCAGTTACACTAAGAAGTGGAAAGGAATTAGCTGAACCAAGGAAACAAATACCCCCACACGAAAACAACAAAGCAAGAGATGAGGGTGTAACACCCCAAACCCGGCCCAAACGCTACAACCGGATTTGGTATGTCACTAAGGAAATTTTGTAAAACATGTCGCATTTTTGGAAAAACATTTTGGTAAAGTTTAACCTTTTATTCGGGAAAAATTTATAATTTATATTTTTAAATAAAATATGCCTTTATGAATTAAAAACCCAAATTTAAATACATGCCTTAGTTCAATTAAAAATAAAAATTTAAATAACTAAAAGTAATAAAAGCCCGTAATAAAACAAAATATAAACTGGTGGCCCATGGCCTTATTACAACGAGATTTAAAATCCATTAAATAAGAATATAAAATAATAACTAGAGTCTTTTCTTTGGATCCAAATGTTCTTTTGCATGGCCACCTTGCGCTCCTCTCCACCAGTCAGATGCACTAAATGCTACGAAATGTTAATTAATTGGTTGAGTCATGAGACTCAAAGTGTAAACCCTCATGCACCATTAGATTTGGGCCTTAGCCCCATAAAACTAAAATAATCGTAATTAATATACATAATAAAAATAATATGCAAGCCCAACCCAAATCCTAGGTTTCCATCTACTACACGCCCCCGTACTAGCCATTCACACCATTGGGGATTTCTACAATCAACCCACATCGCTACACACCTTGATGGTAGTCGTCTTGCTCATCATCGATCATGGCAGTAGCCACTATAATGATCACGGCAAAAGTCGCTACAATAGATCACGGTAAAATCGCTACAATAGATCACGGTAAAACCGCTACAATGATCACGGTGAAAATCGCTACAACATATTACTTCCTCCTTTCATCAAACCCAACCCATGCAATCACATAAAATCAATATACTTATATCGTTTAATCGAACATTCACTAACACGATGATTTGTTTTACCCTCTTTGGGTTTCCTCTATTATGCGGATTTGGCATTTATCAAAACATATAAGACTTATAATCATATATTAATCAAACAGATCTAGATGGTGGGAAAGTGTTACACACTTGATATCGTGAAATCCAATATTCTTAGTCGGTATCCTTGTAATCATGGTCTACAACTTTGCTCAAAAAGCCAGAAAGATGTGAAAATAGGGCCTCTCCTATATTCGGCCATGGTTAGTGTTCTACCCGATTTCATATATTTATAAATAAACCAATCTCCTTACCTTGAAATCCCAAAAATAACACGACTTAAGTTTTACTGATCTTTAACTTAGAGATCTAAGCGTTGGACTCCTCTTCAGATCCCGAAATGCCGAAAATAAGAAAAACCCTTGATTAGTCACTAAATAGCCATTCGGCTAGGGACTTTGAAAAGCCGGAGAAATATTGGAAACTCAAAATCGAAACATACCTATTGTTTTCTTCAGATTCGGCACAAGCAAACTTTACTGAAAAAAATTCGGCAACTTCAGGAGATGAGATCTAAGAATTTCAGTTTTTAGAAGATTTAAGAATTGAAGAGATGGCTAAGAGAGATTTGGACAATGAGTATTAAGGAGAAGAGTAGAATAATAGAGATGTGATTTCGGCTTTTAGGGATTAGAAGAAAAAAATAGCAATAGAGGTTAAAAGATTCAGCCAATCAGGAAATTTTAGAGAGGAAGAAAGGGTGAAGAAAATGGTGGTTTTTGGCTTTTGAGAGGAAGAAGATGAGAAAAGAAAAATAAAAGAAAGGCTTCAAAAATTTTGGCACACCCCCTCTTTATATAGAAAACTTATTCCTCCCTTTAGCAGAGATTGATTTTCAGCCAACACTGCCACACATGATAGCTCCTAGCCCTTTTCCCTTATCTTAATCTATTATCTCCTCAAAAATAGTCTTTATCTGCTTATTATCCTTAAAGACTAAATCCCTAAATAATAGCCTTTATCTACTTATTATCCACATAGAATAAATATAATAAAATTTTCCAAAAAAATAGCCTTGTGCCGTCCACTTCCCTAATCCCTAATGCCAAATTTAACTAACTTAAATTAGAAGATTTAGGTTCCTTAAAACTTAAAATTTGGGCCCCTAACACTTAAATTAACTCATTCCACATATTAAATGCTTAGGCCCAAAAATTTAGGATGTTACAGAGGGAGTTGAGGATGTGACTCCAGGACGCAAAGAAAGTAAACCACCAATCCCATATCCAACAAAGTTAAAAAAGGAATGATTAGATGCCTAATATGGTTAGTTTCTTGAACTTTTTAAACAAATACATATTAACTTACCTTTTGTTGAAGCTATTTCAAAGACGTCGAAGTATGCAAAATTCTTGAAGGAACTCCTAACGAATAAAAGGAAGCTTGAAGAAGTATCGACGGTGGAACTTAATGAAGAATGCTCAGCCATCCTCCAAAACAAGTTACCAACCAAATTAAAAGACCCAAGAAGTATTACTATTCCTTGTTTAAATGGCAGCTTAAATATTAAGAAAGCATTAGCTGATCTAGGTGCCAGTATTAATTTAATATCTTACAAAATGTTTAAACAATTAGACCCACTAGGGTGAGTATTCAGTTAGCCGATAGATCCATTAAATATCTTAGAGGAGTTACCGAAGATGTCTTGGTGAGAATTGATAAATTTATTTTCCCTGTCGATTTTGTTGTGCTAGATATAGATGAAGACATCAATGTTCCCTTGATTTTAGGGCATCCATTTTTAGCCACTGCTAGGGCTGTTATTGATGTTGGTGATGGTAAACTTGTATTAAGGATAGGCGATGAAGAAATTATTTTTCAAATTTATGATGTCATGCGATATTCTAAAGAGCAAGATGATTCCTGTTATTTTGTTGATACTACTGATTATATCATTCAAAATTCATTACAGGAAATAATACATGACGACATGATGGAACTGTGCCTGACTTAAGAAGAGGGGGAAGAAGATGAAGGTGATGAGATGAATTTGAATACCTCGTCATTTAGACAAATGAAAGAAGAAAGCATTGAAAACAATGACGAAATAAAACAAAAATCCTCCATTGATGAGCCACATAGTCTGGAATTGAAACAGTTGCCAAAACACTTAGAATATGCATTCATTGGGGATAATTCTACACTATTGGTAATTATCTCTCTAGAACTAGAACCCAAGGAAAAAGAGGAGTTGATAAAGATACTAAGCCATAGCTTGGAAAATCTCTGACATCAAGGGTATAAGCCCCTCGTTCTGCACCCACAAAATTTTAATGGAAGAATAATACAAGCCGTGTGTGCAGCCCCAGAGATGGCTAAACCCCAATATGAAAGAAGTGGTCAAGGCCTAGGTAATTAAACTTCTAGATGCAAGAATTATGTATCCTATTTCTGACAGCACTTTGGTAAGTCTTGTGCAGGTAGTTCCAAAGAAAGGAGGTATGACGGTAGTGCCCAATGAAAAGAATGAATTAATCCCCGCAAGAACAGTTACAGGTTGGAGATTCTGTATAGACTATAGGAAGCTCAACGATGCCACCATAAAAGATCACTTTCCTCTACCCTTCATAGATAAAATGTTAGAAAGACTATCCAGGCATATGTACTACTGCTTATTGGACGGACTCTCCTACTACTTCCAAATCCCCATAGCTCCTGAAGATCAAGAGAAAACAACATTTACATGCCCATATGGTACGTTTGCTTATCGTAGAATGCCTTTTGGATTATGTAATGCTCCTGCTACTTTTTAGCATTGCATGTTGGCAAATTTTGACGAACTCGTGGAAGACATCATGGAGGTATTTATGGATGATTTCTCGGTATTCGGTAATTCTTTCCATCTTTGCCTTAAAAATTTAAAACGGGTTTTAATGAGATGTGAGGAAACAAACCTTGTTTTGAATTGGGAAAATGTCACTTTATGATTAGAGAAGGGATTGTATTAGGACATAAGATTTCTAGTAAAGGGATTGAGGTAGATAAAGCAAAGGTTGAAACCATAGAAAAATTACCTCCCCCTAGCTCAGTTAAGGCTATTAGAAGCTTTTTAGGACATGCAGGGTTCTATAGAAGATTTATTAAATATTTCTCTAAAATAGCTAAGCCCTTGACAAAATTACTAGAAAAAGATGTTCCTTTCAATTTCAATCAGGAATGCTTAGATGCATTTAATGTCCTTAAGGATAAATTAATAAATGCTCCGATAATAATTGCACCTGATTAGAACTTACCCTTTGAACTAATGTGTGATACAGGTGATTTTGCAGTAGGTGTAGTTTTGAGACAACGGAGAGACAATCATTTTCAGCCAACTTACTACGCTAGTAGAACATTAACACCCGCACAAGAAAACTACACCACCACAGAGAAAGAATTGCTAGTTGTAGTTTTTGCTTTTGACAAATTTAGGCAGTATCTAATATTTTATAAAGTTGTCGTTTACACTGACCATTCAACTCTTCGTTATCTTTTAAACAAACCTGATGCAAAACCTCGACTTATACGATGATTTTACTCTTACAGGAATTTGACTTGGAAATATAAGATAAGAAGGGAGCTGAGAATCTTGCTGCAGATCACCTATCCAGACTTGAAAATCCATCTATTAGAGAGCTCGATAAAAATGAGATAAACGATTCATCTCCCGAAGAACAACTCTTTTTGTAACACATTCTGAGGTACCATGGTTTGCAAATATTGCGAATTATTTAGCAGCTAACATCTTGCCAAAAAGATTAACACATCACCAAAAGAAGTGATTCTTTGTTGATGTGAAAAACTATTTTTGGGAAGATCTTTTTCTTTTCTGCATATGTGTAGATCAGGTAATTCGAAGATGCATTACAAAGACAGAAGCAAACAACATCTTGGAACACTGCCATTCAGGACCCTTAGGAGGACACTACAGTGGCATTAAGACAGCACATAAAATACTTAAATCAGGTTTTTATTGGCCCACTCTATTTAAAGATGCCAACAGGTATGTTACCTCATGTGATAAATGCCAAAGAACAGGTAATATTTCTAAACGTGATGAAATGCCTCAAACATATATGTTATCATGTGAATTATTTGATGTATGGGGTATTGATTTTATGGGACCATTCCCTAGTTCATTTGGAAATAAATACATCCTAGTGGCAGTTGATTACATGTCAAAATGGGTAGAAGTGTAAGCTTTACCTACCAATGATGTTAGGATAGTAGTCAAATTTCTCAAAAAACTATTTTCTCAATTTGGGATGCCTAGAGCTATCATTAGTGATAGGGGTACTCATTTCTATAATACTCAATTTGAAAAAGTTTTAAAGAAATATGGAGTATATCACAAGACAACTACCCCATATCACCCTCAAACCAGTGGGCAAGTTGAAGTGGAAAACCGAGAGCTTAAGCGCATCCTAGAAAAACCTGTTGAATCGAATAGAAAAGATTGGGCACTACAAGTAGATGATGCCTTATGGGCCTATAGAATAGCATTTAAAACCCCTATAGGAACATCCCCATACAAACTGGTATACATGAAAAGCTATTATCTACCATTCAAGTTAAAACATAAAGCTTTTTGGGCAATAAAGTTTTGGAATTTTGATCTTAAAGTTGTAGGAAAGAAAAGAATGGTGCAGATAAATGAGTTAGACGAATGGAGATCTGAGGCCTACGAGAACTCAAAACTATACAAAGAGGCAAAAAGCGATGCCACGATTCTCGTTTAAAGAAGACGAAACAATTCGAAGTAGGGGACTTGGTCCAACTGTACAACTCAAGGCTCAAATTATTTCCTGAGAAGCTGAAATCAAGATGGTCAGGCCCATTCATGATCAAAAAAATTTTCCCATATGGTACAATCGAGGTAACTCACCCCACTAAGGGCACATTTAAGGTAAATGGTCACCAACTCAAAATTTTTAATGGTGTAAATTTTGGAGATATGAGAATGGAGCGTCTGCTCCATGAACCTTCTTTTAGAACCAAAAATAGGGAAAGTCTAGCTTAAGACTTTAAACAATTGCTTCTCGGGAGGCAACCCGAGCACTAACTTCCATAACATCATACTTTTAACTGTTCAACATCTAACTAATCTAATAAGATACAAGTTTTATACCACACGGCCTTATACATGGGCAAGCCCATGGCCATGTGGAAGCCAGGAGACAAACCACGGGCGAGCCAATAGCCGTACACGACAAAGAAGATTTTGTTTTCCCAACACGACCTGTGATAAAAAGACCACGCCCGTGCCGACTACCCATGTGAGGTTACTGACTTATTGAGCATGGGTAAGACACGACCGTTCCCTCCAATTGTGCAAGGCTACTGACTTATCGAGCACAGGTGAGACACGCTCGTGTCAGATGACCATGTGGAGATACTGACTTGCCACATACGGGCGTGCCCATTGACCCACGGCCATACCAATAACCCCTGAATGTGCCTAAATCTTAAACTCGTGAAAAGGACGGGCTATTTAAAATCTACACGGGCGTGCCAACCACCCATGCTTCCCTCCTCCTATTTAAATTCAACCACTCACCCCCTTCACGTCAACCCTAATCAGATTTTCAGCCCCTCTCCTCCCAAATCCAGCTACACCAACATCCTCAATCATCCTAAAAATCCTCACCTTGCCCTTCCCTCCAAAAACCATACAAAAACCATTCGCACGCCCTCAACACCACCGTGCTGCAATAGACTACGTCCTCCACACAGTCGTATACCTAAAAAAAATCACCACAGCACAGCCATGCTCCGCCCATGCTCGACCAATTTACACCACCACAATGATACAGTCCGCCTCGGGGAGAGTCGAAATGTATGCGAGTTGCCCAATCGTCTACGAGGAGGGATTCAGCCTTTGAAAAATAATTGGAAAATATGGATGAGTTTGCGGAAGCTTTAATTGAATAGTAGATGGTTCAATTTGATAGAAAGAGATAATAAAAAATAAATTAGATAAAAGGATAATTTGATGGAGTGGATGAAGGAACTTAAACAAAGAATCGATTCAACACTAAGAAGTGTCACCCGGGTTCTATGTTGTTTAAGGTGGAAAACGGAATCGAAGGTGGACCACGACCCGTTATCTAGGTAGATAAGAACGATGGTATAATGGGATGAAAAGAACAAGTCTAGGCATACAAGCAACTTGATAAGTCTAGAAAACTTGCACGAAATTGAAGAGGAGACTAGCTCACTCGAAGAACAAAAGTTCATGTAACTTGATTAATGATAAAATTGTCTATATTCTCTATCACAAATGAAAACTAACAAGGTATTTATAGGCTAACATAGGCTAGCTGAATAGTCACTAGGAAGCCTTGATGGCTAAGCAAAATTAAACACAAAAATTCCAGAATTTTGGAGAAGGCTTCCTTGTAGTTTCCCATGCATTGAGGACGTCAATGGCCTCTTCTAGAAGGCTTAATTGAGCTGAAAATCTGGAATAAACTCATCAAGTGGCTATGGGCAGATTCGGCTGAATGGGAGTCAAGTGGGCAGACTTCTAGATGGAGCAATTAACTTGGTGGATGATTGCTTGAAGGAGATCAAAGGACAAGTCCAAATTCAGCCTCTTGGAACATCAAAAGCCATGCTTCATGAAGAAGAAATTCGTCCAAGTCCATGTGCAGCCTTTGGAACATCATTAACCATGTTTCTAGAAGAGAAATGAATTTTGGGACACTTTGAAAATGCATGCAGCAGCTAGGTACGTCCCATGCAATAAGTGGCCTCTTAATTAGCCTTCTTTTGGCTGAAAAATCACCATCAATAATGATGAAGATGAATAGCTCTCTTGGATGTGTAAATTCAGCCATTTGGGACGTTTTGGAGGCATCTTAATGAAGAAGGAAATGGCCCAACGAATTTGGACAGCAAAGGAGCTGAAAAGGCTTGTCTAGGTTCGGCCAACATGGAGAATGAGCTGCACCTTTGGTTTGAAATATTTCTAGCAATTAAACATGTCTTTAAACGGCTTTCAAGTGTTTAATTCAGCCATTGAAATCCCCTTGACCTTTGCATTGCACGAACAGCCCCAAAGAAATTAAATAAGCTGCTGTCTTGTTTTAATTTCAGCTTAAAAATCTTCATGGATTTAACTCATGCACTTAGTCTTCTTTCCAGCTGAATGGGGGGGCCTTGAATGGCAAAATTTGACTGTCATAATGCATGCTTCCAGCCGTTCCATGCACCTCTAGATTCATTGATGAATTCGGCCAAGTACATTGCACCAAGGTGCATGAACCTCATCAATGCTTCATGTAAGATTCAGCTGTACCTACAAGAGCATGAATCACACATTAAATCCACTCCAAATCAGTTGAACATAAATTAAACACGTTCATGACATCTTAATAGACACTTAGGACAACTTAAATACACATTTAGCACACATACTAAATTTGGCAGCCCCTATTTAATAGAAAAAATCTGCACTTTAATTTTTTATTTAAAACAACTTTAGAACATGTAATAAAATGTAATAAAATTAATTTAGACTAAGACAAATTAAATTGGACACTAAATAAAATATTTAGACACATTTATTTGTCGTGAAAAAATTAAATAAATTAAAACTTAATTTATTTAAAGCAATAAAATTAAAGAATCAGCTCAATGAGTGAAGTGAGCTCAAATTGAGCTAGAATGAGCTAATCCGCTCAATTGGAAATTGCATGAAGATGCACATGAGCTCCACGATACTTGAAATGATGAATTTGAGCTCATTCGATTTGTAAAATGTTGGTGCCCCGGGCGTGCCCGTATCATCCCTCCCCTCTTTAAGACGATTCGTCCTCGAATCGACACTCGTTGATTTTCGAACAAAATTCATTTTGACTTGATTTTCCTCGATCAAGCGGGATGGATGATAATCTCAACACCTGGAAAAGATAAGCATGAGTTAACAAGAGTTGTATCAAACATAATAGTAGCCTAAGTATGAACAGCACCAAACTAATAATTCGCATGCAAACATGCATAATCACATTATCGTACAAAATGAACAATGCCTTGTCAAATATTTGGAAATTAATGGAATAAGCTTCATGACATGCATTCGATTCAAAGGGATACCACAAGTCAAATCCAACATGAGAATAACACATCAAGTGATAGAGATAGTCGTCATAAGCAAGTAATGAAGAAAACGCATATGGCACATGAAATTTATCAACCAATTCTTGCATTGAACGATATATAACATCACTTGCACATGAATCATAAAACTTATTAAACACACGAATCCTTTTGTCAATCATCAAATCAGATAGCCCAATAATAAGTAGGATAGGGCATTTATACAATTCAAGGTCTAGATGATTTACAAAATAGAAATCGGCATGATGTGTCCTTTCAATATCCAAAGAGAACAATGACTTCTCAAAATTTTCAAGTGGATTGCTCATATGGCGTAATATGGATTCTTTCACATGAAACTCATCAAAATTATCGAACTCAAAAATCCTTTCATCCTTCATCGAAACAGATAGATCACAAATAGTCATAATAGAACGATTAAACTTAGCATGATCTAAATGTTTTACATCAATAGAATCAGGAACCAATTTATCAATGCAAAGCTCGTCACTTTTCAAAGAGATCACAAAGGTGTCAACAAGTTTAGAAAATGTACCTTTGTGCGTAGAAGGACAAAGATCATTCTTACCTTGTTCACGCAATATAAACCTTCTCTCCTTAGGCAAGTAATGTAGTCAAGCTTTGCGTTTGATTCAACATCTTTCAAATGGATTTTAAATCTCAAATACAACCACAAAATTTGTTTAAGGAGCAAATAAAAATTGTAGACAAAATAAACAAATTTCGCCATCTTACTCAAAAACCAAGTATCAAAATGATAAAAGTCTTTCAAACTTACCAGATGATTCTTGAGTTTTCCATAGCACAAATCAGAACGTATTCCCGGTTTAAAGACATGCGTTTGATTATTTAAAACAAGATGTGACAATGGTTTCAAAAATCAAACTTGCTAAACCAAAAGGAATTATGTAAGTTCAAGATTGAATGATCAAAAATCTTAACGTGCTTCAAAATAGATTTACAAAGACTCACGATTCCGTATAAAACAATGACTTAACCTCGTAATAACCACAATCAAACAGACGGATTAAGAGAAAATCATCGTAATACTTACTTGAGTCTTGCATCCGTTGAATAGACGTTTCTCCACCTTCATTACCATCTTTTAAAATATCACAAGGATCGAGGGATGGTAAATGACGATATCATTCTCATGACTACAATCTTTAGAAGAATTTGGTGGAGACGGATCGTTTGAAACACTTATCTTCCTTACCTTCCGGCGTGGCGGTTCCATCTACCTTTTTCAACCAATTGGAAGCGTCGCTCGTCGGGAAGATAGTGAAGTTGATAGTCATCGTTTGGTTCCTCAAAACCTGAAACAAAGAAATGTAAGAAGAACAGATATCCAAGAGTTAGTCAAAAATCACTCTCTTTTCTTGCTTTTCTTGTTCATTCTTTTCTCTTGATTTTTTTCAACATCTTTTCTTTCTCACTTTCTTTCTCAATGTTTTCTCAATTTCAATTTTCTTTTCTATTTTTTTGTTCTCACATTCTTTCTCAATGTTTCTTTCTTCATTTTCTTTTTTCTCAATTTCTTTTTCTCTCACAATCTCTTTTTCAAATTCTTTCTCTTTTTCTTTTGTACACTCTTTTTCACTTGGATTACAACAAGGAGATGTTTCATAGGAACTAAAAATAGAAGGATTTGACTCTAAGATCGAGGCAATGTTCTCATATATATCAAATGAACTTCTTGATAAAGACGAATCTTGATAGAAGTCTCTTGATCTTGAAGTCGATGATGAATAGGAGTCATGTCGGAATTCTTTTCTTGAATAATCATCAAGGATGGGTCTTTGAGATGGTCGCCGATCTATTTTTCGACTCGTTGTAATGTGCTTTTGTCGAAATTTTTCCTCCGCTCGGTCCAAACGCCTTTGTATTGGACTTAACTTTTTCTCGAGCATTCGGTCCATTTCGTTCACCAAAAATTGAAAGTCATCGATGGAGAGTTCTTCTTGAAACATGTTTATTGCTGAAAATAAAATACGTTATATAAAAGAAAATAGATAGAAAAGAGAAAATACCTTACCACAAAATCCTCACAAGTCACTCGCAAAGAAAATCACTCACACTCGTGTTTAACTCGTATGATGGCTTTTCTTTGATGATTTCACTCGTGCCTTTTACCGCTCTATCTCGTCTTACAATTTCGTACTTCGTTTTGAAAGACTCATCGTGGCTTGAGGGTCGGCTTCAAAGTGGCTAACAAGGGAAGATGTCGGTTATAAGGTAGGCTGAACAAAAGAAAAAAAATTTGGCTTCGGGTCCGTTGAACAAAGAAAAATTTTTTTTTTGGGGGGGTGGAAGAAGAAGAACAAAGTAATACTTAAAAAAAAATTTCCACTAGCCTTTTTTTTTTCACCACACTTTTTTTTAACTTGTATTTTTTAATTTTCGTTTTTTTCTCCTCTTTTTTTCAATTTTTTCACTTCACATACAATATATTGAAATACAAGAACGAAAATTACAACTTACAATTTTTTTGAATTTTTTCACTTATAAACCTATTTGACTTCTCGTGACGTAGTCAAAATTCCTCGCTTTTATAGCTCGATACCAAATGATACAATCACTTCCTCGGGAGAGTCGAAATGTATGCGAGTTGCCCAATCGTCTACGAGGAGGATTCACCTTTGAAAATAATTGGAAAATATGGATGAGTTTGGAAGCTTTAATTGAATAGTAGATGGTTCGATTTGATAGAAAGAGATAATAAAAAATAAATTAGATAAAAGGATAATTTGATGGAGTGGATGAAGGAACTTAAACAAAGAATCGATTCAACACTAAGAAGTGTCACCCGGGTTCTATGTTGTTTAAGGTGGAAAATGGAATCGAAGGTGGACCACGACCCGTTATCTAGGTAGATAAGAACCGATGGTATAATGGGATGAAAAGAACAAGTCTAGACGCATACAAGCAACTTGATAAGTCCGAAAACTTGCGAAATTGAAGAGGAGACTAGCTCACTCGAAGAACAAAAGTTCATGTAACTTGATTAATGATAAAATTGTCTATATTCTCTATCACAAATGAAAACTAACAAGGTATTTATAGGATAACATAGGCTAGCTGAATATTCACTAGGAAGCCTTGATGGCTAAGCAAAATTAAACACAAAATTCCAGAATTTTGGAGAAGGCTTCCTTGTAGTTTCCATGCATTGAGGACGTCAATGGCCTCTTCTAGAAGGCTTAATTGAGCTGAAAATCTGGAATAAACTCATCAAGTGGCTATGGGCAGATTCGCTGAATGGGAGTCAAGTGGGCAGCTTCTAGATGGAGCAATTAACTTGGTGGATGATTGCTTGAAGGAGATCAAAGGACAAGTCCAAATTCAGCCTCTTGGAACGTCAAAAGCCATGCTTCATGAAGAAGAAATTCGTCCAAGTCCATGTGCAGCCTTTGGAACATCATTAACCATGTTTCTAGAAGAGAAAATGAATTTTGGGACACTTTGAAAATGCATGCAGCAGCTAGGTACGTCCCATGCAATAAGTGGCCTCTTAATTAGCCTTCTTTTGGCTGAAAAATCACCATCAATAATGATGAAGATGAATAGCTCTCTTGGATGTGTAAATTCAGCCATTTGGGACGTTTTGGAGGCATCTTAATGAAGAAGGAAATGGCCCAACGAATTTGGACAGCAAAGGAGCTGAAAAGGCTTGTCTAGGTTCGCCAACATGGAGAATGAGCTGCACCTTTGGTTTGAAATATTTCTAGCAATTAAACATGTCTTTAAACGGCTTTCAAGTGTTTAATTCAGCCATTGAAATCCCCTTGACCTTTGCATTGCACGAACAGCCCCAAAGAAATTAAATAAGCTGCTGTCTTGTTTTAATTTCAGCTTAAAAATCTTCATGGATTTAACCCATGCACTTAGTCTTCTTTCCAGCTGAATGGGGGGTCCTTGAATGGCAAAAGTTGACTGTCATAATGCATGCTTCCAGCCGTTCCATGCACCTCTAGATTCATTGATGAATTCGGCCAAGTACATTGCACCAAGGTGCATGAACCTCATCAATGCTTCATGTAAGATTCAGCTGTACCTACAAGAGCATGAATCACACATTAAATCCACTCCAAATCAGTTGAACATAAATTAAACACGTTCATGACATCTTAATAGACACTTAGGACAACTTAAATACACATTTAGCACACATACTAAATTTGGCAGCCCCCTATTTAATAGAAAAAAATCTGCACTTTAATTTTTTATTTAAAACAACTTTAGAACATGTAATAAAATGTAATAAAATTAATTTAGACTAAGACAAATTAAATTGGACACTAAATAAAATATTTAGACACATTTATTTGTCGTAGAAAAAAAATTAAATAAATTAAAACTTAATTTATTTAAAGCAATAAAATTAAAGAATCAGCTCAATGAGCTGAAGTGAGCTCAAATTGAGCTAGAATGAGCTAATCCGGCTCAATTGGAAATTGCATGAAGATGCACATGAGCTCCACGATACTTGAAATGATGAATTTGAGCTCATTCGATTTGTAAAACGTTGGTGCCCCGGGCGTGCCCGTATCACACAACCTCTGGTTCCTTTCAGTATTTCAATCTCTTGACCTAAAGCTTGACAAATATGATGTTACCTTACGTTATTTTTATTTTAGTTTAGTATTAAGCATGATTATACGTAGGAAATTATCTCAAAAAATTTATGAATACTTAATGTTTAGGCTTGATGGATTGTTTGCTACTTATTGATTGATGAATTTCCTATTGATATTTAGAATAAAGTCTCGCATTTTAGAACTAATACATTTCTTTGTTTGAAATAATCTCTGCTAATTTCAATGATTAACATGCTTAGGATTCCAACTCTTCAAATTTTACTTAATTTAGTATAGACTATTATGGCTTTATGATTGTGAAGACTGGATCAAAAGAACTTGCTTTATATTTGATTACCGATTTTAGGTACAATGTCGTCATCTCGACCAAAACGATCCACAACCAACCCAAGCAAGAAAAGAAAGGGGTCAGGATCATCCTCAGAAAGTGCTTATTCCGAGTTACGACACCCATTCCTCTGATTTTCTCAAGCAGCTTAGGAAGAGCGATACAAGGCAATACGAGATGGACCCTTTGGCACCGGTAGGTGCATCGATTGTGACGCACTAAAACAAGTCAGGCTCACAACTGATATTCGAGCCCTCATCTTGATTGACTCGTGGGAACAGTTTTTCTTAATCAACGAGCCCACATACTTGGAGCTTACACTAGAGTTTTGCACCACCTTCACCTTGCAGTAAGTTCAACAACCCGGGTACAATCCAATTCCGTTTAGGGGCCAAGGTATGTCGGCTAAGCATACAACAATTCAGCTCGGCACTCGGACTCTACACGCCAAAATTTATAGAAGAAAACCCACTATCCGACTTAGATCGGCAGCTCCACTGCACTCTCCTCCACTGCTGGTGCAGCTTACATCCCATCAATGGCATCTACGATTCTAGCCGCTCCAAGGTGACAGCTCTCAACCCAGCCTTGAGGTACATTCACGCCATTCTCGCTCACACAATTACAGGTCGTCGTGAGAGCACTGGTGGGTAAATCGTGTAACACCCCAAACCCGGCCCATACGTCATGACCGAATCTGGTATGCTACGGGTTGAATGTTGAAAACTTTACTTTGAAGGGTCTTGAAAATCTCAGTTTATCTTAACCGATTAATCATTAATTGTGATATTTTGAAGAAACCTTAAAATTTGCGTTAAACATGCTTGAGGAACCCTTTTTAGTTTCACTTTATAATTAAGACTTTGAAAACATAAGTTTGTAAGATGTATTAAAATAAAAATAAAAAATATATAAATCAATAACCTAAGTTATGGGGGCCTTATTGCAAAAATAATCCCAAATTTAAACTTAAAAAAAACAGAACTTGTCTATGAAGATAGAAAAAAACTTAATAGCCCCTCAAGTCCGCCTCGGCTCCCATGTCCACGATCTATTGAACATCTGAAAAGTTGGAAAAAAATAAAAGGGTGAGTCACCAAGACTCAGTGTGCAAATCCCAAAAACACTTAAACACCTTGGGCCCACAAACACATTATGGGCCTAGGCCCATTCACAATGGCACAGAATATGTTACATGCAACATGGCCCATCCCAAACTTGAAAGTCCATCCTCTACACACCCCCGTACCAACCATCACACCGTGGGGATTTCTACAATCAACCCTCCATCCGTTACACACCATATCGACAGCTGTGCTGCCTGTCATAAAGACCGATCACTATGTGACATATGTGGCAAAACCACCGATCGCTATGCGACCTTAATAATATATCGACAGCTGTGCCGCCTGTCATAAAGATCGATCACTATGTGACCTATGTGGCAAAGCCATTGATCTCCTCGTGACCTGCTCCCCTTCATCATATCAATCCCATCCCATGCATACATACATGCAAGAATCAGAACATTAAACTATCAAAATAGATCACATACTTTCACATACTTCGATACACATAGGGAAGTTTCTATGATGACGTACCTGACATCCCTTGCCTGCCCTTTTTGGGCATTACGACTATTCATACAGCCTTAATTTCTGGCTTTTATCCCATAACATATACATAGTACAGTTTAACTAGTGTGATAGAGATCTACACACATAATTATCGATAGGACAGTACTTTCTATGTCTACACTATCAAAAGTCGGTACAACTGCTAACTGCCTAAGGTTTTACTTTGAAGCCGGTCCACAACCCAGCGGCCAATCTCGAACTGCTGACACCACGCGTTTCTTGAACTTTGGGGTTGAAACTACAGATCCAACCCCTTCCTTTGATTCGTTGACATTCGAGCCCATGAGTGATCTTTGGTCAGAAGATACTATGATGATTGTTTAACGCAACATTAGGTTAAGGCACGAATAATGGAAAAGAACCCAATTAAACAACATAGGAAGAATTGAACCCTTACCTTGAAATCCCAAAAAGAGATTGAGACTCCGAGACTAGCATTTTCAGCTTTTAAATCTAGGTGATCTACCTAAATTCCTGAATGTCGCCCAACACGAAATTATACAAAATCATTAAACCATTAGCTTTTTGGCTTTGTCTTCCAAAAACTAAAAGAGAAAGTGAAGAGATAAGAAAATCGGTACTCACCTTAACATAAAGAATTCGACTACCCCTCAGAGATTCCAGCTTTTGAGAAGATCAGAAGAAAAAATGATAGGAAGAAGTCTATGTAGATTCGGCTTTAGTGAAGAAATCGGCAAAAGGGAATAGGAAGTATTTAGCTATGGGGATGAGAAGAGAGTTTAGAGTTTCAGCTTTTGAAAGAAAAGATGTTGACAACAATTGGGATGTTTCGACTTTTGAAAGAAAAAAGAAAAAGAAAAGAGAACAGAATAATGGACTTTCGGCTTTTGCATAAAAGTGAGGATGAGAGAATGGAAAAAGAAAATAGGGACCAAATACCGAAATTAAAGAGATATCCCCTCTATTTAAAGAGAATTTCGGCACCTCCCCCTAGAGTTTGAAATTTGGCCACCACTGTGCTTAGTAGATAACTCCTAAACTTCCCCCCTTATCTTTATTCGATCACTCCTTCAAAAGAGGCCTAGATAGGACCACCTCTTCCTCCCTTTATCAGCACATTATCCACATGTTATTATCTTCCTATTTTCAAGCCCCTATGCCGTCCCATTTAAAAGCTAGAAATTAGCTAAAATTGTATTAAAAGAATTGAGCTTCAAGTGACTCGATCTTGGGCCCTCTTCATCTACTAATGATGCCACCCCATGGTTCCATGTAGCGCCACTTAACCTTGGGCCGTAAGCCCATTTTGGTACTTTAAACGCTGATAACATTTTTTTAAAGTCCTAACTGAACTAGCTTTCCACTAGAGTGTCCAATAACTAATTTTGCTAAGGCCTTAGCCCAACCTCGAGCCCAATCTGGACCCCTAACACTCTAATTAACACATTACACATAACCACACATTAAACGCATAGGCTCATTAATTCAGGATGTTATAGTTCTACCCCCTTAAAGAAATTTTAGGCTCAAAATTACCTGATCAGAACAGATGGGGGTACTACTGCTGCATCGTCTCTTCTAGTTCCCATGTAGCCTCCTCAGAACTGTGATTTCGCCATAAAACCTTAACTAACGGAATCGTCTTCCTTCGTAACACTTTGACATCACGATCCAGGATTTCCACTAGTTCCTGTTCAAAGGATAGGTCAGGTCTCACCTCGATTTCTTCCACAGGCACCACATGAGACAGATCCGAACGATAACGTCTTAACATAGAGACGTGGAATACATTGTAAATCTGGTGATACGGCCATGATTCGGGTCACACCAAGTTCCAACAAAGAGCCATTGGAGTTGCCACAAGGACCCATCACCCGAGCACATACAAAACATTTCAAGGAGGCTGTTACGGCCTTAGTTGAGCAAAAGTGGAGCAAGTTAATGGCTAGACAAAATGAGGAGAATCGGGATAACTTAATAAGCCCAATGCGCATGCTTTTGCAAGTTGAAATAAGCTCATATTCGGCTCATTCAGCTTGTGTTTAGTTGATTTAATTCATGCATTCTTTTTAAAAAAAAAAAACTTTTAAATTAGCTTTAAATAAAGGGTTTAGTTTAATTAAATAAGTAGTGTTTAATAAGAGGCTTATTTATTAATCTAGTTACTAGGATGTTTTAATGAAGTCTAAGTTTAAGTTAATTTAATAAGAGGCTTATTAATTAATCTAGTTACTAGGATGTTTTATTGAAGCATGAGTTTAAGTTAATTTAATTCTGCTTCCATAAATTAACCAGTTGCTGCATTATTTGAAGTCTTAACTTCTAGTTCATTTAATAAAGTCAAGTGTTTAATGTGTTTAAGTTAATGTAGTGTTTAATAAGTGTTTAAATGTCATTATTTTGTTTGTTTAATGTGTTTGAATGTAGGAAACTTTTCAGCTGAAAATCATTACACTCAAGGGAAGTTAGAAAGAGTTAATGTGACTTTTCAAGTGAAAATAGTTACACACATGTGGAAGCATTATTTATCATTAAAGGGAGCTGTTATCATCATTGATGGAAGCATTACATCTCCATTAATTTTGGCAGCAACCCATTCATCTTCCATAACCGTTTGAGGCTTAAAAGATCACAAAAGAGTTACAACTTCTCATTCAGTTGCTGGTGACCATTTGGCTACTAAGGAAGCATGAAACCAAGCATTCAAATACATTGAAATCAGCTCATTTGGAGTAATCAAATTGCTGTTATTTGGCTGGAGGAATTCAAGAGCTTTTACATATTGATTAGCCATTTAATTGCATATTAAAGTTGAATTCAATTGTCTCTTCAGCTAACCACATGAAAGCACTATATATACCTGTTATTAGTTGTAAAAAAGATTTTTTTTTTTGGCTTAGACTTTTGATGCTTATGAAATTTTTCAGATTGTGAGTTATCCAATCTTTTAATTCTCCAAGGTTCAAATTGACTTATCTTTTAACTAGTGGCGTCAATCTAAATTTGTTCTTGAACTTATCATCCTATTGGTTGTGGCGTTCAAATCAATACCGTAGGTTCCTATCTTGCTAGATAGTGGGTCTCGATTTTAATTCAATTTAACCTTTCCTTTGAAACCTATAAGATTTGGGTCCTTAATCTTATATTAAGGGTTCTTTCTTGTTTCAATCGTCAAACCATTCATCTACCTATTTCTTCTTCAACCCAAGTTGCTGCCATTATCCAAAAACAAACCATTTTTCCTTTCTTTTAAACACATCAATAATACTCCTTCGTAGACGATCGGGAAAATTTAAATGCGACTCAACTCACCCCGAGGCGGATTGTATTCGTATGTGAATTGCCCAATCGTCTACGAGGAGGAATCAAGTCTTCGAAAAATAATCGGAAAAATATGGATGAGTTTCATTTTGCACTTTGGCCCCTCGAGCTTAGGCCACTCTCGATGGTATCAGATGGAGTCGAACCATGATGCGACTAGGATCGCATCATACCCCCACTTGAAAGTGATTCGTCCTCGAAACGAGCCAATGGTTCTCTCGAACAGAATTCCTTTTGATCGGCTTTCCTTGGTCGAAAGTCAAATGGGGAGGATGGTAATCGAGATACTTGTAAAATATAACCAAGAGTTAGCAAGAGTTGTGTCAAACAAACTTGCAATCGAAATATGAGCAAAACAAAATGAATAGATCGAACGTAAACGGGCATATTCACATTAGCATACAAAAGGAACAAAGCCTTATCAAATATTTGAATCTGAATTGGATAAGTTTCATGGTATGCATACAATTCTAATGGATTCCACAAGTCAAAATCAACATGCGAATAACACATCAAATGATAGATATATTCATCACAAGTAGATAGTTGAGAAAATGCATATGGCACTCGAAAGTAAACATTCAAATCTTGCATTGAACAACATATGTAAGCAATCGCACATGAACAAAAATTATCAAACACAAAATTCTTTTTGTCAACAAGTAGACCATCATTAAACAGGATAACACGTTCAAACATTTCATGATTTAAATGATAAAAATCAGCATCAAGTGTTCTATCAACAACCGAAGAGAACAAAGACATCTCAAAATTTTTACATGGATCACACATGTGACGCAATATGGATTCTTTCACACGAAAATTATCAAAATTATCAAACTCAAAAATTCTGTCATCATTTAATGAAACATATAGATCACAATCAGGCAAAATAGAACGATTAATCTTAACATGATCTAAATGTTTGGCAAAAACATAATCAACAACGCAAAGCTTATCACAATCCGGAGAGAGCAAAAATGCAACAACAGTTTCAGAAGACTTACCTTTATTCTTAGAAAGACAAAGATCAGTCTTACCTTGATCGAGCAACACAAACCTTCTCTCCTCGGCCAAGTAGTGTAATCGAAGCTTCGCGTTCAATTCAACCATTTTCAAATGGAAAGTGAATTTCAAATACAACCATAAAAATTATTTAAGGAACGAATAAAATTTGAAGACAAATTGAACAAAATTCATTACCTTATCCAAGAACCAATTTCCAAAATGATTGAAATTTTTCAAGCATAATTGTCGTTGCTTGATTTTCCAACAAGACATACCAGATGGTACAAAACATATTCCCGGTTTAAAAACGTGATTTTGATAATTAAATTCAAGATGTGACAATGGTTTAGAAAAATCAAACATGTTAAACCAATAGGAATTGTGCAAACTCAAAATCGAACGATCAAATCTCTTAACATGTTTCAAAACCGATTTACAAAAACTCAACAATTTAGTATTTGACAACAAACAAATCTCATAATATCCACAATCAAACAAATGAGGATTAAAAGAAAAGTCATCATCATACTTACTCGCGTCTTGTAATTGTTGGATTTGCGTCTCTCCACCTTCATATTTTGCATCGCATTGATTTTCATGAGATAAACTCGCATTACCATCATTTAAAACATAAAAAATTATCGAAGGATGGCAATCAACGGTATTATCCACATAGTCACAAACATTAGGAAAATTTTGTGGAGACAAACATGATTTGGGACACTTACCTTCCTTACCTTCCGGTGTGGGCGGTTCAATTTCACTTTCAACCTTACCTTTTTCAATTATTTGAAAACATCGTTCTTCCGGGAGGTATTGGAGTTGAAGAACATCTTTCGGTCCTTCGGGAACCTGAAATGAAGAAACAAATAAAGAACAAATTTCAAATGAGTTAGTTAAATCAACTCGCTCTTTTTCTCGCTCATCTTGCTCTTTCACTTCTTTTTCTCTCTCAATTTCTTTTCTTGCTTTTTCAACATCTTTTTCTTTTTCAAATTATTTTTCTTCCCTTTTTTTTCGTATATTTTTTTCTTTTTTTATTTCTTTTCACTTCAAATGTAAAAATGATGAATACAAAAGAAATGAAATACAACTTCTTCTTCTTTTTTCAAACTTTTTTTTTGAATTTACGCAGTTACTTCAGATTTACGATGTTTGCCATAGCTCCTCATTTTTTAGCTCTGATACCAAATGATACGATTTGTCTCAGGGTGAGTCGAGTCGTATGTGAATTGCCCAATCGTCTACGAGGAGGAATCATGTCTTCGAAAAATAATCAAAAAAATATGGATGAGTTTCATTTTGCACTTTGGCCCCTCGAGCTTAGGCCACTCTCAATGGCATCGGATGGAGTCGAACCATGATGCGACTAGGATCGCATCAATACTTTTTTGGCTTAGACTTTTGATCATTAATCATATCATATAGACTTTTGTTCATTCGAGTGAGTTGTCTCCTCTTCATTTTCGTACGAGTTTTGTTTTTGACTTATCCAGCTCGCTTGTGGCATCGAACGTTTCTCTTCCATTCAATTATACAATTGGTTCTTACTTCACTAAGTAACAGGTCTTTGGTCCATCATCAACTACCATCTTCCACCTTAAACGTTATAGAAACTGGGGTGACACATACTTGTGTTGAATCGTTTCTAGTTTAAGTTTTTTAATCCATTCCCACCAAAACATCATCTATCTTTTATCCATTTTTCTTTCATCATAAAACCGAGCCTATCCTTCTCCATATCTGAATCATTCCCACACTTAAACACCTCCATTCCTAACTTAACCCATCTTCTAAACAAATTCACTTAAGCTTCTGCGAACTCATTCGTATTTCCCTATTATTTTCTGAAAGGCTTATCTCCTTCTCGTAGACGATTGGGCAAATCAAATACATTCGACTCATCCCGATACAGATCATATCATTTGGTATCAGATCTAAAAAATGAGGAGCTTTGATGAACATCGTAAATCTGAAGTAGGTACGTAAATTCAAAAAAAATTCAAAAAAATTAAAAAAATTTTGAAAAATAAAAAAATTCAAAAAAAATTCAAGTTGTAATCTCGAAGTTGTAATTGTGTTATTTTCGTGCATTTGAGGTGAAAAAAAAAAGAAGAGTAAAAAAAAGTGAAGCGTTGTGACTTTGTTAATTTTCCATTCTTCTTCTCAATTTCTGAGTTCCTGAGGCCAATATTTTATCTTCCTGGCCCGATCATCTAACATTCTTATTTCCATTATTTAGTAATTTTCCATCTTCTCTAACGCCACATCTTTCTATTTTTTTTTAGCCTACCTTGACCTATAACAAATTTTCCTTTGTTTACACCCCTTGAAGCCGACCTACAAGTTTCTAATAAGTCTAAGGCAACCTTCCAGAATTTTGAGAGATGGATTTGAGTGGTAAAAGGCACGAGTGATTTATTAGAGAAAAATCCTAAAATTGAGTGAAACACAAGTGTGAGTGTTCAATATTTTTTTTCTTCTTTTCGAGTGACTAGTGAGGTTTGTGGTGAGGTTTTAAAAAAAAAACACTTTCTTATGTCGAGAAGTCCAAATCAAAATATGGAAGAAAGGCCCGAACGGCAACCAGTCCGCAATGTGCCGGATCTTAATCTTCAAACCTTATTGTGTGAGGTTGATCATCTATTCGATCGCAAGCTTGAACCCATTCAAGAGAGACTAGATCATGTTGAAGAGAGAGCCCAACGAGAGAGAAATCCTCGAGGTCCACGAAGGGAACGGGGCCGCCCAAGGTTCCAAGAAGATGATCCCTTTACTAGTGAATCCGAAAGCGACCAAGAGTCTAATTTAAGTGATCAGCGGAGGGTACAATGAAACCGAGGCCGAAAGGGACGAGAATAAGTGGACGACGATTTGAAGAACATTAAGCTCTCCATACCACCCTTCCAAGGAAAGTCTAATCCGGAGGCCTATTTGGAGTGGGAAAAGAAAATTGAGTTAGTGTTTGACTGCCACAACTACTCAGAGACCAAGAAAGTCAAGTTCGCAGTCAATCGAATTCTCCGATTATGCCATGGTGTGGTGGGATCAACTAACAACCAATCGAAGACGTAATGGAGAAAGGCTAATTTCTACATGGCTTGAAATGAAAGCGGTGATGAGAAAGAGATTTATTCTATCTTTTTACCATCGAAGTTATACCAAAAGTTGCAAAATCTTACACAAGGCCACCGAAGTGTAGAAGATTTTTTCAAAGAAATGGAAATTGCAATGATTCATGCAAACGTGGAAGAGGACCGAGAGGCAACAATGGCCAGATTCCTAGCCGGGTTAAATCGAGAAATTGCTAATGTGGTGGAGCTTCAACACTATGTCGAGGTGAATGACATGGTGCATGTTGCAATTAAAATAGAAAAACAACTCAAGAAGAAAGGCTCCATACGAACCTATTCCAACCCTTAAACACTTCCAAGTGGGGACAAGGTACAGTAAAAGATATTTTCTAACCGTTTGAAGGATCAAAATGCATCTATTAAGTTTAACAAACCCATCAGTGAATCTAGCAAAGGAAAGGAAGTTGCCAATCCAAATCATGCAAGGGACATCAAGTGCTTTAAGTGCTTGGGACGTGGTCACATAGCTAGTCAATGCCCCTGAAGAGGAGGATGAATTTGAATATGTCGTTGAAGGTGAGATCCTAGTGATCAAACGTAGCCTAAGTTTGCAAAGTGTGGAGAACGAACAACAACGTGAGAACATCTTCCATACATGCTATTTTGTGCAAGGTAATGCATGTAGTCTTATTGTGGATGGCGGAAGTTGTACTAATGTTGCTAGTACATTAATGGTGGAGAAACTTGGTTTGGCCGCAATGAAACATCCTTGTCCATACAAGCTTCAGTGGCTTAACGAAGGAAGGGAGTTAAAGGTGACTAAACAAGTGTTGGTTCTATTTTCCATTGGAAAATATAAAGATGAAGTTCTTTGCGACGTGGTTCCCATGCATGCCGGAGACTTATTGCTAGGCCGTCCATGGCAATTTGATCGAAAGGTGATACATGATGGCTACACCAACCGATACACTTTCAAGCATTTAGGCAAAAACATCACTTTGGCACCTTTGACACGGAGACAAGTATACGAAGATCAAGTGAAATTGCGAGACTCGATTGAAAAATTCAAAGAGAGTGAAAAGAAAGAAAAGAGTGAAAAAGTGTTTGAAAATCCTAGTGAAAAAAAAACAAGGGAAACAAGAGGTAAAAATGAGAGACAAGAATAAAGATTAAGAGAAAAAAATGAGTGATGAAAAATGGAGTGCAAAAATGAGTGTGTATGCAAAAGAGAGTGACATTCGAAAATCTTTCATGTTGAGGCAGCCCCTACTTGTACTCATGTACAAGGAATCTTATTTGAATGTTAATGAGTTAGATGCTGCTTTGCCTTCTTCCATTGTTTCTCTTTTCCAGGAATTTGAAGATGTATTTCCCGACGAAATTCCAAGTGGCTTACCACCTATTCAGGGAATAGAACATTAAATTGACTTCATTCTCGGTGCATCCATACTGAACCGACCAGCCTATTGTAGTAATCCTGAAGAGACCAAGAAATTGCAAAAACAAGTAAATAAACTTCTTAAGAAGGGATTCATCCACGAGAGCCTTAGTCTATGTGCTGTTCCAGTTTTGTTAGTGACAAAAAAGGATGGGACTTGGCGTATGTGTGTTGATTATCGTGCTGTAAACAAAATCACGATAAAATATTGTCATCCAATACCGCATCTTAATGATATGCTCAATGAACTAAGTGGTGCTCAGTTGTTTTCCAAAATTAATCTCAAAAGCAGTTACCATCAGATTTGGATGCTTGAGGGAAATAAGTGGAAAACAACATTTAAAGCTAAACACAATTTGTACGAGTGGTTGGTAATGCCATTCGGTCTCACTAACGCTCCTAGTACTTTTATGCGTTTAATCAGCCATGTTCTTCGTGCTTATATTGGTAAATTCTGTGTGGTTTACTTTAATGACATTCTTATTTATAGTAGATCTTTAGATGACCATTTGAAGCAATTACGAGCTATTCTTGATACATTATGCAAGGAAACATTATATGCTAATCTTAAGAAATACACATTTTGTTCTAACAAAGTCATTTTCTTAGGATTTGTTGTTAGCTCTCAAGGACTTGAAGTAGATCAAGAAAAGGTGAAAGCTATTTGAGAATGGCCTAGACCGACCAGCATAAGTCAAGTATGAAGTTTCCATGGCTTGGCGAGTTTCTACCATCGCTTTGTTCCAAATTTCAGCCCATTGGCCGCACCTCTCACGAGTGTGATTAAAAAGAATTCTGTCTTCTTTTGGAGCGAGGAACAAGAGAAATCTTTTATTTCACTTAAAGATCATTTAACTAATGCCCCATTACTTGTATTACCTGATTTTGACAAAACATTTGAAATTGAATGTGATGCCTAAGGTATTGGGATTGGTGCTGTGTTGACTCAATAAGGAAAGCCCGTGGCATATTTTAGTGAAAAGCTAAGTGGCGCACCATTGAATTACCCAACATACGATAAGGAAATGTACGCTTTGATTCGGGCATTAGAAACATGGCAACACAATTTGTGGTCGAAGGAGTTTGTCATCCATTCGGACCATAAATCACTCAAACACATCAAAGGACAACACAAGCTTAACAAAAGGCACGCAAAATGGGTAGAATTTCTTGAATCCTTTCCTTATGTTATTCGGTATAAAAAGGGTAAGAAAAATATTGTGGCTGATGCACTATCTTGTCGATATACTTTATTAAATCATTTAGACTCAAAATTGCTTGGTTTTGCATTTTTGTCAGATTTGTATATTTCTGATGCTGATTTTGGAGATGTGTATAAATTGTGTGAACATGTTGCTGTTGATAAGTTTTTCAGGTTTGATGGCTTACTTTTTCGAGAAGGTAAGCTTTGTATTCTGCAAAGTTCCGTGCAAGAGTTACTTGTACTCGAGGCACATGGTGGTGGACTTATGGGCCATTTTGGCATTGCAAAGACTTTGGTCATTCTGCAAGAACATTTCTTTTGGCCACGAATGAAACGAGATGTCGAGAAAATTTATTCACGATGTGTAGCATGTAAAAAGGCAAAATCGAAGGTTAACCCACATGGGCTTTACACGCCTTTGCCTATTCCCTAAGGGCCTTGGGTTGATCTATCTATGGATTTTATCTTAGGATTACCATGAACTCGAACCGAAAAAGACTCCATTTTTGTAGTCGTAGATCGATTTTCAAAATGTCACATTTTATTGCATGTTCAAAACCGATGATCTTTATTAATATTGCTAACCTTTTCTTTAAAGAAATTGTTAGGTTGCATGGAATTCGAAGACAATAGTGTCGATCGTGATCTGAAGTTTCTTAGTCATTTTGGAGGACACTTTGGAGTAAGCTAGGTCTGAAGCTCTTATTTTCTCGACATGTCATCCCCAAACAGATGGCCAAACAGAAGTGGTGAATCGCATCCTATCCACACTACTACGAGCCATAATTTGCAAAAATTTCAAGTCGTGGAAGGAGTGTTTACCTCACATAGAGTTTGCTTATAACCGAACTATTCACTCTGCTACAAATTCTCTCCATTCGAAATAGTTTATGGTTTTAATCCTTTATCTCCTCTAGACTTAATCCCATTACCTAATGATCAAATTGTTAACGTAGATGCCAAGAGGAAAGCAGACTATGTGAAACAATTACATCAAAAGGTTAAAGCTAATATCGAGGCTCGAACGGAGCAATATGTGCGTAAGGCCAACAAAGGGTGAAAACAAGTCATATTTGAACCCGGGGATTGGGGTTTGGGTTCACATGAGGAATGAGAGATTTCCAGCTCAAAGAAGGTCCAAATTATTATCGCATGGTGACGGTCCATTCCAAGTTTTGGAGCAAATTAATGACAATTCCTATCGACTAGACCTTCTGGGTGAGTTTCATATAAGTGCAACTTTTAATGTGTCTGATTTATCTCTCTTTGATATAGATTTCGATTTGAGGACAAATTTTTTTGAAGAGGGGGAGAATGATACGGCCATGATTCAGGTCACACCAAGTTCCAACAAAGAGCCATTGGAGTTGCCACAAGGACCCATCACCCGAGCACGTGCAAAACGTTTCAAGGAGGCTGTTACGGCCTTAGTTGAGCAAAAGTGGAGCAAGTTAATGGCTGGACAAAATGAGGAGAATCGGGATAACTTAATAAGCCCAATGCGCATGCTTTTGCAAGTTGAAATAAGCTCATATTTGGCTTATTCAGCTTGTGTTTAGCTTGATTTAATTCATGCATTTAAAAAAAAATAGAAAATTTTTAAATTAGCTTTAAATAAAGGGTTTAGTTTAATTAAATAAGTAGTGTTTAATAAGAGACTTATTAATTAATCTAGTTACTAGGATGTTTTAATGAAGTCTAAGTTTAAGTTAATTTAATAAGAGGCTTATTAATTAATCTAGTTACTAGGATGTTTTAATGAAGCATGAGTTTAAGTTAATTTAATTACGCTTCCATAAATTAACTAGTTGTTGCATTATTTGAAGTCTTAACTTCTAGTTCATTTAATAAAGTCAAGTGTTTAATGTGTTTAAGTTAAAGTGGTGTTTAATAAGTGTTTAAATGTCATTAATTTGTTTGTTTAATGTGTCTGAATGTAGGAAACTTTTCAGCTGAAAATCGTTACACTCAAGGGAAGTTAGAAAGAGTTAATGTGACTTTTCAAGTGAAAATGGTTACACACATGGGGAAGCATTATTTAACATTAAAGCGAGCTGTTATCATCTTTGATGGAAGCATTACATCTCCATTAATTTGAGGCTTAAAAGATCACAAAAGAGTTACAACTTCTCATTAAGTTGCTGGTGACCATTCGGCTAGTAAGGAAGCATGAAACCAAGCATTCAAATACATTGAAATCAGCTCATTTGGAGTCATCAAATTGTTGTTATTTGGCTGGAGGAATTCAAGAGTTTTTACCTATTGATTAGCCATTTAATTGCATATTAAAGTTGAATTCATTTGTCTTTTTAGCTAACCACATGAAAGCACTATATATACCTATTATTAGTTGTAAAAAGGTTTTTTTTTTTTTGGCTTAGACTTTTGATTATTAATCATATCATATGGACTTTTGTTCATTCGAATGAGTTATCTCCTCTTCGTTTTCGTACGAGTTTCGTTTTGACTTATCAAGCTCGCTTGTGGCGTCAAACGTTTCTCTTCCATTCAATTATACCATTGGTTCTTACTTCACTGAGTAACGGGTCTTTGGTCCATCATCGACTACTATCTTCCACCTTAAACGATATAGAAACTGGGGTGACACATACTTGTGTTGAATCATTTCTGGTTTAAGTTCTTTAATTCATTCCCACTAAAACATCATCTATCTTTTATCCATTTTTATTTCATCATAAAATCGAGCCTATCCTTCTCCATATCTGAATCATTCCCACACTTAAACACCTCCATTCCTAACTTAACCCATCTTCTAAACAAATTCACTTAAGCTTCTGCGAACTCATCCGTATTTCCCTATTATTTCTCGAAAGGCTTATCTCCTCCTCGTAGACGATTAGGCAACTCAAATACGTTTCGAATCATCTCGAGACGGATCGTATCATCTGGCTTAGCTCAGAAGGTAGCTTTAGCTGATAGTCTACCGTCCCTACTAGTTTCAACACCCGATAAGGCCCGATAAATCTCGAACTTAATTTACCCTTCCGTCCAAACCTCAGTACTTTCTTCCATGGTGACACATTCAAGAACACCTTGTCACCTACTGCAAACTCTATGTTCTTACGCTTCAAGTTCGCATAGGACTTCTGTCGGTCCGATGCTTCCTTTAGTCGAGCTTGAATTAACTCAACCTTCTCCTCTGTCTTGGTAACCAACTCTAGACCCAAAATCCAATGTTCCCCTAATTCCGTCCAACAGATAGGAGTATGGCACTTCTGCCCCTACAATGCTTCATAGGGCACCATCTGAATACTAGACTGGTAGCTGTTGTTGTATGCAAACTCCGCCAATGGTAAAAACACTTCCCAACTACCTCTGAAATAAATGACACATCCCCTCAACATGTCTTCCAAGATTTGAATTACCCGCTCAGACTGTCCATCTATTTGAGGATGAAACGCTGTACTGAAATCCAACTTCATACCCAACGCTTGATGCAAAGAGTTCCAGAATCGTGACGTGAACCTCGGATCCCTGTCCAATATGATTGATACTGGTACCCCATGCAATCTCACTACCTCAGTATATACAGCTTAGCCAATTTCTGCAAAGAGTAATCGACCCGTACTGGTATGAAATGAGCAGACTTCGTCAAGCATTCAACAATCACCCAGACTGAATCTTTCTTAGTAGGCATGAGGGGTAGCCCACTAACAAAGTCCATTGTGATCCTTTTCCACTTCCATTGTGGAATCTTCACTGGCTGCAACAACCCTGATGGTAACTGATGCTCTGTCTTTACCTGCTGATAGGTCAAACACTTACTCACCATCTCAGTTACCTCACGCTTCAAGCCTGGCCACCAGAACTAATCCCGCAAATCTCGGTGCATCTTACTCCCTCCGGGGTGCATAGCGTATGAACTTTCATGCGCTTCTTGCAAAATCCTATGCCTCAATCTCGGATCCTTTGGCATGCAAACTCTCCCTTGAAAACATAACAGTCCTTCCTCATTCATACTGAAGTCCGTCGATCCATCACTTGATCCTACGTGAAACTTCTCCTTTAGCCACTCATCGTTTAGCTGCTTCTCTTTAGCCTGATTGACCCTAATCTGATGGTATCTTGATCTCAAATCTATCTTTGAGAACACTGACGCCCCTTTCAGTTGATCGAACAAGTCATCAATCCTTGGCAACGGATACTTGTTCTTGATAGTCAACTTCTTTAGCTAACGGTAGTCAATACACATACGCATTGATCCATCCTTCTTCTTAACGAACAACACCGGTGCTCCCCAAGGTGACACACTTTGTCGAATAAATCCTTATCTAACAACTCTTGTATTTGTGCTTTCAACTCTACCAGCTCCTTTGGCGCCATCCTATATGGAGCGATAGACACTGGTGTTGTTCTCGGAAGAAGATTGATACCAAACTCTACTTCACGATCCGAAGGTAATCCCGAAAGCTCTTCTGGGAAAACATCAGGAAATTCCTTCACCGTCCTAATGTCCCCAACAATTAGGTCCTTAGCTTCCAGAGCCCGAACAAACATTAAAACTACCTCGCATCCTTTTTTCACCATCCTTTCTGCTCTTAGGGTAGTCACTACATTTGATAAATAGTTCCCCTTTACCCTATCACTAACACTTCACCACCCGGGTTTTTAACACCATACGCTTGGCTACACAATCTAAATTAGCTTGATACTTTACCAGCCAATCCATGCCCAATACTAAGTCAAACTCCCCGAACGGTAATTCCATCAGATCCGTCCAGAAAACTATTTATTGAACTTCTAGGGGTACCTCCTGATAGAGTTTATCTACTACCACGGATTATCCTAATGGGCTAATTACAGTCATCGCCATAGGGGTAATCTCAGAATCTAAACTTAAAGTTCCAGACACACTACTAGCAATATATGAATGTGTCGACCCAATGTCAATCAATGCAGTGTAAGGCAAACCAAATATTAAAAACGTACCGGTTATAACATCCAGTGCGTCGGCCTCCTCTTGACGTCTGACACCATAAACTAACCCTGGCTGTCTCGCCTCAGTGTTTCCTGTCCCTCGGCCCAGTGCTCTATGGCCCTGACTGAAACCGTTACATCCTTTAACTGGACCACGACCCCTCTGCGGTTGTTGACCTCTTCTGCCCGACTGAGCATTGTCCTGCCCTATGGGTCCTACATCGCTTCGTGGCTGTGGATAGCCTTTAATCTGATGGTCCAAAGACCCACACCTAAAGCACTTCCCACTGCCTGCCCAACACTCACCTACATGGAATTTACCACATCGAGCACACTTCCGTGTTTGGCTAGTAGTAGCAGGCCTCTCAGCCCGTCTCGTTCCATCCGATCTAGGTCTTTTTTGAGTACTCCTAGTTGTCCCTGATGATCCAAAATTTCTCTTACCTCCACCCCTATCTCTATCCCAGTTCAATTTTTCTGTCCGTCTCACCACCTCAGCTATCTTAGCTTTCTCCACGAGCATGACAAATTCCCTCTCCCGCTGTGAAGCTATCAAAACACGTAGATCATCCTTCAGGCCATATTCAAATCAACCACACCGTTCATGTTCCATGGCCACCATCCTTCAAGCATAACGGTTGAAGCGCAAGAATTCCACTTTACATGCCGCCACTGACCTACTTCCTTGAACCAGATTCAAGAACGCTCTACACTGTGCATCCACATAACTCGTTCCAATGTACTTGCTTTGGAACGCCGCTTTGAAGTAATCCCAGGTGATACGGTCCGCCATGGTACCATCCTTAACCGTAAGCCACCATTGATAAGCTTTTCCCGGAGAAGGGACACTACTCTTTTCACCTTCTCTTCTCCCGTGAAATCCAGATCATCTATTATGCGCTCGACTGCCTCCAACCAATACTCAGCTATACTAGGGGTTACACCGAAAATTCCCTTAAACACTTCCTCCCCATTGGCTCTAAGTCGCTCCAACATAGATTTTCGGGCTCCTGTGCCCATGCCTGCCCATAACCCTCTCTAAAACCCTCAACATCGCCTGAGATACCGCATCATCTCTGGCTGTCTAATCCTGGAATTCTGCCTCCACAGTTGGTGGCACTGGTACCTCATTCCCTGACTCATGACCAGACCCTATGGGTTCCGATACAGCAATCCTACCTCTACCTCGGCCACGCACACCACGTCCTCTAGTACTCATTCTACCGATTCGCATTTATCTGATTAGGAATTATTATGAATTATTAATTTCTTCCACTAATTTATAACGAACAATCTTATGGAAAGTAGTTTTAATAGTAGTTCTTTCGAATTTGAACTACCTACAAGGTTCAGTTCTCAGGTCTGTATTTCCTAGCTTTAGGATCCACATATATTCAACCATCACACATCAACATACAAGTAGCATCCATGAACTCACATTCATCACGTAAGGGTATTTTTGTCATTTCACTACCCAGGGGTATTTTCGTATTTCTACCCTACAGTGGTATTTTTGTAATTTTCCAAAATAGGGTTTCTTGGTGATTTTACAAAATAGGGGTATTTTGGTAATTTTACAATCTGGGGGGTATTTCGATAATTTTACCAACCAGGGGTATTTCGATAATTTTGTCAACGGGGGTATTTCAATAATTTTATCAATCGAGGGTATTTCGGTAATTTTACAAATTTTGGTAATTTTTACAAATCTAGGGTATTTTTGAGAAGTTTTCACAAATCAAGGGTATTTCAAAAATTTACAAAACTAGGGATAATTTTACAAAAATAGGGTGGCTGGTCCCTTTCAGGTTTTAGTTATAAACTTTGGCCCGTCAACAAGCCCTCTCGATTAGAGTGAACAAACACTATGCACCAGGTAGGATTCCAACGAAGAGGAGGTGAGCCTCTAGGGCCGCTTAAATACCAAGCTCTCCCTGGATCCAATCCTAGACATGCGTAAGCCTGTTACCATACCATAGCCCTGTGACTTGTTCACAGACATGTTTAATTAGAAATTAAGTCTTATGAGATTTAAGAGTTGTTCAAAACTAGGCCTAAGTTTCATAAATTCTAATATACTTGTCTACATCCCATAAAGCCCATCAAGCCCAACATACACATCACATAGTGAGTTTAGAATACTAACCTGCGTGGATCGGGTGCCGGTAGACTCGAAGGCCATATCTCAATTGAACTTTTATTAACTTACATCACTTTTATAAATCACTATTGGACCCATTTCACAGCCCGAGTTTTGAACTAGGTTCTGATACCAAAATGTAACACCCTAAACCCGACCCATACGTCATGATCGAATCTGGTATGCTACGGGTTGAATGTTGAAAACTTTACTTTGAAGGGTTTTGAAAATTTCAATTTATCTTAACTGATTAATCATTAATTGTGATATTTTGGAGAAACCTTAAAATTTGCGTTGAACATGCTTGAGGAACCCTTTTTAGTTTCACTTTATAATTAAGACTTTGAAAACATAAGTTTGTAAGATATATTAAAATAAAAATAAAATAAAAAAATATAAATCGATAACCTATGTTTTGGGGGCCTTATTACGAAAATAATCCCAAATTTAAACTTAAAGAAAAAAACGGAAATAGTCTATAAAGATAGACAAAAACTTGATGGCCCCTCGAGTCTACCTCGGCTCCTATGTCCACGATCTAATGCTCATCTGAAAAGTTGGAAAAAAAATAAAAGGGTGAGTCACCAAGACTCAGTGTGCAAATCCCGAAAACACTTTAATGCCTTAGGCCCACAAACACATTATGGGCCTAGGCCCAGTCACAATGGCACAGAATATATTACATGCAACATGGCCCATCCCAAACCTGAAAGTCCATCCTCTACACACCCCCGTACCAACCATCACACCGTGGGAATTTCTACAATCAACCCTCCATCCGCTACACACCATATCGACAACTGTGCTGCCTGTCATAAAGACCGATCACTATGTGACCAATGTGGCAAAACCACCGATCGCTATGCAACCTTAATAATATATCGACAGCTGCGCTGCCTGTCATAAAGACCGATCACTATGAGACCTATGTGGCAAAGCCACCGATCACCTCGTGACCTGCTCCCCTTCATCATATCAATCCCATCCCATGCATACATACATGCAAGAATCAGAACATTAAACTATCTAAACAGATCACATACTTTCACATACTTCGATACACATAGGGAAGTTTCTATGATTACGTACTGGCATCCCTTTCCTACCCTTTTTGGGTATTTTGACTGTTCATACAACCTCAATTTCTAGCTTTTAGCCCATAACATATACATAGTATAGTTTAACTAGTGTGATAGAGATCTACACACCTGATTACCGACAGGACAGTACTTTTTATGTCGACACTATTAGAAGTCAATATGACTGCTAACTGCCTAAGGTTTTGCTCTGAAGCTGGTCCACAACCCGGCGGCCAATCCCGAACTGCTGACACCGCGCATTTCTTGAACTTTGGGGCTGAAACTATAGATCCAACCCCTTCCTTTGATCTGCTGACATTCGAGTCCAGGAGTGATCTTTGATCAGAAGATACTATGATGATTGCTTAATGCAACATTAGGTTAAGGCACGAATGATGAAAAAAAACCCGATTAAACAACATAGGAAGAATTGAACCCTTACCTTGAAATCCTAAAAGAGATTGAGACTCCGAGACTATCGTTTCTGGCTTTTAAATCTAGGCAATCTACCTAAATTCCTGAATGTCGCCCAACACAAAATTATACAAAACCATTAAACCATTAGCTTTTCGGCTTTGTCTTACAAAAATCTAGAGAGAAAGTGAAGAGATAGGAAAATTAGCACTCACCTTAACACAAAGAATTTGACTACCCCTTAGAGATTTCGGCTTTTGAGAAGATCAGAAGAAAAGATGATAGGAAGAAGTCTATGTAGATTCGGCTTTAGTGAAGAAATCGGCAAAGGGAATGGAAGTACTCGACTATGGGGATGAGAAGAGAGTTCAAAGTTCCAGCTTTTGAAAGAAAAGATGTTGAGAAAAATTGGGAGGTTTCGGCTTTTGAAAGAAAAAAGAAAAAGAAAAGAGAACAGAATAATGGACTTTCAGCTTTTGCATAAAAGTGAGGATGAGAGAATGGAAAAAGAAAATAGGGACCAAATACCGGAATTGAAGAGATATCCCCTCTATTTAAAGAGAATTTCGGCACCCCCTTAGAGTTGAAAATTCGGCCACCACTTGCTTAGCAGATAACTCCTAAACTTCCTCCCTTATCTTTATCTGATCACTCCTTCAAAAGAGGACTAGATAGCACCACCTCTTCCTCTCTTTATCAGCACATTATCCACATGTTATTATCCTCCTATTTTCAAGCCCTATGCCATCCCACTCTATCCATTTAAAAGCAGAAATTAGGTAAAATTGTATTAAAAGAATTGAGCTTCAAGTGACTCGAACTTGGGCCCTCTTCATCTGCTAATGATGCCACCCCAAGGTTCCATGTAGCGCCACTTAACCTTGGGCCGCAAGCCCATTTTGGTACTTTAAACGCTGATAACATTTTTTTAAAGTCCTAACTGAACTGGCTTTCCACTAGAGTGTCCAATAACTAATTCTACTAAGGCCTTAGCCCAACCTCGAGCCCAATCTGGACCCCTAACACTCTGATTAACACATTACACATAACCACACATTAAACGCATAGGCCCGTTAATTCAAGATGTTATAGTTCTACCCTCTTAAAGAAATTTTAGGCTCGAAATTATCTGATCAAAATAGATGGGGGTACTACTACTGCATCGTCTCTTCTGGTTCCCATGTAGCCTCCTCAAAACTGTGATTATGCCGTAAAACCTTAACCAACGGAACCGTCTTCCTTCGCAACACTTTGACATCACGATCCAGGATTTTCACTGGTTCCTGTTCAAAGGATAGGTCAGGTCTCACCTCGATTTCTTCCACAAGCACCACATGAGACGAATCTGAACAGTAACATCTTAACATAGAGACGTGGAATACATTGTGAATCTGGCTTAGCTCAGAAGGTAGCTCTAGTTGATAGGTTACTGTCCCTACTCGTTTCAACACCCGATAAGGCTTGATAAATCTGGGACTTAATTTACCCTTTTGTCCAAACCTCAATACTTTCTTCCATGGCGACACCTTCAAGAACACCTTGTCACCCACTAGAAACTCTAAGTTCTTACGTTTCAAGTCTGTATAGGACTTCTGTCAGTCCGATGCTTCCTTTAGTCGAGCTCGAATTAATCAACCTTCTCCTCTGCCTTGGTAACCAACTCTGGACCCAAAATCTGACGTTCTCCTAATTCCGTCCAACAGATAGGAGTACGACACTTTCGCCCGTACAATGCTTCATAGGGCGCCATCTAAATACTAGATTGGTAGCTATTGTTGTATGCAAACTCCACCAATGGTAAAAACTCTTCCCAACTACCTCTGAAATCAATGACACATCCCCTCAACATGTCCTCCAAGATCTGAATTACCCGCTCAGACTGTCCATCTGTCTGAGGATGAAACACTGTACTAAAATCCAACTTCGTACCCAATGCTTGATGTAAAACCTTCTAGAATAGTGACGTGAACCTCGGGTCCTAGTCCGATATGATTGATACTGGTACCCCATGCAATCTCGCTACCTTAGTATATACAGCTTAGCCAATTTCTGCAAAGAGTAATCGACCCGTACTGGTATGAAATGAGCAGACTTCATCAAGTGATCAACAATCACCTAGACTGAATCTTTCTTAGTAGGCGTGAGGGGTAGCCCACTAACAAAGTCCATTGTGATCCTTTCCCACTTTCATTGTGGAGTCTTCACTGGCTGCAACAACCCCGATGGTAACTGATGCTCCGCCTTTACCTGCTGATAGGTCAAACACTTACTCACCATCTAGTTACCTCACGCTTCAAGCTCGGCCACCAGAATTGATCCCGTAAATCCCGATACATCTTACTCCCTCCGGGGTGCATAGCGTATGAACTTTCATGCGCTTCTTGCAAAATTCTATGCCTCAATCCCGGATCCTTTGGCATGCAAACTCTCCCTTGAAAACATAACAGTCCTTCCTCATTCATACTGAAGTCTATCGATCCATCACTTGATCCTACATGAAATTTCTCCTTTAGCCACTCATCGGTCTGCTACTTCTCTTTAGCCTAATTGACCCTAACCTGATGGTATCTTGATCTCAAATCTATCTTTGAGAATGCTGACGCCCCTTTCAGTTGATCAAACAAGTCATCAATCCTTGGCAACGGATACTTGTTCTTGATAGTCAACTTGTTCAGCTGATGGTAGTCAATACACATACACATTGATCCATCTTTTTTTCTTAACAAACAACACCGGTGCTCCCCAAGGTGACACACTTGGTCGAATAAATCCTTTATCTAACAACTCTTGTATTTATGCTTTCAACTCTTCCAGCTCCTTTGGAGCCATCCTATATAGAGCGATAAACACTGGAGCTATTCCCGAAAGAAGATTGATACCAAACTCCAGTTCACTATCCGGAGGTAATCCCGGAAGCTCTTATGGGAAAATATCAGGAAATTCCTTCACCATCCTAATGTCCCCAACAGTTAGGTCCTTGGCTTCCAGAGCCCGAACAAACATTAAAACTACCTCGCATCCTTTTCTCACCATCCTTTCTGCTCTTGGGGCAGTCACTACATTCGATAAACAGTTCCCCCTTTCTCCTATCACTAACACTTCACCACTCTCGGGGGTTTTTAACACCATACACTTGGCTACACAATCTAAATTAGCTTGATACTTCACCAGCTAATCCATGCCTAATATTAAGTCGAACTCCCCGAACGGTAATTCCATCAGATCCGTCTGGAAAACTATTCCTTCAACTTCTAGGGGTACTTCCCGATAGAGTTTATCTACTACCACGGGTTATCCTAATGGGCTAATTATAGTCATCACCCTAGGGGTAATCTCAGAACCTAAACTTAAAGTCCCAGACACATTACTAGCAACATATCAATGTGTTGGCCCAATGTCAATCAATACAGTGTAAGGCAAATCAAATATTAAAAACGTACCGGTTATAACATCCGGTGCGTCGGCCTCCTATCGACGTCTGGCACCATAAACTAACCCTGGTTGTCTCGCCATAGCGTTTTCTGTCCCTCGACCCGGTGCTCCACGGCCCCGACCGAAACTGTTACCTCCTCTAACTGGACCACGGCCCCTATGTTATTGCTGACCTCTTCTGCCCGGCTGAGCATTGTCTTGCCATACGGGTCCTACATCGCTTCGTGGCTGTAGATAGTCTTTAATCTGATGGTACAAAGACCGACACCTAAAGCACTTCCCACTGCCTGCCTAACACTCACCTACATGGAATTTACCACATCGAGCACACTTCCGTGTTTGGCTAGTAGTAGGTCTCTTAGCTGTCTCGGTCCATCCGATCTAGGTCTCTTCTGAGTACTCCCAGTTGTCCCTGATGATCCAAAATTTCTCTTACCTCCACCCCTATCTCTATCCTGATTCAGATTTTCCGTCTGTCTCACCTTCTCAGTTATCTTAGCTTTCTCCACGAGCACGATAAATTCCCTCTCCCGATGTGGAGCTATCAAAACATGTAGATCATCCTTCAGGCCATCTTCAAATCGACCACACCGCTCATGTTCTGTGCCCATCATCCCTCGAGATAATGGCTCAAGCGCAAGAATTTTGCTTCACATGCTACCACCGACCTACTTCCCTGAACCAGATTAGGAATGCTCTACGCTGTGCATCCACATAACTCGTTCCAATGTACTTGCTCTGGAACACCGCTTTGAAGCAATCCCAGGTGTTACGGTCAGCCATGGTACCATCCTTAACCGTAAGCCACCATTAATAAACTTTGTCCCAGAGAAGGGACACTGCTCCTTTCAGCTTCTCTTCTCTCGTGAAATCCAGATCATCCATTATGCGCTCAACTGCCTCCAACCAATACTCAGCTATATTAGGGGTTACACCGAAAATTCCCTTAAACACTTCCGCCCCATTGGCTCTAAGTCACTCCAACACAGATTTCTGGGCTCTTGTGCCCATGCCTGCCCCAGCAACCCTCTCTAAAACCCTCAACATTGATTGAGATACCGCATCATCTCTGGCCGTCTGATCCTGGAATTCTGCCTCCCCAGCTGGTGGCACTGGTACCTCATTCCCTGACTCGTGACCAGACCCTATGGGTTTCGATACGGTAATCCTACCTCTACCTCGGCCATGCACACCACGTCCTCTAGTGCTCATTCTACCGATTCGTATTTATCTAATTAGGAATTATTATGAATTATTAATTTCTTCCACTAATTTATAACGAACAATCTTATGGAAAGTAGTTTTAACAGTAGTTCTTTCGAATTTGAACTCTATCTACAAGGTTCAGTTCTTAGGTCTGTATTTCCTAGCTCTAGGATCCACATACATTCAACCATGACACATCAACATACAGGTAGCATCCATGAACTCACATTCATCACGTAAGGGTATTCTTGTCATTTCACTACCCAGGGGTATTTTCGTAATTCTACCCTACAGAGGTATTTTTGTAATTTTCCAAAATAGGGTTTCTTGGTGATTTTACAAAATAGGGATATTTTGCTAATTTTGTAATTCGGGTATTTCGATAATTTTGCCAACTAAGGGTATTTGGTAATTTTGTCAATCGGAGGTATTTCAATAATTTTGTCAACCGGGGGTATTTAGATAATTTTACAAATTTTGGTAATTTTTACAAATCTAGGGTATTTTTGAGAAGTTTTCACAAATCAAGGGTATTTGGGAAATTTACAAAACTAAGGATAATTTTACAAAAATAGGGTGGCTGGTCCCTTTCGGGTTTTAGTTATAAACTTTGGCCCGTCAACAAGCCCTCTCTGTTAGAGTGAACAAATACTATGCACCAGGTAGGATTCCAACAAAGAGGAGGTAAGCCGCTAGAGCTGCTTAAATACCAAGCTCTCCCTGGATCCAATCCTAGATATGCGTATGCCTGTTACCACACCCTAACCCTGTGACTTGTTCACAGACATGTTTAATTAGAAATTAAGTCTTATGAGATTTAAGAGTTGTTCAAAACTAGGCCTAAGTTTCATAAATTCTAGTATACTTGTCTACGTCCCATAAAGCCCATCAAGCCCAACATGCACATCACATAGTGAGTTTAGAATACTTACCTGCGTGGATCGGGTGCCTGTAGACTCAAAGGCCATATCTCAACTGAACTTTTATTAACTTACATCATTTTTATAAATCACTACTGGATCCATTTCACAGCTCGAGTTTTAAACTAGGCTCTAATACCAAAAATATAACACCCTAACCTGGCCCATACGTCATGACCGGATCTGGTATGCTATGGGTTGAACATTAAAAACTTTGCTTTGAAAGGTTTTGAAAATCTCAGTTTATCTTAACCGATTAATCATTAATTGTGATATTTTGAAGAAACCTTAAAATTTGCATTGAACATGCTTGAGGAACCCTTTTTAGTTTCACTTCATAATTAAGACTTTGAAAACATAAGTTTGTAAGATATATTAAATTAAAAATAAAATAAAAAATATAAATTGATAACCTAAGTTATGCGGCCCTTATTACAAAAATAATCCCAAATTTAAACTTAAAGAAAAAAATGGAAATAGTCTATGAAGATAGAAAAAAAACTTGATGGCCCCTCGAGTTCACCTCAACTCCCATGTCCACTATCTACTGCTCATCTGAAAAGTTAGAAAAAAATAAAAGGGTGAGTCACCAAGACTCAGTGTGCAAATTTTGAAAACACTTAAATGCCTTGGGCCCACAAACACATTGTGGCCCTAGGCCCATTCACATTGGCACAGAATATATTACATGCAACATGGCCCATCCCAAACCTGAAATTCCATCCTCTACACACTGCCGTACCAACCATCACATCGTGGGGATTTCTACAATCAACCCTCCATCCCCTACACACCATATCGATAGCTGTGCTGCTTGTCATAAAGACAGATCACTATGTGACCTATGTGGGAAAACCACCGATCGCTATGCGACCTTAATAATATATCAACAGTTGCGCTGCCTGTCATAAAGACCGATCACTATGTGACCTATATGGCAAAGCCACCGATCACCTCGCGACCTGCTTCCCTTCATCATATCAATCCAATCCCATGCATACATACATGCAAGAATCAGAACATTAAACTATCTAAATAGATCACATACTTTCACATACTTCGATACACATAGGGAAGTTTCTTTGATTACGTACCTGAAATCCCTTGTCTACCCTTTTTGGGTACTACGACTGTTCATACAGCCTCAATTTTTGGCTTTTAGCCCATAACATATATATAGTACAATTTAACTAGTATGATAGAGATATACACACCTGATTACTGACAGGATAGTACTTTCTATGTTGACACTATCAAAAGTCGATACGACTACTAACTGCCTAAGGTTTTGCTCTGAAGCTGGTCCACAACCCGGTGGCCAATCCTGAACTGCTGACACTGCGCGTTTCTTGAACTTTGAGGCTAAAACTATAGATCCAACCCCTTCCTTTGATTTGCTGACATCCAAGTCCATGAGTGATTTTCGGTTAGAAGATACATGGAATTTGTCGCATCTGGCACACCTCCGTGTTTGATTAGTAGTAGGTCTTTCCACTCGGTTCGGCCCATCCGACCTGGGTCTTTTCTGAGTACGCCTAGCTGCCCCTATCGGTCTAAAATTTCTCTTACTTCCACCACTATCTCTATCCCGGTTTAGCTTTTTTGTCTGCTTCATCTCTTCAACTATCTTAGCTTTCTCCACAAGCACAGTAAATTTCCGCTCTCGTTGTGGAGCTATCAACACACGTAAATCATCCTTCAGGCCATCTTTAAATCGAACACACCATTCGTGTTTCGTAGCCACCATCCCTCGAGCATAATGACTAAGACGTAAGAATTTCACTTCATATGCCGCTACTGACCTACTTCCCTAAACCAGATTTAGGAATGCTCTGCGCTGTGCATCCACATAGCTTATCCCAATGTATTTACTTTGGAACGCCGTTCTAAAGTAATCCCAGGTGATACAGTTAGCTACGATACCATCTTTAACCGTAAGCCACCATTGATACGCTTCGTCCCGAAGGAGAGACACCACTCCATTCAGCTTCTCCTCTTCCGTGAAGTCAAGATCATCCATTATACACTCCATTGCTTCCAACCAATACTCTGCTGTGCTAGGAGCTACACTAGAAATTCCCTTAAACACCTCCTTGCATCGCTCTAAGTCGTTCCAAGACAGACTTACGGGCTCCTATGCCCATGCCTCGCACCAACAACTCTCTCCAAAACCCTTAACTCCAAAATCCCTTTGAAATAGCGCCTCCAGATATAGCATCATTTCACGATTCGTGACCCGACCTCGATTTTGAAATAATCCTACCTCTACCTGACCATGCACACCACGTCCCATCATTCATTCTATCGTTAAGTAATTTATCGATTAAAATTTTATGAATTAATATTTTCTTCCACTAATTAATAACGAACAGTCTTATGGAAAGTAGTTTTAACAGTAGTTCTTTTGAATTCGAATTCTATCTACAAAGTTCAGTTCTTAAGTCTATATTTCCTAGTTTTAGAATATACATACATACAACATCCATCACACATCAACATACAAACAGCATCCATGAACATACATTCATCACCTAGGGGTATTTTCGTTATTTCACTACCCAAGGGTATTTTTGTAATTTTCCAAAATAAGGTTTCTTGGTGATTTTACAAAACATGGGTATTTTGGTAATTTTGCAACTCGGGGGTATTTCGGTAATTTTACAAATTTTGATAATTTTTTTACAAATCCAGGTTATTTTTGTGAAGTTTTCACAAATCAAGGGTATTTCAGAAATTTTTACAAATCTAGGGATACTTTTACAAAAATAAGGTGGCTGGTCCCTTTTGGGTTTTAGTTATAAGTTTTGGCTCGTCAACAAGCCCTCTTGGTGAACAACTACTACGCACCAGGTAGGATTCTAGAAAAGAGGAGGTGAGCCCTAGGGCCGCTTAAATACCAAGCTCTCCCTGGATCCAATCCTAGACATGCGTATCCCTATTACCACACCCTAACCCTGTGACTTGTTCACAGACAGGTTTAATTAGAAGTTAAGTCTTATGAGATTTGAAGAATTGTTTGTACTAAACCTAAAGTCCATAAACTCTAGCATACCTGTCTACGTCCCATAAAGCCCATCAAGCCCAACACTACAAACCACATCAAGAGTTAGAATACTTACCTGCGAGGATCAAATGCTGGTAAACTCGAAGATCATATCTCAATTGAACTTTCTTCAAACTTACATCACTTTTGCAAATCACTACTAGACCCATTTCACAGCTCGAGTTTTGAACTGGGCTCTGATACCAAAATATAACACCCCAAACCTGACCCATACGTCATTATCGGATCTGGTATGCCACGGTTTGAAACTTGAAAACTTAGCTCTGTAGGGTTTTGAAAATCTTAGTTTATTATGGCAGTTTAATCAAATAATTGTGAAAGCTGTGAAATAATTTTAAGCATTTGCGTTGATTGTGTTTGAAAAGCCCATTTATCATTTCATTTTATAATTAAGACTTTGAAAGATAAAAACATAAGTTTATAAAGACTTAACATTAAAAAATAAATCGAAAACTTAAGTTATGGAAGCCTTATTACAAAAATATTCCCAAAAATTAAAACTCAAATGAAAATTCGTGAATAGTCTATGTAGATAATAATCTTGATGGCCTCTCGAGTCCGCCTCGGCTCCTATGTCCACGATCTACTACTCATCTGTAAAGTGGGGAAAATAAAAGGGTGAGTCACCTAGACTCAGTGTGCAAATCCAAAAATACATAAAAGCCTTGGGCCCACAAACACATTATGGGCCTTGGCCCATACACAACGGCAACAGAATATTTCATGCAACATGGCCCATCGCAAACCTAAGAGTCCATCCTCTGCACACCCCCGTACCAACCATCACACCGTGGGGATTTCTACAATCAACCCTCCATCCGCTACACACCATATCGATCACTATGTGACCTATGTGGTAAAGCCACCGATCGCTATCGACCTCGATAATACATTATAGTATTCACACTATCTTTCATCATAAAGACCGATCACTATGTGACCAGTGTGGCAAAGCCACCGATCACCTCGCGACCTGCTCCCCTTCCGTAAATTAATCAATCCCATCCCATGCATACATACATGCAAAAATCAAAACATTAAGCCATCTAAATAGATCTCAGACTTTCACATACTTCGATACACATAGAGAAGTTTCTATGATTACGTACCTGGCATCCCTTGCCTACCCTTTCTGGGTAATACGACTGTTCACATAGCCTCTCTTTCCAGCTTTTAGCCCGTAGCATACATTTAATACAACAAAACTTATGCGTTAAGAATCTACACACCTGGTTACGGTTAAGACGACACTCTCTATGTCGATACTATCGGTCGATCGATCGCTATCTCGCCTAAGATCTTTTTTCGAAGCCGATCCACAACCCAATGGCCAATCTCGAACAGCAAACACTGCTCATTTCTTAAACTTAGGGATTGGGTTTTCAAATCTAGTCCCCTCCTTTGCTTGATCGACATTTGATTCCATCAAAAAGGCCTTATTAATCATAACATATGGTTAAGATTGTGATTTTGATATCGAATCTAATAAGAAACTAAAGAGAATCCCTTACCATAAAATTCACAAAAAGTGATATGAGATTTAGGGACTAGTGTTTTTGGCTTTTAAATCTAAGAGATCTACTTCAATTCCCACAGTCGCCCAAAATAAGAACATGAAAAGAGTGGAAATGTTAGACTGAACCTTAATAGCCACATGGCTTTGATTCTCAAAACCGAAAGAGAAAGGAATAGATCTGAGGAAATCGGTTCTTACCTTCACAGGGAAATCGGCAACTCCAAAAAGATCCCAATCTTATGGAGAAATTGGCACAAAAGGAAAAGAATGGAAAAAGAAAGTGAAGTGAGAGGTTTCAGCTTTTGAAGAAGTCAAAAGAAAAGAAATTACAGAGAATGACTGAGAGTTTTGGCACAGAGAATGAGGAAAAGAATAGGGTTCAAATGCTGGAATTGAAGAGATACCACCCCTATTTATAGAGAATTTTGGCACTTACTTATCAAAACCCGAAAGTGCCCTTCCTGATAGCTAACAATTAATCTTTTGAGTTATGGTGTGTCCGCAACATATGCAAGACCACAACAATTTAGGAAACTTGTATCCATCGATTTTCATTTATTCAAATAGAAGTTAACAATTCTCAAGCATATCAGATATATAATCAATTTCATATACATATCAAATTTATAATTCACATATACAACATTCAAATCAAACATGAAAAAATACAGAATTTAGTTACACGAACTTGCCTCGATACTTGTTCTTATATGAGAATCTACTAATCTGACACTTTTTCTTTTCCTCGATCTAACTTCGCATTTGAGTTTTCTGGATCTATATAAATGAATTTTAACATCAATTTAATCCATTTCATACTCAATTTAATTCAATTTATGTCCTAAGAAAATTACATTTTTGCCCTTATTCTTTTCATAAATGATAATTTCATCCCTAGGATGAAATTCAAACAATTTAGTCCTTATTCCAAGCCTAGCCAAAATTTTCATATAACATTTATAGCACATATATTTCATAAAATTAGAAATTTTTCCTGAATTTTACATTTTTACAATTTAGTCCCTAAATCATAATTTCATGAAAATTCACTTTACAATAGTTGCTTATCTATCAACAACTTTTCATTTTCTACCATAAATTTCAAATTTTCAACATATTTATCCATAGAAAAATTTCTATACTTTGACATCTTTACAAATTAATCCCCAAAATAGGTAGATTAAGCTATTTCAATCTCAAAAATATAAAATTTACCAAAAACAAGACAATAATACTTACCCAATTAAGCCAAGAAAGCTTGCTTTCTCTTTCCTAGGGTTTCCATGTATATTTTTGGGAAGAAGATGATATAAAATGCTGTTATTTCTTTTTAATTCATTTATCATCTTTTAATTATTTTAGCTTCCAATTTAGTCCTTGCCTTTTTCTAATTTTCCATGGATGATTCATCAAAAATATCTACTAACTTTTCTTTAATGGTATAATTACCATATAAGGACCTAAAGTTTTTAATTCCATATCTATATGGTACTTATAGCTATTAGAACTCAACATTTTTTCATTTTATGCAATCTGGTCCTTTCCATAATCAAACACATAATAGGTAAAATTTTCTTATCAGAATTTTCATATAACATTCCTATCATAATGCAGACCATGCAATAATAGTAAAATAAATTTTCTTTTTAACTCAGATTTGTGGCCCCGAAACTACTATTCTGATTTCACTGAAAATTGGCTGTTACAATAAATATGTCATTTATTAAAAATAAAAATATAAAAAATCAAGGGTCTTCTAAATAGAACGAAGGTTCAACTTGCTCAACTTTACCATTTAATATGTGTTCGAGACATTGACCATTAACTTTAAACGTACCTTGTAACATCTGGGATTTAGGGGTCTCGCATTTTACCTCGTATTTGTGTGCTAGTATGCTCTGTGTGCTTGTTTGAGTGTGTTTGGGGGCTTCGGAGAACCTTGGGGTTAAGTCTTAGCCTTAGTGAAAATTTTGGTTTGAAGCCTTTAGAGGGGAGCTAGGGGAGCTAGGCCTTAAGGGATTGAATATGGGATTTAAGGACACAACAAGTGGAGTGGTGGAGTGGCAAGGTGACGCCTAGGAGCAAGAGGAGTGGACATTTCAAGGAGGGAGTTCAAGGGGGAAGGAGGATCGAGCAACGATGGTAGCTTTTTGAAGTTTATTTTGCGTTAGGGGGAGTGGAAGTTTGTTTCGGCTTGGGCACTTGAAAGGTGGAGGGTTGATGGGGTCAAATCTTTTGAATAGTTGGTGGAGAGGAATATTAGGAGGTGGAATCATTCAAACTAGTTTGAATGAGTGTAGGGGAGGAAATGTAGGAGGAAAAGAAGGGATGAAGAGAGGGGTTTGAGTGTTGGCCGAATATGGGGCTCTTAGGAGAGGATTTTCAGTCATAAGGGGAGTGGCTCGGTTGGGGGCTTTAGGTGCCAAAATTAAGGGTTGTGATGGGGGTTTTGGGCATTTTTTTTCCTTTTTGTGTTTTTTTCTTCTCTAGTTCTTTGCCGAAAGTGTCAAGCAAGAGTCATTATTCTTTTCTTCTTTTTCTCCCAAAGTCAAAAGCGGAAAGTGACAGAGGTCATTTGGTGCATTTCGCTCATCTTCTTTCTTTTTATTTTTTTCTCTTGGCCGAACCATATCTCCCTCTTATTCTCTTTTCTTCCTCATTTTGATAATCTTAGACTCTCACACTCTTAAAGCCGAAATACACCCTTCACTTTTTCCCATAGCCGAAACCTCTTAAACCTCAACTTCCTCTTCTTTTCACCGATTACTTTATCTTTAAAAGCCAAACAACCCATCTTTCTTTGTGATTTGTAGTCGAACCTTCTAGCCATCTCCATTCATTCTTTTTCTTTCGTTGTTGTTATTCTTTAAAACTGAACCTCTCTTGTGTGGTGACTTCTTTCATTTGTTGATTCTTAAAGAAGGTGCCGGCATTCATCTCCTATCAATCTTCTCAAACGAGTCTTGGTGGTTGTGGTAAGCATTCTCTTCTATGGGAATCGTTCTCTTTTTCTTTCCTTTTTGGCTTGCCAAAACCAAATGTCTAATCCTATTTCTTGAGGTATGGCCGAATATATGAGGGGTTGACTTCATGGTTCTTTTGTTTGTAGCAAGGGTGAAAGATATTAAGGATCTTTCGGATTTCAATTATTCAAGGTAAAAAGGTTATAACGTTAGGCTGAAGGCCACTTCTTTTGATCATAAGTGTTAAGGCCGAAACTAATGTGGGTTTATGTAGGGATTTCACCAATCTTTAAGCGCAAGTGAATAACCTCCGGGTTTTGGTTGACTTTGGTAAGGGGTAATCTTTCTTTAGAATATTCTTTTAGTTTCATTATAGTATTATTCCATGTTTTAACTGGGCTTCCTGACCAAAGATTATATCTCATGGATTTGAGTACGAGCCAAGGAGCAAAAGGGGTTGGACACGTAGTCCATACCCTAAATTCAAGGAGCGGTCAGTTTCAGCGGTTTGGGATTGGCCACAGGGGTGTGGGCCAGCGTCAGAGAGAGACAAGCAGATCGCTATAGTTTCTTCGAGTGAGGACATTAGGGAGATTGATAGCCTAGTTCTTCAGGATTTCAAGTGTGTAATTAACACACTGGTTATTTATCTACTTTAATTTAAATAAATGTATTGTGTCTTTGTGTTTGAAACAATGGGTCGTGGTGGTGTTATTACTCATGTTGGGTAATCCGGTAACCAGGTTAGTATACTACCTATGCTACGGATGTGGTTAGTAATTGTGGATCTATGTAAGCATGTCATATATGTATATTTGGTATGTTCATATGTTATGTTACCATTCTATCATTTTATGCTGCATGTGCATGGGGTTTGGGATATGTACTGTTAAAGGGGAAGTGTGTACATTTATGTACGTGGATTGATGATGGCCTCGAGCCTCATCATGGATTGATGACGACCATGAGTCACATCGTGGATATTTGTGATTTTAATCATGTGGATCAGTGGCTAGACCACTAAGTGGACTTTGAGCAGTGTACCATTGGTACGGACTGCCAAAGAGGTGTGTAGGGGATGGAGGGTAGATTTAGTAATCCCTAGGTGTGTGGTGGTTGGATACGGGTGGTGTGTAGTGGTTGGATATTAGGTTGGGCTGGGTTAACATTTTGCATCACTATACGTGGTATGTGGTTTAATGTGGGTTAGGGCCAAGCCCAATTGTGGATATATGTGGGCTAATTGTACACTGAGTCTGGTGACTCACCTTGTTTTTCCAACAATGCAGGTAATTCGTAGTCTATTGGACTGGGACTAGAGTGGACTCGGGGTGGCCATGCAGAAGCTATTTTTATTTCTAAGTACATTATGAACTCTTGGTTATTTTTCTTGGGATATTTTTATTGTAATAAGGTCGCTTTAAATGTTTTGGGATTATTATTATGGGATTAAGTTAGTTTTTCCTATCCATTGATTAATTAGAAGATGGTTTTAAGATATTTCTAACGTAAAGGGTAACAAATGAAAGTTTTTTGTTCAAAATCTTGGATCACCTATAAGCAAACGTTTTAACTCAAGCATGAATCATGTTTTGAACTTTAAATAGCTCGAAATTTTATTCACCGACAAATTGTAAATTTTGAACGAGAAACCATTTTCCTTAAACACGACGTTTTAATTTAGAAAACTAAAAACTTATTTTCACTTCCAAACAGTACTCTTTTTACACCTTTCCCAGTAACATTTTGAATTCGACGGTGGTGTTTTGGGCGGGTTTGGGGTGTTACAATTTGGTATCAGAGCCCAAGTTTTAAACTTGGCCTTTGGGTTTTTGAGGCCCATAACGTTTTCAAAATGGGTATATAAAGCCAGTTAAAGGAAATTTTTCATGAAATGGATTTCTGAAGGCATGGCACTCGAATCTTCTGGCCCAGGTCTACCAGGTAAGTCTCCTGACTGTTAAATGAATTGAGTGGAAGTGGATATATGATGCATTGTTATGGATGATGTTGTGGATATTAGAATCTAGGACATTCTCTTTAGAGACCAAACCTTTGAGGATGTCTCTCTTTCTGAAGGAATAACTTAAAATTCTATGCCATAAAACTACTTCTTTAATCAACAAGTGAAAAGAAAGCTAATGCATAATAATTCTCTAAAACAAATTAAAACACAACGATAGCTATGAGTTCTAGGGGACGTGGTTGTAATGCGCGTGGGTGTGGTAGAGGTAGGGTGGTCAGATGTCGGAACCAAGTGGGGTCGGTCATGAGTCGAGGAATGAAGCCCATGCCACCGAGGAAGCTAAATTTCAAGATCAAATGGGTGGAGACGACGCGGTGTCTCAGGCCATGCTACGAGTTTTGGAGAGAGTTGCGGGGGAAAATATGGGTATTGGGGCCCGAAAATCAGTGTCTGAGCAACTCAGAGCGAATGGAGGTGAGATATTTAGGGGTGTCTTGGGGTAGCCCGAATGTGGCGGAGTACTGGTTAGAGGCGATCGAGAGGATCATGGATGATCTGGATTGCACAGCTAAAGAGAAATCGAAGGGCGCGTTTCTTTACTTCAGGATGAGGCCTACCAGTGGTGGCTCACTGTAAAAGAGGGTACTCCGGTAGACCGAGTGGATTGGAGTTTCTTTAAGATTAAGTTTGAAGGGAAATACATTGGGGCTAGTTTTGTGGACGAACAGAGGAAGGCGTTCCTGAACCTAGTGCAAGGGGGTAAGTCAATAGCTGAATATGAGGTAAAATTCTTACGATTGAGTCATTACGCCAGAGGGATGGTTGCAACTGACTACAAGCGCTGCGTGAGATTCAAAGATCGGTTGCGAGATGAGCTGCGGGTGTTGATAGCTCCTCATAGGGAGAGGTACTTTGCTACTCTGGTAGAAAAAGCTCGGATAGTCGAGGAGGTTAAGGGAATTGAGAGAAATAATAGAGATAAAGATAGAGGCAGGAATAAGAGGGGTTTTAGACCGTCAACAACATCGGGGGGTTTCCAGAAAAAGCCTAGGGTTCAGGGACCTACTCGCATTTCTGCGCCAGCTACTAGAAGTTAGTTCCGTCAGTGTGCTCAGTGTGGGAGGTCTCATGTAGAAGAGTGCTGGGGAAGGAATAAAGAGTGCTACAGGTGTGGGTCAAGGGACCATTTGATTAAGAACTATCCTCAGGATATGGCTAGGACTCGGACGGTAGGTCAGGGGTATGTGCATTTAGGAAGGGGTGGTCAACAGATGTCAAGAGGTCATGGTTCGAACTGAGGAGGGAATGGTTCAGGTCGGGGTCGTGGAGCACTGGGCAGAGGTTCTGGGAGCTCAGATACAAGATAGCCTGGGTTGGTTTACGTAGCCAGACGTCGTGAGGAGGGGGATGCACCAGATGTTATCACGAGTACGTTCCTCATTTCTGGGTTACACTTTACTGCCATAATTGATGTTGGGTCGACTCACTCTTATATTGCTAGCATGATGTCTGGAACCTTGAATGTGAATCCTGAAATTGTCTCTAGGAAGATGAAAGTACTTAGTCCATTAGGGCAATCGGTAGTAGTAGATAAGCTCTTTAGAGATGTGCCTTTAGAAGTTCAGGGGTTTGTGTTCCCAGCTGACTTGATGGAGCTGCCATTTGGGGAATTTGACTTGATCCTTGGCATGGACTGGTTAGTAAGGTATCGTGTGAATTTGGACTGTGCTGTTAAGTGTATGTCATTGAAGACTCCCGAGGACAATGAGGTTTTGGTGATAGGTGAGAGAAGAGACTACCTGTCTAATGTAGTGTCTGCTCTTAAGGCGGAGAAGATGGTGAGGAAAGGGTGCTTGGCTTTCTTAGTGGTTCTTAGTGCTTTGAATGCAAATGAAACAACTGTATGGGAGGTTAGAACAGTAAAGGAGTTTGTGGATGTTTTTTCGGAAGAACTTCCAAGGTTGCCTCCGGATCGTGAGGTGGAGTTTGGAATCGACCTTTTGCCAGGTATAGCGCTGGTGTCTATCGCTCCTTACAGGATGGCTCTGAAGGAGTTGGTTGAGCTTAAGGCCCAAATCCAAGAGTTGTTAGATCATGGTTTCATTCGACCCAGTGTGTCTCCATGGGGAGCACCGTTGTTGTTCGTAAAGAAGAAGGACGGATCTATGCGGATGTGCATAGATTACCGCCAGTTGAATAAGCTAACGATCAAGAACAAGTACCCACTAACGAGGATAGACGACTTGTTTGATTAGGTCAAAAGGGATGTGGTCTTTTCGAAGATAGATTTGAGGTTGGGGTATCACCAGCTTAAGGAGAAGAAGTAGATATTCACAAGACAGCATTCTGGACTCGATACGGACACTATGAATTCCTGGTAATGCAGTTCAGGTTGACAAACGCACCAGCTGCATTCATGGATATGATGAACGGGGTGTTTCAACCCTATTTGGACCAGTTCTTCGTGTTATTCATAGACGACGTTCTGGTATATTCCAAGTCAGAGGAGGAGCATGATGCTCATCTTCGGGTAGTGCTGCAGGTTTTAAGGGAGAAGAAATTGTACGCTAAGTTTAGTAAATACGAAATTTGGTTAAGAGAAGTTACTTTTTTGGGTCATGTGGTATCTGCAGAAGGGATAAGAGTGGATCCTCAGAAGATTAAGGTGGTATTGGATTGGAAACCACCTAAGTCGGTGGCGGAGATTCGCAATTTCTTGGGGTTAGCCGGTTATTGCAAAAGATTTGTTGAAGGTTTTTCCTCTATAGCAGCACCTTTAACTAAGTTATTGAGTAAGGAGGTACCTTTTGTATGGACGGATAAGCAGCAAGAAAGTTTCGAGAAACTAAAAAGGGTTTTGATTGAGGCTCCGGTGTTAATTCAGGCTGAGGCAGGGAAAGATTTTGTGATATAATGTGATGCTTCTCATACGGGGTTAGGTTGTGTACTAATATAGAAAGGGAAGGTTGTTGCTTATGCGTCTTGGCAGTTAAGACCACATGAAGTTAACTATCCGACGCACGACCTGGAATTGGCTGCAGTGGTTTTCGCTTTGAAAGTGTGGAGGCATTATTTGTATGGAGAGAAGTAGGTGATGTACACGGACCATAAGAGTTTAAAGTACCTGCTGACCTAGAAAGAGTCGAACTTGAGACAGTGAAGGTGGGTGGAGCTATTGAAGGATTACGGCTGCTCGATTGAATACTACCCAAGTGAAGCGAATGTGGTGGCAGATGCACTAAGCTGAAAGGTAGTATCGGATCTGAGAGTGATGTTCGCTCATCTTAGCCTATATGACGATGGGAGTTTGTTAGCGGAGCTGAAGTGAAGCCGACATGGTTAAGTCAGGTTAAAGAGAAACAGTTGGTGGATGAGGTTCTGAGTGCTAGACTTCTGCAAGTTCAGAATGGGGGATTAGAGGACTACAATGTAAACAACAATAGAGTGTTGTGTTTTCGTGGTAGGGTTTGTATGCCGAAGGATGAGGAGTTAAGGCAGAAGATTCTTCGAGAATCGCATAGTAGCCCTTACGCTATGTATCCTGGAGGGATTAAGTTGTATAGGGATCTTCGAGATCAGTTTTGGTGGCCTGGATTGAAGCGGGAAGTTACAAAATTTGTGGGGAAGTGTTTGACGTGTCAGCAGGTCAAAGCTGAACACCATGTGCCTTCGGGGTTGTTGCAACCAGTAAAGATTCCGTAGTGGAAGTGGGAGAGAATCACGATGGATTTCGTTAGTGGGCTTCCTCTTACGCCTACTAAGAAAGACTCGATATGGGTGATAATGGATCGGTTGACAAAATTCGCTCATTTCATACCTGTTCGTGTCGACTACTCTCTGTAGAGGTTGGTGAAGTTATATGTGGCAGAAATTATGAGGCTACATGGGGTACCAGCATCGATCATCTCAGATAGGGACCCTAGATTTACATCGCAGTTTTGGAGAGCGTTGCATCAGGCTTTGGGTACCAGGTTGGTTTTTAGCACAGCATTTCATCCGCAGACGGATGGCCAGTCTGAAAGGGTGATTCAAGTGTTGGAAGATATGTTGAGGGGATGTGTTATCGACTTCAGAGGTAATTGGGAAGAATTCTTGCCCTTAGCAGAGTTCGCATACAACAACAGTTACCAAGCAAGTAACCAGATGGCACCGTACGAAGCATTGTATAGGCGGAAGTGTCGCACTCCTACTTGTTGGATAGAGTTAGGAGAACGTCATGTGTTAGGTCCAGAGATAGTGGCAGAATCAGAGGAGAAGGTTAAGGTAATCCGAGTTCGATTGAAGGAGGCATCTGACAGACAGAAGTCGTATGCATCTTAAGCGGAAAGAAATAGAGTTTTCAGTGGGTGATCGGGTTTTTTTGAAAGTTTTGCAGTGGAAGAAGGTGATGAGATTTGGACGTAAGGGTAAGCTGAGTCCCAGGTTTAGAGGGCCTTATCAGGTTTTGAAGCGAGTTGGACCAGTAGCGTACTAGTTAGAGTTGCCCTCGAGTTGAAGCAGATGCACGATGTGTTTCACGTCTCAATGCTAAGACATTACTGATCGGATCCGTCTCATGTGGTGCCAGTGGAAGAAGTTGAGTTGAACCTAGATTCGTTCTATGAAGAGGAGCCAAACCAAATTTTGGAGCAAGGTGTGAAGGTGATACGGAAGAAATCAGTCCCTTTAGTCAAGGTGTTGTGGCGGAACGATGGTTCAGAAGAAGCTTCGTGGGAGTCGGAGGAGGCAATGCGTCAGCAATACCCTCACCTATTTTGACCAGGTAATTTAGAGGCCGAAACTTCTTTAAGGGGTAGAACTATAACATCTGAGATTTAGGGGTCTCAAATTTTTCCTCGTATTTGTGTTCTAGTATGCTCTGTGTGCTTGTTTGAGTGTGTTTGGGGGCTTCGGGGAACCTTGGGGTTAAGTCATAGCCTTAGCGAAATTTTTGTTTGAAGCCTTTTAGGGAGCTAGGGGAGCTAGGCCTTAAGGGATTGAATATGGGATTTAAGGACAGAACAAGTGGAGTGGTGGAGTGGCAAGGTGATTTCTAGGAGCAAGGGGAGTTGACGTTTCAAGGAGAGAGTTCAAGGGGGGAGGAGGATCGAGCAACGAGGGCAACTTTTTGAAGTTTATTTTGCGTTAGGGGGAGTGGGAGTTTGATTCGGCTTGGGCACTTGAAAGGTGGAGGGTTGATGGGGTCAAATCTTTTGAATAGGTGGTGGAGAGGAATATTAGGAGGCGAAATCATTCAAACTAGTTTGAATGAGTGAAGGGGAGGAAATGTAGGAGGAAAAGAAGGGATGAGGAGAGGGGTTTGAGTGTTGGCCGAATATGGGGCTCTTGGGAGAGGATTTTCGGTCATAAGGGGAGTGGTTCGGTTGAGGGCTTTAGGTGCTGAAATTAAGTGTTGTGATAGGGGGTTTTGGGCATTTTTTTCCTTTTGTGTTTTTCTCTTCTCTAGTTCTTTGCCGAAAGTGTCAAGCAAGAGTCATTATTCTTTTCTTTTTTTTCTCCTATAGTCAAAAGCCGAAAGCGAAAGAGGTCATTTGGTGCATTTCGCTCATATTCTTTCTCTTTATTTTCTTCTCTTGGCCGAACCATATCTCCCTCTTATTCTCTTTTCTTCCTCATTTTGATAATCTTAGACTCTCACACTCTTAAAGTCGAAATACACCCTTCACTTTTTCCTATATCCGAAACCTCTTAAACCTCAACTTCTTCTTTTCACCGATTACTTTATCTTCAAAAGCCAAACAACCTATCTTTCTTTGTGATTTGTAGCCGAACCTTCTAGCCATCTCCATTCATTCTTTTTCTTTCATTGTTGTTATTCTTTAAAGCCGAACCTCTCTTGTGTGGTGACTTCTTTCATTTGTTGATTCTTAAAGAGGTGCTGACATTCATCTCCTGTCAATCTTCTCAATTGGGTCTTAGTGGTTGTGGTAAGCATTCTCTTCTGTGGGAATCGTTCTCTTTTCCTTTCCTTTTTGGTTTGTCAAAACCAAATGCCTAATCATATTTCTTGAGGTATGGCAGAATATATGAGGGGTTGACTTCATGGTTCTTTTGTTTGTAGCAAGGGTGAAAGATATTAAGGATCTTTTATATTTCAATTATTCAAGGTAAGAAGGTTATAACGTTAGGCCGAATGCCACTTCTTTTGATCATAAGTGTTAAGGTCGAAACTAATGTGGGTTCATGTAGGGATTTCGGCAATCTTTAAGCGCAAGTGAATAACCTCCGGGTTTTGGTTGACTTTGGTAAGGGGTAATCCTTTCTTTAGAATATTCTTTTAGTTTCGTTATAGTATTATTCCACGTTTTAACCGGGCTTCCTGACCAAAGATTATATCTCATGGATTCGAGTACCAGCCAAGGAGCGAAAGGGGTTAGACATATAGTCCCTACCCCTAAATTCAAGAAGCGGTCAGTTTCAGTGGTTTGGGATTGGCCACAGGGGTGGGGGCCAGCGTCGGAGAGAGCCAAGCAGGTCGCTGTAGTTTTTTTGAGTGAGGACGTTAGGGAGATTGATAGCCTAGTTCTTTAGGTTTTCAGATGTGTAATTAACATACTGGTTATTTATCTGCTTTAATTTAAATAAATGTATTGTGTACGATAACCAAAACAGTGGTTGTGGTGGTGTTATTACTCATGTTGGGTAATCTGGTAACCAAGTTAGTATACTACCCATGCTACGGATGTGGTTAGTAATTGTGGATCTATATAAGCATGTCATATATGTATATTTGGTATGTTCATATGTTATGTTACCATTCTATCATATTATGCTGCATGTGCATAGGGTTCAGGATATGTACTCTTAAAGGGGAAGTGTGTACATTTATGTACGTGGATTGATGATGGCCTCAAGCCTCATCGTGGATTGATGACGACCATGAGTCTTATCGTGGATATTTGTGATTTTAATCACGTGGATCAGTGGCTAGACCACTAAGTGGACTTTGAGCAGTGTACCATTGGTACGGACTGGCAAAGAGGTGTGTAGCGGATGGAGGGTCGATTTAGTAATCCCCGGGTGTGTGGTGGCTGGATATGGGTTGTGTGTAGCGGTTGGATATTAGGTTGGGCTGGGTTAACATTTTGCATCACTATACGTGGTATGTGGTTTAATGTGGGTTAGGGCCAAGCCAAATTGTGGATATATGTGGGCTAATTACACACTGAGTCTGGTGACTCACCATGCTTTTCCAACAATGCAGGTAATTCGTAGTCTATTGGATCGGGCTGGAGTGGACTCGGGGTGGCCATGTAGAAGCTGTTTTTATTTCTAAGTCCATTATGAACTCTTGGTTATTTTTCTTGGGATATTTTTATTGTAATAAGGCCGCTTTAAATGTTTTGGGGTTATTATTATGGGTTTAAGTTAGTTTTTCCTATCCATTGATTAATTAGAAGATGGTTTTAAGATATTTCTAATGTAAGGGTAACAAATGAAAGTTTTTTGTTCACAATCTTGGATCACCTATAAGGAAACGTTTTAACTCAAGCATGAATCATGTTTTGAACTTTAAATAACCTGAAATTTTATTCACCGACAAATTGCAAATTTTGAACGAGAAACCCTTTTCTTTAAAAATGACGTTTTAATTTAGAAAACTAAAAACTTATTTTCACTTCCAAATAGAACTCTTTTTACACCTTTCCCAGTAACATTCCAAATTCGGCCGTGGTGTTTTGGGCCGGGTTTGGGGTGTTACATACCTCCATTATTGTCGTACAATTCTACGACTCCGTATGGATAAAATTTATGAATGGCAAAAGCTCCAAGACTATCGGGATTTAAGCTTCCCAAGAAAGAACCTTGGCCTTGAATTAAAGAACAATAGTTTCTATCCTTATCTGAATTCTTGAGGTTGTATACGATTGTCATGCCATATCTTAGTATTTTCTTTATACGTATTGGAATTCTCGTGTGAAAATGACCTCAACTCCTCAAGCTCATCAAGCTGTAACATCCTTCTCTCACTCACTTGCTTAATATATTAATTATTTCAAATCCCAGTGAGCTTTATTCTCCAATTCAAGTGGCAAATGACACGCCTTTCCAAAGACTATCCGATAAGGGGTCATTCCTAATAGTTTCTTAAAATTTGTTTAGTAGTTCCATAGGGCATCATTAAGCCTTCGAGACCAATCTTTTCTATTTGGTCGCACCACCTTTTCAATGATTCCTCTGATTTCACGGACCTAGAAAATTGATGCCCCATACATCAAATAATTCTACCTCCAAAATGTTTGTCAAGGGAATTTCTTTCCTCCTTGATATGTTTTCTACCCTCTAGCATATATCACAAATTTTCACGTATGCATACGGATCCTTGAACACTGTAGGCCAAAAGAATCTTGCTTGTAAGATCGTCATTGCAGTACGGGAACCACCAAAGTGTCCCTCACTTGGAGATGAATGGCAGTGGTACAAGATCTCGTCAATTTCAGTTCTAGCTACGCACTTCCTGATTATGTTATCTGCAAATTGTTTAAAAAAAATGGATCCTCTCAGAAATAATATCGACTATCATGAATGAATTTCTTCCTTTGTTGGTATGTCATTTTTCGAGGAATTGTTCACATGAAAAATAATTTGCATAATCAGGAAACCAAGGTATTTCATGAATTCGACTTACCTCAAAGATATGGTCATCTGGAAAATTCTCATTGTTAGGAACAAGTGAATGAGTTACCTTGTTTTGTTCCAACCTCAGCAAATGATCGGCTACTTGATTTTCAACACCTTTTTTATCTTGGATCTCAAGGTTAAATTCTTGAAGTAAAAGTATCCATCGAATTAGCCTCGGTTTAGCATCTTTCTTTGTGAGTAAGTAGTAAATGGCCGCATGATCAATAAAAAATGTAACTTTGGTACCTATAAGATATGAATGAAACTTGTCAAAAGCAAAAACTATAGCAAAGAGTTCTTTTTCAGTTGCCGTGTAATTGAGCTAGGCTCCTATCAAGGTTTTACTTGCATGATAGATAAGGTGAAATACTTTGTTCCTTATTTGACCCATTACAACTCCAATAGCAAAATCACTTGTGTCACACATCAACTCGAAAAGAGAGTTCCAATTAGGATTAACAATTATTGGGGTTGAGATTAACCGACTTTTCAACTCTTCAAAAGCTTCCAAGCATGCTTTGTCAAACTAAAAAAATAGTATCTTTTTCTAACAGCTTACACAAAGGATTAGAAATTTTTAAAAAGTCTTTTATAAACCTTCGGTAAAATCCGGCATCGCCTAAGAAACTCCGAATTCCTTTCATACTAGCTGGTGGTGGTAATTTTTCAATCACATCCACCTTTTCTTTATTAACTTCAATTCCTCTTTTGGAAATTTTATGCCCTAAGATAATTCTCTTCTTAACCATAAAATGACATTTCTCCCAGTTAAGGATAAAATTTGTCTCCTCGCATCTTTTAAGTATCTTAGCCAAATTACTCAAACAAACATTGTAAATATTACAAAAAACAGAAAAATCATCCATGAAAGCCTGAACAAAATTTTCTACCATATCAATAAATATTGCCATCATGCATCGCTGAAATGTGGCAGGTGCGTTACATGAACCAAAAGACATTTGCCTAAAAGCAAATGTACTATACAGGCAAGTAAAAGTGGTTTTGTGTTGGTCATCCGGGACTACAACTATTTGTTTATATCTCGAATATTCATCTAAGAAACAATAAAATTCATTACATGCCAACCGATCTAACATTTGATCCATATAGGTAGCAGAAACTGGTCCTTTCGAGTTGCTTTGTTCAAAATTTTGTAGTCAATACAGATTCTCCAAACTGTGACAGTTCTTGTTAGGATTAATTCATTATGTTCATTCTCGAAAATCATGATTCTGCCTTTCTTCGATACACATTGTACCAGACTTACCCATGAACTATTTGAGATGGGGTAGATAATTCCCGTATCTAACCATTTGATCACTTCCTTTTGAACTACCTCTTTCATGATTGGGTTGAGTCTCCTTTGCCCATCAATCCTCGCTCTTTCATCCTCGTCTAAAATAATTTTATGCATACAGAAAGAAGTGTTTATTGTCGTGTGTGAAATGATATGTGAATTGTACAAGTATTCACATTGAATCAAGTAATAGAGTGATAAGTGAGATCGTCTCCACAAGGATCAGATTAGGTATGAAAGTGGTCAAGTTATTATAATGAATTGCAATTAATGCTATGGAGAAACCTAAAAGGACTTGCTTCTTTCGAGAGAAAAATCTCAGGTTACCTTGCCTGTGTCTATAGACCTTAGCACGGTACCTTGCACTGTATTGTCTTCATTCTATATGAGCGTTGCTCTAGATCTAGAGTCTACTACAAGTATCTATCAAGTACTTTCTTATATCATTCAATTGCGGTCCAAATACTCCAACATTTTTAGAATTAGATTAGTTTATAGGCATGCTACACAATCATATATGTTTAGGGATTGCATGCATACAATTTAGAAATACAAACAATTGAATGAAACAGTAAATTAAATCAAATATATGCTTCAACCATTAAAAAAATAAAAGTTTCATCCTGTAATCCCAACCCTATGAGATTTAGCTCATGGGTTTGCAACAAAAATTCAAATCCAAAATATCATCCACCATTGTTTCAATCAAATCAATCCAAAGAAGAACAGATTAAGAAATAATTGAAGAACTTAGGAAAAATGGTTGTCACCAAACCAATCCACAATCCAGCAGAACAGTGTCTTGTGTGGCGAAGAAAGACTCTTTTGGTTTCCTTTTTGTGTCTACTCAGTCGCTACCCTCTATTTCTTGCCTCCGGGTATCTTTTTTTGTTGTTCGTCCCCTTAGGGTTTCTTCCTTCTTGTTGTTCTTTTTTGTTCCCCTTTTTAGGTTTCATCATTTGGCTTTTTATAAGCTTTTTCCCTAGGGTATATCCAATCAACCCATGATTTTATTCCCTCTATTTTAGGCAGATTTTTTTGGTACAAGTAGAGTTGGGCTTATACTGTTATGTGTTAAGTGTTGACTTGGTCTTCTTGGAATTGTCACGGTATTCATTTTGGTAAACTGTCCAACCTTTTGCCACGACAAACCTTCATTCCTTTATTTCTTTCTTCTCATCCTGCACCTTCAAATTACTACCAAAAAAATCCTTCTTGGAAACAAGTAAAAGTAACATATAATAACATTTAAGCACGGTCCAATCTTCTTAATGTAATGCAATGAAAATTACTAATGGACTATCCTAAAGTGCAACTAAATTTACTTAAGTATAGGCAATTAGCTAGGTCTAAAGGCATGAAATATAACTCTTTTCAAGAGTTATCACACCCTCAAACCTGAGTTATTGCTTGTCCTCAAGCTAAATATGCATGAATGTAAGAATTTCCATAGCAACATAATTACCTTTGGACTATTAGACCATTTAAAGAGCATCTTGTACTTCAGTGCTCAATAATATTTTATGTCTTAAAATTTTGATCAAGTTTCATAAGCTTATTTAGCAACGGTAGTGTAGAAAATATTTCCCTAAAAGACAAAATCCTAAGTATTCATGTAATTTTCACTATAGCAAGTATCTCCTAATTTACTTAGTTCATGTTTTAACTTATCTCAGTTTTCCATTTTTTTCATCTGGCCTTATACATACTCAAATACATACATATCCATTTATTATGCCTATTTTATTTACTAGGGGGTTCAGCTTGTCACATGATTCTTTGACTTGGCAATTACTAATGGAGCATACACTAAATTGCTGAGTACTCAATCATATATCACGATTTGAATACTCACTCATGAAGCTAAGGTTTTTAACTAGAAAGATGGATGGAGCAAATAACTACCCTCTTAGCTACTCAACCTATTACTACAGTGGAGTGCCCTTAATTTACTTTTTTTCCCTTTATTACACACTCTTACTTGGACTCACCTTTCTAGTCAATAACATGATGGAACAAACAAAGTGGTGCTGACTTACTTGGCAATTCTAAGCATTGGAGTATTTATGGTATTTTTTAGATTTTTTTTGCTTTGAATTTTCTTAAACATTGCCACTTTATTCATTGTTGAGTATTGCCATTGTACTAAATTTAGCTTCAAGAATCTCTAAGTTTATTAAAAGAAACTTACTATATATCAATTGTAATTAGAATTAGGACATCCTAATTTTAGGGGTTAATTTGCAAGCAAACTATCCTAAGCTAACGCCACTTAATCCACTGTCACAACTTTCTAAGTTTATAGAAGAATTAAGCTCCTCATTGAGCATCTCAGACATAAATACACTCATCACAGTCTAAACAATTTCTTGGTAGTTATGTGTGCTATCAAAAAATGATTGATAAATGAACAAAAAAAATACTAAAACAACATGCTCAACTAAATATCTAATAAAGTCTAGATGCATAATACACCCCCAAACCTAAGGGATGCATTGTCCTCAATGCATGTACAAATATGAATCATAAATGCAAGAACATATATATGAACATAATGAGATATAATAAAGGGAGAAAAACTTCCCGAGCTTAGAACTTAAAGGTGGTACTTGTGGTGAGTGGTCTTTCATGCACTCATCTTATAACACATCGACCTTTTAAGTAAATTGAGTGGTACATCCTCCTCTTCATTATCAAATATGGTGAGTTCATCAATAAGTCGATCGATCTCCTCCTCTTCATTATCAAATATGGTGAGTTCATCAATAAGTCGATCGATCTAATGATTTTGTTCAATCATCGGTTCAGTAAAAGGAGGTGGAACAGTCATAGTGTTGTCCACTAGTGGTGCAACTGAGGGACTTGCTTCCTTTTCATCCTTATGGAAGTCTCAATGCTAGACTCTTCTTTCTCTGGTACTTCCTCGGGTGCTTTTGGCGCATTCTTTTCATCGGCTAGATTTGTATCAACGGGCTCTGCATCATCGACCCCTTCCCCTCATGCAGTTTATTAAACAAACGAAATGAAATAACTAAAAGAAATTTAAATCGACAAAATGAAATAAAAATAAAAATATTTTTTTCAAGGTGTGTAACACCCCAAACCCGGCCCATACGTCATGACCGGATTTGGTATGCTACGGGTTGAATGTTGAAAACTTTGCTTTAAAGGGGTTTTGAAAATCTCAGTTTATTTTAACCAACTAATCATTAATTGTGACATTTTTGAAAGGAGCCTTAACATTCGCGTTGAATGTGCTTGAAAAGCCCATTTTCATTTCACTTATAATTAAGACTTTGAAAACATAAGCTTATAAATTGTAACATAAAAAATATAGATCGATCACCTAAGTTATGGAGGCCTTATTACAAACATATTCCCAAAATTAAAACTAAATGAAAAACCAAAAATAGTCTATGAAAATAAAAGACTTGATGGCCCCTCGAGTCCGCCTCGGCTCCCATGTCCACGATCTACTACTCATCTGAAAAGTTGGGAAAAATAAAAGGGTGAGTCACCAAGACGCAGTGTGCAAATTCCAAAAATACATAAAAGCCTTGGGCCCACAAACACATTATTGGCCTTGGGCCATACACAATGGCAACAGAATATATTTACATGCATTATGGCCCATCCCAAACCTAAGAGTCCATCCTCTATACACCCCCGTACCAACCATCACACCGTGGGGATTTCTACAATCAACCATCCATCCGCTACAGACCATATGGACAGCTGTGTTGCCTGTCATAAAGACCGATCACTATGTGACCACGTGCAAAGTCACCTATCGCTATGCGACATTAATAATATATCGACAGCTGTGCTGCCTGTCATAAAACCGATTACTATGTGACCTATGTGGCAAAGCCACCGATCGCTATGCGACCTGCTCCCCTTCATCATATCAATCCCATCCCATATATACATACATGCAAGAATCAGAGCATTAATCTACCTAAACAGATCACATACTCTCACATACTTTGATACACATAGAGAAGTTTCTATGATTACGTACCTGTCATCACTTGCCTACCCTTTTTGGGTAACACGACTGTTCATACAGCCTTATTTTTCGGCTTTTAGCCCATAACATACATATAATACAAATTAACTAGTGTGATAGAGATCTACACACCTGATTACCGATAGGATAGTACTTTCTATATCGACACTATTAGAAACCGATATAATGGCTAACTGTCTAAGGTTTTATTCTGAAGCTGGTCCACAACCCGATGGCCAATCCCGTACTGCTGACACCGTGCGTTTCTTGAACTTTGGGGCTAGGACTACAGATCCAGCCCCTTCCTTTGATTTACTGACATTCAAGTCCGTGAATGACCTTAGTTAGAGGATACTATACTGATTTCTTAACGAGGCATTAGGTTAAGGCACAATAAGGAAAAGAAACCGATTGAACACTTAGGAGAATAAAAACCCTTACCTTGAGATCCTGAAAAGGTAATACGGTTCGAAGGCTAACAATTTCTGGCTTAGAAACCTAGGAGATTAGATCTCTTTCAAATCCCGAATGTCGCCCAAAAAGAACACGAGGTCAGTGAAAACGTCAAACTAAAGATGGCCTAACAACCAACTAGCCATTCGGCTATGGTCTCAAAAACTGGAAGAGAAGAAAAAAAGAACAGAAGAAATCGACACTTACCTTAACACAGAGAATTCGACAACTTCTAGGGAATTTCAGCTTTTGAGAAGATCAGAAAGAAAGGATGATCTCAAGAGATCTATAAAGATTCAGCTTTGATGAAGAAATCGACAAAGAGAAAAGAATAGACAAGGGTATTTGACTATGGAGATGAAAGCAAAGAAAACAATGGAATTTTGGTTTTACATAAAAGTGGAGATGAGAGAATAAGATTAGGGGTTTCGGCTTTTGAATAATGAGAGAAGAGAATAGGAAATAAAACCCTATTTTCGAAAATAAAAAGATATTCCCCTACTTAAACACAGAATTTCGCACCTACTACCTAAAACTCAAAAATGTCCCTTCCTCGAACTAAAAACTAATCAATTAATGAGGGAAATTTCGGCACCCCTCTGGCATATTGAAATCGATTTCTTCCCCCTTAAAGAGATGGAAATTCAGCCACCACTGGCTGTTCAGCAGATAACTCCTTTTCTTTTTCCCTTATCTTTATACATTCACACCTCCAAAAGAGGCCTAAATAACACCACCTCTTCCTTCCTTTATCAGCACATTATCCACACTATCCAAGTCATTTAATCCCTCCTAATTTTAAGCCTTATTGCCGTCCCACTTGCTCCTCCTTTAGGTGCCAAAAATGGCCCAAATACATGGACTCCAAGCGGCCATAACTTGTGCCTCTTCACTTGCTAATGACGCCACCTTATAATTCCTTTATAGTGCCCCTTGCGACTGGGCCACAAGCCCATTTTGTAATTTAAACCACATATACCATCTTTTAAGCCCTATAGTGTCCAAACAAAAAATTTAACCAAGACCTCGACCCTATCCTGAGCGCAAACTGGACCCCTAACACTCTAATTAACACATTACACATAACCACACATTAAACGCATAGGCCCCTTCATTCAGGATGTTACAGTTCTACCCCCTTAAAGAAATTTTGACGTCGAAATTACCTGATCAGAATAGATACGGGTACTGCTGCCGCATCGTCTCCTCTGGTTCCCATGTAGCCTCCTCAAAACTGTGATTCTGCCATAGAACTTTAACCAACGCAACCGTCTTCCTTCGCAATACGTTGACATCACGATCTAAGATTTTCACTAGTTCCTCTTCAAAGGATAGGTCAGGTCTTACCTCGATTTCCTCCACAAGCACCACATGAGACGGATCTGAACGATATCGTCTCAACATAGAAATGGAATACATTGTGAATCTAGCTTAGCTCAGAAGGTAGCTCTAGCTAATAGGCTACTGGTCCGACTCGTTTCAACACTCGATAAGGTCCGATGAATCTGGGACTTAACTTACCCTTCTGTCCAAACCTCAGCACTTTCTTCCATGGCAACACCTTTAAGAACACCTTATCACCCACTGCAAACTCTATGTTCTTACGCTTCAAGTCTGCATAGGACTTCTATCAGTTCGACGCTTCCTTTAGTCGAGCTTGAATTAACTCAACCTTCTCTTCTGTCTCGGTAACCAACTCCAAACCCAAAATCTGACGTTCCCATAAATCCGTCCAACAGGTAGGAGTACGACTCTTTCGCCCGTACAATGCTTCATAGGGCGCCATCTAAATACTAGACTGGTAGCTGTTGTTGTAAGCAAACTTCGCCAATGGTAAAAACTTTTCCCAACTACGTCTGAAATCAATGACACATCCCCTTAACATGTCCTCCATGATCTGAATTACCCGCTCAGACTGTCCATCTATCTGAGGATGAAATACTGTACTGAAATCCAACTTCGTACCCAACACTTGGTTCAACGCCTTCCAAAATCACGACGTGAACCTCGAGTCCCTGTTGGATATGATTGATACTGGTACTCCATGCAACCTCACCACCTTCACTATGTATCAATTTCTGTAATGTACTGGTATGAAATGAGCATACTTCGTCAAGCATCACCCAGACTGAATTTTTCTTAGTAGGTGTGAGAGGTAGCCCACTAACAAAGTCCATTGTGATCCTTTCCCACTTCCATTAGGGAATCTTCACTGGCTGCAACAACCTTGATGGTAATTGATGCTCCGCCTTTACCTGCTGACAGGTCAAACACTTACTCACCAATTCAGTTACCTCACGCTTCAAGCCCGGCCACCAGAACTGATCCTGCAAATCCTGATACATCTTACTCCCTCTAGGGTGCAAAATCCTATGCCTCAATCTAGGATCTTTTGGCATACAAACTCTCCATTGAAAACATAATAGTTCTTCCTTATTCATACTGAAGTCCGTCGATCCGTCACTTGATCCTACACGAAACTTCTCCTTTAACAACTCATCGGTCTGCTTCTTCTCCTTAACCTGACTTACCCAAGAGGGTTTCACTTGAAGTTTAGCCAATAAGCTCCCATAATCATATAAACTAAGGTCAGCAAACATTGCCCTCAAGTCAGAGATTACTTTACGACTTAAGGCATCCGCCACTACATTAGCTTTACTCGGATGGTACTCGATCGAGTAATCATAATCCTTTAACAACTAGATCCACCTCCTCTACCTTAAATTCAACTCCTTCTGGGTTAAAAGGTATTTTAGGCTTTTATGATCTGTATAAATAATAGATTTCTCCCTGTATAGATAATGTCTCCAAGTCTTTAAAGCAAAAACCACCGCTGCCAACTCCAAATCATGGGTGGGATAATTTGCTTCGTGCGATCTTAACTGCCGAGATGCATATGCAACAACCTTTCCATCTTGCATCAACACGCATCCTTGTCTCGTGTGTGACGCATCGCTGTAAATCACGAATTCTTTCCCAGCCTCCGGTTGAATCAATATCGGAGCCTCTGTCAAAATCCTTTTCAACTTCTCAAAACTCTCTTGCTGCTTACTAGACCAAATAAATCGAATTCCTTTCTGTAATAACTTAGTCAATGGTGCCGCGATTGAAGAAAATCCTTCAACAAACCTTCAATAGTACTCAGCCAGACCAAGAAAACTCTGAATTTCTGCCACAGACCTAGGTGCCTTCCAATCCAACACCGCTTCAATTTTTTTGAGGGTCAACCCTAATCCCCTCTGTCGACACAATATGGCCTAGAAAAGCAACTTCACTTAGCCAAAATTTGCACTTATTGAATTTGGCATACAACTGCTTCTCCCTCAGAATCTGCAAAATCACTCGTAGATGTGAATCATGCTCCTCTTTTGATCTTGAGTAAACCAAGATATCATCTATAAATACCACGACAAACTGATCCAAGTATGGTTGGAACACTCGATTCATCAAATCCATAAACGCTGCTGGTGCGTTAGTCAACCCAAATGGCATTACCAAAAATTTGTAATGGCCATAACAGGTCTTGAAAGCTGTCTTATGAATATTCGATTCTTTGACCTTAAGCTGATAGTATCTTGATCTCAAATCTATCATTGAGAAAACTGACGCCCCTTTCAGTTGATCGAATAAGTCATCAATCCTTGGCAACAGATACTTGTTCTTGATAGTAAACTTGTTCAGCTGACGGTAGTCAATACACATACGCATTGATCCATCCTTCTTCTTAACAAATAACAGCGGCGCTCCCCAAGGCGACACACTTGGTCGAATAAATCCTTTATCTAACAACTCTTGTATTTGTGCTTTTAACTCCATAAACTCCTTTGGCGCCATCCAATATGGAGCGATAGACACTGGTGTTGTTCCCAGAAGAAGATCGATACCAAACTCCACTTCACGATCCGAGGGTAATCCCGGAAGCTCTTCCGTCCTAATGTCCCCAATAGTTAGGTCCTTGGCTTTCAGAGCCCGAACAAACATTAATATCGCCTCGCATCCTTTTCTCACCATCCTTTCTGCTCTTAGGGCATTCACTACATTCGACAGACAGTTCCCCTTTTCTCCTATCACCGACACTTCACCACCCTCAGGGGTTTTCAACACCATACGCTTAGCTGCACAATCTAAATTAGCTTGGTACTTCACTAGCCAATCCATGCCTAATATAAGTCAAACTCCCCGAACGGTAATTCCATCAGATCAGTTAGGAAAACTATTCCCTGAACTTCTAAGGGTACCTCCCGATAGAGTTTATCTATTGTCCTAATGGGCTAATTATAGTCATCGCCCTAGGGGTAATCTCGAAATCTAAACTTAAAGTTTCAGGCACACTACTAGCAACATATGAATGTGTCGACCCAATGTCAACTAATGCAGTGTAAGGCAAACCAAATATTAAAACATACCGGTTATAACATCCGGTGCGTCATCCTCCTCTCAAAGTCTGGCAGCATAGACTAACCCCGACTGTCTCGCCTCAGTGTTTCCTGTCCCTCGTCCTGGTGCTCCACCGCCCTGATCGAAACCGTTACCACCTCTAGCTGGACCACGACACCTCTGCGGCTGCTGACCTCCTCTAGCTGGCTGAGCATTTCCCTGCCCTACGGGCCCTACATCACTCCGTGGCTATGGACAGTCCTTAATCTGATGGTCCAAAGAACCACACCTAAAGCACTTTCCACTACCTACCCAACACTCACCTACATGGAATTTACCACAGTGAACACACCTCTGTGTCTGGTTAGCAGCAGGTCTCTCCACCCGGTTCGGCCCATCCAACCTAGGTCCTTTTTGAGTACGCCCAGCTACTCCTGACGATCCAAAATTCCACCTACTTCCACTTCTATCTTTATCCCGATTCAGCTTTTCCGTTCGCTTTACCTCCTCAACTATCTTAGCCTTCTCCACAAACATAGTAAATTCCCTCTCCTACTGTGGAGCTATCAAAACACATAAATCATCCTTCAGGCCATCTTCAAATCGAACACACCGTTCATGTTCTGTGGCCGCTATCCCTCGAGCATAACGGCTCAAGCGTAAGAATTCCGCTTCATACGCCGCCACTGACTACTTCCTTGAACCAGATTTAGGAATGCTCTACACTGCACATCCACAAAACTCGTTCCAATGTACTTACTCTGGAATGCCGTTCGTAAGTAATCCCAAGTGATACGGTCAGCCATTGCCCCATCCTTAACCGTAAGCCACCATTGATACGCTTCGTCCCGAAGAAGAGACACTACTCCTTTCAGCTTCTCTTCTTCCGTAAAGTCGAGATCATCCATTATACGCTCCACCGCTTCCAACCAATATTCAGCTGTACTCGGGGCTACCCAAGAAATTCCCCTAAACACTTCTGTCCGATTAGCTTTAAGCCGCTCCGACACAGATTTCCAGGCTCCTGTGCCCATGCTTGCCCCAGCAACCCTCTTTAACACCCTTAACATCGCCTGAGATACCGCATTATCTCCAGCCGTCTGATCCTAAAATTTTGCCTCCACAGCTGGTGGCACTGGTACCTCATTCCCCGACTCGTGACTAGACCCTACCGGTTCTGACATAGCAATCCTGCCTCTACCTCGGCCATGCACACCACGTTCTCTAGTGCTCATTCTACTGATTTGCGTTTATCTGATTAGGAATTTTATGAATTATTAATTTCTTCCACTAATTAGTAACAAACAATCTTATGGAAAGTAGTTTTAACTGTAGTTCTTTTGAATTCGAACTCTATCTACAAAGTTCAGTTGCCAGGCCTGTATTTCCTAGCTTTAGAATCCACATACATTCAACCATCCATTTACATTCCAAACAAAGCACCATATAAATGCATCAAGCACACAAGTAACATCCATGAACTCATCTTTATCACATAGGGGTATTTTTGTCATTTCACTACCAAGGGGTATTTTAGTAATTTTACCCTATAGGGGTATTTTCATAATTTTCTAAAATAAGGTATCTTGGTGATTTTACAGAATAGGGGTATTTTGGTAATTTTGCAATTTGGGGGTATTTCGATAATTTTGCCAACCAGGATATTTCGGTATTTTTTACAAATTTTGGTAATTTTTACAAATCCAGGGTATTTTAGAAATTTTACAAAACCAGGGATATAAGTAATTTTACAAAAATAGGGTGGCTGGTCCCTTTTGAGTTTTAGTTATAAATTTTGGCCCGTCAACAAGCCCTCTCGGTTAGAGTGAACAAACACTATGCACCAGGTAAGATTCCAACGAAGAGAAGGTGAGACGCTAAGGCCGCTTAAATACCAAGCTCTCCCTGGATCCAATCCTAGACATGCGTATGCTTATTACTACACCCTAACCCTGTGACTTGTTCACAGACATGTTTAATTAGAAATTAAGTCTTATGAAATTTGAAGAATTGTTTATACTAAACCTAAAGTCCATAAACTCTAGCATACTAGCCTACGTCCCTATAGAGCCCATCAAGCCCAACATGCATATCACATAATAAGTTTAGAATACTTACCTGCATGGATCGAGTGCCGGTAGACTCGAAGGCCATATCTCATGAAACACCTCAAACCCAGCCCACAAGCCCTGACCGGATCTGGCATGCTCCTCGAGTAAAATGTAGCTAAACCTCGTTTTGTCATTTTGGAAAAAATGGTGATTTTAAAGAAATTGGATTTAAGTTGTGATCAATTTGAAAATCGTGTTGTTTTTGAAGTTTGTATTGAAACGTTATTACCATGTTTCAAAAGTTACAAGTTAAAAGAAGTGCCAAATTTTAGAGCTTTTTATTATTAACTTGAAAATCGTAGGTGTTTGGGCGTCAAAACAACTAAAGTTGTTTTACGAAAAATGCTTAATCATTTGTTTGATGTTGTTCGTATCATAATAAAAATAAAAACGCATAAATAAAATAGTTAAATAGTAATGGCCTTATTACAACCAAACAAAACCCGTAATAAATCACAAAAAAAAACTTAATAAGAAAACACAATAAACTTAATCATAAGAAACCAAAAAAATGCTGAGCTGAGCATGGCCACCACTAAGTCCCTACCGACCCGGTCCATTTACTGAGTATCACCTGCAAAATGTTAGCCCACGAAGGGTGAGTCAACAAACTCAGTGTGTAACAACCATCACAGATTCCCAATCGATAAAAACATATTATTTCACATACAAACAAATACAAGCAATGATGCAACCCAAACCCACCTAGATATCCATCCTCTACACATCACTCGTACCTGCTAATCACACCGTGGGGATTACTAAATCGACCCTCCATCCGCTACATACCATCGAAGGCAGTCGCTGCAGTCAACTGCACATCGCCCTTATAATTGTGGCATAGCCACCAGATAATGTAACAGAGTCACCGAATTCATAATTTGTGACATAAGTCACCGGATAATGTGGTAAAAACCACCAGAACACTTCCCCTTTATCATTATCACCCATATGCCCATGCAACATACAAAACATACAAATATCATGCAATTTATCTTACCCCATGGCCATAACAAAATTTCACATATTTTCATATCAATGTTTCCACACATTATTAACGAGTATTAAGGGGTAATGTACCTGAATACACTGTACCATTGAATGGTACCCTTGGCCATGTTTATTCGTCACTTTGTTAACACATGCTTAACATTATTACTTAATAATCTATCGGGAATTTAGTGAAAGGTTACACACCTGACTATTTGTAGGTTTAAGCGAAATCCCGAACTACACGAAACTAACGAGATCCCAAAACGTTTGCCTTACCCCTTCCTACAATCGGCCAACACTTGTTAGTAACCAAAAGCCTATTCGGCTCAACTATAAATCCCGAAGGATATGTCTCATGGAGATATCATCTTACCTTTATGCCGATTTGGTTTCCAGCCAAATCCTGAAACTACGTGATGCACTTCCCTTGCAATCGGCCAACCACTAATACACTCAAATGATTAGCCTTCGATTTTTGAATGGATAAGAAACAGATCCGAAACACTAGAACCCTTACCGGTATGGATCTGAATCCCGAAACCTCTCCTTATCTCTGTTGAACTCCCCCTAAAAACCATAGTTAGAATCGGCCATCTTTAAAAATAATATGGCCTTTGGCCGAATGCTAACTCTTACCTTGGATCTCAAATCCTGAAATATCTCCTTCTGCCGTCGGCTACAAATGGATCCCGAAAGATCACCTTTATGGTTTGGCCAAAAGAAAATAAGAGGAATTAGATCTCTAGATTTCGGCTAACCAAAGGAAAAAGAAGAGAAATTGGAATGAGAAACCCTTACCAACTATTAGATCCGATCAAAATGGATCCTGGCAGATCCGGCCTAGTGATCAATCTTGAAGAACAAATCGAGATGGAAGAAGAGAAAGAAAGAGTATAAAGGCAAAGTGAAGAGGAATTATGGATAGTAGATTCGGCCAAGATTTCAAAGGCTAGAAGGGCTATTCGGTTTTGAAAGTGAAGTGTAAGTTTAAGGCTACCCTCAAGGAAAGAAAAGAGGAGGAGAAAGAGAGGTATGGTTCGGCTTCAAAGAAGAAATAAAAGGGAAGGAAATAGTCAAATGCACAAAATGGTCACCTTCAATTTTCGGCTGAGAAACAAAGGAGAAGAAAAGAAAATAAAAACTTAGAGATGCCAAATGAATTTCGGCCCAAAAACTCCTCTGTACATGACCGAAACTACCACCCCAAGACCCCTCCATTCGGCCAACTCTTCTCCCCTCATCCAAATCCCCCTTTTCACTCCTACTTAGCCGAATCTTTAAGCTACTTGACCCAATCTACACTTCATCCATGAAGTGTCCTTGTGCCGTCCATCTCTGCACTTCCTTGCCAAAAAATAAAAGCTCCAAAACGCTTCCCTTGCTGCTCGAACCTAGGTCCCTTCATAATCCCTGTGGCGTCACCTCACAAGGCCCTAAGTGGTGCCTCTTTGCCACTTTACCAAGGCTTTAATTGTGTCATAACCCTCACACACCTCTACTTAAGGCCTAGCTCCCTTAGTTCCCTTTTTAGGCTTAAAATCAAATGCTTTTCTAAGGCTTCTACCTACTTCCTAAGGTTCCTGAAGCCCCCAAAACACATTCAAATCACACACAAGCATGCTACCACATACATTTAAGTGAAAATGCATAACCCTAAATCCCGGATATTACAATTCTACCCACCTTAAAATAATTTTGACCTCAAAATTACCTGGCTAAAAAAAGTGAGGGTATTGCTGTCGCAGTGCTTCCTCTGGCTCCTACGAAGCTTCTTCCGATCCATGGTTATGCCATAACACTTTGACTAGAGGAACTGATTTCCTCTGAAGCATCTTCACATCCCGTTCTAGAATCTGAATCAGCTCTTCCTCATAGGACAAATCTGATCTTAGCTCTACCTCCTCAACCGGTATTACATAAGATGGATCCGATTGGTAATATCGTAGCATCAAACGTGGAACACATCGTGCATCTGCTTCAATTTCGAAGGCAACTCTAATTGATACGCCACTGGTCCAACCCACTTCAAAATCCGATAAGGTTCTATGAACCTAGGACTTAACTTTCCCTTGCGACCAAATCCCATCACCTTCTTCCACGGTGAAACTTTAAGAAACACCTGATCCCTCACGGCAAACTCTATCTCCTTCCGTTTAAGATCTGCATATGGCTTTTGCCTGTCAGATGCCTCCTTCAACCGTGTCTGAATTACCTTAACCTTTTCTTCAGATTTTGCCACAATCTCTGGACCCAAAACATGACGTTCCCCCAACTCTATCCAACACGTAGGAGTGCGACACCTCCTTCCATACAGCACTTCGTATAGTGCCATCCGAATACTTGCTTGATAGCTATTATTGTACGCAAATTCTGCTAAAGACAAGAATTCCTTCCAACTTCCTCTGAAATCTATCACGCAACCCCTCAACATATCCACTAGCACTTGAATTACCCGCTCAGACTAGCCGTCCGACTGCGGATGGAATGCCGTACTGAAGTCTAACCTGGTGCCCAATGCTTGATGTAATGCTTTCCAAAATCGAGACGTAAACCTCGGATCCCTATCCGAGATAATCGACACCGGCACACTATGCAGCCTTATGATTTCTGCTACATATAATTTTGCCAATCTCTGCAGGGAATAGTCAACCCGCACTGGTAGGAAATGTGCATACTTGGTCAACCGATCTACTATCACCCATACTGACTCCTTCTTAGTAGGTATGAGGGGAAGCCCACTAACGAAGTCCATGGTAATTCTCTCCCACTTCTACTGTGGAATCTTTATTGGCTGAAGCAATCCACAAGATTTGGTGTTCAACTTTAACTCACGACACGTTAAGCACTTCCTACAAATTCTGTATCTTCCGCTAAAGACCGAGCCACCAAAATCGATCCGTAGATCCTCAGATAACTTACTTCCTCCAGGATGTATAGCATAAGGGCTACTATCCGATTCCTGAAGATTTTCTGCCTTAACTCCTCATCCTTCTGCATACAGACCTTGCCCCGAAAACACAGCACTCCATCACCGTTTACACCATAGTCTTCCAACTCCCCATTCTGTACTTGTAGCAGCTTAGCACTAAGTTCGTCATCTACCATCTGTTTCTCCTTTACCTGACTTAACCACGTCGGCTTCACTTGCAACTTTGCTAACAAACTTCCATCATCATAAAGGCTAAGATGTACAAACATCGCCCTTAGATTCGACACCACTTTTTGACTTAGGGCATCTGCCACCACATTCGCGTTGCCCGGGTGATACTCTACTGAGCAATCATAGTCTTTCAACAACTCCACCCACCTTCGCTGTCTCAAATTTAGCTCCTTCTGAGTCAGCAGATACTTCAAACTCTTGTGGTCCGTGTAAATCACCGACCTTTCTCCATACAAATAGTGCCTCCACACTTTTAGAGCGAATACTACTGCCGCCAACTCCAGATCATGTGTCAGATAGTTAACTTCATGTGGCCTCAACTACCGAGACGCATAAGCGACCAGTTTCCCATCTTGCATAAGGACACATCCCAATCCTGTATGGGAAGCATCACAATACACCACGAAGTCTTTCCCTGCTTCCAGCTGAATCAAAATTAGAGCCTCAGTCAATACTCTCTTAAGCTTCTCAAAACGTTCCTGCTGCTTATCCGCCCATACGAAAGGTACCTCCTTCCTTAACAACTTCGTCAGAGGTCTGCTATTGACGAGAACCCTTCAACAAACCTCCTGTAATAGCCTGTTAACCCCAAGAAACTACGAACCTCTGCCACAGGCTTAGGTGGTTTCCAATCTAATACTACCTCAATCTTCGAAAGATCCACCCTTATTCCTTCCACAGACACCACATGCCCTAAGAACGTAACTTCCTTCAGCCAAAATTAGCACTTGCTGAACTTGGCATATAGCTTCTTTTCCCTTAACACTTGCAATACAACCCGGAGATGCTCATCATGCTCTTCCTCGGACTTGGAATACACTAGGATGTCGTCTATAAACACAACGACAAACTGATCCAAGTAGGGTTGGAAAACCCGGTTCATCATATCCATGAACACAGCTGGGGTGTTCGTTAATCTGAACGGCATTACTAAGAACTTATAATGCCCATATCTTGTCTGAAAAGTTGTCTTATGGATATCTACTTCCTTCACCCTAAGCTGATGATATCCCGATCGTAGATCTATCTTTGAAAATACCGTGGCCCCCTTAAGCTGATCGAACAAGTCATCTATCATCGACAATGGGTACTTGTTCTTGATGGTCAGCTTATTCAATTGCTGGTAATCTATGCACATACGCATAGTCCCGTCCTTCTTCATCACGAATAGGACTGGTGCTCTCCATGGAGATACACTAGGTTAAATAAACCCACGATCGAGTAACTCTTGGATCTGGGCCTTGAGCTCTACCAACTCCTTCGGCGCCATCTTATACGGAGCAATTGGCACAGGAGCTATCCCTGGCGGTAAATCAATTCCAAACTTCACCTCTCTGTCTAGGGGTAACCCAGGCAGCTCCTTTGAAAAGACATCCACAAATTCCCTTACTATTTTCACTCCACTAACTCCTTTTTCTTTTGCATCCAAAGCACTCACGAAGGCCAAAAATGCCATGCACCCTTTCTGAACCATCTTATCAGCCTTTAATGCGGAGACTACGTTAGCCAAATAATTTCTTCTTTCTCCTATAATAATTATCTCCTCATCCTCCGGAGTCCTCAACTCCATTCGCTTAGCTGCGCAATCTAATTTAGCACGATGTTCCACTAGCCAATCCATGCCTAGAGTGAGATCAAATTCCCCAAAAGGTAGTTCCATCAAGTCAGCAGGAAATACCACCCCCTGAATCTCTAGAGGCACACTCCGAAATATCCTATTCACCATTACCGTTTAACATAACGGGCTCACTACAGTCATCTCCCTAACAGACAGTTCATATGCTACACCTAAAGTTTCAGCTATTCTACATGCAACATATGAGTGGGTCAAGCCAACATCAATTAAAGCAAAGTAAGGCTTGTCAGCAATAAGGAACGTACTGGTTATGACGTCCGCTGCGTCACCATCCTCCCTCCGACGAACTGCATACACCAGACCTGGCTGTCTTGCCTCTGTGCTACCAACACCTCTACCCGGTGTTCCCCGACCCCTTCCAGACCATTACCACTGCCAACTGGACTACGACCCCGTAGTGACTGCTGTCCACCTCTTCCAGCCTAATTAAGACCCTGACCTGTTGGTCGGCTCCTGTCTGTTTTCATAGGACAGTCCCTAATCATATGATCCTTGGACCCACACTTAAAACATCCCCCTATTTTCTTCCAACACTCTCCCAAGTGCATCTTTCCACACTGAGTACAAGTACGGTACTGTCCTCTCGTAACAACCTGCTGACCTCGCGACCCATCAACTCTAGGTCTCTTTTGAACATTCCCGGAGGACCCTGACGATCCAAAACCTCTATTTTGTCTATTCTTGTCCGCATTCTGTCTCACAGATTCCTTAACCCATTTGGCTACCTTAGCCTTTTCTACCAACACGACAAACTCCCGCTCTAGCTGTGCGAGCAATTAGCAATCTCAGGTCATCCCCCAATCCGTCCTCGAACCTGACACATCGTTCATGCTCCGTAGCCACAATACCTCGAGCATACCGGCTCAACCGTAAGAATTCTGCCTCGTACTCTGCTAAGGACTTATTCCCTTAAACCAGCCTCAGAAGTGCCTTCCTGTGCGCATCAATATAGCTAGTCCCAATATACTTTTTCTGATATGCCGCCTTAAAATACTCCCAAGTGAGATCATCCGCTGCAGTACTATCTCGAACCGTGAGCCACCACTGGAATGAATCATTGCAGAGAAGTGACACCACCCCTTTCAGTTTCTCCTCAGCATTCAGATCCAAATCATCCATGATTCGCTCTGTCGCCTTCAACCAATACTCAGCCGTATTAGGTGCCACACCAGATACTCCTTGGAATACCTCTGCTCCATTGGCTCAGAGTCGCTCGGGTACAAATTTCTAAGCTCGCATGCCTCCACCTACTCCAGCCACCCTCTCAAGAACTCACAGCATCGCCTACGATACTGCATCATCCCCCGTTTGATCCTGATATTCAACACCAGTAGCTGGTAGTGGTGGCATCTCATTCTCGGACCTTTGACCAGACCTAACGGGTTTCGATACGGTCATTCTGCCTCGACCACGCCCATGCACATTACGACCATGTCCCCTAGAACTCATATCTACGATCGCGATTTAATCTGATTTACGAAATTTTATGTATTAGCTTTCTGTTCCACTAATTATCCACGAACAAATTTTATGTAAAGAAGTTTAGTGGTAGTTCTTTCGGTCATTTCAAGGTTTTCGTTTCAATTCTTCTACCCTAATTCAGAGAAGCACATTCATTCAATACTATCTACTACGCCCATTCACCACCTTAAACATTTTCGTCCGTTCCCAACCCAAGGGTATTTTCATAATTTGTCCTATAGGGGTATTTTGGTAATTTTCCAAATTAGGGTATCTCAACATTTTGCAAAATAGGGTTTTTTGGTATTTTTACAAAATAGGAATTTGTTTTGATAAAAGTTGAGGGTAGTATGGTAATTTTATAAGCGAGGGTATTTTAGTAATTTTACAAACTAGGGGTATTTCGGTAATTTTGTAAACCGAGAATATTTCAAAAATTTTTTCAAAATCTAAAATAGTTTTTACAAATCAAAAGGGTAATTCGGTGATTTTAAAATTAAGGTTTTTATAAAACAGTGTAGCTAGTCCCTCTCGGGTTTTAATTATTGAATTTAGCCTGTGAATAAGTCCTCTTGGTTAGGGTGAACCGTCACTACGCACCAGGTAGGATTCGAGTGAAGAGGAGGTGAGTCACTAGGACTACTTAAATACCAAGCTCCCCTGGAATCCGATCCTAGACATGCGCACAACGGTTGCCACACCCTTAACTCGGTGACTCACTCACAGGTTTGTTTGATTAGACTTTAAGTTTTATGTAATTCTGTGTTAGAGTAAGCTAATCCTAGGGTTCAATAGCTCTAATCTACTAATCTACGATCCCGTATCACCCACATACAAATCACACAGTGGTTAGGGGTACTTACCTGGTGGACTTTAGGCCGGAGACTCAGGTGCCATGCCAGAAAACTTGCTCAACCTTTAGTAAAACTCAATTTCAAAATAAAAGCGTTTTTCAGCCCAAAATCCCTCAAGGCTAAGTTTTGAACCGGGCTTTGATACCAAATTGAAACACCCCAAATCGCCCACAAGCCTTGACCGGATTTGGCATGCTCCTCGAGTAAAATGTAGCTAAACCTCGTTTTGTCATTTTGGAAAAATTGGTGATTTTAAACAAATTGGGTTTGAGTTGTGATCAATTTGAAAACCATGTTTTTTTTGAAGTTTGTATTGAAACGTTATTACCATGTTTCAAAAGTTACAAGTTAAAAGAAGTGCTGAATTTTAGAGCTTTTTATTATTAACTTGAAAACTGTATGTGTTTGGGCATCAAAACAATTGAAGTTGTTTTACGAAAAATGTTTAATCATTTGTTTGATGTTGTTCGTATCATAATAAAAATAAAAATGCATAAATAAAATAGTTAAATAGTAATGGCCTTATTACAACCAAACAAAACCCGAAATAAATCTCAAAAAAAAAACTTAATAAGAAAACGCGATAAACTTAATCATAAGAAACCGTAAAATCTTTGAAATGAGCATGGCCACCACTAAGTCCTGCCGGCCCGGTCCATTTACTGAGTATCACCTGTAAAATTTTAGCCCATGAAGGGTGAATCAACAGACTCAGTGTGTAACAGCCATCATAGATTCCCAATCGATAAAAACATATTATTTCACATACGAACAAATACAAGCAATGATGCAACCCAAACCCACCTAGATATCCATCCTCTACACATCACCCGTACCTGCCAATCACACCGTGGGGATTACTAAATCGACCCTCCATCAGCTACTCACCATCGAAGGCAGTCGCTGTAGTCAACTACACATCGCCCTTATAGCTGTGGCATAGCCACCAGATAATGTGACAGAGTCACCGGATTCATAATTTGTGACATAAGTCACCGGATAATGTGGTAAAAACCACCAGAACACTTCCCCTTTATCATTATCAGCCATATGCCCATGCAACATACAAAACATACAAATATCATGCAATTTACCTTACCCCATGGCCATAACAAAATTTCACATATTTTCATATCAATGTTTATACACATTATTAACGAGTATTAAGGGGTAACGTACCTGAATACACTGTACCATTGAATGGTACCCTTAGCCATGTTTATTCATCACTTTGTTAACACATGCTTAACATTATTACTTAATAATCTATCGAGAATTTAGTGAGAAGTTACACACCTAATTATTCATAGGTTTAAGCAAAATCTCGAACTACGCAAAACTAACGAGATCCCAAAACATTTGCCTTACCCCTTCCTACAATCGGCCAACACTTGTTAGTAACCAAAAGCCTATTCGGCTTAACTGGAAATCCCGAAGGATATGTCACATGGAGATATATCTTACCTTTATGCCGATTTGGTTTCCAACCAAATCTCGAAACTACGTGATGCACTTCCCTTGCAATCGGCCAACCACTAATACACTCAAACGATTAGCCTTTGATTTTTGAATGGATAAGAAATAGATCCGAAACACTAGAACCCTTATCGATATGGATCTGAATCCCAAAACCTCTCCTTATCTCTGTCGAACTCCCCCTAAAAACCATAGTTAGAATCGACCATCTTTAAAAATAATATGGCCTTTGGTCGAATGCTAACCTTTACCTTGGATCTCAAATCCCGAAAGATCTCCTTCTACTGTCGGCTACAAATGGATCCCGAAAGATCTCCTTCATGGTTTGGCAAAAGAAAATAAGAGGAATTAGATCCCTAAATTTTGGCTAACCAAAGGAAAAAGAAGAGAAATTGGAATGAGAAACCCTTACCAACTATTAGATCCGATCGAAATGGATCCTGACAGATCCGGTCCTAGTGATCAATCTTGAAGAACAAATCGAGATGGAAGAAGAGAAAGGAAGAGTATAAATGCAAAGTGAAGAGGAATTGTGGATAGTAGATTCGGCCAAGATTTCAAAGGCTAGAAGGGCTATTCGGTTTTGAAAGTGAAGTGTAAGTTTAAGGCTACCCTCAAGGAAAGAAAAGAGGAGGAGAAAGAGAGGTATGGTTTGGCTTCAGAGAAGAAATAAATGGGAAGGAAATAGTCAAATGCACCAAATGGTCACCTTCAATTTTTGGCTGAGAAACAAATGAGAAGAAAAGAAAATAAAAACTTAAAGATGTCAAATGAATTTTGACCCAAAAACTCCCCTATACATGATCGAAACTACCACCCCAAGACCCCTCCATTCGGCCAACTCTTTTCCCCTCATCCAAATCCCCCTTTTCACTCCTACTTAGCCGAATCTTTAAGCTACTTGACCCAATCTACACTTCATCCATGAAGTGTTCTTGTGCCATCCATCAATGCACTTTCTTGCCAAAAATAAAAGCTCCAAACCACTTCCCTTGCTGCTCAAACCTTGGTCCCTTCATACTCCCTGTGGCGTCACCTCACAAGGCCCTAAGTGGCACCTCTTTGCCACTTTACCAAGGCTTTACTTGTGTCATAACCCTCAAACACCTCTACTTAAGGCCTAGCTCCCTTAGTTCCCTTTTTAGGCTTAAAATCAAATGCTTTTCTAAGGCTTCTACCTACTTCCCAAGGTTCCTGAAGCCCCTAAAACATATTCAAATCACACACAAGCATGCTACCACATACATTTAAAAGAAAATGCATAACCCCTAAATCCTGGATATTACATCTCAACTGAACTTTTCTCAAACTTACATCACTTTCACAAATCACTACTGGACCCATTTCACAGCCCGAGTTTTGAACTGGGCTCTGATAGCAAAAATGAAACACCCCAAACCTAGCCTATATGTCATGACCGGATCTGGTATGCTATAGGTTGAATGTTGAAAACTTCACTTTAAAGGGGTTTTGAAAATCTCAGTTTATTTTAACCAACTAATCATTAATTGTGACATTTTTGAAAGGAACCTTAACATTCGCATTGAATGTGCTTGAAGAGCCCATTTTCATTTCACTTATAATTAAGACTTTGATAACATAAGCTTATAAATTGTAACATAAAAAAATATAGATCGATAACCTAAGTTATGGAGGCCTTATTACAAAAATAATCCAAAAATTAAAACTCAATGAAAACCCAAAAAGTCTATGAAAATAAAAGACTTGATGGCCCTTCGAGTCCGCCTCGGCTCCCATGTCCACGATCTACTGCTCATCTGAAAAGTTGGGAAAAATAAAAGGGTGAGTCACCAAGACTCAGTGTGCAAATCCCAAAAACACATAAAAGCCTTGGGCCCACAAACACATTATGGGCCTTAGGCCATACACAATGGCAACAGAATATATTTACATGCAATATAGCCCATCCCAAACCTAAGAGTCCATCCTCTACAAACCCCTGTACTAACCATCACACCGTGAGGATTTCTATAATCAACCCTCCATCCGCTACACACCATATGGACAGCTGTGTTGCCTGTCATAAAGACTGATCACTATGTGACCTATGTGCCAAAGCCACCAATCGCTATGCGACCCTAATAATAAATCAAAAACTGTGCTGCCTGTCATAAAAATCAGTCACTATGTGACCTATGTGGCAAAGCCACCGATCGCTATGCGACCTACTCCCCTTCATCATATTAATCCCATCCCATGCATACATACATGCAAGAATCAGAACATTAAACTACCTAAATAGATCACACACTTTCACATAATTCGATACACATAGAGAAGTTTCTATGATTACGTACTTGGCATCCCTTGCCTGCCCTTTTTGGGTAACACGACTGTTCATACAGCCTCATTTTTCAGCTTTTAGCCCATAACATACATATAATATAGATTAACTAGTGTGATAGAGATCTACACACCTGATTACTGATGGGACAATACTTTTTATATCGACACTATCAGAAACTGATACGATGGCTAACTGTCTAAGGTTTTGTTCTGAAGCTGGTCCACAACCCGGTGGCTAATCCTGTAACATCCTAAAATTTGAAGTATTTATTTGGTGCATGTTTTAGTGCTTAACTTGTGTATAGTAAAATTTTTCATGTTTAGTATAGTCTTGAGAAGACTTGAGAACTATTCGGAATTAGAATAAATTCTAGTAAGGAGTATTTAATTGAAGTGTATCAAGTGATTTTGAGGTTTAAGTAAATTAAGTGTCTAAATTTAGCATAAGATGAGTAATTGGCAAGGTGGTGTTGGCGCATGAGTAATTGCATGAGGGGAGATGTTCGAATCCCTTGCATAGCAATTAGATGATTTTTTTTTTGCACTTGTATGGCAAGTGTCGGTCAAGCAATACTTATGGTAAGGATGGACTTTTTCATTTATGGAAGGAAGACTAAGGGAATAAGGTAAGTACTAACTTAAGGTATGGAATCAAGAAGTTTTGGTATGATAAGGGGACATAAGGCTTGGATTAAGGGAAGATGTTTTGGAAACTTTTTAATGGCCTATTGTCCATGTATTTGGACGATTTATGGGGTTAGGGAGGTTGGCCAAAATTTTGTTAGTCGCTTGATAGGGATTAGTAGCTAGTTTGGTCAATTTCTTTAGCAACATGAGCATTTTTTTCATTCTCTCCAAAACCCTTTTCTCTAGCCGAATGTACTTGTAACCATTGGTAAATTTTCGGTTGTTTGGCCATTTCTTTTTTACCAATTAGTATCATTTTCTTCTTTTTCTCTTTTGTGCCGAAACCATGCAACTTTAAAGAAACCTAATTCATTCTCTTTTTCTTTCTTTTGGCCGAATATACACCAACTTCAAGACCCATTTCTTTGTTCATCTTTCATCCTTGGAAAATAGATACATAAACTCTCTCTCTATTCTTTTGTTCTTTCATTCTTTTGAAATGACTCTCAAATATCATCCTCTCTCATTCTTCATTATGGTTAATGTTGATGGTAAAACCTTAGCTTAATCATTCTTTTCTTTTATTTTAATCTTTTCTCCTTGAACAAATTCTACTTTCTTTGTAGTGGTATAGTGGAGCGTCGATTTCTTTTCTACATCTTAAGTGATTATAGCTATTATAGATCGGGTGAAAAAGGAGATTTCATCAGTCAAGGTAAAGGATTTTCAAGGTAAACCGATTACACTTTCTAGTCTTTAGTTTTAAGATTTTCGATAGTTTATTGTTAGGACTAATGTTTCTTTGTCTTTGAAGACAATCAAGATAGGGACGAAAAGGGCAGTATATAGTACTCGGAAGAGGGGTGGTTCTATTAATCCCCCTAAGTTTAAGAGAAGGACTATTTTGAGAATACGAGATTTTCCACCGGGTTGTGGACCTTCATCCGTGAAAATCAAATATTTGAAGTCGTACGTACTCTTGAACCACTGTTTACTCGGGGTATTGAACCTTTGGTCGGAGAGAAATTACAAATAGTGGTTATTCGAGATTCTGAGGATATCGACGAGTGGGAGAGTGTAGTTCTCACCGTAATCAGGTGTGTAATCTCACACTATATCTCATGGATTAGATGACTATACAATGGTTTAAGTTGGATTTAAAAATCGCAAAGTTGGTGAAATCGAAAAATATGACATTATTGACACTTAGTGTTAAAATTTTAAAATCGGTAGTAAGATCGTGAAATTTTGAAAATCGCCCTTAATGGTTAAAACGATAATAAGTGACAAATTTGGGCCATATGTGTTATTTGGTAAATTTGGGCCATATGTGATATTTGGCAAATTTAGGCCATATGTGTTATTTGGTAAATTTGGGCCATATGTGATATTTGATAAATTTGGGCCATATGTGATAATTGGTAAATTTGGGCCCTATGTGTTTTTTGGAAAATTTGGGCCATATGTGTTATTTGGCAAATTTAGGCCATATGTGTTATTTGGCAAATTGGGCCATATGTGATAATTGAGAATTTGGGCCACATGTGATAATCGATAAATGGGCCATAAGTAAAAATTTATAATTGGGCCATTTATGATAATGGATAAATTGGGCTATATGTGAAATGTGTTTTTAATGGGCCAAAATTCATAAATTATAATATGGTTTTCTTTACAAATATTTTGTAATGCATAAACATGATTGCATGGGTTGGGATCAATGATGAAGAGAAGAAAGGCTTATTGCGAGAAATCTAGATAGGTGACTCATCACAATGGTCGCTGTTCTGAAATCTAGATCGATGGTTTTACCATAATTATTTTAATGGCGTTACCACAAATATGATATTGGGCTTAAAGCCTACTTGATGTGATGGCGGGTGCGTGACTAAAGCTCCCCACTGTGTCTTTGGTTGGGTGCGGGGTGTGTAGCGGATGGAAATATAAGTTTGGTTTTGGGAATTGCATATCATTTGCATTATTATTTTTAAATGCTAAATTATTATATTTTGAAATGGACTTAGGCCCAAATAATTGTTTAAATGGTCTTGGCCCAGTGGACTGTGGTAAGTGAGTTACACACTGAGTTTTAAGTAACTCACCCTATTATTTTTACCCCTCTCAGGTAATTACAATTGATGGAGACTTGGTTCGGAGGTGACTTCGTGGGGTGGCTATACTACCATTGGTGGTTCATAAAACTTTGAGACTTCTTTTATAAGTTCTATTAAGTATTATTAATGGCGATGTAATAAGGCCTTTTTAATTATGGATTTTATTGTGTGGATGGATATATTTATGTTTTAGTTTATTTAAGTTGGATTGATTTTGTTTTTCGTAAATGGTTTTCTATAACTCTCGTTTCAAATAAAAGTTTTTCTTATCTAGAAACTTAGAAAATTCTTTTAAAACTTTTTGATGAAATATTCCGATTTAACAAATCTAAAGTTTTTATCGAATACTACTTTATATATATATCAAACGACAAATTCTTGTGTTTTAAATCAAGCATTTCAAATAAACCTCGATTTTTCGATAAAGTAATATTCTTAATCATTTTGCAATTTGATTTTTACTTCGTTAAATGTTTTGAATGTTCGTTAAAATTGTGTGGCATACCAAAATTGGGCTTAATGCATAGGCCGGGTTTGGGGTGTTACAAATCCCGTACTGCTGACATTGTGCATTTCTTGAACTTTGGGGCTAGGACTACAGATCCAACCCCTTCTTTCGATTTGCTGACATTCGAGTCCATGAATGACCTTAGTCAGAGGATACTATACTGATTGCTTAACGAGGCATTAGGTTAAGGCACAATAAGGAAAAGAAACCGATTGAATACTTAGGGAGAATCAAACCCTTACCTTGAGATCCCGTAAAAGTAATGCGGTTCGAAGGCTAATGATTTCTGGCTTAGAAACCTAGGCTATTAGATCTCCTTCAAATCCCAAAATGCCACCCAAAAAGAACAAGAGATTACTAAAATGTCAAACTAAAGATGGCCTAACAACCAACTAGCCATTCGGCTATGGTCTCAAAAATCGAAAGAGAAGAAAAAAAGAACAGAAGAAATCAGCACTTACCTTAACACAGAGAATTCGGCAACTCCTAGGGAATTTTGGCTTTTGAGAAGATCAGAAAGAAAAGATGATCTCAAGAGATCTATGAAGATTCAGCTTTGATGAAGAAATCGACAAAGAGAAAAGAATAGACAAGGGTATTCGGCTATGGAGATGAAAGCAGAGAAAATAATGGAATTTCGGCTTTTGCATAAAAGTAGAGATGAGAGAGTAAGATTAGGGGTTTCAGCTTTTGAATAATGAGAGAAGAGAATGGGAAATAAAACCCTATTGCTGAAAATAAAAAGATATTCCCCCACTTAAACACAGAATTCTGGCACCTATTACCTAAAACCCGAAAATTCCCCTTCCTCGAACTAAAAACTAAAAATTAATGAGGGAAATTTTGGCACCCTCTGCGATTGAAACCGATTTCTTCCCTCCAAGAGATGGACATTCGCCACCACCGGTCGCTCAAATAGATAACTCCTATTCTTTCTCCCTTATCTTTATCCATTCACACCTCCAAAGAGGCCTAAATAACACCACCTCTTCCTTACTTTATCAGTACATTATCCATACTATCCAAGTCATTTAATCCCTCCTAATTTTAAGCCTTATTTCTGTCCCACTTGCTCCTCCTTTAAGTCCCGAAAATGGCCCAAATATATGGGCTCCAAGCGGCCATAACTTGGGCCTCTTCACCTGCTAATGACGCCACCTTATAGTTCCTTTGCAGCGCCCCTTGCTACTGGGCCACAAGCCCATTTTGTAATTTAAACCACAGATACCATCTTTTAAACCATATAGTGTCCAAACAGAAAATTTAACCAAGATCCCGGCCCTATCCTGAGCCCAAACTAGACCTCTAACACTCTAATTAACACATTACACATAACCACACATTAAACGCATAGGCCCCTTCATTCAGGATGTTACAAGATGTCGAAGTTAAACATCTCGAGGACCTATGGACTATTTGTCTCGCTCTATATGAGAACCCAAATAGTGCCACAAGTGTTGTCCATTAACTTTAAATGTGGCCCTTGTTTTCATGTTCTTGACATCAATAGCTCCACACGGATATACATGAACTACCAAGCATTGTTCATCAAAATTGAAAGGTCTATTTTGCTCCAACAAAGTGCACAAGGTTTCCGCTCAAATGAACCTTCATCCCTATCAGAATTGCTGTGGAAAAATCTCGTGAACTCTTCCAACACAGCTACTCCGATCAAGTCAATAGCATGACATTTTTCACTCTCATCATCATATTTTAGTGCATTAAATACATTAAAAGTGACCTGCTAATCATTCATCCTCATGGTAAGTTCACCTTTCTGCACATCGGTTAAAATTACCCATGCACTACACAGCTGTTGGTTTACTGGGCACATCAAACACATGGTCTTCACCATAATAAATACATGTTTGCTCTTGAAGTATATGGTAGAGTTTACTAAAAATAGGAATTGGAATTCCTCCATTTTGTCCATTGCTTGCCAAGCCACATTTTGTAGAAGATGGTGGATGATGGTTCCTTTATTTTAGCATAGAATCATGCTAAATTTAGGCATAAGTTGGACAGTTTCAAGGGAAATCTTTGTGTGTTGATTTCCAATGATTCTCCAAATGTACAGACCTCTAAATAATTGTCCCAAAAGTTTATTCCTGGCTTTCCAATTGCCTTTGTTGAATCTGGGCCTCTCTTCTCTTGGGTTGGACGGTTTCACGACCCACTGAACTTATTAGACTTGTCCATCATGTATAATCTTTTTCTCCTAGGTCAAAGTAACATCTTGATGGCCCATTTAACATGGTTTTGCTGTCCAACATAGGAAAAAGATAGCTCATGTGCATGCAACATTATAGTAGGCTCTTTATGAAATCAACTTCATGGTCCCCTGCATAATAAAATATAACATATTAATAAATAACATGAAATAATAAAATATATGCACCAAAATAATACAATAAATCTCATATATTAATTTTTTATAAATTCATGCCCATCAACTAAATACAAACAAAATTCACTTAATTAATTAACAAATATTTGGTATTAGTATTATTTTTAAGTAAAAGGTGGTAAAAATTGCTAGAAAAAACCCTATACAATTTTGAGTTTACAATTACCTTGGCAATTTGGATCAAATTGGAAGAAATAAAAACCTTATCTTTTCTTCAATCATGGATGACCAGTTTGGAAAAAAAAGGTGATTCTTTCATCTTTTTCCACTAACACTTGCTTATATATGTTGATTAATTACTTTACTTAACATAACTAAACATGATTAGTTCATTAATTAAGGATTATATGTTTATTTAATGATAAGGCTAAGTGGAAAACATCATCATTCTCCACTATATCATGTTTATAATTGGTTAAATAACCATTTTGGTCACATGGATAATTGATATCTAGGTCCTAAAGCATTTTATAAATTAAAACTCAATAGAGATTAGACTTTTACAATTTAGTCCCTAAGCGTTAATTAACAAATTTATCAATTAAATTACTTAACCAATCTTTAATATCTTTCCATTTTTAGCTTTGTAAATCTTCCTATTTCATCATTACGGACTCGGTTTACGAAAATGGGATTTTAAAACTGCACTTTCTAACACTAGCAAAAGTGGGGTCGTTACAACCAACTTAGCCATCCGTGTTACGCGTCTTTCAAAAATTACATTATATGCCATCGGGTGGTTTACTACTAAGACATTCGTGACTATATGTTCCTCATTGCCCAAAATTACAGAAAGGGTGACTGATCCCTTAACTATGATCGATTGATTTGCGAAGCTATAAATTGGATTAGTGCTTGCCAACATTGAATCTTTAAGGCCCATCTTGTAGAATGCTTTAGCCATCAAAATGTCCAATAAACTCTGAAACTATAAAGGGGTTATCCCCCTTCTGCATCTAGTATCTCTCGCTCATCCACCTTCAAAAATTCCAAAATTCCAAGGATAAGATATGGGCTTCTTTATTGACATACATACGAACATAATACTTTGAAGACGCACTTTATGTTTATAATTGGAGGCAATCCTCTTATTTTTCCACCAACCAAAACATCAACAATCCTCTCGTATTAGTTGCTTCCCTTTTTCTTCGTGTCGATTCTTGAAAGGCTTGGCTTCTTGATTGTTTTCTTTATTCATGTAAAAGGTATCTCGATGTACATATTATTGTAACTAGCCCTTATATATGGCATCCTCTATTACGTCTTTCAACTGGATGCAATAGACCGTACTATGGCCCATAAAATTATGGTACCAGCAATGAAATGGGGACTTATTTTGACGTGGGTTGATAGTCATGGTTGGTGGATGAGACATGATTACTTAGTACTCAATTTGGTCAAAAATAGTTGTTGGCAAATAGTTGATCTAGTTGTAGGTCTGATGGCAGTTAAATAGGACCCATTTCAACTGATGCTGGCTTGGACGACTTTCCCTAATAAGTCCTAAGTGACGGGAAAAGGGGGCTACAGTATTAATTGCCCACCTACTCCCTTGTTGTGAGGGATTATACTATCTTATCACCTACTAGGGGATGAGTCCTCTATTGATGATGGTATTGGCACCGAGGTGAAGAGCTCTTGGTGAGGTAGGCAAGTGAGTCACAGGGCCTGAGGGTTTAGCCCAATCTATGTCCATCTCTAATGTCACATCCCAAAATCAAGGGATAGCAAAATTGAGTTTGTGAACTGAGAGAGTGGTCACACGCTAATTTTTGAGATTATCTTTGTGTTTTTAAAAAAAAACATGAGGTATTGGTCTGTTGGTTAAGTGTTAGTGAAATGGTCCTTGAAACCCAAGTTTGAATCCCTTCCCTGGCACCATTTTTTTTCCTTTAAGCCTGTGACGCCCACCCCCTATCCGATTATTCAGAAAAGAATAAGAAAAGATTAAACTAATTCTATCTTGAGGTGTTTTTTTTCATTTTTTCTCTTTCCTTCCATTTTTATGTCATCCTTTCTAGCGTATCCCTTTGTTATCTGTATTCTCTTTTCTTTTCTTTTCTTTTGTTTCTTTTTTTTCCTCCTCCTGCTCCATTGTGCGGCCCATTGTTACTTTCTCCTCCCATCTGATTTAATATTTCTACTTATCTTTATTTTTCCTAAAAGCCAAACCTTCTTTTTTTTACTGCCATTACCGCATATTAGTAGCCATTTTCTCTTCCATTACTACCATCCCCTATAGGCCAACGCCTTTGCCGTCACCATCATTTTTACTTTCTTCCTCTACTCTTTGTTATTTTTCTAACATCATGGATCTGAGTAAGGGCAAAATTTTTTGGTTAATTAAATCAAATATGAGTAGTTTTATTTATATATATTATGTTATGAGTTATCTTTTCTTTGGTGTTTAAATGTTCAAGATCTGAATCCAAATCAAACGGATCAGTCGTAGCATTGGAAAGTTTGTTTGGAAGATATCATAAGCTAATTAAGGTAAGTGTTAATTGTCCACATCAGATATGAAGTTTTTGATTAAAATTTGTTGCATGGTCAAACATTATGGGGGTCTAAGGGGGTTGATTTTTTATTATAAATCTTTGTTATGCACATATTTAATCAAGTTCTAGTTAGATCTAAGTCCTAGGAGTTGCAGGTTTAAGTAGTGCTTTGTATTTACGCTTGTTAGGTGTGGGTCTCCTCTATGACTAATTAACTTGAAAATTATATAAAATATATTTAAATGATGAAAATTGCTTGCTGATTTTTGTTTGACCAAATGTCCTAAATGAAAATAAGTGAGGTGTCAAGCAAGGTACATAATTAATTAGAAAGTCTGTTTATTGTCTTGTTTGGGTGATGAAATCATGAATTGAATGCGTGTTTAACATGTTAGATTTTGAAACACTAATTGAGAGATGTATGTTTTATGCCATGATTGATAATGATTGTATGAACCATGTGAGCATGACATCATTCCCATTACATGAAAAGTATGTAAAGCATACATTAACAATGAATATGGTTATGCATGTTAAACATGCCATTACACTGAAATAGTGACTGAAAGCATGATTTGCTTACCAATTTTATGTCATAATGTATCTGCATGGGGTAGCTATTTGTGGTTAACAGAATAGTTCCATAGAGATCCAATGACATTTTAAGTCAGGTTTTCAATGCACTGCACCGGAGATTTGAGGAGATTGGTGATTTGTCGCATTTTTACTAAAAGTTTGTCTACATTTTTTACCAACAGTATTATCTGCATACTGTTATTGGTGGTTTTAACCAAAATGGGATTAAGACCTTATTGTTCTGAAGTTCAGATGATGAGTTCTAGGGAACTCGTGGTGTGTAATAGATGAATGGGCAGGATTATTGCATTGAATAATTTAGCATACCATATTCATATGTTGTAATGCCATGCAAATTGGTTGAACTTTGTAATAATTGTATGTTTATTTGATTGATTAAATGCTTATATAGTTTAGACTCACACTAGACTTTTTAAGCTCACACCCTAGTTTACTCTTTACAGATAACCATTAGGACTAAGATCAAATTCAGCATATGAAAGTCTCAGGATTTTCTAGCATTAAATTTTTTTAATTACTCTATTTATTTTTGGTATAATCTTAATTTGGGACTGTAGCTCTTATTTAAGTATGGACTGTGGTATATTTTATTTTTAACAGAGATTTTTGCATGCATAAGTTTTGACGGACACTAAACGAATTTAAAAATCCACTCAATAAACAATAAAAATATGAATTTTTCTACGAAAATCAAATTCGATAATCTTTATACCACATAATGGTAATACAATGGTTTTACATGGGATTTTCCGACATAAAACTGAGCTTTATTTCAAAGGACATGACTTTTTAATAATTTGAACTTAACAATGGATGACCTAACAAACCATTGTCTTTACTTTATGCAACCACACTAATTTTTTCAAGGATTAAACAAAATAGTGATTTTACAACTAGACGGTTTTACTTAGCCATTTCGATGGCTAATGTAACCTTCAGAGTTTGGCCATAATGACTAACTTGAGTTTGGAAGGTTATAGCGAAATGATGAACCATCTCATATAACTAAGACAACTTCTTCATAGGGTCATTGATGATGTCAAATTCGAGGAACTAATAAGTGGTCCCAACCATAAAGGCTTGAATGGCTAGAGCATCAGAAATTCTATAACACCCAACACTCGACCCGATCACTAGATCCAGACTACAGGGTGCTACGCTTCATAACTGGAATTTAACTAACACATTCTTTAATGTATATTCCACCATTCATACTTAGTGCATTTATTGTTAAATCATAGTTATATAATTGACCATGCCACATGAATTTATTTCGATTATGTAACCTTTATCTAAGACACAAAATATTTTACAAGGTAGTTTAAACATATTGAACATCTGCTTACTTTGAAAATAATAATATTATCAAGGATAATATTACAACTAGATAACTAAGCAAATATTTAATATGTTTAACTACCTTGTAAAATATTACAAAAGATATGCTTAGTTGTAATATTATGACTCTGAACTCCCCTTTGGGTCAACCCACTGTATGTATATTACAACACAACTGGCTGAACAGAACAAATTCTAGCCTAGTCCCTCCACGAACTATCGAATTACCCTTTTTACCTAATGAACTTAGTGAGTTATCCATACCTTGCATCAACAGAACACTAACAAGACGCCCTTTCAATATTTGGAATTAAAGTCTAACTATTTTTACTAGGACGGTTCGCCAATCTTATTGGTGTAGTGTCTATATCAAATGAACTGGCTCACTTATGCTTGGTACATTATCCTCAAAATGCCATCGCCTATTTGCTTGCACATCCTGGAGGATAATTCATCTTCCTTAAATCTATTACAAATAACTTGAAAATGAAAGATTTTTGTTTTCGACTATCAAAGCCTTGCTCCTACTAATGAGACTTCACAGATATAATATCAAAATACAAATCAATGTTTGATCTCTTGGTGAATTATTTCTGAGAACTCTATCTTCTTTAGTTGCCTATGCGGACCTATATGCAACTACTTCCTTCAAAGGAAAACTTTGTGGACTCTTACTTGTGGACTTATGAAAGAAAACTCACAGATGACTTCTATGTAACCTTTTGCCTCAATAAAATATAGATAACCAAAAAAGACAAATCTTAAGGAATAGTTCCTATTGCAGGCTGTTGTTAATAGCTTGTCTTGACATACTCAAATTCATAGAACGATCCTTATGGAATCATGTTCTAGACCCAAGTATACTGACTCATAATTTATAAAAATATACTAGCGGATTCATAAGGAAAACCCACATTATGGATTAATAAGAAGATCAACCCATCTCAATTAAGCCAACAGATTTGGCGGACAGTTGTATCTTGCCTCTGTCTCATAATAATAGATAACACATTTATAATGGTCCACTTTTAGAAACAAATAAAATCTATGTGGATTCTTAATATCCGATCCCTTATTGTGGAATCATACACGTAAGATAGTTTTGACGTACTGTCATATCTTGCACATACGGACTCGCACAAATAGATACCTCATTCTTGATGGACTTATCAAACGAATACCATATTTGCAGAGACATGGATGCAAACATATATATATTGTTCACATACGTAATTTTTTTTAATCTTACGGACCTTCACTGGGTTATGCTACATAGGCAAGTCAACCAAATTCATAACTCGAACTGCTTTGCGGATCTACTTGGATTTTGCCATGGCCATGGACCTGCATTCATTCAAACGTCCAATAGAAGGCTCTCATATATTGGTACGCACCTTTCTCTGTACAATCCATTTGAACCTTTGCAAAGCCACGTATCAATGATATATATTTTTTATATACTCTGCCCGAACCTCCACAAATCCTCCTTGTTAGTTCGAACACATGCGTGTTCCCCCACAATCCCGTGGCATTCACCAATCAAGGTTTGCATTTACATGCCATACTGGAGATAAATCACTTGTCATATTCCCTTCTCTATCTTCCATATCAATCACATTTCAACAACCTTCCATGACTTTGCATAATTCATACACATGCATTTCATTCACAAGCACTCTACCAATACTACTGTTCATGCACGACACATATTATGCCAAGCATTTCATGCATTTTCATGTCAACACAACAGGCCTAATGGCACATCAATATTCAATTATGGAGTAACTTATCACTTACACAACATCCAGTCATAGGATGACACATCATTTGCTCAATACTCAACCAACATGACCAGCAAAGGATACTAGAATAAATGAGAGACCGTCTAAGACTTGATTTTTGGAACTCACTAGGAAATTTACTCCAAAACCTTCTATTTAGTTTTTTTCCTTTGCTACCCAAGCCTCCAACTTACAAAACATAACAACCATTTTGGAATCTCCAATGAAGATATTTCATCATCATAAAAACCATAATTTTTTTCATGATTATCTACAACTTAATCCAAAACAAAACAAAATTTATGGATAATTGAAATCCTTAACTTTCTTTCCTTTTCTTAAATTCATAACATAGAAAGGTTAAATTATCAATTACTTATGCACAAACTTTAGCTTCTTTCCTCCATGCAGATTAATCTTAATCTTTCTTTCCTTCAACCAAATCAATGAAGAAGATGAAGAAATAACAAAAGAATGATACTACTCACACATTTCCTTCACCAATCCCAAACTCAACAACCAAATGAACATCCCTAGTCATCATGTCTCCCACTAAAATATAGTCCTAGTTTAAACTCAACGGAAACAAAATTGAAACCCAACCTTTCGTAACCAGTCCACCAATTTCTCCTATTTTCACTAGAGCCCACTCAATTTTAAGTTTTTCAATTTAGTACCTATAATCACCATTCCAACTTAATTTTAACATTTCAGGGTGTGACAACTCTCCCACTGTTGAAGAAAATTTCATCCTTGAGATTTCTTACTAACAATTAGGGAAGAGATAAATCACATTAAGACAACATATAATAGGGATTAATCTCAAACAAGATACTCTAACTAATATTCGTACCCTTTTTTCTAGTGAATTAATCTGTACAAAATGTAATATAGCTAGAGCTACGTAGTCCTTGCATAGAATGCTTTTTTGAATTGAACAGTAGCATTACAAAGAGATTCCATAATTAGATGCTTTGGTGGATAATCTTATCGTAGAGCTATAAGATGCAGCCTTGCGGAGTGTCAAAATATGTAGCCTTAACAGATAGGTGCCTTTTAGAGTTCATATGGGGGTACATAATAGGCAAACCCAATTTGGCAGATACTTAACTACATGACTTATATTGGTAGATGTTCTTGCTTTTCTGAATACCAAGGGTTTAATAAAACCCTTATGAGCCACTAATAGCTGCTGAGCACAGATTGGAGATTTGAACAATATATTACAATTCTTTTTAAACCTAAAACTTCTTGTGGATGATTGGCTTTATAACCGATCGTAATCACTTATTTAAATTATTTTCCCTAGATTTTCTTACTACTCAAGTTCTTTTAGAACCATAATCTCTTTTTTTTTTTTACTTTTGCTTCATCTTTTATTGTTTTGTATCTCTTCATCAGAGCAGTTGTAACACCCCTTATCCGTATTCAATGCCAAAATCGGATACGAGGCATTACAAAACTTAACTTACTCAAACTTATAACATCGGCCCATAAAATTTTGTTTCAACTTAAAACTTTTTAACTCATATTCACAACGTCCCTATTATGGGTCTACGAGACCCTAAACATACATACAGAATGGTTTGGGACTAAACTGGAAACTTTCGCACACTTAGAAATTTTTTACTCAAAATAGAGCTATGCGCCCGTGTGGGCAGGCCGTGTGGTCACACATGTCCATGTTCCTAACCTGTGTGGATTTTATTTTTCTTTTTGAACCTACAGTGGTTTTCATACAACCTGGCACACGCCCGTGTCAATGGCTCATGTCCCTCACACGGACAAGATAAGCCCGTGCCCTCACCTGTGTGTAAAAACCTTGTTATTCTGTTTATGACATCAGTAAACACTTAGGGGCACACAGCCTAGTCACACGCCCGTGTGCTAGCCTGTGTAATGAACTAAATTTTTGAATTTTGATGTAGGGGACACACGGCCTATCAACACACCCATGGGGCTGACCGTGTGTCACATGGCCTAGACACATGGGCGTGTGTCTACCCGTGTGGACAATTATAAGGTTATTTACCAAGCCAATTGCCACCCTGAAAAGCAAACTCACTTATACCATCACAAGCAACACATAACATAACAATAATACTCTATGAATAATCATTAATTCATCATGCATACACTTCACATTTCACTAAATCAATTGCATTAACTTGCGCTTCGTGAATCTCATCATAATTGAATATATGAAACAAAACAAGTATTGACCAATTTCCAATGGCCATTTACGAGATCAATGAGTAACCATAATAGTCAACACTTTGGCTAACAAATATGACATAACAAAATGACCAAGTTCCTATACATGCCATACCCAAAATAAATCAACTTTACTATACCAAAAGAATAGTTGATAGTGTGATCCGAACTCCGACGTCCTTCGATCCCTGAGTTAGCTTGGCGATACTACAAGGAAAAGAAAAATGAGAGGGGTAAGCAATAAGCTTAGTGTAACACCCCAAACTCGGCCTAGAAGTTAGGCCCGAATTGGGCGTGTCACATTGAGGTTTTTTTTTTTGAAAACTGTGTTTTCATTGAAAACCCCTCTTGATATTCAAAAACTAAAGTCCCAGTTTGTGATTGTTATTATTAATCGACATTTATTAAGAAGTCATTACCTTCAAAACCTTGTTCGTTGCGGAAGCTTAATTTAAAACAACTGACTTGTAAAACGTGATATTTACAACTTGGTTACGAAAACATAGTGTTTTGAAAACATATATTGTTCTGGAAAATCGCGATTTAATGTTGAGCAAATTTAAAACATAATAAACTAAAAATCCCAAACTATACCAGAATTTAAGAGAGGCCTTTTTACAACCCAATAAAAATGATTTAATAAAGTAAAGTAGAATACTAAAATCCAGAACTACCCATAGTGTGGCCACCTCTGAGTCCTCCAATACGTCGAACCGCCTCTTGAGGTTACCCGAAATATTAAAAGAAGGGTGAGTTTGCAAAAACTCGGTGTGTACAACCCTCATCAAGAAAACATGCATCACAACAATCCGGGCTGACGCCCATTACAATAACGGTGGCAATTGGGCCTTAGCCCAAAATAGCCCCGCTTGGGCTTTAACCCATATCATATGTCACATATCATAAATATCTGGGCCTAAGCCCATCTCAATATTAAAATCCATATATGCAATGCATTAATGCCCATACCAATTCTGCACTTTGTCTCCTGTCCAACCGTGCACTCCTGTGGGGATTTAATCGACCCACCCATCCGTACACTCCTTTTGTAGCACCGGTTGTGGCACTAACTTATCGGTGCAGCATCACTACTCGGTGGCTAAAAAGCCTTCGGTGGATCCACAGTCGTCAAGCGACCATGCGATCCTATTAGCACTTCCTCCATATTAATAATCCCATTCCCATGCAACATAATAACACATGAATGCATCATACAATAATAAACATACCATAATAATCATAAATCGCATACAAGAATAACCATATAACATGTAGGGGCGTTTTCGTCATCTTGCCCTTTAGGGGCATATCGTTCATTTTACCCATCGAGGGTATTTCAGTAATTTTGAAAACCAGGGGTATCTTGATAATTTTGAATACCAGGGGTATTTCGATAATTTCACAAACCAAGGGTATTTTTATAATTTTACAAACTAGGGGTATTTCGGTAATATTGCAAACCAGGGATATTTTAGTAATTTTGTAAACTAGGGGTATTTTGGTAATTTCACAAATAAGGGGTATTTTGGTAATTTTGCAAACCAGGGGTATTTCGATAATTTTGCAAACTAGGGGTATTTTAGTAATTTTACAAACTAGGGGTATTTCGATAATTTCTCAAACTGAGATATTCTAAACAGAGATAATGATGCGAATGGCCCTAGGGCCCATTCTTAGCCCAAATGGACCCACACGTTCGTATGGCCCATTTAGCCCAAATCTAACCACAGATATGAGATTCACATAGACCAATTCACTATCTACTACACAATCATACAATTTATTCATATGGGCCCACTTGGTCCCCCTCGGCCCATCGTGGCCCAAACAGCCTAAACGCACAAGAACACTCAAGCTAGCCTCAACTACTACTCGAAGCTCCCACACGTGCGCTCGCACACTCGTGTGGCTACCATCGCCGTGTGATCGGCATTTCGGCATTTGCCACTCTACAGCTAGAGTAGAGAGAATACACACCTGATAAGAATCTGAAGCTAATCCGCACTTCGAATGCTCCTATGCCCAAACGCCCACCAAGGTATGCTTCCTCTCCTCATGGACAGCTCTATATATAGCCAGCTTCTCACATTCCCTCTGACTATCTTTCCGATGTGGGATCCCTCCGTCAGTAGAGTTTAAATCCAATTCAAACTCTGGTCGTCCAATCCGAAAAATAAATACTTCCCTGCTAGTCATGAGATTCGAACCCAGGCTCCCTTGTACCCTTAATAACGCCATAACCAGTAGACCACATGCTTCTTTGTGTCTATCATCATGTGCAACTAAATAAAAATCTATGGGCCAAAGTCCAAGTTCACCTAAAAATAAATCAAAATGAAATGCAAGTGCCAAGACTTGAACTTTGGACCCCCTTACTTCCTTGTGGCGTCACTCCATTGCTTCCTAAGTGGCGTCACTTTCCCACTACACCACAAGCTCTCTTGTGTCATTTTCTCCACATTTTACTCTTAAAGCCTACTTACTAACTCTCAAGGTTTTATTCACCTAAAACTAAAATTTTCCTAAAGCCCAAGTTTGATCCCGGGACTTCATAGAAACCTCCTAACCTTCCAAAATCACCTTCCTAACAGGTCCAACTTGAAATAATGTCGTTCTCATAATCCCAAAAATTTTAAAACGCTCCCATGGCCAAGGCCCAATGGGCCCAATTCTACTAGTCCCAAATTCAGGGTGTTACACTTAGTAAGTTTGCATGAAATAAATAGCAACATTAAGACTTATAATAGCATCTATTCATCTCATTGAATAATACATAAGTTTTCAAACACATCAACATAACCTACTCATGCATACTCTTACCAAATTACATATCACACTTTGCATTCATTTCTCGTAAGTTACTCATGGGTACATGTATCACTTCATCACACAACTTTAGCACTCTTAATATCTTAAACATAGACTTAGATTTTTTCATCTGTACATAAACTTAGTTCTTTGCCTGTTGAACTACTCAGAATATTGAAGGATGCTCAATCTCATCATACATGTATTGTGATTCTAATGCCATATCCCTGATATGGTCTTACATGGGATCACATCTTGATGTCGATGCCATATCCCAAATATGGTCTTACAAGGGATCTCATATCTCTATGTCAATGACATATTCTAGATATGGCCTTACATGGGATCTCATATCTCGATGTCGATGCCATATCCCATATATGGTCTTATACGAGATCGTACATAGATGTTGATGCCATTTCCCAGACATGGTCTTACACGAGATCTTTCATTGGTGCCGAGGCCATGTCCCAGACATGGTTTTATACAGGACCTACATTCAGTGCCGATGCCATGTCCCAGACATCGTCTTATACAGGACCTTCCTTGTCTCATGTTATGACATTAGTAACCTTGGTACTCTGAATGTTCATACGGGACTTGAACTTAACATATTTTCATCATACTCTCATCGAGGCATCATTAGTCAATTTTCATATAAATAATATTCATTTCTCATAATGTAACGACCTAAATTTGGGCCTAGTAGAATTGGGCCCATTGGGCCTTGGCCATGGGAGCATTTAAAATTTTTTAGAACAAGAGAACGGAACTAATGCAAGTTGGACCTATTAGGTGAGTGATTTTGGAAGGTTAGGGGGCTTCTATGAAGTCCCGGGATCAAACTTGGGCTTTAGGAAAATTTTTGTTTTAGGTGAATAAAACCCTGGGAGTTAGTGAGTAGACTGTAAGAATAAAATGTGGAGAAAAATGACACAAAAGGAGTTGTGGTCTAGTGGCAAATGACACCACATAGGAGACAAGGTAGTGACGTCACACAAGGAAGCAAGGGGTCCAAGGTTCAAGTCTTAGCGCTTGCATTTCATTTTGATTTCTTTTTAAATGAACTTAGACTTTGGGCCATAGGCTTATATCTAGTTGTGCATGTTTTAAGACAACAAGGAGCTAGTTGGTAAAGTGGCTAGCAATGTGGATTATGTTACAAGGGAGCTTAAGTTCGAATCCCATTGTAAGCAAAAAGGGGATATTTATTTTTCTAAGTTGGGACGGCCAAAGCTTGTGTTGGATTTAAACTCTACTGAAGGAGGGATCCCACATCGAAAAGCTAGCAGGAGGGACGGTGAGAAGATGGCTTTAAATAGAGCTATCTATGAGGAGACGAAGCATACCTTGGTGGGCGTTTGGGCATAGAAACATTCGGAGCCAATAGGCCCCTAGGCCCATATGAATAAATTATATGACTGTGTAGTAGATATTTGACTAGTCTATGTGAATCTCATATCTGTGGCTAGATTTGGGCTAAATGGGCCACACGAGCGTATGGGCCCATTTGAGCCGAGAGTGGGCCCTAGGCCCATTCGCATTGTTATTTTTATTTAGAATGCTTTAGATTGCAAAATTACCGATATACCCCCAATTTGCAAAATTATTGAAATACCCCCAGTTTATGAAATTACTAAAACACCCTTGGTTTACAAAATTACTAAAATACCCTTGGTTTACAAAATTACTGAAATACCGCTAGAGGATAAAATGACCGAAATACCCCTAGAGGGTAAAACGACCGCTATGCCCTGAAAAGTAGAATGATTAAAATGCTCTACATGTTGTATGATTGTTATCGTATGTTTATTATGGTATGTTGCATTCATGTGTTATTATGTTGCATCGGGATGGAATTATTGATACAAAGGAAGTACTGATAGGATCGCATGATTACTTGATGACTGTGGATCCACCGAAAGCTTTAAGCCGATTATATGACTGGTAGCTCTGCTACAATATTGGTTAGTGCCGCAACCGGTACTACATAAGGAGTGTAGGATAGGCAGGTTAATTAAATCCCCACAGGAGTGCAAGGTTGGACAGGAGACGGAGTGCAAGGTTTGTATGGGCATTAATGCATTGCATTTATGGATTTTAATATTGAGATGGGCTTAGGCCCAGATAAATATGATATGTGACATTTGATATGGGTAAGGCGCAACTGAGGCTTTTATGGGCTAAGGCCCAATTGTCACCGTTATGGTAACAGGCTTAGGCCCGAATTGATTTGATGCATGCCTTATGACCGATGAGGGTTGTACACATTGAGATTTCGTAAACTCACCCCCTCTTTTTACTAAATGTTTCAGGTAATCCTCAGTAGGTGGTTCGACGTACTGGAGGACTCGAAGGTGGCTACACTACGAGCAGCTTTGAATTTAGTATTCTATTCTACCTTATTTGAACCATTTTCTTTTTGGGTTGTAATAAGGTCTCTCTTAAATTCTATTTTTTAATTTGGGATTTTTAGTTTATTATGTTTTAAATATGCTAAACGTTGAACCCGGTTTTCCCAAAACGATAATTGTTTTCAAAATACTACGTTTTCGCAACTCAATTTTTGGATAACATGCCTTCGTAAATTATAATTTTAAATTAAGCTTCTACAACAACGAGGTTTTGAAGTTAATAAATTTTAATAAACGTCGATTAATAATAAACAAATGCAAACTGAGACTTTAGTTTTTTTTAATATCAAGAAGGGCTTTTCAATGAAACTACGATTTTCGATAAGCACTTCAATTGTGACACGTCAGATTTGGTCCTAACTTCTAGGCCGGGTGATAAACCGTAAAAGCAACATATTTTAATCCCACATTTAGTATGCTTTTGGATGAATTATCCTTGATTTATGTAAAAAGGTGCTCTTAATCCTTTTTTTTTTCATGTCTTATACTCAGGAAAGCACCTAAGGATAAAAAGAACGTAAAACGGGCTTAAAATGGACTAAATTAGGCCAACCCAAGAATTCGACACGGCCTGGCCCAAATCCCACACGACCGTGCCTCGTCGATTACCTAGAGCACGGCCTCAACTCCGTTACACATGACCGTGCATCATCCATTTACCACACACGGACGTGCCTGGTGATCTACATGGTCGTGTCCCAATCGACAGACCTGAAGCACGGCCTGAATCTCGACTCCGTGCCCAAAACAAAAGAATCAAGGCACGACCCAACCCCAATTTACACGGGCGTGTGCCATGGGCGTGCCCCTGCCGTGGGAATGAGCAATTTCACTCGGAATTGGATGCTTGAAGCTAAAGAAACATACTTCTAAGTCTGCTTAAACACCCTAATAGCAATTCTACTTGGAATAGGTACTTAGGAGCCAAGTAAAGCATATCAAAAGCCTATATAAACAACCCAAGGCAGACATTGAGGGGGGGCGATTTTTAGCAGAGGCTTTTACCGAAACTTTCATCTTTCTAGGGAATCACTTGAAGATAGCCAGCTGATCCATCTCAAGAAGCCGGAACTCCATTCAAGACGGAGGATCTCTCCTTCAATTCCTTCAGGGAGTTTAGGGATTTCTTATGTTTTGTTTTATCTTTTCTCTTGAGATGTTTCTTATTTAATTATGAACTAAACCCTTCAGATACCTGAAGAGGATGAAACCTATGATGGATTTTGTTATTTGATTTCTAAATTATATGATAAGTACTTAGTTTGCTCTTAATTATGTTGCTTAATTTAATCTGATGTGCTTAGGTGGTGGAGGAATAGACCCTGCCTAAGAGTAGATCTAGCATAATTGAGCGAAGTTGATCGGGCGCCTAGAGATAGGGTTACGAGATTTTGTTGAATTAGGGTGAAACCTAATATGGGAATCCATTGATCAATTTACTGCTTCCTTAGGGGGTTATTATAAGAGAGCGAGAGTTTCACTAATTAACCTAAGGTTAGAGGTTATTCGCCTCGAGAGAGGGTTTAATATAGGTTAGGGAGTCTCACGGATCAAGCTAAGTAAAGGAGTCATATGGTTTGGGGAATAAATAATAAGTGAAGTCATAGGTGGATTCTTCCCGAGGTATCGTCTTCATCAACTGAGTTTTCCTAAAGTCTTTCTCCAATTCATTCTTTTGTCTTTACATTTAGTTTAAGTATTTCATTAGTTTCATAAACCAATCACTCCATATTTCAGGCTAAATAATAGAAAGAAAGTGAGTAGTACTTTTAGGTTCCCTTGGGTTCGATAAGATATTCTTGCCTAAACTATACTACTGTTCGATAGGTGCACTTACCTCTATCGCTATCATAGTTAGTCTATAGGTTCGGTCATTCTTTTTATAAATTTTAAAACTTGGCTATTTGACACGACCACCGGGTCTGGGGTGTTACACACAATATCAAGCAATTAAAAATATAAAAACATTATGTAGCTTTAATTTCACAAACTTACCTTGGTGTCAAAATATGTATAGTTGTTTGATTTAGTCCACAACGTTGTTCTTGCCTCGATTTCAGTCTGAGCTTTATGTTTCTTGATCTATAATAACAATTTCACTTATTTAATACTCACATTAACTAAAATAACCCAAGAATCATGCTTTGGCAAAATTAAGATTTTGCTCCTAAACTTTCACATAATTACAATTTTCCCCTAGGCTCGTAAAGTAATTTTCATTCAATTTCTTTGCATTTTAAGCCTAGCTGAATCATTTTCTTAACTACAGCAGCCCCCAATTTCCACTAATTCACTCATGTATCACCATTTTCATGACTTTTACAATTTAGTCCTTTTTATGAATTTCTCATGAAAATCACTTAGAAAAAGATGTTTATCGTGCATCAGACTTTCATATTCTTCCATAAATCATCAAAATACATGCATGTCATACATGGGTAAATTTTTTAACTTAAACCCTAGCTGAAAATATAGCTTGAAATAGTTAAATCGAGCTACGAAGATGTCAAAAATACAAAGAACATTAAAAACAGGGCTAGGAGGTGCATACAAATAAGCTTGAAAGATGAAGAAACCCTAGCTATGGAGAGCTTGAAAATTTCTCCTAGCATGAAGAAGATGGACATGAATTTTGACTTCTTTTTCCCTTTTTAATTCATTAATTAACCAAATGACAAAAATGCCCTTAAGGCCCTTTCTTGAGATTTTTCCTTTCTATGTCTATTTTTGTCCATCTTATATAATGGTCTAATTACTAAATAAGGACCTCTAGTAATTTTTCTAATGCTATTTCATACTTAAATATTCTAGAATCTCATATTTTCCAATCTTTGCAATTTAGTCCTAATGGACAATTTGATCACTAATTAATAAAATTTCCTCAGGAAATTTTCACATAATCATGTAAACATATCATAAGCCTCATAAAAATCATAAAACACATATTTCTACTTCTTATTATGGTCTCGCAACCACTATTCCGACTAGGCCCTAAATCGGGCGATTATAATTCTCCCCCTTAGGGATTTTAGTCCCTGAAAATTTTACCGGTAAAAAGGTTTAGGTATTGGTTTCTCATAGCCTCTTCTACCCCATGTCTTTGCTACAATACTTTCACAAGAGCTATACTTTTATTCTTTAATTGTTTGACTTCCCGTGCCAAAATCCTAATCGATTCTTCACCATAAGCTATGTCGAGTTGAATTTCAACCTCTATCAGTGTAATCACATATGAAGGATCTGATCGGTAATGACGTAGCATAGACAAGTGGAATACATCATGTATCTTTTCCAACTGAGATGGCAAAGCTAGTCGATAAGCTACAAGTCCTATCCTCTCTGTAATCCCATATGGTCCGATAAAACGCGGACTCAATTTTCCTTTCTGGCCAAATCTAAGAACTTTCTTCCATGGCGACACTTTTAAAAATACCTTATCACCAACTTGAAACTCAATCTCTTTTCATTTCAAGTCCGAGTAGGATTTTTGTCTATCTGAAGCAACTTTTAAACAATCTCAAATTATTTTTACCTTCTCTTGGGTTTCTCTAACCAGAACGACCCAGTGAATCTGATTTTCTTTGAGTTTTGTCCAATACAAAGGCGTTCGACACTTTTGCCCATACAATGCCTCATAAGGTGCCATTCTCAAACTCGACTGAAAATTATTATTATAGGTAAACTCTACTAACGGTAAGTACCTTTCCCAATTTTCCTAAAGCTTAAGAACACAACACTGAAGCATATCTTTAAGTATCTGTATAAATCTATTCAACTGTCAGTCTGTTTGTGGGTGAAAAGCCTTACTAAAACTCAGCTTTGTGCCCAAAGCTTCTTACAACTTTTCCAAAATCGAGATGTGAATCTCAGATTTCTATCCGATATAATCGACAAAGGAACTCCATGTAGTCTTACAATCTCTGAAACATACAAGTCTGCCAACTTATCAAGTGAATAATCGACGCGTATAGGTATGAAATGGGCTGACTTCGTAAGTCTATCTACCACAACCCATATGGCATCTTTCTTGCTCAGTGTCAACGGCAAACCCGTTACAAAGTCCATAGTAACACGATACCATTTCCACTCAGGAACCATAATAGGTTGAAGTAGACCCGAAGGTACTTGGTGTTCAGCTTTCACTTGCTGACAAATCAAGCATCTTGATACAAACTTAGAAATATCTTTCTTCATACTCGGACACCAATACCATTTCTTCAAATCATTATACATTTTTGTGCTGCCTAGATGTACATATAGACATCCGTTATGTGCCTCGTGTAAAATTTTTTGAATGCGCTCATCATCTCTCTGTACACAGACTCTATCTCGGAACATCAAGTATCCATCAAAATTAATTTGAAAGTCGGACTCAACACCTAACTCACACTGAACACTTTTGGCTTGCAAGTCGCTGTCACCTTTCTGAGCTTCACAAATCTCTTAGAAAAGCATCAGTCTAGCCCTCAACTTAGCTAGAATAGAACCATCATTTGATCAAGTCATCCATGTATTCATGGCTCTCAATACAATCAAGGATTTTCTACTCAAAGCATCGGCGACTGCATTCGCCTTTCCCGGGTGGTAGTTAATCACTAGCTCATAGTCCTTTATCAACTCTAACCATCTTCGTTGCCATAAGTTCAATTCCTTTTGAGTCATCAAGTACTTTAGGCTTTTATGATCGGTGAATATTTGACATTTTTCACCATACAAATGGTGTCTCCATATCTTCAATGCAAACACAATGGCAGCCAACTCTAAATCATGTGTCAGGTAATTCTTCTCGTACGGCTTTAACTGTCTGGAGGCATATGCTATCACCTTGCCCACTTGTATAAGCACACAACCCAATCCATTCAAAGATTCATCACTATAAACCACGAATTCTTTTCTCGGTTTAGGTTGCACTAGAATTGGAGCCTCAGTCAACATTGTCTTTAGTTTCTCAAAACCTTGTTCGCATTTTTCTGTCCATTCAAACTTCACATCTTTTTCTAACAACCTCGTCATTGGATTCGCTATCATGGAAAATTCCTTGACAAACCGTCTGTAATAACCAGCTAGGCCCATAAAACTTCTAACTTTTGATACATTTTTTGGCGGTTTCCAATCAACAATAGCTGAAATCTTGCTCTGGTCAACTCGAATTCCATCTCTCGACACAATGTACCCCCAAAACCCAACTTCTTTAAGCCAAAATTCACTTTTAGTAAACATGGCATATAACTGATTATCTCACAAAATTTGTAAAATCGTCCTCAAATGCTCGATGTGCTCATTCTCATCACGAGAATAAATCAACATATCATCAATAGAAACCACAACAAATTTATCCAAATATGGCCGAAAGATGTGGTTCATTAAGTCCATAAACACAGCAAGGGCATTTGTTAAACCGAAAGGCATGACTAAAACTTCATAGTGCCCATACCTTGTCTGAAATGTGATTTTCGGCACATCTGAGTCTTTGACCCTCAATTGGTAATAACCGGACCTCAAGTCTATCTTGGAAAACACAGTGTCTCCCTTCAATTGATCAAACAAATCACCGATCCTTGGAAATGGGTACTTGTTCTTCTCGATTACCTTATTAACCTATCGTAATCTATACATAATCTCATGGAACCATCTTTCTTTTTTCACAAATAATACTGGAGCACCCCACGAGAGTAATTTGGTCGTGCAAAACCTTTGTCTATGAACTCTTGTAACTGTGCCTTCAATTCTTTCAACTCAGTTGGAGCCATTCTGTATGGAGCAATCGATATAGGTGCAGTACCAGGGGCTAACTCAATGCCAAATTCAATTTCTCTAACCGGGGGCAACCCTGGCAATTCTTTTGGGAATGCATCTGGATACTCACATACTATCGGCACTGATTTAACTCTTAACTCAGTTTCTTTGGCATTCATCACAAAAGCAAGATAAGCTTCGTATCCCTTTCTTACATATTTCTGGGCAGACATATGAGAAATCACTACAGGCAATCTGTCATGTTAATTTGATTCAACACGAATAGTGTCCTCATTTTCACATCTCAATTCAATGTATTTCTTTCCATAATTTACTATCACATCATGAGTGGTTAATCGGTCCATACCAAGAATTATATCGAATTCATCAAATGGCAATAGCATGAGATTCACCTTAAAATAATGACCTCTAATCATCAATGAGCAATCTCTGCATACCTTATCAACTAATACACATTTGCCTAAGGGATTGGACACTTTTATCACGAATTCTACAGACTCTACAGGCATACTCATACTAGATACTAATTTCATGCAAATATATGAGTGGGTAGATCTCGGATCAATTAAAGCAACAACATTAGTATCATAGAAAGAAAATGTACCCGTAATTACATCAGGGGATGACGCCTCTTCGTGAGCACGAATGGCATAAGTCCTCATAGGCGCTCTACCCTTAGATCTTGCAATCTGCTCTCTGGGTGTACTCTTACTACTCATTCCACTTCCCGGGTTTCTCTACTATCTTCCTTTAGCAGTACTTCTCAATCATGTACTTTGAATTTTCTCTTTTTCGATCATCTCAGGGCATTCTCTAATAAAATGATCTTGGGAACCACACTTAAAATAGGCTCTCTCATGTTCTTGACAGTCACCAGGGTGACTTCTGACACACTAAGGACATTTCGATCTATTAGGTTGAGCGTTCCCAACACTAGGAACTGAAGTAGTCTGAGCTTTAATCCCCGAGTACTATTTACACTTACTTCTATTCGAAAACCCAGCTGAAGTAGCTGATCGAGTAGTGAAGTCTCTTGACGTCTTGGATGAGGATTGAAAAGACTTGTTCATTTGTCTCTTTTTTGAGTCACGAGACTCCATTTCAGCTTTTCTTTTCTCTTTAACCAAACCCTCGGCTTTGCAGGCCCAGTCCACTAGCACAACAAATTCTTTCAATTCTAGGACACCAACAAATAATAAAATATCTTCATTTAATCTATACTCAAGCCTTTTACATATAATGGCTTCAGTGGATACACACTCTCAAGCATATTTGCTGAGCCTTACGAACTCCCGGTCATACTCGATTATTGTCATCTGACCTTGTTTTAGCTCAAAGAATTCCTTTCTCTTCTGATCAATAAATTTTTGGCTAATGTATTTCTTCCAAAAATCTTCTTGAAAAACCTCCCAATTAACCTTCTCCCTTGGTAATACCGACACAAGGGTGTTCCACCACTGATAGGTCAATCTCTCAAGAGAGACACCACACATTTCATGCACTCTTTAGGTGTGCAAGATAATTCATCAAATACCCTGATGGTATTTTCAAGCCAAAATTTTGCCCTATCTGGATCGTCATCTTTACTAGCTTGAAATTCCTCAGCTCCTTATTTTCGAATTCTATCAACCGGGGGATTTTCTCTCCTTACCACTTCTAACACTTGGGGAACTACAGGGGTAGGCTGGGGAATAGGTAGGGGTGGAGGGGGTTGTGTATTCGATTTCATACGAACGAACTCCATATACCATGCATTCATCATGTGGAGAAAGGCTTCCCTATCCTCTTCTCCTCCTCCTTAACTTACAGTCGTTGGTCTATTCTCATTTTCATTTGGCACCGTCCCTTGGGTGGGAACCGCCACGTTACTTTCTATATCATCCACCACAGGTCTATCGGGATCCATTTATTATATGAAAACATAATTTGAATTGTCAGGAGTCGTCACACTATCATTATGTAAATACTCATACATATGGCATGTATAGCTAGACTCGTGCATACTCTACGTTAGTCCAAGAATCGAATAAACCGTAACTCTGATACCACTAAATGTAACATGCCTTACTCGTATTCAACATCAAACTAAGTACGAGGCATTACTGAACTTAACTTGCTCAAACTTATAACATCGGGCCATAAAATTTCGTTTCAACTTAAAACTTTTTCATTCATATTCATAATGTCCCTATTATGGGACTACGAGACCCTAAACATACATACAGAATAGTTCGAGACTAAACCAAAAACTTTCACACACTTAGAAAATTTTTACTAAAAACAGGGCTACACGCCCGTGTGGAAAGGAACACGCCCGTGTGTGCAGGCCTTGTGCTCACACACGCCTATGTTCCTAAATTGTGTGGATTTTATTTTTCTTTTCGAACCTACAGGGGTTTGCACACGGCCTGGCACATGCCCATGTCGATGGCCCATGTCCCTCACACGACAAAGATATGCCCGTGCCCTCACTCGTGTGTGAAAACCTTTGTATTCTATTTATGACGTTAGCAACCATTTAGGGGCACACGGCCTAGTCACACGCTCGTGTACTGGCCAGTGCGACGAACTGAATTTTTGAATTTTTATGTAGTGGACACACGGCCTATACACACACCCATGGGACTGACCGTGTGTAACACACGACCTAGACACACGCTCGTGTGTCTACCTGGGTGGACAATTATAAGGCTATTTACCAAGCCAAATGCCACCCTGAAAAGAAAGCAAATTTCTACCATCACAAGCAACACATAACATAACAATAATACACTATGAATAATCATTAATTCATCATGCATACACTACACATTTCACTCAATCAATTGCATGAACTTGCACTTCATAAATCTCAACATAATTGAATATATGAAACTTAACAAGTATTGATCGATTTCAAATAGCCATTTACAAGATGAATGAGTAACAATAATAGCCAACACTTTGGATAACAAATATGGCATAACAAAATGACTATACATGCCATACCCAAAATAAATTAACTTTTCTATACCAAAAGAATAGTTGATAGTGTGATACAAACTCCGACGTCCTACGATCCCCGAGTTAGCTTGGTGATACTACAAAGGAAAGGAAAATGAGAGGGGTAAGCAATAAGCTTAGTAAGTTTTCATGAAGTAAATAGCAACATTAATTCTTATAATAGCATATATTCATCTCATTAAATAATACACAAGTTCTCAAACACATCAATGTAACTTACTCATGCATACTCTTACCAAATTATATATCACATTTTGCATTCATTTATCATAAGTTACTCATGGGTACCTATATCACTTCATCACACAACTTTAGCACTCATAATCTCTTAAACATAGACTTAGCTTTTTGTCATCTATACATAAACTTAGTTATTTGCCCATTGAACTACTCAAAATATCGAATGATACTCAATCTCATCATACATGTATCGTGATGCCAACGCCATATCCTAGATATGGTCTTACATGGAATCACATCTTGATGTCGATGCCATATCCCAGATATGGTCTTACACGGGATCTCATATCTCAATGTTGATGCCACATCCTAGATATGGTCTTATACGAGATCGTATATAGATGTCAATGCCATGTCCAAGACATGGTCTTACACGAGATCTTTCTTTGGTGCTAAGATCATGTCCCAAACATGGTCTTATACGGGACCTATATTCGGTGCTGATGCCATGTCCCACATATCATCTTATACGGGACCTTCCTTGTCTCATGTTATGACATTAGTATCCTTGCTATTCTGGATGTTCATCCGGGACTTGAACTTAACATATTTTCATCATACTCTCATCGAGGCATCATTAGTCGATTTTCATAGAAATAATATTCATTTTTCATAATATCAAGCAATTAAATATATAAAAACATTATGTAGATTTAATTTCACACAAACTTACCTTGGTACTCAAAATACGTATAGTTGTTTGATTTAGTCCACAACCTTGTTCTTCCTCGGTTTCAGTCCAAGCTTCGTGTTTCTTGATCTATAATAAAAATTTCACTTATTTAATACTCACATTAACTAAATTAACCCATGAATCATACTTCGACAAAATTAAGATTTTGCCCCTAACCTTTCACATAATTACACTTTTGCCGCTAGGCTCATAAAATGATTTTCATTCAATTTCTTTCCATTTTAAGCCTAGCCGAATCATTTTCTTAACTATAGCAGCCCCCAATTTCCACTAATTCACTCATGTATCACCATTTTCATGACTTTTACAATTTAGTCCTTTTTATGAATTCCTCATGAAAATCACTTAGAAAAAGATATTTATCATGCATCAGACTTTCATATTCTTCCATAAATCATCATAATACATGCATGTCATACATGGGTAAATTTTTAAACTTAAACCCTAGCTCAAAATATAGCTAGAAATAGCTAAATCGAGCTACGAGGATCTCAAAAATACAAAGAACATTAAAAACGGGGCTAGGAGGTACTTACAATCAAGCTTGAAAGGTGAAGAAACCCTAGCTATGGAGAGCTTGAAAATTTCGCCTAGCATGAAGAAGATGGACATGAATTTGACTTCTTTTTTCCCTTTTTAATTCATTAATTAACCAAATAACAAAAATTCCTTTAAGGCCCTTTCTTGAGATTTTTCCTTCCCTTGTCTATTTTTGTCCATCTTAACGTATAATGGTTTAATTGCTAAATAAGGACCTCTAGTAATTTTTCTAATGCTATTTCATACTTAAATCTTATAGAATCTCATATTTTCCATTCTTTGCAATTTAGTCCTAATAGACAAATTGATTACTAATTAATAAAATTTCCACATGAAATTTTCACATAATCATGCAAACATATCATAAGCCTCATAAAAATCATAAAACACATATTTCTACTTTGGATTTCTGGTATTGCTACCACTATTCTGATTAGGCCCTAAATCGAGCTGTTATAGCATTAGAATGGGCACAAGGGGTAGGGCTAGTGGACATGGTGGTCGAGTTCAAAGAGGCCATGGAGGTGGGTCTACTGTAGAATGTGGTGACGAGCCACATAATTTTGAAGCCAATATGCCAATAAAAACCATGTTTTATAAATGTACAACAATCAAAGAGGAGATGATTATACACTTGGCAGTCGAGGTAATTAGTCTGCCTAACTTTGCCTATGATTTTGAAGTCATTCAGGGGAAGTGTCAATTGAGTGTCTCCAATGATGGGTTCATTCTCTCTTTATATATTTACTAGAAGCATACTTCCATCTTCCACTGCATCCTTTTTTTTCTGTGTTGTGCTAAATGACTATAGAATTGCATTGGGGCAACTTTCTGGTCTCTCATGGTGGACACTGGTTGCCTACTTCATCAATTGTAGCAATTGATGTGAGTCACCCTTTATTGACGTATTCCAACACATTTTTCAGTTGAAGGTCATCACTCAAAGGGCCTCAAATAGATTGGTCCACTTCAGTACCAGCATGGGTCACCAGCCCATTCGCCAGGACTGGGCATCAAATCTCCATCTGAATCGCCACAAGTACATTCAGGTAAAGAGCAAGCTTTGTAACATACCTAACATGTATCTGTTGCTGGAATAGGGTTACAGAGCATTACTGCAAAAAAATAACTCAAATAATTCATTTCCAACATTTCATAATCATTACAAAATCCAATCAATCACATACATAACGTCCCTTTTTCGAGCCCTCGAGGCCTTAGAAACACTTTAGAAATGATCTGGAACTAAATCAAAAACATTTAAAACTTCTTGGAAAAAGATGGAAAAATTCACACTGCAGGGGTCACTAGCCCATGCCTCAGGTCGAGTGGACATTCGAAGTAAGGACACATGACCATGTCCCAGCCTGTGTCCGTGCCCGTATAACTCACTGACTTGGGTCACACAGCCAAGCCACACATGTAATATCTCGGGTTAAGGGCTATTTTATTTTTGGCATTGTTTGCATGTCTATGGCTTGCTATGTCGTGGTTTGTGTAGTTTCGGGGCTTAGTTGTAGGCTAGGAGTATGCTTGAGTGAATGGGAAAAAATTTAGTTTTTGAGCTTTAGGTGTAGGGAGCTGATGGAGCTGAGGGATATGTATTTTATTTGGTAGTTTGTTACACAAAAAAATGAGGTTGGCAAAGTGGCAAGGCATGTGCCACTTAGAGCTGAGTGTGGCGTCATCTACAAGGGGGAGAGACCCTGAGTTCAAGTCGCAGAGTTCCCCATTTTGGCTCCCATTTTGGACGGCATGGAGGAAGAGGTAAAAGGCAATTTGAATTCTTCTTTGGACTTAGTCTTCACATTCAAAAGAGGGTGGAGAGTGAAAGTAGGAGGAGACTTGGTAAACTCATTTGAATTGAGTGGTGTGGAGTGTTGTGGGGATTATGGCCAATTTTTGGGGTGTTTGGGTGGGGAGTGGGCGACTTGGTGTGGTGTTGGAGGTGCCAAATGCATTTTTCCATTTGGTGCATATTCGGTCATTGAGTGAAAAGCAAAAGTCCCATTTTGGTTTTTGTTAGCAATTCTTTTCCAAGGTATTTCTCTCATCTTTTGCACTTCTTGAAACCGAAAACACCAAACCCTATAGTAGCTTAAACTTCATTTGTTTCTTCCATTTTCCTTCTTGAAAACCGAAAGTCCAAGTTGCATATACCGAATTTGCCTTATTCTTTTGGTACTCTCAATAGCCAATGTTCTCTCCTCTTTCACCTCTTTTTCTTCTTGAAGCCTTGTAAGTCGAAACATCATTCTTCTATTTTTTTTCATTTTCGTTCCTTTTCCCATTTCCATTATTGGCCAATTATCAACCCTATCCTCTTGCATTTCGATTTCCTTTTCTTTCTCTCGAATCAATTTTGGGTTTGGTATAAAACACCTTGGCCGAACCTTTTGGTTCTTCTTTTGGTGCAAGTCTTGGCGAATCTCTTGTTGTTCTCTCCTAGTGTGGTTGATCAATTGGTGGTTGGTGTTGGGGTAAGTTCTTGGTGAATGGCCATTTCTCACTTCTCTAAGTCTTGTGTTGTTTCGGTTTGACTAAGGGCCTATGATGGTTGTAGATTGAAATGGGTTAATCATTTGTTTAATCTTTTCAGATAGGGTCTTTGGATATTGGAAGTAATCAAGAGGAGTCTTCCAACTCTTTTAACCGATTGATAAGTGGTGGTAAGAGGAGTATTTTGTTAGTCCATTCTTTTAGTCTCGTTGAAGCAAGTCTCGATGGATTAATGGCTTTTCTTTTTAGGTGGAGGCCGTTTGTAAAGAGGAACCTTTGTGGTTCAAGTTTGGTAGGAAGCCAAACGTTTGCAAGGTAAGGGCTATTTGATAAACCCTTTTGGTTTAATGCTTGTGGTAGAATGATATGTGTGCTAACCCTTTGGTTGGTCAATTTTAGGATCAAAGTTGTCAAGGTGGTCGAGGGTCTTAGACCGGTTCTTAGTATTAAAACCTCCGCTAATTCGTGTATAAACCAACACACTACCTTAACTTAATAATGTGATAACTTTGTTGTGTAAATGAAACAAGTGATTGATTATTACGATACCCATTGAGGTATGGATATGGATTCGGTAAGTCCGTTTCATTATGAGTTATGTGATGATGATGATATGATGATTTTGATACTTTGAGATGCCATGTTAAGCATGTGAGCATGATAGCATGATTGCATGATTTTGCATCTAGTATGATATGTGTTTGGGTGATATGAGAGGAGGGGAGTATGATATCCGTGTCTTTGGGACACTGTGTCTTTGGGACACCGAGGTTTGGCACCTCCAAAGGTTTGGTACCACAATGATATTTTGTGTCTTTGGGACACCGGAGGTTTGGCACCTCGGCGTCGTCCCGGTGGCTTAGTACCACGATGGGTTGGCCCCACGCTTGATTATACTGGATTGACGCCAGTGATTTGGTATCACACGATGGGTTGGCCCCATCATCGATTTGTGACTACGGTCACCAAAGATTTGGTATCACATTGTGTCTTTGGGACACCGAGGTTTGGCACCTCATTGCGACTCGTCCCGTGGTTTGGCACCACCGTGGGTTGGCCCCACTTATGAGATATGGGATCGTCGCTAGTGATTTGGTATCACACGATGGGTTGGCCCCATCATTGGATTATTTGTGACTTTGGGTCACCAAGTGGTTTGGTACCACAAGATGGATATCGTGACTTTGGGTCACCAGTGATTTGGCACCACCAGTGGTTTGGTACCACACGGGGTAGAAAAGGCGATATGGTTGGTTAGGAACGGGTGCATTATTTGCATTATTCTATTATGATATATGTGTTGGCATGTTATACTGGAGAGGGAATTATACATGAGTCTTGCGACTCACTCTCTCCTTTGACTATTTCAGTGACACATAGATGCGAGGTGGAGCCGGATGGACTCGAGGTGCTCATGCCATGCTAATAAAGATTTGCTCGGACTTTTATGAAATTTTGGTACTAAAGTTTTATTACTATTTGGTTTTCGGGTTGTAAATGGCCTTTTAAATTATGTTGGTTTATGACTATAGTAAATGTTTAATATGCCTTAACAAATTAATTGGGTTATAATGTGCTAAAATTTGGAAAGACAACGATTTTAAAAACATAAAAGCGATATTTTAAACTATACCATCTGTATCACACTAAGATTTGGAATAAAGAAGAACTCTAATGTTTTCTAACTTAAACTCAATTTTCTACTAAGACAAAAAAAATGTTTGTGTAACAATGATAAACAACCCAAACTTCTTAACGAGATAAACTGTATGTCTACCCATCAAGTAAGTTTTAAAATTTTCGGTTTTCAAAATACATCATCAAACTTCAACCAAACCTACTCGAGTTTTCTTCAAATGCACAACCTAGCGAAGTGTTTTTCTCCAACTTTTAAACTCAAACCTAAACCTCTCAAAACCCTTTTTTCCTGTAACATACCAGATTCAGTCGTGGTGTATTGACCGGGTTTGGGGTGTTACAACACACCCGCGTGTTAGGCTCTATAACTCTCGAAATGCAAACTTTAAAAACTAATAGGGGACAGACAACCGTGCCGCATGGTAGTGTGTCACAAATAGTTGAGACACGCACCCTTGTCTTAGGCCATATGGACAACAAATAGGCCAATTTCAAGCCATTCCTTTCACCCATTTCAAGCTCACACTTACAAGACATTTGTACATATAATCAAGCTTTCAAACATACCAAAGCCTACTTATTAAGACCAATTCATTAGGTCATTTATCCTTACAACCAATATGCCATATAGGCACCACAAATGCAAACATACAACTTAACTAAACATATATATGTACTTAAACATTCCATTCATCAACACTTAATTCAATTTCCATTTCAAAACTCATCATTAATTGACCACATTTATACTTGTAACATCCCGAAATTGGGCCTAGTAGGATTGGGCCTATTGGGCCTTGGGCATAGGAATGTTTAAAATTTTGAGAATAATAGAATGTCATTATTACAAATTGGACTTGTTAGTTAAGTGAATTTAGAGCTTACGGGGTTTCTATGAAGTCTCGAGTTTAATTGGGCCTTAGGAAAAATTTGGTATTTTAGCACTTTAAGGAGAGATGGTAAGTAGGTTCAATGCTTATAGAAATAAATGAATAAATGGTTAGCACAAGTGAGCAATTAGTAAAGAGGTTATGGCATTAAGTGAAGTACCTTGAGGGAAGAGGTTCAAATCCTTTGTGTGCAATGTTTGGCTAATATTTTTGCTCTCTTTCCTTAAGTGTCGGCCAAGGACTATTTATGGCAAGGGTGGACTTCATTATTTTTGGTAAGGTGGCTATAAGAATGAGGCAAGGTTGAAGTTGGGGAAAGGAATCAAGAGAAATAGGTAAGTAAGGGGGACAAAAGGCTTATTTTGTGGATGGTGTTTTGGAAAGCTTGGGTGGCCAAACTCTTATCCCAAGGGGGGATGCATGTTGACGGTTTGAGGTAGATAAGTAGCTGAAAATTTTACCTTGGCATTTGGTAAGGCCTTGGTTTTGTTTTGCACAAAAATCCTATTGCAACCTTTGTGTCATCTTCTCTCTTTTTGCTACTTTCTTTGCCGAAATTTTCTAGCACAATAGGGCATTTTCTCTTCTCTTGAATTGGTCACATATTCATCTTTTGTCTAATCTCCTTGATAGTCGAATATCATTGTTCATTCTCCTCCATAATCGAAACCTTTCCATCATTCTTTCTTTCTCATTCCTTAAGCAATCGGTAAGTATTCTTTCCAATGTTTTATTTTCTTCTCTTATGATCGAATCCATGCTTTGGTTTTTGGATGGTCATTTTGACTGAGACTATCACCTTACTTTCTCTCATACGAGATCATTTTCTTCTTCGTAGTGATATAGAGGGAGGCCGAATACCACAACATCGCCTAATCATCTTTAGTCATAGGACGATCGTGAGAAACGGGATTATAATCGATTAAGGTAAGGAAGATCTTTCATAGTCCATTCGATATCTCCATTCGGTTATTGAGTTAATCAGATTGAAGGTTGGCTAATTGATATTGTTGGTAGGATCGATTCTTGGTACATCAGGGAGATCACAGTCGTGGTGTTGAAATCGGTAGAAAGCACAACTCGTAATCAAGGTGTGTAATCCCGTACCCTTCCGAATATATGTTTGAAATGGTGAGTAAGTCTCACATATCTTTGAAAGTTTACATGAAATATTCTATGATTCGGTAGAAATACCGAAGAAAACTGATAACCGGCATTCGTGATCACTCGGACGTGCGTATGCTCGTAGTGATAATCATGTTTTCTAATAAAATAGTTTCAGTCAGAAACAGTTATGTGTATTTGAAAAATCATGAAAAATTAGATAAAGGGTATTAGAAAGTGAAAGAGAGATCAAATAAAATCTTACTGTGTCTAATTTCATAAGGAAAAAATGAAGAAGGAAAATGAATTTTATACTCTGAGATATGTTAATTTTAGTGAGACTGGCACTGAATGACTTCGAAGTATTCTGTTCTATTTTGGAAAAATCATATAAATTTGTAAAAAGTGAATTATGGGACATAATTTATATGTATTGATTCCTTAGTGAACCTATTTTCAATGGAAACAAGTGGGAGTAGTAGATGAAAGGCGTACAGTAAGATATTTGTGATTAAGGAAAGAGAGGTCAGAATCATTGGACAGTGAAACAAGGGAAACTTTAGGGAATAAAATGTACTAAATGGTTAAGCTAAAAATTCTGGAAAAATTATAGGAGAAAGATATACGAGTCTAGTTTCAAATTAAATTTCTGGATTTAGATTTCGAGTTTCCTAACTCGAGTTATAGTCAATTTAGATGGTATGACGCAGTTGGACAGTTTCAAATTTTTATGCCCCAAATTAGTAGTTAAGCCTTGGTTATGAAATTAACGAAATACCCTTAGAGGGTAAATTACCGAAATACCCTTAGCGGGTACGATTGAAAAATTACGAAAATGCCCCTATGGGCTGAATTATGGAAATGCCCCTATTGGGTCGATTTGTAAAGTGTTAATGGGCCGAAATACGAAATTGCTTAACGGGCTGAATTGACATATTGCCGTATGGGCGGAATGGACATATTGATTAATAGGCAAATGTGATATTTGTTGTATGGGCCAAATGTGATATTTGCTATATGAGCCAAATGTGATATATGTTATATGGGCCAAATGAGATAAGTGATATATGGGCCTCATATGTTAATGGGTCGTATTGATAGATTTCTTAATGGGTCGATTTGATTAATTGCCTTAATGTGCCGAATTGCAAAGTGCTAATGGGCTAAACTTTTGTATAAAATAGTTATCGTTATTATATTTGTAAATATCATGAGTTGCTATGTATGTTGCATATTTACATATTGCATATTTACATATTGCATGGGATGGGAAACTTGAATGAAGAGAAGAGTAGACCGGTGGCATTGCCACAAATTCTGATAATGGCTATGTGCCAATTTAAATATGGCTTTGTGCCATCGTGACTAAGGCTGTATGCCAATTATATTACCGTATATGATTCTAGTGGCTCAGCGACAAATATTATAAATGGCAGCTTGACTACAAATTGGAGAGACTGGATGGGTGGGTTGACTTGATCCCCACAGAGAGATTGGTTGGTACGGTGGAGAGATCAAGGGTGGGTTGACTTGATCTCCACAGAGAGATTGGTTGGTACGGTGGAGATATTGGCTGGATGGGATGGGTTGCATTCATATCATTTATTTATTACATGAAAGTGTTCTTAGGCCCAAGATTATGTAAATGGGTTCAAGCCCAAGATATTGCTAAACGGGCTCAGGCCTAGTGGATGATAGTAAGGGGTTATACACTGAGTTCTTGTAACTCACCCCCTTCTTTCTTAATCCTTGTAGGTAAATCTCAGTGACGTGGACTTGGGCCCATGGATGACTCGGTGGAGGCCATACTTCGGAAATAAATATTTCAAACTTTAGTAAATTACTTTTCTACTCTATTTCATTATTTTTATTATTTGAGTTTTTATGTTGTAATAAGGCCTCTGGATTATTTTATTTTGTTTTATGTTTGACGTATTTATTATTTTGTTGGTTTACTTTAAATGGGAATTTTCTAAAAGCATAATCAGTGATTTTCCAAATTGATTAATAAGTGGATTTTATAAATAAACTTCTACAAATGATTTAACTCGGACTTTCTTTTAAATTATCAACGGTATTTTTAAAAGTTACGGTTTTAAAAGATCACCAGTTCAAATATCAGTTCTTCAATCAACTTTTCAAAGATTAGTAGTATTTTTATCAAATATTTCTAAACAAACTTGTTTTCTTGTATTACACCTATTTTAGTACGAATCACAAGATCCTTTATACGTTTTCTTCATTGTGACACACCAGATTCGGGCCTAACTTCTAGGTAGGGTTTAGGGTGTTACATTTTATGGTATCAGAGCCCAGTTATAAAACTCGGCTATGGTTTGGGTTCAAAAGTGTTTTCTAAAGCTGTTTAGAGTTTTGATTTATAAATATATGTTCTAAAGGAAGTATGGCACCACGAGTATCCGGCACCAAGTCAAGTAAGTATTTGTTTTCATTTTATAATTTTTGTGATACGAAAATTCTACAAAGTAGAATACTCTAGAATTGTTAGCTTTAGGAGTTGAAACTATAGAGACTGAGACTCTAGGATGCGGATTTGACTCTCGAAAATAACTTTTCTCCTCATACTCCACAAAACATCATTTAATAAACATTGAATAGCATAATAATTCATAAAACTCTTAATCAGATTATATCGACTTAGTAAACATGAGCGCTAAAAGACGTGGACGCAGTAGACGTAGATGTGGTAGAGGCTGAGGTGCTAGGGCTAGATCTTTGGCACGAAGACATGTGCCTGAGAGAGAGGCGCAGACATCGTTAGTGGCTGAGACGAGATCTCATGATTGAGTTGGGGTTAATGAGCTGACTCAGATAGTTAAGAAGGTATTCAAGGAGGTTAAGGAAATCAGTGAAGCACTTCGAGTTGGGTCTGTGGACTGTAAAAAGAAAGGAGATCGTGGTTTTTATGGATCACAGTCTCGTTCCGTAAAGCGTGTTAAGGCACGTCCAAACTTTCTGGCTTGCAATTATTGCGGAAGACGTCATCCAGGTGAGTGCTGGAGGAGGTTAGGAGCATGTTTGAGATGCGGGTCTAAGGAGCATAAGGCTCGGGATTGTTCCATCACTATCAAGTCAGGTATGTTTTGGTTGGACGTGATGTTTGAATGTAGAAAATTTTATGAATGGGCGATAAATACTTGTTTGCTTCTGGGGATTAAATATTTGATGATGTGAAGAGTTTCCAAGATTAATAAAAAGCGAATTAGTGTTATTAAGATCAGAGTGCGCAGTGAAAGTGCAATGTGCTAGGTTAGGATTTGCGACTGTTCCTATAGTTGGAAATTTTGAGGACGAAATTTCTTTAAGGAGCGTAGAATTGTAACATCCCGAAATTGGGCCTAGTAGGATTGGGCCCAATAGGCCTTGGGCGTAGGAATGTTTAAAATTTTGAGAACAAGAGAATGGCATTATTACAAATTGGACTTGTTAGTTAAGTGAATTTGGAGTTTACGGGATTTCTATGAAGTCTCGGGTTTAATTGGGCCTTATTAAAAATTTGGTATTTTAGCACTTTAAGGAGAGATGGTAAGTAGCTTCAATGCTTGTAGAAATAAATGAATAAATGTTTAGCACAAGTGAGCAATGAGTAAAGAGGTTATGGCATTAAGTGAAGTACCTTGAGGGAAGAGGTTCAAATCCCTTTGTGTGCAATGTTTGGCTAATATTTTTGCACTATTTCCTTAAGTGTCGGCCAAGGACTATTTATGGCAAGGGTGGACTTCATTATTTTTGGTAAGGTGGCTATAAGAATAAGGCAAAGTTGAAGTTGGGGAAAGGAATCAAGAGAAATAGGTAAGTAAGGGGGACAAGAGGCTTATTTTGTGGATGGTGTTTTGGAAAGCTTGGGTGGCCAAACTCTTATCCTAAGGGGGGATGAATGTGGACGGTTTTGAGGTAGATAGGTGGCTGAAAATTTTACCTTGGCATTTGGTAAGGCCTTGGTTTTGTTTTGCGCAAAAATCCTATTGCAACATTTGTGTCATCTTCTCTCTTTTTGCTACTTTCTTTGTCGAAATTTTCTAGCACAATAGTGCATTTTCTCTTCTCTTGAATTGATCACATATTCATCTTTTGTCTAATCTCCTTGATAGCCGAATATCATTATTCATTCTCCTCCATAACCGAAACCTTTCCATCGTTCTTTCTTTCTCATTTCTTAAGCAATCGGTATGTATTCTTTCTAATGTTTTATTTTCGTCTCTTATGACCGAATCCATACTTTGGTTTTTGGATGGTCATTTTGACCGAGACTATCACCTTGCTTTCTCTCATATGAGATCGTTTTCTTCTTCGTAGTGATATAGAGGGAGGCCGAATACCACAACATCGCCTAATCATTTTAGTCATAGGACGATCGTGAGAAACGGGATTATAATCGATTAAGGTAAGGAAGATCTTTCATAGTCCATTCAATATCTCCATTCGGTTATTGAGTTAATCGGATTGAAGTTTGGCTAATTGATATTGTTGGTAGGATTGATTCTTGGTACATCGAGGGAGATCACAGTCGTGGTGTTGAAATCGGTGGAAAGCACAATTCGTAATCAAGGTGGGTATGCTCGTAGTGGTAATCATGTTTTGTAATAAAACAGTTTCGGTCAGAAACAGTGATGTGTATTTGAAAAATCATGAAAAATTAGATAAATGGAATTAGAAAGTGAAAGAGATATCGAATAAAAGATTACTGTGTCTATTCTGATAAGGAAGAAACAGAGAAGCAAAAGGAATTTTATACTCTGAGATATGTTAATTTTAGTGAGACTGATTCTGAATGACTTTGGAGTATTATGTTTTGTTTTGGAAAAATCATATAAAATTGTACAAAGTGAATTATGGGACATAATTTATATGTATGGATTCCATAGTGAACCTATTTTCAATGGAAATAAGTGGGAGCAGTAGATGAAAGGCGTATAGTATGATATTTGTGATTAAGGAAAGAGAGGTCAGAATCATTGGACAGTGAAACAAGGGAATTTTTATGGAATAAACTGTACTAAATGGTTAAGCTAAAAATTCTGGAAAAATTATACGAGAAAGATATACAAGTCTAGTTTCAAATTAAATTTACGTATTTAGATTTTGAGTTTCCTAACTTGAGTTATAGTCAATTTACTGGGTATGACGCAGTTGGACAGTTTCAAACTTTTATGCCCCAAATTAGTAGTCAAGCCTTGGTTATGAAATTACCGAAATACCCTTAGAGGGTAAATTACCGAAATACCCTTAGCGGGTATGATTGCTAAATTAAAAAAATGCCCTTATGGGCTGAATTATGGAAATGCCCCTATTGGGCCGATTTGTAAAGTGTTAATGGGCTGAAATATGAAATTGCTTAATAGGCTGAATTGACATATTGCCTTATGGGCCAAATGGACATATTGATTAATAGGCAAATGTGATATTTGTTTTATGGTCCAAATGTGATATTTGCTATATGGGCCAAATGTGATATATGTTATATGGGCCAAATGTGATAAGTGCTATATGGGCCTCATGTATTAATGGGCCGTATTGATAGATTTCTTAATGGGCCGATTTGATAAATTGCCTTAATGTGCCGAATTGCAAAGTGTTAATGGGCTAAACTTTTGTATGAAATAGTTATCATTGTTATATTTTTAAATATCATGATTTGCTATGTATGTTGCATATTTACATATTGCATGGGATGGGAAACTTGAATGAAGAGAAGAGTAGACCGGTGGCATTGCCACAAATTCTAATAATGGCTATGTGCCAATTTAAATGTGACTTTGTGCCATAGTGACTAAGGCTGTATGCCGATTATATTACCGTATATGATTCTGGTGGCTCAGCCAAAAATATTATAAATGGCAGCTTGATTGCGAATTGAAGAGACTGTATGGGTGGGTTGACTTGATCCCCACGGGAGAGATTGGTTGGTACGGGTGGAGAGACTGGCGGGGTGGGTTGACTTGATCCCCACAGGAGAGATTAGTTGGTACGGGTGGAGAGATTGGCTGGATGGGATGGGTTGCATTCATATCATTTACTTATTACATGAAAGTGGGCTTAGGCCCAAAATTATGTAAATGGGTTCAAGCCCAAGATATTCCTAAACGGGCTCAGGCCCAGTGGATGATGGTAAGGGGTTATACACTGAGTTCTTGTAACTCACCCCCTTCTTTCTTAATCCTTGTAGGTAAATCTCAGTGACGAGGACTTGGGCCCATGGATGACTCGGTGGAGGCCATACTTCGAAAATAAATATTTCAAACTTTAGTAAATTAATTTTCTGCTCTATTTCGTTATTTTTACTATTTGGGTTTTTATGTTTTAATAAGGCCTCTGGATTATTTTATTTTGCTTTATGTTTGACATATTTATTATTTTTTCATTTATTTTAAATGAGAATTTTCTAAAAGCATAATCAATGATTTTCCAAATTGATTAATAAGTGAATTTTATAAATAAACTTTTACAAATGATTTAACTCGGACTTTCTTTCAAATTATCAATGGCATTTTCAAAAGTTACGATTTTAAAAGATCACTAGTTCAAATATCAATTCTTCAATAAGCTTTTCAAAGATTAGTAGTATTTTTATCAAATATTTCTAAACAAACCTGTTTTCTTCAATTACACCTATTTTAGTACGAATCACAAGATCCTTTATACGTTTTCTTCATTGTGACACACCAGATTTGAGTCTAACTTCTAGGCCGGGTTTGGGGTGTTACAATACTATTACAATTAGTTCATACTTACCTAAAATCGTGACTCCACTTAGACTTATGTAAACATATCAAACATGGTCATTCCAAACATACCTAAACATGTGCATGTTTAAACATACCATACTTGGATTATACCATGTCAATAGAACTTATCATTTGAATCATTATTTACATCCATCTTAAATACACATATACCTAACTTAAATATATATATGACCATAACTCATCCATATATATATTTAGCTTAAATTCATATCAAGTTATACCATAATTGACCACAAGCCAAATTCACTTTTAAACATACCAAATGGGTCACCATTCAACCAATTATACTTAACTAAATTCCATATAAAGTCATGCCCTATGTAACAGCTTGATTTTGGGCCTAGTCGGAACAGTGGTTTTGGTACCACAAATCCAACAAGGAAAAATCTTATTTTTATTATATTTTTAAGGTCTATGATTTCACAAAAAGATTCCGTGAAAATTTTGTTCGAAAATTTTGACGTTTGGGCACTTAATTTAGTCAAAACGACTAAATTGTAAATAGTAAAAAGTTGAGATCCACATGTTAGAAGTGTCCAATTTCTATGAATTTTAAATTCAAGGTCCTTAAATGGTAATTAGACCATTGTTTAAATAGTTGGACAAAAATGTACATGAGATAAGTGAAATACGATATTTTTAAGTTAAGGGAATTTTGGTAATTTGGTAATTAAATAGACTAAAAGACAAAATAAAAGCCAAAAACCTTAGTCCATCTTCTTCCATGGCTGAATTTAGCATGGAGGAAGCCATGGCTAGGGTTTTCAAGCTTTCAAGCTCAATAGTAAGTGCATCCAAGCCCCGGTTTTAATGTTCTTTACATTTTTGAAATCCTTGTAACTCGGTTTAGCTATTTCTACCATTATTTTGAGCTAGGGTTTGTGTTTAAAAATTTACCCATGGATGACATGCATTGCTTTGATGTCTAATGGCATAATATGAATGCTCGGTGTGTAGTAAATGACTTTTACTAAGTGATTTTCGATGAATTCGTAAAAAGGGACTAATTTGTAAAAAGTTGAAAAAAATATGAAAAATGTGTGAATGAATGCAAATTATGGACTACTATAGTTATGAAAATGGTTTGGCTAGGCCTAAAATACAAGGAAATCGAATAAAAATCATTTTACGAGTCTAGGGGCAAAAGTGTAAATATGATAAAGTTTAGGGGCAAAAATGTAATTTTCTATAGTATATTTTTTGGTCACAATGAATAATGTGACTGATAAGTAAGCTAAATGTGATGTTATAGATTAAAGAAAATGAGGTTCGGACCTAGAACGGGGGAAAAGAGAGAAATTGATGATTAGCTCACTTTTTACCATTTTGGTATCGAGGTAAGTTTGTGTGTAAATAATACAACCTTATGTTATGTATTTTAATATTACATGAATTGTATATTGTCTCTATGAAATTGATTAACGATGATTTTGACGAAATGTCGAAGAATGAAAATGAAACACCCCAAACCCATCCCACAAGCCCTGACCGGATCTGGCATGCTTCTAAGAATAATCCATTCGAATCTAATTTGAAAACTTTGCTAAAAACTTGCGTGTTTTTAAAAACAGTTGATTTGGGTTGGGCTCGAATTTTAAAACCCATGTCGATTAGGTGTTAAAACATTTAATATCATCACTTAAGAAAAAATTATTTTTAACTCTAATTTGTTAATAATCGGATCATACTAAGTAATTTAAAACATGCATAACATTTTAATATCAAGGCCTTATTACATCAAATAAACCCAAATAATTCAAACTTAAATATAGAAAGAAAACTAATAAAATAAAGCAGTCTCTGAGCTTTACATGGCCACCACTGAGCTCCTGCCAACCCGGTCCATTACTGAGTGTCACCTGAAAAAAATAGTCCCACAAAGGGTGAGTCAAACAGACTCAATGTGTACAACCAATACTAAACTCAATTAAATTTAGGCTTGTCAAATCATACATAATAACATATATAATTATGATGCAATCCCGAACCCAAGCCTAGATATCCATCCGCTACACATCACCCGTACCAACCATCACACCGTGGGGACTACTAAGTCAACCCTCCATTCGCTACACACCATCGAAGGCAGTCGTTGCAGTCGACGTGCTCATCGCCCTTATAAAATTCGTGGCATAGCCACTAGATTATTTTGTGACATAAGTCACCACATTCATATATTGTGACATAAGTCACCACATTCAGATATTGTGACATAAGTCACCACATTCGAATATTGTGACATAAGTCACCACATTCAAATATTGGGGTATAAAACCACCAATTCACTTCCCCTTTACATATCACCCATATGCCCCATGTCAAACACATCATGCCATATCATGCTTTATTTCACATTCTTATCACTATTGTCATTTTTATCATACTCATAGTGGGAGTAGGAAAACGTACCTGAGTACTTCGTACCATTACATGGTACCTTAGCCACATCATAACATATTCTTGTAACATACTAATTAAAACATAACCGTCAATTAATTAAAGCTTAGTGTGGGGTACACACCTGATTTACTTAGCAATTCACTCCAAATCTCGAAAATCCAATCTATTGCTTTAGATCTTTAATGCCTATATTCTACCAATTTCAATCATATTAATAAAAAGCCATTCGGCTATAAAACCAAATCCCAAAGAGGATTATTGTAACCCAAAACTTACCTTGGTGCCGATTTGATTCTTAAACAAATCCCAAAACTTTATGATGCTTCTTTATTGCAATCGGCTATACCCTTAACCATTGAACTAGTTAGTTTCGGCTTTTAGAAATAGATCTAAATACCAAAATTGGCCTTGGCCGAATTCATAGACCCACTTACCTTGCGTTCTAAATCCCAAAATTCTCCACCTAACCAAGGAGATGTCGAAATACCTATAGTCATAGGTTAGATTTAAGTCCAACTTTAAATCACATACTAATGGCCTATGGCCGAATATCACCTTATAGCTTACCTTAAAACTCAAAATCCCAAAAGATTCTTCTCTGAAGTCGACAACAGGCAAACCAATCCCCAAAGATCCTTTAAAGATTCGGCAAAGCACATTAAGGAGATTAGTACCTTGTTTTCGGTAAGTCTAAAGAAAAGAATGGAAATTGAATGATAACTAGTTCTTACCCTTAATACAGAAGTCGACTGCCCCTTGTTGAACCTACAGAGATTTGGCTATAGACTAAGTGTGATCAACAAGTTTTGGCTTTTGAAGCTATGAAGAAATTGACTAATTATTACCTTGAGGGTTTGGCTTTGATTGAATTTGCAAAAGAATAAGAGTAGGTTGATGTTGAAGGTTCGGCTTTTGGAGAATCAAAAAGGAAAAGAGAATAATTGGCAGAGAGAATTCGGCAGAGGGAAGAAAGAAAAGAATGGAGAATGGCTTTACTCTTCCTTGGCCGAAAATACTATCAAAAGAACCCCCTTATTCAGCCAACACTATCTAATTCCTTATTTTTCTCTTTATCTCTTCTCTTAAATTGAATAAAAATAAGTTATCATTTATCTCTTATCACCTTTTCAAATTAATAAAATTAATCCACCAATTATCCCTTATCTAGCTGAATTTTAAAAAGGATTAAACTCCTCCCTTGAGTTCCTTAGTGCCGTCCACCTCTCTGCTCCTTGTAGCAAAATAAAATTCTTTTATTTGCTTCCCATACGACTCAAACTTAGGTCCTTCCTCATAGCCCATGGCGTCATTTCCAGAGGCCTTAAGTGGCGCCTCCAAGCCACTTTTCCAAGCCCAATTTCATGTCACATTTCCTCTAATATTTCTTTTAAGGCCTTCCTGCTTAGCTTCCTCTTTTAGATTTATAATCTAATACTTTCTAAGGCATTTGTTTACGCACTAAGGTTCACAAAATTCATAATGCACATCCACAACACACATAAGCATGCTATTTCATATTATTAAGCAAAAATGCATAAGCCATATTCTAGGATGTTACAGAAAATCCTCGATTGAACCTTAAGAATTGATAGAATACAAATGTCATGACACTAAGGTTACTGATATCCCGTATAAGATCATATCTGGGATATGGCCCCTACACTGAATTGAGATCCCGTATAAGACCATATCTGGGATATAGAATCAGCATCGACATATGATCTCGTGTAAGACCATATCTTGGATATGGTGTAGACATAATATAAGAACCCGTATAAGACCATACCTGGGATATGGCATCGGCATCGACAAGTGATCCCAAGTAAGACCATATATGGGATATGGCATTGGCATCTTACTACGTGCATGACAATTTCAAATATTCTTAGATATTCCAAGTGATTCGACGGGGTAAAGAAATTAAAGTTTTTGTTAAAGATGGAAATAGGGCTAAAGTTATGTGATTTCGTATAAGACCATGTCAGGATGCCATGATATTTCATGTAAGACCATATCGAGGATATGGATTTGATACGGTACTATGTGTATGAGATTCTCGAGTATCATTTATCATTTCAAGTGGTTCAACGGGTACGTTAAAAATGAGAAAGTAAGTGACTATTTTATGAGTAGTACAGATATGTACATAGAACTCACGTGAAGTGAATTGGTATATGATGAATTCTTGAGAAGAATGTACATGAATAAGTTACACTTGTGAAATATTGATAACCTTGTGATTAGTGATCTACATTCATGATGAATGGTTACATGATAAGATTTGATGATGATTATGTGTGAGGCTTTTAGGCCAAATTAAGTTGGGAAATGATATGTTTAAGTCTTTGTTGTTGATGTATAGATTAAATTGGCCAATGAATGGCTTATAAGTATTTGATAATGATTAGTTATTGGAATGGCTAATCTTGGGTATATTTTGGTATTATATGTGTGAAAATGAGAATTAGTACAAAGAAAACATGGCTGAGGTTTAAGTTTTATATTTACATTTATAAATGGGTAACAAGTTGAGAAATGAACTAAGTGTGCGAATTGAATAACCAAGCACTATGTGTGCGAAGTCGGTCATTAAGCACTAATTGTGCGAATTGAATAACTGAGCACTATGTGTGCGAAATCGGTCATTAATCACTAATTATGTGAATTGAATCACCGAGCACTAAGTGTGCAAATTCGATCAGTGAGCACTCAGTGTGCAGGTAAATCTTTAAATTCAAAGATTGAATTTTGTAAGTTTTGAAACTATGAAATGTTATTATTTGGAGTCAAGTATATGTGATAAATTGTGGATTGAGTGGAATGTTTCTTTTGGATATATAATTCGGATGAAATAAGTTGATATGTGGAAATGTTTATAAACTCATATTGATTATTAAATGAAATTACAAAATGATTTGGATATGTTGAAATTTGGTATAAGATGTATGCTTGAATAGTTTGGAGTTTGAATATATGAATAATAGATGGAAATCTATTTTTTTAATATATTAGATTCAACTTGGAAGTTGAGAAATAAGATATGTTTGGCTTGATGATCGGGTTATGTTTATTATAAATGATATGATTGATAATATGGTTGATTGTTTCGACAATTGGTATTGAATTTGGTATGTCTTAGATTCGGTTAAACAAAGTTTTTGCAAACAGATGTATCATAGTTCTTATTCGTTAAAATGTTAGACTAATAGGAGTTGTAGAAATGATTATGATGATTGCTCATGATTAAAGTTATATTGGGAATTTTAATGGATACATGTAAGTATGATGCATATTTTGAACATGGTGTGTATATATATATTTTAAGGTTTTGAGATATTTCAATTTGTTAGAATTTGAGGATATATGTATGTTTGGTTTTGGTATGTGATAATTTGTTTTAGTAAAGTGGTTATAAGCATGTGCATATTCGGCTAATGAAATTTTAATGACCAAATGAATAGTAACTTTTGTTATTTAATGAAAAATGCTTATATGTGAATTTGGCTAAATTGATTTGAGATATGTGCATTAATTCTAATGCATACTATGAAAGTACATCATTATTCATGATGCATTCGGTTATGACATATGAATGGTAAATATCTGTTATGATCTGTGTTATGTATGGTAATGCCTTGTAACCTTAATCCGGCGATGGATATGGGTTAAGGGTGTTACAATTTGATTGGTATCAGAGCTACAGTTTAGTCAGTTCTCGGACTAATGTAGCGCGTGTAAGTCTAGCTATACATGCCATAATTTTTACTGTGATAGTGTAATGACTCCTGACAATGAAATATGTTTCTCTTCTTTCGTATAATAGATAGACCCTGATCCCGAATGAGCCGTGGCTACAGATATCGAGTGTGTGGCACCTACTCCCGTGCAAGGGACTGTGCCGGTTGAATCTGGACCAGCTACGAGTAACAAAAATGAGTGGGCTAAGCAAGCCTTCTTTAGTATAATGAATGATTGGTTTAATCAGTACATCCAGACAAATCTGGCTATTCAACAACCCTGATAATCCACCTGTAGTACCTGTGGTACCCCCTATCGTTAATCCTAAGAGATTAAATAAGCCTCTTGTTGATAAAATCAAAAAATACGGAGCTGAAGAGTTTAGGGCCACAGCTACTGATGATGTTGAGTGGACTAAATTTTGGCTCGATAATACGATTTGTGTTTTCGATAAATTATCCTGTACGCCCGAAGAGTGCCTGAAATGTGCTATATCCTTATTATGGGATTCTGTCTACTATTGGTGAAACACTTTGTTTTCAGTTGTTCCCAAGGAACGGGTCACTTTCAGACAGAGTTTCATAAAAAGTATATCAGTCATCGATTCATTGATCAGAAACACAAAGAACTTCTCGAGTTAAAATAGGGTCGTATGGCCGTATCTGATTACGAGCGTGAGTTTGTGAGACTTAGTAGATATGCCCGAGAGTGTGTTGCAACCGAGGATGCTATGTGTAAAAGATTCGAGGAAGGACTGAATGAAGAGATAAAGTTTCTTGTCAGCATACTTGAAATAAAAGAATTAATAGTACTTGTCGAGCAGGCTTGCAAGGCCGAAGAGCTCGAAAAGAGAAAAGAAAAGCTGAGTTCGAAGCTAGAGATTTTTGTAAGAGATCAGCAAGTAAAATTTTTCAGATGGCATCAAAGAAGTTTAGAAATGACAGTAGCCGATCTAAGACTAATGCTGAGTTTTCCATACGAGAGTAATCACCAGTGAGTTCATGAGCCACCTTGATTTCTAGTGTTGGCAATACTCGACCGAATAAACCTGAATGTCAACAGTGTGGTAGGCGACATTTTGGTTAATGTTGGAGCAAGTTCAACAACCGAGTTTGCTACAAGTGTGGTTCGCAGGATCATTTCATTCTGGACTACCCGGACTGAGAAGGATAATGCTCAGAGAGTGAGATCGAGTGGTGCTGCAATTAGAGGTAGGCCATCCCGAAATGCGAGAGGTAGAAGCGGTACTCAGAGAGGTACTTCGGATACAGCTGGTCAATCTGATGCTCATATGCCTGCCAGAGCCTATGCTATTCGTGCCCGAGAGGAAGCTTCATCTCCAGATGTTATCACTGGTATATTTACTCTCTTTAATACTAGTGTAATTGCTCTGATTGATCCCGGTTCAACTCATTCCTATTTGTGTGAAACATTAGTATCCAGTAAGACTTTACCTGTTGAGTCTACTAAGTTTGTGATTCAGGCAGGTGTGTGCTAGTTGACAAGGTATGCAAGAATTTCCCTTTGATGATTCGAGATTCATGTTTTCCGGTTGATTTGATATTACTACCATTTGATGAGTTTGATATCATTCTCGGCATGGATTGGTTAACCGTACACGATGCTGTAGTGAATTGTAGACGAAAGACTATTGATTTGCGGTGCCAGAATAATGAGATAATTTGAATTGAGTATGCCGATTTAAATGGGTTACCAGTAGTGATATCTTCGATGTTGACTCGGAAGATTATGAGAAAGGGTTGCAAAGCTTACTTTGCTTATGTAATTTATAGTAAAGTAAACCAAAAGGAAGATTGAATCTGTACCGATTGTATGTGAATACCCGGATGTATTTCTGAAAGAATTACCAGGTTTGCCACCTATTCGGGAGGTAGAGTTTGGTATCAAGTTGGTGCCAGGGACAACTTCGATCTTGATAGCTCTGTATAGAATGGTATCGAATAAATTAAAAGACTTGAAAGTTCAGTTGCAAGAGTTGACAGATAGAGGTTTTGCTCAGCCGAGTTTCTCTCCCTAGGGTGCGCCAGTGTTATTTGTGAAGAAGAAAGATGGAACTTTGAGAATGTGCATCAACTACCGACAGCTCAATAAAGTTACCATAAAGAATAAATACTTGTTACCGTGTATTGATGATTTATTCAATCAGCTAAAGGGAGCCTCAGTATTTTTGAAGATTGATTTAAGATCGGGCTATTATCAGTTGCGTGTTGAGACTTTGATGTGCGTAAAACTGCTTTTCGAACAAGATACAAACATTACGAGTTTTTGGTGATGCCGTTTGGATCACTAATGCCCCTACTATTTTCATGGACTTGATGAATTGGGTATTTAGACCGTATTTGGTTCGGTTCATGGTTGTGTTTATAGATGATATTCTAATCTACTCGCGCAATAAAATCGAGCATGCTGAACACCTGAGACCTGTGTTACAAATTTTACGTGATAAGCAGTTGTACGCAAAATTTAGTAAATGTGAGTTCTGGTTACGCGAAGTTAGCTTGTTGGGGCATGTTGTTTCAGCATCAGGTATTCGAGTTGATCCGAGTAAGATCTCGACTATACTGGATTGGAGACCCCCGTGGAATATTTCTGAAGTTCGAAGTTTTTTGGGGCTAGCCAATTATTATAGATGTTTCATAAAAGGTTTTTCGATAATAGTAATTCCTATGAAAAAGCTACTTCAAAAAAGATGTTAAATTTGGGTGGACGGAGAAGTGCCAGAAGAGTTTCGATCGGATGAAAACCTTGTTGACTGATGCTCTAGTACTTGTTCAGCCAGAGTTGAGTAAAGAGTTTGTTATCTTCAATGATGCATCCTGGAATGGTTTGGGCTGTGTTTTGATGCAGAAGGGTAAGGTCGTAGCCTATGCTTCGAGACAGTTAAAGTCGTATGAAAAGAACTATCTAACGCATGATCTCGAATTAGCTATTATAGTTTTTGCTCTGAAGATATGGCGCCACTATCTGTTTGGTGAAAAATGCCATGTCTCTTTCGATCGTAAAAGCCTAAAGTACTTAATGACTCAGAAGAATCTGAATCTGAGACAACAACGATGGTTGGAATTATTAAAAGACTACGAGCTTGTGATTGATTATCACCTAGGAAAGGCTAATGTCGTTGCTGATGCCCTAAGCTAAAAATCACTGTTTGCTTTACGTACAATGAATGCAGATATGGCTATGACTGATGATGGTATGATTATAGCAGAATTGAAGGCGAGACAGTCATTAGTTCAATAGATTTATGAAGTTTAAAAGGTTGATGATAAGTTGATAGCAAAAAGGAATCAATGTGGTTCGAATGCTGACTCAGAATTTCAGATTGATGCTAAGGGATGTTTGCGGTTTAGAAATTGATTATGTGTACCAAAGGATCCTAAGTTGATTCAGATGATTTGTAATGAAGCTCATAATAGTAGATTTTCTATTCATCCGGGTAGCACAAAAATGTATAATGATTTGAAACAGCATTATTGGTGGCACGGTATAAAATGAGATATTTCAGATCTCGTGTCGAAATGTTTGATATGTTAGCAAGTAAAAGCCGAGCATCAGGTGCCATCTGGATTACTTCAGCTGATTATGATAACCGAATGGAAATGGGATCGAATCATGATGGATTTTGTATCTGGTTTACCATGGACACCGAGTAAGAAAGACGCAATCTGGGTTATAGTAGACAGATTGACAAAATCAACACACTTCATTTCGGTCCATACAAATTTTTCACTCGATAAGCTAGCCGAATTGTACATTTCTCAAATTGTAGGATTACACAGGGTACCCATTTCTATTGTTTCGGATAAAGATCCGAGGTTTAGATCACGATTTTGGAAGAAACTGCAAGATGCATTGGGCACTAAATTGCATTTCAGCACAGCATTTCACCTCCAGACGGATGGTCAATCCGAGAGAATTATTCAAATACTTGAGCACATGTTGAGATGTTGTGTTCTCGAATTCGAGAGTACATGGGAAAGATACCTATCTTTGATTGAATTTGCGTACAATAATAGCTTTCAATCGAGTATCAAAATGGCACCTTATGAAGCTTTGTACGGTCGTAAATGTCGTACACCTTTATATTGGACTGAGCTCAATGAAAATAAGATATGTTTTGCATTTGTACAAGTAAATGGGTAGTTGATGAATCCTTGTTTATATTATTTTTTAAAGATCATAGTTAAGAGAATAATTGTTAGACTTACTTAATTGCTTAAAAACAAGATATACGTGGTTGATTTGGTTAAAGAAATCGAATAGAAAGTAAAAGTGATCCGTGAAAGTTTGAAAGCAACGTCAAATTGACAAAAATCATATGCGGATTTGAAATGTAAAGATATAGAGTTTCAGATTGGTGATTGTGTGTTTTTGAAGGTCTCACCATGGAAGAAAATTCTTAGATTTGGTCGCAAAGGCAAATTGAGCCCGAGATTCATTGGACCATATGAGGTTTTGGAGTGGATTGGGCCGGTTCCGTATAGATTGCTATTACAACCTGAACTAGAAAAGACCCATAATGTTTTTCATGTTTCGATGCTCTGACGGTATAGATCTAACCCTTCTCATGTGATTAGTCCATTAGAGGTTGATATAAAGTCTGATTTAACCTATGACAAAGAACCAATCCATATCATGGCTCGTAAAGTGAAAGAGTTGAGAAATAAGAAAATATCATTGGTAAAAGTTCTTTGGCTCAAGCACGAAATTGAGGAATCAACTTGGGAACTTTAGGATTCAATGAAAGAACGCTACCCAAACTTATTTACCGATAAGATTTTCGAGGATGAAAATCCTTAAGGGGGAGAATTGTAACAACCCAATTTTGATCCTAATCGAACGGTGGTTTTGGGACCACGAATCCTAGTCAAAAAATATTTTAATATTATTTTCTATGTTCATTTTGTGCGAATTGGTGTGTGTGAAATTTTTGTATTAAAATTTGACCGTTTTGGTGCTTAATTGAAAAAAGGGGCTTAATCGCCTAAAATAAAAATTTGATGGTTAAATGAGATAGTGCCTAATTGATGTTGTCATAATAAATTGGAGGCTTTAAATAGCAAATTTACCATAAAAATGAGTAGTGGCCGGTTGGTAATGCATGTAATAATGATTTGATTTGATTTTTTTATTTTATAATATAATGTTATAGTTTAATATGTGTTAAATATTATATTTGGTAAAAAGATAAAAGTGCTCATATTCTTTATTTCTTTTTGACCAAAACTAAGAGAAAGAAGAGAAATCTTAAGTTTGAAACTTTCGACCCTTGCATGCTTTATTAAGGTATGTATTTGAGTTCGATTTTTGATAATTTTTATGTTTTTGAGATCGTTGCTTTGAAAACTTGTTAGCCCAAGCTTGAATTTTCATATTTGATGATATATTCATGAAATGCCATTGTTAATAGCTTGATAAATTTGATGTTTAGTGATGGAAATAAATATAAGATGTTAGATTGTTAAGTTTAATTAAGGCATTTTTGGTAAAAATGTTTAAATAGGATTAAATTGTGAAATTTGTAAATTGAGGGGTCAAAATGTGAAATAAGTGAAATGAATGAGCTTGTAATAAAGCTATGAATATTCAGCCCTAAAGAAGTGTGGTCAAATTTTGCGTAATTTGTGTTTTGTGCAAAAAAGACTAAATTGTAAAAAGTGTAAAATGTCAGGGGAAAAATGGTAATTTTCCCATTTTTGTGTTTTTGAATAAAATTCAATGGAATTATACTTAATTTAGCTAAATTTGAAATTTATTAGATCAAGAACAAAAAGGATCAGGATTGGATCAGGGAAAAGCGATATTAGTCGAATAGTCGAAAAATATAGTCCGTCGATATTCGAGGTAAGTTCTTAAGCAATTAAGTTGAATTAGATTCATTGATAGTGGTGTACATAAATTTATTTGAAGTATATAACTATATATTTGATCTAGCCGAATGTGATAGTTATATATATGTGCATAATTTAGTTGAATGTGATATATGCATATATGTCATTAGTACAACCAAATGTGAAGTTGATTATGGAGATGAAGTGAGTTAATTCGTATAAATGTGGCTGAGGTTTAAGTTTTATATGTACATTTATAAATGGGTAACAAGTTTAGAAATGCACTAAGTGTGTGAATTAAATAACCGAGCAATATGTGTGCGAAGTCGGTCATTAAGCAATAAGTGTGCGGATTGAATAATCGAGAACTATGTGTGCAAAATTAGTCATTAAGCACTAATTGTGTGAATTGAATAACTGAGCACTATGTGTCCGAAATCGGTCATTAAGCACTAATTGTGTGAATTGAATTACCGAGCACTAAGGGTGCGAATTCGATCAGCGAGCACTTAGTGTACAGATAAATCTTTATTTTCAAAGATTAAATTTGGTAAGTTTTGAAACTATGAAATGTTACTATTAGGAGTCAAGTATATGTAATAAATTGTGGATTGAGTGGAATGTTTCTTTTGGATATATGGTCCTAATGAAATAAGTTGATATGTGGAAATGTTTATAAAATCATATTGATTATTAAATGAAATTACAAAATGATTTGGATATGTGGAAATTTGGTATAAGATGTAGTCTTGAATAGTTTGGAGTTTGAATATATGAATAATAGATGGAAATCTAATTTTTTATATATTAGATTCAACTTGGAAGTTGAGAAATAAGATATGTTTGGCTTGATGATCTGATTATGTTAATTATAAGAGATATGATCGATAATATGGTTGAATGTTTGCAATTAGTATTGAATTTGGTATGTCTTAGATTCGATTAAACAATGTTTATGCAAACATATGTATCATAGTTCTTATTCGTTAATTAGTTAGACTAATAGGAGTTGTAGAAATGATTATGATGATTGCTCATGATTAAAGTTGTATTGGGAATTTTAATGGATACATGTGAGTGTGATGCATATTTTGAACATGGTGTGTATATATATATTTTAAGGTTTTTGATATATTTCAATTTGTTAGAATTTGAGGATATATGTATATTTGGTTCTCGTATGTGATAATTTGTTTTAGTAAAGTGGTTATAAGCATGTGCATATTTGGCTAATGAAATTTCAATGACCAAATGAATAGTAACTTTTGTTATTTAATAAAAAATGCTTATATGTGAATTTGGCTAAATTGATTTGAGATATGTGCGTTAATGCTTATGTATGCTATGAAAGTACATCATTATTCATGATGCATTAGGTTATGAGATATGAATGGTAAATATCTGTTATGATATGTGTTATGTATGGTAATGCCTTGTAACCCTAATCCAACGACAGATATAGGTTAAAGGTGTTACAGTATGTGGCTGAGATTATGAGACTGCATGGGGTACCGATTTCTATCATATTTGACAAAGAGCCTAGATTCACATCTCAGTTTTAGAAGAATTTACATGAGGCTCTGGGTACTATGTTGGACTTTAGTACTGCGTTTCATCCTTAGATAGATGGTCAGTCAAGGAGGGTGATTCAGATCCTGGAGGACATGTTAAGAAGTTATGTAATGGATTTTTAAGGTAGCTGGGAAGACTATTTGCCGTTAATAGATTTTGCGCATAATAATAGCTATCAGTCCAGTATTCAAATGGCACTATACGAGGCATTGTATGGTCATAGGTGTCGTACTCCTACCTGTTGGACTAAGCTCGGCAAGCAGCGAGTTCTAGGGCCAGAGTTAGTTTTTGATACGAAAGAGAAGGTAAAAATGATTCAAGACCGTTTGAAAGAAGCGTCTGATAGGCAAAAGTCATATGCAGACTTGAAGCATAAGGAGATTGAATACTCTATAGGGGGTTATGTCTTCCTTAAGATCTCACCGTGGAAGAAAATTATGAGATTTGGACAGAAGGGTAAGCTTAGCCTTAGGTTCATTGGGCCTTACCATGTACTGAAGCGTGTGGGACCGATCACCTATCAGCTTGAGTTGCCTCCAGAACTGGATCAGATTCACAATGTGTTCCATGTTTCCATGCTGAGGCTTTATCGCTCTGATCCCACGCATATAGTACCAGTCGAGTAGATCGAGGTTAGGCCAGATCTGATCTTCGAGGAAGAGTCGATACAGATATTGGATCATGAGGTTAAAGTACTGAGGAAGAAATCTATTCCACCGGTCAAAGTGCTTTAGCGTAATCATAGTTCAAAAGAAGCCACGTGGGAACCTGAGGAGGCGATGCGTCGGCAATACCCTCACCTATTCTAACTAGGTAAATTTCAAGGTGAAATTTCTTTTAGGAGGTAAAGTTGTTTTCTTTCTTTGACAATACCCTCATTTTGGGTTGTTTTCTCTCTTTGGCCAAATGTGGTAGGCTCTTTTGGCACTTTTCTCTGCATACATTTGCACTTTTCTTTTTCTCTACTGCCGAATCCCCTTTTCCTCCTTTCCATGCCTCGACTTTTAGTTCATAACCGAACCTTCTTATTTTTTTCTCAACATTCTCTTTTCCTCTTTGACTGAGTGGCCGACTCTCTTTTTCTTTCTCTGCCGTGCTAGTTGGTTTGGTAGTGGGTGGCGGTCCCTTTTTCTGTTCATAACACTGTGGTAAGCCTAATCTTACATCTCCTCTTTTCCCCTCTCTTTTGTTTCTCTGCTATTCCAATGTAGATTGAATAACATAAATCTTGTCTTGCTATTTTGAAAACATGTGGGCGATAGTCTCTAACAATCAGTGGACCATTGACTGCCTTGCTTCTCTGCACATCTCTATTTTCTTCTTTGAATACCTCTTTCGCCGAATACTGTGGGGTAAGTAGGGTTATTTTGTAGTATTGGCCGAATATCCAAGCTACGCTAACTCTAATTCTTTGGACTATGGGTATCAATTCAAGCCTTGTATTAAACGATTATTGCTAATGAAATCCATTTTATGCGCAGTAAATCTAGAAGAAGGGTGCGATCGCTTTCAACTAGCGATCTAAGAGTAAGAATCGCATAATTTTCGGTCAAGGTAAGTGGTGATATCGGTTTGGGGCTTTAGTGTTAATGATCTAAAGGAAGAAAGATTGGTCGTGTGGGGATGATTGTAGGTTGATCATGCATGGGGTAATTTGTTCGTTGCGCAAATAGGTGTGTAGTCACACCCCTCTCTACTATGAATCGGCGAAAGTCGAAAGGCCAAAAAGCTGAAACTTTCGCATTTAAGGCCTCACGAGTGTGAGATTGCTTGTGTGGTAAATCAAGCCCACAAATTGTAGGCAATAGACTGTAAAGGCCACCACAAGCGTTCTTGTGCTTTTGGGCCGATATGGGCCTCATTTGGTTGAAATGGGCCATGTGGGCTCAATAGGCTCGTGAGCCTTACACGGTTAAAATCCACGATAAATGGAAAATATTGGACTGGGCTACATGGTTCGCATAGCCGTGGCTAAGTTTGGGCTAAATGGGCCACATGAGCGTGTGGGCCCACTTAGGCCGAATAATGGGCCTTAGGCCCATTTACACCGTTATGACCATTTAAATTATTTGTGTTGCTCGAGGCAACTGTAGACCTTCGAAGAGGTTGTTATCTACACTAAGACCCCAAAATAAGTAAAGTGACCAAAATACCTCTAAAGGGTAGAATTACTATTATACCCCTAATAGATGGAAAAGACCATGTTACCCCTAGAGGTAGGTTGACTGATGAGTGTATATTATTTGTAAGACTGTACTGAGTAGGACACTTTGCATACACGAACTATTTATGACATGACACACTACATGGGGTTGGGATTCTGATATGGAGGAAGTACTGTACTGGTGGCTCTGCCATATTCACTATTAATGGTGGCGTTGCCACATATACTATTACTGGCAGCTCTACTGTGTTATTACTACTAGCAACTATGCTGCGATATTGGTGTGCTGGGTGGGTGGGTCAATTTTATCCCCACATAGTGTGTTGGTTGGTATAGGTGGTGTGTTGGCTGGATTGGGGTGGGTTGCATATGCACCGCATCGACACTGTATTGGGCTTAGCCTACATCACATCGTAATAGGATAAGGCCCACACTACATCATTCTTGAATAGGTCCCGTGCCTAGATCACATCGCATATATTGTTACTGACTTACTTATATGGGATTACACACTGAGTTTTTAGAAGCTCACCCTTTATTTTTAAATGTGCAGGTAATCCCTAGCCTTAGATGATTTGGAGCCGCGAGGGACTCGGAGGTGGCCACATGATCACTAATGTTTTGCTTTAGACTTAGTTATTGAATTTTAATTTTCATATTGGGCTATTGATTATGTAATAAGGCCATTGGTGGATTTAAATTTTTAATTGGCCTTGGATTTCTTATTTTAAACTACTAAACAAATACAAAAGTTTTCAAAATAACAACTATTTTTAAGAAGAACACGCATTTTAAACTTCAAGGTTTTTAATTAGAAAAGCTTCCACGATTTTATTCAATTTAAGAAATCAATGGTAATAAATATGGCAATCGTGTTGATAAGCTGGTTTCAAGTTGTAATAACTTAATTTATCGAATTTTCTCAAACAATAAAAACTAAATGGGTTTTAACTTAAATACAAATTTTTATCAACAAGTCCAAATTTCGAAAATCACTTCGACGTGACAGGTTAGATTTGGTTATAACGTCTAGGCTAGGTTTGGGGTGTTACAATTGGCAAACACCAGATTGGACTATGTAGTTCACATTACCGTGACTGAATTTGGGCTACATAGGCCACACGAGCGTGTGGGCCCACTTGGGCCAAATATTGGCCCTTAGGCCCATTTATACCGTTATGACCATTTAGGTTATCTATGTCGCTCGAGGCGACTATAGATGTTCAAAAAGGTTGTTATCTGCACTGAAATCCCCTAAAGAGTAAAATGATCGAAGTACCCCTATAGGGTAAAATGACCGAAATACCCCCATAAGATAAAATGATCGTTATACGCCTAAGGGTAGGTTGACTGATATGTTCATGATTTGTATATGATTGTTATTGAGTATGACATTCTGCATATTCGTATGATTTATGACATGACATACTGCATGGGGTTGGGATACTGTTGTGGAGAAAGTATACTGTACTAGTGACTCTGCCACATATATTGTAACCGCGACTTTGCTACGTTATCATTCTCGCGCCTTTTATGCAATATTATTCTTGGCATCTCTGCATTATTATTACTGGAAGCTATGTTGGGATATTGGTCTGCTGGCTAGGTAGGTCAATTTTATCCCCACATGGTATGTTGGCTGGTACGGGTGGTGTGTTGGCTGGATTGGGGTGGGTTGCATATTTGCATCGCATCGACATCAGATTGGGCTTAGGCACACTCACATCAGTAATGGGCTAAGACCCACACAAAGACTATTATCGAATATTGCTCGTGCCTAGATCACATCAATTATGGGATTACACACTGAGTTCTCGTAACTCACCCTTTTCTTTTAATTGTACGGGTAATCCCCAGTCTTAGATGTTTTGGAACTGTGAGGAACTCGGAAGTGGCCACATGTTCACTAATCTTTTATTTTAGACCTAGTTATTTAAATTTTATTATTGGGTTGATATTTATGTAATAAGGCCTCTTGTGATTTTAATTTCTTTTACTTGGGTTTAATTTCTTATTTTGAAACTGCAAACGGATACAAACAAGTTTTCAAAAAACTAATAACTATTTTAAAAGACAAACACACATTTTCAAACTTTAAAATGACATTAATTAGAGTAGCTTCCGCGGGTTTTTAACCAACTAATAAACCAACAGTAACAAACATGGCAATCATTTAAAAATGGTTTTCTCTCAACAAGCCTGATTTCAAAAAACACTTTGATGTGACATGTCAAATCCTATCGTAAAGTCTAGGCCGGATTTGGGTGTTACATTTAATGGTATCAGAGCCTAGTTGTAAAACTCGACTGTGGAATGGGTTTTTAAAAAGTTTTTCTAGAAGTGGATTTCAAAGATTTGAAACATTTTGGAAGATTCACAAGTGTGGCACACAGATTCTTTGGCACCAAATCTGTAAGTTCTCTAATACTGTTTACTGTTATAGACTGAGATGTTATATTAAGAAACTACTATGGATAGTAGGACTATACCGTGAAACTCTAGGTAGGGGAAACTAGGATTGTAGAAGACTAAAAACTGTAGTAAGATCTCGATATGCTAAAATAAACCCCTAATGACTGTCTTTCATAACACATTTTGTTATTAATTATTGAAATTATAATATGATACATAATACTTTTAAAATATATAAAGCGTATATTGAAATGAGCACAAGAGGTACTCACGGAAGGGGTACACGAGGCCACGATAGAGGCCGAGGAAGTGCTCGGGTCAGATCATCGGTATTGGGCCATTAGGGAAGCACCAGCCTCACCAGTAACTAAGACAGGGTCTTATGATTGAGCAGTTGGGGATGATGCTCTATCCCAAGTGATGCTCCACGTTTTAGAGAGGGTTGCTAGAGCTAATATTGGAATAATGGGCCGAGAGTCAATTTTAGAGCAACTCCGATCTAATGGAGCAAAAATTTTTAGGGGTATTTCTAGAGTAGCCCCAAATGTGGTGGTGTACTGGTTAGAGGCTACCGAACGGATAATGGATGACCTTGACTGTACTATGGAGCAAAAATTAAAAGGGTAGTGTCCTTACTGCAAGATAAGGCCAACCAATGGTGGCTCACCATGAGAGAGGGTACGCAGGCTAACCGAATGGCATGGGATTTCTTTAAGGCAGCCTTCCAAGGGAAATATGTGGGCGCAAGTTATGTGGACGCCCGAAGAAGGGAATTTCTAAACCTGACCCAAAGGAATAAGACAGTGGTGGAATATGAGGCAGGGTTCTTGCGGTTGAGTCGGTATGCTCGAGGGATAGTAGCAACTGAGTATAAATGCTGTGTGTATTTTGAGGATGGCCTTCGAGACGAGTTAAGGGTATTGATAGCTTTGCAGAAGGAGCGAGATTTTGCTTCTCTTGTAGAAAATGCAAAGATTTTTAAGAGGTGAAGTGCTCGGAGTGCAAAATCGTGAAAAAGATAAAGGCAGAAATAAGAGGGATTTTGGGCCCTCAAGTTCTTCTGGGAGGCCTATTAAGAAGGCCATGTTTGATGGGCTAGTTCAGACTAAAGTTTGTATTGCTATTACTAGACCACAGCCTTACGCTAATTATGGGAGATCTCACTAGGGTGAGTGCTAGAAGAGGATTGGGGCGTGCTTCAGTTGTGGGTCCATGGATCATCAGGTTAAGAATTGTCTGCAGAGGCCTGTTCAAATGCAAGCAGTAGGACAGGGTTACGTTCAGCCAGTGAGAGGTGGTCAGGAGCCATCGAGAGACCGTGGATAGGCCAGAGGGGGTAATGATAGGGGACGAAGTCGTGGAGCCCCAAGCAGAGGTACTGGTAACACTGAGGTGAGGCCATCGCAAAGAGGATCGTGATGCTCTAGATATTATAACTGATACCTTCCTGATTCATAATGTACCGTACACTGCTCTGATTGATATAGGGTCTACGCATTCATACATTGCATGTACTATGTCTGGCACCTTGGGTATCTTGTGTGAGAGTATTGTTAATGAAATGACGGTGTTAAGTCCTCTGGGATAGTCGGTTAGGGTAGACAAATTGTTCAGAAATGTGCCCCTAGAGGTTCAAGGGGTTATCTTTCTGGCAGACTTGATGGAATTGCCGTTTGGTGAATTTGACCTTATATTGGGTATAGATTGGTTGGTGAAACACCGTGCAAGTTTGGATTGTGCTGTTAAGCGTATGGTGTTGAGAACTATTGAAGATGAGGAAGTGGCGATAATTGGAGAGCGAAGAGACTTCCTGTCTAATGTGATTTTGGCACTAAAGGCGGAAAAATTGGTTCGCAAAGGTTGTGAGGGTTTCTATCCTATGTTGGAGTATTTGACTCTGAGGGTCCTTATGTTGGAGATATCAGGACAGTTAAGGATTTTTCTGATGTTTTTCCTGATGAACAACCTAGGTTGCCTCCGAATCGCAAAGTTGAATTTGGTATCGAGCTTTTGCCAGGAACAGCTCCAGTGTCCATAGCCCCTTATAAGATAGCACCAAAGGAGATGGTAGAGTTAAAAGCTTAGATCCAAGCGCTATTGGATCGAGGATTCATTTGACCCAGTGTGTTTTCGTGGGGTGCACCAATGCTGTTCGTAAAGAAGAAGGGTGGGTCCATGTGCATTTGCATCGATTATCGGCAACTTAATAAGCTAACTATCAAGAATAAGTATCCTTCGTTGAGGATTGACGATCTTTTTATCAGCTGTGAGGAGCTTTGATTTTCTCCAAGTTATATCTCTGTTCTGAGTACCATCAACTGAGGGTTAAAGAGGCTGATATGTATAAGACTGTGTTTAGGACTCGTTATGGTCATTACGAGTTCCTAGTGATACCGTTTGAGCTGACAAATGCACCAGCTGCTTTCATGGATCTGATGAACCGAGTGTTCCAGCCCTATCTGGATCAATTCCTAGTAGTGTTTATAGACGATATCTTGGTGTACTCGAGAACCGAGGATGAACATGATGCACATCTTCAAATTGTTCTATAGATTTTAGGAGAGAAACAACTGTATGTTGAGTTCAGGAAATGTGAGTTCTGACTGCGAGAAGTGACATTTCTTGGTCACGTGGTATCTGTCAATGGGATTAGGGTTGATCCTCGAAAAATTAAAGCTATACTAGATTGGAAACCACCTAAGATCATATCCGAGATTCGAAGCTTTCTGGGTTTGGCAGGGTATTACAGATGTTTTGTTGAGGGGTTTTCCTTGATTGTTGCTCCCATGACTAAGTTGTTGTGTGAAGGGATACCGTTCAATTGGACTGATAAGCATCAAGAAAGTTTTGAGAAATTGAAGAAAGTTCTGACTGAGGCCTCTGTTTTAATACAACTAGAGTCTGGGAAGGAATTTCTGGTCTACAGTGATGCATCACACGTCGGTTTGGGTTGTGTGTTGATGTAAGAGGGTAAGGAGGTTTCTTATGCGTCCCGTCAGCTTAAGCCTCACGAGGAAAATTACCCTACACATGACTTGGAGTTAGTCGTGGTAGTATTCACTGAAAATTTAGAGGCATTATTTATACGATGAGAAGTGTATTATCTACATAGATCACAAGAGCCTTAAGTACCTCCTCACTCAGAAGGAGCTTAATCTTAGGCAGTGAACATGGATAGAGCTACTTACGGATTACGACTGTTCGATTGAGTATCTCCCTGGTAAGGCTAACGTGGTAGCTGATGCACTGAGCCGTAGGGCTGTATCTGATTTGAGAGCAATGTTTGCTCATCTCAGTTTGTATGATGATGGTAGCTTGTTAGTTGAGCTTCAAGTGAGACTGATATGGACTGAGCAAATTAAGGAGAAACAGTTGTTGGATGAGTCACTTGTTCCTCGCTTCGGACAAGTTGAGAATGGAGAGACTGCAGATTTTGGGTTGAATTGTGAGGGAGTGCTGTGTTTCCATGGGAGAGGCTGCGTACCAAGAGATTCTGATCGAAGGCAGTCTATACTGCGAGAGGTGCATATTAGTCCATACTGTAACACCCCAAACCCGGTCAATACACCACGACCGAATCTGGTATGTTACAGGGAAGAATGTATTTGAGAGGTTTTAGGTTTAAGTTTAGGAGTTTGCTAAAATCATCTTGCTAAATTTGTACTTGAAGAAAATCTTGGGGATGACTGTTTTAAAACCGATGGTGCATTTGAAAACCCGATAATTTTGAAGACTTAATCAGATATGTAAGTAAAACAAGTTTATCTCGTTTAAAAATTCAATTAATCCTTGTTGTTGCTTAGAAACATTTTGACTTAGTACGTGAATGCATTCAAGTTGGAGAACATTTTAGTTTCATTTATCTTGAATTACGGTGTGATACCCGATGGTAAAGTTTAAAACATATCGCTTGTAGTTTGAAAACCTTATCTTTACAAATTTTAGCCAAATTTTAACCCAATAAATTGTTAAGGCATATTTGAAATCCAATCTAAGCATGTAAATAACAAAACATAAGTTTAAAAAGGCCTTTACAATCCAAATGAACCAAATGAAAACCACCAAATAAAGTACCAAGTTTAAATCAATGCAACTCAATTTATCCATGGCATGGGCACCTCGAGTCCATCCTGGCTCCATGTCCGCGATCTATGTGTCACCAAATGATAAGGAGAAGGTGAGTCGCAAGACTCAAAGGCATAAATCCTCTCCCAGATATGCAACATGCTAACACACATCATAACAAAGCAATACAATTAATGCACCCGATCCTAACCATCCGTAACACCTTTGCTACCCCGTGTGGTACCAAACCACTGGTGACCCAAAGTCACGATATCCATAGATGTGGTGCCAAACCATTGGTGACCCAAAGCCACGAAAGATCCATCTGTGGGGCCAACCCATGTGTGATACGAAATCACTGGCGACAATCCCAGATCTCAAAAGTAGGGCCAACCCACTGCATGCTAACCACGGGACGAAGTCGCTATGAGGTGCCAAACCTCCGTGTCCCAAAGACACAAGTGTGATACCAAATCACTTTGGTGACCGCAGTCACGAATCAAATGATGGGGCCAACCCATCGTGTGATACCAAATCACTAGCGCCAATCCCATATAATCAATCGGGGGCCAACCCACCGTGGTGCTAAGCCACTGGGACGAGACGCGAGGTGCTAAACCTCCGTGACCCAAAGTCACAATAATCAATCTGTGGTACCAAACCACCGGAGGTGCCAAACCTTTGGTGTCCCAAAGACACGGATATCATATCCCCTCCTCTCATATCACCCAATAACATATCATACTAATGTAAATCATGCAATCATGCTATCATGCTCACATGCTTAATATGACATCTCAAAATACATACACCATAAATCATGATATCACATATCATCACAGATCTCGAATGAAACGGACTTACTCGAATCCGTATCCATACCTCATTGGGTATTATATCACCAACCATACTGCTTTCACTTACACAATCAAAGTTATTAACATATTACTCAAGAAGAAGGTGTGTTAGTTTACACACTGTTAGAATGCACGCCAATCCCAAAGAACCGGTCTAAATCCTCGATTATCTTACTCCTAAAATCGGCCAAACACAAGATTAATCACTTAAAACCATTCGCCGTAATAGATAAACCAAAGGGTTAGCGTTTGAACCCTTATTTTGCAAATGGTTTGGTTTTCTACCAAACCCGAACCAACAATGGTTCCTTCTGATAATCGGCCTCCCCCCTAAAACACAAACCATTAGTCTCATAAGTCTTTGGCTTAACAACTCTAAAGAAGACCATTAAAGCAACCTCTTACCACCACTTACCCAATGATTATCAGAGAAGGAAGGCTCTTCTTGCTTGCTTCCGAAATCCAAAGGCCCTATACGAAATCGATTACCAAAACCAAAGGTTAACTCCTTTCAACAAATGCCGAAATCGACCCTTAAACAAATCCAAAATCGATAAAGCACAAGAGAGAGGAGAAATGGCCATTCAGCCAACCACTTACCTTCTACTAGACCGATTGAAACAAGAATCCAACAAGGTCAACACTCCTCTAATATTCGGCAATGAAGAACTATAAGGAGAGAAAAGATTTGGCTAGCACCCTTAACAAAAAGGAAAAGGAGATTCGGCCTTAAGAGAAATGGGAAGAACAAATGGTGACAAAAGGCTAAGGGTTTTGGAAAAGAAGAAAATAAAATGATGAATGGAGGGTGCTTTCAGCTTAAAGAAAAGAAAATGGAAGATGATGTTTTGGAGAATGGAGTTTGGCAAGAGGATACCGAGAGAGGAAAGAGAGTATGAGAGGAAGAGAATCTAGTTTCACTCAATAGCAATGGAGAAAGCAAATGGAGAATGTAAGTTTCAAGACTAGCTTTAAGAGAAAGGAAATAAACGTATGAGAAGAAGGGATACTAGTTTGGCTTACCCCAAATGAAAATAAGAAGAAATGGAAAGAACATTCGCTACCAAGAACATCAAGAGAAAACAAAGTAAATTCGGCAAGGGTAAGCTTGGACCTTCTGGTTTCAAAAAAGAATAAGAAAAAGAAATGTTTGCTTGACACCAAAAGAGACCGAAAGAAAACAAATGCACCAAAATTGCCTAATGAATTTCGGCATATCACTCCCCCACTACACCTACCAACCCGCCACTCCCCAAAATCTCTCAAAAAATCTGGCCACAACTCCCTCAAACACTCCAAACCACCCATTCAAACTAGTTTGAACTAGTCTCCCTCCTAACTTCACTCTCCACCCACCATTTGAACTTTTGACTTGGTCCAAGGCAGAGTTTGAACTGCCTACAACTCCTCCCCTCCATGCCGTCAAAATAGAAGCCAAAATAGAGCACTCTGCAGCTTGAACACAGGACCTCTTCCCTGCAAGTGGCGTCACACACACAAGCCTCAAGTGGCGCCTATCCTGCCACTCCACCAGCTTATTTGTTATGCTAAAATTCACCTAAAGATATTTATAAACCCCACTCCTTCACCCTCCCACCCAAGCCTAAAAGCAAAGATTTTTCCTACCACTCAAGCTTACACCTAGCTTATAACTAAGCCCCAAAACATCAAAACATAACAACATAGCAGGCCAAACACATGCAAACAAAGCCATAATAAAATAGCCCCTAACCCGGATATTACGCTTCTACCCCTTAAAAATAATTTTGGCCTCAAATTACCCGATCGTAAGAGTTGCGGATATTGCTGTCTCATTTTATCCTCGTTCCCACGTAGCTTCTTCCACGCCATGATTCTCGCCATAGTACCTTAACTAAAGGCACGCACTTCCTCACGCAGAACCTTCACATCCCGATCTAGAATCTGAACAGGCTCTTCCTCCATGGTTAAATTCGGATTCACCTCGATCTCTTCCACTGCTACGACATGCGATGGATCTGAACGATATCGCCTAAACATCGAAACATGGAATACGTCGTGAATCTGACTTAGCTCAGCTGGCAACTCGAGCTGGTAAGCTACTGGTCCCACTCGTCTCGAAGACCTTATACTACCAATAAACCTCGGACTTAGCTTGCCTCTCCTTCCAAACCTTAACACTTTCTTCCACGAGACCTTCAGGAAAACTTGATCTCCCACCGCAAATTCAATATCTCTCCCCTTATGATCGGCATAAGACTTCGCCATCCAAGCTTCCTTCAATCGAGCTCAGATCAACTTAACCTTGTCTTGGTCTCTCAGAATCAACTCGTCCCAACAACCGACGCTCACCCAACTCACCCAAAGAAGTAGGTGAGCGACACTTCCTACCGTACAATGCCTCATAAGGTGCCATCTTGATGCTTGCTTGGTAATCTTGTTGTAGGCGAACTCGCCTAATGGTAGAAACTCCTCCCAACTACCTCTCAAGTCCGAACACAACCTCGCAACATGTCTTCCAAGATCTCAATAACCCTTTCCGATCGCCCATCGATCAGGGTGAAATGCCGTGCTAAAATCCAACCGCATACCCAGAGCTCGATGCAACGCTTCGTAACCTTAACGTAAATCGGGATCCCTATCTCGAGATGATCGACATCGCACACCGTGTAGCCTCACTATCTCGACACATACAACTTCGCTAACCTTTGAAGTGAGTAATCCACCTCACCGAATAAAGTGAGCTGATTTAGTCGACGATCCACAATTACCCAAATCAATCCTTCTTGCTAGGTGTAAGAGGTAATCCACCGACGAAATCCATAGTTATCCTTTCCCACTTCCACTTGTGGAATCTTCATTTGGTCAAGCAACCTCGACAAAGATCTCGATGCTCACTTTGACTGTGACATGTCGACACTTCCCTACAAACTCGCACTTCCCTCTTCGCATCTTGGCCACCGTAATCGCTCTCGAGATCCCTATACATTTTGCTACCTCCGGGATGCATAGCGTAGGGTCTGCTATGTGCATCCCAAGAATCTTCTACCTTAACTCAATATCCCTCGGATACAAGCTCTCCCTAAAAACACAAAGACTCCATCACTAGACAAATCAGAACCCTCCAAACCACCATTCTGCACTTGTGACCTCTGCACTCAAAACCTCATCCATTAACTATTTTTCTCAGATCCGCTCAACCCAAGTAGGCTTAACCTGCAGCTCTACCAGAATACTCTCGTCGTCGTACAAACTCAAATGGGCAAACATCGCTCTTAAGTTCGAAACAACCTTATGGCTCAATACGTCGCCACCACGTTAGCCTTGCCCGATGATACTCAATCGAGCGATAGTCTTTCAAAGAACTCAATCCATCTGCTGCGCCTCAGATTCAAATCTTTCGAGTCAAAATGTATTTCGACTCTTATGATCTGTGTAGACTATCGATCTCTCTCCGCATAAGTAATGTCTCCAAATCTTCAAAGCAAAAACTACACCGCTAACTCCGGATCGTAAGGCCGGATAATTGACCTCATGTGGCCTCAATCGCCGAGATGCGTAAGCCACAACCTTCCTTCCTCGTGATCAAGACACAACCCAAACTCAGATGTGATGCATCGCAATAAATTGTGAATTCCTTCCCGCCTCAAAGTTGAATTAGAACCGAGCTTCACCAAAATCTTCTTCAACTTGTCGAAGCTCTCCGCCGCTTCTCACCCAAATAAATGGAATCCCTTTTCTTAACAATTTGGTCATCGGTCCTGCGATCAACGAAAATCCCTCTACAAATCTTCGATAGTATCCTGCCAAACCCAAAAAACTCTAATCTCAGCTACTGACCTAGGCGGCTTCCAATCCAAAACTGCCTCAATCTTTCGAGGATCCACTCTAATACCCTCAGCCGACACTACATGACCCAAGAACGTCACCTCTCTAAGCCAAAACTCGATTTACTAAACTTTGCATAAAGTCGCTTTCTCCTCGTAATCGCAATACCACCCACAAATGCGCATCATGTTCCTCCTCGCCCTTGAATATACCAAGATGTCGCCGATAAAAACCACTACGAACCGATCCAAATACTACTGGAACACCCTATTCATCATATCCATGAATGCTGCCGGCGCGTTAGTCAACCCAAACGGCATGACTAAGAACTCATAGTGCCCATACCGAGTACGAAATGCCATCTTGCAGATATCTACCTCCTTCACCTTTAACTGGTGGTACCTGTGCCTTAAATCGATCTTCGAGAATACCGACGACTTCTTTCAAATTGATCAAACAAGTCATCTATCTGGGGCAGCGGATACTTGTTTTTGATCATCAGCTTATTCACTTGGCGGTAGTCTATACACATCCGCATTGTACCGTCTTTCTTCTTGACAAAGAGTACCGATGCTCCCCAAGGCGAAACACTTGGCCTGATAAAACCCCGGTCCAACAACTCCTGGATCAGAGCCTTAAGCTCTACTAACTCTTTAGGCGCCATCCTATACGAAGCAATAGACACCGGTGCGCTTTGAATGCAGATCTATCCCAAACTCTACCTCACGATCTAGTGGCAAACCCGTAAGCTCCTCGTGGAACACATCAAGAAATTCCTAATTGTTTGGACCTTCCCCACAGAGACTCTTTAGCCTCCAAGGCACACACATGAACCACATATGCTTCACGTACCCTTCCCGACCATCTTCTCGACTTTCAGAAAGCGCATACCACATTGGACAAGTAATTTCTTCTATTACCGATCAGACCACCTCATCACCCTTAGTCGTTGTAACCATGCGCTTAGTCACAAGAATCCAACTTTGCACGGTACTTAACCACCAAACCCATCCCGAGAATCGATCGAACTCCCCAAACGACAGCCCATCGATCAACCACAAATACTACCCTTGAGTTCTAGAGGTACATCTCTATACAAATTATCTACAACTACAGGTGACCTAGAGGGCTTATTACGGTCATCCGCCTAGAAGATATCTCGAGTCTAGATCCATGGTCTTCACTATGCTACTTGCAACATATGAATGCGTCAAACCCACATCAATCAAAGCAAGAATGGAGAACCAAAGATTAAAACATACCGGTTATGACGTCCAAGGCGCCGCCTCCTCTCGGTGCCTCACAGACACACTAGCCCCACTGTGTCGGCCTCGAACTACTCACCTCGCCGCCTCAAGCTCCACTACCCCACCAAAACTATTACCTCCTCCGCCATTACCTCGGCCCCTCTACAGTGGTGGTCCATTATTCTGAACCGAGTACTACCGACTCTCTGGATGAATCCTAGCCAACGATGTCAGACAATCCCTCACACGGTGGTCCAATGAGCCACACTTAAAACATCCTCTACCACCACCCAACATCCTCTCCAATGAGCTTTCCAACAACGGTTACATCACAAGGGTCCCCGACTAGCAAAGAACAAACCTACTGGACCGATTCGCCCACTCGGTCTAGCCCTTTTCTGAGGATTACCTGACGACCCAGAAGACCCAAAATTCCTCTTATGCCGATTCCTATCCATGCCTTGCCTTACAGACTCCTTAATACCCTCGGCTACCTTAGCCTTTTCAACCAGGACAACAAATTCACGCTCTTGCTGGGGAGCAATCAGCAATCTTAATTCATCTCGCAGGCCATCCTCGAAACGAACACATCTCTCGTGTTCAATAGCCACCATACCCCTAGCATACCGACTCAGCCTGAGGAACTCTGCCTAGTACTTTGACACATATTTACTCCCCTAAACTAACCTCAGAAATGCTTCCCGTTGCTCATTAATGTAGTTAGCTCCAACGTACTTTTTCTGATAAGTAGCCCTAAAATAGTCCCAAGTCAGATCTTCCGCTGCAGCGCTGTCATGAACCGTGAGCCACCACTGGTATGACTCATCTCGAAGAAGTGATACTATCCCCTTTAACTTCTCTTTAGTAGTCAGGTCCAGATCATCCATGATCCGCTTATCGCCTCCACCAATATTCACCAGGCTTTGAGCAACACTGCACACACCTCTAATACCTCAAATTTCATTTGCCAAGTCGTTCAGCATAGATTTTCTAGCTCCTCGCCTCCACCTACTCCAGCTACCCTTTCCAGAACTTCATGAGATCGCTCAGTGACATCTGCGTCGTCCCCACCGTTCTCAAACTCACACCTCCAGTTGGTGGCGATGCAGGTATCTTATTCTCTCGACTTCACCGTAACCCACGGGTTCAAAAACTATCATCCTACCTCGACCACGTCCACGACCACGTCCACCTCGTGTACTCATGACTAAAATCTTGTCTAATTTAAAGAATTTTATGCATCAGTAATTATTCCACTGTTTAAAAAGCAAAGTCTTATGAATATTTAAAGAAGCTTTATTTTCGCAAGTCCACAGAGTCCTATCAGTTTCAGTTTCTAAGGTAATCCACTATTGCTAGTCATCCACTCACATCAACATCAAAATCACAAGCAATAGTAAGGGGTACTTACCTGGGCGGACTGGTGTCGGAGACTCGGTGCCATGCCTTTCAAACCATATTCTTTAAAACCAAAACTCTTAAAAACCAGAATTTAAAACATTTTGGGCCTCAGGCCCACAACCGAGCCTTTGAACTTGGCTCTGATACCACAATTGTAACACCACAAACCCGGTCAATACACCACGACTGAATCTGGTATGTTACAGGGAAGAATGTATTTGAGAGGTTTTAGGTTTAAGTTTAGGAGTTTGCTAAAATCATCTTGCTAAATTTGTACTTGAAGAAAATCTTGGGGATGACTGTTTTAAAACCGATGGTGCATTTGAAAACCCGATAATTTTGAAGACTTAATCAGATATGTAAGTAAAACAAGTTTATCTCGTTTAAAAATTCAATTAATCCTTGTTGTTGCTTAGAAACATTTTGACTTAGTACGTGAATGCATTCAAGTTGGAGAACATTTGAGTTTCATTTATCTTGAATTACTGTGATACTCGATGGTAAAGTTTAAAACATATCGCTTGTAGTTTGAAAACCTTATCTTTACATATTTTAGCCAAATTTTAACCCAATAAATTGTTAAGGCATATTTGAAATCCAATCTAAGCATGTAAATAACAAAACATAAGTTTAAAAGGCCTTTACAATCCAAATGAACCAAATGAAAACCACCAAATAAAGTACCAAGTTTAATCAATGCAACTCAATTTATCCATGGCATGGGCACCTCGAGTCCATCCCGGCTCCATGTCCGCGATCTATGTGTCACCTGAAATGATAAGGGAGAAGGTGAGTCGCAAGACTCAGTGCATAAATCCCTCTCTTGGTATATGCAACATGCTAACACACATCATAACAAAGCAATACAATTAATGCACCCGATCCTAACCATCCGTAACACCTTTGCTACCCCGTGTGGTACCAAACCACTGGTGGTGCCAAACCACCGTAACCCAAAGTCACGATATCCATAGATGTGGTGCCAAACCACCGTGACCCAAAGTCACGAAGATCCATCTGGGGCCAACCCACGGTGATACCAAATCACCAAAGCAACAATCCCAGATCTCAAAAGTAGGGCCAACCCACTGTGGCTAACCACGTGGACGAGTCGCTATGAGGTGCCAAACCTCCGTGTCCCAAAGACACAAGTGTGATACCAAATCACCGGTGACCGCAATACGAATCAAATGATGGGGCCAACCCATAGTGTGATACCAAATCACTAGCGCCAATCCCAGATAATCAACCGTGGGGCCAACCCATCGTGGTGCTAAGCCACTCGGACGAGACGCGAGGTGCTAAACCTCCGTGACCCAAAGTCACAATAATCAATCTGTGGTACCAAACCACTAGAGGTGCCAAACCTCCGTGTCCCAAAGACACGGATATCATATCCCCTCCTCTCATATCACCCAATAACATATCATACTAATGTAAATCGTGCAATCATGCTATCATGCTCACATGCTTAATATGACATCTCAAAATGCATACACCATAAATCATGATATCACATATCATCACAGATCTCGTAATGAAATGGACTTACTCGAATCCGTATCCATACCTCATTGGGTATTATATCACCAACCATACTGCTTCACTTACACAATCAAAGTTATTAACATATTACTCAAGAAGAAGGTGTGTTAGTTTACACACTGCTAGAACGCACGCCAATCCCAAAGAACCGGCCTAAATCCTCGATTATCTTGCTCCTAAAATCGCCAAACACAAGATTAATCACTTAAAACCGCTCGCCGTAATAGATAAACCAAAGGGTTAGCGTTTGAACCTTATTTTGCAAATGGTTTGGTTTCCTACCAAACCCGAACCAATAATGGTTCCTTCGATAATCGGCCTCCCCTAAAACACAAACCATTAGTCTCATAAGTCGTTGACTTAACAACTCTAAAGAAAACCATTTAAGCAACCTCTTACCACCACTTACCCAATGATTATCAGAGAAGGAAGTCTCTTCTTGCTTGCTTCCAAAATCCAAAGGCCCTATACGAAATCGATTACCAAAACCAAAGGTTAACTCCTTTCAACAAATGCCGAAATCGGCCCTTAAACAAACCCAAAATCGATAAAGCACAAGAGAGGGGAGAAATGGCCATTCGGCCAACCACTTACCTTCTACTAGACCGATTGAAACAAGAATCCAACAAGGTCAACACTCCTCTAATATTCGGCAATGAAGAACTATAAGGAGAGAAAAGATTCGGCTAGCACCCTTAACAAAAAGGAAAAGGAGATTCGGCCTTAAGAGAAACGGGAAGAACAAATGGTGACAAAAGGCTAAGGGGTTTTGGAAAATAAGAAAAATAAAATGATGAATGGAGGGGGTGCTTTCAGTTTAAAGAAAAAGAAAATGGAGGATGATGTTTTTGGAGAATGGAGTTTGGCAAGAGGATATTGAGAGAGGAAAAGAGAGTATGAGAGGAAGAGAAGCTAGTTTCGGCTCAATAGCAATGGAGAAAGCAAATGGAGAATGTAAGTTTCAAGACTAGCTTTAAGAGAAAGGAAATAAACGTATGAGAAGAAGGGATACTAGTTTGGTTTACCCCAAATGAAAATAAGAAGAAATGGAAAGAACATTCGCTACCAAGAACATCAAGAGAAAACAAAGTAAATTCGCAAGGGTAAGCTTGGACCTTAGTTTCCAAAAAAAGAATAAGAAAAGAAATGTTTGCTTGACACCAAAAGTGACCGAAGAAAACAAATGCACCAAAATTGCCTAATGAATTTTGGCATATCACTCCCCCACTACACCTACCAACCGGCCACTCCCTAAAATCTCTCAAAAAATCCGGCCACAACTCCCCCAAACACTCCAAACCACCCATTCAAACTAGTTTGAACTAGTCTCCCTCCTAACTTCACTCTCCACCCACCATTTGAACTTTTGACTTGGTCCAAGGCAGAGTTTGAACTGCCTACAACTCCTCCCCTCCATGCCGTCAAAATAGAAGCCAAAATAGAGCACTCAGCAGCTTGAACACGGACCTCTTCCCCTAAGTGGCGCCACACACAAAGCCTCAAGTGGCGCCTATCCTACCACTCCACCAAATTATTTGTTATGCTAAAATTCACCTAAAGATATTTATAAACCCCACTCATTCAGCTCCTCCCACCTAAGCCTAAAAGCAAAGATTTTTCCTACCACTCAAAGCTTACACCTAGCTTATAACTAAGCCCCAAAAACATCAAAACACAACAACATAGCAGGCCAAACACAACAATCCCTTCTAATCTCCTTGAAATCAAAACATCATCACCATCATCCTTTCGTTTTATACTAATTCTTTTCAATCGAAAATTCTCTCCATCTTCACTCTTTCCTAACGGTTTTAGATAATACAATGATTTTCAACTAATGTTTTTAAATATTTATCAAAATCTAATACTCTACAAATTTTAAACTCAGTAAACAATATTGTAGTTTTTCAACTCATTAAGGATTTAAGAATAGTTCGAATCATGTAACAAACCAAATCTAGTCTCAACGCATAGACCGGGTTTGGGTGTTACATTTAGTGGTATCGAGCCGCTTCAAAAACTCTACTGTGGTTTGGGTTCAAAAATAATTTTGTATGAAAATGCTCAATGGTATTTTAAAGATCAAGATGGCACCACAAGCATCCCAGCAACAAGTCAAGTAAGTATATATCGCTTAAATGATTACTATGATATGATCATAGGAATACTCTAGAACTTCTAGTTTTAGATGTGAAAACTCAGAGATTGAGACTATAGGACACGCTAAGAAAAACAACTTTATATCTCAAATCTCATAAAATATCGTTAATAAACACCAAACAAAATTTCGATTCATAAAACTTGTAATCGATAAACGAACAAGCAATCATGAGTACAAGAGGACGTGGTCGTGGACGCGAGACGTGGGCGTAGAGGCCGAGGTGCTACTACCAAGCACCAAATCATATGCCGAAGTGGGCCGACCTGCGTCAATAGAAAGTGAGACCGGATCACGCGATCACATGGAAGAAGATCATGCATTGACTCAAGCAATGCTACGAGTCTTGGAAAGGGTCATTGAACTAGAATTGGGCCAACAACTCGTGGGTCAATTTCAGAGCGACTTAAGGCGTAATAATGCGAAGTTTTCAGAGGAGTCTCGTGTAGCTCCAAATGTGGCCGAATCATCGCTCAAGTCGTGGAACGGATTATGGATGATATGGAATGCACTACCGAGCAAAAACCGAGAGGGTCAGATCCTTATTGAGAGATGAGGCGACAAGGTGGCTCACCGCTCGAGAGGGCACTGCCAAGCCCGATTAATCGGGAATTCTTTAAAGTCGCCCAAGGAAAATACGTCGAACGAGCTATGTAGATGCCCAAGGAAGGAATTCTCAATCTTGTCCAAGGAAGTAAGACCGTGGCAAGATATGAAGTCGAAGTTTTACGTCGAGCCGTTATGCCTTGGACAATTGTAGCAACAGATCATGAACGCTGTGTACGCTTCGAGGATGGACTTAATGATGAGTGAGGGTTCCGATTGCTCCGCAAGTTAGTTAGAAATTTTCGACTCTTGTGGAGAAGGCCAAAATAGCCAAGAGGCTAAGAACTCAGCACGCGAACCGAGAAAGATCCCAAACAAGAGAGAGACACAACATGCGTTCTTCCAAGAGATTCGGAAGAAACCCCAAATGATGAATCAGTTCAAAGCGTAACCCCGTGAGCAAATAATCAAGTCGAGATTGCACCGAGTGTGGGAAAAGGCATTTTGGGAATGCCGAGGAAAACGGTGCATGCTACAAATGCGGTTCAATGGAACATCAAGACAAAAGTTGTCCTCGACGAATGGATACGACTCAAACAAAGCCATAATAAAATAGCCCCTAACCCGAGATATTACACATACGCTATGCATCCTAGCAGAAACAAGTTATATCGAGATCTTCATGAGCTATACTGGTGGCCAGGACTGAAATGCGAAGTTACTAATTTTGTGGGTAAGTGCTTGACGTGCCAGCAAGTTAAAGCTGAGCATCAACTGCCTTCAGGGTTACTGCAGCTAGTTAAGATACCACGTTGGAAGTGGGAGATAGTAACCACAGATTTTGTGAGTGGGCTGCCCTTAACTTCTATACAAAGAATTCGGTATGGGTTATTGTAAATCGATTGGCTAAATCTGCCCATTTTATACCAGTCCATACCGATTACTCATTGTAGAAGCTGGCAAAGTTGTATGTGGCTGAGATTGTGAGACTGCATGGGGTACTGGTTTCTATTATATCTAATAGAGACCCTTGATTCACATCTCAGTTCTTGAAGAAGTTACATGAGGCTTTGGGCACTAGGTTGGATTTTAGTACTGCGTTCCATCCTCAGATAGATGGTCAGTCAGAGAGGGTGATTCAGATACTGCATGACATGCTAAGAAGTTGTGTAATTGATTTTCGAGGCAGCTGGGAAGACTATCTACCGTTAACAGAGTTTGCGTATAATAACAACTATCAGTCCAGTATTCAAATGGCACCGAGCAAGGTGTTAAATTGTTGTAGGTGTCATATTCCTACCTGTTTGACTGAGCTGGGCGAGCGGTAAGTTTTGGGGCCAGAGTTAGTTTTTGATACCAAAGAAAAGGTAAAACTGATTCGAGACCTATTGAAGAAAGTATCTGATAAGAAGAAGTCTTACGCAGATCTTAAACACCAAGAGATTCAGTATTCTGTAGGGGACTTTGTATTTCTTAAGGTCTCTCCATGGAAAAAGATACTGTGGTTTGGGCAAAAGGGTAAGCTTAGCCTTAGGTTCATTAGGCCTTACTGAATACTGAAGCGTGTGGGACAGGTTGCCTATCAACTGGAGTTGCCTATCAACTGGAGTTGCCTCCAGAGTTAGACTGGATTCATGATGTGTTCCACGTCTCCATGCTGAGGTGTTATCGCTCTAATCCCACACATATAGTACTAGTCAAGGAGATCGAAGTTAGGCCAGATCTGACCTTCGAGGAATAACTAGTACAGATATTTGACCGTGAGGTTAAGGTACTAAGGAAGAAATCACGGTACCGAGAAAGCCACTTGGGAACCTGAGGAGGCGATACGACAACAATACCCTCACCTATTCTGACCAGGTAAATTTCGAGGCTAAAATTTCTTTTAGGGGGTAGAGTTGTAATGCCCCAAAAATATAGGGTCTTTAATTTTGCATGTTCTGACACAAAAAGCTTGTTTGCTCTAATGGCTAAGTGATTTGGGTGTGTATAGGGGTGTGTGAGAAACCTGGGTTCAAGTCTTGACTTTTGCAGAATTTTTAGTTTTTCTTTTAAATGAACCTAGACACTGGCACTTAGGCCTTATTAGTTATAATGCTTTTTTATGGCACAAAAAGAGCTTGTGGTGTAGTGGCAAGGTGGCGTGTGGTATAACTGAGAGATCTAAGGTTCAAGTCCTGTGTTGCACAATGGAGTGTTTATTTTTCTGTTTGAGTTATGCAGGTTGAAGAGTTGGATTGAAACTCTGTAAGGTGAAGTTTGAATTGGTCTTGGATGGATTCGTGGAGAGATAGTAAGAGCAAATCATGGAGAGGAGTATGGAGAGAATCAAGGAAGTTGAGGTGTGTAGGGAGTGTTGGTGTCGAATTGGTCTAGGGAAGCCTAGGAATTTCGGTTGTAGGCATTTTTCCTTGTTTTAGTTTTGTGGGGTTGTGAAAGAAGAGTGTTGTATTTTTCTTTTGTGATTTTTACCATTCGAGAATTCTTTCGGGCTTTGCGTTTTAGTTATTAAGGTGACCAAAATTACTTCTACTATCTCCCTTCACATTTCCCGAATAGGTAACTTTCCTTTTGGTCTCATTTTCCTTTCTTTGCTGATCCTCTACTCTCCTAATAGTGCCGAATGCACTCCTCTTCTCTCCCCTCCATTCTTTTATTTTCTCTAAAAGCCGAACCTACTTTCCATCTTCTTCTTCTCTGCTCCCCACTCTCTCCCCATCTTAGCCGATTTTCTTCAAGGCTCTTTTATGTATTTTCAGTTGCCATCTTTTCCCTATTGTGCTTGGCTGAATTCTAAGCTATTCTAACTGACTTCATCATCATCAATTTCGGTAAGCCTTTCAACTTTCCAAGCAAGCTATTCGTTAGAACTATGTTTTAAGTCACTCTTATTTATATGTATGTGGAGGCGCTCCAAATCTTCCCATCACCAACCGTTTGATCATTGGGATAATCATCAAGAGTGTGGAATCGTGTCTTGGACAACAATCTTAGAAGAGTAGGTCATATTCCATACAATCGGGGTAGATGATGGTTGATTAAGTGTGGTTTAAGTTCTTGAAAATATTTTTTATTGAAGGGCTGATCGAATAATCGAATCAATGTAGGTTGGGCCAAGAGATGTGTCGCTAGCTTTCGTGAAAAAGGTGTGTAATCACACTATCTCCTCTATGAATCGGCGAAAGTAGAAAAGCCAAAACCTCAGTGTAACACCCCTTACCCATATTCAACTCCGGAATAGGGTACGAGGTATTACCAAAACATATAAACTTGAAAAAGTATTAAACTGAGTCATAAAATTTCATCCAAGTTATACAAAATGAACTGCTAAATATTAAAAGCCAAATTTTAGGCCAAACCAATTATGACATATACAAATGACTAAGTCTCCTATACATGTCATAAACTTAAGAGGTTTGTATTCACTTTTACCCCATGATGATAGCTTGATAGTGTGATTACATCTCCACGATCTCCAACTGGAGTTAGCATATAACCCTATAAGATATGGGAAATGAAGCGAAGTAAGCTACAAAGCTTAGTAAGTAAGTATGTAAATAATAAGTGATTTATTAGCAGGCTTTTATAAATCTTCACAATATGTTCTCAAGATAATACAAACATAATTGAACATAGTTCCACTATTTACTCATGTTCATCTCAAGCTGTCTACTCGAGTCACGATCACTAAATTATTTATATCTAGAGCTACGGAACTTCAAATTAAGATCCGTTAATTTTCAATGAAACTAGACTCACATATATTCTTACCACAAAATTTCTAGAATTTTTGATTTAGCTAATCAATACAATTAATTCATTAAAGATTCTTCTATTATACTATTTGACTATTCTGACCTCTCTTCACTACGAATCAATTTTCTCCTTGTACAGAGTTAATATGACCTTATAATTTAGTTCATTTGAAAGTATACTCATTCAAAATTTCAGGCATATAAATTATATCCCACAATTCTTTTGTAAAATTTTTATTGATTTTTCCAAGGAAGAATAGGGGATCACGTAATCATTCTAAACCAGTCTCACAGAAATCCAAATATCTCAAAATATACGAATCATTTATTTGCTATGTTTGTTTTATATGAAAATAGACTCAGTAACCTTTAACTCAATATCTCATAAAACTTATAATTCAATCTATACTATTTTTAGTGATTTTTTAAACTCATGTCACTGCTGCTGTCCAAACAGTTTTATTGTAAATTTTTGCTCTCTCTTTCACTTTAGTTGTGTTCATCACTTGTTTATACCAACCTTTTCCAATTTCCAATTACATATCGAACATATTGTTCATACGTACATTTACCACATTTCTCAATTGGTCACATTCACACTTGCATTTATTCATAACATGATTGCACCAATCATCATTAGTAAATTATCTCGTTGAACCCCTTCAAAAAACGCCTGATACTTGGTGGTCTCAGCACATAGCTCCACCTACACATAATTTGGGTTTCTTGTGCAAATGGTGAAGGTCCCTTATCACCATGTGACCTAGCCATTCCATCTCGTAGCTTTCTTGTCTACATGGTGCCCAACACTACGAACCACTCATGTGATCTAGCCATTCATAACCCGTAACTTTCTTGTACACATGGTATACACATAGTATTACACATGTGACCTAGTTACATATGAAATTATTATCCCGTAGCTTTCTTGCGCACATGGTGAAAGTCCCTTATCATCCATGTGGCCTAGCTACATATCAAATTTTACCATCTAGTAGCTTTCTTGTGCACACGGTGAAGGTCCCTTATCACTCGTGTGACCTAGCTACATATTGTCTGTATCTCTCGATTTTTCGAAGGTTCAATCGAGAATTTCCCATTCCATTCATTTTCATATTTTAGTTATCACCCAATGATTTCCATAATGTCGAGCAAAATAATTATTGTACAAGTAAAATAAATGCATTATTTACATATAAACTTTCTTGTCAAAATCTCGTCAGGTACAATCGTGTAGCAACTCATACAACCCATGTAATATTAATTTAACATTCAACTCCTATAACATTAATTTGCCATTCAATTTCACATGACACAACAAACATCACATTTTCCATACCATACATTCCATCCATCAACTTCTCCTAAACATATTAAATCATACAATTTATGACATATCAATAGAAAATTATAATTCAAGCATGGTATTGCATTATTATTAACACACGAACTTACCTCGAATGCTGAAACGGTCATTTTACCAACTTTTTTCAATTTTTCGATTTTCCTCCAATTTTAGGTCCAAATCTCATTTTTCGGGGTCTAAAACATCATATTTCACTTATTTAATTAATATACTACTCAAAACAGTCCCTAACTCAAACTTTGGAAAAATTACAATTTTGCCCCTAAACTTTTTCATAATTACAATTTTTCCTCTAGGCTCAAAAATTAAACTTCATCCCTTATTCTTATGTTTTATAACATTCTAAACATTTTTTCCTTCTATAGCAACATCAAATTCTCACTCTAACATGTACTTATGAACATTAGGTATTTTTACCGATTATGTCATTTTACTCGTTTTCACGTAAAATCGCTTAGCAAAAGTTATTTAACATAATTTCAGCCTTCATATTCTATCATAAAATATCAAAATAAACAGATTTCACCTATGAGTATTTTTCAAAATATGAACCCTAGGTTAAATTATTGCTAGAATAAGTTAAACTAAGTTATCGGGATTCCAAAAACGTAAAAAACATTAAAAATGGGGCTTGGAATCACTTACTATGGAGCTTGGAAGCTGGAAACAAACCCTAGCTATAAATAACCCTTGTAATTTCGTCCTAATGAAGAAGATGGACATATTTGGCATTTAAATTTTTTTAATTCATTTAATTCACTAAATTACCAAAATGCCCCTTAAAAAATATTTTGAAACATACCCATCCATGTCCATTTTTATCCACCAACTTAACCAATGGTATAATTATCATTTAAGGACCTCCAATTTAAAATTTCATAACAATTGGACACCTCTAACATGTAGAACTCAACTTTTGCACTTTTTACAATTTAGTCCTTTTGACTAAATTGAGTGCCAAAACGTCAAAATTTTCGAACAAAATTTTCACGACATCTTTCCGTGAAATTATAGACCATAAAATATAATAAAAATAAATTTTCTTACGTCAAATTTGTCGTCCTGAAACCACTGTTCCGACTAGGCCTTAATTTGGAATGTTACATTTCTTCCCCCCTTTTAGGATTTTCGTCCTCGAAAATCTTACCAGAAGAGTGGTTTAGTATCTTCTCTTAATTTCCAACATCACTAAATAATCTCTTTTAAGACGATACTTTCAGAAACACTCTATCATCGATCTGAATTCTAATAGAACTCACTGAATTCTGTCAAACAAAGAATCGATACATATTGAACTTATTATGCTAATTCAATCAAACGTTCGAAAACAACCCACTAGCATTTTTCTTGGCTTCCCACAGATCAATCGATAATCACTCACAATCTTTCAATAGCATAATTCATAACCACTGTCTTAAACTCAAATTTTGTTTTGCAATCAGATATATTAAACTCTCGAAACTAGGAAACATATGAAAATCCTCGTTAAACAAACAATGTCATCAAAATTTTCAATACAAAATGATAATAACCATCTCTAAATCACTAGTCGAATAGTTCTTTTTAATGTGACATTAACTGTATGAAAACATGAACCATCACTTTATATTCTAGCAATAAAACTCATTCTAATCCGTTCACTAGTGCATCACTCAAAAAAAAAAAATCATAAACTCATTACTCAATTCCAACTGAACTCAAAACTAGAGCTTCGGTTAATAATACCTTCAATTGCTTTAACTTTGTTAGTATACCAAGGCCATTCAAACTTTCAAAAATATGATAACTTTTCCAATCAGATCAACTTTAACTTATAATAACATCACCCAGTTAGAATAATCCAATAAGCATATCTCTGTATTATGCTTTCTAAAATATAATTTCTTTATTCCGACTATCCGTCTTCATACTCGTGAATACACAAAATTTATTCTCTTAGTTGAGGCATGTTTAAATATACATAACTCAAATCATATCTCAACAAATCAGTTCACTCATATAAAAACAACTGAGTTGATTTCAGCTATCAAATAATAACATATCAATATACTCTTTTCTTTATGCTGAGGATACAACTCAAATATACAATCTTTCAAAATTATTTTAGCATGCAAATCAATGATCTTTTAAACCGTATTAGCTCGAGGAAATAGATATCCTGATTGAACTCATTAACTTTAATCAAACTTACCTAAGGATAGAAAAACTGCTATATAATTTAAACTTGTGTTCTTACCATTTATACCATTGCCAATATCAATTTCTTCCACGAAAATTTGAGAAAACTTGATACCAAAATCACCACATTCCTATTATCGAATCTAGAAATACAATCATACCAAACATAGCCATCATAAACCAAAGAACATACTTTAAGGATGAGCCATATTCGATAATTTGCACAATAAGGGCGATAAGAAAACCCTAAATATGATACCATTCCAGAAGTTTGAGAACATAACTCACAAGAAAATAACAGAGATCTTGATGATTCCTCAGAGAAACCCAGCAGAAAAACAATGCTTACCGACTCTGGACTTCTATCATAACAGAGATAATATATTCCCCGTATATATAAAACAAAACCATAATCAGTCGAAATATAAGAATAGTCTCACAAAATTTTTACCATCGACTTCATTCCAACATATTTAAATAGAATTCCGAAGAGATAAAGAAATACCAATCATAAACCGACCAGACCAACAGGGCATTCGTCTAACATCATAGTTAGCTTCACACAACGTAAGAACTCCATCAGAAACTGAACAATCACACACATATCTCTGACAATAAGAGAATATATAAAATACACAAAAAAGATCATATTTATTTCAACTGTAACTGTCATACACACAGGCATCTTTACTACTTAAATATCATTTCTTTGATTAATTTTGTCATCATAAACCCCGTATTATTCCACTCACTAACGAAAATCAATTCGGGAAAAATTTCAGCAAGCACATACTTTAGACATCATATCTGAATAAGTCGATTAGCCGAGACTAACTTCTCCTTTATCCGTGACATTGCATAATCTGTATAATCTTTAAAACATTCTAATGTCCTTCCAAAATTGTCTCTACTTTCCAAACTATTCTTATCCCTATATACATTTAGTAAGTATTTCACCACTAAACTTTTTAGTTTCACATTTATGGACTTATTCTGTAACACCCCAAACCCGGCCCAAACACCACAACTGGATCTGGTATGTCACTAAGAAAATTTAATAAAACATGTCACATTTTTTGAAAACATTTTCCTTGAGTTTAACCTTTTATTCAGGAAAAATTAATAATTTGATAATTTAAATAAGATATAAATTTTATCATTATTTTATGAATTAAAATCAAAATTTAAGTACATGCCTTAGTTTAATTAAAACATAAAATTTTAAACGTCTAATAATAATAAAAGCCCAAAATTAAAACTGAAACGAAATATAAAGCTAACGGCCCGTTGCCTTATTACAATAAAATTTAAATCCCATTAAATAAAAATATAAATAATAAACTAAAGTCTTTTTGCCGAATCCAAATGCTCTTTTGCATGGCCACCTTGTGCTCCTCTCTAGCCCGGTCCAAAGCACTAGGTGCTACCTAAAAAAAATGTGAAATAATAGGTTGAGTCGCGAGACTCAGTGTGCAACCCTCATGCACCATTAGATTTGGGCCTTAGTCCCACAGAACAGAATAACAGATTAATATATATAACAAAAATTATGCAAAGCCCAACCCAAATCCTGGGTTTCCATCCGCGACACGCCACCCGTACCAGCCATTCACACCATTAGGGATTTCTACAATCAACCCACACCGCTACACACCATCAGATCATGGCAAAAACCCACTACAACAGATCATGGCATAAGTCACTATAACAAATCATGGCATAAGCCACTACAACAGATCATGGCATAAGCCACTACAATAGATCATGGCATAAGCCACTACAGCAGAACACTTCCCCTTTCATTAATCACCCAACCCCGTGCAATCACAGAAACAAGCATACATGTCTATCACATCAAATCAACAGAACCATTCACTTTAGAATGACAAAGATCACTAACCTGGTGATTCACCTTTACCCTCTTTGGGTTTCAACTGTTATGCTAGGATTTTGGCATTTAACAAAATTTAATAGATTTATAACCATATTATAACATGCAATCTAAATGGTGTGGAAGTGTTACACACCTGATAAATACGTAGGACTACCCTCTACGTCTATACCCTCGCTAATTAGATCTACTACCCTTTTGTCTACAACCTTGCTTAAAAGCCGGAAGAACGCAAGGATAAGGCCTCTCCTATATTCGGCCAAGGTTAGTGCTTTACCCGATTTATACATTTAAATTAATAGATCTCCTTACCTTAAAATCCTGAAAGTAATTCGACTCGAGTGCTCTGAACTCTGGCTTAGAAATCTAAGCGATTGGACCCCCTTCAAATCCCGGAATGCCGCAAATGAGAGAAAACACCCGATTAGTTAACCATATAGCCATTTGGCTAAGATCTCTAAAAGCTAGAAAAAGATTGAAATCTCAAGAATCGACACTTACCTATACAAATGGTTTCGGCTACTCCTTGCAGGAAGATTCGGCAATCACAGCAGAAGATCGAAGCGTAGAGGATTAGAGATCTAAGAATTTTGGCTTTTAAGAAAATCCCAAAAGATGAACTGATGCTCTTTCACCTTTTAGAAGGTCTGAGTAAAGTGTTTCGGCTTTGGCTTAGAAAGAAAATAAAAAGAAATCAAGGAAAGGCTTAAAGATTTTGGCTGCAAGAACAAACAATAACGTAGTTTCGGCTTTTAGTGAATGGGAGAAGAATAACAATGGGGATCAAAAGTGTAACACCCTAAAAATCTGAGTATTATTATATTACATGAATTGGTGTTTAGATTTTTTTTTAAGTGCTTATTGAAGTCCTAAAGAGGAGTATAGCATAATTTGGATAAGGAATAAAATTTATTAATTAAGAAATTATTGAAGAGAAGCAAATGTCATTAAGACTTAAGTTAAATTAAGTGTTAATGAGTGTCATAAGTTGAGTATATGGCATGGTGGAGTTGGCGCATGGGTTTTAGCAAGAGGGAAGAGGTTCGAATCCCTTGTTTAGCTTTTAGGTAAATTTTGTTTTAATTTTTATGCACATCCATAGCAAGTGTCGGCCAAGGACAATTAAGGTAAGAGTTGACGATATTATTTTTGGTTAGTGTATCAAATGATTATGGAAATAGAAAATATATGGCATGGAATCAAATACTTAAGGAAAGATAGGGGGAACATAAGGCACATATCAAGGGGAAATTTTGGAAACAAATCATGGCCAATTGACCATGTGTTGGACGGCAATTTGGTATAGGGATGGAGCCTAATTTTTGAGTTAGTTTTGGCTAAGAATTTCTTTTCTCTCTTTGGTCATTCCTTGCACTTTGTGCAGAATTTTTATTTCCTCTCCTTTCAACTTTCATCCGTCGAATTTTGTAATTGGTAAAGCCAAAGTCTTTTGACCATTTGGTCACTTTTATTCATCTTGTGAATTTTCTTTTGTATTTCTCCTTGTCAAATCAACCATACCAAAACCATTCTCTTTCTTTTTCTTTTTGCCATGGTGAATGCACTAACTCCTAAAATCAATCTTTTCTTCTCTTCTCTTTGAAATCAAACTACCCCATCACCATCTCTTTTCATATTTTAATTCTTTCAATCAAAGTTTCTCCATCAAACACTCTCTTGGCGAATGCTAGAGTGCCATAACCAATTTATTTTCTCTTTCTTTGGTTGCATAGCCAATTCTCCAACTCTCACAAACACCTCTCTCAACCCTTTCTTTTCAATCGTGGAAATAGGTAAGGAATTCTTTTCATTTTGATTTATTATTAGTGTCATGGCCGAATATCATTGGTATTATGAGGGCTTTTTGGATCGATATAATGTTCATTCTAATAACGCTTTCTTTCATTATTATTTAGTGCAATAACGGAAGATCGGAACTTAAGTGATCGGAGAATCGTAGAAACGTTGGAAACGTTTTATTGTGGTAAGGAAATCCTATTCTTTAAAGCCTTTAGTACTGTTTGATATTATTTTAGATCTAACTAATATTCCTTTGATCGTGAAGACTTTCAATATAGGGAAGAAAAGGGTGGTGGTTAGTCACGTTAAGAGGGGCGGATCCGTAAATCCCCCATTCAAACGAAGAGTGGTTTCGGCAGTCCAGGATTTTCCACCGGGTTACGGACCATCTTCCGAAGGAAGTCCATTATTTGAAGTGGTACGAACTTCCGAGCCATTATACGTTGGTGGATTCTCGGCGGCGAACGAATCAATAAACGAGGAGAAGTCGAAAATCGAAGTGATTCAAAATCAAGAGGGTAAGATTTTGGATCTATTATCGATTAAGAAAATTTTTACGAAATAGTAATCTAACGGATCGAAATATGTTTAGGTGCCGAGGAATGAGAAGGATTAGTACTCACGGCATCGAGGTGTGTAACTTCACACTATTTCTCGGTTGGATGTCAATTTCGGTATGAAAGTAAAAATCGTAAAAAACGACTAGATCGGTAAAAACTTAAAAATTGATATTTTGACGAAAATAAGAAAAAAAATGACTAAATCGCAAAAATTACGAAAATGCCCTCGATAAATTACTAGTTATTATGTAAATTGTATGTTTCGATAAATTGGGCCAAAATACTCTAGTTCGATAAATTGGGCCAAAATACTCTAGTTCGATAAATTGGGCCAAAATACTCTAGTTCAAAAATTGGTTCAAAATAAAATACTCTAGTTCAAAAATTGGGTCAAAATACTCTAGTTCGATAAATTGGGCCAAATTACTCTAGTTCGATAAAGTGGGTCAAAATACTCTAGTTTGATAAATGGGCCAAAGTCCACTAAAGCGCTAAATGAGCAAATTGCTAAATTATTTTATGGGCCAATGAAATGTTTAATGATAAACCCACCATTGTTATGAATTAAATAAAAGAAATTATTATATGATTATATTTTGTTATATACGCACGATTGCATGGGGTGGGGTATATGAAGAGAAGAATGGCCATTGCCAAAAATCTAGTTCGGTGGCCTTGCCACAATTTTGGCTTATTGCCTCTAGTTCGGTGGCTCGCCACAATTATGGCTTATGCCTCTAGTTCGGTGGCCTTGCCACAAATAATCAAATGGCTCATTGCCTCTAGTTCGGTGGCTCGCCACAAATATGGCTTATCGCCTCTAGTTCGGTGGCTTTGCAACAATCATAAAAAGGCTTAATGCCTACGATTGGTGTGTTGGCGGGTGGGTTGACTTGATCCCCACAGTGTGATGGTTGGTACGGGGTGTTAGCGGATGGATATTAGGTTTGGTTGGGAAATTCATTTTACATGCATCTTTAAATTATTTTATTTTATAATATATTGAATTTCGAAATTGGGCTCAAGCCCGCATAATATCTTGACGATCGGCCCAAGAATGGTGGTAAGTGAGTTACACATCGAGTTCTAAGTAACTCACCCCTTTTAATTTTTCCATCTCGTAATGGAAATTGATGTGGACTTGGGTGAGGATGACTTCGTGGAGGCCATCTTGCAAAATATGGGTTATAAAACTCGAACTTTTTAATAATTATTTTTACTATTTTGGGATGTTGTAATAATGGCCTCTATAAATAATTTATGGATTTTATGTGTGTTTGCTTTTAAACTATACTTTGGATTTTTTTAAATATGGGTTATGATTATATGATGTTTTATTAAAATAAATTTGGGCTTTCAAGTATATGAAATTCATTTATAAAATTTATTATTGTTAACTCTTTAATAAATTACCTAAAGGTTTTTGATAATAAAATAATGTTTTTCAACCGATATTTTTCTAAAATTTATCAAATTCAAATACTCTTCTATTTTTATTAAAATCAAAACTTATATTGTAGTTTTCAACTTATTGCAAAATTTAAAATAGTTCGATTCATGTAACAAACCAAATCTAGTCTCAATGCATAGACCGGGTTTGGGGTGTTACATTTAGTGGTATCAGAGCCAGTTTCAAAAACTCGACTGTAGTTTGGGTTCGTAAATAATTTCTATATGAAATTGTACAATTATATTTTAAAGATCAAGATGGCACCACAAGCATCCAAGAACAAGTCAAGTAAGTATTTACTACTTAATGATTACTATGATATGATCATAGGAACACTCTAGAACTTCTAGTTTTAGATGTGAAAATTGTAGAGATTAAGACTATAGGACATGTTGCGAAAACAACTTTATATCTCAAATCTCATAAAATACCGTTAATAAACACCAAAACAAATTTTCGATCCATAAAACTTGTAATCGATAAAAACGAACAAGCTATCATGAGCACTAGAGGACGTGGTCGTGGGCGCCAGAGAGGCGTGGCCGTGGTAGAGGCCGAGGTGCTACGATCAAGCACCAAATCATATGTTAGGAAGTAGACGCACTGCGTCAATTGAAAGTGAGACGGATCACGTGATCACATGGAAGAAGATAATGCATTGACTCAAGCAATGTCTGCGAGTCTTGGAAAGGGTCATTGGAGCTAGAATTGGGCCAACAACTCGTGGGTCAATCTCGAGCGACTTAAGTCAAATAATGCGAAATTTTAGAGGAGTCTCGTGTAGCTCGAATGTAGTGAATCTTGGCTCAAGTCGTGGAACGGATTATGGATGATATGGAATGCACGGTGAGCAAAACCGAGAGGAGTCAGATCCTTATTGAGAGATGAGGCGTGTCGGTGGTGGCTCACCGCTTTGAGAAGGCAATCTTGTCGCACCGATTGATTGGGAATTCTTTAAAGTCGCATTCCAAGGAAAATACGTTGGAGCGAAAGTTATGTAGATGCTCAAGGAAAGAATTTCAATCTTGTCCAAGGAAGTAAGACCGTGGCAAGATATGAAGTGAAGTTTTACGTCCGAGCCACTATGCCCGACAATTGTAGTAATGATCACGAACGTTGTGTACGCTTCAAGATGGACTTAATGATGAGTGAGGGTTCCGATTGCTCATGACAAGTTAGAAATTTTTCACTCACGTGGAGAAGGCCAAAATAGTCAAGAGGCTAAGAATTGAGAATGGCGTAATCGAGAAAGATTTTGAAACAAGAGAGACACAAAGATCGGTTCTTCAAAGAGATTTCATAAGAAACCTCGGAATGATGAATCGATTCAAGGTAGAACCCAAAGAGCAAATAATCGAGTCGAGATTGCACCGAGTGTGGGAAAAGACATTTTGGAGAATGTTAGAGGAAAACAGTAGCATGCTACAAATGCGGTTCAATGGATCATCAAGACAAAATTGTCCTCGACGCTTGGATACAACTCAAGAAGTCCGTAATAATGATGCACTGTTACGGCCAGGTAATCAAGAGCCACCGAGGGTCGTGGACCAGTCGTGGTGGTAATGGGGCTGGTCGTGGTCAAGGTGCACCGGTCGAGGCAATGGTCCGAGAGGAAATGCGATGCAAGATACCTGGATCGGTCTATGCGCTTAGACGCCATGAGGACGACAATGCACTAGATGTGATAACCGGTACGTTCTTCATTTTTGATGTACCCGTTATTGCCTTAATAGATATTGGCTCTACCCATTCATATGTAGCTAGTGCCATATCTGGAAACCTGAATTTAGAATCTGAAATTACCGATAGTGAGATGACAGTAATTAGTCCTTTAGGACAGTCGGTAATTATTAATAAAATATTTAAAGACGTGCCCTTGAAAATCCAAGAGGAGGTATTCTTAGCAAACTTGATGGAACTACCTTTCGGCGAGTTCGATCTCATTCGGGCATGAATTGGTGGTCAAACATCGAAGCAATTGGATTGTCTTTGAAAAATGAATGTCGATAAGAACCTCGGATGATAAGGAAGTCATAATGATTGGTGAGCGAAGGAACTATCGGCAAATGTGGTATCTGCATTAAAGGCAGAGAAGTTGGTGCGGAAAGGATATGGTGCATTCCTAGCCTTTATCGTGCTTTGGATGCTAAAGAGTTATCTCGTGAATGATGTGAGGATGGTGAAAGAATTTCTGATGTATTTCCAAGAACTTCCCGGTATACCTTGGATCGGAAGTGGAATTTGGCATTGAGCTTTTGCACGGGACGACTCCGTGTCCATTGCTCCTTATAGAATGGCACCGAAGGAGTTGGTGAGCTCAAAGCTCAAATTCAAGAATTGCCGGATCGGGATTTATTCGACCAAGTGTGTCTCCGTGGGAGCACCGCTTTGTTCGTCAAGAAGAAGGATGGATCGATGCGTATGTGCATTGACTACAGACAGTTGAATAAATTGACGATCAAGAATCGGTATCCTCTGCCAAGAATTGACGACCTGTTTGATCAATTAAAAGGAGCTTCAGTTTTCTCCAAAATTGATTTAAGGTCGGGTTATCACCAGCTCAAGGTGAAAGAAACGGACATCTATAAGACGGCATTTCGGACACGTTACGGACACTATGAGTTTGTAGTGATGCCGTTTGGACTAACCAATGCACCAGCTGCATTTATGGACATGATGAACCGAGTCTTTCAACCATATTTAGACCGGTTTGTGGTAGTGTTCATAGATGATATATTGGTTTATTCGAGAAATGATGAGGAACATGACCAGCATTTGCGAATAGTATTGCAACTACTGCGTGATAAGCAATTGTATGCCAAATTTAGTAAATGCGAATTTTGGCTAAAGGAAGTGACTTTCCTTGGTCATGTAGTATCACCAAGGAATAAGGGTGGATCCTCGAAAATTGAGGCTATTCGGATTGGAAACCACCAACATCGGTAGCTAAAATTTGGAGTTTCTTGGGTTTGGTGGATACTATAGACATTTTGTAGAGGGTTTTTGTTGATTGTCGCACCCTAACTAAACTATTGCGAAAGGGAGCTCCGTATATTTGGACTGAAAAGTAGCAAGAGAGTTTCGAGAAATTGAAGAAAATCGACTAAGCTCCAGCTTTGATTCATTTGGAGGTCGGAAAAGAATTTATTGTTTATTGTGATGCGTCTCACACGTGTCAGGTTGTGTGTTGATGCAAAATGGAAAGGTGGTGGCCTATGCTTCTCGTCAATTGAGACCACATGAAGTAAACTACCCTACCCATGATTTGGAGTTAGCTGCCGTTGTCTTTGCTCTAAAGATTTGGAGGCACTATCTCTATGGTAAGAAGTCAATAATCTACATGGATCACAAGAGTCTTAAATACCTCCTTACCCAAAAGGAGTTAAATTTGAGACAAAGAAGATGGGTAGAATTATTAAAAGATTATGATTTCTCAATCGAATACCATCCGGGAAAGGCTAACGTGGTAGCTGACGCGTTAAGTCGTAAGACAGTATCTGATTTGAGAGCATTGTTTGCCCATTTGAGTCTGTACGAGGATGGCAGTTTGTTAGCAGAACTTCAGGTGAAGCCTCTGTGGCTGGGACAAATTAAGGAAAAATAGACATCAGATGAGAAGTTGGGACCTTTACTTCAACAAGTTGAAAATAGTGAAATTGAGGATTTTGGAATAAACACGGAGGGTGTGTGGTGCTTTCGAGGAAGAGTATGTATGCCTAAGGATTCAGATCTGAGGCAAATGATTCTACGGGAGGCGCATAGTAGCCCTTATGCTATGCATCCGGAGGAAATAAGATGTATCGAGATCTCCGTGAATGATATTGGTGGCGTGGTTGAAGAGTGAGATTACGAGTTTGTGGGAAAATGCTTGACTTGTCAACAAGTGAAGGCAGAACATCAATTACCGTCTGGATTGTTACAACTGATAAAGATTCCTCTTTGGAAATGGGAGCGGATAACTATGGATTTTGTTAGTGGGTTACCTTTAACACCTACTAAGAAAAATTCTGTGTGGGTAATTGTTGATCGGTTGTCTAAGACTGCTCATTTCCTGCCTGTTTGTACGGATTATTCATTACAGAAGTTGGAGAAATTGTACGTATCTGAAATTGTGAGGTTGCATGGGGTACCTGTATCTATTATATCGGATAGGGACCCTAGGTTTACATCACGATTCTGGAAAGCTCGCATGAAGCCTTGGGAACAAAGTTGAATTTCAAGACGGCTTTTCATCCTCAATCGATGGTCGATCGGAGAGAGTAATCCGAGATATTGGAAGATATGTTAAGGGATGTGTAATCGACTTGAGGGGTAGTTGGGAAGATTATATACCACCGCGTAATTCACGATAACAACAAATTTATCGCCTAGCATTCGGATGGCACCTTACGAGGCATTGTATGGTCGTAAGTGTCGTTCTCCTATTTGTTGGACCGAGTTGGGCGAAAAGATGATGTTAGGTCCCGAGATGATATCTCGAGATGAGGATAAGGTAAAAGTTATTCGAGCACGGTTGAAAGAAGCCTCGAGATGACGTAAGTCGATGCGACGACTGAAGCGAAGAGATATCGAGTATGATGTGGGAGATCGAGTTTTCTTGAAGGTATCTCCTTGGAAAAAGATCTTCGATTCTAAGGAAGGGCAAGCTAAGTCCTAGATACATTGGACCTTATCGTGTCAAACGTGTTGGTCCAAAGGCTTATCGATTGAGTTACCTCCTAATTGGATTAAATCCATAATGTTTTTCATGTTTCCATGTTGAGGCGTTATAGATCGGATCCTTCGCACATTATACCTAGAGAAGAATTGGAGCTGAATTCGATTTATCTTCGAAGAAGAACCGGTGAAAATCTTAGACCGAGATGTCAAGGTGCTAAGAAAGAAAACCGTGCTTGTTGGTCAAAATTCTATGGCGTAACCATGGAGTGGAGGAAGCTACGTGGGAGCCCGAGGATGCAATTCGGCAACAATACCCTCGCCTCTTTGAACCAGGTAAATTTCGAGGACAAAATTTTTTTTAGGAGGGTAGAGTTGTAACACCCTAAAAATCCGAGTATTATTATATTGCATGAATTGGTGTTTAGATTTTTTTTAAGTGCTTATTGAAGTCCTAAAGAGGAGTATAGCATAATTTGGATAAGGAATAAAATTTATTAATTAAGAAATTATTGAAGAGAAGCAAATGTCATTAAGACTTAAGTTAAATTAAGTGTTAATGAGTGTCATAAGTTGAGTATATGGCATGGTGGAGTTGGCGCATGGGTTTTAGCAAGAGGAAGAGGTTCAATCCTTGTTTAGCTTTTAGGTAAATTTTGTTTTAATTTTTATGCACATCCATAGCAAGTGTCGGCCAAGGACAATTAAGGTAAGAGTTGATTTATATTATTTTTGGTTAGTGTATCAAAGGATTATGGAAATAGAAAATATATGGCATGGAATCAAATACTTAAGGAAAGATAGGGGGAACATAAGGCACATATCAAGGGGAAATTTTGGAAACAAATCATGGCCAATTGACCATGTGTTGGACGGCAATTTGGTATAGGGATGGAGCCTAATTTTTGAGTTAGTTTTGGCTAAGAATTTCTTTTCTCTCTTTGGTCATTCCTTGCACTTTGTGCAGAATTTTTATTTCCTCTCCTTTCAACTTTCATCTGGCCGAATTTTGCAATTGGTAAAGCCAAAGTCTTTTGACCATTTGGTCACTTTTATTCATCTTGTGAATTTTCTTTTGTATTTCTCCTTGTGCCGAAATCAACCATACCAAAAACCATTCTCTTTCTTTTTCTTTTTGCCATGGCCGAATGCACTAACTCCTAAAAATCCATCTTTTTCTTCTCTTCTCTTTGAAATCAAACTACCTCATCACCATCTCTTTTTCATATTTTAATTCTTTCAATCAAAGTTTCTCCATCAAACACTCTCTTGGCCGAATGCTAGAGTGCCATAACCGAATTTATTTTCTCTTTTCTTTGGTTGCATAGCCGAATTCTCCAACTCTCACAAACACCTCTCTCAACCCTTTCTTTTCAATCGTGGAAATAGGTAAGGAATTCTTTTTCATTTTTGATTTATTATTAGTGTCATGGCCGAATATCATTGGTATTATGAGGGCCTTTTTGGATCGATATAACGTTCATTCTAATAACGTTTCTTTCGTTATTATTTAGTGCAATAACGGAAGATCGGAACTTAAGTGATCGGGAGAATCGTAGAAACGTTGGAAACGTTTTATTGTGGTAAGGAAATCCCATTCTTTAAAGCCTTTAGTACTGTTTGATATTATTTTAGATCTAACTAATATTCCTTTGATCGTGAAGACTTTCAATATAGGGAAGAAAAGGGCGGTGGTTAGTCACGTTAAGAGGGGCAGATCCGTAAATACCCCATTCAAACGAAGAGCGATTTGGCAATCGGGATTTTCCACCGGTTACGGACCATCTTAGAAGGAAGTCCATTATTTGAAGTGGTACGAACTTCCGAGCCATTATCGTTGGTGGATTCTCGTGAACGAATCAATAAACGAGGAGAAGCCAAAATCAAGTGATTCAAAATCAAGAGGGTAAGATTTTGGATCTATTATCGATTAAGAAAATTTTTACTTAAATAGTAATCTAATGGATCGAAATATGTTTAGGTCTTGAGGAACGAGAAGGATTAGTACTCACGGTATCGAGGTGTGTAACTTCACACTATTTCTGGTTGGATGTCAATTTGGTATGGAAGTAAAATCGTAAAAACGACTAGATCGGTAAAAACGTAAAATTGATATTTTGACGAAAATCTGAAAAAAATGACTAAATTGCAAAAATTACGAAAATGCCCTCTAGAAATTACTTGTTATTATGTAAATTGTATGTTTCGATAAATTGGGCCAAAATACTCTAGTTCGATAAATTGGGCCAAAATACTCTAGTTCGATAAATTGGGCGAAATGCTCTAGTTCGATAAATTGGTAAAATACTCTAGTTCAAAAATTGGGCCAAAATACTCTAGTTCAAAAATTGGGCCAAAATACTCTAGTTCGATAAATTGGCCCAAATTACTCTAGTTCGATAAAGTGGGTCAAAATACTCTAGTTTGATAAATGTGCCAAAATCCACTAAAGCGCTAAATGAGCAAATTGCTAAATTATTTTATGGGCCAATGAAATGTTTAATGATAAACCCACCATTGTTATGAATTAAATAAAAGAAATTATTATATGATTATATTTTGTTATATACGCACGATTGCATGGGGTGGGGTATATGAAGAGAAGAATGGCCAGTTGCCAAAAATCTAGTTCGGTGGCCTTGCCACAATTTTGGCTTATTGCCTCTAATTCGGTGGCTCTGCCACAATTATGGCTTATTGCCTCTAGTTCGGTGGCCTTGCCACAAATAATCAAATGGCTCATTGCCTCTAGTTCGGTGGCTCTGCCACAAATATGGCTTACTACCTCTAGTTCGGTGGCTTTGCCACAATCATAAAAAGGCTTAATGCCTACGATTGGTGTGTTGGTGGGGTGGGTTGACTTGATCCCCACAGGTGTGATGGTTGGTACGGGGGTGTTAGCGGATGGATATTAGGTTTGGTTGGGAAATTCATTTTACATGCATCTTTAAATTATTTTATTTTATAATATATTGAATTCTGAAATTGGGCTCAAGCCCAGCATAATATCTTGACGATCTGGCCCAGTAATGGTGGTAAGTGAGTTACACACTGAGTTCTAAGTAACTCACCCCCTTTTTAATTTTTCCATCTCAGGTAATGGAAATTGATGTGGACTTGGGCCGAGGATGACTTCGTGGAGGCCATACTACAAAATATGGGTTATTTAAACTCTGAACTTTTTAATAATTATTTTTACTATTTTGGGATGTTGTAATAATGGCCTCTATAAATAATTTATGGATTTTATGTGTGTTTGCTTTTAAACTATACTTTGGATTTTTTTTTTAAATATGGGTTATGATTATATGATGTTTTATTAAAATAAATTTGGGCTTTCAAGTATATGAAATTCATTTATAAAATTTATTATTGTTAACTCTTTAATAAATTACCTAAAGGTTTTTGATAATAAAATAATGTTTTTCAACCGATATTTTTCTAAAATTTATCAAATTCAAATACTCTTCTATTTTTATTAAAATCTGAAAATTTATATTGTAGTTTTCAACTTATTGCAAAATTTAAAAATAGTTCGATTCATGTAACAAACCAAATCTAGTCTCAACGCATAGACCGGGTTTGGGGTGTTACAAAAAGATTCAGCTAGAAGGAGGTTTTAAAGAAAAAGGTGAGGGAGGTGGTGATTTTCGACTTTTGGAAGTGAAAAGATGAGAAAAGAAAAACAATTAAGATGGCCTTCAGATTTTCAGCACAAAGAAGGAAGAAAAGAGTAGGGTTTAAATGCCAGAATTGATGAGCCATCCCCCCTTATTTATAGAAATTTCGGCACCCCCTATGGCAATTAGAAACTGATTTCTTTACTCCTCTAGGTGATGGAATTTCAGCCAACTCTGCTCTCAGCAGATAGCTCCTAACTTTTCTCCTTTAAAAAAATCTTTACACTTCATAAGACTTAGTTTCCCTAATTAAACAAACCTGGGAATAAGTTGCTGAGTTAGGGTGTGGTAACAGGCATACGCATGTCTAGGATTGGATCTAGGGAGAGCTTGGTACTTAAGCAGTCCTAGTGACTCACCTCCTCTTCGTTGGAATCCTACCTGGTGCGTGGTGACTGTTCACCCTAGCCATGAGGACCTGTTGACGGGCCAAAATTTATAATTAAAACCCGAAAGGGACCAGCCACCCTATTTTGTAAAATTACTAAAATAACCTCTAGTTTCAAAAATTTCCAAATTTCCCCTGATTTGTAAAATAACCAAAATACCCCTAGTTTGAAAAGAAATTACCAAAATTCCCCCAATTTGTAAAATTACCAAAATACCCCTGATTTGTAAAATTACCGAAATACCCCGATTTGCAAAATTACTGAAATACCCTCGGATTACGAAATTACCAAAATACCCTTATTTTGAAACATCACCAAGATACACTATTTTGAAAAAATTACGAAAATACCCCTATAGGTAAAATTACGAAAATACCCTTGGGTAGTGAAACGACGAAAATACCCCTAGGTGGTGAATGTAAGTTTATAAGGTTGTTTTTATGATTGATGTGTGCTGAATATTGACTGAAGGTGAGCTCTAGGACTAGGAAGTATCGACTTGAGAACTAAACCCGTAGATAGAATTAAATTTCAAAAAACTACAATTGAAATAATTTTACATAAGATTATTCACGGTTAATAAGTGGGAAGAATTAATTATTCATAAAATTCTTATTCAGATAAATGTCGATTGAAAGAATGAGTACAATGGGACGAAGACGCTCCAGATGCGAATAATGGTGCGTACCTTACTGTAGTATATTGAGTGTTTATTTTTTTTTAAATTAAAGTGCGCAACGGAAGCGTAGTGATGAGACTTGGGTAGTACAATTGATAGTTAGTTGAAAATTTCGAGGACAAAATTTCTTTAAGGGGGTAGAATTGTAACATCCCGAATTTGGGCCTAGTAGATTTGGGCCTATTGGGTTGTAACGCCTAAAAATCCCAAAACTTTTAATTTTTGTGCATAGGAGTTAATATCTATGTGTAGCACTTAGATTAACAATATTAAGGTATTAGCGGGATTATTTGAAGCCTTAGAGTTAGGGGAGACCATAGGAAAAATTTGTGTTCTTACTTAGTGGACCCTAGTCTCAGGCATGAGGCCTCATAACCAGATTAAGAAAAGAGAGGACACAAAAATGGGCTCAGGTTTGGGTTGAGGCCCTAATTAAGTTTTCTGTTTGGGCACTATAGGGTTAAAAGGGTAGCATCTGTGTTTAAAATAGCAAAGCAGGTTGGTGGCCCAATATTAAGTGATGCTCTGTAATGGAGCTAGAGGGTGGCGTCACTAGCAGTTGAAAGAGGCCCAAGTTTGGCCACAAGGAGCCCATGTTTTTGGGCCAATTTCAGCACTTAAAATAGCAAGGAGGAATGGACAGCATTAAGGCTTATTTTTAGGAGGGATTTAATGATAATATTATACTGATAATAGAAGAAAGAGGTGATGTTATCAAGGAGTCTTTTGAAGGTGTGAAGAGATTTAGATAAAGGAGAAAAGTTAGGAACTATCTGCTGAGAGTAGAGTTGGCCAAAATTCCATCACCTAGAGGAGTAAAGAAATCAGTTTCTAATTACCATAGGGGGTGCCGAAATTTTTATAAATAAGGGGGGATAGGTCATCAATTTCGGCATTTGAACCCTACTCTTTTCTTCCTTCTTTATGCCAAAAATCTGAAGGCCATCTTAGTTGTTTTTCTTTTCTCATCTTTTCTCTTCCAAAAGCCGAAAATCACCACCTCCCTCACCCTTTTATTTTTCTTTGAAACCTCCTTCTAGCCGAATCTTTTGATCCCCATTGTTATTCTTCTCCCATTCATTAAAAGCCGAAACTACGTTCTTGTTTGTTCTTGTAGTCGAAATCTCTAAGCCTTTCCTTGATTTCTTTTTACTTTCTTTCTAAGCCAAAGCCAAAACACTTTACTCAGATCTTCTAAAAGCTGAAAGAGCATCAGTTCATCTTTTCTGAGATTTTCTTAAAAGCCAAAATTCTTAGATCTCTAATCTTCTACGCTTCGATCTTCTGCTGTGATTGCCAAATCTTCCTGCAAGGAATAGCCAAAACCGTTTTTATAGGTAAGTGTCAATTTGTGAGATTTCAATATTTTTTTGGCTTTTACAGATCTTAGACGATTGGCTATATGGTTAACTAATCGGGTGTTTTCTCCCATTTGCGCCATTCCGAGATTTGAAGGGGTTCAATCGCTTAGATTTCTAAGCCAGAGTTCAGTAGCACTCGGATCGAATTACTTTCGGGATTATAAGGTAAGGAGATCTATTAATTTAAATGTATAAATTGGGTAAAGCACTAACCTTGGCCGAATATAGGAGAGGCCTTATCCTTGCGTTCTTCCGGCTTTTGAGCAAGGTTGTAGACAAAAGGCCAATAGATCTGATTAGCGAGGGTATCGACGTAGAGGGTAGTCCTACGTATTTATCAGGTGTGTAACACTTCCACACCATTTAGATTGCCTGTTATAATATGGTTATAAATCTGTTAAATTTTGTTAAATGCTGAAATCCTGGCATAACGATTGAAACCCGAAGAGGGTAAAGGCGAATCACCAGGTTAGTGATCTCTGTCATTCTAAAGTGAATGGTTCTATTAATTTGATGTGATAAACATGTATGCCAGTTTTTGTGATTGCACGGGGTTGGGTGATTAATGAAAGGGGAAGTGTTCTGCTGTAGTGGCTTATGCCATGATCATTGTAGTGGCTTATGCCATGATCATTGTAGTGGCTTATGCCATGATCATTGTAATGGCTTTTGCCATGATCATTGTAATGGCTTTTGCCATGATCGATGGTGTGTTGTGGGTTGATTGTAGAAATCCCTATGGAGTGAATGGCGAATGCAGTGGCGTGTAGCAGATGGAAACCTAGGATTTGGGTTGGGCTTGCATAATTATTGTTATATACATTAATCAATTATTACATTACGTGGGGATAAGGCCCAAATCTAATGGTGCATGAGGTTTCACTCGAGTCTCGCGACTCAACCTATTATTTAATATTTTCAGGTAGCACATAGTGCATCGGACCGGGCTGGAGAGGAGCGCAAGGTGGCCATGCAAGAGAGTATCTGATCTAGCATAATTTTATTTTTAATATTTTTGATTAAGGATTTTAAGCCTCAATGTAATAAGGCCATAGGCCACTGAGTCTCTGATACGTATTTGTAATACCCCAAACCCGGCCCAAACACCACGACCGGATCTGGTATGTCACTAAGGAGATTTTATAAAACTTGTGGCACTTTGGAAACCAATCATCAGGTTTAAACATTTATACTGAAAACTTAATAATTTATTAAGTTATAGAAGATATGAAGTTATAAAATGCCTTGGTGTTTTTTTTAGTAAAACCAAATTTACCACATGTCTCAAATTAATTTAAACATAAAATTTAAATGCCTAAGAATAAAAAAACCCAACATAAAACCCCAAAATAAATATAAGTTTAGTGGCCCATGGCCTTATTACATTGAGACTTAAAATCCTTAATCAAAATATTAAAATAAAATTACTGGATCGATACTCTCTTGCATGGCCACCTTGCGCTCTCTCCACCACCAAATCCAGATGCACTAGGTTCTACCTAAAAATATTAAATAATAGGTTGAGTCGCGAGAGTCAGTGTGAAAACCCTCATGCACCATTAGATTTGGGCCTTAGCCCCAATGAACAGAATAATTGATTAATATATATAACAATAATTATGCAAGCCCAACCCAAATCCTAGGTTTCCATCCGCTACACGCCACCTGTACCAGCCATTCACACCATTGGGGATTTCTACAAACAACCCACACCACTACACACCATCATATCATGGCAAAAAGCCACTACAATAGATCATGGCATAAGCCACTACAACAGATCATGGCATAAGCCACTACAACAGAACACTTCCCCTTTCATCAAACCCAACCCCGTGCAATCACAACAATCGGCATACTTATAAAACATATCATCTTAACAGAAACATTCATTGAAGAATGACAGAGATCACTAGCCTGGTGATTCGCTTTTACCCTTCTCGGGTTTCCAACATTATGCGGGATGTTGGCATTTAACAGAATATTACAGATTTATATACATGCATACTAACAGACAATCTAATGGTGTGAAAAGTTACACACTTGATAATGCGTAGTACTACTCTCTTTGTCAATACCCCCGCTAATCTGAACTACTGCCCTTTGTCTACAACCTTGCTCAAAAGCCGGAAGAACACAAGGATAAGGCCTCTCCTATATTAAGCCAAGGTTAGTGCTTTACCCGATTCATACATTGAAATTAACAGATCTCCTTACCTTAAAATCCCAAAAGCAATTCGATCTGAGTGCTACTAAACTCTAGCTTAGAAATCTAAGCGATTGGACCCCTTTCAAATCCTGGAATGCCACAAATGAGAGAAAACACCCGATTAGTTAACCATATAGCCATTCGGCTAAGATTTATAAAAGTCGAAAAAAGATGAAATCTCACGAATCGACACTTACCTATAAAAATGGTTTCGGCTACTCCTTGCAGGAAGATTCAGTAATCACAGTAGAAGATCGAAGCGTAGAAGATTAGAGATCTAAGAATTTTAGCTTTTAAGAAAATCTCAAAAAAGATTAACAAGAGGAAGATTTTGGCTACAAGAAAAAACAAGAATGTAGTTATTTGACTAACAGGAAATTTCAAAGAAAGAAGAAAGGGTGAAGGAGGTGGTGATTTTCGGCTTTTTGAAAGAAAGTTGACAGAAATTGTGGAGGGAGAGACTGAGAATTTTGGCACAAAGAATGAAGAAAAAGTAGGGTTGAAATGCTGAAATTGATGAGCTATTCCCCCTATTTATAGAAAATTCGGCACCGCCTATGGCTATTAGAAACCGATTTCTTTACTCCTCTAGGTGATAGAATTTCGGCCAACTATGCTCTCAGCAGATAGCTCCTAACTTTTCTCCTTTATCTAAATCTCTTCACACCTTCAAAAGACTCCTAGATAACACCATCTCTTTCTTCTATTATCAGCACATTATTATCATTAAATCCCTCCTAAAAATAAGCCTTAATGCCATCCATTCCTTCTTGCTCTTTTAAGTGCCAAAATTGGCCCAAAGACATGGGCTCCTTGCGGCCAAACTTAGGCCTCTTTCAACTGCTAGTGACGCCACCCTCTAGCTCCCTTGCAGTGTCACTTAATATTGGGCCACCAGCCCACTTTGGTGTTTTAAACACAGATGCTACCCTTTTAACCCTGTAGTGCCCAAACAGAAAACTTAATTAGGGCCTCAACCCAAACCTGAGCCCATTTTTTTGTCCTCTCTTTTCTTAATCTGCTTATGAGGTCTCATGTCTGAGACTAGGGTCCACTAAGTAAGAACATAAATTTTTCCTATGGTCTTCCCTAACTCTAAGGCTTCAAATAATCCCGATAATACCTTAATATTATTATTCTAAGTGCTACACATACATATTAATTCCCATGCATAGAAATTAAAAGTTTCGAGATTTTTGGGGCGTTACAACGCAATAGGCCCAAATCTACTAGGCCAAAATTCGGGATGTTACAGTTCTACCCCCTTAAAGAAATTTCATCCTCAAAATTTTCAACTAATTATCAATTGTACTACCCAAGTCTCATCATATGGCCTATTAGGCCTAAAAAAATCCAATTCATGTATCATGCATGACTAATTCAATTCATATAACCAACAAACCATTTCATCAAACTTAGCCTCAGGGCCCACCGGGCCCATTTAGCCACTTTCAGCTTTTCGGCTTTTCGGCATTGCCAATTTCATGTGTATTTATTTAATAGGTTGATAATTTAGATAAACTATAAATTCTATGAGATGTTTCTATAAATTAAAAACTGAAACTTAAATACATGTCTTAGAAAAAAAAAGTGTAAACTTAAAATGTCTGATAATAATAATAAAAGCCCAAAATTAAAAAATGAACCGAAATATAAAGCTAACAGCCCGTGGCCTTATTACATTGAAATTTAAAACCCATTAAATATAGATATAAAATAATAAACTAAAGTCTTTTGCTGAATCCAAATGTTCTTTTGCATGGCCACCTTGCGCTCCTCTCTAGCCCGGTCCGAAGTACTACGTGCTACCGAAAAAATGTGAAATAATAGGTTGAGTCGCGGACTCAGTGTGCAACCCTCATGCACTATTAGATTTGGGCCTTAGCCCCACAGAACAGAATAACAGATTAATATATATATAACAAAAATTATGCAAATCCCAACCCAAATCCTAGGTTTCCATCCGCTACACGCCACCCGTACCAGCCATTCACACCATTAGGGATTTCTACAATCAACCCACACCGCTACACACCATCAATGGCAGTCATGCTGCTCATCGTCAGATCATGGCAATAGCCACTACAACAGATCATGGCAAAAGCCACTACAACAGATAATAATAACTGCCAAACTGATACAAACAAGTTTTCAAAAAAATAATAACTGTAACATCCTTAAAACGGGGTCTCTGCATTTTGCATGTAGTTGCATGTGTTGGTAGGTATGCTGTGTTGGTTTGATATGTTTTGGGGTCTCGGCATGACCTTGGGTTAGTCCCGGGTTGTGGCTAAAAGTTTTGTTTTAGCACTTAAGAAGAAGGAGCTACAAGAATTAGGGGTTAAAGGAATTTATTGGATGATTTGGACACAAGAACTACCTTGGTGAAGTGGCAAAGGAGGCGCCACTAAGATGCTTGGGTAATGATGCCACAGGGAGCAAGGAGGACCTTGATTCAAGCTCTAGAAATCCCTTTCTGCTTATTTATTTTTGACGCCACAGGCAAGCAGAGGTGTGCTCAGGTAGGACTCTGTTGGAGGGATAGGGATTAGGCTAAATTCAAGTGATAGGTGTAGGACTCATTCAAGCTTGTTTGAATGAGTGGATGGGAGGAATTCAAGGCAAGATGAGGGGGATGACTAGGAGTGGGAGTTTTGAAGAGTTGGCTAAATTTTGGACTTTAGGGTAGGAGGTGTAGTCAGTTTGGGAAACTAGGTGTGTCGTTTCTCCATAGTGAGGCAAGGTGACATTTTCGACTAGCAAAGGCCTTGGTACATTCGGTTGAGAAGCAAACCGAAACCCTCTCTTGAGTTCTCTCTTTTCTTCTTTAAACCGAAACCATCTTAGTCCACTTTTCTTTTCATTCTCTCAAAACCCCTTTCATTGTGCCGAAATTGTTCTATTCGATTTTCTTCTTCTTCACTACCATCTTCAAAAGCAAAATCTTGATTCCACCTTCTTCCATCTTTTTCATTGTTTTGAAAAGCCAAAATCTTCATCCTCTTCCCTTTCCGAATCTTCCCTCTCCCATTCCATATTCTCTTTTCCATTCTTTTCATTTCACTTTAGCCGAATCTCCCTTCATCACTCAAACTCTTGGCCGAATTTCCCTTCTTTCTTCTAGTGCTATTTTGGCCAAATATCAACCAAGAGTGGATCTTCTTCGGGTTCTTCTCTAATCGAATTTGAAGAGGGTAAGTGTTTTTGGCCAAATCCCTGTTATTTCCTTTCTCTTTTCTCTGTCGACTCACATGAGGGCAAAAGCCCAATTTCAGCATTTGCTGACCTGATTCCTAATCATCTATGGAAATCGATTTCCCCTATGATCTTTGGGATTAAAAGCCAAATCTAATTCTTCCTTTTGGGCTGTGCTGATCCTTGGTGAGTAGAGGCCGAATCAGTTGTAAGGTAAGGGTGCGACAACTCCTTGGTTTCGGGATTTATGATTATGGCCGAATGGCCTTTGGGTTCTTAATAGAGTGTTTAAACCGATTGTAGGAAGGTGTGTAGCCGAATCTCCAAGATTTGGTGGCCGATCTAGATAAGGCTTTAACATTTCAAGATCTGTTTCCTAATCATTCAAAAGCTGAAGGCTAACCATTTGTGTGTTCTAGTGTTTGGCCGATTGCAAGGGGGATCAGTACGTAGCTTCAGGATTTGGTTGGAAACCATATCGGCATTAAGGTGAGTACTACCATAGTGCGACACATCCTTCGGGATTTTGTGAATAAGCCGAATGGCTTTAGATCTAAAGGGTGATGTTGGCCGATTGTAGGTGCAGTGAGGGCATATGTTTGGGATCTCGTAGTATCGCGTAGTTTCAAGATTTCACACTAGATCTACATATAGTCAGGTGTGTAATGCTTACACACTTTATTGGTATAATATGCCTAATATAATATTGTTTTAGCAATGAAATTGGTGATTATGCCTTGTGGGTATGAGCTTGGATTCCGGGTAAGTCCCCTGTTATGTGATTTTTGATACACATCATCATGTTATGGTTATATGCTATGCTATACATTATCATATGTTTTATGTGACGATTGATATGGGCATGATGGTGGGTTTGATAAGAGGAGGGGGATGATTTATTTTGGACTGTCATCAGTGATTTTGACCACACGACGGGTTGGCCCCGTCTTGAAATTATAAATTGTGAGTAAGTCCCAGTGGTTTTGACCACTAGTGGTTTTGACCACATATGAATATTGTGACTTGTCCCAGTGGTTTGGTACCACAGTGGGTTGGCCCCACATGTTGATACGGGATTGTCATTAGTGGTTTTGACCACACGATGGGTTGGCCCCATCACCTGATTTGTGACTACGGTCATCAGTGGTTTTGACCACACGATGGGTTGGCCCCATCACCTGATTTGTGACTACTGTCACTAGTGGTTTTGACCACACCGATATATTTGTGACTTCAGTCACCAGTGGTTTTGACCACTAGTGGTTTTGACCACACGGGGTAGTTAAAGGAGATTGGATGGTTAGGTTATGGGTTGCATGACTTGCATGTTTATACTGATAACTTGTGTAAGTGAATGCACTATCGGGTTGGGGATTTATACACTGAGTCTTGGTGACTCACCCCTTCCCTTATATTTTACAGATGAATAGCTTGCAGAGATGAAGCCGAGGAGGACTCGAGGAGGCCATGCATGTTCGTTGAATTTTGATTTCTTTTAGTTACTATTTCAATTTTATTAATTTTCTTTAAATTTTGGTTTTGGTTTTTGTAATAAGGCCGCTAAGTTTTATTTTGGGGTTTTATTATTTGCTATTAATTTGACTATGTTGGATATATGGTTTTGTTAAATTAACAGGTAAAGAGCAATGTTTTCAAAACTATAACTCCTTCGTTTTTCTTTAAAGCGTTACCATCAGGTAACACCACTTAAAATATGATAACAAAGATATCTTGAATGTTTTCTAAAAACTTGCAACAATAATTAGACTTCAAGCAAGGATTTCTAAACTTTTCGTGCTACGAAAAAGGGTTTTCTAAGAAAATTATCAGACAAACTTTCGCTTTTAAAAGGTTATCACTCCGTGGCATGCCAGATCCGGTTGTGGTGTGTAGGTCGGGTTTGGGGTGTTACAATAACTGTTTTAAAAGAGAAACACACATTTTCAAAATTCAAAATGACATTAATTAGAGTAGCTTCCACGAGTTTTTAACCAACTAAGAAACCAATAGTAACAAACATGGCAATCATTTAAAAACGATTTTCTCTCAACAAGCCTGATTTTGAAAAATACTTCGATGTGACACGTCAGATTCGGTCGTAACGTCTAGGCCGGGTTTAGGGTGTTACAAACATACCAAAGCATGCATATTAAGACCAATTCATTAGGTCATTTATCCTTACAACCAATATGCCATATAGGCACCTCAAATGCAAACATACAATTTATCTAAACATATATATGTACTTAACACATTCCATTCAACATCACTTAATTCATTTTCCATTTGAAAACTCATTATAGATTGACCACATTTATACTATTACAATTAGTTCATATTTACCAAAAAGCATAACTCCACTTAGACTTATATAAACATACCAAACATGGTCATTCTAAACATACCTAAACATGTGCAAGTTTAAGCATGCCATACTTGGCTTATACCATGTCAATAAAACTTATCATTTGAATCATTATTTACATGCATCTCAAATACACATATACCTAACTTAAATATATATATATGACCATAACTCATCCATATATATATTTAGCTTAAATTCATATCAAGTTATACCATAATTGACCACAAGACAATTTAACATACAAATGTACCAAATGGTTCTTAATTCAACCAATTATACTTGACTCAATTCCATATCAAGTCATGCCTTATGTAACAGCCCGTTTTCAATGAAATCAGAATAGTGGTTTCGAGACCACAAATATGATCAAAAAGAAAATTTATTTTAAATATTATTGCATGGTCTGCATCATGATAGGGGAAACGTATGAAAGTTTCGATAAGAAAATTTTACCGATTTTATGTTTAATTAGGAGGAAAGGACCAAATTGCATAAAGTGTAAAAGTTGAATTCTAGTAGCTAGAATGATAAAATAGCTATGGAATTCAAAATTTGAGGTCCTTAAATGGTAATTAGACCATTAAGAAAAGTTAGTAGATATTTTTGATGATTTATCCATGGAAAATTAGAAAAAGAAAATGACTAAATTGGAAATTGAAATAAATAAAAGATGATGAATAAAATAAATATCAAATAACGTCATTTTATATCATCTTCTTCCCCAAATTCTATGGAAACCCTAAGAGAGAGAAACAAAATCAAGAAAGCTCAATTGGGTAAGTAATCTTGTTTCGTTTTTAGTAATTTTTATATTTATGAGATTGTAACTATCTAATCATCTATTTTAGGGATTAATTTGCAAAGTTATCAAAGTATCAAAATTTTTCCATGGATGAATATGCTGAAATTTTGAAATTTTTGGTAGAAATTAAAAGGTTGTTGATAGATAAACAACTTCTGTAAAGTGAATTTCCATGAAATTATAATTTAGGGACTAAACTATAAAGATGTAAAATTCATGGAAAAATTCTGATTTTTATGAAATATATGTCCTTTAAATGTTATATGAAATTTTTTGTTAGGCTTGGAATAAGGATTATATTGCATGAATTTCATTTTTCGAGCCTAGGGACGAAATTAGAATTAATGGAAATTAGAGGGGCAAAATGGTACTTTTGCCTAAGATGTGTGTTGGATTGTATTAAGTATGGAATGGATTAAATTGATGTTAAATTCATTTACATAGACTCGAATACACCCTGTACAGAGTTGGATCAAGGAAAACAAAAAGTATCGGATTTGTAGATCCTTATATAGGCATGTTTATCGAGGTAAGTTCGTGTAACTAAATTCTATATATATTTACATGTTTGAATGAAATATTATATATGTGAATGTTGAATTGTGAAATTAATATTTTTATGAAATTAATCATAATTCTAGAAATGCTTGATAAATGTTAAATCCCGTTTGAATAATGAAATTCGATGGATACAGGATTTCCTGAATTGGTTGTAGTCCTGCATATGTTGCGGACACACCATGCCTCTTAGGAGTATCTATTATAAACCCTCTCGAGCTTCCTATTATAGGGTTCCTACGAGCATCCTGATCGGCAGTGATCCTGCATGTGTTGTAGACTACCACAGCTCTTTGTCAGTGTCCTCTTATATGATCGGTTGTGATCCTGCATATATTGCCGACACAAACGCAGCTCTTTATGAGTGTCCTGATATAGGCTTTTTTTGAGCTTCTTGACATGGATCGCTTAAACTTCCTGTTATATGGCTATCCGGAGCTCCTTAATAATAACTCTTCGGAGTTACCTCTTAAGCTCAATGAGCTTCCTATTTTAAATTGTAACACCCTACCCTGTATCGTATCCGTTGCCAGAACAGGGTAACAGAGTATTACTGAGGTTTACAGAACATTCTCATGCAATTTGTATTAAACATATTATTTATACTCCAAAATTTTCCTTTTGTCCCTTGAATGGGCCCTCAAGGCCCAAAACGAGTATTAGAATCAAATCGGGACTTAATCAGAACCTCTAAGAATTTTTTTGCAAAATTACAAAATTTTTCTAAGGTACAGGGCACACATGCCTGTGTGGTCCAAGGGAAACGCCCGTGTGACCCTGGAACACGCCCGTGTGACCTTAGGACATGCCTGTGCTATAGGCCGTGTTCGATTTAGGGTGCTTTCTGACTTGCACTACATGGCCATGCCACTCGCCTGTTTGTTAGGCCATGTGATAATTAATTCAATTCGAATTAGGTGTAGGTTTCACACGGCCAAGACATACGCCTGTGTTCTAGGCCGTGTCTCCCACACGGCTAAGACACACTTCTGTGTCTCTACCCGTGCGCTAAATTCTGAGCATTATGTTCTCTCAAATTTAAGGTGCAGGGGACACACGGCCTAGACACACGCTCGTGTGTCTACCCGTGTGGACAAAATGAAGCCATTTCTTAGCTTCATTTTATCACCCAATTTTGCCAACAACCTTCACCAATACTTGCATGAATATACCAGCGAAATCAAGCATTAAAACAAAACCTAAATTAACATCTATCATGGTATAAAATCACATGCAATTCATGTCTATAAGCATACTTTTAATGCATATACAAGATAAACATACTTCATTCATCCATGATAAACCATAATATACATATATTTTAATCCAACATTTATCATACTTTTGGATGATTTATCCCTTCAATTATGGAAATAGGTGCTCCTAATCCTTTGTTTTCATGTTTTATGCTCAAGAGAACACTAGAGGATGAAAAGAATGAGAAATGGGCTAAAAATATAGAAAATGGGACAAAGTACGAAATCCACATGGCCTGGACCCCGAGTCGCATGGCCGTGCCTCATTAACAAACCCGAACACGGCCTGGCCTCGACTTACACGGGCGTACCACATGGGCGTGTCCCTGACGCAACAAATAAGAGTTTCATTCGGATTAGGGTACTTAGAGGCAAAGAAAGACATTTCAAAAGCCTATATAAACACCCTAAAGGCCAACCTTCAGGGAGGCGTTCAGCTAGGCTAAGAAGCCAAGCTAGATGGGCCAAATTGTGGGATTCACTCAAGAAAGCTAGTTGATTCGTCTTAAGGAGTCGGAATCATACTCATGACCGAGGATCTCTCCTTCAATTCCTTTAGGGGGTTTTAGGGTTTTCTTTTTGTTTTGTTTTATATTTTCTTCTGAGGTATATTCTTTTATAATTATGAATTAAATCCCTCAAATACCTAAGGGGGATGAAATCTAAGACAGATCTTGTTATTATTTTTTGAGCTGTACGATAAATACATGATTTGTTCTTAACTATGTGTTCTTAATTCTTGTTTTGATATTTCAGGATATTGATTCAAGCATTTATACTCTTAGGCAGAGAAGGAATAGACCCTGTTTAAGAGTAGATTTAGCATAGTTAAGTGGAGTTGATCGCAACCCTAGAGATATGACGACAAAAATCTACTGGATTAGGGTCAAACCTAATATGGGAGTCCATAAATCGAGTTAATCCAATTATAGAGGTTTTAATTAGAAAGAGATTTCAATTAATCAACCTAGGGTTGGACGTTAGTAGCCTCGAGAGAGGTATTAATATAAATTAGGGAATCCTACGGATCAAGTCAAGTGAATAAATTGTTTGGTTAGAGTTAGATAACAAGTGAAGTCTAGGTAGATTCTTCCTCGGGTATTATCTTAATCAATTGGTTTTTCCCACAAGTATTTTCTCTAATTCATTCTCTTTGTCTTAACATCTTTAACTTAGTAGTTAGTTAATTTTAGGTTAAACAACAATTTCTTTAATTCTTAGGTTAAATAATAAAAAGAAAGTTAGTATTAGTATTTTTGGTTCCTTTGGGTTCGACAATCCGGTCTTGCCACTAAACTATACTACTGTTCGATAGGAGCGCTTGCCTCAAGTCGTTGTCATAATTAGTGTTTAGGCTAGATCATTCATTATATAAATTTTTAAGACTCTAACACACAATCAAGTTTTTGGCGTTGTTACCGGGGAATTAAATATTAAGAAATCTCAATTTTTATTACTTTAGCCATATTTTATTTTTTTTGCAATTAAATTTTATTTTTAATTTTCTAATTTTCTTTTTCTTTTTATCTGCTCCTAGCAGGTGCCTCTAGTTTATGACTAGAAGGAACCCGACAGGACCCTTGATTTACGACAGTGATATCGAAGGTACAGTTCGTAAAAATCGTAGAGAAATAAGACGAAGCTTAAACTACATACAAGAAGAGCAAGAGAAAGAAATTAATACTACCAAAGAGATGGGTGAGAATAATCCGCTACCTCTAGAGATGGCTGAAAATCATGCTCCTCGAACTATGTATGATTATGCTAAACCTAATTTAATAGGAATTGAGTAAGTATTGTTAGACCTTCTATAGCTGCTAATAATTTTGTACTGAAACCTAACACTATACAAATGATACAACAATTTGTTCAGTTTGATGGTTTGCAGGATGAAGACCCAAATACTCACTTGGGAAATTTCCTAGAATTTTCTGATACTTTCAAAATTAATGGCGTTTCTGATGATGCTATCCATCTTTGGTTATTTCCCTTCTCTTTGAGGAATAAAGCTAAACAGTGGCTGAATTCTCTTCCACGAGGATCAATCACTACATGGGAACAAATGACCAAAAATTTTTTATTAAAATATTTTCCACCAACCAAAACAGCCAAATTAAGGAATGATATCTTTCTTTTGCGCAAATGGATTTAGAAACACTATACGATGCATGGGAGAGATACAAAGATCTATTAAGAAGGTACCCACACCATGGATTACCCTTTTGGCTACAGGTCCAAACCTTTTATAATGGTGTGAACCCTTCAACGAGACAACTGATTGATTCAACAGCCCCTAGAACCCTGGATAACAAAACTCCTGAGGCGACCTATGAGTTTATAGAGGAGATGTCACTGAACAACTATCAGTGGCAAGTTACAAGGACAAGACCAACAAAAACAGTCAGAGTTTTCAACCTCGACGCAGTCACCATGCTATCAAATCAGGAAGAGATGTTAAATAAAAAGATTGATGGTTTGAGTGGTTCCTCGCAAGTACACCCAGTAATGCAATGTGATTCAAATCTAGGAGGTGTGGCAAATCTTGAGTACCAACCCTACAATCCTGGCATGGAAAGCAAACAGATAAACTATACGGGTAACAATTTCAGATCTCAAAATAACCTTTATAATAATACTTATAATCTAGGTTAGAGGAACCACCCTAATTTCTCATGGCAAATCAGAGGCAACAGCTTCTTCCAAACATCCAACAACAGCCCTATCCACAGGAAAAGAAGTCAAACCTTGAGGAGATGCTGACAAAACTCATAGCGATGTGAGAAACTCGTTTCCAAAACACCAAAAAAACACTTAAAAATCAACAAGCATCGATTAAAGGAATCGGGAACTAGTTAGGGCAACTCACTAAGCTGATCTTCGAGCGACCACCAGGTAGCTTTCCAAGTAACACTGAGACTAACCCAAAAGAGCAACTTCAAGCCATAACCGCTCAGAATAATGATAGATTCTGAACCTGAGCCAAGGCAATAACCTGTAGTAAGTGAAGGTAAGGTTGAGGTAAGCCAAGAAGAACCAAAGCCGGTAATTAAAGAATACCAACCTCGTATACCATATCTCGATGTGATGAAGAAAGGCAATTTAGATGAACAGTTCGGTAAGTTTCTTAAACTTTTAAAGAAAGTACATATTAACTTACCGTTTCTTGAAGATCTTTCGCAGATGCCAGATTCAAGGAAAGTTTTAAAAAAGCTTTTGACAAATAGGTGGAAGTTAGACGAGGAATCACATGTAGAATTAAATGTAGTGTGCTCAGCAATGTTGCAAAATAAACTACCACAAAAATTAAAAGATCCAGGGACAGTTCCATGCTTAATTGGTAGTTTAACTATTAATAACGCGTTAGCTGATTTAAGAGCAAGCTATAAATGTTTAAACAACTAGGTCTAGGGAAACCCAAACAAACTAAGATGAGTATTTAATTAGCTAATAAGACTATTCAAATTCCTAGGGGTATAATTGAAGACGTACTCGTTAAAATTGACAAATTTATATTCCCTATAGTCTTTGTTGTCTTAGATATGGATGAGGATAATACGGTTCCTTTAATTTTAGGAAGGCCCTTTTTAGCAACTACCAGTTCTAAAATTCATGTTAGTACAGGTGAACTCATACTTCGTGTAGGTGACGAATCAATTAGTCTTCAAGCTCTCGACTCAGCTAGGACATCGAGTGACAACGGTGGGAACGTAAATTCTATTGATAATCATTCGATTCAACCTTCTTTACAGGAAGTATCACGACGCTACATATCTGAGCCAGTTCATAAACCTCGTGCCAATAAAGAAGAAATTTATGAGAAACGAAGGCTTCAGATTGATGAACTAGACGAGTGGGAAAAAAGGCGCATTTCAAGGAGAAATCAAAACCACACAAAGTGAAACGAAGGAACCCCCAGATGAGCTTATAGGAACATCTAATCACCTCAAAATAGGAGATTAGGTACTGTTAGATAAAAAGACCCGAGAATAACCATATCAGACCTAAATACAGACAAGAGATCCCTTTTAAGGTATTTAATGTCTTCCCATACGGCACAGTTGAGGTAAGTAATTCTACATTCGTCACTTTTAAGGTAAATTCCACTCGACTCAACCATATAATGATAGCATGAGAAAGGATTTTTCACTCCTCAAACCACAATGAATGTGCGAATGAGAGGTAAGTCTAGCTTAAGACTTTAAACAAGAGCTTCTCGGGAGGCAACCTGGGCACTAACCCTATTTTTTTAATTATCTTTCTTTTAGCACCTAACTACAAGCTAACCAAGTTACTGAAGCATAGATTTCTACACCACACGGCCGTGGCCTTGGCCATGTGTGTAACACCCCAAACCCAGCCTAGAAGTTAGGCCTGAATATGGCGTGTCACATTGAAGGAAGTTGAAAAGCTAAGCAATTGTTTAGAAAAGTTTTATCAGATTTTTGAACTCCGAGTTCGTTGTTTGTTTGAGAAAAATGCGATTTGCTAAATGGCCATTTAAAAGTTGTTATTATTTTGAAAAACTATTTTGTTATGAAAGTTGAACATGCATCATTCCATAAACATGATATTTTAGAAAATGATTGCTAATGTTTTAAGAAAACCCCATATTTATAAGTTAAACAATTATAAATGAAAACTTAGAAAAAATAAACCAATGGCCTTATTACAAAATATTAACCCAAAATAAGTACTCTTAAAATAAGTTAAAAACAAAATTACTAAAGTTCACGAGTAGTATCTCCGATGTATAGCCACCCCCAAGTCCTCCACGGCTCCCAATCCTCTATCGTTGGGAATTACCTGAAACATTTAATAAAAAGAGGGGGTGAGTTTACAAAACTCAATGTGTACAACCCTCATCGGTAAGAACATGCATCACAACAATCCAGGCCGAAGCCCATTTTAGTAACGGTGGCAATTGGGCCTTAGCCCAAAATAGCCTTGGTTGAGCCTTAACCCATATCATATGTCACAACAGATAATGTATGCAATGCGATGCAAAACCAGCCCAACCTAATTTTCTTTCCTCTACATGCCACCTGTACCAACCCAACACACTATAGGGATTTCTACAATCAACCCTCCATCGCTACATGCCACTTTGGCAGTCATGCTGACAGACAAACTGCTCAAAGATAATATAACATGGCCTAGCCACTGATCACCATGTGACCAAATATAATGTGGCCTAGCCACCGATCACCATGTGACCAAATATAACGTGGCCTAGCCACCGATCACTATGTGACCAAATATAACGTGGCCTAGCCACCGATCACCATGTGACCAAATCATTGATATGATAATGCACCAAGCCATCGAAATAATAATATAATCGGCACACAGCCCAAGGTAAATATGATTGACACAGAGTCATCAATAACTGTATTATGCTTGGCACATAGCCATCAACGACGGTAATATAATCGACACACAGCCTTGGGTAAATACGATTGGCATAAAGCCATAATCAAGATGGCATGGAGCCATATTTAGGTTGGCATATAGCCATTATACATAATGTGGCAGACCCACCGATATACACTTCCCCGATCATCAATAACCCAACCCCATGCAATATGTCTGTATGTCATTCTCAATCATTACACGTGTATGCAGAATGACCATGCTCAATAACAATCATTTAAACATGTAATAAAAGCATATCAATCATACAACCATAGCCAAACCGGTCATGTCATAGCACAAGCCAATCACTTATCTACAAGGGCAAATCAGTTATTTTACCTTGTATGGGTATTCCGGTAATCCTAACCTTTAGGGGTAGTTCAATAATTCTACTCATAACTAATTCCTGTATGCAGTGTATCTCAAACATAATCAATCATACAATTAACACATAAACGCTAGTACTACCACGAAGGTACATCGGTCACTTTGTCGTTTAAGGGTAAAACAGTAATTTTGAAAATCGAGGGTATTTCAGTAATTTCACAAGTTGAGGGTATTTTGGTAATTTCACAAACAAGGGTATTTTGGTAATTTCACATACCGATGGTATTTCGATAATTTCACAAACCAGGGGTATTTCGATAATTTTGCAAACCAGGGGCATTTTGGTAATTTTACAAACTAGGGGCATTTCGGTAATTTTACAAACTAGGGGATTTTAGTAATTTTACAAACTAGGGGTATTTTGGTAATTTTACAAACCAAGGGTATTTTGGTCATTTTACAAAATAGGGTGTTAACGACCCAACAGAAGGTCCACTATCGCCTCGAACGACTCAAGTATTTTAAACAGAGATAATGATGCGAATGGACCTAAGGCCCATTCTCGACCCAAGTAGGTCCACACACTCATGTGGCCCATTCAGCCCAAACCTAGCCACATATATGAGATTCACACAGTCTAGTTCACTATCTACTACTCAATCATACAATTTACTCATATAGGCCCTCGAGCCCATTGGGCCCACTTGGCCCCTTTTGGGCCATCGTGGCCCAATAGCCCACACATACAAGAATACTCATGGTGGCCTCAACTATCGCGTCAAAGCTTCCACACATGCGCTCGCACGCTCGTGTGGCTACCATCGCTGTGTGACCGACATTTCAGCATTTTTCGCTCTACAGCTAGAGTAGAGAGAATACACACCTGATAGGAATCTGAAGCTGCTAAACCGTGCTCTGAGCAATCCTATGCCCAACGCCAACTAGGTATGCTCCTTTTCCTCCTAGGCAGCTCTATATATAGCTAGCTTCTCACCTTCCTTCTTTGTATCTTTCCGATGTGGGATCCATTTGTCAGTAGAGTTTAAATCCAACTCAAACTCTTCCCGTCCAATCCGCAAAATAAATACTCCCTTGCTTGTCATGAGATTCAACCTGTGCTCCTCAGTAGCATAATCCATGCCGCTAGCCACTTTACCAACTAGCTCCTTCATCCAACATCATGCAACTAAATATAAATCTATGGCCAAATTCTAAAGTCCATATAAAAAGAAAACCAAAATGCAAGAGCCAAGACTTGAACCTTAGACCTCCTTTCTTCCTTTTAGCGTCACCCCCTTGCCTCTTATGTGGCATCACTTTGCCACTACACCACACACTCTACTTGTGTCATTTTCTCCACATTTTATTCTTAAAGCCTACCTACTAACTCCCAGGTTTTTTTCACCTAAAACCAAAATTTCCTAAAGCCAAAGTTTGAACCCGGGACTTCATAGAAGCCCTCTAACCTTCCAAAATCACTCACCTACTAGATCCAACTTGCATTAAAGCCGTTCTCTTGTTCCCAAAAATTTTAAACACTTCAATGCTTAAGGCACAATGGGCCCAATCCTACTAGGCCCAACTTTGGGATGTTATAATGTGGATACTACAGATTTTCATACTGGCATGACAGAGATAGTATGGAACAAGATGAAAAATATCTCCAAGCCATGGGCTCTGACTAAACACCATGACCGTGCGACACAGTCGTGCCCAACACTATTTTATCAACACGAGCATGGCGACCTGAATAACAGGCGTGGGAGAAACGAATGAACCACCACACGGCCGTGTGATACGATCGTGTGACACAACATGCCCATGAAACACGGGCGTGGGGATGTACCAGAGCTGAAAATTTTATTTAAACCACCTACTCCCCTTCCCATCTACTCTCCATTCCCTTCTTCCACAACCTTTACACTCTCCTCCCTTTTCATTTCCTCCTTCTTCATCTTCCAAGATCTTGATTTACACTGCATCCATGTCGAGAAAACGGAAGGATCATATCCCAGTCTTTCTGTCCGAGACTGATCTACATAAGTTCATGCCGGCCATTTCATTAACTCGACAGGAAAAGGACCTTTGAGTCCATTTAATCTTTCTTTTTCCTTTCTCATCTCCTTTATTTTCCTTATCTTTATTTTTCTTGTACTAAATTTGGTTTATTTTATTTTAGTCTCTAGGTTTTAGGTTCTAAAGGCTGCTTGAGAATCACACACCACGGCCTTAGAAATCACACCCACCTCGCGAACTATCTAATAATAAGGACCTTTCAGTCCATTAATTAGTTCTTTTAGTATTATTTCACTTTTTACACTCTTTCTTTTTATTTTTCTTTTCTTCAAATATATAATTAGTATATTTAGATTTATTCTTATTATGTCCTGGCTAACTCTTCACGAGATTCCAATTTCTTCATCTAGCGCGGAATTAGAGGCGCCCCCTCCAATTTATCTTTCACCTCCGAATCAAGATTCCACACTTCAAACTCAAGGAATCCATCCCAAAATTTAGGAAGTTTCACTTCTCTCCCTCTCTTTTAATTTTCTTAATATATGAATACTATCTATCTTTGTACATTGAGGGCAATGTACATCTTAAGTGTGGGGGTGAAAATTTATTTAAAAAAGTTCCTAACTTTTTGCATTATCCTCAAATCTCTGAATGATATCTTGTCTTAAGTAATTTTCCATATCACTAATTAGAATGAAATTTCTATTGTTATGTTTTAGATTAAGTCATAGTTAATTATGCATTGATAATTTAAACTTTAAGATACTAGATAATCAAGAATGATGAGTCTATTTTCAAAAATTAAAATTTTATTAGGTTGTCTACGTGAATCTAATTATTACCTCGAAGTTTGAAATTTTCAAGGTTGTCATAAAAAAACCCATAATTGTTGTGAGATTTTGAACCTTATAGAGCATACATTCTTTTTGTGCTCACTTTATTGATTATGAGTGTGTCAACATTGATTTGTTATTCTAGAACTTGCTTCGATAATACATATCGAGACCACATCATTGATTTGATATACTGAGATGATAAAGGCACCTAGGTTTTAACCCACTTACTCCACTAAAAGCCTACCCTCACAATTAACCCCTAGTGAACCCCTTTGATCCTAACAACCCTTTTATTGATTCACCCACTAATATTAACCCAAAAACCATCTTGTATTTGTTATCACCATTCCGACTACCCTTTTTGTCGAGATTTGATTTTGAGTAGTTACCTAACTATGTTCTATATTTCAGTTGTTAAAGTTCTTTCTTATTTCTTGATTTGTTCGTAAAAAAATAAAAAAATAAAAAAATAAAAAATATATATCGAAGTATATTCATTATTAGTTCTGTAATTAAATGAGCTTATACGTTTAAATTCCACATATTTAGAAGAAGCTCATTTTATTAGTATTTCAAGTTTTCAGTTAATGTAATTATTTAGGATTAGTTCATTTTTCTAGTTAGGTGAATTTTCAATTCAATCTCGATTCTAACCCTCTAATTCAGCCTTTATCCACACCTTTAACCCAAGCCCCATTACAACCCTTTTAAAGACCTTTTGATTTATGTATCATCTCATTTTTTAGTGGTGGAGATTTGATTTTCATGCAAGCCAATGGTAATAACTTTTCATGTTGATTGATGAGTGCTTTATTTTGAACGTTAAACACTTCGAGTGATTTGAGTGAATGAATCTTTAGTGAGGATGTCAACTCTTGTCAATTTTGAATTAAAGGTAATTATTTAGATAAGGGGAAACGCCTATATTTTTTGTGCTGCAAACTTGTGACTTTGATTGTTTGAATCTTTAGGACTCTTTGAGTTAAATTACCCATGTATAAATTATCTATGAATTATGATGAAACATTATCAACGAATATTATGAATTGAGGAAGTTCGTTTTAATTGTGAGTTGAAAATTTTTCTTGAGGACAAGAAAAAGTTTAAGTGTGGGGGTATTTGATAAACCATAATATACACATATTTTAATCCCACAGTTAGCATACTTTTGGATGATTTATCCCTTCAATTATGGAAATAGGTGCTCCTAATCCTCTGTTTTCATGTTTTATGCTCAGGAGAACACCGGAGGATGAAAAGAACGAGAAACGGGCCAAAAAAAGAGAAAATGGGCCAAAGTATGAAATCCACATGGCCTAGACCCCGAGTCGCATAGTCGTGCCTCATTAACAGACCCGAACACGGCCTGGCCTCGACTTACACGGGCGTGCCACACAAGCGTGTCCCTAACGCAGTAAAGAAGAGTTTCATTTTGATTAGAGTACTTAAAGGCAAATGAAGACATTCCAAAAGCCTATATAAACACCCTAGAGGCCAACCTTCAGGGGGCGTTCAGCTAGGCCAAGGAGCCAAGCCAGAGGGGCCAAATTGTGGGATTCACTCGATGAAAGCCAGTTGATTCATCTCAAGGGGCCGAAATTATACTCAAGACTGAGGATCTCTCCTTCAATTCCTTCAGGGTTTTTAGGGTTTTCTTTATGTTTTGTTTTATATTTTATTCTGAGATGTATTCTTTTATAATTATGAACTAAACCCCTCAAATACCTGAGGGGGATGAAACCTAAGACGGACCTTGTTATTGTTTTCTGAGCTGTATGATAAATACTTGATTTGTTCTTACTATTGTTCTTAATTCTTGTATTAATATTTGAGGATATTGATTCAAGCATTTATGCTCTTCAGGAAAGGAGGAATAGACCCTGTTTAAGAGTAGATCCAGCATAGTTAAGCGAGTTGATCGCAACCCTAGAGATAGGATGACAAAAATCTACCGGATTAGGGTCAAACCTAATATGGGAGTCCATAGATTGAGTTAATGCAATTCTAAGGGTTTTAATTAGAAAGAGATTTCAATTAATCAACCTAGGGTTGAACGTTAGTAGCCTCGAGAGAGGTATTAATATAAATTAGGGAATCCTACGGATCAAGTCAAATGGATAAATCGTTTGGTTTAGAGTTAGATAACAAGTGAAGTCTAAGTGGATTCTTCCTCGGGTATTGTCTTAATCAATTGGTTTTTCCCACAAGTATTTTCTCCAATTCATTCTATTTGTCTTAGCATCTTTAGCTTAGTAGTTAGTTAATTTTATGTTAAACAAAAATTCCTTTAATTCTTAGGTTAAATAATAAAAAGAAAGTTAGCATTAGTACTTTTGGTTCCTTTGGGTTCGACAATCCGGCCTTGCTACTAAACTATACTACTGTTCGATAGGTGAGCTTGCCTCAAGTTATTGTCACAGTTAGCTTTTAGGCTAGATCATTCATTATATAAATATTTTAAGACTGACACACGATCAATCCACACTTAACAAATAAGCATTGAACATAGAATAACTTTTAGACATACCAAATAAATCTTTACTTGCCATTCCAATGGCTAGATTACAAAACATAATTAACAAGTCATCATTTGACCAAATAAGCCTAAACATGTCATTATACCAAAATGAGATTTCTATGTATACCAAAAAGGAAATAGTGGATAGTGTGATTATGCTTCGACCGATCCTCCAACCTTCGCGAGCTTACGAGCACTATAAAATAAGGGAAAATTAATTAGGGTAAGCATTTTCATGCTTTTGAAGTTCGTATAACGAGAAATAAACTTACCAATTATATTTATTAATACAAGCATACATAAAACACAAATCCATCAATTTTGGGTAAGTTACCTAAACACACAATCACTTATTCAAACAAGTTAGTCACATAATCTCATATGAATTTCAAGTTAAACATAGATGAGCTCATTACATACCACTTCCATTAATTCTACCATTCCATATTTTAAGAGTCTTTTCTGTTGAACTGATGAGATTTCAATGGATGATCGATTATTATTTTCATGTGCAATAGAACCCGTTAGGGCACGTAATAAGAGGCACACTCTTGAGCCACATTTTTCACAACCGGATTGCCAATCCAGGTTGAATCCTATCCGTAGCACATGCCATAGGGGCTTAATTTGGATTACCCATCCAGCCTAAATCCAATTTATAGTATATGCTCAAGAGGCTTACATTAGGGTTACCTGTCTGGGCTAAATCCTTTATACAACATGTGTATTGTTATTCTCGTCTGAGAATATCACCTTATTCCATCGAATTCTCAATATTCACCCGGAACATGACAACTTTGTCCACATTTCACACTTATGATTTTTTCATTATGGATATCATCTCATACATACCAACACAATCACACCATTCAATTCAAGCATTTAATACACATATTTAAGTTACACGAACTTACCTTGACAATTGTTCGGGTTTGAATTCCAACTAATTCAAAACTTTTGTTTCCTCGATCTAATTCCGTAGTTGGTCTTTCCGGGTCTATATAAGAAAATTTAGTTATTAATTCATCACATTTTACATACATTTGCATTCTAGTACATCCAATGCAAAATTACTATTTTGCCGTTACTCTTTTCAAAAATTCCAATTTCGTCCCTAGGCTCGAAAATTGAAATTCATGCAATCTAGTCCTCTTTCCAAGCCTAACCAAGATTTAATAATAATTTTTACAGCACACACATTTCAAAAATTTCATAATTTTCCATGGTTTTACCTCTTTTTCATTTTAGTCCCTAAATCAAGTTTCCATGAAAAATTGCTTTGTAAAAGTTGTTTATCTATCAATTATCTTTCATTTTCTACCATAAATTTCAAATTTCCAGCATTTACATCCATGGAAAAATTTCTTCACTTTGTTATCTATTCAAATACATCCCATAAATAGAAGGATTATGCTATCCCAATTTTAAAAATATAAAAATCATTAAAAATAGGACTTGGTTTCATACCTTTCTAAGCTTGAAAAAGTTCTCTTCCTCTCTCATAGGGTTTCCAGAAAAAATTGGGGAAGAAGATGAATAGAAAAGATGATAATTTCTTTTTATTTTTCTATCATCATTTAATTTTGTTGATTTCCAATTTAGTCCCTAGTCATTTCTAATTTTTCCATGGATGAGTCACCAAGAAAAATCTACATACTTTTCTTAATGGTCTAATTACCATATAAGGACCTCTAATTTTAAATTCCATAGCTATTTCATCTTTATAGCTTCTAGAATTCAACTTTCACATTTTATGCAATTTAGTCCTTTACCTAATTAACCACACAATCGATAAAATTTTTGTATCAAAATTTTCACGTGACCTTGCTATAACAATACTAACCATAAAATAAAATGAAATAAATGTTTATGTTTGGGCTCAGATTTGTGGTCACGAAACCACTATTTTGATCTCACCGAAAATGGGTTGTTACATAAACTCTTATGAGTTTCTTGATTTAGCCTGGATAAGCTTCCTGTTACATGGCTCACATGAGCATCCTATTATATGCCTTGAGAGAGTGCTTCCTGATTATGTGCCCTAATGGGTACCCCTAAACATGAGTTGACGGATTACAATTTTGTACACTTCAAGTGTACAACATGCGTATCCATCAATATTTCAAATAAATTCAACAGAAAAAGTTCTGTTATGGCTAATCTGAACTTGAGATGATTAATCATAGAAATGTATATGTTATATGAAAATATAATACCAAAAATATATGTGTACGAAAGCTATTAAATTAGCCAATGTTGGTACACTAATGTTTTATAACTAGCCATTGGAATGGCTAGTGTTTGGTTTATTTTGATATAATTATATAAGGTATTAACATGTTTGATATGTGTATTGTAATAGATTAATGATGGGAGTTATACAAGTATGTTTAAGAATGCATGGTTTGGTAAAATATACATACATGTTAATGTGGCCAACTAATTAAAAAGGATAAATGTATTTAAGAGGTGATATATAGTGCAAAATATTGAAATTGGGCTTGGTTATAATGTCTTGAATTGGTTGGTGAAAGTGTTCAAATGTTGTTGTAGGTTGAAGGCATAATTAAGTGAGACAAGTGGCCTTGAAAATTGCCTATTTTCATCCACACGGGTAGACACACGGGTGTGTGTCTCAGCCGTGTGTGACACACGACCATGTGCACGAGCGTGTGGTATGGCCTTGTGTCCCCTGCATCCTCAAAATTTAGAAACAGAATGCTTTGAATTGTTCACACGGGCGGAGACACGGGCGTGTGTCTCAGCCGTATGTGACACACGACCTAGCACATGGGCATGTGTCTTGGCCATGTGAATCCTGCACTTAATTTTTGAAAATTAAATTGTCCACATGGTCTAGCATAAGGGTGTATGGCTAGCCGTGTGACTCAAGTTAGAGAGTTACATAGGTATAGACACGGGCTGGGGCACAATCGTGTGCCTCACATCAAATGCCCATATGGCCTGAGACATGGGTAAACCTCCGGTAGATAGAATCTATAAATATGGGGCAGAAGAATTTAGGGCTACTGTCGATGATGATCCAAAAAGAGCTGAATTCTGGTTAGAAAATACTATCAGGGTTTTGGATGAATTATCTTGCACACTTGAAGAATGTTTAAAATGTGCTGTATCTCTGCTAAAAGACTCAGCTTATCAATGGTGGAATACCATAATTTCTGTTGTACTGAAGGAAAATGTTACATGAGAATTTTTCCAAACAGAATTGAAAAAAGAAGTATATTAGCCAGAGATTCCTTGATTAGAAAAAGAAGGAATTTTTAGAGCTTGGAATATGACAGTATCTGAGTATGAACAAGAATTTGTCAGATTAAACAAATATGCTAGAGAATGTATCTCGACCGAAGTTGCTACCTGTAAATGGTTTGAATATGGATTAAACAAGGGCATCAAGTTGTTAGTTGGAATTTTATAATTAAAAGAATTTGTTGTATTGGCCGACCAAGCACATAAAGCTGAAGAACTAAATAAAGAAAAGAGATAGGCAGAAAGATGGAAGCCCAAAGATCGAGTAAAAGATTTATGGGAAAGACACAATCATCAACTTCAAAGAAATCAAAGAAATATCATGATCGTTCTGTTTCATCTGTGGGGTATTCTAGGAAAAATCTAGGTTCTCAATGCTCTAATCCGAGATCTTCGACCCCATCAATAGCAAGTGCTGGAAGTGTCAGGAATTCTAAACCTAAATGCAAGTATTGTAATAATTTTTACTTTGTAGAATGTCATACGAAAAGCGGAGCCTACTATAGATGTGGTTTTCTCGATCACTATCTCAAGATTGTTCGGAAAGGATTGAAAAGATACTGTTCAGACTTCAAGGCCGAGCAACCCTGCTTCGAGAGGTAGACCACCTTTTAACCCTGGTAATATGAGTGATAGTCGAGGCACAAGAAAAGATTCAATTGCTAAATCTGAAGCTCAAGCACCAACCAGAACAAATGCTATAGATGCACGAGAGGATGCTTCTACACCTGATATTATTACTAGTACATTTCCTCTTCTTGATACTGATATTATTGCTTTGATTAATCCTGGTTCAACACATTCATACATATGTACGAATTTAGTGTTTATTAAAAACTTACTTGTTGAGTCCACTGAATTTGTGGTTAAAGTTTCAAACCCCTTGGGCAAGTATATGATGGTAGATAAAATTTGTAAAAATTGTCCGTTGATGATAAAAGGTTATTATTTCTCGGCTAATTTGATGTTGTCTCCTTTTGATGAATTTGATGTAATTCTGGGAATGGATTGGCTATGAAACACCCCAAACCCGGCCCACAAGCCCTGACCGGATCTGGCATGCTTCTAAGAAAAATCCGTTCGAAACTTATTTGAAACTTTGCTAAAATTTTTTTCAGCTTTTTGAAAATAGTTGTTTTGGGTTGGGCTCGAGTTTTAAAACTCGTGTCGATTAGGTGCTATAAACAATTTGTTATTTATAATTAAGAAGAATTAACTTTAATTTGATAAATATCGTGCCATAGCAAAATAATTTAAGTGTATGAGTAAATTCATACTATAACCTTATTACATCAAAATAAAACCCCAAAATAAAATTTAAAGTACTTAAATAAAATGAAATATCCAACTAATAGAATTACATGAGCATGGTCACCGCTAAGCTCCTGTGACCGGTCCATTCTTATCGTCACCGAAAAATATTCCCACAAGGGGTGAGTCAAACAGACTCAATGTGTACTATCAACACTAAGTCTCAACAGTTATGGAATATCAAATCATACATATTCATATAGCATTTAAATAAAATGATGCAATCCCGAGCCCAAGCCTATATATCCATCCGCTACACATCACCCGTACCAACCGTCACACCGTGGGGACTACTAAGTCAACCCTCCATCTGCTACACACCATCGAAGGCAGTCGTTGCAGTCGACGTGCTCATAGCCTTTATAAAATTTGTGACATAAGTCACCACATTCATATATTGTGACATAAGTCACCACATTCATATATCGTGACATAAGTCACCACATTCATATATCGTGACATAAGTCACCACATTCTTATATTGGGGTATAAAACCACCAATTCACTTCCCCTTTACATATCACCCATATGCCCATGTCATACAAAACATGCAAATATTATGCCTTATGCTTATTCACATTCTTATATTTGCACTTATGTGCCTTAACAGATATTTTTCACAATATACTCATAGTAGGGGTAGGAAAACGTACCTGGGTACTTTGTACCATTGCATGGTTAAACATATTTCACATTATTATAAACACATATATTAATTGATGCCATAAATCTATTAAGAGTTAGTGTGGGGTACATACCTGATTTTCTTAACGCTTTATTGAATTCCCAAAAACCCAATCTAATGCTTTAGATCTTAGTTCCTATATTCGGCCAACCTTAAACAATTTAGCATAAAGCCATTCGGATAATTAATTAAATCCTGAAGGACTATCGAAACCGAAATCTTACCTTATTACCGATTTCACTACTAACAAATCCCGAAACTTGTAGTCTTTCCTTCCTTGAAATCGGCTAACACTAAGTCACTTGATTCGTTTAGTTTCGGCTTTTAAATAATTAAGAAATAGATCTAATCACCAAATAAGCCTTGGCCGAATATCTTAAGCACTTACCTTGTGGATCTAAATCTCGAAAACTGTCTCTTGTCCTTGAGTAATCGAAATCCCTGCCTACCAATTGTTAGAATCGGCTATATACAATAAATTCATGGAGATGGCCTTTAATCGAAACTACTTATCACTTACCACTATGTCGCTTACCTTAGATCCGAAATCCGGATGGTTTCCTTAGAAGTCGACCTATGGAAATCCCGAAAGAATCCTTCATAGTTTCGCCAAAACATTAAGGGATTAGAACCTTATTTTCGCTTTTAAGAAAAAGATTGAAAAGAATCGATAATTGATCCTTACCCTTATGATGTAAATCGATTGCTCTTTTTGGATCCACAAAGAGATTCACTATGGCTAGATATTATTCAACAGTTTCACTTTTGAAGTTATGAAGAAATCAATTGGGTACCTTGAGATTCGGCTTTTGGAGAATCAAGAGAAAAAGAGAAGAGTGTATGAGACTTAAAGAGAATTCAGCAATGGCTTAGGAGGATCCTATTTTCGGTTTTGACAAAATAAAGAGAGAAAGAAAAGAGTGGCTAGAGAATTCGACAGAGGCTTCAAAAGAGAAAAGAATAATAGCCTTAATTATCCCCCTCTTGCCGAAATTACTAAGCCTAGAGTCCCTTCATCGGCCACTACATCCTCTCACTATCCAATCCCCTAATTCACTCTTCCTTAGCCAAATCTTGAAGTGTCCCTGTGCCGTCCACTTCCTCTCCTCCAGAGTCCATGTGCCATCCACTTCCTCTCCTCCTTGTAGCAAAATTAAAATCTTTTATTTGCTTTCCTTGTGACTCAAACCTTGGCCCATTTACACTGCTTGTGGCGTCATTCCCAAGCCACTGTACCAGCCCATTTTCCATGTCACAACTCCTCTACTATTTCTTTTAAGGCCTTATCAGACTAGCTCCCTCTTTTAGACTTAGAATCTAAGAATTTCTACAGCATTTAACTATACACTAAGGTTCACAAAAATCCATAATGCACATCCACAACACACATAAACATGCTATTTCATTAAGCAATTAATGCATAGGCCATAATCCGGGATATTACAGGCTAACTCGGCGTGATGCAGTGGTAAATTATAAACAAAAATATATTGTGTTAAAGTGTCAGAATGGTGAATTGCTTCGTATTGAATCTGACAATCTGGATGGATTGTCCAATGTAATCTAAGCTATATCAACACAGAAATATATAGCAAAAGGGTATGATGCTTATCTTGCTTATGTGTTGGACACTAAAGTATCTGAGTCGAAGATTAAGTTAGTACCAGTTGTTTGTGAGTTTCCTGATGTGTTTCCAGAAGAATGACCCAGAGTACCACCAATCAGAGAAGTATAATTTTCTATAGATCTTGTAACGGGGACAACACCAATATTTATAACACCCTACAGAATGGCTCCTTCTGAATTAAAAGAGTTGAAAGCTCAGTTGCAAGAACTAACAGATAGAGCTTTTGCTGGACCCAGCTCATCACCTTAGGGTGTACTGGTTTTATTTTTTACAATGAAAGAAGGATCGTTGAGGTTATGTATTGATTATAGGTAGCTCAACAAAGTTACAATAAAGAACAAGTATCCATTGCCTCACATTGATGACTTGTTTGATCAATTGAAAGGTGCCACTATGTTTTCAGAGATTGATATCCGTTCTGGCTAGTATCAGTTACGAGTAAAAGACTCAAATGTACTGAAGACAACCTTCAGAACTAGGTACAGACACTATCAATTTTTTGTGATGTCGTTCGACTTGACTAATGCACCTACAGTATTTATAGATTTAATGAATAGAATTTTTAGACCATATCTTGATAGATTTGTTGTGGTGTTTATTGATGATATTCTAGTAAACTCCCAAGATGAAAATGAACATGCTGACCATCTGAGAATTGTACTGCAAACTCTGCGTGAGAAACAACTATATGCTAAATTCAGTAAATGTGAATTTTGGCTTCATGAAGTTGGTTTTCTTGGACATATAATATCTGCTGAAGGCATCAGGGTAGACCCGAATAAAATTTCAGTTATTGTTAACTAGAAACCATCAAAAAATGTATCTGAAGTCAGAACTTTTCTAGGACTAGCTGGATATTATGGAGATTTGTAAAAGGATTTTCTATGATAGCTTATTCGATGACTCGTTTGTTACACAAGGATGTGAAATTTGAATGGATAGATAAATTGCCAGCAGAGTTTTGACAGATTGAAAACCTTCTTAACTAAAGCACCTGTACTAGTTCAGCCTGAATCGAGTAAGGAATTTGTAATTTACAGCTATGCGTCATTAAATGGTCTAGGCTGTGTTTTGATGCAAGAAGGTAAAGTAATTGCCTATGCTTCAAGACAACTAAAACCACATGAAAAGAATTACTCGATACATGATTTAGAATTGGCAGTCATTGTTTTTACATTAAAAATTTGGCGACATTATCTATTCGGTGAAAAGTGTCATATATTCACTGATAATAAAATTTTAAAGTATCTGATGTCACAGAAAGACTTGAGTTTGAAATAGTGCAAGTGGCTTGAATTATTGAAAGATTATGACCTAGTCATCGACTATCATCCGGGAAAAGCCAATGTGGTTGCAGATGCTTTGAGTAGAAAATCCTTAGTTTCCTTGTGAGCAATTGTAACATCCCAAAATAGGGGTTATTCGTGATTGAATTATTTTGCTTGTGTTTAAATTTATGTGATATTATTTGTGGTGTTATAAGACTCAATTAAGGGTCTTGAGTAGGCTCGGTTTAGTAGAATAATTGTTAGTTTGGTTTATTTAATGAAGTGGATTATGTGAGCTTAGCACTTGTTAAATTAAGTGTCAATAAGTGACACAAGTTGAGTGCATGGCAAGTTGGTAATGGCGCATGGATATTAGCTTGAGGGAGTGGTTGAATCCTTAAATAGCATTGGGACAACTTTTATTTTTGCTTTGGTATGGTAAGTGTCGCCAAGGATAAATTAAGGTAAGGGTTGACCTTGTTATTTTGGTTAGTAGACTATAGGTTTAAGGCAAGTGTTAACATATGGAAGGGAATCAAGTAATTAAGGAAAATATGGAGACATGGGGCTAGTATCAAGGATTATGTTTTGAAACATAATCATGGCCTTTGACCATGCATAGGGACGACAATTTGGACTAAAGGGGAGCCAAAATTTTATGTTAGTTTGGCAAGGATTGAAGTCTTTTCTTTTTGGTCATTCCTTGCATTTGGTGCAAAAGTTTGCAAAACATTTTCTCTCAGACTCTTTCTTTTTTTTGGCCGAATTTTACCTTTTGATAAGCCTAATGTTTTTTTTGACCATTTGGTCATTTTTGTTCAATATCTATTTTCTCCTTTTCATTCTCTCAAAACCGAAACCTTCATCAACATCTTGTTCTCCTATTTGTTTTGCTTAAACATCAAAAACCTCCTATACACTCTTCTTTGTCGAAACTCTATTTCTTTTCCTATTATTTTCTTTTTGTCCTATAGCCGAATATACCTCTTTGTTGTGCCGAAAATTTTCTTCTCCTATCTTGATCAACTTTGGTAGAATATTGAAGGTAGCATAGTTTTCCTTGGGACTTCTCTAGCAATCGGTTTTGGTATAGTGGTAAGAGTTTATTTCAAAGGATTATTCTTTTAAGTTTTCGTTTAAGCCGAAGGTTAATAACCTTAATGATGATGGTTGATTATAGGGAAGTGAGGCCGATTCATTTAGGAGTGTGTTGGCTAGTGTTCGAAGGCAGTTGGGTAAGATTTTAGGTTCGCAAGGAACCCTTCTCAATTATTTTGGTTTGGCCGAATAGGCCATGGCACTAATGTCCATTTTTGGCCGAATATAGGGGCAAGAATACTTGTGTGACCGATTTGTCTATTCGGGATTTAGGACTCGGGTAAGTCTTTATTGCTTTGAGATTATTATTTGATGCTTTTGGGAAGCATGACACATTTGGTATGTGTATTAATTGTTATATGGCAAATGATAAATTTATTAATGTTGTTAAATAAACCTTTTAGTATGATTATTGTAAAAGCATGTATTTGCTTGATGTGGGTTGATGAGTGGAGGGGGCAGTGATATTCGTGTCGACGGACACCAGTGTTTTGGTAACACATTGTGACTACGGTCACCAGAGGTTTGGTACCTCCAGAGGTTTGGCACCTCATAGCGACTTGTCCCTGTGGTTGAAACCACCGTGGGTTGGCCCCACTTTGAGATATGGGATTGTCTGCCAGTGATTTGGTATCACACGATGGGTTGCCCCCATCATTCGATTTGTGTCTTCGGACACCAGAGATTTGGTATCTCTAGTGATTTGGCATCACATTTGTGACTATATGTCACTAGTGGTTTGGCACCACCAGTGGTTTGGTACCACACGGGGTAGAAAAAGGCGTTTGGATGGTTAGGTTGGGTACATTTTAAACTTATGCATATTAATTGGTTATGAATTGTGTATGTTGTTGCACTAAACCGGGGAAGGGTTACACATTGAGTCTTGGTGACTCACCTTCTCCTTTAATTTTTCAGGTGATTCGTAGATTGCGGGTGAGGAGCCGGATGGACTCGAGGTGGCCATGCAGTGGAGACTTTTAATAAATGAATTTTGGATTTTATCTATCTTACTTTTGGGTTTATGTTGCTTACTTGTAATAAGGCCTCCTAGGATGATTTTATTATTACTGCATGTTTGAATGTTTTGTTTAAACTATATGATGATGTTAAAACGGATGCACATGTTTTCTCAAATTAAACGCAAAATGTTTTTAAAGTACCATTGGGTACATTTGAAAATTTGTAAACAACTCGACTCAACAAATATTTTTAAATAAATTAAGTATGGTTTTTAACTAATAAAATTTCAATTGAAAGGCAATTCGACTAAGTTTTAAAATGGTTTTCAAAATGTTTTCTCTGTAGCAAACCAAATTCGGTCATATTGTTTGGGCCGGGTTTGGGGTGTTACAAATTGGTATCAGAGCCCAGTTCAAAGCTCGACTGTGGGGGCCCAAGGCCCTAAAATGTTTTTAGTAGGCCTATTTGAAATATTTTGGTTTTGAATAAGCATGGCACCGAAGTTTCCAAATCAATCCGCCTGTAAGTACCTCTAACTTTTGTATGAATTATTATTGTAGAAGGGTAGGTAGGGAACGTAGTTAGTGTGATAGGTGTTGAACCTGAGGACTAGTCCACCCCAACAAAACTCATAAGACTTTAATGGCCTAATTAAAACCAACCCGTGACCAAGTCACCGAGTTAGGGTGTGGTAACCTTGGTGCGCATGTCTAGGATTGGATCCAGAAGAGCTTAGTATTTAAGCAGTCCTCGTGACTCACCTCCTCTTTGCGGGATTCCTACCTGGTGCGTAGCTTCGGTTTACCCTAACCAAGAGGACTCGGTCATAGGCAAAACCCTAAATAAAACCCGAAAGGGACTAGTCATGTTTTAAGGAAAACTTTGGTTTTAAAATCACTAAATTATCTCTTTTAGATAGTAGGGCAAATTTATCTTCAGAAATTATCAAATATTTCTGGTTTATCAAAATTACCAAAATGCCCCTCGTGGTAAAATTACGAAAATGCCCTTGGTTTTAGAGTTATCGAATTACCCCGATTTCAATAAAATCTTCTTACTTTGCAAAAGTAGCCGAAAATCTTGTATTTCAAAATATATACACTGACTTTGGAAATTTACAAAATTACCCCCGACTGACAAAATTACCAAAATACCCCTAGTTTCAAAATTTTGCCATACCTTTAAATTGAAGAATTTTTCAAAAATACTCTTCAATTTTTAAAATTTCAAAATGATATGATTTATTAAAGTTTTCAAATTTATTCAGTTTATTAAGAAAATACCCTTGTAGGAAAATGACGAAAATACCCCTGGGTTAGAAACGGACAGAAATGCTCGAAGAGTGCATAGGTATGAAAGGTATTAGGGAATGGATGTACTTTTCTGTGTAAACTAGATAGAAGACTTAAAACTCTATTTGATCGAAAGAATCTCTATTAAATTCTTATCATAAAATTTCTTCGCGAATAACCAAGTGAAACATGTACTAATTCATAAAATTTCCTAATCAGATTAAAGTGCGATAGTTAGAATGAGCTTTAGAGGACGTGGCCATCGTGGATGCGGAAGGGGTAGGATGACCTTAAGTATGTTCTCTCCCTCTCTTGACTGTAAGGGTAAGTAGTGGGTTCGTAATTTTTTGTTGAATCAAATCTATTTAGGTACTTGATTTTGGAGATCGACAAAGCAAGCCGTCATTCGTGACCAATCAAGTGTCGAGTCGGGATCTATAAGGCGAGATTTAGGGTGGTGGCTCTCCTTTTCGGATTTAGACTATCCGATTAGTATATACCACCACCACCCCAACTTTTAGAGTCAAGAGCCTCAATAGGATCGAGATACGGGTGATGATGCACAACAGGGTAGACAGTGGCGGTCACAATTTTGCATGGCGATCTGGGCCGGAGGGACTTGAGGATGGGTTCGAAAAAAATTTGGGTAGTCTGAAATGGAATGGGTAGAGGTGGAGGAGCTCGAAAATTGGTACCCGAGACTTGAGCTAACGGCACTGAATTTTTTCGAGGTGTATTCGTGTAGCACCAAATAGTTGTATCGCACCAAATCTTCTTGAGTATTGGCTAGAATCGACTGAAAGAATCATGGATGAGATAGATTTAACAATTGAGGAGAAACTGAAAGGGGCGGTGTCGCTTCTCAAGGATGAGTCATATCGTTGGTGGCTCACAGTTCGGAATGGTGCTGTAGCAGAAGATCTCACTTAGGACTTCTTTAAGGCAGCATATCAAAAGAAATATATTGGGTCTAGTTACATTGATGCGCAGCGCAAGGCATTCCTGAGTTTGGTCCAAGGGAGTAAATCCGTATCAGAGTATGAGGCTGAGTTCTCTTAAGATTGAGCCAATATGCTGGAGGTATTGTGGCTTCGGAGCACGAGCGATGTGTTCGATTCGAAGATGGTTTGAAGGATGAGCTGAGATTGTTGATTGCTCCACATCAGGAGCGAGAGTTTACTACTTTAGTTGAAAAGGCTAAGATAGCCGAAAGAATAAAGGAATCTGGAAGGCAGAACTATGACCGGAGTAAGCATAAGAGAGGTTATGGATCATCTGGGTCAGCTGGCAATGTTCAGAAGAGGGCTAGGCAAAATGAGTCGAATCAGTCTCGTAGGTCTGTTACTGCTAATCAGGGACCAACACGGTGTAATCGATGTGGGAAATTTCATTGGGGCGAATGTTGGACCGAAGGAAAAGGCTGTTTTGAGTATGGTTCGCTAGATCACTGTGTGAGGGATTGTCCACGTAAGCAAGCCAGGAATCAGTTTGAAGGTCAAGGTCTGCCTCGATTAGAAGGAGGACCAAAGACCGCAGAGAGGTCGTGGTAATGGTAGAGGAGGTAATGGTTACGGTCGAGGTCATGGATCATCGTGCGAGGTGCAAGCAACACGGAGGCTAGGCAGCCTGGTTTGGTGTATGCTGCGAGGCGTCGTGAGGAGGGAGACGCACCGGACGTCATAACTGGTATGTTTTTAATCTTTGGTGTCCCATATACTACTTTGATAGATGTGGGTTCGATGCATTCTTACATTGCTAGTGGCATAGTAAAGACCATGAGTTTAGTTTCTGAGACTGCTTCTAGGAGGATGACCGTACTTAGTCCTTTAGGTTACTCTGTAGAAGTAGATAAGCTGTATAGAGATGTACCCCTAGAACTCCAAAGGGTAGTGTTCTTTGTCGATCTAATGGAACTACCGTTTGAGGAGTTCGATCTGATTCTTGGGATGGATTGGTTGGTCAAATACCAAGCAAGTTTGGATTGCACTGCTAAGCGCATGGTTTTGAAGACGGTTGAAGGTGAAGAAGTGGTCATGATAGGTAATAGGAGAGATTATCTATCCAATGTGGTATCTATGTTGAAAGTTGTAAAGATGGTCAGGAAGGGCTGTGAGGCGTTCGTTGTTCATGTGTATGCTTTGGAAGCTAAGGAATTTTCTGTGGGGAATGTTCGAACTGTAAAGGATTATGCTGATGTATTTCCTGAAGAACTTTTGGGTTTGCCTCCAGATCAGGAAGTTGAATTCGGTATAGACTTGTTACCCTAATGGCACCGTGTCTATAGCACTGATCAATGGCACCAAAGGAATTGGTGGAACCGAAGGCTCAAATTCAGGAGCTTTTGGACCAAGGATTTATCCGACCAAGGATATCTCCGTGGGGAGCACCTGTGCTGTTTGTCAAAAAGAAGGACGGTTCAATGCGAATGTGTATCGACTACCGCCAATTGAACAAGTTGACGATTAAGATCAGGTATCCGTTACCTCGGATTGACGACTTGTTCGACCAACTGAAGGGTGCATTGGTATTCTCGAAGATAGATCTTAGGTCGGGATATCATCAACTCAAGGTGAAGGAGGTTGATGTGCACAAGACGGCATTTCGTACAAGGTATGGGCATTACGAGTTTTTGGTGATGCCATTTGGGTTTACCAATGCACCGGCAGCATTCATAGACTTAATGAATAGGGTGTTTCAGCAGTACTTGGATCAATTTGTCGTGGTGTTCATAGACGACATATTGGTTTACTCAAAGACGGAGGAGGAACATGACATGCATCTGCGTATAGTTCTACAAGTACTGAGGGAGAAGCAGTTATATGCCAAATTCAGTAAGTGTGAATTTTGGCTTAGAGAGGTGGCTTTCTTAGGTCACGTAGTGTCAGCAGAAGGGATTAGAGTAGATCCTCGCAAGATCGAAGCGGTGTTGGACTGGAAACCGCCTAGGTCGGTGGCAAAAATTCAAGTTTTTTGGGTCTGGCAGGGTACTACCAGAGGTTTGTGGAAGGATTCTCTTTAATCGCTGCACCGTTGACTAAGTTATTAAGAAAAGGAATTCCATTTGTGTGGACGGAGAAGCAACAAGAAAGTTTTGACAAGCTAAGGAAGATTCTGACGGAAGCTCCGATTCTGGTACAGCCTGAGGCAGGAAAGTTGTATACGGTTTACTGTGATGCATCCCATACTGGTTTGGGATGTGTATTGATGCAAGAAGGGAAGGTAGTGGCCTATGCGTCCCGTCAGCTAAGACCGCATGAGGTTAACTATCCAACGCACGACTTGGAGTTAGCGGCTGTAGTCTTCGCTTTGAAGATATGGAGGCATTATTTGTACGGGAGAAGTCGATAGTCTACACGGATCACAAGAGTCTTAAGTATCTTTTGACTCAGAAGGATTTGAATTTGAGGCAGCGTCGGTGGATTGAACTGTTGAAGGACTACGACTGTTCGATTGAGTATCATCCTGGTAAGGTTAACGTTGTGGCAGACGCGTTGAGCCGTAAGGTTGTATCAGATTTAAGATCGATGTTTGCTCGACTTAGTCTGTTCGACGATGGGAGTCTTTTGGTAGAATTGCAAGTCAAACCGACTTGGTTAGATCAGATTAAGGAGAAGCAGTTAGAGGATGATGGTTTGAACGATCGGAGGTTGCAAGTTCAGAATGGTGGATTAGAGGATTTTAGTCTATCCAGTGATGGAGTTTTGTACTTTAAAGGGAGAGCTTGTATGCCGAAGGATGTGGAGTTGAGACAAAGGATTCTTCAGGACGCACATAGCAGCCCATATGTTATGCATCCCAGAGGTAGCAAGATGTATCGGGATTTGAAAGAGCAGTTTTGGTGGTCAGGTCTGAAGCGAAGTAACTGAGTTCGTGGGTAAGTGTCTGACGTGTCAACAAGTCAAAGCTGAACATCAGTTGCCATCTGGGTTACTCCAACCGGTGAAGATTCCTCAGTGGAAGTGGGAGAGGATCACCATGGACTTTGTCAGTGGATTACCTCTTACGCCTAGTAAGAAGGATTCGATTTGGGTGATTGTGGATCGTCGACTAAGTCGGCGCATTTCATCTGAGTGAGGGTAGATTATTCGCCTGAAGCTAGCAAAGTTATATGTAGCCGAGATAGTGAGATTGCATGGTGTGCCAGTATCGATTATCTCGGATAGGGATCTGAGGTTTACGTCAAGGTTTTAGAGAGCTTTGCATCAAACCTTGGGAATGAGATTGGACTTCAGCACAGCCTTTCACCCGCAAACTGACGGACAATCAGAGAGAGTGATTCAGATCTTAGAAGATATGCTAAGAGGTTGTGTTCTGGATTTTAGTGGTAGCTGGGAAGAGTATCTACCGTTAGCGGAATTCGCTTATAACAATAGTTATCAGCGAGCATTCGAGATGGCTCCATATGAAGCAATCGTATGGACGAAATGCCGAACTCCTATGTGTTGGACCGAGTTGGGTGAGCAGCGTGTTTTGGGTCCGGAGTTGGTGACCAAACCGAGGATAAAGTTAAGGTAATTCGGGCTCGTCTCAAGGAAGCATCAGATAGGCAGAAGTCCTATGCCGATCTCAAGCGCAAGGAAATGGAATATGCTGTGGGAGATAAAGTTTTTCTGAAGATGTCGCCTTGGAAGAAGGTGTTACGATTTGGGAAAAAAGGGAAGCTAAGCCCTAGATTCATCGGGCCATATACAGTGTTAAAGCGAGTGGGACCAGTAGCTTATCACCGAACTACCGCTGAATTGAATCGATTCATAACGTCTTTTATGTGTCAATGCTTAGGCGATATCGGTCGGATCCATCACACATTATGCCTGTGGCAGAGATTGAGGTAAACTCGGATTTATCTTTCGAGGAGGAACCAATCCAAATCTTAGATCGAGATATCAAGGTTTTGCGTAGGAAGTCAGTACCTTTGGTGAAAGTACTATGGCGAAACCATGGTGCTGAGGAAGCTACGTGGGAACCCGAGAGTGTGATGCGCAAAGATAATACCCTACCTTTTCCGATCGTAATTTCGAGGTTGAAATTATTTTTAAGGGGGGTAGAACTGTAACATCCCAAAATAGGGGTTATTCGTGATTGAATTATTTTACTTGTGTTTAAATTTATGTGATATTATTTGTGGTGTTATAAGACTCAATTAGGGGTCTTGAGTAGGCTCGGTTTAGTAGAATAATTGTTAGTTTGGTTTATTTAATGAAGTGGATTATGTGAGCTTAGCACTTGTTAAATTAAGTGTCAATAAGTGACACAAGTTGAGTGCATGGCAAGTTGGTAATGGCACATGGATATTAGCTTGAGGGAGTGGTTCAATCCCTTAAATAGCATTGGGACAACTTTTATTTTTGCTTTGGTATGGTAAGTGTCGGCCAAGGATAAATTAAGGTAAGGTTGACCTTGTTATTTTGGTTAGTAGACTATAGGTTTAAGGCAAGTGTTAACATATGGAAGGAATCAAGTAATTAAGGAAAATATGGAGACATGGGGCTAGTACCAAGGATTATGTTTGGAAACATAATCATGGCCTTTTGACCATGCATAGGGACGGCAATTTGGACTAAAGGGGGAGCCAAAATTTTATGTTAGTTTGGCAAGGATTGAAGTCTTTTCTTTTTGGTCATTCCTTGCATTTGGTGCAAAAGTTTGCAAAACATTTTCTCTCAAACTCTTTTTTTTTTGGCGAATTTTACCTTTTGATAAGCCTAATGTTTTTTGACCATTTGGTCATTTTTGTTCAATATCTATTTTCTCCTTTTCATTCTCTCAAAACCGAAACCTTCATCAACATCTTGTTCTCCTATTTGTTTTGCTTAAACATCAAAAACCTCCTATACACTCTTCTTTGTCGAAACTCTATTTCTTTTCCTATTATTTTCTTTTTGTCCTATAGCCGAATATACCTCTTTGTTGTGCCGAAAATTTTCTTCTCCTATCTTGATCAACTTTGGCCGAATATTGAAGGTAGCATAGTTTTCCTTGGGACTTCTCTAGCAATCGGTTTTGGTATAGTGGTAAGAGTTTATTTCAAAGGATTATTCTTTTAAGTTTTCGTTTAAGCCGAAGGCTAATAACCTTAATGATGATGGTTGATTATAGGGAAGTGAGGCCGATTCATTTAGGAGTGTGTTGGCTAGTGTTCGAAGGCAGTTGGGTAAGATTTTAGGTTCGCAAGGAACCCTTCTCAATTATTTTGGTTTGGCCGAATAGGCCATGGCACTAATGTCCATTTTTGGCCGAATATAGGGGCAAGAATACTTGTGTGACCGATTTGTCTATTCGGGATTTAGGACTCTTGTTAATATCAGGTGTGTACATACACATCTTATAACTTTTTAATATGCTAAGTGTTATATTATGCCTAATCGATTTGTGTAGACATGGATGTAATACCATCATGGTATTAACAAGGACTCGGGTAAGTCTTTATTGCTTTGATATTATTATTTGATGCTTTTGGGAAGCATGACACATTTGGTATGTGTATTAATTGTTATATGGCAAATGATAAATTTATTAATGTTGTTAAATAAACCTTTTAGTATGATTATTGTAAAAGCATGTATTTGCTTGATGTGGGTTGATGAGTGGAGGCGTGATATTCGTGGTCGACGGACACCGTGTTTTGGTAACACATTGTGACTACGGTCACCGAGGTTTGGTACCTCCGAGGTTTGGCACCTCATAGCGACTTGTCCACGTGGTTGAAACCACCGTGGGTTGGCCCCACTTTGAGATATCGGATTGTCCGCCGTGATTTGGTATCACACGATGGGTTGGCCCCATCATTCGATTTGTGTCTTGGACACCGTAGATTTGGTATCTCTAGTGATTTGGCATCACATTTGTGACTATATGTCACCGGTGGTTTGGCACCACCAAAGGGTTTGGTACCACACGGGTAGAAAAAGGCGTTTGGATGGTTAGGTTGGGTACATTTTAAACTTATGCATATTAATTGGTTATGAATTGTGTATGTTGTTGCACTAAACCGGGAAGGTTACACATTGAGTCTTGGTGACTCACCTTCTCTTTTAATTTTTCGTGTGATTCAGTAGATTGGGTGAGGAGCCGGATGGACTCGAGGTGGCCATGCAGTGGAGACTTTTAATAAATGAATTTTGGATTTTATCTATCTTACTTTTGGGTTTATGTTGCTTAATTGTAATAAGGCCTCCTAGGATGATTTTATTATTACTGCATGTTTGAATGTTTTGTTTAAACTATATGATGATGTTAAAACGGATGCACATGTTTTCTCAAATTAAACGCAAAATGTTTTTAAAGTACCATCGGGTACATTTGAAAATTTGTAAACAAATCGACTCAACAAATATTTTTAAATAAATTAAGTATGGTTTTTAACTAATAAAATTTCAATTGAAAGGCAATTCGACTAAGTTTTAAAATGGTTTTCAAAATGTTTTCTCTGTAGCAAACCAAATTCGATCATATTGTTTGGGCCGGGTTTGGGGTGTTACAGCAATGGATACCCGGTTATCTTTGTCAAATGATGGTTTAGTCATAGTTGACTTAAAAGCTAAACCAATATTCTTGCAACAGATCTATAAAGCTCAGAAGAGTGATTATGAATTACAAGCTAAAAGGGTATAATGTGAGTCAAATTTTGATTCAGAATGTCAGATTGGGTCTGATGGTTGTCTGTTATTCAGAGGTAGAATATGTGTACCAAAGAATTCAGAACTTATATAGAAGATTTTGAACGAAGCTCATAATGGTATTATGTCTGTCCATCCAAGGAGTAACAAAATGTATAATGATTTGAAAAAGATGTACTGGTGGCCAGGAATAAACGTGATATTTCTGAATTTGTATCTAGGTGTTTGGTTTTTCAGCAAGTTAAAGCTAAACACTAGGTGCCTTCGGGATTATTACAGCCAGTTACAATATTGGAATGGAAATGGGAAAGAATTACCATGGATTTTGTATCGGGATTACCCCTATCTCCGAAAAAGAAAATGTCATTTGGGTAATTGTCTATAGATTAATGAAGTCTGCACACTTTATTTCGGTACATATGGATTTATCCTTAGACAGATTGTTTGAGTTATATGTTTCTGAGATTGTTAGACTACATGGAGTGCTGGTATCCATTATTTTAGACAGAGATCCTCGATTTACATCCCGATTCTGGAACAAGTTACAAGAAGCGTTGGGTACACAATTATATTTCAGTACTACATTCCATCCTCAAACTATTCGACAATCTGAACGGGTTATATAGATATTGGAAGATATTCTTTGGTGTTGTATTTTGGAATTTAAAGGTAATTGGGAAAATTACCTACCTTTAGTTGAATTTGCATATAATAATAGTTATCAGTCCAGCATTAAAATGGCTCCGTACGAGGCTTTATATAGTCGTAGATGTAGAAATATGTTGTATTGGGCAGAGCTCAGTGAGAAAAATATATAGGGAGTTGATTTAATCCATGAAACTAAAGAAAAAGTGAAGGTGATTCGGGATAGTTTGAAAGCAGCCTCTGATCGTCAAAAGTCTTATGTCGATCTTAAATGAAAAGAAATAAAATTTTAGGTCAATGATAAAGTATTCTTAAAATTATCACCTTGGAAGAAAGTTCTCTGATTTGGCCGTAAAGGAAAACTAAGTCCACGGTTCATTGGACCATATGAGGTGATTGAAAGAATTGGACCTGTTGCATATCGATTGGCATTACCACAAGAGGTTGACAAAGTTCACAATGTTTTCCATGTCTATATGTTACGATGGTATCTTTCAGATCCTTCACATGTTATCTCTCCGACAGAAGTGGAAATTCAGCCTGACATGACTTATAGTGAAGAACCGATTAAAATCCTAGCACGAGAGATAAAAGAGCTAAGAAATAAAAAGGTAGCTTTAGTAAAAGTTCTTTGGAAATGACATGGGACTGAAGAAGCTACCTGGAAACTGGAGGATACTATGAGAAAGCAAAATCCAAACCTCTATACTGGTAAGATTTTCGAGGAAGAAAATACTTTAAGAGGGGAGAGCTGTAACAGCTCATTTTCAGAGAAATGAAATAGTGGTTTTGAGACCACAAATTCGAGTCAAAAAGAAAATTTATTTTAAATATTACTCCATGGTCTGCATCATGATAGAGAAAATGTATGGAAATTTCGATAAGAAAATTTTACCCATTTTGTGTTTCATTAGGAGGAAAGGACCAAATTGCATAAAGTGTAAAAGTTGAATTCTAGTAGCTAAGAGTATTAAATAGCTATGGAATTCAAAATTTGAGGTGCTTATATGGTAACTAGACCATTAAGAAAAGTTAGTAGATATTTTTGATGATTCATCCATGGAAAATTAGAAAAAGAAAAAGACTAAATTGAAAACTAAAATAAATAAAAGATATAAATAAAATAAATATCAAATAACATCATTTTATATCATCTTCTTCTCCAAATCCTATGGAAACCCTACGAGGAGAAAGAAAATCAAGCAAGCTTAATTAGGTAAGTAATCTTGCTCCATTTTTAGTAATTTTTATATTTCTGAGATCGTAGCTACCTAATCTATCTATTTTAGGGATTAATTTGCGAAGTTATCAAAGTATCAAATTCTTTCCATGGATGAATATGCTGAAATTTTGAAATTTGTGGTAAAAATTGAAAGGTTGTTGATATATAAACAACTTTTGTAAAGTGAATTTTCATGAAATTATGATTTAGGGACTAAATTGTGAAGATGTAAATTCATGGAAAATTTTTGATTTTTATGAAATATATGTCCTGTAAATGTTATATGAAAATTTTGGTTAGGCTTGGAATAAGGATTAAATTGCATAAATTTTATTCGAGCCTAGGGACGAAATTAGAATTAATGGAAAGTATAGGGGCAAAATGGTATTTTTTGCCTAAGATGTGAATTGGATTGAATTAATTATGAAATGGATTAAATTGATGTTAAATTCATTTACATAGACTCGGATAGACCCAGTACGGAGTTGGATCAAAGAAAACAGAAAGTATTGGATTAGTAGATCCTTGTATACGAATGTTTATCAAGGTAAGTTTGTGTAACTAAATTCTCTATATATTTACATGTTTGAATGAAATATCATAGATGTGAATGTTGAATTGTGAAATTAATATGCTCATGAAATTACTCATAATTTCGAAAATGCTTTGATAAATGTTAAATCCCGCTTGAATGATGAAATTGATGTATACAGGATTTCCTGAATTGGTTGTAGTCTTGCAGATGTTGCGGACACACCATAGCTCTTACGAGTATCCTATTATAAACCCTCTTGAGCTTCATGTTATAGGGTTCCTACGAGCATCCTAATCGGTAGTGATCCTGCATGTGTTGCAGACTACAGCAACTCTTTGTCAGCGTCCTGTTATACGATTGGTTGTGGTCCTGCATATATTGTGGACACAAATGTATCTCTTTATGAGTGTCCTGATGTAGGCTCTTTTTGAGTTTTCTGACATGGCTCGCTTGAACTTCCTATTATATGGCTATCTGGAGCTCCCTGATAATAACTCTTCGGAGTTACCTGTAACATCCCAAAATTGGGCCTACTAGGATTGGGCCCAATGGGCCACTGGCGTAGAATGTTTAAAATTTTGAGAATAAGAGAATTGCATTATTGCAAATTAGACTTATTAGTTAAGTGAATTTGGAAGGTTACAAGGTTTCTATGAAGTCTCGGGTTTAATTGGGCCTTAGGAAAAATTGGGTATTTTAGCACTTTAAGGAGAGATGGTAAGTAGCTTCAAAGCTTATAGAAATAAATAAGTAATGTGCTTGCATAAATGAGCTATTGGTAAAGAGGTTATGGCATCAAGTGAAGTACCTTGAGGGAAGAGGTCCAAATCCCTTTGTGTGTAATTTTTGACTGATATTTTTGTACTCTTTCCTTAAGTGTCGGCCAAGAGGTATTTATAGCAAGTTTGACTTTTTTATTTTTGGTATGGTGGCTAAAAAATTAAGGAAACGTTGAGGTTGGGGAAAGGAATCAAATGAAAAAGGCAAGTAAGGGAAACAAGTAGCTTATTTCATGGAGAATGCTATGGAAAGTATGGTTGGCAAAATTTTGACCCTTATGGCTATGCATGTGGACGGTTTTGGGGGTAGATAGGTAGCTGAAATTTTACTTTGGCATTTGGTAGGGTCTTGGTATTGTTTTGGCCAAAAATTACATTTGCAACCTTAGTGTCATCTTCTCCCAATTTGCTATTCCCCTTGCCGAAATCTTCTAGCACAATAGTGCAATTTTCTTCTCTTTGGATTGGTTTCATATTCACCTTTTGCCCATCTTCCTTGATAGCTGAATATCAACATACAATTTCCTCCATAACTGAACTTTTATCTTTTCTCTATTTCTTCTTCTCATCCAAATTAACATCCGTTTCTTGATCAATCGGTAAGTATTCTTCTCAATATTTTATTTTCTTTGGTTTTGGATGGTCATTTTGACCTAGACCATAACCTTACTTTCCCTCATTCGAAATCATTTTTCTTCCTCGTAGAGATATAGTGGAAGGTCGAAACTTGGATTTTTTCGAAGTCATCGTATAATCGCTAGAAATCGAATCCACTATTAATAAGGTAAGGAGTTCTTATGGATTATTGATATTATTCAATATTCGATTGGTTGCTAATGGAGTAATAATGTGCAATAATTGACTATATGTTTTAGGGACAAATCACTCGATATATTCTACCTTTAGACATAGTGGTAAGTGATTCAAGTGTAATTGATAAGAAATCTTTTGGAAATCCGAGGCTAACTGTAACATCCTGGAACTAGGCCCAGTAGGATTGGGGCCAATAGGCCTTGGGGGTAGTAGCGTTTAAAATTTTTTAGAACAAGAGAATGGTACTAAAGCAAGTTGGACCTATTAGGTGAGTGATTTTGGAAGGTTAGGAGGCTTTTATGAAGTCCCGGGTTAAAGTTAGGCCATAGGAAAAATTTTAGTTTTAGGTGAAAAAAAACCCTAGGAGTTGGTAGTTAGGCTTTAAGAATAAAATGTGGGGAAAAATGACAAGTGGAGTGTATGGTGTAGTGGCAAAGTGACGCCACTAAAGGAGCAAGGGGGTGACGCCAAAAGGAAGGAAGGAGGTCCAAGGTTCAAGTCTTGGTGCTTGCATTTTAGTTTTCTTTTTAAATGGATTTTTTGAATTTGGCCATAGGACTTATATTTAATTGCGCATGATTTTAGAAACAAGGAGCTAGTTGGTAAAGTGCCCAGCAGCGTGGATTATGTTACAAGGGAGCCTGAGTTCGAATCTCATGAGAAGCAACGGAGTATTTATTTTGCTAAGATGGGGCAGCAAGAGTTTTAGTTGGATTTAAACTCTGCTAGCGGAAGGATCCCATATCGGAAAGATACAAAGAAGGAAGGTGAGAAGCTAGCTATATAAAGAGCATTCTAGGAGGAGAGAAAAGATACCTTGGTGGCCGTTAGGCATAGGAGCTTTGGGATCGCGGTTTAGCAGCTTCAGAATTCCTATCAGGTGTGCAATTCTCTCTCTACTCTAGTTGTAGAGCGACAAATGCCGAAGTGCCGATCACGGCAATAGTAGCCACATGGGCGTGCGAGTGCACGTGTGGGGGCTTCGACGCGATAGTTGAAGCCATCAGTAGTGTTCTTGTGGGTTGAGGCTGTTGGGCCACGATAGGCCGAAGTGGGCCCAATGGGCCTGTGAGCCCATTTGAATAAAATGTATGATGGTGTAGTATATAGTGAAATAGACTAGGTGAATTTTATATACGTGGCTAGATTTGTGCTAGGTGGGCCACATAAGTGCGTGGGCCCAAATGGGTCGAAATTGAGTTTAGGCCCAATAGTACGATAAAGATTAAAAAAGGTAGCCGAGTCGCTCAGGGCAACTTTGGGCCTTCAAAAAGGCCATTACAGGTGTGAAATTACAAAAGTACCCTTGGTCGGTAAATTATGAAAATACCCTTTGTAGGTAAATTACAAAAATACCCTTGGTGGGTAAATTACGAAAATACCCTTGGTAGGTAAATTACGAAAATACCCTTGGTAGGTAAATTACGAAAATGCCATTGGTATGTAAATTACGAAAATACCCTCGATGGGTAAAATGACCGATATGCCCGTAGAGGGCAAAAATGACGAAAATGCCCCTACATGTTATATGATTATTCTTGTATGTGATTTATGATTGTTATCGTATGATTATTATTGTATGTTGCATTCATGTGTTATTATGTTGCATGGGGATGGGATTATTCGAAAGGGGAAGTGTAAATAGGATCGCATGCTCGCTTGGCGACTATGGATCCACCGAAGGCTTTTAGCCACCGAAGCGACTATCTTTGCACCGATAAGCTAGTGCCGCAACCGGTGCTTCTGTAAGAGTGTAGGATGGGTGGGTCGATTAAATCTCCACAGAGTGCGAGGGTTGGACGGAGATGAGTGCGAGGTTGGTATGGGCATTAATGCATTGCATATGTGGTTTTACTTGAGATGGGCTCAGGCCCAGATAAATATGATTCGTGACATGTATGGGTTAAGGCCCAACTGAGGCTTTTATGGGCTAAGGCCCAATTGCCACCGTTACTGAAATGGGCTTCACCCAAACTATTGTGATTCATGTCTTATTGATGAGGGTTATGCACACTGAGTTTTCGTAAACTCACACCCTCTTTTTAATATTTTTTCTTAGGTAATCCTCAGTAAGTGGCTTGACGTGCTGGAGGACTCGGAGGTGGCCACACTACGAGCAGTTTTGGACTCTAGTGTTTTACTTATTTTTAACTTGGGTTAATATTTTGTAATAAGGCCTCTCTTAAATTCTGGTTTTAGTTTTGGATTTTTAGTTTATTATGCTTTAAATCTGCTAAACTTTGTATCATAGTTTTCCAAAACAATATCTACTTTCAAAATACTACGCTTTCGCGAATAGGTCGTAAACATCACGTTTTCATAAGTTAGTCGTTTTAATTAAGTTTCCGCAACAAACAAAGTTTTTTTTGGTAATAACTTTTTAATAAATGTCGATTAATAATAAACAAACGCAACCTGGGACTTTAGTTTTGAATATCAAGAAAGGTTTTCAAATGGAACCATGGTTTCTCGAAAAGTAACCCAATATGCATGCCAGTTTCGAGCCTAACTTCTAGGCCCAGTTTGGGGTGTTACACTAACTTTTGGTTGGTATTGTTCTAGGTCAACAACGAGTGGTTCGTTAGGAAATCGAAATCAGGTGTGTAATCCCGTACCTTTCATATACATATCTAAAATGGTGTGTAATCTCACACTTCTCAAATATTTTGTATGAAATATTCTGTGAATCGGTCGAAATACTGAAGAAAAACTAGAAACCGGCATCTGTGATCACTCGGGCGTGCTTATGATCGTAGTGGTAAACGTATTTTGTAATAAAATAGTTTTGGTTAGAAGCAATGATGTGTTTTTGAAAAATAACAAAAATAGAAGAAAGGGAATTAAAAAGTGAATGAGATATCGAATAAAAGCTTACTGTATCTATTTTGATAAGGAAGAAACGGAGAAGGAAAAAGGAATTTTATATTCTGAGATATGTTAATTTTAGTGAGGCTAGTTCTAAATGGTTTCGTGGTTCCATGATCTGTCTTGGAAAAATCGTATAAAATTGTACAAAGTGAATTTAGAGTTATAGTTTATATTTAAAGATTCCTTAGTGAGTCTATTTTCAATAGAAACAAGTGGAAACAACATAGGAAAACTGTACAGTGAGATATTTGAATTTTGGTTAAGAGAGGTCAGAATCATTGGATAGTGAAATAAAGGAAACTTTAAAGAATAAACAGTACTAAATGGTTAAGAAAAAAATTCTGAAAAAATTTTAGTAAGGAGATATATGAGTTTAGTTTAAAGGAAAATTTATGGATTTAGATTTTGAGATTCCTAACCTAAGTTATATTAAATGTAGTTAGTACGACGTAGATGGACAGTTTAAATTGTTATGCCCAAATTAGTAGTTAAGTTTGGATTACGAAATTACCGAATTACCCTTAGTGGGTAAATTGTCGAATTACGAAAATGCCTCTAAAGGGCCGAAATATGGAAATACCGCTAATAGGCTGATTTTTAAAAGTGTTAATGGTCCGATTTCAGATATTGCTTTATGGGCTGAATGGACATATTGATAAATGGGTCAATCTGTTATTTTGATAAATGGGCCAATCTGTTATTTTGATAAATGGGCCAATCTGATATTTTGATAAATGGGCCAATCTGTTATTTTGATAAATAGGCCAATCTAATTTTTTACTAAATGTGAAACACCCCAAACCCGGCCCAAAAAGCCTAACCGGATTTGGTATGTTCCTCGAGTAAAACTTTAGCGAAATTCCATTGTAAAGAAATTTTGTCTTTTAAAACATTATTTTTAGGAGGAATTAATAAAATCAAAAGGAAACCAAACTTAAGAAAATTTCCTTGAAAACATTTATATATTAGAGACAAAAACCTTTTTAAATAATTATCGAAAACCAATTTAGTTATTTAATAGATATTTGTTCATGTCAAAATAAAAGTAAATCCAAACACGAAATGAAAGATAGTTTATAGTGGCCTTATTACATAAAATTGGCAAATCCATAATAAAGTCTAAGTAATAAAATTTAACTTAAAGAGTTTAAGTTGGAAAATCTCCACAATACTTGATACTGAGCACCGCCACCTCGAAATCCTTGTCACCTAGATCCATCGCACTACGAGTCATCTCGAAAAGTTATCCCATAAAAATGGGTGAGTCATAAACTCAATGTATAACACATACACTAAAAAGCCCATTTTATCATATGCTTTAAAGCCCAAAATTTCACATATGGCCATAGGCCCATTTAATCAAATATTTAGCCCAAAGGCCCATTTAGCTCATATTTAGCCCAAAGGCCCATTTAATTCATATTTAGCCCAAAGGCCCATTTCATAATGTATCAAGTAATAATCATACAATATTACATAGTTATGTATATGAAATGAAATGTAAGCCCAACCAACCTAAATATCCATCCGCTACACACCCCGTACCAACCAACACACCGTGGGATTACTAAATCGACCCTCCATCCGCTACACACCATCGAAGGTAATTCTTTGCAGTCAACATGCACATCGCCTTTAATGTGGCAAAGCCACCAAAACAGATGTGACCAAGTCACCGACCAAGTCCAAATTTCAAATCGTGACCAAAGTCACGGAGCCAAATATGTGACCAAGTCACGGGAGCCAAATATGTGACCAAAGCCACCGAGTCAAATATGTGATCGAAGCCACCGAGTCAAATATGTGACCGGCCACCGAGTCAAATATGTGACCAAAGCCACCGGAGTCAAATATGTGACCAAGTCACCAATTTCACATATGTGACCGAAGTCACGTAATTGTGGTAAAACCACCAGAATACTTCCTCCTTTATTAAACATACCCATATGCCCATGCACATACATATCAAATTAGATTTTCATGCTATTTACCCACAAATCATAATATAGTCATGCTTATTTCATATTGATGCATATAGCAAAAATAAACGAAATATTGGGTAACATACCTGAATTTTGTATACCAATGATTGGTATCCACAAACAAAACATACTATCATATAATCACTTTTTAACAATTATAAATCTATGGAAATTTTTAATGTATGGTTACACACCTAGTAACAGTGAGAACAATACCCTCTTGCTCGTCCACACCTAATTGATTAATACACTCGGTTAGTATAAACTATTGTTAACAAAACTATACTTATAGACGATTGATCTAAATCCTTACCCTCAGATTCACGAATGACAGTTATTTGTGGTTTTTCTCCACTAGATGGATCAAAACCCGTCGATATTCCACCAACGTAAAGTGGTTCGGTTGTACGCACTACTTCGAATAATCGATCCTCGTTAGCAGAGGGTCCACAACCCGGTGGAAAGTCTCTAACCCCCGATACTGCTCTTCGTTTGTAGTTTGATGGTAAAGGAATACCTCCTCTCTTCCAAACACTTCGCACAGCCCTTTTCTTACCTATCTTGTTGATCTTAGATCGCCCCTAAAATAACGTGAGATCGTGATCCATCTAAAGAAATTGATATTATCTAAAATAGTAATCTTACCTTGATGATTGAATGGTCACTTAAAGGTTGTCTTCAACAAAGATCTTTGAAAAATCTTTTCAAAAGATTCGCCTAGGAGAAAATAAAAGATTATAGTTCTAAATTTACTAAAGTGAAAGGAATGATAAAAATAATTGATAGAATTCTTACTTGAGTCCTTCAAGATTCGGCTTTAACAAAAGAGAAGAGAAATGGTGGTTTGGTTTGAGGAAAAGAAGAAAGGAAAAGAAAAGAGAAGGAAAAGTGAGAAGGAAGAAAAGAAAGAGGAGAAGAAGATGATAATGGTGATTTCTCAAAAGAAAAGAGATGATTAGGAACTTTTGCACATTCGCCAAGGAGGAAATTCTTGATCCTATGTGGTTTCGGAATGAGAGGAAGAGAAGAGAGAAATAAAGTGAAAAGAAAAGAAAGGAGAATTGATCAAAGAGAAAGGAGATTGATTTTGGAGCTTAGATGCATTCGCAAAAGGGAGAGAAAATGAAGAAGAAAATGGTGCTTAATCTTTGTAGTTTGGTTTCAAAAGAAAATGGGAGAAAGAAAGTAGTATTTGGTTCAATCAATTGAGGGCTAAATCAAAAGCACAATTGTACCAAAGTGCCTAAGGTACATTCGGCCAAGGTAGGGGTTTTGGAGAAAAATTGATCAAAAAGAAAGTTAAAACAAAGAGAAGATCATTACCTAAATGACAATTTCGGCTATGAGAGAACTTTTGGAGAAATTGAGAAAAGATGGACAAAAGAATGTGTAAGACTTTTGGCTAACTCCCCCCTAATGGCAAAGCACAAATTCGCCAAATCAATGCCAACATTACCCTTTTTTCCTCCCTTTTTTCCTCGTTGTTTCTTCCCTATCCACTCTTGATTTGCTATTAAAAAATAAACCACTCCCTTTAGCCTCCATGTTGTCTAGGTTCATGGTCAAATGACCATGAACACATCCCCAAAACATAGCCAAATATCATGCCTTTGTCCCTTCATCTTATCACCAACTTATGATCCCATGCCATAAGTTCCTAACTTCCTTTTCACATGGTCAAATAGCCAAAATTAAATGAATTCTCATCCACTCTAGAATATTCTTGGCCGACACTTATAAGGAAGAAAACAAAATTTAAAATCCTCCCTAATGCTAGCTAGGAGATTCAACCTTACACCTCAAGCACACATCCATACATCTTAACCACTTTGCCAATTACTTAACTTATGCTTGAAACTCCTTGTCATTAATTCTTAAGGCCTAATTTGTTTAGCTCTCTCTTCATTAATAAAATTAAAAGTTTTACTAAGCCTTCACTTAATTAATGAAGCTCAAATAACTTCCAAAATTGCACTTAATAATGATTAAGCATGCAACATCATTCAATTAAGTAAAATGCATAACCCTTAATTATCGGGATGTTACGCTTCTACCCCTTAAAAATAATTTCGTCCTCGAAATTACACGGCCGAATAAGTGAGGGTATTGTTTGTCGCATCGCTTCCTCCTGTTCCCATGAAGCTTCTTCCGATCCATGATTACGCCATAATACCTTAACGAGGAACCGATTTTCTCAAGTAAAACTTTTACATCTCGCTCGTAATTTGAATTGGCTCCTCTTCATATGACAAATCTGATCTTAATTCCACCTCCTCAACTAGTACTACATGAGATGGATCCGAACGGTAACGACGTAGCATTGAAACATGGAACACATCATGCATTTTCTTCAACTCCGAAGGCAATTCTAACTGATATGCCACAGATCCGACCCGCTTCACAATCCGATAAGGTCAATGAACTTGGGACTTAGTTTCCCTTTGCGTCCAAATCTCATCACCTTTTTCCAAGGTGAAACTTTAAGGAAAACTTGGTCCCCCACAGCAAACTCTATTTCTTTCCGCTTTAAATCTGTGTACGATTTTTGTCTATCTGATGCTTCCTTTTGCCGAGCCCAGATTACCTTAACCATTTCTTCAGATTCAGCCACTATTTCTGGACCCAAAATCTGACGTTCCCCTAATTCTGTCCAACACGTAGGAGTGCGACACTTCCGTCCATATAATGCTTCATATGGTGCCATCCAAATACTGGATTGGAAACTGTTGTTGTAAGCAAATTCTGCCAACGGTAAGAATTCCTCCCAACTTCCCTTGAAATCTATCACACATCCCCTTAACATATCTTCTAATATCTGAATTACTCTTTCGGACTGACCGTCCGACTGAGGATGAAATGCCGTACTGAAGTCCAATCTGGTGCCCAAAGCCTGATGCAATGCTTTCCAAAATCGCGAAGTAAATCTCGGATCTCTATCCAAAATTATCGACAACGGCACTCCATGCAATCTCACAATTTCAGCCACATATAACTTCGTCAATTTCTGCAAAGAGTAATCAATCCGAACTGGGATAAAATGTGCAGATTTCGTCAATCGATCCACTATCACCCAAATGGAGTCTTTCTTAGTAGGCGTAAGAGGAAGCCCACTAACAAAATCCATGGTGATTCTCTCCCACTTCCATTGTGGAATCTTTATTGGTCAGACAATCCGTAAGGTACTTGATGTTCAAATTTTAACTTGTCGACACGTCAAGCACTTCCCTACAAATTCGTAACTTCCGCTTAAGTCCGTGCCACCAAAATTGATCTCGCAAATCTCGGTATAACTTACTTCCTCCGGATGCATAGCATAGGGGCTACCATGTGATTCTCAAGTATCTTTTGCCTCAACTCTTGATCCTTTGGCATACTGAATTTACCTTGAAAACACAATACCCAGTCACTGTTAATACCAAAATCTTCCAATTTCCCACTCTACACTGTCGAAGCTTTTCATTCAGATCTTCATCTACCAATCGCCTCTCTTTCACTTGACTTAACCATGTCGGCTTAACTCAAGTTCGCCAACAAGCTTCACATCGTAGAGGCTAAGATGTGCAAACATCGCCTTAAATCGACACCACTTTTTGACTTAGAGCGCCTCGCCACCACATTCGCCTTACCGGGTGGTTCTTGATAGAAACGAATCGTAGTCTTTCAACAACTCTATCCACCTTCTTTGCCTCAAATTCGCTTCTTTACGAGTCAGAGATATTTCAGGACTTTTGTGGTCCGTGTATATCATTGACTTTTTCCCGTATAAGTAATGTCTCCAAACTTTAAGAGCAAAGACTATAGTCGCCAACTCCAAGTCATGCGTCGGGTAGTTAACTTCATGCGGCCTCAACTGCCGAGACGTATATGCAACTACCTTTTCACCTTGCATCAGAACACATCCTAAACTCGTGTGAGAAGCGTCACAATACACAATGAAATCCTTTCCTGCCTCAGGTTGGATCAAAACAGAGCTTCCATCAAAACTTTCTTGAGCTTCTCAAAACTCTCTTCTTATTATCATTCCACACGAAAGGTACTTCCTTCCTCAAGAATTTCGTTAAAGGTGCGACTATCGATGAAAATCCTTCACGAATCTTCGGTAATATCCGGCTAAACCCAAGAAATCGAACCTCGATTCACGGACTTAGGTGGTTTCCAATCTAGCACAGCCTCAATCTTTCGAGGATCCACCCTTATCCCTTCCGCAGATACCACATGGCCTAAAAATGCAACTTCTTTCGGCCAAAATTCACACTTGCTGAATTTGGTGTACAGTTTCTTTTCTCTTAAGACTTGCAACACAATTTGGAGATGCTCATCATGCTCCATTTCAGACTTAGAATATACTAGGATGTCGTCTATGAAAACCACGACGAACTGATCCAAGTAGGGCTGGAAAATCCGGTTCATCATATCCATAAACGCAGCTGGGGCATTCGTCAATCCGAATGGCATTACCAGAAATTCATAATGCCCATATCTAGTTCGAAAAGCCATCTTATGGATATCTGTTTCTTTCACTTTAAGCTGATGATTCCCCGATCTTAGATCAATTTTAGAGAATACCGCAGCTCCCTTAAGCTGATCGAACAAGTCGTCGATCCTTGGCAAAGGATACTTGTTCTTGATGGTCAGCTTATTCAACTGCCGGTAGTCTATACACATCCTCATCGATCCGTCCTTCTTTTTCACGAATAGGACCGGTGCTCCCCATGGAGACACACTAGGTCGAATGAATCCATGCTCAAGCAATTCCTGAATCTGAGCCTTCAACTCAACCAACTCCTTCGGTGCCATTCTATATGGAGCAATAGAAACTGGCGTCGTTCCAGGTAATAAATCAATTCCGAACTCTACTTTACGATCCGGAGGTAAACCTAGAAGTTCTTCCGGAAAAACATCTACAAATTCCTTCACAGTCCTGACTTCATTAACAGTTGCTTCCTTATCCTCCAACGCACTCACCAACATCAGAAAAGCTTCACATCCCTTTCTAACCATCTTTTCCGCCTTAAGAGCGGATACTACATTAGATAAGTAGTTCCGTCTCTCGCCCATCACTACAACTTCCTTGTCATCAAAAGTTCTTAATGACATCCATTTAGCAGCACAATCCACATTTGCATGGTACTTCACAAGCCAGTCCATGCCTAAGATAAGGTCAAATTCTCGAAGCAACTCCATTAAATCACCGAAACCGAATCCTTGGACTTCTAGAGGCACTTCCTTAAAAGTTTGTCTATTTCTCCGTCTCATCCTAGAGGACTAAGTACTGATCATCTTCCTAGGTACGATTTGAAGTCACATGCAAAGTCCCGTGATACTTCACTAGCGATATAGGAATGAGTTGACCCTATATCTATCAAAGCAATAAAGGGCAACCCGAAATCGTAAATGTACCGTGATAACATCAGTGCATCATCGTCTTCTCTGCGACGAACGCATACACGGACACGGTTGTCTCACCTCGAGCTACCATCGCTCTCTGCTCAAGTTCGCGACCTCTCTGGAACCATTGCCCTTCCATTTGGACCACGACCTCTTATCGGTTCTTTGTCCATTTACATCGACTGATTAACACCGACTTGTCGGATGATTCTTCTTCGAGTTCATCGGGCAATCTTTGATCATGTGATCCTTGAACCGCACTTGAAACATCCGCGGTCTTTTCCAAAGATTCTCCGAGTGCATTTTCCCACATTGAGAACAAATACGATTTTGTACACCAGTAGCAGTCTGTTGACCTTGCGGTCTATCATTCCTTGATTTCTTCTGAAAGTTTCCGGACGACCCCGAAGACTCAAAGCTTCTCTTATTCTTACTCTGGCCTCTATCCCGGTTCTGTCTCTCAGTCCGTTTAGCCTCTTCGGCAATTCTTGCCCTTTCAACTAAGATTGCAAAATCTCTTTCACGGTGTGGAGCAATCATCACTCTTAGCTCATCTCTAAGTCCATCTTCAAATCTGACGCAACGTTCATATTTAGTAGCCACTATCCCTATGGCATAATGGCTAAGTCACAAAAATTCTGCTTTATATTCAGCTATCGACTTGTTTCCTTAAACCAGATTCGTAAATGTCTTCCTCCGAGAGTCGATATAGCTAGCTCCAACATATTTTCCTTGAATTTAATCTTAAAATACCCCAATCCGCATTTATCCACGGGGTACTTTCCTTTATAGTGAGCCACCACCGGTAGGCTTCATCACGAAGAAGTGAAATAGCACCTTTCAATTTCTCTTCATCGGTCAGTCTATATTGTCCATGATCCTCTCGATCGCTTCCAACCAATATTCGCTACATTAGGAGCTACTCCAGATACTCCCGAAAACCTCAAATCCATTTGATCTTAGTCTCTCAGCTACTGACTTTCGAGACCCATTTCCAAAACTAGCTTCCGCTACTCGTTCTAAAACTTGCAACACAGCTTGTGATACTGCGTCACCTCCTTCATTTTGTTCTTGAAAGTCCGCCCCAACAGCCGGTGGTGGAGCTTCATTCTCGGAACCTTGACCAGATCGAACTGGTTCCGAAATAGTCATCCTTCCTCTTCCATGTCCACGACGACCTCGTCCCCTAGAGCTCATGTCTACTACGTATCTTATCTATTTTTACGAAAAGTCTTATGTATTAGAGTCTTTTCACTTCTTATTAAAAGAAAGTCTTATGAAACAGATATTCAGTGGTTTTCGTAGTAGTATACAAACACCTAAGGTCCATGTCTCTAAAGTTTCCTTAGGCTTATCATACATTCATATCACTTATCAAATAAAGGTACATACCTGATGGATCTGGGCCGAGAACTCGAGTGCCATGCTCTTATAAAATCATTTAACTTAAGAAAATTTTCAAAAAGTCTTTTGGGCCAAAATTTTGAAAACGTTATGGGCTTCAAAACCCAAGGCCGAGAGTTTAAAATTGGGCTCTGATACCAAGCTGAAACACCCCAAACTCGGCCCAAAAAGCCTAACCGAATTTGGTATGTTCCTCGAGTAAAACTTTAGCGGAATTCCATTGTAAAGAAATTTTGTCTTTTAAAACATTATTTTTAGGAGGAATTAATAAAATCAAAAGGAAACCAAACTTAAGAAAATTTCCTTGAAAACATTTATATATTAGAGACAAAAACCTTTTTAAATAATTATCGAAAACCAATTTAGTTATTTAATAGATATTTGTTCATGTCAAAATAAAAGTAAATCCAAACACGAAATGAAAGATAGTTTATAGTGGCCTTATTACATAAAATTGGCAAATCCATAATAAAGTCTAAGTAATAAAATTTAACTTAAAGAGTTTAAGTTGGAAAATCTCCACAATACTTGATACGAAACCTCGCCACCTCGAAATCCTTCACGCTTAGATCCATCGCACTACGAGTCATCTGAAAAGTTATCCCATAAAAATGGGTGAGTCATAAACTCAATGTATAACACATACACTAAAAAGCCCATTTTATCATATGCTTTAAAGCCCAAAAATTTCACATATGGCCATAGGCCCATTTAATCAAATATTTAGCCCAAAGGCCCATTTAGCTCATATTTAGCCCAAAGGCCCATTTAATTCATATTTAGCCCAAAGGCCCATTTCATAATAGATCAAGTAATAATCATACAATATTACATAGTTATGTATATGAAATGAAATGCAAGCCCTACCCAACCTAATTATCCATCCGCTACACACCCCGTACCAACCAACACACCGTGGGATTACTAAATCGACCTCCATCCGCTACACACCATCGAAGGCGATTCTTTGCGATCAACATGCACATCGCCCTTAATGTGGCAAAGCCACCAAAACAGATGTGACCGAAGTCACCTGACCGAAGTCCAAATTTCAAATACGTGACCGAAGTCACCGGAGCCAAATATGTGACCGAAGTCACCGGAGCCAAATATGTGACCGAAGCCACCGGAGTCAAATATGTGACCGAAGCCACCGGAGTCAAATATGTGACCGAAGCCACCGGAGTCAAATATGTGACCGAAGCCACCGGAGTCAAATATGTGACCAAGTCACCAATTTCACATATGTGATCGAAGTCACCAGAATTGTGGGTAAAACCACCGAATACTTCCTCCTTTATTAAACATACCCATATGCCCATGCACATACATATCAAATCAGATTTTCATGCTATTTACCCACAAATCATAATATAGTCATGCTTATTTCATATTGATGCATATAGCAAAATAAACGAAATATTGGGTAACATACGAATTTTGTATACCAATGATTGGTATCCACAAACAAAACATACTATCATATAATCACTTTTAACAATTATAAATCTATGGAAATTTTAATGTATGGTTACACACCTAGTAACAGTGAGAACAATACCCTCTTGCTCGTCCACACCTAATTGATTAATACACTCGGTTAGTATAAACTATTGTTAACAAAACTATACTTATAGGCGATTGATCTAAATCCTTACCCTCGATTCACGAATGACAGTTATTTGTGGTTTTCTCCACTAGATGGATCAAAACCCACCGATATTCCACCAACGTAAAGTGGTTCGGTTATACGCACTACTTGAATAATCGATCCTCGTTAGCGGAGGGTCCACAACCCGGTGGAAAGTCTCTAACCCCGATCTCTTCTTTGTTTATAGTTTGATGGTAAAGGAATACCTCCTCTCTTCCAAACACTTCGCATGACCTTTTTCTTACCTATCTTGTTGATCTTAGATCGCCCTAAAATAACGTAGATTAGTGATCCATCTAAAGAAATTGATATTATCTAAAATAGTAATCTTACCTTGATGATTCAATGGTCACTTAAAGGTTGTCTTCAACAAAGATCTTTGAAAAATCTTTTCAAAAGATTCTACTAGGAGAAAATAAAAGATTATAGTTCTAAATTTACTAAAGTGAAAGGAATGATAAAAATAATTGATAGAATTCTTACTTGAGTCCTTCAAGATTCGGCTTTAACAAAAAGAGAAGAGAAATGGTGGTTTCGGTTTGAGGGAAAAGAAGAAAGGGAAAAGAAAAGAGAAGGAAAAGTGAGGAGGAAGAAAAGAGAAAGAGGAGAAGAAGATGATAATGGTGATTTCTCAAAAGAAAAGAGATGATTAGGAACTTTTGCACATTCGGCCAAGGAGGAAATTCTTGATCCTATGTGGTTTCGACAATGAGAGGAAGAGAAGAGAGAAATAAAGTGAAAAGAAAAGAAAGGAGAATTGATCAAAGAGAAAGGAGATTGATTTTGGAGCTTAGATGCATTCGGCAAAAGGGAGAGAAAAATGAAGAAGAAAATGGTGCTTAATCTTTGTAGTTTTGGTTTCAAAAGAAAATGGGAGAAAGAAAGTAGTATTTGGTTCAATCAATTGAGGGCTAAATCAAAAGCACAATTGTACCAAAGTGCCTAAGGTACATTCGGCCAAGGTTGGGGTTTTTGGAGAAAAATTGATCAAAAAGAAAGTTAAAACAAAGAGAAGATCATTACCTAAATGACAATTTCGGCTATGAGAGAACTTTTGGAGAAATTGAGAAAAGATGGACAAAAGAATGTGTAAGACTTTTGGCTAACTCCCCCCTAATGGCAAAGCACAAATTTGGCCAAATCAATGCCGACATTAGCCCTTTTTTTCCTCCCTTTTTTTCCTCCTTGTTTCTTCCCTATCCACTCTTGATTTGCTATTAAAAAAATAAACCACTCCCTTTAGCCTCCATGCCGTCTAGGTTCATGGTCAAATGACCATGAACACATCCCCAAAACATAGCCAAATATCATGCCTTTGTCCCTTCATCTTATCACCAACTTATGATCCCATGCCATAAGTTCCTAACTTCCTTTTCACATGGTCAAATAGCCAAAATTAAATGAATTCTCATCCACTCTAGAATATTCTTGGCCGACACTTATAAGGAAGAAAACAAAATTTAAAATCCTCCCTAATGCTAGCTAGGAGATTCGAACCTTACACCTCAAGCACACATCCATACATCTTAACCACTTTGCCAATTACTTAACTTATGCTTGAAACTCCTTGTCATTAATTCTTAAGGCCTAATTTGTTTAGCTCTCTCTTCATTAATAAAAATTAAAAGTTTTACTAAGCCTTCACTTAATTAATGAAGCTCAAATAACTTCCAAAATTGCACTTAATAATGATTAAGCATGCAACATCATTCAATTAAGTAAAATGCATAACCCCTAATTATCGGGATGTTACGCCTACCCCTTAAAAATAATTTTATCCTCGAAATTACAGGGGCCGAATAAGTGAGGGTATTATTGTCGTCATCGCGCTTCCTGCTTCCCATGAAGCTTCTTCTGATCCATGATTACGCCATAATACCTTAACGAGAGGAACTGATTTTCTCCGTAAAACTTTTACATCTCGCTCTAGAATTTGAATTGGCTCCTCTTCATATGACAAATCTGATCTTAATTCCACCTCCTCAACTGGTACTACATGAGATGGATCCTAACAGTAACGGCGTAGCATTGAAACATGGAACACATCATGCATTTTCTTCAACTCCGAAGGCAATTCTAACTGATATGCCACAGATCCGACCCGCTTCACAATCCGATAAGGTCCAATGAACCTGGGATTTAGTTTCCCTTTGCGTCTAAATCTCATCACCTTTTTCCAACGTGAAACTTTAAGAAAAACTTGGTCCCCCACAGCAAACTCTATTTCTTTCGCTTTAAATCGTATGCGATTTTTGTCTATCGATGCTTCCTTTAGCCGAGCCAGGATTACCTTAACCATTTCTTGATTCACCACTATTTCGGACCCAAAATCGGCGTTCCCTAATTACATCCAACACGTAGGAGTGCAACACTTCCGCCATATAATGCTTCATATGGTGCCATCCAAATCTTCGGATTGAAACTGTTGTTGTCATAAATTCGCCAACAGTAAGAATTCCTCCCAACTTCCTTGAAATCTATCACACATCCCCTTAACATATCTTCTAATATCTGAATTACTCTTTCGGACTGACCGTCCGACTGAGGATGAAATGCCGTACTGAAGTCAAATCTGGTGCCCAAAGCCTGATGCAATGCTTTCCAAAATCGCAAAGTAAATCTCGGATCTCTGTCCGAAATTATCGACAACGGCACTCCATGCAATCTCACAATTTCAGCCACATATAACTTCGCCAATTTCTGCAAAGAGTAATCAATCCGAACTGGGATAAAATGTGCAGATTTCGTCAATCGATCCACTATCACCCAAATGGAGTCTTTCTTAGTAGGCGTAAGAGGAAGCCCACTAACAAAATCCATGGTGATTCTCTCCCACTTCCATTGTGGAATCTTTATTGGCTGCAGCAATCCACAAGGTACTTGATGTTCAGCCTTAACTTGCTGACACGTCAAGCACTTCCCTACAAATTCTGTAACTTCCCGCTTAAGTCCAGGCCACCAAAATTGATCTCGCAAATCTCGGTATAACTTACTTCCTCCAGGATGCATAGCATAGGGGCTACCATGCGATTCCTGAATATCTTTTGCCTCAACTCTTGATCCTTTGGCATACAGATTTTACCTTTAAAACACAATACCCCGTCACTGTTAATACCAAAATCTTCCAATTTCCCACTCTGCACCTATCGAAGCTTTTCATTCAGATCTTCATCTACCAACTGCCTCTCTTTCACTTGACTTAACCATGTCGACTTAACCTGAAGTTCTGCCAACAAGCTTCCGTCATCGTAGAGGCTAAGATGTGCAAACATCGCCCTTAAATCTGACACCACTTTTTGACTTAGAGCATCTGCCACCACATTCACCTTACCCGGGTGGTTCTCGATAGAACAGTCGTAGTCTTTCAACAACTCTATCCACCTTCTTTGCCTCAAATTCAGTTCTTTCTGAGTCAGTAGATATTTCAGACTTTTGTGGTCCGTGTATATCACTGACTCTTCCCCGTATAAGTAATGTCTCCAAACTTTAAGAGCAAAGACTACAGCTGCCAACTCCAAGTCATGCGTCGGGTAGTTAACTTCATGCGACCTCAACTGCCGAGACGTATATGCAACTACCTTCCCGCCTTGCATCAGAACACATCCTAAACCCGTGTGAGAAGCGTCACAATACACAACGAAATCCTTTCACGCCTCGGTTGGAATCAAAACAGAGCTTCCAGTCAAAACTTTCTTGAGCTTCTCAAAACTCTCTTCTCGCTTATCGCCCCACGAAAGGTACTTCCTTCCTCGGCAATTTCGTTAAAGGTGCAATTATCGATGAAAATCCTTGATGAATCTTCGTAATATCCGACTAAACCCAAGAAACCGTGAACCTCGATTCGGACTTAGGTGGTTTCAATCTAGCACACCTCAATCTTTCGAGGATCCACCTTATCCCTTCCGCAGATACCACATGGCCTAAAATGCAACTTCTTTCACCAAAATTCACACTTGCTGAATTTGGGGTACAGTTTCTTTTCTCTTAAGACTTGCAACACAATTCAGAGATGCTCATCATGCTCCATTTCAGACATAGAATATACTAGGATGTCGTCTATGAAAACCATGATGAACTGATCCAAGTAGGGCTGGAAAATTCGGTTCATCATATCCATAAACGCAGCTGGGGCATTCGTCAATCCGAATGGCATTACCAGAAATTCATAATGCCCATATCTAGTTCGAAAAGCCGTCTTATGGATATCTGTTTCTTTCACTTTAAGCTGATGATTCCCCGATCTTAGATCAATTTTAGAGAATACCGCAGCTCCCTTAAGCTGATCGAACAAGTCGTCGATCCTTGGCAAAGGATACTTGTTCTTGATGGTCAGCTTATTCAACTGCCGGTAGTCTATACACATCCTCATTGATCTGTCCTTCTTTTTCATGAATAGGACTGGTGCTCCCCATGGAGACACACTAGGTCGAATGAATCCATGCTAAAGCAATTCTTGAATCTGAGCCTTCAACTCAACCAACTCCTTCGGTGCCATTCTATATGGAGCAATAAAACTGGCGCCATTCCTGTAATAAATCAATTAGAACTCTACTTCACGATCCGGAGGTAAACACCGAAGTTCTTCCTAAAAACATCTACAAATTCCTTCACATCCGACTTCATTAACGATTGCTTCCTTATCCTCCAACGCACTCACCAACATCAGAAAAGCTTCACATCCCTTTCTAACCATCTTTTCGCCTTAAGAGCGGATACTACATTAGATAAGTAGTTACGTCTCTCGCCCATCACTACAACTTCCTTGTCATCAAAAGTTCTTAATGACATCCATTTAGCAAAGACAATCCACATTTGCATGGTACTTCACAAGCCAGTCCATGCCTAAGATAAGGTTGAATTCTCCCAACGGCAACTCCATTAAATCAGCTGGAAACTGAATCCCTTGGACTTCTAGAGGCACTTCCTTAAAAAGTTTGTCTATTTCTACTGTCTGTCCTAGAGGACTAAGTACAGTCATCTTCCTAGGTACAGTTTCAGAAGTCACATGCAAAGTCCCAGATACTTCACTAGCGATATAGGAATGAGTTGACCCTATATCTATCAAAGCAATAAAGGGCAACCCGAAATCGAAACGCGTGCAGTGATAACATCAAAAGGCGTCGCCTTCTTCTCTGCGATGAATCGCATACACCGGACACTGGTTGTCTCGCCTCGAGCTACCACGCCTCGCACAAGTTCGCGACCTCTACCTAACCATTGCCCTTCCATTTGGACCACGACCTCTTATCGATTCTTGTCCACTTCATCAACCTGATTAGCACCGACTTGTCGGGCGGTTCTTCTTCGAGTTCATCGGGCAATCTTTGATCATATGATCCTTGAACCGCACTTGAAACATCTGCCGGTCTTTTTCCTGCATTCTGCTGAGTGCATTTTCCCACATTGAGAACAAATATGATTTTGTACACCAGTAGCAGTCTGTTGACCTCGCAGTCTATCATTCCTTGATTTCTTCTAAAAGTTTCCGGACGACCCCGAAGACTCAAAGCTTCTCTTATTCTTACTCTGGCCTCTATCCCGATTCTGTCTCTCAGTCCGTTTAGCCTCTTCGGTAATTCTTGCCCTTTCAACTAAGATTGCAAAATCTCTTTCACGGTGTGGAGCAATCATCACTCTTAGCTCATCTCTAAGTCCATCTTCAAATCGACGAACGTTCATATTCAGAGCCACTATCCTCGGCATAACGGCTAAGTCGCAAAAATTTCGCTTCATATTCAAATATCGACTTGTTTCCTTGAACCAGATTCGAAATGTCTTCCTCTCGAGAGTCGATATAGCTAGCTCCAACATATTTTCCTTGAATTTAATCTTAAAATACCCCCAATCCGCACGATCCACGTGGGTACTTTCCTTTATAGTGAGCCACCACCGGTAGGCTTCATCACGAAGAAGTGAAATAGCACCTTTCAATTTCTCTTCATCGGTCGCGTCTATATTGTCCATGATCCTCTCGACTGCTTCCAACCAATATTCGGCTACATTAGGAGCTACTCCAGATACTCCCCTGAAAACCTCAGCTCCATTTGATCTTAGTCTCTCAGCTACTGACTTTCGAGACCCATTTCCAGAACTAGCTTCCGCTACTCATTCTAAAACTTGCAGCACAGCTTGTGATACTGCGTCACCTCCTTCATTTTGTTCTTGAAAGTCTGCCCCAATAGCCGATGGTGGAGCTTCATTCGAGGAACCTTGACCAGATCGAACTGGTTCCAAAACAGTCATCCTTCCTCTTCCATGTCCACGACGACCTCGTCCCCTAGAGCTCATGTCTACTACGTATCTTATCTATTTTTACGAAAAGTCTTATGTATTAGAGTCTTTTCACTTCTTATTAAAAGAAAGTCTTATGAAACAGATATTCAGTGGTTTTCGTAGTAGTATACAAACACCTAAGGTCCATGTCTCTAAAGTTTCCTTAGGCTTATCATACATTCATATCACTTATCAAATAAAGGTACATACCTGATGGATCTAGGCCGAGAACTCGAGTGCCATGCTCTTATAAAATCATTTAACTTAAGAAAATTTTCAAAAAGTCTTTTGGGCTAAAATTTTGAAAACGTTGTGGGCTTCAAAACCCAAGGCCGAGAGTTTAAAACTGGGCTCTGATACCAAGCTGAAACACCCCAAACCCGGCCCAAAAAGCCAACCGGATTTGGTATGTTGCTCGAGTAAAACTTTAGCGAAATTCCATTGTAAAGAAATTTTGTCTTTTAAAACATTATTTTTAGGAGGAATTAATAAAATCAAAAGGAAACCAAACTTAAGAAAATTTCCTTGAAAACATTTATATATTAGAGACAAAAACCTTTTTAAATAATTATCAAAAATCAATTTAGTTATTTAATAGATATTTGTTCATGTCAAAATAAAAGTAAATCCAAACACGAAATGAAAGATAGTTTATAGTGGCCTTATTACATAAAATTGGCAAATCCATAATAAAGTCTAAGTAATAAAATTTAACTTAAAGAGTTTAAGTTGGAAAATCTCCACAATACTTGATACGAGCACTGGCCACCTCGAAATCCTTGCTGCCCCGATCCATCGCACTACGAGTCATCTGAAAAGTTATCCCATAAAAATGGGTGAGTCATAAACTCAATGTATAACACATACACTAAAAAGCCCATTTTATCATATGCTTTAAAGCCCAAAAATTTCACATATGGCCATAGGCCCATTTAATCAAATATTTAGCCCAAAGGCCCATTTAGCTCATATTTAGCCCAAAGGCCCATTTAATTCATATTTAGCCCAAAGGCCCATTTCATAACAGATCAAGTAATAATCATACAATATTACATAGTTATGTATATGAAATGAAATGCAAGCCCTACCAACCTAAATATCCATCCGCTACACACCCGTGCCAACCAACACACCGTGAGGATTACTAAATCGACCCTCCATCCGCTACACACCATCGAAGGCGATTCTTGCGGTCAACATGCACATCGCCTTTAATGTGGCAAAGCCACCAAAATGATGTGACCAAGTCACTGATCAAGTCCAAATTTCAAATCGTGGCCAAGTCAATGAGCCAAATATGTGACCAAGTCACGGAGCCAAATATGTGACCAAAGCCACCGAGTCAAATATGTGACCGGCCACCAGGAATCAAATATGTGGCCCACCGAGTCAAATATGTGACCAAAACCACCGAGTCAAATATGTGATCAAGTCACCAATTTCACATATGTGACCAAGTCACGTAATTGTGGTAAAACCACCAGAATACTTCCTCCTTTATTAAACATACCCATATGCCCATGCACATACATATCAAATCAGATTTTCATGCTATTTACCCACAAATCATAATATAGTCATGCTTATTTCATATTGATGCATATAGCAAAAATAAACGAAATATTGGGTAACATACACAATTTTGTATACCAATGATTGGTATCCACAAACAAAACATACTATCATATAATCACTTTTTAACAATTATAAATTTATGGAAATTTTTAATGTATGGTTACACACCTAGTAACAAAGAGAACAATACCCTCTTGCTCGTCCACACCTAATTGATTAATACACTCGGTTAGTATAAACTATTGTTAAAAAACTATACTTATAGGCGATTGATCTAAATCCTTACCTCAATTCACGAATGACGAGTTATTTGTGGTTTTTCTCCACTAGATGGATCAAAACCCGTCGATATTCCACCAACGTAAAGTGGTTCGATTATACGCACTACTTGAATAATCGATCCTCGTTAGCGGAGGGTCCACAACCCGTGGAAAGTCTCTAACCCCGATCTCGCTCTTCGTTTGTAGTTTGATGGTAAAGGAATACCTCCTCTCTTCCAAACACTTCGCATACGACCCTTTTCTTACCTATCTTGTTGATCTTAGATCGCCCTAAAATAACATAGATTAGTGATCCATCTAAAGAAATTGATATTATCTAAAATAGTAATCTTACCTTGATGATTCGAATGGTCACTTAAAGGTTGTCTTCAACAAAGATCTTTGAAAATCTTTTCAAAAGATTGACCTAGGAGAGAAAATAAAAGATTATAGTTCTAAATTTACTAAAGTGAAAGGAATGATAAAAATAATTGATAGAATTCTTACTTGAGTCCTTCAAGATTCGACTTTAACAAAAAGAGAAGAGAAATGGTGGTTTCGGTTTGAGGGAAAAGAAGAAAGGGAAAAGAAAAGAGAAGGAAAAGTGAGAAGGAAGAAAAGAGAAAGAGGAGAAGAAGATGATAATGGTGATTTCTCAAAAGAAAAGAGATGATTAGGAACTTTTGCACATTCGGCCAAGGAGGAAATTCTTGATCCTATGTGGTTTCGACAATGAGAGGAAGAGAGAGAGAAAAAAGTGAAAAGAAAAAGAAAGGGAGAATTGATCAAAGAGAAAGGAGATTGATTTTGGAGCTTAGATGCATTTGGCAAAAGGGAGAGAAAAATGAAGAAGAAAATGGTGCTTAATCTTTGTAGTTTTGGTTTCAAAAGAAAATGGGAGAAAGAAAGTAGTATTTTGTTCAATCAATTGAGGGCTAAATCAAAAGCACAACTGTACAAGGTACATTCGGCCAAGGTAGGGGTTTTTGGAGAAAAATTGATCAAAAAGAAAGTTAAAACAAAGAGAAGATCATTACCTAAATGACAATTTCGGCTATGAGAGAACTTTTGGAGAAATTGAGAAAAGATGGACAAAAGAATGTGTAAGACTTTTGGCTAACTCCCCCTAATGGCAAAGCACAAATTCGGCCAAATCAATGCCAACATTACCCCTTTTTTTCCTCCTTGTTTCTTCCCTATCCACTCTTGATTTGCTATTAAAAAAATAAACCACTCCCTTTAGCCTCCATGCCGCCTAGGTTCATGGTCAAATGACCATGAACACATCCCCAAAACATAGCCAAATATCATGCCTTTGTCCCCTTCATCTTATCACCAACTTATGATCCCATGCCATAAGTTCCTAACTTCCTTTTTCACATGGTCAAATAGCCAAAATTAAATGAATTCTCATCCACTCTAGAATATTCTTGGCCGACACTTATAAGGAAGAAAACAAAATTTAAAATCCTCCCTAATGCTAGCTAGGAGATTCAACCTTACACCTCAAGCACACATCCATACATCTTAACCACTTTGCCAATTACTTAACTTATGCTTGAAACTCCTTGTCATTAATTCTTAAGGCCTAATTTGTTTAGCTCTCTCTTCATTAATAAAAATTAAAAGTTTTACTAAGCCTTCACTTAATTAATGAAGCTCAAATAACTTCCAAAATTGCACTTAATAATGATTAAGCATGCAACATCATTCAATTAAGTAAAATGCATAACCCCTAATTATCAGGATGTTACAAAATGGGCCAATCTGATATTTTGCTAAATGGACCAATATGATATTTTGCTATATGGGCCTAATTGATAATTTGTTATAATGAGTCGTACTTTTGTAATAAATATCCGGATAAATTATTGTGATTTGTTATGCATTATATACATGATTTGTATGGGATGGGATAATGATGAAGAGAAGTTCTGGTAGCTATGCTACATGAATCTGGTGGCTCTACCACAAATCTAAAAAATGGCAATGCCATGTAAATTCTGTTAATCTGGTGACTTGTCCACAAATTTGATATAAATGGCTTAATGCCTACGTTTGGTGCATTGGCGGGGTGGGTTGACTAAAGATCACCCACAGGTGTGTTGGTTGGTACGGGTGGTGTGTAGCGGATGGAAAACTAGGATTTGGTTTGGGAATTGCATATCATATGCATATTATATATGATACATTTATATTATTGTAAGCGGGCTTTGGCCCAATTAATTGCTTAATGGGATTTTGGCCCAGTAAACAATGGTAAGTGGATTATACATTGAGTTCTTGTAACTCACCCCCTTTCTCAACCATTGTAGGTAATGCTCAGTGATGAGGACTTGGAGCCATGGATGACTCGGTGGAGGCCATGCTTCGAAAATAACATTTTAGAATATTAGTAAACTACCTTTTCGTTTTATTTGATTACTTTTATTGTTTCAGGTTTTAAAGTTGTAATAAGTCCTCTGGACTATTTTTATTTTGCTTTATGTTTGGGATGTTTTATTATTCTTCTTAAATTGTTTAAAAGAAATTTTCTAAAATATAAATAATGGTTTTCAAAATTGATTAATAAATGGATTTTATATCAAACTTTTACAAATAGTTTAACTCGAATTCTCTTTCAAAATTTTAACGTTATTTTCAAAAGTCCTGATTTTAAAGTCCACTACTTCGATTTTTGACTCATCAATCAACCTTTGAAATATACTTGTATTTTATCTACGTTTCGCAATGTTTTCAAAATGCTTCTGCAAATCTATTTTCAAACATCATATTTTTGTAAATTGTTATTTCAAATATATTTTCACAATCAAAAAGGTTTTTTAAAGATAATTACGTTTTCAAGTAGGTAGCAATTGCTTAAGTGTTGTGGGTTTTAACAAAGAGGATGTAATTCTCAAATAAGTTTTTAACAATCACAAAGATGGTTTTAAAAGAAAAAAACTCACTTCCATGTGACACGTCAGATTCGGGCCTAACTTCTAGGCCGGGTTTGGGTGTTAGATTTTATGGTATCAGAGCCTAGTTGCAAAACTCGGCCGTGGTTTGGGTTCAAAAGTGTTTTCCAAAGCTGTTTAGAATTTTGATTTATAAATATATGTTCTAAAGGATGTATGGCACCACAAGTATCCGGCTCCAAGTCAAGTAAGTATTTGTTTTCATTTTATGATTATTGTGTTACGAAAATTCTACAAAGTAGAATACTCTAGAACTGTTAGCTTTAGTAGTTGAAATTATAGTGACTGAGACTCTAGGATGCGAATTTGACTCTCGAAAACAACTTTTCTACTCACACTTTATAAAACATTGCTTAATAAACATTGAATAGTATATTAATTCATAAGACTTGTAATCAGATTAAATCGACTTAGTGAACATGAGCACTAGAAGATGTGGACGCAGTGGACGTAGACATGGTAAAGGCTGAGGTGCTAGGGCTAGATCTTTGGCACCGAGGCATGTGGTCGAAAGGGAGGCGTTGGCATCGCCAGTGGCTGAGACGGGATCTCATGATCGAGCTGAGGTTGATGAGCTGACTCAGATAGTTAAGAAGGTATTGAAGGAGGTTAAGGGAATCGGTGAAGCACTTCGAGTTGGGTTTGTGGACTGTAAGAAGGAAATAGATCGCGGTTCTTTTGGGTCGCAGTCTTGTTCCGTAAAGCGTGTTAAGGCAAGTCCAAACTTTTTGGCTTGCGATCATTGTAGAAGGTGTCATCCAGGAGAATGCTGGAAGAGGTCAGGAGCATGTTTGAGATGCGGGTCTAAGGAACATAAGGCTCAGGATTGTTACATCACCATCAAGTCAGGTATATTTTGGTTGGACATGATGATTGAATGTAAAAAATTATATGTATAAATGGTGGACAATTGTTTGCTTTTGTGGTTAGATGTTTGGTTGTGTGAAAGAGGATTCAAGATTTTGTTAAAAGTACATTGTGTTTTTTAAGATCAGAGTGCGAAGCGAAAGCTTAGTGGTGTGCTTTGAGCGATGCGTTTAGTAGATGGTTGGAAATTTCGAGGACGAAATTTCTTTAAGGAGGGTAGAATTGTAACATCCCAAAATTGAGCCTAGTAGGATTGGGCCCAATGGGCCTTAGGCGTAGGAATGTTTAAAATTTTGAGAACAAGAAAATGGCATTATTGCAAATTGGACTTATTAGTTAAGTGAATTTAAAAAGGTTACAAGGTTTTTATGAAGTCTTGGGTTTAATTGGGCCTTAGGAAAAATTGGGTATTTTAGCACCTTTCAAGGAGAAATGGTAAGTAGCTTCAAAGCTTATAGAAATAAATAAGTAATGTGCTTGCATAAATGAGCTATTGGTAAAGAGGTTATGGCATCAAGTGAAGTACCTTGAGGGAAGAGGTTCAAATCCCTTTGTGTGTAATTTTGATGATATTTTGCACTCTTTCCTTAAGTGTCACCAAAGAGGTATTTATGGCAAGTTTGACTTCTTTATTTTTGGTATGGTGGCTAAAGAATTAAGGAAAGGTTGAGGTTGGGGAAAGGAATCAAAAGGAAAAGGCAAGTAAGGGGAACAAGTAGCTTATTTCATTTAGAATGCTAAGGAAAGTATGGTTGGCAAAATTTTAACCCTTATGACTATGCATGTGGATGGTTTTGGGGGTAGATAGGTAGGGTCTTGGTATTGTTTTGGCCAAAAATCACATTTGCAACTTTAGTGTCATCTTCTCCCAATTTTCTATTCTCTTTGCCGAAATCTTCTAGCACAATAGTGCATTTTTCTTCTCTTTGGATTGGTTTCATATTCTCCTTTTGTTTATCTTCCTTGATAGCCGAATATCAACATAAAATTTCCTCCATAACTGAACTTTCATCTTTTCTCTATTTCTTCTTCTCATCCATATTAACATCCGTTTCTTGATCAATCGGTAAGTATTCTTCTCAATATTTTATTTTCTTTGGTTTTGGATGGTCATTTTGACCTAGACCATCACCTTACTTTCCCTCATTTGAAATCATTTTTCTTTCTCGTAGAGATATAGTGGAAGGCTGAAACTTGGATTTTTCTGAAGTCATTGTATAATCGCTAGAAATCGGATCCAATATTAATAAGGTAAGGAATTCTTATGGATTATTGATATTATTCAATATTCAATTGGTTGCTAATGGAGTAATAATGTGAAATAATCGACTATATGTTTTAGGGACAAATCACTCAATATATTCTACCTTCGGACATAGTGGTAAGTGATTCATGTGTAAGTGATACGAAATCTTTTGGAAAGCCAAGGCTAACTTTTTGTTGGTATTGTTCTAGGTCAACGACGAGTGCTTTATTAGGAAATCAAAATCAGGTGTGCAATCCCATACCTTTCGTATACATATCTGAAATGGTGTGTAATCTCACACTTCTTAGAAAGTTTGTATGAAATATTCTGTGAATCAATCAAAATACCGAAGAAAAACTTGAAACCAGCGTTCGTGATCACTCGGGCGTGCGTATGATCTTAGTGGTAAACGCATTTTGTAATAAAACAGTTTCGGTTAAAAGCAGTGATGTGTTTTTGAAAAATCACGAAAAATAGAAGAAAGGGAATTAGAAAGTGAATGAGATATCGAATAAAGGCTTACTGTGTCTATTTTGATAAGTAAGAAATGGAGAAGGAAAATAAATTTTATATTCTGAGATATGTTAATTTTAGTGAGACTGGTTCTGAATGATTTTTTGGTTCCCTGATCTGTATTGGGAAAATCATATAAAATTGTACAAAGTGAATTAAGAGTTATAGTTTGTATGTAAAAATTCCTTGGTGAGTCTATTTTCAATAGAAACAAGTGGGAACAATATATGAAAACTGTAAGGTGAGATATTTGAATTGGGTAATAGAGGTCAGAATCGTTGGATAGTGAAACAAGGGAAATTTTAAGGAATAAACAGTACTAAATGGTTATGAAAAAATTATGGAAAAATTTTAGTAAGAAGATAAGTGAGTTTAGTTTAAAGGAAAATTTACGGATTTAGATTTCGAGGTTCCTAACCAAAGTTATAGTAAATTTAGTTAGTACGACGCAAATGGACAGTTTAAATTGTTATGCCCAAATTAGTAGTTAAGTCTGGATTGTGAAATTATCGAATTACCCTTAGTGGGTAAATTACTGAATTACGAAAATGCCTCTAAAGGTCCAAAATATGGAAATGCCCCTAATGGGCCAATTTGCAAAAGTGTTCATGGGCCGATTTGAGATATTGCCTTATGGGCTGAATGGACATAATGATAAATGGGCCAATCTGTTATTTTGATAAATGGGTCAATCTGATATTTTGATAAATGGGCCAATATGATATTTTGATAAATGGGCCAATCTGATATTTTGATAAATGGGCCAATCTGTTATGTTGATAAATGGGCCAATTTGATATTTTGCTAAATAGGCCAATCTGATATTTTGCTAAATGGGCCAATCTGATATTTTGCTATATGGGCCTAATTGATAATTTGTTATAATGAGCCGTACTTTTGTAATAAATATTCGATTAAATTATTGTGATTTGTTATGCATTATATACATGATTTGCATGGGATGAGATAATGATGAAGAGAAGTTCTGGTAGCTATGCTACATAAATCTGGTGGCTCTGCCACAAATCTGAAAAATGGCAATGCCATGTAAATTCTGTTAATCTAGTGGCTTTTCTACAAATTTGATATAAATGGCTTAATGCCTACGTTTGGTGTGTTGGCGGGGTGGGTTGACTAAAGATCACTCACAGGTGTGTTGGTTGGTACGAGTGGTGTGTAGCGGATGGAAAACTAGGATTTGGTTTGGGAATTGCATATCATATGCATATTATATATGATACATTTATATTATTGTAAGCGGGCTTTGGTCCAATTAATTGCTTAATGGGATTTTGGCCTAGTAAACAATGGTAAGTGGATTATACACTGAGTTTGTAACACCCCTAACCCCTATCCATTGCCGGATTAGGGTTACAAGATGCTACTCAACTAACCACTAAGTTCATTTAATCACTTGAATCTTAATGCCTAAGAAATGATATTACGATAAACAAATCATCACAAATATAATATCAATTGCATTATGCATAATAAAATAAGTAATCTTATTCAAACTGTAGAGCACTATTCATTTGGTCATTTTATAAAGGGTGGCGAATATAAAAAGATTATCAAAGGTTAACTTACACCAACCAATTTATCACATGTATATTCAATCACATACAAACATAATTAGTTATTCACACCAATGATTACTAACCTTTAAATTTGCTTGATGATTATATAAATATGTTTATAGAAAATTTAGAATAATTATAACACCCACTAAGTTCATTAAACGTGCATATAATATCTACTTAAACTTATGGATAATGGTTCTATCAAATTTCATAAATTACCTATTCTTTAACAAACTTCTATCACATCCGAATATACACAAACATATGTCACACTTATAGGAAATATATATATATATAACTAACTAAAACATAATCATGAACAATGTACTTAAAATATGCTTGCTTACTATGCCGAATCTACCTGTTTAAAAACCATGCAACAAGACCGAATACAACCAAACCATAACACCATAATTTGATCATTTCATTTTTGAATCACATCAATTAAAATTTAAGGAAAATACACATACTCAATGTTATTCATAACCTAACATACCATCTCATATATATATATATATATTCACTTTCAAAGAACTAGCAAAATTTCATCTATGCAAATTCTTATCAAACATATGTATACAACCATTATGCATAGCATGATTTTATGCTCACCCATCTTCATCATTCAAATAAAACTTGCTTTCATACTTTCATCAAGTATTGCATAACTTTAGATTATTTACCAATAAGACAAGCCATTTTCGCATGGCTATAAACATTAACACATTATCCTTCAAAATAACAAGCTAGCCTATACATGCCTTGTTTTTAGAATTTAAATTCTAATAGTACCAAAATAAGTTGATAGTGTGGATGACTTCAACGATGAACCCTCGAGCCAGTAGCTTGATCACAATCTATAAAACAGAGTGAAAAACATACAAGTAAGCTAACTTAGCTTTGTAAGCCTTAAGCAACTTTACTACTCAACTAGGTATTCAATTTAAATTGAGTAAAATAACGTTTAACATTTATGAACTAACATAACACATAGGTACTATCACAAATAGATTATCAATATTTATATCTTGTGAAACCTTATTCAACGTACACTTATAATGTGAGACTTATCAATAGTACCCATATTGCTAATCAAATATATATATTTCGACTTACAACTGAATAATATCTTCCGTGTACATTTAAGATGAGAACACATAATTGAATATGTACAATTATCAATATGTATAGCTCATGGTCGAACCTATATAGATATAATTTCTCATATCAATATAAGTAAAAATCTCAAGTAAGCAAGTAAACATATCAACTCAATGTCTTTTCTAATCACATATCTTAAGTACCGAATATATGAACACATTTATATCAACTTGCTTATTTATGAAGCATCACGTATATCATAAAGTTGATTCGATACATAACTTTCGTTCAAACACTCATACTATAGTAATAAACCTTGGCTTATTCAAATACCATCACAACTAGGCCATTTCATTCATAAACATACGCTCAGTAATAAAATCAACGGTATAAAACCCTTTAGACCAAAGGTCCGAGATTTAAACACCAGCACGAGGCCTGCTAGGCATTTAAGCCCGAAATAAATCAACGGCACAAAGCCTGCTAGGTATTAAAGCCCGAAATAAATCACCGCACGAAGCACGCTAGGCATTAAAGCTCGATATGTAACACCGGACAAGGCACGCTGCTAGCATCAAAGCCCGATAAATAACACCGACACGAGGCACGCTAGGCTCAAAGCCCGATTAATAACACCAAGACGAGGCTCGCTGGGCTTAAAGCCCGATTAATAACACCAAGACGAGGCTGCTAGGCTCAAAGCCCGATTATCAACCCAATCAACATTCTCATACACATTACTTAAGGCTAAAATCATATCCATCTCGTATACTTTATTTTACAATTTCATGTTAAGCCGAGCATAATTATTCACATCACATTCAACAACCAAAATTTACTACAATTTCATACCCCACATTCGGCCTACATACATTTTCTTGCCTTCAATACTAATTTTTATCATATACTACTTTTGTAAATAATATCTCGACATAAATTTGCTTAAGGACTTACCTCGGTTGTCGATAGATCGTGCAAATCGGCTATTCGAGAACCCTCGTCTTTCCCCGATCTAAATCCATTTTTCTTTGCTCTTGATCTAAAACACATTCAAATTTAGCTCATTCAAGCACAATTCATATCAATTTAGTCCCTAAGCACATAAATGGGCAAATTACTATTTTACCCCTAATATTTCACAACTTTGTAATTTAGTCCTATTTGCATAACACACAAAATACACCAAATTAGCTAAGAATATACAAGGGCCGAATATTCTTAGGGACTTTACAAGTCCTCACATTTCATTTATTTTACAAATAGGCCCCTCTAAAAATTTATTTTTATAATTTAGCCCTAAATACTCAATTTCATCAAAACTTCCAATACAAAACATACTAATCTTTTACATATCTTTCATCTAAAATCATCAAATCTCAAAACCACATGAACACAACAATGGCGAATATCAAGCATGCTTAGATTTAAAAATTTTAAGATGGGTGGGTTAAGTTCAAGCAACGATCTCAAAAGCGTAAAAATTATCAAGAATCGAAATCAAACTAACCTTGAATTTGTGTTTGAAGTTACCAAATTCAAAGGAAGCAAAACCCCATTTCTTTTCTAAACATTCAGCCAAAACAAATAAAGATGATAATGGCCATTTTTTTATGTTTTAATTAACATATATATTAAAATAACTTGGTTTACCAAAATAACCTTTATACTAAAATAATAACCATATAATACTTAAGGTTATACTAGACTTTTGCAACCCACTAACTCATAAAATGGGTTAATTTCACTTTTAATACTCCATATTAAAAAGCCATCCACATATAAGCACTTTTCACTTTAGCATGCAACTTTTACGCATTACGCGATTAAGTCCTTTTAATCAAATTAAGCACTTAAACAATAAAATTTTCATACGACACTTTCACACACATCAATTCACATATAATAGACTCAAAATATAATATTAAAATAATTCTCAGACTCAGATTCGTGGTCCTAAAACCACCGTTCCGATTAAGGTCAAATTCGGTCTGTTACAACTCTCCCCCTTAAGGATTTTCGTCCCCGAAAATCTTACCGTTAAACAAGGTCGGATATTGTTGCCTTATTGAATCCTCAGGCTCCCACGTAGCCTCTTCAACTCCGTGTCGATTCCATAGAACCTTCACTAACGGAATTCTTTTATTTCTCAACTCTTTTATTTCCCGAGCTAAGATACGGATCGGTTCTTCATCATATGTCAAATCAGATTGGATTTCAATCTCTGTCGGTGTGATCACATGAGACAGATCTGATCTGTACTTACGAAGCATCGAAACGTGAAATACGACATGTATCTTTTCTAACTCAGAGGGCAATCTCAATCTATAAGCAACAGGCCCAATACATTCAATGATTTCATTCGGTCCGATAAATCTCGGACTCAACTTGCCTTCCGACCAAATCGAGTACTTTTTTCCACGGGAAACTTTTAAGAATACACGATCTCCTACCGAAATTCAATGTCTTTACGTTTCAAATCAAGATAGGACTTTTGTCGATCCGATGCGACTTTCAAATTATCTTTGATTATGGCCACTTTCATTCGATCTCTTTAATCAAATCAACCCTGTATCTTATTCTCACGAGCTCACCCGAGATAATGGTGTTCGACACTTTCGCCGTACAAGGCTTCATCAGCGCCATCTTGATAATAGATTGAAAACTGTTATTATAAGCAAATTCAATCAAAGGTAGGTATCGTTCCCACGTACCTTCAAACTCGAGAACGCAACATCTCAACATGTCCTCAAGTATCTAAATAGTTCGCTCAGACTGACCGTCTGTCTGCAGATGAAAAGGTGTACTAAAATGTAGTTTAGTACCTAAGGCATCTTGCAACTTCTTCCAAAACCGCGATGTAAATCTCGGGTCTCTGTCTGAAACAATGGAACTCGGTACACCATGCAATCTCACAATTTGCGATACATACAATTTAGCAATTTTATCGAGTGAGAAGTCTGTACGAACCGGCACAAAATGAGCTGATTTAGTCAGTCTATCAACTATAACCCAGACGGCATCTTTCTTACTCGGTGTAATAAGATGACCGGATACAAAATCCATTGTAATTCTATCCCATTTCCATTCAGGTATCATGATTGGCTGAAGTAATCCGGATGGCACTTGATGTTCAGCTTTTACTTGCTGACAAACTAAGCATTTCAAAACAAATTCAGATATATCCCGTTTCATGCCCGACCACCAATAGAACTGTTTCAAATCATTATACATCTTTGTGCTACCTGGATGTATTGATAATCGACCACTATGGGCTTCACTCGAATCACCAGATCAAATCGAAGTTTTTGAACACACATTAGGCTTTTAAAATTCAAATAGTCATTTGCATCAATCAAAAATCGACTCTGCACCTTTTCACATCGAATTAGTCTAGCAATCAAATCCTTGTCAACTTTCTCGTGCTTCACAAATTTGTTTGAATAAACATCGGTCTTGCTTGTAACTCGGCTATGATCAAACCATCACCGACATAGCTATCTCGTATGCTCATTGCACGAAGAGCAAATAATGATTTTCGACTTAACGCATCTGCAACGACATTAGCTTTTCCCGGATGGTAGTCAATCACCAACTCATAGTTTTTCAACAATTCTAACCATCTGCGTTGTCTCAAATTTAGATCCTTCGAGTCATTAAATACTTTAGACTTTTATGATCCGAATAAATGTGACATTTCTCCAATAAATAGTGACGCCAAATTTTCAATGCGAAAATAATGGTACGCAAGTTCTAAGTCATCGTCGGGTAATTTCTTTCATGCGGCTTCAATTGTCTTGAAGCGTAGGCTATAACTTTCCTTCCCGCATCAAAACACAGCCCAAACCATTTAAAGAAGCATCAGAATAAACAACAAATTCTTTACCCGATTCAGGTTGAACTAACACCGAGATTCATCAAAAGGGCTTTTAGCTGATCAAAACTTTTCTGACACTTTTCCGACCACTCGAACGACATCTTTCGCAATAACTTTGTCAACGGGTAGCTATCATAGAAAATCTTTCACAAATCGTCGATAGTAACCCGCAAGTCCCAGAAAACTTCGAATCTCGAAAACATTTTTCGGTGGCTTCCAATCAAGTATAGCCGATATTTTGTTCGGATCAACTCGAATGCCTGATGCTGAAACAACATGTCCCAAAAAGATAACCTCTTTCATCCAGAACTCACACTTACTAAACTTCGCATACAACTGCTAATTTCGCAAAGTTTGTAGCACTAATCTCAAATGCTCAGCATGCTCAATTTCATCTTTGGAGTAAATCAATATATCATCAATAAACACTACCACAAATCGATCCAAAAACTATCTAAAAACTCGATTCATCAAGTCCATAAAAATAGTAGGTGCATTAGTAAGCCCAAAAGGCATAACCAAAAACTCAAAATGTCCGTACCTCGTCTGGAATGCGTCTTTGGCACATCTGTATCTCGACTCAAGAATCGATAATAACCCGATCTCAAATCTATCTTGAAAATATGAAGCCCTTTCAACCGATCAAACAAATCATCAATCCGAGGTAACGGTACTTATTCTTTATAGTTACCTTATTCATTGATGATAATCAATACACATTTGCATCGCTCCATCTTTCTTTCTCACAAAAGAACTGGTGCACCCAAGGAGAGAAACTTGGTCGCGCAAAGCCCTATCTCTTAACTCTTGCAATCGTGCTTTCAACTCTTTTAGCTCAAGAGGTGCCATCCGATATGCGACTATTGAGATCGAGTCGCTCTCAAGCTAATTCAATGCCAAACTCAATCTCTCGTACTAGGGTAAACCCAGGTAGTTCTTCAGAAACACATCCGGGTATTCACATACAATCCCAGACAGATTCAATCATTTCTCGGACAATTTATTATCCAATTACATAAGCCAAATAAGCTTCGCACCTTTTCTCACATACTTCCGGGCTAACATCGAGGATATAATCAGAGGAAACTCACCTAAATCATCGGATTCAATTCTAATGATCTCACCGCTCGTGTCTCAAATCAATAAGCTTTCTTTTGCAATTCACCACCGCATCATGCGAAGTTAACCACCATTCCCAAAATTATATCAAACTCATCGAAAACATGAACAAGATTAAATCGACGGGAAGCAAAAATCTCAATCATCAATGGGCAACTTTTACACACTTTATTAACAAACACACATCTACCCAAAGGGTTGGATACGCGAATCACAAACTTAGTAGACTCAACTGGCAGAGTCTTACTGAGTACCAGAGTTTCACATACATATGAATGGGTCAAACCAAGATCAATCAATGCAATCACAGTAGTATCATAAAGGGTGAAAATACCAGTAATGACATCCGAGAAGCAAGATCCTCCTAGCTCGAGTAACATAAGCTCTAGTCGGAGCTCTAGCCTCAAATCGAACTCATCGTGTTCTTCGTCCCTCTCGACTACCACCTACATTGCCAAAATGCAGGGTGGTCTCGCCCGTCTTCGATGCCTTTGCTTTGGTCTAGAGTTCTCAGGCAGTATTTTGTTCAAATAACATCGGACACTCTCGAATAAAATGGTCGAGGATCCACATTTAAATCAGGACCGATCACGAACTCTACAACTCCCGAATGCCATTTTCCACAATGTTTGCATTCAACTCGATTCGTGGAACGTTATCAACACCGCCATCGAGGTAGCTCGGAGCTCACCGGAGGTCGATCACGTCTAGGTGTATCTGAAGTAGCTTTATGTCGATCAAGTCATCTCTAAACTTCTTAGATGTAGAATGGAAATTCTTACCCGACGGTCTTTTACGAGTGTCTTTAGCTTCTGTCTCAGTCTTTCTTTTCTCCCTTCCAAGCTCTTCAGCTTTGCAAGCTCGCTCAACTAATGTCACAAATTCTTTGATTTCAAGAATGCCAACAAGCAACTTTAATTATTCATTCAAACCATCTTCAAACCTTTTGCACATAATGGCTTCAGTTGATACACACTCTCGAGCATATCGGCTCAATCTGACAAATTTTTGCTCATATTCAGTCACGATCATTTGCCCCTGTTTTAGTTCAAGAAATTCTTTATGTTTCTGGTCGATGAACCTCTGGCTGATATATTTCTTGCGGAATTCATTCTGGAAGAAATCCCATGTCACTTTTTCTTTTGGAACCACTGATACTAGTGTATTCCACCAGTGATAGGCAGTGTCCCGAAGCAAAGATATATCACATTTCAAACATTCATCTGGAGTGCAGGATAGTTCATCAAGTACCCGTATAGTGTTATCAAGACACATTTCAGCTCGCTCTGCATCATCATTATCATTAGCCTTGAATTCTTCGGCCCTAAATTTCCTGATTTTATCAACAGGAGGCCTACTAGATCTCATTGGATCTATCATCGGAGGTGCTGAAGGTACCGGAGTTGGATTATTCGGGGGTGGAGGTTATTGTACCGCCGGATTATTTTGAACAAACTGGGTAAACCATTCATTCATCATTTGGTAGAAGGCTTGTTTAGCTTCTCCCTCGTGATTACCCGTAACTGGTTGAGAGTCTAATGGCACTGATCCATGTGCGAGACCAGGCGCAACACTCTCCATATCATCAGCACAGGCTCTATCGGGATCGGAATCCATTTACTATATAAAATACAATTGAAATTGTTAGAAGTCACCACACTATCACATATAAAATTCAAAGGCATGTATAGCTAGACTCTTACGTACTATGGTAGTCCTAGAATCGACTAAACCGTAGCTCTGATACCAATAAAATGTAACACCCCAAACCTCTATCCGTCGCCGGATTAGGGTTACAAGATGCTACTCAACTAACCACTAAGTTCATTTAATCACTTGAATCTTAATGCCTAAGAAATGATATTACGATAAACAAATCATCACAAATATAATATCAATTGCATTGTAACACCCCAAACCCGATCAATACACCACGACCGAATCTGGTATGTTACAGGGAAAAAGGATTTGAGAGGTTTAGGTTTCCGTTTAAAAGTTTGATGAAAAAATCCTTCGTATGTTTTGTTCTTGTAGAAAACTTGAGCATGATTGTATAAAAAAAATGATAGGGTATTTGAAAACTCAAAAATTTTGAAACTTAATCCGTTATGTAAGTAAACAAGTTTACCTCATGTAAAAATTTAAGTAATCCTTGTTGTTGCTAAACCACATTTTTTTCTTTTTAAGTTAATAAGAAATCATATTCAAGTTTGGAAAACAATTGAGTTTCATTTAATTTGAATTACAACGTGATACCCGATGGTAAAGTTTAAAACATATCGCTTGTATTTTGAAAACCTTATCTTTACAGATTTTAGCCAAATTTTGACCCAATAAATTATTAATGCATATTTGAAATCCAATCTAAGCATATAAATAATAAAACATAAGTTTAAAAGGCCTTTTACAATTCAAATAAACCAAATGAAAAAACCCAAGCAAATAGAGTACCAAGTTTTAACCAATGAAACTCCGAGTTTATCCATGGCATGGGCACCTCGAGTCCATCCCGGCTCCATGTCCATGGTCTAATCACACTGAAATGATAAGGAGAAGGTGAGTCACAAGACTTAGTGTATAAATCCCTCTCCAGATATGCAACATGCTAACACACATCATATCAAGCAATACAATTAATGCACCAACCTAACCATCCGTAACACCTTTTCTACCCTGTGTGGTACCAAACCACCGGTGGTGCCAAACCACCGTGTCCCAAAGTCACGATATCCATAGATGTGGTGCCAAACCACTAGTGACCCAAAGTCACGAAGATCCATTTGTGGGGCCAACCCACTTGTGATACCAAATCATGGCGACAATCCCATATCTCAAAAGTGGGGCCAACCCATGGTGGTGTTAACCACGAGGACGAGTCACTATGAGGTGCCAAACCTCCGTGTCCCAAAGACACAAGTGTGATACCAAATCACCGGTGACCATAGTCACAATTAAAATGATGGGGCCAACCAATCGTGTGATACCAAATCACTAGCGTCAATCCCAGATAATCAACCGTGGGGCCAACCCATCGTGGTGCTAAGCCACCGGACAAGACGCGGAGGTGCCAAACCTCCGTGACCCAAAGTCACAAGAATCAATCAGGTACCAAACCACCGGAGGTGCTAAACCTCCGTGTCCCAAAGACACGGATATCATATTTTCCCCTCCACTCATATCACCCATACATGTCATCTTGATGCAAATCATGCCATAGTGTAAACATGCTAATATAGTATCACCTCACATATTACATACATCAGCAATCATGCTAGCATATACCCTTAAGAGAACTCACAATGGAACGAACTTACCCGGATCCGAACACATACCCCATTGGATACCATAGCAATCATCATACTGTTTCACTTAATACACGAACATATTATTAACATATTACTAGGTAATCAGTGTGTTAGTTTACACACCTGCAAGCCTTAACCGAAGAACCAACTAAGACCCTTGATAACCTCGATAACCTTTTCTCCTATAAACGGCCAAACAGGAGATTAGCACCCTAGGCCATTCGGCCAAAATAGATAAACCAAAGGGGTTGCGTTAAGCCTTACCCTTGCAAATGGTTCGATTTCCAACCAAATCTCGAACCAAACAATGGTTCCTCTGACAATCGGCCTCCCCCCTAAAACATAAACAATTAGTCTCACAAGTCGAAAACTAAAAGAATAAACCAACATCCAACCTCTTACCACCACCTACCAATCGACCAAACAAAGGTGGCTGCTTCACTTGATCGCCACCAAAATCTGGAGACCCTATAACTAAATGATTACCAAAACAAGAGGTTAACACCTTTCCAACAAAAGCCCAAAACTAACTCTTACCCATGTAGATGTCGACAGAGAATGAGGATAGAACATAAGGCATTGACCTTACCTATTTACCCTTTCAAACACTTGAAAACAAAACCCAAAAGCGATCCACACCACACCTAACAATCGGCCAAGATGAAAGAAAGTAGAAAAGGAAATTTCAATAAAAGAGATGAAGGTTCGGCTAAAGAGTTTGGGAAAAAAACAAAGTAAAAGATGAATAGAGGGAGGGTACTTTCGGTTTTGAAAAGATAAGAAATGGAGAAGGTGTTTTGGAGAATGAGTTTCGGCTACTAATCTTCAAGAAAGGGAGAAAGAAAGTGTGAGAAGAAGATGCTAGTTTCGGCTTAGCACAAATGAAAAGAAGAAGAAAGGGAGGATTCGGCCAAATGATAAAAAAAGAGCAAGAAGCAAAACAAAGAGATCAAGGGAGCATTCGGCTACCAAGAAAAATGATGGAAACCACAAAGCAAATTCGACAAAGGTATGATTGTTGAAGCTTTCGGTTTCAAAGAAAACAATGAGAGACTTACTTGTGAATTTTGGCTTTTGGTACACAAACAAAAGCTGGCCGAAAGTCACCAAAATGCCTAAGAAAAACGGCACTCCCCACCTACTCACTTACCAACCGGCCACTCCTCCCCACACTTGAAGTCTCCAATAATCGGCCACTTCCTAGAAGCTCTCCAAGCCACTAATTCAAATACATTTGAATTAGTCAAATCCCACAATTCACTCCTTGTCATCCATTTGCACATTTGACTTGGTCTAAGGCAGAGTTTGAGCTGCCTACAACTCCTCCCCTCCTCACTGTCAAAATGGAAGCCAAAATGGAGCATTCATGACTTCGAACAGGACCTCTCCCCTTGCAATTGACACCAAGCCAAGCTCCTAGTGGCGCCTTCCTTGCCACTCCACCAAGGCTCCTCTTGTGCTATAAATTTACATAAAATATTTATAAACCCCAGCTCCTTCAGCTCCTCTCACCTAAGCCTAAAAACAAAAATTTTTCCTACCACTCGAGCTTACACCTAGCTTATAACTAAGCCCCAACAACATCAAAATAACAACATAGCACATCATGCACATGCAGCAAAGCCAAAATAAAATAGCCCTTAACCCGGGATATTACAGTTCTACCCCCCTTAAAAATATTTTCGGCCTCAAAATTACCTGATCAGAAGAGTTGAGGGTACTGCTGTCCCATCATATCCTCGGGTTCCCACGTAGCTTCTTCCACGCCATGATTCCGCCACAGTACCTTAACCAAAGGCACAGACTTCCTACGCAGAACCTTCACATCCCGATCCAAAATCTGTACAGGCTCTTCCTCCATGGTCAAATCTGGGTTTACCTCGATCTCTTCCATCGCCACCACGCGATGGATCTCGAGCGATAATGTCAAGCATCGAAGCGTGGAACACGTTGTGAATCGACTTAGCTCACGGCAACTCGAAATGATATGCTCTCGGTCCCACTCGCCTCAAGACCTTATACTACCCAATAAACCTTGGACTTAGCTTGCCTTTCCTTCCAACCTTAATACTTTCTTCCACGGTGAGACCTTCAGAAAAACTTGATCTCCCATAGCAAATTCAATATCTCTCCGCTTAAGATCAAGATAGGACTTCTGGGATGAAGCTTCCTTCAACCGAGCTCGGATCAACTTAACCTTGTCTTCGATCTCAAGAACCAACTCGGTCCCAACAATCGACGTTCACTTAACTCTCGTCCAACAAGTAGGTGAGCGACACTTCCTACCGCATAACGCCTCATATGGTGCCATCTTGATGCTTGCTTGGTAACTATTGTTGTAGGCGAACTCACCTAATGGTAGATACTCCTCCCAACTACCCTCAAATCCAATACACAACCTCGTAACATGTCCTCCATGATCAGATAACCTTTTCGATCGCCTCGTCACTGCGGATGAAATATCGTCTTTGAAACCAACCGCGTACCCAAAGCCTGATGTAATGCTTTCCAGAACCTTGACGTAAATCTGGGATCCCTATCCGAGATGATCGATACTGGCACCCCGTGCAGTCTCACTATCTCTGACACATACAGCTTCACCAACCTCTAAAGTGAGTAATCCACCCTCACCGGAATAAAGTGAGCTTCGATCCACAATTACCCAAACTGAATCCTTCTTGCTCGGTGTAAGCGGTAATCCACCGAAAAATCCATAGTTATCCTTTCCCACTTCCATCGTGGAATCTTCATCGGTCAAGCAACCACGACGAAGCGATGCTCAGCCTTGACCTGCTGACATGTTAGACACTTCCCTACAAACTCTGTCACTTCCTTTTTCAGACCCGGCCACCAGAACTATTTTCTGAGATCCCTATACATTTTGCTACCTCCAGGATGCATAGCGTAGGGGCTGCTATGTGCATCCTGAAGAATCTTCTACCTTAACTCAGTGTCTCTCGGCATACAAGCTTTCCCCTGAAAACATAGTACTCCATCACCAGACAAACTGTAACCCTCCAAACCATCATTCTGCACTTGTGTCCTCCGCGCACTCAAAACCTCATCCATCAACTATTTTTCTCTCGATCCGCTCAACCCAAGTAGGCTTAACTCTGCACTCTGCTGTAATACTCCGCCGCCATACAAACTCAAGTGGGCAAACATCGCTCTTAGATCCAAAACAACCTTATAGCTCAACGCGTCTGCCACAATGTTAGCCTTGCCCGGATGATACTCAATTGAGCAGTCGTAGTCTTTCAGCAGCTCAATCCATCTGCTACTGTCTCGATTCAAGTCTTTCCGAGTCGAAGGTACTTGACTCTTATGATCCGTAGACTATCGATTTCTCTCTGCACAAGTAATGCCTCCATATTTTCAAGGCAAAGACTACACCGCTAACTCCGGATCGTGCATTGATAATTGACCTCATGTGGCCTCAGCTACCGAGATGCGTAAGCCACAACCTTCCTTCCCGCATCAAGACACAACCCAAACTCAGATGTGATGCATCGCAATAAACTGTGAATTCCTTTCCAGCCTCAGGTTGAATTAGAACCGGAGCTTCAGTCAAAATCTTCTTCAACTTGTCGAAGCTCTCCTGCTGCTTCTCAGTCCAAATAAACGGAACCCCTTTTCTTAATAATTTGGTCATCGGTGCTGCGATCAATGAAAATCCCTCTACAAATCTTCGGTAGTATCCTGCCAAACCCAGAAAACTCCGAACCTCAGCTACTGACCTAGGCGGCTTCCAATCCAAAACCGCCTCAATCTTTCGAGGATCCACTCTAATCCCCTCAGCCGATACTACATGACCCAAGAACGTCACCTCCTTAAGCCAGAACTCGCATTTACTAAACTTCGCATAAAGTCGCTTTCTCCTCGAATCTGCAATACTACCCAAAATCGCATCATGTTCCTCCTCGGTCCTTGAATATACCAAGATGTCGTCAATAAAACCACTACGAATCGATCTAAATACTCTTTGAACACCCTATTCATCATATCCATGAAGGCTACCGCGTTAGTCAACCCAAACAAGATAACTAAGAACTCAAAGTGCCCATACCGAGTACGAAATGCCGTCTTGCAAATATCCGCCTCCTTCACCTTTAACTGGTGATACCCAGACCTTAAATCGATCTTCGAGAAAATCGACGCACCCTTCAGCTGATCAAACAAGTCATCTATCCGAGGCAGTGGATACTTGTTTTTGATCGTCAGCTTATTCAATTGGCGATAGTCTATACACATCCGCATAGTACCGTCTTCTTCTTGACAAAGAGTACCGGAGCTCCCCAAGGCGAAACACTTGGCCTGATAAAGCCTCAGTCTGACAACTCCTGGATCTGAGCCTTAAGCTCCACTAACTCTTTAGGCGCCATCCTCAGACGGAGCAATAGATATCGGCGCGCTTTGCAATGATCTATCCCAACTCTACCTCCGATCCGGTGGCAAACCCGGAAGCTCCTCAGGAAACACATCAACAAATTTCCTAACTGTCTGAACCGTCCCACAGCAGACTCTTTAGCCTCCAAGGCATACACATGAACCACATATGCTTCACAGCCCTTCCTGACCATTTTCTCGGCTTTCAGAGCAGATACCACATTGGATAGATAATTTCTTCTATTACCGATTAGAACTACCTCATCACCCTTAGCTGTTTTCAGAACCATGTGCTTAGCCGCGCAATCCAACTTCGCCTGGTACTTAACCAGCCAGTCCATCCCGAGAATCAGATTGAACTCCCCAAACGGCAGTTCCATCAGATCAGCCACAAACACTACCCCTTGGAGTTCTAGAGGTACGTCTCTATACAGCTTATCTACAACTACAAAGTGACCTAGAGGGCTTATTACGGTCATTTGCCTAGAAGATATCTCAGAGTCTAAATCCATGGTCTTCACTATGCTACTTGCAACATATGAATGTGTTAAACCCACATCAATCAAAGCAGTAAATGGAGAACCAAAGATTAAAAACGTACCGGTTATGATGTCTGGTGCGTCACCCTCCTCTCGGCGCCTTGCCGCATATACTAGCCCCTACCGTCTGCCTTAGCATTACTTGCACCTCTCGCTCAAGCTCCACGGCCCCCGTAACCATTACCTCCTCTACCATTACCTCGGCCCTCTGCGGTGGTGGTCCATTATTCTGTCTCGAGTACGCCACGACTCTGGACCAATCCTAGCCAACTTGCGCGGACAAATCCCTCACACGGTGGTCCAATGAGCCACACTCAAAACAAATTTCTACCACCAAATCCAACATCCTCCCAATGAGCTTTCCCATAACGATTACATCTGCGGCGGTCCCCGACTAGCAAGCAACAAACCTACCAGACCGATTCGCCCACTCGGTCTAGCCCTTTTCTCATGGATTACCTAACGACCCGTAAGATCCAAAACTCCTCTTGTGTGGTTCCTATCCATGCCTTGCCTCACGACTCTTTAATACCCTCGGCTACCTTCGCTTTTCAACTAGAACAAAGAATTCACGCTCCTGTTTGGCGCAATCAACAACCTTAATTCATCTCGTAGCCATCCTCAAACGAACGCACCTCTCATGTTTAGTAGCCACCATACCGCAAACCGACTCACCTCAAAACTCGCCTCGTGCTCGACACGATTTACTCCCCTGAACTAACCTCAAAAATACTTTCCGTTGCTTATTAATATAGTTAGCTCCAACGTACTTTTTTGATAAGCGACCTAAATAGTCCCAAGTCGATCTTCATTGCAGTATTGTCCGAACCGTGAGCCACCACCGGTATGACTCATCTCGAGAAGTGATACTATCCCTTTAACTTTTCTTCAGCAGATCAGTCTAGATCGTCCATGATCCGCTCTGTCGCTTCCACCAAGATTCAGCAGTGCTTGGGAGCAACACCCGAGACACCTCGAAAAACTTCAGCCCCATTTGCTCGAAGTCGTTCAGGCACAGATTTTCTAGCTCCTGCGCCTCCACCTACTCCAACTACCCTTTCCGAACTCCGCAAGATCGCTCGTGACACTGCGTCATCCCCAATCATTCTCGAAACTCACCACCTCCACCGGTGGTGGTACTGCAGATCTCGTTCTCGACCCCCGACCAAAACTACGGGTTCAAATCGTCATCCTACCTCGACCACGTCCACGACCACGTCCACCTCGGGTACTCATGACTAAATCTCGTCTGATTTAAAGAATTTTATGTATCAGTAATTATTCCACTGTTTAAAAGCAAAGTCTTATGAATATTAAAGGAGCTTTGTTTTCGCGAGTCCACTCAGTCCTATCAGTTTCAGTTTCTAAAGTAGTCTTACTATCACTAGCCATCCAATCACATCTCATCAATATCATTATCACAAACAATAGTAAGGGTACTTACTGGCGGATTGGTGCCGGAGACTCGGTGCCATGCCTTTCAAATCATACTTTTTAAAACATAACACTTAAAAACCAAAATTTAAAACATTTTAGACCCCGGGCCCACGGCCGAGCCTTTGAACTTGGCTCTGATACCACAATTGTAACACCCCAAACTCGGTCAATACACCACGACCGAATCTGGTATGTTACAGGGAAAAAGGATTTGAGAGGTTTAGGTTTCCATTTAAAAGTTTGATGAAAAACTCCTTCGTATGTTTTGTTCTTGTAGAAAACTTGAGCATGATTGTATAAAAAAAATGATAGGGTATTTGAAAACCCGAAATTTTGAAACTTAATCATATGTAAGTAAACAAGTTTACCTCATGTAAAATTTAAGTAATCCTTGTTGTTGCTAAACCACATTTTTTCTTTTTAAGTTAATAAGAAATCATATTCAAGTTTGGAAAACAATTGAGTTTCATTTAATTTGAATTACAAATGATACCCGATGGTAAAGTTTAAAACATATCGCTTGTATTTTGAAAACTTATCTTTACAAATTTTAGCCAAATTTTGACCCAATAAATTATTAATGCATATTTGAAATCCAATCTAAGCATATAAATAATAAAACATAAGTTTAAAAAGGCCTTTTACAATTCAAATAAACCAAATGAAAAAAACCCAAGCAAATAGAGTACCAAGTTTTAACCAATGAAACTCCAAGTTTATCCATGGCATGGGCACCTCGAGTCCATCCCGGCTCCATGTCCGCGGTCTAACTGTCACCTGAAATGATAAGGGAGAAGGTGAGTCACAAGACTCAGTGTATAAATCCCTCTCCCGGTATATGCAACATGCTAACACACATCATATCAAGCAATACAATTAATGCACCCAAACCTAACCATCCGTAACACCTTTTCTACCCGTGTGGTACCAAACCACCGGTGACCCAAAGTCACGATATCCATAGATGTGGTGCCAAACCACCGTGACCCAAAGTCACGAAGATCCATTTGTGGGGCCAACCCACGTGTGATACCAAATCACCGGCGGCGATCCCATATCTCAAAAGTGGGGCCAACCCACGGTGGCGTTAACCACAGGGATGAGTCGCTATGAGGTGCCAAACCTCTGGTGTCCCAAAGACACAAGTGTGATACCAAATCACTGGTGACCGTAGTCACAATTAAAATGATGGGGCCAACCCATCGTGTGATACCAAATCACTAGCGTCAATCCCATATAATCAACCGTGGGGCCAACCCACTGTGGTGCTAAGCCACTAGGACGAGACGCGGAGGTACCAAAACTCTGGTGATCCAAAGTCACAATAATCAATTTGTGGTACCAAACCACTGGAGGTGCAAACCTCTGGTGTCCCAAAGACACGGATATCATATTTCCCCCTCCACTCATATCACCCATACATGTCATACTGATGCAAATCATGCCATAGTGCAAACATGCTAATATAGTATCACCTCACATATTACATACATCAGCAATCATGCTAGCATATACCCATAAGAGAACTCGCAATGGAATGAACTTACCGGATCCAACACATACCCCATTGGGTACCATAGCAATCATCATACTTGTTTCACTTAATACACGAACATATTATTAACATATTACTAGGTAATCGATTGTGTTAGTTTACACACCGCAAGCCTTAACCAAGAACCAACTAAGACCCTTGATAACCTCGATAACCTTTGCTCCTATAAACGGCCAAACAGGAGATTAGCACCCTAGGCCATTCGGCCAAAATAGATAAACCAAAGGGGTTGCGTTAAGCCTTACCCTTGCAAATGGTTCGGTTTCCAACCAAATCCCAAACCAAACAATGGTTCCTCTGACAATCGGCCTCCCCCTAAAACATAAACAATTAGTCTCACAAGTCGAAAACTAAAAGAATAAACCAACATCCAACCTCTTACCACCACCTACCAATCGACCAAACAAAGGTGGCTGCTTCACTTGATCGCCACCAAAATCTGGAGACCCTATAATAAATGATTACCAAAACAAGAGGTTAACACCTTTCCAACAAAAGCCCAAAACCAACTCTTACCCATGTAGATGTCGACAGAGAACAGAGGATGTAACATAAGGCATTCTACCTTACCTATTTACCCTTTCCAACACTTGAAAACAAAACCCAAAAGCGATCCACACCACACCTAACAATCGGCCAAGATGAAAGAAAGTAGAAAAGGAAATTTCAAGAAAAGAGATGAAGGTTCGACTAAAGAGTTTGGGAAAAAACAAAGTAAAAGATGAATAGAGGAGGGTACTTTCAATTTTGAAAAGATAAGAAATGGAGAAGGTGTTTTGGAGAATGAGTTTCGGCTACTAATCTTCAAGAAAGGGAGAAAGAAAGTGTGAGAAGAAGATGCTAGTTTCGGCTTAGCACAAATGAAAAGAAGAAGAAAGGGAGGGTTCGGCCAAATGATAAAAAAAGAGCAAGAAGCAAAACAAAGAGATCAAGGGAGCATTCAGCTACCAAGAAAAATGATGGAAACCACAAAGCAAATTCGGCAAAGGTGTGATTGTTGAAGCTTTCGGTTTCAAAGAAAACAATGAGAGACTTACTTGTGAATTTTGGCTTTTGGTACACAAACAAAAGCTGGCCGAAAGTCACCAAAATGCCTAAGAAAAACGGCACTCCCCACCTACTCACTTACCAACCGGCCACTCCTCCCCACACTTGAAGTCTCCAATAATCGGCCACTTCCTAGAAGCTCTCCAAGCCACTAATTCAAATACATTTGAATTAGTCAAATCCCAAAATTCACTCCTTGTCATCCATTTGCACATTTGACTTGGTCTAAGGTAGAGTTTGAACTGCCTACAACTCCTCCCCACCTTACCGTCAAAATGGAAGCCAAAATGGAGCATTCCGCAGCTCGAACACAGGACCTCTCCCCCTTGCAATTGACGCCAAGCCAAGCTCCTAGTGGCGCCTTCCTTGCCACTCCACCAAGGCTCCTCTTGTGCTATAAATTTACCTAAAATATTTATAAACCCCTGCTCCTTCAGCTCCTCTCACCTAAGCCTAAAAACAAAAATTTTTCCTACCACTCGAGCTTACACCTAGCTTATAACTAAGCCCCAACAACATCAAAATAACAACATAGCACATCATGCACATGTAGCAAAGCTAAAATAAAATAGCCCTTAACCCGGGATATTACATGCATTATGCATAATAAAATAAGTAATCTCATTCAAACTATAGAGCACTATTTGGTTTGGTTTAGGAATTGTATATCATATGCATTATGCATTATGCATAATAAACTAGGATTTGGTTTGGGAATTGCATATCATATGCATATTATATATGATACATTTATATTATTGTAAGCGGGCTTTGGTCTAATTAATTGCTTAATGGGATTTTGGCCTAGTAAACAATGGTAAGTGGATTATACACTGAGTTTGTAACACCCCTAACCCCTATCCGTCGCGGATTAGGGTTACAAGATGCTACTCAACTAACCACTAAGTTCATTTAATCACTTGAATCTTAATGCCTAAGAAATGATATTACGATAAACAAATCATCACAAATATAATATCAATTGCATTATGCATAATAAAATAAGTAATCTTATTCAAACTGCAGAGCACTATTCATTTGGTCATTTTATAAAGGGTGGCCGAATATAAAAAGATTATCAAAGGTTAACTTACACCAACCAATTTATCACATGTATATTCAATCACATACAAACATAATTAGTTATTCACACCAATGATTACTAACCTTTAAATTTGCTTGATGATTATATAAATATGTTTATAGAAAATTCGAATAATTATAACACCCACTAAGTTCATTAAACGTGCATATAATATCTACTTAAACTTATGGATAATGGTTCTATCAAATTTCATAAATTACCTATTCTTTAACAAACTTCTATCACATCCGAATATACACAAACTTATGTCACACTTATAGGAAATATATATATAACTAACTAAAACATAATCATGAACAATGTACTTAAAATATGCTTGCTTACTATGCCAAATCTACCTGTTTAAAAACCATGCAACAAGACCAAATACAACCAAACCATAACACCATAATTTGATCATTTCATTTTTGAATCACATCAATTAAAATTTAAGGAAAATACACATACTCAATGTTATTCATAACCTAACATACCATCTCATATATATATATTCACTTTCAAAGAACTAGCAAAATTTCATCTATGCAAATTCATATCAAACATATGTATACAACCATTATGCATAGCATGATTTTATGCTCACCCATCTTCATCATTCAAACAAAACTTGCTTTCATACTTTCATCAAGTATTGCATAACTTTAGATTATTTACCAATAAGACAAGCCATTTTCGCATGGCTATAAACATTAACACATTATCCTTCAAAATAACAAGCTAGCCTATACATGCCTTGTTTTTAGAATTTAAATTCTAATAGTACCAAAATAAGTTGATAGTGTGGATGACTTCAACGATGAACCCTCGAGCCAGTAGCTTGATCACAATCTATAAAATAGAGTGAAAAACATACAAGTAAGCTAACTTAGCTTAGTAAGCCTTAAGCAACTTTACTACTCAACTAGGTATTCAATTTAAATTGAGTAAAATAACGTTTAACATTTATTAACTAACATAACACATAGGTACTATCACAGCCGATTATCAATATTTATATCTAGTGAAACCTTATTCAACGTACACTTATAATGTGAGACTTATCAATAGTACCCATATTGCTAATCAAATATATATATTTCGACTTACAACCTAATAATATCTCCGTGTACATTTAAGATGAGAACACATAATTGAATATGTACAATTATCAATATGTATAGCTCATGGCCGAACCTATATAGATATAATTTCTTATATCAATATAAGTAAAAATCTCAAGTAAGCAAGTAAACATATCAACTCAATGTCTTTTCTAATCACATATCTTAAGTACCAATATATGAACACATTTATATCAACTTGCTTATTTATGAAGCATCACGATATCATAAAGTTGATTCGATACATAACTTTCGGTCAAACACTCATACTATAGTAATAAACCTTGGCTTATTCAAATACCATCACAACTAGGCCATTTCATTCATAAACATGCGCTCGTAATAAAAATCACTGGTATAAAACCTACTAGACCAAAGGTCCAAGATTTAAACACCGGCACGAGGCCTGCTAGGCATTTAAGCCCGAAATAAATCATCGGCACGAAGCCTGCTAGGCATTAAAGCCCGAAATAAATCACCAGCACGAAGCCTGCTAGGCATTAAATCCTGATATGTAACACCGACAAAAGGCCTGCTAGGCATCAAAGCCCGATAAATAACACCAGCACGAGGTCTGCTAGGCTGAAAGCCCGATTAATAACACCGACACAAGGCCTGCTAGGCTCAAAGCCCGATTAATAACACCGGCACGAGGCCTACTAGGCTCAAAGCCCGATTATCAACCCAATCAACATTCTCATACACATTATTTAATGCTAAAATCATATCCATCTCGTATACTTTATTTTACAATTTCATGTTAAACCGAGCATAATTATTCACATCACATTCAACAACCAAAATTTACTACAATTTCATACCCACATTTGGCCTACATACATTTTCTTGCCTTCAATGCCAATTTTTATCATATACTACTTTTGTAAATAATTTCTCGACATAAATTTGCTTAAGGACTTACCTCGGTTGTCGATAGACCGTGCAAATCGACTATTCGAGAACCTTCGCCTTTCCCCGATCTAAATCTGTTGTTCTTTGCTCTTGATCTAAAACACATTCAAATTTAGCTCATTCAAGCACAATTCATATCAATTTAGTCCCTAAGCACATAAATGGGCAAATTACTATTTTACCCCTAATATTTCACAACTTTGTAATTTAGTCCTATTTGCATAACACACAAAATACACCAAATTAGCTAAGACTATACAAGGGCTGAATATTCCTAGGGACTTTACAAGTCCTCACATTTCATTTATTTTGCAAATAAGCCCCTCTAAAAATTTATTTTTATAATTTAGCCCTAAATACTCAATTTCATCAAAACTTCCAATACAAAACATACTAATCTTTTACATATCTTTCATCTAAAATCATCAAATCTCAAAAACCACATGAATACAACAATGGTTGAATATCAAGCATGCTTAGATTTAAAAATTTTAACATGGGTCAGTTGCGGTTCAAAGCAATTATCTCAAAAACGTAAAAATTATCAAGAATCGAAATTAAACTAACCTTGAATTTGTGTTTGAAGTTGCCGAAATTCAAAGGAAGCAAAACCCATTTCTTTTCTAAACATTCGCCAAAACAAATAAAGATGATAATGGCCATTTTTTATGTTTTAATTAACATATATATTAAAATAACTTGGTTTACCAAAATAACCTTTATACTAAAATAATAACCATATAATACTTAAGGTTATACTAGACTTTTGCCACCCACTAACTCATAAAATGGGTTAATTTCACTTTTAATACTCCATATTAAAAAGCCATCCACATATAAGCACTTTTCACTTTAGCATGCAACTTTTACGCATTACGCGATTAAGTCCTTTTAATCAAATTAAGCACTTAAACAATAAAATTTTCATACGACACTTTCACACACATCAATTCACATATAATAGACTTAAAATATAATATTAAAATAATTCTCAGACTCAGATTCGTGGTCCCGAAACCACCGTTCCGATTAGGGTCAAATTCGGTCTGTTACAGAGTTCTTGTAACTCACCTCCACTTTCTCAACCATTGTAGGTAATGCTCAGTGACGAGGACTTGGAGCCATGGATGACTCGATGGAGGCCATGCTTCAGAAATAACATTTTCAAATATTAGTAAACTATCTTTCCGTTTTATTTGATTACTTTTATTGTTTCGGGTTTTAAAGGTGTAATAAGGCCTCTGGACTATTTTTATTTTGCTTTATGTTTGGGATGTTTTTATTATTCTTCTTAAATTGTTTAAAAAGGAATTTTCTAAAAATATAAATAATGGTTTTCAAAATTGATTAATAAATGGATTTTATAGCAAACTTTTACAAATAGTTTAACTCGGATTCTCTTTCAAAATTTCAACGTCATTTTCAAAAGTCCTGATTTTAAAGTCCATTACTTCGATTTTTGACTCATCAACCAACCTCTGAAAAATACTTGTATTTTATCTACGTTTCCACAATGTTTTCAAAATGCTTCTGCAACTCTCTTTCCAAACATCATATTTTTGTAAATTGTTATTTCAAATATGTTTTCGCAACCAAAAAGGTTTTTTAAAGACAATTACATTTTCAAGTAGATAACAATTGCTTAAGTGTTTTGGGTTTTAACAAAGAGGCTGCAATTCTCAAACAAGTTTTTGACAATCGCAAAGATCATTTTGAAAAGAAAAAAAACACTTCCATGTGACACGCCAGATTCGAGCCTAACTTCTAAGCCGGAATTTGGGGTGTTACATTACCTGTTAAGCTCAATGAGCTTCCTGTTTTAAACTCTTACGATTTTCCTAATTTAGCTTCGATAAGCTTCCTGTTACATGGCTCACATGAGCATCTTGTTATATGGCTCGAGAGAGTGCTTCCTGATTATGTGCCATACTGGGTACCCCTGAGCATGATAATATCATTGTGTGAAAGTTTCGTTAAGAAATTTTGTCATTTCAGTGCTTAATTCGATAAAAAGGACTAAATTGCGTAAAGTGTAAAACTTATGTTCTATTAGCTAAAGGTATTAAATGGCTATGAAATTAAATAGCGGAGGTCCTTATGCTGTAATTAGACCATTTGAAATATAAGTGGACAATTATGGACATGCATTAAATGATTTTTTATGTTATATAACTAAGGTTAATTAAGTAAATATGTTAATAAGCATAAAATAAATAAAACTAAAATAAAAGTTATCATCTTCTAATGTTCTTTCAACCAAAAATTGAGAAAAGAAAATGTTCATGGAAGCTATTATGGTTTGGCAACTTCAAGCTTAAATTGGTGAGTGATTTTTGTTTCGTTTTTAATGATTTCTATATTTTTGAGATCATTGCAACTAGATCTAGCTAGCCCAGGGACTATTTTGCAAAAATGTTAAAGATTTAGGGTTTTTCCATTGATGGATACATGTGTGTTTTGATGTTTGATGATAGATTATGAATGTTTGATGATAGTTATAAAAGTTTTGTTAAGTGATTTTTAGTGAAAATGCAAATTAGGGATTAATTAATGAAATGTTAAAATTTGGTAGTTAAATGTTGAAATAAATGAAAAAATATGGGTTGCTAGGGACCTAATTGAAATTTGAAAAGCATGGGTTGTGGTTAAATTGAATGAATTTATGATTTCATAAAGTAAGGACTAAATTAAAAAATGTGAAACATTAGGGGAAATTGTGTAAAAGTACCTTAATGTGAATTTTGGATTAAATTGAATAGTTAGGTAATTAAATAAGCTAAATTTGATTACATATAGATCAAGAAAAGTGAAATTCAGATCTTGATCGGGGAAAAACAAAGTACTTGACTAATTGACCTGTTTCGTCATTTTTATATTCGAGGTAAGTTCTTATGTAATAAGTTTCATTATAAATGTATTTTAAATGCTTTGATATTGCATAAACTGTGAATATGAGACTACGAACATGTTCGACAATGATTCAATGATGATTCGGCATTGGAAATCCTGGTTGAATGCTAGGAATAGATTTGGATATAATGACATGTCATTAGGGATTAGGGGTTATTATGATTATGTGATCCAGGTGCTGGTCCTGTACGTCCTACCGGTGGTTGAGTATACCGACATGTGTTGCGGTTTATAGACAACTTGTGTGAGAAGTACTGTGTAGCTACATCTTGATTGACAGCTTGTGTGAGCAAGCCTATTGATAGATCGAGAGTGAGCATATATGTGATATGAGATTGAGATAGAATTGGCTATGTATGTTGCACTTTGGTGCGAGTTTCCTGAGTATCCGATAGTATTTTGAATGGTTCAATAGGTAAATGAAAGACGTGGTTAAGTATGAGATTGATACGAGATGGTACAAGTATGTACATGAACCGCATAAGCTTTAAATCGAAGAAATTGTGAAGTTTGCATATAATCATGTGATTAAAGAAGTGAAGGGCTTGTTAGTTAATATGTGCTACATGTTGATATATTCAAATTGTTGAATTGTGTATTTATGATTAGTTTGAGTTTATTTCATATGAGTTTACTAAGTTATAAAGCTTACTTTGTTTATTTTACCGTGTTTTATAGTGATTACTAAGCTAGCTCAAATTTGGGAATCGTCGGAGACTTCATTACACTATGAAGCTATCATTTTGGTATTTTTGAATCTATGTTTTTGAATATATGGCATGTATAGGGACTTTGGTCATTTTGGTTCATAAGTTGATGATGATTATAGCCATATAAATTGGCTTGTAAATGTTTAAGGTTTAGTTTTGTGCATAGTTATGTAAATTGGCCTATTTGGTTTAGTTGGTGATACATATATACGTAAGTGCTAATACCCTTTTTGTGATGTGGCTTATAATTTCTTGATAAATGATTATAGTGGGTAAGTAGCTTGAGTAGAAAATGGTTGAGTTTAAGATTTGTATGCTTGTGAATTTAGGTAATTGTTGCATATTTGAATGAAACAATTTAGGTAAATTTTTAATTAAGAAATTGGTATGTTTTGAATTAGTAAAACATGATATCATGTGCTTTGCAATTGATGATGTTGATATGGCATGTTTTAGTCTTGGTTTTGGTTGTATTAGATACCTATTTATGCCTTGTTTTTGGTGCCATTTGGTTTGGTGTAGGTGTATACAAATTTGGGTGGCAAAATGGCTTGGTAAATAGCCTATTTTTGTCCACACGGGTAGGGACACGGGTGTGTGTCTCAGTTGTTTGTGACGCACGGTCGGGCTAGTAAGCTGTGTGTCCCCTGGTGTTCAATTAGAAACCAAGTTAGTATGCTCCACACGGTCTCACACACGGGTGTGTGACTAGGTCGTGTGGCATAAGTCAGTATACCCTACAGGTTTGGCACGGCCTAGCACACGGCCTGGCACATGGGCGTGTATGGCCAATTTTAGGGCACACGGGCATATGTGTTGGCCGTGTGACCCAAGTCAGAGAGTTACACGGGGTCAGACACGAGCTGGGACACAGCCATGTAATTCCATTTTGAATGTCCACACGGCCTGTGACACGGGCGTGTGTTTGGTCGTGCGAGACACATGGCCAGGCCACACGAGCGTGTGTCCCCTATTTTTTGAAAAATTTTCTAAGTGTTCTTAAAGATTTCAAAGTTATTGTTTTAGTCCCGAACCACCCCGAATACATGTTTTGGGTCTCGTAGGCTCGTATTAGTGACGTTATGAATGTGTTGATTGATAATTGCATGAAAATTTAAAATGTATGTGTAATTGTTTTATAAGTCTAGTAATGCTCCGTAACCCTATTCTGACGTTGAATACGGGTGAGGGGTGTTACATTGAGTATAATGGCATGTATAGGTAAATTAGCCAATGTTGGCACACTAATGTTTTGGTTGTAACTAGCCATTGGAATGGCTAGTGTTTGGTATATTTTGATGTAATTATATAAGGTATTAACATGTTTGATATGTGTACTATAACATATTAATGATGGGAGCTAAACATGTATGTTTAAGAATGCATGATTTGGTAAATTATACATATATGTTAATGTGGCCAAATTGTAACAGCCCAATTTAGACCCTAGATGGAACAGTGGTTGCGAGGCCACAAATCTGAGGTTAGAGAAATAATTTAATATTATTTTTTATGTTTATGGTATGTGATAAAGTATGTGTGGAAGTTCTATGTGAGAATTTTATCGTTTATGTGCTAGTAATTAAAAGTGCTTAAATGCTATGTTTTATTAAGTAAAAGGTCCTTATGATGTTATTAGACCATTGATAGTGGAATTTGATATAGATGGCCTTCTATTAAGTGATTTATAATGTTTCAAACAAAGGTTAAAATGGTAATAATAGAATTAATGAATATTAAACAAAACCAAAGTGATTTTAAGTTCATCTTTTACATCTCTTCATCGAAAATTTGAAAGGAATATAGGGCTTGGAACCTTTAACATTTCGGTACACTTTTAGTTTAATTAAGGTACGATTTTAGCTTAGCTTTTGATGATTTTTATGTTTTTGTGATCATTGCTTTGAGTACTAGCTAGCCCATGTTCTAATTCATGAAATTGATGATGATTTTGAGATGTGCCATTGATGAATATGTCAGCATTGTGTTGATAGTTGGTGAAATATGAAAGCTTAATGAATGATAAATATGTTTTGTATTTGGAATTTTTGATGAAATTGATTATTAAGGGCTAATTTGTGAAAATGAAGCTTTGAGGGGTTAAAATGTGAAATAAATGAAAGATATGGGCTGCTAGAGACTAGTATAAAATTCGGTCAAGCTTGGGTGTGAGTAAATTATGTGTATTTTGTGCAATTGTGAAATAGGGATTAAAATGTCAAAATGTTGAATAATGAGGGCTAAATTGTAAAATGCTCTAACTATGTGTTTGTGAATAGTTTTCGATGAAAATGTGATTGAATGAGTTGAATTTGATATTATATAGATCAAGAAAAGAGAAATTCGAACCTAGATCGAGGTAAGAACAAAGTGCTCGATTGATCAACTAGTCTCGTTGTTTCTACGTCCGAGGTAAGTTTATGTATAATACGTATTGTTTAAACAATGTTCATATGTGATGAAATGAATGGAAATGTGAATGTGGAGTTTCGAAATGCGAAATGTGAGTTCGAGGATACGTGGAACTAAGTGTGCGTAAATAGAATAGTTACAGTGATGAATGGCACTAAGTGTGCAAGATAAAGAAAGCAACAGCTGTATTATTCGGCACTAGGTGTGCGATACCGAGACAAATTCAGTTTAATGTGATGGCACTAAGTGTGCGATATTATTATAGCTTTGGCTAATTAATTGGCACTAAGTGTGCGAGTTCATCGAACATTTAAAGGGGATCGAATGAATTATGGCATCGAGCATTGAGTGGTAAATGTGATAGATAAATACGTGATGGTATAGGTATGTGATCATGTGTCTATCGAGTTTTAAAATTTATAATCAATGTGATCAAACCTGGAAACTAACTCTGACAATGATTAAAGGCAAGTGTAGCTTAGGCAAGACCGGATTATCGAACCCAAAGGAACAAAAAGTACTAATACTCACTTTCCTTTTATTATTTAGCCTTAAAAATAGAGTGAAGTTGTTTTAAACTAAGTTGACGATGACTAAGCTAAGGAAACAAAGATAAAAGAGAATGAATTTGGAAATAACTTGATGAAAAACTCATTTGATCACGACGATACACTCAGGAAGAATTCACCTAAACTTCACTTGTTATCTAACCCTAAACCATATGATTTCTTTACTTAGCTTGATCAGTAGGACTCCCTAACCTATATTAAACCCTCTCTCGAGGCGAATAACATCTAAACCTTGGTTAATTAGTGGAACTCTCGTTCACTTATAATAACCCCTTAGAATAGCAATAAATCGATACGTGGATTCCCATATTAGGTTTCACCCTAATTTGGCAAAATCTTGTAACCCTATCTCTAGGCATTCAATCAACTCCGCTTAATTATGTTAGATCTACTCTTAGGCAGGGTCTATTCCTCCTCCACCTAAGCACATCATATTTGAATTAAGCAATATAATTAAGAACAAACTAAGTAATTATCATATAATTTAGAAATCAGATAACAAGATTCATCTCGGTTTCATCCTCTTCAGGTATCTGAAGGGTTTAGTTCATAACTTTAAAATAAAATATCACAAGAGAAAAGATAAAACAAAACATAAGAAATCTCTAAAACCCCCTGAAGGAATTGAAGGAGAGATTCGCCGTCTTGAGTAGAATTCTGGATTCTTGAGATGGATCAATTGGCTTTCTTTGAGTAATTCCCTGAAATGACTGCTCTGGCTTTGACTCTTTGGCCTCGCTCACCGCCTCCTTTCATGATACACTTAGGGTGTTTATATAGACTTTTAGAATGCTTTACTTGGCCTCTAAGTGTCCCAATTCAAGTATACTTCCTACTTGGTGTTTGAATAAGCTTTGGAAAGTGTTTATTTGGCTCTAAGTATCCAAATTCGAGTGAAATTGCTATCTCCCGTAATAGGGGCACGGCCATGGTACACGCCCGTGTAAATCATTTTCAGGCCGTGTCTTGATTCTGTTGATTGGGGCACGGCCGTGTAAATCGTGGCATGGTCGTGTCTTAGTTAATTGTCGGGGCACGACCGTGTGGCTTGAAGTCCAGGCCATGTCAATTTCTTTTTTGGCCCAAATTGGCCCGTTTTAAGCCTGTTTCTTGTTCTTTTCATCCTCGGGTGCTTTCTTGAGTATAAACATGAAAGGAAAGGATTAAAATCACCTTTTTACATAAATCAATGGCTAATCATCCAAAAGCATACTAAATATAGGCCTATAATATGTTACTTTTACGGTTTATCAAATACCCCCACACTTAAGCTTTTGCTTGCCCTCAAACAAAATTCTCAGCTTACAATTAAAACGAACTTTCCACAATTCATAATTCCTATCAATTATGCCTTATCATAATTCATAGATAATTCGTACATGAATAATTTAACTCAAAGACTCCTAAAGATTCAAACAATTCTAAGTCATATATTTTGTAGCACGAAAACATAGGTGCCTCCCCTCAACTAAATAATTACCTTTGATTCAAAACCGAAAAGGATTGACATCCTCACTAAAGATTCACTCAAATCACTCAAAGTGTTTAAGGTTCACAATTAAGCACTCAATAGTAGAACCTGAAAAGTTAATCTCATAGGGTTGCCTGAAAATCAAATCTCCACCACTGTGATATGAGATGATACACAAATCAAAAGGTCTTTAATCAGGGTTGTAACGGGGCTTAGGTTAAAAAGTATGGATGAAGGTTAAATTAGAAGGTTAAAATCGAGATTGAATTGACAAATTACCTAACTAAAAACAACGAACTAGAAACTAAATGATTACATCAATTGAAACGTTGAAACTAATAATACTACTAGCTTTTTCTTTGATAATTGAAATTTGAATGTACAAGCTCACTTTTTATACTACTAATGCTGACTATACTTTGATTTCAAATTTTATTTTTTAGATTAAATAGAAACATAATAAGGAAAACTTTATCAATTGAAATAAACTAATTCAGTAAATGATCAAATCAATTCTCGATCGAAGGGTAGTCAAAAGAATGGTGATAACAAATACAAAGGGTTTTGGGTTAATATTAGCGGGTAAATAAATAAAAAGGGTTGCTAGGATCAAATGGGTTCACTAAGGGTTAATTTTGTAGGTAAGCTTTTTAGTGGAGTGAATGGGTTAAAACCTATGTGCCTTTATCATATCAGTATATCAAATCATAGATGTGGTCTCAACATGTATAATCTAGGCTAGTTCTAGAATAACAATTCAGTGTTGACACACTCATAATCAATAAAGTGAGCATGAAAAAGAATATATGCTCTATAAGGCTCAAATCTTACAAAAAGTTATGGGTATTTGACATCAATCCTTGTAAATTTCAACTTCAAGGTAATATTTAAATTCAGTTCAACAACCTATAAAATTTTTGATTCTTGAAAAATAGACTTATCATGCTTGATTCTCTAGTATCCTTCATGTATAAATCATCAATGCACAATTATCAATGACTTACTCAAAAACATATTAATAGAAATCATAAATCATTAGAAATTTCACCCTAATTAGTAATATGAGAAAAATACTTAAAAACAAGATTAAATTCAGGATTTTTAGAATCATGCAAAAAGTTAGGCACTTAATTCCCCCCACATTTAAGATGTACATTGCCCTCAATGTACAAAGATAGATAATAACAATTAATATAAAATCAAAAGAAAGGGAGAGAGTGCCACTTCCTAAATTTTGGATGATTTCCGAGAGTTGGCAGTGTTCGTGATGGAAGATGACTTATGTATTAGTGAATTACTCCTAGTGATTTGTTCGTGTATGTGGAGTGCGTGTTCGAAACTGCGAAGTCATCAGTTAGATATTTTGGGGGTGCAAGATAAATAAATGTTAGGAATACTTCGAATATTTGATAAGTAATGATAAAAGTTTGCAATGAAGAAAAGTATCAAATTGTTTTCAAAATAAAATAGAAAAATAATATAATAAAATATAGATAATTAAAGGAACTCAAAGGTACTCATCGTCTGGATTTGGTGGTTAATGGTGATGAGATATGGAGGTGCCGCATATATTTGCCCATGATGTTCGAGTGTTTTCAACGATGGGATGGTGCATATTTGCCCATGATGTTCTTTGGGGATGGTCATGCTCTCTGAGTGGTGGGACATCGTCGAGAATGTCCTCTGCCCCCTTATCTGTAGATGTTACTAAGTAGTATTGAGGGGGGTCGGTCCCTCGACGAAGTTTAATCATCCTCATGTGCATCTAGATGCCTTGAGGCACCATCTGACCTATTAGTGCGAGGGATGATCCCTGTTCCTCAGTGCTAAGTAAGCTAAAGTGTCGCGCAAACCTTGTTATAAACGGGCCCATCGATAGAATTCCCCTCCTGTGTGCCTCTGTTTGATGCTGTATTGCACCGACGATTAAGTATGCAAGGTCAAATACGTGCCCTTTCGACATGCAGAATAAGTAGTAAATATTGTGCCGGTTTACTACGCCGGTGCTCTCCCTACGACCTGTAATGGTGTGCGCGAGAAGGGCCTGAATGTACCTTAAGGCTGGGTTGAGCGTTGTCGCCTTAGAGTGACTAGGTTCATAGACATTTGTGCTGGGGCCTAAGCTACTTTAGCAGTGGAGAAGGGTACAGTGAAGTTGTCGGTCTAAGTCATCGAGTGGGTTCTTTGCTATAAATTTCGGTGTATAAAGTCTGAGTGCTAATCCAATTTGCAGTACGCTTAGTCGATGTACCGTGCCCCCTAACCGGAATTGGATGGTGCCTAGATCATCGTAACTGGTCATCACTATTTGTAAAGGAACGTGGTACAAAACTCGAGTGTGAGATCTAAATACGTCGACCCTATGATAAAGAAGAATTGCTCCCACGGATCTGTTGATATGAGAGCTCGAATGTCGGTTGTGAGTTTGACTTGTTCTTCTGCCTCCCAATCGATGCACTTACCGGTGCTGAGGGGTCTATCTCGTATTGTCTTGTAATGCTCTTCCTGAGCTGCTTGAGAAAATTAGAGAAATGGGTGTCGTAACTCAGAAGAAGCACTAGCGGAAGACGAGCTGGGTCCTTTTCACTTTTTGAGCTCGGGGCTATTGATATCTTTCCTCGGGATGACGGCATTATGCCTGAAATCAGTAATTAAATATAAAGCAAGTTCTTTTGATTAAGTCTCAACAATAATATAGCCAGAGTATTCTATACTAATTCAAATAAAATTTGAAGAGTTAGAGTCATCAGAAATTAGCAGAGATTATTTCAAACAAAGAAATGTCTTAGTTCTAAACTGCAAGAACATGAAATCCAGTAATCAATAAATAGCAACCAATCTATCATGCCTAAATATTAAGTATTCATGAGTTCTTGAGACAATTTCCTATATATAATCATGCTTAATACTAAACTGAAAATAAAAATAAAGCAGAGTAATATTGAATTTATCAAGCTTTAAGTCAAGAAATTGAAGTAATGAAGGGGACCAGGGGCATTGGTGGTGTAAATTGGTTGAGCACAGGCGAACCACGGCGATCTTGAGGCAATTTTGCAAGTACACTACTGTGGGAGGGTGCAGTGCCTTTCTGACCTGGCGATAGTGAGGCGTGTGGATGGTTTTTTGTATGGTTTTCTTGAAGAAAGGTGAAGGTTGAGAGGTTTTTAGGGGATTGAGGGCGTGGGAGTGGCCGGAATGGGGGAGAAAAAGGCTGAGAAATTCTTTTTAGGGTTGAATTTGGGGGGATGAACGGTTTAAGTTTCTTAAATAGGGGTGGGAGCATGGGCAGTTGGGACGCCCATGTGAATTTTTAAATCGCTCGTGCTTTTCACAACTTTTAAAAAATAGGCGCGTTCAGGGTTCTTGGCATGGCCGTGGGTCAATGGACACGCCCGTGTGTATCAAGCCAGTATCTCTACACGGCCATCTGGCACGGATGTCTCACCCTTGCTCAATAAGTTAGTAACCTTGCACGGGTGGTGGCACAGGCATGGTCTCTTACCGTAGGCCCTGTTGGAAAAATATTTTCTTTTTTGTCACACACGATTATTGGCCCGCTCATTGTTTCTTCCCTGGCTTCCACACGGCCACGGGCACGCCCGTGTGCAAGGCCGTGTGGTCTTAATTCTGCACTTAATTAGATCTAATTAATATGAAGTTAGATACTGAACAATTAAAAATATAATATTTAGGGAAGTTAGTGCTCGGGTTGCCTTTCAAGAAGCGCTTTTTTAAAGTCTTAAGCTAGACTTTCCCTATTTTCAGTTCTAAAAGGAGGTTCATGGAGCAGAAGCTCCTCTCTCATATCTCCAAAATTTGTACTATTATAAATTTTGAGTCGGTGACCATTTACCTTGAATGTGCCCTTTGTGGGGTCAGTTACCTCGATTGTGCCATATGGGAAAATCCTTTTGATCATGAATGGGCCTGACCATCTTGATTTCTGCTTCCCAGGAAATAATTTAAGCCTTGAGTTATACAATAGGACCAAGTCTCCTACTTTGAATTGTTTCAACTTCTTTAGGTGAGAATCGTGGCATCGTTTTGTTGCCTCTTTGTATAATTCGCGTTCTCATAGGCCTCAGCTCTCTATTCAGCTAGCTAGTTCATCTGCATCATTCTTTTCTTTCCTGCAGTTTTGAGGTCAAAATTTAAAAACTTTATGGCCTAAAAAGCTTTGTGTTCTAACTTGAATGGTAGATGATAGCGTTTCCCGTATACTAGTTTGTATGGGGACGTTCCTAAAGGTGTTTTAAATGTTGTTCTTTAAGCCCATAAAGCATCATCTACTTTTAATGCCCAATCTTTTCTATTTGATTCAACCGTCTTTTCTAGGATGCGCTTAAGTTCTCGATTTGCTACTTCGACTTGCCCATTGGTTTGTGGGTGATATGGGGTAGCTGTCTTGTGATATACTCCATATTTATTTAGAACTTTTTCAAATTGAGTATTACAGAAATGAGTACCCCTATCACTAATGATGGCTCTAGGTGTCCCAAATCGAGAAAATAATTTCTTGAGAAATTTAACTGCTACCCTAGCATCATTGGTAGGTAAGGCTTCCGCTTCTACCCATTTTGACATATAATCAACTGCCACTAGGATGTATTTATTTCCAAATGAACTAGGGAATGGTCCCATAAAATTAATACCCCATACGTCAAATAATTCACATGATAACATATATGTTTGAGGCATTTCATCACGTTTAGAAATATTACCTATTCTTTGGCATTTATCACATGAGGTGACATACCTGTTGGCATCTTTAAATAGAGTGGGCCAATAAAAACCTAATTTGAGTATTTTGTGTGCTATCTTAATGCCACTATAGTGGCCTCTAGAGGGTCCTAAATGGCAATGTTCCAGGATTTTGCTTGCTTCTGCCTTTGTAACACATCTTTGAATTACCTGATCTACACATATGCGAAAAAGAAAAGATCTTCCCAAAAGAATCGTTTCTTTTGGTGATGTGTTAGTCTTTTTGGCAAGATGTTAGCTGCTAAATAATTTGCAATATTTGCAAATCATGGTACCTCACACTGTGTTATAAAAAAGAGTTATTCTTCGGGGAATGAATCATTAATCTCATTTTTATCAAGCTCTCTGATATGTGGATTCTCAAGACTTCAGAAGTGATCTACCGCGAGATTCTCAGCTCCCTTCTTATCTTGTATTTCTAAGTCAAATTCCTGTAGGAGCAAAATCCATCGTATAAGTCTAGGTTTTGCATCAGGTTTGTTTAAGAGATAGCAAAGAGCTGAATGGTCAGTGTAAACGACAACTTTAGACAATAATAGATACTGTTTGAATTTGTCAAAAGCAAAAACTATAGCTAGTAATTCTTTCTCTGTGGTGGTATAATTTTCGTGTGCTTTTGTCTCTTCTTTGTCCCAAACCTACTCCAACTGTAAAATCACTTGCATCACACATTAGTTCAAAGGGTAAGTTTCAATCAGGTGCAATTATAATCGGTGCATTTATTGATTCCTGATTGAAATTCAAAGGAACATCTTTTTCTAGTAATTTTGTCAAAGGCTTAGCTATTTTAGAAAAATCTTTAATAAATCTTCTATAGAACCCTGCATGTCCTAAAAAGCTTCTAATAGCCTTAATTGAACTAGGGGGAGGTAATTTTTCTATGGTTTCAACCTTTGCTTTATCTACCTCAATCCCTTTACTATAAATCTTATGTCCTAGTACAATCCTTTCTCTGACCATAAAGTGACATTTGTCACAATTCAAAACAAGGTTTGTTTCCTCACATCTCATTAGAACTCGTTTTAAATTTTTAAGGCAAAGATGGAAAAAATTACTGAATACCGATAAATCATCCATAAATACATCCATGATGTCTTCCACGAGTTCGTCAAAGATTGCAACATGCAACGCTGAAAAGTAGCAGGAGCGTTACATAATCCAAAAGGCATTCTACGATAAGCAAACGTACCGTATGGACATGTAAATGTCGTCTTCTCTTGATCATCAGGAGAAATGGGGATTTAGAAGTAGCCGGAGAGTCCATCCAAGAAACAGTAGTACATATGCTCGGATAATCTTTCTAACATTTGATCTATGAAGGCTAGAGGAAAGTGATCCTTTTTAGTGGCATCGTTGAGCTTTCTGTAGTCTATACAGACTCTCCAACCTGTAACTATTCTTGTGGGGATTAATTCATTCTTCTCATTGGGTACTACCGTCATACCTCCTTTATTTAGGACTACTTGCATAGGACTGACCCAATTGCTGTCAGAAATAGGATAAATTTTTCCTGTATCTAAAAGTTTAATTACCTCGGCTTTGACAACTTCTTTCATGTTAGGGTTTAACCGTCTCTGGGGTTGCACACATTGCTTGTATTCTTCTTCCATTAAAATTTTATGGGTGCAGAATGAGGGGCATATACCCTTGATGTCAGAAAATTTCCAAGCTATGGCTTTTTTATGTTCTCTTAGTACTTCTATCAACTCCTCTTTTTCCTTGGGTTCTAGTTCTGAGGAGATCATTAATGGTAATGTAGAATTGTCACCTAGGAATGCATATTCTAAGTGTTTTGGTAACTGTTTCAACTCCAGACTGGGTAGCTCATCAATGGAGGATTTCTATTTTATTCTGTCATTGTTTTCAATGCTTTCTTCTTTTTTTATTTGTCTGAACGACGATGCATTCAACTTCATCTCATCGTCTTCATCTTCTTCCCCCTCTTCTTGAGTCAGGCACAGTTCCCTTGTGTCGTCATGTATGATTTCTTATAACGAATTTTGAATGATATGATCAGTAGTATCAATAAAATAACAGGAATCATCTTGCTCTTTAGAATATCGCATGGCATCATAATTTGAAAAATAATTTCTCCATCGCCTATCCTTAGTGCAAGTTTACCATCACGTACATTGATAACAGCCCTAGCAGTGGCTAAAAAGGGGCGCCCTAGAATTAAAGGAACATTATTGTCTTATTCTATGTCTAACACAACAAAATCAACAGGGAAAATAAATTTATCAATCTTCACCAAGACATCTTCAATAACTCCTCTAGGATATTTAATGGATCTATCTGCTAACTGAATACTCATCCTAGTGGATTTTTGTTCCCCAAGATCTAGTTGTTTGAACATTTTGTAAGGCATTAAATTAATACTGGCACCTAGATCAGCTAATGCTTTTTTTATACTTAAACTACCAATTAAACAATGAAAAGTAAAACTCCCTGAGTCTTTTAATTTGGTCGGTAACTTGGTTTGGAGGATGGCTGAACATTCTTCATTAAGTTCCACCATCGATACTTCTTCAAGCTTTCTCTTATTTGTTAGGAGTTCCTTTAAGAATTTTGCATACTTCAGCATCTGTGAAATAGCTTCTACAAAAGGTAAGTTAATATGTATCTGTTTAAAAAGTTTAGGAAACTTACCTATTGGGCATCTAATCGTTCCTATTTTAACTTTGTTCGATATGGGATTGGTGGTTTACTTTCTTTGCGTACTGGAATTATATCCTCAACTCCCTCATCTCTTGCTTTGTTATCCTCTTGTGGGATTTGTTTCTTTGGTTCAACTAATTTCTTTCCACTTCTTAGTGTAACTATTTTTACCTATTCTATTTCTTTAGAAAACATCTCTGCCCATATTTCACAGATCATCTTAGTAAGTAGTCCAATCGACCTACCGAACTTCTCAAATGATTCAATGAGTTTTTCAATTGATGCTTGTTGATCTTTAAGTGTTCTCTCATTATTTTAGAAATGGTTTTCTATGTCTACCATGAATTCTGTCAGCATCTCTTCGAAGTTTGGCTTCTTCTCTTGCAGATATGGCTGATTTTGGAAATTTGGAGGAGGTTGCTATTTTTAATTTCCTTGATTTCCTTAGCCTCCCCATGAAAAATTTGGGTGGTTCCTCCAACCTGGATTGTAATTATTGCTATAAGGATTATTATTAGATCGAAAATTATTACCTATATAGTTCATCTATTCGCTTTCTACATCCAGTTGGTAGGGTGGGTACTCAGGATTTGCCACAGTTCCACTTGCGTTGCACTACATGGCTGGATGTACCTACAAAGAACCCAAACTATCAAGCTTTTTATTCATCATCTCTACCTGTATTGATAGCATGGTCACTGCATCGAGGTTGTAAACTCCGGCTGATTTTGTCAGTTTTGTCCTTATAACTTGCTACTGATAGTTATTCAGTGACATCTCTTTAATGAACTATTAAGCTGCTTCAGGAGTTTTATTATTTAAAGTTCCACTGCCGGTTGAATCAATTAATTGCCGTGTTAAAGAATTTACACCGTTGTAAAAAGTTTGTACTTAAAGCCACAAAGGTAATCCATGGTGTGGAGATCTCCTCAAGAGATCATTGTATCTCTCCCAGGCATCGTATAATGTCTCTAAATCCATCTACACAAAAGAAGAGATATCATTCCGTAATTTGGTCATTTTGGTCGGTGGGAAATATTTTAATAAAAATTTTTCAGTCATTTGTTCCCATGTAGTGATTGACCCTCGTGGTAACGAGTTCAACCACTGTTTGGCTTTATTCCTTAATGAAAAGGGGAATAATCGAAGATGAATGGCATCATCAGAAACACCATTTATTTTGAAAGTATCACAAAACTCTAAAAAATTAGCTATATGAGTGTTCGAGTCTTCGTCCTACAAACCATAATTGAACAAATTGATGAATCATTTGTATTGTGTTAGGCTTTAATTCAAAATTATTAGCAGCTATAGAAGGCCTAACAATAGTAGATTCAGCTCCTGTTAAATGAGGTTTAGCATAATCATACATAGTGCACAGAGCATTATTTTCTTCCACATCTCGTGGTGGATTATTCTCGTCCATTCCTTCAGTAGGATCGGATCTGTCTTCTCTCTCTTCTTCCGTGTAATTTAGAGCTCGCCTAATTTCTCTACGATTTCTCTGAGCGATAGCTTCAATTTCACTATCGTATACTAGTGGTCCTGACGGGTTCCTTCTAGTCATAAACTAGATGTACCTGCTAGGAAAAAGGAAGAAGAAATAAAATTAGCAAAACTAATAAAATAAAATAAATAAAAAATAAAAATAATGGCTAAAGTAATAAAAATAGAGCTTTCTTAATATTTTAGTTCCCTGGGAACGGCGCCAAAAACTTGATCGTGTGTCTATCGAGTTTTAAAATTTATAATGAATGTGATCGAACTTGGAAACTAACTCTGACAACGATTAAAGGCAAGTGTACCTATCGAACAATAGTATAGCATAGGCAAGACCGGATTATAGAACCCAAAGGAACTAAATGTACTAATACTCACTTTCTTTTTATTATTTAGCCTTAAAAATAGAGTGAAGTTGTTTTAAACTAAATTGGCGATGACTAAGCTAAGGACACAAAGATAAAAGAGAATGAATTTGGAAATAACTTGATGAAAAACTCAGTTGATCACGACGATACCTTCAGGAAGAATCCACCTAGACTTCACTTGTTATCTAACCCTAAACCATATGATTTCTTTACTTAGCTTGATCCGTAGGACTCCTTAACTTATATTAAACCCTCTCTCGAGGCGAATAATGTCTAACCCTAGGTTAATTAGTTGAACTCTTTTTCACTTATAATAACCCCTAGAATAGTAGTAAATCGATCTATAGATTCCCATATTAGGTTTCACCCTAATTCGGCAAAATTTTGTAACCCTATCTCTAGGCGTTTGATCAGCTCCGCTTAATTATGTTAGATCTACTCTTAGGCAGGGTTTATTCCTCCTCTACCTAAGCACATTGGATTTGGATTAAGCAATATAATTAAGAACAAACTAAGTAATTATCATAAAATTTAGAAATCAAATAATAGGATTCATCTAGTTTTCATCCCCTTCAAGTATCTAAAGGGTTTAGTTCATAAATTTAAAATAAAACATCTCAAGAGAAAAGATAAAACAAAACATAAGAAATCCCTAAAACCCGCTGAAGGAATTGAAGGAGAGATCTGCCGTCTTGAGTAGAATTTTGGCTTCTTAAGATGGATCAACTAGCTTTCTTCGAGTAATTCCCTGAATTGGCTACTCTGGCTTAGCTCTTTGGCCTCGCTCACCGCCTCCTTTCATGATACACTTAGGGTGTTTATATAGACTTTTAGAATGCTTTACTTGGCCTCTAAGTATCCCAATTCAAATATACTTCCTACTTGGTGTTTGAATAAGCTTTGGAAAGTGTTTTTTTGGCTCTAAGTATCCAAATCTGAGTGAAATTGCTCTCTCCCATAACAGGGGCACGTCCATGGTACACGCCCTTGTAAATCATTTTCAGGCCGTGTCTCAATTCTGTCGATTGGGGCACGGTCGTGTAAATCGTGGCATGGTCGTGTCTTAGTTAATTGTCTAGGCACGGCTGTGTGGCTTGAAGTCCAGGCTGTGTCAATTTCCTTTTGGCCCAAATTGGCCCATTTTAAGCTTGTTTCTCATTCTTTTCATCCTCGGGCGCTTTCCTGAGTATAAGCATGAAAAAAAGGATTAAAAGCACCTTTTTACATAAATCAAGGGCTAAATCATCCAAGAGCAAACTAAATGTGGGCCTAGAATATGTTACTTTTACGATTTATCAGTATGTTCAGAACCTATGTGGTTAATGATATTATGTATAAGGTAGATGGAAGGTTATGTGTATGAATAATGAAAAGGGTTGGTTTGAGTATCATTATAAATGCTTGTACATGAACCTATAGATATGGTATGAAAGTGAGTAATAGTCATGGATGAGATTGATTAGTGATGTGAATTGAACTAAGTGTTAGTTAATTTTGCATATTGAATTTGAATTGTTGAGTTAATTGTGTTATATCGCGAACTTACTAAGATTTAAAGCTTATTATGTGAAGTCTTTCTCCATTTTACAGTGTCTTTAAAGCTAGCCCGGATCTGGGGATCATCAGTAACTCAATCACACTATCGGACGTCTATTTTGGTACCATTTTGGATGTTGTATATATGGTATATGGCATGTATAGGTTTTTAAGGTTGTGGAAGGATTTTGGTACTCGTTTTGCTATGTGAAAAAGGTGTATGTGATGTGTATATATAGTCTTGTGTGAATGGCCATTATGTTATGTTTTGGTAATATAGAAATGGTATGTTTCATACTTGATTTGGTATTTGAGATGGTGAATGATTTATATGTTATTTGATGTTGGAATTGGACATTTAGTGATAACCCAAATTGGGCGGCAATTTAGCCTTGTAAATGGCCTATATATGCCAACACGGGTGAGCACACAGCCGTGTGTCTCAGCAGTGTCCTTCACTGTCCCTTTTTTAAAGTGAATCAAACTTGCACATGGGCTAGACACACGGGCGTGTGATAGGCCATGTGATCCAAGTCAGTTTTGTACACAAGACAGACACATGGGCGTGTGACAGGCGTGTGATCCTAGACATGGTCGTATGAGGCACACGGTCTAGCCACACGGGTGTGTGCCCTGTTTTAGAAGAAAAATTTTCTAAGTGTTGCAAAGCTTTCATATGAGATTGATTTAGTCCCGAACCTTCTTGAAAGCATGTTTAAGGTCTAGTAGACATTCTAAAGGGACTTTGTGTTACTGATTAACTATGATATGTTGATGTGTGAGTCATGGTGGTATAAATGTTATGATTTGACAGGTAATACTTTGTAACCCTAGTCTGAAGATGGATATGGGTTAAGGGTGTTTCATTTTAATTGGTATCAGAGCTACAGTTTACTCTATTTTAGGACTAACGTAGCGTGTGAGAGTCTAGCTATACATGTCATATATATTTGCGTTAGTGTGATGATTCCTGACAGTTAAAAATGTGTTTTCGTATAGTAAATGGATCTCGATCGAGCAGTTACTGATGATGTTGAGAGTAATGCGCCTGCTCCCGCTTAAGAGACAGCGCCGACTGAATTTAGGCCTATTGCTAGTAGTCATGAAGGAGAGGCAAAGCAAGCCTTCTTCAAAATGATGAGTGAGAGGTTTATGGAGTTCGTTCGAATGAATCCAGCTGCTCAACAACCTCCACCCCTGCAAGTTTCTGTAGCGCCACAAGTTATAGACCCAATTCGTAAATATGAGGTCGAAGAGTTCAGGGCCACAGTTGATGATGATGCCGAGCGAGCTAAATTATAGCTTGAGAATATCATTAGAGTGTTTGATAAATTATCATATACTCATGATGAATGTCTTAAATGTGTTGTTTCACTGTTAAGAGATACGGCGTGTCATTGGTGGAAAACATTGATATCTGTGGTTTCGAGAAAATGAATCACCTGGGATTTCTTCCAAATTGAATTCATAAAGAAATATATCAGTCAACGGTTTATAGATCAAAAATGAAAAGAGTTCTTTGAGCTAAAATAGGGCTATATGTCTGTTACAGAATACGAGCAGGAATTTATGAGATTGAGCCAGTATGCATGAGAATGTGTTTCGATAGAAACTACTATGTGTAAACGATTCATTGAAGAATTGAATGAAGATATTAAACTTCTGGTCAAACTTCTTGACTTGAATGAATTTTTGGTATTGGTTGAAAGAGCTTGTAAAGCCGAGAAGCTTAGTAAAGAAAAGAAGAAAGTAGACTTAAAAGCTAGAGACGAGAGAAAAAGGTTGATGAATAAGTCTTATCACTCTTCATTAAAGATATTCAGAGATGCAACCAATCGCTCAAATGCTTCATTTGGACATTCGAGTAGAGATCGTGTGAAACAATATACGAGTCCTAAAGCTCAAATTCCAATGGAATCAAGTGTTGGCAGTGTCAAAAGCAATAAGCCTGAGTGTAGATAGTGCGAGAGACATCATGTTGGTGAATGCTTAGGAAAGTATAATAGTAGAGTTTGTTATAAATGTGGATCACGAGATCATTTCATTCGGGATTGCTCAGAGTTGGCTAAAAAAGATAATGTTCAGAGTGTGAGGTTGATTAACACGGCAGCTATGGGTAGACCACTTAGAAATTCAGGAATTGTAAGTGGTAGTCAGAGAGGAACAACGAATATAGCTGTGAGATCCAAGGCGAGAGGACCTGCCAGAGCCTATGCTATTCGCGCTCGTAAAGAAATGTCATCTCTAGGTGTCATTACTGGTATTTTCACTCTTTTTGATACTGATGTGATTGCACTGATAGACCCAGGATCAACCCATTCATATGTGTGTGTGAATTTAGTATCTAGTAAGACTTTGCATATTGATTCTATTGAATTTGTAATTAGAGTATCGAACCCTTTAGGCAATTGTACTCTGGTTGATAAAGTGTGCAAGAATTGTCTGTTGATGTGTCGAGATATCTGTTTCCTGGCTAATTTGATGCTACTACCTTTTGATGAATTTGATATAATTATGGGGATGGATTGGCTAACTTTGCATAATGCTATTGTAAATTGCAAGCGGAAGATTTAAGAAGCCAAAATGGTGAGATAGTTCGAATTGAATCCAGTGATTTGAATGGATTATCGATTGTAATATCTACGATGAAAGTTCTAAATTATGTGAAAAAGGGATGTCAAGCTTATCTTGCTTATGTGATTGATACGAAAGTAATAGAAAAGAAAGTTGAATCTGTGCATGTGGTTTGTGAGTTCTCTGATGTGTTCCCTGAAGAATTTCCAGGATTATCTCCAGTACGAGAAGTTGAATTTGGCTTTGTGTTAGTGTCGGGGATGACCCCTATCTCAATAGCTCTATATAGAATGGCTCTAACAAAATTGAAAGAATTGAAGTCTCAGTTGCAAGAATTGACAGATAGAGGTTTCGTACAACCAAGTTTTTCTCCTTAGGGCACTTATGTTCTGTTTGTGAAAAATAAAGATGGAATGATGAGAATGTGAATTAATTACCGTCACTTAAACAAAGTGACGATAAAGAATAAGTATCCTCTATCACGAATTGATGATTTGTTTGATCAGCTAATGGGGCTACAGTGCTTTCGAAAATGGATTTGGGATCAGGTTATTATTAGTTGAGAGTTAAGGAATCAGATTTGTCAAAAACTAAAAGGTATGGACATTATGATTTTATGGTAATGCCTTTCAGACTAATGAATACCCCTGCAGTATTTATGGATTTGATGAACCAGATATTCAGCCATTTTAGATCGATTTGTTGTTGTATTCATTGACGACATGTTGATTTATTTGAATGATGAAATTGAGCATGCTGAACATTTGGGAATCATGTTACAGACTCTGCGTGAGAACAAATTGTATGCAAAGTTTAGTAAATGTGAGTTTTGGTTGCACGAGGTTGGTTTTTTGGGACATATAGTGTCAGCTGTGGGATACGAGTTGATCCGAGGAAGATCTCAGTAATTTTAGATTGGAAACCTTCAAGAAATGTGTTTAAAGTCTGCATTTTTTTGGGACTAGCGGGATATTATAGACGGTTTGTGAATGGCTACTCGATGATTGCAACTCCGTTAACTAAATTACTACAGGAAGATGTTAACTTTGAGTGGTCAGAAAAGTGTCAGTAGAGTTTTGAACAGATGAATGCATTGTTGGCAGAGGCACCAGTGTTAGTTCAACTTGAATCGGGTAAAGAATTTATAGTTTACAGTGATACATCGTTGAATGGTTTAGGCTGAGTGTTGATGCAAGAAGGCAAAGTTATAGCCTATGCTTCGAGACAGTTAAAACCACATGAAAAGAACTACCTAACGCACGATCTTGAATTAGTAGCTATTGTATTTGCATTGAAGATTTGGCGTCACTAATTATTTAGTGAGATATGTCACATTCATACGGATCACAAGAGCTTGGAATATCTGATGACTCAAAAAGAATTGAATTTATGACAGTGGGGATGGTTAGAATTTCTAAAAGATTATAAATTAATAATTGACTATCATCCGGGAAAAGCTAATGTTGTTGCTGACACATTGAGTCGAAAGTCTTTATTTGCTTTACGAGTGATAAATACCCAGATAGATTTGTGTGTTGATGATTCGATTATAGCTGAATTGAAAGTGAGACCATTGTTTATACAGATTTGTGATGCTCAAAAAGTTGACAATGAAATGCTAACGAAACGAGCTCAGTGTGGTTTGAATTCTGATTCAGAATTTTGAGTTGATAATGATGGTTGTTTGAGATTCTGATATCGAATTTTGTGTTTCAAAAAATACAGAGTTAATTCAGTTGATTTTGAATGAAGCTCATAATTGTGGTTTATTGGTTCATCCGGGAAGTATGAAAATGTACAATGATCTGAAACAGTTTTATTAATGGCCTAGTATGAAACGAGATATCTCAGAGTTTGTTTCGAGATGTTTAGCCTGTCAGCAAGTCAAGCTGAACATCAGGTACCTTCGGGCTTATTACAACTGGTCATGATTCCAATGTGGAAATGGGAGAGAATCATGATGGACTTTGTGTCGGGATTGCCCCTGTCTCCGAGAAAAAAAGATGCAATTTGGGTGATAGTTGAAGATTAACAAAATCATCTCATTTTATCCTGGTAATAATGGATTATTCGCTTGATAAGTTAGCTAAATTGTATGTTTCCGATATTGTGAGATTGCATGGGGTGCCACTACCTATTGTGTCTAATAGAGTTCTGAGGTTTACTTTGTGATTTTGGAAGAAACTGCAAGAAGCTTTAGGTACAAAGTTGCACTTCAGTACTACTTTTCATCTGCAAACGAATGGTTAATCCGAGCGGACCATTCAGATTCTTGAAGATATGCTGAGATGTTGTATTCTTGATTTTTAAGGTACGTGGGAAAAGTATTTGCAGTTGATTGTATTTGCGTATAATAATAGCTTTCAATCGAGCATTAAAATGGCACCACATGAGGCTCTTTATGATCGAAAATGCAAAACACCATTGTATTGGACTAAGCTAAGTGAGAATAAGATTTACGGGGTAGATTTGATTAGAGAAACTGAGCAAAAAGTGGAAGTGATCCGAAACAGTCTGAAAGCAGTGTCTGATCGATAGAAATCATATGCAGACTTGAAACTAAAAGATATTGAGTTTGAGATCAAGGATAAAGTGTTTTTGAAAGTGTCTCCGTGGAAGAAAGTACTTCGTTTCAGCAGAAAAGGCAAATTGAGTCCGAGATTCATCGAACCATATGAAATTATTGAACAAATTGGGCCAGTTGCTTATAGATTATTGCTGCCACCTGAGCTAGAGAAAATTCATAATGTGTTTCACGTATCGATGCATCGATGATATAGATCTGACCCATCGCATGTGATTACCCATGCGAAAGTTAAGATTCAGTCTGATCTATCATATAGTGAAGAACTGATTCAAATCCTGGCTCGTGATATCAAAGAGTTAAGAAATAAGAAAATATATTTAGTGAAAGTGTTATGGCACAAACACGGGGTTAAAGAGGCTACATGGGAGCCTGAGGATGTTATGAGAGAGTAATACTTAAATCTATCCAATGGTAAGATTTTCGGGGACAAAAATCCCTAAGGGGGAGAGTTGTAATAGCCCAGTTTAGATCCTAGTCAGAATAGTGGTTTTGGGATCACAAAATTGAGGTTAGAGAAATAATTTAATATTATTTTTAAAGTTTATGGTATGTAATAAACTATGTGTGGAAGTTCTGTGTGAAAATTTTATCATCTGTGTGCTGATTTGTGAAAAAGGACCTAATCGCGTAAAATACAAAAGTTGTGCGCTAGTAATTAAAAGTGCTTAAATGATATGTTTTATTAAATAAAAGGTCCTTATGATGTTATTAAACCATTGATAGTTGAATTTGACATAGATGGCCTTATATTAAGTGATTTATAATGTTTTAAGCAAAGTCTAAAATGGTAATAATAGAATTAATGAATATTAAACAAAACCAAAGTGATTTTATGTTCATCTTTTACAGCTCTTCACCAAAAATTTCAAAGGAATATAGGGCTTGGAACCTTTAACATTTTGGCACACTTTTGGTTTGATTAAGATACAGGTTTAGCTTGATTTTTTATGATTTCTATGTTTTTGTGATCGTTGCTTTGAGTACTAGCTAGCCCATGTTCTAATTCATGAAATTGATGATATTTTGAGATGTACCATTGATGAATATGTGAGCTTTGTGTTGATAGTTAGTGAAATATGAAAGCTTGATGAATGATAAATATGTTTTGTATTTGGAATTTTTGATGAAATTGATTATTAAGTGCTAATTTGTGAAAATAAAACTTTGAGGGGTTAGAATGTGAAATAAATGAAAGATATGGGCTTCTAGGGACTAGTATGAAATTTGGTCAAGCTTGGGTGTGAGTAAATTATGTGTATTTTGTGCAATTGTGAAATATGGATTAAAATGTCAAAATGTGGAATAATGAGGGCTAAACTGTAAAATGCTCTAACTATGTGTTTGTGAATAGTTTTGGATGAAAATGTGATTGAATGAGTTGAATTTGATATTATATAGATCAAGAAAAGAGAAATTCGGACCTAGATCGAGGCAAGAACAAAGTGCTCGATTGATCAACTAGTGTCGTTGTTTCTACGTCTGAGGTAAGTTCGTGTATAATACATGTTGTTTAAACAATGTTCATATGTGATGAAATGAATGAAAATCTGAATGTGGAGTTTGAAAATATGAAATGTGAGTTCAAGGATATGTTGCACCAAGTGTGCGTGACTAGAATAGTTATAGTGATGAATGGCACTAAGTGTACGAGATAAAGAAACCATCAGCTGTATTATTTGGCACTACGTGTGCGATACCGAGACAAATTCAGTTTAATGTGATGGCACTAAGTGTGCAATATTAATATAACTTCGGCTAATTAATTGGCACTAAGTGTGCGAGTTCATTGAACGTTTAAAGGGGATCGAATAAATTATGGCATCGAGCATTGAGTGGTAAATGTGATAGATGTAACAATCTGGTTTTGACCCTACTTAGAATAGTGGTTTTGGGACCACAAATTAAGCATGTGTGAAAGTTTCGTGAATTAATTTTGTTGTTTGTGTGCTTAATTTGAGAAAAGGATTAAATCACATAAAATGTAAAAGTAGCTTTCTAATTGAATAATTGTTGAATTGATGTGTGTTTATACATATGAGGTCCTTATTGGTTATTTAGCCATTGAATGTTTAAAATGTCAAGGATGGACATATGATACTGGAAATTTAATGTTAATAATAAAGGTTAATTTAATAAATTGGAAATTACATGTTATTAATTAAAACAAAAGGCTAAAATAAGTCACCATGTTCATCTCTTCCACTTAATCTTGAAAGAAAAAGAAAGAGTTTGAGCATTGTTACATTTGGCCATTACAAGTCTTAATTGAAGGTTAGTTTTTGTTCGGTTTTTGATAATTTCTACGTTTTTGTAATCATTCCTTTGTGTTCTTCAAACCCATGCTTTAATTTTGTGAATTGATGATGATTTTGAAATGTGCCATTGATGAACACATGAGTTTTGTGATGTTTGATGATGAAATATGAAATATATGTGTTAGATTAACATGTTTTGTCTTAGGATTTTTAGTGAATTTGAGTAATTTGGACTAAATTGTGAAAATAATATTTTGAGGGACTAAATTGTGAAATAAATGAAATGTATGGACTTGTATGAACTACATGAATATTTGGCCAAGCATGGGTGATATGAAATTATGTGTATTTTGTGATTTTATGAAATAAGGATTAAAATGTCAAAATCTAAAAATGTGGGGGCTAATTTGTAATTTGCCCTAAATATGTGTTTTTGGATTGAATTGAATGACTTGGTGAATAAATGGGTTAAATTTGAATATGTATAGATCAAGAACCTAATAAAATAGATTTAGATCGAGGAAAGTCGAAAGTAATTGAATAGTCGAATCCGTTCGTTTACTCGAATTCGAGGTAAGTCTATAAACAAATAAATGTATTTGTATTGATTTATGTATGTTCATATGAAACTTTATTGTGATGAATGTGTACGAGATGATAAATATATGAAATCCAAGGAAGTATCGATAATGTATCAATGTCCGAGAAGTCCCGTACGATCCTAGAAATAGATAGGATTACATATGTCATGACATAGGTTTCTGATATGTGATATTGTGTAAGACCACGTCTGGGACGTTGGCATCAATTTGAGATTTACGTGTAAGAACATGTCTGGGACATTGGTATCGTATTGATTCGTGTAAGACCCTGTTTGGGACAGTGAGATCGATATTTAGTTACATGTAAGACCACGTCTGGGACGTTGGCATTGTACGACTATTCCGAGTATTCTGAGTATCCTATTTGATTTCGAGTGATTCAATGTGCAAATCTGAGAAATGAAAGACTATGTGAAATGTATAAATGAGCCAGATACATTTGAAAGGTATTCTATGTACGTGTATGAAAGGTAAGTGTATATATGAACTTACCAAGTGAATATGTGTATAGATTTGATGAGATAATATGTGATTTATGCTTGAATGTGCTATGAGCAAAAGTGATACTTTGAGTTATGAAATGTGGGTAAGCAATGGTTAAACAAAAGAGCCAAAGAAAGGTTTATGAATTCGCAAATGAGAAACATTAATGACAGTGTATCATTATGATTATGTGCATTTTATGTTAAGTTTATTTGTATATGGCTTACTAAGCTTTTGAAAGCTTACTTTGTGTGTGTATTTGCTTTGTTTTATAGATCGTCGAAGCTACGAAAGACTCGGGAATCATCAAGGAACATCACCACACTATCAATCTCTACTTTGGTACTTTTGAATGTGTATATAGTTAAATATGGCATGTATAGGCTAGTTTTTTTGGAATATGTTTGAGATATGTACATAGCCATGTGATATGGCTAGATAAATGGTTGTGTTATGAATGAGTAGCCATGTTATATGATGCCTTGTTTGGTAAGGTTTGATGGTTAGTGAAATGGTCAAAATAATGGTAAGCTTATTGATGCAAAGTTGTTTAATTTGGTATGTTTTATGTTGCCATAAGTGCTGAAATGATGCTTGTATGTGCTTGTAGGGATGACCCAAAGTGTGGGTGGCATTTTGGCCTTGCAAATGGCCTATAATTTCCCACACGGTTGAGTACACAGTGTGTAGCTCGATCGTGTCCCTCGTGGTTGCATTTCAAAACAAGTCAGACTCGACAACGGACTAGACACACGGGCGTGTGACTGTCCATGTGGTGAAAGTCAGTAACGACCACAGGCGTCTCCACAGCTGTGTGGACAAGTCAGTATGTATGCCCTATTTTAACACTACTTAGATACACAGGCGTGTCTGAGGCCGTGGGAGGCACACGGCCTACCCACACGAGCGTGTGAGCTTTGTAACTTTGAAAAATTTTTAAATTTTTGAGAATTTTTGTATGCATTCGGTTTAGTCTCGGCCCTATTCTAAAGTATGTTTAAGGTCTCGTAGACCTATTCTAGGGACACTTGAATTGGATTCTTTGAATTAAATTATGAAATGTTTATTTAAGGTTCCGATTTGTCCGGTAATGCCTTTAACCCTAGACCGGTGATGGTTATAGGTTAGGAGTGTTACATTTGATTGGTATCAGAGCTACGGTTTAGTCAATTCTCGGACTAACATAGCGTGTAAGAGTCTAGCTATACATGCCATATATATGAAATGTGATAGTGTAATGAATCTGACGTGTAAAATGTGTTTTTCGTATAGTAATGGATCCCGAAAGAGCCGTAGCTGATGATGTTAAAAGTAATGCGCCTGCTCCTATTCAAGGGACAATGCCATCTGATTCAAGACCGGCTACTATTAGTCAAGAGGGAGAGGCTAAACAAGCCTTCTTCCAAATGATGAACGAGTGGCTCACTCAATACGTAAGAACTAATCCGGCTGTTTCACAACCTCCGCCTCGCCTAATCCCCCTCAGACTTCTACTATACCTCTGGTTATGAATTTGAATATGCTGAATAAACCTCTGGTCGATAAAATCCGTAAGTATGGGGCCGAAGAGTTTAGGGCCACTGGTGATGATGATGCTGAGAAAGCTGAGTTTTGGCTAGAGAACACTATCCGAGTATTCGATCAAATGTCACTGAGTCCTGAAGAATGCATAAAATGTGTTGTTTCTTTGCTACGAGATGCAACTTATCAATTGTGGAAGACCTTGATTTTCGTTGTTCCGAAAGAGTGGGTTACATGGGATTTCTTTCAGTCTAAGTTTCGAAAGAAATACATCAGCCAGAGATTTATTGATCAAAAACCAAAAGAATTTCTAGAGTTGAAACAGGGTCACATGTCTGTCACTGAATATGAACGAGAGTTCGTGAGACTAAGCCAATATGTTCAAGAATATGTTTCAATCGAGGCAATAATGTGTAAATGGTTTGAAGACGGCCTAAATGATGATATCTATTTATTAGTTGGGATTCTAGAAATAAAAGAGTTTGTTGTCTTGTTGATCGAGGATACAAAACTGAGGCACTTGGGAAAGATAAAAGAAAAGCTGAGTCTGAAGTCAGAGATACGAGAAAGAGATTTTATAGTAAATCATTTCAGTCTGCTTCAAAGAAATTTAGAAATGAACATAGCCGTTCAAAGAATAATGTGGGACATTCAAATAGAGATCGAGCTAGATCACAGTCAAAATCTAAAGCTCCAGCTACATCGATGGCTAGTGTGGGAAATGTATGATCCCAATGACCTGAATGTAAACATTGTGGTAAAAGACATCCGGAAGTTGCAGGTTGAACGACCGAGCCTGTTTCAGATGTAGATCATTGGACCATTTCATCTGAGATTGCCCAGAGTCTGTTGAGCAAGAGATTGTTCAGAATTCGAGATTTGATAATGTTTTAGCTAGAGGTAGACCTTCTCGAAATACAAGAAATGTCAATAGTAGTCAGAGAGCTACTAAAGACTCAGTTGTGAGATCTGAAACTAGAGCACCAGCTAGAGCTTATGCTATCCGAGCCCGTTAGGAAGCTTCATTTCTAGAGGTTATTACGGGTACATTTACTCTTTATGATACTTTTGTAATTGCATTGATAGACCCAGGTTCTACTCATTCGTATATATGTATAAACTTAGTATCCAGTAAGACTTTGCCTATAGAGTCTACTGAATTTGTTATTAGAGTATCGAACCCCTTAGGTAAAAGTGTCCTAGTTAACAAAGTATGCAAGAATTGTTCGCTGATGTTTAGAGATGTTTGTTTTCCGGCTGATCTGATGCTATTACCATTTGATGAGTTTGATATGATTTTGGGTATGGACTGATTAACATTACATGATGCTGTTGTGAATTGCAAAAGAAAGACTATTGAATTGATATGTCAGAATGATGAAGTAATTCAGATTGAGTCTAACGATTTGAATGGGTTACTTGCTGTGATATCAGTGTTGAAAGCTCAGAGTTATGTGGAAAAGGGTTGTGAAGCTTACTTTGCTTATGTGATTGATTCGAGAGTGACGAAAGAAAGTTGAATTAGTGCCAGTTATTTGTGAATTCCCTGATGTATTTCCTGAAGAATTGTCGGGATTACCTCCGATACGTGAAGTTGAATTTGGTATTGATTTGTTACTGAGAATGACTCCTATTTCGATAGCTTCGTATAGAATGGCACCAACAGATTTGAAAGAGTTAAAGCCACAGTTACAAGAGTTGACCGATAGAGGATTTCCACGACCAAGTTTCTTACCTTGGGGTGCTCCCGTTCTGTTTGTGAAAAAGAAATATGGCATGATGAGAATGTGCATTGATTATCGTCAATTGAACAAAGTAACTATAAAGAATAAATATCCTCTTCCCAAGATTAATGATTTGTTTGATCAGCTGAAAGGAGCCACATTATTTTCAAAGATAGATCTGAGATCAGGATACTACCAGTTGCGAGTAAAAGATTTAGATATTCCGAAAACTGCTTTCAAAACGAGGTATGGGCATTATGAGTTTTTAGTTATGCCTTTCGGACTAACGAATGCTCCTGCTATTTTTATAGATCTGATGAACAGAATATTTAGACCGTACTTAGATCAATTTTTTGTCGTGTTCATTGACAATATATTGATTTATTCACATGATGAGACTGAGCATGCCGAGCATTTGAGAATTGTGTTACAGACTCTACATGAAAAGAAATTATATGTGAAGTTCAGTAAATGTGAATTTTGGTTGCGTGAAGTCAATTTTCTGGGACATATTGTGTCAGCATCTAGTATACGAGTCGATTCGAGTAAGATTTTGCCATTCTAGAATGGAAATCTCTGAAGAATGTGCCTGAAGTCCGTAGTTTTCTGGGACTCGCTGGTTATTATTGTAACAACCCAGTTTAGACCCAAGTCAGAACAGTGGTTTTGGGACCATAAATTCAAGGTCGTAAAAATATTTTTTACGATAATAATATTTTCTGTGTGAATAATATGTGATATAGCTTGTGTGAAAATTCTGTGTGATAATTTTATCGACTGTGTGCTGATTTATGAAAAATGACTTAATTGCATAAGGTGTAAAAGTTGTGTACTGATTCATAAGTGTCAAATTGTTGATGGCTTTTTAAGGAGGAGGCCTTATGTTGTTAATAAACCATTTTCAAGATAGTGGGGTGTTAAATGACTAGATAACCATAATGCTAATTTGCTTTGTATGTTTATTAAAGAGGGTAAAATGGTAAAGTGATAATTAAGTTAATTTATAATAAAATAAAGCATCAAAATAGAAAGCATTATCATCTTCCTAAGGGTCGAATTTGAAGAAAAAAAAAAAGAAGAAAACCTAAGATAGGTTCGGGCATTGCTATCCTTAATTAAGGTATGTTTTGTCTCGATTTTTGAAAATTTCAACATTTTTGTAATCGTTGCTTTGTGCTCCAGCTAGCCCATGCTTTAATTTTAGAAGTTGATAGAGATTTTGAGATGTGCCATTGATGAATATGTGAGCTTTGTAATGTTAGTTGGTGAAATATGAAAGCTTGGTGTTGGGTTAACATAGTTTATATTGGGATTTTTGATGAAATTAAGTATTTTGGGCTTAATTGTGAAAGTGTAAATTGAGGGACTAAAATATGAAATAAATGAAATATGTGGGATTGTATTAGCATGGGAAGAATTCGACTAAGCACATGTGTATTGAAACTTGGTGTATTTTGTGATTTTGTGAATTAGGGACTAGAGTGTCGAAACATGAAAATGTTAGGGCTATTGTGTAAAATGCCCTAAATATGTGTGTTTGGACTAAAATGAATGATTTGATGATTGAATGGATTGAATTTTAATGTGTATAGACCAAGAGAGAAGAGGTTCAGATCGAGATCGAGGCAACGATAAAGTGCTTGATTAATCGACCGTATCGATAGTTTGACATCTGAGGTAAGTTCGGATATGATACATATTATTTAGATATGTTTTAGCATTATGAAATGAATATGTATTTGTGTATGAAAGTGAGTTGCTATGTGCAAGATTTTAGTTGATGGCACTAAGTGTGCGAAATTGAAATCAAAACAGAAATGAATAGCACTGTGTGTCTGATGATATGAAAACTTCGGCTTATGGACCTAGCACTGTGTGTGCGATATCGAGCTAAATGTGCGATAATGATTATGAGCCGATTATGAAATTGGCACTAAGTGTGCGAAATAATCAAAAAGAATAGTAAAGGTTGAACGAGAGGTAATATCGAGCAATTGAGTAGCATGAATGGTGAGTAACTATGTGTTGATCAAGGTACGTTTGAACCTAGGTGGTTGATGATAGCCTTAATAGTTATATGAATAGATAGCATATGTTGAGATTGATGATGAGCCTAATTGTGCAATTTATCTATGTGATCATGTAATTGTGTATGATGTGATATTATTGAGTAATATGGATTAAATTACAAACTTACCAAGCTTTGAAAAACTTATTGTGTGATTTGTTTTTTTCTGCTTTACAGTGTCAGTAAAGCTAGCTCGGATCTGGGGATCGTCAGCATCTCAATCACACTATCGGCAATATATTTTGGGGTATTTTGGAAAGATGTACATAGTTAAATATGGCATGTATAGGGTAGTTATTTGAATCATGTTTGAGATTTTTAAGTAGCAATGAGATGTGGATAGATATGTGATAGTTTTTGGCATAAATGACTTTGGTATAGATGATGCATCTTTTGGTATGGATTGTGAGTTGAGAAATTGATTTATGGATGGAAATTTTGTGATGGTATGATGCTAGTAGGAATAAGTGAAATTGGAAATGAATTATGCTTGTGATAGGATAAGTTTTGGTATTAGAATTGGTATTGAATGCATAGTTTGAATGATTATTTTGGTATGCTTTTGGGTAGTCATAAGTGTATGAATTGTTTTGGTAAATGTTGCTTGTAGGTATGACCCATTTGGGTGGCATTTTGGTCTTACAAATGACCTATAATGTCACATGACCATAACCTACAAAGTGCCTAGTGACCGTGGGGTAAAGTTAGTAGCTTGCTTAAGGGCACACGACCATGGCACACGGGCGTGCCTAGAAGCCATGTAAGAAAGTCAGTATATGGCCTAGTAGTGCACAGCCTTAGCACATGGGGGTGCTTGGCAACCGTGTTGCTTTGGTAGGATTGACCATGGCCAGGGTACACGGGTGTGCTTGGTGGCCGTGGTGAGGAATCATGTTCAACCACGTGGAGGACACACGGGTGTGTCTAGCAGCCGTGGAGGGCACACGGTTGACTCCCACGGGTGTGTATCCCTTGTATTTTGGATAATTTTTTTTTTAAGTTTTTGAGAACTTCTGTATGTGTTTCGATTTAGTTCTGATCCTTTTCTAACATGCGTTTAAGGTCTTATAGGCCTCAATAAGGGACTATATGTTTATGTTTTGATATGATATACTGATGATTGACTTTGTGTCGTGAATGAGTTGTTAAATGATTTGATTGTTCAGTAATGCCTCTTAACCCTACTCTGGCAATGGTTTCGGGTTAGGAGTGTTACATTTTATTGGTATCAGAGCTACGGTTTAGTCTATTCTCAGACTAACGTAGCGCGTGTGAGTCTAGCTATACACGCCATATATGAAATTGCGATAATGTGATGAATTCTGACAGTTGAAAATGTGTTTTCATATAGTAATGGATCTCGATTGAGTAGTTGCTGATGATGTAGAAAGTAATGTGCCTGCTCCCACTCAAGGGACAGTGCTGGCCACATCTAGGCCGAATGAAAGTAGTGAGGGAGGAGAGGCTAAGCAAGCCTTCTTCCGAATGATGAGCGAGTGGTTTACGGAGTTCGTTCGAATGAATCCGACTGGTCCACAACCTTCACCCCCACATGTACCTGTTTTGCCACAAGTTACAGATCCGATCAGATTGAATAAACCTCCCGTGGATAAGATTTAGAAGTATGGGGTAGAATAGTTTAGAGCCACATTTGATGACGATGCTGAACGAGCTGAGTTTTGGCTCGAGAATATCCTTCGAGTATTTGATGAGATGTCGTTGACTCCAGACGAATGTATAAAATGCGCTATTTTGTTGTTGAGGGATTCGGCTTATAATTGGTGGAAGACATTGATATCTGTGGTTCCGAGAGAGAGAATCACCTGGGACTTCTTTCAAGCCGAGTTCAGAAAGAAATATATGAGTCAACGCTTCATTGATAAAAAACATAAAGAGTTTTTAGAGCTGAAACATGGTCGTTTGTCTATTACTGATTATGAGCGAGAATTTGTAAGATTGAGTCAATACACTAGAAAATGTGTTTCGACCGAAGCTACTATGTGTAAACGTTTCATAGAGGGATTGAATGAAGACATTAAGTTGTTGGTTGGGATACTTGATATAAATGAATTTGTTGTACTAGTGGAAAGAGCATGTAAAGCCGAGGAACCCAGTAAAAAAAAGAAGAAAGCTGATTCTGAAGCTCGCGATGAAAGAAAGAGATCGATGAGTAAATTTTCTCAACCTTCTACAAAGAGATATAGAGATGCAAGCAATCGTTCAAATGCTTCGTTTGGTCATCCAAGTAGAGATTGTTCGAGACGAAGTACTGGATTATGAATTCAAGTTCCAAATGAATCAAGTGTTGGCAGTGTTAAGAGTAACAAGCCCGAGTGTAGACAATGTGGGAGACGACATGCGGGAGAGTGCTGGGGCAAGTATAACAATAGAACATGCTATAAGTGTGGATCCCGAGATCATTTTATTCGAGATTGCCCAAATATGGTCGAAAAAGAAAATGTTTAGAATGAAAGACCGAGTAATGTGACAGCTAGGGGTAGACCACCCAGAAACACTAGAATTGTGAGTGAAAGTTAGAGAGGGACAACTGATATAGCTATGAGGTTAGAAGTAAAAGCACTTGCCCGAGCTTATTCTATACGTACACGAGAGGAAGCATCATCTCCAGACGTCATCACTGGTACTTTCACTTTATTTGATATTGATGTTATTGCATTGACAGATCCAGGATCTACCCATTCCTATGTGTGTATGAATTTAGTATTGAATAAGAATCTACCTGTTGAGTCTATTGAATTTGTGATTAGAGTATCGAACCCCTTAAACAAGTGTGTCTTGGTGGATAAGGTGTGCAAGGATTGCCCATTGATGTTTCGAGATGTTTATTTTTTGGTTAATTTGATGTTGATGTCATTCGATGAATTTGACATAATTTTGGGTATGGATTGGCTTACTTTGCATAATGCCATCGTGAATTGTAAGAGAAAGAGCATTGAATTGAAGAGTCAGAATGATGAGATAGTTTGAATTGAGTCCAGTGATGTGAAAGGATTACATGCTGTTGTATCTATGATGAAAGCTATGAACTATGTGAGAAAGGGTTGTGAAGCTTATTTGGCGTACGTAATTGATATAAAAGTGTTAGAAAAGAAATTCGGATCTGTGCCTATGGTATGTGAGTTTCCAGACGTGTTTCCTGAAGAGTTACCGGGATTACCTCTGATTAGGGAAGTTAAATTTGGTATTGAGTTGGTGCCGGGAACTGCTCTTATTTCGGTAGCTCCATACAGAATGGCACCAATGGAATTGAAAGAGTTAGAGTCTCAGTTGTAGGAATTGATTGACAGAGGATTTGCACGATCGAGTTTCTCACCCTGGGGAGCTCCTGTGTTATTTGTGAAAAAGAAAGATGGAGATATGAGAATGTGAATTGATTATCGACAATTGAACAAAGTGACAATAAAGAACAAATATCAGTTGCCTCGTATTGATGATTTGTTTGATCAGGTGAGAGGAGCTACAGTGTTTTCTAAGATAGATTTGAGATCAGGCTACTATCAGTTAAGAGTTAAAAAAACCCAATGTGCCGAAAACTGTTTTTAGAATGAGGTATGGACATTACAAATTCTTAGTGATGTATAATGCATCGGATATTCAGACCATTTTTGGATCTATTTGTTGTAGTGTCAATAGATGATATTTTAATTTATTCAAGTAATGAGATGCAACAAGTTGAGCATTTGAGAATCATGCTACAAACTTTACGTGAGAAACAATTGTATGCAAAGTTTAGCAATTGTGAATTTTGGTTGTGTGAGGTTGGTTTTCTGGGACATGCTGTATCAGCTGCTGGGATACAAGTTGATCTGAGTAAAATCTCTGCTATTTTAGAGTGGAAGCCTCCGAGAAATGTATATAAAGTCTGTAGTTTTCGGGACTAGCAGGATATTATAGACGATTTGTGAAAGGCTTCTCGATGATTGCGACACCCTTGGCAAAGTTGTTATAGAAAGATGTTAGATTCGAGTGGTCAGAAAAAGTGCCAAAATAGTTTTGAACAGCTGAAAGTGTTGTTGACAGAAGCACTAGTGTTGATTCAACCCGAGTCAGGCAAAGAGTTCATAGTTTACAGTGATGCATCGTTAAATGGTTTGGGTTGTGTGCTAATGTAAGAAGGGAAAGTCATTGCTTATGCTTCGAAACAGTTGAAACCGCACGAAAAGAATTACCCAAAACATGACCTTGAATTGGCTGCGATTGTGTTTGCATTGAAGATTTGGCGTCACTACTTATTCGGTGAAAAATGTCATATTTATACTGGTCTTAAGACTTTAAAGTACTTGATGACTCAGAAAGATTTGAATTTGCGACAGAGAGGATGGTTAGAATTGTTGAAAGACTATGAACTTGTGATAGATTATCACCCGGGTAAAGCTAATGTTGTAACTAATGCCTTGAGTCACAAATCGTTATATACTTTACGAGCTATGAGTAATCAGATAGATCTGTGTGATGATGATGTAGTTGTAGCTGAATTGAAAGTAAAACCGTTGTTTTTATGACAGATATGTGATGCTCAAAAAAATGATAATGAGTTGTTAGCAAAAGGAGTTCAATGTGATTCGAATGCTGAATCAGAATTTCGAGTTGATAGTGATGATTGTTTGAGATTCAGAGATCAGAATTTTGAGTTGATAGTGATGATTGTTTGAGATTCAGAGATCAGATTTTTGTTCCAAGAAATTCAGAATTGATTCAAATAATTTTGAATGAAGCTCACAATATTCATTTGGCTATACATCCGGGGAGTACAAAAATGTATAATGACCTGAACCAGTTCTATTGGTGGCATGGTATGAAAAGAGATATTTCTGGCTTTGTGTCAAAATGTTTAGTTTGTTAGCAAGTTAAGGCTGAACATCTAGTTCCGTTTGGTTTGTTACAATCGATTATGATTCCTAAGTGGAAATGTGAGAGAATACCGATGGACTTTGTGTTAGGTTTACCCTTATATCCGAGCAAGAAAGATGCGATCTGGGTGAAAGTGGACAGATTGACAAAATCAGCTCATTTCGCTCTGATGAGAACTGATTATTCTTTAGATAAGTTAGCTGAACTGTATATCGATGAGATTGTGAGATTGCACGGGATACCGTTATCTATAGTGTCTGACAAAGATCCGAGATTTACCTCGCGATTTTGGAAGAAATTGCAAGATGCTTTAGGCACGAAATTGCATTTTAGTATTGCATTTCATCCGCAAACGAATGGTCAATCCTAGTGAATCATTCAGATTCTCGAAGACATGCTGAGATGTTGCATACTTGAATTTGAAAGTATGTGGGAAAAGCATTTATCGTTGATTGAATTTGTGTATAACAATAGTTTTCAATCAAGTATCAAAATGGCACCATATGAGGCTCTCTATGGTCGAAAGTGTCGAACTCCATTGTATTAGACCGAACTAAGTGAGAATAAGATTCACGGGGTTGATCTTATAAAAGAGACTGAATAGAAAGTGAAAGTAATTCGTGACATTTTGAAAGTAGCCTCAGATAGTCAGAAGACCTACGCAGATTTAAATCGAAAAGATATTGAATTTGAAGTTGGTGATAAAGTGTTTTTGAAAGTGTCTCCGTGGAAGAAAATACTTTGATTTGGCAGAAAGGGCAAATTGAGTCCGAGGTTCATTGGACCGTATAAGATCATTGAATGAGTTGGACCAGTTGCTTATAGATTGAGATTACCATCTGAGTTAAAAAGATTCATAACGTGTTTCATGTGTTAATGCTTCGACGGTACAGATCAGACCCGTCTCATGTGATTGCACCTAATGAGATTGAGATTCAGTCGGATTTGTCGTATAGTGAAGAACCAATCCAAATTTTGGCACGAGAGACTAAAGAGTTGAGAAACAAAAGAATTTCCTTAGTGAAAGTATTATGGCACAAACACGTAATTGAAGAGGCTACGTGGGAGCCTGAGAACGTTATGAGAGAGAAACATCTACAACTATTCACTGGTAAGACTTTCGGGGACGAAAATCCCTAAGGGGGAGAGTTGTAACAGCCTAATTTAGACCTTAGTCAGAACAATGGTTTCGGGACCACAAATTCGAGGTCGTAAAAATATTTTTTTACAATTATAATATTTTCTGTGTGAATAATATGTGATATAGCCTGTGTGAAAATTTTGTGTGATAATTTTATCGACTGTGTACAGATTTATGAAAAAGGACTTAATTGCATAAGGTGTAAAAGCTGTGTGCTGATTTATAAGTGTCAAATTGTTGATGGCTTTTTAAGAAGGAGGCCTTATGTTGTTAATAAACCATTTTCAAGATAGTGGGGTGTTAAATAACTAGATAACCATAATGCTAATTTGTTTTGTATGTTTATTAAAAAGGGCAAAATGGTAAAGTGATAATTAAGTTAATTTATAATAAAACAAAGCATCAAAATAGAAAGCATTATCATCTTCCTAAGGGTCGAATTTAAAAAAAGAAAAGAAGAAAACCTAAGCTAGGTTCGGCCATTGCTATCCTTAATTAAGGTATGTTTTGGCTCAATTTTTGAAAATTTTTACGTTTTTGTAATCATTGCTTTGTGCTCTAGCTAGCCGATCTTTAATTTAAGAAATTGATAGAGATTTTGAGATGTGCTATTGATGAATATGTGAGCTTTGTAATGTTAGTTGGTGGAATGTGAAAGCTTGGTGTTGGGTTAACATAGTTTGTATTGGGATTTTTTATGAAATTGAGTATTTTGGGCTTAATTGTGAAATGTGTAAATTGAGAGACTAAAATGTGAAATAAATGAAATGTGTGGGATTGTATTAGCATGGGAAGAATTCGGCTAAGCACATGTGTATTGAAATTTGGTGTATTTTGTGATTTTGTGTATTAGGGACTAAAGTGTTGAAATGTGAAAATGTGAGGGCTATTGTGTAAAATGCCCTAAATATGTGTGTATGGACTAAAATGAATGATTTGATGATTGAATGGATTGAATTTGAATGTGTATATACCAAGAGAGGAGAGGTTCGGATCTAGATCGAGGCAAAGATAAAGTCCTCGATTAATTGACCGTATCAATAGTTCGACCTTCGGGGTAAGTTCGGATATGATACATATTATTAAGATATGTTTTAGCATTATGAAATGAATTTGTATTTGTGTATGAAAGTGAGTTGCTATGTGCAAGATTTTAGTTGATGGCACTAAGTGTGCGAAATTGAAATCAAAACAGAAATGAATAGCACTGTGTGTGCGATGATATGAAAGCTTTAGCTTATGGACCTGGCACTATGTGTGAGATACCAAGATAAGTCGGTTGAAATATTAAGCACTACGTGTGCGATAACGATTATGATCCGATTATGAAATTGGCACTAAGTGTGTAAAATAATAAAAAAGAATAGTAAAGGTTGAATGAGAGGTAATATCGAGCAATTGAGTAGCATGAATGGTGAGTAACTATGTGTTGATCAAGGTACGTTTGAACCTAGGTGGTTGATGATAGCCTTAATAGTTATATGAATAGATACTTGAGCATATGTTGAGATTGATGATGAGCCTAATTGTGCAATTTATCTATGTGATGACTTAATTGTGTATGATGTGATGTTATTGAGTAATATGTATTACATTACGAACTTACTAAGCTTTGAAAAGCTTACTGTGTGATTTGTTTTTTCTACTTTGTAGTGTCAGTAAAGCTAGCTTGGATCTGGGGATCGTCAGCATCTCAATCACATTATCGGCAATCTATTTTGGGGTATTTTGGAAAGATGTACATAGTTAAATATGGTATGTATACGCTAGTTACTTGAATCATGTTTGAGATTTGTAAGTAGCCATGAGATGTGGCTAGATATGTGATTATTTTTGGCATAAATGACTTTGGTATGTATGATGCATCTTTTGGTATGGATTGTGAGTTGAGAAATTGATTTATGGATGGAAATTTTTTGATGTTATGATGCTAGTAGGAATAAGTGAAATTGGGAATGAATTATGCTTCTGAAAGGATAAGTTTTGGTATTAGAATTGGCATTGAATGCATAGTTTGAATGATTATTTTGGTATGCTTTTGGGTAGTCAGAAGTGCATGAATTGTTTTGGTAAATGTTGCTTGTAGGTATGACCCATTTGGGTGGAATTTTGGTCTTACAAATGACCTATAATGTCACACAGCCATGGCACACAGGCGTGCCTAGTGACCGTGGGGTAAAGTTAGTAGCTTGCTTAATGGCACACGCCATGGCACACGGGCGTGCCTAGAAGCCGTGTGAGAAAGTCAGTATATTGCCTAGTAGTGCACAGCCTTAGCACATGGGGGTGCTTGGTAACCATGTTGCTTTGGCAGGATTGACCACGGCCAGGGAACGCAGGTGTGCTTGGTGGCCGTGGTGAGGAATTAGGTTCGACCACAGGAAGGGCACACGGGTGTGTCTAGAAGCTGTGGAGGGCACACGGTTGGCTCCTACGGGCATGTATCCCTTGTATTTTGGATAAGTTTTTTTAAGCTTTCGAGAACATTTGTATGTGTTTTGATTTGGTCCCGATCCTTCTCTAGCATGTGCTTAAGGTCTTATAGGCCTCAATAAGGGACTATATGTTTATGTTTTGATGTGATATACTAATGATTGACTTTGTGTCGTGAATGGGTTGTTAAATGATTTGATTGTTCGGTAATGCCTCTTAATCCTGCTCCGACAATGGTTTCGGGTTACGGGTGTTACAATTATCGATGATTTGTAAAAGGTTTTTCGATGATAGCTACTCTGTTGACTAGATTGCTTCAGAAAGATGTGGGATTTGAATGGACTGATAAATGTCAGAAAGGCTTTGATCAGTTGAAAGCCCTTTTGACTGAAGTCTAGTTTTGGTATAGCCAGAATCGGGTAAAGAATTCGTGATTTATAGTGATGCTTCATTGAATGGTCTAGGATGTGTTTTGATGTAGGAAGGTAAAGTTATAGCTTATGCCTCGAGACAATTGACGTCGCATGAAAAGAACTATCCCACACATGATCTTGAGCTAGCTACAATTGTTTTTGCTTTAAAGATTTGGCACCATTATCTTTTCAGTGAGAAATGTCATGTGTTTTCAAATCATAAAAGTTTGAAGTACCTGATGACTCAGAAAGATATGAATCTGCGACAAAGAAGATGGTTAGAGCTTTTGAAAGACTACGAGCTTGTGATAGACTATCATCTGGGTAAGGCAAATGTTGTTACTGATGCTTTGAGTCAAAAATCACTGTTTGCATTACGTGCTAGGAATGCTCATTTAGACCTATCTGATGATAGTTCAGTCTTGGCGGAATTGAATGTGAAACCGTTGTTGTTTCAATAAATATGTGATGCTTAGAAAATTGATAATGAATTGCTAATGAAATGAGCTCAATGTGATTTGAACTCCAATTCTGAATTTAAAGTTGATGATGATGATTGTTTCAGATTTCGAGATCAAATTTTTGTTCTGAGAAATCTAGAGTTATTACAGATAATTTTGAATGAAGCTCATAATAGTAGCCTATCAGTTCATCCGGGAAGTACAAAGATATATCATGATTTGAAGGATCACTATGTGTGGTCTGGTATGAAAAAGGATGTCTCTGATTTTGTCTCGAAATGTTTAGTCTATCGCTAGTTAAAGCTAAACATCAGGTTCCATCTAGTTTGTTGCATCTGATTCTGATTCCTGAATGGAAGTGGGACAGAGTGACAATGGATTATGTTTCAGGGTGGCCTTTGACTCTGAGAAAGAAATATGCAATTTGGGTCGTAGTTGATCGATTGACGAAATTTGCCCATTTTATTTCGGTACGATCTGACTATTCACTTGATAAGTTAGCTGAGATTTATATTTCTGATATTGTGAGATTGCACGGAGTGCCACTATCTATTGTGTCTGATAGAGATCCGAGATATACTTCACAATTCTGGAAGAAACTACAAGAAGCCTTAGGTACTAAATTGCATTTCAGTACAGCTTTTCACCCACAGACGAATGGACAATCAGAACGGATTATTTAGATTCTCGAGGATATGTTGAGATGTTACATTCTTAAGTTTAACGGCACGTGGGAATAATATTTACCACTGATTGAGTTTGCATACAATAATAGCTTTCAGTCAAGTATCAAAATGGCACCTTATGAGGCTTTTTACGGATGCAAATGTCAAACACCTTTGTATTGGATTGAACTCAGTGAAAATAAGATACACGAGGTTGATTTGATAAAAGACATTGAACAGAAAGTGAAAGTGATCCGTGATAGTCTGAAGGCAGCGTCAGATCGTCAGAAATCTTATGCAGATTTGAAACACAAAGATATTGAATTTAATATCAGTGATAAAATGTTCTTGAAAGTGTCTCCGTGGAAGAAAGTATCCGATTCGGACGTAAAGGCAAATTGAGTCCGAGATTCATCGGGCCGTATGAAATTATCGAGTGTGTTAGACCTATTGCGTAGAGATTGTTGTTGCCACCTGATTAGAAAAGATTCATAGTGTATTTCACGTGTCAATGCTTAGACGATACAGATTCGATCCATCACATGTTATTACTCCGTCTGAGATTGAAATCCGATCCAATATGACTTACGAGGAGGAACCTATTTGTATTTTAGATCGTGAAGTGAAAGAATTACAAAAAATAAAATCTCGTTAGAAAAGGTACTGTGGCATCAACACGGAGTGGAAAAGGCTACATGGGAGCCTGAAGATACAATGAGACAACAATATCCAAATCTGTTTAACAGTCCAATTTTGACCCTAGTCGAATAGTGGTTTCAAGACCACAAATTCGAGTCAGAAAAATATTCTAATAATATTTTTTGTGTCTGTAGTATATGATTAAGCATGTGTGAAAGTTTCGTGAATTAATTTTGTTGTTTGTGTGCTTAATTTGAGAAAATGATTAAATCACATAAAATGTAAAAGTAGCTTTCTAATTGAATAATAGCCGAATTGGTGTGTCTTTATAAAGATGAGGTCTTATGTGGTTATTTTGTAACAGTCCAGTTTAGACCTAGTCAGAATAGTGGTTTCGAGACCACAAATCTGAGTCATAAAAATATTTTAATATTATTTTTGGTGTCTGCAGTATATGATTTAGCATGTGTGAAAGTTTCGTAAATTAATTTGTCAGTTTGTGTGCTTAAATTGATAAAAGGACTAAATCGCATAAAAGGTAAAAGTGGCCTTTTAATTAAATAAGTGCCGAATTAATGATGTTTTTATTATGTGAAATCCTTAAAGTTGAAATATGCCATAAATATGATAGTGGATGGCTAATGGATAGTTTTGGACATAGTTTATATGTTTTTCCTATTTAATTATAAAGGTTAAATAATTAAAATAGTAAATAAGTAATATTAAATAAAAGACAAAGTTAAATTATGTCCTTATTCAAACATTCCGCTCTTGCTCTAGTAAATTAAGGTATGAGTTTTATTCGGTTTTTGATAATTTCTACATTTTTGTAATCGTTGCTTTGTGTTCTTCGAAACTCATGTCTTAATTTTGTGAATTGATGAATATTTTGAAATGTGCCATTGATGAACACATGAAATTTGTGATGTTTGGAGATGAATTATGAAAGATATGTGTTAGATTAGCATAGTTTGTCTTTGAATTTTTGATAAATTTGAGTATTTTCGACTTAATTGAGAAAATAATATTCTGAGGGACTAAATTGTAAAATAAATGAAAAATATGGATTTCTAGGGACCTATAGAGAATTCGGCTAAGCATGGGTATATTGAGATTTTGTGTATTTTGTGATTTTGTGAAATAGGGACTAAAATGTCAAAATGTGAAAATATGAGAGCTAATTTGTAAATTACCCTAAATATGTGTTTTTGGATTGAATTGAATGAATTAGTGAATAAATGAGTTAAATTTGAACATGTATAGATCAAGAGCCGAAGAAAACAGACTTAGATAGTGAGAAATCAAAAGTAATTGAGTAGTCGAGTTCGTTTCCATATATTCGAATATGAGGTAAGTTTATATACAAATGAATGTGTTTACATGGGTATATGTATCTTTATATGAAAATTTATAATGATGAATGTATACGAGATTATGAGAATATGAAATTCGAGGATGAATCGATAATGAATCAGTGTCCGAGAAGTCCCATACGAACCTAGGAATAGATAGGATTACACATGTCATGACAAAGATGTCTGTTATGTGATATTGTGTAAGACCACGTCTGGGACGTTGGCATCGATTTGAGATTTACGTGTAAGACCATGTCCGGGACATTGGCATCGTATTGATTCATGTAAGACCCTGTCTGGGACAGTGGCATCAATATATGAGTACATGTAAGACCACCTCAGGACGTTGGCATTGTACAACTATTTCGAGTATTTCGAGTATCCTATTAGATTCTGAATGGTTCAACGGGAAAATCTGAGAAATGAAAGATTACGTGAAATGTATAAACGAGTCAGGTACATTTGTATAGTAGATTAAGTATATGTATGAAAGGTAAGTATATGAATGAATTTATCAAGGTGAAATATGTGTATAGAATTGATGAAGAATATATGATATATTTATGGATGTGCAATGAGCAAAAGTGACATTGAGATATGATTTGTGATTGAGCAATGGCTAAGCAAATGAGCTAAATAAAATGATATGAATTTGCCATTGGAAAATATATTAATGACATTGTAATCTTGTGCCTATATGCATTTATGTTAAGTTTATTTGTATATGACTTACTAAGCTTTTGATAGCTTACTTCTTGTGTGTTTGTTTTGTTTTATAGATCGTCAAGCTACTGAAGGCTCGGGGAATCATCAAGGATCGTCATCACACTACTCAATCATATTTTGGTACCTTTGAAAATATGTTTATAGCTAAATATGGCATGTATAGGCTAGTTACCTTGAGTTATGTTTGAAATATGTGTATAACCATGTGATTTGGCTAGTTAAACGGTTGAATTATGAATGGTTATTTATGTTCTATTATATTAGTTTTGTTATAGCTTGATAGTAAATGAAATGGTGGAAACTTATTGATGAATAACTAACACATTATTGATGGTATGTTTGTGATGGATTTGTCTTGAAGTGCTTGTGGTTATGTTGAGTTAAATAGCTATTAATTTGGTATGATTGTTAGGCTCCTAATTGAGTAGTTGCCAAATGTGTATAGGATGATGCTTGAATGTGTATGGAAAAATGACCCAAGTGTGGGTGGCATTTTGGCCTTGCAAATGGCCTATATTGGCCCACCCGGGCGTGTGGCTCTACTGTGTCCCTCGTGGTTTTATTTTAAAACAAGTCAGGCTCGACTACGGGCTGGACACAGGCGTGTGACTGGCCGTGCGATGCAAGTCAGTGTCGACCATGGGTGACACACACGAGCATGTCTCAGGCTGTGGGAGGCACATGGCCTGCCCACACGGACATGTGACTTCTGTAACTTAGAAAAATTTTAAATTTTCGAGAACTTTCGTATGTGTCCGGTTTAGTCCTGGCCTTATTCTAAAGCATGTTTAAGGTCTTGTTGACCTGTTCTAGGGACACTTTGACGTGCTTTGTCAAATTAAATTATGAATTGTCCGTAAAAGTTTTCGATTATCTGGTGATCATTGTTTTGTCGAGTTTTAAAATTTATAAAGAGAATGATCGAACCTGGAAACTAACTCTGACAATGACTTTAAGGCAAGTGTACCTAACGAACAGTAGTATAGCTTAGACAAGACCGGATTGTCAAACCCAAAGGAACTAAAAGTACTAATACTAACTTTCTTTTTATTATTTAGCCTAAAATAAGTGAAGTTGCTTTAATCTAAATTAACGACTACTAAACTAAAGACGCAAAGACAGAAAGAATGAATTGGAGAATAACTTGAAGGGAAACTCAGTTGATCACGACGATACCCTCAAGAAGAATCCACCTAGACTTCACTTGTTAATTAACACTGAACCATACGATTTATTCACTTAGTGTGATTCGTAAGACTCCCTAACGTATATTAAACCCTCTCTCGAGGCGAATAACTTCTAACCCTAGATTAATTAGTGGAACTCTCGTTCTCTTATAATAACCCCCTAGAATATCAGTAAATCAAACTATGGATTCCCATATTAGGTTTCACCCTAATCCGGCAAAATCTAGTCACCCTATCTCTAGGCGTTCGATCAACTCCGCTTAATTACGCTAGATCTACTCTTAAGCAGGGTCTATTCCTCCTCCACCTAGGCACATTAGATTTGGATTAAGCATGCATAATTAAGAACAAACTAAGTATTTATCATATAATTCAGAAATCAATAACAAGATTCATCTAGGTTTCATCCCCTTCAGGTATCTGAAGGGTTTTGTTCATAATGAATAAAGAAAATATCTCAAGAGAAGAGATAAAACAAAACATAAGAAATTCCTGAAGGAATTGAAGGAGAAATTCGTCGTCTTGAGTAGAGTTTCGGCTCCTTGAGATGGATCCCTGGCTATCTTCGAGTAATTCCCACAAATCTGGCCTTCTGGCTCGGCTTCTTGGCCTAGCTAACCACCCCCGACAAAAGCCTTGGCAGAAGGCTTCTGCCGAACTCTGAACGTCCCCTTCAGGTTGGCCTCTAGGGTCTTTATATAGGCTTTGATATGCCTTACTTGGCCTCCAAGTATCCTAATTCAAGTATAATTCCTACTCAGGTGTTTGAATACGCTTTAGAATGTGTTTCTTTGCCTTCAAGTATCCAAATCTGAGTGAAATTCCTCTTTTCCACGACAGGGGCACGGCCATGGTACACACCCGTGTAAATCATTTTCAGGCCGTGTCTCAATTCTGTCGATTGGGGCACGGCCGTGTAAATCATGGCACGATCGTGTCTTAGTTTATTATCGAGGCACGATCATGTGGTTTGAAGTCCAAGCCGAGTCAATTTCCTCTTTGGCCCAAATTGGCCTGTTTTAAGCCGGTTTATTGTTCTTTTCATCCTCGGGTGCTTTCCTGAGTATAAACATGAAAAGAAAGGATTAAAAGCACCTTTTTACATAAATCAATGGCTAAATCATCCAAAAGCATACTAAATGTGGGCCTAAAATATGTTACTTTTACGGTTTATCAAATACCCCCACACTTAAGCTTTTTCTTGTCCTCAAGCAAAATTCTCAACTTATAATTAAAACGAACTTTCCATAATTCACAATTCCTATCAACAATGCCTCATCATAATTCACAGATAATTTATACATGGATAATTTAGCTCAAAGACTCCTAAAGATTCAAACAATTCTAAGTTGTATAGTTTAAAGCTTGAAAACATAGGCGTCTCCCCTTATCTAAATAATTACCTTTAATTCAAAACCGACAAGGATTGACATCCTCACTAAAGAATCACTCAAAGCACTTGAAGTGTTTAAGGCTCAAGAGAAAGCATGAATAAGTCAAACCTGAAAAGTTAATCTCATAGGCTTGCTTGAAAATCAAATCTCCACCACTATAATATGAGATGATACACAAATAAAAAGTTCTTTGACAAGGTTATAACAGGGCTTAGGTTAAAGGTGTGGATAAAGGCTGAATTAGAAGGTTTAGAATTGAGATTGACCTGACCAATTACCTAACTAAAAATAATAAACTTGAAAATAAATGATTATATCAATTGAGATTTTGAAACTAATAATACTATGAGCTTTTTCTTTGATAATTGAAATTTAAATGTACAAGCTCACTTTTTATACTATTAATGTTGAATATACTTTGATTTTGATTGATTTTTTTTAAGAACAAATAGAAACATAATAAAGAAAACTTTATCAATTGAGATAACCTAATTTGGTAATTGATCAAATCAATTCTCGATAGAAGGGTAGTAAAAAAGAATGGTGATAACAAATACAAAGGGTTTTGGGTTAATATTAGCGGGTAAATCAATAAAAGGGTTGGTAGGATCAACGGGCTTCACCAGGGGTTAATTTGTGAAGGTAGGCTTTTTAGTGGAGTGAATGGGTTAAAACCTAGGTGCCTTTATAATCTTAGTATATCAAATCATTTATGTGGTCTCAACATGTATTATCAAGGCAAGTTCTAGAATAACAATTTAGTGTTGACACACTCATAATCAATAAAGTGAGCATGAAAAAGAATATATGCTCTATAAGGCTCAAATCTCATAAAAATTATGGGTATTTGACATCAATCCTATAAATTTCAAATTCAAGGTAATATTCAAATTCAGTTGAACAACCTAGAAAGTTTTTTTTTATTCTTGAAAAATAGACTTATCATGCTTGATTCCCTAGTATTCTTCAATTTTAATCATCAATGCACAATTATCAATGACTTACTCAAAAACATATCAATAAAAATCATAAATCATTTGAAATTTCACCCTAATTGATAATATGAGAAAATTACTTAGGAACAAGACTAAAATTCAGGATTTTAGAATAATGCAAAAAGTTAGGTACTTTTACCCCCACACTTAAGATGTACATTGTCCTTAATGTATAAAGATAGATAAACAATTATGTAATAAAATAATCAAAAAAGAAGGGGAGAAGTAGCACTTTTTGAATTTTGGATGATTCTAGGAGTTGGCAGAGGTCGTGGTAGAAGGTGGGTGGAGGAGGAGGTGGTGGCGTTTTCTATGGGCTTGGTGGGGTGTCTACCGATGAGCTTTGTGCAAGATAAAGAAATTGGGTAGCCTACAAAGATATGGCCAAGAAATCTAAAGAAACATTAATAATATACTAATACTATAACTAAAGTCAAAGAAAATAAAGAGAAGGATACTAAGAAGAAAACTAAAATTAAAAGAAAAGACTAATGGACTAAGGAGTCCTTATTGTTGGATGGTTCGCGAGGTGGGTGTGACCTCTAAGGCCGTGGTGCGTGATTCCCAAGCAGCCTTTAGATCCTAAAACAAAGAAACTAAAACCATATAAACTAGATTAAGCATAAGAGAGTCAAAGGGAAGGAAATTGAAGCAAAAGAGTGTAAGAAAAATAAAACTGAAAAGGTCTCAAAGACCCTTGGCTTGGTGTTTGGATGAAGCGGCCGGCATGAACTTATGTGTAGGGTATCCTTTAAGGAGAAGCCTTCTTACGCGTCTTCGGTATGATTCTAGTGTAGCTCAAGAGTCTGGACACCTTTTCTAAGAAAGAAAAAAAGGAAGAAAGAATGAGAGGAAAAGAAAAAGGGCTGTGGGGTTTAAATAGGATCTCAAATCTGGCACGTTCCCACGCCCGTGGACCGAGGATGTGTAGAATTACATGGCCGCATCGCATGATCGTGTGTCTAGGCGTGTTGGTTCACCCACTCCCGTTTTCCAGGTGCCATGCCCATTCCTGAAAAGGCAGTGTGTTGGCACGGTTGGGTAGCATGGGCGTGTTTTTCCCGTGTCTAGTAAGTCAGTAGCTTCACATGGTCGTGGCGCACAGTCGTGCTAATTTATCGGTGCCCATGGGGAAGTGGTTGGATTCGTGACATCAAAAAATGGTTGGGATTTGATTTGCACAGCCTCTCTATGTCAGTACGAGGATTTCGTTGGTCCTCACGGCCACGGACATGGCCGTGTGTAAGGTCGTGTGTCCTAGAAATCTGCACCTTTGGTTAAGTAAGGTCGTGTGTCCTAGAAATCTGCACCTTTGGTTAAGTTACAAAGAGAAAGAAAAAGATAAGAAAATAAAATGAAAATAAATGTAAAAAGAAGTAGGATTAGTGCTCGGGTTGCCTTCCGAGAAGCACTCGTTTATAGTCTTAAGCTAGACTTTTCCTTGTACTTGAAACAGGGAGGTTTAAAGGTTTGAATATCTTCCCTCTTGCTTAAAGTTCTATTTTCTTGACAAAGTTGAATCCGATAAGCGTTTACCTCAAAAGTGTTGAATGTTAGGTTGCTTACCTCGACTATTTCGTGTGGGAAGATATTGTGTACCTTAAGAAGGGTATCTCCCTTTACCTTCAGGTCTATTGTGATGATGTGCGGATCTGCTTTGTCTAACAGTACTTGGTCTCCTATTTTGTAGTGGTTTGATGTTCCTAAAAGCTCTTCTAGGGTTCCTATAGTTTTACTTCTTGCGGTTCAGTTCTTCTTTGACTTGTGTCCTCTACTCTTCTAAATTGTCAACCCTAAGGTCTTATTCCTTGTGTGATTCTTCTTTGTCGATTTGGGATTTATGAGTCAGCTCAGGGTTGTGTCTTTGCGGTGTTTCCTGTGATAAAGGTTGAACAATTTGATTATCATTTGTATTGACTTTCTTACCTTCATCGATTGTTTTCTTGGCCGAGTCAAGAGCTTCGTTGCCTACACAAAGTATGAGTTCTCTTGTGACAACATCAATTTTAGTCTTGGCAGTTGCTAGAAAAGGTCTTCCTAAAATTAAGGGGATTGTATTATCCTCATCCATATCTAAGACAAAAAAATCTACTGGGAAAACAAATTTATCGATTTTGACAAGAACATCTTCGACAATGCCTCTAGGAATTCTAATAGTTTTATCAGCTAATTGAATACTCATCCTAGTTTGTTTGGGCTTCCCTAGACCAAGTCGTTTAAATAATGTATAAGGCATGACATTTATGCTTGCCCCTAAATCAGCTAATGCATTATCAATAGCTAAACTACCAATTAAACATGGAATTGCAAAACTCCCTGGATCTTTTAGCTTTCGTGGTAGTCTATTCTATAACATTGTTGAGCATGCTGCGTTCAATTCCACATGGTGCTCTTCGTCTAATTTGTGTTTGTTAGTCAAGAGCTGTCTTAAAAATTTCCTCGAGTCTGGCATCTGAAAAAGATCTTCGAGAAGAGGTAAGTTAATATGTAATTTCTTTAAGAGTTTAAGAAACTTATCGAACTATTCCTTTGTAACACCCCTAACCCGAAACCGTCGCTAAAATAGGGTTCAGGGGTATTACCGATCAATTAGAACATTTAACCTATAACTGTCGACACAAAGTCAAACATCATTAAACACATTCATATACAATCATAGTGTCCCTTAAATGAGTCATCAAGACCCTAAGCATGCTTATAAACTGAGTCGAGACTAAACCGAAACACATATAAAATTTTCATGAAAATTTGAAACCTTTCTAAAATACAGGGGAGACAAGCTCGTGGGTGTAGGCGGTGCCTCTCCCACGGTTACATGGCACACCCATGTGACCTCCCCGTGGTTACATACTACCAAAATCAACACGGCTGACAAGCACGCCCGTGTGCTAAAGCCATGTCCTATCAGGCCATATACTGCCATTTCTCGCATGACCTATAGGCACGCCCGTGCCATGGCCGTGTACAATTTAAGCCACATTCTGCCAATTTACCCACGGTCCGGGACACACCCGTGTGTCCCAACCGTGTGACATTATAGGCCATTTTTCCAAGGCCAACATGCCACCCACTTAGGGTCAAACCTACAAGCCAATCAACCAAACATCACATGCACATATTACCATCTAAAAGCATACCAATTTAGCAATTTAAAACATGCAATCAATACCAACTCTAATCATACCCAATTCAATACCAATACTTATTCTATCACAAGCATAATTCATTCCCAAATCTCACTACCCCTACTAGCATTTATCAACACAAAGTTACCACTCAATAGCAAATTTATCAATCTTCAAATCATGCCAAAAGATGCATCATATATATACCACATTCATTCATGCCAAACCTATCACATATCTAGCCACATCTCATGGCTACTTACAAATCTCAAACTTGATTCAATTAACTAGCCTATACATGCCATATTCTAGCTATATACATATTTCTAAAAGTACCAAAATAGAATGCCGATAGTGTGATTGAGAAGCTGACGATCTTAGATTCGAGCTAGCTTTATTGACACTGCAAGGCAGAGAAACAAATCACACAGTAAACATTCCAAAGCTTAGTAAGTTCGTAATATAATACATATTACTCGATACTACAACATCAATATGTATATATATATATATGTACCATCACATAGATAAAGGCACAACTAGGCAGATTATCAATTTCAACCACATACTCAATTATCCATTCATTCAACTCTTAAATCTATCATCAACCACATAGGTTCAAACATACCTTGATCAACACATAGTTGCTTACCATTTATGCTACTCAATTGTTCGATATTACCTATCGTTCAACCCTTGCTATTCCATTGGTTTATTCGCACACTTAGTGCCAATTTCATAACTAAAAATAATCAACATAGCACACTTAGTGCCAATACATTAAACTGAACTTATATCGGTATCGCACACATAGTGCTAAGTTGATAAGTCAAGCCTCTATCTTTTCGCACACACAGTGCCAATCATCTCTTTCTCGTTTCAAATTTCGCACACTTAGTGCCCCCTTTTATCTCAATTCAGCACATAGCATTTCAAATCTGATAGATACATATACATCCATTCAGTTTATATCACATAGATAAGGTTTACAACTAGTATTATATCCAAACCTACCTCGGACGTCAAAATACCTAAATGGTCGATTAATCGAGCACTTTATCTTTGCCTCGATCTCGATCCGAGCCTCTCCGCTCTTGGTCTATACACATTTAAATTCAATCCATTCAATTATCAATTCATTCATTTTAATCCAAACATACATATTTAGGGCATTTTCAAAATAGCCCTCACATTTTCACATTTCGACACTTTAGTCTCTATCTCACAAAATCATCAAATTCTCAAAATTTCATTATACTATGCTTAGGCCGAATTCTCCTTAGTCTCATAGGAGTCCACACATTTCATTTATTTCACATTTTAGTCCCTCAATTTACACTTTTCACAATTTAGCCCAAAATACTCAATTTCATCAAAAATCAAAAGACAAAACATGTTAATCCAACACCAAGTATTCATATATCACTATCATCTAGCACATAGCTCACACATTCATCAATGGCTCATCACAAAAACATCATCAATTCACAAAATTACAATATGGGCTTGATAGTTAAAGAAGCAACGATTACAAAAACATAGCAATTATCAAAAACCAAGCTCAAACATACCTTGAATTAAGCCAAATTCTAGCCGAAAATTATAGAACTTCAAACCCTTATTCTTCCTCCAACTCTCGGCAATAAGAAAGATGATACATTCATCTTCTTTTTTTTTTCATTTACTTATTAATATTTAACATTTTACCTATTTTCCCTTTTTATTAAACATATAAAAAAAAGTGCAATAAGGTTATTAAGTCATTTAAACATCCACTATCATAAAAATGAATCAATAACAACATAAGGCCTCCACCTTAAAAAGCCAACCACATTTAAGTACTCATAAATCAGCACATAGCATTTTACTCTCTATGCAATTAAGTCCTTACTCTAAATTCGACACTAAAGCAATCAAATCATCACACAGAATTTTCACACAGGCTATGTCACATATCATTCACACAGAAAATATCATTAAAATATTTTTATGACCTCGAATTTGTGGTCTCGAACCACTGCTTCGACTAGGGTCTAACCAAGGCTGCTACAACTCTCCTCCCTTAGGGATTTTCATCCCCGAAAATCTTACCAGTGTATAGTTGTGGATGTTGCTCTCTCATAACGTTCTCAGGCTCCCACGTAGCCTCTTCAATTTCGTGTTTGTGCCACAATACCTTCACTAAGGAAATTATTTTGTTTCTAAACTCTTTAGTCTCTCGTGCCAAAATTTGGATCGGTTCTTCACTTTACGACAAGTCTGACTAAATCTCAACCTCAGTAGTAGCAATCACATGAGATGGATCTGATCTGTACCGTCGAAGCATTGACACATTGATACGGGCACGCCTGGGCACCTCTGAAATTCAAAGTTCCAAGTCTTGGGAGCTTGTGTGCATCTGCATGTACTTTTAAATTGAGCGGACTATTTGGGCTCGATTTGAGCTCACTTGAGCTCGCTTGACTCTTTGAGTGATTCATTAAATTAATGCTTTAAATAAATTGAAGTAGTTTTAGTTAGTTAAAATTAGCTTAAGTTAATTAACTAAATAAATCTGGTCATTTTAATTATTAAAGATTAAATAAGTTTTATATTAATGAGTGCTATTAATATATTCATATGCCTTAAAACTCCAAATTGAATTTAATATAAGCCTTGACCAACCTTTAATTAATGTGTTCACTTAAGACATGTGTTAAATGGTGTTTTAATGTGCATGGGATTTAATGTGACGAAATTTATTACTTGTAGGTGCTTTTGGGACATGCATTTAAAGCATGGGCGGCAAGCACACTAAAGGAGCCTTGGGAGCATGCAAGGGACATGGGTGGCTGCCTTTGTGCTCCCCAACGTGCCTCTTTGTCTACTACCGTCCATTGAGGGACAACATTCAGCAAGCTGAATCTTTATTTAATGACGTCTTGATGCATGCATGGGATGACTTTTAAATGCCTTAATTTGTTGATTCCAATTCCCCAACGTCCATTGATGTGTTCATAGCATGCATTTAATTGTTTTCAATTGAATTGAAGTGATTTAATACAAATTCATCTCCTTTTTAGGTTCAAACCAAATTCTCCAAAGCATTAAAGGAGATGTTGAAATATACATGGGGCGCCATTATGAGTCATTGATGCTTGGAACATCATTTATTTGATGTTGGAGCATGAATGGACGAATTAAAGGTGATTGTTCACTTCCAAAGCTTCTTTTCGTGTTCAAAGAAAAGCACTATTAATGTGCTGCACTTTTTGGCCGAATTTAATACCTTGTTTTAGCCATTTCGGGAATACAAAGGGACAAACATTGTCTTTGCTTTCCCATGCGTGTACATCCATTTAAATGAACGTTGGTGGCCGAATTAAAGGATGGGTACAAAGCTTGGACGGCATTTAATGGCATGCTGGACAAGGGGGTGACGTTTAGACTCTTCAAGACACCTTTTCAAGAGAAGTCACATGGAGTTAATGGGCTGCTGGTTGCTTAATGCGTGAACATCATTTATGGCTATGTTGGGACATACATGGAAGCTATTTATTGAGCTGCTAGAATTTTTCAACAAGGGAACATCATTTAATGACTTGTTAATGGATGAATTTAATGTTATGTTCAAGGGATTATCAACATGCATGGACGGTCATCAATGAGTCATGGTTTCTCTCCCCATACACACATCGTGAACAGAAGGAGTTATTAAACGCCATTTCATTCTCCCATGCACCCATTTAGCTAACCACACATTGGCTGAATTTTTGCAAGCACAAGGAAGGCGAAAACGAGGAATTTTGACTACGTCGAGAAGTCAAATAGGTTTGTAAGTAAAAAAATTCAAAAAATTGTAAGTTGTAATTTTCGTTATTATATTTCAATATATTGTATGTGAAGTAAAAAAATTGAAAAAAAGAAAAAAACGAAAATTCAAAAAAAATACAAGTTAAAAAAAGTGGTAAAAAAAAGTTGTGGAAAATTGTTTGAAGTTTTTGCTTTGAACTTCATCTCTTCTGTTTTCGATCTCAAGACTTTCATTTCCACCCTCTTACTCTTCTACCCAACCCCCAAATTTTTTTTTCTTACCCTTTAGCCTACCCAATAACCAAATTTTTTTTTCTTTTGTTAAGCCTACCCGAATACCTAACATTTCCCTTGTTACCCACTTTGAAGCTGACCCTCAAGCCACGATGAGTCTTTCAAAACAAAGTACGAAATTTTGAGACGAGAGTGAGCGGTAAAAGGCACGAGTGTAATCATCAAAGAAAAAGCCATCATACGAGTTAAACACGAGTGTGAGTGATTTTCTTTGCGAGTGACTCGTGAGGTTTTTGTGGTAAGGTACTTTAATCTTTCTATTTATTTTCTTTCTTTATAACATCTTTCTTTTAGCAATAAACATGTTTCAAGAAGAACTCTCCGCCGATGACTTCCAATTTTTGGTGAACGAAATGGACCGAATGCTCGAGAAAAAGTTAAGTCCAATACAAAGGCGTTTGGACCGAGCAGAGGAAAAATTTCGACGAAAACACACTACAACGAGTCGAGAAATGGATCGGCGACCATCTCAGAGACCTACCTTCGATGATTATTCCAGAAAAGAATTCCGACATGACTCCCATTCATCATCGACTTCAAGATCAAGAGACTTCTATCAAGATTCATCTTCATCAAGAAGTTCATTTGACTATGTGAGAAAGGATTATCATCGAGATTCGTATTCGTCAAGACTCCTGAGACATCGAGAAGAAAGCTATAAGTATTCCACTACAAAAGATCGTTCTCGAAGTGGTTCAAATCGAGATTCCTATTCGACTAAGGAATCAAGGCAAAACAAAGATCGTGACATCTATGAGAACATCGCTTCGATTTTAGAATCAAATCTTTCTATTTTTAGTTCTTTTGAATCATCTTCTTGTTGTACTCAAAATGAAAAAGAAAGATCAAATGAAAAAGAGGAAAAAGAAAATAAAAGAAAAGAAAAAGAAAAAGAGATCATGAGAGTAAAAGAAATCGAGAAAAAAATTGAAAAAGAGATTGAAAAAGAAGAAAGTAAAATTGAAAAAGAAATGAGAGAAAAGAATGAACGAGAAAAGCAAGAAAAAGAGAGTGATTTTTCGACTAACTCTTCGGATATCTCGTCTTTTTCATTTCTTTGTTTCAGTTTTCGAGGAACCAAACGATGACTATCAACTTCACTATCTTCCCGACGAGCGATGTTTCCAATTGGTTGAAAAAGGTAAGATGGAATCGCCTACGCCAGAAGGTCAGGAAGGTAAGTGTTTCGAAATGTCCCCGTCTCTGCCAAATCCTTCTAAAAATTGTGATTATGTGGATGATTTCGTCATTGGCCATCCCTCGAATAATTGTGACGTTTTAAATAATGATAAGACGACTTTATTCCATAATGATCATTGTGATACGAAGTGTGAAGGTGGAGAGACACAAATCCAACAAATGCAAGACTCAAGTAAGTATGACGATGATTTTTCTCTTAATCCCAACCTGTTTGATTGTGGATTTTATGAGATTAGTTCATTTTTCAATACGAAAACTTTGAGTTTTTGCAAAATAGTTTTAAAACAAGTCAAGAGTTTTGATCGTTTGATTTTGAGTTTGCACAATTCTTATTGGTTTAACCTGTTTGATTTTTCAAAACCATTGATATATTTTGATTTAAATAATCAAACGCATGTTTTTAAACCGGGAATATGTTCTGATTTGATTTGTGGAAAACTCAAGTATCATTTAGATGGTTCTTCTTGTTTGAAAGTTTCCTATCTTCTTGATATAAGGTTCCTGAATGAGGTAACGAATGTTGTCAACTTTGTTTTCCATCTTTATTCGTTCCTTAAACAATTCTTATGGTTGTTCACCTACCATTTGAAAATGGTTGAATCGAACGCGAAGCTTCGACTACACTACATGCCTACGGAGAGAAGGTTTGTAATGTTCGAGAAAGGTAAGAATGATCTTGTCTATCTGCATAAAGGTGAGTCTTCCAAATCGTTGATACATTTTTGCTTCTCACATGTAGATCATTACATGCTTAATCGATCTATTTTGCCTATTTATGATCTATCTGTTTTGTTTATTGACTAAAAGATTCTTGTGTTTGATAATTGTTATAATTCATGTGCAAGTGACTTCAGATATCCCTCAATGCAAGATTTGGTTGTTTCATGTCGAGTATCAAATGCACTTTTTCATCTATTTGCTTGTAATGACCATATATATCATTTAATGTGTTACTTGCTTGATAATGTTGTTTTGAGGAATCTGTTTAAATCATATGCATGTTTTGAAGTCTATTTGTTTAAGTCTCAAACATTTGATAAGGCTTTGTTCATTTTATATGATAAAATGTTTATGCCCGTTTGCATGCCATTTATTTGTTTTGTTTTGCTTATATTTGGCTTGCAAGAATGTTTGCTAACTTATGGTTATCTTTTTCAGGTAACGCCATTATCATCCATCCCGTTTGATCGAGGAAAATTGAACAAGGAGAATTTCGTTCAGAAAATCAATAGGTCGATTCGAGGACGAATCGTCTTGAAGAGGGGAGGGATGATACGGGCACGCCCGGGGCACCTACGAAATTCAAAGTTCCAAGTGCCGGGGAGCTTGTGTGCATCTGCATGTACTTTTAAATTGAGCGAGACTATTTGGGCTCGATTTGAGCTCACTTGAGCTCGCTTGACTCTTTGAGTGATTCGTTAAATTAATGCTTTAAATAAATTGAAGTAGTTTTAGTTAGTTAAAATTAACTTAAGTTAATTAACTAAATAAATCTGGTCATTTTAATTATTAAAGATTAAATAAGTTTTATATTAATGAGTGCTATTAATATATTCATATGCCTTAAAACTCCAGCTGAATTTAATATAAGCCTTGACCAACCTTTAATTAATGTGTTCAGCTTAAGACATGTGTTAAATGGTGTTTTAATGTGCATGGGATTTAATGTGACGAAATTTATTACTTGTAGGTGCTTTTGGGACATGCATTTAAAGCATGGGCGGCAAGCACACTAAAGGAGCCTTGGGAGCATGCAAGGGACATGGGTGGCTGCCTTTTGTGCTCCCCAACGTGCCTCTTTGTCTACTACCGTCCATTGAGGGGACAACATTCAGCAAGCTGAATCTTTATTTAATGACGTGCTGGTGCATGCATGGGACAGCTTTTAAATGCCTTAATTTGTTGATTCCAATTCCCCAACGTCCATTGATGTGTTCATAGCATGCATTTAATTGTTTTCAGCTGAATTGAAGTGATTTAATACAAATTCATCTCCTTTTTAGGTTCAGCCGAAATTCTCCAAAGCATTAAAGGAGATGTTGGAAATATACATGGGACGCCATTATGAGCTGCTGATGCTTGGAACATCATTTATTTGATGTTGGAGCATGAATGGACGAATTAAAGGCTGATTGTTCAGCTTCCAAAGCTTCTTTTCGTGTTCAGCAAAAGCACTATTAATGTGCTGCACTTTTTGGCCGAATTTAATACCTTGTTTTAGCCATTTCGGGAATACAAAGGGACAAACATTGTCTTTGCTTTCCCATGCGTGTACATCCATTTAAATGAACGTTGGTGGCCGAATTAAAGGATGGGTACAAAGCTTGGACGGCATTTAATGGCATGCTAGACAAGGGGGTGACGTTTAGACTCTTCAAGACACCTTTTCAAGAGAAGTCACATGGAGTTAATGGGCTGCTGGTTGCTTAATGCGTGAACATCATTTATGGCTATGTTGGGACATACATGGAAGCTATTTATTGAGCTGCTGGAATTTTTCAACAAGGGAACATCATTTAATGACTTGTTAATGGATGAATTTAATGTTATGTTCAAGGGATTATCAACATGCATGGACGGTCATCAATGAGTCATTGGTTTCTCTCCCCATACACACATCGTGAACAAAGAAGGAGTTATTATGCTGCCATTTCATTCTCCCATGCACCCATTTAGCTAACCACACATTGGTAGAATTTTGCAAGCACAAGGAAGGCTATATTCATCCAAATTTGACAAGTGCATCCACCTATCTTGAAGGTGACTCTTTGCCTTCACATGCAAATTAATTTAGCCAAGTACCAAGGGCCATGTTCGGCCAACTTAGCTAAGCAAGCCAAAAGACTTTTTCTAGATTTCTCTAGCATTTTCTAGTATAATTCTAGCTTAGTCATTAAGGTATTTAGATGACCATTCGGTTAGCTATTAGTTGGCTATAAATACTATGTTATTTCTCATTTGTAGGAGGTTAATCTTGAATTAAAATATATGAACTTTGGTTCTTTGAGTGAGTTATCTCCTCTCTATCTTTCGTACGAGTTTCGATTCTGACTTATCAAGCTTGCTTGTGGCGTCAATCGTTCTCTTCCATAACCTTATACCAACGGTTCTTATCTATCTAGATAACGGGTCGTGGTCCATATTGATTTCCATATTTCCACCTTGAACTTTATAGAAACCGGGGTAACACTTACTAGTGTTAAATCATTTCTTTGTTCAAGTTCGTTAATCCATTTCCAACAAAATATCACCTATCTTTTATCCATATTCCTTCTCTAAACTGTTCCCATCATTTCTCAAACCTCCATTCCTAACTTAATTCATTTCTTAAAACAAATTCATTTAAAAGCTTCCGCAGTGCTTCCATATTTTCTCATTATTACCCGAAGGCTTAGAAATCATCCTCGTAGACGATTGGGCAACTAGCATACATTTCGACTCTCCCCGAGGCAGACTGTATCACACATGAAACACATTATGGATCTTTTCTAATTCAGATGGCAATCTCAATCTATAAGCAACCGGTCCAACTCGTTCAACGATCTCATACGGTCCAATGAACCTCGGACTCGACTTACCCTTTCTTCCAAATCAAAGTATCTTCTTCCACGGAGATACTATCAAAAACACTTTATCCCTAACCTCAAATTCAATATCCTTTCGTTTCAAATCTGCATAAGACTTCTGACGATCTGAGGTTGCTTTCAAACTGTCACAAATTACTTTCACTTTCTGCTCAGTCTTTTTTATAAGATCAACCCCGTGAATCTTATTCTCACTCAGCTCGGTCCAATACAATGGAGTTCAACACTTTTGACCGTAAAGAGCCTCATATGGTGCCATTTTAATGCTAGATTGAAAATTGTTGTTATACGCAAACTCAATCAACGATAAATGCCTTTCCCTCGTGCTTTCAAATTCAAGTATGCAACATCTCAGCATGTCTTCAAGAATCTAAATGATTCGCTCGTATTGACCATCTGTTTGCGAATGAAAAGTAGTATTGAAATGCAATTTTGTGCCTAAAGCATCTTGTAATTTCTTCCAAAATCGTGAGGTAAATCTCGGATCTCTATCAGACACAATAGATAATGGTACTCCGTATAATCTCACAATCTCATTGATATACAGTTCAGCCAACTTATCTAAAGAATAATCGGTTCTCACCGTAATGAAATGAGCTGATTTCGTCAATCTATCAACTATCACCCAGATCGCATCTTTCTTGCTCGGAGATAAGGGTAAACCCGACACAATGTCCATCGTGATCCTCTCCCATTTCCACTTAGGAATCATAATCGGTTGCAATAAACCGGACGAAACTTGATGTTCAGCCTTAACTTGCTGACAAACTAAACATTTCGACACAAAGTCAAAAATATCTCTCTTCATACCATGCCACCAATAGAATTGTTTCAAATCATTATACATTTTCGTACTCCCCAGATGTACAGTCAAATGACCATTGTGAGCTTCAGTCAAAATCATTTGAATCAACTCTGAATTTCTCAAAATGCAAATCCGATCTCTAAATCTCAAATAATCATTACTATCAACTCAAAATTCTGATTCCACATTTGAATTACATTGAACTCTTTTTGCTAACAACACATTATCAATCTTCTTAGTCTCATATATCCGCTGTATAAACAACGGTTTTACTTTCAATTCAACTACAACTGCGTCATCATCACACAGATCCATCTGATTACTCATAGCTCGTAAGGTATATAATGATTTTTGACTCAAAGCATTAGCCACAAAATTAGCTTTACCTGGGTGGTAATCTATCACAAGTTCATAGTCTTTCAATAATTCTAACCATCTTCTCTGTCGCAAGTTCAAATCTTTCTGAGTCATCAAATACTTTAAACCCTTATGATCAGTATAAATATGACATTTTTCACCGAATAAATAGTGATGCCAAATCTTCAATGCAAATACAATCGCAACCAATTCAAGATCATGCATTGGATAATTCTTTTCATGCGATTTTAACTGTCTCGAAGCATAAGCGATGACTTTTCCTTCTTGCATCAGCACACAGCCCAAACCATTCAATGATGCATCACTATAAACTATAAACTCTTTACCTGATTCAGGTTGAATCAACACTGGTGCTTCTGTTAACAACACCTTCAACTGTTCAAAACTTGTTGACACTTTTCTGACCACTCGGATCTAGCATCCTTCTGTAACAACTTTGTCAAAGGAGTCGCAATCATTGAGAAGCCTTTCGCAAATCGTCTATAATATCCCGCTAGTCCCAGAAAACTACAGATTTCAAACATATTTCTCGAGGCTTACATTCCAAAATAGCAGAAATTTTATGCGGATCGACTGTATCCCAGCAGCGAATACAATATGCCGTAGAAAACTAACCTTAGGTAACCAAAATTCACACTTACTAAACTTTGCATACAACTGTTTCTCACACAGAGTTTGTAGCACGATTGTCACATGCTCGGTATGTTGCGTCTCATCACTCAAATAAATCAAAATATCATCAATGAACACCACCACAAAGCGATCCAAATACGATCTGAATATTCGATTCATCAAATCCATAAACACTGCAGGGGCATTTGTTAGTCCAAAAGGCATCACTAAGAATTCATAATGTCCATACCTCATTCTGAATGCAATTTTTGGCACATCGGATTCTTTAACTCTCAACTGATAGTAGCCCGATCTCAAATCTATCTTAGAAAATATTGTAGCTCCTCTCAGCTGATCAAATAAATCATCGATCCGAGGTAACGTATATTTGTTCTTTATCGTCACTTTGTTCAATTGTTGATAATCAATACACATTCTCATAGTTCCATCTTTCTTTTTCACAAATAATACAGGAGCTCCCCAAGGTGAAAAACTAAGTCGTACAAATCCTCTGTCGGTCAATTCTTGCATCTGAGATTTCAACTCTTTCAATTTTTGTTGGTGCCATTCTGTATGGAGCTATCAAAATAGTAGTTCCCGGCACTAACTCAATACCAAATTCAACTTCTCTAATCAGAGGTAACCCCGGTAACTCTTCTGGAAACACATCTGAAACTCACATATCACATGCACATATCCAACTTTCCTTTCTGACACTTTTGTATCAATCACGTACGCCAAATAAGCTTCACAGTCAATTCTCACATAGTTCATAGCTTTCATCACAGATACAACAGCTGGAAATCCTTTCATATCACTAGACTCAATTCGAACTATCTCACCATTCTGAATCTTCAATTCAGCATTATTTCTCCTACAATTCACAATGGCATTATGCAAAGTAAGCCAGTCCATTCCCAGAATTATGTCAAATTTATCAAATGGTAACAACATTAAATTGACCGGGAAACATAAATCACGAAACATCAATGGGTAATTTTTGCACACCTTATCCACCAAAACACACTTGCCTAAGGGGTTCGATACTCTAATCACAAATTCAGTAGACTCAACAGGTAGAGTCTTATTCGATACTAAATTTATACACACATAAGAATGAGTCGATCCTGGATCTATTAATGCAATGACATCAGTATCAAATAAAGTGAAAGTACCGATGATGACATCTAGAGATGATGCTTCCTCTCGTGCACATATAGCATAGGCTCAGGCAGGTGCTCTTGCTTCTGACCTTACAGTTGTATCAATCATTCCTCTCTGGCTTTCATTCACATTTCTGATACTTCTGGGTGGTCTACTTCTAGCCGTCACATTACTTGGTCTTTCATTCTGAACATTTTCTTCTTCAACTATCTTTGGGCATTCTCAAATGAAATGATCTCGAGATCCACACTTATAGCATGTTCTATTGTTATACTTGCCCCAGCACTCTCCCACATGTCGTCTCCCATATTGTCTATATTCGGGCTTGTTACTCTTAACACTTCCAACACTTGTTTCATTCGGAGCTTGAATTCGTAAACCAGTACTCTGTCTCGAACGATCTCTATTTGGATGTCCAAACGAGGCATTCGAACGATTGCTTGCATCTTTATATCTCTTTGCTGAAGATTGAGAGAACTTATTCATCAATCTCTTTCTTTCATCATGAGCCTCAGAATCAGCTTTCTTCTTTTCTTTATCGAGCTCTTCAGCTTTGCATGCTCTTTCAACTAATACAAAAAATTCATTTATATCTAGTATTCCAACCAACAACTTAACGTCTTCATTCAATCCTTGTATAAAATGTTTACACATAGTAGCTTCTGTAGAAACACACTCTCTAGCATATTGACTCAATCATACAAATTCTCGCTCGTACTCAGTAATAGACAAACGTCCCTGTTTCATCTTTAAAAACTCTTTATGTTTCTGATCAATGAAGTGCTGACTGATATACTTCTTTCTAAACTCGACTTGAAAGAAATCCCAAGTTATTCTCTCTCTCTGAACTACAGATATCAACATTTTCCACCAATTGTAAGTCGTCTCTCAACAAGGAAATTGCACACTTAATGCACCCTTCAGGGTTCAGCGACATCTCATCAAATACTCTGATTGTATTTTCAAGCCAAAGCTCGGCTCGCTCAGCATCGTCATCAGCTGTGGCCCTAAACTCTTCAGCCCCATACTTGCGAATCTTATCCACAGGAGGTTTATTCAATCTTTTCGGATCTACAACTTGTGGCACAATAGGTACTTGTGGGGGCGGAGGTTGTGGGGCAGTTGGTTTGTTCTAACAAATTCTGAAAACCATTCACTCATCATACGGAAGAAGGCTTGCTTAGCCTCACCTTCCTCACCACTATCATTTGGACTTGATGTGGTCGGCGCTGTCCCTTAAGCGGGAGGAGGCGCATTACTCTCTACATCGTCAGTAACTGCTCGATCGGGATCCATTACTACATTAAAACACATTTCAACTGTCAAATTTCGTCACACTATTGCAATTTTACAATATGGCATGTATAGCTAGACTCACACACGCTACGTTAGTCTGAGAATCGACTAAATCGTGGCTCTGATACCAATAAAATTATAACATCCCTAACTCGAGACCGTCACCAAAATAGGGTTTAGAGGCATTATCGAACAATAGGATCACATCACATCACATTCACATACAATCATAGTGTCCCTTAAACGAGTCATCAAGACCCTAAGCATGCTTATAAACTTAGTCGGGACTAAACCAAAACATATATAAAATTTTCATGAAAATTTGAAACCATTCTAAAATACAGGGGAGACACGCCCGTGGGGTAGGCCGTGCCTCTCCCACGGTTACATGACACACCCATGTGACCTCCCCGTGGTTACATACTACCAAAACCAACACGGCTGACAAGCACGCCTAAAGTCGTTCCCTATAAGCCCATATACTGCCATTTCTCGCACGACCTGTAGGCACACCTGTGCCATGGCCGTGTGTAGTTTAAGCCACATTCTGCTAATTTACCCACAGTCTTAGACAAGCCCGTGTGCCCCAACCGTGCGACATTATAGGCCATTTTTGCAAGGCCAACATGCCACCCACTTAGGGTCAAACCTACAAGCCAATCAACCAAACATCGCATGCACATATTGCCATCTAAAAGCATACCAATTTAGCAATTTAAAACATGCAATCAATACCAAATCTAATCATACCCAATTCAATACCAATACTTATTCTATCACAAGCATAATTCATTCCCAAATCTCATTACCCCTACTAGCATTTATCAACACAAAGTTACCACTCAATAGCAAATTTATTAATCTACAAATCATGCCAAAAGATGCATCATATATATACCATATTCATTCATGCCAAACCTATCACATCTCTAGCCACATCTCAAGGCTACTTACAAATCTCAAAATTGATTCAATTAACTAGCCTATACATGTCATATTCTAGCTATTACATATTTCCAAAAGTACCAAAATAGAATGCCGATAGTGTGATTGAGAAGCTGACGATCCCAGATCCAAGCTAGCTTTACTAACACTGTAAGGCAGAGAAACAAATCACACAGTAAGCTTTCAAAAGCTTAGTAAGTTCATAATATAATACATATTACCGATACTACAACATCAATATGTATATATATATGTACCATCACATAGATAAAGGCACAACTAGGCACATTATCAATTTCAACCACATACTCAATTATCTATTCATTCAACTCTTAAATCTATCATCAATCACATAGGTTCAAACGTACCATGATCAACACATAGTTAGTTACCATTTATGCTACTCAATTGTTTGATATTACCTCTCGTTCAACCTTTGCTATTCCATTGGTTTATTTGCACACTTAGTGCCAATTTCATAACTGAAACATAATCATCACCGCACACTTAGTGCCAATACATTAAACCGAACTTATATCGGTATCGCACACACAGTGCTAAGTCGATAAGTTGAAGCTTCTATCTTTTCACACACACAGTGCCAATCATCTCTTTCTCGTTTCAAATTTCGCACACTTAGTGCCCCCTTTTATCTCAATTCATCACATAGCATTTCAAATCTGATAGATACATATACATCCATTCAGTTTATATCATATAGATAAGGTTTACAACTAGTATTATATCCGAACTTACCTCGGATGTCAAAATACCGAAATGGTCTATTAATCGAGCACTTTATCTTTGCCTCGATCTCGATCCGAACCTCTTCATTCTCGGTCTATACACATTTAAATTCAATCCATTCAATCATCAATTCATTCATTTTAATTCAAACATACATATTTAGGGTTGCAAAATAGCCCTCACATTTTCACATTTTGACACTTTAGTCCCTATCCCACAAAATCGTCAAATACTCAAAATTTCATTAGACTATGCTTAGGCTGAACTCCTTAGTCTCATAGGAGTCCACACATTTCATTTATTTCATATTTTAGTCCCTCAATTTATGCTTTTCATAATTTAGCCCAAAATACTCAATTTCATCAAAAATCGAAAGATAAAACATGTTAATCCAACACCAAGTATTCATATATCATTATCATCTAGCACATAGCTCACACATTCATCAATGGCTCATCACAAAAACATCATCAATTCACAAAATTACAACATGGGCTTGATAGTAGAAGAAGCAACGATTATAAAATCGTAGAAATTATCAAAAATCGAGCTCAAACATGCATTGAATTAAGCCAAATTCTAGCCAAAATTACAAAACTTCAAACCCTTATTCTTCATCCAACTTTCGGCAATAAGAAAGATGATACATTCATCTTTTTCTTTCATTTACTTATTAATATTTAACATTTTACCTATTTTCCCTTTTTATTAAACATATAAAACAAAAGTGTAATAAGGTTATAGTGTCATTTAAACATCCACTATCATAAAAATGGATCAATAACAACATAAGGCATCCACCTTAAAAAGCCAACCACATTTAAGTACTCATAAATCAACACACAACATTTTACTCTCTATGCAATTAAGTCCTTACTTTAAATTCGACACTAAAACGATCAACTCATCACACAGAATTTTCATATAGGCTATGTTACATATCGTTCATGCAAAAAATATCATTAAAATATTTTTTTGACCTCGGGTTTGTGGTCTCGAACCACTATTCTGACTAGGGTCAAACCTAGGTTGTTACATCCTCTGAATCATCTCTTCACATCGCTTCGAGATAAGGTATGCGAGGTTGGTACTCTTTGATTACCGGTTTTGGCTTTTCTTGTGTTACCTCTACCTTAACTTTGTCTACCTTGTTTTCTTGTATTGGATTGGGTTCATCTAACCCCTTACTGTCATGAGCTGAGATGGCTTGAATTTGCTCATTTTGGTTAATTTTGGTGTTACTTGGTAGACATCCTTGCGGTCGTTCTGACATTATCTTTGCGAGTCGTTTGATTGCATTAGTGGCTTCCTTGACTGACTTAGTAAGTTCCCCAACTCGGTTCTTGTTGCTTTAAATTGTTTTCTCAGTTTCTTGAAAATGATTTTCTGTGTTTGCCATGGATTTTATCAGCATCTCTTCGAGGTTTGGCTTCTTCTCTTGTAGATATGGTTGATTTTAGAAATTTTGAGGAGGTTGTTGTCATTGATTTCCTTGGCCTCCCCATGAAAAATTTGGGTGGTTCCTCCAACCTGGATTGTAGTTATTACTATAAGGATTATTATTGGATCTAAAATTATTACCTATGTAGTTCATCTGTTCAGTCTCTGCGTCTGGTTGGTAGGGTGGGTTCTCAGGATTCGCCACAGTTCCACTTGTGTTGCACTGCATGACTAAATGTACCTGTGAAGAACACAAACTATCAAGCTTTTTATTCAACATCTCTACCTGTGCTCATAGCATGTTCACTACATCAAGATTGTAAACTCTGGTTGATTTTGTCAGTTTTGTCCTTGTAACTTGCCACTAATAGTTATTCATTGACATCTCTTCAATGAACTCGTAGGCTGCTTTAGGAGTTCTGTTGTTCAGGGTTCCACCGGCAGCTGAATTGATTAGTTGCCTCATTGAGGGGTTTACACCATTATAGAAAGTTTGGACTTGTAGCCACAAGGGTAGACCATAGTGTGGACACCTTTTCAAGAGATCCTTGTATCTCTCCCATGCGTCGTATAATATCTCTAAATCCATCTGCACAAAAGAAGAGATATCATTCCATAATTTGGCCATTTTGGCCGGTGGGAAATATTTTGATAAAAAAATTTTGGTCATTTGGTCCCATGTAGTGATTGATCCTCATGGTAACGAGTATAACCAATGTTTGGCTTTATTCCTTAATGAAAAGGGAAATAACCGAAGATGAATGGCATCATCAGAAATGCAATTTATTTTGAAAGTATCACATAACTCTAAAAAAATTAGCTATATGAGTATTCGGGTCTTCGTCCTACAAACCATCAAATTGAACAAATTGTTGAATCATTTGTATTGTGTTAGGCTTTAATTCATAATTATTAGCAACTATAGCAGGCTTCACATTACTAGATTTCGCTCCTGTTAAATGAGGTTTAACATAATCATACATAGTACGCAGAGCATTGTTTTCTACCACATCTCATGGTGATTATTCTCGTTCATCCCTTCAGTAGGATTCGATCTGCCTTATTGCTCTTCTTCTGTGTAGTTTAGGGCTCGCCTAATTTCCATGCAATTCCTACGAGCGGTAGCTTTAATATCACTATCGTATACTAGATGTCCTATTGGGTTCCTTCTAGTCATAAACTAGAGGTACCTGCTAGGAAAAGAAGGAAAAAAATAATAAAATAAATTACAAAAAAATAAAAATAATGGCTAAAGTAATAAAAATAGACTTTTCTTAATATTTTAGTTCCCCGGCAATGGCACCAAAAACTTGATTGTTGTTTTGTCGAGTTTTAAAATTTATAAAGAGAATGATCGAACCTGGAAACTAACTCTGACAATGACTTTAAGGCAAGTGTACCTATCGAATAGTAGTATAGCTTAGGCAAGACTGGATTGTTGAACCCAAAGGAACTAATAGTACTAATACTAACTTTCTTTTTATTATTTAGCCTAAAATAAGAGAAGTTACTTTAATCTAAATTTACGACTACTAAACTAAAGACGCAAAGACAGAAAGAATGAATTGGAGAAAAACTTCAAGGGAAACTCAATTGATCACGACGATACCCTCAGGAAGAATCCACCTAGACTTCACTTGTTATTTAACACTGAACCATACGATTTATTCACTTAGTTTGATCCATAAGACTCCCTAACATATATTAAGCCCTCTCTCGAGGCGAATAATATTTAACCCTAGGTTAATTAGTGGAACTCTCGTTCTCTTTTAATAACCCCCTAGAATAGCAGTTAATCGATCTATGGATTCCTATATAAGGTTTCAACCTAATCCGGTAAAAATCTCGTCACCCTATCTCTAGGAGTGCGATCAACTCTTCTTAATTACGCTAGATCTACTCTTAAGCAGGGTTTATTCCTCCTTCACCTAAGCACATCAGATTTGGATTAAGCATGCATAATTAAGAACAAACTAAGTATTTATCATATAATTCAGAAATTAATAACAAGATTCATCTAGGTTTCATCCCCTTCAGGTATCTGAAGGGTTTAGTTCATAATGAATAAAGAAAACATCTCAAGAGAAAAGATAAAACAAAACATAAGAAATCCCTAAAACCCCCTGAAGAAATTGAAGAAGAAATTCTCTATCTTGGGTAGAATTCTGGCTCCTTGAGATGGATCACTGTCTATTTTCAAGTAATTCCCACAAATCTGGCCTTTTGGCTAGACTCCTTGGCCTAGCTAACCACCCTCGACAAAAGCCCTGGCAGAAGACTTCTGTCAAACTCCGAACGTCCCCTTCAGGTTGTCCTCTAGGGTCGTTATATAGGCTTTGAGATGCCTTACTTGACCTCTAAGTATCCTAATTCAAGTATAATTCCTACCCGGGTGTTTGAATAGGCTTTGGAATGTGTTTTTTTTGCCTTCACGTATCCAAATCTGAGTGAAATTCCTCTTTTCCATGGTAGGAGCACGGCTATGGTACACGCCCGTGTAAATCATTTCCAGGCCGTGTCTCGATTCTGTCGATTGGGGCACGAGTGTAAATTGTGGCATGGTTGTGTCTTAGTTAATTCTCGAGGCACGGTCATGTGGCTTGAAGTCTAGGCCGTGTCAATTTTCTCTTTGGCCCAAATTGGCTCATTTTAAGCCCGTTTATTATTCTTTTCATCCTTGGGTGCTTTGCTAAGTATAAACATGAAAAGAAAGGATTAAAAGCACCTTTTTACATAAATCAAGGGCTAAATTATCAAAAAGCATACTAAATATGAGCCTAAAATATGTTACTTTTATGGTTTATTATCTGGTAACGCCTTTTAACCCTATACTAGAAACAGTTACGAGTTAGGGGTGTTACATTTGGTTGGTATCAGAGCTACAGTTTAGTCGATTCTCAGACTAACGTAACGTGTGCTAGTCTAACTATACATACCATATATATGAAATGTGATAGTGTGATGAATCCTGACGTATAAAATGTGTTTATTGTATAGTAATGGATCCCAAAGAGCCATAGTTGACGACGTTGAAAGTAATGTGCCTACTCCCGCTCAAGGGATAGCGCCATCTGATTCGAGATCGGCTACTAGCGGTCAAGAGGGAGAAGCTAAACAAGCTTTATTCCAAATGATGAGTGAGCGATCCACTCAATATATAAGAGATAATCTGGCTATTTAACAACCTCCGCCCCCGACTAATCCCCCTCAGACTTCAGTTGTGCCTCCGGTCATGAATCTAAATTTGTGGAACAAGCCTCTAGTGGATAAAATTCATAAGTATGGGGCCGAATAGTTCAGGGCCACTTGTGATGATGATGCTAAGAAAGCTGAGTTTTGGCTAGAAAACACGATCCGGGTATTTGATGAAATGACATTGACTCCTGAAGAATGCATAAAATGTGTTATTTCTTTACTACGAGATGCAACTTATCAGTGGTGGAAGACTCTGATTTCTGTTGTTCCAAAGGAACGAGTTACGTGGGATTTCTTTCAGTCTGAATTTCAAAAGAAATATATTAGTCAGAGATTTATTGATCAGAAACGAAAAAATTTTTGGAATTAAAGCAGGGTTGTATGTCTGTCACTGAATATGAAAGAGAGTTCGTAAGATTAAGTCAGTATGCTCGAAAATGTGTATCGACCGAGACAATAATATGAAAAGATTTAAAGATGGTCTGAATGAGAATATTAAACTATTAGTTGGAATACTTGAGATAAAAAAGTTCATAGTACTGGTTGAACGAGCTTGCAAAGCTGAAGCACTTGAGAAAGAGAAAAGAAAAGCTTTAAAAATAGAGATGTGAGAAAGAGATTTCTGAGTAAAACATTTCAGTCTACTTCAAAGAAATATAGAGATGAACAAAGCTGATCGAACACTAATGTGGGACATTTGAACAGAGATCGAGCTAAATCACAGTCAAATTTCAAAGCTCCTGCTACTGCAATGGCCAGTGTTGTAAATGTCTGATCTGAGTGACCTGAATGTAAGTATTGTGGTAAAAGGCATCCTGGAAGTTTTAGATTGAATGATCGAGCCTCTTTCAGATGCGGATCGTTAAATCATTTTATTCGAGATTGCCCAGAGTCTGTTGAGTAAGAGATTGTTCAGAATTTCAGATCTGATAATGTTTCGGTAAGAGTTAGACCTTCTCCAAATGCAAGAAATGTTAGTGGTAGTCAGAGAACTATGAAAGACACTATTGCAAAATATGAAGCCAGAGCACTTGCTAGAGCATATGCCATCCGAGCTCAAGAAGAAGTTTCATCTCTGGATGTTAAAATGAGTACATTTACTCTTTATGATACTTATGTGATTCCATTGATAGACCCAGGTTCTACTCATTCGTATACATGCATAAACTTAGTATATAGTAAGACTTTACTTGTAGAGTCTACTGAATTCGATATTAAAGTATCAAAACCCTTAGGTAAAAGTGTTTTGGTTGATAAAGTATGTAAGAACTGTGTGTTGATGTTTCGAGATATCTATTTTTCGACTGATCTAATGTTATTACCATTTAATGAGTTCGATATAATTTTGGGTATGGGCTGGTTGACATTGCATGATGCTGTTGTGAATTGCAAAAGAAATACTATTGATTTGAGATGTCAGAATGGTGAAATAGTTTAGATTGAATCTAATGATTTGACTAGGTTACCTACTGTGATATATGTGTTGAAAGCTCAGAATTATTTGAAGAAGGGTTATGAAGCTTATTTTGCTTATGTGATTGACTCAAAAGTGACAGAAAAGAAAGTTGATTTAGTGCCAATTGTCTGTGAATTCCCTGATGTATTTCCTGAAGAGTTGTTAGGATTACCTCTGATACGTTAAGTTGAATTTGGTATTGATTTGTTTCCGGGAACAACTCCTATTTTGATAGCTCCGTATAGAATGGCGCCAACAGAGTTGAAAGAGTTGAAGTCTTAGTTGCAAGAGTTGAAGGATAGAGGATTTGCAAGACCAAGTTTCTCACCGTGGGGTGCTCCTGTTCTGTTTGTGAAAAAAAAAGATGGCACGATGAGAATTTGCATTGATTATCGTCAGTTGAACAAGGTGATTATAAAAAAGAAGTATCCTCTGCCTAGAATTAATGATTTATTTTATCAACTTAAAGGAGCCACTGTGTTTTCAAAGATAGATCTGAGATCAGGATACTATCAGTTGCGGGTAAAATATTCAGATATTCTAAAACCGCTTTCAGAACAAGGTACGTGCATTATGAATTTTTAGTTATGCCTTTCGGACTAACAAATGCTCCTGCTATTTTTATGGATCTGATGAACAGAATATTCAGACCGTACTTAGATCAATTTGTTGTAGTGTTCATTGACGACATCTTGATTTATTCACGTAATGAGATTGAGCATGCTGAGCATTTGAGAATTGTGTTGCAAACTCTACAAGATAAGCAATTGTATGCAAAGTTCAGTAAATTTGAATTCTGGTTGCGAGAAGTTGGTTTTCTAGGACATATTGTATCAACCTATGGAATACGAGTTGAACCGAGTAAGATTTCTGCTATTCTGGAATGGAAACCTCCGAAGAATGTATCTAAAGTTTGTAGTTTTCTGGGATTAGCTGGTTATTATCGTCAGTTTATAAAAGGATTCTCAATGATAGCGACTTCATTGACTAGATTACTCCAGAAAGATGTGAGATTTGAATGGTCCGACAAATGTCAGAAAAGCTTTGATCAGTTGAAAACTCTGTTGACTGAAGCTCCAATTTTGATACAACCAGAATCGAGTAAAGAATTTGTGATTTACAGTGATGCTTCATTAAATGGTCTGGGATGTGTTTTGATGTAGGAAGGCAAAGCTATAGCTTATGCCTCTAGACAATTGAAACTGCACGAAAAGAACTATCCAATACACGATCTTGAATTAACTGCAATTGTTTTTACATTAAAGATTTGGCGTCATTATCTTTTCGGTGAGAAGTGCTACATGTTTTCAGATCATAAAAGTTTGAATTACCTAATGACTTAGAAAGATTTGAATCTGCGACAGAGAAGATGGTTAGAGCTGTTGAAAGATTACGTGCTTGTGATAGATTATCATCTGGGTAAGGCAATTGTTGTTGCTGATGCATTGAGTCAGAAATCATTGTTTGCGTTGTGTGCTATGAATGCTCATTTGGACTTGTCTGATGATAGTTAAGTTTTAGCTGTAAGTGAAACTGTTATTTTTACAATAAATATGTGATGCTCAGAAAGTCAATAATGAAATGATAGCGAAACAAGCTCAATGTGATTTGAATTCCTATTTCGAATTTAGAATTGATGATAATGACTGTTTGAGATTTTGAGATAGGATCTATGTTCCGAGAAATCTAGAGTTATTATAGTTAATTTTGAATGAAGCCCATAATAGTCGCTTATCTGTTCATCCGAGTAGTACAAAGATGTACCATGATTTGAAGCAACATTATTGGTGGTCTGGTATGAAACGAGACATTTCTGACTTTGTTTTGAAATGTTTAGTCTGTCAAAAAAGTAAAAGCTGAACACCAGGTTCCATCTAGTTTACTACAACCGATTCTGATTCCCTAGTTGAAATGGGATAGAGTAACGATGGACTTTGTTTCTAGATTGTCGTTGACTCCGAGAAAGAAAGATGCAATTTGGGTTGTGGTCGACAGATTGACGAAATCAAAACATTTTATTCTGATACGATCTGATTACTCACTTGATAAATTAACTGAGCTTTATATTTCCAATATAGTGAGATTGCACGGGGTGCCACTATCCATTATGTCTGATAGAGATCGGAGATTTACTTCACGATTCTGAAAGAAACTACAGAAAGCTTTAGGTACTAAATTACATTTTAGTACAGCTTTTCTCCCAAAGACGGATGGTCAATCTGAGCTGATCATTCAGATACTCAAGGATATATTGAGATGTTGCATACTTGAATTTGATGGTACATAGGAGCAATATTTACCATTGATTGAGTTTGCATATAATAACAGTTTTCAGCCAAGCATTAAAATGACACCTTATGAAACTTTGTATGGACGCAAATGTAGAACACCTCTGTATTGGACTGAGCTCAGTGACAATAAGATACATGGGGTCGAGTTGATAAAAGATACAAAATAGAAAGTGAAAGTAATCTGTGGTAGTCTAAAAACAACGTCTGATCGTCAAAAGTCCTATGCAGACTTGAAAAGAAAAGGTATTGAATTCGAAATCGATGATAAAGTATTTTTGAAAATATCTCTATGGAAGAAAGTACTCCGATTTGGACGTAAAGGAAAATAGAATCTGAGGTTCATCGGACCGTATGAAATCATTGAGCGTATCGGACCTGTAGCTTACAGACTGTTATTACCACTAGAGTTGGAAAAGATTCACAATGTATTCCATGTTTTGATGCTCCATAAATACCGATCTAATCCATCACATGTGATTTCTCTATCTGAGATTGAAATCTGATCCGATATGACTTATGAAGAGGAATCGATCCGTATCTTAGCTCGTAAAGTGTAAGAATTACGAAATAAGAAAATTTCATTAGTTAAAGTACTATGGCATTGACACGGATTTGAAGAGGCTACGTGGGAACCTGAAGATTCTATGAGACAGCAATATCCGAACTTATTCAACAGTAAGATTTTTGGGGATGAAAATTCGTAAGGGGAAGAGAATTGTAATAGTCCGGTTTAGACCTAGTTGAAATAGTGTTTTCGGACCACAAATATGAGTCATGAAAATATTTTAATATTATTTTTGGTGTCTGCTGTATATTATTTAGCATGTGTGAAAGTTTCGTAAATTAATTTGCCTATTTTTGTGCTTAAATTGATAAAAAGGACTAAATCACATAAAAGGTAAAAGTGGCCTTTTAATTGAATAAGTGCCGAATTGATAATGTTCTTATTATGTGAAGTCCTTAAAGTGGAAATATGTGATAAATATGATAGTGGATGGCCAATGGACGGTTTTGGACATGGTTTATATGTTTTTCTTATTTAATTATAAAGGTTAAATAAGTAAATAGTAAATAAGTAATATTAAATAAAAGAAAAAGTTAAATTATGTCCTTATTCATCATCCACCATTGATTCTTGAAAGAAAAAGAAATAGTTTGAAGCTTTCAAACATTCAGCTCTTGCTCTAGTAAATTAAGGTATGAGTTTTGTTCGGTTTTTGATAATTTCTACGTTTTTGTAATCGTTGCTTCATGTTCTTCGAAACCCATGTCTTAATTTTGTGAATTGATGAATATTTTGAAATGTGCCATTGATGAACACATGAATTTTGTGATGTTTGAAGATGAATTATGAAAGATATGTGTTAGATTAGCATAGTTTGTCTCTGAATTTTTGATGAATTTGAGTATTTTAGACTTAATTGAGAAAATAATATTTTGAGGGACTAAATTGTAAAGTAAATGAAAAATATGGATTGCTAGGGACCTATTGAGAATTCAGCTAAGCATGGGTATATTAAGATTTTGTGTATTTTATGGTTTTGTAAAATAGGGACTAAAATGTCAAAATGTGAAAATATGAGGGCTAATTTGTAAATTACCCTAAATATGTGTTTTTGGATTGAATTGAATGAATTAGTAAATAAATGAGTTAAATTTGAATATGTATAGATCAAAAACCGAAGAAAACAGACTTAGATCGCGGGAAATCAAAAGTAATTGAGTAGCTGAGTTCGTTTCCGTATATCCGAATCCGAGGTAAGTTTATATAAAAATAAATGTCTTTACATGGGTATATTTATATGAAAATTTATTATGATGAATGTTTATAAGATGATGAGAATATGAAATCCGAGAATGAATTGACAATGAATCAGTGTCCGAGAAGTCCCGTACGAACCTAGGAATATATAGGATTACATATGTCATGACATAGATGTCCGTTATGTGATATCATGTAAGACCACATCTGGGACGTTGGCATCGATTTGAGATTTACATGTAAGACCATGTTCGGGACATTGGGATCGTATTGATTCGTGAAAGACCCTATCTGGAACAGCGGCATCGATATCTGAGTACATGTAAGACCACGTTTGGGACGTTGGCATTGTACGACTATTCTGAGCATTCTGAGTATCCTATTAAATTCCGAACAGTTCAACTGGAAAATTTGAGAAACGAAAGACTACGAGAAATGTATAAACGAGTCAGGTACGTTTGAATCTTACATTAAGTATATGTATGAAAGGTAAGTATATGAATGAATTTATCAAGGTGAAATATGTGTATAGAATTGATGAGGAATATATGATATATATATATATATATGATGTGCAATGAGAAAAAGTGATATTGAGATATGATATGTGATTGAGCTATGGCTAAGAAAATGAGCTAAATAAAATGATATGAATTTGCCGCTGGAAAATATATTAATGACATTGTAATCTTGTGCTTTTATGCATTTATGTTAAGTTTATTTGTATATGACTTAGTAAGCTTTTGAAAGCTTACTTTGTGTGTGTTTGTTTTGTTTTATAGATCATCAAGCTACTGAAGGCTCCGGAATCATCGAGGATCGTCATCACACTACTCAATCATATTTTGGTACCTTTGAAAATGTGTATATAGCTAAATATGGCATGTCTATGCTAGTTACCTTGAGATATGTTCGAAATATGTGTATAGCCATGTGATTTGGCTAGTTAAATTGTTGAATTATGAATGGTTATTTATGTTCTATGATATTAGTTTTGTTATAGCTTGATGGTAAATGAAATGGTCATATGAATGGTAAGTTTATTGATGAATAACTAACACAGTATTGATGGTATGTTTGTGATGGATTTGTCTTGAAGTGCTTGTGGTTATGTTGAGTTAAATAGCTATTAATTTGGTATGATTGTTAGGCTCCTAATTGAGTAGATATGGTGTACAATTTAATGTGTTTTGGTTTCCAAATGTGTATAGGATGATGCTTGAATGTGTATGGAAAAATTACCCAAGTGTGGGTGGCATTTTGGCCTTGCAAATGACCTATATTTGCCCACACAGTTGAGTACATGGGCATGTAGGTCGACTGTGTCCCTCATGGTTTTATTTCAAAACAAGTCAGGCTCGACCACAGGCTGGACACATGGGCATGTGCAACACCCCAAATCAGGCCTAAACGTTACGACCGGATCTGGCATGTCACATGAAAGGAATGTCTAAAAAACTGTGCGTTCGTTAAAAAGTTCGTGTTCTTTATATTTGTTGTGAAAGTCAAGTTTAAGTAATTTTTAATAAGAAGCAATTTATTAATATTTTGGAAAATGGTTATTAAGGGTTTAGGAAATTCCCATATTGAACATTTAATAATAGTAGGCAGTAGTCAAATTAAAAGCGAAACCAACCAAAATACCAAAATTAAAGTTGTAGAGGCCTTATTAATAAATTGTAAACCAAACTTATAGTAAAACAACTCCCACGAAAAATATTAAAATAAAACCAAAATATTGAGTATGGCCACCTCGAGTCTGCCTCCACTCCCAAATCCGCGATCTAATGATTACCTGCAAGATTTAAACAAAGGGGTGCATCATCGAGACTCAGTGTGCAATTCCCCTTACCACGATAACTGGGCCTAAGCCTGCAGTATATTGTTAGCCCAATGCCATGGCATATCAATAATTAGTGCAATGCAATTAATCCACATGATTCCATAAATGGGCTTGGCCCCAAATCCACATAAAACCACATACCACGCATAATGATGCAATATGTTACCCATCCCAACCTAATATCCATCCGCTACACACACCCGTATCCTGCCATTACACACTAGGGGATTACTAAATAGACCCTCCATCCGCTACACACCTCTTTGGCAGTCAAGCTGCTCAAAGCTAATATAACGTGGCCTAGACACTGATCACCATGTGACCAAATATATCATGGCCTTGCCACCGATCACCATGTGACCAAATATGTCGTGGCCTAGCCATCGATCACTATGTGGCCAAATCTCGACATCCACGATGTGATCCATGGTCATCATCAAACCACGATGAAGCACAAAGCAAGCATCATTCCCTTGATGTGGCACGTAGTCGACATCAAGTCGTGATATGGCACATAGCCAATCATCACCACGTACATAAATGTACACCCTGTCCTTCTTTTAATATAAATATCCCAAACCCCATGCACATGCAGCATAATATAATAATTCGTGTATGCAGTATGACATGTATGCAAATCATATATCAGATAACGTATGAGACAAAATACCATCATAATCAGAATAATAATATACAACATAATTAAGCTAACCAACCTCTAAGGTATAATAGTAATTTTACCTACCAAGGCTATTTTCGTAATTTACCCACCAAGGGTATTTTCGTAATTTTGCACCTGCAATGGCCCTCCCGAAGGTCTAATGTTACCCTGAGCGACTCGACTACCATTTCCGGTCGTCACTAGACTATTGGGCCTAAAACCTAATTTTGGCCCATTCAGGCCCACACGCTCGTGTGGCCCACCTAACAAAATCTAGCCACGTATATAGGTTTCACCTAGTCTAGTTCACTATATACTATATCATCAAACAATTTATTCCAATTCAGCCACGGGCCCATTGGGCCCACTTCACCTATCGTGGCCTAAGTAGCCCCAACCCACAAGAATACTACTGATGGCCTCAACTATCGCGTCGAAGCCTACACGTGCGCTTGCACGCTCGTGTGGCTACTAATGCCGTGTGACCAGCACTTTGGCATTTGCCGCTCTACAACTAGAGTAGAGAAGTACACACCTCGTAGGACTCTGGTGCTAAATCGTGCTGCGACCACTCCTGTGTCCAACTCTCACCAAGGTATGTTAACCCTCCTCCTGGCATGCTCTTTATATAGCTAGCTCTTCACCTTCATTCCTTGTATCTTTTCGATGTGGGATCTCTCCGTTAGCAGAGTTTAAATCCAACTGAAACTCTTACCGTCCAATCCGCAGAATAAATACTCCCTTGCTTTACATGAGATTCGAACCCAGGCTCCCTTGCAACATAATCCACGCCGCTAGCCACTTTACCAACTAGCTTCTTATGTCTTAAACCATGCGCTACTAAAAATAACCCAATGGCCAAGGTCTAAATTCATTTAATAAAAATAATCTAAAAGGAATGCAAGCGCTACAACTAGAACCTTGGACCTCCTTCCTTCCTTGTGGCGTCACCCCCTTGTCTCTTATCTGGTTGCACTTTGCCACTACACTACACACTCCACTTGTGTCACTTTTCTCCATATTTTATTCTTAAGGCCTACCTGCCAACTTCCAGGGTTTTTTTTTTTTCACCTAGAACCAAAATTTCCCCAAAGCCAATATTTGATCCCGGGACTTCATAGAAGCCCCCTAACCTTCCAAAATCACTTATCTAAAAGGTCCAACTTGCACTTGAGCCAATCTCCTGTTCTCTAAAAATTTTAAATGTTACTACGCCTAAGGCCCATTGGGCTCAATCCTACTAGGCCCAATTTCAGGATGTTACAAATCTACCCTCCTTAAAGAAATTTCGCCCTCAAAATTTCCAACTACTAACAGTACACATCCTAACCCACCACACTACGCTCTTGTTGCGCACTCTGATCTTAATAAAACTAATATACTTTCTAACTAAATCTTGGAACCCCTTCACATAACTAGCTATCTACCACCAAAGCAAAAGATATTTTTCATACATACAATTCCTATATCACATCCACACATCGCAGAATAAATACAATCATTCAGCATATAACAGAATATAGTAAAAAGGAAACTTACAGATTTGGTGCCGGAGACTCGGGTGCCATATTTACAGAAAAGAGATATATATATTTTCTAAACCATCCTTTGAAAACATTTTTGAACCCAAACCCACAGCTAAGTTTTTGAACCTTGGCTCTGATACCAAAATTGTAACACCCCAAACCCAGCCTAAACTTTACGATTAGATCTGGCATGTCACATGAAAGGAATGTCTAAAAAACTGTGCATTCGTTAAAAAGTTTGTGTTCTTTATATTTGTTGTGAAAAGTCAAGTTTAAGTAATTTTGAATAAGAAACGGTTTATTAATATTTTGGAAAATGGTTATTAAGGGTTTAGGAAATTCCCATATTGAACATTTAATAATAGTAGGCAGTAGTCAAATTAAAAGCGAAACCAACCAAAATACCAAAATTAAAGTTGTAGAGGCCTTATTACAAAACTGTAAACCAAACTTATAGTAAAACAACTCCCATGATAAATATTAAAATAAAACCAAAATATTGAGCATGGCCACCTCGAGTCTACCTCAGCTCCCAAATCTGCGATCTAATGATTACCTGCAAGACTTAAACAAAGGGGTGAGTCATCGAGACTCAGAGTGCAATTCCCCTTACCACGATAATTGGGCCTAAGCCCACAATAATATGTTAGCCTAATGTCATGGCATATCAATAATTAGTGCATTGCAATTAATCCACATGATTCCACAAATGGGCTTGGCCCCAAATCCACATAAAACCACATACCACGCATAATGATGCAATATGTTACCCATCCCAACCTAATATCCATCCGTTACACACCCCCGTATCCTGCCATTACACACCAGGGGATTACTAAATCGACCCTCCATCCGCTACACACCTCTTTGGCAGTTAAGCTGCTCAAAGCTAATATAACGTGGCCTAGCCTCCGATCACCATGTGACCAAATATATAGTGGCCTAGCCACTGATCACCATGTGACCAAATATGTCGTGGCCTAGCCACCGATCACTATATGACCAAATCTTGATATCCACGATGTGACCCATGGTCATCATCAAACCACGATGAAGCACAAAGCAAGAGTCATTCCCTCGATGTGGCACATAGCCGACATCAAGTCGTGATATGGCACATAGCCAATCACCACCACGTACATAAATGTACACCCTGTCCTTCTTTTAATATATATATCCCGAACCCCATGCACATGCAGCATAATATAATAATTCGTATATGCAGTATGACATGCATGCAAATCATATATCAGATAACGTATAAGACAAATTACCATCATAATCAGAATAATAATATACAACATAATCAAGCTAACCAACCTTTAAGGTATAATAGTAATTTTACCTACCAAGGGTATTTTCGTAATTTACCCACCAAGGGTATTTTCGTAATTTCGCACCTGTAATGGCCCTCCCAAAGGTCTAATGTTACCCTGAGTGACTCGGCTACCATTTTTGGTCGTCACTAGACTATTGTGCCTAAAACCCGATTTTGACCCATTCAGGCCCACACGCTCGTGTGGCCCACCTAACACAAATCTAGCCACGTATATAGGTTCCACCTAGTCTAGTTCACTATATACTATATCATCATACAATTTATTCCAATTAGGCCCACAGGCCCATTGGGCCCATTTTGGCCCATCACAGCCCAAGTAGCCCTAACCCACAAGAATACTACTGATGGCCTCAACTATTACGTCGAAGCCCCACACCTGTGCTCGCACGCTCGTGTGGCTACTAATGCCGTGTGACCGGCACTTTGGCATTTGCCGCTCTACAACTAGAGTAGAGAAGTACACACGTGATAGGACTCTAGTGCTAAACCGAACTGCGACCACTCCTGTGCCCAATGCCCACCAAGGTATGTTAACCCTCCTCTTGGCATGCTCTTTATATAGCTAGCTCTTCACCTTCATTCCTTGTATCTTTTCGATGTGGGATCCCTCCATTAGCATAGTTTAAATCCAACTGAAACTCTTACCGTCCAATCCACAAATTAAATACTCTGCTGCTTTACATGAGATTCGAATCCAGGCTCATTTGCAACATAATCCACGCTTCTAGCCACTTTAACAACTATCTTCTTATGTCTTAAACCATGCGCAACTAAAAATAACCCAATGGCCAAGGTCTAAATTCATTTAATAAAAATAATCTAAAAGGAATGCAAGCGCTACCACTAGAACCTTGGACCTCCTTCCTTCCTTGTGGCGTCACCCCCTTGTCTCTTATGTGGTGTCACTTTGCCACTACACTACACACTCCACTTGTGTCACTTTTCTCCATATTTTATTCTTAAGGCCTACCTGCCAACTTCTAGGGTTTTTTTTTCACCTAAAACCAAAATTTCCCCAAAGCTAATATTTGATCCCGGGACTTCGTAGAAGCCCCCTAACCTTCCAAAATCACTTATCTAAAAGGTCCAACTTGCACTTAAGCCGATCTCCTGTTCTCCAAAAAATTTAAACGCTACTATGCCTAAAGTCCATTGGGCTCAATCCTACTAGGCCCAATTTCAAGATGTTATAGTGTGACTGGCCGTGTGGTGCAAGTCAGTGTCGACCACAGGTGAGACACACGAGCATTTCTCATGCCGTGGGAGGCACATGGCCTGCCCACACGAGCGTGTGACCTCTATAACTTAGAAAATTTTTCAAATTTTCAAGAACTTCCATATGTGTCTGGTTTAGTCTTGGCCCTATTCTAAAACATGTTTAAGGTCTTGTTGACCTATTGTAGGGACACTTTGATGCGTTTTGTCAAATTAAATTTTGAATTGTCTGTAAAAGTTTCTAATTATACGGTAATGCATTTAAACTTTTGCCAATGATGGCTACGGGTTAGGGTGTTACATATTTAGCCATTAGATGTTTAAAATGTGAAAGATGGACATATGATAGTGGAAATTTAATGTTAATAATAAATGTTAATTTAGTAAATTGGAAATTACATGTTATTAATTAAAACAAAAGGCTAAAATAAGCCATCATGTTCATCTTTCTCATCGAATCTTGAAAGAAAAAGAAAGAGTTTGAGCTTTTTTACATTTGGCCATTACAAGTCTTAATTCAAGGTTAGTTTTTGTTTGATTTTTTATAATTTCTATGTTTTTGTAATTGTTGCTTTGTGTTCTTCAAAACCCATGCTTTAATTTTGTGAATTGATGATGATTTTGAAATGTGCCATTGATGAACACGAGTTTTGTGATGATTGATGATGAAATATGAAATATATGTGTTAGATTAACATGTTTTGTCTTTGGCTTTTTAGAGAATTTGAGTAATTTGAACTAAATTGTGAAAATAGTATTTTGAGGGACTAAATTGTGAAATAAATAAAATGTACTTGTATGAACTACATAAATATTTGGCCAAGCATGGGTGATATAAAATTATGTGTATTTTGTGATTTTATGAAATAAGGACTAAAATGTCAAAATGTAAAAATGTGGGGGCAAATTTGTAAATTTCCCTAAATATGTGTTTTTGGATTGAATTGAATGATTTGGTGAATAAATGGGTTAAATTTGAATATGTATATATCAATAACCAAAGAAAATAGATTTAGATCGATGAAAGTCGAAAGTAATTGAATAGCCGAATCCGTTCGTTTGCTTGAATTCAAGGTAAGTCTATATACAAATAAATGTATTTGAATTGATTTATGTATGTTCATATGAAACTTTATTGTGATGAATGTGTATGAGATGATAAATATATGGCTTACTAAGCTTTTGAAAGCTTACTTTGTGTGTATGTTTGCTTTGGTTTATAGATCGTCAAAGCTACGAAAGGCTCAGGAATCATCGAGGAACATCACCACACTATCAATCTCTACTTTGGTACTTTTGAATGTGTATATAGTTAAATATGGCATGTATAGGCTAGTTGTTTTGGAATATGTTTGAGATATGTATATAGCCATGTGATATGGCTAGATAAATGGTTGTGTTATGAACGATTAGCCATGTTATATGATGCCTTGTTTGGTAAGGTTTGATGGTTAGTGAAATGGTCAAAATAATGGTAAGCTTATTGATGCAAAGTTGGTTAATTTGGTATGTTTTTTGTTACCATAAGTGCGGAAGTGATGCTTGTATGTGCTTGTAGGGATGACCCAATGTGTAGGTGGCATTTTGGCCTTGCAAATGGGGTATAATTGCGTACACGATTGAGCCACGGGCATGTGGCTCGATCGTCTCCCCCGTAGTTTCATTTCAAAACAAGTCAAACTTGACAACGGGCTGGACACATGGGCGTGTGACTGGCCGTGGTGCAAGTTAGTAACGACCACGGGTGATGCACATGGGCGTGTCCACGGCCATGTGGAAAAGTCAGTATGTATGCCTTATTTTGATTTTTGGAATTAATGATAATTTTGAGATGTGCCATTGATGAATATGTGAGCTTTGTGTTGATAGTTGGTGAAATATGAACGCTTGATGAATGATAAATATGTTTGTATTTGGAATTTTTGATGAAATTGATTATTAAGGGCTAATTTGTGAAAATGAAACTTTGAGGGGTTAAAATGTGAAATAAATAAAATATATGGGTTTCTAGGGACTAGTTTGAAATTCGACCAAGCTTGGGAGTGAATAAATTATGTGAATTTTGTGTAATTCTGAAATAGGGGCTAAAATATCAAAATGTGGAATTATGGTGGCTAAAGTGTAAAATGCTTTAACTATGTGTTGTGGATTGTTTTGGATGAAAATGTGATTGAATGAGTTGATTTTGTTATTATATAGATCAAGAAAGGAGAAATTCAGACTTAGGTCGAGGCAAGAACAAAGTGTTCAATTGATCGACTACTATCGTTGTTTTTACGTCTAAGGTAAGTTCGTGTATAATACGAATTGCTTAAACAATTTTCACCTGTCATGAAATGAATGGAAATGTGATTGTTGAGTTAGTAGTGCAATATGTGAGTTTGAAGATATGTGGCACTAAGTGTGCGTAAATAAAATAATTACTATGATAAATTGCACTAAGTGTGTGAGATAAAGAAATGCATCGGCTATATTAGTTGGCACTATGTGTGCGATACCGAGATAACTTTGGTTTAATGTGATGGCACTAAGTGTGCGATACTATTGTATCTTTGGCTAATTAATTGGCACTGAGTGTGTGAGTTCATCAAACGTTTAAAGATGATCGAATGAATTATGGCATTGAGCATTGAGTGGTTAATGTGATAGATAAATACGTGGTGATACAGGTATGTATAGAACCTATGTGGTTGATGATATTATGAATGAGATAGATGGAAGATTATGTGAATAAATGATGAAAAGGGTTGGATTGTGTAGCATTATATATGCTTGTACATGAACCTATAGACATGGTCTAAAAGAGTAGTAATCATGGGTGAGATTGAAGAGTATTGTGACTTGATTTATGTGTTTGTTAATTTTGCATATTGAGTTAGAAATGTTGAGTTAATTGTGTTATATTACTAACTTACTAACGTTTAAAGCTTACTGTGTGAAGTCTTTCTCTGTTTATAGTGTCATTAAAGCTAGCTCAGATCCAGGGATCGTCAACAACTCAATCACACTATCGGACGTCTATTTTTTGTACCATTTTAGAAGTTGTTGATCATGTCAAACAGTCGAGTTTTAATATTTATAAAGAATAATTGAACCTGTAGACTAACTATGACAACAATTGAGGCAAGTGCACCTATCGAACAATAGTATAGTTTAGGCAAGTTTATTTTATCGAACCCAAAGGAACCTATTATTTAGCCTAAAATATGGAGTGATTGATTTATTAATCTAAAAACTAATGAAAAAACTAAACTAGATGCAAAGTCAAAAAAATGAAACTTAGGGAGAAGACTGTGGAAAAACTCAATTGATTACGATGATAACCTCATGAAGAATCCACTTATGACTTCTCTTGTTATCTAACTTTTAATTTATATGACTTCTTCACTTAGCTTGATCCGTAAGACTCCCTAACCTAATTAAACCCTCTCTCGAGGTGAATAACGTCTAACCTTATTGTTCTCTTCTAATAACCCCCTAAGGAAGCAGTAAATCGATCAATGGACTCCCATATTAGGTTTCACCCTAATTTAGAAAAATCTCGTCACCCTATCTCTAGGCGTGCGATCAACTCCGCTTAATTAAGCTAGATATACTCTTAGGCAGGGACTATTCCTCCTCCACCTCAGCACATCAGATTTAATTAAGCAACATAATTAAGAACAAACTAAGTACTTATCATATAATTTAGAAATCAAATAATAAAATCCATCATAGGTTTCATCCCCTTCAAGTATCTGAAGGGTTTAGTTCATAACAAAATAAGAAAACATCTCAAGAGAAAAGATAAAACAAAACATAAGAAATCCCTAAAACCCCCTAAAGGAATTGAAGAGGAGATTCTCTGTCTTGAGTAGAGCTTTGGCTTCTTAAGATGGATCAACTGGCTATCTTCGAGTAATTTCTTGAATAAAAGCTCTGGCAAAAAACTCTGTCTAAAACTCCATTTCCTTAGAACGGCTACCTTTGGTTGTTTATATAGGCTCTTTAGATGCTTTACTTGGCTCCTAAGTACCTCCTTCAAGTAGACTTACTATTAAGGTGTTTAAGTAGAGTTAGGACTATGTTTCTTTGGCTTCAAGCATCCAAATCCGAGTGAAATTACTCATTCCCGTGGCAGGGGCACGCCTATGGTACACGCCCGTGTAAATCGTCTTCAGGCCATGTCTCGGTTCTGTCGATTGGGGCACAACCGTGTAAATCGTGGCATGGCCGTGTAAAGTAATTTGATGAAGCACGGCCATGTGGCTTGAAGTCCAGGCCGTGTCGATTTCTTAGGTTGGCCCAATTTGGTCCGTTTTAAGCCCGTTTACATTCTTTTCGTCCTCGGGTGCTTTCCTGAGTATAAACATGAAAAGAAAGGCTTAAAATCACCTTTTTATATAAATCAAGGGCTAAATCATCCAAAAGCATGCTAAATATGGGGTTAAAATATGTTACTTTTACGGTTTATCAAATACCCCCACACTTAAGCTTTTGCTTGTCCTCAAGCAAAATTCTCAACTTACAATTAAAACAAACTTTCCGTAACTCATAATTCCTATCGACAATGTCTCATCATAATTCATAGATAATTTATACATGGACAATTCAACTCAAGGAGACCTAAAGATTCAATCACGATAAGTCATACCTTTGTAGTACAAAAACATAGGTGTCTCCCATTATCCAAATAATTACCTTTAATTCAAAACCGACAAGGATTGACATCCTCACTGAAGGTTCACTCAAATCACTCAAAGTGTTTAAGGTTCAAGAATAAGCACTCATAAATCGAACCTGAAAAGTTAATCCCATAGGCTTGCCTGAAAATCAAATCTCTACCATTGTATATGAGATGATACATAGATCAAAAGGTCTTTTTTAGGGTTGTAACGGGGCTAAGGTTAAGGGTGTGGATACAGGCTGAATTAGAGGGTTAGAATCTAGATTGAATTGACTAATTACCTAATCTAAAAATAATAAACTAAATATGAATATTTACATCGAATGAAAACTAATAATACCACTATTGATAAATACTCTATAATAAAGAGCATTTTCATCACTTAAAATTTGATAATACTTTAATACGAGCTTTTCTATAACAATTGAAATTTAAATGCTCTAAGCTCTTTTATATATTGCTAATATTGAATATACTTGGGTTTTTTAAGAAAAACTAAATAAATACATAATAATAAAGAAATAATGTTACCAACTGAAATAAACTAATTAGGCAATTTGATCAAATTAATTCTCGATAGAAGGGTAGCCAAAAGAATGGTGATAACAAATTCAAAGGGTTTTTGGGTTAATATTAAGCAGGTAATTCAATAAAAAAAGGGTCGTTCAGATCAACGGGGTTCACTAGGGGTTAATTATATAGGTAAGCTTTTCCGTGGAGTGAATGGGTTAAAACCCAGGTGCCTTTATCATCTCAGTATATCAAATCAAAAGTGTGGTCTCGACCTATATAAATGAGGCAAGTTCTAGAATAATAATTCAAAGTTGACACACTCATAATGAATAAAGTGAGCATGAAAAAGAATATATGCTCTATAAGGCTCAAAATCTCATAAAAATTATGGGTTTTTGACATCAATCCCTTTAAATTTTGAAATTCAAGGTGATAATCAAATTCAGTTCAACAACCTAGAAAATTTTTTAGTTTTGAAAAATAGACTTATCATGCTTGATTCTTTATTATCCTTCATGTATAAATCATCAATGCACAATTATCAATGACTTACTCAAAAACATGTCAATAATAATCATAAATCATTAGAAATTTTGCCCTAATTAATAATATGAGAAGATTTCTTATGGACAAGACTAAAATTCAGGATTTGATAATAATGCAAAAAGTTAGGTACTTTTACCCCCACACTTAAGATGTACATTGCCCTCAATGTACAAAGATAGATAAATAATTATGTACTAAAAGAAAAGGGGAGAAGTAACACTTCCTGAATTTCGGATGATTCCGGGAGTTAGCGTCTTTGGTGGTAGAAAGTAGGTGGAGGAGGTGGTGGTGGCATTTTCTTTCAGCCTGGTGGGGTGTCTATCGTTGTGCTAGATAAAGAAATTGGGTAGCCTGCAAAGATATAGCCAAGAAATCTAAAGAAACATTAATAGTATACTAATATTATAATTAAAGACAAAGGAAATAAAGAGAAGTAGACTAAGAAGAAAACTGCAATTGAAAGAAAAGACTAATAGACTAAGGAGTCCTTATTGTTGAATGGTTCACGAGGTGGGTGTGACCTATAAGGCTATGGTGCATGGTTCCCAAGCAGCCTTTAGAACCTAAAACAAAGAAACTAAAATAAAATAAACTAAACTAAGTATAAGATTGTTAAAGAGAAGGAAATTGAAGAAAAAGAGAAAAAGAAAATAAAAACTATATGGTCTCTAAGACCCTTGGCTTGTTGTTTGAATGAAGCGGCCGTCGTGAACTTATGTAGATTGGTTTCCCATAGAGAGATTATGCTTTCCTTCTTTCGCTTCTTCGGTATGGTTTTGGTGTTGCTCAAGAGTCTTGACACTTTTTATAAAGGAAGAAATAAAATTTTGAAAGAAAAATGAAAGAAAGAAGAAGAGAAAAGATCGGAAGAAGGGGAAGGGCTGTGGGGTTTAAATAGTATCTCAAATCTGGCACGTTCACACGCCTGTGGTCCAAGGTTGTGTCGAGTTACACGGCCACCTTGCACGACCGTGGTGTAGAGCGTGTTGCATTGCCCACATCCATTCTTGATGTGCCATGCCCGTGTCTGAGTACTCAGTGTCGACCATGGCCGCGTCGCACGAACGTGGGTACAAGCGTATTGAGTCTCCCATGCCCATTCCTCAGTCAGCCACACCCATTGAGAGATAGTCAGTAGCTTTACACGATTTAAGGGCACGGTCGTGTTGATCTATCGATGCTCGTAGGGAAGGGTGGTTGGGCCCGTGACATCTGACGATGGTTGGCCTGAATTGCACGACCTCTGCTCTGTCAGTGTGGTGGTTCGATGGTCCGCACGGCCATGGACATGGTCGTGTCTAAGGCTGTGTGGCCTAGAAATCTGCACATTTGTGTTAGTTTGCAACTAATTATTTAGAAAAGAAGGATGGAAAGAAAAGAAACTAAAAATAAATTTGAAAATAAATTGAGTTAGTGCTCGGGTTGCCTCTCGAGAAGCTCTCATTTATAGTCTTATGCTAGACTGTCCTCGTATTTGAAAATTTTAGGGAGGTTTAAAGGTTTGAATATCTTTTCTCATGCTCACAGTTCTATTTTTGTGACAAAGTTGAAGTCGAGAAGCGTTTACCTTAAAATTGCCAAATATTGGATTGCTGACCTCGATTATTTCATGTGGGAAGATATCGTGTACATTAAGAAGAATTTCTCCCTTTCCCCTTAGGTCTGTTGAAGTGATGTGGGGATCGGCTTTGTCTAACAGTACCTAGTCTCCTATTTTATAGTGATTTGATGTCCCTACGACCTTTTCTGGCGGTTCCTCTGGTTTTACTTCGTGTGGATCTGGCTTTTCTTTGACTTGTATCTTCTGCTCTTCTAAATCGTCGACCTTAAGGTTTTGTTTCTTGTGTGATTCTTCTTTGTCGACTTGGGGGTTATGAGTTGGCTCAGGTTTGATGCCTTGTGATGTTTCCTGAAGTGAAGGTTGAACAATTTGATTACCTATTGAAGTGACTTTCTTACCTTCATCATCCATTGTTCTGGCTGAGTTGGGAGCTTGAAGCTTAATCGATTCATCTCCTATGCGAACATCAATTTTAGTTCTAGCAGTTGCTAGGAAAGGTCTTCCTAGAATTAAGGGATTGAATTATCTTCATCTATGTCTAAAACAAAAAAAATCTACTGGGAAAAAAAATTTATCGATTTTTACAAGAACATCTTCCGTAATGCCCCTAGGAATTCTAATAGTTTTATCAGCTAGTTGAATACTCATCCTAGTTTGTTTGGGCTTCCCCAGACCTAGTCGTTTAAACAATGCATAAGGCATGACATTTATACTTGCCCCTAGGTCAGCTAACGCATTATCAATAGTTAAACTACCAATTAATCATGGAATCGTAAAAGTCCCTGGATCTTTTTGTTTTTGAAGTAGTCTATTCAATAACATTATCGAGCATGTTGCGTTTAGTTCCACGTGGTGCTCTTCGTCTATTTTACGTTTGTTTGTCAAGAGTTGTCTTAAAAATTTCCTCGAGTCTGGCATCTGGAAAAAAGCTTCAAGAAGGGGTAAGTTAATATGTAATTTCTTTAAAAGTTTAAGAAACTTACCGAACTGTTCCTCTGAATCATCTCCTTTCAATGCTTCGGGATAAGGTATGCAAGATTTGTATTCTTTGATTACTGGTTTTGGCTTTTCGTGTGCTACCACTGTTTTACATTTTTCTTCCTTGGTTTCTTGTGCCGTGTTGGGCTCGTCTACCTTTGTACCATCTTGAGCTGTGATGGCTTGGATCTGTTCTTTTGGGTTTATTTTTGTGTTGCTTGGTAGACATCCTTGTTGACGTTTAGAAATCAGCTTTGTGAGATGTCCCACTGACCTAGAAAGTTCTCCAACTTGATTCTCGATCCCTTTGATCGATTTTTGTTGTTCATCAAGTGTTGCTTCAGTCTTTTGGAAATGAGAATTTGTAGCTGCCATTAATTTCGTCAGCATCTCTTCGAGGTTTGATTTCTTCTCTTGTGGATATGGCTAATTTTGATAATTTGGAGGAGGTTGTTGCCTTTGATTTCCTTGTCCTCCCCATAAAAAATTTAGATGGTTCCTCCAACCTGCGTTATAAGTGTTACTATAAGGATTATTAGATCAAAAATTGTTACCTATATAGTTTGTCTGCTCATGTTCTGCTTCTGGTTTGTAGGGTGGGTACTCAAAATTCGCCACATCCCCACTCGCTTCGCATTGCATTATTGGATGTACCTGCGAAGAACATAAATTATCATGCTTTTTATTCATCATCTCCACCTGTGTTGACAGCATTGTTACTGCGTCTATGTTAAAAACTCTGGCTGATTTTGTCGGTTTGGCCCTTTTAATTTGCCATTGATAGGTATTCAACGACATCTCTTCAATAATGTCATAAGCCGCTTCAGGAGTTTTGTTATTCAAAGTTCCACCAGCTGATGAGTCAATCATTTGCCTCGTTGAAGAATTCACACCATTGTAAAAAAATTGGACTTGAAGCCACAAAGGTAATCTGTGGTGTGGACATCTTCTCAGGAGATCCTTATATCTTTCTCATGCATCATATAATGTTTCTGCATCATTCTGCATAAAAGAAGATATGTCATTTATAAATTTGGTCGTTTTGGCTGGTGGAAAGTATTTTAAAAGAAAATTTTCGGTCATTTGATCCCATGTGGTGATTGCTCCTTGTGGTAACGAGTTCAACCACTGCTTGGCTTTATTCCTTAATGAAAAGGGAAATAACCGAAAACGAATGGCAGCATCAGAAGCACCATTTATTTTTAAAGTATCACAAACTCTAAAAAATTTGCTATATGAGTGTTCGAGTCTTCGTCATGCAAACTATCAAATTGAATAAATTGTTGAATCATTTGTATTTTATTAGGCTTTAATTAAAAATTATTAGCAACTATAGCAGGCCTAACAATACTAGATTCTGCTCCAGTCAAATTAGGTTTAGCATAATCATACATAGTATGCGAGCATTCTATTCTTGCACATTTGGTGGTGGATTGTTTTCGTCCATCCCTTTAGTAGGATTGGATCTGTCTTATTATTTTTCTCTTTGGTAGTCTAGAGCTCGTCTAGTTTCTTTGTGATTCCTGCGAGCGGTAGCTTCAATGTCACTTTCGTATGCTAAAGGTCCTCTCGGGTTCCTTCTAGACATAAACTAGAGGTACCTACTAGGAGAGGAAAGAAGAAATTTAGTGTAAATAAAAAAAGTTAACCTAAACACAAATAAAAGTAAATTGTGAAAAAATAATAAAATAATGGCTAAAGGAATAGAAATAGAGCTTTCTTAATATTTTTAGTGTTCCCGGCAACGGCGCCAAAAACTTGATCGTGTCAAACAGTTCTTTTTAGTATTTATAAAGAATGATCGAACCTATAAACTAACTATGACAATGATTGAGGCAAGTGCACATATCGAACAATAGTATAGTTTAGGCAAGATTATTTTATCGAACCCAAAGGAACCTAAAAGTACTACTACTCACTTTCTTTCTATTATTTAGTCTAAAATATGGAGTGATTGGTTTATTAATCTAAACACTAATGAAAAAACTAAATTAGATGCAAAGAAAAAAGAATGAAACTTTGGGAGAAGACTGTGGAAAAACTGAGTTGATTACGACGATACCCTCAGGAAGAATCCACCTATGACTGCTCTTGTTATCTAACTTTTAATTCGTATGACTTCTTTACTTAGCTTGACCCGTAAGACTCCCTAACCTATATTAAACCCTCTTTCAAGGCGAATAACGTCTAACTTTAGGTTAATTAGTGGAACTCTCGTTCTCTTATAATAATCCCTTAAGGAAGCAGTAAATCGATCAATGGACTCCCATATTAGGTTTCACCTAATTCGACAAAATCTCGTCACCTTATCTCTAGGCGTGCGATCAATTTCGCTTAATTAAGCTAGATCTACTCTTAGGCAGGGTCTATTCCTCCTCCACCTAAGCACATCAGATTGAATTATGCAACATAATTAAGAACAAACTAAGTACTTATCATATAATTTAGAAATCAAATAACAAAATCCATCATAGGTTTCATCCCCTTTAAGTATCTGAAGGGTTTAGTTCATAACAAAATAAGAAAACATCTCAAGAGAAAAGATAAAACAAAACATAAGAAATCCCTAAAACCCCCTGAAAGAATTGAAGAGAAGATCCTCTGTCATGAGTAGAACTTTAGCTTCTTGAGATGGATCAACTGGCTATCTTCGAGTAATTCCCTGAATAAAAGTTCTGGTAGAAAACTCTGCCTAAAAGTCCCTTTCCTTAGAACGGCTACCTTGGGTTGTTTATATAGGCTCTTTAGATGCTTTACTTGGCTCCTAAGTACCTTCTTCAAGTAGAATTACTATTAAGGTGTTTAAGTAGAGTTAGGAGTATGTTTCTTTGGCTTCAAGCATCCAAATCTGAGTGAAATTGCTCATTCTCTTGGTTGGGGCACGCCATGGCACACGCCCGTGTAAATCGTCTTCAGGCTGTGTCTCAATTTTGTCAATTGGGGCACGGCTGTGTAAATCGTGGCATGACCGTGTAAAGTAATTTGACGAGGCAAGGCCGTGTGGCTTGAAGTCCAGGCCATGTTGATTTCTTGGGTTGGCTCAATTTGGTCCATTTTATGCCTGTTTTACATTCTTTTCATCCTCGGTGCTTTCCTAGTATAAACATGAAAAGAAATGATTAAAAGCACCTTTTTACATAAATCAAGGGCTAAATCGTCAAAAAGCATGGTTTATCAGTTGTATATATGGTATATGGCATGTATAGGCTATTAAAGTTGTGGAATGATTTTGGTACATGTTTTCCTATGTGAAAATAGTGTATGTGATGTGTATATATGGCCTTGTGTGAATGGCTATTATGTTATGTTTTGGTAATATAGAAATGGTATGTTTCATACTTGATTTGGTATTTGAGATGGTGAATGATTTATAGGTTGTTTGATGTTGGAATTGGACATTTAGTGATAACCCAAATTGGGTGGCAATTTAGCCTTATAAATGGCCTATATTTGCCAACACAAGTGAGCACTCGGGCGTGTGTCTCAATGGTGTCTTTAACTATCCCTTTTTGAAGAAAATCAGACATGCGCACGGGCCAGACACACGAGCATGTGATAGGCCGTGTGATCCAAGTCAGTTTTTTACACAAGCCAGACACATGGGCATGCGACAGGCCGTGTGATCCTAGACAGTACTGTACACAGGATAAGACATGGTCGTATGAGGCACACGTCCAGCCGCACGGGCGTGTGCCCTGTTTTAGAAGAAAAATTTACTAAGTGTCGCAAAGTTTTCATATGATATTGATTTAGTCCCGAACCTTCTTAAAAGCATGTTTAAGGTCTAGTAGACCTTCTATAGGGACTTTGTGTTATTGATTAACTATGATAAGTTGACGTGTGAGTCATAATGGTATAAATGTTATGATTTGACCAGTAATACCTTGTAACCTTAGTCCGAAGATGGGTACGAGTTAAGCGTGTTACACAAATAATTAAATTGGATAAATGTATTTAAAAGGTGATATATCATGCATAAGATTGAAATTGGGCTTAGTTATAATGTCTTGAATTGGTTGGTGAAAGTGTTCAAATGTTGTTGTAGGTTGAAGGCATAATTGGGTAAGAAAAGTTGCCTTGAAAATGGCCTATTTTCGTCCACACGGGTAGACACACAGGCGTGTGTCTCAACCGTGTGTGAAACATGCTTATGTTGACGGACGTTGGTTTGGTTGTGTGTTTCTTGCATCCTAAAAATTTAGAAGCAGAATGTTTCAAATTGTTCACACGGGTAGAGATAGGGCGTGTGTCTCAGCCGTGTGTGACAGATGACCGAGCACATGGGTGTGTGTCTTGGCCGTGTGAATCCTGCACTTAATTTTTGAAAATTAAATTGTCCACACGGTCTAGCACACGAGCCTGTGGCTGGCCGTATCGCTCAAGTCAGAGAGTTACACGGGTATGGACACGGGTTGGGACAGGGTCGTATGCCTCACATCGAATGCCCACACGGCCTGAGACATAGGCATGTCACTTGGCTGTGTAACAGCCCGGTTTAGACCCTAGTCAGAACAGTGGTCTCAGGACCACAAATCAAGGTCGGATAAATAATTTATTATTATTTTTGATGTTTATGGCATGTTAAAGTATGAGTGAAAGTTCTATGTGAAAATTTTATTATTTGAGTGCCGATTTGTGAAAAAGGATCTAATCGCATAAAATGTAAAAGTTGTGTGATAGAGGTTTGATAAACCGTAAAAGTAACATATTTTAACCCCATATTTAGTATGCTTTTAGGATGATTTAGGCCTGATTTATGTAAAAAGGTGCTTTTAATCCTTTCTTTTCATATTTCTACTCAAGAAAGCACCCGAGGACGAAAAGAACAAGAAATGGGCTTAAAACGGGTCAATTTGGGCCAAAGAAGAAAATAGACACAGCCTGGACTTCAAGCCACACGGCCGTGCTTCGACAATTAACTAAGACACGGCCATGCCATGATTTACACGACCGTGCCCCAATCGATAGAATCGAGACACGGCCCAACCACGATTTACACGGCGTGTGCCATGGCCGTGCCCCTATTATGGGAGAGAGCAATTTCACTCGGATTTGGATACTTAGAGCCAAAGAAACACTTTCTAAAGCTTATTCAAATACTGAGTAAGAAGCAGACTTAAATTAGGGCACTTAGAGGCCAAGTAAAGCATTCCAAGAGCCTATATAAACACCCTAAGTGTATCCTGAAAGGGCCGGTGAGCTAGGCCAAGGTGCCGAGCCAGAAGGATCACATTTGTGGGAATCACTCGAAGATAGCCAGTGGATCCAACTTAAGAAGCCGAAATTCTACTCAAGACGGCAGATTGCTCCTTCAATTACTCCAGGGGGTTTTAGGGATTATCTATGCTTTGTTTTATATTTTCTCTTGAGATGTTTTCTTTATTTGTTATGAACTAAATCCTTCAGATACCTAAAGGGGATGAAACCTTGATGAATTTTGTTATTATTTTCTGAATTATATGATAAATACTTAGTTTGTTCTTAATTATGTTGCTTAATCCAAATCTGATGTGCTTAGGTGGAGGAGGAATAGACCCTGGTTAGGAGTAGATCTAGCATAATTAAGCAGAGTTGATCGAACGCCTAGAGATAGGGTTACGAGATTTTGCCGGATTAGGGTGAAACCTAATATGGGAATCCATTGATCGATTTACTGCTATTCTTGGGGGTTATTATAAGTGAACAAGAGTTCCACTAATTAACCTAGGGTTAGACGTTATTCGGCTCGAGAGAGGATTTAATATAGGTTAGGGAGTCATACAGATCAAGCTAAGTAAAGAAATCATATGATTCAGTAATAAGTAACAAGTGAAGTCTGGGTGGATTCTTCCTGAAGGTATCATCATAATCAATTGAGTTTCTTCAAGTTATTTCCCAAATTCATTCTTCTTGTCTTTGTGTCTTTAGCTTAGTAGTCATTAGACTAGATTAAATCAATCAATCACTCCATATTTTAGGCTAAATAATAAAAAGAAAGTTAGTATTAGTACTTTTAGTTTTTTTGGGTTCGATAATCCGGTCTTGCCTAAGCTATACTATTGTTCGATAGGTACTACTTGCCTTTAGGTCATTGTCAAAGTTAGTTTTCAGGTTTGATCATTCTATTTATAAATTTTAAAGCTCTTATTTCAGTGATCAAGTTTTTGGTGCCGTTGCCGGGGAACTAAAATATTAAGAAAACTCTATTTTTATTACTTTAGCCATTATTTTATTTCGCAATTTATTTTATTCCATTATATATATATTTTTTATTTTTTATTTTTTTCTTCTCTAAATTTTATTTTTCTTTCTTTTTTCCTGGCTGGTACATCTAGTTTATGACTAGACGGAACCCGACAAGACCTCTAGTTTACAATAGTGAAATTGAAGCTACCGCTCAGAGAAATCGTAGAGAAATTAGGCGAGTTCTAAATTACACAAAAGAAGAGCGAGAAGACAGATCCAATCCTACTGAAGGGATGGACAATAATAATCCACCACGAGATGTGGCAGGTCCGCGCACTATGTATGATTATGCTAAACCCAATTTGACAGGAGCAGAATCTAGTATTGTTTAGGCCTGCTATAGCTACTAATAATTTTGAATTAAAGGCTAATACAATACAAATGATTCAAAAAAAATTCAATTTGATGGTTTGCAGGACAAAGGACCGAACACTCATATAGTAATTTTTTTTAGAGTTCTGTGATACTTTCAAAATAAATGGCATTTTTGATGATGCCATTCGTTTTTGATTATTTTCCTTTTCATTAAAGAACAAAGCCAAGCAGTGGTTGAACTCGTTACCATGAGGGTCAATCACTACATGGGAACAAATGACTGAAAAATTTTTATTAAAATATTTTCCACCGGCCAAAACGGCTAAATTACTGAATGATATTTCTTTTTTTGTGCAAATGGATTTAGAGACATTATACGATGCATGGGAGAGATACAAAGATCTCTTGAGGAGATGTCCACACCACGGATTACCATTATGGCTTCAAGTCCAAACCTTTTACAATGGTGTAAATCCCTCAACAAGACAACTAATTGATTCAGCTGCTGGTGGAACCTTGAATAATAAAACTCCTGAAGTAGCCTACGAATTCATTGAAGAGATGTCGTTGAATAATTATCAGTGGCAGGTTACAAGGACAAAATCGACAAAATCAGCCGGAGTCTACAGCATTGATGTAGTAACCATTCTATCAAATTAGGTATAGATGATGAATAAAAAGCTTGAGAGTTTATGTTCTTCGCAGGTACACCCAGTCATGCAATGCAACGCAAGTGGAACTGTGACGAATCCTGAGTATCCACCCTACCAACCAGACGTAGAGAGCGAACAGACAAACTATATAGGTAATAATTTAATATCTAATAACTATCCTTATAGTAACACTTACAATCCAGGTTGGAGGAACCACCCAAATTTTTCATGGGGAGGCCAAGGAATTCACGGAAATCAAAGATAACAACCTCCTTCAAATTTCCAAAATCAGTCCATATCCACAAGAGAAGAAGCCAACCCTCGAAGAAATGTTGACAAAATTCATGGCAGACACAGAAAACCATTTCCAAGATTCTGAGAGAACATTTAAAGATCAACAAGCGTCAGTTGAAAAATTTACTGAGTCATTCGGGGAGCTCACTAAGTCGATTGGACTACTTACTAAGATGATCTGTGAAATATGGATAGAGATTTTTTCTAAAGAAGTAGAACAGGAGAAAGTAGTTACACTAAGAAGTGGAAAGGAATTAGTGGAATCAAAAAACAAATTCCACACGAAGATAACAAAGCAAGAGATGAGGGAGTTCAGGATGTAAATCCAGTACGCAAAAGAAGTAAACTAGCAATCCCATATCCAGCAAGGATAAAGAAGGAAAGACTAGATGCCCAATACGGTAAGTTCCTTGAACTTTTTAAACAAATACATATTAACTTACCTTTTGTTGAAGCTATTTCACAGATGCCGAAATATGCAAAATTCTTAAAGGAACTCCTGACGAATAGAAGAAAGCTTGAAGAAGTATCGACGGTGGAACTTAATGAAGAATGCTCAACCATCCTCCAGAATAAGTTACCAACCAAATTAAAAGACCCAAGAAGCTTTACTATTCCTTGTTTAATTGGAAGCCTAAATATTAAGAAAGCATTAGTTGATCTAGGTGCCAGTATTAATCTAATGCCTTACAAAATGTTTAAACAATTAGATCTTGGAGAACCAAAACCCACTAGGATGAGTATTCAATTGGTCGATAGATCCATTAAATATCCTAGAGGTATCGAAGATGTTTTAGTAGAAATTGATAAATTTATTTTCCCTGTTGATTTTGTTGTGTTTGACATTGAAGAAGACATTAATGTTCTTTTAATTCTAGGACGTCCTTTTTTAGCCACTGCTAGGGCCGTTATTGATGTAGGTGATGGTAAACTTGCATTAAGGATAGGCGATGAAGAAATTATGTTTCAAATTTATGATGCCATGCGATATTCTAAAGAGCAAGATGATTCCTGTTATTTTATTGATACTACTAATCATATCATTCAAAATTCAGTCCAGGAAATTATACATGACGACACAATGGAACTGTGCCTGACTCAAGAAGAGGGGAAGAAGATGAATGTGATGAGATGAATTTGAATACATCGTCATTCAGGCAAGTGAAAGAAGAAAGCATTGAAAATAATGACGAAATAAAACAGAAATCCTCCATTGATGAGCCACCCAGTCTGGAATTGAAACAATTACCAAAACACTTAGAATATGCATTCCTCGAGAACAATTCTATGCTACCAGTAATTATCTCTTCAGGACTAGAACCGAAGGAAAAAGAGGAGTTGATAAAGGTACTAAGAGAACATAAAAAAGCCATAGCTTGGAAAATATTTGATATAAAGGGTATAAGCCCCTCGTTCTGCACCCACAACATCTTAATGGAAGAAGAATACAAGTCGTGTGTGCAGCCCCAGAGACGGCTAAATCCCAACATGAAAGAAGTAGTCAAAGCCAAGGTAATTAAACTTTTAGATGCAGGAATAATTTATCCTATTTCTATCAACACTTGGGTAAGTCCTGTGCAGGTAGTTCCAAAGAAAGGAGGTATGACGGTAGTGCCCAATGAGAAGAATGAATTAATCCCCACAAGAATAGTTACAGGATGGAGAGTCTATAGACTATAGAAAGCTCAATGATGCCACCAGAAAAGATCACTGCCCTCTACCCTTCATAGATCAAATGTTAGAAAGACTATCCGGGCATATGTACTATTGTTCTTGGATGGACCCTCTGGCTACTTCCAAATTCCCATAGCTCCTGAAGATCAAGAGAGGACAATATTTACATGTCCATACGGTACGTTTGCTTATCTTAGAATGCCTTTTGGATTATGTAATACTCCTGCTACTTTTCAACGTTGCATGTTGGCAATCTTTGATGAACTCGTGGAAGATATCATGAAGGTATTCATGGATGATTTCTCGGTATTCGGTAATTCTTTCAATCTTTGCCTTAAAATTTTAAAATGAGTTCTAATGAGATGTGAGGAAACCAACCTTGTTTTGAATTGGAAAAAATGTCACTTTATGGTTAGGGAAGGAATTGTATTAGGACATAAGATTTCTAGTAAAGGGATTGAGGTAGATAAAGCGAAGTTTGAAACTATAGAAAAATTACCTCCCCCTAGTTCATTTAAGGCTATTAAAAGCTTTTTAGGACATGCAGGGTTTTATAAAAGATTTATTAATGATTTTTCTAAAATAGCTAACCCTTTGACAAAATTGCTAGAAAAAGATGTTCCTTTTAATTTTAATTAAGAATGTTTAGATGCATTTAATGTCCTTAAGGATAAATTAATAAATGCTCCGATTATAATTGCCCCTGATTGGAACTTACCCTTTGAACTAATGTGTGATGCAAGTGATTTTGCAGTAGGTGCAGTTTTAGGACAACGAAGAAACAAGCATTTTCAGCCAATTTACTACGCTAGCAGAACATTAACACCCGCACAAGAAAACTACACCACTACAGAGAAAGAATTGCTAGCTGTAGTTTTTTGATCGTGTCAAACAGTCGAGTTTTAATATTTATAAAGAAAGATCGAACCTGTAGACTAACTATGACAACGATTGAGGCAAGTGCACCTATCGAACAATAGTATAGTTTAGGAAAGATTATTTTATCGAACCCAAAGGAACCTAAAAGTACTACTACCACTTTCTTTCTATTATTTAGCCTAAAATATGTAGTGATTGGTTTATTAAGCTAATGAAAAACTAAACTAGATGCAAAGACAAAAGAATGAGACTTTGGGAGAAGATTGTGGAAAAAATTAGTTGATTTTAGACGATACCCTTTAGGAAGAATCCACCTATGACTTCTTTTGTTATCTAACTTTTAATTCATATGACTTCTTTACTTAGCTTGATCCATGAGACTCCCTAACTTATATTAAACCCTCTCTCAAAGTGAATAATGTCTCACCTTAGGTTAATTAGTGGAACTCTGTTCTCTTATAATAACCCCCTAAGGAAGCAGTAAATCGATCAATGGATTCCCATATTAGGTTTCACCCTAATCTGGCAAAATCTCACCACCCTATCTCTAGGCCTGCAATCAACTCCGCTTAATTATGTTAGATCTACTCTTAGGCAGGGTTTATTCCTCCTCCACCTAAGCATATCAGATTAAATTAAGCAACATAATTAAGAACAAACTAAGTACTTATCATATAACTTTGAAATCAAATAACAAAATCCATCATAGGTTTTATCCCCTTCAGGTATCTGAAGGGTTTAGTTCATAACAAAATAGGAAAACATCTCAAGAGAAAAGATAAAACAAAACATAAGAAATCCCTAAAACCCCATGAAGGAATTGAAGAGGAGATCCTCTATCTTGAGTAGAACTCCAGCTTATTGAGATGGATCAAAAGGCTATCTTCGAGTAATTCCCTGAATAAAATCCCTGACAAAAAACTCTCCCTAAAACTCCCTCTTTGAACGGCTACCTTGGGTTGTTTATATAGGCTCCTTAGATGCTTTACTTGGCTCCTAAGTACCTCCCTCAAGTAGAATTCCTCCTAAGATGCTTAAGTAGACTTAGGAATGTGTTTCTTTGCCTCCAAGTATTCAAATCCGAGTGAAATTGCTCTTTCCTGCGGTAGGGGCAGGGCCATGGTACACGCCCGTGTAAATCGTCGTCAGGCCATGTCTCAATTTTGTCGATTGGGGCACGGTCGTGTAAATCGTGGCATGGCCGTGTGAACTAATTTGACGAGGCACGGTCGTGTGGCTTGAAGTCTAGATCGTGTTGATTTCCACTTTGACCCAAATTGGCTCGTTTTAAACCCATTTCTCGTTCTTTTTATCCTTAGGTGCTTTCTTGAGTATAAACATGAAAAGAAAGGATTAAAAGCACCTTTTTACATAAATCAAGGGCTAAATCAGCCAAAAGCATGCTAAATATTGGGTTAAAATATGTTACTTTTATGATTTATCAAATACACCTAAACTTAAGCTTTTGCTTGTCCTCAAGCAAAATTCTCAACTTACAATTAAAACGAACTTTCCATAATTCATAATTCCTATCGACAATGTCTCATCATAATTCATAGATAATTTATACATGGATAATTCAACTCAAAGAGTCCTAAAGATTCAATCACGATAAGTCATACCTTTGTAGTACGAACACATAAGTGTCTCCCCTTATCTGAATAATTACCTTTAATTCAAAACCGATAAGGATTGACATCCTCACAAAAGATTCACTCAAATCACTTGAAGTGTTTAAGGTTCAAGAATAAGCACTCATAATTCGAACTTGAAAAGTTAATCCCATAGGCTTACCTGAAAATCAAATCTCCACCACTATATATGAGATGATATACAGATCAAAAGGTTTTTATCAGGGTTGTAATGGGGCTAAGGTTAAGGGTGTGGATACAAGTTGAATTAGAAGGGTTAGAATCGAGATCGAATTGACTAATTACCTAATCTAAAAAACAATGAACTAGAAATAACTGATTAAATCAATTGAAACTTTGAAACTATAATAATACGAGCTTTTTCTTTGGTAATGACAATTAAATGCACAAGCTCACTTCTTATACTAATACTAATTATACTTTGATTTTTTGATTTTTTTTTTTAAGAACAAACTAACTAAATACATAATAATAAAGAACAAACTTTACCAACTGAAATAAACTAATTAGGCAATTTGATGAAATCGATTCTCGATAGAAGGGTCGTCAAAAGAATGGTGATAACAAATTCAAAGGGTTTTTTTTTTGGTTAATATTAGCGGGTAAATCAATAAAAAGGGTTATTAGGATTGAAAAGGGTTCACTAGGGGTTAGTTATGTGGGTAGGCTTTTCAGTGGTATGAATGGGTTAAAACCTAGGTGCCTTTATCATCTCAATATATTAAATCATTAATGTGGTCTCAATATGTATAATCAAGGCAAGTTTTAGAATAACAGTTCAAAGTTGACACACTCATAATCAATAAAGTGAGCATGAAAAAGAATATATGCTCTATAAGGCTCAAAATCTCACAAAAATTATGGGTTTTTGACATCAATTCTTATAAATTCCAAATTTCAAGGTAATACTTAAATTCAGTTCAACATCCTAGACATTTTTTTTTTTGAAAAATAGACTTATCATGCTTGATTCTCTAGTATCCTTCAAATTTAATCATCAATGCACAATTATCAATGAAATCCAAAACATATAAAAAAATCATAAATCAAGGAAATTTCACCCTAATTAGTAATATGAGAAAAATATTTGAAAACATGGCTAAATTCAGGATTTTGAGAATAATGCAAAAAGTTAGGTACTTCCCCCCCCACACTTAAGTTGTACATTGTCCTCAATGTACAAAGATAGATAAACAATTATGTAATTAAAAGAGAAGGGGAGAAGTAACATTTCCTGAATTTTGGATGATTCTGGGAGTTGGCGTCTTTGGTGGTAAAAAGTAGGTGGAGGAGGTGGTGGCGGCTTTTTTTTTGGCCTGGTGGGGTGTCTACTGATGATCTTTGTGCTAGATAAAGAAATTGGGTAGCCAACAAAGATATAGCCAAGAAATCTAAAGAAACATTAATAATATACTAATATTATAATTAAAGACAAAGGAAATAAAGAGAAGGAGACTAAGAAGAAAATTGAAATTGAAAGAAAAGGAAATAAAGAGAAGGAGACTAAGAAGAAAATTGAAATTGAAAGAAAAGACTAATGGATTAAGGAGTCCTTATTGTTGGATGGTTCGTGAGGTGGGTGTGACCTCTAAGGCTGTGGTGCGTGATTCCCAAGCAGCCTTTAGAACCTAAAACCAAGAAACTAAAATAAAATAAAATAAGCATAAGATTGTTAAAGAGAAGGAAATTGAAGCAAAAGAGAGAAAGAAAATAAAAACTATATGGCCTCAAAGACCCTTGGCTTGTTGTTTGAATGAAGCGGCCGACATGAACTTATCTAGATCGGTCTTCCATAGGGAGACTATGTTTGCCTTCTTTCGCTTCTTCAGCATGGTTTTGGTGTTGCTCAAGAGTCTTGACACTTTTCCTACGGAGAAAGAAAATTTTGAAAGAAAAATGAAAGAAGGAAGAAGAGGAAAGATGGGAAGATGGGGAAGGGCTATGGGGTTTAAATAGTATCTCAAATCTGGCACGTTCACACGCCTGTGGTCCAAGGGCGTATCGAGTTAAACGGCCACCTTGCATAGCCGTTCTGTGGAGTGTGTTGCATTACCCACACCCGTTCTTGATGTGCCATGCTCGTGTCTGAGTAGTCAGTGTCGACCACGGCCACGTCGCACGGCCGTAGCTACAGGTGTGTTGAGTCTCTCACGCCCGTTTCTCAGCCGGCCATGCCCGTTGGGAGATAGTCAGTAGCTTCACACGATTTTGGGGGCACAATCGTGCTGATCTATCAGTGCTCGTAGGGGAAGGGTGGTTGGGCCCATGACGTCTGACGGTGGTTGGCCTAAATTGCACAGCCTCTACTCTGTCAGTATGGTGGTTAGGTGGTCCACACGGCCACAAACACGATCGTGTGTAAGGCTGTGTGGCCTGGAAATCTATACTTTTGTGTTAGTTGGCAACTAATTATTTAGAAAAGAAGAATGGGAAGAAAAAAAACTGAAAATAAATTTGAAAATTGAGTTAGTGCTCGGGTTGCCTCCCGAGAAGCACTTGTTTATAGTCTTAAGCTAGACTGTCCTCATATTTGAAAATTTTAGGGAGGTTTAAAGGTTTGAATATCTTCCCTCATGCTCACAGTTCTATTTTTGTGACAAAGTTGAAGTCGATAAGTATTTACCTTGAAATTGCCAAATATGGGATTGCTTACTTTGACTATTTCGTGTGGGAAGATATCGTGTACCTTGAGAAGAATTTCTCCCTTTTCCCTCAGGTCTGTTGAAGTGATGTGGGTTTTGGCTTTGTCTAACAGTACCTGGTCTCCTATTTTAAAGTAATTTGCTGTCCCTACAAGCTTTTCTGGCGGTTCCTCTGGTTTTACTTCGTGTGGATCCAGCTTTTCTTTGACTTGTGTCTTCTGCTCGTCTAAATCGTCGACCTTAAGGTTTTGTTTCTTGTGCAATTCTTCTTTGTCGATTTGGGGGCTATGAGTTGGCTCAGGTTCGATGCCTTGTGATGTTTCCTGTAGTGAAGGTTGAACAATTTGATTATCTATTGAAGTGACCTTCTTACCTTCATCATCCGTTATTCTGGCTGAGTCGAGAGCTTGAAGATTGATCGCTTCATCTCCTATGTGAAGTATGAGTTCACCTATGGCAACACCAATTTTAGTTCTAGCAGTTGCTAGGAAAGGTCTTCCTAGAATTAAAAGGATTGAATTATCTTTATCCATGTCTAAAACAACAAAATCTACTTGGAAAACAAATTTATCGATTTTTACAAGAACATCTTCAATAATGCCCCTAGGAATTCTGACAGTTTTATCAGCTAGTTGAATACTCATCCTAGTTTGTTTGGGCTTCCCTAGACCTAGTTGTTTAAATAATGCATAAGGCATGACATTTATACTTTCCCCTAGATTAGCTAACGCATTATCAATAGTTAAACTATCAATTAAGCATGGAATTGTAAAACTCCCTAGATCTTTTTGTTTCTGCGGTAGTCTATTCTGTAGCATTGCCGAGCATGTTACGTTTAGTTCCACGTGGTGCTCTTCATCTATTTTGTGTTTTTTGTCAAGAGTTGTCTTAAAAATTTCCTCGAGTCTGGCATATGGAAAAGAGCTTTAAGAAGGGGTAAGTTAATATGTAATTTCTTTATAAGTTTAAGAAACTTACCAAATTATTCCTCTGAATCATCTCCTTTCAATGCTTCGGGATAAGGTATGTGAGGTTTGTATTCTTTGATTATTGGTTTTGGCTTTTCGTGTGTTACCTCTATTTTATCTTTTTCTTCCTTGGTTTCTTGCGCTGTGGTGGGCTCGTCTACCTTTGTACCCTCTTGAGCTGTGATGGCTTGGATCTATTCTTTTGGGTTTATTTCTATGTTGCTTGGTAGACGTCCTTGTTGACGTTCAGAAATCAGCTTTGTGAGATGTCCCACTGACCTAGTAAGTTCTCCAACTTGATTCTCGATCCCTTGATCAATTTTTGTTTTTCATCAAGTCTTTGCTTGATCTTTTGGAGCGAGAATCATGGTCGCCATGAATTTCGTTAGCATCTCTTCGAGGTTTGATTTCTTCTCTTGTGGATATGGCTGATTTTGATATTTTGGAGAAGGTTACTGCCTTTGATTTCCTTATCCTCCCCACGAAAAATTTGGATGGTTCCTCCAACCTGTGTTATAAGTGTTACTATAAGGATTATTATTGGATATGAAATTGTTACCTATATAGTTTGTATGCTCATGTTCCATTCCTGGTTGGTAGGGTGGGTACTCAGAATTCACCACATTCCCACTTGCTTCGCATTGGATTACTGGGTGTACCTGTGAAGAACATAAATTATCAAGCTTTTTATTCATCATCTCCACCTGTGTTGACAGCATTGTTACTGCGTCTATATTAAAAACTCTGGTTGATTTTGTCGATTTGGCCCTTGTAATTTGCCATTGATAGGTATTCAATGACATCTCTTCAATAAAGTCATAAGCTACTTTAGGAGTTTTGTTATTCAAAGTTTCATCGGCTGATGAGTCAATCATTTGCCTCATTGAAGAATTCACATCGTTGTAAAAAGTTTGGACTTGAAGCCACAAAGGTAATCCGTGGTGTGGACATCTTCTCAGGAGATCCTTATATCTTTACCATGCATCATATAGTTTTTGTACGTCATTCTGCATAAAAAAAAGATATGTCATTCCTAAATTTGGCCGTTTTGGCTAGTGGAAAGCATTTTAAAAGAAATTTTTTGGTCATTTGATCCCATGTGGTGATTGACCCTCGTGGTAACGAGTTCAACCACTGCTTTGCTTTATTCCTTACTAAAAAGGAAATAGCCGAAGATGAATGGCATCATCAGAAACGCCATTTATTTTGAAAGTATTACAGAACTCTAAAAAATTTGCTCTACGAATGTTCGGGTCTTCGTCCTGCAAACAATCAAATTGAACAAATTGTTGAATCATTTGTATTGTATTAGGCTTTAATTCAAAATTATTAGCAGCTATAGCAGGCCTAACAATACTAGATTCTTCTCCTGTCAAATTAGGTTTAGCATAATCATACATAGTACGTAGAGCATTCTGTTCTTGCACATTTGGCGGTGGATTGTTTTTGTCCATCCCTTTAGTAGGATTGGATCTGTCCTGTTCTTCTCTTTGGTAGTCTAGAGCTCGTCTAGTTTCTCTGCGATTTCTACGAGCGGTAGCTTCAATGTCACTTTCGTACGCTAAAGGTCCTCTCGGGTTCCTTCTAGTCATAAACTAGAGGTACCTGCTAGGAGAAGAAAGAAAGAAATTTAGTGTAAATAAAATTTAACCTAAACTAAAAATAAAAGTAAATTGCGAAAAAAATATAAAATAATGGCTAAAGTAATAGAAATAGAGCTTTCTTAGTATTTTAGTGTTCCCCGGCAGCGGCGCCAAAAATTTGATCATGTCAAATAGTCGAGTATTAATATTTATAAAGAATAATTGAACATGTAGACTAACTATGACAACGATTGAGGCAAGTGCACCTATCGAACAATAGTATAGTTTAGGCAAGATTATTTTATCGAACCCAAAGGAACCTAAAAGTACTACTACCATTTTCTTTCTATTATTTAGCCTAAAATATGGAGTGATTGGTTTATTAAACTAATGAACAAATAAACTAGATGCAAAGACAAAAGACTGAAACTTTGGGAAAAGACTGTGGAAAAACTCAGTTGATTTTAGACGATACCCTTTAGGAAGAATCCACCTATGACTTCTCTTGTTATCTAACTTTTAATTCATATGAATTCTTTACTTAGCTTGATCCGTGAGACTCCCTAACCTATATTAAACCCTCTCTCAAGACGAATAACGTCTAACCTTAGGTTAATAATTGGAACTCTCGTTCTCTTATAATAACCCCCTAAGGAAGCAGTAAATCGATCAATGGATTCCCATATTAGGTTTCACCCTAATCCGGCAAAATCTCGTCACCCTATCTCTAGGCGTGCGATCAAATCCACTTAATTATACTAGATCTACTTTTAGGCAGGGTCTATTCCTCCTCCACCTAAGCACACCATATTAAATTAAGCGACCTAATTAAGAACAAACTAAGTTCTTATCATATAAATTAGAAATCAAATAACAAGATCCATCATAGGTTTCATCCTTTTCAGGTATCTGAAGGGTTTAGTTCATAACAAAATAGGAAAACATCTCAAGAGAAAAGATAAAACAAAACATAAGAAATCCCTAAAACCCCCTGAAGGAATTGAAGAGGAGATCATCTGTCTTGAGTAGAACTCTGGCTTCTTGAGATGGATCAATTGGCTATCTTCGAGTAATTCCCTCAATAAAAGCTCTGGCAGAAAACTCTGCCTAAAACTCCCTCTTAGAACGACTGCCTTGGGTTGTTTATGTAACATCTCAGTTTAGACCCTAGTCAGAACAGTGGTTCGAGACCACAAATTCGAGGTCGTAAAATTATTTTAATGATATTTTCTATGTGAATGAGATGTGACATAGCCTATGTGAAAATTCTATGTGATAATTTGATTGTGTGTGTGCTGAATTAAGAGAAAATACTTAATTGCATAGAGAGTAAAATGTTGTGTGCTGATTTATGAGTACTTAAATGTAGTTGGCTTTTTAAGGTGGAGGCCTTATGTTGTTATTGATCCATTTTTATGATAGTGGATGTTTAAATGACTTAATAACCTTATTGCACTTTTGTTTTATATGTTTAATAAAAAGGGAAAATAGGTAAAATGTTAAAAATTAATAAGTAAATGAAAGAAAAAGATGAATGTATCATCTTTCTTATTAACTGTAACACCCCAAACCCGGTCAAAATAGTACAACCGAATTTGGTGTGCCACGAAAGAAAACATTTTGAAAACCGATTTGACGACTTGTTTAAAGAGAATTTTGTTGTAACATTTTAAAGAAAATGTCGTTCGATCTTATGATGTTTAAAACATGTTGGAACTTGTTCTAGAAAAACTTGGTTGCGTTATTGCTACTCTGTATTTAATACTTAGTCAGTGTGCATTTTAGAAAACAAGTATTTATTTAGGGTTTTGAAAACACCCAATTCATAGTTTTACCGGCATACTTATGGAAACTTTAAGAAACAACTAAATAAAATGTCCCAAAATAATACTTAAGCGGCCTTATTACAGAACTAAAAACCCAAATTAAAGAAAATAACTAAGTCCATATAGAAAACATTGAAATAAAATGAATACTGAGCATGGCCACCTCGAATCCACCTCGGCTCCATATCCACGATCTAAGATTTATCTGCAAAATATAAAGGAAGGGGTGAGTCACCCAGACTCAATGTGTAAACCCCCATCCCAAAAGACGTTATGCTCTTACACAAATTCATATACAAATATGTATGTCATGCAACCCATCAACCTAGATATCCATCCATACCTCCCAAATCTACCCCGTGTGGTACCAAACCACTGGTGGTGCCAAACCACTGGTGACTGAAGTCACAAATAAACATATGTGGTACCAAACCATTGGTGGTCCCAAACCACTGAGACATAGTCACAATATTATAATATGTGGGGCCAACCTACTGTATGGTACCAAACCCCTGGTGATAGTTTGATAGATCATACTTCCCCCTCTTCTCAACACCCATATCACATGTTCGTGCTCACAATACAAGTATGATCATGCTTTAACATGTAGAATATTGAATAAAGAATGGCATGCACTTATAGATAACATTTTAATTAACGCTAGCAACCATAACGACTTACCCAACATCCTCGTTATTACCCACAAGGGTAACTTAGTAATCACTGTCGTCACTTCGGCTTTTATCATCACATAACATTTAATATATTAAGTAAAGAAAGTGTGTAAGAGTTACACACCTGATTCCCATACTAACGCTCTCACTGCTTCTACGCTACCGTCACTCGAGACTACCACTATCGGCCTACAATCTACTTCCGATGTCGGCCCACACCCGGATGGCTAATCGCGTACTCCTGACATAGATCGCTTCTTGTATTTAGATACTGGGTTTACAGATTCAACCCTTCCTACTGCTTGGCTATTATTCGAGTCCATAATAATCCCTTGGTCACTAAACCAATTTAAATGATGAAATCTAACTAATTTAAGTAATCATAACACTTAAAACGAGCCCTTACCTAATCTGTCGAATCCCGAAAGTCCTTAAAAAATGTCACCTTCCTACCTACATTCGGTCATCACCAAAATATTAGACCAAACTGTTGGTCGCAACCAATCGAGTACCATATGACATTCGACAAAAGAATAAGGAACAAGAAGTGGCCATTCGGCCGAACCTACCACCACCTACCTTCAGCTTCCTTCACAAATCGGCACAAGAGATTATAAGGAGGAGAAAACGGTTTCTAAGAATGTAGAGTGAACATCAGCGAGATATTAGAGGAGTGATTCGATTGAGGATCTAAAAATAATACTGAAGAAAAACAACAAAGAACTTACCAAGCTAGGGAGGACTATTCGGCTATGGTGCACCTTCGGGAAAAAGAGATCAACCTTGAAGATTTGGTTATGGGAGAAAGAGATATGAGCAAGGAGAATTCAGCTTTTAGAAAAATTTTGGAGGGGAGAACAAAGCTAGGGAATTTCGGCTAGAGGAGAGAAAAAGATGAGAAAGTAAGAAAATAATGAAAGAAAAAGATGATAACTTGGCTACTAATTTCGGCAACACACACCCACTCTCAGAGTTGGATTTTCGGCCAACTCTTCCATCTCTTGATAGCTTTTATACACCCTTATCAACTAGATCTTTATCTATTCTTAAAAAGAAACCCACCAAGTACCAACTCTTCTCTCCATAAATCAATATATTATCTACATAAAATAAAAATTAACTCCCTTATCTCCCTAACTTTGTGTCATCCCTTCTCCCCCTTTAGAGTGCTGAATTTTTGCTCCAAAACACTTCGGCCCAAACGACAACCCTTGGCCCAATTCCCTCCTTAGTGCCGCCACCTACATGCCCCTTACAACATCACTAAATTTTGGGCCATAAGCCCAACTTGCTACTAAACATGGATACCTCACTTAAATTTTGACATGTAGCTTTTTATTAGAAAAGTTAACCCAAGTTTAAGCCCAAACCCGAGCCCAATACACACTTTCAAAGCTCTAGCTAACACTGATGCTCAAAGTGCACAGACCCACCTAATCAGTATGTTACAGTTCTACCGCCCTTAAAATAAATTTTGACCTCGAAATTTACCTGGTCAGAAGAGTTGAGGGTATTGCCACCGCATGACATCCTCCGGCTCCCATGTCGCTTCTTTTGATCCATGGTTCCGCCATAATACCTTTACCAAAGGGACTGATTTCCTACGCAAAACTTTCACATCCCGATCTAGGATCTGCACTGGTTCCTCCTCAAAAGATAAGTCTGGGCTCACCTCAATTTCCTCAATCGACACAACATGAGACGGATCTGAGTGGTAGCGTCTAAGCATGGAAACATGGAACACATCATGGATTTGACTCAACTCTGGTGGCAACTCGAGCTGGTAAGCCACTGGTCCCACTCGCTTCAACACCCGATAAGGCCCGATAAATCTAGGGCTTAACTTGCTTTTCTTACCAAACCTCAGAACCTTCTTCCACGGCGTCACCTTCAAGAAAACCCTATCACCTTCTGCAAACTCTATATCCTTCCATTGAAAATCGGCATAAGACTTCTGCCTATCCGAAGCTTTTTTCAAACAAGCTCGAATCACCTTCACCTTATCTTCTGTTTTAGCAACCAACTCCGGACCCAACATCTGCCGCTCCCCCAACTCCATCCAACACGTAGGGGTAAGACACTTTCGTTCATATAACGCTTCGTATGGTGCCATTTGAATACTTGCCTAATAACTATTGTTGTACGCAAATTCGTCCAAATATAAAAATTCTTCCCAACTACCTTTGAAATCCAAACCACAGCCCCTTAGCATGTCTTCCAAAACTTGAATCACCCTTTTCGATTGTCCATCTGACTGGGAATGGAATGCCGTACTAAATTCCAACCTTGTACCCAATGCCCGATGCAAAGCCTTCCAGAACCTTGACGTAAATCTAGGGCCTCTATCCGAAATAATCGACACTGGTACCCCATACAACCTCACAATCTTCGCTATGTATAGCCTCACTAACTTCTGAAGAGAATAATCCATACGTACAGGTATGAAATGAGCAGACTTCATTAGACGATCTACAATTACCCAAACTGAATCCTTTTTGGTGGGTGTGAGGGGTAGCCCACTAACTAAATCCATCGCGATCCTTTTCCACTTCCACTGTGGAATCTTTATCGGTCACAACAAACCCGATGGTAGCTGATGCTCAACCTTGACTTGCTGACATGTCTGACACTTACCCACAAATTTCGTTACCTCACGTTTAAGGCCCGACCACCAAAACTGCTCGCGCAAATCCAAGTACATCTTACTACCTCCCGGATGCATAGCATATGGACTACTATGTGCCTCCTATAAAATCTTCTGCCTTAACTCCACATCTTTAGGCATGCACACTTTCCCCTGAAAACACAACACTCCATCGCTGCTCAAGCTATACCTCTCCAATCTACCATTCTGCACTTGCAAACATCGTGCACTCAAAACTTCATCTACCAACTGTTTCTCTTTAACCTGTTCTACCCATTTTGGCATCACTTGTAATTCCGCTAACAGACTTCTGTCATCATACAGACTAAGGTGGGCAAACATGGCTCTTAATTCTGCCACCAGCTTACGGCTCAAGGCGTCCGCTACCACATTAGCCTTTCCCGAGTGGTACTCAATCGAGCACTCATAGTCCTTCAACAACTCGATCCACCTTCTCTGCCTTAAATTTAACTCCTTTTGTGTAAGAAGGTATTTCAAACTCTTGTGATCCGTGTACACTACAAACTTCTCTCCATAAAAATAATGCCTTCAAATTTTTAGGGAAAAAACCACTGTAGCCAATTCCAGATCATGCGTCGGGTAGTTCACCTCGTAAGGTCTCAACTGTCGAAAAGCATATGCTACTGCTTTCCCTTCTTGCATCAGCACACATCGTAATCCCGTATGCGATGCATCACAATAAACCGCAAACTCTTTCCCCGCTCCAGGTTGAATTAACACTGGAGCTTCTGTCAAAATCCTCTTTAAACTCTCAAAACTCTCTTGTTGCTTGTCTGACCATACAAACGGAACCCCTTTCCTTAACAACTTAGTTAATGGCACTGCAATTAAAGAAAATCCTTCCACAAACCTTCGGTAATATCCTGCTAAACCCAGAAAACTCTGAATCTCCGCCACAAACTTTGGTGGCTTCTAGTTCAATACAGCCTCAATCTTTCGAGGGTCTATACTAATCCCCTCAGCTGACACCACATGACCCAAGAAGGTAACTTCCTTCAACCAGAACTCATGCTTACTAAACTTTGCGTATAAATGATTTTCCCTTAAAATCTGCAACACCATCTGCAAATGTGCGTCATGCTCCTCTTCTGATTTCAAGTATACCTTGATATCATCTATAAATACTACGACGAACCGATCCAAATATGGCTGAAACACCCAGTTCATCATATCCATAAATGCTACTAGTGCGTTCGTCAACCCGAACGGCATTACCAAAAATTCATAGTGCCCGTATCGAGTACGAAACGCCATCTTATGGATATCTGCCTCCTTCACCTTAGGTTGGTGATATCTCGACCTCAAATCTATCTTGGAGAAAACCGATGCTCCCTTAAACTAGTCGAACAAGTCGTCTATCCTCGGTAATAGATACTTGTTCTTAATTGTTAATTTATTCAACTGACGGTAGTCTATGCACATTCGCATGGACCCGTCCTTCTTCTTAACAAAGAGTACAGGCGCTCCCCATGGTGATACACTTGGCCGAATGAAATGTCGATCCAACAACTCCTGAATTTGTGCTTTCAACTCCACCAACTCCTTTGGCGCCACCCTATATGGGGCAATAGACACTATCCCTTTCAACTTCTCCTCAGTCGAGAAATTTAAGTCATCCATTATAAGCTCTGTCGCCTCTAACCAGTACTCAGCAGTGTTGGGAGCTACACCAGAAACTCCACTAAACACTTCTGCTCCATTAGCTCAGAGTCGCTCAGCCACGAATTTTTGGGCTCCTAAACCCGCGCCTGCCCCGTCAACTCTCCCCAAAACTCGCAGTACTACTTGAGATACTGCATCGTTACCACCAGTTTGGTCTTGAAACTCTGCTTCTGCTATCGACAGATCCAGTATCACGTTCCCTGACCCATGGCCAGACCCTGCTGGCTTTGACAAGGTCATCCTACCCCTACCACGGCCATGCAGAGGACGTCCACGACCTTTTGTACTCATTCTTCTCGTTTGCGCTTATCTGATTAAGAATTTTATGGATTATTAACTCTATTCACTATTTATCCACGAATAATTTTATGAGAGATAGGTTTAAAAGTGATTCTTTCGAGCTCGAACCTAACTATAGTTTCAGTTTTAGGCTTATCTCCTAATTCTGAATACTAAATACATTCATCACACAACAACCTCCATGAAATCACATTCAACATGTAGGAGTATTTTCGTAATTTCACTACCCAGGGGTATTTTCGTAATTTTAACCTACGGGGTATTTTTTGTAATTTTTCAAAATAAAGTTTCAGGTGACTTTTCAAAAAAGGGTATTTTAGTAATTTTTGTGAAGCATGGGTATTTTGGTAATTCTGTAAGTCAGGGGTAATTTAGTAATTTTACAAACCAAGGGTACTTTGGTCATTTTTTCAAATCCAGGGTAGTTATTAAAATCAAGGGGTATTTTGGTTATTTTACAAATCAGGAGTATTTTGGCCATTTTACAAATCAAGGTGGCTGGTCCCTTTTGAGTTTTAATTATAAGGTTTAGCCTGTGAACAAGTCCTCATGGTTAGTGTGAACAGTTACTACGCACTAGGTACGATTCCAGCGAAGAGGAGGTGAGTCACTGGGACTGCTTAAATACCAAGCTCCCCCTGAATCCAATCCTAGACAAGCGCATGACTATTGCCACATCCTAACTTGACGACTTACTCACAGGTTTGTTTGATTAGACTTAAGTCTTATGTAATTAAAAAGTTGTGCAAACTAGCCCTATGGTCCATCAGTACTATCATGCTCAGCTATGTCTAAAAACCCATGAAACCCAACATACATGCATCACATCAAAGGTTAGGGTACTTACCTGGGTGGATTGGTGCCGGAGAATCAGGTGCCATGCTTTCCGAGATATTCATCACCCTAAAAATCATTTCACAGACTCTTAAACCATATTTTGGGCCTTAAACCCACAACCGAGCTTTTGAACCGGGCTCTGATACCAAAATGTAACACCCCAAACCGGTCAAAACACTACAAAAGAATCTGGTGTGCCACGGAAAAGAAAACATTTTTGAAAACTGATTTGTCGACTTATTTAAAGAGAATTCTGTTGTAACATTTTAAAGAAAACGTCGTTGGATCTTGTGAAGTTTAAAACATGTTGGAACTTGTTCTAGAAAAACTTGGTTGCCTTATTACTACTCTGTATTTAATAATTAGTCAGTGTGCATTTTAGAAAACAAGTATTTATTTAGGGTTTTAAAACACCCAATTCATAGTTTTATCGGCATACTTATGGAAACTTTAAGAAACAACTAAAAAAAAGTCCCAAAATAATACTTAAGCGGCCTTATTATAGAACTAAAAACCCAAATTAAAGAAAATAACTAAGTCCATATAGAAAACATTGAAATAAAATGAATACTGAGCATGGCCACCTCGAGTCCACCCCGGCTCCATATCCGTGATCTAAGGTTTATCTGTAAAATATAAAGGAAGGGGTGAGTCACCCAGACTCAGTGTGTAAACCCCCGTCCCAAAAGATGTTATGCTCTTACACAAATTCATATACAAATATGTATGTCATGCAACCCATCAACCTAGATATCCATCCATACCTCCCAAATCTACCCCGTGTGGTACCAAACCACTGGTGGTGCCAAACCACTGGTGACCGAAGTCACAAATAAACATATGTGGTACCAAACCATTGGTGGTTCCAAACCACTGAGACATAGTCATAATATTATAATATGTGGGGCCAACCTAGTGTGTGGTACCAAACCACTGGTGACAATCTGATAGATCATACTTCCCCTTCTTCTCAACACCCATATCACATGTTCGTGCTCACAATACAAGTATGATCATGCTTTAACATGTAGAATATTGAATAAAGAATGGCATGCACTTATAGATCACATTTTAATTAACGCTAGCAACCATAACGACTTACTCGGCATCCTCGTTATTACCCACAAGGGTAACTTAGTAATCACTGCCATCACTTCAGCTTTTATCATCACATAACATTTAACATATTAAGTAAAGAAAGTGTGTAAGAGTTACACACCTAATTCCCGTACTAACGCTCCCACAGCTTCTATGCTACCGTCACTCGAGACTACCACTATCGACCTACGATCTACTTCCGATGTCGGCCCACACTCGGATGGCCAATCACGTACTCCTGACACAGATCGCTTCTTATATTTGGGTACTGGGTTTACAGATTCAACCCTTCCTACTGCTTGGCTATTATTTGAGTCCATAATAATCCCTTGGTCACTAAACCAATTTAAACGATGAGATCTAACTAATTTAAATAATCATAACACTTAAAACGAGTCCTTACCTAATCTGTCGAATCTCAAAAGTCCTTAAGAAACGTCACCTTCCTACTTACATTCGGCCATCACCAACATATTAGACCAAATTATTGGTCACAACCAACTGAGTACCATTTGACATTCGACAAAAGAATAAGGAGTAAGAAGTGGCCATTCGGCTGAACCTACCACCACCTACCTTCGGCTTCCTTCACAAATCGGCACAAGAGATTATAGGGAGGAGAAATTAGCTTCTAAGAATGGAGAGTGAACACCAGTGAGATATTAGAGGAGTGATTCGGTTGAGGATCTAAAAATAATACTGAAGAAAAAACAACAAAGAACTTACCAAGCTAGGGAGGACTATTCGGCTATGGTGCACCTTCAGGAAAAAGAGATCAACCTTGACGATTCGGTTATGGGAGAAAGAGATACGAGCAAGGAAAATTTAACTTTTAGAAAAAATTTGGAGGGGAGAATAAAGCTAGTGAAATTCGACTAGAGGAGAGAAAAAGATGAGAAAGAAAGAAAATAATGAAAGAAAAAGATGACAACTTGGCTACTAATTTCGGCAACACACATCGACTCCTAGAGTTGGATTTTCGGCCAACTCTTCCATCTCCTGATAGCTTTTATCCACCCTTATCAACTAGATCTTTATCTATTCTTAAAAAGAAACCCACCAAGTACCAACTCTTCTCTCCATAAATCAATATATTATCTACATAAAATAAAAATTAACTCCCTTATCTCCCTAACTTTGTGCCGTCCCTTCTCCCCCCTTTGGAGTGCCAAATTTTTGCCCCAAAACACTTGGGCCCAAACGGAAACCCTTGGCCCAAGTCCCTCCTTAGTGCCACCACTTACATGCCCCTTATAGCATCACTAAATTTTGGGCCACAAGCCCAACTTGCTACTAAACATGGATACCTCACTTAAATTTTGACATGTAGCTTTTTATTAGAAAAGTTACCCAGGTTTAAGCCCAAACCCGAGCCCAATACACACTTCCAAAGCTCTAGCTAACACTGACACTCAAAGTGCACAGACCTACCTAATCAAGATGTTACATTGTCGAAAGTTGGAGGAAGAATAAGGGTTTGAAGTTTTGTAATTTTTGGCTAGAATTTGGCTTAATTCAAGGTATGTTTGAGCTTGATTTTTGATAATTTCTACGTTTTTGTAATCGTTGCTTCTTCTACTATCAAGCCCATGTTGTAATTTTGTGAATTGATGATGTTTTTGTGATGAGCCATTGATGAATGTGTGAGCTATGTGCTAGATGATAGTGATATATGAATACTTGGTGTTGGATTAACATGTTTTGTCTTTGGATTTTTGATGAAATTGAGTATTTTGGGCTAGATTGTAAAAAGTGTATATTGAGGGACTAAAATGTGAAATAAATAAAATTTGTGAACTCCTATGAGACTAAGGAGAATTCGGCCTAAGCATAGTGTAATGAAATTTTGAGTATTTAATGATTTTATGAGATAGGGACTAAAGTGTCAAAATGTGAAAATGTGAGGGCTATTTTGTAAAATGCCCTAAATATGTGTGTTTGGATTAAAATGAATGAATTGATGATTGAATGGATTAAATTTGAATGTGTATAGACCAAGAGAGGAGATGTTCGGATCAAGATCGAAGCAAAGATAAAGTGTTCGTTTAATCGACCGTATCGATAGTTCGACGTCTGAGGTATGTTCGGATATAATATGTGTACTTAGCTATGTTTAAATATTGTGAAACGAATGGTTATGATATTATTGATTTATAAATGTTATCTGAGAAATGAATCTATGTGGCATTAAGTGTGCGCATTTAGGAGGGTAACTGAGAAGATTAGCACTTTATGTGCGAAATAATAGAAGTTTTGGCTTTGTGATTGGTACTGTGTGTGCGATATCGAATCGAGTTTGGTTTTGTACTAAGGCACTGAGTGTGCGATTATAAGAAATGAATAGCACTGTGTGAGCAATGATACGAAAGTTTCAGCTTATTGAATTGGCACTGTGTGTGCGAAACAATAGAAGCTACGGCTTTAATGAATAGTATTGTGTGTGTGAAACGATAGAAGTTTTGGCTCATCGAAATAGCACTGTGTGTACGTTACCGAAATAAGTTCTGTTTAACATATTGGCACTAAGTGTGCTATGAAAAATAGGCTTCGGTTGTCAAATTGGCACTAAGTGTGCAAATTCATTTGAGTAATAGAAGAGGTTGAAATAGAGGTAAAATCAAGGAATTGAGTTGTATGAATGATGAGTAACTACGTGTTGATCAAGGTATGATGATAGATTTAAAAGTTGATGAATAGTTAATTAACATGTGGTTGAGAGTGATATTGTGCTTAGTTGTGTCATTATCTATGTGATGGTTGGATAGTATGATTAGTGATTAACTACGTGTTGGCAAGGTAAGTATGATACCTATGCGATTGGTGAAATTTGAAGTGAAAGAATGGAATGCTATGTGAGTATTGAATAAAGTTGAACTTGTGTACCATTGATAAAATATCTATGTGATGGTTAAATGTGTATATTGACTTGGTTCATTGAGTTAATTATTTTATAATTCGAACTTACTAAGCTTTGGAAAGCTTACTGTGTGATTTGTTTCTCTGCTTTGTAAGGCCAGTAAAGCTAGCTCGGATCTGGGATTGTCAGCTTCTCAATCACACTATCGGCATTCTATTTTGGTACTCTTGAAAGGATATATATAGTTGTAATATGGCATGTATAGGCTGGTCATTTGAATCATGTTTGATTTTGTAAGTAGCCATGGTATGTGGCTAGATATGTACTAGTTTTAGCGTGAATGGTTTTGGTATATGTGATTCATCTTTTGGCATGATTTGTGAATTGATATATTTTCTATTGAATGGTAACTTTGTGTTGATAAATGCCGTAGGGGTAGTGAGATTGGGAATGAATTATTCTTGTGATAGAATAAGTATTGGTATTGAATTGGGTATGATTAGAGTTGGTATTGGTTGCATGTTTTGAATTGCTAAATTGGTATGCTTTTAGATGGCAATATGTGCATGAGATGTTTCGTTGATTGGCTTGTAGGTTTGACCTTAAGTGGGTGGCATGTTGGCCTTTAAAAATGGCCTATAATGTCACACGATTGGGGCACACGGGCATGCCTCAGACCGTGGGTAAATTAGCAGAATGTGGCTTAAACTGCACACGGCCTCGACACGGGGGTGTCATCTAACCGTAGTGCACAAGTCAGTAGCTGGCTTTAATAGTACACAGCCATGGCATGGGCGTGCCTATAGGTCGTGCGATAAATGGCAGTATATGACCTTATAGGACACGGCCTTAGCACACAGGCGTGCTTGTTAGCCGTGTTGATTTTGGCAGTATGTAACCACGAGGAGGTCACACGGGTGTGTTATGTAGCCGTGGAAGAGGCACGGCCTACCCCCACAGGCGTGTCTCCCCTGTATTCTAGAAAAGTTTTAATTTTTCATGAAATTTATATGTGTTTTAGTTTAGTCCCGACTCAATTTATAAGCATGCTTAAGGTCTTGATAACTCGTTTAAGGGACACTATGATTGTATATGAATGTGTTTGATGATGATTGACTTTGTGTCGTGAATGCGATGTAAAATGATTCTATTATTCGATAATGCCTCTAAACCCTAGTCCGACGACGGTCTCGGGTTAGGGGTGTTACAGTTTATATAGGCTCCTTAGATGCTTTACTTGGCTCCTAAGTACCTCCCTCAAGTAGAATTCCTCCTAGGATGTTTAAGTAGACTTAGGAATGTGTTTCTTTGCCTCCAAGTATCCAAATCTGAGTGAAATTACTCTTTCTCGCGGTAGAGGCACGGCCATGGTACACGCCCGTGTAAATCGTTGTCAGGCCGTGTCTCAATTTTGTCGATTGGGGCACGGCCGTGTAAATCGTGGCATGGCCGTGTGAAGTAATTTGACGAGGCATGGCCGTGTGGCTTGAAGTGTCAGGCCATGTCGATTTCCTCTTTGGCCCAAATTGGCACGTTTTAAGCCAGTTTCCCATTCTTTTTATCCTTAGGTGGTTTCCTGAGTATAAACATGAAATGAAAGGATTAAAAGCACCTTTTTACATAAATCAAGGGCTAAATCATCCAAAAGCATGCTAAATATAGGGTTAAAATATGTTACTTTTACGGTTTATCATTTTTGTTTTTGACAAATTTAGATAGAATTTAATATTGTCTAAAGTTGTCATTTGCATTGGCCATTTGGCACTTCATTATCTTTTAAACAAACCTGATGCACAACCCAGACTAATACGATGGATTTTACTCTTATAGGAATTCGACTTGGAAATACAAGATAAGAAGGGAGCCAAGAATCTTGCAGCGGATCACCTGTCTAAACTTAAAAATCTGCACACCAAAGAGCTCAATGAAAGTGAAATAAATGATTCATTTCCCAAAGAACAACTTTTTCTATAACCCATTCTGAGGTACCATGGTTTGTAAATATTGCAAATTATTTGGCAGCTAATATCTTGCCAAGAAAATTAACACATCACCAAAAGAAGCGATTCTTTGCTGATGTGAAAATTTATTTTTGGGAAGATCTTTTTCTTTTCCGCATATGTCCAAATCAGGTAATTTAAAGATGCATTACGAAAACGAAGCAAGCAAAATCCTAGAGCATTGCCATTCAGGACCCTCAGGAGAACACTACAATGGTATTAAGACAGCACACAAAATACTCGAATCTGGTTTTAATTGGCTCGCTCTATTTAAAGACGCTAACAGGTATGTTGCCTCATGTGATAGATGCCAAAGAACAGGTAATATTTCTAAACGTGATGAAATGCCTCAAACATATAGGTTGTCATGTGAAATATTTGATGTATGGGGTATAGATTTTATGGGACCATTCCCTAGTTCGTTTGGAAACAAGTACATCCTAGTGGCAGTTGATTATATGTCAAAATGGGTTGAAGTGGAAGCTTTTCCTACAACTGATGCCAGGGTAGTAGTTAAATTTCTCAAAAAATTGTTCTCCTTTTTTGGCACACCAAGAGCTATCATTAGTGATAGGGGTACACATTTCTATAATACCCAATTCGAAAGAGTCCTAAAGAAATATGGAGTATACCACGAGATAGCTACCCCATATCACCCCCAAACCAACGAGCAAGTTGAAATAGCAAACCGAGAACTTAAGTGCATTCTAGAAAAAACGATTGAATCAAATACAAAAGATTGGGTAGTTAGAGTAGATGATGCTTTATAGGCATATAGAATAGCTTTTAAAACACCTCTAGGGACATCCCCATACAAACTTGTATATGGAAAAAGCTGTCATCTACCATTTGAGTTAGAACACAAAGCTTTTTGGGCCATAAAGTTTTTAAATTTTGATATTAGAACTGCAGGAAAGAGAAGAATGATGTAGATAAATGAGCTAGGATGAATGGAGAACGTAAGCCTATTAAAACTCAAAACTGTACAAGGAAGCAACAAAGCGACGCCACGATGCAAGTCTCAAGAGATCAAAACAATTCGAGGTAGGGGACCTGGTCCTCCTATACAACTCAAGGCTTAAACTATTTCAGGAAAGCTAAAATCAAGATGGTGAGGCCCATTTTGATCAAAACAATTTTTCCATATAGCACCATCGAGGTAACTCATCCCACTAAAGGCATATTCAAGGTAAATGGTCACCGACTTAAAATTTATAATGGTGCAGATTTTGGAGATATAAGAGAGGAGCTTATGCTCTATGAGCCTTCTTTTAGAACCGAAAATAGGGAAAGTCTAGCTTAAGACTATAAAACGAGTGCTTCTCGGGAGGCAACCCAAGCACTAACATGATTTATCTAAACATTATACTTTTGACTTTAAGCATCTTAACGCCATCAGTATGATTAAAGCACAAGTTTCGTAGACCACACGGCCTTACACACGGGCGTGCCCATAGCCGTGTGGAGCCCATGAGACAAAACACGGGCACTCTTATGGCCGTGTATGACAAAAGGTAAAACTTTTAGTGACACGAGAAGGACACAACCATGCCTCGTGGCCGTACTAAGATACTGACTTCCTAAACACGGCCTGGACACGGCCGTGCTTCACAACTATGGAGACATACTGGCTTATCGAACACGGGTAATGCACGCTCGTACTAAGTAACTGTGCTTAAATACTGACTTTCAAAACACGGGCCACCCACGACCGTGCTTCATGACAGTGGGGACATACTGACATATCATACACGGATAACACACGCCCGTGTTACAACCGTACTAAAAAACCAATCGCACCTAAAAACTCAAAATCCTGAATTACACGGGCACTTGAAAAAATAGCACGTCCGTGGCACCTGCCCATGCCCCTGCTGCTATTTAAACCCATTAATCGAAATTCCTCTCCATTTTAACCCTAAAAACAATTTTCAACCCCCGTTTCTAAATTTTGGCCACCCTCTCACCTAAACCACTGCTTTTTCCATCCAAAATAGAACAAAAACCATCCACACGCCTGAAACACCGTCATGCGACATAAACCCCATGCCCCTGCTTCCGCCGTGCTCATCCTACAATGCTTCACCACCACCTCCTCCACCTACTTTCTACCACCAAAGACGCCAACTCCCGGAATCATCCAAAATTTAGGATGTGTTACTTCTCCCCTTCTCTTTTGATTATTTTATCACATAATTATTTATCTATCTATGTATATTGAGGGCAATGTACATCTTAAGTGTGGGGGGGTAAAAGTACCTAACTTTTTCCATTATTCTAAAATCCTGAATTTTAGTCTTGTCCCTAATAAATTTTCTCATATTATTAATTAGGGTGAAATTTCTGATGAATTATGTTTTTTATTGATAAGCTCTTGAATAAGTCATTGATAATTGTGCATTGATGATTTATACGTGAATAATACTAGAGAATCAAGCGTGATAAGTCTATTTTTCAGGAATCAAAAAAATTTTCTAGGTTGTTGAACTGAATTTGAATATTACCTTGAAGCTTGAAATTTACAGGAATGATGTCAAATACCCATAATTTTTTGTGAGATTTGAGCCTTATAGAGCATATATTCTTTTTCATGCTCACTTTATTAATTATAAGTGTGTCAACACTGAATTGTTATTCTAAAACTTGCCTCGATTATACATGTCAAGACCACATTAATGATTTAATATACTAAGATGATAAAGGCACCTAGGTTTTAACCCATTCACTCCTCTAAAAGATTACCTACATAATTAACCCTTAGTGAACCCATTTGATCCCAATAACCCTTTTATTGAATTACCCGCTTAATATTAACCTAAAACCCTTTGTATTTGTTATCACCATTCTCTTAACCAACCTTCTATTGAAAATTGAATTGATCAAGTTACCGAATTAGTTTATTTGATAAAGTTCTTTATTTATTTAATTATAGACTTAGTTTGTTCTTAAAAAAAACCAAAGTATATTCAAGTATTAGTAGGAGCTTATGCATTTAAATTCCAATTGTTGAAGAAGAGCTCATATCAAAAGTATTATCAATAGTAGTATTATTAGTTTCAAATTTTCAATTGATGTAATCATTTATTATTTTTAGTTAAGTAATTGGTCAGGTCAATCTTGATTCTAAACCCTCTAATTTAGCCTTACCTTTAACCCAAGCCCCATTACAACCCTGTCAAAGACCTTTTGATTTGTGTATCATCTTACAGTGGTGGAGATTTGATTTTTAGGCAAGCCTATGGGATTAACTTTTCAGGTTTGACTTATGAGTGCTTTTTCATTAAACTTAAACACTTCGAGTGCTTTGAGTGAATCCTTACTGAGGATTTCAATCCTTGTCAGTTTTTAATTAAAGGTAATCATTTAGATAAGGGGAGACACCTATGTTTTCGTACTATAAAATTCATGACTTATATTGTTTGAATCTTTAAGACTCTTTGAGTTAAATTATCCATGTATAAATTATCTGTGAATTATGATGAGGCATTGTTGATAGGAATTGTGAATTATGGAAAGTTCATTTTAATTGTAAGTTGAGAATTTTGCTTGAGGATAAGCAAAAGCTTAATGTGGGGTATTTGATAAACTGTAAAAGTAACATATTTTAACCCCATATTTAGTATGCTTTAGGATGATTTAGCCCTGGTTTATGTAAAAACGTGCTTTTAATCCTTTTTTTCATATTTCTACTCAGGAAAGCACCCGAGGACGAAAAGAACAAGAAATGGGCTTAAAGCAGGTCAATTTGGGCCAAAGAAGAAAATAGACATGACTTGGACTTCAAGCCACATGGCCGTGCTTCGACAATTAACTAAGACACGGCCACGCCACGATTTACACGATCGTGCCCCAATGATAGAATCGAGACACGACCCAACCACGATTTACACGGGCGTGATCGTGGCCATGGCCATGCCCCTATTACGGGAGAGAGCAATTTCACTTGGATTTTGATACTCAGAGCCAAAGAAACACTTTCCAAAGCTTATTCAAATACCGACTAAGAAGTAGACTTAAATTAAGACACTTAAAAGCCAAGTAAAGCATTCCAAGAGCCTATATAAACACCCAAAGTGTATCTTGAAGGGGGCGGTGAGATAGGCCAAAGAGCCGAGCCAGAAGGATCACATTTGTGGGAATCACACAAAGATAGCTAGTGGATCCATCTCAAGAAGCCGAAATTCTACTGAAGACGGTGGATTTCTCCTTCAATTCCTCTAGGGGGTTTTAGGGATTTTCTATGTTTTGTTTTATCTTTTCTCTTGATATGTTTTCTTTGTTTATTATGAACAAAATCCTTCAAATACTTGAAGGGGATGAAACCTAGATGAATTTTGTTATTATTTTTAGAATTATATGATAATTACTTGGTTTATTCTTAATTATGTTGCTTAATCCAAATCTGATGTGCTTAGGTGGAGGAGGAATAGACTCTGGTTAAGAGTAGATCTAGCATAATTAAGCAGAGTTGATCGAATGCCTAGAGATAGGGTTACGAGATTTTGTCAAATTAGGGTGAAACCTAATATGGGAATCCATTGATCGATTTACTACTATTCTAGGGGGTTATTATAAGCGAACGAGAGTTCCACTAATTAACCTAGGGTTAGACGTTATTCGCCTCGAGAGAGGGTTTAATATAGGTTAGGGAGTCCTACGGATCAAGCTAAGTAAAGAAATCATATGATTCAGTAATAAGTAACAAGTGAAGTCTAGGTGGATTCTTCCTGAAGGTATCATCGTAATCAATTGAGTTTCTTCAAGTTATTTCCCAAATTCGTTCTTTTTGTCTTTGCGTCTTTAGCTTAGTAGTCGTTAAACTAGATTAAATCAATCAATCACTCCATATTTTAGGCTAAATAATAAAAAGAAAGTTAGTATAAGTACTTTTAGTTCCCTTGGGTTCGATAATTTGATCTTGCCTAAGCTATACTACTATGTACACTTGCCTTTAAGTCGATGTCAAAGTTAGTTTCCAGGTTTGATCATTCTATTTATAAATTTTAAAGCTCTGATTTCAGCTATCAAGGTTAAATTGCTTAAATGCTATGATTTGAGATATGTGAGGTCCTTATTATGGAAATGGACCATTAGTTGTGTAAGTGGTCATAAATGACCTTGTAATGGATGATTTTATAAGTATAATAATAAGGTTAAATTGGTAAAATGATAATTAAGTTAATGATTAATTAAACAAAGCCAAAATATGCTTCATTCATCATTGTTTGAACTGAAATATCAAGGAAGATAGGGTCTTGAATGCTCAAACATTTCGGCAATAATATTGGGTGATTAAAGTATGGTTTTTGATCCATTTTCGATGATTTCTATGTTTTTGTGATTGTTGCTTTGAGTACTAGCTAGCCCGTATCTTGATTTTTGGAATTGATGATAATTTTGAGATGTGCCATTGATGAATATGTGAGTTTTGTGTTGATAGTTGGTGAAATATGAAAGCTTGATGAATGATAAATATGCTTTATATTTGGAATTCTCGATGAAATTGATTATTAAGGGTTAATTTGTAAAAATGAAACTTTGAGGGTTTAAAATGTGAAATAAATGAAAGATATGGGTTGCTAGGGACTAGTATGAAATTTGGCCAAGCTTGGTGTAAATAAATTATGTGTATTTTGTGTAATTGTGAAATATGGACTAAAATGTCAAAATGTGGAATTATGGTGGCTAAAGTGTAAAATTCTTTAACTATGTGTTGTGGATTGTTTTGGATGAAAATGTGATTGAATGAGTTGAATTGGATATTATATAGATCAAAAAAAAGAGAAATTCAGACTTAGATTGAGGCAAGAACAAAGTGCTCGATTGATCGATTACTATCGTTGTTTTTACGTCTGAGGTAAGTTCGTGTATAATACGAATTGTTTAAACAATGTTCACCTGTTATGAAATGAATGGAAATGTGATTGTTGAGTTAGTAATGCGAAATGTGAGTTCGAAGATATGGGGCACTAAGTGTGCGTAAATAGAACAGTTACTATGATGAATTGCACTAAGTGTGTGAGATAAAGAAATGCATTGGCTATACTAGTTGGCACTATGTGAGCGATACCGAGATAACTTCAGTTTAATGTGATGGCACTAAGTGTGCAATAATATTGTAGCTTTGGCTAATTAATTGGCACTGAGTGTGCGGGTTCATAGAATGTTTAAAGATGATCGAATGAATTATGGCATTGAGCATTGAGAGGTTAATGTGATAGATAAATACGTGGTGATACGGGTATGTACAGAACCTATGTGGTTGATGATAGTGTGAATGAGATAGATGTAAGATTATGTGAATGAATGATGAAAAGGGTTGGATTGTGTAGCGTTATATATGCTTGTACATGAACCTATAGACATGGTATGAAAGAGAGTAATAATCATGGGTGAGATTAAATAGTATTGTGAATTGATTTATGTGTTAGTTAATTTTGCATATTGAGTTAGAAATGTTGAGTTAATTGTGTTATATTACGAACTTACTAAGCTTTAAATCTTACAGTGTGAAGTCTTTCTCTGTTTATAGTGTCAGTAAAGCTAGCTCGGATCCAGGGATCGTCAGCTACTCAATCACACTATCGGACATCTACTTTGGCACCTTTGGAAGTTGTATATATGGTATATAGCATGTATAGGCTAGTAAGATTGTGGAATGACTTTGGTACATGTTTTGCTATGTGAAAATGGTATATGTGATATGTAAGTGTGGTCTTATGTGAATGGCCATTATGGTATGTTAAGGGAAATAGTAATGTTATTTTTCATACTTGATTTGGTAGTTGAGAATGGTGATTGAGTTGTATGTTAATTGATGTTGGAATTGAGCATGTAGTGATGACCTAAAATTGGCTGGCAAATTGGTCTTGCAAATGGCCTATAATTGCCCACACGGGTGAGCACACAGGCGTGTGTCTCGCTTGTGTCCATCACTACCCTTATTCGATGTAGGTCAGACTTGCACACAGGCCAGACACATGGGTGTGCCACAGGCCGTGAGACTCAAGTTAGTGTTGCACACGAGCCATACACACGGGCGTGTGACAGGCCATGGGGCTATAATCAGAGTTGCATACGGGATAAGATATGGTCTAAGAAAAGTCGTGTGAGGCACATGGTCTACCCACATGGGCGTGTGCCCTGTTTAATATGAAATTTTTTCTAAGTTTCGCAAAGTTTCTCTATGAGATCAGTCTAGTCCCGAACCTTCTCTAAAGCATGTTTAGGGTCTCGTAGACCTTCTAAAGGGACTATGTGTGATTGATTTTCTATGATATGATGATGTGGGAGTCATGTCGATGTAAATGTTAAGATTCGACCGGTAATACCTAGAACCTTAGTCTGGCGATGGATACAGGTTAAGGGTATTTCATTTTATTGGTATTAGAGCTACGATTTAGTCAATTCTAGGACTAACGGAGTGTGTAAGAGTCTAGCTATACATGCCATATATATACCTGCGATAGTGTGATGATTCCTGATAGTTAAAAATGTGTTATCGTATAGTAAATGGATCCAGATCGAGCTGCTTCTAATGATGTTGAGAGTAATGTGCCTGCTCCCGTTCAAAGGATAGCGCCTGAATCTAAGCCAATTGCTAGTAGTCACGAGGGATATGCAAAGCAAGCCTTCTTCCAAATGATGAGTAAGTGGTTTACGGAGTTCGTCCAAATGAATCTGGCTGCTCAAAGTTCCTGTAGCGCCACAAGTTATAGACCCGATTCGATTGAGTAAACCCCAGGTGATAAAATTTGTATGTATGGGGCCGAAGAGTTCATGGCCACAGTTGATGATGATGTCGAGCGAGATAAATTCTGGCTTGAGAATACCATTAGAGTGTTTGATGAATTATCATGCACTCCTGATGAATGTCTTAAGTGTGTTGTTTCACTATTGAGAGATGCGGCATATCATTGGTGGGAAACATTGATATCTGTGGTTCTGATAGAACAAATCACCTGGGATTTCTTCCAAATTGAATTTTAGAAGAAATATATTAGTCAACGGTTTATAGATCAGAAACCATAGAGTTCCTCGAGCTGAAACAGAGTCGTATGTCCGTTACGAAATACGAGCGAGAGTTTGTGAGATTGAGCCTGTATGCACGAGAATCTATTTTGACAAAAACAAATATGTGTAAATGATTCACTGAAGGGTTGAATGAAGATATTAAACTTCTGGTCAGAATTCTTGACTTGAATGAATTTGTGGTATTGGTTGAAAGAGCTTGTAAAGCTGAGGAGCATAGTAAAGAAAAGAAGAAAACAGATTTAGAAGCTAGAGACGAGAGAAAATTGTCGATGAATAAGTCATATCACTCTACATCAAAGAGATTTAGAGATGCAACTAATTGCTCAAATGCTTCGATTGGACATTCGAGTAGAGATCGTGTGAAACAATATACGAGTTCTAAAGCTCAAATTCCAATGGAATCAAGTGTTGGCAGTGTCAGAAGCAATAAGCCTGAGTGTAGACAGTGTGGGAGACATCATATTTGTGAATGCTAGGGCTAGTATAATAATAGAGTTTGTTATAAATGTGGATCACGGGATCACTTCATTTTGGATTGCCCGGAGTTGGCTGAGAAAGATAATGCTTAGAGTGAGAGGCCGAGTAACACTGTAGCTAGGGGTAGACCAACCAAAATCATAGGAAATGTGAGTGGTAGTCAGAGAGGAACAACAGATACAACCGTGAGATCGGAGGCAAAAGAACCTGCCAGAGCCTATGCTATTCGTACTCGTGAAGAAGCGTCATCTCCAGACGACATTACTGGTACTTTTACTCTTTTTGATACTAATGTGATTGCATTGATAGATCCAAGATCTACTCATTCATATGTGTGTGTGAACTTAGTATCTAGTAAGACTCTGCCTGTTGAGTCTACTGAGTTTGTAATTAGAGTATCGAACCCCTTAGGCAAGTGTGTTCTGGTTGACAAAGTGTGCGATAATTGTTCATTGATGTTTCAAGGTCCTTGTTTCCGGCTAATCTGATGCTACTACCCTTTGATGAATTTGATATAATTTTGGGTGTGGATTGGGTATCTTTGCATAATGCTATTCTGAATTGCAAACGGGAGAGTATTGATTTGAGAAGTCAGAATGGTGAGATAGTTCGAATTGAATCCAATGATTTGACCGGGCTACTGGCTGTAATATCTTCGATGAAAGTTTTAAATTATTTGAAAAAAGGATGTGAAGCTTATCTTGCATATGTGATAGATACAAAAGTGATAGAAAAGAAAGTTGAATATATGCCTATGGTTTGTGAGTTCCCTGATGTGTTTCCTGAGGAATTACCTGGATTACCTTCTATGCGAGAAGTTGAGTTTGGCATTGAGTTAGTGCAGGGAACGACTCCAATTTCAATAACACCGTATAGAATGGCTCACGCAGAATTGAAAGAATTGAAGTCTCAGTTGCAAGAGTTGACAAACAGAGGTTTTGCATGACCAATTTTCTCGCTTTGGGGTGCTCCTGTGTTGTTTTTGAAAAAGAAAGATGGTACCATGAGGATGTGCATTGACTACCAACAGCTGAATAAAGTGACGATAAAGAATAAGTACCCTTTACCATCAATTGATGATTTGTTTGATCAGTTAAAAGGGGCTATAGTGTTTTCAAAGATAGATTTGAGATCAGATATTATCAGTTGATAGTCAAAGAATCAGATGTGCAGAAAACTGCTTTCAGAACGAGGTACGGGGATTATGAATTTTTAGTTATACCTTTTGGACTAACAAATGCTCTTTCAGTATTTATGGATTTGATGAACTGGATATTAAGACCAAATTTGGATCGATATTTCATTGTGATTATTGATGATATTTTGATTTATTCTTGTGATGAGACGCAACATGCCGAGCATTTGAGAATCGTGTTACAGGCTCTACATGAGAAGCAATTGTATGCAAAGTTTAATAAATGTTAGTTCTGGTTGCGCGAGGTTGGTTTTCTGGGACATATAGTGTCAGCTGCGAGGTTATGAGTTGATCCGAGTAAGATTTCAGCAATTTTAGATTGGAAACCTCTGAGAAATGTGACTGAAGTCCGTAGTTTTCTGGGACTAGCAGGATACTATAGATGGTTTGTGAAAGACTTCTCGATGATTGTAACTCAGTTGACAAAATTGCTACAGAAAGATGTTAAATTTGAGTGATCAGAAAAGTGTCAGCAGAGTTTTGAACAGTTGAAAGCACTGTTGACAGAGGCACCAGTGTTAGTTCAACCTGAATCGGGTAAAGAATTCATAGTTTACAGTGATGCATCGTTGAATGGTTTAGGCTGTGTGTTGATGAAAGAAGGAAAAGTTATAGCTTATGCTTCCAGACAGTTAAAACCGCATGAAAAGAAATACTCGACGCACGATCTAGAATTAGCAGCTAATGTATTTGCATTGAAGATTTGGTGTCACTATTTATATGGTGAGAAATGTCACATTTATACTGATCACAAGAGCTTGAAATATTTGATGACTCAAAAAAAATTGAATTTGCGACAGCAGAGATGGTTAGAATTGCTAAAAGATTATGGATTAGTAATTGACTATCATCCGGGAAAAGCTAATGTTGTTGATGCTTTGAGTCAAAAGTCCTTATTTGCTTTAAGAGCAGTGAATACTCAAATAGAAATGTGTGATGATGGTTCAATTTTAGCCGAATTGAAAGCAAGACCGTTATTTTTACAACAGATTTGTGATGTTCAAAAAGTTGACAATGAAATGTTAGCTAAACAAGCTCAGTGTGGTTTGAATTTTTAATTAGAATTTCGAGTTGATAATAATGGTTGTTTGAGATTCCGAGATCGGATTTCTGTTCTGAGAGATTAAGAGTTAATTTAGATGATTTTGAGTGAAGCTCATACAAGTTGTTTATCGGTTCATCTGGGAAGTACAAATATGTATAATGATCTGAAACAGTTTTATTGGTGGCCTAGAATGAAAAGAGATATCTCTGATTTTGTTTCGAGATGTTTAGTCTGTCAGCAAGTCAAAGCTAAACATCAGGTACCTTCGGGCTTATTACAGTCGATCTTTATTCCTGAGTGGAAATGGGAGAGAATCACGATGGACTTTGTGTCAAGATTGCCCCTATCTCTGAGAAAGAAAGATGAAACCTTGGTGATAGTTGACAAATTAACGAAATCAGCTCATTTTATTCCGGTGAGAATAGATTATTCGCTTGTTAAGTTAGCTAAATTGTATGTTTCTGAGGTTGTGCGATTGCATAGGGTGCCATTATCTATTGTGTCTGAAAGAGATTTGAGATTTACTTCGCGATTTTGGAAGAAACTGCAAGAGGCTTTAGGTACAAAGTTGCACTTTAGTACTGCTTTTCATCCGCAAATGGATGGTCAATCCGAGCGGATCATTTAGATTCTTGAGGATATGTTGAGATGTTGTATTCTTGAGTTTGAAGGTACGTAGGAAAAGTTTCTGTCGTTGATTGAATTTGCATATAATAATAGCTTTCAATCAAGCATTAAAATGGCACCATATGAGGCTCTTTACAGTCGTAAATACAGAACTCCATTATATTGGACTGAGCTTAGTGAGAATAAGATTCACGGGGTTGACTTGATAAAAGTGACTAAGCAGAAAGTGAAAGTGATCCGTGATAGTTTAAAAGTAGCATCTGATCAACAGAAATCATACACAGACTTGAAAGGAAAAGATATTGAGTTTGAAATTGAGGATAAAGTGTTTTTGAAAGTGTCTCCGTTGAAGAAAGTACTCCGTTTCAGCAGAAAAGGCAAGTTGAGTCTGAGGTTCATTGGGCCATATGAGATTATTGAACATATCGGGCCGGTTGATTATAAATTGTTGTTGCCACCTGTGTAACACCCCAAACCCAGTCAATACGTTACGACCAAATCTGGTTTGTTATAAGAAAGGTAGTTTTGAAAACAATAATTGTACTTCGTAGAAAACTTTTGAATGGTGTGCCTATCTCGAGATTTATTTAAAATCACGTTAGTTAATATCTTACCATCATCTTATTAGAACAACTAGGATTTGAAAACAGGTTTGCTTTATCAAAACTGAACTTAGAAGAATTTAAGAATTGTGATAATTAAAAACAATGTTACAGTTTTAGTATTACCACCAAGTTAATTACTTAGTTAATCGCAAGCCCTCTCTTGTTAACACTTAGAATTTGTTTGTGTTTTTAATTTTAGAAAAAACTCCATATTTGATAGTCTATCAAATGTATAATTTCAGCATTAAATCCAAACCCAAATTTACGTTAAAGCGGCCTTATTACATAATAAAACCCGAATTAAAATAAGTTCAAGATAAAATACGAAGTTTACAAAAGTAACAGTAGTGCATGGCCACCTCGAGTCTGCTCTAGCTCCAAAACCCGCGATTTAGTGATTACCTGCAAGATTCAGCAGAGGGGTGAGTCACTGAGACCAGTGTGTAAATCCCCGTAAAACGCAAACTGGGCCTTAAACCCACATAATATCGCATGTTAATCATGTATGCAATGCAGCCCAGCCCAACCTAATTTTTCCATCCTCTACATCACTTGAATCAGCCAAACGCCCGTGGCACCAAGCCATTGTGGTACCAAACCACCAGTGGTTCCAAACCACTAGTGACAGAGTCACTAAATATAATATGTGGGGCCAACCCACTGTGGTACTAAACCACTAGTGACAATCCCTGATAATATATATGTAGGGCCAACCCACTGTGGTACCAAACCACTAGGACGAGTCACAGAAATAAACTATGTGGTGCCAACTCACTATGGTACCAAACCACTGGTGATAGTCTTAGAATCACACTTCCCCTTTCATATCATATCCCAAGCCCATACACATATTGACATAATGATATGAATGCAAACATGCTCCCAAAGCACAATGGTGAATTATATCATACATTCATATAATCAAATGTAGAACTGTATAAGTACTTACCCGGTGTCACCAACTTTACCCACGAGGGTATCTCGACTGTCAAAATAGTCATTTCGGCTTTCAGCCAACATAGTTAATAACAAAAATCACTAAAGTAAAGTGTGAACGTATACACACTTGATAACGCGTAGAACTAGACTCTCTACGTCGACACTTTCACTGACAGGGGTAACGACTATCTGCCTATCCCAAGCAGACGTCGGCTCTCTACCACAACCTGACGAAATGTCCCAAACCACCGACACAGCACGCCTTTTAAACTTAGGAACCAAGACTAGGGGTCCGCTCCCTTTTTTTGATTGACTGGCACTTGCATCCATGGAGAATCTTTGGTTAGTACAATACTATAACGGAAACAACGGTTATCTAACAATGATATCAGACTAACATAGTGAATAAACAACGAATGACCAAACGAATAGAATCAGAGGGTAACTACTTACCTTTATTACTAAAGCGAATAAGTTAAACTGTTTGGCAAAGAACTTTTAGTGACACAAGAAGTCTTAGCACTTCTCTTCTTGATATTTGGCTACTAGCCATGAAACATGAGAGAACACATTACGGAAGGATGAGTAGTCGGTTTGTTGAATAAAGATAAAGGAGATGAAAAGAAACTACAGAGAATACCTTACCTTGATCAAAAAAACTGAACACTAGAAGGTTGGCTTGTGAAACTGAACATCTCACTTACCAAAGACAACCCGAATGCAGGCTAAATGAAGAAGAGAATTCGAGAATGAGCCCCTTACAATCGGCCAAAGCCCCAAAAGAACCAAGTCAGCACCTTTGGTTTAACAACCAACGAGAGTAAAGGAAAAGAATGAATAGAAAAGAAGAAGAACCCCTTACCAAAAATAACAAGAAGATGCCGTTTGAGAAGGCTATATCCGGCTACTGACAAAACAATAGGAGAATGCCCACAGCTGACACTCAGGAAGTTTCGGCTTCCACAAGGTATGAACAACGAGAAGAGAAGAGGAAGAGGAGAAAAAGTTTCGGCTTGGAAAGAGAGAAGATGATAGGAGAGGAGGTTAGGTTATGGTGCTTAAGAGAATAGCAAAGAAGAATAAAAGATTCAGAAAGGGTTTCAACGAGTTTCGGCTAACACATGAAATGGGAAAAAGATGTAGAAAGAAAAACTAATGATGAAGGAAAAGGAGAACAGAGCTACGGTTTTCTTTGTTAACAGTAAGGAAATGAGACCAAATGATCAAAGAGCAGAAGAAAAGGGAGGACCTTCTAGACAGTTTCGGCTTAACACTCACATAAAAGATACTTGCCTAAACGGCACTACACAACACCCCTTATGACCAAATGAGCAAAACAAAAGAAAAGAATCAAGTGCCTCCAGCCTCAAGAATTTCGGCACACCACCCAACTAGCACAAAACTAAATTCTCCCCCCTTTCAAGCTCCCCACTTCTGACCATCACTTCTACCAACTTGAAATCCCTCGATTTGCTCCTACTTTCACTCCCCTTCACTCATTCAAATTGATTTGACCAATTCAAATCCCTTCAAGCATTCTTGTCCACCCATTTCAATATGTTGACCCATTCAACCATCATCCTTGGAGAGCCCCTGCCGAATCCACTTTTTCCCCATCCAGGTGCCAAAAATAAAGCTTCAAAGTGAGGCTTATGGGATTCAAACCTCTTCCCCCTGCTGTTTCCTTGTGATGCCAATTCCCTGTATCCTAAGTGGCATCTCCATGCCACTTTACCACACCACTTCTTGTGTCAACAAACACAAGTAATTACCCTTAAGGCCTGCCTCAACTAGCTCTCCCCTAAAGTGCCTAAAAATAAAATTTTCACCAAGGCTCAAGCTTAACCCCGAGCCTTCTCGGAACCCCCAAACACACCAAATTAACAGACAAATCATGCCAAACACCCAGAAACATAAAATACCAAGCCCCTAATACCAGGATGTTACAGTTCTACCCCCTTAAAGAAATTTTGGCCTCAAAATTTACCTAGTCTAAAGAGGTGAGGGTATTGCTGTCGTATTGCATCCTCCGGCTACCACGTGGCTTCCTCTGAACCATGATTCCGCCACAAAAATTTAACCAATGGAACCGTCTTCGCAATACCTTAACATCTCGGTCTAAGACCTGAACTGGCTTTTCTTCAAAAGATAAATCTGGTCTTACCTCGATTTCATCCACTGGCACTATGTGAGATGGATTTGAATGGTAGCGCCTTAACATCAAAACATGGAATACATCATGTATCTGCCTCAAATCCAGAGGTAACTCGAGCTGATATGCCACTGGTCTCACACATTTCAATACACGATAAGGCCCGATGAACCTGGGGCTCAACTTGCCCTTCCGTCCAAACCTTAAAGCCTTCTTCCAAGATGAAACTTTGAGAAAAACCCGATCACCCACTGCAAATACTATATCCTTACGCTTCAGGTCAGCATAGGATTTTTGCCTGTAAAAAGCTTCCTTCAACCGAGTCTAAATCAACTTAACATTTTCTTCTATTTTTGAAACCAATTTTGGACCTAACAACTGACGCTCACCCAACTCTGTCCAGCAAGTAGGAGTACGGCACTTCCGACCATACAACTCTTCATAGGGTGCCTTCTTAATATTGGATTGATAGCTATTGTTGTATGCGAGTTCTGCCAATGGTAAAAACTCCTCCCAACTACCCTTGAAATCGATAACACAGCCTCTCAATATGTCTTCCAGGATCTGAATTACCCTTTCAGACTGACCATCAGTCTGTGGATGAAATGTTGTGCTGAAATCAAGTCTCGTACCCAACGCTTGATGCAACGCCTTCCAGAACCGCGATGTAAACATAGGGTCTCTATCTGATATGATAGACACAGGTACCCCACGCAACCTCACAATCTCTGCTACAGAAAACTTAGCTAACTTCTGTAGGGAGTAGTCAATACGAATCGGTATGAAGTGAGCAGACTTTGTCAATCGATCGACAATTACCCACACAGCATCTTTCTTAGTAGGCGTGAGAGGTAGTCCACTAACAAAGTCCATCGTTATCCTATCCCATTTACAAAGTGGAATCTTAACTGGCTGTAGCAACCCTGAAGGCAATTGATATTCTTCCTTCACCTGCTGACATGTCAGACACCTACCTACAAACTCGGTAACCTCTTGCTTCAGACTGGCGCTCCCTATGGTGACACGCTTGGTCGAATAAAACCCCAATCCAACAGTTCTTGAATCTGGGCTTTAAGTTCTACTAGCTCTTTCGGCGACATCCTATAAGGAGCAATGGAAATTGGCACTGTTTCCGGAAGAAGATCATTATCGAATTCCACCTCGCGATCTGGAGGTAACCTTGGAAGCACTTCTGGAAAAACATCAAAGAATTCCTTCACTGTTCTAACATCCTTTACTGCCAACTCCATGGCTTCCAACGCACTAACAAGAGCTAGGAAAGCCTCACATCCTTTTCTCACCATCCTTTTAGCCTTAAGAGCAGATACCACATTAGACAAATAATTCCTTCTTTCACCTATCATTAGCACCTTATCATCTTCAGGAGTCTTTAACACCATGCACTTAGCAGCACAATCCAAGTTCACTTGATACTTCACTAACCAATCCATGCCTAAGATCAAATCGAACTCGTTGAATGGTAGTTCCATCAAATCAGCCAGGAAGACTATCTCTTGTACTTCTAAAGGCACACCCTTAAAGAGTTTGTTCACCACTACAGATTGTGCTAAAGGGCTAAGTATAGTCATCTCTCTAGAAGCAATCTTAGATTCTATGTTCAGAGTTCCAGACACAGTACTAGCAACATAAGAATGTGTCGACCCAATATCGATCAGTGCAATAAAAGGTAAACCAAAAATAAAGAACATACCAGTTATGACATCTGGTGCATCGCCCTCCTCTCGGCGTCTAGCTGCATAGACCAACCCAGGCTGTCTCGCATCTGTACTCCCAACACCTCTGCCTGGTGCTCCACGTCCTCAGCCAAAACCATTTCCACCCCTAGCCGAACCACGACCTCTCTGTGGTTGCTGACCACCTCTTCTAGGCTGAACATAATTCTGACTCACTGGCTGCGCTCTGTTTGGCTCTTGCGGACAGTCCCTTATCCGATGATCCATAGATCCACACCTGAAACATCCTCTATTACCTGCCTAACACTCTCCCAAATGAGACTTCCCACATCGAGCACACTGCGGAGGCCAACTAATAGCAGTAGGCTTCACTACACGACTCGGCCCATCTAACCTAGGCCTCTTTTGGAAACCCCCAGTAGATCCAACTCACCCAAAATTCCTTTTATTCTTACCTCGGTCCCTATCTTGATTCTGCTTTTCAGATTATTTCACCTCCTCTGCTATCTTAGCTTTTCCACTAAAATAGTAAATTCTCTTTCCCGTTGCGGAGCTATCAGTGCTCGCAACTCATCCCTCAAGCTCATGATCGGTTGCCATGATACCCCGGGCATAACGGGTCAGACGTAGGAATTCTGCCTCATACTCGGCCACTAACTTACTTCCCTGAACCAAATTTAGAAATGCCTTTCGCTGAGCATCCACATAGCTTGACCCAATGTATTTCCCTTAGAATGCTGACTTAAAGAAGTCCCAGGTAATGTGGTCAGCTGTTGTACCATCTTTGACCTTTAGCCACTATTGTTACGCCTCATCTCAGAGGAGAGACACTACCCCTTTTAGTTTTTCCTCTGCAGTACAATCAAGGTCGTCCATGATTCGTTCAACTACTTCTAGCCAGTACTCCGCTACGTTAGTAGCCATACTAGAAACGCCCTAAACATTTCAGCCCCATTGGCTCAGAGTCGCTCAGACACAGATTTTCGAGCTATCGATCCCATGCCCGCTCCAGCAACTCTCTCAAAAACACGTAACACAGCCTGAGACACCGCATCATCTCCGTCAGTTTGGTCCTAAAATTCTACTCCCGCAATTGGTAATGCTGGTACCTCACCCTCCGGCCTATGTCTAGATTCCAAGGGTTTAGACCCAACACCCTGGCCTCTACCATAGCTGCGCACACCACGCCCACGTCCTCTTGCACTCATGATAACCAATTTGACTTAATCTGATTAAAATTTTTATGAGTTAGTAATTTCTTTCACTGTTTATACGGAGTAGTCTTATGAAATAGCATCAGAAGCAGATTCTCGCAAATACGGATATACCTAAAGGTTTTAGTTTCTAAAGTTGAGTTTCTTAGTACTAACAATCACCTCACAATACCATTACTTAATGCAAAGCAACAAACAGTCAGAAGACTTACTGTATGGATTTGGTACCGGAGACTCGAGTGCCATACTTCTAGAAAACATGTATTTTTCTAAACCATTTTCTAAACCAACTTTTGAAAACATTTTTGAACCTTATAGCCACAGCTGAATTTTTAAATCTAGCTCTGATACCAAATTGTAACACCCCAAACCCGGTCAATACATTACGACCAAATCTGGTTTGTTATAGGAAAGGTAGTTTTGAAAACAATAATTGTACTTCGCAGAAAACTTTTGAAAGGTGTTCCTATCTTGAGAATTATTTAAAATCTCGTAGTTAATATCTTACCATCTTCTTATTAGAACAACTAGGATTTGAAAACAGGTTTGTGTTATCAAAATCAAGCTTAGAAGAATTTCAAAATTGTGATAATTGAAAACAATGCTGCAGTTTTAGTATTACCACCAACTTAATTACTTAGTTAATCGCAAGCCCTCTCTTGTTAACACTTAGAAAACTATTTGTTTGTGTTTTTAATTTTAGAAAAAAACTCCATATTTGACAGTCTATCAAATGTATAATATTAGCATTAAACACAAACCCAAATTTATGTTAAATTGGCATTATTACATAATAAAACCTGAATTAAAATAAGTTCAAGATAAAATACGAAGTTTGTGAAAGTAACAGTAGTGCATGACCACCATGAGTCGCCCCAGCTCCAAAACCCGCAACTTAGTGATTACCTACAAGATTCAGCAGAGGGGTGAGTCACCGAGACTCAATGTATAAATCCCTGTATAATGCAAACTAGGCCTTAAACCCAGATAATACCGCATGTTAATCATGTATGCAATGCAGCCCAGCCCAACCTAATTTTTCCATCCTCTACATCACCTGAATCAGCCAAACGCCCGTGGCACCAAGCCATTGTGGTAGCAAACCACTGGTGGTTCTAAACCACTGGTGGCAGAGTCACTAAATATAATATGTAGGGCTAACCCACTGTGGTACCAAACCACTGGTGACAATCCCTGATAATATATATGTGGGGACAACCCACTATGGCACCAAACCACTGGGACGAGTCACAGAAATAAACTATGTGGTGCCAAACCACTGAGACATAGTCACTGGGTAAATTATGTGGGGCCAACCCACTGTGGTACCAAACCACTGGTGACAGTCTTAGAATCACACTTCCCCTTTCACATCATATCCCAAGCCCATACACATATTGACATAATGATATGAATGCAAACATGCTCCCAAAGCACAATGGTGAATTATATCATACATTCATATAATCAAATGTAAAATTATATAAGTACTTACCCGATGTCGCTAACTTTACCCACGAGGGTATCTCAACTACCTAAACAGTCATTTCAGCATTTAGCCAACACAGTTAATAATGAAAATCACTAAAGTAAAGTGTGAACGTACACAAACCTGATAACATGTAGAACTAGACTCTCTACGTCGACACTTTCGCTAACAGGGATAATGGCTATCTGCCTATCCCAATCAGACGTTGGCTCTCTACCACAACCCGGTGGAAAGTCCTAAACTATTGACAGAGCACGCCTTTTAAGCTTAGGAACCGAGACTAGGGTTTGCTCCCTTCTTTTGATTGACCGACCCTTGCATCCATGGAGAATCTTTGGTCAGTACAATACTATAACGGAAACAACAGTTATCTAACAACGATATCAGACTAAGGCGGCGAATAAACAATGAATGACCAAATGAATAAAATTAGAGGGTAACTACTTACCTTTGTTACTAACATTGATAAGCTAAACTGGTTGGCAAAGAACTTTCGGCGACACAAGAAGTCTTAGCACTTCTCTTCCTGATATTCGGCTACTAGCCATGAAACATGAGAGAACACATTACGAAAGGATGAGTAGTCGGTTTGTTGAATAAAGACAAAGGAGATGAAAAGAAACCAAAGGGAATACCTTACCTTGATCAACAAAAATCAAGCACTAGAAGGTTGGCTTGTGAAACTAGAATGAGTCCCTAGATAATTCCAAGTTAGAACCGATTCCCAACACTGAACAAAAGAAACAGCCTTTCGGCCAAACCAAAATGAGAAGGGACCCCTTTTATCCCCAATCGGCCAACATCCCACTAACCAAAGATCACTCGAATGCAGGTTAAATGAAGAAGAGAATTCAAGAATGAGCCCCCTAGAATCAGCCAAAGCCCTAAAGGAACTGAGTCAGCACCTTCGGTTTAACAACCAATGAGAGTAAACGAAAAGAATGAATAGAAAAGAGTAAGAAGAATCCCTTACCAAAAATAACAAGGAGATGCCATTTGAGAAGGCTATATTCGGCTACTGACAAAATAATGGGAGAATGCCCATAGTTGACACTCAGGAAGTTTCAGCTTCCACAAGGTATGAACAACGAGAAGAGAAGAGGAAGAGGAGAATAAGGTTTCGGCTTGGCAAGAGAGGAGATGGTAGGAGAGGAGGTTAGGTTATGGTGCTTAAGTGAAGAACAAAGAAGAAGAAAAGATTCGACAAGGGCTTCAAGGAGTTTCGGCTAACACATGAAATGGGAAAAAGATGTAGAAAGAAAAAATAAAATAATGAGGGAAAGGGAGTAGAGAGCTACGGCTTTCTTTGGTAACAACAAGGAAATGAGACCAAATGATCAAAGAGCAGAAAAAAAGGGAAGACCCTCTAGACAGTTTCAGCTTAACACTCACTCAAAAGACACTTGCCTAAACGGCACTACACCACAACCCTTATGACCAAATAAGCAAAATAAAAGAAACGAATCAAGTGCCTTCAGCCTCAGGAATTTCGGCACACCACCCAACTAGCACAAAACTGAATTCTCCTCCCCCTTTCAAGCTCCCCACTTGTGACCATCACTTCCACCAACTTGAAATCCCTCGATTTGCTCCTACTTTCACTCCCCTTCACTCATTCGAATTGATTTGACCAATTCAAATCCATTCAAGCATTTTTGTCCACCCATTTCAATATGTTAACCCATTCAACCATCATCCTTGGAGAGTCCCTGCCGAATCCACCTTTTCCCCATCTAGGTGCCAAAAATAAAGCTTCAAAATGAGGCTTATGGGATTCAAACCTCTTCCCCCTGCTGCTTCCTTGTGATGCCACTTCCCTGCATCCTAAGTGACGTCTCCATGCCACTTTACCACACCACTTCTTGTGTCAACAAACACAAGTAATTACCCTAAAGGCCTGCCTCAGTTAGCTCTCCCCTAAAGCGCCTAAAAACAAAATTTTTACCAAGGCTCAAGCTTAACCCCGAGCCTTCCTGGGACCCCCAAACACACCAAATTAACAGACAAATCATGCCAAACACACAGAAACATAAAATGTCGAGCCCCTAATACTAGGATGTTACAACCTGAGCTAGAGAAGATTCATAATGTGTTTCATGTATTGATGCTTCGATGATACAAATCTGACCCATCGCACGTGATTGCCCCTACTAAAGTTGAGATTCAGTTTGATTTATCATATAGCGAAGAGCCAATTAGAATTCTGGCTCGTGAGATCAAAGAGTTTTGAAATAAAAAAATTTCTTTAGTGAAAGTGTTATGGCTTAGACACAGGGTTGAAGAGACTACGTGGGAGTCTGAAGATGCTATGAGAGAGAAATACCCAAATCTATTCTCTGGTAAGATTTTTTGGGACAAAAATCCCTAAGGAGGGAGAGTTGTAACAGCCCGATTTAGACCTAGTCAAAAAGTGGTTTTGGGACTACAAATTTGAGGTCAGAGAAATAATTTAATATTATTTTTTATGTTTATGGCATGTGATAAAGTATGTGTGAAAGTTCTGTGTGAAAATTTTATCATTTGAGTGCCAATTTATGAAAAAGGATCTAATTGCATAAAATGTAAAGCTGTATATTAGAGGTTAAAGTGCTTAAATGCTATGATTTGAGATATGTACTAGAGGTTAAAGTGCTTAAATGATAAGATTTGAGATATGTGAGGTCCTTATTATGGAAATGGACCATTAGTTGTGTAAGTGGTCATAAATGACCTTATAATGGACAATTTTATAAATATAATAATAAGGTTAAATTGGTAAAATGATAATTAAGTTAATGATTAATTAAACAAAGCCAAAATATGCTTCATTCATCTTTGTTTTAATCGAAATATCAAGGAAGAATAGGGTTTTGAATTCTCAAACATTTTGGCAATAATATTGGGTGATTAAGGTATGGTTTTTGATCCGTTTTCGATGATTTTACATTTTTGTGATTGTTGCTTTGAGTACTAGCTAGCCCGTATCTTGACTTTTGGAATTGATGATAATTTTGAGATGTGCCATTGATGAATATGTGAGCATTGTGTTGATAGTTGGTGAAATATATGCTTTGTATTTGGAATTTTTGATGAAATTGATTATTAAGGGCAAATTTGCAAAAATAAAACTCTGAGGGGTTAAAATGTGAAATAAATGAAATATATGGGTTGCTAGTGTAACACACCATACCTGAGTCCGATGCTAAGACTGGATACGAGACATTACCATGCTTGAACTCACTTAAAACATGTACTTGCGGGCTATAAAATTTTGTTCTGGATTAAAAACTTCTCTTTCTTAGTCTAATCATACATTTCATGGGCCTACGAGGCCTTAAACAAGTATCAGAAAACTTTTGAAACTCAACTGAAAACTTTTCCTTAAAACAGGGGTCACAGGCCCATGTGACTTGGGAGACGCCCGTGTACCCTTAACACATGCCCGTGTCTTCCACCCGTGTTCGACACTGACTAATTACACACGGCCTTGGCATGCCCGTGGATGTAAACCGTGTGCTATACCTTGATATACTAACTTATTCACATGGTTTAGGGCACACGCCCATGCTCTGATCGTGTATCACACACGGCCTAAACAAATGACCGCAGGATTTGCCCGTGGCCTATTCTGACATAAAAAACTAAGGTGCAGGGTACGCACGGCCTAGACACATGCCCGTGTGTCTAACCATGTGGGCACTTAAAGGCTATTTGCCAAGCCAATTGCCACCCTGAAATCAAGACCAACTTATGCTCAATTCAATACATATTTCATAAACATTACTACATACTTCATTGATCTCAATAAACATACATACTTAGTAAATTTTGGCCAAACACTTAGCCATATACAAAAGAATAATAAACTTAATAGCAAACACTTTGGCTCTTCTTAGAACATATTCTCAAAATGAAATGCTTCCTATACATGCCATACTTAGTAAAATAACTTGGATATACCAAAATAGTGATTGATAGTGTGCTCCGAGATCCGATGAAGATGATCCACGAGATTAGCTTCGCAGAACTACATAGAAAGAAAGAATAAAAGACATAAGCATTTAGCTTAGTAAGTTTGTATATAATGCACTTAGCAACATACTTGATTAATATAAACCATTTGACATAAACAATGGTATCATGGATTTCAGCTATAAAGCTTACTTACTCATACTGATTCTTACATATCTCATGATACTTACTAGTCTCATCCCCGTGGGATAAATAAGGTACATGTATCACTTGATCACATTGATCAATATGCTTTAACATAATAATCATAATCTTTCCTTCATCATTCATAACATAAATGATACTCAATTTCAACTTGGTAATAGCTTTGCTTACCTAGCTTTCTTATTAATTCATTTTAACATTACTCATTTGCCCGATGAATTTCTACGAATAACCGAGAATACTAAATCTCATCCCACATATCTTGATGCCAAATCCATATCCTAGATACGGTCTTACATGGAATATCTCATCTTGGTTTCAAGGCCATGCCTTGACATGGACTTATATGAAGTCTTTCTTGTTCTCACCAATGCCATGCATTGACTTGGGCTTACATGGGATCTCTTTCTCTTGATAGCTTTTCAATGCCAAGCTTGCCTTGGACTTACATGATATCTATTCAATGCCAAGCTTGCCTTGGACTTACATGATATATGTTCAATGCCAAGCTTGCCTTGGACTTACGTGATATATGTGCTTGATTGCCGATGCCATGCCTTGGCATGGTCTTATACGGGCTTTCTTATCTCATGTGGTAGATCGAGTATCCTGGAAAATTCATCTTCAATCGGGACTTGCTCATACTTAATCTTATTGATTTCTTTGTTTAACAAAACAACAAGCATTCCATGATAATAATGTGCATTATACTAAGCAATTCAATGATAGAAATCATAAAGCTTAGAAATCATACAAACTTACCTCAATATACAAAATGTATGTAGATATGCAATTTTGTCCTCGACTTTGTTCTTGCCTCGATTTTGATCTGGGCTTCGCTTTTCTTGATCTATAATAATAATTCAACTCGTTTAATTATCACATTGACTAAATTGGCCCTTAACACATACTTTGGAAAAATTACTATTTTGCCCCTAAACTTTCTCATATTTGTACTTTGGCCCAAAGGCTCGTAAAATAATTCTCATTAAATTTTCTTAAACTTCATGCTTAGCTGATACATTTTCTCTACTATAACAATCATCAATTCTCACTATTTCTAGTATGTATGACCAATTTTCATAACTATTAGTCCATACTATCATTTTTTAGAAATTCAATTAGCAAAATATGTTTATCTAACATCAAACTCTCATAAACTTCCATAAAACATCATTTAACATGCATGTCATTCATGGGTAAATTTTTGAACATGCATCTTAGCTCATTTTATAGCTAAAACTAGCTAATTCATAATACAAGAACTTCAAAAATACGAAGAATATTAAAAATGGGGCTAAGATGAACTTACTAGCAAGCTTGAAAAAAATGAAGAACCCTAGCTATGGAGTCTCCAAATTTTCGACAATGTGAGGAAGAAGATGAATAGATTTTTTTCATCATTTTCCCATTTTAATCATTTAAATTGATAAACGACCAAAATGTCCTCTCTAAATTTTTACAATTTACTATCTCATGTCCAATTTTGTCCAAAAATTATAATTTGGGTAAATTGCTACTTAAGTACTTCTAATTGATATTCTAAAGCTATTTCATACAAAAAGCTTCTAGAAACTCATATTTTGCAACTTTTCTAATTTAGTCCTTTTGGACCATTCAACCTCACTTTTAACAAAATTGCTTCATGAAACTTTTATACTAGCATGCAAACATGACATAAACCTTAAAAGCTGATAAATTCACCTCGAATTCGTGGCCTCACGCCACTATTCTGACTAGGCCCTAAATCGGGTTGTAACACTTCTCCCCCGCTTAGGGTTTTTCGTCCTCAAAAATCTTACCGGCAACTAAGTTCGGGTACTGGTTTCTTATGCTCTTTTTTGGTTCCCATGTAGCTTCCTCTATCCCATACCTTTGCCACAATAGTTTCACTAGAGCAGTACTTTTATTTCTTAGCTGCTTGACTTCTCGAGCTAAAATCTTGATTGGTTCTTCATCATAAGTCATGTTGGGATGAATCTTTATCTCTGACGGGGTAATTACATGGGAAGGATCTGATCGGTAGCGTCTCAACATTGACACGTGAAACACATCATGTATCTTTTCTAACTCTGATGGCAAAGCCAATCTGTAAGTTACCGGCCCAACTTTCTCGGTAATCTCAAACGGTCCAACAAAATGTGGACTTAACTTGCCTTCCCAGCCAAATCTGAGAACTTTTCTCCAAGGTGACACTTTCAAGAAAACTTTATCCCCGACTTGATACTCTATCTCTCTTCTCTTTAGGTCCGAATAAGATTTTGTCTATCTGATGCAGCTTTTAAACATTCTCGTATCACTTTCACTTTCTCTTCAACTTCTCTAACCAAATCAACTCCGTGAATTTGGTTTTCTTTGAGTTCAGTCCAATATAAAGGTGTTCTGCATTTACGCCCATATAGAGCCTCATAAGGCACCATCTTTAAGCTCGACTGAAAGCTATTATTGTAGACAAATTCTACCAATGGGAGAAACTTTTCCCAACTGCCTTGGAATTCTAGAACACAACATCGAAGCATATCCTCGAGTATCTAAATCAACCTCTCCAACTGACCGTCAGTTTGAGGATTAAAAACTGTACTAAAACTCAATTTTGTACCCAAGGCTTCTTAAAGCTTTTTCCAAAATTTGAAAGTGAATCTTGGATCTCTATCCAATACAATTGACAAAGGAACTCCATGAAGCCTTACTATTTTAGAAACATACAAGTTTGCCAGCTTGTCGAGTGAGTAGTCAACTCGTACAGGTAAGAAATGAGCTGACTTCGTAAGTCCATCAACTACAACCCATATAGCATCTTTCTTGCTCGGTGATAATGGTAATCCCGTTACAAAATCCATAGTGATACGGTCCCATTTACACTCGAGTATCATAATTGGTTGAGGCAAACCCGAAGGTACTTGGTGTTCAGCCTTTACTTGCTGACAAATCAAACATTTTGAAATGAACTCTGTAATATCTTTCTTCATTCTCGGCCACCAATACAATTGTTTCAAGTCATTATACATCTTGGTACTACTTGGATGAATAGATAAACATCTGTTATGTGCCTCATACAAAATTCTCTGAATAAGCTTCTCTTTTCTCGGTACACAAACTCTATCTTTAAACATCAAGTATCCATCAGAATTAATTCGAAAGTCAGATTCAACATTTGACTCGCATTGAGTTCTCTTGGCTTGCAACTCTTTATCTTCTTGTTGAGCTTTAGTGATCTCTTGAAGGAACATTGGTCTAGCTTTTAATTTAGCTAGAATAGAACCATCATCAGATAATGTCATCCGTGAATTCATTGCCCTTAATGCAAAAAGGGACTTTCTGCTCAATACATTGGCGACCACATTCGCCTTTCCTGGATGGTAGTCAATGACCAATTCATAGTCCTTTATGAACTCTAACCATCCCCGTTGCCTTAAGTTCAACTCTTTCTACGTCATCAAGTACTTCAGACTTTTGTGATTAGTAAAAATATGATATCTTTCACCATATAAATGGTGTCTCCAAATCTTCAAAGCGAAGACTATGGCAGCCAACTCTAAATCATGTGTCGGATAATTCTTCTCATGAGGCTTCAACTATCTTGAGGCGTAAGCAATAACCTTGCCTTCTTGCATAAGTACACAGCCTAATCCATTTAAGGATGCATCACTGTAAATCACAAATTCTTTCCCTGTCTCGGATTATACTAAAATTGGAGCTTCTGTCAACATTGTTTTCAATTATTCGAAACTTTGTTGGCTTCTTTCTTTCCACTCAAACTTCACATTTTTCTGTAACAATTTAGTCATCGGGGTTGATATCATAGAAAACTCCTTGACAAATCGTCAGTAATAGCCGGCTAGGCCTAAGAAACTCCTAATCTCAGAGATATTACTCGATGGTTTCCAGTCCATTATAGCCGAAATCTTGCTTGGATCCACTCGGACTCCATCTCCCGAGACAATATGTCCCAGAAATCTTACTTCCTTGAGCCAAAAATCACTTTTACTAAAATTGGCATACAACTAATTTTCTCGTAGAATCTGTAAAACTGTTCGTAGGTGCTCAACATGTTCATTTTCATCCCGAGAACAAATCAATATGTCATCAATGAAAATGACTACAAACTTATTGAGGTAGGGTCTAAAGATGTGGTTCATTAAGTCCATGAATACCGCGGAGCATTGGTCAAGCCAAAGGGCATGACTAAGAATTCATAATGCCCATATCTTATTCGAAAAGCTGTCTTGGACACATCTGAATCCTTTACTCTTAACTGATAATACCCTGATCTCAAGTCTATTTTGGAGAACACATTGGCTCCCTTCAATTGATTGAACAAATCATCGATCCTAGGCAATGGGTATTTGTTCTTCACTGTCACTTTATTAAGTTGACGGTAATCTATGCACAATCTCATGGTGCCATCTTTACTTTTCACAAATAAAACTGGAGCACCCCAGGGAGAACAACTCGACCTAGCAAAACCTTTATCTTTCAACTCTTGCAACTGTATCTTCAACTCTTTCAACTCTGTTGGAGCCATTCTATAAGGAGTAATAGATATCGGTACAATATCGGGAACTAGCTCAATATTGAACTCAACCTCCCTAACTGGTGGTAGTCCTGGTAATTACTCGAGAAAAACATCCACGTACTCACATACTATCGGTACTGCTCAATCTTTAGCTTTATTTCTTTATCATTCATCACAAAGGCCAAATATGCTTCATACCCTTTTCTTAAGTATCTCTGTGCCATCATATGAGTAATCACTACCAGCGATTTGCTCTGTTCATTTTACTCTATATGAAGAGTGTCCCCATTCTCACATCTCATCTCAATGTATTTCTTCCCACAATTAACTATTACATCATGGGTGGTCAACCAGTCCATACTAAGAATGATGTCAAACTCATCAAATGGTAGCAACATAAGATTACTTTAAAATAATGAGCTCTAATCATTAGTGGACAATCTTTACATACTTTATCAACTACAACACTTTTTCCTAAAGGATTAGACACCTTAAACATAAATTCTGTAGAACCTATAGGCATATTCATACTGGATACTAGTTTTATACAATGTAAGAGTGCGTGGATCTGGGATCTATTAAAGCAATAAATTTAACATCATAAAGAGAAAAGGTACCCGTAATAACATCAGGAGAAGATGCCTCTTCGCGAGCGCAAATGGTATAAGTCCTAGAAGGTGCCCTACCCTCAGGTCTCGCAGCCTGCTCTCTAGGATTACCTCTTCCACTTGCCCCAATCCCTGAGTTTCTCTGCGGTCTGCCTCTGACCATACCCCCAGATCTCGGGTTCTGAGTTCTCTCTTCTTTCGTCATCTCAGGACAATCTTTTATAAAGTGATCATGGAAACCACATCTAAAACATGCATTTTCATGTGCTCGGCATTCCCCAAGGTGGCGTCTGCCACACTATGGGCATTCGGGTCTTCAGATCTAATATTCCCAACACTTGCAACTGAAGTAGTCTATGCTTTACTCCCTAAATACTGTTTACTCTTATCCTTCTTTGAAAATCCAGTGGAAGTAGCCAATGGGTAGGGAAATCTCTTGACTTCTTGGATGAATTTTGGAATGACTTATTCCACTGTCTCATTCTAGAGTCACGAGACTCTATTTAAGATTTCTTCTTCTCTTTTACTAGTTCTTCGGCTTTACAAGCCCTTTATACTAGTACAACAAATTCCTTCAGTTCTAGGACAGCAACAAACAATTTGATGTCCTCATTCAACCCGTCTTCAGATCTTTTACTCATGATGGCCTCGGTGGACACACATTCGCGAACGTACTTACTGAGTTGTACAAACTCACACTCATAGTCAGTCACTGACATCTTACCTTGCTTCAGTTCTAGGAATTCCTTCTTTTTCTAGTCTACAAACCTTTGGCTGATATATTTTTTCTTGAACTCTTCTTGGAAAGATTCCCATGTGACCTTTTCCCTCGGTACTATCGACACAAGGGTGTTCCACCATTGATAGGCAGCATCTCTTAAAAGAGAAACTACACACTTTATACATTCCTCAAGTGTGCATGACAACTCATTAAATACCCTGATAGTATTTTCTATCCAGAACTCAGCCTTTTCTGGATCATCATCTTTTCTAGCCCGGAATTCTTCTGCCCCATGTTTCCTGATCCTATCAATTGGAGGTTTGTCTCCTCTTACCACCTCTACTACTTGAGGGGCTACGGGGATAGGTTGTGGAAAAGGCGGGGTGGAAGGGGTTGTACATTCGTGTTCGTACAAACAAATTCCGTGTACCACATATTCATCATATAGAGGAAAGCTTCTCTAGCCTCTTCTCCTCCTTCTTGGCTCACCATAGTGGGTCTATTCTCATTCTCATTTGGCACCGTCCCTTCAATAGGAGCCAGCACGTTACTTTCTACATCATCTGCCTCACCTCCTTGGGGATCCATTTACTATATGTATAAATATAATTTAAGACATCAGGAGTCGTCATACTATCATTATAAAAAAAAACATTCTTACGTATGGCATGTATAACTAAACTCGTGCTCGTACTATGTTAGTCCTAGAACCGACTAAACCGTAGCTCTGATAACACTAAATGTAACACCCCATACCCAAGTCTTAGGCTAATACTGGATACGAGACATTACCATGCTTGATCTCACTTAAAACATGTACTTACGGGCTATAAAATTTTATTCCGAATTAAAAACTTCTCTTTCTTAGTCTAATCATACATTTCATAGGCCTACAAGGCCTTAAACACGTATCAAGAAACTTTCGAACTCAACTGAAAAATTTTCCTTAAAACAAAGGTCACACGCCCATGTGTCTTGGGACACGCCCATGTACCCTTAACACATGCCTGTGTCTTCCACCCGCGTTCGACACTGACTAATTACACTCAACCTTGACACGCCCGTGGATGTAAATCGTGTGCTATACCTTGATATACTCACTTATTCACATGGTTTGGGGTACATGCCCATGTTCTGACCGTGTATCACGCATGGACTAAACAAACGATCGTGGGATTTGCCCGTGGCCTATTCTGACTTGAAACACTAAGGTGCAGGGTACGCACGGCCTAGACACACGCCTGTGTGTCTAATAGTGTGGGCACTTAGAGGCTATTTACCAAGCCAAGTGCCACCCTAAAATCAAGACCAACTTATGCTCAATTCAATACATTTTTCATAAACATTACTACATACTTCATTGATCTCAACAAACATACATACTTAGTCAATTTTGGCCAAACACTTAGCCATATACAAAAGAATAATAAACTTAATAGCCAACATTTTGGCTCTTCTTATAACATATTCTCAAAATGAAATGCTTCCTATACATGCCATACTTAGTAAAATAACTTGGCTATATCAAAATAGCGATTGATAGTGTTCTCCAAGCTCCGATGACGATGATCCATGAAATTGGCTTCGCGAAACTACATAGAAAGAAAAAATAAAAAACATAAGCATTTAGCTTAGTAAGTTTTCATATAATGCACTTAGCAACATACTTGATTAATATAAACCATTTGACATAAACAATGGTATCATGGATTTCAACTATAAAGCTTACTTACTTATACTGATTCTTACATATCTCATGATACTTACTAGTCTCATCCCCGTGGGATAAATAAGGTACCTGTATCACATGATCACATTGATCAATATGCTTTAACATGATAATCATAATCATAATCTTTCTTTCATCATTCATAACATAAATGATACTCAATTTCAACTTGGTAATAGCTTTGCTTACCTAGCTTTCATGGTAACTCATTTTAACTTTACTCATTTGCCCGATGAATTTCTGCAAATAACCGAGGATACTAAATCTCATCCCACATATCTTGATGCCAAAGCCATATCCTAGATACGGTCTTACATGAAATATCTCATCTTGGTTTCAAGGCCATGTCTTGACATGGACTTATATGAAGTCTTTCTTGTTCTCACCAATGCCATGGCTTGACTTGGGCTTACATGAGATCTCTTTCTCTTGATAGCTTTTCAATGCCAAGCTTGCATTGGACTTACATGAAATCTGTTCAATGCCAAGCTTGCCTTGGACTTACATGATATGTGTTCAATGCCAAGCTTGCATTGGACTTACATGATATCTGTTCAATGCCTAGCTTGCCTTGGACTTACGTGATATATGTGCTTGATTGTCGATGCCATGCTTTGGCTTAGTCTTATACGGACTTTCTTATCTCATGTGGTAGATCGAGTATCCTGAGAAATTCATCTTCAATCAGGACTTGCTCATACTTAATCTCATTGATTTCTTTGTTTAAAAAAACAATAAGCAACCCATGATAATAATGTGCATTATACTAAGCAATCCAATGATAGAAATCATAAAGCTTAGAAATCATACAAACTCACCTCAATATACAAAATGTATGTAAATATCTAGTTTAGTCCTCGACTTTGTTCTTGCCTCGATTTTGATCCGGGCTTTGTTTTTCTTGATCTATAATAATAATTCAACTCGTTTAATAATCACATTGACTAAATTGGCCCTTAACACATACTTTGGCAAAATTACTATTTTACCCCTAAACTTTCTCATATTTGTACTTTGGCCCAAAGGCTCGTAAAATAATTCTCATTAAATTTTCTTAAACTTCATGCTTAGCTGATTCATTTTCTCTACTATAACAATCATCAATTCTCACTATTTATAGTATGTATGATCAATTTTCATAACTATTACAAATTAGTCCATACTATCATTTTTCATGAAATTCATTTAGCAAAATATGTTTATCTAACATCAAACTCTCATAAACTTCCATAAAACATCATTTAACATGCATGTCATTCATGGGTAAATTTTTGAACTTGCATCTTAGCTCATTTTATAGCAAAAAATAGCTAATTCATAATACGAGAACTTCAAAAATACAAAGAATATTAAAATTGGGCTAAGATGAACTTACTAGAAAGCTTGAAAAAAATGAAGAACCCTAGATATAGAGTCTCCAAATTTTCGACAATGTGAGGAAGAAGATGAATAGATTTTTTTTCATCATTTTCCCATTTTAATCATTTAAATTGATAAAAGACCAAATTGCCATTCTCTCTAAATTTTTACAATTTACTATCTCATGTCCAATTTTGTCAAAATATTATAATTTGGGAAAATTCCTACTTAAGGACTTCTAATTGATATTCTAAAGCTATTTCATACAAAAAGCTTCTAGAAACTCATATTTTGCAACTTTTGCAATTTAGTCCTTTTGGACCATTCAACCTCAATTTAACAAAATTACTTCATGAAACTTTCACACTAGCATGCAAACATGACACAAACCTTAAAAGCTCATAAATTCACCTCGAATTCGTGGCCTCGCACCACTATTCTGACTAGGCCCTAAATCAGGCTGTTACAGCTAGGGACTAGTATGAAATTTGGCCAAGCTTGGGAGTGAATAAATTATGTGTATTTTGTGTAATTGTGAAATAGGGACTAAAATGTCAAAATGTGGAATTATGATGTCTAAAGTGTAAAATTCTTTAACTATGTGTTGTGGATTATGTTGGATGAAAATGTGATTGAATGAGTTGAATTTGATATTATATAAATCAAGAAAGGAGAAATTTGGACTTAGATCGAGGCAAGAACAAAGTGCTCGATTGATCGACTAGTGTCGTTGTTTTTATGTTCGAGGTAAGTTCGTGTATAATACAAATTGTTTAAACAATGTTCACCTGTTATGAAATGAATGGAAATGTGATTGTTGAGCTAATAATGCGAAATGTGAGTTCGAAGATATGTAGCACTAAGTGTGCGTAAATACAACAGTTACTATGATGAATTGCACTAAGTGTGCAAGATAAAGAAATGCATCGTCTATATTAGTTGGCACTATGTGTGCGATACCGAGATAACTTGGGTTTAATGTGATGGCACTAAGGGTGCAATACTATTGTAGCTTCGGCTAATTAATTGGCACTGAGTGTACAAGTTCATCGAACATTTAAAGATGATCGAATGAATTATGGCATTGAGCATTGAGTGGTTAATGTGATAGATAAATACGTGGTGATAAAGGTATGTAATGAACCTATGTGGTTGATGATATTGTGGATGAGATAGATGGAAGATTATGTGAATGAATGATGAAAAGGTTTAGATTGTGTAGCATTATATATTCTTGTACATGAACCTATAGACATGGTATGAAAGAGAGTAATAATCATGGGTGAGATTGAATAGTATTGTAAATTGATTTATGTGTTAGTTAATTTTGCATATTGAGTTAGAAATGTTGAGTTAAGTGTGTTATATTACGAACTTACTAAGCTTTAAAGCTTACTATGTGAAGTCTTCTTCTGTTTACTATGTCATTAAAGCTAGCTCAGATTTGGGGATCGTCAGCGGCTAAATCACACTATTGGACATCTACTTTGGTACCTTTGGAAGTTGTATATATGGTATATGGCATGTATAAGCTAGTAAGATTGTGGAATGACTTTGGTACATGTTTTTCTATGTGAAAATGGTATATGTGATATGTAAGTGTAGCTTATGTGAATGGCCATTATGGTATGTTAGGTGAAATAGTAATGTTATGTTTCATATTTTATTTGGTAGTTGAGAATGGTGATTGAGTTGTATGACAATTGATGTTGGAATTGAGCATGTAGTGATGACCCAAAATTGGGTGGCAAATTGGTATTGCAAATGGCCTATAATTGCCCACACGAGTGAGCACACGAGCATGTGTCTCGCTTGTGTCCATCACTGTCCTTATTCGATGCAGGTCAGACTTGCACACGGGCCAGACACACAGGTGTGTGACAGGGCCGAGTGACTCAAGTTAGCATTGCACACGGGCCAGACACACGGGCATGTGACAGGCCGTGTGACTATAATCAGAGTTGCACACGGTGTAAGATATGGTCTAAGACATGGCCGTGTGAGGCACACGGTCTAGCCACACGGGCGTGTGTCTTGTTTAAGATGAAAATTTTTCTAAGTTTCGCAAAGTTTTTGTATGAGATCAGTTTAATCCCGAACCTTCTCTAAAGCATGTTTAGGGTCTCGTAGACATTCTAAAGGGACTATGTGTGATTGATTTTCAATGATATGATAATGTGTGAGTCATGATAGTGTAAATGTTATGATTCGACCGGTAATACCCATAAACCTAGTTTGGCGATGGATACGGGTTAAGGGTGTTACAATCTGTCTGAGCCACACGGCTTACCTACACGTGTGTGTTTCCCCTGCATCTAGGAAAATTTTTGAAATTTCGCAAAAAATTCTATGAGTTTCCGATTTAGTCCGGACTTGTTTCTAATGTATAAATAGGACCTCAAGGATCCATTAAGGGACAACATGACTAAATTATGATAAGTTTCGGATATGAATGGTAAATGATATAAATGAACTGTATTTATTTTGTAAAATCTTGTAATGCTCTGTAACCTTGTTCCGGTGACGGATATAGGTTAGGGGTGCTACACCCTAAATGACCATTTTGCAAACATGCCAACACTTACCACTTTGGCCATAAAAACCATGCATCATTTTGAACATATAAACACCAACAATTAAGCATCAAAGTGCCAAAAGCACACTAACCATCAAAGCATCAAAATAACATAATTTTCACAAATTCATAGCAATATTACATGCCAATATCATCAACTACACATCAGACATAGTCCACCTATACATGCCATTATAACGACGACCAAAGCATCAAAATATACCGATAAAATTGATGGATAGCATGATGGATCTTTGACTAGCTTCCAACCCGATCAAGCTTCCAATAATCTGTAAAGTAAAGGAAAAAACTACGTAAGCAATGTATGATTAGTAAGTTTGTATAAACTTAAACATAGCATTCCATTTCAGTAATGAACATTATAGGTTAAATATAAACCTATACAAATGCCTCAAGACTTATCAAACCATAATCATCAACTCACAAATGAATAAGTTCATTAATGTCGTATATTTATTGATCATTCATAACATGATAGGATTTCATAATACATAATATAGAACCATCAACCTTTTTATAAGATTATATATCTTTTTATTTACTTACTTTCCATTCCATTCCCAATGCTTATCATAAGCCTAAACAACATTATTAATTCTCGATTTAGTGTGTTTATCCTTGACATAGGTAGATTAATCTATAGCATAAACAATTTTCTCACATACAATTACATCATTTATCACATTAAACCTTTTATAACATCATAGCACATCCCAAATTCGTACTTACCATTTCATTCCCTTTTCTTACCTTTTAATGTGCGTAGCACAAGCATAATTATAAACATCAATTATATCTTCAAACTTGGCATAAGACTACGCACATCAACAACACATGTTAGTTCATTTAGACATGATTCATATGAATTTGACATGGATAACCATTATACTTGACCATGATTCAATTGGATTTATCATACATCTCAACATAACATATTTTCCAAGTAGCTCACCATTTCAAAGTCTTTCATTCATACATTTCTTGGTCCATATTGAACACTTACCATTTCATTTGCATAACACATAACATTAACCATAGCCCCAAGCTAGTGATTAAACACATAACTTAACAATATCATCATATGGTAAGATATGCATAAACATAACATCCCTTAAATCATACTTTTCATAAACATGAATGTTCATACTTTAATCATCGATACATCATACCTTTCGATAATTGCCATAGTGAAATCAATTGGAACCCTTATCTTACACAAAGTGTGCTAAACGATGGTTGAAACCATCCATTTTCTTTAATCGATGGTTGAAACCTTCCCTTTTCATATTCGATGAACATTGTAAAGACGATTGAAACCCCGGTACATGTATCATATTGTGACATAGTTCAACTATGGTCTTCCATGTGCATTGCCACGGCCTTGCCATGATCTTACGCTCATAGTGCCATAACTCAGTTATGGTCTTATCATTGGAATGCAATAGCCCATCTATGGTCTTACATATATATATCACTACCATGGTCCAACCATGGTCTTACGTTTGAAAAACTGTCATAGCCTAGCTATGGTCTTACGTAAACATTGCCATGGTCCAACCATGGTCTTCTACATTTTTATGTTGTGTTGCCATAGTGTATTTCAATGCTGGTTTTATCCGTTTCTTTCAAGCTGACAAATTTGATTCACATATATACACAAATAGATAATAATTTATCAAGACAGTAATTAATTGTACTAACCAAGTTATGAACTTACCTGGCTAAATTGCAGAAATGACAAAGTTCAGGGGCATTTTGGTAATTTTCCATTCTCCTCGACTTTCCACTCGATCTTGATCATGCATCATCCAAATAAGAATCGAATCTTGAAGCTTTTCCTCTGCTTTATTTTGGTGATGAACAAGCCAAAATGAAGAAGAAACTTATGTTTTCTTATTATTATTATTCTAACATTTATTCATTATTTTAATTAAAAAACTTATAAAACTTATAAAATTAAAAGAAATTAAAGCATCCACCATCCCGCTATGTTAGGTATCGGTAAATTACTCATTAAGGACATCCAATTATAATTCTTTAAGCAATTAACACCTTTAAACTAATAGTGAATGAGTTTTTTCAACTTTTACAATTTAGTCCTTTTAAGCAATTAACTACCAAATATTAAAATTTTTCAAAGAAACTTTACTACCACCTTAGTAACATTCTTTAAATATATATAAAATATTTATGACTCATTTTTAAAAAAAGTCCCGATACCTCATTTTCTAAAACCACTTGACCTTAGGGTCTTACCACTTGAACTTAATAAATTGCTTATATAATATAAATAATCAAATCGAAAACCTTTTTAAAATCATATTTGAATCAAAAATATTAACTAATAATATTTATGAACCTACTCGTCAGATTTGTTGGCCCCAAAACCACTATTTCCAACACCACTGAAAAATGGGTTGTTATAAGCTTCACGGCGGATGATCGCCTATAAACGTGTTATCGTTTATAATTAAAATCATGCAAATAAAATTATAAATATTTAAGTGTAGTATTTGCAAGCATACAGGTCAAATTGTAAAGTAGAAATGTTACAACAAAAAAATAATAAGTATTCCGAGGGTCGTTCCCAAGGGATTGTAGATTGGAGAAATTAGTATTAAATTAAGATAGAAATTAATCACTAATCTAATTGAGTCACGAATTAGTAGTGTTAATCCAAATTAAAATAGTCTTTAAACTAATTAAATTAATTAACCTAATGAAATTTTCTATTCCTAGTGTCAACAATGCAAGCCTTTAGCCTATGATCGATTAAGTCCCTAATTATCTAATTAAATAATTAATTATCCTCGATTGAGTTATTTATCAGCCATAGCTAAGAATACCCTTCTAGACTCTTTCTAGGCATATAGATACCCTTCCGGTCTCACTGCTTGGCACAAGTTATACACAATAGCATGACCGAAAGGGGCGTCACTTCCTAATATACTATGTACTCTTAAATAAACAACCAATTTCAGATAAATAATCACTTAACAAATAAATCAGTTTATTAATAGAATCATGCAAGATATAAATAAAGTAAAATAATCTATTCTAATATTTATACAACGATTAATTGGCCAAATCAAGGAAATATAAATAAAAGAATAGAATAGAAGATATAAGAGAGTGCTCATGAATATATATATTGAAGTGCGATTCTTGAGCAATCTTTGCTCGCAATTGACTTCACATCAGAATAGAAAAGTTCCAACTAAGCAAACATGAAAATAAAATACAAAGAAAATTGAATAGGAAAAACTGTTTCTCTAAACCTGCACATAAATCTTGGTGACCCTCAGGTTACTTATTTAGGTAATGGGATACTTAGTGACCACTCAATACTAGATACATTTGATACCAATTAATGCAATATTTTGATAAATACTAGGGTCCAAATATAGAAATATCCCAAGAGTGTCATCCAAGAATTCAACTCCATTTTGGCCTACCATCGTCGTGTCGTGATGTCATGGGAAGACTCTTCATCATGACATTACCACAACAAAATCTTTCCCATCTTCATCGCGTCGTCGTGACGAGAGGAAACTTCTCATCACGACATCAAATGCTTTCTTGGCCTTGGTAGCTTTGTTGTTCTATCGGCCCCCTTTGTCTTGTGGCTCGATTATCTTCCCTTGTATTCTTGGACCTGAATTGACATTCTACACACTTAAATAGACCATTAGTCACTCCCGATGCCCAATTCTACCTTACAGATCATCTAAACGGTAAAAAAGGATTATTTTATTAATATTTAATTCTTAACCTACTAATAATGAAAATGCAATAATTAATTATAAAATGCCAAGAAAACAAGCTCGTTAAGTGTAGAAATGACCTAAAATAACTACTACATTTGACGTCAAGTCAAATACCCCACACTTAAGTCTTTACTTTCCCTCAAGCAAACTAAACAAAAAGAAAAGTAAAAATAGAAAACAAACTAAACTAAACACAAGAAATAAACATGCAAGAGGAGAAAATGTACTTGAGCTAGCTTAATACGGGAAATTGGACAGAAACATTTTAACAAGTTAATGAAAATAAACATATAACTCTAGTATGATACACAATTAACTCACAATATCTAAAACTAAACAGCTTAGTTCAATAAATTACAAAGTAAACAAATAAAAGAATACTAAGTGTAGGTTTCCATCAAAACAGATATACATATATACAATTATGTTCAAATGAATATAAGTGGTAAAAATATAAAAACATGGCACAATGTCGTCCATATAAAGTGCTACCTAAGTGATATAAAAATTTTCATCTTGTAATGTTCTGCGGCTTAGGTTGGTTCGGATTTCAAAGAACAAGCTCGACAAAACGGGTTAACCATGATACTAGTTTAGCATATTATATTGTAACAACCTGATTTTGGGGCTAGTAGGAATAGTGGTTTTGAAACCACTAATTCGAGACCAGAGAATTTATTTTTTATATTATTTTATATGTTACATCATGCTTATATGAGTGCATGAAAATTTTGGAGCATTAATTTTGGTGATTTCATGCTTAATCGCGAAAAAGGACTAAATCGCATAAAGTGAGAAAGTTTTAATTTACAAGCTAGAGGTGCCAAATAGCTATAAAATTTTAATTGGAGGCCCTTAATGTGAAATTAGGCCTTTCTAAAGGTCATAGCCAGCCATAGGGGGGACAAGAGGCTTAATTTAGTCAATGTTTGGTGGTGTTAGGTGATTAATGAATTAAATAAAACAAAAACAAGAAAGCTATCATATTTTTTTATCATCTTCTTCCTACACCAAAAATTCTAGCAAGAAAAGGAGTTTGGGAGCTTGAAATTGTTAGCAACATATTTTCCTTGCAAGTAAGTGATTTTAGTGGTCTTTCTTGATAATATTTGTACTTTTGGAACCCCTAAAGCTTAAGCTAGCTAAAGCGGGGACTATTTTGCAAAATGGTTGAAAGTTTAGGATTTTTACATGAGAGTGCTAATATTTTTTGCTGAGTTTTAAGGAAGAAAATGAATTATGGTTGTTAAGTAAATAACTTCTGTGAAATGTGTTTCCACGAAAACACTTAAAAGGACCTTTTTGTAAAGGTTGTAAAATGGGTAGTAAATGCATGAAATGATTGGTATTGTGAGTTGTTATAAGACTAATAAATGTTCACCTAGGCTTGTAATTGATGAAATTTGATGAAAAATGATTTACGAGCCTAGGGGCAAAATCATAATTTTATCACTAAGGGCAAAATGGTAATTTTTGCCAAAGTAGAAATTTTAAAGTGTCTTGATTTAGGTAGTGATTAAATGAGTAAATTTTATCATTATAGATCAAGAATAACATGGAATCAACCTTGACCAAGGAAAAGGCAAGGTTTCAGACTAAATTTGCAAACCGACATATTTTGTATCGAGGTAAGTTTATGTGTAAATGATACATCCCCTTTACTTAATTTTTCACATATTAATGCATTGAGTGAAATGGGAATAAATATTATTGTTATCTATTAAATGATAAAAAGTGAGAAAATTCTTGGATGAACCATCGGGATAGGAAAATGATTCGGTTAAAATCCATCAATAAGTAATTTATGGTGGGCTGTGTGCGATACCACCGTAATTATCATTTTGGTTGGTTGTGTGCGATACCACCTTATTATTCATTAATGGTGGGCAGAGATCTAAACCACCGAGTATCTATTATTATTTCGAAGTGTTCATCGAGAGACTTGTCTAAGTAAAATTACATGTGGCTTTGTGGTGTTAAGTGCAGGGTATAAGTGCATGTAAATGTAAGCAATGTTTCATGATATGTGTTTGGGATGTGGTAAGGATTGAAATGAGTAAGTATGGTTATGAGGATCCAAATGGTTTTATTTAGTATGTAATGTTCTTGATTGATAAGTATGTGGTATGATGGTTATTGTTTACATATAGACTTACTAAGCTTAAAGCTTACTCCCTTCTCTTTTCTCCTTGTTTTATAGTGTCGAAGAGTCAACTCGGGATACAGAGTTAGTCGGAGGATCACCCATACTATCCACACATCTTGGTATAGTTAGATTTAGCATTTTGAGTATGGCATGTGTAGGGACTTAGTATTAGTTGAATGTCATATAGTTTTGGCCAAATGTGTTGGCTCATTTGAGGATGAATTCTTTTGTAGAAGGGCATAGTGATAGCTCTTTCTTACTAATCTATGAAATGATGAGGTTATTCATTAATGTGCAAGTTGCAAGGTTGATGTAGTTGGTTTAATTATGCATGAATGATTTGATGGTTGATGTGGTTTATGTTTGTATGAGTTGGGGTCGTAGAAAGTGCTTGGCAAATAGCCTTGTTCTTGTCCACACAGGTAGGCACACGGGCATATGTCTAGGCCGTGTGCACGGTCAGCCTCATGGGCTTGTGGTTAGTCCGTGTGTCCCCCTGCATGCTATGTTGGCAAGTCAGTATGACCAGTAGTAACCACACGGGCTAAGACACAGCCATGTGTCTCAATTATGTTGAAGACACGGCCATAGGACCTAGGCATGTGCCTAGGCCATGTGAAGGCTGCACCTGATTAGGAATTTAATTCGCCACACGGTCGAAGAACACGGGTGTGTGCCTTGGCCATGTGACATATTTGGGGTGATGACATCAAAAACAGAATGTTAAGGTTTTTCCACACAGGCTAAGACACGGGCGTGTCTAGGCCGTGTGACGGACACGGGTGTGTCTAGGATGTGTGACGGACACGGGCGTGTCTAGGCCGTGTGATAGACACGAGCGTGTGTCTAGCCATTTGAAAAGCCCTTTATATTCAAATTGAGAAATAATACCATCGGGTGTGGAATACGGGCATGTGATATGCCACACAGGCATGTCCCTTCCTCCACACGAGCATGTGGACTGTTTGATGAGAAATTTTCTAAGTCATTCTAGAGATCTTCTAAAGAGTTTGATTTGATCCCAAACTGCTCCTAAAGTGTGTTTTAGGCCTAGTAGGCTTGTGTAAGGGGTGATATGAAGGTTCATGAAATGTTTTTAAATTTAAGTGGAAAAACCATGTCTCGGTTTGTATAATTGCTTACGTCTGAGTCTAGTATCACCTCCTACCCTATTCCAGCACTGAATATGGGTAAGGGGTGTTACATTTAGTGGTATCAGAGTTATGGTTTAGTCAGTTCTCGGACTACCGTAGCGTGTGTGAGAGTCTAGCTATACATGCCATAAATATATATTGATAGTGTGGTGACTCCTGTCAATTTTAAACTGTGTTATCATAGAGTAAATGGATCCCGACAGAGCTGCTACTGATGATGCTGGTAGTAATACATCGACTCTCGTGCAAGGGACCGCGCCAGTAGAAAATAGACCCAAGTCTTTAGGTCAAGGAGAATAGGCTCGGGAAGCCTTTATCCATATGATGAGTAATTGGTACACTGGGTTTGTACGAGCAAATCTCAAGGATCAACCTCCTCCACTCCCTCCTATACCTCAACCGGTCCCCGTAGCTCCTCAAGGTATAGATTTGGTAAGAATGAATAAACCCCCAGTTGATAAGATTCGAAAGCAAGGGGTTGAGAAATTTAGAGCTAATATAGACGATGACCCTGAGAAAGCAGAGTTCTGGCTTGAGAACTCTAGGCAGGTATTTGATGAACTCTCTTGCACACCCGAGGAGAGCTTAAAATGTGTTGTATCATTATTGAGGGACTCAGCATAATTTTGGTGGAAAATGCTAACATCTATAGTAATGAGGGAGAGAGTGACATGGGATTTCTTATTAGAAGAGTTCCAAAGAAGTACATAAGTCAGCGATTTATTGATCAGAAACAGAAAGAGTTTCTTGAATTGAAGCAAGGCAAAATGACTGTGGCAGAGTATGAGCGCGAATTTGTTAGACTCAGTAAGTATGCTCAAGAGTGTGTGTCTACTGAAACTATTATGTGCAAGAGATTTGAAGATAGGTTAAATGAGGATATTAGATTTCTAGTTGGAATCTTGAAGTTGAAAGAATTCGTAGCATTGGTCGATAGAGCTTGCAAGGCTGAAGAGCTAAATAAGGAAAAGAGAAAATCTATGATTGAAGCCTAAGATGCAAAGAAGAGACCAACGAGTAGGTTGGTCCAACCCCAATCAAAGAGGTTCAAAGAAACGAACCCTCGAACGATCGCTTCAGCTAGGATATTCACACCGAGATCGTGGCAAAACATATTCAGGCTCTAGAGTTCAAGCCACCTCGATAGCAAGTGTGGGCAATGCAAAGTCAAATAAACTCGAGTGTCAAAACTGTGGCAGACAACATATTGGGGAGTGTTGGGAAAATAATCGAGCTTGCTACAAATGCAGTTCACTAGACCACTTAATGCTAAACTATCTTGAGATAGATGAGAAAGACAGAAAAAAAGAAGTGAGAACGAGTAATGCTCCTTCGAGGTGTAGACCACAGAGGAATCTGGGAAGTGGGACTAGTAATAGAGGTGCGCCTAGAGATTTTGCTGTGAGATCAGAGGGTAGAGCGCCTGCAAGGACTTATGCCATTCGCGCTCGTGAAGAGGCATCCTCTCTAGATGTGATAACATGTACTTATTCTCTTCATGATATTTCTGTTGTTCCTTTTATTGACTCGGGATCTACTCATTCATATGTTTGTGTAAAATTGGTGTCTAGCACAAATATGATTGTTGAGTCTACAGAATTTATGATAAAAGTGTTGAATCCTTTAGGCAAGTATGTGATAGTTGACAAAGTGTGTAGGAACTGTCCCTTGATGATTAGAAGTCATTATTTTTTGGCTAACCTCATGCTACTACCGTTTGATGAATTTGACCTAATTCTTGGCATGGATTGGTTGACTGTTCATAATGTTTTAGTAAATTATGGTAGTAAGTTTATTGAACTGAGATGTGTAAATGGAGATATTATTCGGGTTGAATCAGGTAAATCGGATAGTTTGCCTGTAGTGATTTAATCTATGGCAGCTGAGAAATGTATAAGAAAACGGTATGAGTCTTATCTTGCATTTGTGTTAAATACCCAAGAATCGGATGTAAAGATTGAATCGATGCATGTGGTATGTGAGTATTCGGATATGTTTCCGGAAGAGTTACCCAGATTGCCTCTAGTTAGAGAAGTCGAATTTGGTATTGAGTTGGTTCCGGGTACAACACTTATTTCGGTTGCCCCGTATAGGGTGGCGTCGTTGGAGTTAAAAGAGTTGAAGGTTTAGCTACAAGAGTTAACGGATAAGGGTTTTGCAAGATCGAGCTATTCACCATGAGGTGATTCGGTGCTTTTTGTGAAGAAGAAAGACGAGTTGATGAGACTGTGTATAGACTATAAATAGCTCAATAAGGTGACAGTGAAGAATAAGTATCCTTTGCCAAGGATCAACGATTTGTTTGGCCAATTGAAGGGAGCCACGGTGTTTTCTAAGATAGACATAAGGTCTGGCTATTACCAGTTGAGAGTTAAGGAGCAAGATGTGCCGAAAATTGCATTTTGGACTAGGTATGGCCATTACAAGTTCCTCGTCATGCCCTTTGGCTTAACAAATGCTCCTGTGGTATTTATGGATTTAATGAACCGTATCTTCCGACTTTACTTTAATAAATTTGTAGTTATTTTTATCGATGACATACTAATTTATTCTTGGGATGAGAGTGAGCACGCAGAGCACTTTAGAACTATTTTGCAGACTCTAAGAGACAAGCTGTTGTATGCTAAGTTTAGCAAGAGTGAGTTTTAGCTCTGAGAGGTTGGATTCTTAGGACACATCGTGTCGGGTGATGGAATTAGAGTTGATCCGAGTAAGATCTCAGCTATTGTTGAGTGGAAACCACCACAGAATGTGTCAGAGATTAGGAGCATTTTGGGTTTAGCAAGTTACTACTGACTGTTCATTAAAGGGTTCTCCATGATTACTACACCGATGACAAGATTGCTACATAAGGATTTAAACTTCGAATGGACCGAGAGGTGCCAACAGAGTTTTTAGAAATTGAAAGATTGTTGACTGAAGCCCCGATTTTAGTACAACCGGAGTCGGGAAAGGAGTTTGTAATCTACAGTGATGCGTCAATTAATGGTCTTGGTTGTGTGCTGATGCAAAATGGCAAAGTAGTAGCTTATGCCTTGAAACAGCTAAAACCACATGAAAAGAATTATCCGACGCACGATTTGGAATTGGCTGCCATCATTTTTTCTTTGAAGATTTGGCATCATTTTTTATATGGTGAAAAATGTCGAATCTTTACTGATCACAAAAGTTTAAAGTACCTGATTAACCAAAAAGACTTGAATTTGCAACAAAAGGTGGCTCAAATTATTGAAAGATTATGATTTAGTGATCGATTACCATTCAGGTAAAGCGAGTGTGGTCACGGATGCCTTGAGTAGAAAATCCCTGTATGCGTTGAGAGCTATGAGTACGAGCTTAGCATTTTCTGATGATGGTTCTATGTTGGCCGAATTGAGGGCTAGACCGTTATTTCTTCAGTAGATTCGTAAAGCTCAAAAGAATGATAGTGAAATGCAAGTTAAGAGAGCTTAGTGTGAATTAGGAAATAACTCGATTTTCGGGTTCATTCAGATGATTGTTTGATGTTTTGTGATAAAGTTTGTGTACCTAAAGATGATGAGTTGATTCAGAAATTTTTATATAAGGCACACAATGGTTGTTTGTCAGTACATCCTAACAGCACAAAAATGTATAATGATTTGAAGAAGTTATATTGGTGGTCGGGTATGAAAAGAGATATCTCCAAGTTTGTTACAAAGTGTTTGATCTATCAACAAGTGAAAGCGGAGCATCAAGTACCTTCGGGCTCTCTTCAACGAGTGATAGTTCCCGAGTGGAAGTGTGACCAAATCACGATGGATTTTGTAACTAGGTTACCTACGACTTCAAAAAGAAAGATGTTGTGTGGGTTATCATTGATAGATTAACGAAATCGGCTCACTTTATACCGATACGTGTTGATTACTCACTTAACAAGTTGGTTGAGCTATATATTGCCAAAATTTTGAGATTACATGGGGTGCCTATGTCTATTATCTCGGATAGAGATCCAAGATTTACTTCGAGGTTTTGGAAAAAGTTGCAAGAAGCCTTGGGTACAAAGTTGAATTTTTGTATCGCGTTCCATTCGTAAACTGATGGTCAATCCGAAAGAGTGATTCAAGTTCTCGAGGATATGCTCCGAAGCTGTGTTTTAGAATTCAAAGGTAGTTGGGAAAAATATCTACCTTTGGTTGAATTCACCTACAACAATAGTTATCAATCGAGTATACAGATGGCACCGTACGAAGCACTATATGGTCGCAAGTGCCGAACTCCTTTGTACTGGATTGAGCTCAGAGAGAATCAGATTCATGGGGTTAATTTGGTTAAAGAAACCGAAGAGAAAGTGAAAGTGATCTGTAATAGTCTGAAAGCAGCTTCAAACTGACAGAAGTCATACGCGAATTTGAAAAGGAAAGAAATTAAGTTTCAGGTGGGCGATAAAGTATTCCTAAAAGTATCACCGTGGAAGAAAATATTAAGATTTGGTCGAAAGGGTAAATTGAGTCCGCGATTCATAGGGCCATATGAGATTATTGAAAGAATTAGACCCGTAGCATACCCGTTAGCTTTGCCGGTAGAATTGGAAAGAATACACAATGTGTTCCATGTGTCGATGTTGCAATGATATCGTTCTGATCCTTCGCATGTGATTCCTCTAACCAAAATTGTGATATGACCGATATGACCTATGAAGAGGAACTAATTAATATTTGAGCTCGAGAGGTTAAACAGTTAAGAAACAAAAGCATAGCCTTAGTGAAAGTGTTGTGGAAAAAGCATGCTATAGAATAGGCTACGTGGGAACTGGTAGAAGCCATGAGAGAACAGTACCCAAATCTCATTATCGGTAAGATTTTCGGGGACGAAAATCTCTAAAGGGGGAGAGTTGTAACAGCCCAATTTTGGGGCTAGTCGAAATAGTGGTTTTGGAACCACTAATCTGAGACCAGAGAAATTATTTTTTAAAAACTATTTTATGTGTTACATCATGCTTATTTGAGTGCATGAAAATTTTGGAGCATTAATTTTGGTGATTTCATGCTTAATCGCGAAAAAGGATTAAATCGCATAAAGTGCGAAAGTTTTAATTTACAAGCTAGATGTAACAGACCGAATCTGACCCTAATCGAAACGGTGGTTTTGGGACCACGAATTTGAACCCGAGAAATATTTAAATATTATATTTAGTGCATATTATACATGAATTTATATGTGGGAAAGTTTCGTAGAAAAATTTTATCGTTTAAGCATTGAATTTGATAAAAAGGACTTAATCGCGTAAAAAGTAAAAGTGGCCAACTAAAGTGTAATGTGTTAAATTGAGCATGGCTTTTTAATGTGATGTATTAAAAGGGCAATTAGCCCATTTTTAGGTTAATGGCCGGCCACCTTGATGCATGTAATAGTGTTTGAGTTTTAATAATATATAATATTACATTATATGTTAAAAATAAACTAATAAACATATGTAAATAAAACAAACAATTAAAAAGCCATGTCTTGTTCATCTTTGGCCGAAAAACACAAAAGAAAAAGGGGAGAAAAGCTTTGAAACATTCGGCCTTGTTCAAGCTTAAATAGGTAAGAATCTAGCTCGATTTTTGTTAATTTTTATGTTTTTGAGATCGTTGCTTAGTATATTACCCAACCCATACTAGAATTTCTAAGATTATTGTGTATGTATGAATCGGCCATTGATAAATTATTGAGGTTTATGATGCTTGATGATGTTAGATGATAGATAGGTTAAAAATTAGTATATTATGTGTTGGAAGTTTTGGTGAATTTGTGTTTTTAGGGCCAAATTATAAAAATAAAATTTTAGAGGGGCTTAATTACAAAATAAATGAAAGAAATGGACTTTTATATCCTCATATATATTCGGCCCTTAGGGAGTATGGGGAAATTTGATGTATTTTGAGTTTTATGCAAATAGGACTAAATTGCAAAGTATTGAAATAGTAGGGGTAAAATGGTAATTTTCCTATTTATGTGCTTAGGGACTAAATTGAGATGAAATGTACTTGAATGAGCTAAATTTGACTGTGTTTTAGATCAAGAGCAAAGAAAAACAGATTTGGATCGGGGAAAGACGAAGATTCTCGAATAGCCAATTTGCACGGTCTATCGACAACCAAGGTAAGTCCTTAAGCAAATGCATACTAAAGGAATATTTATGAACATTGCATATGATAAAGTTAGGAAATTTAAAGCATAAAAATGTGTGTTGGCCGAATGTGGTAGTATAAATTGATAATGAGTTTAATTTGTTAAATGTGATGTAAGTAAGTAAGTTTGGTTGATAAATGAAAGTTGTATGAAGTATATAAGTTGTGGTGATTTCGGTATTAAGTAAAGTGTATTAAAATGTTAAATCGTTGAATTGGGCTAAATGCCTAGCAAGCCTAGTCTTAGGTGACATGTTCAGCTTATTGCCTAGCGAGCTTCGTCTTGGTGATCTATTTCGGGCTTTAATGCCTAGCGTGCTTCGTCTTGGTGATCTATTTTGGCTTTAATGCCTAGCGTGCTTCATGTCGGTGATTTATTTTGGGCTTCGTGCCTAGCGTGCCTTGTCTTGGTGATTTATTTCGGCCCGTGCCTAGCGTGCCTTGTCTTGCTTGATTTATTTCGAGCTTTAATGCCTAGCGGGCTCTATCTGGGTGATGTGTTTTACAAAGGAGAAACCGAATTGTTGATCAAGGTAAATCGTAGCTAAAGTGTTTAGTTAAAGGCTCGGGTAAGTAAGTAAGGTTTGATCGTTTGATGTTACTAAAGTTTAACTAATATTACGAGTACGTTGATATGTATATTTGAGATTACGATTGATGTGCACAAGTATTATATGATTGAGTTTGAGCTTGAATGTACTATCATGGAGATTCGGTTTTCAAATAGTAGTGCTAAAGGTGTAAGAAATTTTAATATGATAATATGATTGAGATGAATGATTTAAATGTTTAAGTGATTGGATATAGTATCATTTTGAGCTTAGGACTTACTAAGTTAGTAAACTTATTTGTGTGTAATGTTCTCCTCTGTTTTATAGATTAAGTAAAGGCTACCTGCTCAACGGGATCGTCATGACAGTCGACCACACTATCGATCGCTATTTTGGTATTTTAAAAGCTTGAACTTCGAACCTATGGCATGTATAGGCTGGTTTTTCTATGTTTGGTTTTGAAATTTGTATATAGATAGCCATACAAAAATGGCTTGATTATAATGTTAAAGCTTGTGTGTATGTGGCTATGACTTAAACTTATTTTGAAAGCATGTTTTTTTAGTATATATTTTTGTGATGTTTGATTATATGATTCGGCAATGAGAAATGGTAAGTATGATGTATAATAGGTTTAATAGTTAGCTCTTTTGGAAGTATGAAATGTAGAATAATTTGGGTGGTGGATGATGGTATAATTTGGCATGGTAATGAGGTAAAATGATGGATTTGTATTTGATTGTGTATTGGCTATATAGGTTCGATTGCTAAATGATAAGTAGTGAATATGTTTCATGACTATTTTGTTGATTGTTTTGATACGGATCCAAATGGTAAATGAAGGTTATGATTTAGGTATGTTTTGGTTAGTTTTTTGAATAGTTAAAAGTGCCAAGTTGATGTTAATATTAATATAGGTATGCGTACATGTGTGGTTGTAAATTGATTCGATATTTGGTTCATTTTGATAAGCATATGATCTTGATTATGGTGTGACTGAATCAATGATTAGTTAATAAGATGAAATATGAAGTTTAGGTATACTAATATATATGCGAATTAGGTGTACATTGAAATGTTATTTGTGTTCAAATGTTAAATATGGCTTTTGTTTTTAGGGTAAAATGCGCACTATATATATATATATGCATCAATAGTATGTTCGGCCATGTTGTAATGTTACTAAAGTCGCATATGTGATTGCATAATAATTAATGTAATATGGTTTGAATGGTTTTATTATGTGCTTGTGTAGAAGCAATGAAATGATATGTTTGATATTCAACTAATGAAATAGATATATTGACATATATTTGATGTATGAAATGTAATGATATATCTTTGCAATATGTTTTAAGTATACAAATGCCATTAATATTAGAGTCATATGTATTAAGTACATGTAACATGGATTTGTTGCATGTTAGCTAATTCGAATATGTGGATATATATAGATGATATTAATATGGTTGAAATTTGAAGCATAGTTTGTATATGTATTATAAGTAACTAAGCATGATAAATTTTATCTAGTTGTGTGTTCCATATGTGCAAATTTAACTAATATGATTTAGCGGATGATTGCTATTGGATTTAGAAGTTGTATCGTATAGAAATTGATATAACCTTGTGTATGAAAAATGATAAATGACTATGTGGAACTGTGTTTTGACCGGTAATGCCTCGTAACCCTATCCCGACGACGGATACGGGTTAGGGGTGTTACAATTTATTGGTATCAGAGCTTACGATTTAGTCGATTCTAGGACTATCGTAGTGCGTGTGAGTCTAGCTATACATGCCATAGTTATATATATTGATAGTGTGGTGACTTGACAATTTCAATTGTATTTTATATAGTAAATGGATTTCGATCCCGATAGAGCCGTAGGATGATGATGTGGAGAGTGTTGCTTTGGTCTCACATGGATCAACACCATTAGACTCTCAACCGATTCGGGTAACCACGAGGAGAGGCTAAACAAGCCTTCTACCAAATGATGAATGAATGGTTTACCCAGGTTTGTTCGTAATAATCCGACGTACAACAACCTCCACCCCGAATAATCGACTCGTTACCTTTAGCAACCCGATGATAGATCCAATGAGATCTAGTAGGCCCCTGTTGATAAAATCAAAAACTTGAAATGAGGAATTCAAGGCTAATGATAATGATGATGCAGAACGAGCTGAAATGTGGCTTGATAACACTATTCGGGTAGTTGATGAGTTATCCTGTGCTCGAGATGAATGTTTAAAATGTGCTATATCATTACTTGGGACACCGCCTATCACTTTGTGGATTACACTAGTATCAGTGGTTCCAAAAGAAAAAGTGACATGGGATTTCTTTCAGAATGAATTCCGCAAGAAATATATCAGTCAGAGGTTCATTGACCATAAACGCAAAGAATTTCTTAAACTAAAACAGGGGCAAATGACCGTGACTGAATATGAGCGAAAATTTGTCAGATTGAGCCGATATGCTCGGGAATATGTATCAACCGAAGCCATTATGTGCAAAAGGTTTGAAGATGGTTTGAATGAAGAATTAAAGTTGCTTGTTGGAATTCTTGAAATCAAAGAGTTTGTGACACTCGTGAAGCGAGCTTGCAAAGTCAAGAGCTTGGGAAGGAGAAAAGAAATTTGAGACGAAGCTAGAGACACCGTAAAAGATCGTCGGTAAGAATTTCCATTCCACATCTAAGAAGTTTAGAGATGACTTCATCGACATAAAGCTACTTCAGATTCATTTAGACGTGATCGACCTCCAGTGGGCTCCCGAGCTACCTCGATGGCGAGTGTTGGTAACGTCCCACAAAATCAAGTTGAATGCAAACATTGTGGAAAATGGCATTCTGGGAGTTGTAGAGTTCGTGACCGGTCCTGCTTTAAATGTGGATCCTCGGACCATTTTATTCGAGAGTGCCGTTGTTAGGTGAATAATCTGACATAGAACTCTAGACCGAGTAGTGCATCAGTACGGGGCAGACCACCGAGGCATTCTGGTAATGTAGGTGGTAGTTAGAGAGGGACAAAGAACACAACAGATCGATCTGAGGCTAGAGCTCCAGCTAGAGCTTATGTTACTCGAGCTAGAGAGGATGCTGCTTCTCCAGATGTCATTACCGTACTTTCACCCTTTATAATACTACTGTGATTGCATTGATTGATCTGGTTCGACCCATTCATATGTATGTGAAACTACGGTATTGATAAAGACTCGCCAGTTGAGTCTCTCGAGTTTGTGATTCACATATCCAATCCTTTAGGTAGATGTGTGTTTGTTAATAAAGTGTGTAAAAGTTGCCCATTGATGATTCGGATTTTTGCTTCCCGATCGATTTAATCTTGTTGCCCTTGATGAGTTTGATATAATTTTGGGAATGGATGGTTAACCGCATGACGCAGGTGGTGAATTGCAAAAGAAAGCTTATTGATTTGAGACATCGAGCGGTGAGATCATTAGAATTGAATCCAATGATATAAGTGGGTTTCCTCTGATTATATCCTCGATGTTAGCCAGTATGTGAGAAAAGGGTGCTGAAGCTTATTTGGCTTATGTCTTTGGATAATAAATTATCTGAGAAATAGATTGAATCCGTACCGATTATATGTGAATACCCAGATGTGTTTCCTAAAGAACTACCCGGTTTACCCCTAGTACGAGAGATTGAGTTTGGCATTGAATTAGCTCCGGGAACGACTCCGATCTCAATAGCTCCATATCGGATGGCACCGACTGAGCTAAAAGAATTGAAAGCACAGTTGCAAGAGTTAACAGATAGGGGCTTTGCGCGACCAAGTTTCTCTCCTTGGGGTGCACCAGTTCTTTTTGTGAGAAAGAAAGATGGAACGATGCGAATGTGTATTGATTATCGGCAACTGAATAAAGTAACTATAAAGAATAAGTGCCCGTTACCTCGGATTGATAATTTGTTTGATCGGTTGAAAGGGGCTTCAGATTTTCGAAGATAGATTTGAGATCGGGTTATTATCGATTCTTGAGTCGAGATACGGATGTGCCAAAGACCGCATTTGGACGAGGTACGGACATTTTGAGTTTTTGTAATGCCTTTTGGGCTTACTAATGCACTGCTATTTTATGGATTTGATGAATCGGGTTTTTAGACAGTTTTTGGATCGATTTGTGGTGGTGTTTATTGATGACATATTGATCTACTCCAAAGATGAAATTGAACACGCTGAACATTTGAGGTTAGTGCTACAATCTTTGCGAGATCATCACCAGATGCTGAAGTTTAGTAAGTGTGAGTTCGGATGAAAGAGGTCAGCTTTTTGGGACATGTGGTTTCAGCATCAGGCATTCGAGTTGATCCAAACAAAATCTCGGCTATACTTGATTGGAAGCCACCGAAAAATGTTTTCGAGATTCAAAGTTTTCTGGGACTTGCGGGTTACTATCGACGATTTGTGAAAGATTTTTCTATGATAGCTACCCCGTTGACAAAGTTACTATAGAAAGATGTCCGGTTCGAGTGGTCAGAAAAATGTCAGAAAAGTTTTGATCAGTTGAAAGCCCTTTTGACAGAAGCTCCAGTGTTAATTCAGCCTGAATCGGGTAAAGAATTTGTTGTTTATTCTGATGCTTCCTTGAATGGTTTGGGCTGCGTTTTGATGCAAGAAGGCAAAGTTATAGCCTACGCTTCAAGACAACTGAAGCCGCACGAAAGAAATTACCCGACGATGACTTAGAACTTGCGACCATTGTTTTCGCATTAAAATTTGGCGTCACTATTTATTTGGCGAGAAATGTCACATTTATTCGAGATCATAAAAGTCTAAAGTATCTAAAGACTCGAAAGACCTAAATTTGAGACAACGCAGTGGCTAGAAGCTGTTGAAAGACTATGAATTGGTGATTGACTATCACCCGGAAAAGCTAATGTCGTTATGGATCGTTAAGTCGAAATCATTATTTGCTATTCGTGCCTTGAATGCACAGATGGCTATGTCTAGTGATGGTTCGATCATAGCCGAGTTACGAGCAAGACCGATGTTTATTCAAAGAAATTTGTGATGCATAGAAAGTTGATGAAGATTTGATTGCTAGTCGAATTCGATGTGAAAAGTGCGAGAATCGATTTTCAGATTGATGCAAATAATTGTTTGAATTTTAAAAGCGAATGTGTGTTCCAAAGAACTCGATTTGATCTGATGATTTTGAGTGAGGCTCATAGTGGTCGACTATCGATACATCCGGTAGTACGAAGATGTATAACGATTTGAAATAGTTCTATTGGTGGCTTTGGCATGAAGCGGGATATATCTAAATTTGTTTCTAAGTGCTTAATCATCGACAAGTAAAAGTGAGCATCAAGCGCCATCTGGACTACTTGACCAATCATGATACCGAATGTAAATGGGATAGAATTACAATGGATTTTGTATCCGGTCTCCCTATGACTCAGAGTAGGAAAGATCTTTGTTTGGGTTATAGTTGATAGGTCGACTAAATCACTCATTTTGTGCCGGTCGTATAGACTATTCACTTGAGAAACTTGTTGAATTGTACGTATCACAGTTGTGAGATTGCATGGTGTCCGAGTTCCATTGTTTCGACGAGACCCGAGATTCACATCGCAGCTTTTGGAAGAAGTTGCAAGAAGCTTTAGGTACTAAACTTCATTTTAGTCTGACCTTCCATCCATGAATGACATCGGTCCGAAGCGAACTATTCAAATACTTGAGGACATGTTGAGATGTTGCGTTCTCGAGTTTGAAGGTATGTGGAAGCGATACCTACCTTTGATTGAATTTGCTTATAATAATAGCTTTCAATCAAGTATCAAAATGGCACCTTATGAAACCTTATACTGGTAAAATGTCGAACACCATTATCTTTGGATCGAGCTCGTGAAAATAAGATACACGGGTTGATTTGATTAAAGAGATCAATGAAAGTGGCCATAATCAAAGATAATTTGAAAGTCGATCGGATCAACAAAAGTCCTATGCTGATTTGAAACGTAAAGACATTGAATTTTAGGTAGGAGATTGTGTATTCTTAAAAGTTTCCCCGTGGAAGAAAGTACTCTGATTTGGTCGGAAAGGCAAGTTGAGTCCAAGGTTCATCGGACCGTATGAAATCATTGAACGTGTTGGGCCTGTTGCTTATAGGTTGAGATTACCCTTTGAATTAGAAAGGATACACGATGTATTTCATGTTTCTATGCTCCGTAGATACAGATCAGATCCGTCACATGTGATTGCTCCGTCTGAGATTGAGATACGACCTGATATGACGTATGAGGAAGAACCGATCCGTATTTTAGCTCGGGAAGAGAAAGAGTTAAGAAACAAGAAAATCCCATTAGTGAAGGTACTGTGGAAAAGGCACGGAGTTGAAGAGGCTACATGGGAGCCTGAAGATTCAATGAGGCAACAATATCCGACGTTGTTTAACGGTAAGATTTTCGAGGACGAAAATCCTTAAGGGGAGAGTTGTAATGAATCGAATCGACCCTAATCGAACGGTGGTTTCGGGACCACGAATCTGAACCCGAGAAATATTTAAATATTATATTTAGTGCATATTATATATGAATTTTTATGTGGGAAAGTTTCGTAGAAAAATTTTATCGTTTAAGTATTGAATTTGATAAAAAGGACTTAATCGCGTAAAAAGTAAAAGTGGCCAACTAAAGTGTAATGTGTTAAATTGAGCATGGCTTTTTAATGTGATGTATTAAAAGGGCAATTAGCCCCTTTTTAAGCTAATGGCCGGCCACCTTGATGCATGTAATAGTGTTTGAGTTTTTATAATATATAATATTACATTATATGTTAAAAATAAACTAATAAATATATGTAAATAAAACAAACAATTGAAAAGCCATGTCTTGCTCATCTTTGGCCGAAAAACACAAAAGAAAAAGGGGAGAAAAGCTTTGAAACATTCGGCCTTGTTCAAGCTTAAATAGGTAAGAAATCTAGCTCGGTTTTTGTTAATTTTACGTTTTGAGATCGTTGCTTAGTATATTACCCACCCATGCTAGAATTTCTAAGATTATTGTGTATGTATGAATCGCCATTGATAAATTCTTGAGGTTTATGATGCTTGATGATGTTAGATGATAGATAGGTTAAAATTAGTATATTATGTGTTGGAAGTTTTGGTGAATTTGTGTTTTAGGGCCAAATTATAAAATAAAATTTTAGAGGGCTTAATTGTAAAATAAATGAAAGAAATGGACTTGTATAGTCCTCATATATATTCGTCCCTTAAGGAGTATGGGGAAATTTGATGTATTTTGAGTTTTATGTAAATAGGACTAAATTGCAAAGTATTGAAATAGTAGGGGTAAAATGGTAATTTTCCTATTTATGTGCTTAGAGACTAAATTGAGATGAAATGTACTTGAATGAGCTAAATTTGAATGTGTTTTAGATCAAGAGCAAAGAAAAAGCAGTTTGGATCGGGGAAAGGCGAAGGTTCTCGAATAGCCGATTTGCACGATCTATCGACAATCGAGGTAAGTCCTTAAGCAAGTGTATACTAAAGGAATATTTATGAACATTGCATATGATAAAGTTAGGAAATTTAAAGCATAAAAATGTGTGTTGGCGAATGTGGTAGTATAAATTGATAATGAGTTTAATTTGTTAAATGTGATGTAAGTACGTAAGTTTGGTTGATAAATGAAAGTTGTATGAAGTATATAAGTTGTGGTGATCTCAAGATTAAGTAAAGTGTATTAAAATGTTAAATCGTTGAATTGGGCTAAATGCCTAGCGAGCCTAGTCTTGGTGACATGTTCAGGCTTATTGCCTAGCGAGCTTCTTGCCTAGCGAGCTTCGTCTTGATGATCTATTTCGGGCTTTAATGCCTAGCGTGCTTCGTCTTAAGTGATCTATTTTGGGCTTTAATGCCTAGCGTGCTTCATGTCGGTGATTTATTTTGGGCTTCGTGCCTAGCGTGCCTTGTGCTTGATTTATTTCGAGCTTCGTGCCTAGCGTGCCTTGTCTTGCATGATTTATTTCGGCTTTAATGCCTAGCGTGCTCTATGCTGGTGATGTGTTTTACAAAGGAGAAACCAAATTGTTGATCAAGGTAAATCGTAGCTAAAGTGTTTAGTTAAAGGCTCGGGTAAGTAAGTAAGGTTTGATCGTTTGATGTTACTAAAGTTTAACTAATATTACGAGTACGATGATATGTATATTTGAGATTACGATTGATGTGCACAAGTATTATATGATTGAGTTTGAGCTTGAATGTACTATCATGGAGATTCGGTTTTCAAATAGTAGTGCTAAAGGTGTAAGAAATTTTAATATGATAATATGATTGAGATGAATGATTTAAATGTTTAAGTGATTGAATGTAGTATCATTTTGAGCTTGGGACTTACTAAGTTAGTAAACTTATTTGTGTGTAATGTTCTCCTCTGTTTTATAGATTAAGTAAAGGCTACCTGCTCAACGGGATCGTCATGACAGTCGACCACACTATCGATCGCTATTTTGGTATTTTAAAAGCTTGAACTTCAAACCTATGGCATGTATAGGCTAGTTTTTATATGTTTGGTTTTGAAATTGGTATATAGATAGCCATGCAAAAATGGCTTGATTATAATGTTAAAGCTTGTGTGTATGTGGCTATGACTTAAACTTATTTTGAAAGCATGTTTTGTTTTAGTATATATTTTTATGATGTTTGGTTATATGATTCGGCAATGAGAAATGGTAAGTATGATGTATAATAGGTTTAATAGTTAGCTCTTTTGGAAGTATGAAATGTAGAATAATTTGGGTGGTGGATGATGGTATAATTTGGCATGGTAATGAGGTAAAATGATGGATTTGTATTTGATTGTGTATTGGCTATATAGGTTCGATTGCTAAATGATAAGTAATGAATATGTTTCATGACTATTTTTGTTGATTGTTTTGGTACGGATCCAAATGGTAAATGAAGGTTATGATTTAGGTATGTTTTGGTTAGTTTTATTGAATAGTTAAAAGTGCCAAGTTGATGTTAATATTAATATAGGTATGCGTACATGTGTGGTTCTAAATTCGGTTACAATATTTGGCTCATTTTGATAAGCATATGATCTTGATTATGGTGTGACTGAATCAATGATTAGTTAATAAGATGAAATATGAAGTTTAGGTATACTAATATATATGCGAATTAGGTGTACATTGAAATGTTATTTGTGTTCAAATGTTAAATATGGCTTTTGTTTTTAGGGTAAAATGCACACTATATATATATATGCATCAATAGTATGTTCGGCCATGTTGTAATGTTACTAAAGTCGCATATGTGATTGCATAATAATTAATGTAATATGGTTTGAATGGTTTTATTATGTGCTTGTGTAGAAGCAATGAAATGATATGTTTGATATTCAACTAATGAAATAGATATATTGACATATATTTGATGTATGAAATGTAATGATATATGCTGCAATATGTTTTAAGTATACAAATGCCATTAATATTAGAGTCATATGTATTAAGTACATGTAACATGGCTTTGTTGCATATTAGCTAATTCGAATATGTGGATATATATAGATGATATTAATATGGTTGAAATTTGAAGCATAGTTTGTATATGTATTATAAGTAACTAAGCATGATAAATTTTATCTAGTTGTGTGTTCCATATGTGCAAATTTAACTAATATGATTTAGCGGATGATTGCTATTGGATTTAGAAGTTGTATCGTATAGAAATTGATATAACCTTGTGTATGAAAAATGATAAATGACTATGTGGAACTGTGTTTTGACCGGTAATGCCTCGTAACCCTATCCCGACGACGGATACGGGTTAGGGGTGTTACACTAGAGGTGCCAAATAGCTATAGAATTTTAATTGGAGGCCCTTAATGTGAAATTAGGCCTTTCTAAAGGTCATAGTTGGCCATAGGGGGGACAAGAGGCTTAATTTAGTCAATGTTTGGTGGTTTTAGGTGATTAATGAATAAAATAAAACAAAAACAGGAAAGCTATCATATTATTTTTTATCATCTTCTTCCTTGCAAGTAAGTGCTTTTAGTAGTCTTTCTTGATAATATTTGTACTTTTGGAATCCCTAAAGCTTAAGCTAGGAAAAGAAGGGATTATTTTACAAATTGGTTAAAATTTTAGGGTTTTTTTGTGAGAATGCTTCTGTTGTTTGCTGGGTTTTTAAGGAAGAAAATGAATTATGGTTGTTAAATAAACAACTTTTGTGAAACGTGTTTCCATGAAAACACCTAAAAGGACCTTTTTGTAAAGGTTGTAAAATGGGTAGTAAATGCATGAAATGATTGGTATTGTGAGTTGTTATAAGAGTAATAAATGTTCACCTAGGCTTGTAAATGAGGAAATTTGATGAAAAATGATTTACGAGCCTAAGGGCAAAATCGTAATTTTGCCAAAGTCTAAAGGCAAAATGGTAATTTTTGCCAAAGTAGAAATTTTAAAGTGTCTTGATTTAAGTAGTGATTAAATGAGTAAATTTTATCATTATAGATCAAGAACGTAGAATCAACCTTGACCAAGGAAAAGGCAATGTTTCGGACTAAATTTGCAAACTGACATATTTTGTATCGAGGTAAGTTTAAGTGTAAATGATACATCCTCTTTCCTTAAGTTTTTACATATTAATACATTGTGTGAAATGGGAATAAATATTATTCTTATCTATTAAATGATAGAAAGTAAGGAAATTCTAGGATGAACCTTTGGAATAGGAAAATGATTCAATTAAAATCCATGAATAAGTAATTTATGGTGGGTTGTGTGCGATACCACCGTAATTATCATTTTGCTGGGCTGTGTGTGATACCACCGTAATTACCATTTTTGTGGGCTATGTGTGATACCACCTTGTTATTGATTAATGGTGGGCTGTGTGCGAAACCACCGAGTATCTATTATTATTCCGAAGTGTTCATCGAAAGACTTGTCTAAGTAAAATTACATGTGGCTTTGCGGTGTTAAGTGCAGGGTATAAGTGCTTGTAAATGTGAGCAATGTTTCATGATATGTGTTTGGGATGTGGTAAGGATTGAAATGAGTAAGTATGGTTATGAGGATCCAAATGGATTTATTTAGTATGTAATGTTCTTGATTGATAAGTATGTGGTATGATGGTTATTGTTTACATATAGACTTACTAAACTTAAAGCTTACTCCCTTCTCTTTTCCCCTTGTTTTATAGTGTCGAAGAGTCAGCTCGGGATACGGAGTTAGTCAGAGGATCACCCACACTATCCACACATCTTGGTATAGTTAGATTTAGCATTTTGAGTATGGCATATATAGGGATTTAGTATTAGTCGAATGTCATATTGTTTTGGCCAAATGTGTTAGCTCATCTGAGGATGAATTTTTTTGTAAAAGGGCATAGTGATAGCTCTTTCTTACTAATCTATGAAATGATAAGGTTATTCATGAATGTGTAAGTTGCATGGTTGATGTATTTGGTTTAATTATGCATGAATGAGTTGATGGTTATTGTGGTTTATGTTTGTATGAGTTGGGGCGGCAGAAAGTGTTTGGCAAATAGCCTTGTTCTTGTCCACATGGGTAGGCACACGAGCATGTGTCTAGGCTATGTGTGACACACGGTCAGGGTCATGGGCGTGTGGTTAGGCCGAATGTCCCCCTGCATGCTAAGTTGGCAAGTCAGTGTGCCCAGTAGTAACCACACAGGTTGAGAAATGACCGTGTGTCTCAACTATGTGGAAGACATGGCTATAGGACATGGGCATGTGCCCACGCCGTGTGAAGTCTGCACCTGAATTAGGAATTTAATTCGCCATACGGTCGAAGAACACGGCGTGTGCCTTGGCTATGTGACATGGGCCATGGACACGGGCGTGTGTCTGGCCGTGTGAAAACCCCTGTAAGTTCAAATTGAGAAATAATTCCACACGGGTGTGGAATACAGGCATGTGATATGCCACACGGGTGTGTCCTTTCCTTCACACGGGTGTGTGGACTGTTTGATGAAAATTTTTCCAAGTCATTCCAGAGATATTCTAAAGGGTTCGATTTGATCCCAAACCGCTCCTAGAGTGTGTTTTAGGCCTAGTAGGCTTGTGTAAGGGGTGATATGAAGGTTCATGAAAAGTTTTTAAATTTGAATGGAAAAATCATGTCTCGGTTTGTATAATTTCTTACGTCTGAGTCTAGTATTGCCTCGTACCCTATTCCAGCGCTTAATATGGGTAAGGGTGTTACATATATTGTCCTCGGTACTCCCCCAATTTCGAATAATGTCACCACCTTATATCCACTACTCTCACCTTCCTTATTCCTCCATCACTAAGGCCTTATATAGTATTCATGGGTCCAGTCCAATCAGTCAGTCCAGTCAATCACATCTATGTCTCTATTTTTTGGGAGTCATCTGCTCCGATGCCCAAGACAAAACATCATCCTAATTGGACTTGGTAAACGACATATTAGTCTTTCAATCAATTTACTCATTTTTGATTAGGCTAAGGACATGTTTAGATCCGTCTACTAATATAAGTTGTCTTTTTGTATTACGATCCAACCACATAATACCACTTAGCATTTGTTAAACATTAAACAATCAGTGATTAATATTTGCTTCTATTTTGCTTTGCGTGCAAGAACCATATGATGACAATTTTACAATATATATTAATGTAATCAATGAAATTTTTTTATTAACCAATCTATTCAAAAAAATTACATGTTTACAAATGAAAATACTACACTTAATGGACCAAATCCAACAACTATGAACTGAGAGAGAGCCTCAATAGGGTTAACATCTAATTGAGTTGTTGTTTGAGTACTGGGAAGATGAGTTTGATTTGTAGGAAGTTTTATGTTGGCGAGGTTGTTGTCGACCGCTGAAGTGGAGGACTTGGTCGGGTTGGTGTTGTTGGTTGGTTTAGGGGGTTGTGGGTATCATTATTTTGAATCTAAGACATTGTTAGGTGCATGCTCCCCGCACCTAAATGTTGATATAGGGTACAACAAGGGAGGAGAGTAAGAAGGAGGTAGGGAAGAGTAGGATGTAGTTTTGTGGAGATCGATTCCCCTAAAGAGGTGGAGAGCCAAAACAGGAACAAGAGGACAGACTGATTGCAAGAAGATATTTATAGGAGAGGCCCTCTTTTCCACTAGTGTGATGTGACAGATCATTACAAAGGAAGTTATCATCATCTGATACATGAAGGATGCACACTGTGAGGCTTATTCTATTATGCATTCAATCATTATTGTAACACCCCAAACCCGGCCTAGACGTTACGACCGAATCTGGCATGTCACATAAAAGGGTTGTTTAAAAATCGCGCGTTAGTTTAAAAACTTCGTATTCTTTTTGAAACTCTGATCTTTATTGTTTGTGAAATTTAGATTTTCTTTTATGATTCTCTTGTAAAAACGTTATTATTGTTATTTTTGAAAACTTCGTTTATAGCAGAAATCAGATTTAGTAATTTACGAAAATGTGATATTTTGAAAATAGTTATTAACTTTTTAAGAAAACCTAGAGTTTAATCGTTTATAGTTTGAATATAACTAAAATGAAAGCTTAAAAGAAAAATTAAAATCTAATGGCCTTATTACAAAATATTAAACCCAAGTTAAAAATAATATCGTGATAAAGCAAAAATAGAAATTTACTAGAGTTTGGGAGTAGTACTCCAATGTATGGCCACCACAGAGTCCTCCGCAGCTCCAAATCCTCAACGCTGGGGATCACCTGCAAGATTAAAATAGAGGGGTGAGTTACGAGAACTCAGTGTGTAATCCCCTAATTGGTCATTAATTGGGCCAGAGCCCATACAGAAGCAGACTAGGACGAAGCCCTATTTGGTAACAATCTGGGCCTTAGCCCTATAAACATGATCATGCAACCAAAGTATGCAGCCCAACCTAACAATCCATCCGCTACACACACCCGTACCAGCCCAACACACCTGTGGGGACAAGTCAACCCACCTAGCCCAACACAGCAATATGGCAGACAAGCTACTAATCACAGAATTTGTGGCGGAGCCACCAGAATAACAGAATATACGTGGCATAGCCACTAGACAGAATGTGGCAGATCCACCAGAATACACTTCCTCCGATCATCAAACCCAAACCCATGCAAAATGTCATGTATGCAAAGTACATATCAAAATGATGTATGAAATAAATTACCATCATGAATAGTTAAACAGAATACACACAATCGTACTAATTAACCCCTCAGTGTATAATGGTAATTTAACCACCAAGGGTATTTCAGTAATTTACCCACCAAGGGTATTTCAGTAATTTCACAAGTTGGGGGTATTTCGGTAGATTTTCCCTTCGAGGGTAGTTCGGTAAATTTACCCTCCAAGGGTATTTCAGTAATTTACCCTTCCAGGGGTATTTCGGTAATTTCACATTTAACGGCCTCTCCGAAGGCCTACTGTCGCCTCGAACGACACAAGACCCTTTTTGGGTCTCTACAGAACTATTAGGTCTAAAATCCATTTTAGGCCCAATCGGGCCCATACGCTCGTGTGGCCCATTTCGCATGATTCCGGTTTTAGATTTGCAAATTTCGCAATTGAACCTATCGTTTGATAATTTTCCAACAATTTTGCCCTAGTGGGTTGGATAGCCTATTGGGCCTATTTGGCCCGTTTTGGCTCGATCAAGCCCGTTAAGGCCTCAGTTTCGTGAGAGTGCTCGTGACACTCTCAACGACTTACCATCATTATTCGCATTTCGATTTACCACTACGAGCGTTCGCACGCTCGAGTGGTCACAGATGCTGGTTTTCTAGCTTTTCAGCTTTTGGCCGATTCACATAACACCACGTGCAATCATTTAGAGGGGTGTGAGATTACACACCTGTTCACAATTTACGGTACTTGGCACTTTTTCCATCACACCAACAATCCAAGAATTCCACTGCAAGGGATAGGTGTTTAGTTGGTCCTCTAATTAAGCACGTCGATACCCTAGCAGTGTTTGGCACCAAAAACAGATGTTAGCAACCCCTTAATCATGAACACAAAAGAACTCAAACAGCCATTCGGCTTGAGTAAGAGCCAACCGAATAATAAAACCCCGTCACCTATATTCAGCCATCACCTTACTTACCAACCAACTCTCAGAAACTAGAGATTAGAAGAAGAACAAGAGGGTATACTAACCCTCCAATAGATTCGGCCTACTCCAACAGAAGTAAGAGGGATTTGAGGTTGGAGAGAGTAAGCCGATTAAACCTTAATCAAAGAGAAACAGGGCGAGGGATTAGGTTTTAGAGAAAAGAAGAGAAAGAAGAGACAAAAAATAAATAAAAGAGAAGGCCTTACCCTGTGCTCACAGACAAACGGAAAAAGCTAGGTAGATTCGATGATCAAAGAATACCAAGCTTCAGACTAGACAAAGTTCAACTATTAGCAAGAGAGAAGAGAACCAATTTGAATGAGAAGAAGAGGGAATTCAATGGATGGAGAAAATAGTAGAAAATAATAAACAAGAAGAGAAGTGTTGGCTAGGATGAACACAAGAGAGAAAAGTGAGAGGTGAGTAGAAAAGAATGTGTAAGAAAAGGTGGAAATGGAGAGATTCAGCCAAGGGTGTTTAGGTATCTAGCAAGGAACAATGTACGAAACCCAAATAGAAAAGAGGAAGAAAAGAGATGAGAAGAACTTCAACACAAAAACAAAATGGAGGAAAATCCCAAAATCCCATTGTAAATTTGCTCAAAAACAATACTCCCAAAAATGAACTTTAAAGAAAACGGCACTAGATTCCCCACTCAAATCGAATAAGCCTTCCCAAATGACCACTTCCCCCCACACGGCACACTCCCTCACACACCCCACATTCGACCAACTCCCTACACACATCCAAATCCCCTGATTCTCTCCACTTTCTGTTCCACCAAACACTCTCCACCTCCCATTCAAACAATTTGCTGAGTCTTCAACCACCTTGGAAAAGTTTGAACTCAACTCTATTTCTTCACCTCTCAAACACAGAATAAAAGCCACCAAAATGCAGCTTGTGAGATTCAAACCTCCACCCTCCTTGCACTCCACTTGATGCCAAACCACCTTGCCACATGCTTAACTTGTGCCAGCAAAATACAAACAAATTTCCAAACCAAAAATTTTCCCAGGGCTTGGGCTTGAACCCGAGCCTCCCTACCTAAATAACAAGCTTAACAAGCACAACACATGCAATAACGCAAAAATGCGAGACCCTATTTAGGACGTTACAGTTCTACCCCCTTAAAGAAATTTTGGCCTCAAAATTTTCCTGATTAAAAGAGGTGAGGGTATTGCTCTCAAATTGTCTCCTCTGGCTCGCACGTGGCTTCCTCTGAACCGTTATTACGCCACAACACTTTGACCAGCAGAAAAGATTTCCTCCTCAACACTTTAACATCCCGATCCAAAATCTGCACTAGTTCTTCATCAAATGTCAGATCAGGTCTTTCCTCAATTTCTTCCCTCGGCACTATATGAGAAGGATCTGAGCGGTAGTGCCTCAACATAGAAACGTGAAATACGATATGTATCCGGTTTAACTCAGAGGGTAGCTTAAGCTGATATGCAATCGGTCCAACACGTTTCATCACCCAATAAGGCCCAATGAACCTCGGGCTTAAATTGCCCTTCCGTCCAAATCTCAAGAACTTTTTCTACGGCGAAACCTTCAAGAAAACATAATCTCCCACTGAAAATTGATTTCTTTATGCTTAAGAATAGCATACGATTTCTGCCTATTGAAAGCTTCTTTTAACCGACCCCGAATCAACTTCACCTTCTCCTCAGTCTCCGAATCAATTCTGGACCCAACATCTGTCGCTTGCCCAATTCAGTCCAACAAGTAGGGGTACGACACCTACAACCATATAACGCCTCGTAGGGTGCCATATGGATGCTGGAATTTTAGCTGTTATTTTAGGCAAATTTCGCTAACGATAAATAATCTTCCCAACTACCCTTGAAATCAATCACATAGCCCCTTAACATGTCTTCCAGAATCTAGATCACCCTCTCCGACTAACCATCAGTCTGTGGATGAAATGCTATGTTGAAATCTAGCCTTGTACCCAAAGCTTCATGTAACACCTTCCAAAACCGAGATGTAAATCTAGGGTCCCTGTCCAATATGATAGACACTTGTACCCCATGTAGCCTCACAATTTCTGCCACATACAACTTGGCCAACTTCTGTAGTGAGTAGTCAGTGCGAACCGGTATGAAGTGAGTAGACTTAGTCAACTGGTCCATGATTACCCACACTGAATATTTCTTATTAGGCGTCAGGGGTAGCCCACTAACAAAATCCATTGTTACCCTTTCCCACTTCCAGAGTGGAATCTTCACAGGTTGCAGCAATCCCGAAGGCAGTTGATGCTCTGCCTTCACTGGCTGACATGTTAAACACTTGCTTACGAAGTCAGTAACCTTACGTTTCAATCCTGGCCACCAGTACTGTTCACGTAGGTCTCGGTACATCTTATTTCCACTGGGATGCATAGTGTATGGACTACTATGCGCCTCCGATAGAATCATCTATCTTAACTCAGAGTCTTTCAGCATACAAACTCCTCCGCGTAATCACTGCACTATTCAGCCCAAAATCCACTGTCTCACCACGTTTCACCTGCTAAAAATGAGAACCCAACAACTCATCCAAAAACTATTTCTCCTTAATTTGACTAACCCACATCGGTTTCACCTGAAGTTCTGCTAATAAACTACCATCCTCATAAAGGCTGAGATGAGAAAACATTGCTCTTAAATTAGATACCACCTTACAACTTAGCACATCTATTACCACATTGGTTTTACCCGGATGATACTCAATCTAGTAGTCGTAGTCCTTTAGCAACTTTATTCATCTTCGTTGCCTCAAATTCAGCTCCTTCTAGGTAAGGAGAAACTTCAGACTCTTATGGACAGTGTAGATGATATACTTTTCTCCATACAGATAATGTCCCCATATCTTTAAGGCGAACACCACTACAGCTAGTTCCAAATCATGAGTGGGATAGTTCACCTCATGTGGCCTTAGTTGACGAGATGCATACACCAATACCTTCCCTTCTTGCATCAGCACACAACCCAAACCTATGTGTGATGCATCACAATAGACAACAAATTCTTTCCCAGCCTCAGGCTGAATCAATACCGGTGCTTCAGTCAGAATCTTTTTTAGTCTTTCAAAACTCTTTTGTTGCTTATCAGTCCAAACAATCTGTACACCCTTACGCAGTAACTTAGTTAGGGGTACAGCAATCAAAGAAAACCCCTCAACAAACCGCTTGTAGTACCCAGCCAAACCCAAAAACTTTAGATTTCTGATACTAACTCCGATGGCTTCCAATTCAATACAGCTTCAATTTTTGAAGATCAACCCTAATCCCCTCAGAACACACAAATGCCCCAAAAATGTCACTTCCTTCAGCCAAAACTCACACTTATTGAATTTGGAGTTAAGTTGCTTCTCTCTTAATACCTGCCGCACAACCCGAAGATGAGAATCATGCTCCTCCTCAGTTATTGAATACACCAAGATGTCATCTATAAATACCACCACGAATCGGTCTAGATAGGGTTGGAAGACCCGATTCATCATATCCGTAAAAATGGCGGGTGCATTTGTTAATCCTAACGGCATAACCAAAAACTCGTAATGCCCATAACAAGTTCAAAATGCAGTCTTGTGAGTATCTGCCTCCTTGACCCTTAGTTGATGGTACCCCAATCTTAAATCTATTTTCGAGAAGACCGAAGCTCCCTTTAGTTGATCGAACAGGTCATCAATTCTTGGTAATGGATATTTATTCTTAATAATTAGCTTATTCAATTGACGATAGTCAATGCACATACGCATTGACCCATCCTTCTTCTTCACAAACAATACCGGCGCTCCCCACGGTGATATACTTGGTCTGATGAATCCATGATCCAATAGCTCTTGAATCTGAGCCTTAAGCTCTACCAGCTCCTTCGGTGCCATCTTATAAGGGACGATGGACACTGGAGCCATTCTTGGTAACAACTCAATTCCAAATTCGACCTTATGATTCGGAGGCAACCCCGGAAGCTCTTCAGGAAATACATCTGAGAATTCACTTACTGTCCTAACCTTCTCAACAGACAAACTCCCAGCATCAGTTGTGTTGATGTTAGCTATAAATGCCTTGCAACCTTTATGCACCAACCTCTCAGCCCTTAACGCTGAAATCACATTGGACAAAAAATTCCTTCTCTCACCTATCACAACCACTTTCTCATCCTCTGGAGTCTTTAATTCCATACGCTTAGCAGTGCAATCCAAGTTCGCACGGTGTTTCACCAACCAGTTCATGCCCAGTATAAGATCAAACTCGCTGAATGGCAGTTCCATCAAATCTGTCGAGAAACAATCCCTTGCACTTCTAAAAGCACATTTCTAAACAGCTTGTTCACTACCACAGATTATCCCAAGGGACTAATTACTGACATATCTCTATCAGCAAACTCAAATTGTATACCCAGATTTCCAGACATAGTACAAGCAGCATATGAATGTGTAGATCGAATATCAATTAAAGCTATAAATGGCGCCTCATATATAGGAAACGTACCTATTATGACATCCGGTGCATCGCCAACTTGTCGACGTCGAGCCACATAGACCAATCTCGGCTGTCTTGCATCTGTATTACCAACACCACCACCTGGTGCTTCACGACCCCATCCAAACCCATTTCCCCCTCTGGCCGGACCACGATCTCTAGGTGGCTGCTAACCACCTCTCCCTGGCTACACAAATCTCTGACTCACTATCTGCGCCCTGACAGGCTCCCGGGGATAGTCCTTTATGTAATGATACTTGGACCCACATCTAAAACACCTACCAGATCTTCTCCAGCACTGCCCCGGATGTATTTTCCCACACTGCACACAAGGTTGTAATCAACCCATAGCAACTGGCACCCTAACTTGAGCTGGCCCACACAATCTAGGCCTCTTTTGAAATCTATCTGAAGCACTGGAAGGTCTAAAATCTCTCTTATTCCTTCCTTTTCCTTGTCACAGTTCTGACGCTCAAAGCGTTTTACCTCCTCAGTAATCTTGGCCTTTTCCACCAACGCAGCAAAATCTCTCAGAATACCCCAAACCGGTCAATACACCACGAATCAACGGTATGTTACAGGGAAAAAGGTTTTTGAGAGGTTTAGGTTTGAGTTTAAAAGTTGGAGAAAAACACCTCGCTAGGTTGTGCATTTGAAGAAAAACTTGAGTAGGTTTGATTGAAATTTGATGATATATTTGAAAACCCGAAAATTTTAGAAACTTACTTCGATGGGTAGACAAAACAGGTTTATCTCATTAAGAAGTTTGAGTTGTTGCTCATTGTTACAAAAACATTTGTCTTAGTAGAAAATCGTGATTAGGTTAGAAAACATTTGAGTTCTTCTTTACTCCAAATCTTAGTGTGATACCGATGGTATAGTTAAAATGTCACTTTTGTAGTTTTGAAATCGTTATCTTTCCAAATTTTAGCACATTATAACCCGATTAATTTGTTAAGGCATATTAAACATTTACTTTAAGCATAAACAAGCAAACCATAATTTTTAAAAAGGCCTTTTACAACCCAAAATAAAACCACATAGAAATAAATAACTAATGTACCAAAATTTTATAAAGACTGAGCAACCCTTTATTAGCATGGCATGAGCACCTCGAGTCCATCCCGGCTCCACCTCCGCGTCTATGTGTCACCTGAAATATCAAAGGAGAGAGTGAGTCGCAAGACTCAGTGTATAATTCCCTCTCCCGGTATAACATGCCAACACACATATCATAACAGAATAATGCAAGCGATGCACCCGATCCTAGCCAACCATATCGCCTTTTCTACCCCGTGTGGTACCAAACCACTGGTGGTGCCAAACCACTGGTGACCCAAAGTCACGATATCCATACTGTGGTACCAAACCACTGGTGACCCGAAGTCACAAATAATCCAATGATGGGGCCAACCCATCGTGTGATACCAAATCACTAGCGACAATCCCATATCTCATAAGTGGGGCCAACCCACGGTGGTGCCAAACCACAGGGACGAGTCGCAATGAGGTGCCAAACCTCTGGTGTCCCAAAGACACAATGTGATACCAAATCACTGGTGACCGTAGTCACTAATCCGATGATGGGGCCAACCCATCGTGTGATACCAAATCACTAGCGTCAATCCAGATAATCAAGCGTGGGGCCAACCCACCGTGGTACTAAGCCATCGGACGAGGCCGAGGTGCCAAACCTCTGGTGACCCAAAGTCACAAAATATCATTGTGGTACCAAACCACGGAGGTGCCAAACCTCGGTGTCCCAAAGACACAGTGTCCCAAAGACACGGATATCATACTCCCCCTCCTCTCATATCACCCAATCACATATCATACTAGATGCAAAATCGTGCAATCATGCTATCATGCTCACATGCTCAATATGGCATCTCAATGAATATACACCCATAATCATGATATCGTAGATCATCACATATTCCATAATGAAACGGACTTACCCGAATCCGTATCCATACCTCAATGGGTATCGAAATAATCAATCACACTGTTTCATTTACACAAACAGGTTATCACATTATTAAGTTAAGATAGTGTGTTGGTTTACACACCTGATATATCGAAGATTAAATCCTAAGAACCGATCGAAATCTTTTGATCACCTCAACAGCCTGATCCTACATTCGGCCAACAAAGGGTTAACACTAACTCATTATACCATTCGCCAACAAAGTAGATAACCCAAGGGGTTGCGTTAAACCCTACCTTTGCGAATGGTTCGGTTTCCAACCAAACCCGAACCAATAATGCTTCTTACCAACCGATCACACCCTAGAAAAGAATAACGGTTAATCTCCTAATGACTTAACTTAAAGAAAACTAAACGAAATCGGATCCAAACACCCCTTCTTACCACCACTTATCGATTGCTGAACAGAGTAAGAAGCCTCTCCTTACTTGATTCCGAACTCCAAAGGCCCTATACGAAAAACGATTACCAATACAAGTGGTTAACTCCTTTTTAATAGCTACCAAAATCGGCCCTTAAACATACTAACAATCGACAAAGTACCAGAGAAAGGAGAAAGGCCATTCGGCCAACACTTACCCTCTTAGTAGACCGATTGTACAAGACTCCAATCAAGGGAAATAGGTTCGGCAACACCCTTGATCAAGAAAAGAAGAGCTTTAAAGAAAAACAAAGAAGGAAAACGGCAAGGGTTGTAGTAAGGTGCGGCTAATAGGTTTTGAAAAAGAAAGAAAAATAAAGGAAAGATGAATGGATGAATAGAGGGGGTGCTTTCGATTTTGTGTGAAAGAAAAGAGAGTAAATGAGAGGAAATGGGTGGATATTCGGCCAATGAGTTCTTGAAAAAGAATAGGAAATGGAGAAGAAAGTTTTGGAGAGACTTTCGGCTAACAAAGTTTCGAAAGAGAAAAGAGTTGAAAAGGGATACTAGGGTCGGCTTTGTTCAAATGAAAAATAAAAGAGAAAAGCAAGGTAGAATTTCGGCAGTGATGGTGCTTGGGGTTTCGGTTTACACAAATGACAAAAGAAGAAGAATGCAAAAGAACACTCGGCTCACCAAGATGTAGAAAGAGTGCAACGTTGGCAAATAAGGTTGCTTTGTGTTTCGGTTTCAAGGAGCAAAAATGGAAGGTTCTTTTTCGGCTTAGGCTATTGCAATTGAAGAAATCTTTACTAGCTTTTGACTAAACAAAAACTAGCTTACCAAAAACAATTGTGACCGAAAATGCACCTTTGGCCTAAGTGGAGTTTCGGCACTCTCCTCCCCAAGCTTACCAACCGGCCAACTTCCCCAAAACTCTCCTAACAATCGGCCAACCTCCCCCCAATCACTCTCAAACCACAAATTCGAATCCCCTTGACCCAGTCTCCCTCCTACATTTGCTCTCCACCCACCGTTTGAAAGAGTTGACAAGGTCCATGCTAGAGTTCAAACTTCCTACAACTCTTCCCTTCATGCCGTCAAAATGGATGCAAAAGGTGGGATTTTCGCAGCTTGAACTCAGGACCTCCTCCTCCTGCAGTTGACGCCAACCCCACTCTCCATGTGACGCATGCCTTGCCACTCCACCAACTCCTTTGCTATGCCACAATTCAACAAATAAAATATATAACCCCCAACTCCTTCAGCTCCTATCACCTAAAGCCCAAAACTAAAATTTTCCACCCACTCAGGCTCACTCCTAGCCTACAACTAAGTCCCGAAAACACACAAACAACAACATAGCACACCATTAATCATGCAAACAATGCCAATACGAAATAGCCCTTAACCCGGGATGTTACAGTTCTACCCCCTTAAAAATAATTTCGGCCTCAAAATTACCTGGTCAGAAGAGTTGCGGGTATTGCTATCTCATCGTATCCTCGGGTTCCCACGTCGCTTCTTCTACGCCATGATTCTGCCAAAGAACCTTAACCAAGGGCACAGACTTCCTGCGCAGAACCTTCACATCCCGATCTAAAATCTGTACAGGCTCTTCCTCCATGGTCATATCTGGGTTTACCTCAATCTCTCCTACTGTCACCACGTGTGATGGATCTGAGCGATAACGCCGGAGCATCGAAACGTGGAACACGTCATGAATTTGACTTAATTCTGCTGGCAACTCGAGCTGATATGCAACTGGTCCCACTCGTCTCAGTACCTTATACGGCCCAATAAACCTCGGACTTAGCTTGCCTTTCTTCCCGAACCTTAATACTTTCTTCCACGGTGAGACCTTCAGGAAAACCCGATCTCCCACAGCAAATTCAATATCTCTCCGCTTAAGATCGGCATAGGACTTCTGTCGGTCCGAAGCTTCCTTCAATCGAGCCTGAATCAACTTAACCTTGTCTTGGCCTCAACAACCAACTCGGTCCCAACAAGCGGCGTTAAGCTTAACTCTGTCCAACAAGTAGGTGAGCGACACTTTCTCCGCATAACGCCTCATAAGGTGCCATCTTGATGCTCGCTTGGTAATCTTGTTATTGTAGGCGAATTCACTAACGGTAGATACTCCTCCCAACTACCCTCAAATCCAATACACAACCTCGTAACATGTCCTCCAAGATCAGATAACCTTTCCGATCGCCCGTCGATCTGGATGAAATGCCGTCTTGAAATCTATCCGTGTACCCGAGCACGATGCAACGCTTTCAAAACCTCGACGTGAACCTCGGATCCCTATCCGAGATAATCGATCTTGGCACCCGTGCGGCCTCACAATCTCGACACATACAACCGCCAACCTCAAAGTGAGTAGTCCACCCTCACCGAATAAAGTGAGTGATTTAGTCCGATCCACAATTACCCAAACTGAATCCTTCTTGCTCGGTGTAAGCGATAATCCACTGACGAAATCCATAGTTATCCTTTCCCATTTCCACTGTGGAATCTTCACTGGCTGAAGCAACCCAGACGGCAACTGATGCTCAGCCTTGACCTGCTGACATGTCAGACACTTCCCCACAAAATCGGTCACCTCCTTTTTTAGACCCGGCCACCAGAACTGTTCTCTGAGGTCCCTATACATTTTGCTTCCTCTAGGATGCATAGCGTAGGGGCTGCTATGTGCATCCTGAAGAATCTTTTGCCTTAACTCAGAATCTCTCGGCATACAAGCCTTCCCCTGAAAACACAGCACCCCATCACTAGACAAGCTATAACCCTTCAAACCATCATTCTGCACTTGTGTCCTCTGGGCACTCAGAACCTCATCCAACAACTGTTTCTCTCTGATCTGCTCAACCCAAGTAGGCTTAACCTGCAGCTCTGCCAGAATACTTCCGTCGTCATACAAACTCAAGTGGGCAAACAACGCTCTCAAATTCGAAACAACCTTACGACTCAACGCGTCTGCCACAACGTTAGCCTTGCCCGGATGATACTCAATTGAGCAATCGTAGTCTTTCAGCAGCTCAATCCATCTGCATACGCCTCGATTCAAGTCTTTACGAGTCGGAAGGTACTTTAGACTCTTATGGTCCATGTAGACTATCGATCTCTCTCCATAAGTAATGCCTCCATATCTTTAAGGCAAATACTACAACCGCTAACTCCAGATCGTGCGTTGGATAATTTACCTCATGTGGCCTCAATCTGCCGAGATCGTAAGCCACCACCTTCCTTCCTCGCATCAAGACACAACCCAATCCAGTATGTGATGCATCGCGAGACATCGTGAATTCCTTACCACCTCGGGTTGAATCGAACCGGAGCTTGGTCAAAATCTTCTTCAACTTATCGAAGCTCTCCTGCCGCTTCTCGGTCCAAATAAATGGAACCCTTTTCTCAATAATTTAGTCATCGGTGCTACAATCAATGAGAAACCTCTACAAATCTTGGTAGTATCCCGCCAAGCCGAAAACTCAATCTCCGCTCTCGACTTAGGCGGCTTCCAATCCAAAACGACCTCTATCTTACGGGGGTCCACTCTAATCCCCTCAACAGATACTACATGACCCAAGAACGTCACCTCCCTAAGCCAGAACTCGCATTTACTGAATTTCGCATAGAGCTGTTTCTCCCTTAGAATCTGCAATACCACCCGCAAATGAGCATCATGTTCCTCCTCAGTCCTTGAATATACCAAGATGTTGTCGATAAAAACCACTACGAACCGATCTAGATACTGTTGGAACACCCTATTCATCAGATCCATGAAGGTCCGGTCGTTAGTCAACCCGAACAGCATAACCAAGAACTCAAAGTGCCCATCTCGAGTACGAAATGTCGTCTTACGATATCCGCCTCCTTTACCCTTAATCGGTGATACCTGCACCTTAAGTCGATCTTGAAAACCGACGCCCTTCACCGATCAAACAAGTCATCTATCCGAGGCGGTGGATACTTGTTTTTGATCGTCGACTTATTCAGGTTAGCGTAGTCTATACACATCCACATAGTACCGTCTTTCTTCTTTACAAAGAGTACCGCAGGCGCTCCCCATGGTGAAATACTTGGCTTTGATAAAGCCTTGGTCCAACAACTCTGGATCTGAGCCTTAAGCTCCACTAACTCTTTAGGTGCCATCACATGCGGAGCAATAGATACGGCGCGATTTGAATATGATCTATCCGAACTCTACCTCCGATCTGGTGGCAAACCCAAAGCTCCTCAGAAACACATCCACAAATTCCTTAATCGTCTCAAACTGTCTCCACAAAGAGACTCCTTAGCCTTCAAGGCATACACATGAACCACATATGCTTCACACCCCTTTCTGACCATCTTCTCGGCTTTCGGGCAGATACCACATTGGATGATAATTCTTCCTATTACCGATCGAACTACCTCATCACCCTCAGCTGTGCTCAGAACCATGCGCTTAGCCGCGCAGTCCAACTTTGCCTGGTACTTAACCAGCCAATCCATCCCGAGAATCAGATCGAACTCCTCAAACGGCAGTTCCATCAGATCAGCCTCAAATACCACCCCTTGGAGTTCTAGAGGTACGTCTCTATACAGTTTATCTACCACTACAGAGTGACCTAGAGGGCTTATTATGGTCATCGCCTAGAAGATATCTTAGAGTCTAAATCCATGGTCTTCACTATACTACTTGCAACATATGAGTGTGTTGAACCCACATCAATTAAAGCGATAAATGGAGAACCAAAGATTAAAAATGTCACAGTAATGACGTCCAGTGCGTCGCCTCCTCTCGGCGTCTCGCGAAGATACACCAACCCCTACCGTCGCCTCGAACTACACGCACCTCGCTTGGTACTCCACGGCCCCACCGAACTATTACCCCTCTCGCCATTACCTCGGCCCTACGATGGTCCATTATTTCTGTACTGATTACGGCCCTGATTCTCTGAATGAATCCTAGCCAACTTGCGCGGACAGTCCCTCACGCGGTGGTCCAGCGAGCCACACTCAAAACAACCTCTACCATCACCCAAAGATCCTCCCCAATGAGCCTTCCCACAACGGTTACACTGCGGCGGTCCCTGCCTAGCAGCAACAAACCTACCCGACTAATTCGGCCCACTCGGTCTAGCCCTTTTCTGCTGATTTCCTGATGACCCAGAAGATCCAAAACTCCTCTTGTGTCGGTTCTGTCCATACCACCTCACGAGACTCTTTAATGCCCTCGGCTACCTTCGCCTTTTCAACTAGGACAAGAATTCACGCTCCTGCCGGGCGCAATTATCAACCTTAGTTCGTCTCGCAGCCATCCTCAAACGAACACACCTCTCATGTTCAAGAGCCACCATGCCCTCGCATACCGACTCGACCTCGAAACTACGCCTCGTGTTACACGATTTGCTCCCACGAACTAACCTCAAAATGCTTTCCGCGCTCATTAATGTAATTAGCCCCACGTACTTTTTTCTAATAAGTAGCCCAAAATAGTCCCAAGTCGATCTTCTGCTGCGGTATTTATCCCGACAAAGAGCCACCATGGTATGACTCATCTCGAGAAGTGATACTATCCCTTTAATTTCTCTTCACGATTAGGTCTAGATCATCCATGATCCGTTCGTCGCTTCACCCGATTTTCGGCGGTCTTTGGGAGCAATACTCGAGACACCGTAAGAATTCAAATTTTGCCGAAGTCGCCAGCACGATTTCCTAGCTCCTACGCCTCCACCTACTCCAGCTACCCATTCTAAAACCCGCAGACATCGCTCTGTGACATCGCATCATCGCCAGTCTACTCTTGGAACTCACCACCTCCACCGGTGGCGAACCCAGTATCTCATTCTCTGAACCCTGACCAGAACCTACGGGCTCAGAAACTGTCATCCTACCGCGACCACGTCCACGACCACGTCCACCTCGGGTACTCATGACTAAATCTCGTCTGATTAAAGAATTTTATGAATCAGTAGTTATTCCACTATTTAAAGGCAAAGTCTTATGAATATTGCTTATTAAAGAAGTTTTGATTTCGCGAGTCCACAGAGTCCTATCAGTTTCAGTCTCTACGGTAATCTTACTATCACTAGCCATTCCATCACATCAACATCATTATCACAAACAATAGTACGGGGTACTTACCTGGGCGGATTGGTGCCGGTGGCTCGGTGTCATGCCTTTCAAACCATACCTTTTTAAAACAAAACACTTAAAACAGACTTTTGAAAACATTTTGGGCCTCGGGCCCACAGCTGAGCCTTTGAACTTGGCTCTGATACCACAAATGTAACACCCAAACCCGATCAATACACCACGCATAGAATCTGGTATGTTCTGAGGAAAAAGGTTTTGAGAGGTTTAGGTTTGAGTTTAAAAGTTGGAGAAAAACACCTCGCTAGGTTGTGCATTTGAAGAAAAACTTGAGTAGGTTTGATTGAAATTTGATGATATATTTGAAAACCCGAAAATTTTAGAAACTTACTTCGATGGGTAGACAAAACAGGTTTATCTCGTTAAGAAGTTTGAGTTGTTGCTCATTGTTACAAAAACATTTGTCTTAGTAGAAAATCGTGATTAGGTTAGAAAACATTTGAGTTCTTCTTTACTCCAAATCTTAGTGTGATACCCGATGGTATAGTTAAAAATGTCGCTTTTGTAGTTTTGAAATCGTTATCTTTCCAAATTTTAGCACATTATAACCCGATTAATTTGTTAAGGCATATTAAACATTTACTTTAAGCATAAACAAGCAAACCATAATTTTTAAAAAGGCCTTTTACAACCCAAAATAAAACCACATAGAAATAAATAACTAATGTACCAAAATTTTATAAAGACTGAGCAACCCTTTATTAGCATGGCATGAGCACCTCGAGTCCATCCGGCTCCACCTCGGCGTCTATGTGTCACCGAAATATCAAAGGAGAGAGTGAGTCGCAAGACTCAGTATAATTCCTCTCCGGTATAACATGCCAACACACATATCATAACAGAATAATGCAAGCGATGCACCCGATCCTAGCCAACCATATCGCCTTTTCTACCCGTGTGGTACCAAACCACCGGTGGTGCCAAACCACCGTGACCCAAAGTCACGATATCCATCTTGTGGTACCAAACCACCGGTGACCAAGTCACAAATAATCCAATGATGGGGCCAACCCATCGTGTGATACCAAATCACTAGCGACGATCCCATATCTCATAAGTGGGGCCAACCCACGGTGGTGCCAAACCACGTGGACGAGTCGCAATGAGGTGCCAAACCTCTGGTGTCCCAAAGACACAATGTGATACCAAATCACTGGTGACCGTAGTCACTAATCCGATGATGGGGCCAACCCATCGTGTGATACCAAATCACTAGCGTCAATCCCATATAATCAATTGTGGGGCCAACCCACTGTGGTACTAAGCCACTGGGACGAGACGCTGAGGTGCCAAACCTCTAGTGACCCAAAGTCACAAAATATCATTGTGGTACCAAACCACTAGAGGTGCCAAACCTCTGGTGTCCCAAAGACACAGTGTCCCAAAGACACGGATATCATACTCCCCCTCCTCTCATATCACCCAATCACATATCATACTAGATGCAAAATCGTGCAATCATGCTATCATGCTCACATGCTCAATATGGCATCTCAATGAATATACACCCATAATCATGATATCGTAGATCATCACATATTCCATAATGAAACGGACTTACCCGAATCCGTATCCATACCTCAATGGGTATCGAAATAATCAATCACACTGTTTCATTTACACAAACAAAGTTATCACATTATTAAGTTAAGATAGTGTTTTGGTTTACACACGATATATCAAGATTAAATCCTAAGAACCGATCAAAATCTTTTGATCACCTCAACAACTGATCCTACATTCGCCAACAAAGGGTTAACACTAACTCATTATACCATTCGGCTAACAAAGTAGATAACCCAAGGGGTTGCGTTAAACCCTACCTTTGCGAATGGTTCGGTTTCCAACCAAACCCAAACCAATAATGCTTCTTACCAACCGATCACACCCTAGAAAAGAATAACGGTTAATCTCCTAATGACTTAACTTAAAGAAAACTAAACGAAATCGGATCCAAACACCCCTTCTTACCACCACTTACCGATTGCTTAACAGAGTAAGAAGCCTCTCCTTGCTTGATTCCAAACTCCAAAGGCCCTATACGAAAAACGATTACCAATACAAGTGGTTAACTCCTTTTTAATAGCTACCGAAATCGGCCCTTAAACATACTAACAATCGACAAAGTACCAGAGAAAGGAGAAAGGCCATTCGGCCAACACTTACCCTCTTAGTAGACCAATTGTACAAGACTCCAATCAAGGGAAATAGGTTCGGCAACACCCTTGATCAAGAAAAGAAGAGCTTTAAAGAAAAACAAAGAAGGAAAACGGCAAGGTTTGTAGTAAGGTGCGGCTAATAGGTTTTGAAAAAGAAAGAAAAAATAAAGGAAAGATGAATGGATGAATAGAGGGGGTGCTTTCGGTTTTGTGTGAAAGAAAAGAGAGTAAATGAGAGGAAATGGGTGGATATTCGGCCAATGAGTTCTTGAAAAAGAATAGGAAATGGAGAAGAAAGTTTTGGAGAGACTTTCGGCTAACAAATTTTCGAAAGAGAAAAGAGTTAAAAAGGGATACTATTTGTTCAAATGAAAAATAAAAGAGAAAAGCAAGGTAGAATTTCGGCAGTGATGGTGCTTGGGGTTTGGTTTACACAAATGACAAAAGAAGAAGAATGCAAAAGAACACTCGGCTCACAAGATGTAGAAAGAGTGCAACGTTGGCAAATAAGGTTGCTTTGTGTTTGGTTTCAAGGAGCAAAATGGAAGGTTCTTTTTCGACTTAGGCTATTGCAATTGAAGAAATCTTTACTAGCTTTTGACTAAACAAAACTAGCTTACCAAAAACAATTGTGACCGAAAATGCACCTTTGGCCTAAGTGGAGTTTGGCACTCTCCTCCCAAGCTTACCAACCGCCAACTTCCCAAAACTCTCCTAACAATCGGCCAACCTCCCCCAATCACTCTCAAACCACAAATTCAATCCCTTGACCTAGTCTCCTCCTACATTTGCTCTCCACCCACCGCTTGAAAGAGTTGACAAGGTCCATGCTAGAGTTCAAACTTCCTACAACTCTTCCCTTCATGCCGTCAAAATGGATGCAAAAGGTGGGATTTTCGCAGCTTGAACTCAGGACCTCCTCCTCCTGCAGTTGACGCCAACCCCACTCTCCATGTGACGCATGCCTTGCCACTCCACCAACTCCTTTGCTATGCCACAATTCAACAAATAAAATATATAACCCCCAACTCCTTCAGCTCCTATCACCTAAAGCCCAAAACTAAAATTTTCCACCCACTCAGGCTCACTCCTAGCCTACAACTAAGTCCCGAAAACACACAAACAACAACACAGCACACCATTAATCATGCAAACAATGCCAATACGAAATAGCCCTTAACCCGGATATTACACTCTCTCTACGGGGCTATCAATACCCGCAACTCATCTCGTAGCCCATCTTCAAAACTGAGCAAGCGCTCATAATCGGTCAAAACTATTTCCCAAGTGTACTAGCTTAGATGTAAAAATTTTGCCTTATATTCCGCCAAAGATTTATTCCCCTAAAGTAGATTCAAGAATTCTTTTCTCCGGGCGTCCACATAGCTAGCCCCAACATATTTCTCTTGGAAAGCTGCTTTAAAGAAATCCCAGGTTAAACGATCTGCTTGTGTGCCATCCCTCACAGTAAGCCACCACTGATATGCCTCATCTCTCAGTAGAGACACTGCCCGTTCCAGTTTCTATTCAGCTATGCAATCCAAATCATCCATAATTCATTCCATAGCCTCAAGCCAATATTCCGCCACATTCGGGGCTACACCAGAGATGCCCCTAAAAACTTTGGCCCCGTTCGACCGGAGTCGTTCAGAAATTGACCCACGAGTTGCCGACCCAGTACTTGCTCCAGCAACCTGTTCCAAAACTCACAGCATTACTTGGGACAGAGCGTCGTCCCCTCTATTTCGATCACGAGACCCTGTTTCGGTCACTAGTGATGCAGGTGCTTATATTTTAGGCATATGCCCTGATGCTGAGGATCCAGCCTAGCATTTCGGCCTCTACCTCGGCCGGGGTACCACGTCCACATCCTCCTATTTAGGACGTTACAAGTACAAAGTTATTATGCTTACTTAAATCTCTCATGCATTTAAGATTTTTATATTCTAAGTAGGTCTCATTTGAAAAGTGTGGTTAACCATTAAAAAAACAAGGATTTGGGGCCATTTTTATATCGCAGATGGTGGAAAGTGAGTGAGAAAGTAGAGGTGAGCATGGGCTCGTAGCCCTATATATAAAATACTAAAACCGGTTCGAGCCTATATTTTACCAAATGAACCCTCCCATTTAATAGGGTAGCAAAATAAAGAGGCCTTGATTTGGTAGGCAGGTTTTTAAACGGGCCTCATTTTCGCCTAAGCCCATTTTTCCCATGCTCGGGCAGGTGGCCCACTCTAGTGGAAAGTGGGGGTTAATGCACCCTTTTCCAGAACGGGTGGCCGAGGAAAGCACTTTCTCAAGTCAAGCCAGCAAAGGGTCTACACTGTTTACGCTGTTGATACATTTCTCAATGGCGGAGGTTGTATAAAATGTTCCATAAAAAGCAAAGCTTTGAAGACTTTATGAATGGCCACTCCTTGGAATTTGGAGTAAATTTACTAATGACGTTACGAAAAGTAAGTATTCGAGAGCTATGTGAAAACTAGGATCCTCATGTATGATCCTACTTTTATTATTAAAACTAGCATGATCTTTAGTTTAAAATGAACATATTTATGATCAAGGAATTATATCGGTTTAGTTGCGTTTTGGGAACGAAATTATTTGTTAAGTACTTGACAATTAACTGTTCACATGCTACATGTTGTCTCTAGTTTATCTCTACTTACACCGCAAACCAAGTTTTAAATTAGCCGGTTTTAAAGTAGACATAAATTAAATACGTCTTCGGAACCATGCAGCAACCAACGACAGGTCAAATTTTTGAATTTAGAAGTTTTTATTTTGGGGGAAAAAGGAGACATCATCACATATATTAAATAAAATTATTAGATTGAATTATATATGCCCAAAATTATTTTTAGATTGAGGACATGTACATATATTTTATAAGAATGCTTTAAATTAAACTGAACTTAATGTATAGTGCATATAAGTGCGAGACAAATATATATTAAAGATTTAGCTACTAAATTTTATGGTAACTTTCAGGTTGAAAAACTATTCTTAATGTCAACGAAAATTGGAGATTAATTAGAAAAGGATAGAAGAAACGAAAAGCAAAATAAAAATAAAAACTTCAACACTTACTACTCTTTTAATCTATCCTTCCTTGTTAAAGACGATATTACTAAAAATAATAATTAGAAATCCTAAATATAAATATAAAAAAAAATCCTTTATTATTAACTTTGAACTCTAATATAACTTCAAATATTATTAAAACTCGATCGAGCTTTTCCATTTAACACAAGAAGAACAAGCTAGCAAAACTCTAATATTTTTTTAAATAAAAGGAAGGAAAAAAAGAAAGGAATCAGTGGAAGTTGAAGTATAATAAACTGAGAAGCCCCAGGCATTGATACTAAAGAGCTACCGAATTAATTTTGTGAGGAACATAGAAAAATCCTAGCCCTGAATATATTGAAGAATGAAGAATGCAGTTGGCAGAATTTTAGACAGGAATATCTTATATTTTGTCATCAACATATGAAAAGCTACATAAAAAAGAAGGGTAATGTAAACAGAAAATAGTTGTAAAAAAAACTAGAGAGCAAGATATAGAAAAGGGTCTTTCATATCATTATATGTATGAAAATAAATACAATCTATTGAAAAATGCAACATCAATACCATGAATCATCCATCATAATCCTCGTATGAATAGCATGAGAATTAAAAGCCAGATTCTCTTGCAGGGATACAAAGAGAAGGAGATGGGTTCTCTTCGTGTAAGTTGTTTGTTGCTTTTCCTTTTTCTTAGAAACTATAGGACTGCTTAACATAGATCATTTAAATAAAAGTAGTATATAAGTATGATGATGATAATAATCTAAAACTAAGCACTGAAAACCATAACTTTTACAATTGCCTGGCTCCATCCTGTCTGCCAATTTTGTTTTTCTATTCTATGAAGCAATGTTATCGTAACTGGTGTGTACTGAGATAGACAAAGAAAGAGAAAGAGTTTACATAAGATTGCAGTCTTGAAGCTTTAATGTTGGTTGTATCCAAGTGGATTACTAAGGGAAATATGAATGGAAGGATAAGCTGGTCTCATCAGTCCCCATTATAGAGAAATGGGTGGTTGAGAAACCTGAGAACTGCTTGTTATCTGGAGCCATATTCTTAATCTTTTCCCTTTGAGGTCCTCCCCCAACCCCACCAAAAGAAAAAGTCTGGTGGCTTCAAAGAGAGAATAACAGGTATGAAGTATGAAGTTTGAGAGAGGACATGGAGATGGGGTTATAAAAGAGGGACCCAGCTGAGCTGCCTTGGACGGGGAGGAACTAGGAAGATGAATGAAAGAGAGGCAGAACAAGGGCAGTTTTATGCATGCGGGTGAATAAACTTTTTTCGAGGGACCAAGGCCAAGGCCAACGCCAAAGCCGAAGCCTAAGCAATTGCTTTTTGGGGGATTGTTGGCTTTAGGTGGCCTGGCCGGTGAAAGAGCCCTTTCAACTTACCCTTTGGTCTGTTTTTTCTGGTAAGATATGTCAAACTCTCTTTCATTTTCTTCGCTACTTTTTTTATTTTTAGGTCAAGTTTTATGGGAAACCGATTTCGTTCTAATGCATTTAAAATTTGAATTTCAATATATTTTCATAAGCTATATTTATATTTTTAACTTATTTTATTAATTAAAGTTTAATTATATTCATCGGTTTATATTTTAGAAATATCAAAAATATATAAAAAACAAAATTTAAAAATTTTATTGAACAGTTAGAAAATTTTGGGGCAAAATAGAAAAGAGAAATGAAAAACAAAAAAGAAAAGAAAAAAGCTCAAACATCATGGCTAAGTCGAGCAAGGTAACTTTTTTTTTATCATTTATAATTTACTTTAAAAAGTTTACTTATTTTTATTATTAAAGTTTATTTTACATATTTTAAATTTTAAAAATATTTTTAAAGTTTTAATTCATATGGATGCCACGTTAAAAAAGGCACATAATGCATTTAGGTTTTATAAGGCCTCTCATTTTTTTAAACGTTATTAATTTAAAGCCTAAATTGATGGATCGAAATTAAATTTGAAATACTAAAAAGGCTAAAAGAAATTAAAATACCAAAGTAAAATATTTTGATATAATTCAAAGGTAAAATAGTAAATAATTAACATTAATCTTTTTTAGCCATTGAAGCCTTGGCATCATTGACAAAGGTGAAGGCTCCGGGTTCAAGACCTACCATGCGAATCATATGCATGAGTTTATGAGTTTCATCATATGCGATTGTTATGTGTGGGTTTTAGTTTTGTTAGTGCAGTTTGTTGGCTTTAGTTTAGATTGTACCAATTTCTAGTCTATTTGTACTGTAATTGTTTGATTCTACTTCGTGATTACTTATAAAACTTTATAATAAAAAAACACTAATCTCAAATTTAACCTTTTGATCCCTTTGTATTGTAATAATTTGATTCTATTTCGTGATTACTTGTAATACTTCATTAAAAAATCAATAATTTTGAGTTTAACCTTATAACAACTATTGTTAATAAGTAGTATTATAATTTTTTTGAAACTTATAATTATTAGAATTATTTATGATTATTGCTGGCGAAAAATGTTTTAGAAAATGTTATATAATGCTAATATTTGTTTGAAATTATAGTTAAAATTAAGTCTACAATCTAGATGATACGGATTCAAATCATTCAATTTCATTATTTGATATATTGTAAATTTATAAAGTTTTTTTTATTTCACCATTTAATTGGTATTTTTATTGGTTAAATTATATGGGGTTATTAGGAAAATTTGTCAAAGTGTAAATGAGTCTTGGATCAATTAAACTAGCTTATCATAAATTAATATTATTTAACGTCACATCAAATGTAATCACATATTTTTAATTAATATAGTTAATGCAACAAAAATGATAATAATAGCGACAATGATGTATGATTTGTAATGTTGACTTAATCCAACTTGAAAGATAGTTTGCATTTAGGTCGTTTATATTTAAGGATTTCAATTTTGAAAATAAAAATAAAAAATAGATTCAAAGTTGACATTTATAACTAGAATGCAATAGGATTATAGGTAAAATTTAAATTTATTCTTAAAATTTTTATTATATAAGAGGAACAGAATTGTCTAAGTTTTAAACTCAAAATTATGTGAATGCTAACAACATAAGCATTACCAAATGGCTAATTGATAAAATTTCATCAAATTAAAATTATTACAGTATATCTGCAAGTTTCTAAACATAAAAATAAAAATAAAAATATTAAATTATTTTTGTGATAGAAGTAGATTTTATAATCTTAAATAATAGCCTCTTTTCTAAATAAACAACTACATTTAATCTTAAACTTTCGTTAGTAGTTTATTTTTTACTGAATTAACATCATTGAATAACTAAATACAGACATGAACCCTAAATTAAGACTGATAATAATATAAATTTGAAAACTACACAAACATTGCATTCTTTTTCCTAGTAATTAAGTTGGGGAATAAAAATTGAAATCCTGTCGTCTTGCAAACAAATATGATCTATTTTAGGTGGATGATAGGGAAAAAAGCACAAGTAAATAAATAAAATAAGAACCAATTCATTTGACATTTCCAACATTAATTAAGCAGCACAGGATTGAAAAGAAAGGTGAGAGGCTTGATGAGATGATGCAAAACCTGCCCAAAGAAATTTTTAACTTTATTTATTTCCTTGAAATCTAAGTAAAATGACATTGTTTCTCGGTTTCATTATGCTGTTCTAATCTTTTTGCATCTAAAAATAGAAAAAGTGAACATTTAATCCCCACGGTATTATTATATTTTATAAATATTTTTAAATTTTGATAGGTGTTTTTTTAATATTTATTTTTAATATGGCTAATCCTCATTTAATTTATAGAGAGTGTATCAAATAATTTTTATATATATGAAAAGGATTAATGCACGTTCTTATTTCGTTTTATGCTTATTAATATGATTAAGATTAGATTAAAATGATTAGATTTTCATTTGGGGTACGGGAAGATTTGGATAAAGGAAAATACAATTCTAATTAATATAATCATACCAATCATATTTTTACTTAATAAATAAATATTAATATTAGAACAATTATTTTATAAAAATTTTAAATTTTACAAACAAAACAATAAAATTATTATACATAATTTTTTTATAATGTTAGAATATAAAGGACTAACTCTTATTATTTTATATTAAAATAAAAATGCCGCAACACGAAGACAACCAACCTTTTCCTAATTGACAGTGACATGGATATTCAAGTGCTGTGCCTTAGACGTCAATGATCCTCTTTATTCAAAGGAAGCCATCATCATTTATCAAAAACCTTCATAATATATTAATTGCAACTTGAAAACGATATTACCTTTTCTAGAAGCCCTCTTTTTTCTTTTCTTTTTTTAATGAGATCGCTAAAGCTTGGGAGCAGAAATGCCGACAATTAAATTTGTATTTGTTTATTTGTTAATTATAGTAGAAATTAGTTGGCTTAAATATATTGGTTGATACATGGTTTTGGAGACCACGGTAATCAAGATGCGACTTATAGTGATCTGCCGAAAGTTAGTAGGAGATGTTATCGAGGTTTTGGGATTGTAGAATTTTGGTAAGGTGTTCTGTTTGGAATTTCTTTTTGAGACGATGGGGATTCATACAGAGGAGTTACTCTTGTGGGATCTAGCGCTATTCTTCTGGAGTTAGCAATAGAGTCTTAAGAAGCTTTATCAAATGTGATGGGAAAAATTTTAAGTGGATCATAATATGAGTCGGTGGTAGCATAGGTGAAGAACACATAATGTGAGTTCTATTGCTCAACTTGTGGTTTATTTGTTCCGTACGCAGGTACATGTATTCCTTGAAGTCTTGAGAAGTGAAATCAACATCCAAACTGTCGTTTTTTACTTGACTGAATTTGTATAATTCATCTTACTTTAATCAAATGACATGTAACTGTCGTTTTTTACTCAATTGAGTTTGTATAGTTCATCTCATTTTGATCAAATGGCATGTACATAAAATTATCTTGTTAAATGTTGAAAATATCAAACTAATGTACATGAATGGTGAAGTTGTGAAGATGGTTTTGGTCATATATGAATTTAATATTAATGGCTTGAAAATAGTTTATTAATCATGTTTATTTATGCTAGAAGGATGAAAGGGGCCTTAAGGTCAAACATTATTGGCATACGTTAGGTTGAATAACGGGAAATTTGGAAATTAGGGTTTGCCATGGAAGTCGCAACTTCACACCTTGAATGTCGTGACATCAAGCCACCTTGTTGCAGCGTCCTCTGTTTGAGGTTGCGACATCGATTCTATTTTATTTTGAAAAATTTACAAATTGGTTCTTAGGTTGGGAAGCTTAGCTACTCTATTCAATGTCGTGAAACTAAGCTCTGGAAATCGTGACATCGACTTGAGATATTTTGAAAAATATTACAGTTTAGTCCTTATTCAATCCCGAGATGGTATTGAGCTTTTGTAAGCTCGTATTTAACCCAAAAATTATTATATAACATAGGCTCATATATGAATGTTTATTGTCGAATATTAAATATAATTTATCATAGTTTCTCTGGTAACGAATGTGACATCCTATAGCTTGGACCTGACGATCAGGTCGAGTATAAGTTGTTAGAATGCAAAATAAGGTTGGATTGTGAAAATGATAAACTATACTGGTGACCATGGTAAGACTTTGAGTTTGATTGCATTATCACATTGAAAAATCAATTGAACTTAATTTACTATTAAGCCAATGTAAACTTGGTAGAAAGGTTAGGATACGATTGGCATGCCAATTAGGGTATTATATGTGATCTTTCCCAAAGTTTTGTATTAGTGTTATGTGGGGATCAAAGTTATGCAATTGATACTTGTAATTTTGATGTGTTACCTCTTGGTTTGGCATGTTATTCGGACCATTAGGCGTACACTACCTCTTCAGAGGCCTTTATGTTATACTAGAGTTCTATTTCCCTTAGGTATGGCACCACGATGCTCATATAGTGTATATGGTTTTCTAATACTGTCCGAAGTCTGTTTTACTAAGATTACAATGGGCGAAATCACGAAATTAATAAGGAACCAAAAAGGAATTGAGAATATTATTAATGAATGTATGATCATTAGAACCATTATAAGATTTGATAATGTGAGTTAATTGTAAAATATGTACGCTAGTCTATATATATATATATATATATGATGCTTGCTTGTATGTCTTATATTCATTTGAATCCTTTGTTAGTGTCTTACCATGTCATATTAGTATGTATGCAAAAGTTGTTGAACCATGTGAAAAGATTACCCTCTAAGGTAAGGTATGTATAGTTATTTCCAATTGAATGGACCAAGTATTTTAGGCTTATGCACTATTACTTTTGCATGTAGGTTATTACTTTCGAATCATTGAAGTCGTGTTGACTCAGAATCATTATACTATTAACAAGACTAGCAAGGGTATGAACTTAATGTATTTTTTACTTTTGGCATGTATCTAGGGTGTTGTTGTGTATAAATGTGCTAATTTCTTTTGATATTAGGTATTTTGAGGTGCTATTATGGAGATGTTATGTTAGAGGCTTGAAATGGTTATGGTTAAGCTAATTGTGTTTGAAGTGCTAGTTGCGTTGGCATTCATGGTACGATTTCTTCCCTTGAGAAATGTTCTGGATGTTATTGAACTTGCTTCTCATGATGTCTTTGAAGTATGGTTGAACTTGTTTTATGCTACAAATATGTATGGTCATGTTGGTTTTTCAAACATGTTTTATGTTTACTATGTTTAGAGGAGCTTATGTAGCAGTTTATGAAATTTTAAAGTTGATTTTTTAGTCCCTTAAGTCTATGTTTTAGCATTAGGCTTCTAGGTATCCAAACAAGTGATTCAATGTTTTTCTCCAAGGGTAGAGGTATTGATACTTGACCCATATGGGTTTGCAACAAGTGAGATAGAATGCCAAAACCTCAATAACAGGGAGAAGTATCAATATGTCTCCCTACTTGAACTAATACCATAGTGCAAGGTTTCGACCATTACCCTATTTTGAGCCTTTTTGGCCTTTCAATGCCCATTTTCAATTTCGCACATTCGATCAATTTTGAACCATTTTTAAATTACTTGAAATTGCTTTTAAAGACCTTTAATCACTTGAAAATTGCTTAAATGATTTTTTAAATTTTTTTAAGACACAACTCTTAAACGAATTCAAGGTTTCTTGCTAGTATGTACTTTGGTAGCATCTCCCATCTGTACTAGTTACCAAAACGAGTAAAGGTTGATATAGGGATAACTATTGAATTGAGCGCAATTTATCATTTAGAGTATGATAGTCATACAAAGAGGATTTACTAGTGTATTGATGATAACTCTTGAAAAGAGTTATATTTTATGCCTTAAGACTTGATTAATTGCCTGTACTTAGGTAAGTTTAGTTGTATTTTAGGATTTTTCATTAGTTTTTTAGGGAATTGCATTAAATGGCTTAGACTTCTAATTGTTTGCAAGAAGGATTTGTTTGTTAAGTGGTAGGTGCAGAATGAGGAAAAGAAGTAAAAGAGTGATGGCTTGTGGTGGCGAAAAGGTTGGACAGTTTGTCAACAAGAATGTCATGGTAATGCCAGGAAGCGACCCAGTCAAAACTTAATCGTTATCAGCACTGCTGTACATATACTAGAAAAATCAACCTAAAAAAGAGAAAAAAATATCATGAATCATGGGATGATGGGCCTACTCTAAAGGAATAGGTATAAAACCTAATAAGAAAAGGAAAAAAAAGAGAGAGGGAGAAATGGTTAGAGACATAATTGGAAAAATCCTTAGACGAAAGTAGAGGATAACAGTTGAGAACAAGGCAGAGTCGGAAAGGGAGAAGAAGAAAATCCCTGTAGGCAATCACAAGATATTGTGTCGCCGGAGTTGTGGGCTGGATAGGCAAAAGCTATCTTCCCTAAGTTCTTCCGTTTCTTCTTTATTTATTTCTTTGTGATCTTAATTGATGAAAATGATGTTGAATATTACTTTGAATTTTGATGTTATTTACCAATCCATGAGTTAATCTCATAGGTTTTGGATTGCTTGATGAAACCTTTATTTCCTCTAATTGCTAAAGCCTAAATTACTTTTAATTTACTATTTCATTCAATGGTATTTATGAATCACATGCGTATAATCTCTAGACATAGATTGATGTGCAACAGGTTTATGACATTAATATAATACTACAAGGATAGGTTAGTTAGATCAAAATTGAATGATATGAGCAAGTATTTTATTGAATACTTGTAGCAGCCTCTAAACATAGAACAGCGTTCCGTGTAGAAAGAAAACAAAACAGTGCTGGGTGTAACAACCCAGTTTAGACCCTAGTTGGAACAGTGGTTTTGAGACCACAAATCCGAGGTCAAAATGTTAACTTAATTGTATTTTCTGTGTGAATGGTATGTGACATAGTCTGTGTGAAAATTCTATATGATAATTTCTTCAATTGAGTGCCGGATTAAGAGAAATGACTTAATCGCGTAAAGAGTAAAAGCTATGTGCTGATTTATAAGTACTTAAGTGTTGTTGTATTCATAATAGGATGGCCTTAAGAGGCAATTAAGCCATTATTAAAGATGGTGGATGTCTAAATGACAAGTTAGCCTTGATATATATTTGTTTTTTATGTTTAATGGAACGGTAAAAAGGTAAAAGATGAATTTAGTTATAATTTAATTAAAACAAAACCAATTGATGAGCATCTTCTCATCTTTCTTCAACCAAAAAATAGAAAAGAGAATAGCCATTGAAGCTTTTTAAATTTCGGCACTTGCTAAGCTTAATTGAGGTATGTTTTGGTTTCAATTTTTGATAATTTCTACATTTTCGTAATCGTTGCTTCATGCTCTAGATAACCCATGTTGTAATTTTATGAATTGATGATGATTTTGTGATGAGCCACTAACGAATGTTTGAGCTAAGTGCTAGTTGATAATGAAATATGAAAACATGGTATTGGGTTAACATAGTTTGTAGTGGGATTTTTGATGGAATTGAGTATTTTGGGATTATTTATGAAAAGTGTCAATTGAAGGACTAAAATGTGAAATAAATGAAAGGTGTGGGCTTGTATGAGCATAGTAAGAATTTGGCTATGCTTGAGCACAAGCAAATTATGTGTATTTGATGATTTTGTGAAATAGGGACTAAAGTGTCGAAATGTGAAAATGTGAGGGCTATTTTGTAAAATTCCCTAAATATATATGTTTGGAATAAAATGAATGATTTGATGATTGAATGGATTGAATTTGAATATGTATAGACAAAGAGAGGAGAGGTTCGGATCGAGATCGAGGCAAAGATAAAGTGCTCGATTAATCGACCGTATCGATAGTTCTACGTCCAAGGTAAGTTCGAATATAATACAAGTTGTTAATTTATATCTATGTGATGTGAATTGAATGATAGTTATTGAATTAGAAATGCTACATGTATGATGTTGAGAAATGAGGCACTAAGTGTGCTTAATTGAAATTAAGACGGAGTTAAATAGCACTGTATGTGCGAAGTAATGGAAGCTTCGGCTTTTTTGATTGTCACTGCGTGTGCGATACCGAATTAAGTTCGATTTTGTATCAAGGCACTAAGTATGCGATGTTAATTAAGCTTCGGCTATGATTTGGGCACTAAGTGTGCGATTGAGTGAAAAGATATCGAGCAGTGATTGTGATATGCATCGAGCATCAAACAATAAGAACGTTTGTTAACTAGGTGTTGGCAAAGGTATGTTTGAACCTATGTGGTTGATGATAGTTTTAAAGGTTAAGAGAATGGATACTTGAGCATATGGTTCAGATTGATAATGAGCCTAATTGTGCAATTTATCTATGTGATGATTCAATTGTGTATGATGTGGTATTATTGAGTAATATGTATTAAATTACGAACTTACTAAGCTTAAGCTTACTGTGTGATTTGTTTTTTTGCTTTTCAGTGTCAGTAAAGCTAGCTTGGATCTGGGGATCGTCAGCATCTCAATCACACTATCGGCAATCTATTTTGGGGTATTTTGGAATGATGTACATAGTTAAATATGGCATGTATAGGCTAGTTATTTGAATCATGTTTGAGATTTGTAATTAGCCATGAGATGTGGCTAGATATGTGATAGTTTTGGCATAAATGACTTTGGTATATATATGATGCATCTTTTGGTATGGATTGTGAGTTGAGAAATTGATTTATGGATGGAAATTTTGTGATGGTATGATGCTAGTAGGAATAAGTGAAATTGGGAATGAATTATGCTTGTGATAGGATAAGTTTTGGTATTAGAATTGGTATTGAATGCATGGTTTGAATGATTATTTTAGTATGCTTTTGGGTAGTCATAAGTGCATGAATTATTTTGGTAAATGTTGCTTGTAGGTATGACCCATTTGGGTGGCATTTTGGTCTTACAAATGATCTATATTGTCACCCGGCCATGGCACACGGGCGTGCCTAGTGACCGTGGGGTAAAGTCAGTAGGTTGCTTAAGGGCACATGGCTATGGCACACGGGCGTGCCTAAAAGCCATGTGAGAAAGTCAGTATATGGCTTAGTAGTGCACGGTCTTAGCACATGAGGGTGCTTGGTAACGGTGTTGGTTTGGTAGGATTGACCATGGCCAGGGTACACGGGCGTGCTTGGTGGTCGTGGTGAGGAACCAGGTTCGACCACGGGGAGGACACACGGGTGTGTCTAGCAGCTATGAAGGGCATACAGTTGGCTCCTATGGGTGTGTATCCCTTGTATTTTGGATAAGTTTTTATGTTTCTGAGAACTTCTGTATGTGTTTCGATTTAGTCCCGATCCTTCTCTAGCATGTGTTTTCAATAAGGGACTATATGTTATGTTTTAATGTGATAAACTGATATTGACTTTGTGCTGTGAATGAGTTGTTAAATAATTTGATTGTTTGGTAATGCCTCTTAACCCTATTTCGACGATGGTTTTGGGTTAGGGGTGTTACACTTTATTGGTATCAGAGCTATAGTTTAGTTGATTCTCGGACTAACGTAGCGTGTGTGAGTCTAGCTATACATGCCATATTATAAAATTGCAATAGTGTGATGAATTCTGACAGTTGAAAATGTGTTTTCATATAGTAATGGATCCCGATCGAGCAGTTGCTGACGACGTAGAAAGTAACACGCTAGCTCCCGCTCAAGGGACACTGCCGGCCACATCTTGGCCGAATGAAAGTAGTGAGGGAGGAGAGGCTAAGCAAGCCTTCTTTCGAATGATGAGCGATTGCTTTACGGAGTTCATTCGAATGAATCTGGCTGCTCCACAACTTCCACCCCATCAGTACCTATTGTTCTGGAAGTTACAAATCCGATCAAATTGAATAAACCTCATGTAAACAAGATTCGAAAGTATGGGGCTGAAGAGTTTAAGGCCACGGTGGAGGATGATGCTGAGTGGGCTAACTTTTGGCTCGAGAATACCCTTCAAGTATTTGATGAGATGTCGTTGACTCCAGACGAATGTATTAAATGTGTTATTTCGTTGTTGAGGGATTCGGCTTATAATTACTGGAAGACGTTGACATCTGTAGTTTCGAGAGAGAGAATAACCTGGGATTTCTTTCAAGCCGAGTTCAGAAAGAAGTACATCAGTCAATGCTTCATTGAACAGAAACATAAAGAGTTTTTAGAGCTAAAATAGGGCCGTTTGTCTGTTACTGAGTACGAGCGGGAATTTGTAAGATTGAGTCAATACGCGAGAGAATGTGTTTCGAATGAAGCTACTATGTGCAAATGTTTCATAGAGGGATTGAATGAAGACATTAATTTGTTGGTTGGGATTCTAGATATAAATGAATTTGTTGTATTAGTTGAAAGAGCATGCAAAGCCGAGGAACTTAATAAAAAAAGAAGAAAGCTGATTCTGAAGCTCGTGATGAAAGAAAGAGATCGATGAATAAATTTTCTCAACCTTCTACAAAGAGATTTAAAGATGCAAGGAATCGTTCAAATTCTTCGTTTGGACATCCAAGTAGGGATCGTTTGAGACAAAGTACTGGTTTACCAATTCAAGTTCCAAATGAATCAAGTGTTGGCAGTGTTAAGAGTAACAAGCCCGAGTGTAGACAATGTGGAAGACGACATGCGGGAGACGACATGCGAGAGACTTCTGGGGCAAGTATAACAATAGAACATGCTATAAGTGTAGATTTCGAGATCATTTTATTCGAGATTTCCCAAAAATGGTCAAAGAAGAAAATGTTCAGAATGAGAGACTGAGTAATGTGGCAGCTAGGGGTAAACCACCCAGAAACACCAAAAACGTGAGTGAAAGACAGAGAGGGACAACCGATACAGCTGTGGGGTCAGAAGCAAGAGCAACTGTCCGAGCTTATGCTATATGTGCATGAGAGGAAGCATCATCTCCAGATATCATCATCGGTACTTTCACTTTATTTGATATTGATGTCATTGTACTGATAGATCTAGGATCTACCCATTCCTATGTTTGTATGAATTTAGTATTGAATAAAACTCTACCTGTTGAGTCTACTGAATTTGTGATTAGAGTATCGAACCCCTTAGGCAAGTGTGTCTTGGTGGATATGGTGTGCAAGAATTGCCCATTGATGTTTCGAGATGTTTGTTTTTCGGTTAATTTGATGTTGCTACCATTCGATGAATTTGACATAACTTTGGGTATGGATTGGCTTACTTTGCATAATGCCATCGTGAATTGTAAGAGAAAGAGTATTGAATTGAAGAGTCAGAATGGTGAGATAGTTTGAGTTGAGTCCAGTGATATGAAAGGATTACCAGCTATTGTATTTGCGATGAAAGCTAGGAACTATGTGAAAAAGGGTTGTGAAGCTTATTTGGCGTACGTAATTGATACAAAGTGTCAGAAAAGAAAGTCAAATATGTGCCTGTGGTATGTGAGTTTCCAGACGTGTTTCCTGAAGAGTTGCCGGGATTACCTCCAATTCGGGAAGTTAAATTTGGTATTGAGCTGGTGCCGGGAATTGCTCTTATTTTGATAGCTCCATACAGAATGGCACCAACGGAATTGAAAGAGTTGAAATCTCAGTTGCAGAAGTTGACTGATAGAGGATTTGCACCACCGAGTTTTTCACCCTAGGGAGCTCCTATGTTATTTGTGAAAAAAGAAAGATGAAACTATGAGAATGTATATTAATTATCGATCATTGAACAAAGTGACAATAAAGAACAAATATCTGTTGCCTCGTATTAATGATTTGTTTGATCAGTTAAGAGGAGCTACATTGTTTTCAAAGATAGACTTGAAATCCGGTTACTATCAGTTAAGAGTTAAAGAATCCGATGTGTCGAAAACTGCTTTTAAAAAGAGGTATGGACATTACGAATTCTTAGTGATGCCTTTCGGACTAACAAATGCTCCTGTAGTGTTTGTGGATTTGATGAATCGAATATTCAGACCGTATTTGAATCGCTTCGTGGTGGTGTTTATTGATGATATTTTGATTTATTCATGTAATGAGACGCAACATGCTGAGCATTTGAGAATCGTGATACAAACTCCACGTGAGAAACAGTTGTATGCAAAGTTTAGCAAATGTGAATTTTGGTTGCGTGAGGCTGGTTTTCTGGGACATGTTGTATCAACTGCTGAGATATGAGTTGATCCGAGTAAAATCTCTGCTATTTTGGAGTGGAAGCCTCCGAGAAATGTGTCCAAAGTCCGTAGTTTTCTGGGACTAGCGGGATATTATAGATGATTGTGAAAGGCTTCTTAATGATTGCGACCCCATTGACAAAGTTGTTACAGAAAGATGTTAGATTTGAGTGGTTAGAAAAGTGCCAATAGAGTTTTGAACAGTTGAAGGTGTTGTTGACAGAAGACCAGTGTTGATTCAACCCGTGTGTAAAGAGTTCATAGTTTACAGTGATGCATCATTAAATGGTTTGGCCTGTGTGCTGATGCAAGAAGGGAAAGTCATTGCCTATGCTTCGAGACCTTTAAAATTGCATGAAAAGAACTACCCAATGCATGATCTTAAATTGGTTGCGATTGTGTTCGCATTGAAGATTTGACGTCACTATCTGTTTAGAGAGAAATGCCACATTTGTACTGATCATAAGAGTTTAAAGTACTTGATGACTCAGAAAGATTTGAATTTGTGACAGAGAAGATGGTTAGAATTGTTGAAAGACTATGAAGTTGTAATAGATTATCACCCGGGTAAAGCTAATGTTGTAGCTGATTCCTGGAGTCGTAAATCGTTATATGATTTGTGAGCTATGAGCAATAGGATAGATCTGTGTGATGATGATGTGGTTGCAGCTGAATTGAAAGTAAAACTATTATTTTTACGAAGATATGTGATGCTCAGAAAAATGATAATGTGTTGTTAGCAAAAAGAGTTCAATGTGATTCGAATGCTGAATCGAAATTTTGAGTTGATAGTGATGGTTGTTTGAGATTCAAAGATTGGAGTTGTGTTCTGAGAAATTCAGAGTTGATTCAAATGATTTTGAATGAAGCTCACAATAGTCATTTGACTGTACATCCGGAGAGTACGAAAATGTATAATGACCTGAAACAGTTCTATTGGTGGCATGGTATGAAAAGAGATATTTCTGACTTTGTGTCGAAATGTTTAGTTTGTTAGCAAGTTAAGGCTAAACATCAAGTTCCGTCTGGTTTGTTACAACGTATTATGATTCCTGAGTGGAAATGAGAGAGAATTACGATGGACTTTGTGTCGGGTTTGCCCTTATCTCCGAGCAAGAAAGATGCGATGTGGGTGATAGTGGACAGATTGATGAAATCAGCTCATTTCGGTCTGGTGAGAACCGATTGTTATTTAGATAAGTTAGCTGAAATGTATATAGATGAGATTGTGAGATTGCACGGGGTACCATTATCTATAGTGTCTAATAGAGATCCGAGATTTACGTCGTGATTTTGAAAGAAATTGCAAGATGCTTTAGGCACGAAATTGCATTTCAGTACTGCGTTTCATCCGCAAACGGATGGTCAATTTGAGCGAATCATTTAGATTCTCGAAGACATGCTAAGATGTTGCATACTTTAATTTGAAAGTACGTGTGTAACATCCTAAATTAATGGGCCTGTGTGTTTAATGTGTAGTTATGTTAGTGTAAGTGTTAGGGGTCTAGGATGGGCTCAAGAATTGGGCCGAGGTCTTAGTTTAATTTTTTGCTTGGGCACTTTGAAGGGAAGCCTGTTAGAATGAGGATTAAAAGATATTATCTGTAAAATTTAAACATAAATGGGCTTGTGGCCCAGTGGCAAAATGGCTCCACTTAGAGTGCAGGGAGTTGGCATCAATTGTGGAGGCTCAAGTTCGAGTCTCATGAGGCCCAATTATTTTTAATTTAATTTAGCTTATTTTTGGCAATTAAGTGGAAGAGGTTGGACGCAACAAGGCTTAAAAATCAGAGATTTAATGAATGGGATAATGTAGGTAATATAGCTGATAATGTGGCAGATAAAGGGAGGAAGAGGTGGGGATATTTGGATCACTTGTGGATGAGAGATCAGGTAATGATAAGGGAGAAAAGTTAGGACTTATCTATTGGTCAAGGTGGTGGCTGAATTTCCAACTCTAAGGGGAGGAGGAATCGATTTTTGTTATACTATAGGGGTGCCGAAATTTTCCCTCATTAGTTGATCAATTTTAAGTTAATGAAAGGGTCAGTTTTTGAGAAGTAGTTGCCAAAATTATGTTTAAGTGAGGGGAATACCTTTTTATTTTCGACATTAAGGTTTCGCTATTCTCCCATTATCTGTAAAAGCCAAAATTCCTAAGCCTATTCTCTCATCTTCACTTCTATCTAAGCTTATTCTCTCATCTTCACTTCTATGCAAAAGCCGAAAGTTGATGATTCTTTCTCTACTTTCTTCTACAAAGCCGAAATCACCCAATTCTTCTCAACATCTTTCCCTTCAAAAGCCAAAATTCTAAACTTTCTTCTCATCTCTATAGCCGAATACCTCCTATTCTCTTTTGCCGATCGCTTCACTAAAAGCCGAATCTATATAGATTTCTTCCTATCCTTTTCTCTTTTTGATTTTTTCGCAAGAAGCCGAAAACTCCAAAGGGTAGCCAAATCTCTTGTGATAGGGTAAGTGCCGATTTCTTCTATTCCCTTCTTTCTCTTTCGGGTTTTGGAAGAAAAAGCCGAAAATCTAATGGATTGTTGGTTTCTTGTGTTTTCTTGTTGGACGACATTCGGGAAGTAGACCGTCTAGATCTAAAAGCTGGAAACCGCTAGTCTCTAATTTCAAGATTTCAAGGTAAGGGGTTCTCTTTAGATTTTTGTTAGATTCACTATCGTAATCGTGATCTTAACCATATGTTGATGGTAGCAACTGATAAGGTCCTTTGATGGAATCAAATATCGATCAGGCGAAGGAGGGGATTAGATCTGTTAAGCCAATCCCTAAGTTTAATAAGCGAGCGGTGTCAATAGTTCGAGATTGGCCACCAGGTTGTGGACCAGCTTCAGAACAAAATCCTATACTGTTAGCAGTTATAGCGGCTACTGATAGTGTCGACATAGAAAGTACTATCCTGTCGGTAATCAGGTGTGTAGATCTCTATCACACTCATTATTTTGTATTATATGTATGTTGTGGGCTAAAAGCTGGAAAGAGAGGCTGTGTGAATATTACCCAGAAGGGGTAGGCAAGGGATGCCAGGTACGTAATCATAGAAACTTCTCTATGTGTATCGAAGTATGTGAAAGTCTGAGATATGTTTAGATGGCTTAATGTTTTGATTTTTGCATGTATGTATGCATGGGATGGGATTGATTGATATGAGGAAGGGAAGCAGGTCGCGAGGTGATTGGTGGCTTTGCCACATAGGTTACATAGTGATCGGTCTTTATGACAGGCAGCATAGCTGTTGAAATACCATAATGTATTACTTAGGTCGTATAGCGATCAGTGGCTTTGCCACATAGGTCACATAGTGATCGGTCTTTATGACAGGCAGCACAACTGTCGATATGATGTCTAACAGACGGAGGGTTGATTATAGAAATCCCCACGGTGTGAAGGTTGGTATGGGGGTGTGTAGAGGATGGACTCTTAGGTTTGGGATGGGCTATGTTGCATGAAATACTCTGTTGCCATTGTGTGGGCTAAGACCCATAATGTGTTTATGGGCCCAAGGCTTTTATGTGTTTTCGGGATTTGCCCACTGAGTCTTGGTGACTCACCCTATTATTTTTCCCCAACTTTTCAGATGAGAAGTAGATCGTGGACATGGGAGCCGAGGCGGACTCGAGGGGCCATCAAGATTATTATCTACATAGACTGTTTTTGGATTTTCATTTGAATTTTAATTTTTGGGAATATCTTTTAAATATGGCTTCCACAACTTAGGTTTTCGATTTTTTTTTGTTAAGTTAAGTTTTTATATACTTATGTTTTTTTAAGTCTTAATTATAAAATGAAATGATAAATGGGCTTGTCAAACACAATCAACGCGAATGCTTAAAGTTGTTTCAAAAATTTCACAATTATTTGATTAAACGACTATAATCAACTAAGATCTTCAAAACCCTTCAAGGCAAAGTTTTTCAAGTTTCAACCCATAGCATACCAGATCCGGTCATGACGTATGGGCCGGGTTTGGGGTGTTACATTTTTTGTATCAGAGCCAGTTCAAAACTCGGGCTGTGAAATGGGTCCAGTAGTGGTTTGTAAAATTGAAATGTACTTGAGAAAAGTTTCAGTTGAGATATGGCCTTCGAGTCTACCGGCACCCGATCCATGCAAGTAAGTATCCTAAACTCATTGTGTGATATACATGTTGGGCTTATTGGGCTCCATAGGGATGTAGACTAGTATGATTAGAGCTTGATGGACTTTAGGTTTAGTATAAACAATTCTTCAAATTCCATAAAACTTAATTTCTAATTAAACATGTCTGTGGACAAGTCACAGGGTTAGGGTGTGGTAACAGGCGTATGCATGTCTAGGATTGGATCCAGGGAGAGCTTGGTATTTAAGCGGCCCTAGTGGTTCACCTCTTCTTCACTGGAATCCTACCTAGTGCGTAGTAATTGTTCACCTTAGCCACAAGGACCTGTTGATGGGCCAAAATTTATAACTAAAACCCTAAAGGGACCATCACCCTGTCTTTGTAAAATTGCTTATATACCCTTAATTTTGGAAATTACCCAGAATAGCCTAAGTTTGAGAAAATTACCTAAATACTCTTAATTTTTGAAAATTTCCCAAAATACCCCTAGTTTGTAAAATTACTGAAATACCACCGGATTTTAAAATTACCAAAATACCCCTATTTTGTAAAATTGCCAAGATACCCTATTTTGGAAAATTACAAAAATACCCCTGAGTAGTAAAATGACGAAAATACCCCTAGGTGATGAATGTAAGTTCATGGATGCTGCTTGTATGTTGATGTGTGATGGATGTTGATTGAATGTGTATTCTAGAATTAGGAAATACAGACCTGAGAACTGAACCTCGTAGATAAAATTTGAATTCAAAAGAACTACTGTTAAAACTAATTTCCATAATACTGTCCGTTTTTAATCAATGGAAGAGAGTATTAATAATTCATAAAATTTCTAATTAGATAAATCACGAACGGCAGAATGAGCACTAGGGGATGTGGTGTGCGTGGCCGAGGTAGAGGTAGGATTGCTGTGTCGAAACACAGTAGGTGCAGTCACGAGTCGAGAATGAGGTACCAGTGCCACCAACTGTGGAGGTAGAATTTCAAGATTATACGGCCAGAGATGATGCTGTATCTCAGGCAATATTACAAGTTTTAGAGAAAGTTGCAAGAGCAGGCATGGGCACCGGAGCCCGGAAGTCTGTGCCATAGCGACTTAGAGCCAATGGGGAAGAGGTGTGTAAGGAAATTTCTGGTGTAGCTCCTAGCACAGTATAGTATTGGTTGGAAGCAATGGAGTGTATAATGGATGATCTTGACTTCACGAAAGAGGAGAAGCTGAAATGAGTTGTGTCCCTTCTCTGGGACGAAGCCTATCAATGGTGGCTTACGGTTAAGGATGGTATCGTGGCTGACCGTATCACCTAGGATTACTTAAGAGCGGCGTTACAGAGTAATTACATTGGAACGAGCTATGTGGATGCGCAGCGTAGAGCGTTCCTGAATCTGGTTCAGGGAAGTAGGTTGGTGGCGACGTATGAAGCAGAATTCTTACGCCTTAGTCGTTATGCTCGAGGGATAGTGGCCACAGAACATGAGCGATGTGTTCATTTTGAGGATGGCCTGAAGGATGACCTATGTGTTTTGATAGCTCCACAGCGGGAGAGGGAATTTACTGTGCTTATAGAGAAAGCTAAAATAGCTGATGAGGTGAGATAGATGGAAAAACTAAACCGGGATAGAGATAGGGGTGGATGTAAGAGAAATTTTAGATCATCAGGGACAGCTGTGCGTACTCAAAAAAGGCCTAGGTCGGATGGACTGAGACGGGCTAAGAGATCTATTACAGCTAGCCAAACACGAAAGTGTGCTCTATGTGGTAAGTTCTATATAGTTGAGTGTTGGGCAAGTAGTGGGAAGTGATTTAGGTGTGGATCTACGAATCATCAGATAAGAGACTGTCCTTAGCCACAGGATGAGGTAGGACCCGTAGGGTAGGAAAATGCTCAGTCGGGTAGAGGAGGTCAACAGCCGCAGAGGGGTCGTGGTCCAGCCAAAGGTGGTAATGGGTTCGATCAAGGTCGAGGAGCACTAGGCCGAGGGGCAAGAAACACTGAGGCGAGGCAGCCGGGGTTGGTCTATGCTGCCAAACGTCGAGAGGAGGCTGACGCACCAGATGTTATAGCCTGTACGTTTTTCATATTTGGTTTGCCTTACACTGCATTAATTAACATTGGGTCGACGCATTCATATATTGCTAGTAGTGTGTCTGGAACTTTAAGTTTGGATTTCGAGATTACCCCTAGGGCGATGACTGTAATTAGCCCATTAGGACAATCTGTGGTAGTAGATAAACTTTACCGGGAGGTACCTTAGAAGTTTAGGGAATAGTTTTTTGAACGGATCTGATGGAATTACCGTTCGGAGAGTTCGACTTAATATTAGGCATGGGCTGGCTGATGAAGTACCAAGCTAACTTAGATTATGTAGCCAAGCATATGGTGTTAAGAACCCCCGAGAGAGGTGAAGTGTTGGTGATAGGAGAAAAGGGGAATTGTCTGTCGAATGTTGTGACTGTCCTAAGAGTGGAAAGAATGGTAAGAAAAGGATGTGGGGCAGTTTTAATGTTTGTACGGGCTTTGGAAGCCAAGGACCTAACTATTGGGGACGCTAGGACAATGAAGGAATTTCTTAATGTTTTCCTAGAAGAGCTTCTGGGATTACCTCCGGATCGAGAAGTGGAGTTTGGAATCAATCTTCTTCCGGGAACAGCGTTGGTATCTATTGCTCCTTATAGAATGACGCCGAAGGAGTTGGTGGAATTGAAAGCAAAAATCCAAGAGTTGTTGGATAGAGGGTTTATTCGACCAAGTGTGTCGCCTTGTGGAGCACCGGTGTTATTTGTTAAGAGGAAGGATGGTTCAATACGTATGTGTATTGACTACCGTCAACTGAGCAAGTTGACTATCAAGAACAAGTATTCGTTGCTAAGGATTGATAACTTGTTCAATAAATTGAAAGGGGCGTTAGTGTTCTCAAAGATAAATCTGAGGTCAGGATACCATTAGCTTAAGGTCAAGGAGGCTGATATTCATAAGATGGATTTTAGAACTTGCTATGGACATCACGAGTTCATGGTGATGCCATTTGGGTTGACTAATGCACCAACAACATTTATGGAAATGATGAACCGAGTGTTCCAACCCTACTTGGATCAGTTTGTCATGGTATTTATTGATGACATGTTGGTTTACTTAAGATCGGAGGAGGAGAATGATTCACATCTGCGAGTGGTTCTGCAGATTCTGAGGGAGAAGCAGCTTTATGCCAAATTCAGCAAGTACAAATTCTGGCTAAAGGATGTTACTTTCTAGGTCATGTTGTGTCAGTAGAGGGGATTAGGGTGGACCCTCGAAAAATTGAAGCGGTGTTGAATTGGAAGCTACCTAGGTCTGTGGCAGAAATTTAGAGTTTTCTTGGTTTGGTCGGGTACTATCGAAGGTTTGTTGAGGGATTTTCTTCAATCGCGGCTCCATTGACTAAGTTGTTACGGAAAGGAGTTCCGTTTGTCTGGTCTAATAAGCAACAAGATAGTTTTAAGAAGTTAAAAAGGATTTTAATGGAGGCTCGGTATTGATTGACTTTGAGGTGGAAAGGAATTTTAATTTATGTGATCGTCACACACGGATCGGGATGCGTGTTGATGCAGGATGGAAAGGTTGTTGCGTATGCATCTCGGCAGTTAAGACCGCACGAAGCAAATTATCCCATCCATGATTTGGAGTTGGCGGTGGTGGTTTTTGCTTTAAAGATTTGGAGACACTATCTGTACGGGGATAAATCGATTATTTATACAGATCATAAAAGCCTAAAATACCTTTTGACCTGAAGGAGTTGAATTTAAGGCAGGGGAGGTGGATCGAGTTGTTAAAGGATTATGATTGCTCGATTGAGTATCATCCGTAAGGCTAATGTGGTGGGGGATGCTCTAAGTCGTAAAGTAATCACTGACTTGAGAGCGATGTTTGCTCACCTTAGGTTGTACGATGATGGGAGTTTATTGGCCGAACTTCAAGTGAAACCCTCATGGGTTAGTCAGGTTAAGGAAAAGTAGTAGACCGATGAGTTACTAAAGGAGAAGCTTCATGTAGGATCAAGGGATGGATCGACAGACTTCAATATGGATGAGGAAGGACTATTATGTTTTCGAGGGAGAGTACGCATGCCAAAGATCTGAGATTGAGGCATAGGATTTTGCAAGAAGCACATGGAAGTTCATACGCTATGCACCACGGAGGGAGTAAGATGTATCAGGATTTGCGAGATCAGTTCTGGTGGCCGGGCTTGAAGTGTGAGGTAACTGAATTGGTGAGTAAGTGTTTGACCTGTCAGCAGGTAAAGGGAGAACATTGGTTACCATCAGGGTTGTTGCAACCGGTAAAGATTCCACAATAGAAGTGGGAAAGGATCATAATGGACTTTGTTAGTGGGCTACCTCTCTCGCCTACTAAGAAAGATTCAGTTTGGGTGATAGTTGATCGCTTGACAAAGTCTGCTCATTTCATACCAGTACAAGTCGATTACTCTTTACAGAAATTGGCTAAGCTATACATAGCAGAGGTGGTGAGGTTGCATGGAGTACCAGTATCGATCATATCGGACAGAGAACCTAGGTTCACATCACGATTTTGGAAAGTGTTGTATCAAGCGTTGGGTACGAAGTTGGATTTTAGTACAGCGTTCCATCCTCAGACTGATGGTTAGTCTAAGCGAGTAATTCAGGTCTTAGAGGACATGTTAAGGGGTTGTGTCATTGATTTTGGAGGTAGTTGGGAAGAGTTTTTACCGTTGGCGAAATTTACTTACAACAACAGCTACTAGTCTAGTATTCAGATGGTGCCCTATAAAGCATTGTACGGACAGAAGTGTCGTACTCCTACTTGTTGGACGGAATTAGGGGAACGTCAAATTTTGGGTCTGGAGTTGGTTACAGAGATAGAGGAGAAGGTTGAGTTAATTCGAGCTCGACTAAAGAAAGCCTCAGACAGACAAAAGTCCTATGCTGATTTGAATCGTAAGGTCATAGAGTTTGCAGTGGGTGACAAGGTGTTCTTGAAGGTGTCGCCATGGAAGAAAGTGCTGAGGTTTGGACGGAAGGGTAAATTAAGTCCCAGATTTATCGGACCATACCGGGTGTTGAAATGAGTCAGACCAGAGGCCTATCAACTTAAGCTACCTTCAGAGTTAAGCCAGATTCACAATGTGTTTCATGTCTCTATGCTGAGACGATACCGTTCAGATCCGTCTCACTTGGTGCCTGTGGAAGAAATTGAGGTTTGACTTGACCTCTCCTTTGAAGAGGAACCAGTGGAAATCCTGGATCGTGATGTCAAAGTGTTGCGAAGGAAGACAGTTCCGTTGATTAAGGTTCTATGGCAGAATCACAGTTCTGAAGAGGCTACATGGGAACCAGAAGAGGCGATGCGGCAACAGTACCCCCATCTGGTCGGATCAGGTAATTTTGAGGCCAAAATTTCTTTAAGGGGGTAGAACTGTAACATCCTGAATTAATGGGCCTGTGTGTTTAATGTGTGGTTATGTTAGTATAAGTGTTAGGGGTCCAAGATGGGCTCAGGAATTCGACCGAGGTCTTAGTTTAATTTTCTGCTTGGGCATTTTAAAGGGAAGCCTGTTAGAATGAGGATTAAAAGATATTATCTGTAAAATTAAGACATAAATGGGCTTGTGGCCCAGTGGCAAAATGGCACCACTTAGAGGGCAAGGAGTTGGCGTCAATTGTGGAGGCTCAAGTTCGAGTCGCATGAGGCCCAATTATTTTTAATTTAATTTAGCTTATTTTCGGCAATTAAGTGGAAGAGGTTAGATGGCAACAAGGCTTAAAAATAGGAGATTTAATGAATGGGATAATGTAGGTAATATAGCTGATAATGTGGCAGATAAAGGGAGGAAGAGGTGGTGATATTTGGGTCACTTGTGGATGAGAGATCAGGTAATGATAAGGGAGAAAAGTTAGGACTTATCTATTGGTCAAGGTGGTGGCCGAATTTCCAACTCTTAGGGGAGGAGGAATTGGTTTTTGTTATACTATAGGGGTGCCAAATTTTCCCTCATTAGTTGATCAATTTTAAGTTATCGAAAGGGGCATCTTCAGTTTTTAAGAAGTAGTTGCCGAAATTATGTTTAAGTGAGGGGAATACCTTTTTATTTTCAACATTAAGGTTTCTCTATTCCCCCATTCTCTGTAAAAGTTGAAATTCCTAAGCCTATTCTCTCATCTTCACTTCTGTACAAAAGCCGAAAGTCGATGATTCTTTCTATGCTTTCTTCTACAAAGCCAAAATCACCCAATTCTTCTCAACATCTTTCCCTTCAAAAGCTGAAATTTGAAACTTTCTTCTCATCTCCATAGCTGAATACCTCCTATTCTCTTTTGCTGATCTCTTCACTAAAAGCCGAATCTATATAGATTTCTTCCTATCCTCTTCTCTTTTTAATTTTTCGCAAGAAGTCGAAAACTCCTAAGGGTAGCCGAATCTCCTGTGATAGGGTAAGTTTCGATTTCTTCTGTTCCCTTCTTTCTCTTTCAGGTTTTGGAAGAAAAAGCTGAAAAGCTAATGGATTATTGGTTTCTTGTGTTTTCTTGTTGGACGATATTCGGGAATTAAAGTAGACCATCTAGATCTAAAAGCCAGAGACCTCTAGTCTCTAATTTTGAGATTTCAAGGTAAGGGGTTCTCTTTAAATTTTCGTTAGATTCGCTATCGTAATCGTGATCTTAACCATATGCTGATGGTAGCAACTAATAAGGTCTTTTGATGGAATCAAATATCGATCAGGCAAAGGAGGGGATTGGATCTGTTAAACCAATCCCTAAGTTTAAGAAGCGAGCAGTGTTAGCAATTCGAGATTGGCCATCGGGTTGTGGACCGGCTTTAGAACAAAATCTTAGACTGTTAGCGGTCGTAGCGGCTACTGATAGTGTCGACATAGAAAGTATTGTCCTGTCGATAATCAGGTGTGTAGATCTCTATCACACTCATCAATTTGTATTATATGTATGTTGTGGGCTAAAAGTCGAAAAGAGAGGCTGTGTGAACAGTCGTATTACCCAGAAGGGGTAGGCAAGGGATGCCAGGTACATAATCATATAAACTTCTCTATGTGTAATGAAGTATGTAAAAGTCTGAGATCAGTTTAGATGGCTTAATGTTTTGATTTTTGCATGTACGTATGCATGGGATGGGATTGATTGATATGAGGAAGGGGAGCAGGTTGCGAGGCAATCGGTGGCTTTGCCATATAGGCCACATAGTGATCGATCTTTATGACAGGCAGCATAGTTGTCGAAATATCATAATGTATTACTGAGGTCGCATAGCGATCGGTGGCTTTGCCACATAGGTCACATAGTGATCGGTCTTTATGACAGGCAGCACAGCTGTCGATATGGTGTGTAGCGGATGGAGGGTTGATTGTAGAAATCCCCACGGTGTGAAGGTTGGTATGGGGGTGTATAGAGGATGGACTCTTTGGTTTGGGATGGGCCATGTTACATGAAATACTCTGTTGCCATTGTTTGGGCCAAGGCCCATAATGTGTTTGTGGGCCCAAGGCTTTTATGTGTTTTCGGGATTTGCACACTAAGTCTTGGTGAGTCACCCTATTATTTTTCCCCAACTTTTCAGATGAGCAGTAGATTGTGGACATGGGAGCCGAGGCAGACTCGAGGGGCCATCAAGATTATTATCTACATAGACTGTTTTTAGATTTTCTTTTGAATTTTAATTTTTGGGAATATTTTTGTAATAAGGCTTCCATAACTTAGGTTTTCGATTTATTTATTTTTGTTAAGTTAAGTGTTTATAAACTTATGTTTTTTTAAGTCTTAATTATAAAATGAAATGATAAATGGGCTTTTCAAACACAATCAACGCGAATGCTTAAAGTTGTTTCAAAAATTTCACAATTATTTGATTAAACGACTATAATCAACTAAGATCTTCAAAACCCTCCAAGGCAAACTTTTTCAAGTTTCAACCCATAGCATACCAAATCCAGCCATGACGTATGGGCGGGGTTTGGGGTGTTACAACATGGGAAAAGCATTTATCATTGATTGAATTTGCGTATAACAATAGTTTTCAGTCTAGTATCAAAATGGCACCATATGAGGCTCTCTATGGTCGAAAGTGTTGAACTCCATTGTATTGGACCGAACTAAGTGATAATAAGATTCACGGGGTTGATCTTATGAAAGAGACTGAACAAAAAGTGAAAGTAATTCGTGACAGTTTGAAAGTGGCCTCAGATCGTCAGAAATCCTAAACAAAAAGATATTGAATTTGAGATTGGTGATAGAGTGTTTTTAAAAGTATCTCCGTGGAAGAAAATACTTTGTTTTGGCCAGAAAGGCAAGCTAAGTCCGAGGTTCATTGGACCGGACGAGATCATTGAACGAGTTGGGCCGGTTGCTTATAGATTGAAATTGCCATCTGAGTTAGAAAAAATTCACAATGTGTTTCATGTATCAATGCTTCGACGGTACAGATTAGACCCTTCTCATGTGATTGCTCCTACTGAGGTTGAGATTAAGTCAGACTTATCGTATAATGAAGAACCGATCCGAATTTTGGCACGAAAGACCAAAGAGTTGCGAAATAAGCAAATTTCTTTAGTGAATGTATTGTGGCACAAATACTGAATCGAAGAGGCTACGTGGGAGCCTGAGAACATTATGAGAGAACAACATCCACAACTTTTCACTGGTAAGATTTTGGGGGACAAAAATCCCTAAGGGGGAAAGTTATAACAACCCGGTTTAGACCCTAGTTGGAATAGTGGTCTCGAGACCACAAATCCGAGGTTAAAATGTTAAATTAATGTTATTTTTTATGTGAATGGTATGTGACATAGTCTGTGTGAAAATTCTGTGTGATAATTTCTTCGATTGAGTGCCGAATTAAGAGAATGGACTTAGTCGCATAAAGAGTAAAAGCTATGTGCTGATTTATAAGTACTTAAGTGTTGTTGTCTTCATAATAGGATGGCCTTAAGAGGCAATTAAGCCATTATTAAAGATGGTGGATGGCTAAATGACAAGTTAGCCTTGATATATATATTTGTTTTATATGTTTAATGGAAGGGCAAAATGGTAAAAGATGAATTTAGTTATAATTTAATTAAAACAAAACCAATTGATGGGCATCTTCTCATCTTTCTTCCACCATAAAATAGAAAAGAGAATAGCCATTGAAGCTTTTGAAATTTTGGCACTTGCTAAGCTTAATTGAGGTATATTTTGGTTTCGATTTTTGATAATTTTTACGTTTTCGTAATCATTGCTTCGTGCTCTAGCTAACCCATGTTGTAATTTTGTGAATTGATGATTTTCTGTGATGAGCCATTGATGAATGTTTGAGCTAAGTGCTAGTTGATAATGAAATATGAAAACTTGGTGTTGGGTTAACATAGTTTGTATTGGGATTTTTGATGAAATTGAGTATTTTGGGATTATTTGTGAAAAGTGTAAACTGAGGGACTAAAATGTGAAATAAATGAAAGGTGTCGACTTGTATGAGCATAGTAAGAATTCGGCTAGGCTTGAGCACAAGCAAATTATGTGTATTTGATGATTTTGTGAAATAGGGACTAAAGTGTCGAAATGTGAAAATGTGGGGGCTATTTTGTAAAATGCCCTAAATATATGTGCTCGGACTAAAATGAATGATTTGATGATTGAATGATTGAATTTAAATGTGTATAGAATAAGAGAGGAGAGGTTTGGGTCAAGATCAAGGCAAAGATAAAGTGCTCGATTAATCGACCGTATCAATAATTCTACGTCCAAGGTAAATTCAGATATAATACAAGTTGTTAATTTATATCTATGTGATGTGAATTGAATGGTAGTTATTGAATTAGAAATGGTACATGTATGATGTTGAGAAATGAGGCACTAAGTGTGCATAATTGAAATTAAGACGAAGTTAAATAGCACTGTATGTGAAGTAATAGAAACTTTGGCTTTTTTGATTGGCACTGTGTGTGCGATATCGAATTAAGTTCGGTTTTGTATCAAGGCACTAAGTGTGCGATGTTAATTAAGCTTCGGCTATGGTTTGGGCACTAAGTGTGCGATTGAGTAAAAAGATATCGAGCAGTGATTGTGATATGCATCGAGCATCAAACAACAAGAACGTTTATTAACTAGGTGTTGGCAAAGGTATGTGTGAACCTATGTGGTTGATGATAGTTTTAAAGGTTAAGAGACTGGATACTTGAGCATATGGTTGAGATTGATAATGAGCCTAATTGTGCAATTTATCTATGTGATGATTCATTTGTGTATGATGTGATATTATTGAGTAATATGTATTAAATTACAAACTTACTAAGCTTTGAAAAGCTTACTGTGTGATTTGTTTTTCTACTTTGCAGTGTCAGTAAAGCTAGCTCAGATCTGGGGATCGTCAGTGTCTCAATCACACTATCAATAATCTATTTAGAGGTATTTTGGAATGATATACATAGTTAAATATGGCATGTATCGGCTAGTTATTTGAATCATGTTTGAGATTTGTAATTAGCCATGAGATGTGGCTAGATATGTGATAGTTTTGGCATAAATAACTTTGGTATATATATGATGCATCTTTTGGTATGGATTGTGAGTTGAGAAATTGATTTATGGATGGAAATTTTGTGACGGTATGATGGTAGTAGGAATAAGTGAAATTGGGAATGAATTATGCTTGTGATAGGATAAGTTTTGGTATTGAATGCATGGTTTGAATGATTATTTTGGTATGCTTTTGGATAGTCATAAGTGCATGAATTGTTTTGGTAAATGTTGCTTGTAGGTATGACCCATTTGGGTGGCATTTTGTTCTTGCAAATGACCTATATTGTCACACGGCCATGGCACACGGGCATGCTAGTGACCGTGGGGTAAAGTCAGTAGCTTGCCTAAGGGCACACGACCATGGCACATGGGCGTGCCTAGAAGCCGTGTGAGAAAATCAGTATATGGCTTAGTAGTGCACGGCCTTAGCACACAGGGGTGCTTGGTAACCGTGTTGCTTTGGTAGGATTGACCACGTCCAAGGTATACGGGCGTGCTTGGTGGCTGTGGTGAGGAGCCAGGTTCGACCACGGGGTGGACACACGGGTCTGTCTAGCAGCCTTGGAGGGCACACGGTTAGCTCCCACGGGCGTGTATCCCCTGTATTTTGGATAAGTTTTTAAGTTTTTGAGAACTTCTGTATGTGTTTCAAATTAGTCTCGATCCTTCTCTAGCATGTGTTTAAGGTCTTATAGGCCTCAATAAGGGACTATATGTTATGTTTTGATGTGATATACTGATGATTGACTTTGTGTCATGAATGGGTTGTTAAATGATTTGATTGTTTGGTAATGCCTCTTAACCCTATTCAGGTGATGGTTTCGGGTTAGGGGTGTTACACTGGGTACCGTGCTAAAGGCCTATAGATATAAATTGCTTTAGGCAAGGTAACTCGAGGTCTTGCTCTTAAAAGAAGCAGACCATTTTAGATCTCTTCTGAGCAGTAGAATAAGATTGATTTTGCCAAGGCATTTTTGGTTAATAAGGGTAGATTCTCAGTAATCCCAACCTTATAATTCAACATCGTTGATCCTTTAACCTTTACTATAGCATCTCTATTTTCAAATTGTTAATTGTTACTTGTTTACATATTTTCTAGTTATTCTCGTATTTTCCATTGTATACTTTCTCTTATTGTAACATCCCTAACCCGTATCCACCGCCGGAATAGGGTTACGGAGCATTACTAGAGTTTACATTTCAAAACAAACAAAAAGTTTAAACATATTAATCCATATCATTAATCATAGCAAAACCAAACAATAACATGCATATCATCCCTTATGTGAGCCCTCGAGGCCTTAAAAACACATTGGAAGCAAGTCGGGACTAAATTTGAATCATATACAATTTTTCAAGAAAAGGTGAAAATTTTCAAAACTGCAGGGGTCACACTGTAGAACTTGTAAAACTTGAGTTCTATTAGCTAAAGGTGTCTAATAGCTATAGAACCTTAAAGTAGAGGTCCTTATGTGATATATAGCCCATTAATTAGATAATGGATGATATTGTTTTGGCATTATGGAAAATTTGATTAAGTAATAAGGTTAATTAGGTAATTTACTAATTAAAACTTAAATTAAATAAAAGAAAACAAATTTTCTATTTATTCATCTTCTCCACCGAATTTTTTAGAAGAAAAGAAGCCATTTTAGGGCTTTCATTCGGCCAAGCTTCTATTGCTTATTTAGGTATGGATTTTGTCCTATTTTTAATGATTTCTATGTTTTTGAGATCGTTGCAGCTTAATCTAGCTAGCCCAAGAACTAATTTACAAAACTATTAAAGGTTTAAGGTTTTGCCATTGATGAATGTATGCATATTTTGATGTTTGATGATAGAAAATTTATGGTTGTTGTTAGATAAACAACATTTGTTAAGAGATTTTTGATAAAATTGTCAATTAGGGACTTATTTGTGAAGTGTGAAAATTTTGTGGTAAAAATTTGAAATAAATGAAAAATATGGGTTACTATGTTAATAAGGGAAATTCAGCTAGCATGGGTAGGGATCTAATTGCATGAATTTGTATTTTTATGAGCTAAGGACTAAATTGTAAAGATGCTAAACTATTAGGGGAAAAGTGTACTTTTTCAATAATGTTATTTTTGGGCTAAATTGAATAGAATGATAATTGAATAAGTTAAATTTGATATTATATAAATGAAGAAAAATGAAGTTCATATCTATAACAACTCATTTTTCTGTGAAATCAAAACAGTGGTTTAGGGATCACAAATTCGAGCTAAAAATAAAATTTAGTTTTATTTTATTACATGGTTCGTATTATGATAGATATACATGTGAAAATTTTGGTACGAAAATTTTATCGATTTAGTGCTTAATTACGAGAAGGACTAAATCGCATAAAATGTAAAAATTGAATTCTAGTAGCTATAAGGATTAAATAGCTATGGAATTCAAAACTAAAGGTCCGTATATGGTAATTAGACCATTAAAGAAAGTATGTAGATATTTTGGTATGACTCATCCATGGAAAAAATTAAAAAAAGACTAAGGACTAAGTTGGAAAGATGAAGAGTTATTAAATGACAATTTAATTAAATGAAAAAGAAAACATTTTCATATCATCTTCCCCAAATATTTACATGGAAATCCTAGGAGAGAGGATGAAAACTTTCAAGCTCAATAAGGTTTGAAATCAAGTCCCATTTTTAATGATTTTTACATTTTTGGAATCGGGATAGCCTAATCTATTTATTTGGGGGATTAATTTGAAAAGTTATCAAGGTATGAAAAATGGGTCATGGATGTATATGCTAGAAATTGGAAATTTATGGTAGAAAATGAAAGATTATTGATAGATAAACAACTTTTACAAAGTGATTTTTGATGAAAACATGATTTAGGGACTAAAATGTGAACTTGTGATATTGAAGGAAAAATTCTGAAATTTTATGAATACATGTTCTGTAAATTTTGTAATGGGGATTTGGTTAGGCTTGGAATAGGGATTAATTTGTACAAGTTTCATTTTTCGAGCCTAGTGACAAAAATGAAATATACAAAAAAGTTAGGGGCAAAATGGTAATTTTGCCTAAAATGTAAACTGAGTCTAAATAAATATGAGATATGTGAAATTGATGTAAAATTTATTCGTATAGATCTAGATAGACCAAATTTGGAGTTAGAACGAGGAAAACAAGGAAAATATCGGATTAGTAGATGTTTGTACACGAACCTTTGTTCGAGGTAAGTTCGTGTAACTAAATTATGTTTATTTATATGTTTGTTTTGATTGAGATTATGTAAATTGTATAAATGTAATATATATATATATATATGAAAGGATTACATATCCGATCAAGCCCGATAAATAAAATGTTCAAATTAATTGATAATGCCCGATAGATATTAAAAGGGTAAACGATGGAAATGTTGCTTTCATGCTCGGAATAGATGTGGAATATTATCATATGAATTATGTGATGTTAAAGATGTATGAAATGATCACATACCCGAAAATTGCCTGACAAATGTTAAATCTTGTTTGAATAAATGGAAGTCGATGGATAAATGTGATTTCTTGATAAATCTGCATGTGTTACAAAATGGATTTAGCCCGGACGGGTAATTCGAAATGAGCCTCTCGAGTATATGTTTTAATTAGGATTTAGCCTAGATTGGTAATCCTAATTGACTGGATTTAGCTTGGACTGGTAATCTAGAATTGACTCTATAGGGAATTCTTTGTCATATAAATGATTTAGCCTAGACTGGTAATCTGACAAAGCCCTTAAAGTATATGGTACAGTTAGAATTTAGCCTGGACTGGTAATTCAGTTGTATGATATGTGGCTCGAGAGTGTACCTAAAAGGTACTACTGAACATGAATTGATGGATTTTGGAGTTGTACACCTCAAGTGTACTACCTGTGTATCCATCAATATTTCGAATAAATTCAACGGGTAAAGTTTTGACAAGAGCAAAGATGAATTTAAAACAAATTGACATGGAATGATGCATATGATATGGAAATATGACATGAAAAGAATATTACATGGAATACAAGAAGATGATATTTGTATATGGAAATTACTTGATGCGAGTGTTCATCCTTGATCATAGACCCGTACACCTTGAATGTACTACTACTTGTGTGACCTTAATACTCGAATAAAATGAGTAAAGTCCTGCCATGAAATGATCTGAACTCAAAAAGAATTACTATGAAGCTATACTTGTATTAATAAGAGATTTCTATACAAGTTAAATGAATACATGTTGTGGAAAGCATATGTGCATGGGTACTTGATTGTTGTTGAGCCAAACATGTCTTGATGTTACTATGGAATATATGACTAACAAGGGAAATGAGGATGTGTGTAGGGCTTGAGATCAAATTGGTTGAATATGCCTTACTTAGTTACTTCAAATAGGATGTATGGTAAGTTAAGTACCATGTTTTATGAACTTACTAAGAATTTTATACTTATCCTATATTATTTTCCCTATTTTAGAGTAAATCGAAAGCTCGTTAGATTGGAAGCTCGGCGGAGATCACTCACACTATCCATCGGCCCATGTCGGTACAATATGGTAAATCAATTACAGTTGTAATGGCATGTATAGGATATATTGGCCATATTGGCATGTAAATATAAATGATGCTTGTAATCTAGCCATTGGAATAACTAGTAATGGTTGTTTTGATATACTTGTAATGTTATGCTATGGTAACCATATGTATATGTTAAGTAGTTGATCAAATCATGTTTAACACATGAATTAAACCAATGTAGGATAGTAAACATGTATGTATTCAATGATAGGCCATGTTGAATGATGAAATTTGCTTATTTGAATGCTTAGAAAGGTTGGATTGTACTTGGTATGTCTTGGTGTAGGAAAATGGTAAATTTGGGTGACAAATGAGGCTATGAAATGGCTTTATTTTGTCCACACGGGCAAACACATGGGCGTGTGTCTAGACCATGTGTGACACACGACTTACCCTATGGGTGTGTAGCCAGGTCGTGTGTCCCCTGCACCTTAAATTTGAGAAAACAGAATGCTCAGAATTGAGCACACAGGTAGAAACACGGGCGTGTGTCTCAGCCGTGTGCGTGACATGGCCTTGAACACGGGCATGTGTTTGGCTATGTGAAACCTGCACCTAATTCGAATTGAATTATATAACCACATGGCCTAGCACACGGGCATGTGGTATGGCCGTGTGGCACAAGTCAGGGAGCAACGTAAATTAAACACGACCTGAGGCACGGGCATGTTTAAGGGTCACACGGGCGTGTGAGCCCTGAACCTTGGAAAATTTTTAAAATGTCACGAAAAATTCTTAGAGTTTCCGATTAAGTCCCGACTCGATTCTAATGCTCGTATTGGGCCTCAAGGGTCAAATTAAGGGACGTTACCCTGATATCAGAAAATGAATAGTGATTGACATGATTTATCTGAAAATGTTTTGAAAAGTTTTGGTAATGCTCTGTAACCCTATTTCGGCGACGGACACGTGTTAGGGGTGTTACAGGATCTAGATCGGGTCAAAAAAAGTATTGGACTAATCGATCAATTTTTTCATTTTTGCGATCAAGATAAGTTCGTATGTTAATCAACATAAATTTAATTGTGTTTTAAATGCTTTTTTATTGAATTTGTTGTGAATATGACCTTACGGATACGTTCGATGAAGATTCAGCAATGTGAAATACCGGTTGAACCTTATGAATAGATTAGGATATGAATGATATGTCATTAGGGCTTATGTGGTTTTGGTGCTAGTCCGTACGTCCTACTGGTGGTTGAGTTATCTGGCATGTGTTACAGATTCTCATTAGCTTGTGTGGGCAACACCGTGTAGTTACGTCATGACCATCAGCTTGTGTGAACAGACCCGTTGATAGCTCGAGAGAGCATTATATGAGATATGAGATTGAGATAGCTTTGGTTATGTATTGGCACATAGGGTGCGAGATTCCCGAGTATTTGATGTTGTTCCAAATGGTTCAATGGACATATCGAAGATATGAAATGGTGAGAGATAGTTATGTATCAGTACAGGTATGTACGAAAATTCATATGAGTATTGAATCCAAGAAATTGTGAGTTCATGATCACTATGTGAATGAATATATATTAACCTTATGATTAAATGGTTTTGTAGTATATTATGTTATATTACTTGAATGGTGAATGAATGGTGACTTTTACCTCTTAACCAAACGAGCTTACTAAGCTTTATAGCTTACTCTGATTACTTTTTCGTGTTTTATAGTGAATATCAAAGCTTGCTCGGATTTGGGAGTCATCAGAGATCTCATCACACTATCAAGCTATCACTTTGGTACTTTTGAATTTATGTATTTGGTTATATGGCATGTATAGGAGTTATGGTCATGTTGGTATATATATTAGTAATGGATTTAGCCATTTGATTTGGCTTGTAAATGATGAATGGTTAGTTATGTGTATTGCCATGTGACTTGGCTTATTTTGGTATAATCAGTGATGTATATATATATGTGCAAATGGCAATTTGATATGTTGTGTATCATTGCTATAAATGCTTGATGTGAATTGGAGTTTGGAGTACCAAATGGTTGGAATTTGAGTTTGGTATGCTTGTGGCTTTAGGTAAAGTGATGCATAGTTGAAAGTGATCATTTAGGTGAAATTGTGAATGTGAAATTGGTATGTTTTGTATAGACAAGTCATGGTGTTATGAGCATTATAGTTCTTGGTATGGAATTAGCATGAATTAGGCTTAGTTGAGATTGGGTTGAATGCCTATTTATGCCATGTTATATGCCATTTGATTTGTGTAGGTAAATACAAATTTGGGTGAGCAAGATGGATTGGTAAATAGCCCATTTTGTCCACACGGGCAGAGACACGGGCATGTGTCTTGGTCGTGTGTGACACACGGTCAAGTGACACAGCTGTATGTCCCCTCATGTTTAATTAGAAATCAAGTCAGTATGCTCTACACGGCCCAGCACATGTGCATATACATGGCCGTGTGGCATAAGTCAGTATACCATACAGTTTTGGCAGGTCTAGCACACAGCTTGACACACGGGCGTGTGTGGCCATTTCGAAGGGTACATGGGTTAGTCACACGGGCTTGTGTGTTGGTCGTGTGACCCAAGTCAGAGAGTTAAAAGGGGTCGGACATGAGCTGAGACACGACCATGTGATTCCATTTCGAATGTCCACACGTCCCGTGACACGAGCGTGTGTCCCATGTACTTTGGAAATTTTCTAAGTTTTCCAAAAATTTCCTAAGTTATCGGTTTAGTCCCGACCCGCTCCTAATACATGATTTGGTTCTTGTAGGCTCGTATTAGGGACAATGTGATTGATTATGTATGATTTATAATTGAATATGATCAACGTATGAGAAATGTATGTTTGTTTAGTAATTAGTTCGGTAATGCTCCGTAACCCTATTCTGGCAATGAATACGAGTTAGAGGTGTTACACACAGCCGTGTGGCTAGGCCTAGCCTTGTGACTTACACAGCCATGTGGCTAGGCCGTGTGACTCACATGGCTGTGAGACTCACCCACGTCTCAGGCCATACAAACATTCAAAGTAGCGACACACGACCGTGTCGCTTGGTCGTGTGTCACACACGGCTGAGACACACGCCCATTTTTCTGACTGTGAACGAAAAGTAGGACATTTCCAAGCCATTTTTCTCACCCATTCATGCACACACCTATAACCAATTTACCACATGTAATCAAGCACTCCAAAGTGCACCAAACCATGCTATAACAAGCTATCCAATTAAGGTACATAAGCATAAAACCAATGTGCCCAAAAGACGCCTCAATCACAACCATTAAACATGTTTATCCATATGCATAAATTGACCAAAAGTATAACTAACTTATATCATAACTTACCACTTTGTTTACCTATCAAATTTCACACCAAAAATACCAAATATGCCATTTTACATCTAGCACCAATAGCCATACATGTCATCTATAACAATTATACCAATTCACCACATTCAAACATATCAAAAGACCATTTATAACATACATTTTTATTTACCATTTGAACTTCCATCATATAGTTATTATGCATCTCAAATATACATATATCTAACTTACACATAATTGACCATAACTCATCCATATATATTTATAGTTTAATTCCATACCAAGTTATACCATAATTGACCACATGCCAAAATTACATTCAAACATGCCGATTTGGTTATTCAAAAAACAACTTCAAATGACCATATCAACTCCAACCATCAAAGCCATCTAAATGACACAAATCTAACAATCAATATAACAACCCGATTTAGGGGCTAGTCAGAACAGTGATCTCAAAATCACTAATTCGAGGTTAGATAAATTATTTTCATGTTATTTTATGTGTTATAACATGTTTATAAAGATACATGAAAATTTTGGTGCTTTGATTTTAGCGATTTCTTACTTAATCGCGAAAAAGGACTGAATCGCATAAAGTGCGAAAGTTTTATTTTATTTGCTAGAGGTGCCAAATAGCTATGAATTATTAATTGGAGGTCCCAAATGTGAAATTTGGCCTTGTTTAAGTGAGTTGGCTTGCCATAATATGCATAGGGGACAAAAGCATTTATTGTGGTCAAAAGTTGGTAATAGTGGTTGAAAAATGAATAAAATAAAGAAAGGAAATAGATATCACCTTTCCTCTCTTCTCCTCCACTAAAATTTTTAGCAAAAAAAGGGTGTTTGAAAGCTTAAAATTTCAGCAAGCTTCACTCTATTCAAGTAAGTCAATTTGATGGTTGTTTTTGATGATTTTTGTATTTTTAAGCCCTCAAAGCTTAAGCTAGCTAATGAGAGGGCTAGTTTGCAATATGGTTGAAAGTCTAGCGACTTAACATGATAGAGTTTATATTGTTTGATGAGTTTTTATGGAAGAAAATGAATGATAGGATGATCATAAACAACTTTTGTGAAAGGTGTTGTTATGAAAACACCTAATTGGGGCTAAAATGCAAAAGTTGTAAATTGTTCATTAAGGCATGAAATAGTTGGAATTGTGGATAGTTGTAAGAGGATTAAATGTTCAGCTAGGCTTGTTTAATAAGAAAATGTGATGAAAATTTATTTACAAGCTTAGAGGCAAAATCATAATTTTGCCGAAGTGTAGGGGTAAAATAGTTATTTTAGCCTAAAGTGTAGATTATGGTGTATTATGATTTATAAGTGATTAAATCAGTAAATTCCATTGTTCTATATCAAAGAAAACAAGTTTCAGACCTAGAATGGGTGAAAAGAGAAATGTGGGAAAAAGTCCCTTTCGGCCTTTTTAACATCGAGGTAAGTTCATTTGCTAAATTATGAAAATCTAAGTGAGGTACTTAATATTTCGAATTTGTATTGATTGTTTAATTACCTTCATGTATACGTTAAGTACGATTTGATGGAATGCCAAGAAATGAGAGTCTTATTTTAATCTAAGACTAATGGGAAAGAAATTAGCATGAGATTATGACAATTAAGGTCCCGTGTAAGACCATATTGGAATATGACCTCGGTATGAGAATTTCTATAAGACCATGTCAGGGACATGGCATCGATATGTTAATATGTGTAAGACCCTATCGGGGTATAATGTTAATATGACACTTTATGTATGAGACTCAAGAGTGTTATTTAACAATTTGAGTGATTCAACGGGTATGTTGAAAGTGAGAAAGTATGTGGTTGTACCACGAGAATCACAAGTGTGTGTTAGAATTGAATTGAGATGAATTCAATATATAATGAACCCCTATTGGGTTATGTGTAATCAATGCACCTTAGTTGCATTAGATAGATTTATTAATGCATTGTGTGAATGCGAACGAGTGTCGTAGAAAGTTAAGTAAGAATAGTAGAGTGTGAGGATGTGCTCGGATGAAAATTTGAAATAGTAAAATACATATGGATAATTATCCATGAAAGTATAAATGATTGGTGAGCTAAGTGGAAATTCACCATAAGTATAAATGATTGGTGGGCTATGTGCGATACCACCCTACTAGAGATCGATGGTGGGCTAAGTGCGAAACTACCTAGAGATTAATAGTGTGAGTGGCTTATCAAAAGTGCTTGATGTGTTGTTTTATGTGATCACGTGGTGATCAGTTCAGGAATGTATGCTAATTAACACGAGTAGTTGGCTTGTGGCATGGTAAGAATGTGGTAAGAGATAGAATGAATAAGCTTTAAGAATGGTTGAGTAAGTAACCATGAGTTTATGAGAAAAACTCATTATAATACCTTGTGGTTGTGTATATCTAATGAATATCAGTATTTGTCAGTTATATTTAGATGAACTCACTAAGCATTATTGCTTACTCCTTTTTTTTTCCCATCTCTTATAGGATATTTTAACTAGCTCGGGTTGGAGGCCACCGGAGGTGTTTTCACACTATCAAATAGACGTTTGGTATGATGTTTCAAGTTCTTATGAGTCATGGCATGTATAGGGATTCTTTTAAAGTTGATTAAGTTCTAATTGATGTAGCCAAATTGTGTTGGCCTAAGAGAACTTATAGTTTGGTTGTGTATAGCCATAGATGATGGCTTAAGTTGTTTGTAATTGTATTGGGAATAGTTCTCCCTAATGTATGGGATGAAGACTTTATCTCTTTTATGATTAAATGTCCTTAATTCAAGAGTTATATTGATGCTATGTGAAGTTATGTGATGATGTATGAATGTATGCAAATGAGAGTGGCAAAAGGCTTGGTAGATAGCCTGCTAATTGTCCACATGAGTAGACAAACGAGTGTTGTCTAGACCGTGTGGGAGGCACGGTTAGCACATGGCGTGTGCCCAAGCCGTTTGGATAAGTCAGAATACCAAGGTTTGGCACACGGGACAGTGCCACGGGTGTGTCAAGGCCATGTGAATTAGTCAGTGTCGACCACGGGTGGAAGGCACGGGCATGTTTTAGTGGCACACGGGCGTATGGCCCCTGTTTTGAGGAAAAGTTTCTCAAGTTCGTAAAAGTTTTTGGGATTAGTCCCAAAATGCCTCGGAGGTATGTTTAAGGCCTCGTAGGTCGAGATTGAGTAAGTGATAGGCTTAAACGAAATTTTATAGCCTGATTTGAAGAGTTAAGTAAGATTAAGCATGATAATGCCTCGTATCCGGTCTTGGTGTCGAACTTAGGCAAGGGGTATTACAATCAACATGTATACAAACTATATTTCAACCATACACATCTATTCAAAACCTTTCCAAAGCATACCATATCTTGACCATGTTGAGGTCAATTCATCATATATCACTTTGACCATTCAAACATGCTTTAACACATTATCAAATTAACACATATCAACAAGGCACTAAATGTACCAATACTTCATCACCAAAAATGACATACAAACTCATTAACTAACATTCAACTATCATCAACCATAAGTCCACCTATACATGCCATTATTGTAACACCCCTTACCCATATTCTATGCCGGAACTGGGTACGAGGCATTACCTGTCTTAATCCACTTAACCACACAACTTTAGTCAATAACTTTCGGTCCCAACTAGACATATCTCTATTCCCATCACAGCAACCTTATTAAGGACCTACGAGGCCTCAAACATACATATGAGGGGTTTTGGAACCTAACCGGAAACCTTTGTGATATTAAAAATTTTCACCTAAATAGGGGTCACATGCCCGTGTCGAATGGGACACGCCCGTGTCGTGACACACGCCCATGTCCCTACCCCATGTGGGATTTATTTTCATTTCAAACCTATAGAGATTTTCACACGGCAGGACACATGCCCGTGTGGACACGCCCGTGTGTAAAAACCTGGGTATTCTGTTTGTGATGTCAGTATCCTTATAAGGGTCACACAGCCTAGGCACATTCCCGTGTGACTAGCCCGTGGTCGACACTGACTTAAAAAACCAACAAGTAGGGGACACACAGTCAAGTCACACACCCATGGGACTGACTGTGTGTCACACACGGCCTAGATACACGCCCGTGTGCCTACCCGTATGGACAAGAACAAGGCTATTTGCTAAGCTCTTTTCAACCCTCTAGCTCACACCACATGAATCTATTCAACATATCACTAAACAACTCACATTTTGTAATAAATACTTCCATGAATAACTACATCTTTTCATATATAATAAGGTGAGCCATCAACCGCGGAAATATACAAAATAGTTTATCTTTCAAGGGGGCCAACACACTTTTGGCCAAAATAACAAAACAATCTATCTAGTCTAGCCCCTATACATACCATACACAAATGCACTAAGTCTAGATATACCGAGGTGAGCTAATAGTGTGGGTGATCTTCTGGGTATCTGCGTATCCCGACCTTGCTCTTAAACTCTATAAAACAGGGGAAAAAAGGGGAGTAAGCTTTAAGCTTAGTAAGTTTACATGTATACAAATAACATCATTGTATGTGCTAAACAATGAATAACATTACATACTAAACAAGAACAATCCACATTCATGGTCATGCTTACTCATTTCCTCCCTTACCACATCCCAACCATATCACGAGCTTAATGCTTACATTCATTAACATACATCTCTTCACTTAATATAATAAAGGCACGTGATACAACACATCATAACTACTCAATAAACCATTCATACTACCAATCACTCGGTGGTTTCGAACTTAGCCCACCATCAATCTCTAATAGGGTGGTATCGCACATAGCCCACCAAATATTAATATAAACGATAGTATCGCACACAACCCATCGTAGTTACGTAATAAGGTGTTATCACACTTAGCCCACCGTCAAGTGTTGTCATTACACATTTACATAACTATTTCGTAATTCATACGATAATTATTCAATAACTACCATGATAAATCCACTTGGACAATACACGTTCTCAATCATACCATGCACTAGTTAGCAACAACAATGTGTATATAAAAATGTATCGTTTACACATAAACTTACCTCGATGCAAAACGTTTCAATTTGTGATTTATTCAGTAACCTTGCCTTTTCCCTGGTCAAGGTTAATTCCGTGCTCTTTTTGATTTGTAGAGAAGATGAGTTACTAAAAATTTCAAGATTCAAAACCCTTACTCTTGTTAGAAATTTCGGTGGAAGAGGGAAGATGAATAGTGAATGATGATAGTTTCTTTATTCATCTTATTTTATTCATCTTTTGTCACCTAATTTCACCCGATTTTGACCAGCAATTAAATGCTCTTGTCCCCCTTGTCTACATGGCCAACCAAATCTTTAATATTGGCCTAATTGCACTATAAATGCCTCTAAATTAACATTCTATGGCTATTAGGTACCTCTATCTTGAAAAATGGAACTTTCGTACTTTAAGTGATTTAGTCCTTTTTCACAATTAAGCATGTTATCGCTAAAATTAAAGCACCAAAACTTCCACATTGCCATATGTTAATGCTATAACACATAAAATAACATGAAAATAATTTTCCTTAACCTTGATTTAGTGGTCTCAAAACCACTATTCTGATTAGCCTCAAAATCAGGCTGTTACAACTCTCCCCCTTTAGAGATTTTCGCCCTCAAAAATCTTATCGGTAAAAAGGTATGGATATTGCTCTCTCATGCCTTCTTTCGGTTCCCACGTAGCTTCTTCTACTTTGTGTTTTTTCCATAACGCTTTTACTAAAGCTATGCTCTTATTCCTCAATTGTTTCACCTCTCGAGCAATAATCTTAATCGGCTCCTCCTCATATGTCATATCCGGTCGTATCTCAATTTCTGTTTGAGGAATCACATGTGAAGGATCGAAGATATCGCCTTAACATGATACATGAAACACATTGTGTATTTTCTCTAACTCTATCGACAAAGCCAATCGGTATGCCACTAGCCCAATGATTTCAGTAATCTTATACGGTCCTATAAATCACGGACTCAATTTTCCCTTTTGACCAAATCTCAATATTTTCTTCCACGGGAACACTTTCAGAAATACCTTGTCGCCCACTTTGAACTTGATTTCCTTTCTTTTTAAATCTGAATATGACTTTTTTCGGTCTGAAGTAGCTTTCAGACTATCCCGGATCACTTTCACTTTTTCCTCAGTCTCTTTAACTAGTTCACCCCATGAATTTGCTTCTCACTAAGCTCGGTCCAATACAAAGGAGTCTGACACTTACGACCATACAAGGCTTGATGGTGGTGGAAAAAGTCTTAAAATTTAAATAATGAATGATCGAGCCTAGAAACTAACTATCCCCACGATTGAGGCAAGCGCACCTATCGAGCAGCAGCATAGTTTAGTGGCAAGACCGAATTGTCGAACCCAAGGGAACCAAAAGTACTAATACTAGCTTTCTTTTTATTATTTAGCCTGAGAATTAAGGGAATTTTTATTTAATCTAAAATTAACTAACTACTAAGCTAAATATGCTAAGATACAGAGAAGGAATTGGGGAAATACTTGTGGGGAAAAACCAATTGATTAAGACAATACTGGGAAGAATCCACCTAGACTTCACTTGTTATCTAACTCTGAACTAGACGATTTATTCACATGACTCGATCTGTAGGATTCCCTAATTTATATTAATACCTCTCTCAAGGCTACTAACGTCTAACCCTAGGTTGATTAATTGAAAACTCTTCCTAATTAAAACTCTTAGAATTACATTAACTCGATCTATGGACTCCCATATTAGGTTTGACCCTAATCTGGTAGGTTTTTGTCATCCTATGTCTAGGGTTACAATCAAATTCGCTTAACTATGTTAGATCTACTCTTAAACAGGGACTTTTGCTCCACTTCCTAAGCACATCAATACTTGAATTAATATCCTGAAATATCAAACAAGAACTAAGAACACATAATTAAGAACAAATCAAGTATTTATCATATAGTTCAGATAATAATAACAAGATCCGTCTTAGGTTTCATCCTCCTTAGGTATTTGAGGGGTTTAGTTCATAATCATAAAAGAATACATCTTAGAAGAAAAATAAAAAAACATAAAGAAAACCCTAAAACCCCTTGAAGGAATTGAAAGAGAGATCCTCAGTCTTGAGTGTGATTCCAACTTCTGGGATGGATCAACTGGCTTTCTTTGAGTGAATCCCACAATTCGACCTCTCTGGCTTGGCTCCTTGTCCTAGCTGAACCACCCCCTTGAAGGTTGGCCCCTAAAGTGTTTATATAGGCTTTTGGAATGTCTTTATTTGCCTTTAAGTACCCTAATCCGAATGAAACTCTTCTTTGCTGCGGCGGGGCACGGTCGTATGGCACGGCCGTGTGAATTGAATCTAGGCCATGGTCAGATCTGCTAAAGAGGCACGGCCGTTTGTCTCGGGCCTAGGCCATGTTGATTTCGTACTTTGGCCCATTTTCTCTATTTTTAGTCCATTTCTCATTCTTTTCATCCTCCGGTGCTCTCCTTAGTATAAAACATGAAATTAAAAGATTAGGAGTACCAAATTCCACAATTCAAGGAATAAATCATCCAAAAGTATGCTAAATGTGGGATTAAATATGAACATATTACGGTTTATCAAATACCCCCACACTTAAGCATTTTCTTGTCATCAAGCAAAATTCTCAACTCACAATTAAAATGAACTTTCTCAATTCATAATATTCATCAATAATATTTCATCATAATTCATAGATAATTTATACATTGATAATGTAAGTAAAAAGTGTCCTAAAGATTCAAGCAATCAAAGTCATAGTTTTTGTAGCATGAAAATATAGGCATTTCCATTTACCTAAATAATCATCTTTGATTCAAAATCGACAAGGGTTGACACCCTTACTAAAGATTCACTCAAATCTCTCAAAGTGTTTAAGGTTCAAAATTAAGCTCTCAAAAGTTGAACATGAAAAGTTAATCCCATATGCTTGCATGAAAATCAAATCTTCACCACTATTAAATGAAATGATACATAAATCAAAAGGTCTTTAAAAGGGTTGTAATGGGACTTGGGTTAAAGGTGTGGATAAAGGCCAAATTAAAGGGTTAGAATTGAGATTGAATTGACAATTTACCTAACTAGAAAAATGAACTATTCCTGAATAATTACATCAATTGAAAACTTGTAATACTAATAATATGAGCTTCTTCTTCAAGATGTGGAATTTATATGTATAAGCTCACTTAATTATAGAACTAATAATGAATATACTTTGATTTTTTAAGATAAGAATTTACAATAATAAGAAAGAACTTTAACAACTGAAATATAGAACATAGTCAGGCAACTGCTCAAAATCAAATCTCGACAAAAAGGGAGTTAAGAAAATTAACGGGATATTAACAAAATGTTTTTGGTTAATGTTGAGGGTAAATCAAAGAAAGGGTTGTTAGGATCAACGGGGTTTATTAGGGGTTAATTATGAGGGTAGGCTTTTAGTGGAGTAAGTGGGTTAAATCCTAGTGCCTTTATCATCTTTGTATATCAAATCAAAGGTGTGGTCTCAACATGTATAATCGAAGCAAGTTCTAGAATTAAATAACAATATTGACACACTCATAATCAATAAAGTGAGCATAAAAATGTATGCTCTTAAGGCTCAAAATCTCATTAAATTATGCTTTTTGATGACAACCTTGCAAATTTCAAACTTTAAGGTAATATTCAAATTTAGGTCAACAACCTAGCAAATTTTTAATTTTGAAAATAGACTTATCATGCTTGATTCTCTAGTATCTTAAAGTTTAAATCATCAATGCACAATTAACTATGACTTGATCCAAAACATATCAATAAATCATAAATCAATAGAAGTTTCATTCTAATTAGTAATATGAGAAAATTACTTAAGACAAGATATCATTCAGGAATTTGAGAATAATGCAAAAAGTTAGGAAATTTTGAAATTCACCCCCACACTTAAGATGTACATTACCCTCAATATGCAAATATAGATATTCAAAATATAGTACGAAAATCATAAGTTAGGGAGAGAAGTGAAACTTCCTGAATTTTGGATTAATGAAAAGAAACCAGATAGGATTGGGGAGAGGTAAACGTGGGGGAGTGCCTCGAACCGTTTGAAATTGAATCCTTGAAGCAGTCGGCCTGAACTTGTTGTATCCTAAGCTAAATCTAAATGGCATGAAGAATAAGAATAAAATAATAAAGAAAGTAAAAATAAAAATAAGAATAAAAGTAAATAATGGAAAATGGGTATGCATTCAAAAATAAAGGGGAAATAGGAAGAAGATTTTGGGGGAAAGTGAACAGAAGAAGGGGATTTTAAATAGAGATCAGGGATCTAGTGGTTGTCCATGCCCTTATACCTACCTGCGGTGGCCACACGACCATGGCCACTGCTGTGTGCAAGGCCGTGTGGGTGTGAAAACCTACAACTAAAAGTCTGGTTAGTCCTTAGTTAGATGCTAAAATTCAAAAATATAAAAATTAATGGGGTTAGTGCTCGGGTTACCTCCCGATAAGCGCTCGTTTAAAGTCTTAAGCTAGACTTACCTCTCATTCTCATGATCATGGTGGTTTGAGGAGTTGATAATATTTTCTCATGATATCATTATATAGTTTGAGTAGAGTGGCATTTACCTTAAAAGTGCCGAATTTAGAGTGAGTTACCTTGACCGTTCCATATGGAAAGACCTTAAGTTTCTTCAAAGGAGTCGTACCTTTTGTGCTTTACTCTGAAGTGGTTATTCGAGGGTCGGTTGTATCTAACAATACCTGGTCTCTAACCTTGAAGTGTTTTGTTCCACCTTTAAACTCGTCTGGTGGTTCCCTTGATTTTGCTTCGTGTGTTCTTAGTTTCTCTTTGAAATGTGTCTTCCACTCATCTAGTTCATCAAAATGAACCTTCGTTCCTCATGAATTACTTCTTTATTGGCACGAGGTCTAGGATCTAGTTTAGTTGTGTAGCTTCGAGGTATTTCCTGTAAAGAAAGTTGAACCAAATGATTATCAATAGAATCTACGTTCTCACCTTTATCTCTCGATGTCCTAGCTGAGTCGAGAGCTTGAATGCTAATTGATTTGTCACCTACACGAAGTGTGAGTTCACCTGTACCAACGTCAATTTTAGCTCTGGCAGTTGCTAAAAAGTGTCTTCCTAAAATTAAGGGGATACTATTGTCTTCATCCATGTCTAAAACAACAAAGTGTACTGGGAATATGAATCTGTTAATTTTAACTAGTACATCTTCAATTATACCCCTAGGAATTCGAATAGTCTTATCAGCTAATTGAATACTCACCCTAGTTTGTTTGGGTTTCCCTAGACCAAGCTGTTTAAACATTTTATTAGGCATAACATTGATGCTTGCCCCTAAATCAGCTAAAGCATTATCAATAGATGAACTACCAATTAAACATGGAATTATAAAACTCCCTGGATCTTTTAATTGTCGTGGTAGTTTATTTTAGCAACATTGCTGAGCATACTGCATTTAGTTCCACATGCAATTCCTCGTCTAACTTTTGCTTGTTTATTAAAAGCTCTTTTAAAAATTTTCTTGAATCTGGCATCTGCGAAAGAGCTTCAAGAAACAGTAAGTTAATATGTAATTTCTTTAAAAGTTTAAGAAATTTACTGAATTGTTCATCTATGTTGTCTTTCTTCATCGCATTGGGGTATGGTATTCGAGGCTGGTACTCTTTAATTACTGATTTTGGTTTTTCTTGGCTTTCCTCAGCTTTACCTTCACTTACCACAGGTTCTTGCCTTGGCTCAGATTCAGATTCCACTAACCCTTCATTGTTATGAGCTGTTATGGCTTGAAGTTGCTCCTTTGGGTTAGTCTCAATGTCACTTGGCAAGCTACCTTGAGGTCGTTTGGAGATCAGCTTAGCGAGTTGCCCTAACTGGTTCTCGATCCCTTGAATCAATGCTTGTTGATTTTTAAGTGTTGCTTCGGTGTTTTGGAAACGTGTTTCTGACACCGCTATGAATTTTGTCAGCATCTTCTCAAGGTTCGGCTTCTTTTCCTGTAGCTAGGGCTATTGTTGGAAGTTTGGAGGGGGTTGTTGTCTCTGATTTCCTTGACCACCCTATGAGAAATTGGAGTGGTTCCTCCAACCTGGATTATAAGTATTACTATAAGAGTTATTTTGATGTTTAAAATTGTTACCCATATAGTGAACTTGCTCATTTTCAGTGCCATGTCCGTAGGGTGGGTACTTAGGATTCCCCACACCTCCTAGGTTTGAGTCATAATGCATTACTGAATGTACCTGCGAAGAACACAAACCATCAATCTTTTTATTTAACATCTCTATCTGATTTGATAGCATGGTTACTATGTCGAGGTTGAAAACACTGGCGGCTTTTGTTAGCCTTGTCATGTGACTTGCCACTAATAGTTATTCAGTGACATCTCTTCAACGAATTTGTAGGCCGCCTCAGGTGTTTTGTTATTCAAGGTTCTGCCGGTGGCTGAATTAATCAACTGCCTAGTTGAGGGGTTCACACCATTGTAAAAGGTTTGGACCTGTAGCCACAAGGGTAATAAATGGTATGGGCACCTTCCCAATAGATCTTTGTATCTCTCCCATGCATCGTATAGTGTTTTTAAATCCATCTACACAAAAGAAGAGATATCATTCCTTAATTTGGCCGTTTTGGCCGGCGAAAAATATTTTAATAAAAATTTTTGGTCATTTGTTCCCATGCAGTGATTGATCCTTGTGGAAGAGAATTCAGCCACTGTTTAGCTTTATTCCTCAAAGAAAAGGGAAATAATCGAAGATGGATGGCATCATCAGAAATGCCATTTATTTTGAAAGTATTGCAAAATTCTAGGAAATTCGCCAAGTGATTATTTGGATCTTCATCCTGCAAACCAACAAACTGAACAAATTATTGTATCATCTGAATTGTGTTAGGTTTCAGTTCAAAATTATTTGCAGCAATAGCAGGTCTTACAATACTTAACTCAGTTTCTGTTAAATAAGGTTTAGTATAATCATACATAGTTCGAGGAGCATGATTTTTGGCCACCTCTAAGGTAGCGAATTTTTCTCAGCCATCTCTTCGGTAGTATTAATTTCGTTCTCTTACTCTTCTTCTATGTAATTTAAGCTTTGCCTTATTTCTCTATGATTTCTGCGAACAGTACCTTTAATATCACTGTCGTAAATTAAGGGTCCTGATGGGTTCCTTCTAGTCATAAACTAAAGGTACCTGTTAGGAAAAGAAAAAGAAAATTAGAAAAGTAAAAATAAATTTTAATTGTAAAAATAAAATATGGATAAAGTAATTAAAATTGAGCGTTCTTAATATTTCAGCTCCCCGGGAGCAGCGCCAAAAACGTGATGGTAGTGGAAAAAGTCTTAAAATTTATATAATGAATGATCGAGCCTAGAGACTAACTATCTCCACGATTGAGGCAAGCGCACCTATCAAACAGTAGTATAGTTTAGTGGTAAGACCGGATTGTCGAACCCAAGGGAACCAAAAGTACTAATACTAACTTTCTTTTTATTATTTAGCCTAAGAGTTAAGGGAATTGTTATTTAATCTAAAATTAACTAACTACTAAGCTAAGGATGCTAAGATACAGAGAAGGAAATTCGGAAATACTTGTGGGGAAAAACCAATTGATTAAGACAATACTCGAAGAAGAATGCTGTAACACCCTTACCCGAAATCCCCATCGGAATCGAGCACGAGGCGTTACCGTATAAAACTACTTGAGCGCCACTTAGGCTCAACGCGATTACTCCCCTTGATGTCAATACGAAAACTTCTTTTTCGACTTACGAGACCTCAATCATACATATGAGGGCTCTCGAGACTATATCGGGAACTCTTACGATCCATAAAATTTCTTTCCCATTTAAACAGGGAGTACACACTCGTGTTGTATGACACACACGCTCGTGTGTACTGTCACACGCCCATGTGCCCAAACCGTGCCTAAAAACCCCAACATTCTGCCAAAGTTCCCATGGCTAGGACACATGCCCATGTGGAATGGGGCATGCCCGTGTACCCTCACAACCTGCCCGTGTCTTCCACCCGTGGTCGACACTGACTAATTTCACACGGCCTGGACACACCCGTGTCTTCAAACCGTGGGAAGCTACTGACTTGATCCACACGGCTTGGGCACACGCCCATGTCCTTACCGTGTGCCTTACACGGTTCATGCACACGGCCGTGGGATCTACCCGTGGCCTATTCTAATTAATAATAAGGTGCAAGATTAACACGGCCTAGACACACGCCTGTGTGTCTACCCGTGTGGGTACATGAAGGCTATTTTCCAAGCCAATCACCCCCTCAATTGCATGCATTCATTCATCATCACATAACTTCTAGTAATATCATGAAAATTCTTGGTTTAAAGACATTTAATCATAAGAGAAGTAAGGCCTACAACCCATACACTAGGGGAACTGTTACCCACTTAATTACAATCAACTTAAGCCATCATCTATGGCTATACACAAACAACTATAAGTTATCTTAGGCCAATACAATTTGGCTACATTCACAATACTTAATCAACCTCAAGTACTAGCCCTATACATGCCATGACTCATAAGGACTTGAAATCTCATAACAAGTCTTTGATCGATAGTGTGAAAACATCTCCAATGGTCTCCAACCCGAGCTAGCTAAATTAACCTCGATGATGAAAAGGACCAAAAAGAGACCTTTTTTGCCCACATTTCTCTTTATCCCATTCTAGGTCCGAATCTCATTTTCTTCGATTTGTGTGGAATAAAGCTTGCTAAAATTTTGAGCTCTCAAACACCCCACCATGGCTGATATTTTCGGTGGAGAAGGGAAGAAAAATAGAAAGATGATAGCTTTTTACCTATTCATCTTATTTTATTTATTTATTCCACCAACTTTGACCAAATTAAAAGTTCTTGTCCCCTCTTGTCTACATGGTCGGCCATCACATTCAATATAGTCTAATTGCCCTTTAAAGACCTCTAATTAATAACCCATAGCCATTTGGTGCCTCTAACAAATAAAATAGAACTTTCACACTTTATGTGATTTAGTCCTCTTTCACAATTTAGCTAGAAATTGCTAAAATTAAGGCACCAAAATTTCCATACATCTTTACAAACATGTTATAGCACATAACATACCATGAATATAATTTTATCAAACATCGAATTAGTGATTCCGAGATCACTTTTCTGACTAGCCCCTAAATCGGGCTGTTACAAATCCACCTAAACTTCACTTGTTATCTAACTCTGAACCAAATGATTTATTCACTTGACTTGATCCATAGGATTCCCTAATTTATATTAATACCTCTCTCGAGGCTACTAACGTCTAACCCTAGGTTGATTAATTGAAATCTCTTTCTAATTAAAACCCCTAGAGTTGCATTAACTCGATCTATGGACTCCCATATTAGGTTTGACCCTAATCCAAAAGATTTTCGTCATCCTATCTCTAAGGTTGCGGTCAACTTCACTTAACTATGCCAGATCTACTCTTAAACAGGGACTTTTGCTCCACTGCCTAAGCACATCAATACTTGAATTAATATCCTGAAATATCAAAACAAGAATTAAAAACATATTATTAAGAACAAATCAAGTATTTATCATATAGTTCAGAAAATAATAACAAGATCCGTCTTAGATTTCATCCCCCTCAGGTATTTGGGGATTTAGTTAATAATCATAAAAGAATACATCTCAGAAGAAAAATAACAAAATATAAAGAAAACCCTAAAACCCCCTAAAGGAATTGAAGGAGAGATCCTCAGTCTTGAGTGTGATTCCAGCTTGTGGGATGGATCAACTAGCTTTCTTCGAGTGAATCCAACAATTCGGCCTCTCTGGCTTGGCTCCTTGGCCTAGCTGAACCACCCCCTTGAAGGTTGGCCTCTAGGGTGTTTATATAGGCTTTTGAAATGTCTTTCTTTGCCTCTAAGTACCCTAATCTGAATGAAACTCTTCTTTGCTAGGGCAGTGGCACCCCCGTATGGCACGGTCGTATGAATCGAATCCAGGCCGTGGTCGGATCTACTAAAGAGGCACGGCCTTGTGTCTCGGGCCCATACCGTGTTGATTTCGTACCTTGGCCCATTTTCATTTTTAGCCCGTTTCTTGTTCTTTTCATCCTCCGGTGCTCTCCTAAGTATAAAACATGAAATTAAAGGATTAGGAGTACCAAATTCCACAATTCAAGGAATAAATCACCCAAAAGTATGCTAAATGTGGGATTAAAATATAAACGTATTACGGTTTATCAAGGCTTCATACGGTGCCATCCGTATACTCGACTGATAACTGTTGTTTTAGGAAAACTCAACCAAATGTAGGTATCTCTCCCAACTACCTTCAAATTCTAACACACAGCACCGGAGCATATCTTCGAGAACTTGAATTACTCTTTCAGATTGACCATTGGTTTGCGGATGGAATGCAGTACTAAAATTCAACCTTGTACCCAAGGCCTCCTGCAACTTCTTCCAAAACCTTGAAGTAAATCTCGGATCTCTATCTGAGATAATAGATGCAGGCACTCCATGTAATCTCACCACCTCTACAATATACAACTTGGCCAACTTATCCAATGAATAATCAACACACACCGGTATAAAGTGAGCCAACTTTGTTAGCCTATCAATGACAACCCACACAACATCTTTACTTTTCGGAGTCATAGGCAACCTTGTCACAAAATCTATGGTGATCTGATCCCATTTCCACTAGGGAACCATTACTGGCTAAAGCAATCTTGAAGGTACTTGATGCTCGGCTTCCACTTGTTGAGAAATCAGACATCTTGTCACAAACTCCGAGATGTCTCTTTTCATACCCAGCTACCAATAAAATTTCTTCATATCGTTGTACATTTTCATACTGCTCGGATGTACTGACAAATAACCACTATGTGCTTCATTTAATATCTTTCGGATCAATTCATCATCCTTAGGTACACAAATCCTGTCGTGAAACATCAAACAACCATCCGAACTCACTCAAAAATCAGAATCATTCTCTAATTCACATAGTTGTTGAATAAATAAAGGCCTAGCTCTCAACTCAGCCAATATAGCACCATCATCAGATAATGCAAAACTCATGCTCATAGCTCTTAAAGCATACAAGGATTTCCTACTCAGGGCATCTGCAACCACATTCGCTTTTCCCGGATTGTAATCGATTACTAGCTCATAGTCCTTTAATAATTCGAGCCACCATCATTGCCGCAAATTCAAACTTTTTAATTTATCAAGTACTTCAAATTCTTATGATATGTGAAGATTCGACACCTCTCACTATATAAATAATGTCACCAAATCTTTAATTCGAAAATAATTGCAACCAACTCCAAATCATGAGTCGGATAATTCTTCTCATGCGGTTTTAACTGCCTCAAGGCGTAAGCGACTACCTTACCCTCTTGCATCAACACACAACCGAGACCATTAAATGATGCGTCACTGTAGACCACAAACTCTTTCCCTGACTCATGTTTTACTAAAACCGGTGCTGCAGTCAACAAATTTTTCAATCCATCAAAATTTTGTTGATATTTCTCAGTCCATTCAAACTTAACATCTTTGTGAAACAGTTTCATCATCGGGGTAGCAATTATGGAGAATTCCTTCACAAACAGTCTGTAGCACCCCGCTAAATCGAAAAAGCTTTTGACTTTTGACACGTTTCTCAGTGATTTCCACTCTGCAATAGCCAAGATTTTTCCTATATCAACTTTAATACCATCACCCGACACAATGTGTCCTAGGAATCTGACCTCTCGGAGCCAAAACTCAATTTTACTAAATTTAGCATACAATTGCTTGTCTCTTAAAGTCTGTAGAACAGTTTTCAGATGCTCTACATGATCACTCTCATCCCGAGAATAAATCAATATGTCATCAATAAAGACAACCACAAACTTGACTAAATATGGTTGGAAGACGCAGTTCATTAAATCCATAAAAATCACAGGAGCAATCGTTAAACTGAACGGCATGAACAGAAACTCATAGTGGCCATACCTCGTCCAAAATGCAGTTTTTGGCACATCTTGCTCCTTAACCATCAACTGGTAATAGTTGACCTCGGGTCTATCTTGGAGAACGCCATAGCTCCCTTCAGTTGATCAAATAGATCACCTATCCTTGGTAAAGGATACTTATTTTTCACCTTCACATTGTTGAGTTGTCTGTAGTCTATGCACAATCTCATCGACCCATCTTTTTTCTTCACAAATAGTACCGGAGCACCCACGGTGAATAGCTCGGTCTTGTAAAACCCTTATCTGTCAACTCTTTCAACTGAACCTTCAGTTCTTTCAACTCTAATGGTGCCATCCTCTATGGAGCAATCGAAATAGGTGCCGTTCCCATAACTAACTCAATCTCAAACTCGACCTCTCTAACTGGAGGAAATTCGAGTAACTCTTCTAGGAATACATCCAGATACTCACATACCATCGAAACTATTTCAATCTTTACTTCAGACTCTTGAGTATTCAGTATAAAAACAAAATAGGACTCGCATCCTTTTCTCAAATATTTCTCAGCCACCAAAGAAGAGATCATCATTGGTAAACTATTTGACCCACCTGATTCAACTCGAATAACATCTCCATTTTTACATTTCAATTCAATAAATTTACTACCACAATTCACTAAAACACTATGGGTAGTCAACCAATCCATACCAAAAATCAAATCAAATTCATCGAATGACAACAACATAAGTTTTTTCGGAAAACAATGACCCCTAATTGTCAAAGGACAACTCCTACACACCTTGTCAACTAACACATGTTTACCTAACGGGTTTGACACCTTTACCATGAATTTTGTAGACTCAACAGTCATACTCAAACTAGATGCGAATCTCATGCAAATATAAGAATGGGTAGACCCCGGATCAATCAAAGCAATAACAAAGGTGTCATGAAGAGTAAAAGTACCCGTTTTTACATCTAGAGATGATGCCTCTTTGCGAGCACAAATGGCATAAGTCCTTTCACGTGCCCGACTCTCTGGTCTCACAGTAGAGTCTCGTGACACACCTCTACCAGTAGTCCCACCTCCCGGGGTTCTTTTTTGGTCTACCCCTAGAAGATACATTACCGGATCTTATCTCTTGCTTTCTTTCCTTATCATCCCTATCAGGGCAATTTTAGATGAAATGATCGGGGGAACCACACTTATAACAATTCCGGTTGTTTCCCCAACACTCCCCAGTGTGATGTCTGCCACAACTTGGGCACTCCGGTTTGGACTTTGGATTGCAAACACTTGCCATCGAGTGGCTTGAACTCTTGAACCTGAGTATATGTTACCTCGCTCCCTTTTTTTGAATATCCAACTGATACAGCCGTTCGAGGGCTCGCTTCCTTGAACCTTTTCGATTGAGCTTGGTAAGATTTACTCATCGGCCTTTTTCTTGCATCCTGGGCCACTCACGACCTTCCTATTTTCCTTACCCAATTCTTTGGCCTTACTTGCCCTATCCACCAATACCACAAATTCTTTTAATTCTAAAATCCCAACTAGAAGTCTGACATCCTTATTCAACCCATCTTCAAACCTCTTACACAAAATAGCTTCTTGTGACACACATTCTTGCGCGTACTTGCTAAGCCTAACAAATTCACGCTCATATTCGGCAACAGTCATTTTTCCTTGCTTTAACTCAAGAAATTCTTTCTATTTCTGGTCCACAAACCTCTGGCTTATATATTCCTTCCGAAACTCTTCCAAAAAGAAGTCCCACATCACTCTCTCCTTTGGAACCATTGATGTCAACGTTTTCACCAATGGTATGCTGAGTCTCTTAGCAAAGACACGGCACATTTTAAGCTCTCCTCAGGTGTACAGGAGAGTTCATCAAATACTATCATTGAGTTCTCAAGCCAGAACTCCGCCCTCTTGGGATCATCATCTATATTAACTCTAAACTCCTTAGCCCCTTGCTTCTGAATCTTATCTACCGGGGGCTTTGTTATTCTTGCTACATCTATACCTTGAGGAGCCACAGGAACTGGCTGAGGTATAGGAGGGGGTGGAGGAGGTTGAGCATTAGGGTTTGCTCGTACATACTCCGTGTACCAGTTACTCATCATTTGGAGAAAGGCTTCCCGAGCCTCTTCTCATTAACCCCTAGTCTCGGTCCACTTTGCACAGGCGCGGGCGCAGCCCCTTGCGCAGGAGCTGGCACATTACTAGTTGCGTCATCAGCAGCCGCTTGATTGGGATCTATATACTATATAAAAAACAAAGTTTAGAATCATCAGAAGCCACCACACTATCATTATACGCTTTAGGCATGAATAGTTAGACTCTTATACACGCTACGGTAGTCCAAGAACCGACTAAACCATAGCTCTAATACCACTAAATGTAACACCCCTTACCCGTATTCTATGCCGGAACCGGGTACGAGGAATTACCAGACTTAATCCACTTAACCACACAACTTTAATCAATAACTTTCGATCCCAACTGGACATATCTCCATTTCCATCACAACAACCTCATTAAGGACCTACGAGACCTTAAACATACATAAGAGGCATTTTGGAACCCAACCAAAAACCTTTGCAATCTTAAAAATTTTAACCTAAGTAGGGGTCACATGCCCATGTGGGCAGGCCGTGTGGTCACACACGCCCATGTCCCTACCCCGTATGGGATTTATTTTCATTTTGAACCTACAGGGTTTTCACATGACCGGACACACGCCCGTGTGCTTGGCCCGTGTGCTCCACACGGCCTAGACACGCTCGTGTCCTTGCCCGTGTGTAAAAACTTGAGTATTCTATTTGTGATGTTAGCAGCTTTATAAGGGTCACACAGCCTAGGCACAAGCCCGTGTGTCTAGCTCGTTATTGACACTGACTTAAAACACCAATAAATAGGGGACACACGGTCAAGTCACACACCCATAGGACTGACCGTGTGTGACACACGACCCAGACACACGCCCGTGTGCCTACCTGTGTGGACAAGAACAAGGTTATTTGCCAATCTCTTTTCAACTCTGATATGATCCGCCTTGAGGTGAGTCGAGTCGTATGCGAGTTTGCCTGATCGTCTATAAAGGAGTGTCTTTTGATTTGTTTAAAAGAAAAGAAAATGGTTATATTTTAGAAAATGGCAGCAAATTGGGTTGGATAAAAAAAATAGATGGATGAATGGAATGATGGTCGAAACAAGAAAGAACCTTAATAGAAGATTAAGGACCCGAATCTTATAGGTTTAAAAAAATGGTTGAATTGGATAAAAATCTCGACCCACTATCTAGCAAGATAGGAACCTTGGTATAAAGGTTTGAACGCCACACCCGAATGGATGATAAGTTTGAAACAAAGTCAGATTGACGCCACTAGTTACTAGATAAGTCAATTTGAACCTTGAAGAATAATGAGAGTAGATAACTCACAATAAGAAAATTTCATTAAAGATCAAAAGTGCCCTCTATATGGCTGGTTACACATATTTATAGTGATAGAAAAACTAGCTGAAAAGTCACATCTTAATTTTCCAATTAAAATGAAATTAAACTCAAGACTCTTTATATTCTTGTAACAACTTAACTCCTTGCTTGAATTCACTTTAAATCAGCTTGAATGTCCTTCTTGTATGATTTAAAATGTCCTTTAAGCTGTCCTTGGCTAGCCGAAAAGACACCAGCAACTAATAGGGTTTTGAATGCTTATTATCATCTTTTAAATGAGCCAAAAAAATTGCTGGTAAGTGAAGAGGTTGCTACCGAATTTAAGAAGACTTAAAATGCTTCTTAAAACTCCTTAATTTGATGTATTAAGCATCCCCTGTAACAGCCACTTCATTTGTAACCAAAATCAACTAAAAAGTCACTTCAATTAATGTTGTAACAGCCTTGTAAAGTAACAGTTGTGAGCTGAAAAGTTCCTGCATTAAACACACTAAAAATGAACTTAATAAACACAAATGAACACTAATTAAACTATAACACATTAAACACTTGACTTTATTAAATGAACTAAAAGTTAAGACTTCAATTAATGCAACAACTAGTTAAATTATGGAAACAAAATTAAACTAACTTAAACTCATGCTTCATTAAAACATCCTAGTAACTAGATTAATTAATAAGCCTCTTATTAAACACAACTTATTTATTAAAATAAACACCTTTATTTAAAGCTAATTTAAAAGTTTTTATTCAGCAAAATAAAAATGCATGAATTAAATTAAGCTAAACACAAGATGAATGAGCTGAATATGAGCTTATTTCAAGTTACAAAAGCATGCGCATTGGGCTTATTAAGTTAGCCCGATTCTTTTTATTTTTTCCAGTCATTAACTTACTCCACTTTTGCTCAACCAAGGCCGAAATAGCCTCCTTGAAACATTTTGCACATGCTCAGGTGATGGGTCCTTGCGGCAACACCAATGGCTCTTTGTTGGAACTTGGTGCGACCCGGATCATGGCCGTATCAAACCCTCTAGCTCACAACACATGAATCTATTCAACAGATCAATAAACAACTCATATTTTGTAATAAATACTTCCATGAATAACTACATCTTTTCATATATAATAAGGTGAGCCATCAACCATGGCAATATACAAAATAGTATATCTTTCAAAGGGCCCAACACACTTTTGGCCATAATAACAAAACAATCTAACAAGTCTAGCCCCTATACATGCCATACACAAATGCACTAAGTCTAGATTTACCGAGGTGAACTGATAGTGTGGGCGATCTTCTGGCTATCTGCGTATCCCGAACTGGCTCTTAAACTATATAAAACAAGGGAAAAGAAAAGGGGAGTAAACTTTAAGCTTAGTAAGTTTATATGTAAACAAATAATATCATAGTATGTGCTACACAATGAATAGCATTACATACTAAACAAGAACAATCCACATTCATTGTCATGCTTACTCATTTCCTCCCTTACCACATCCCAACCATATCACGAGCTTAATGCTCACATTCATTAACATACATACCTACACTTAATACCACAAAGTCAAGTGATACAACACATCATAACTACTCAATAAACCATTAATACTACCAATCACTCGGTGGTTTTGCACTTAGCCCAGTATCGCACATAACCCACCAAAAAGGGTAGTTACGGTGGTATCGCACATAGCCCACCAAATATTAATATAAACGATAGTATCGCACACATCCCATCGTAGTTACGTAATAAGGTGGTATGGCACTTAGCCCACCGTCAAGTGTTGTCATTACACATTTACATATCTATTTCATAATTCAAATGATAATTATTCAATAACTACCACGTTCAATCCACTTGGAAAATACAAGTTCTCAATCATGCCATGCACTAGTTAGCAACAATAATGTGTATATAAAAATGCATCGTTTACACATAAACTTACCTCGGTGCAAAATGTTTCAATTTGCGTTTATTCCGTAACCTTGCCTTTTCCCCGGTCAAGGTTAATTCCGCGCTCTTCTTGATTTGTAGAGAAGATAAGTTACTAAAAATTTCAAGCTTCAAAACCCTTACTCTTGTTTGAAATTTCGGTGGAAGAAGGAAGATGAATAGTGAAAGATGATAGTTTCTTTATTCATCTTATTTTATTCATCTTTTGTCACCTAATTTCACCCAATTTTGACCAACAATTAAATGCTCTTGTCCTCCTTGTCTACATGGCTGGCCAACTCTTTAATGTTGGCCTAATTTCGCTATAAAGACCTCCAAACTAACATTCTATGGCTATTAGGTACCTCTACCTTGAAAAATAGAACTTTCACACTTTATGCGATTTAGTCCTTTTTCACAATTAAGCATGCTATCGCTAAAATTAAAGCACCAAAATTTCCACATACCCATATATTAATGCTATAACACATAAAATAACATGAAAATTCTTACCCTCGATTTAGTGGTGTCGAAACCACTATTTTGACTAGCTCCAAAATTAGGCTGTTACAATTATAACCTTAATCAAGACATCGAAAACTACCAATATAATTATTGGATAGCGTGATGGATATCCAATGAACTTCCAACCCAATCGAGCTTCTGATAATCTAAAAAGTAATGGAAAAGCAACTACGTAAGCAATGAATGCTTAATAAGCTCGTATAAACTTTAGTCATATCAATCCATTTCAAATATGAAATTTATACATATCAAGAATAATCATATAACAATACTACATGGTTCATGAAACCATATCCAACAATTCACAAAGTGAATAAATCCACAACATCACATATACATATCATCCCTAGCATAGTAGGACTTTGTAAAACTTTAAACCCTTTCAAATTTTCTTATTTTCATTTGCATTTCATTACTTTCTATTGCATTTACTCTCATTAGCTCAAATAACAACATCGGTTCAATTCATCATTCCTTTTTCATTATTCTAAACTTCAGGTATGAACTTACTATTTCATTACTTTTCCACACCAGTTTCACATGCATAATACACAAGACATAAGCATATCATTCAATCATAGCCACAAGCTAGTGCATTAAAACATAGTTCCTTTTGGGATTAGTCACATGATAAACCATTTCATAAGAAATTACATAATTTAAACCTTACCACTCTTTTATAAACACAAGCATATTTCCATTAGAGCACTTACCATATCAATGCAACTTACAAGTAAACATAATACCATTCAATCAATAGCTTGGCACATGCTTAAGCATCAAACAACAATACATGTTAGCCATGTAAATACATATATAAACCAATAATCATGGATAAGCACAACAATTGATTAATTTTCATATACATGTATCATCCAATTCAATTTTCCAATACCATGTGACAACATTTCCATGTAATTCATATGTGTCCCTATAATAGTCTTTATTGAACTCTTACCAGTTCAAATCAAAATATTTCTTGTTGAACCATTTAGAATACCATTAGATACTCGGGATGGCTCACACATAGTGTGCTAAGCTATAATCTGTTAATTCCTATACATGTATGCTCATACGAGCTGCGAATCGGTATGCTCTTGCGAGCTGTAAATTAGTAAGCTCTCACAAGTTGCAATAAGTAAACTCATACGAGCTGAGAATTAGTAAGCTCTCACAAGTTGCAATCGGTAATCCCTAATGACATGTCATTGGTATCCTATGAATTTCTATGGTTCAAACAGGACTCGGTGATTGTCATACGTCATTGGATTTACGTCATTTCATAATACGGTAAATTGCATACTAACATAAATATATATTGATTTAATCACAATATAATCACATATTAACATTCAATTTAATCAAAATTATACAAAATACAGTTCATATGAAGTTACCTGGCTAAATTGTAGAAATACCAAAGTTTAGGGTTATTTTGGTAATTTTACATTTTCCTCAATTTTCCACCCGATCTTGATCTAACTTAATAATTTAATACAATATATTAATTTAGAAAATAAAAAAAATTCATTTTATGAAATTTGGTCATTTTATTATTTTACCAAATTACCCCTAAAGTTTTACTTTTATTTAATTTAGTCCTTGAGGCTAAAACATGTAAATTAACCATTTTACCCAAAATTGAGATTAGAAAAATTTTCACAGCTCCCAATACAACCCATATTTATGAAAATTTCACATCAAATCCTTGTACTTTTATTAAATTAACAATTTAGTCCCTAATCGATAAATTCATCAAAATCACTTAACAAAATACTTTTAAATACCAACTAATATTTCAAATTCATTATTTAACATCAAATATAACAAGATTCATCAATTGAAACATTCAAAATCTTTAACAATTTCAAAATTGAAGGTGCGAGCTAGCTAGACCTAGTTGCAACGATCTCAAAAACGTAAAAGATTACAAGAAACGGGGCTAAATTGGACTTACATGCACACAATGAAGTTTGGCCGAAGCTTCAAAGCCTTTAACAATAGCTTTTTTCTCCAAAATTTGGTGAAAGAAATGGAATAGAAAAGATGATGCAAACTTTGTTTTATTTAATTTAATATAATTATCAAATTACCATATTAACCTTAGTTAATAATTAAATAAAACATCAAATTCTTGTCCACTAACACCTTGAATGGTCTGTTTACCATTTAAGTCCCTTTTTCTTCATTCAATAATCCATTTAATCACTCAAATTATGTAGTGATCAAATTTTACATATTTTACGATTTACTCCATTTTAATTAATTAACCACCGAAACGTTAAAAGTTTTCAACAAAACTTTAATACCACCTTAATGACACTCCATAAATATTTATAAAAATATTTACAACTCATTTTATGGAAACGAGGTCCCGATACCTCATTTTTAAAACCACTTGACCTTCAGGTCATACCACTTGAACTTAATAAATTGCTTATATAACAAAATTCACTATATCAAAAACCTTTTTAAAATCATGTTTGACTCATAAATATTAAATAATAATATTTAAGAACTTACTCGTTGATTTGATGGCCCCAAAACTACTATTTTCAACACCACTGAAAAATGGGTTGTTACACTTGTCTTACCATAGAATTTTCATTTATTTGTTAGAATTCGCATATTACACACATCAGTATTCCTTAATTAACTCTGCATTCTTATTATTATTTTTTCCCATAGCATTAAACACTCTCCTTTATAATTAATTGACTAATTTATACATAATCGATCCCTATGGAGATGATCTCACTTATCACTTTATTACTTGATCTGACGAGTACACTTGCACAATTCGCTTAGCATATTCACACGTGACAAGTTTTTGGCCCTGTTGTTGGGGATCAGTAATTTGGTGAAATTTGGTTTTATTATTTTCTTCTCTAATTCCATTAGTTTTATTTAACTTACTTGTTTTTAATTTCTATAGGTTTGTTATCAGTGCATGAATAGAGACATTCCTGCTAACGAAGAGTATCTCTTTGACCTTGAGATCGAGAGAACTTTGCGAATAAGAAGAGAAGTGCATAACATGGCCAAGGACGAAAATAATCCTGGTCTGAATAATCCATTTAATAAAAATGGTTAGGATATTGATCTCTCTACTCATCGTGTGATAGATGACCGAGACAGGCCAATTCGTGAACATGTTGTGCCAATTTTGGATGATCTGAATCCAGGGATAGTTACAACATATATTCAAGCTCAATATTTTCAATGGTGATGTTTCAAATGTTGCAAATAGTGGGACAGTTTATCGGGTTGCCTATTGAAGATCCACGATTGCATTTAAGACTTTTCTAAAAGTCTGTGACTTGTTTAGACAACAGGTTGTTCCTGAAGACGCCCTGAGACTTAAGTTATTTCCATATTCCTTAAGAGATCGGGCAAGAGCATGGTTGAATACTTTGCCTTCAGGACAGTGGTATCATAAAACAATTTTTGACAGAGGTTTTTGCTACAGTATAATCCGCCAAACATGAATTTCAAGCTTAGAAATGGCATCACGTCTTTTCAAGAATCAGAAGATGAAACACTGTACGAATCTTGAGAAAGATTTAAAGAATTACTACGAAAATGTCCAATGCATTGGTTTCAGCACTGAACACAGATAAAGATATTTTATAATGGGTTGGATACACATACGAGAATGGTAGTTGATGCTTCTATCAATGGTATCTTGTTGGATAAATCTTACAATGAAGCTTATGAGATTTTAGAACAGATTGCCAACAATGATTATCAATATCCTACCACGGAGCTGGGACTGGCAGGAGAGCTGCTAGCACCACGAAACTTAATGCAATCACTTCATTAACTGCCCAAGTATCATCTTTAACTAATATGATCAAAACAATGAAGAGGCCAACTGTAGTTCAGGAGATGAAATTAGCCGAGCCAACGTGTGTTTATTGTGGTGAGAACCATTTGTATGACGAATGGCCATCAAATCCAGCATCTGTGTGTTACATGGGTAATTGCAACCGGAACAATAACCCCTATTCAACCATGTATAATCTAGGGTGGAAGCAACATCCAAACTTTAATCAGAACAATCAAGATGTGAGGAATTTTAATAATGCGAGAGACAAAATGCCATCAGTGCACCACCGATTATACTCAACCTATGTCGAGGCAAAATGCCCAATAAGGTCAGACATTGGCTTCATAATCATCATCTATTGAAGCTTTGTTGAAAGAGTATGTGGATAAGAATGATGCTGTAATTCAGAGTCAAGTTGCATCCTTTCGAGCTCCTGAGAATCAAATGGGCGATAGCAAATGCTTTGAGTTTAAGACCACAAGGAGCTCAACCAAGGGGTATTGAGAATTCGATAGCATAAGGGAAGGAGAATTGTAAGGCAATTACTCTTAGAAGTGGAACTCAGCTGAATAAAATCGTTAAAGATGTCATTGCAGAAGAGGGCAAATTAGATTGCAACAACCGAAAAATTTCAAAAACGTCTAAAAATTACACTACGTCTGGAAAAGCTAAACAAAAGAATGTTGCAAAAGAATCAGATCATCTTGCTGATGGAAATACTATGGCAAAACAGCATTAGTAACCTGAAGAATGACCACCTCCACGATTTCCTTAACGATTTCACAATTGTAAATAAGAGACTTAGTTCAAGAGATTTCTAGATGCCCTTAAGCAACTTCACATCAACATAAAACTAGTAGAAGCTTTGGAGCAAATGCCCAATTATGTGAAGTTTATGAAAGATATACTGCAAAAAAAACGCAGATTGGGAGAATTTGAAACTGTTGCTCTCACTAAAGGCTGCACAATGAGGCTGACTTATAAATTACCTCCAAAGTTGAAGGATCTAGGGAGTTTCACTATCCCATGTTCAATTAGAAACCATTATGTTGGAAAAATATTTTGTGACTTAGGAGAAAGTATAAATCCAATGCGTACATCTACTTTTAGGAAGCTGGGAATTAGGAAAGCAAGACCTACTATGGTTATGTTGCAATTGGCTGATCGATATTATACACACCTGGAAGGTAAAATTGAGGATGTACTGGTAAAAGTAGATAATTTTATTTTTCTAGCACATTTTCTTATTTTAGAATGTGAAGCTAACCATGATGTGCCAATTATTCTTAAAAGACCTTTTCTTGCTATAGGCAAGACTTTAATTAATGTGTAGAAAGGTGAACTAACTATGAGGGTAAATGAACAATTGATCACATTCAATGTATTCGATTCCTTGAAATATGCTGATAAGAATGAAGAATGTCATGCCATTGATTTGATAGAAACAATAGTGGAGGAAAAGTTCACAAGATCTTGCCATAACAATTTTGATAGTGATGAAGACTTACTTGAGCAGAGTGACGCAATAATTTTTGAGGACCTTGGTGAACTTGTGGAAGCCAAGAAGTTTTTGGATAGACCAAGGAAGAAGTTTGAATCATTAAATTTATCATATCACTCTTTTAAGCCTCCTAAACCTTATATAGAGGAACCTCCCACACTGGAGTTAAAGCCTTTGCCACATAATTTAAAATATGCTTATTTAAGAGAAAACGACACTTTTCCAGTAGTTATTTCTTCCTAGTTGACACCCAATCAAGGGATGAGGTTGTTGGAAGTACTCCGACAATGTAAGAAGGCATTAGGATGGACAATTATCGACATCAAGGTAATCAGCCTTGCTATCTTTATGCATAAAATTTTATTGGAAGATTTCCATAACAAGTTTATTGAACAGCAAAAGAGGTTGAATCCAATCATGAAGGAAGCTGGTAAGAAAGAGATTATAAAGTGGCTCGATGTTGGTATTATTTACCCGATCTCTAACAGCTAGTGGGTGAGCTGTGTACAATGTGTGCCTAAGAAAAGAGGTGTCATAGTAATCAGTAATGATAATAATGAGCTTATTACAACTCACACTGTCACGAGATGGAGAGTATACATAGATTACCGCAAGGTCGATAAGGCATCTCGAAGGACCGTTTTCCTTTACCATTTATTGACCAAATGTTGGATAGATTAGCTGGGAAAGCTTTCTACTATTTTTTTGGATAGTTATTTAGGATATAATCAAATTGCCATAACTCCAAATGACCAAGATAAGATAACTTTCACGTGTCCATATGGTACTTTTGTGTTTAGATTGATGCCATTCGAGTTATGTAATGCCCAGGCAACCTTTAAGCGTTGTATGATGGACAAATTCTCAGACATGGTGGAAAATTTTCTTGAAGTCTTCATAGAAAATTTCTTTGTGTTTGGAAATGATTTTGAGGATTGCTTGAAAAATCTAGAATTGGTTATGTGCCATTGTGAAGAAACAAATCTTGTTTCATTGGGAGAAATGTCACTTCATGGTTCATAAAGGTATTATGTTAGGGCATAAGATATCGCAGTAAGGGATTAAAGTTGACAAAGAAAAAATTGAGGTGATGGACAAATTGTCGCCTCCGACCAGTGTCAAGGGTATTAGAAGTTTTCTAGGTCATGCAGGATTTATAGAAGATTCATTAAGGATTTTTGAAGCTATCTAAACCCTTGTGCGCCTTGCTGGAACAGAATAGACCTTTCAATTTTGATGAACCTTGTTTGATCGCTTTCAAATAGTTGAAAAGATGATTGGTAATAGTAATTGTAATCATTCCGAAATGAACACTGTGTTTTGAACTCATGTGTGATGCTAGCAATTATGCTGTGGAATCAGTGTTGGGAAGTGAAAAGACAAGGTATTTCATGAGATTTATTATTTGAGTAGGACCCTAACGGATGCAAAGCTGAACTAGCCATCATAGAAAAGGAGTTACTGGCTATGGTGTTCACATTCTATAAATTTTGATCTTATTTAGTTAGCACCAAACATAGACCACTTAGTTATTAAGTATTTGGTGACCAAGAAAGATGCCAAGCCAAGATTAATTCAATGGATACTTCTGTTAGAGGAGTTTGATTTAGAAATTTGAGATAGAAAGGAGACTAAAAATCAAGTGGTTGATCACCTGTCAATGTTAGAAGCTAGAAATGAAGATGGAAAAATTCAACTTATTAAAAAACATTTTCCAGATGAGCAACTGTTGGTTGCCAGAGCATTACTTTGGTATGCCAATATAGTGAACTACTTAGTAATTGGGTTACTGCCACCTGATCTCAACAACCAAAGAAGATAAAAGATCCTTCATGATGCCAAACATTATTATTGGGATGAACCCTTCTTGTTCAAGCAATGTGTTGATCAGGTAATTAGGAAGTGTGTCCCTGATGATGAAGTACATAGCATCCTGTAACATTGTCACTCAGCGCCTTACGGAGGACATTTTAGAGGAGTGAGAACTGCTGCCAAGGTACTCTAATTTGGTTTTTATTGGACAAGTTTGTTTAAGGATGCCCATGAATTTTGTAAGTCATGTGACCATTTTCAGAGGACAAAAAATCTATCTAAGAGACACAAAATGCTTCTGCAAAATATTTTGAAGATTGAGTTGTTTGATGTTTGGGGAATTAACTTTATGGGTCCATTTCCACCATTATTTGGCAATCTCTACATACTTTTGGCAGTGGATTATGTCTCTAAATGGGTTGAAGCAGTACCCCTCCCTACGAATGATGCCATGTCAGTGCTGATGTTTTTGCACAAGAACATTTTTGCAAGATTTGGTACACCTCGAGTAATTATCACTGATGAAGGTTCTCATTTTGATTGCAAATTAGTTGCTAATGCTTTGCACAAGTATGGGTTGAAACATAAGATTACCATGGCATATCATCCCCAAACAAATATACAACCGGAGATTTCTAACAGAGAAATTAAACAAATTCGGGAAAAAGTGGTGAACCCAACTCAAAAAGATTGGTCCTCCAGATTGGATGAAGCTTTGTGGGCTTATCATACGACATTCAAAACATCGTTCGGGATGTCGCCTTTTAAGCTTATCTTGTTGAGTTAAAGCATCAAGTATTTTGGGCTACTAAAAAGACAAATATGGACTGGAAAGTTGCTAGGCATAACAGGTTATTAGAACTGAATAAAATGGAAGAATTCTGGTCACAGGCATATGACAACGCTAAACTGTAGAAGGAGAAAAACAAGCGGTGGCATGATAAGAAGCTTATACCAAGGCAATTTGAACTAGGATAACAGGTGTTGTTGTTCAACTCTAGGATCAAATTGTTCCCTATTAAATTAAAATCTTGCTGGTCAGGTCCCTTTAAAGTAGCTCAAGTCTATCCTCATAGGGCTATTGATGTCAAAGATATGAAAATGGGGGTCACATTTAAAGTTAATGGACAATCACATTTAAAGTTAATGGACAACACTTGAAGCACTACTAGGGAGCTCATGTGGATTGAGACAAGAAATCCATTGACCTCTGAGATGTTTGAGCGAATAATTATATTTTCAATTTTCATTTTCTTTAATTGCTTTACTTTAATTTAGTTTTTATTATTAGTTATTTTTAATTATTACTTGTTGCTTCTATTTTTGTTTTTATGTTTAAGTAGTTCTTTCATGATTTCCAGATATTGATGGTGGTGGAAAAAGTCTTAAAATTTATATAATGAATGATCGAGCCTAGAAACTAACTATCACCATGATTGAGGCAAGCGCACCTATCGAACAATAGTATAGTTTAGTGACAAGACTGGATTGTCGAACCCAAGGAAACCAAAAGTACTAATACTAACTTTTTTATTATTATTTCACCTAAGAATTAAGGGAATTGTTATTTAATCTAAAATTAACTAACTACTAAGCTAAAGATGCTAAGATACAGAGAAAGAATTGGGGAAATACTTGTGGGGAAAACCAATTGATTAAGACAATACTCGAGGAAGAATCCACCTAGACTTCACTTATTATCTAACACTGAACAAGACGATTTATTCACTTGACTTGATCTGTAAGATTCCCTAATTTATATTAATACCTCTCTCGAGGCTAATAATGTCTAACCTAAGGTTGATTAATTGAAATCTCTTTCTAATTAAAACCCCTAAAATTGCATTAACTCGATCTATGGACTCCTATATTAGGTTTGACCCTAATCCAAAAGATTTTCGTCATCCTATCTCTAGGGTTGCGAAGAACTCTGCTTAACTATGCTAGATCTACTCTTAAACAGGGACTTTTGCTCCACTGCCTAAGCACATCAATACTTGAATTAATGTCCTAAAATATCAAAACAAGAATTAAGAACACATAATTAAGAACAAATCAAGTATTTATCATATAGTTCAAAAAAATAACAAGATCCGTCTTAGGTTTCATCTCCCTCGGGTATTTGAGGGGTTTAGTTCATAATCATAAAAGAATACATCTAAAAAAATAACAAAACATAAAGAAAACCCTAAAACCCCCTGAAGGATTTGAAGGATAGATCCTCAGTCTTGAGTGTGATTTCGACTTCTGGGATTGATCAACTGGCTTTCTTCGAGTGAATCCCACAATTTGACCTCTCTAGCTTGGCTCTTGGCCTAGCTGAACCGCCCCCAGAAGGTTGGCCTCTAGGGTGTTTGTATAGGCTTTTGGAATGTCTTTCTTTACCTTTAAGTACCCTAATCCGAGTGAGACTCTTCTTTGCTGTGGTAGGGGCACGCCCGTGTGGCATAGCCGTGTGAATCGAATCCAGGCCGTGGTCAGATCTGCTAAAGAGGCACGGCCATTTGTCTCGAGCCCAGGCCGTGTTGATTTTATACTTTGGCCCATTTTCTCTGTTTTTAGCCCTTTCTCGTTCTTTTCATCCTTCGATGCTCTCCTAAGTATAAAACATGAAATTAAAGGATTGGGAGCACCAAATTCCACAATTCAGGGAATAAATCATCCAAAAGTATGCTAAATGTGGGATTAAAATATGAACATATTACGGTTTATCAAATACCCCCACACTTAAGCATTTGCTTGTCCTCAAGCAAAATTCTCAACTTATAGTTAAAACGAAATTCCTTAATTCATAATATTCATCGATAATGTTTCATCATAATTCATAGATAATTTATATATGGATAATTTAACTCAAAGAGTCCTAAAGATTTAAACAATCAAAGTCATAGTTTTTGTAGCATGAAATTATAGGCGTTTCCCCTTATCTAAATAATCACCTTTCATTCAAAATCGACAAGGGTTGACATCCTCACTAAAGATTCACTCAAATCACTCAAAGTGTTTAAGGTTCAAAATTAAGCTCTCAAAAGTCGAACATGAAAAGTTAATCCCATAAGCTTGCGTGAAAATCAAATCTCCACCACTATAAAATGAAATGATATACAAACCAAAAGGTCTTTAAAAGGGTTGTAATGGGGCTGTGAATAAAGGCTAAATTAAAGTGTTAGAATCGAGATTGAATTTACAATTTACCTAACTAGAAAAATGAACTAGTCCTAAATAATTACATCAATTGAAAACTAATCATACAAGCTTCTTCTTCAAGATGTTGAATTTAAACGTATAAGCTCACTTAATCATAGAACTAATAATGAATATGCTTTGATATATATATACTTTTTAAGAACAAATCAAGTATAGGAAAGAACTTTAACAATTGAAATATAGAACATAGTTAGGCAACTACACAAAATCAAATCTCGACAAAAAGGGTAGTCAAGAGAAACGGCGATAAAAAATACAAGATGGGTTTTGGGTTAATATTAGTGGGTGAGTCAATAAAAGGGTTGTTAGGACCAAAGGGGTTCACTAAGGGTTAGTTGTAAGGGTAGGCTTTTAGTAGAGTGAGTGGGTTAAATCCTAAGTGCCTTTATCATCTCTGTATATCAAATCAATGATGTGGTCTTGACGTGTATAATTGAAGCAAGTTCTAGAATAACAAACCAACGTTGACACACTCATAATCAATAAAGTGAGCACGGAAAAAATATATGCTCTAAAAGGCTCAAAATATCACAAAAATTATGGTTTTTGATGACAACCTTGCAAATTTCAAACTTCAAGGTAATATTCAAATTTAGGTCAACAACCTAGCAAATTTTTAATTCTGAAAAATAGTCTTATCATGCTTGATTCTCTAGTACCTTAGAGTTTAAATCATAAATGCACAATTAACTATGACTTAATCCAAAACATATCAATAAAAAGCATAAATCAACAAAAGTTTCACTCTAATTAGTAATATGAGAAAATTACTTAAGAATAAGACATAATTTAGGGATTTTCAAATAATACTATAGTTAAACCCCTTATACTTAAGATGTACATTGTCCTCAATACACAAAGATAGATAATAGCGGAATAATAATAAAATCATAATATAGGGAGAGAAGTGAAACTTCCTGAATTTTAGATGGAGTCAATGAAAAGAAACCAGATAGGATTAGCAGAGGTGAACGTGGGGGAGCGCCTCGAACCATTTGAAATTGGATCCTTGAAACGGTGTAATATTCGGGATTTAGGGGTCATGCAATTTAATTAATATCTGCGTGTTAGTATGCTCTGTATGCTATTTGAGTGTGTTTGGGGGCTTCGGGAAACCTTGGGGTTAGGTAGAAACCTTAGTGAAAATTTTGGGTTCAAGGCTTTTAAGGGAGAGCTAGTAGCATCAGGCCTTAAGAGATTTTATACAGGGTTTATGACACAAGAAAGAAAGTGGTGGAGTGGTAGAGGTAACGACTAGGTGCTAGGGGGAGTGTTGCGTGAAAAGGGGTGCCAAGGGGGAAGAGGTTCGAATCACGCCAGCAGCAAAGGGGAGCTTTGTGTTTTGTGTTTTGCGTCAAGGAGGGGGGAGTGTTGGATGGTAAGCAAACTCTGGGGAAGACTTGGTCAAGGTTTTTGAATGTGTGGTGGAGAGTGGAGTGGAAGGTTTGAATGAGTCAAACTCATTTGAACGGGTGAAGGAGAGGGAATTGAGGAGAGAAAAGGGGATTTGAAGAGAGGAGGAGAGTTGGCCGATTTTGGGGTACTAGGAGGTGGTATTTTCGGTTTTGGGTGTTTAGAGTTAGGAGTGCCAAATTTTAGTAGTCATTTTAGGAGCATTCTTTCTTTTCTCTTCATATGACCAAAAGCCGAAACTTAAGATATGATAAGTGCAATTGCCGTCCCATTTTCTTTTCTCACATTTGCTATTTACTCTCAAAAGACGAACCATATTTTCTTCTCCTTTCTTTTTCATTTCAACAACTTTGAACCTCCACTACTTTTTGCAAAAGCCAAATAGCTCCTCATATTTTTTTTCTCTTGGTGACCGAAAGTATCTATCAATTGTGGAATCACAACCGAAACACCATAAATTTCAAACCTCTTCTCTTTCTTTTTTTTTCTTCATCTATTACCTCTCTTTTAAAAAGCCGAATGAACTTTTCCCATTTGGGCTTTGTAACCGAACCTTCAACGCTATCTCGGTTACCTCTTTTTCTTTCGTTGTGGTTATTCTCAGAAGCCAAATATCTCTTGAAGTGGTGACTGTCGTTCATCTCTTTTCTCTCAAACAGTTTCTAGTTATCGTGGTAAGGAGTTCTCTTTTATTTTAGATCTCTCTCTTTTCATCCTTTAGTTGCCGAAACAAAAATCTAACCTTGTTCTCATGTGTGGTCGAATCCATGGAGGGTTGGTTTCGGATCTCAGTTGGGCTAACGTTAAGGGAGTAGAAATCTTTTGGGATTTGAACGATCGAGGTAAGCAGGGTATATCGCTAGGCCGAAGGCCATTCCATGGGTTCATATGTGTTAGAGCCAATTCTAACATAACTTATGTAGGGGTTTCGTTTAGAGCCAATTCTAACATAACTTATGTAGGGGTTTCGTCAATCTTCAAGATCAAGTAGGAATTCCTGGGATTTGGGGTCGACTTTGGTAAGATTGCTCGATTAAGATATTATTTGGGTTCCGTTTAGATTTGATTTAACGTGTTAACCGGGTCTTCTGACCAAGACATTATTTCATGGAATCAAATACTAGCCAAAGGGAGAAAGAGGTCAGACACATAGTCCCTACCCCTAAATACAAGAAGCGATCAATTTTTATGGTCCGGGATTGGCCTCCGGGGTGTGGGCTAGTGTCGAAACAGGTTCATAGACAGATAGCGGTAGTGTCAATTAGGGATAACGTCGACGTAGAGGGCATGATTTTACGGGTTATCAGGTGTGTAGTTATTATACTGTTTCTCTATTTATAATTAATTAAATGTATGTGATATGTGTGGTAGCCGGAAATAATGGCTGTTGTGGTGAGGCTACCCATATTGGGTGATCTGGTAACCAGGTTAGTAATTTTCTCATATTAAAATTTTGGATGGATATTTGTGTAACTTGGTAAGCATGTTATGTATGCATGACTGATATGTTCATAACGATTATATTGTCATTTCATCATATATATTGTATGTGCATGGGGATCAGGATATATATGTTTAATGAGGGAAAGGGTGTACATTTATGTACGTGGATTGATGTTAGCCTTGAGCTACATCGTGGTTCGATGTTGCTATGTGTCTCATCGTGGATTGGTGTTGGCTATGTGCCTCATCGTAGATTGATGTTAGCTTCATGCTTCATCGTGGATTGGTGATGACCTCGAGTCACACTATGGATATTGTGATTTAATCACGTAGACCAGTGGCAAGCCCACTAAATGGACTTTGCGCAGCATGACTACCAAAGAGGTGTGTAGCGGATGGAGGGTCGATTTAGTAATCCTCTGGTGTGTGGTGGCAAGATATACGAGGGTGTGTAGCCGTTGGATACTAGGTTGGGTTGGGTTACCATCCTGCATAATCATGTGTGGTATGTGGATTGGTGTGGTTGTGGGCCAAGCCCATTTATGGAAACATGTGGAATAATTGCACACTGAGTCAAAATGACTCACCTTGTTTTTCAACCAATGCAGGTAGTACGTGATACTTTGGACTAGGCCAGGGAGGAGCCAGGGTGGCCATGCACAAGCCGTTTTTGCTTTTAAAGTACTTTATAAATTTCAATTACTTTTTGAGGTATTTTGCTGTAATAAGGCCACTTTAAATACTTTGGTTTGATTTTAAGTTTTAAGTTGGATTTGCTATCAGATGATTAAATATAAAAAAACTCTAAAAATACTGCAACATTCGAATTTAAATGGGTCTTCAAAGTATAAATTACTTATGAACCTCTCGGGTTTCCAAAAATTTTCGTATAAATGGATAGTGAATTTAACTCGTGCAACTCGAAAGCTTTGTTGCTGAATTTGAACGGGAAACCTTCTTTAAACAAATTTTTGTTTTAGATTTTAAAACCCATTTTTCACTTATAAAACCAAACCATAATCAACCTTTTTCCCCGTAACGTTCCGAATTCGACCGTGGTGTTTTGGGCTGGGTTTGGGGTGTTACAAGCGGCCTGTCTAATCTTATTGTATCCTAAGCTAAATCTAAATGGCATGAAGAATAAGAAGAAAATAATAAAGAAAATAAAAATAAATATAGAAAGAAGAATAAAAGTAAATAATGAAAAATAGATATACGTTCAAAGAGAAAGGGGAAAACAGAAGAAGAATTTAGGGAAGAAAGTGAAAAGAAGAAAGGGATTAAATAGAAATTGGGATATCTATATAGTCGTGGCCCATGCCCGTGTGCCCTAGGCATGTCTAGTCACACAGCCAAGTCGCATAGCCGTGTGCGGTGTTGTTTATTTTCCCATGCCTGTGTAGGGGGTCTCACGCCCATGTAGGTTTCTCAGTGTCGACGATGGCCGCATCGCACGACCGTGGCACTTTATCGCAACCCATGTTGTCGGGAAAAGTTTTATCCTATTTCTACACGTCTACGTCCATGCCCATTTACCTACCTGTGCTGCCTACACGGCTACAGCCACGTCCGTGTGTAAGGCTGTGTGGGTATGGAAACCTGCGCTTTATTAATTTGGTTAGTTTGTAGTTAGGTGCTAAAGGAAAAAAATGAAAAATAAAAAATAAAAATAAAAATATGAAAATTAATGGGGTTAGTGTTCGGGTTACCTCCTGAGAAGCACTCGTTTAAAGTCTTAAGTTAGACTTACCTCTCATTCGCAAAACATTGGTGGTTTGAGGAGTTGAAAATCCTTTTTCATGCTATCATTATATAGTTTGAGTCGAAGGGCATTTACCTTAAAAGTGCTGAATTCAGGGTGAGTCACCTCGACCGTTCCGTATGGGAAGACATTGAGTACCTTAAAAGGGATTTCTTCGTTTGTATTTAGGTCTGATATGGCGATTCGAGGGTCTATTTTATCTAAAAATACCTGATCTCCTATTTTGAAGTGATTTGATGTTCCTATAAGCTCGTCTGGGGCTTCCCTCAGTTTTGCTTCGTGTGGTTTTGATTTCTCCTTGAAATGTGCCTTCCACCCATCTAATTCATCAATTTGAAGCCTTCGTTCCTCATAAATTTCTTCTTTGTTGGCACGAGGTCTATGATTTGGCTCAGATATGTAGCTTCATGGTGTTTCCTGTAAGGAAGGTTAAATTAAATGATTATTAATTGAATTTACATTCTCACTTTTATCGCTCGATGTCCTAACCGAATCAAGAGCTTGAAGAGTGATCATTTCATCACCTACACAAAGTGTGAGTTCATCTATATAAACATCAATTTTAGATCTGGCAGTTGCTAAAAAAGGCCTTCCTAAAATTAAAGGAACAGTATTGTCCTCTTCCATATCTAAAATGACAAAGTCTACTGGGAATATGAATTTATCAATTTTCACGAGTAGATCTTCAATTATACCCCTAGGAATTCTAATAGTTTTATCAACTAATTGAATACTTATCCTAGTTTGTTTGGGTTTCCCTAGACCTAGTTGTTTAAACATTTTATAAGGCATAACATTTATGCTTGCCCCTAAATCAGCTAAAGCATTATCAATAGATAAACTACCAATTACGCATGAAATTGTAAAACTCCCTGGATCTTTTAATTTTCGTGGTAGTCTATTTTGCAACATTGCTGAGCAAACTGCGTTTAGTTTCACATGCGATTCTTTGACTAACTTTCGCTTGTTTGGTAAAAGCTCTTTTAAAGATTTCCTTGAATCTGGCATCTGCGAAAGAGCTTCAAGAAACAGTAAGTTAATATGTAATTTCTTTAAAAGTTTAAGAAATTTTTCGAATTATTCATCTGTGTTGTCTTTCTTCATCGCATTGGGGTATGGTATTCAAGGCTGGTACTCTTTAATTACCGGTTTTGGCTTTTCTTTACTTTTTTCAACTTTACCTTCACTTACCACAGGTTCTTGCCTTGGCTCAGATTCAAATTCCACTAACCCTTCACTGTCATGAGCTGTTATGGCTTGAAGTTGCTCTTTTCGGTTAGTCTCACTGTTACTTGGCAAGCTACCTTGTGGTAGTTCGGAGATCAGCTTAGCGAGTTGCCCTAACTGGTTCTCAATCCCTTGAATCGATGCTTGTTGATTTTTAAGTGTTGTTTTGGTGTTTTGGAAATGTGTTTTTGACACCGCTATGAATTTTGTTAGCATTTCCTCAAGGTTCGGCTTCTTTTCCTGTGGGTAGGGCTATTGTTGGAAGTTTGGAGGGTGTTGTTGTCTCTGATTTCCTTGACCACCCCATGAGAAATTGGGGTGGTTCCTCCAACCTGGATTATAAGTATTACTATAAGTGTTATTTTGAGGTTTAAAATTGTTACCCATGTTGTAAACTTGCTTGTTTTCAGTGCCATGTCCGTAGGGTGGGTGCTTAGGATTCACCGTACCATTAATCTTTTTATTTAACATCTCTACCTGATTTGATAGCGTGATTACTGCATCGAGGTTGAAAACACTGGTGGCTTTTGTTGGCCTTGTCCTTGTGACTTGCCACTGATAGTTATTCAGTGACATCTCTTCAATGAATTCATAGGCTGCCTCAGGTGTTTTCTTATTCAGGGTTCCACCAGCGACTGAATCAATCAACTGCCTAATTGAGGGGTTCATACCGTTGTAAAAAGTTTGGACCTGTAGCTACAGGGGTAATCCATGGTGTGAGCACCTTCTCAATAGATCTTTGTATCTCTCCCATGCATCTTATAGTGTTTTTAAATCCATTTGCACAAAAGAAGAGATATCATTCCTTAATTTGGCCATTTTGGCCGGCAAAAAATATTTTAATAAAAAATTTTCGGTCATTTGTTCCCATGTAGTGATTGATCCTCGTGGAAGAGAATCCAACCACTGTTTAGCTTTATTCCTCAAAGAGCAGGGAAATAACTGAAGACGGATGGCAACATCAAAAATGTCATTTATTTTGAAAGTATCGCAAAATTTTAGGAAATTCGCCAAGTGATTATTTGGATTTTCATCCTGCAAACCATCAAACTGAACAAATTGTTGTATCATCTGAATTGTGTTAGGTTTCAGTTCAAAATTATTTGTAGTAATAGCAGGTCTAATAATACTTGACTCAGTTCCTATTAAATTAGTTTTAGTATAATCATACATAGTTTGAGGAGCATGATTTTCGGCCATCTCCTGAGGTAGCAGATTATTCTCAGCCATCTCTTCGGTAGTACTAATTCCGTTCTCTTGCTTTTTTTCTATGTAATTTAAGCTTCACCTTTTTTCTCTTCGATTTCTGCGAACAGTACCTTCAATATCACTGCCATAAATTAAGGGTCCTGTCAGGTTCCTTCTAGTCATAAACTAGAGGTACCTGCTAGGAAAAGAAAAAGAAAAATAGAAAAGTAAAAATAAAGTTTAATTGCAAAACTAAAATATGGCTAAAGTAATAAAAATTTAGCGTTCTTAATATTTTAGTTCCCCGACAATGGCGCCAAAAACATGATGGTGGTGGAAAATGTCTTAAAATTTATATAATGAATGATCGAGCCTAGAAACTAACTATCACAAAAAATTGAGGCAAGCACACCATCGAACAGTAGTATAGTTTAGTGGCAAGACCGGATTGTCGAACCAAAGGGAACCAAAATTACTAATACTAACTTTTTTATTATTATTTAGCCTAAGAATTAAGGGAATTGTTATTTAATCTAAAATTAACTAACTACTAAGCTAAAGATGTTAAGATACAGAGAATGAATTGGGGAATACTTGTGGGGAAAAACCAATTGATTAAGACAATACCCGAGGAAGAATCTACCTAGACTTCACTTGTTATTTAACCCTGAACCAAATGATTTATTCACTTTACTTGATCTGTAGGATTCCCCAATTTATATTAATACCTCTCTCGAGGCTACTAATGTCTAACCCTAGGTTGATTAATTGAAATATCTTTCTAATTAAAACCCCTACAATTGCGTTAACTCGATCTATGGACTCCCATATTAGGTTTGACCCTAATCCGGAAGATTTTCGCCATCCTATCTCTAGGGTTGTGATCAACTCCGCTTAACCATGCTAGATCTACTCTTAAACATGGACTTTTGCTCCACTGCCTAAGCACATCAATACATGAATTAATGTCCTGAAATATCAAAATAAGAATTAAGATCACATAATTAAGAACAAATCAAGTATTTATCATATAGTTCAGAAAATAATAACAAGATCCATCTTAGGTTTCATCCCCCTCAGGTATTTGAGGGGTTTAGTTCATAATCATAAAAGAATACATCTCAGAAAAAAATAACAAAACATAAAGAAAACCCTAAAGCCCCCTGAAGGAATTGAAGGAGAGATCCTCAATCTTGAGTGTGATTCTTGCTTCTTGGATGGATCAACTGGCTTACTTCGAGTGAATCCCACAATTCGGGGTCTCTGGCTTGGCTCATTGGGCTGAACCGCCCCTCTGAAGGTTAGCCTATAGGGTTTTTATATAGGCTTTTGGAATGTCTTTCTTTACCTCTAAGTACCCTAATCTGAATGAAACTCTTCTTTGCTGCGGTAGGGGCTCGCATGTGTGGCACGATCGTGTGAATCAAATCCAGGCTGTGGTCGGATCTACTAAAGAGGCACGGCCGTGTCTCTCGGGCCCAGGCCATGTTGATTTTGTACTTTGGCCCATTTTCTCTATTTTTCATCCATTTCTCGTTCTTTTCATCCTCCGGTGCTGTTCTAAGTATAAAACATGAAATTAGAGGATTAGGAGCACCAAATTCCACAATTCAAGGAATAAATCATCCAAAAGTATGCTAAATTTGGGATTAAAATATGAACATATTACGGTTTATCAGATACAAAGTAAATAATGCAAACTTATCAGTCATGCTACTAAGAAGAGTCTACTACAGCATTGCGAAAGAGAGTTATGTCGCAAAAAACTGAGAAATGGTTGTTTAGGTATGAGGTAATATTGGTTGACCGGACAGTAATGTCCAAGGGATAAATTTCTAAACAGTTGGGCCCATTATGTTACTTGGGTAGCCCATGGTGGAAAAGCCAAACTTCTTGTTTTAGGGCTAGGTCACTTCATAGTCCTCCCCCCAAAAATCCCCTTTTTTTTCCCTCCTCCATGCTACAACAACATTGCAACTGTTCCACCTCCCTTTACTAAACCTATGACTGAACAGGATCATGAGATCAATAGAATTCTTGATGAAATCACCAAATCCGATGATGAACAAGAGGACGTGCCACTCCAATCATTGAAAAGGAAAATGCGCTATAAACACGATGCACGTAAATCCACAAGCAGGACAAAATGAAGTAACTACACTTCAGTTTAAGCCAGGGAAGTTCTGTTCCCTTCTATACATCATGCATTTCATTTATTTTTCCATGACATTTTCTATTGCATATCTGTACATGCATTGAGGACAATGCATCCCTTAGGTTTGAGGGTGTGCTGAGCATTCAGTATTGCATTAAATAGTTAGTTGAACATGTTTTAATTTTTTATTTTTTGTTCACCTGTCAGTCATTTTGCCATATCACACATAATTGCTGCAGTTTGCTTTGCCTATGATAAGTACAATCTTTATTTATGATATTTGATGATAAGCTTAAATTCTTCAATACACCTAGAACAAGTGACTATGGATTATGTGAATTTAGCTTAGGAGAGTTGCTTGAAAATTAACTCCTAAACATGAGATGTCCTAACCTTAGTTAGTTTTTGACTACAGCTAGTGTCTTTTTATAAACTCAGGGACTTTTGAAGCCAAACTCAGTCAAATTGCAAATGTATTACTTAAATAAAGAATAATAGGCATTTGAAGGCATAGAATTGACAAGTAAGTCAACATTACTTTGTTTGCTCCATCATGCCATTGACTAGAAAGGTGAGTTTGAGTAAGAGTGTGTAATGAAAAAAAAAAGGGCGGCACTCCACTGTAGTAACAGATTGAGTAGCTAAGGAGGTAGTTGTTTGCTCCATCCATATTCTAAGTTAAAAGTCTTAGCTTTAAGAGTGATTTTTATTTAAATTGTGACATGATTGAGTACTCGGTAATTTGGTGTTTGTTCCATTTTAATCATCGAGTCAAAGAATTTTGTGACATGTTAAATCCCCTTACATATATTTGAAAAAAATATACGAATAATATATATACGTTTTGAGTAGGCTTAGAGAAACTTGAGTTTAGGTAAGAAATGAACTAAATGAATTAGGAGATGTTTGCTATGGCCAGAAAGCACACATTAGCACTTAGGAAATTTTGTTTTTAAGATGAAATTTTCTGCACTACTTTTGTTGAGCAAACCTCTGACACTTGAACAAGTTTTTATAGAAAAAAGATTGCCGAGAACTAATGTATATATTGTTCTTTGAGTAGAGTGGTAGTTCAAGGTGGTTATGTGTGATGACAAAGTCTTGCATATATGTATTCATGCATATATTGCTTGAGGACAAGCAATAACTGAAGTTTGGGGCGTGTGATAACTCTTGAAAATAGTTATATTTTATGCCTTTAGACTTGATTAATTGCCTATACTTAGGTAAGTTTAGTTGCATTTTAGGATTTTCCATTAGTGTTTTTAGGAAATTGCATTAAAATGCTTGGACTATGCTTAAATGTTACTACATATTACTTCTAATTGTTTGCAGGAATGATTTCTTTGTTAAGTGGCAGGTGCAAAATAAGGAAAATAAGTAAAGGAGTGAAGGTTTGTTGCTGTAATATCTCTAAACCGGGTCTAGTAGTTTCAGATATATTTTTCGGATTCCGAGTGTGAAACTAGGAATTTATGGGGTTCCTAGAAATTTTAATTTAATTTAAGAGGTTAATTTCATCTAAAATTGATTAAACAATAATCCAAAAATAAAAAATATTTTTTGGAAAATTAATTTTAAAGTAAATAAATAATTATTAGTGAAAATAATTAATTTGGGTTTAAAAGAATCTTAAAATAATTTTTATTGGAGGTTAATTTGAGTTAAATTAAAATATTAATTAAATTGGGTCTAATTGTAAAACAAGGAAAATTTATAGTATTTATTTGGAAAATAAACCTTAAAATTAGGCAAATTTCCCAATTTTTAAATTTGGTGGGTTGTTTCAGTTTTAAATACAATGTATCTACCCTACTTTTCACACCATTTACATCAGATTAGAGAGTTATAAATTTCATTTTCTTTGCATGGTTTTAAAGATCTATCATAAGAGAAGAGATCCAACCAATTTTCTTCTCAAAATACTCTCTCAATTCACCCGAAATTATTCTCAAAAGTAGCAAAAAATATTCTAAAATTTCTCAAGATTTCCAATTAACGAATTTAGAGCGAATCAAAGGTAATCTTCAATTCTGAACTTGTTTCTATGGAGATTAGAAACATTTTTACATGATTTGAGAGTCAATTAAAAGATTTTTTTATCATTGTCATCTTCTTCAAAAGCTTAAGGTGCTTTAATGGTGGATCTTGAATTTTGAGAGGAAATCTACAAATCAATGGATGTTCCAACTCATAACGGATCTATTAAAAGGTTTTTGGTCGTATTTATCAAGATTAAACATTATTTGTGAAGTAATTTGAAGAAATCCAAATTTCACCATCTTCATGAATCGATTTTTTGGATTTTTGAAATTGATGCTTAGTTTATGTGTATTTGGTTTAGTATTGAGGTTTGGAAGTGATTAGGGGGGCTGGAGAGATCGATTTTGTGAGGAATCAAGTTTTCGAATTGATGTTACAAATATGGTGAGGTATCTTTGTTAAAGAATTTTGATTAGTCTAGTTAATTAAAATTTATGTTTTTTATAGCATTGGAAAGGTGGTAATGTCTACTTTACCTCTATTGAAGCTTCGAATCTTGAAGAGAACCGAGATAACCGGAATTGAAGCTTGAAATTGCTTAGTTGATCACTTTTTGTGATATAATAAAATTGTGTGGTGAGTGTTTCTAAGGTCGATTTAGTAAATTGACCCTCAATTATGTTTAATTAGTTGCTTAATTAATTATTTCAATTATTTAATTATGATTGAATGGTTGATTTTGGAAGATTGATATTAAATGTGTAAAACTTGAATTTGTGTTGAAAAATGGTAAGTAAGCATTGGGTGGTGTTTGTGCTATTTAATTAAATTAATTTCAAGGATGATTTAAAGCATGTATACTAAAATTCTTGACCATGATATGTTGGTGTTACAATTGGTAATTGAATATGGGAAATTGGTAAATGAATTGCTTGATTTAATTGAATGCTAAATGATTATGTTACAAGTTACACATAAGCATCTTGTCACATTAAATTGAGTATAATAATGACTGATTTGTATGCTATGTTTGAATGAATATATTGGCAACATGCATTGTGGATCCATTGGATATAGTTGGCATGCTATAGGATTTGTGAGTACTCACATTTATTTGTGACATTGTGAGCATATGACTCTAGGTGGACTAATTTGTTTGGGGTAGATAAGGGAGTGTTGAGCATGAGTCTCCACTCAATGGGTTATTTGAGGGGCTATAAGGGAGCGTGTGCTTTGGCCCACTCAAGTCGGTTGACTATATTTGATATTTGTGGGAGTTTAGAGATCTGTTTATTCGGTGTATGATCACCTGATTAAGCCATGAGAAATGAATGACAATATATTTATGTATGATTGTTTCTATATAAATTGATGTTTGAAAGCCATGAATAATTGATTTTTTTTATATTGAAAATGCTTATGGAAATTTAATTGATATGTTTCATTATTTTGGCTGATAATTTATGATTGATTGGTTGTGAATTAAACATGAATTGGATGTTAATTAACATATCATTTTTATTGACATTCACTGAGCTTTTTAAAGTTCACACCCTCACATTCGTACAGATAATCGTCGGGTTTGAAGAGGTGAGGAGCCGAGCATGTAACAACCCGACTTAGGGCCTAGTCGGAATAGTGGTGCGAGACCACAAATCCAAAGTAGAAATATATGTTTTAATGATTTTTATAAGGCTTATGAGGTATTTGCATGATTAGTGTAAATCTCATGAAAGAATTTTATTAATTAATGAATAAATTGCCCACTAGGACTAAATTGCAAAGATTGGAAAATATGAGATTCTAGAAGATTTAAGTATGAAATAGAATTATAAAAATTACTAGAGGTCCTTATTTAGCAATTAGACCATTATGTGAAGATGGACAAAAATGGACATGGGAAGGTAAAATCTCAAGAAAGGATCATTAAGGGCATTTTTTTCATTTGGTTAATAAAAGAATTAAAAGGGAAAGTAAGTCAAAAATGTTGTCCATCTTCCCCCCCTTGGCCGAAAATCACAAGGAAGACATAGCTAGGTTTCTTCAACTTTCAAGCTTCATAGTAAGTGCATACTAGCCCCGTTTTTAATGTTCTTCGTATTTTTGATATCCTTATAGCTCGATTTAGCAATTTCTAGATATATTTTGAGCTAGGGATTATGTTAAAAAATTTACCCATGCATGACATACATGTATTTTGATGTTTTATGGAAGAAATGAAAGTTTGATGTATGATAAATATCTTTTTCTAAGTGATTTTCATGAAAAATGCATAAAAGGACCAAATTGTAAAAGTTGTAGAAATGGTCATATATGAGTGATATAGTGGAAATTGAAGGTTGTTATAGTTGAGTATATGATTCGGCTAGGTTTGAAATATAATAAAGTTGAATGAAAATCATTTTACGAGTCTAGGGGCAAAAGTGTAATTATGAGAAAATTTATGGGCAAAGTGGTACTTTTGCCAAAGTATGAATAATGAGTCAATTTAGTCAATGTGAGAATTAAAAAGTAAATTTGTTATTATAGATCAAGAAACACAAAGCCCAGATCGAAACTGAGGCAACAACAAAATATAGGACTAAATCGAGCATCTATGCACATTTTGAGAAACAAGGTAAGTTTGTATGAATTCATTGCTACATATGTTATTATGATTAAATTATTTGCTATGTTGCATAAAGTACATTATTGCAATGAAGTTGATTATCAATGTTTAATAAGGAAATCAATGAAAACAAGTAAGTGAAAGCCCCGATTGAAGTTTTAGAATAACTATGATACTTTTGTCACAACACGAGATAAGGAAAGCCCGTGCAAGACCATGTCTGGGACATGGCATCAGCATCAAGGAATGCAGGTCCCGTGTAAGACCATGTTTGGGACATAGCATCGGCACCGAACGTAGATCCTGTATATGTAACATCCTAAATTTATGGGCCTATGCATTTAGTGTGTGGAATGTTTAATTTGTTCACTTAGGTGAAAGGGGTTTAAATTGGGCTTAGAATTAGGCAAAGGCCCAGATTAAATTATTTTAAGGTGGCATCATTAACAATTAAAAAAAGAACAAGTATTGGGTCGCATGGAGCCCATGTTTTTAGGCCAATTTCGGCACTTTAAATGAAGATAGGGTGACGCCACACACACAAGGAATTAGGGGCCCAAATATTAAGTTTAATGAGGCCCAAATCTTTTAATTTAAGTGAGTTAAATTTCGGCATTAGGGTTAGTAGAGGTGGACGGCTACAAGCTCAAAAATAGGAGAAATTATATGGATTTTATAAATGATAATATAATAGATAAAAAGGAGAAAGGTTAGGAGCTTATCTTCAAGGGAAGTGTTGGCCGAAAATCCACCACCTAGAGGAGTGTAAAATTCAGCTATTGCATGGCAAAGAGGGTGTCGAATGTCCCCTCTCTTTTAGCTTGAATTTTAAGGGTGTTTTCGGTTTTTAGCAGTAGGTGCCGAATATCTACAAATAAGAGGGGCTAGCTCCTTGTTTCTGACACTGAAAACCCTAAATTCCTCTCCCATTGTGCCAGAATTCCTTAGCTTGTCCCTCTCCAATTTCTTTTCTCCAATTTCTTCAAAAGCCGAAACTCTTCTCCACTTTTTCCTCATTGTGCCGATTTCTCTAAAAAGCCGAAGCATCTATAGTCTTTTCTTTTATTAATCCTATTTGAGAATTAGTTCTATTCTTCTGGCATTTAAAACTTTCCTTTGGCATTGTCGAATCTCCTTTCCAAGTGCTGGCCGAATTCCCTATACTAAGGTAAGTGCCATTTTCTGTTAGATCTCATATTCTATTTCGGTTCTTAAAAGGAAAATAGTTTAATGATTCTATGTTGGGCGACAATTTGGGATTTGAAGGAAGCTTGGTCAATTAGATCTAAAAGCCGAAAATAGCTAGTCTCCACTTTTGGGATTTTTAAGGTAAGAAGATTTCCTTAGATTTCTATTAGATTTGATCATTATATGCAAGATCTTAAGGTTATAATGAGAATTAACGATTAAATATTGTGATTGTAGTTCTAAGGACTTGTGATGGAATTAAATATGGATCAGGCAAAGGAGAAAATCCCTAAGTTTAAGAAAAGAGCAGTATCTGCCATTCGAGATTGGCCAATTGATTGTGGACCGGCTTCTAAACATCACCTTAGGCAGATAGCAGTAGTGTCGACTAATGATAGCGTCGACATAGAAACCATCGTCTTATTGGTAATCAGGTGTGTAGATCTCTAATACACTACTAATAAACCTGTATATATATCTATTTATGTATGTTATGGGCTATAAGCCAAAATTAGGCTGTATAGACAGTCGAATGGAACCCTAAAAGGGTTAGGCAAGGATGCCAGGTACATAAACATAGAACTCCCTATGTGTATCAAAAAATATATAAGTCTGCATGATGTTTCTTTATGTGTATGCATGGGGTGGGATATTGATATGATGAAGAGGAAGTGCATGATAGGTCATTCAGTGATCGGTGGTAGAAATCCCACAAATATAAATGATAGGTCACATTGTGATCGCTGGCTATGCCACGTTTAATGATTCCTAAATAACAAGAATAGGCAGTTCAACTGTCGTTATGGTGTGTAGCGGATGGAGGGTTGATTGTAGAAATCCCCATGGTGTGATGGTTGGTACGGGTTGGTGTGTAGAGGATGGAAACCTAGGATGGGTTGGGTTATTCATTATTTATTGTTTACCATGTGATTATAATTGTTGCCTTATGTATGGGCCATAGCCCATAATGTGTTTGTAGGCTCAGGTCATTGTGTGTTTTGAGATTTATGCACTGAGTCTTGGTGACTCACGCTTTCTAAAACACCCCAAACCCGGCCCACAAGCCCTGACAGGATCTGGCATGCTTCTGGGAAAAACCATTCGAATTTTTATTTGAATCTTTGCTAAAAGTTCTCGCGTTTTTCAAAACAGTTGATTAGGGTTGGGCTCGAATTTAAAACCCGTGTTGATTAGGTGTCAAAACATTTAATATTTATACTTAAGAAAGATGGACTTTAATTTTGAATTAATAAAGATTGTGTCATACCTAAATAAGTAAATATGCATGCGTAAATGCTCAAACCAAGGCCTTATTACATCAAATCAAAACCCAAATTAAATCCAAAATACTAAAAAGAAAGAAAAGCCCAAAATAAAATAATAAGTTCGGAGTTGTGCATGGCCACCACTTGAGCTCCCCGCCGACCGGTCCATTCTTGAGTGTCACCAAAAATAATCCCACAAGGGTGAGTCAAGCAGACTCAATGTGTACAACCAGCACAAGACTCAATTAATTCAGGCATGTCAAATCATACATGATATACATATATAAATCATGATGCAAACCCGATCCCAAGCCTAGATAACCATCCGCTACACATCACCCGTACCAACCATCACACCGTGGGGACTACTAAGTCAACCCTCCATCCGCTACACACCATCGAAGGCGTCATTGCAATGACGTGCTCATCGCCTTATAAAATTCGTGGCATGGCCACGGATATATATTCGTGACATAAGTCACCACATTCATATATTGTGACATAAGTCACCACATTCATATATTGTGACATAACTCACCACATTCGGATATTGTGACATAAGTCACCACATTCAGATATTGGGGTATAAAACCACCAATTCACTTCCCTTTTACATATCACCCATATGCCCCATGTCAAACATATCATGCAATATCATGCTTTATTTCACATTCTTATCACTGTTGTCATTTTTATCATACTCATAGTAGGAGTAGGAAAACGTACCTGAGTACTTCGTACCATTACATGGTACCTTAGCCACATCATAACATATTCTTGTAACATATTAATTAAAACATAACCGTCAATTAATTAAAGCTTAGTGTGGGGTACACACCTGATTTACTTAGCGCTTAATTGAGATACCGAAAGCCCGATCTAATGCTTTAGATCTTAGATCCTATATTCGGCCATTGTTAGACATATTAGCAAAACTTATTCGGCCATATAACCAAATCCCGAGAGATTATTGCAACCAAAACTTACCTTGTTGCCGATTGGATTAAAAATCAAATCCCGAAACTTTGCTATGTTCCTTCTTGTAATCAGCCAAGCACTAGATCACTTCACAAGTTAGTTTTCGGTTTTTGAATAAATAGTAAATAGATCTAATCACTAAATAGGCCTTGGCCGAATGTGTATGTGCACTTACCCTACGATTCTCAAATCTCGAAAGTATCCCTTGTCTTAGGTATCTGTCGGAATCCCTATAGACACATGTTAGATCAATTTCTAACATTTAATCACGAGTAAATAGCCCTTGGCTAAATATCCAATATGACTCACCTTAGATCTTTAAAATCCCGAAAGATCCTTTTACTTGTAGTTGACAGCACCTAACTCCCGAAGCCTCCTTCCAAGTTTCGGCCAAGATCAATAATAGGAATTAGTTCTAAAATTTTCGACAAGCCTAAAAGAAAAAGAATGGAAACCGAATGGCAATTGGTCCTTACCCTTATTACAGGAATCGACTGCTCCTTGTTGAACCCATCGAGGTATTCGGCTATAGGCTAGGTGTTTGATCAATCAAGTTTCAGCTTTTGGTGTTTTGATTAACAATAGGCTATTGCTAGAAAAGGCTTACCTTCGGCTTTTGGAGAGTTGTGAAAAAAAAAAGAAAGTTGATGATGGAGATTCGGCTAGAGAAAGAGTTGAAAGAAAGAATTTGAGAGAAGGAAGGAGAGATGATAAGAAATTCGGCAAGCACTAAAAGAGAGAAAAAATGAGTGTCTTTTGTTCCAATTAAAAATTCGGTATTTATGCCTCCCTTTCATGACCGATTTTTTTTACCAACCAAGGAGTCCCTTGGCCAGCCACTATATCCCATTTGCTTCTCCTCCTTTATCTTTTATCTATTCAAAAAAATAATAATAATCATAAAGAGTTTAATCACATCTAAAGCTCCTCCCTCAGTCTCCCAATGCCGTCCACCTCTACTCCTTATTGCCAAAAAATAAAATCTTTTATTTGCTTTCCTTGTGACTAGAACCTAGGCCCATTTGCACCTACTTGTGGCATCACTTACAGAGGCTTTAAGTGGCGCCTTGTAGCCACTTTACCAAGCCCAAATTCATGTCATGTTTTCCCTACTATTTCTCTTAAGGCCACCCTACTTAGCTTCCTCTTTTAGAATTAGAATCTAATAATTTCTAAGGCACTCCCCTATTTTCTAAAGTTCACAAAAATTCATACAACACATTCTTAATCACACAAGGCATGCTATTTCATATTATTTAGTAATAATGCATAAGCCATAGTCTGGGATATTACAGTTCTACCCCATTAAAATAATTTCAACCTCGAAATTACCTGGCTAGAATAGGTGGGGGTATTGTTGTCGCATTGGTTCTTCCAGCTCCCATGAAGCTTCCTCCGATCCATGATTTCGCCATAACACTTTAACTAAAGGAACTGACTTCCTCCGAAGCACCTTCACATCTTGTTCTAGAATCTGAATTGGCTCTTCTTCATAAGACAGATCTGGTCTCAGCTCCACCTTTTCAACCAGAACTACATGAGATGGATCTGATCGATATCGACGTAGCATGGAAACATGAAATACGTCGTGTATCTGCTTCAATTTCGGAGGTAACTCCAACTGGTATGCCACCGGTCTGATTTGTTTCGATACCCGATAAGGTCCTATGAACCTTGGACTTAGCTTCCCTTTTCGACCAAATCTCATTACCTTCTTCCAAGGCGAAACTTTAAGGAACACTTGATCTCCCACATCAAATTCTATTTCCTTCCGTTTGAGATCTGCATACGACTTTTGTCTATCAGATGCCTCCTTTAACCGTGCCCGAATTATCTTAACCTTCTCCTCGGATTCAGCCACAATTTTGGACCCAAAATTTGACGTTCCTATAATCCCGTCCAACACGTAGGAGTGCGACACTTCTGACCATACAGCGACTTTATACGGTGCCATCCGTATACTTGCCTGATAGCTGTTATTGTAAGCAAATTTCGCTAGAGGCAAATATTCTTCCCAACTTCCTCTGAAGTCTATTACACAGCCTCTCAGCTTATCCTCCAATACTTGTATTACTCACTCAGATTGACCGTTTGACTGTGGATGAAAAGCCGTACTGAAGTCCAATCTAGTACCCAAAGCTTGATGTAGTGCCTTCCAAAATCGAGACGTAAACCTCGGATCCCTATCCGAGATAACTGACATTGGCACTCCATGCAACCTTACAATCTCAGCTACATACAACCTTGCTAACTTTTGTAGGGAGTAGTCAATCCGCACTTGAATAAAATGCACGAACTTTGTCAGCAGATCTACTATTACCCATGCCGAGTCCTTCTTAGTAGGCGTAAGGGGAAGCCCACTAATGAAGTCCATGGTAATTCTCTCCTACTTCCACTGCGGAATCTGTATTGGCTGAAGCAACCCTGATGAAACTTGGTGCTCAGCCTTAACTTGCTGACACGTCAAACATTTGCCAACAAGTTCAGTAACTTTTCGCTTAAGACCAGGCCAACAAAATTGTTCTCTTAGATCTCTGTACATTTTACTACCTTTGGGATGCATAGCATAAGGGCTACAATGTGATTCCCGAAGAATTCTTTGCCTAAGTTCCTCGTCCTTCGGCATACAGACCTTACCCTTGAAGCACATTACTCCCTCATCATTAACACTATAACCCTCTAACTCTTGTTCTGCACTTGTCGAAACTTAAAATGAAACACCCCACACCCGGCCCACGAGAATGGACCGGATCTGGTATGCTCCTCGAAGTAACCCGGTTCAAAATTCATTCGAATACTTTGAAAGCATGTGTTTTGAAAGATAGTTTGTTGTGGGTTGGGCTCGAGTTGAAAACAAATTTATCTTATAACAAAAACCCATTTGGTTCGGTGACAAAATATTTAAAATTATTTTAAATTAAATGGGCTTATTCTTTGTAAAGCCCTAAATTCATAACATAGTAATTAAAGCGAAATAAGAATCATCACGATGGCCTTATTACATAAAATGAAACCCAAAATAAAATTATACAAGACTTAAAATAAAATAAAGATTCAAATAAAATTAAACTTCAAGTGAACATGGCCACCACAAGTTCTGCCGTCACGATCCATTCTTGCTCATCACCAAACATGTTCCCACAGCGGGTGAGTCGATAGACTCAATGTGTAACCAACACCAAAACATAATAGAAATAGGTACACCATTCATATCATATTCATATAAAATTCAAGATAATGATGCAAACCCAAACCCAAACCTATATGCCATCCGCTACACTCCACCCGTACCAACTCATGCACCGTGGGGACTACTAAGTCAACCCTCCATCCGCTACACACCATCGAAGGCGTCATTGCGGTCGACGTGCTCATCGCCCACTTATAATATTGTGGCATAGCCACCACTTTCGAGATAATGTAACCGGTTACCACATTCACTTAATGTGACCAAGTCACCACATTCACTTAGTGAGACCAAGTCATCACGTTTCACTTAGTGAGACCGAAGTAAATCACGTTTCACTTAGTGAGACCAAGTCATCACATTCACTTAGTGAGACCAAGTCATCACATTCACTTCCCTTTCTCAATTAACCCAATGCCCCAAATTATACCTATCATGCATATCATATTTAATTTCATTTTCACATCACTTTTCACATGTTAAATATAACATATTTTGAAATCCTAATAGGAGTAGGAAAATGTACCTGAGTACTTTGTACCATAATATGGTACTTTAGCCACATTCTTACACTTTCATATTAACATATATATCATATTTAAGCCATAAATCTATTAGGATTAGTGTGGTGTACACACGGTACCTTAGCCATATTCTTACACTTTCATATTAACACATATATCAAGTTTAAGCCATAAATCTATTAAGATTTAGTGTAGGGTACACACCTTTGCTTATCAATTCCTTGAAATCTCGAAAACCTGATCTATTGCTTTAGATCTCAATTCCTTGTTACCGATTTCAATACTAATCAAATCCCAAAATCTATGCTATGCTCCTCCTTGTATTCGACCAAGCACTAAATCTCATCAGGGGTTAGTTTCAGCTTTTTAAACAAACAAGAATTAGATCTAATTATCAAAATAGGCCTTAGCGAAAAGCTATAGACACTTACCTTGTGGATTTTAAATCTCAAACTCACCGAATAACTAGGGAACACACGGCCTATGGTGTACCTTCGGGAAAAGAACTTCTCCTTCCTTGTAGCCTACACTTAGTAAATCCCAAAAGATCTCTTCAAAGTTTCGGCAACCATGAAAATTAATGGGATTAGCCCTAAAGCTTAATAAGTCTAAAATATAAAAGAATGGAAACCAAACTTGGATCTTACCCTTATTTGAAGGAATCAATTGCACCTTCACTTCAACCTTCAAAGATTCGGCTTAGAGACTTGATGAACAATCGGCTATGATTCCCTTATGTATTCAGTTTCAAAGATGAAAGAAGAGAGGAATAATAGGCTTAGAAGAAATCGGCTAGGAGGCTAAAAGAAAAGAAGAAAAGAATGGAGGCTCAAGAAGAATATTCGGCAGAGGAAAAGAGAGAGGAGAATGAATAATGAATGGCCCTAGTCTCATCCTTTTATAGCCGAAATTACTAGGCCAAGAATCCTTAACTTGGCCACCACTCTTCCTTATTTTCCTAATTAAAGAATAATTCTTCATTTATCCACCTATTTAGCGAATTTTAAAGAGAGTGAAACTCCTCTTTTGCAAGCCTTGTGTCATCCGCCTCTTGGGCTTTTAGAAGCAAAATAAAACTTATTTTATTTGCTTCTTATGTGACTCGAACTCAAGCCCAACACCCTTGCATGTGGGCCATTTCACGAGGCCTTAAGTGGCATCTTCAGCCACTTTTCCAAGTCCGTTAATGGGTCAAATTTCACATACTTTATATTTTAGGGTCACTGCCCTAAGTTCCCTTTGAACTTTAAAATTTGACATTTCGGGGTCATTTTTAAGTTTTCAAAAATTTTCGCGCGGCTCTGTAGACTTGACATTTCCTAGGTTTCCAAATTGTTTAGTTTCCTCTTTTAGCATAGTTTCTAAAATGTTTACTTTCTTCTTTTGGCTTAGTTTCCAAAATGTTCACTTTCCTCTTTTGGCTTAGTTTCCAAAATGTTCACTTTCCTAATTTACTTAGGTTTCCAAAATATTCACTTTCCTAATTTGCTTAGGTTTCCAGAAATGGTCATTTTCCTACTTTCAACGTAACCTTTCCATACATTCTCAGGTTTCCAAAATCATTCCAAATTTATTCTAAAACACATAAAATATGTCTTTTCGTACAATTTAGGCCAAAATGCATAGGCCCTTTTTAGGATGTTACAGTTCTACCCCCTTAAAATAATTTCGTCCTCAAAATTACTTACTATCGTTCATCCGTATAGTCTAACACACTACACTACACTATTGCTGCGCACTCTGATCTTAAAGAACTATCATACTTTCTAGGCACATTTTCTAAGTTCACAATCAAGGTTCCATACACTTCATAAGAACGAACTGATCTTATAGCGGGCAAAGTAATGGAGGATAATCCAGAAATAAGAAACTTACCCGTTTTCTCATCTGGCACATCACTATCCTCACGACGGCCGACTGCATAAACCAACCTTGGTTGCCTTACATCTGAACCTTCAGCACCTCCACTTGGTGCTCCACGTCCTCGGCCGAAACCATTACCTCTGTTATTCGAATCATAACCGTTGAGGTCATTGTCCTCCTCTACCGGCTGATTAACATTACGAGTGTTGATCAACTTTCTTCTGATATCTTTAGATAGTTCTTGAGCATATGGTCCTTGGACCCACACTTAAGACATGCTCCTGTCTTTTCCAACACTCACCAATGCTTCTTTCCACAATGCTCACAAGGACGATCATCGCCATCCTGTAGCATTGTTGATCCTCGCCCATCGATTCTGGGCCTTTTCTCACATTTTCCGACGATCCATAACCCTCTTGGGTCTATTCCTATCGGAGTTACCTTAACCAATCCTTGATTCCTCGCTACCTTAGCCTTTTCTACTAAAAAACTCCGTTCACGATGTGGAGCTATCAATAATCTTAGGTCATCCCTTAATCCGTCCTCAAACGGACCTGCGTTCATGTTCGATTCGACTACTCCTCGAGCATATCGGCTTAACCTCGAAATTTAGCCTCATATGCTATTACCGACTTGTTCCTTGAACTAGTCCTAAAAAGGTTTCTCTGCTCATCAATATACCGTGTGCCGACATACTTTTTCTGATATGCCTCCTTAGCATACTCCCACGTCAGATCCTCAACCGTGGCACCATCCCGGACAGTTAACCACCATTGGTACGCTTCATCACGTAACAGTGCCACCATCCCTTTCAACTTTTCTTCAGGGGTCAGGTCGAGCTCATCCATAATATGCTCGGTTGCTTCCAACCAATACTCAGCTGTATTGGGTGCCACACCAGACACTCCACGAAACACCTCGGCCCCGTTGGCTCGGAGTTGCTCGCATGATTTTGAGCTCCGTATTTCCACCGTGCCACCACCATTTCCAACACTCGCAACATAGCCTGTGACACAGCATCATCCCCCGTCTGAGCTTGCTGCTCGACATTAACAGCTGGGGGTGGTGGTGGCGGTGGTAACTCATTGTCAGACCCTTGACCCGATCTAACGGGTTCTGACACAGTTATTCTTCCTCTATCGCATCCTTGACGACCGTGTCCTCTAGAACTCATTTCTAACGTCGAGATCTGATTTAGAAGTTTTTTATAAATTAGTACGTTTTGTTTCACTTTATTACTCATGAAGAAATTTTATGAAAAGAGTTTAGGAGTGGTTCTTTCAGTATTCATACATGCACACAGTTTTCATTCATTCACACATCCATCAAACAATTATGAACCTTAGTTCATTCGGAGAAACGTTGTAGTTTTTCATTTGTTGTTGTTTTCCACTACCCGGGGGTATTTTTATAATTTGTCCTACAGGGGTATTTTCGTGATTTGTCAAAATAAGGTTCCTTGGTGATGTTGTCACAAAGTATTTTTGGTATTTTTTTAAGTTCCCGGGGTATTTTGGAAAATTTTTGAAATCTGAGGGTATGTCGGAAACTTTTGGACCTTGGGGGTATTTTGGTAATTTTTCCACAACCCGGGGTAAATTGTAAAATTTTAATAAATCAGGGATATTTCAGAAGTTGCAAAATTTTGAAGGTTCTTTTTTTTTGAGAATTGTACTTTCCAAATCAGTGCTGTTGCAAAAATTTTGGAAATCAGGGTCATTTTGGTAATTTTAGTGAGTTAGGGGTAATTTTGTAATTTTCCATAAATCAAGGTATATATATATTTTTTTCTGATAGTTTGCAAATTAGGGTTTTTGAACATTTATGAGATAATGATATTTTGGCAAAACTATTGAGTAGTTGGGCATTTTATAAACCAAGGGTATTTTGTAATTTTACCACTAGGGTATTTTTGTAATTTTATAAGTCGAAATTTTAGGAGAAAATTGTGAATAAGAAATAGTTTTGTGAATTAAGGAAAAAATGATTTAAGAAATTTAATATTAAGGTTAGAAAATGGCTAGTTCCTTTCGGGTTTTAGTTATTAGGTTTAGCCTATGACCGAGCCTTCTTGGTCGTGGTGAACCAAAGCTATGCACCAGGCGAGATTCGAGTGGAGAGGAGGTGAGTCACGCGGATCGCTTAAATACCAAGCTCCCACGAAACCATTCCTAGACATGCGCCTGAGAGGTTGCCACACCACTTGGCTCAGTGACTTAGCCATAGGTTTGTTCAGTGCATTAAGTCTTATGTGGTTTTGTGTTTGAGTAGTCTAATCCTAGGGTTCAAGTTCTTATCATTCTATTCTACGTTCCATGCCTTTTCTACCCTTAAGCAGTTCACGTAATCACACATATAGTTAGGGTACTTACCGGTGGATCATGGTTTGAGACTTAGGTGCCATGCCGTAAAACACGCTTATTTTTCAAAGATAATCATTTGGATCGCTTTGAAAACATTTTGGGCCTTAGACCATAGGCCGAGAGTTTAAAACTGGGCTCTGATACCAAACTGAAACACCCCACACCCAGCCCACGAGAATGGACCAGATCTGGTATGTTCCTCGAAGTAACCCGATTCAAAATTCATTCAATACTTTGAAAGCGTGTGTTTTGAAAGATAGTTTGTTGTGGGTTGGGCTCGAGTTGAAAACAAATTTATCTTATAACAAAAACCCATTTGGTTCGGTGACAAAATATTTAAACTTATTTTAAATTAAATGGGCTTATTCTTTGTAAAGCCCTAAATTCATAACATAGTAATTAAAGCGAAATAAGAATCGTCACGATGGCCTTATTACATAAAATGAAACCCAAAATAAAATTGTACAAGACTTAAAATAAAATAAAGATTCAAATAAAATTAAACTTCAAAATTTGAACATGGCCACCACAAGTTCTGCCGTCCCTGGTCCATTATCGCTCATCACTGAAACATGTTCCCTAGCAGGGTGAGTCGATAGACTCAATGTGTAACCAACACCAAAACATAATAGAAATAGGCACACCATTCATATCATATTCATATAAAAATTCAAGATAATGATGCAAACCCAAGCCCAAACCTATATGCCATCCGCTACACTCCACCGTACCAACCCGCACACCGTGGGGACTACTAAGTCAACCCTCCATCCGCTACACACCATCGAAGGTAGTCATTGCAATGGCGTGCTCATGCCCACTTATAATATTGTGGCATAGCCACCACTTTCGATAATGTAACCGGGTTACCACATTCACTTAATGTGACCAAGTCACCACATTCACTTAGTGAGACCAAGTCATCACGTTTCACTTAGTGAGACCAAGTCAATCACGTTTCACTTAGTGAGACCAAGTCATCACATTCACTTAGTGAGACCAAGTCATCACATTCACTTCCCTTTCTCAATTAACTTTGAATGCCCCAAATTATACATATCATGCATATCATATTTAATTTCACTTTCACATCACTTTTCACATGTTAAATATAACATATTTTGAAATCCTAGTAGGAGTAGGAAAACGTGCAGTACTTTGTACCATAATATGGTACTTTAGCACATTCTTACACTTTCATATTAACATATATATCATATTTAAGCCATAAATCTATTAGGATTAGTGTGGTGTACACACGGTACCTTAGCCATATTCTTACACTTTCATATTAACACATATATCAAGTTTAAGCCATAAATCTATTAAGATTTAGTGTAGGGTACACACCTGATTTGCTTATCAATTCCTTGAAATCTCAAAAACCCGATCTATTGCTTTAGATCTCAATTCTTTGTTGCCGATTTCAATACTAATCAAATCCCAAATCTATGCTATGCTCCTCCTTGTATTCGCCAAGCACTAAATCTCATCGGGGGTTAGTTTGGCTTTTAAACAAACAAGAATTAGATCTAATTATCAAAATAGGCCTTAGTCGAAAGCTATAGACACTTACCTTGTGGATTTTAAATCCGAAACTCACCGAATAACTAGGGAACACACGGCCTATGGTGTACCTTCGGAAAGAACTTCTCCTTCCTTGTAGCCTACACTTAGTAAATCCCAAAGATCTCTTCAAAGTTTCGCAACCATGAACATTAATGGGATTAGCCCTAGAGTTTGATAAGTCTAAAATATAAAAGAATGGAAACCAAACTTGGATCTTACCCTTATTTGAAGGAATCGCTTGCACCTTCACTTCAACCTTGAGATTCTACTTAGAGACTTGATGAACAATCGACTATGATTCCCTTATGTATTCGGTTTCAAAGATGAAAGAAGAGAGGAATAATAGGCTTAGAAGAAATCGGCTAGGGCGCTAAAAGAAAAGAAGAAAAGAATGGAGGCTCAAGAAGAATATTCGGTGAGAGGAAAAGAGAGAGGAGAATGAATAATGAATGGCCCTAGTCTCATCCTTTTATAGCCGAAATTACTAGGCCAAGAATCCTTAACTTGGCCACCACTCTTCCTTATTTTCCTAATTAAAGAATAATTCTTCATTTATCCACCTATTTAGCGAATTTTAAAGAGAGTGAAACTCCTCTTTTGCAAGCCTTGTGCCATCCACCTCTTGGGCTTCTAGAAGCAAAATAAAACTTATTTTATTTGCTTCTTATGTGACTCAAACTCAAGCCCAACACCCTTGCATGTGGGCCATTTCACGAGGCATTAAGTGGCATCTTGAGCCACTTTTCCAAGTCCGTTAATGGGTCAAATTTCACATACTTTATATTTTAGGGTCACTGGCCCTAAGTTCCCTTTGAACTTTAAAATTTGACATTTCGGGGTCATTTTTAAGTTTCCAAAAATTTTCAGCATTCTGTAAACTTGACATTTCCTAAGTTTCCAAAATGTTTAGTTTCCTCTTTTAGCATAGTTTCCAAAATATTTACTTTCCTCTTTTGGCTTAGTTTCCAAAATGTTTACTTTCCTCTTTTGGCTTAGTTTCCAAAATGTTCACTTTCCTCTTTTGGCTTAGTTTCCAAAATGTTCACTTTCCTAATTTACTTAGGTTTCCAAAATGTTCACTTTCCTAATTTGCTTAGGTTTCCAGAAATGGTCATTTTCCTACTTTCAACGTAACCTTTCCATACATTCTCAGGTTTCCAAAATCATTCCAAATTTATTCCAAAACACATAAAACATGTCTTTTCGTACAATTTAGGCCAAAATGCATAGGCCCTTTTTAGGATGTTACATAAAACTTAGATCCTCATCCATTAACTGACTTTCCTTCACCTCATTCAACAATGTTGGTTTAACTTGCAATTCTACCAGCAAACTTCCATCGTCATACAAGCTCAGATGTGCGAACATCGCCCTCAGATTCGACATAACCTTTCGACTTAGGGCATCTGCTACCACATTTTCCTTGCCGGGTGATACTCTATAGAGCAATCATAGTCCTTCAATAGCTCCACCCACCTTCGCTGCCTTAGATTCAACTCCTTCTGGATCAGCAGATACTTAAGGCTTTTATAGTCTGTGTAGATTACAGACTTTTCTCCATAAAGATAGTGCCTCCATACCTTAAGGGCAAAGACCACTGCTGCCAATTCCAAGTCATGCGTCGGGTAGTTAACCTCGTGTGGCCTTAATTGTTGAGACACATAAGCGACCATTTTCCCGTCTTGCATAAGGACACCTCCCAATCCTGTATGGGAAGCATCACAATACACCACAAAATCCTTCCCTGCCTCAGGCTGAATCAAAACTAGAGCTTCAGTCAAGACCCTCTTAAGCTTCTCAAAGCTCTCCTGTTGCTTATCGGTCCATACGAAAGGCACTTCCTTTCTCAACAACTTGTCAGAGGCACGGCTATCGACGAGAACCCTTCCACGAACCTTCGATAATAGCCTGCTAATCCTAAGAAACTCTAAACTTTCGCCACAAATTTAGGGGGTTTCCAATCCAATACTGCCTCAATCTTTCGAGGATCCACCCTTATTCCTTCAAAGAGATACCACATGTCCTAAAAACGTAACCTCCTTAAGCCAAAATTCACACTTCTTTGAATTTGGCGTGAAACTTCTTTTCCCTTAACACTTGCAACACTATCCAGAGATGCTCATCATGTTCTTCCTCAGACTTCGAATACACCAAAATATCATCTATGAACACAACAACAAACCGGTCCAGAAAGGGTTGGAAAACCCGATTCATCATGTCCATAAACGCGGCTGGGGCATTAGTCAAACCGAACGGCATCACCAAGAACTCATAATGCCCATACCTTGTTCGGAAAGTCATCTTATGGATATCAGCCTCCTTCACCTTAAGCTGATGATATCCAGACCTTAGATCGATCTTTGAGAATACTATAGCCCCTTTAGCTGATCGAACAAGTCATCTATCCTTGGCAAAGGGTACTTGTTCTTGATGGTCAGCTTATTCAACTGACAATAATCTATGCACATACGCATAGTTCCGTCCTTCTTCTTTACGAATAAGACCGGTGCTCCCCATGGAGACACACTTAGTCGGATGAACCCACGGTCGAGCAATTCTTGGATCTGAGCCTTGAGCTCAACCAACTCCTTTGGTGCCATTCTATATGGGGCAATGGACACAGGAGTCATGCACAGCGACAAGTCAATTCAAACTCCACCTCCACATCCGGGGTATTCGGTAATTCTTACGGAAAGACATCCACAAACTCCCTTACGCTTCTAACTCCACTAACTCCCCTTCGTTTGTATCCAAAGCACAAATGAAGGCCAAAAATGCCTTACACCCCTTCCGAACCATCTTATCCGCCTTTAAGGCCGAAACTACGTTAGACAAGTAGTTCCTTCTTTCTCCTATCATAACATCACCTCATCCTCTGGGGTCCTTAGCTCCATTCGTTTGGCTGCACAATCCAATACATCCCGATGCTCCACTAGCCAATCGATGCCAAGTATAAGATCAAATTCCCCGAAGGGTAGTTCCATTAGGTCGGCAAGAAATACCGTTCCTTGAAGTTCCAAAGGTACTCTCTGAAACATCTTATTCACCACTACAGTTTGGCCTAATGGGCTTACTGCGATCATCTCCCTATCAGATAGTTCAGAGGCTATCCCTAGAGTTTCAACTACTCTACATTTAACATGAGAATGGGTCGAGCCCACATCAATCAAGGCAACATAAGGTTTGCCAAAAATAAGGAACGTACCGGTTATGACGTCCGGTGTGTCTCCGTCTTCCCTTCGGCGAATCGCATAAACCAAACCCAACTGCCTGGCCTCCGTGTTACCAACACCTTGGCCCGGTGTTCCTCGTCCTCTACCAGGACCATTACCTCTGCCAACCGAACCACGACCTCGCGGTGGTCATCCCTCCTCTTTTCACTGGTTAGAACCTTATCTTACTGGTCGTCCCCCTTCAGTTCTCATCAGGCAATCCTTAATCATGTGGTCCTTGGACCCACACTTAAAATATCCTCCCGTCTTTTTCCAACACTCACCCAAGTGCTTTTTCCCACACTGATCACAAGCACGATCATCGCCTCCCAGAAGCGACTTGCTAACCTCGCGGTCCATCAACTCTAGGCCTCTTTTGCTCATTCCTAGATGGCCTTGATGATCCAAATCCCTTTTTGCCTATTCTGATCGGTGTTCTACCTTACAAAATCCTTAATTCCCTCGGCTACCTTAGCCTTCTCCACCAACACAGCAAACTCCCGCTCTTGTTGTGGAGCTATCAGCAACCTCAGATCATCCCTTAGTCCGTCCTCAAACTGAACACACCACTCATGCTCAGTAGAAACTATCCCTCGAGCATAACGGCTCAGCCTTAGGAATTCAGCTTCGTACTCAACTATGGACTTGTTCCCTTGAACCAGCCTAGAAATGCCTTTCTCTGTGCATCAATATAATGAGTGCCAACATACTTCTTCTGGTATACCGCCTTAGCATACTCCCAAATGAGTTCCTCAGCTGTAGCACCATCCCGAACTGTGAGCCACCATCGATATGACTCGTCGCGGAGAAGCGACACCAACCCTTTCAGCTTTTCCTCGTCAGTTAAATTGAGCTCATCCATAATCCGCTCAGTCGCCTCCAACCAATACTCAGCGGTACTTGGTGCCACACCTGATACACCACGAAACACCTCAGCTCCGTTGGCTCGGAGTCACTCAGGTACCGACTTTCGAGCTCTCATGCCTCCACCCACTCCAGCCACCCTTTCCAAAACCCACAAGATCGCTCGTGACATCGCATCATCCCGTCGATCCTCGATATTCGATCGTCGGTGGTGGTGGTGGTGGCATTTCATTCTCAGATCCTTGACCCGATCTAACGGGTTCAGACACGGTCATTCGACCTCTTCCACGGCCACGCACGTTGTGACCATGTCCCCTAAAATTCATACTTCCGCTTTGCGTTTATCTGATTAAAGAGTTTTATGAATTAGTTTGGTTCCACTGATTTATCACGAACAGTTTTATGTTTAATAGTTCTAGGAAGTAGTTCTTTCGATTCATACACATACAGTCTCACATCATTCATTTAGTCATACACATGAACTTGCGTTCATTACAGAGAAATGTTGTAGTTGTCGTTGTTTGTTGTTTTCCACTACCCAAGGGTATTTTCGTAATTTTGTCCTACAGGGGTATTTTGGTAATTTTTCAAATTAGAGTATTTGAAAATGTTGCAAAATAGAGATTGTTGATAAAAAATTAAAATACTTGCTGGGAAAATTTTAAGGGTGAAATGATACTTTTATACACTAGGGGTATTTTTGTAATTTTACAAGTCAGGGTCATTTCGATAATTTTTCGCAAAATGTGGTTCCTGGTGACTTTCCAAAATAAGGGTATTTTTAAAGATTTCTAATTTGAGGGCACTTCGGTAATTTTCCTTACTGAGGGTATTTTGGTCATTTGCATAGGTTAGGGGTAATTTGGTCATTTTGCAAATTAGGGTGTCTTAATATTTTGTAAAATAGGGTTTTTGGACATTTGTAAGGTAAGAGAATCTTGATAAGAAAACTGTGGGTAGTATAGGAATTTCATGAACCAAGAGTATTTTAGTAATTTTTCCAACCAGGGGTATTTAGGTCATTTTAGTAAATCGAGAACATTTTGGAAAAAAATTCAAAATAGTTTTCCTACACCTTGAAGGGGTAATTTTGGTGATTTTAAGACTACGGTTTTTTTCAAAAAAAATGGCTAGTCACTTTCGGGTTTTAGTTACTGGGTTCAGCCTGTGGCTGAGTCCTCTTGGTTAGGGTGAACCATCACTACACACCAGGTAGGATTCAAGTGGATAGGAGGTGAGTCATTAGGACTACTTAAATACCAAGCTCCCACTAAAACCAATCCTAGACATGCGCACAACGGTTGCCACACCCTAACTCGGTGACTTAAACACAGGTTTGTTTAATTGTGCATTAAAGTTTTATGTAATTGTTGGGGTAACTAGTCCTATAGTTCAAGTACTTATCATACTAATCTATGTTCCATATCTACCCCTCTACAAATCATACAATAATTCACACAATGGATAGGGTACTTACCTGGTGGTCTTCGGGCTGGAGTCTTAGGTGCCATGCTAGAAAATCTACTTATTTCTTAGAAAAGTCCAATTCCAAAAGACAGAAAACGTTTTGGGCCCTAAAAGCCCTCAAGGTCGAGTTTTGAACTGGGCTCTGATACCAAGCTGAAACACCCCAAACCCGACCCACAAGCCCTGACCGGATCTGACATGCTTCTAGGAAAAACCATTCAAATTCTTATTTGAATCTTTGCTAAAAGTTCTCGCGTTTTTCAAAATAGTTAATTTGGGTTGGGCTCGAATTTAAAACCCGTGTTGATTAGGTGTCAAAACATTTAATATTTATACTTAAGAAAGATGGACTTTAATTTTGAATTAATAAAGATTGTGTCATACTTAAATAAGTAAATATGCATGCATAAACAGTTCAAACCAAGGCCTTATTACATCAAATCAAAACCCAAATTAAATCCAAAATACTAAAAAGAAAGAAAAAGCCCAAAATAAAATAATAAGTTCAGAGTTGTGCATGGCCACCACTTGAGCTCCTGCCGACCCGGTCCATTACTGAGTGTCACCTGAAAAATAATCCCACAAGGGGTGAGTCAAACAGACTCAATGTGTACAACCAGCACAAGACTCAATTAATTCAGGCATGTCAAATCATACATGATATACATATATAAATCATGATGCAAACCCCGATAGGTTTGAAATAAAAAAATTCTACACGGGCTAGGGACATGGGCGTGTAAGACCATACGGCCTGCCCACACGGGCGCGTCCCAAGTCACATGGGCGTGTCACCCCTATTTAGCTAAAAATTTTCAAAGAGTGTAAAAGTTTTCGATTGAGCTTCAAACCTTCTGGATGTATGTTTAAGGCCTCGGAGGCCCATGATATGTATGTTTTGATTAAGAACGAAAAGTTTTAAGTTGGAATGAAATATTTTTTTAGCTTGTTATTACATGTTCAAGCAAGGTCAAGCATGGTAATGCCTTATATCTGGTCCCGACGTCGGACACGGGTAAGGGGTGTAACAGAGCAAATGAGTTCCAAGAGATTTAGGCTTGGTAGAGACTTTATTACACATTTTAGAAACCGTAGTCGGGCATTGTGGAACTCTAGGGAATTAGTTTAATTTTTGGTTGTAATTGGACTTTTGAAATTTATTGTGGATGGTTTTATAATAACTTTGAGGCATGTTTAAGTTTAATTATTGAATGGTTTACAGTGTTTTGTTGCTTGATAACACAGTGATTGATAACATGGTGTGTGAAGCATGAAATTTTTACTAACGATTGTTTAAATGAAGCTTCCATGGAGTGGTTTACTAGCGACTAAGGTATGCCACTTGTATGATTTATTCAGTGTTTGATGTGCATGAAATTGATTGCCTAACTCTATATAATTGAGGCTTAATTGATGTCGGAAGGGGAAAAGCTCTCTACCATTCCTGGTTTTCCTATAGTAAGATCCTCTAGAACTACAAGAATCCTTAGTTAGAATGGGATTCTAACTCAACACCTCTTGAGATTTTGAAAAGAGTTGCTATTTGGAGAGCACAATACGATGAAAGTTGTAAGCTGTGTTCAAGGGAGTTATTGTCTATCGTTGGCCTCTATGGTAGAATCAGTCAGGGGCCTAAGAGGCGGTGGTTTACCCTATGGTGTATGTTAGTGGTTCGAGTCCTGTTTTTTCGACTCAACAGTTAGGTCGATCTATGATTTATCATTCATGGACGTTGATAAGATCCTTCCATTTTATTTAGCATCACCTTAGGATACCATAGCCTTAAATTAAAGTAAAGTAAAGTAAAGGGCGAGGTTCAAACAAGGAAAGGCTTACGGCGGATACCTAGGCACCTAGAGACGAGGAAGGGCGTAGTAAGCGACAAAATGCTTCTGGGAGTTGAAAATAAGCATAGATATAGAGATTCCTGAATAGGTCAACCTTTTGAACTACTGCTTAATCCATGGGCAAACAAGAGACAACTTGGTGAACTAAAACATCTTAGTAGCCAGAGGAAAAGAAAGCAAAACCAATTCCTATAGTAGTAGTGAGCGAAATGGGAGCAACCTAAACCGTGAAAATAGGGTTGTGGGAGAGCAATAAAAGTGTCATGCTGCTAGGTGAAGCGGTGAAGTGCCAAACCCTAGATGGTGATAGTCTAGTAGCCGAAAGCATCACTAGCTTACACTCTGACCTGAGTAGCATAGGGCACGTGGAATCCCATGTGAATCAGTAAGGACCACCTTGCAAGTCTAAATACTCCTGGGTGACCGATAGCGAAGTAGTACCGTAAGGGAAGGGTGAAAAGAACCCCTGCCAGGGAGTGAAATAGAACATGAAATCGTAAGCTCCCAAGCAGTGGGAGGAGCCTAGGGCTCTGATCGTGTGCCCGTATTCAACTCCGGAACCGGGTACGAGACCTTACCGGCCTTAACTTGCTTGAACATACAACTTTGGCTTGTAAAATTTCATTTCAACTTAAAACTTCTCATTGATATACACAACATCCTTATAATGGGCTTACGAGGCCTTAAGCATACATTTGGGAGGTTTCGAAATTTTTCTAGAAACTTTTGCGCTCTTAGAAATTTTTTGCATAAATAGGGGCCACACGCCCGTGTGAAATGGAACATGCCTGTGTGGGCAGGCCGTGTGGTCACGCACACCCATGTTTCTAACTCGTACGAAATTTATTTTTCATTTCGAACCTATAAGGGTTTTCACACAGTTGGACATGCGCCCGTGTCAATGACCCGTTCCCTTGCATGGACTTGACACGCCCGTGTTCTCACCCGTGTATGAAAACTTGGGTATTCTATTTATGACGTCAGCAACCTCTTAAGGGGCACACGACCTAGGCACATGCCCGTGTGTTGGCCCGTGTGACGAATCAAATTCTCAAAAATTTGATGCAGGGGACACACGGCCTATCAACACAGTCATAGGGGTTGACCGTGTGTCACACATGGCCTAGACACACGTCTGTGTGTCTACCCATGTGGACAATTAGAAGGCTATTTTCCAAGTCAATTGCCACCCTGAAACATAAACACACTTATACCAACACAAGCAATACATAACATGACAATAATAAAATATGAAAAATCACTAAGCATCATTCATTCACTTCATATTTCACTCCAACAATTGCATGAACTTACTTCATAAAACTCATCATCATTATATATGAAATTTGATGATTATTGGCGAATTCCCAATGGCCATATACAATATGAGTGTATAACATTAATAGCCAACACTTCAGCTCTCAAATATGACATAACACAAAATGACCAAGTTCCTAAACATGGCATACCCAAAATAAAAGAACTTTACTATACCAAAAGAATGATTGATAGTGTGATCCAAGCTCCGACGTTCTATGATCCCCGAGCTAGTTTGGCGACTCTACATGGAAAAGGGAAAAGAAAGGGGTAAGCATATAGCTTAGTAAGTTAGCATGAATTAAAATAGCAATATAAGTATTCATAGTAAAAATCCATTCATCATGGAACAATAGCAACGCAAGTTCTCAAGTACTCTGACATATTTACTTGTACTTATTCTTACACATCACATATCACATTACAGATTTCATAACTCGTATTTTACTCATGGTACCTGTATCACTTCAGCACATAATTTAGCACTTGAGCTACCTTGAAAATAGACTTAAATCATAAACATCCTTAAGTTAAATGAAACTCTTTGTCATCCTTGTATGATTTAGATCTTCATCATCTTTACATACTTAGCTCTTTTACCTGTTGAACTACTCAGAATATCAGAGGATACTCAATCTCATCGTACATGTATCACGATGCCAATGCCATATCCCATATATGGTATTACATGGGATCACCTCTTGACGCTGATGCCATATCCCAGATATGGTCTTACACGGGATCTCTTAGCATGATGTTGATGCCATGTCCTAGACATGGTCTTATACGAGATCCTCCTTTGGTGCCGAAGCCATTTGCCAAACATGGTCTTACACGGGATCTTCCTTATCCGATGCCGATGCCATATCCTAGACATGGTCTTATACGGGATCTACATTCGGCACCAATGCCATGTCCCAGACATGGTCTTATACGAGACCGTCCTTATCTCTTATCGTGACATAGGTATCCTCGTTATTCTGAATCTTCCACCGGACTTCAACTTAGCATATTCTCGTCATTTTCTCATCAAGACATCATTAATCAACTTCATGGAAATAATATGCATTTCTCAAAATAATAAGTAATTTAAACATAATAACATATGTAGACTTAATTTCACACAAACTTACCTTGGTACTCAAAATAGGTGTAGATGTTCGATTTAGTCCACAACATTGTTCTTACCTCGGTTTCAGTCTAGACTTCATGTTTCTCAATCTATAAATACAATTTCACTTGTTTAATACTCACATTGACTAAATTGACTCATAATTCATGCTTTGGCAAAAATTACAATTTTACCCCTAAACTTTTACATAATTACACTTTTGCCCCTAGGCTCGCATCGTAAAATGATTTTCATTCAACTTTCTTTTATTTTAAGCCTAGCTGAACAACCTTCAATTTCCACTATTTCGTTCATGTATGACTATTTTTAGAACTTTTACAATTTGGTCCTTTTATGCATCTTTCATGAAAATCACTTAGAAAAAGATGTTTATTCTACATCAAATCTCATATTTTTTCAGAAGACATCAAAATACATGCATGTTATACATGGGTAAATTTTTAAACATAAACCCTAGCTCAAAATATAGCTAGAAATAGCTAACTCGAGCTACGAAGATCTCAAAAATACGAAGAACATTAAAAACAAGACTAGGGTGCACTTACTATCAAGCTTGGAAGTTGAATAAACCCTAGCTATAGCTCCTTAGTGATTTTTGGCCATGGGATAAGAAGATGAACACAATTTTGACTTTTTTCCCCCTTTTTAATTCATTAATTAACCAAATGACAAAAATGCCCTAAGGCCCTTCCTTGAGATTTTTCCTTCCCATGTCCATTTTTGTCCATCTTGACATTTAATGGTCTAATTGCTAAATAAGGACCTTTAGTAATTTTTATAATTCTATTTCATACTTAAATCTTCTAGAATCTCATATTTTCTAATCTTTGCAATTTAGTCCTAATAGACAATTTAATCACTAGTAAATAAAATTTTCTCATGAAATTTTCACACAATCATGAAAACACATTATAAGCCTCATAAAAAATATAAAACACATATTTCTACTTTGGATTTATGGTCTCGCAACCACTATTCTAACTAGGCCCTAAATCAGGCTATTATAGAATGAGCCGACAACTCATAGGCAGTGGCTTGGTTAAGGGAACCTACCGGAGCCGTAGCAAAAGTGAGTCTTCATAAGGCAATTGTCACTGCTTATGGATCCGAACTTGGGTGATCTATCCATGACCAACATGAAGCTTGGGTGAAACAAAGTGGCGGTCTCTGACTGATGTTGAAGAACCAGCGAATGAGTTGTGGTTAAGGGTGAAATGCCACTCGAACCCAGAGCTAGCTGGTTCTTCCAAAATGCGTTGAGGCGTTGCAGTTGACTTGACATCTAAGGGTAAAGCACTATTTCAGTGCGGGCCGCTACGAAAGCGATACCAAATCGAGGAAAACTCTGCATACTAGATATGACCTTAAAATAATAGGGGTCGAGGTCGACCACTGAGACGGTGGGGGCTAAGCTTCATCGTCGAGAGGGAAATAGCTCGGATCACCAACTAAGTCCCGTAAATGATCGCTTAGTGATAAAGGAGGAAGGGGTGGAGAGACAGTCAGGTGGTTTGCCTAGAAGTAGCCACCCTTGAATGAGTGCGTAATAGCTCAATGATCGAGTGCTCTTGCATCGAAGATAAATGGGGCTAAGCGATCTATCGAAGCTGTGGGATGTAAAAATGCATCAGTAGGGGAGCGTTTCGCTTTAAGGGGAAATACCCTCATGAGAGAGAGTAGATGAAGCAGAACCGAGAATGTCGAATTGTGTAAGACAAACATTAGTAAGAATCCATTGCCCCAAAACCCCAAGGGTTCTTCCGTAAGGTTCGTCCACGGAGGGTGAGTTAGGGCCTAAGATCAAGTCGAAAGGCGTAGTCAATGGAAAACAAGTGAATATTCCTATACTACCCCTTATTGGTCTCAAGGGACAGAGGAGGCTAGGTTAGCCAAAAGATGATTATCAGTTCAAGGATGCAAGGTGCCCCTACTTTTTCAGGGTAAAAAGTGGTAGAGGAAATGTCCCGAGCCAATGTTCGAGTACTAGACACTACGGACACTAAAGTAACCTATGCTATACTCCCAGAAAAAACTCGAACGGCCTTCAACAAAAGGGTACCTATACCCGAAACCAACATAAGTGGGTAGGTAGAGAATATCTAGGGGTATGAGACAACTCTCTTTAAGGAACTTGGCAAAATAGCCCCGTATCTTTGGGAAAAGGGGTACCTCCTCACAAAGGGGTCACAGTAACTAAGCCCGGGTGACTGTTTACCAAAAACACAGGTCTCCGTAAAGTTGTAAGACCATGTACGGGGGCTAACGCCTACCCAGTGCTCGAAGGTCAAGTAAGTTGGTGACCTGATGACAGGGAAGATGGCGACCGAAGACCCGATGAACGGCGGTCGTAACTATAACAGTCCTAAGGTAGCAAAATTCCTTGCCGAGTAAGTTCCAAACCATACAAAAGGCATAACGATCTGAGCACTATCTTGAAAAGAGTCTCAGTGAAATAGACATGTCTGTGAAGATGTGGACTACCTGCACCTGGACAGAAATCCCTATGAAGCTTCACTGTTCCTTGGGATTGGCTTTGGGCTGTTCCTGTACAGCTTAGGTTAAAGGCAAAGAATGCCTCCTTCTAGGGGGCCCGAGCCATCAGTGAGATAACACTCTGGAAGAGCTAGATTTCTAACCTTATGTTAGGATCTACAGGCCAAGGGATAGTCTTAGGTAGACAACTTCTATGGGTCGTAGGCCTCTAAAAAGGTAATGGAGGCATACAAATGTTTCCTTGGTCCTGACGGAGATTGGCCCTCGAGTGCAAAGGCAGAAGGGAGCTTGACTGTAAGACCCACCTGTCAAGTAGGGACGAAAGTTGGCCTTAGTGATCCGATAGTGCCGAGTGGAAGAGCCATCACCCAATGGATAAAAGTTACTCTAGGGGTAACAGCCTGATCTTCCCCAAGAGCTCACATCGACGGGAAGGTTTGGCACCTCGATGTCGGCTATTCGCCACTTGGAGCTGTAGTATTTTCCAAGGGTTGGGTTGTTCCCCAATTAAGACGGTATGTGAGATAGGTTTAGAATGTCGTGAGATAGTTCGATCCATATCTGATGTGGGTGATCGCTACAAAAAAGTCTAGCTTTCAAATTTATAAAGAATGATCGAACCTGTAGACTAACTATGACAACGATAGAGGCAAGTGCACCTATCGAATAGTAGTATAGTTAAGGCAAGAATATATTATCGAACCCAAGGAACCTAAAAGTACTACTACTCACTTTCTTTCTATTATTTAGCCTGAAATATGGAGTGATTGGTTGATTTATCTAAAACTAATGAAATACTTTAAACTAAAATGCAAAGATAAACGAATAAATTGGGAAAAGACTTTGGAAAACTTAGTTGATAAAGACGATACCCTCTGGAAGAATCCACCTATGACTTCACTCATTATTTATCCCTAAACCATATGATTTCTTTACTTAGCTTGATCTGTGAGACTCCCTAACCTATATTAAACCTTCTCTCGAAGTGAATAATGTCTAACCTTAGGTTAATTAGTGGAACTCTCGTTCTCTTATAATAACCCTCTAAGGAAGCAGTAAATCGATCAATGGATTCCCATATTAGGTTTCACCCTAATCCAGCAAAATCTCGTAACCCTATCTCTAGGCACCCGATCAACTCCGCTTAATTATGCTAGATCTACTCTCAGGCAGGGTCTACCCTCCTCCACCTAAGCACATCAGATTAAATTAAGCAACATAATTAAGAACAAACTAAATATTTATCATATAAATTTAGAAAAAAATAACAAAATCCATCATAGGTTTCATCTCCTTCAGGTATCTAAAGGGTTTAGTTCATAACTAAATAAGAAAACATATCAAGAGAAAAGATAAAACAAAACATTAGAAATCCCTAAAACCCCCTGAAGGAATTGAAGGAGAGATTCTCCGTCTTGAGTAGAATTTTGACTCTTCGAGATGGATCAACTGGCTCTTCGAGTAATCCCCTAAATGAGTAAAGCTCGGCAGAAAACTCTTCTAAAACTTGACCCTCTTGAATAGCCGCCTTGGGGTGTTTATATATACTTTTGGGATGCTTTGCTTGGCTCCTAAATACTTATAATTTAAGCATAATTCATTCCTAGGTATTTAAGTAGACTTAGGATTACGTTTCTTGGGCTCCAAGCATCATAATCCAAGTGAAATTGCTCTTTTCTGCGGTAGGGGCACAGTCATGGCACACCCATGTAAGTCATCTTCTAGCCCGTGTCTCTATTCTGTTGATTTAGGCACGGTTGTGGCACGACCGTGCACGTCGAGGCTCAGGCCGTGCTTCGAGTCTGTCAATTGGGGCATGGCCGTGTAAATTGTGGCATGGTCGTGTGAAGTGAATGGCAAGGCACGGCCATGTAGCTTGAAGTCCAGGCCGTGTGGATTTTATGAGTTGGCCCAATTTGGTCTATTTTAAGCCCGTTTTACATTCTTTTTATCCTTAGGTGCTTTCCTGAGCATAAGACACAAAAACAAAGGACTAAGAGCACATTTTTACATAAATCAAGGATAAATTCACCCAAAAGCATACTAAATGTGAGATTAAAATATGTTACTTTTACGGTTTATCAAATACCCCCACACTTAAGCTTTTGCCTGTCCTCAAGCAAAATTCTCAACTTATAATTAAAATGAACTTCCCACTATTCATAATTCCTATTGACAATGTCTCATCATAATTCATAGATAATTTATACATGGATAATTCAACTCAAAGAGTCCTAAAGATTCAATTACGATAAGTCATACCTTTGTAGTACGAAAACGTAGGTGTCTCCCCTTATCTAAGTAATTACCTTTAATTCAAAATCGACAAGGACTGACATCTCACTAAAGATTCACTCAAATCACTCAAAGGTGTTTAAGGTTCAAGAATAAGCACTCTAAATCGAGCCTGAAAAGTTAATCCCATAGGCTTGCCTGAAAATCAAATGTCCACCACTATATATGAGATGATACACAAATCAAAAGGTCTTTAATCAGGGTTGGAACGGGCTTGGGTTAAAAGGTGTGGATAAAGGCTAAATTTGAAGGTTAGAATCGAGACTGACTTGACAAATTGTCTAACTAGAAACACTGAACTAAATATGAATATTGACTTCGAATGAAAACTAATAATATCACAATTGATAAGGAGTATTTTGATAATACTTTAATACGAGCTTTTTCAACAATTGGAGTTTAAATGCTCTAAGCTCTTTTGTATACTACTAATATTGAATAAACTTGGATTTTTATTTTTATTTTATTCTTTTTAAGAACAAACTAAAACAAACATAATAGAAGGAACTTAGATAATTAAAATAACCTAATTTGGCAATTGATCAAATTAATTCTCGATAGAGGGGTAGTCAAAGGAATGTTGATAACAAATACAAAGGGATTTTGTGTTAATATTAGTGGGTGAGTCAATAAAAAGGTTGTTAGGATTCAACTGGGTTCACTAGGGGTTAATTTGTATGGGTAGGCTTTTTAGTGTAGTGAACGGGTTAAAACCTAGGTGCCTTTACCATCTCAGTATATCAAATCATTAATGTGGTCTCGACATGTATAAACGAGGCAAGTTCTAGAATAACAGTTCAAAGTTGACACACTCATAATCAATAAAATGAGCATGAAAAAGAATATATATGCTCTACAAGGCTCAAAATCTCACAAAAATTATGGGTGTTTTGACATCAATCCTTATAAATTTTGAACTTTAAGGTGATACTCAAATTCAGTTCAACAACTTATCAATTTTAATTTTTTAGAAAGTAGACTTATCATGCTCGATTCTCTAGTATTCTTCAAATTTAATTATCAATGCACAATTAACTGAGACTTATTCTAAAACATATCAATAAAAATCATAAATCATTAGAAATTTCACCCTAATTAATAATATGAGAAAAATACTTAAGATCAAGACTAAATTCAGGGTTTTGAGAATTATGCAAAAAGTTAGGCACTATTATCCCCACAGTTAAGTTGTACATTGCCCTCAATGTACAAAGATAGATAATGAAATTTATGCGCCAAATCAAAAAGAGAAGTGGGGAAAGTAATACTCCCTGAAATCTGGATGATCCCTGGCGTATTTGGTGGCGATGATGGTGTGGTGGAGTGGCTACTGAGAAGCAATTTGCTAGATGAAGACATTGGATAGCCTCGAAGGCTGTGGTGTGTGATTCTCTAGCAGCCTTTAGAATCGAAAAGGTTTTCGAGACCCTTGGCGTGTCAATTAAGTGAAGCTGCCGGCATGAACTCATGTCGAGGTCTCCCCTGAGGAGATAATGCTTACGTTTCTTCAACATGATCTTTGTGTTGCTCAAGTGCCTTGGATCTTTTCTATGAATAGGAAGAAAAATTTGAAAGAAAAGAGAAAGAAGGAATAAGAAAGAAGATGGGACAGAGAGGACGGGCTGTGGGGATTTAAATAGGATTTCAAATCTGGCACGTTCTCATGCCCGTGTACCAAGGGTGTGTCGATTCACACGGCCGTATCGCACGGCCGTGTTGTGGGGTGTGTTGTCCTTCCACGCCCATTTTGTTGGTTTGCACACTCGCTCCTAAAAAGCCAGTATAGAAGCATGGTTGGAATGCACGGGCATGATCTGCCCATGCTAAATAAGTCTGCATCTTAGCACGACTGTGAGGCACGGCCATGCTATTTTTTTTGGTGCCCGTGCTGTGGGTGGTTGGATCCGTGACATTGGGGGTGGTTAGACTGACTTGCACGGCTCTACTCTGTCAATGTGGTAGTTTTGGTGGTCCACACGGCCACGGGCGTGGCCGTGTGTAAGGCCATATGGCCTGGAAACCTGCATCTTGCTTTAATTGTGGAGAGAGAAGAGAGAAAAGAAAAGAAAAGAAAAGAAAAGAAAAATAATTTTGAGAAATTAAAAGTGTTAGCGCTCGGGTTGCCTCCCGAGAAGCACTTATTTATAGTCTTAAGCTAGACTGTCTTAGGCTTTGAAAATTTAGGGAGGTTTAAAGGTTTGAATATTTTCCCTCTTACTGACAGTTTTATTTTCGTGATAAAGTTTAGGTCGAGAAGTGTTTACCTTGAAATTGCTGAACATTGGATTGCTTACCTCGACTATTTCGTGTGGGAAAACATCGCGTACCTCAAGGAGTATTTCTTCCTGTTTCTTTAGTTCTGTTGAACTGATGTAAGGATCGGCTTTATCTAACAGCACTTGATCTTCTATTTTAAAGTGATTTGATATCCCTATGAGCTCTTCTGGTGGTTCCTTAGGTTTTATTTCGTGTGGATTCGGTTTTTCTTTGGTGTGTATCTTCTGCTCTTCTAAATTGTTGATCGCACGATTTTGTGTTGGATCAGTTTTGATGCTTTGTGATGTTTCCTACGATGAAGGTTGAATAATTTGATTATCTATTGAAAAGACTTTCTTACCTTCATCTTTTGTGGTTCTGGCTGAGTCGAGAGCTTGAAGATTGACTGATTCATCTCCTACATGAAGTATGTGTTCTCCTGTGGCAACATTAATTTTAGTCTTGGCAGTTGCAAAAAAAGGTCTTCCTAAAATTAAAGGGATTGAATTTTACTCATCCATGTCTAAAATAACAAAATCTACTGGGAAGATGAATTTATCGATTTTTACTAAAACGTCTTCAATAAAGCCCCTATGAATTCTAACAGTTTTATCAGCTAGTTGGATATTCATCCTAGTTTGTTTGGGCTTCCCTAGACCTAGTCGTTTAAACAGTGTATAAGGCATGACATTTATACTTGACCCTAAATTAGCTAACGCATTATCAATAGTTAAACTACCAATTAAACATGAAATTGTAAAACTCCCTGGATCTTTTAATTTCTGCAGTAGTCGGTTTTGTAGCATTGCTGAGCATGTTGCGTTAAGTTCCACATGTTGCTCTTCATCTATTTTGTGTTTGTTAGTTAAGAACTATCTTAAAAATCTCCTTGAGTTGGGCATCTAAAAAAGAGCTTCAACAATAGGTACGTTAATGTGTAATTTCTTTAGAAGTTTTAAAAACTTACCGAATTGTCCCTCTGAATCATCTCTTTTCAATGCTTCGGGATAAGGTATTCGAGGATGGTACTCTTTAATTACCGGTTTTTCTTGTGCTACCTCAATTTTACCTATTTCTTCCTTGGTTTCTTGTACTAAGGTGGGCTTGTCTACCATTGTATCCTCTTGAGATGTGATGGCTTGTATCTATTCTTTTGGGTTTATTTCTGTGTTGCTTGGTAGACGTCCTTGTTGACGTTCTGAAACAAGCTTTGTGAGTTGTCCCACTGACCTAGTGATTTCCCCAACTTGTTCATTGATTTCTTTGATCGATATTCCTTGGTTAACAAGTGTTGTATCAGTTCTTTGGAGACAGGCATCTGTGTCTGCCATGAACTTTTTCAGCATCTCTTCAAGACTCGGCTTCTTTTTCGGTGGATAAGGTTGATTTTGGTAATTTGAAAGAGGTTGTTGCCTTTTATTTCCTTGTCCTCCCCACAAAAAATTTGGGTGGTTTCTCCAACCTAGATTGTAAGCATTACTATAAGGATTATTATTAGATCTGAAATTGTTACCTATATAGTTTGTCTGCTCATTTTCTGCTTCTGGTTGGTAAAGTGGGTTCTCAGAATTCTCCACATTCCCACTTGCTTTGCATTGCATGACTGGATGTACCTGTGAGAACATAAATTATCAAGCTTTTTATTCATTAACTCCATTTGTGTTGACAACATTGTCACTGCGTCTATGTTAAAAACTCCAGCTGATTTTGTCAGTTTAGCCATTGTAATTTGCCATTGATAGGTGTTCAACGACATCTCTTCAATAAAATCGTAAGCCGCTTCAGGAGTTTTATTATTCAGAGTTCCACTGGCTGATTAATCAATCATTTGCCTAGTTGGAGAATTCACACCATTGTAAAAAGTTTGGACTTGAAGCCCCAAAGGTAATCCGTGGTGTGGGCATCTCCTTAGGAGATCCTTATATCTTTCCCATGCATCATATAATGTTTCTGTGTCATTCTGCACAAAAGAATATATATCATTCCTAAATTTAGCTGTTTTGACTGGTGGAAAATATTTTAAAAGAAACTTTTCAGTCATTTGATCCCATGTGGTGATTGACCCTCGTGGTAATGAGTTCAACCACTGCTTTGCTTTGTTCCTTAATTAAAAGGAAATAACTGAAGACTTATGGCATTGTCAGAAACGCCATTTATTTTGAAGGTATCATAGAATTCTAAAAAAATTGATATATGAGTGTTTGGATCATCATCTTGCAAACCATCAAATTGAACGAATTGTTGAATCATTTGTATTGTGTTAGGCTTTAATTCAAAATTATTAGCAGCTATAGTGGGCCTAACAATACTAGATTCTGCTCCTGTTAAATTAGGTTTATCATAATCATACATAGTACACAGAGCATTTTATTCTTGCGCATCAGGTAGATTATTTTCGGCCATCCCTTCAGTAGGATTGGATCTTCGCTGTTCTTCTCCTTGATAGTCTAGAGCTCGTCTAGTTTCTCTGCGATTTCTGTGAGCGGTAGCTTCAATATCACTTTCGTATTCTAACGGTCCTATAGGGTTTCTTCTAGTCATAAACTAGAGGTACCTTGCAAGTTTAAGAACGAAAGAAAGAGAATTAGTAAAAAATAAAAATTTAATCTAAAAATAAAATAAAAATAAAAATAATGGCTAAAGTAATAGAAATAGAGCTTTCATAATATTTTAGAGATCCCCGGCGACGGCGCCAAAAACTTGATCGCCGCAAAATAATCTAGTTTTAAAATTTATAAATAATGATTGAACCTGTAGACTAACTATGACAACGATAGAGGCAAGTGCACCTATCGAACAGTAGTATAGTTAAGGGAAGAATATCTTATCGAACCCAAGGAACCTAAAAGTACTACTACTCACTTTCTTTCTATTATTTAGCCTGAAATATGGAGTGATTGGTTGATTTATCTAAAACTAATGAAATACTTTAAACTAAAATGCAAAGATAAATGAATAAATTGGGAAAAGACTTTGGAAAACTCAGTTGATAAAGACGATACCGACAGGAAGAATTCACCTATGACTTCACCCATTATTTATCCCTAAACCATATAATTTCTTTACTTAGCTTGATCCGTGAGACTCCCTAACCTATATTAAACCTTCTCTCGAAGTGAATAACGTCTAACCTTACGTTAATTAGTGGAACTCTCATTCTCTTATAATAACCCCCTAAGGAAGCAGTAAATCGATCAATGGATTCCCATATTAGGTTTCACCCTAATCTGACAAAATCTCGTAACCCTATCTCTAGGCGCCCGATCAACTCCACTTAATTATGCTAGATCTACTCTCATGCAGGGTCTATTCCTCCTCCACCTAAGCACATCAGATTAAATTAAGCAACATAATTAAGAACAAACTAAGTATTTATCATATGAATTCAGAAAATAATAACAAAACCCATCGTAGGTTTCATCCCCTTCAGGTATCTGAAGGGTTTAATTCATAACTAAATAAGAAAACATCTCAAGAGAAAAGATAAAACAAAATATTAGAAATCCCTAAAACCCCCTGAAGGAATTGAAGAAGAGATCCTCCATCTTGAGTAGAATTCCGCCTCTTCGAGATGGATCAACTGGCTATCTTCGAGTAATTCCCTAAATGAGTAAAGCTCTGGCAGAAAACTCTGCTAAAACTTGACCCCCTTGAATAGCCGCCTTGGGGTGTTTATATATACTTTTAGGATGCTTTACTTGGCTCTTAAATACTCATAATTTAAGCATAATTCATTCCTAGGTGTTTAAGTAGACTTAGGATTGCATTTCTTGGGCTCCAAGCATCCTAATCCGAGTGAAATTGCTCTTTCCCGTGGTAGGGGCACGGTCATGGCATGCCCATGTAAGTCATCTTCTAGCTCGTGTCTCTATTCTGTTGATTTAGGCACGGCTGTGGCACGGCCGTGCACGTTGAGGTTCAGTCCGTGCTTCGAGTCTGTCAATTGGGGCATGGCCGTGTAAATCGTGGCATGGCCGTGTGAAGTGAATGGCAAGGCACGACCGTGTAGCTTGAAGTTTGGGCCGTGTCGATTTCTTGGGTTGGCCTAATTTGGTTTATTTTAAGCCCGTTTTATGTTCTTTTTATCCTTAGGTGCTTTCCTAAGCATAAGACAAGAAAAGAAAGGATTAAGAGCACCTTTTTACATAAATCGAGGATAAATTCATCCAAAAGCATACTAAATGTGGGATTAAAATATGTTACTTTTACGGTTTATCAGTGGGTGTTAGATCATTGAGAGGACCTTTCCCTAGTATGAGAGGACCGGGAAGGACACACATCTAGTGTACCAATTATCGTGCCTATGATAAATGCTAGGTAGCCAAGTGCGGAGCGGATAACTGCTGGAAGCGTCTAAGTAGTAAGCTCACACTAAGTTGAGTGCTCTCCTATTCTGACTTTCCCAGAGCCTCTGCCAGCACAGTCAAGATGGCAAGGGGTTTTCTATCCCCACGAGGATCGAGTGATAGAAGTTTTAAGAATTCAAGAGAAGGTCACAGCAATACGAGCCATTTATCATTACGATAGGTGTCAGGTGGAAGTGTAGCGATGTATGTAGCTAAGGCATCCTAACAGACCGGTAAACTTGAACCTTGTTCCTACTTGACCCGATCAATTCGATTAGGCACTTGCCATATATTTTCATTATTCAACTCTTTGACAATATGAAAAATCCATTGTTCAACTCTTTGATAACATGAAAAAACCAAAAGCTTTGCCCTCCCTCTCTATATATCCATGGGATGGAAGTGTTGTGTATCTATATGTATGTTAATTAATCGTAGTTAAATTAGGTTTAATTGGCCATTAAAATATACAAAATCAGGTTCTAAAATGAATTTTCACAAAAATAGGAGTAGTGATTTTCACATGGGTGTGTGCTTGTCCACATGGGCATGCAAGGGGTTGCACACGGGCGTGTAGGATTTCCACAAGGGCATGTGCGAGCTACCTAAAAGTTTTTCGGGACACAAATATGATCATTTAATGACACACAATTTGAGGGACATGGTTCTGTGGGTTTTTGTGTTTTTAAATTTTTATCTTTTTAAATTGTTATTCTAATTTGTTTAACTTACAATTTAGTCCTGAAAATTGATCAATCTAATTAAAGCCCTAAATGATAAGGAAACTTGGTAAAATTTTAGGATTAGTCTTATAATGGGTAAAATTTGATAGAAACACACTTAATTTTGTAATTCAGAGTAGGTCCTGATAGTTGGTATTTATTATAATTTAGTCCCTAATGGTAAAAATTGAATTAGACATAGCAAACGAACTCAATTTAAGTTGAAATTTTTAGGCTTGTATAATTTTGACTAAAAAAAGGTCAATAAACATTTAGATCTAAAATCAGGCTAGTTATACCATAGGTGGTAAAATCAAGACAATGCCCTTAGGTTAAAATACCCGAAAAAAGTTTAAAATTAACTCATAATTTGCTTCTGTGTTAATAAATAATTAATATCCAGATAAAATTGAGGTGTTGTAAGGTCGGGGTGTATCTTGGGTGGTCGTTGGCAAGAGAATCACTTAGGTGGCTAATGTAATACTTCGAATTCAGGCCGATCCATCCCGGTTGGATTTGGGGTGTCACAGTCGTGGTAAAAAATTTGACAAATTGTCGACATGAATGTCGTGGCAATGTCAAGAAGCGACCCATTCAACACTTAACTGTTATCAACCCTATTGTATGTGTACCAGAAAAATCAGCCTAAAAAAAGGAAATAGATCATGGGATCATGGTATCATGGGCCTACTCTAAAGGAAGAGGTACAAAACCCAACAAGAAAGAGGAAAAAATGAGAGAGAGAGAGAGACGATTTTAAAGAGACAATTGGAAAAATCCCTGGATGAAAGTAGAGGATAAAGGTTGAGAACAAGGCAGAGTTGAAAAGGGAAAAGAAGAAGGCAATCCCTATAGGCAATCATAAGATATTGCGTCGCCAGAGTTGTGGGCTGGATAGGTGAAAACTATCATATCTAAGTTCTTCCTTTTCTTCTTTATTTGTTTCTTTGTGACCTTAATTGATGAAAATGATGTTGAATGTTATTTTGAATTTGGATGTTATTTACCAACCCATGAGTTAATCTCATAGGGTTGGGATTGCTTGATGAAACATTTATTTCCTTTCATAGCTAAAGCCTAGATTAGTTTTAATTTATTTTTTAATTTAATGGTATTTATGAATTGTATGCGTATAATCTCTAGACATAGATGAATGTGCAACATGTTTATGAAATTAATCTATTACTAACAAGGTTAGGTTAGTTGATCAAAATTGAATGATATGAGCAAGTATTTGACCGAATACTTGTACTAGTCTTTAAACATAGAGCAGCGTTCCATACGATAAGAAAACAAAATAGTGCTGGGTACTATGCTAAAGGCCTATAGACATATATCGCTTTAGGCAAGGTAACTTGAGGTCTTGCACTCGAAAGAAGCAGGCCATTTTAGATCTCTTCCGAGTAGTAGAATAAGATTGATTTTGCCAAAGCATTATTGGTAAATAAGGGTAGATTCTCAGTAATCCCAACCCTACGATTCAACATCGTATATCCTTTAACCTTTGTTGTAGGATCTCTATTTTGAAATCCTTAATTTTTACTTGTTTACATATTATTCACATAGTCATTCTCATATTTGCCATTGCATACTTACTCTTGTCTTGCCATAGCATTTTCATTTATTTGTTAGAATTCACATATTACACACAACAGTATTCCTTAATTAACTCTGCATTCTTTTTTTTTTTTTTGCCATAGCATTAAACACACTCATTTATAATAACTTGGCCAATTTATACTAACCAATCCCTATGAAAACAATCTCACTTATCACTTTATTACTAGATTTGACGTGTACACTTGCACAATTCGCTTAGCATATTCACACGTGAAAATTGAACAATATTTTCATTGTGCTTTCTCAAAGAAAAAACATAGGTCTAATAGTTTCCTTTAAGATAATTGAGGTATAACAAAGATGATCTTTCTACATTAACCCTCACATTTATCTAGACTATGTGTGGTTACATTCCTCCTAGGTTATTTTGGAATGCTAATGAGTCGGCTAAGGTGGCAATAGTGCAAGACTTACCGAAGGAAAGGAATCAAGTGAGCAAAATGATAACTCACTAGCTATAAAAGGTACAGCGAAGGATGAAATTCTATGAAAATAGGAAAAGAAAGAATTTAATGTTAGAGATGAGGTCTATCTTAAATTTCAACCTTAGTGGTGAACATCTTTAACTATACGAAGGAATTTGAAACTTTCTTTCAGGTATTATGGTATTTATACAATGTGTACCCCATAATGTCTCCTTTAGATTGATGGTATAACACTCTATACCCGACTCGATCACCGAGTCCAAGTATCGAGTGTCACCATCAACTCAAATATCTTAGGAAAATTTCTAATATGATTTATTTACATACTTAGAACTGTCCAATGTCATTTTTTAAAGCTTCTATTATAACTAATATTATACGAATAATATGTTTTTACAAATTTGATACCTTATTAAACCTAACGGTTAATTACAATATTAAATTATGACTATAATACAGAAATATCCAACTCAACACTGAGGTGTGGCCTCTGAGTGTTCCCCTCTATATGCATGATACGATTGTCGCACCTTCGCGCTTTGCTGGCGGTGTTTGGCTTGGTTCCATCACAGCGACTCTAATCAACTTGTTCCTACATCCAATGTAGTACAAACATATGTTCATATGAACTTAGTGAGGTTTTGTACAACAATGCACAAAAAGTACTATATTTTCGAGAATGAAATAAAAACATCGAATTTCAAACTCCTGAGCATTTTGGAAGTCCCATTGATCCGGTGATGTAACCAAATCCTTAAACCTCTGGGTCAATCATTTGGGAAATTAAATCCCTGGTTTTAGACATAGATGTGTATTTACAAATATCAATATATTCAGAGATTTTATCCGATACAACTTCCTCTTAAACATCCGTATTACCTTTCCCTGCTTGACTCGTAAGGATAGTCATATACCCTAATCATTCAGATTGTTGACTTCTAATACCTCAATAACTATAATCCTGTCTTAGCCCCTTCCTTAAGAAGGACCCAATTCTAACATCTTCACTTGTAGTCTATTACATGGCACCTGGCTAATAGATATACAACCTTTTTGCTTATGGACTTGTACTCCATAGGATAGTCTAGTAGGATCTTTCCCCTTCGAAACATTTGGTTAAGATATTACTAAAAATGGATAGCCCCTAAAGACTATCTCTTTCTCAGTTTCCCCCAGTGGATTTCCACTACGGACAGTTCGAGTAGATTTCTCATACTAAAATAGACCTGATTGGTATGTTCTTCTCTTGTTAAATCCTGATAGATTTTTCCACCAAAGATAATCCTTGGCGGACGTCTCTCTCTTGGGAGAATCCTTGGCAGACCTACCCATCTCTGGTTGCCTCTTAACCTCGACCTTTAGGATAAAAATCCATTTTTTCATCTCACTATCATACCCAATACTGGTTTACTTGCCAAACACTAACAGACTCATACTGGCTGTGTAACACCCCAAACCCGGTCTATGCGTTGAGACTAGATTTGGTTTGTTACATGATTCGAACTATTCTTAAATCCTTAATGAGTTGAAAAACTACAATATTGTTTACGGAGTTTAAAATTTGTAGAGTATTAGATTTTGATAAATATTTAAAAACATTAGTTGAAAATCATTGTATTATCTAAAACCGTTAGGAAATTTGTTAAAGAGTTAGCAAGAAAAAGAATTATTTATAAAAGAATTCCTTATACTTTGAAAACCCAAGTTCATTTTAGTAAAGCATCATAAATCACATTTTCATGATTTAAAAGCCCAAATAAAGTTTAAATTCAACACACATAAAATCCATAAGTTATTTATAGAGGCCATTTATTACAACATCCCAAAATAGTAAAAATAATAATTAAAAGTTCGAATTTAAATAACCCTTATTTAGCAAGATGGCCTCCACGAAGTCATCCTCATTAAGTCCACATCGGTTTCCATTACCCGAGATGGAAAGAAATTAAAGGGTGAGTTACTTAGAACTCAATGTGTAACTCACTTACCACCATTATTGGGCCGATTGTCAAGATATTATGTTGGGCTTGAGCCCAATCCGAATTCAACAATATAACATGAATTTAAAATAATTAATAATGCATGAAAATGAAATTCCCAACCCAAACCTAATAACCATCCGCTAACACCCCTGTACCAACCATCACACTGTGGGGATCAAGTCAACCCACCCCGCCATCACACCAATCGTAGGCATTAAGCCTTTTATAATTGTGGCATAGCCACCAACTAGAGGCAATAAGCCGATATTGTGGCAGAGCCACCGAACTAGAGGCAATAAGTCGATATTGTGGCGAAACCCACCGAACTAGAGGCAATAAGCGATATTGTGGCGAGCCACCGAACTAGAGGCAATAAGCCGATATTGTGGCAATCGCCATTCTTCTCTTCATAAATCCCACCCATGCAATTATACATGTACTTTAAAAATATAAAATTTATTATCAATACATAACATGGTGGGTTTTATCAATGACATTTCATTTGGCCCATAATTATAGCAATTTATCCATTTAGCAATTTAGTGGGCTTTGGCCCATTTACCAAACTAGAGCGTTTTGGCTAAATTTTAACGAACTAGAGTATTTATGGCCCAATTTATCGAACTAGAGTATTTACGCCCATTTTCACGAACTAGAGTATTTACTACCCATTTTCACGAACTAGAGTATTTACGGCCCATTTTCACGAAACATCAAATTTTCATAATATCAATTAATTTCTTGGGGCGTTTTGAAATTTTCACGATTTAGTCGCTTTTACGTATTTCGTCAAAATATCAATTTTGTGCTTTTACCGATCTAGTCGTTTTACGATTTTTCTACCATACCAAATTTGACATACAACCCTAAAATAATGAGGGTGAAATTACACACCTCGATACCGTGAGTATTATCCCTTCTCGCTCCTCGGACCTAAAATATATTTCGATTCGTTAGACAACTAATTCAAAAAATAATCTTATTTGTTAATGGATCCAAAATCTTACCCTCTTGATTTTGAATCACTTGATTTTCGGTTTTCCTTCGTTTATCGATTCACTAGCCACGAGAATCCACCAACGATATACGGCTCCGAGGTTCGTACTACTTCAAATAATGGACTTCTTTGGAAGATGGCCCACAACCCGTGGAAAATCCCGATGCGAAACGCTTCTTCGTTTGAATGGGGATTTACAGATCCACCCTCTTACGATAACTAAACACCGCCTTTTTCTTCCCTATCTTGACATCTTCAAGATCCAAAAGAATTTAGTTAGTTCTAAAATAATATCAATAATACTAGAGATTTAAAAAGTAGGATTTCCTTACCAAAATGAAACGTTTCCAACGTTTCCACGATTCTCCCGATCACTTGAATTCCAATCTCCGTTATTGCACTAAATAATAACGAAATAAACGTTATTAGTATGAATGCTATATCAATCCAAAAGACTCTCAAAATCCTATGATATTCGCCATAATATCACTAATCAATAAATTAAAAAAAATGGAGAGAAACCCTTACCTACTTCCCACGATTTAAAAGCAAGATTAAGAATGATGTTTAATTGATGGAAGATTCATTATAAATGATTAAGAATGGAAAAATAATTTTTGGCTTATAGGCACAATAACATTCGGCCAAGAGAGTGAAGATGGAGAGAATTTTCGATTGAAAAAGAAATAGTATAAGAACGAAAGGATGATGGTGATGATGTTTTGATTTCAAGGAGATTAGAAGAAAAAGAAAAGAAAAATAAGAACTTTAGGTGCTGGTATATTCGGCCATGGCAAAGAAAAAAGAAAAGAAATTGATTTTGGTATAGGTGATTTGGCACAAGAAGAAAGAGGCACAAGAATTGGTTATCAAGATAAGAAAAGGAATGACCAAATGGTCACAAAACTTTGGCTTAACCAAGTGCAAAAATTCGCCAAATAGGGATATTGAAAGGAGAGGAATAAAATTTCGCACAAAGTGCAAAGGTTAACCAAAGAGAAAAGAATGAGATTTTTGCCAACTAACAAAATTTTGGCTCTCCTCCCCCTACCAATATTGCCGTCCAGCCTATGGTCAATTGGCCATTATTTCTTTCCAAATTTTCCCCTAGATAAGTGCCTTATGTCCCCCTATCTTTCCTTAAACTTTTGATTCCATACCATATGTTAGTTGTTACCTTAATCTCTTGATACACTAACCAAAAATACATGGTCAACACCTTCCTTATATGTCCCTTGCCGACACTTCATGGCCATGAGCGTAAAATTAAAACAAAAATTTTATCTAGGTGCTATACAAGGGATTCGAACCTCTTCCTCTTACTTGAACCCATGCGCCATTCTCCACCATGCCATATGCTCATTTTATGACACTTTAAGCACATAATTTAGCTTAAGTCTTAATCACCTTTGTTTCACTTCAATAAATTCCCAATAATAAATTTTATTCTTCTCCAATTTATGCTTTACCCTCTCTAGGACTTTAATAAACACTAAAATAAAAGAAAAAAAAAAAAATTTTCCTTTAACATCTAAACACCAAAATCATGCCAATTTAAATACTCAGATTTTTAGGGTGTTACAACTCTACCCTCCTTAAAGAAAATTTCGTCCTCGAAATTTACAGTTGAAAAAGGTGAGGGTATTGTTGCGAATTGCATCCTCTGGCTCCCACGTAGCTTCTTCCACTCGTGGTTACGCCATAGAACTTTAACTAACTACACGGTTTTCTTCCTTAGTACCTTGACATCTCGGTCTAGGATTTCCACCGGTTCTTCTTCAAAGGACAAATCAATTCAGCCCAATTCTTCTACCGGTATAATGTGCAAAGGATCCGACCTATAACGCCTCAACATGGAAACATGAAAGACATTGTGAATTTGATTTAACTCGGAGGTAACTCAATCGATATGCCATCGGACCAACACGCTTCAAAGACACGATAAGGTCCAATATATCTAGGACTTAGCTTGCCCTTCCTTCCGAATCAAGATCTTTTTCCAAGGAGATACCTTCAAGAAAACCCGATCTCCCACACTATACTCGATGTCCCTCCGCTTCAGATCTGCGTCGACTTACGCCTATCCGAGGCTTCTTTCAACCGTGCTCGAATAACTTTTACCTTATCCTCGGTCTCGATATCATCTCGGACCTAACATCCGTCTTTCGCCCAACTCGGTCCAACAAATAGGAGAGCGACACTTACGACCATACAATGCCTCGTAAGGTGCCATCGAATGCTAGACCGATAGGCATTGTTATACGCAAATTCGCCAAAGGTAGATAATCCTCCCAACTACCCTCAAGTCGATTACACATCCTCTTAACATATCTTCCAATATCTCAATTACTCTTTCCGATCGACCATCGATCGAGGATGAAAAGCCGTCTCGAAATTCAACTTTGTTCCCAAGGCTTCATGCGAGCTTTCGGAATCGTGATGTAAACCTAGGGTCCCTATCCGATATAATAGATCTGGTACCCCATGTAACCTCACAATTTCGGATCGTAAAGTTTCGCCAACTTCGCAAAGAATAATCCGTTTAATCGGCAAGAAATGAGGTCTTCGTCAACCGATCAACAATTACCCAAATGTAATTTTTCTTAGTAGGTGTTAACGGTAACCCACTAACAAAATCCATAGTTATCCTCTCCCATTTCCAAAGAGGAATCTTTATCGGTTGTAACAATCCAGACGGTAATTGGTGTTCGCCTTCACTTGTCGACAAGTCAAACATTTTCCCACAAACTCGTAATCTCACGCTTCAACCTCGCCACCAATACGCTCACGGAGATCTCGATACATCTTATTTCCTCCGGATGCATAGCATAAGGGCTACTATGCGCCTCCGTAGAATCAGCTTGCCTCAAATCTAGATCCTTAGGCATGCATACTCTCCTCGAAAGCACAACACACCTCGGTGTTTATTCCAAAATCTTCAATTTCACCATTTTCAACTTGTCAAGTAAGGGTCCCAACTTCTCATCGATGTCCATTTTTCCTTGATTTGTTCCAACCACGAGGCTTCACCGTAGTTCGCTAACAAACCGCCATCCTCGCATGCACTCAAATGGGCAAATAGAGCTCTTAATTCAGATACCTTCCGACTTAACGCGTCTACCTACCACGTTAGCCTTTCCAGGATGGTATTCGATGGAGAAATCATAATCTTTTAACAATTCTACCCATCTTCTTTGTCTTAAATTCAACTCCTTCGGGTAAGGAGGTATTTAAGACTCTTGTGATCCGTGTAGATTATGGACTTCTCACCATAGAGATAGTGCCTCCAAATCTTTAGAGCAAAGACAACGCAGCTAACTCCAAATCATGAGTAGGGTAGTTTACTTCGTGTGGCCTCAATTGACGAGAAGCATAAGCCACCACCTTTCCATTTTGCATCAACACACAACCTGCACTGCGTGTGAGACGCATCACAATAAATGTTGAATTCTTTTCCGCCTCATACTGAATCAAAACCGGAGCTTCATCAGATCTTCTTCAATTTCTCGAAACTCTCTTGCCTTTTCGGTCGGATATCGGAACTCCTTTACGCAACAATTTAGTTAGGGTGCAACAATCAACGAAAACCCTCTACAAAGCGCCTATAGTATCCACCAAGCCTAAGAAACTCCGAATTTCAGCTATTGATGTTGGTGGTTTCCAATCCGAATAGCCTCAATTTTCCGAGGATCTACCCTTATTCCTTCAAATTGATACTACATGACCAAGAAAAGTCACCTCCTTTAGCCAAAATTCGCATTTACCAAATTTGGCATACAATTGCTTATCACGAAGTAGTTGTAATACTATCCGCAAATCTTGGTCATGTTCCTCCTCATTTCTCGAATAAACCAATATATCATCTATGAACACTACCACAAACCGGTCTAAATATGGTTGGAAGACTGGTTCATCATGTCCATAAATGCACCGGTGCATTGGTTAATCCAAACGCATCACTACAAACTCATAGTGTCCGTAACGATGTCCGAAATGTTTGTCTTATAGATGTCCGCTTCTTTCACCTTAAGTGGTGATAACCCGACCTTAAATCAATTTTGGAGAAAATCAAGCTCCCTTCAATTGATCGAACAGTCGCCAATTCTCGGCAGAGGATACCGATTCTTGATCGTCAATTTATTCAACTGCCTGTAGTCAATGCACATACGCATCGATCCATCCTTCTTCTTGACGAACAAAACTGGTGCTCCCCACGGAGACACACTTGGTCGAATGAATCCTCGATCCAAGAATTCTTGAATTTGAGCTTTGAGCTCACCAACTCCTTCTGCCATTCTATAGGAGCAATGGACACCGGGAGCCGTCGAACAAAAGCTCAATGCCAAATTCTACTTCCCGATCCGGAGGTATGCCGGGAAGTTCTTCGAAATACATCGGAAATTCCTTCACCGTCCTCACATCATTCACGGATAATTCCTTGGCATCCAAAGCACGAGATAAAGGCTAGGAATGCTCCGCACCCTTTCCGCACCAACTTCTCCGCTTTTAATGCAGATACCACATTTGCCGATAGTTCTTTCGCTCACCAATCATTATGATTTCCTTATCATCCGGTCCTTCTCATATTCGTTTTTCAAACAATCCAATTGCGCCTGATGGTTAACCAACCATCCATGCCCGAATGAGATCGAACTCACGAAAGGTAGTTCCATCAAATTTGCTAAGAATACTTCCTCTTGGATTTTAAGGTACGTCTTTAAATATTTTATTAATGATTCTCGATCGTCCTAAAGGATCGATTCTCGTCATCTCATTTTCGATAATTTCGATTCTAAATTGATTTCGGATATGGCACTAGATACATATGAATGAGTAGAGCCAATATCTATTAAGGCAATAACAGTACATCAAAATGAAGAACGTGCAGTTATCACATCAGTGCATTGCCGTCCTCATGGCGTCTAACGCATAGACCGCATCAGTCAGTCTTGCATCCGCATTTCTCTATTACCATTGCCTCGACCGGTGCACCTTGACCACGACCAGCCCCATTACCACCACGACCGGTCCACGACCTCTCGGTGGTCACCGACACTTCGGCCGTTGTGCATCATTATTACGGACTTCTTGAGTCGTATCCATTCGTCGAGGACAACTTTTGTACCGATGTTCCATTGAACCGCATTTGTAGCATGCACCCGCTTTTCTCTCAAAGATTCCCCAAAATGCCTTTTCCCACACTCAAGACAATCTCGACTTCGATTATTTGCTACCGGGGTTCGCCTTGAACCGATTCATCATTTCGGGTTTCTTCGAATCTCTTGGAAGAACCGATCGTTGTGTCTCTCTTGTTTCGGATCTTTCTGCTTACTGCTGTTCGAGTTCTTAGCCTCTTGGCTATTTTGGCCTTCTCCACAAGAGTCGAAAAATTTCTAACTTGTCATGAGCAATCGTAACCCTCACTCATCATTAAGTCCATCCTCGAAACGCATACACAACGTTCATGATCTGTTGCTACAATTGTCCCGCATAACGGCTCGACGTAAAAACTTCGACTTCATATGTCGCCACTCCTTACTTCCTTGGACAAGATTCGAAATTCCTTCCTTCGGGCATCTACATAGCTCGTTCCGACGTATTTTCCTTGGAAGGCGGCTTTAAAGAATTCCCGATTAATCGGTCGGGCTTCATGCCCTCTCGAGCGGTGAGCCACCACCGATCGCCTCATCTCTCAATAAGGATACAGCCCTCTCGCTTTTTGCTCACCGTGCATTCCATATCATCCATAATCCGTTCCACGACTTGAGCCAAGATTCGCCACATTTGGAGCTACACCGAGACTCCTCTGAAAACTTCAGATTATTCGCTTTAAGTCGCTCTGAAATTGACCCACGAGTTGTTGGCCCAATTCTAGTTCCAATGACCCTTTCCAAGACTCGTAGCATTGCTTGAGTCAATGCATGATCTTCTTCCATGTGATCGCGTGATCCGGTCTCACTTTCTATTGACGCAAAAGGCCCACTTCGCATATGATTTGGTGCTTCACCGTAGCACCTCGGCCTCTACCACGCCACGCCTACGCGTCCACGACCACGCCCTCTTGTACTCATGATTGCTTGTTCGTTTATCCGATTACAAGTTTTATGAATCGAATTTTGTTTCGTGTTTATTAACGATATTTTATGAGATTTGAGATATAAAGTTGTTTTTCGCAACGTGTCCTATAGTCTCAATCTCTCTGCTTTTTCACATCTAAAACTAGAAGTTCTAGAGTATTCCTATGATCATATCATAGTAATCATTTAAGCAAAGATATACTTACTTGACTTGTTGCTTGGATGCTTGTGGTGCCATATCTTGATCTTTAAAATACCATTGAGCATTTTCATACAAAATTATTTTGAACCCAAACCACAGTAGAGTTTTTGAAACGGCTCGATACCACTAAATGTAACACCCCAAACCCGGTCTATGCGTTGAGACTAGATTTGGTTTGTTACATGATTCGAACTATTCTTAAATCCTTAATGAGTTGAAAAACTACAATATTGTTTACGGAGTTTAAAATTTGTAGAGTATTAGATTTTGATAAATATTTAAAACATTAGTTGAAAATCATTGTATTATCTAAAACCGTTAGGAAATTTGTTAAAGAGTTAGCAAGAAAAGAATTATTTATAAAAGAATTCCTTATACTTTGAAAACCCAAGTTCATTTTAGTAAAGCATCATAAATCACACCCATGATTTAAAAGCCCAAATAAAGTTTAAATTCCAACACATAAAATCCATAAGTTATTTATAGAGGCCATTTATTACAACATCCCAAAATAGTAAAAATAATAATTAAAAGTTCGAATTTAAATAACCCTTATTTAGCGAAGATGGCCTCCACGAAGTCATCCTCATTCAAGTCCACATCGGTTTCCATTACCCGAGATGGAAAGAAATTAAAGGGTGAGTTACTTAGAACTCAAGGTGTAACTCACTTACCACCATTATTGGGCCGATTGTCAAGATATTATGTTGGGCTTGAGCCCAATCCAGAATTCAACAATATAACATGAATTTAAAATAATTAATAATGCATGAAAAATGAAATTCCCAACCCAAACCTAATAACCATCCGCTAACACCCCCGTACCAACCATCACACCTGTGGGGATCAAGTCAACCCACCCCGCCATCACACCAATCGTAGGCATTAAGCCTTTTATAATTGTGGCATAGCCACCGAACTAGAGGCAATAAGCCGATATTGTGGCAGAAACCACCGAACTAGAGGCAATAAGTCGATATTGTGGCGAAACCACCAACTAGAGGCAATAAGTCGATATTGTGGCGTAACCACCGAACTAGAGGCAATAAGTCGATATTGTGGCAATCGCCATTCTTCTCTTCATAAATCCCACCCATGCAATTATACATGTACTTTAAAAATATAAAATTTATTATCAATACATAACATGGTGGGTTTTATCAATGACATTTCATTTGGCCCATAATTATAGCAATTTATCCATTTAGCAATTTAGTGGGCTTTGGCCCATTTACCAAACTAGAGCGTTTTGGCTAAATTTTAACGAACTAGAGTATTTATGGCCCAATTTATCGAACTAGAGTATTTACGGCCCATTTTCACGAACTAGAGTATTTACTACCCATTTTCACGAACTAGAGTATTTACGGCCCATTTTCACGAAACATCAAATTTTCATAATATCAATTAATTTCTTGAGGCGTTTGAAATTTTCACGATTTAGTCGCTTTTACGTATTTCGTCAAAATATCAATTTTTGTGCTTTTACCGATCTAGTCGCTTTTACGATTTTTCTACCATACCGAAATTTGACATACAACCCTAAAATAATGAGGGTGAAATTACACACCTCGATACCGTGAGTATTATCCCTTCTCCTCTAAGGCACCTAAAATATATTTCGATTCGTTAGACAACTAATTCATAAAATAATCTTATTTGTTAATGGATCCAAAATCTTACCCTCTTGATTTTGAATCACTTGATTTTCGGTTTTCCTTCGTTTATCGATTCACTAGTCACGAGAATCCACCAACGATAACGGCTCGAGGTTCGTATTACTTCAAATAATGGACTTCTTTGGAAGATGGCCCACAACCCGTGGAAAATCCCTGATTGCGAAACCGCTCTTCGCTTGAATGGGGATTTACTGATCCACCCTCTTACGATAACTAAACACCGCCTTTTCTTCCCTATCTTGACATCTTCAAGATCCAAAAGAATTTAGTTAGTTCTAAAATAATATCAATAATACTAGAGATTTAAAAGTAGGATTTCCTTACAAAATGAAACGTTTCCAACGCTTCCACGATTCTCCGATCACTTGAATTCCAATCTCCGTTATTGCACTAAATAATAACGAAATAAACGTTATTAGTATGAATGCTATATCAATCCAAAAGACTCTCAAAAATCCTATGATATTCGGCCATAATATCACTAATCAATAAATTAAAAAAATGGAGAGAAACCCTACCTACTTCCCACGCAAGATTAAGAATGATGTTTAATTGATGGAAGATTCGGCTATAAATGATTAAGAATGGAAAAATAATTTTTGGCTTATAGGCACAATAACATTGCCAAGAGAGTGAAGATGGAGAGAATTTTCGATTGAAAAGAAATAGTATAAGAACGAAAGGATGATGGTGATGATGTTTTGATTTCAAGGAGATTAGAAGAAAAGAAAAGAAAAATAAGAACTTTAGGTGCTGGTATATTCGGCCATGGCAAAGAAAAAAAAAGAAATTGATTTTGGTATAGGTGATTTCGCACAAGAAGAAAGAGGCACAAGAATTGGTTATCAAGATAAGAAAAGGAATGACCAAATGGTCACAAAACTTTGGCTTAACCAAGTGCAAAAATTTAGGGATATTGAAAGGAGAGGAATAAAATTTACGCACAAAGTGCAAAGGTTAACCAAAGAGAAAAGAATGAGATTTTTGCCAACTAACAAAATTTTGGCTCTCCTCCCCTACCAATATTGCCGTCCACTATGGTCAATTGGCCATTATTTCTTTCCAAATTTTCCCTAGATAAGTGCCTTATGTCCCCTATCTTTCCTTAAACTTTTGATTCCATACCATATGTTAGTTGTTACCTTAATCTCTTGATACACTAACCAAAATACATGGTCAACACCTTCCTTATATGTCCCTTGCCGAACTTCATGGCCATGAGCATTAAAACAAAAATTTTATCTAGGTGCTATACAAGGATTAACCTTTCCTCTTACTTGAACCCATCATTCTCCACCATGCCATATGCTCATTTTATGACACTTTAAGCACATAATTTAGCTTAAGTCTTAATCACCTTTGTTTCACTTCAATAAATTCCCAATAATAAATTTTATTCTTCTCCAATTTATGCTTTACCCTCTCTAGGACTTTAATAAACACTAAAAAAAAAAAAAAAAAAAATTTTCCTTTAACATCTAAACACCAAAATCATGCCAATTTAAATACTCGATTTTTAGGTGTTACAATTAAATACCTCTAATATATCCTTCCATTACATCTGGATTAGATTTTCACCTCTTACATTTTGGTAGGTTTCCTTTATTAACCTACTTACTTGCATTTCCAGACGTTTATACATGTCTTTTTTTATCTCTGTAATTTGGCGAATTCTCTTATTATTTTATTTGACCTCATTCTCAGATGCTCCATGATCATCTTTTTCTGTTACTCATCGCATGATCATACAATTATTCTTTACCTCGAAGGATAGTTTTCACACATATATATATATATCCTAAATTTCAAGGTCTCCTTAGTCTATTGTAGCCATCTGTTGCTAATTATTCTATCTCCCACTAAGTAACTAGCTGGTTCTAGTCTAACTAAACCAGAATTGAAGTGCAACTATTACAAATCTAGCCAATTTTCTATTTGGTTCAATATACTCCCAAATCTCTCTTAATTTCGAGTCCTTAAAAAGGGTCGGGTGTTACAACCCCCTACCCTTAAAGAAAACTCCGCCCTAGAAATTCCCTCTCATGACTAGTTCTATAAGCAGAGTCTGGGTGATTATTCCTTTATTTGATAACTCTCGTTATAACTTAAGGGAATATACCTCTACATTTTCATGTGGCTTAGCATTAACCATTCAAGCTTAGTCTTACCTTAAACCCATCCCGGTTGAATGGTAGATCCGTCTACAATTTATTTGTAGTAGACAGCTGTACAATGATTAATTTGATGTTATTCAGGCAGAGTCTCCAGCTTACACTTGGTGCCAAAATATCCCCAAATTAAATTCTTCTAATTTAATCTACACTAGAGTACACCAGTTTGGTAGATACTTGATAGTCAGCTTACTCTGGTGGATCTTCCTGCTTTTCTGGATATTAAGGGGTTTAAGAAAAACCCTTCCCTTCATCAACATGTTTCAAAAGTAGTTTTGGGGACCTAAACAATTTATTAGTTTTTGAAATCAAAGCTTCTCTTGGACTTTTGATTATTTATATGGATGGCTTGCGTATTCCAACACTTCTATCATTTGAAGGTCCTATCTTAGGGACCTTCAGCTAGAATGGTCTATTTTAGCGTCCGTCATGGTCGCGAACCAATACTCAAAGATTGGGCTCCAAACCTTTGCTTGGATCGCAACAAGTTTATTCTACTGAAAAGCAAGCTCGTCGACGGTTTTAGTTTTCCCACGAGGTGGTCAATTCCTACAGAGTCTACTTGTCACCAATCCTAACCTTTAGACATAGAGATTGGAGTGGTGCAAATTGAATGATTTAATCCAGGGTGTACTTTGGAGTTAAGAAGACTCCTCACAGTTAGAATATCTTTCACTTCTGTTTGGAGGGTGAAGCTCAAATGGTTGGCGGGCATCAGATCTTTATTTAGGTATGAGCCCCAAAATGGTTTGATCCGCTGAAGGGGAATGGTCGTTTAGGGCTGATAGTGTGTTAGTTTGAGCTTTTATTAGGAAATGGAATGAACCAACTAATTTCTTTTACACTGTCTGCAATATTCCGCCCCGTCGTTAGCTTTCCTCAACTTCGGGATTTATGGGTTAGTCATCAAGTAAGGACTTACTTAAGAATGGTGTTGACATCACTGTTTCTGCTGCAGGTCCTACTCCTTTAATCTCTTCACTGCTCTCCCATTTTGGTGTCATGGTTGTTGAGACATTGATAGAGAGTGTGCAACAAGCCATGGATAAGACTAACGCTAGAGGATGGGTCGACAGCAGCAGTTGAAAAAGTCTGAGATTTGAAAGAAGGTCCTCTAATAGCAAAAAGAGTAGCAACAAAAGGTTGACCTGCCACAAGCTTGGCAAGCAGCCAATCCTTCTAGAGAGTGAAGCCCCTACTCTTCCTTCAATGACCATGATAACATTCCCAACTTCAAACTTAACAACACACCGTCTATTCTTTCCTCCGATCATTCCTAAACCTTGAGTCCATTAATGCAACGGACCTTCTTGCATCCACTTTAGCTCCAATTCTCACGGATTTAGACTTAAGCACTCCACGTCAATGGAAACACAAAAATATACACACTTTTTCATGCCCTTTTTAACTCAAATTCATGTAGTTTAGGTAAAATTATTGTAGAAAAATATATAATTATTATAAAATAATTATTTTGTACTTAAATTATTAACATAATGAATTTTAATTAATTTTATAATAAATTTTGATTAATTTTGATAATTTTCGACAGATTTGCACAAAGGGCAAAAATTGGCTCGGCAGACATTGCTAAAAGCACAAAATCGAGAAGCGATTTTTGAAGCATCGAGACAAATGGAATTTTCAGCTAAAGATGGTCCAAATTATGTGTATTAATTCATAATATAATTAATTTTAATTTTAATCCAATTTAATTTGGGTTAAATAAATTATTATTAATTAATTATGAAAAGTGGACGCTGAACTGAGAAAATCGAGCTAACCAAGCTACGAGCAGCCCAAAACCGTCTAGCATGCTAACCCAATCAGCTTGCTTGGATGATTAATTGACTTGCAAAAAGGCCTTTGAAGACTTCGTCATACTGCAATCAAACCCCTCCTCTTTTAGTGCCTTTCTAGATTTGCCCCAACCTTAATATAGCAAGTTCGAAAGCTTCAAACTTGCCACATGTGTGGCCGGCCAAGGGAGGGCTCTTTGGCTGCTGATCTTGGCTATTTTTAGCAGCCCTCTCACCCTAAAAAAAAAAACCCTTGGCTGCTCATTTCAATAGACCACAACATTCACATCTCTTCTCTCCTCTCTCAACTTTCTCTCTTTATTTCCCATCCATTTTCCTTTGTCCTCTTGCCGATTTCACCTCTTGAAAAAGAGTCATTCATCCATCATTTGGAGCAGCACTAAAGTGTTTATAGAAGCCTCAGTTCGACAAGAACAAGTGAAGAAGGAAGAGTGGAGCAAACCAATCAAGCCACGGAGAAACACCAGATTTGCTTCTTGTTCCCTATCCTTTTTAATTCTGTTGTTGTTATGATGAGCATGTCTTTGAATATTTGTGATATTGATAATTTTAATTTAATTGATACGACTTAAATTTAATTTGTGTTAGGTTTATTGCATTTCGTCTACTTAATTTATTAAAATTGTGTTTGTATTGTTATAAGCCTCGGTAAGATGTTTGATTAAGTAAAACCATGACCAGGTTATTCTTCCATTACAATTGTAAGGAAACTAATGAATTAATTATTTAAAGGAGTTGAAATTGTAATTAATTGACACAATACTTAATCTGTGCATGTTTAATCATCTAAGGTAGCTCATGGTTAAATTAGCAACAATATTGAGAGATACAATTGCCTTGCATAACTTGCAAGATTATTGTGATTAAATTGTTTCAAGGTAGGAATACTTTGTTACCTCACTTAACCTTTTATGTGCTTTTGAGATTAAATTAATTGTTTGAATTGACATATAGATATGTACAAGAGATTATTTTGATTCCATAAGTATGTATGTGCATTAATAAATTTGTCTAATAAAATTTGTTTAATCGGTTGAATTGACATAGAGATATAGTCAAGAGATGAATGGATTTTGGTTGGTAAGTATGTTCATAAGTTAGCAAATTACTGAGTTGCCGTGAATTTATTCGTAACAACATAAACACGAGTTTAATAATACCAAGTTAAGAAATGTAATTAACCTAGCACAACTATGTCATCTTGATTAAAATCATCTTTTCAAATCGTGTATTAGAACTTTTATTTTATTTTTTATTTATTTTACGTTGTTAAAATCCTAGTTTTCAATCACCCTTTCAAATCAAAATATTTTTTTCACCAAAGTGTTTTTAATTGCATTCATAAAAAATTCTTTTCACAGTCCCTATGTGATGCTAACCCGGTCGCATCATGTTACGACACAACTCGACATCATTGAGAGTGGCCTAAGCTCGAGGGGCCTAAGTGCAAAATGAAGCTTAATTATAAGCTCATTCTGCTCACTAAGAGTGCATGGCAATATTATGCAAGCTGTTCAGCTCGATCCTAGTTTTTGAGATTGATTCAACTCGACTCATTGAGCTTAATTCAGCTCAACTTAGCTCAATTGAGCTCATTTATATTTTTGTTATTACTTGCGTTTTCAATTTGTTGGAATAAAATAAGTATGTTAGTTTAATTGGTTAAGCTCTCAAATAATTAAATTGTGTTTTTAATGTGTCAAAATCTGGACATCTTAATTATGTTTTAAATGTGTTTTATTTTAATTCATGTTTTAAATATGTCCTAGTTAATACATGTTGTTAATTTGTCTTAGCTTATTACATAATTTTAATATATTTTAGCTCCAATCGAATTAATGTGCAGGTTTAATATGTCTTAAGCTTGCTGCTAATTTTTAATGTGTGTGTTTTAATGTGTCTTAAGCTAATTAAATTGTTGAATTTATTAGGTGCAACTACATATATGAGCGACATGAATGCAAGGTGTGCTGCTGATTGAAATGCCCAAGCAACTCTTGGTGCACATCAAGGGACAAGTGAGCTACTGGTTTCTCTTCCCCAAGCTGCCTCATCATGTAGTCCAACAGCCCCAAACGTGTTCACACTTGCTGGAGGTTCCATTCACACTCATGACCATTCGGTCACTTGCTTTCAAACATAAAAAATTCTCAATTTCGTTGGTTCACACTCCATGGCTATTGAAGTGCCCTAAGCTATTCTTTAAAGTCCAAGACTAATCAGTTCTTCAAGGCAACTCATTCAATCACTTTGAACGAACCTATTTAAGGCCATTTAGCTCATTTCAACTCCTTATTAATTGACAACAATTTCAGCTGAATAAAGACACTCTAGAAGCTACCCATTGACATTCTCCATGCTCAAGGAACCTTCAAGGGACGTTCTAGGAAGGTGCCAAGAAGCTTCAGCTCATTAAGTTGCTGCATGTTGTCCATTAGGCTACCTAAGGTGCCTATTTGGCTAGCCTAGTTTTCTAACTATAAGTACATTGCTATTTCTATGTAATTGAGACTTTTTGCTCATTGTTGAATGTTTATAACATTTGTGAGTTTTTTTCAACTCTCTTATTTCGTTTTAGACTCAACATGACTTATCTAGCTTGCTAGTGGCATCATCATGTTTCTTTTCAAACTTAGCACTCCTAAACTGAGTGTGGCGTTCTCCAAAATATACCTTTGGTTCCTAACTTCCTAGTTAGCAGGTCAAGGTCCACCTTAAGTGACGTATAAGTCTCAGGTCAGCACTTTGATATAGTGTTGGTTCTTTCTTGTCTTTAAGATAATTTTCCATCCACATTTCTCAACTTATTTATCTTGTTTCTTTTATTAGCCGAATTCCCATAATCATCATTCATTTAACCATTTTTCCATCATCATTCTACTTAACCGAACCATCCTCAACACATTCATAACCTTTGAACCATCTAGCCAACCTTTGTTTAAAGTCTTACTTAGCCAAATTCAACCATTACACTGTTCAAGAATGATACTTCTCCATTTTAACGACCGGGCAGCAAACGACTCAAATAATCACTGAGGCAAGTTTGCATCATTTGGTATCAGAACTAGCTAAAATCAAGGAGTACTGTCATTCGTGAAGTTCTGAAGTAAGTATTTGAAAAAAAAATTGAAAAAAATCAAATAAAAAAATTCAAAAAAATAAAAAAATTTAAAAAAATTCAAAAAAAATATTATTATTTCGTGTATAAGTGATTGTACAAGTGTTTTTGAATGTATTCATCTTGAAAAAAAAAAGAGGCATTCGAAGTTATAAAAAGAAAAAGAAAAAAAATGTTGAAGTGTGAATTTATTTTCTTTGTTTCTTTCAGCCAACCTTGCACCTATTCATCATTACCCTTGTAAACCCACTTGAAGTTGTCCCCTAGATTCGCTTGTGAGTCTAAACGAGTCTTCTACAAACTTCGAGGGAAGAATAGAGTGGAAAAAGGCACGAGTGTGTGAGCGCAATCGAGTGAAGAAAAAACCTTATAGCGAGTGCAAACACGAGTGTGAGTGCTAAATTATTTCTTTTCTTTTCGAGTGACTAGTGAGGCTTTGTGGTGAGGTATCCATTTTCTTTTTTTGTTTTTAACACTTTCCTATTCATCAATAAAATCATGTTTCGAGAAGAGTTCTCAGACTCAAAATTTCAATATGTGACGCAAGAGATGGACCGATTGTTTGATAGAAAACTAGAACCATTGCAAAAACGATTGGATCGTGTAGAAGAGTGGGGCCAATGAGCAAGAGCCCAACGTGAGTAAATTTCACCAAATCAGAAAACGAGTCAAGACCATCACGAAGACAAACATCCCATGACCATCCGAGAAGAGATTCTTATTGTGATTCCTATTCCTCAAGGAATTCAAGATGAGATAAAGCGAGCTACGAGCTTGAACCCTTTCAAGGTGACCAACGAAAAAGTAGAAATCTCTTTCCAAGTACATTAAGGCAATCATCCACGAAGAAACATTCACGAAGAGTTGATCGTTTTCCTTATGAAAAAGCTTTTCCTTCTGTCCAAAGAAAAGATTTTCATTCTGGTTCTTTCTTATTATCTTCATATTGTAATTAAAAGATGAGAGAAAAACAAATAAAAAGAAAAGAGAGGCAAGAAATGATAATGAGAGAAAATGAGTGAATCTTAAACGAAATTGAGGGAAGGGGAAATGAAGGAAAAAGAAATCGAAAAAGAATGTGAGATTTAAAAGAAAATTGAAAAGGAGAGAGAGATTGAAGAAAGAAGAGAAAGAGTGAAAGAAATAGGTGAAAAAGACAAGAGAGAACAAGAAAAAGAAAGGAATGTTTTAACTAACCAACATGTGAGTTTTCCTCTTGTTGTTTCTACTTTCTAGGTTTCTAAAGATCCATGTAATGATTTTCAACTTCAATATTTTTCTGATGAGTGGTGGTTCAAGTTGATCAGCCAAGGTAAGGTTGAAGATGAAATCGAATCACAAGTGCTTTTAAAGGTAAGAAAGGTAGGGAGTTTTTAACAACCGAGTCACGGCAATCAGGTTTGAAAGTTGTAGATAAATTTTTCAGTGACTTAGTTTTTAAAAGATCTCCTTATTTTGATCCGATTAATTGTTATTCTTTGCTTGCGATTGATAAATTTGTTCTAAGAGGAAGCATGATGGGTTGTTCTATTGATTTGTTTTGTGATGAAAAACCTGTTGATGTTGTTCGATCAGATAGACAAACACAAAATATGATCTTGCGTGATAATGGGTCTTCATGAAAACCGCTTAATCTATTTGAATGTGATGTTAATGTGCACCCTCTAAAGTTTTGTGTGAAATCCTCTTGTATAAGCATGCCTTTTCGGATGTAATGTGATAGGTTTAATTATTTGAATGTTTGTGTGCTCCCATCTTCTTTGTTTAGCATATGTGGTAAAGAGTTTTTACATAAGACGTTTAATCTGTTTGATTGTGTTGTTCATGACAAATCTCTAAACCCTTATGCAAAATACTCATGCATTTACATGTTAGTTCGAAAGAGATTTAAGAGGATTGAGTATTTTAATTTGTTGTTGCCTCCATCTCCTTTATTTGGCATGTGTGACTTCTTGGTGAAAACTAAACTTTGGTTGAGTTGTGGAATGGGTGATCAAAATCACATATTCAAACCTAGGGCATGTTTTCTTGAATTATTTCCAAGTAAAAGCAAGCATCATAAATTTTGTTTGAATGAATGTGTAAGCAATTTTTTCTTGTATGATGCTTTGTCTTTAAGTCTGAAAATGAGACTTGTGAATCTTGTTGGCTTGCCAAGTCAAAATCAAATCTTTGATTCCAGAGGTTGTTCTATTTTTTTACTTATCAGATTCGAACATGTGTTGCATGATCTTAACTTTAATGTGCTTCATGTTCTTCATAAGTTACTAGCCATGAATTTTTCTAGTCAAATTGAAATGGTAAACAAAAACTTTGCCTTTGATCCCGATGAATGTTGTTCCATATCATTGTTCGAGGGATTTGGACCATGGGATTTTGATTTTTGAGACTATAACCTTCGAATACTTTGTGAATATGGTTTGTTTCCGTCGAAGAAAAAGGTAAGACCGATTTTTATTTTTGATCCCGGTATTGTTTTATTTGTTCAAGTTGTGAATAAAATCTCGAAAAGTTCCATTGTGTTTAACCTTCATCATGTCACTAATTTGTTTTATTCTTTTGTACGTGACGATGTGAGGTGGTACCCTCCTAAAGAGGGAGGGCATGCAAATGACCTTCTTTCTTTCCAAGCCATTTGTGGCTCTCAGAATGTTGAAAATGATTTTGTCCGGATCATAAAGACAAGGGCTTGTGATCTTGAAAAAATTTTCTCGAGCAAGTGGCCCGATTTGAGGACAAATCGTCTTCAAGAGGGAGGGAACAATGCAAACCTGGTCACATCATGTTGCGACACAACTCAACATCATCAAGAGAGGCCTAAGCTCGAGGGGCCTAAGTGCAAAATGAAGCTTAATTACAAGCTCATTTAGCTCACTAAGCTTGTATGGCAATATTATGCAAGCTGATCAGTTCGATCCTAGTTTGTGAGCTTGATTCAACTCGAATTCTAGCTCATTGAGCTTAATTTAGCTTTAGCATTTCTATTTTTGTTAATGCTTGCGTTTTTAATTTGCAGGAATAAAATAAGTATGTTAGTTTAATTGGTTAAGTTCTCAAATAATTAAATTACATTTTTAATGTGTCAAAATCTGAACATCTTAATTATGTTTTAAATGTGTTTTATTTTAATTCATGTTTTAAATATGTCCTAGTTAATACATGTTGTTAATTTGTCTTAGCTTATTACATATTTTGAATACATTTTAGCTCCAAATTAATTAATGTGCGTGTTTAATATGTCTTAAGCTTGTCACTGATTTTTAATGTGTGTGTTTTAATGTGTCTTAAGCTAATTAAATTGTTGAATTTATTAAGTGCAGCTACATACATGAACGACATGAATGCAAAGTCTACTGATGATTGAAATGCCCAAGCAACTCTAGGTGCACATCAAGGGACAAGTGAGCTACTGGTTTCTCTTCCCCAAGCTGCCTCATCGTGTACTCCAATAGCCCCAAACGTGTTCACTTCCTAGAGGTTCCATTCACAGTCATGACCATTCGGTCACTTGCTTTCACACATAAAGGCTTCTCACTTTTGTTGGTTCACACTCCATGGCTATTGAAATGCCCTAAGCTGCTATTTAATGTCCAAGACTAATCAGCTCTTCAAGGCAGCTCATTCAATCACTTTGACCGAACCTAATTAAGGCCATTCAGCTCATTTTAGCTCCTTATTAATTGACAACAATTTTAGCTAAATAGAGACAGTCTAGAAGCTGCCCATTGACGTTCTCCATGCTCAAGGAACCTTCAAGGGACGTTTTAGGAATGTACCAAGAAGTTTCAGCTCATTAAGTTGCTATATGCTGTCCATTAGGCTACCCAAAGTGCCTATTCGGCTAGCCTAGTTTTCTAACTATAAATACTTTTCTATTTCTATGCAATTGAGACTTTTTGCGCAGCATGACTTATCTAGCTTGCTAGTGGCGTCATCCTGTTTCTTTCCGAACTCATCACTCCTAAACCGCATGTGGCGTTCTCTAAAATATACCTTTGGTTCCTAACTTTCTAGTTAACGGGTCAAGGTCCACCTTAAGTGACGTATAAGTCTCGAGTCAGCACTTTGATATAGTGTTGGTTCTTTCTTGTCCTTAAGATTGTTTTCCCATCCACATCTATCAATTTATTTATCTTGTTTCTTTTTTTAGCAGAATTCCCATAATCCTCATTCATTTAACCATTTTCCCATCATTAGTCTACTTAATCGACCCATCCTCAACACATTCATAACCTTTGAACCATCTAGCCGACCTTTGTTTGAAGTCTTACTTAGTCGAATTCAACCATTACTCTGTTCAAGAACGATACTTCTCCATTTTAATGATCGAGCAACAAACGAAGCGAATCATCATTGAGGCGAGTTCGCATCATCCTATGGGTACGATAACTCGACATTTACTTGTCATTTTATTACTTGTTGCGATTGTGTACACTTGCACATTTTCGTCGTTCCAAGTTTTTTGGCGCTATTGCCAGGGACTATTTTAAAATGCATTATTTGTGAAATTGTTAATTTTGCATTTTGGTCTTTTTTTTTGTTAAATTTTAATTCTATTTTTTTTTGTTTCATGTGTTTATGAGTATTTATCAAAGTATTGACTTATTCCCCATAAACCCTGAAATTGAAAGGACTTTCTGAAAAAGGAGAAGACAAGTGAACCAAAGAAGAACTGAAGATATGAATTTCGAAAATCCAAACCAAAATTCAGGACAACCATTCACTTATAATACTCACAATCTGATCATTGTCTTCGATGATAGAAGCTGTGTCATTCAACAATATGCCATTCCTCTATTCAATAAGCTCAATCTGAGTATTAGGAGACCCAAAATCGAGGCACAATAATTCGAGCTAAAGCTAGTAATGTTCCAAATGTTGTAAAATATAGGTCAATTTAGTGGGATTCCTACTGAAGATCCACATCTTCATCTTCAGCTATTCATGGAAGTGAGTGACTCATTTAAACTAGTCAGGGTGACTGAGGATGCCTTGAGACTGATATTACTTTCATACTCCTTAAGAGATAAAGCACGAGCATGGTTGAACTCCCTACCATCTGGTTCCATAACTACATGGCAAGAGTTGATTGAATGTTTTTTAATGAAATATTTCCCTCTATCTTTAACCGCCAAGATCTGAAATGAAATCACTTCATTTCAATAACTTGATGAAGAATCTTTATATGAGGCATGGGAGCAGTTTAAGGAGTTATCATGAAAGTGCCCTCATCACGGCATTCCTTACTGCGTTCAAATGGAGACTTTTTATATTGGTCTCAATGTTCATACTAGAATGATGGTGGATGCTTCAGAAAATGGAGCCCTTCTTTATAAGTCTTATAACAATGCTTATGAGATTATTGAAAGAAAATTACCAGCAATAACTATCAGTGGCCAACCAATTGAGCAACCTCAGAAAGACGAGCAATAGGAGTACATGAAGCGGACACACTTGCTTCTTTGGCAGCCCAGGTATCCTCTATGTCTTTTATGCTTAAGAACATAATTGTTAATGGTTTCAATGGTAATCTATCAGGTCAGCAACCGCACCAATTTGAGAATATTTCTTGTGAATACTGTGGAGATGGCAATTTCTTTGAAAATTACCCATCGAATCAAGAGTCAAATTATTACATGGGAAATCAAAATTGGAATGGTCCACAATCCAATTTTTACAACTCTTCATGGCAGAATCATCCAATTTCTCCATGGAGTAATCAATGGGCGGACCATAGCGACTCTGTTATGCCATTTTGACCAAATTATCTGTCGGAATATTCTCAACAAGTGCAATAACCCCTACCAACTGAATCTTCAAGTGATCTTAAGAATCTGCTGAAGGCATACATGGCGAAGAATGATACCACTTTAATAAATTTGGAGAATCAAATGGGTCAGCTAACCAATGAACTTCAAAATAAACCCCAAGGTATTTGGCGAAGCGACATAGAAGATCCAAAAATTTTAGGCAAAGAACATTGCAAAGCAGTCTCTTTGCCAAGTGGAAAGACATTGAAGCCCAAGGTGGTTGAGGTTCAAGATGAGCCTATTGTAGCTCAAGACAAAGAGGAAGTTCAACCAACTGTTGAAACTCCTATATCATAGAAGTTAGATTCAGTGGTTCTTGATAAGGTAAACTCTAAACCAGTTAGTTTTGATTATCTAACACCCTTGTCAGATGCAGAAAAATTTCCATAGAAGAGTTGTCTAGTTCCACAACTGCCATATCCTCAATGATTCCAAAAGCAGCAAAATGATACTCATTTGAAAGAAATCTTTGATGACGAGGTAACTTTTAATGACTTCGATGCTGCTAAATCCTCAGATATAGTTGAAGACTACTTTGCTATTTCCAAGATGGAATCGTTAGCTTCTACAGAATTGGAGCTCGATTCTTTAAACAATCCATTAGAACATATTCTATTGGAGGATTCACCAAGTGATGATGAAGACCAGGAATGTTTGGTTTGGTTAGAAGCTAATTCGAAGTAATTCACTCAAGAAGTTGCACTCGAATATTAGAGTTATCATCTCAGGAGTATATGCAACCAAAGTCGCTGATTGAAGAGCCCGCTAAATTGGAACTGAAGATTTTGTCTCCTCATTTGTAATATGACTATTTGGGTTTTTCTTTGACTTTACCTGTCATTATTTCAGTTGAGTTCACCAATGATCAAAAAGAAGAGGCACTTGTGATTTTAGAAAGGCACAAGAGGGGTACTAGATGGATTATTTCACATATTTGAGTCACAGGTTGGAGGATTTGTAGGAATTACAGAAAGTTAAAAAAGGCCACCAAGAAAGATCATTATGGGTTTTCCTTCCCTAATAAGAAGTTGGATAGATTTGATGGGAAAGAATATGATTACTTCCTAGATGGTTATAGTTGGTATGACAAATGGCCATTTGACACTACTGTGGTCAATGACGATCCTGAATAAAATGGAGGGAGTTCTGTTCACTTTCTCTATCGTTATTTTATATTTTTAGTTTTGTTTCTTGTTTGAATAAAATGGTAGACTTAGATAAAATTTCTTTTATTCATTACATGAATTAAAACTCTGTTTAGGAGACTGGGACTTAAGCGGGACCATCCGTGACCCCTCCAGTCTTTCCTGGGAATTTAATTTAATGTAATTTTTAAAAAAAATATTTTTTCTAACTAGCCCAAATAATTTAAGTATTTTTTGTTAAATAAAGGGTCGACTTTTAACCCAAACACTAACTTCTTTGAGTTTTTTTTAGTTTATTTTCAGTATAGGAGCTTAGGATCCAAAAAGGAGTTGTCATTGGGCTTAAGACACTACTAAGAATGGAAATATTCAACCCTTCTTCGCACAAACCCATAGCCCTTACCTTGCTCCACCTCTACTCCCAAGTAGCCCAATAGTGCATCTCACTTAACCCCTTAATGCCGTAGCCCTTAACTCCCTGAATCACTACCCCGAACACCTTCATTTGAAGTCACCCACTACCTCACTGAAACCATCCCTAAAACTGCCACCCTTTTCAACTCTAAACCTTACCATCGACTGCTCACCCACCTGCCCAAAATTGAAACCACCATTAACAGATTTCCTAAGTTCGACGCTGAGAGTCCCTTTATCTAGCACCATTCCATGAAGTGAACAGTTTGGTATAATGGCTATGCTGCAACACATGGACCCTCAAAAATATGGGATGACTCAATCAAATATGCATTTAAAATATATATTTCATAACCCATTTATTTTTGTGCCTGGATTTCTAGACTTTATACTCGAACCATGGACTCCAATGTCGAGGAAGGAAAAAGATGAGTCAGATTCTGAGGGATCTACAAATAAATAAAAAGGGGGATCTTTACTTTATTTCATTTTCTTTCCTAGGTTATTTAATGTTTTAGGATTAGGTTCAATTAGGATTTTATTTTCACATAATAAAACAAGATGTGGAAATCATAAATAAAATGAACAAGTTGCAAAGTACAAAGTGTAGCAATAGATATATACATGTTTAGGATTAGATCTAGAGAGCTTGGTACTTAAGTAGTCAAATTGACTCACCTCCTTTTTCTAGAATCCTACCGGTGTATAGTATCTATTCAATTCTAACAATGAGGACATTATCCATCTTAAGTAAATAAAAAATTGAAATGATTAGGGTATATTTTGTTCAATAAATTTGAAATTTTGTTAAGTATGCTAAACTTCAATATGAATAAAGTAGAATTATTTCAATAATTGTTCAGTTAACTGAAATATGACATAAGTGTATTTTTAATAAAGCATGCAAATCATACCATAAAATTGTTAGTTCCTTAAGAAAGTTAGGCATGCATGAAAGTTTATGTCTCTAGAATTGACTTAGTAGTTTCTTGAGGCGAAATCCTAGGAAGCATGGAATGTTGAAAATGATTTAGGCAACTTTTTTTGGACTGTTTGAGCCTTTCAAGCCAACTTTGATGAAATTTTGTCCTTTGAAACCCAACTTTGAGACTATATGGCCAAATGTTATTTGAACCCTTGCAATATTTAGCCATCACTTCTCTTAATTATCTTTAAATTTTCCCAAACACTAGACCCAAGCTATTCGAATATTCTTTGAAAATAAGTTTGGGGGAGTTGAAAAGAAGTTTCAAATGCTCAAAAATTTTGTAGTACATAAGTAAAATGCTCGTAAAAAAGAGAGCATATGTACTTGGAAGAAAATAGATGTACAAAAGAGCAGGTGAAAGCAAAGTAAGTAGGCATGCTGAAGGTAATTATTCCAAAGGTCTGATTGAAGCTGAGTCTAGAGGTTTTTAGCTAAAATTTATCTATCTTTTACCTACCCCTAGCCTAGCCATGTTACAACCTATTTAAATACCTATTGATTCAAGTTTCTATGCTACCTACATTAGTGGAGAGAAATTGCTATGTTCAACATATGAAGGCATAAGTTAAACTTAATGATTGCAGCTTAATCTCGAATAAGGGAATAAAATCAAATTGGTAGGGATTTAACCTATCTTTATTAGGAAGCATTTACTCTATTTTTTCTATCATAAGAATGATTGAGATTAATTTGAATGATATGAATAAATACGTAGCATAAATATCAAATTTCTTGTTTTTGAGCATAAGTATACCAAATTCATAATTTTGGGAAGAATGTTGTTTTGAAGGAATTTTTCAAAGGTGTTTTTGAGAAATTCTTTTCAAATTGTGCATTACTCGAGACAAGCAATGAATTAAGTTTGGGGGTGTGGAAACACGAAAATATACACACTTTTTCATGCCCTTTTTAACTCTAATTCATTTAGTTTCGGTAAAATTATTGTCAAAAACTATATAATTATAATAAAATAATTATTTTTTACTTAAATTATTAAGATAATTAATTTTAATTAATTTTATAATAAATTTTGATTAATTTTGATCATTTTCGATGTATTTGCACAAAGGGCAAAAATTGGGTCGGCAGACACTACTAGAAGCGCAAAACCGAGAAACGATTTTTGAAGCATTGAGACAAATGAATTTTTCAGCTAAAGACGGTCCAAATTATGCGTATTAATTCATAATATAATTAATTTCAATTTTAATCCAATTTAATTTGGGTTAAATAAATTATTATTAATTAATTATGAAAAGTGGTCCAGTTGAGCTGAACCGAGAAAACCGAACCAACCAGGCTACGGGCAGCCCAAAACCGTCCAGCATGCTAACCCAATCAACTTGCTTGGCTGATTAATTGGCTTGCAAAATGTCCCTTGAAGACTTCGTCAAACTGCAAACAAACCCCTCCTCTTTTAGTGCCTTTCTAGATTTTCCCCAGCCTTAATATAGTAAGTTCTTGGCTATTTTTAGTAGCCCTCTCACCCTATAAAACCCCCTTGGCTGCTCATTTCAATGCACCACAGAGATTCTCATCTCTTCTCTCTCTCTCAACTTTCTCTTTATTTCCCATCCATTTTCCCTGGTCCTCTTGCCGATTTCACCTCTTGAAAAAGAGTTATTCATCCGTCATTTGGAGCAACACTCAAGTGTTCATAGAAGCCCCGGTTCGACAAGAACAAGTGAAGAAGGAAGAGGGGAGCAAACCAATCAAGCCACGGAGAAACACCGGATTTGCTTCTTGTTCCCTATCCATTTTAATTTGTTGTTATGATGATGAAAATGTCTTTGAGTATTTGTGATCTTGATATGTTTAATTTAATTGATATGGCTTAAATTTAATTAGTGTTAGGTTGATTGCATTTCATCTAGTTAATTTATTAAAATTGTGTTTGTATTGTTATAGGCTTCAGTAAGATGTTTGATTAAGTAAAACCATGACCAGGCTATTATTGCATTACAATTGTAAGGTAACTAATGAATTAATTATTTAAACGGATTGAAATTGTAATTAATTGACACGATACTTAATCTATGCATGTTTAATCATCTAAGGTAGCTGAGGGTTAAATTAGCAACGGTATTAAGAGATACAATTGCCTTGCATAACTTGCAATGTAACACCCCTTATCCGTATTCAATGCCGGAACCGAATATGAGCCATTATCGAAGTTAACTTGCTCAAACTTATAACATCGGGCCATAAAATTTCGTTTCAACTTAACACTTTTTCATTCAGATTCATAACATCCTTATTATGGGTCTACGAGACCCTAAACATACATACGAAATGGTTCGAGACTACACCGAAAACTTTCGCACACTTAGAAAATTTTTACTCAAAACAGGGCTACACGCCCATGTAGAAAGGAACACACCCGTGTGGGTAGGCCATGTGGTCACGCATGCCCATGTTCCTAACCCGTGTGGATTTTATTTTTCTTTTCAAACCTACAGGGGTTTTCACACGGCCTAGCACACGCTTGTGTCAATGGCCCGTGGCCCTCACATGGCCAAGACACGTTCGTGCCCTCACCCGTGTGTGAAAACCTTGGTATTCTGTTTACGACGTCAGCAAAAACTTAGGGGCACATGGCCTAGTAACACACCCATGTGACGAATTAAATTTTTGAATTTTGATGCAGGGGGCACACAGCCAATCAACACACCCATAGGGCTGACCGTGTGTCACACGGCCTAGACACATGCCCGTGTGTCTATCTGTGTGGACAATTATAAGGCTATTTACCAAGCCAATTGCCACCCTAAAAAGAAAACACACTTATACCATCACAAGCAACACATAACATAACAATAATACACTATGAATAATCATTAATTCTTCATGCATACACTTCACATTTCACTCAATCAATTACCTAAACTTGCACTTCAAGAATCTCATCATAATTAAATATATGAAACTTAACAAGTATTGACCAATTTCCAATGGCCATTTACAATATGAATGATTAACCATAATAACCAACACTTTGTCTAACAAAGATGACATAACAAAATGACCAAGTTCCTATACATGCCATACCCAAAATAAATAAACTTTGCTATACCAAAAGAATAGTTGGTAGTGTGATCCGAAGTCCGACGTCCTACGATCCCCGAGTTAGCTTGGCTATAGTATAAGGAAAAGGGAAATGAAAGGGGTAAGAAATAAGCTTAGTAAGTTTGCATGAAATAAATAGTAACATTAAGACTTATAATAGCATCTATTCATCTCATTGAATAATACACAAGTTCTCAAACACATCAACATAACTTACTCATGCATACTCTTACCAAATTACATATCTCATTTTGCATTCATTTCTCGTAAGTTACTCATGGGTACTTGTATCACTTCATCACACAAATTTAGCACTCTTAATCTTTCAAACATAGACTTAGCTTTTTGTCATCTATACATAAACTTAGTTCTTTGCCCGTTGAACTACTCGGAATATCGAAGGATACTCAATCTCATCATACATATATCGTGATGCCAATGCCATATCCCAAATATGGTCTTACATAGGATCACATCTTGATGCCGATGCCATATCCCAAATATGGTCTTATACGAGATCGTATATAGATGTCGATGCCATGTCCCATACATGGTCTTACACGAGATCTTTCTTTGGTGCCGAGGCCATATCCCAAACATGGTCTTATGCGGGACCTTTCTTATTTGGTGCCGATGCCATGTCCCAGACATGGTCTTATACGGGACCTTCCTTGTCTCATGTTATGGCATTAGTATCCTTACTATTTTGAATGTTCATCCTAGAATTCAACTTAACATATTTTCATCATACTCTCATCGAGGCATCATTAGTCAATTTTCATAGAAATAATATTCATTTCTCATAATATCAAGAAATTAAAAATATAAAAATATTATGTAGCTTTAATTTCACACAAACTTACCTCAGTACTCAAAATACATATAGTTGTTCGATTTAGTCCACAACCTTATTCTTACCTCAGTTTTAGTCTGGGCTTCGTGTTTCTTGATCTATAATAACAATTTCACTTATTTAATACTCACATTAACTAAATTAACCCATGAGTCATACTTTGGTAAAATTATGATTTTGCCCCTAAACTTTCACATAATCACACTTTTGCCCCTAGGCTCGTAAAATGATTTTCATTCGATTTCTTTGCATTTTAAGTCTAGCCGAATCATTTTCTTAACTACAGCAGTCCCCAATTTCCATTAATTCACTCATGTATGACCATTTTCATGACTTTTACAATTTAGTCCTTTTATGAATTTCTCATGAAAATCACTTAGAAAAAGATGTTTATCATGCATCAAACTTTCATATTCTTCCATAAATCATCAAAATACATGCATGTCAAACATGAGTAAATTTTTTGACTTAAACCCTAGCTCAAAATATAGCTAGAAATAGCTAAATCGAGCTACGAGGATCTAAAAAATACGAAGAACATTAAAAACGAGGCTAGGAGACACTTACAATCAAGCTTTAAAGAAGAAGAAACCCTAGCTATGGAGAGCTTGAAAATTTCAGCTAGTAGGAAGAAGATGGACATGAATTTTGACTTCTTTTACCCTTTTAATTCATTAATTAACCAAATGACAAAAATGCCCTTAAGGGCCCCATTCTTGAGATTTTTCCTTCCCATGTCTATTAACATATAATGGTCTAATTGCTAAATAAGGACCTCTAGTAATTTTTCTAATGCTATTTCATGCTTAAATCTTCTAGAATCTTATATTTTCCAATCTTTGCAATTTAGCCCTAATGGACAAATTGATCACTAATTAATAAATTTCCTCGTGAAAGTTTCAAATAATCATGCAAACATATCATAAGCCTCATAAAAATCATAAAACACATATTTCTAAGTCAGATTTATGGTCTCGCAACCACTATTCCAACTAGGCCCTAAATCAGGTTGTTACAATTCTCCCCTCTTAGGGATTTTCGTCCTCAAAAATCCTACCGATAAAAAGGTTTGGGTATTGGTTTCTCATCACCTCCTCGGGGTACCATGTAGCCTCTTCTACCTCATGTCTTTGCCACAATACCTTCACAAGATCTATACTTTTATTCCTTAACTGTTTGACTTCCCGTGCCAAAATCATAACTGGTCTTCACTATAAGTCATGTCGGGTTGAATTTCAACATCTGTCGGTGTAATCGTATGGGAAGGATCTGATTTATAACAATGTAGCATAGACACGTAGAATACATCATGTATCTTTTCCAACTCAGATGGTAAGGTCAGTCGATAAGCTATAGGTCCTATCCTCTCGGTAATCTCATATGGTCCAATAAAACACAGACTCAATTTGCCTTTTCGGCCAAATCTGAGAACTTTCTTCCACGGCGACACTTTTGAGAATACCTTATCAGTAACTTGAAACTCAATCTCTTTTTGTTTCAAGTCTGAGTAGGATTTTTGTCTATCTAAAGCAGCTTTCAAACAATCTTGAATTATTTTTACCTTCTCTTCGGTTTCTCTAACCAGATTGACCCCGTGAATCTAATTTTGTTTCAGTTCGGTCTAATACAAAGGCATTCGACACTTCCACCCATACAATGCCTCATAAGGCGCCATTCTCAAACTCGATTGAAAACTGTTATTATAGGCAAACTCTACTAATGGTAAGTACCTTTCCCAGTTTCCCAGAAACTCAAGAACACAACACCGGAGCATATCATCAAGTATCTATATTAATCTCTCCCACTTTCTGCCGGTTTGTGGGTGAAAAGCCATACTAAAACTTAGCTTTGTGCCTAAAGCTTCTTGCAACTTTTTCCAAAATCGGGATGTGAATCTCGAATCTCTATCCGATATAATTGACAAAGGCACTCCATGTAGTCTTACAATCTATGAAACATACAAGTCATCGACTTATCAAGTGAATAATCGACGCAGATAGGTATAAAATAGGCCAACTTCGTAAGTCTATCTACCAAGAACATCCTAAAAAATTGAGAATCGATATGTTGCATAATTTTGGTGCTTAGCTAATGAAATAATTCAATGTGTGTGTTTTAATAGTCTCAAGAAGGCTCGGATTTAATTGGATTTTGGAATAAAATTTGGTAAATAGTACTTTATTGAAGTGGAACAAGTAACCTTGATGTTTAAGGAAATTAAGTGGCAAAAGTTAGCATAATATGAGCAAGTAGTATGAGGGTTATGATACATCCACCTTCGGGAGAGTCGAAATGTATGCTAGTTGCCCAATCGCTCACGAGGATGATTTCTAACCTTCGGGTAATAATGAGAAAATATGGAAGTGCTGCGGAAGCTTTAATTGAATAGTAGATGGTTCGGTTTGATAGAAAGAGACAATAAAAAAATAGATAAAAGGATAATTTTGATGGAGCTGGATGAAGGAACTTAAACAAACAATCGATTCAACACTAAGAAGTGTCACCCCGGGTTCTATGTTGTTTAAGGTGGAAAATGGAATCGAAGGTGGACCACGACCCGTTATCTAGGTAGATAAGAACCGATGGTATAATTGGATGAAAAGAACAAGTCTAGACGCCACAAGCAACTTGATAAGTCTAGGAAACTTGCACGAAATTGAAAAGGAGACTAGCTCACTTGATGAACAAAAGTTCATATGTTTTAATTCAAGATTAACCTCCTACAAATGAGAAATAACATAGTATTTATAGCCAACTAATAGCTAACCGAATGGTCATCTATATACCTTAATGACTAAGCTAGAATTATACTAGAAAATGCTAGAGAAATCTAGAAAAAGTCTTTTGGCTTGCTTAGCTAAGTTGGCCGAACATGGCCTTTGGTACTTGGCTAAATTCTACCGCATGTGAAGGCAAAGAGTCACCTTCAAGATAGGTGGATGCACTTGTCAAATTTGGATGAATATAGCCTTCCTTGTGCTTGCAAAAATTCGCCAATGTGGTTAGCTAAATGGGTGCATGGGAAAATGAAATGGCAAATTAATAACTCCTTGTTGTTCACGATGTGTGTATGGGGAGAGAAACCAGCAGACTCATTGATGACCGTCCATGCATGTTGATAATCCCTTGAACATAACATTAAATTCATCCATTAACAAGTCATTAAATGATGTTCCTTGTTGAAAAATTCCAGACTCAATAAATAGCTTCCATGTATGTCCCAACATAGCCATGAATGATGTTCACGCATTAAGCAACCAAAGACCCATTAACTCCATGTGACTTCTCTTGAAAAGGTGTCTTGAAGAGTCTAAACGTCACCCCTTGTCCAAATGCCATTAAATGTCAGTCCAAGCTTTGTACCCATCCTTTAATTCGCCACCAATGTTCATTTAAATGGATGTACACGCATGGGAAAGCAAAGACAATGTTTGTCCCCTTGTATTCCGAAATGGCTAAAACAAGGTATTAAATTCGCCAAAAGTGCAGCACATTAATAGTGCTTTTCTTTGAACACGAAAAGAAGCTTTGAAGCTGAACAATCAGCCTTTAATTCGTCCATTCATGCTCCAACATCAAATAAATGATGTTCCAAGCATCGCAGACTCATAATGGCGTCCCATGTATATTTCCAACATCTCCTTTAATGCTTTGGAGAATTTAATTTGAACCTAAAAAGGAGATGAATTTGTATTAAATCACTTCAATTCAAATTGAAAATAATTAAATGCATGCTATGAACACATTAATGGACGTTGGGAATTGGAATCAACAAATTAAGGCATTTAAAAGTCATCCCATGCATGCACCAAAGACGTCATTAAATAAAGATTCACTTGTTGAATGTTGTCCCCTCAATGGACGGTAGTAGACAAAGAGGCACGTTGGGGAGCACAAAAGGCAGCCACCCATGTCCCTTGCATGCTCCTAAGGCTCCTTTAGTGTGCTTGCCGCCCATGCTTTAAATGCATGTCCCAAAAGCACCTACAAGTAATAAATTTCGTCACATTAAATCCCATGCACATTAAAACACCATTTAACACATGTCTTAAGTGAACACATTAATTAAAGGTTGGTCAAGGCTTATATTAAATTCAATTGGAGTTTTAAGGCATATGAATATATTAATAGCACTCATTAATATAAAACTTATTTAATCTTTAATAATTAAATGACCAGATTTATTTAGTTAATTAACTTAAGCTAATTTTAACTAACTAAAACTACTTCAATTTATTTAAAGCATTAATTTAACGAATCACTCAAAGAGTCAAGGCGAAACTCAAGTGAGCTCAAATCGAGCCCAAATAGTCCTGCTCAATTTAAAAGTACATGCAGATGCACACAAGCTCCCAAGACTTGGAACTTTGAATTTCAGAGGTGCCCGGGCGTGCCATATCGAGTTATGGCGCCATGAGTGTTGCTTGAGGAAGGAGGTTTGAATCCCTTGTTATGCATGAGAATTTTATTTTTCTTGCTTTCCAAGCTAGCAATTATAGTAGGTTGGGCTTTATTTTTTTATGGCAAGGTGGCTAAGAGAAAAGGCAAGTGCAAACTTAGGGTAGGGAATAATAGGAATAAGGCATGTAGGGGGAACACAATGCACATTATAAGGAATGTGTTTTGAAAAGTTTGGAATGGCTAAACTTTGACCTTGGTGTCCATGTATTTGGACGGTTTTGGGGGCTAAGGGGTGACCGAATTTTGTTGCAGCCTTTGGTAAGGTTGGTAGCTAGTTGGTCATTTGGCATTTGGTCATTTTTTGTTTTTCTCAAAAGTATTTTCTCTCCATCTTTCCTCTCCCTAGCCGAATGCACATTGAGCATTAGGTAAGCATCTTTTTTTTTTCTTTTGGTCATTCCATTTTGACCATTTTGGTCTTAGTTTGCCTTTTCTCTCAAGTCATTTCCCTAGTGCCAAAAACACCAAAACCTTGAAGGCTATTTTCTCTTTCCTTTTCTTCCTTCATTGCCGAATGCTCCCTAGCCTCAAATCTCTCTTTTTGTTCATCTTCTATTCTTGAAATGAACCAAAACCGAAACACTTAATTGTCTTATACTTTTATTTCATAGTTGAATTTTTCACCACACTTATCTTCTTCTCAAATCATTTCATTCTTTTCTTCTCACACTTTGATCACTCGGTAAGTGACTAGTATAATACTTTAGTATTTTTATTTTCCCCTTTTCCTTTGTGCCGAAATTTCATGTTGGTGTGGGATGGTCTTTTTGGATCGATATAATCATCATACCATGACTCACTCGAATCTTTTCTCTATCTTAGAAACTTAGTGAAAGGCTAAAATTCGGAGTGTCTGAAATCATCGTGAATCGCTAGGATTCGATCCAAAGTTTTAAGGTAAGGGTTTTTATCAAGGATTCCATATTACTCATTATTTTGTTAATGATGGGGTTTACTAATCGATGTTACTTTAGGGACGCTATCGCTTGATTTTCATCCTTTGAACGTAAGGATTTCGTGGTAAGCCGATTTCGCTTCTTTAAACCAATCGTCTTAATTTTCAAAATAATTGTTGGACTAATATTCTTGTCATTGGAGGCAAACAAGATAGGGTCAAAAAGGGTTGTAACATCCCAAAAATGGGGCTATTTGGAAGTTAATTATTTTTCTCGTGTATGAACTGCTGAGATATTATTTATGGAATAATAGAGTTTAATTAAAGGCCTTGAGTTGGCTCGGAATGGTGGAATTAAATATATTATTTGCTTTAAAGGTGGATAGCCTTAGTGGTTAGGGGTTATAAGAATAAATAAGGGAGCTTTTGACATGAAATAAGCTTAGAATAAGTGGCAAAGGGAAGGCCACTTGGGAGCTACACTTGACGCCATCAAGGAACAAGGAGAACCTTGGTTCGAGTCACAATTTTCCTTTTTTGGCATTATGTTGATTTGCACTTGAGGAGAGTCCTCTCCCTTTAAACTCTTCAATTATTATTATTATTAATAGGTGATATGAGCATTTTATTTTAAGGATAATAGGGGATATCACATGGATTATTAAGAGATTATTACTCATTATTAGAAATTAAATCATATTAGTTTGAATTAAACCAAATGGGTGGTCTAGAGTGAATTAAGGAAGTAAGATGAATCTTGGACTCCTTGTTGAGGAGGAGTGGACGGCAAGGACTTGTGGAAGAGGGGGGGAGTTGCCGAATGCTTATAAAAGCACCTAAGTGATCACCTTGATTTTCTTTTTTTTTGCCGAAAATTCAAAGCACTTTCTCCTCATTTTCTTTTATCATTCCATTCTCTCAAAACCATAGCCGAAACCCTCACTACTTCTCCTTGCCGAAACCTCATTCTTTAAATCCCTTTTTCTTTTATTTCCTACTAGCCGAATCACCAATTCCCTATTTACCTTTCTTCTTTCTTTTTCTCACTAAAAGTCAGCCTTGTTTAAAGCCAATCATAGCCGAATCTAGTACCTATCAAAGTGCCGAAAATCTTTTCTCTTACTTGAAGGCACTTTGGCCGAATATCAAAGGTGATACAAGACGTTTCGGGACTATCTTTCCAATCGGTTGAGAAGGTAAGGGGTACTAACCGAATGTTTTAGTATTCACTCTTATGACCTGTCGATTTGGGCTTAAGGAAAAGTCGAAAATTTGGCATAAACTAATGATGGGCTAATCTTGTTGGTTGAAGCCGATTTCACCTAGGACTTCGGGATCTCCAAGCAGTAGGTTGAATCCTCCAAATCTATAGCAATCGGTTTTGGGGTAAGGTGGTAAGATCAACTTTCTTTATTCTTGATATTCATTTAAGCCGAAGGCTACTAATTTGGTTAAGTGCCGATTTTAGGGTGGTGAAACAAAAAGGCTGATACTCAAGACTTTTTGGGTAAGGATTCGGGTTCAAAAGGAGAACCCTTTAAATTATTTACTTTGGCCGAATAGGCCATAGGGCTAATCCCATGGTTGGCCGAATGTAGGTACCAAGAGATCTAAGGTGGTCGACACCTTCATTCGGGATTTAGATCACTCAGTGGTGACAGGTGTGTACATACACACTTATAGCAGTTAATATGTGTGATAAATTATATTGCTTGTAAATCTGCTTGATGTAGATATGGATTTAGTACCTTAAAAGGTACAAGCAAGGACCTCGGTAAGTCTCTTTTTATATGAGATTATTATGATGCTTTTGGGAAGCATGATTTATTTAATACATGTGATAAATGTATGATCTCTGTTATGATTGTGATATGGGTTGATGAGTGGAGGGGGCAGTATTAATCGTGCCGACGGGCACCAGTGTTTTGGTAACACACCGTGACCATATGTCACCAGAGGTTTGGTACCTCAATAGCGACTTGTCCCTGTGGTTAACACCACCGTGGGTTGGCCCCACTTAAGATATGGGATCGTCTGCCAGTGATTTGGTATCACACAATGGGTTGGCCCCATCAAACGATCTGTGTCTACGGACACCAGTGTTTTGGTAACACATTGTGACTATATGTCACTGGTGGTTTGGCACCACCAAGGGTTTGGTACCACAACGGGTAGACAAGGGCGCTTGGATGGCTAGGTCGGAATTAAATATTATGCATATTAATTGTTATGTGTTGTGTATGAAAAATGTTTTAAAATGGGGGAAGGGTTACATACTGAGTCTTGGTGACTCACCTTCTCCATTATTATTTTTCCAGGTGATGCTTAGATCGCGGACATGGAGCCGGAGGGACTTGAGGAGGCCATGCGGTGGATTTAAAATTAAACGAACTTTAATTTTAGTTATTTTTAAATTTTGTTATTGGGTTGTTTTATTTTGGATGTAATAAGGCCTCATCATACTTTACTTTGGTTATTTTCTTATATGTTGGATATTTTGTTTTAATTATAAATTTGAATCACACGCTTTTCCTAAATTAACACGAAAAATATTTTATCGTGCCATCAGCACATCCGAAATTTGTATAAAACTTGACTTAATTAAATTTTGAGTTTGGACTAAGCATAATTTTAGCAAGACAACTTAAAACGAATAGCTTCAATGATCTTAAATTGATTTCAAAATGGGTTTCAAAAGTTCTTCTTCAGAATTTACCCATATTCGGTCCCAACGTTTGGGCGGGTTTGGTGTTACAAATTGGTATCGAGCCCAATTCAAAACTCTATTTGGGGCCCAAGGCCCAAAAATATTTTAGTAGGCCTTATTAATTGATTTTGGGTTTTAAAGCAAAGATGGCCCGAGTCTCCCAAGACCGATCCGCCTGTAAGTACATCTAAACCTCTTTGTGAATTATATTACAGAGAAGGGTAGGAAGCATGGAACGTAGATAGACTTATAGGAACTTGAACCCTAGGATTAGATTACTCAAACACACAAATGTAACATAAGAGTTAAAGAACTAAACCAACCTATGACTTAGTCATCGAGCTAGGGTGTGGTAACCCAGACGCATGTCTAGGATTGGATCCCAAGAGCTCGGTATTTAAGCAGTCCGAGTGACTCACCACCTCTTCGCAGGAATCCTACCTGGTGCGTAGCTTGGGTTCACCCTAACCCAGAGGGCTCAGTGGTGTGGTAACCTCTGTGCGCATGTCTAGAAAGGTTCGGTGGGAGCTTGGTATTTAAGCAGTCCGTGTGACTCACCTCCTCTCCACACGAAACCTGCCTGGTGCGTAGCTTGGGTTCACCCTGACCAAGAGGGCTCGGTCATAGGCTAAACAGAATGACTAAAACCCGAAAGGGAATTAGCCTTGATTTTCAAAAAAAAAAAAATCACTCCTTCAAAAGTAAGAACAACTCTTTTTACAATGTTTTCCCCGAAAAGTTTGATTTGTGGAAAATTACGAAAATGCCCTTAGGGGCAAAATTACTAAAATACCCTTGGTTCATAAAACATCAACTCAATGATTTTGTCCAAAATTCCAACTATTTCTCAAATATTCAACTCAGCTTTGGAAATCCTCAATGAAACACGTGGGTTTTGGAAAATTACGAAAACGCCTCAACGTGTAAAATTACCAAAATGACCTCGAGTACAAAATTTTGCAACATCACCGCTTTTAAGAAAGGAAAATTCTCGAAGGACCCTCGTGGTTTTGCAATTACTAAAACACCCTTGATTTACAAAATTATAAAATTACCCCGATGGACAAATTTACCAAAATACCCCAGTTTCAAATTATGCCATAACTTCAAACCTTATCAATTTTAATGATACCTCCAAGTGTTGGGAATTGCAAAACAACCTACTTTACTAAAGTTTTAAAATCTCTTCTATTACAAAAATACCCTCAGAGGAAAAAGACGAAAATACCCCAGGTTAGAAATGGGCGTAATGTCCAAGAGCGAATAGGTATGGTAAGTATTAGGAATGGATGCAAGAACTTCTTTGTGTGAACTAAGATAGAAGACTGAAACCTTGTTTACACGAAAGAATCTCTAATTAAAATTTCTTCATAAAATTTCTTCATGAGTAATGAAGTGGAACAAACGCTAATACATAAAATTCCTCTTAATCGATTAAAAGCGCAGAGATAGAATGAGTTCTAGAGGACGTGACGCCGTGGACGCAGTAGGGTAGGATGATTTGTCTCGAACCCGTCGGGGCAAGGTTCAAAACGATGTACCACCGCCACCACCACCTCCGACTTTTGGAGCAGAGGAGCAGATCGAGACGGAGGAGAGGCAAGATCGCAAGTCGTGTTATGAGTCCTCGAATTGGTGGTGAATGGTGGAAATTTAGGAGCTCAAAATCTATTCTGAGCGAATTCGGTCCAACGGAGCCGAGGTGTTCCGGTGTGTCGAGTGGCACCCAGGTAGTAGTAGTATTGGTGGAATCTACTGAAAGGATAATGGATGATCTTGACTGACCGAGGAGGAAAAGTGAAAGGGCGGTGTCGCTTCTAAAGGATGAAGTGTACCAGTGGTGGTGACAGCCGGGATGGAGCCACAAATGATGATCTCACGTGGGACTACTTTAAAATCGCTTTAGGAAGAAGTATGTGGGCACCACCACACCGACGCAGAGGAAGGCTTTTCCGGTCTAGTACAAGGAACTAAGTCCGTGGCCGAGTATGAGGCGGAGTTTTAAGACCGAGTAGGTATGCAAGAGGTATCGTAGCTCTTGAACACGAAGCCGTGTCCGCTTTGAGGACGGACTCAGATGATTTGAGGTTACCGATTGCCCATGACAAGTTCGTGAGTTTTCATCTCTTGTGGAAAAGGCTAAGGTAGCCGAGGGATCAAGGAGGTCGTGAGACAAAGTTATAGTAGGAATAATCAAAAGAGAGGATTTGGGTCACCGGATCCAAAGGGTAATGATCAAGAAGGCTAGGCAGAGTGGGCCAAATCAAAAGAAGGCCCGTAGATACTAATCGAGACCGCCTCAGTAATCACTGTGGGAAGACCCATTGGGAAGTTGTTCGACCCATGATAGAGGATGTTTTGAGTGTGGGTCTTTAGAGCATCGGGTCAGAGATTGTCCCTGGAAGCGAGCTCGGAATCAGTCAGAGGGGCAGAACCGTACGCAAGATAGAAATGTGGGACCACAGAGGGGTCGTGGTAATGGCAGAGGAAGCAACGGTCCTAACCGAGGTCATGGAACTCAGGGCAGAGGTTCAGGCAACACAGAGGCTAGGCAGCCTGGCTTAGTCTATGCGGCAAGGCGTCGCGAGGAGGGTGACGCACCGGATGTCATAACCGGTACGTTTTTGATTTTTGGTCTTCCTTATTATGCATTAATCGATGTGGGTTCTATGCATTCATACGTAGCAAGTAGTGTGGTAGAGACTTTGAACCTAGACTCGGAGACTGCCGCTAGGGAGATGACTGTAGTGAGTCCTTTAGGTCACTCAGTAGTGGTGGACAAACTTTTGGGATGTATCCCTAGAACTCCAAGGGTCGATTCGGTCGATCCGATGGAACTACCATTCGGGAGTTCGATTTGATCCTGAATGGATTGGTGGTTAGGTACCGTGCGGTTGGATTGCGCGCTAAGCGCATGGTTCTCCAAACGATCAAGGAATGAGGTGGTTATGATTGGTAATCAAGGAATTACTCATCCAATGTGGTGTCTTCTTTGAAGGTTGAGAAGATGGTCAAGAAGGGTTGTAAGGCGTTCTTGGTTCAAATCTGTGCTTTGGAAGTTAAGGAGTCAGTAGTTGGAAAGGTCCGAACGGTTGGGGAATTTGTTGATGTGTTCCCAGAAGAACTTCCGGGTCTGCCTCCAGATCGGGAAGTCGAATTCGGTATAGACTTGCTACTCGGAACGGCACCTGTGTCTATAGCACCTTACCGAATGGCACCAAAGGAATTGGTGGAGCTGAAGGCTCAAATTCAGGAGCTCTTGGATAAAGGGTTTATTCGACCTAGTATATCTCCGTGGGGAGCGCCTGTATTGTTTGTCAAGAAGAAGGACGGTTCTATGCGGATGTGCATCGACTACCGCCGCTAAACAAGTTAACGATAAAAACAAGTACCCATTGCCTCGGATCGATGACTTGTTTGACCAATTGAAGGGGCGCTTGTTTTCAAAGATAGACCTTAGGTCGGGTTACCATCGCCTTAAGGTGAAGGGGGCCGATGTTCACAAGACAGCTTTTCGAACTCGGTATGGGCATTACGAGTTTCTAGTGATGCCATTCGGATTGACCAATGCACCGGCGGTGTTCATGGACTTAATGAATAGGGTATTTCAACAGTACCTAGACCAATTCGTCGTAGTGTTCATAGACGACATATTGGTCTACTCAAAGACGGAGGAGGAGCATGACAAGCATTTACGAATAGTTACGCAAGTGTTGAGGAAAATAATTGTATGCCAAATTCAAGAAGTGCGAATTTTGGCTAAGGGAGGTGGCTTTCTTAGGTCACGAGTGTCGCGGAAGGATTAGAGTGGATCCCGCAAGATTGAAGCGGTGTTGGAGTGGAAACCGCCTAAGTCGGTGGCGTAGATAATGAAGTTTTCGGGTTTAGCAGGTATTATCGAGATTTGTGGAAGGGTTCTCTCGATCGCAATACCGCTGACTAAGTTGCTAAGGAAAGGTGTTCCATTTGTATGGTTGGAGAAGCAGAAGAAAGTTTTGATAAGTCGAGGAAGATTCTCGACTAAGCTCGGCTTTTAGTACAATCCGAGGCGGGAAATTATTCATATCTATTGTGATGCATCTCACACCGGTTTGGGGTGTGTGTTGATGCAAGATGGGAAGGTAGTAGCCTATGCGTCCCATCAGCTGAGACCGCATGAGGTTAACTACCCAACTCACGACTTGGAGTTAGTAGCGGTCGTATTTGCCTTGAAAATATGGAGACATTATCTTTATGGGGAGAAGTCGGTAATTTACACGGATCACAAAAGTTTGAGGTATCTTCCACTCGTAAAGATCTGAATCGAGACAATACCGATGGATTGAACTGTTAAAGGACTACGATCGCTCCATCGAATATCATCCGGTAAGGCTAACGTGGTGGTCGACGCGTTGAGCCGAAAGGTTGTGGCGGATTTAAGAGCAATGTTTGCTCGCTGTTTATATGACGATGGAAGCCTTTTGGCGAGCTTCAAGTTAAGCCAACATGGATCGAGGAAATCAAGGACAAACAGCTTAGTGGATGAGGGTTAAATGCTAAGAAAATACAAGTTCGGGATGGTGGTTTAGAAGGGTATAGTGTGACCGGTGATGGTGTGTTATGTTTTCAAGGACGGCCAGATGCCAAAGGATATGGAGTTGAGACGGAAAATTCTCCAGATGCTCATAGCATTTCATACGCTATGCATCCGGAGGCGAAGATGTATGGAGATCTACTAAACAGCTTCGTGGCCGGGTTGAAACGTGAAGTGACCGAATTCGTAGGGAAGTGTTTGACGGTCGCCAGAGTTAAGTGAACACCGCTACCATCGGGCTACTTCAACCCAGAAAGATCCTCAATGGAAGTGGGAGCGGATCACTATGGATTTCGCGCTGGTCTACCCCTTACGCCCAAAGAAGAAAGACGCAGCTTTGGGTAATCGTGAGACCGTCTGACTAAATCAGCCCACTTCATACCAAAGTGAGAATGGACTACTCACCCGTGGCTAGTAAAGTTGTATGTGGTCGAGATAGTCGATTGCATGGTGTACCAGACGCTTATCTCAGATAGGGACCCAAGGTTCACTTCGAGGTTTTGGAAAGCGTTACATCAAGCGTTGGTACGCTGTTGATTTCAAAGACAGCCTTTCCATCCTCACGACCAAGCAATCTGAAAGGGTCATACAGATCTTAGAAGATATGTTTGAGGGTTGTGTCTTGGAATTCGAGGTAGTTGGGAGGAATTTTACCTCTAGCCGAGTTCGCCACAACAATAGCTACCAAGCGAGTATTCGATGGCACCATACGAAGCAATCAGATGGATTTGAAATGTCGAACCCCGACGTGTTGGACTGAGTTGGGTGAACGACAAGTGTTGGGCCCAGAATTGGTAGCAGAGATCAAGACAAGGTCAAAGTGATTCTGGTCTCGTCTCAAGGAAGCATCGACAGGCGTAAGTCTTATGCCGATCTCAAACGCAAGGAAATGGAGTATGTTTGTGGGAGATAAGGTCTTCTGAAGGTGTCGCTTGGAAGAAGGTACTAAGATTTGGGCGAAAAGGAAGTCGAGCCCAAGATTCATTGGCCCATATACAAGATCAAGCGAGTAGGACCGGTAGCTTATCGCCTTGAACTCACGGCAGAGTTAAGTCGATACATGACGCCTTTCACGATCAATGCCGAGACTAGATTCGGCCGATCCATCACATGTGGTGCCCGTGATGTAAATCGAGGTTAACGCGACTTATCTTTTGAGGAGGAACCGGTTCGAGATCTTGGATAGGAAATAAAGGTTCTACGCAGAAGTCGGTTCCCTTAGTGAAAGTGCTGTATGAATCATGGTGTGGAAGAAGCTACGTGGGAACCTAAGGATGTGATATGGCGGCAATACCCTCATCTGTTTTAGTTAAGTAATTTCGGACGAAATTTATTTTAAGGGGGGTAGAATCGTAACATCCCAAAAATGGGGCTATTTGGAAGTTAATTATTTTTCTCGTGTATGAACTGCTGAGATATTATTTATGGAATAATAGAGTTTAATTAAAGGCCTTGAGTTGGCTCGGAATGGTGGAAATAAATATATTATTTGCTTTAAAGGTGGATAGCCTTAGTGGTTAGGGGTTATAAGAATAAATAAGGGAGCTTTTGACATGAAATAAGCTTAGAATAAGTGGCAAAGGGAAGGCCACTTGGGAGCTACACTTGACACCATCAAGGAACAAGGAGAACCTTGGTTCGAGTCACAATTTTCCCTTTTTTTGGCATTATGTTGGACGGCACTTGAGGGAGAGTCCTCTCTCCCTTTAAACTCTTCAATTATTATTATTATTAATAGGTGATATGAGCATTTTATTTTAAGGATAATAGGGGATATCACATGGATTATTAAGAGATTATTACTCATTATTAGAAATTAAATCATATTAGTTTGAATTAAACCAAATGGGTGGTCTAGAGTGAATTAAGGAAGTAAGATGAATCTTGGACTCCTTGTTGAGGAGGAGTGGACGGCAAGGACTTGTGGAAGAGGGGAGGGAGTTGCCGAATGCTTATAAAAGCACCTAAGTGATCACCGTGATTTTCTTTTTTTTTGCCGAAAATTCAAAGCACTTTCTCCTCATTTTCTTTTATCATTCCATTCTCTCAAAACCATAGCCGAAACCCTCACTACTTCTCCTTGCCAAACCTCATTCTTTAAATTCCTTTTCTTTTATTTCCTACTAGCCAATCACCAATTCCTATTTACCTTTCTTCTTTCTTTTTCTCACTAAAAGTCACCTTGTTTAAAGCCAATCATAGCCAATCTAGTACCTATCAAAGTGCCGAAAATCTTTTCTCTTACTTGAAGGCACTTTGGTCAATATCAAAGGTGATACAAGACGTTTGGGACTATCTTTCCAATCGGTTGAGAAGGTAAGGGTACTAACCGAATGTTTAAGTATTCACTCTTATGACTGTCGATTTGGGCTTAAGGAAAAGCCAAAATTTGGCATAAACTAATGATGGGCTAATCTTGTTGGTTGAAGCCGATTTCACCTAGGACTTCTGGATCTCCAAGCGAAGAGGTTGAATCCTCCAAATCTATAGCAATCGGTTTTGGGGTAAGGTGGTAAGATCAACTTTCTTTATTCTTGATATTCATTTAGTCAAGGCTACTAATTTGGTTAAGTGCCGATTTTAGGGTGGTGAAACAAAAGGTCGATACTCAAGACTTTTGGGTAAGGATTCGTTCAAAAGGAGAACCCTTTAAATTATTTACTTTGGTTAATAGGCCATAGGGCTAATCCCATGGTTGGTCAATGTAGGTACCAAGAGATCTAAGGTGGTCGACACCTTCATTCGGGATTTAGATCACTCAGCAGGTGACAGTGTGTACATACACACTTATAGCGCTTAATATGTGTGATAAATTATATTGCTTGTAAATCGCTTGATGTAGATATGGATTTAGTACCTTAAAAGGTACAAGCAAGGACCTCGGTAAGTCTCTATTTATATGAGATTATTATGATGCTTTTGGGAAGCATGATTTATTTAATACATGTGATAAATGTATGATCTCTCGTTATGATTGTGATATGGGTTGATGAGTGGAGGGGGTGATTAATCGTGTCGACGGGCACCAAGAGTTTTGGTAACACACCGTGACTATATGTCACCAGAGGTTTGGTACCTCCAGAGGTTTGGTACCTCAATAGCGACTTGTCCCTCGTGGTTAACACCACCGTGGGTTGGCCCCACTTAAGATATGGGATCGCCCGCCGTGATTTGGTATCACACGATGGGTTGGCCCCATCAAACGATCTGTGTCTCACGGACACCGTGTTTTGGTAACACATTGTGACTATATGTCACCAAAGGTTTGGCACCACCAAGTGGTTTGGTACCACAACGGGTAGACAAAGGGCGTTTGGATGGCTAGGTCGGGAATTAAATATTATGCATATTAATTGTTATGTGTTGTGTATGAAAAATGTTTTAAAACGGGGGAAGGGTTACATACTGAGTCTTGGTGACTCACCTTCTCCATTATTATTTTTCCAGGTGATGCTTAGATCGCGGACATGGAGCCGGAGGGACTTGAGGAGGCCATGCGGTGGATTTAAAATTAAACGAACTTTAATTTTAGTTATTTTTAAATTTTGTTATTGGGTTGTTTTATTTTGGATGTAATAAGGCCTCATCATACTTTACTTTGGTTATTTTCTTATATGTTGGATATTTTGTTTTAATTATAAATTTGAATCACACGTTTTCCTAAATTAACACGAAAAATGTTTTATCGTGCCATCGGGCACATCTGAAATTTGTATAAAAACTTGACTTAATTAAATTTTCGAGTTTGGACTAAGCATAATTTTAGCAAGACAACTTAAAACGAATCAGCTTCAACGAGATCTTAAAAAGGAGTTGTCATTGGGCTTAAGACACTACTAAGAATGGAAATATTCAACCCTTCTTCGCACAAACCCATAGCCCTTACCTTGCTCCACCTCTACTCCCAAGTAGCCCAATAGTGCATCTCACTTAACCCCTTAATGCCGTAGCCCTTAACTCCCTGAATCACTACCCCGAACACCTTCATTTGAAGTCACCCACTACCTCACTGAAACCATCCCTAAAGCGCCACCCTTTTCAACTCTAAACCTTACCATCGATCGCTCACCCACCGCCCAAAATTGAAACCACCATTAACAGATTTCCTAAGTTCGATTTGAGAGTCCCTTTATCTAGCACCATTCCATGAAGTGAACAGTTTGGTATAATGGCTATCTTTGAACACATGGACCCTCAAAATATGGGATGACTCAATCAAATATGCATTTAAAATATATATTTCATAACCCATTTATTTTTGTGCCTGAATTTCTAGACTTTATACTCGAACCATGGACTCCAATGTCGAGGAAGGAAAAAGATGAGTCAGATTCTGAGGGATCTACAAATAAATAAAAAGGGGGATCTTTACTTTATTTCATTTTCTTTCCTAGGTTATTTAATGTTTTAGGATTAGGTTCAATTAGGATTTTTATTTTTCACATAATAAAACAAGATGTGGAAATCATAAATAAAAATGAACAAGTTGCAAAGTACAAAGTGTAGCAATAGATATATACATGTTTAGGATTAGATCTAGAGAGAGCTTGGTACTTAAGTAGTCAAATTGACTCACCTCCTTTTTTCTAGAATCCTACCTGGTGTATAGTATCTATTCAATTCTAACAATGAGGACATTATCCATCTTAAGTAGGGGGCCGAAAAATTGAAATGATTAGGGTATATTTTGTTCAATAAATTTGAAATTTTGTTAAGTATGCTAAACTTCAATATGAATAAAGTAGAATTATTTCAATAATTGTTCATTAACTCAAATATGACATAAGTGTATTTTTAATAAAGCATGCAAATCATACCATAAAATTGTTAGTTCCTTAAGAAAGTTAGGCATGCATGAAAGTTTATGTCTCTAGAATTGACTTAGTAGTTTCTTGAGTAGAAATCCTAGGAAGCATGGGATGTTGAAAATGATTTAGGCAACTTTTTTTGGATTGCTTGAGCCTTTCAAGCCAACTTTGATGAAATTTTGTCCTTTGAAACCCAACTTTGAGACTATATGGCCAAATGTTATTTGAACCCTTGCAATATTTAGCCATCACTTCTCTCTTAATTATCTTTAAATTTTCCCAAACACTAGACCCAGTGCTATTCAGAATATTCTTTGAAAATAAGTTTGGGGGAGTTGAAAAGAAGTTTCAAATGCTCAAAAATTTTGTAGTACATAAGTAAAATGCTCGTAAAAAAGAGAGCATATGTACTTGGAAGAAAATAGATGTACAAAAGAGCGGTGAAAGCAAAGTAAGTAGGCATCTTTGAAGGTAATTATTCCAAAGGTCGATTGAAGTTTGAGTCTGAGGTTTTAGCCAAAATTTATCTATCTTTTACCTACCCTAGCCTAGCCATGTTACAACCTATTTAAATACCTATTGATTCAAGTTTCTATGCTACCTACATTAGTGGAGAGAAATTGCTATGTTCAACATATGAAGGCATAAGTTAAACTTAATGATTGCGACAATCTCGAATAAGGGAATAAAATCAAATTGGTAGGATTTAACCTATCTTTATTAGGAAGCATTTACTCTATTTTTTCTATCATAAGAATGATTGAGATTAATTTGAATGATATGAATAAATACGTAGCATAAATATCAAATTTCTTGTTTTTGAGCATAAGTATACCAAATTCATAATTTTGGGAAGAATGTTGTTTTGAAGGAATTTTTCAAAGGTGTTTTTGAGAAATTCTTTTCAAATTGTGCATTTCTCGAGACAAGCAATGAATTAAGTTTGGGGTGTGGAAACACGAAAATATACACACTTTTTCATGCCCTTTTAACTCTAATTCATTTAGTTTGGTAAAATTATTGTCAAAAACTATATAATTATAATAAAATAATTATTTTTACTTAAATTATTAAGATAATTAATTTTAATTAATTTTATAATAAATTTTGATTAATTTTGATCATTTTCATGTATTTGCACAAAGGGCAAAAATTGGGTACTAGAAGCGCAAAACCGAGAAACGATTTTTGAAGCATTGAGACAAATGAATTTTTCAGCTAAAGACGGTCCAAATTATGCGTATTAATTCATAATATAATTAATTTCAATTTTAATCCAATTTAATTTGGGTTAAATAAGTTATTATTAATTAATTATGAAAAGTGGTCCGATTGAGTGAACCGAGAAAACCGAACCAACCGTGCTACAGGCAGCCCAAAACCGTCCAAAGATGCTAACCCAATCAACTTGCTTGGCTGATTAATTGGCTTGCAAATGTCCTTGAAGACTTCGTCAAGCGCAAACAAACCCTCCTCTTTTAGTGCCTTTCTAGATTTTCCCACCTTTAATATAGTAAGTTCTTGGCTATTTTTAGTAGCCCTCTCACCCTATAAAAACCCCCTTGGCTGCTCATTTCAACAGACCACAGCATTCTCATCTCTTCTCTCCTCTCTCAACTTTCTCTCTTTATTTCCCATCCATTTTCCCTGGTCCTCTTGCCGATTTCACCTCTTGAAAAAGAGTTATTCATCCGTCATTTGGAGCAACACTCAAGTGTTCATAGAAGCCCCGGTTCGACAAGAACAAGTGAAGAAGGAAGAGGGGAGCAAACCAATCAAGCCACGGAGAAACACCGGATTTGCTTCTTGTTCCCTATCCATTTTAATTTGTTGTTATGATGATGAAAATGTCTTTGAGTATTTGTGATCTTGATATGTTTAATTTAAGTGATATGGCTTAAATTTAATTAGTGTTAGGTTGATTGCATTTCATCTAGTTAATTTATTAAAATTGTGTTTGTATTGTTATAGGCTTCAGTAAGATGTTTGATTAAGTAAAACCATGACCAAAGCTATTATTGCATTACAATTGTAAGGTAACTAATGAATTAATTATTTAAACGGATTGAAATTGTAATTAATTGACACGATACTTAATCTATGCATGTTTAATCATCTAAGGTAGTGAGGGTTAAATTAGCAACGTATTAAGAGATACAATTGCCTTGCATAACTTGCAATGTAACACCCTTATCCGTATTCAATGCCGGAACCGAATATGAGCCATTATCGAAGTTAACTTGCTCAAACTTATAACATCAGACCATAAAATTTCGTTTCAACTTAACACTTTTCATTCGATTCATAACATCCTTATTATGGGTCTACGAGACCCTAAACATACATCTGAAATGGTTCGAGACTACACCGAAAACTTTCGCACACTTAGAAAATTTTACTCAAAACAGGCTACGCCCATGTAGAAAGGAACACACCGTGTGGGTAGGCCATGTGGTCACGCATGCCCATGTTCCTAACCCGTGGATTTTATTTTTCTTTTCAAACCTGGGGTTTTCACACGGCCTAGCACACGCTTGTGTCAATGGCCCGTGGCCCTCACATGGCCAAGACACGTTCGTGCCCTCACCCGTGTGTGAAAACCTTGGTATTCATTTTACGACGCCAAGAAACTTAGGGCACACGGCCTAGTAACACACCCATGTGACGAATTAAATTTTGAATTTTGATGCAGGGACACATGACCAATCAACACACCCATAGGGTGACCGTGTGTCACACTACCTAGACACATGCCCGTGTGTCTATCTGTGGACAATTATAAGGCTATTTACCAAGCCAATTGCCACCCTAAAAAGAAAACACACTTATACCATCACAAGCAACACATAACATAACAATAATACACTATGAATAATCATTAATTCTTCATGCATACACTTCACATTTCACTCAATCAATTACCTAAACTTGCACTTCAAGAATCTCATCATAATTAAATATATGAAACTTAACAAGTATTGACCAATTTCCAATGGCCATTTACAATATGAATGATTAACCATAATAACCAACACTTTGTCTAACAAAGATGACATAACAAAATGACCAAGTTCCTATACATGCCATACCCAAAATAAATAAACTTTGCTATACCAAAAGAATAGTTGGTAGTGTGATCCGAAGTCCGACGTCCTACGATCCCCGAGTTAGCTTGGCGATAGTACAAGGAAAAGGGAAATGAAAGGGGTAAGAAATAAGCTTAGTAAGTTTGCATGAAATAAATAGTAACATTAAGACTTATAATAGCATCTATTCATCTCATTGAATAATACACAAGTTCTCAAACACATCAACATAACTTACTCATGCATACTCTTACCAAATTACATATCTCATTTTGCATTCATTTCTCGTAAGTTACTCATGGGTACTTGTATCACTTCATCACACAAATTTAGCACTCTTAATCTTTCAAACATAGACTTAGCTTTTGTCATCTATACATAAACTTAGTTCTTTGCCCGTTGAACTACTCGGAATATCGAAGGATACTCAATCTCATCATACATATATCGTGATGCCAATGCCATATCCCAAATATGGTCTTACATAGGATCACATCTTGATGCCGATGCCATATCCCAAATATGGTCTTATACGAGATCGTATATAGATGTCGATGCCATGTCCCATACATGGTCTTACACGAGATCTTTCTTTGGTGCCGAGGCCATATCCCAAACATGGTCTTATGCAGGACCTTTCTTATTTGGTGCCGATGCCATGTCCCAGGCATGGTCTTATACGGGACCTTCCTTGTCTCATGTTATGGCATTAGTATCCTTACTATTTTGAATGTTCATCCTAGAATTCAACTTAACATATTTTCATCATACTCTCATCGAGGCATCATTAGTCAATTTTCATAGAAATAATATTCATTTCTCATAATATCAAGAAATTAAAAATATAAAAATATTATGTAGCTTTAATTTCACACAAACTTACCTCAGTACTCAAAATACATATAGTTGTTCGATTTAGTCCACAACCTTGTTCTTACCTCAGTTTCAGTCTGGGCTTCGTGTTTCTTGATCTATAATAACAATTTCACTTATTTAATACTGACATTAACTAAATTAACCCATGAGTCATACTTTGGTAAAATTATGATTTTGCCCCTAAACTTTCACATAATCACACTTTTGCCCCTAGGCTCATAAAATGATTTTCATTCAATTTCTTTGCATTTTAAGTCTAGCCGAATCATTTTCTTAACTACAGCAGTCCCCAATTTCCATTAATTCACTCATGTATGACCATTTTCATGACTTTTACAATTTAGTCCTTTTTATGAATTTCTCATGAAAATCACTTAGAAAAAGATGTTTATCATGCATCAAACTTTCATATTCTTCCATAAATCATCAAAATACATGCATGTCAAACATGAGTAAATTTTTTGACTTAAACCCTAGCTCAAAATATAGCTAGAAATAGCTAAATCGAGCTACGAGGATCTAAAAAATACGAAGAACATTAAAAACGAGGCTAGGAGACACTTACAATCAAGCTTTAAAGAAGAAGAAACCCTAGCTATGGAGAGCTTGAAAATTTCAGCTAGTAGGAAGAAGATGGACATGAATTTTGACTTCTTTTACCCTTTTAATTCATTAATTAACCAAATGACAAAAATGCCCTTAAGGCCCTCATTCTTGAGATTTTTCCTTCCCATGTCTATTAACATATAATGGTCTAATTGCTAAATAAGGACCTCTAGTAATTTTTCTAATGCTATTTCATGCTTAAATCTTCTAGAATCTTATATTTTCCAATCTTTGCAATTTAGCCCTAATGGACAAATTGATCACTAATTAATAAATTTCCTCGTGAAAGTTTCAAATAATCATGCAAACATATCATAAGCCTCATAAAAATCATAAAACACATATTTCTAAGTCAGATTTATGGTTCGCAACCACTATTCCAACTAGGCCCTAAATCAGGTTGTTACAATTCTCCCCTCTTAGGGATTTTCGTCCTCAAAAATCTTACCGATAAAAAGGTTTGGGTATTGGTTTCTCATCACCTCCTGGGTACCATGTAGCCTCTTCTACCTCATGTCTTTGCCACAATACCTTCACAAGATCTATACTTTTATTCCTTAACTGCTTGACTTCCGTACCAAAATCATAACCGGTCTTCACTATAAGTCATGTCGGGTTGAATTTCAACGTCATGGGTTGTAATCGTATGGGAAGGATCGATTTATAACAATGTAGCATAGACACGTAGAATACATCATGTATCTTTTCCAACTCGGATGGTAAGGTCGATCGATAAGCTATAGGTCCTATCCTCCGGTAATCTCATATGGTCCAATAAAACACAGACTCAATTTGCCTTTTCGGCCAAATCTGAGAACTTTCTTCCACGGCGACACTTTTGAGAATACCTTATCAGCAACTTGAAACTCAATCTCTTTTTGTTTCAAGTCTGAGTAGGATTTTTGTCTATCTAAAGCAGCTTTCAAACAATCTTGAATTATTTTTACCTTCTCTTCGGTTTCTCTAACCAGATTGACCCCGTGAATCTAATTTTGTTTCAGTTCGGTCTAATACAAAGGCATTCGACACTTCCACCCATACAATGCCTCATAAGGCGCCATTCTCAAACTCGATTGAAAACTGTTATTATAGGCAAACTCTACTAATGGTAAGTACCTTTCCCAGTTTCCCAGAAACTCAAGAACACAACACCGGAGCATATCATCAAGTATCTATATTAATCTCTCCACTTTACACGGTTTGTGGGTGAAAAGCCATACTAAAACTTAGCTTTGTGCCTAAAGCTTCTTGCAACTTTTTCCAAAATCGGGATGTGAATCTCGAATCTCTATCCGATATAATTGACAAAGGCACTCCATGTAGTCTTACAATCTCTGAAACATACAAGTCAGTCGACTTATCAAGTGAATAATCGACGCGTATAGGTATAAAATAGGCCGACTTCGTAAGTCTATCTACCAGTAACATCCTAAAAAAAATTGAGAATCGATATGTTGCATAATTTTGGTGCTTAGCTAATGAAATAATTCAATGTGTGTGTTTTAATAGTCTCAAGAAGGCTCGGGATTTAATTGGATTTTGGAATAAAATTTGGTAAATAGTACTTTATTGAAGTGGAACAAGTAACCTTGATGTTTAAGGAAATTAAGTGGCAAAAGTTAGCATAATATGAGCAAGTAGTACAGGGGTTATGATACAGTCCACCTCGGGGAGAGTCGAAATGTATGCTAGTTGCCCAATCGTCTACGAGGATGATTTCTAACCTTCGGGTAATAATGAGAAAATATGGAAGTGCTGCGGAAGCTTTAATTGAATAGTAGATGGTTCGGTTTGATAGAAAGAGACAATAAAAAAATAGATAAAAGGATAATTTTGATGGAGCTGGATGAAGGAACTTAAACAAAGAATCGATTCAACACTAAGAAGTGTCACCCCGGGTTCTATGTTGTTTAAGGTGGAAAATGGAATCGAAGGTGGACCACGACCCGTTATCTAGGTAGATAAGAACCGATGGTATAATTGGATGAAAAGAACAAGTCTAGACATACAAGCAACTTGATAAGTCTAGGAAACTTGCACGAAATTGAAAAGGAGACTAGCTCACTTGATGAACAAAAGTTCATATGTTTTAATTCAAGATTAACCTCCTACAAATGAGAAATAACATAGTATTTATAGCCAACTAATAGCTAACCGAATGGTCATCTAAATACCTTAATGACTAAGCTAGAATTATACTAGAAAATGCTAGAGAAATCTAGAAAAGTCTTTTGGCTTGCTTAGCTAAGTTGGTAAACATGGCCCTTGGTACTTGGCTAAATTCTAATGCATGTGAAGGCAAAGAGTCACCTTCAAGATAGGTGGATGCACTTGTCAAATTTGGATGAATATAGCCTTCCTTGTGCTTGCAAAAATTCGCCAATGTGTGGTTAGCTAAATGGGTGCATGGGAAAATGAAATGGCAACTTAATAACTCCTTCTTGTCTTCACGATGTGTGTATGGGGAGAGAAACCAAGAAGACTCATTGATGACCGTCCATGCATGTTGATAATCCCTTGAACATAACATTAAATTCATCCATTAACAAGTCATTAAATGATGTTCCTTGTTGAAAAATTCCAGCAATCAATAAATAGCTTCCATGTATGTCCCAACATAGCCATGAATGATGTTCACGCATTAAGCAACCAAAGACCCATTAACTCCATGTGACTTCTCTTGAAAAGGTGTCTTGAAGAGTCTAACGTCACCCCTTGTCCAAAGATGCCATTAAATGTCTGTCCAAGCTTTGTACCCATCCTTTAATTCACCACCAATGTTCATTTAAATGGATGTACACGCATGGGAAAGCAAAGACAATGTTTGTCCCTTGTATTCCCGAAATGGCTAAAACAAGGTATTAAATTCGGCCAAAAAGTGTAGCACATTAATAGTGCTTTTGCTGAACACGAAAAGAAGCTTTGAAGCTGAACAATCAGCCTTTAATTCGTCCATTCATGCTCCAACATCAAATAAATGATGTTCCAAGCATCGTGACTCATAATGGCGTCCCATGTATATTTCCAACATCTCCTTTAATGCTTTGGAGAATTTAATTTGAACCTAAAAAGGAGATGAATTTGTATTAAATCACTTCAATTCAAATGAAAACAATTAAATGCATGCTATGAACACATTAATGGACGTTGGGAATTGGAATCAACAAATTAAGGCATTTAAAAGTCATCCCATGCATGCACCAAGACGTCATTAAATAAAGATTCAAATTTGCGAATGTTGTCCCCTCAATGGACTGTAGTAGACAAAGAGGCACGTTAGGGAGCACAAAAGCAGCCACCCATGTCCCTTGCATGCTCCTAAGGCTCCTTTAGTGTGCTTGCCGCCCATGCTTTAAATGCATGTCCCAAAAGCACCTACAAGTAATAAATTTCGTCACATTAAATCCCATGCACATTAAAACACCATTTAACACATGTCTTAAGTCAACACATTAATTAAAGGTTGGTCAAGGTTTATATTAAATTCAGTTGGAGTTTTAAGGCATATGAATATATTAATAGCACTCATTAATATAAAACTTATTTAATCTTTAATAATTAAAATGACCAGATTTATTTAGTTAATTAACTTAAGCTAATTTTAACTAACTAAAACTACTTCAATTTATTTAAAGCATTAATTTAACGAATCACTCAAAGAGTCAAGCGAGCTCAAGTGAGCTCAAATCGAGCCCAAATAGTCTGGCTCAATTTAAAAGTACATGCAGATGCACACAAGCTCCCCGGCACTTGGAACTTTGAATTTCGTAGGTGCCCCGGGCGTGCCCATATCAGGTTATGGCGCCATGAGTGTTGCTTGAGGAAGGAGGTTTGAATCCCTTGTTATGCATGAGAATTTTATTTTTCTTGCTTTCCATCTTCATAGTGTCGATCAAGCTAGCAATTATAGTAGGTTGGACTTTATTTTTTATGGCAAGGTGGCTAAGAGAAAAGGCAAGTGCAAACTTAGGGTAGGGAATAATAGGAATAAGGCATGTAGGGGAACACAATGCACATTATAAGGAATGTGTTTTGAAAAGTTTGGAATGGCCAAACTTTGACCTTGGTGTCCATGTATTTGGACGGTTTGGGGCTAAGGGTGACCGAATTTTGTTGCGACCTTTGGTAAGGTTGGTAGCTAGTTGGTCATTTGGCATTTGGTCATTTTTGTTTTTCTCAAAAGTATTTTCTCTCCATCTTTCCTCTCCTAGCCGAATGCACATTGAGCATTAGGTAAGCATCTTTTTTTTCTTTTGGTCATTCCATTTTGACCATTTTGGTCTTAGTTTGCCTTTTCTCTCAAGTCATTTCCCTAGTGCCAAAAACACCAAAACCTTGAAGGCTATTTTCTCTTTCCTTTTCTTCCTTCATTGCCGAATGCTCCCTAGCCTCAAATCTCTTTTTGTTCATCTTCTATTCTTGAAATGAACCAAACCAAAACACTTAATTGTCTTATACTTTTATTTCATAGTCAATTTTTTTTCATTCTTTTCTTCTCACACTTTGATCACTTTCGGTAAGTGACTAGTATAATACTTTAGTATTTTTATTTTCCCCTTTTCCTTTGTGCCGAAATTTCATGTTGGTGTGGGATGGTCTTTTTGGATCGATATAATCATCATACCATGACTCACTCGAATCTTTTCTCTATCTTAGAAACTTAGTGAAAGGCTAAAATTCGGAGTGTCTGAAATCATCATGAATTGCTAGGATTCGATCCAAAGTTTTAAGGTAAGGGTTTTTATCAAGGATTCCATATTACTCATTATTTTGTTAATGATGGGGTTTACTAATCGATGTTACTTTAGGGACGCTATCGCTTGATTTTCATCCTTTGAACGTAAGGATTTCGTGGTAAGCCGATTTCGCTTCTTTAAACCAATCGTCTTAATTTTCGAAATAATTGTTGGACTAATATTCTTGTCATTGGAGGCAAACAAGATAGGGTCAAAAAGGGTGGTGAATAGTGATCAAAAGAGGGGCGGATTCGCTATTCCCTTTAGATTCAAGCGAAGGACTATTTTGGCAATCCGAGATTTTCCACCAGGTTGTGGACCCTCATCCAGTGAAAATTAATTATTCGAGGTTGTTCGTAGTCGTGAGGCACCGACGATCCGGGATTTTCCACCGGGTTGTGAACAGTCAACCGGGGAGAACCGACAAATAGTAGTTGTTTGAGATTTCGAGGGTAAAAATCTAGACCGCTTATCTTAGAATAGATTTATTTTAAGTGTTAAGTGTTCTAATTGAGCATTATAACATTTTTAGGTGTTGAGGATCAGGAAAGTGTAGTGCTCACCAAAATCAAGTGTGTAATCTCACACTGTATCTCATGGGTTAGATGACTATACCGTAGTAAACGTTGGATTAAAAATCACAAAGTAGGTGAAATCGAAAAATATGGTATTATTAACACTTTAATGTTAAGATTATGAAATCGGTATTAAGATCGTGAAAATTTTGAAATGACCTTTAATGGCTAAAACGATAAAAAGTGATATTTTGGGCCATATGTGATATTTTGGGCCATATTTGATATTTGATATATAGGCCATATGTGTTATTTGATAAATTGGCCAAGTGGGATATGAGATGAAATAGGCCAAATTGTGAGATGGGCTAAAATGTGATATGGGCTAGATTGTAATAATTTTTATAATGGGCCTTATGTTGGAATGATTATATGAAGGAATTATTATGCATGTTACATACATGATTTGCATAGGTTGGGATTTTGATGAAGAGAAGTTCTGGTAGCTTTGCTACAAAATTCTGGTGGCTTGTCCACAATTTGATATATGGCTTTATGCCCAGTTTGATATATGGCTTTATGCCCAGTTTGATATATGGCTTAATGCCCAGTTTGGTGTGTTGGCGGGGTGGGTGACTAAAGCTCCCTACAGGTGTGCTGGTTGGTATGGGTGGTGTGTAGCAAATGGAAATTTAGGTTTGGTTTTGGGAATTGCATATCACATGCATTCTATACATGTTAAATTGTTATATTTGTAATGGGCTCAGGCCCAAATAAATGCTTAAATGGTTTTGGCCTAGTGGACTATGGTAAGTGAGTTACACACTGAGTTCTAAGTAACTCACCCCATTTTCTTTACCCTTCTCAGGTAATGATCAGTGACGGAGGCTTGGGCCGGGGACGACTCAGTGGAGGCCATACTACGAATAATGGGTTATTTAAATTTTAGATTTCTTTAAAGTACTTTTAATATTTTCTATTTAAGTTATGTTGTAATAAGGCCTCTAGATAAATTTTATGGATGTTTTACCTATGGATGGATTCTATGATATGCTTTAAAGTACTTAAGTGGGATTTTATTTTTCTAAAATAGAAATAAACATTTTTCGTAAATAAACGTGAACAAAAAGGGTTTTCATTCTTAAATATTTTAACTAGAAAGTTTCTTTGTAACGATTCTTTTAAAATCTTTGTTTTCAAAATTTCTTCGAACTCTCTTAAATTCTCGAAACATTAAATAAAATTTTCTTAGGTTTTTAAATTATAAATTTTTACGTCTTAAATTATTAGATTTAACAATCAACCTTGGTTTTCAATAAACACCTTTTCAAAATCTTTTTTTTTTTTGAAAATCCATTTTCTCTGAATCTTTAAAAGACTATACGTATGTTCAATTCGTGTGACATGTCAAATCAGGTCTTAACGCACAGACCGAGTTTGGGGTGTTACATTTTATGGTATTATAGCCAGTTTCAAAACTCGGATGTGGTTTGGGTTCAGCAATAATTTTTGTTTAAAACTATTTTGAATTTATAGAATTTATGCTTTAAAGGTAGTTTGGCATCACGAGCATCCGGCACCAAGTCAAGTAAGTATTCGTATACTGAATGATTATTATTGTGATATGATCATAGGAACACTCTAGAACTTCTAGTTTTAGGTGTTGAAACTATAGAGATTGAGTCTATAGGATGTGATTGCGAAAACAACTCTATCTCTTATAACTCATAAAATATCATTAATAAACACTGAAATAGTATTCTGATTCATAAAACTTGTAATCAGATTAAACCGAATTAGTCAATATGAGTGTTAGAGGACATGGACGTGGTAGACGTGGCCGTGGTAGAGGCCGAGGTGATAGAGCTATGTCTGAGGCATTGGGACATATGCCAAAAATGGATGCACCGGTATCACCTGTGTCGGGAAATAGATCCCATGACCATATGAGAGAGGACATTGCTTTGACCCAAGCAATGTTGCGAGTCCTAGAAAGGGTTGCTGGGGCTAGAACTGGGCCAGAAGCTCGTGGATCAATATCAAAATGACTTAAATCAAGTGGTGCCGAGGTTTTTAGGGGTGTCTCAGGTGTAGCTCCAAATGTAGCAGAGTATTGGCTCGAGGCAGTGGAGTGAATCATGGATGATTTGGAGTGCACCGAAAGCGTAAACCGAGAGGAGCGGTGTCCTTGTTGAAGGACGAGGCGATCAATGGTGGCTTATCGCTCGAGAAGGCACTCAGTCGAACATGTTACTTGGGATTCTTCAAACCGCATTCCAAGGTTAGTATGTCGGGAAAGCTATGTGGATGCCCAAGGAAGGAATTCCTTAATCTGGTTCAAGGAAATAAGACGGTGGCCGCTTACGAGGTGGAATTTCTACGCTTGATTCGTTATGCTCGGACAATAGTGCCAACTAATTATGAGCGCTATGTACGTTTTGAGGATGGGTTGAATGATGAGTTGCAGGTACTGATAGCCCCACAACAAGTAAGGACTTTTACCACGCTTGTGGAGAAAGCCAAAATAGCTGAAGAGGCTAAGAACTCTGAATGTCAGAACCGGGAAAGAGCCAAAGGCAAGAAGGACTTTAAGTACTCAGGTTCTACTAAAAGGTTCCAAAAGAGGCCTCGGAATGATGAGCCAGCTCAAGCTAAAGCACCTGTGGCTACCAATCAGATTCAACTGTGTGCTGGCTGTGGAAGACGACACCCAGGTGAATGCTAGAAAAGAACTGGTGGGTGTTTCAAATGTCGTTCTAAAGACAACCAGAATTGTCCTCGATGGACTGCTTCGACTCAAGAAGCTCGTAACCCTGATGCACAGCCAGCTAGAGGCACTCAGCAGCCACCGAGGGGCTGTGGACCAGGTCGGGGTGGTAATGGCGCTGGACGAGTTCAAGGTGCACCGGGTAGAGGTAATGGCTTCAGAGGTAACGTGGAGGCAAGACAGTCGGGGTTAGTCTATGCGGCCAGGCGTCGGGAGGATGGCGATGCACCTGATGTGATAACCAGTACGTTCTTCATCTTTGATGTACCTATTACTGCTTTGATAGATGTCGGGTCTACCTACTTGTATGTTGCTAGTGCTATATTAGGAAATTTGAATATTAGATCTGAGATTTTTGACAGAGAGATGACGGTAATTAGTCCTGTAGGACAGTCTGTGATTGTGAATAAATTGTATAGAGACGTGCCTTTAGAAATTCAAAGAAAAGTATTTTTGGCAGATTTGATGGAACTGCCTTTCGACGAGTTTGACCTTATTTTGGGCATGGATTGGTTGGTGAAGCACCGTACGCATTTGGATTGTGCTGCAAAGCAGATGTCGATAAGGACTTTGGAAGATAAGAAAGTTGTGATGATAGGCGAATAGAGAAATTATTTAGCGAGTGTGGTATCTGCCTTAAAGGCAGAAAAGTTGGTACGAAAAGAGTATGGAGCATTCCTAGCGTTCATTAGTGCTTTGGATGCCATGAAATTATCGGTGGAAGGTGTTAGAATGGTGAAAGAATTTCCAGATGTCTTTCCCAAGAACTTCTAGGTTTACCTTCAGACCGGGAAGAAGAGTTTAGCATTGAGCTTTTGCTCGGAACAGCTCAAATGTCCATTTCTCCTTATAGGATGGCGCCGAAGGAGAAGGCTCAAATTCAAGAATTGTTGGATCGAGGATTTATTAGACCGAGCGTGTCTCTGTGGGGAGCACCGGCCTTGTTTGTCAAGAAGAAGGATGGGTCGATGCGTTTGTGCATTGATTATAGGCAGTTGAATAAGTTGACAATCAAGAATAGGTATCCATTGCCGAGAATTGATGACCTGTTTGATCAGTTGAAAGGAGCTTCAGTTTTCTCCAAGATTGATTTGAGATCGGGTTATCACCAACTCAAGGTTAAGGAGGCAGAAAGTCATAAGACGGCATTCTGAACTCGTTATGGACATTATGAGTTTTTGGTGATGCCGTTTGGTTTGACCAATGCACCAGCTGCATATATATATGGACATGATGAACCGAGTCTTTCAACCCTACTTAGACCGATTTGTAGTGGTGTTCATAGATAATATCTTAGTATACTTGAGGAATGAAGAAGAGCATGACTCACATTTGCACATAGTTTTGCAAATACTGCAAGAAAAGCAACTTTATGCCAAATTCAGTAAGTGTGAATTTTGGCTGAAGGAAGTGACTTTCTTGGGACATGTTGTGTCAGCCGAAGGAATCAGAGTTGATCCTCGGAAGGTAGAAGCTGTGTTGGATTGGAAACCACTGAAGTTAGTGGCTGAGATTTGGAGTTTCTTAGGTTTGGCTGGCTATTATAGATGCTTTGTTGAGGGGTTTTCATTGATTGCTGCACCCCTAACTAAACTGTTGCGAAAGGGAGTACCGTTTGTGTGGGCAGACAATCAACAAGAGAGTCTCGAGAAATTGAAGAAGATTTTGACGGAAGCACCATTATCGATTCAACCTGAGGCTGGAAAAGAGTTTATTATTTACTACGATGTGTCACACACGGGCTTGAGATGTGTGTTGATGCAAGGTGGAAAAGTGGTGGCTTATGCATCTCGTTAGTTAATGCCGCACGAAGTCAACTATCCTACTCATGACTTGGAATTGGCTGCGGTGGTTTTTGCTTTAAAAATTTGGAGGCATTATCTCTATGGTGAGAAGTCGATCATTTATACAGACCATAAGAGTCTTAAGTACCTCCTTACCCAAAAGGAGTTGAACTTAAGACAACGGAGGTGGGTCGAGCTGTTAAAGGATTATGACTTCACAATCGAGTATCATCCTAGAAAGGCTAACGTGGTAGCAGATGCGTTGAGTCGTAAGATAATATCATATTTTAGAGCAATGTTCGCTCATCTCAGTCTGTATGAAGATGGTAGTCTTCTAGCTGAACTTTAGGTGAAGCCTGTGTGGTTGGGTCAGATTAAGGAGAAGCAATTATTAGATGAAAAGTTGGGTCCCTTAGTTCAATAAGTTGAAAGTGGTGTAGTAGGGGATTTTGGAATGAGTAAGGATGGAGTGCTGTGTTTCCGTGGAAGAGTTTGTATGCCTATGGATTCAGATTTGAGACAAATGATTCTACGAGAGGTGCATAGTAGCCCTTATGCTATGCACCCCGAAGGAAATAAAATGTATCGAGATCTACGGGAGCAGTATTGGTGGCCAGGGTTGAAGCGAGAGGTTACAAATTTTGTATGTAGGTGCTTGACGTGTCAACAAGTGAAGGTGGAACATCAATTGCCGCCAGGATTACTACAATCGATGAAGATTCCATTGTCAAAGTGAGAACGGATAACGATGGATTTTGTTAGTGGGTTACCCTTAACACCTATTAAGAAAGATTTCGTCTGGGTAATAGTGGATCGGTTGACGAAGACTGCCCATTTTCTACCAGTTCGTATGGATTTCTCACTGCAGAAGTTGGCTAAGTTGTATGTAATGGAGATCGTGAGGTTGCATGGGGTACCAGTGTCTATTATATCGAACAGGGACCCTAGGTTTACATCAAGGTTTTGGAAAGCTTTGCATGAGGCTCTGGGAACAAAGTTAAACTTCAGCATGGCCTTTCATCCTCATCAGATGGTCAGTCGGAAAGAGTAATCCAAATTTTGGAAGACATGTTAAGGGTTGTATGATTGACTTCAGAGGTAGTTGGGAGGATTTTCTACCATTGGCAGAGTTTACGTATAACAATAGCTATCAGTCTAGCATTCAAATGGCACCCTACGAGGCATTGTATGGTCATAGGTGTCGTACTCCTACTTGTTGGACTGAATTGGGCGAACGACAGTTATTGGATCTTGAGCTGATATCAGAAACTAAAGAACAGGTAAAGGTAATTCGGGCTCGATTAAAGGAAGCTTCAGATAGACAGAAATTGTATGCAGATCTGAAGCGTAAGGATATTGAGTTTGCGGTGGGAGATCAGGTCTTTCTAAAGGTCTCACCTTGGAAGAGGATCTTCAGGTTTTGAAGGAAGGGCAAGTTGAGCCCTAGGTTCATCGGACCGTATCGTGTGTTGAAACGTGTAGGATCAGTGGCTTATCAGCTTGAGTTACCTCTAGAGTTGAGTCAGATACATAACATTTTTCACGTCTCAATGTTAAGGTGTTACCGATCAGATCCGTCTCATATAGTACTAGTAGAGGAGGTTGAGTTAAGGCCTGACTTGTCTTTTGAGGAGGAACCAGTGAAAATCTTAGATCGTGATGTTAAGGTGCTAAGAAAGAAGTCAGTACTATTGGTTAAGGTTCTATGGCGTAATCATGGAGCGGAGGAAGCTACGTGGGAGCCTGAGGATGCAATTCGACAACAATATCCTCACCTTTTTTAACCAGGTAAATTTTGAGGACGAAATTTTCTTTAAGGGGGTAGAATTGTAACATCCTAAAAAAAATTGAGAATCGATATGTTGTATAATTTTGGTGCTTAGCTAATGAAATGATTCAATGTGTGTGTTTTAATAGTCTCGAGAAGGCTCAAGATTTAATTGGATTTTGGAATAAATTTTGGTAAATAGTACTTTATTGAAGTGGAACAAGTAGCCTTGATGTTTAAAGAAATTAAGTGGCAAAAGTTAGCATAAGATGAGCAAGTAGTAAAGGGGTTATGGCGCCATGAGTGTTGCTTGAGGGAGGAGGTTCGAATCCCTTATTATGCATGAGAATTTTATTTTTCTTGCTTTCCATCTTCATAGTGTCGGTCAAGCTAGCAATTATGGTAGGTTGGACTTTATTTTTTTATGGTAAGGTGGCTAAGAGAAAAGGCAAGTGCAAACTTAGCGTAGGGAATAATAGGAATAAGGCATGTAGGAGGAACACAATGCACATTATAAGGAATATGTTTTGGAAAGTTTGGAATGGCGAAAATTTGACCTTGGTGTCCATGTATTTGGACAGTTTTGGGGGCTAGGGGAGTGACTGAATTTTGTTGAAGGCTTTGGTAAGGTTGTTAGCTAGTTGGTCATTTGGCATTTGGTCATTTTTTGTTTTTCTCAAAAGCATTTTCTCTCCATCTTTCCTCTCCCTAGCCGAATGCACATTGAGCATTAGGTAAGCATCTTTTGTTTTTCTTTTGGTCATTCTATTTTGACCATTTTGGTCTTAATTTGCCTATTCTCTCAAGTCATTTCCCTAGTGCTGAAAACACCAAAACCTTAAAGGCCATTTTCTCTTTCCTTTTTCTTCCTCCATTGTCGAATGCTCTCTAGCCTCAAATCTCTCTTTTTGTTCATCTTCTATTCTTGAAATGAACCAAAACTGAAACACTTAATTGTCTTATACTTTTATTTCATAGCTGAATTTTTCACCACACTTATCTTCCTCTCAAATCATTTAATTCTTTTCTTCTCACACTTTGATCACTTGGTAGGTGGCTAGTATAATACTTTAGTATTTTTATTTTCCCCTTTTCCTTTGTGCCGAAATTTCATGTTGGTGTGGGATGGTCTTTTTGGATCGATATCATCATCATAACATGACTCACTCGAATCTTTTCTCTATCTTAGAAACTTAGTGGAAGGTCAAAATTTGGAGTGTTCGATATCATCATGAATCGCTAGGATTCGGTCCAAAGTTTTAAGGTAAGGGTTTTTATCAAGGATTCCATATTACTCATTATTTCGTTAATGATGGGGTTTACTAATCGATGTTACTTTAGGGACTCTATCGCTTGAATTTCATTCTTTGAACGTAAGGATTTTGTGGTAAGCCGATTTCGCTTCTTTAAACCAATCGTCTTAATTTCTGAAATAATTGTTGGACTAATATTCTTGTGTCATTGGAGGCAAACAAGATAGGGTCAAAAAGGGTGGTGAATAGTGATCGAAAGAGGGGCAAATTTGCTATTCCTTTTAGATTCAAGCGAAGGGCTCTTTCAGCAATCCGAGATTTTTCACCGGGTTGTGGACCCTCATCCGGTGAAAATCAATTATTCAAGGTTGTTCGTAGTTGTGAGGCACCGACGATTTGGGATTTTCCACCGGGTTATGAACCGTCAATCGGGGAGAACCCAAAAATAGTAGTTGTTCGAGATTTCGAGGGTAAAAATCTAGACCGCTTATCTTAGAATAGATTTATTTTAAGTGTTAAGTGTTCTAATCGAGCGTTATAACACTTCTAGGTGTCAAGGATCAGGAAAGTGTAGTGCTCACCGTAATCAGGTGTGTAATCTCACACTGTATCTCATGGGTTAGATGACTATACCATTGTAAACGTTGGACTAAAAATCGCAAAGTAGGTGAAATCAGAAAATATGGTTTTTTTCACACTTTAAGAGAAGGGGAGAAGTGTCGCTTCCTAAATTTATGGATGACTCCGGGAGTTGGCATGACACTTAAGATGTACATTGCCCTCGCATGGTCGTGTTGTGGGTATTATCGCCCGTGCAGGATAAGTCAGTGTCGACCACGGTCGCGTCTCATGACCGTGGATGGGGCATATCATTTTTCCCACGCCCATATTTAGTTTGCCACGACTGTGTCTGAACTCTCAGTGTCGGCCACGGTAGCATCGCACGGCCGTGGCATAGTGGTTGGGTCAGTGACTTTGAAAATTGATTTCGTCTGATTCGTACCTCTCTACCATGTCAGTACAGAGATTCGGTGTACCCACACGGCCACGGCCACGGTCGTGTGCAAGGCCGTGTGGCCTGGGAATCTGCACTTTTGATTAGTTCTCAACTAGGCATTCAGAAATTAAAATAAAAGAACATAAAAAAATGTAAAGGACTTAAGGTTAGTACTCGGGTTGCCTCCCGAGAAGCACTCGTTTAAAGTCTTAAGCTAGACTTTCCCTTCATTTGTATAATCATGGTGGTTTGAAGGTTTGAACATCTTCCCTCATGTTGTCGGTTTTATTTTCATGATAAAGTTTAAGTTGAGAAGCATTTACCTTAAAAGTGCCAAATATGGGATTGCTTACTTTGACTGTTCCGTATGGGAAGATATTGCATACCTCGAGAGGGATTTTGTCATTTATATTTAGGTCTGACGTGGTGATGCATGGATCTTCCTTCTTTAACAGTACCTTATCTCCTATTTTGAAGTGGTTTGATGTTCCTACGACCTCTTCTAGAGGCTCTTTTGGTTTTACTTCGTGTGGTTCCGGTTCTCCTTTAAAGTATGTCATCAACTTTTCTAATTTGTCTATTTTAAGGCTTCGTTCCTTATATAGTTCTTCTTTATTTGCACGAGGTCTATGATCTGGGTCAGGTCTGCGGCTTTGTGGTGGATCCTGTGGTGAAAGGTGAACAAATTGGTCATCAACGGAATTTCCTTTCTCACCTTCATCACTCGTTGTCCTAGCTGAGTCAAGAGCTTGTAGACTGATTGATTCGTCAGCTACACGTAGAATGAGTTTTCCTGTACCAACATCAATCTTAGTCCTGGCAGTTGCTAAAAAGGGTCTTCCTAAAATTAAAGGAATCGAATTATCCTTACCCATGTCTAAGACAACAAAATCTACTGGGAAAATGAATTTATCAATTTTTACGAGAACATCTTCGATAATACCCCTAGGAATTCTAGCAGTTTTATCAGCTAATTGTATGCTCATGCTAGTTTGTTTGGGTTTCCCTAGACCTAGTTGTTTAAACATTTTATAAGGCATGACATTTATTCTTGCCCCTAAATCAGCTAATGCATTATCAACAGTTAGTCTACCAATTAAACATGGAATTGTAAAGCTCCTTGGATCTTTTAGCTTTCATGGTAGTCTATTCTATAACATTGCTGAGCATACAGCATTTAATTCCACGTGAGGCTCCTTGTCTGACTTACGCTTGTTCGTCAAGAGTTGCTTTAAAAGTTTTCTTGAATCTGGCATCTGAAAAAAAGCTTCAAGAAGCTGTAAGTTAATATGTAATTTCTTTAAAAGTTTAAGGAACTTACCGAGCTACTCCTCTGTATCGTCTCTCTTTATTGCTTCGGGATAAGGTATGCGAGGTTGGTACTTTTTGATTACTGTTTTTGGTTTTTCTTGTGTTATCTCTACCTTACCTTCTTCTACCTCGTTTTCTTGTATTATGTCGGGTTCATCTAACCCTGTACTATCATGAGCTGAGATGGCTTGGATTTGCTCCCTTGGGTTTTTCTCAGTGTTGCTTGGTAGACTCCCTTGTGGTCATTCGGAAATCTCTGATCGAATTTCAGAAACTATCTTATTAAGTTGACCAACTGACTTAGTAAGTTCTCCAACTTGGCTCTTAATCCTATTGATTGATGCTTGTTGATTATTAAGCGTTGTCTCAATTTTTTGGAAACGAGTTTCTGTGGATGCCATGGATTTTATCAGTATCTCTTCAAGGTTTGGCTTCTTTTCTTGTGGATAGGGCTGAGTTTGAAAATTTTGAGGAGGTTGTTGTCTTTGATTTCCTTGACCTCCCCATGAAAAATTTGGGTGGTTCCTCCAACCTGGACTATAGGTATTACTATAAAGGTTATTATTAGATCTGAAATCGTTACCTATATAGTTCATCTATTCACTTTCTGTGCTCGGTTGGTAGGGTGGGTACTCAAGATTCAGCACACTTCCACTTGCGTCGCACTGCATTACTGGATGTACCTGTAAAGAACACAAACTATCAAGCTTTTTATTTATCATATCTACCTGATTTGATAGCATGGTTACTACGTCGAGGTTGAAAACTCTAGCTGATTTTGTTGGTTTTGTCCTTGTAACCTGCCAGATAGTTATTCAGAGACATCTCTTCAATAAACTCGTAGGCAGCTTCAAGAGTTTTGTTATTCAGAGTTCCACCGGCAGCTGAATCAATTAGTTGCCTCGTTGAGGGATTCACACCATTATAGAAAGTTTAGACTTGGAGCCACAAGGGTAAACCATGGTGTGGGAACCTTCTCAAGAGATCCTTGTATCTCTCCCATGCATCGTATAATGCCACTAAATCCATCTGCACAAAAGAAGAGATATCATTCTGTAATTTGGCCATTTTGGCCTGTGGGAAATATTTTAATAAAAATTTTCGATCATTTGATCCCATGTAGTGATTGACCCTCTTGGTAACGAGTTTAACCACTGTTTGGCTTTATTCCTTAATGAAAAAAGGAAATAACCGAAGACGTATGGCATCATCAGAAACACCATATATTTTGAAGGTATCACAAAACTCTAAAATATTTTCTATATGAGTATTCAGGTCTTCGTCCTGCAAACCATCAAATTGAACAAATTGTTGAATCATTTGTATAGTGTTAGGCTTTAATTCAAAATTATTTGCAACTATAGCAGGCCTAGCAATAATAGATTCTGCTCCTGTTAAATTAGGTTTAGCATAGTCATACATAGTACGCGGAGCATCTGCCACATCTCGTGGTGAATTATTCTCATCCATCCCTTCAGTAGGATTGGATTCGCCTTGTTGTTACTCTTATCAGTAATTTAAGGCTCGCCAGGTTTCTCTGCGATTCTTGCGCACGGTAGCTTCAATATCACTATCATATACTAGAGGTCCTTTCGGGTTCCTTCTAATCATAAACTAGAGGTACCTACTAGGAAAAGAAAGAAATAAAATTAGAAAAAATAAAATAAATTGAGAAAATAAAAAAATAATAATAAAAATAATGGCTAAAGTAATAAAAATAAAGCTTTCTTAATATTTTAGTTTCCCGGCAATGGCGCCAAAAACTTGATCATCTAATTGTCGAGTTTTAAAATCTATAAAGAGAATGATCGACCCTGGAAACTAACTCTGACAATGACTTAAGGCAAGTGCACCTATCGAACAGTATTATAGTTTAGGCAAGACCAGATTGTCGAACCCAAAGGAACTAAAAGTACTAATACTCACTTTCTTTCTATTATTTAGCCTAAATATGAAGTGATTGGTTGATTAAATAAAAAACTAACTAATTACTAAACTAAGACGCAAAGACATAAAGAATAAATTGAAGAAATAACTTTTAGAAAAACTCAGTTGATTACGACGATGCCCTTAGGAAGAATCCACCTAAACTTCACTTGTTATCTAACACTGAACCAGACGATTTATTCACTTAGCTTGCTCCGTAGGACTCCCTAATTTATATTAAACCCTCTCTCGAGGCGAATAATGTCTAACCCTAGGTTGATTAACCAAAATCTCTTTCTAATAAAAACCCCTAAAATTGCATTAACTCGATCTATGGACTCTCATATTAGGTTTCACCCTAATCCGAAAAAATCTCATCACCCTATCTCTAGGCACATGATCAACTCCGCTTAATTATGATAGATCTACTCTTAAGCAAGGACTTTTGCTCCACCACCTAAGCACATCACACTTGAATTAATATCCCAGAGATATCAACACAAGAATTAAGCACACATAATTAAGAATAAACTAAGTATTTATCATACAGCTCAGAAAACAATAACAAGATTCATTTAGGTTTCATCCTCTTCAGGTATCTGAAGGGTTTAGTTCATAATGATAAAATTAAACATCTCAAGAGAAAAGATAGAATAGAACATAAGAAATCCCTAAAACCCCCTGAGGGAATTAAAGGAGAGATCCGCCGTCTTGAGTAGAATTCAGGATTCTTGAGATGGATAAACTGGCTATCTTCGAGTGATTCCCACAAATTTGGCCTTTTGCCTCGGCTCCTTCGCCTAGTTGATCGTGTCAAATAGTCGAGTTTTAAAATTTATAAAAAGAATGATTGAACCTGTAGACTAACTATGACAACGATAGAGGCAAGTGCACCTATCGAGTAGTAGCATAGTTTAGGTAAGAATATCTTATCGAACATAATGGAACCTAAAAGTACTACTACTCACTTTCTTTCTATTATTTAGCCTAAAATATGGAGTGATTGGTTTATGAAACTAATGAAAAACTAAACTAGATGCAAAGACAAAAGAATGAATTGGAGGAAGACTTTAGGAAAACTCAGTTGATGAAGATGATACCCTCAGGAAGAATCCACCTATGACTTCACTTATTATTCATTCCCCAAACCATATGATTTCTTTACTTAGCTTGATCTGTGAGACTCCCTAACCTATATTAAACCCTCTCTCAAGGTGAATAATGTCTAACCTTAGGTTAATTAGTGGAGCTCTCGTTCTCTTATAATAACCCACTAAGGAAGCAGTAAATCGATCAATGGATTCCCATATTAGGTTTCACCCTAATCTGAAAAAATCTCGTAACCTTATCTCTAGGCGTCCCATCAACTCCGCTCAATTATACTAGATCTACTCTTAGGTAGGGTCTATTCCTCCTCCACCTAAGCACATCTGATTGAATTAAGCAACATAATTAAGAACAAACCAAGTACTTATCATATAAATTTAGAAATCAAATAACAAAATCCATCATAGGTTTCATCCCCTTCAGGTATCTAAGGGGTTTAGTTCATAACTAAATACGAAAACATCTCAAGAGAAAAGATAAAACAAAATATAAGAAATCCCTAAAACCCCCTGAAGGAATTGAAGGAGAGATCCTCCGTCTTGAATGGAGCTCTGGCTTCTTGAGATGGATCAACTGGCTATCTTCAAGTGATTCCCTAAAAATGAAAGCTCCTAAAAAGCCTCTACTAAAAAGCTCCTCTTCAATGTATGCCTTGGGTTGTTTATATAGGCCTTGGGATGTTATACTTTGCTCCTAAGTATCTCCTTCAAGTAGAATTACTATTAGGGTGTTGGAGTAGACTTAGAAGTATGTTTCTTTGGCTTCGAGCATCCAAATCCAAGTGAAATTACTCTCTATCGCGGTAGGGGCACGGTCATGACACGCGCCCGTGTAAATCGTGGTTGGGCCGTGTCTTGATTTTATCGTTTTGGGCACAGCTGTGTGAGTCAGGATTCAGGCCGTGCTTCAGGTTTGTCGATTTGGGCACGGCCATGTAGATCACCAGGCACGCTCGTGTGATCAATGGATGCTGCACGGCCGTTTGTTATGTAGTTGAGGCCGTGATCTAGGTAATTGGCGAGGCACGGTCGTGTGGGCTTTGGGCCAGGCCATATTGATTGCTTGCTAAAGCCCAATTACTCTGTTTTAAGCCCGTTTTGCATTCTTTTTATCCTCAGGTGCTTTCCTGAGTATAAACATGAAAAGAAAGGATTAAAATCACCTTTTTACATAAATCAAGGGCTAAATCATCCAAAAGCATACTAAATATGGGGTTAAAATATGTTACTTTTACGGTTTATCAAATACCCCCACACTTAAGCTTTAGCTTGTCCTCAAGCAAAATTCTCAACTTACAATTAAAATGAACTTTCCATAATTCATAATTCCTATCGACAATGTCTCATCATAATTCATAGATAATTTATACATGGATAATTCAACTCAAAGAATCCTAAAAGATCCAATTATGATAAGTCATACCTTTATAGCATGAAAACATAGGTATCTCCCCTTATCTAAGTGAAAACATTTAATTCAAAGCCGACAAGGATTGACATTCTCACAAAAGATTCACTCAAATCACTCAAAGGTGTTTAAGGTTCAAGAATAAGCACTCTAAGTTGAACCTGAAAAGTTAATCCCATAGACTTGCCTGAAAATCAAATCTCCACCACTGTATATGAGATGATAGACAAATCAAAAGGTCTTTAATCAGGGTTGTAACGGGGCTAGGGCTAAAAGGTGTGGATACAGGCTAAATTAGAGGTTATAATTGAGATTTAATTGACTAATTACCTAAACTAAAAATAATGAACTAAATATAAATATTTATATCGAATGAAAACTAACAATATCTACTATTGATAATTTACTCTATAATAAGAGTATATTCATCACTCAAAATTTGAAAATACTTTAATATGAGCTTTTTCTGCAACAATTGGAGTTTTAAATGCTCTAAGCTCTTTTATTATACTACTAATATTGAATATACTTGGAATTTTTTTAAGAACAAACCAAAATAAACATAATAGAAGGAACTTTGGTGATTAAAATAACCTAATTCGGTAATTGATCAAATCAATTCTCGATAGAGGGGTAGTCAAAGGAATGTTGATAACAAATACAAAGGGATTTTGGGTTAATATTAGTGGGTGAGTCAATAAAAAAATTGTTAGGATTCAACAGGGTTCACTAAGGGTTAATTTGTAGGAAGGCTTTTTAGTGGAGTGAACGGGTTAAAACCTAGGTGCCTTTATCATCTCAGTATATCAAATCATTAATGTGGTCTCGACATGCATAAACGAGGCAAGTTCTAGAATAACAGTTCAAAGTTGACACACTCATAATCAATACATGAGCATGAAAAAGAATATATGCTCTATAAAGCTCTAAATCTCACAAAAAATTATGGGTGTTTTGACATCAATCCTTATAAATTTTGAACTTCAAGGTGATACTCAACTTAGGTTCAACAACCTGTCAATTTTAATTTTTAAAAAGTAGACTTATCATGCTTGATTCTCTAGTATTCTTCAAATTTAATTAGCAATGCACAATTAACTAAGACTTATTCTAAAACATATTGATAAAAATCATAAATCATTAGAAATTTCATCCTTATTAGTAATATGAGAAAAATACTTAAGATCAAGACTAATTTCAGGGTTTTGAGAATTATGTAAAAAGTTAGGCACTATTACCCCCACACTTAAGATGTATATTGCCCTCAATGTACAAAGATAGATAATGATAATTAGACGCCAAATCAAAAAGAGAAGTGGGGAAAGTAATACTCCCTAAAATCTGGATGATCCCTGGCGTCTTTGATGGCGGTGATGGTGTTTTCTATGGGCCTGGTGGAGTGGCTACCAAAAAGCAATTTGCTAGATGAATAAATTGGGTAGCCTGTGAAGATATAGCCAAGAGATCTAGAGAAATAATAATAATATACTAATAATATATTTAAAAATTAAGGAAATAAAAAGAAGGAGACTAAGAAGAAAACTAAAATTGAAAGAAAAGACTAATGGACTAAGGAGTCCTTATTGTTGGATGGTTTATGAAGTAGGTGTGTCCTCGAAGGTCGTGGTGTGTGATTCCTAGCAGCCTTTAGAACCTAAAACCAAGAAACTAATATGAAATAAATTAAATTAAGCGAAAAAGAAGTGAAAAAAATAGAACCTAAAAGGTTTGAAAACCCTTGGCGTGTCAATTAAGTGAAGTCAGCTAAGATGAACTCATGTTGAGGTCTCTTCTAAGGAGACGATGCTTACGTTTCTTCGGCATGATCTTTGTGTTGCTCAAGAGCATTGGACCTTTTCTATGAGTAGGAAGAAAAAAATTTGAAAGAAAAGAGAAGGAATAAGAAAGAATCTGGGAAAAAGAGGAAGGGTTGTGGGAATTTTAAATAAGATTTCAAATCTGGCACGTTCCCAAGCCCGTGTACCGAGGGTGTGTCGATTCACATAGCCGTATCGCACGACCGTGTTATGGGGTGTGTTGTTCTTCCACGCCTGTTTTATTGGGTTGCACGCCGTTCCTAAAAGGCCAGGATGTGAGCACGGATGGACTGCACGGGCAAACCCTCAATAAGTCAGTGTCTTAACACGGTTGTGAGGCACGACTGTGCTATTTTTGTCGATGCCTGTGCTGTGGGTGGTTGGACTGACTTGTACGGCTCTGCTCTATCAGTTAGGTGGTTTTGGTGGTCCATACGGCCACGGGCACGGTCGTGTGTAAGGCGTGTGGCACTGAAACCCGTGATCTTTGTTTTAGATGTGGAGAGAGAAGAAAAATGAAAGAAACGAAAAAAATAATTTTGAAAGATAAAAAGTGTTAGTGCTCGGGTTGCCTCCCGAGAAGCATTCGTTTATAGCGTTATGCTAGATTGTCCTAGACCTTGAAGATTTTAGGGAGGTTTAAAGGTTGGAATATTTTCCCTCTTACTGACAATTTTATTTTTGTGACAAAGTTTAGGTCGAGAAGAGTTTACCTTGAAATTGCCGAACATTAGATTGCTTACCTCGACTATTTCGTGTGGGAAAACATCGTGTACCGAAAGAGTATTTCTTCCTTTTTCTTCAGTTTTGTTGCACTGATCTATCAACTTTATCTAACAACACTTGATCTTCTATTTTAAAGTGATTTGATGTCCCTATGAGCTCTTCTGGTGGTTCCGTAGGTTTTACTTCATGTGGATCTGGCTTTTCTTTAGTGTGTATCTTCTGCTCTTCTAAATTGTTGATGTACGATTTTGTGTTGGCTCAGTTTTGATGCTTTGTGATGTTTCCTATGATGAAGTTTGAATAATTTGATTATCTATTGAAATGACTTTCTTACCTTCATCTTCTATTATTTTGGCTAAGTCGAGAGCTGAAGATTGACTGATTCATCTCCTACACGAAGTATGAGTTCTCCTGTGGCAACATCAATTTTAGTCTTGGCAGTTGCAAGAAAAGGTCTTCCTAAAATTAAAGGGATTGAATTTTCCTCATCCATGTCTAAAACAAAAAAATCTACTAGGAAAACGAATTTATCGATTTTTACTAAAACGTCTTCAATAATGCCCCTAGAAATTCTAACAGTTTTATCGGCTAGTTGGATACTCATCCTAGTTTGTTTGAGCTTCCCTAGACCTAGTCGTTTAAACAGTGCATAAGGCATGACATTTATACTTGCCCCTAAATCAGCTAATGCATTATCAATGGTTAAACTACCAATTAAACATGGAATCGTAAAACTCCCTGGATCTTTTAGTTTCTGTGGTAGTCTGTTCTGTAGCATTGCTGAGCATGTTGCATTGAGTTCCACATGGTGCTCTTCATCTATTTTCCATTTGTTCGTCAAGAGCTGTCTTAAAAAATCTCCTTAAGTTGGGCATCTGAAAAAGAGCTTCAAGAAGAGGTAAGTTAATGTGTAATTTCTTTAGAAGTTTTAGAAACTTACTGAATTGTTCCTCTGAATCATCTCTTTTCAATGCTTCAAGATAATGTATTCGAGGTTGGTACTCTTTAATTACCGGTTTTTCTTTTGCTACCTCTATTTTACCTTTTTCTTCCTTGGTTTCTTGTACTGAGGTGGGCTTGTCTACCTTTGTACCCTCTTGAGATATGATGGCTTGTATCTGTTCTTTTGGGTTTATCCCACTTGTTCCTTGATTTCTTTGATCGATATTTCTTGGTTATCAAGTGTTGTATCAGTTCTTTAGAGATGGGCATCTGTGTCTACCATAAACTTTTTGGTAATTTGGAGGAGGTTGCTGCCTTTGATTTCCTTGTCTTCCCCACGAAAAATTTGGGTGGTTTCTCCAACCTGGATTGTAAGTGTTACTATAAGGATTATTAATAGATCAGAAATTGTTACCTATATAGTTTGTCTGTTCGTTTTCTGCTCCTGGTTGGTAAGGTGGGTACTCAGAATTCGCCACATTCCCACTCGCTTCAGCATTACATGACCGGATGTACCGTGAAGAACATAAATTATCAATCTTTTATTCATTAACTCCACCAGACGACAAAGATTGTCATCAAGGTCTATGTTAAAAACTCCTATTGATTTTGTCGGTTTAGCCCTTGTAATTTGCCATTGATAGGTGTTTAACGACATCTCTTCAATAAAATCGTAAGCCGCCTGTGAGTTTTATTATTCGTAGTTCCACCGATCGATTAATCAATCATTTGCCTAGTTGGAGAATTCACACCATTGTAAAAAGTTTGGACTTGAAGCCACAAAGGTAATCCGTGGTGTGGGCATCTCCTTAGGAGATCTTTATATCTTTCCCATGCATCATATAATGTTTCTACGTCATTCTGCACAAAAGAATATATATCATTCCTAAATTTAGCCGTTTTGACTGGTGGAAAATATTTTAAAAGAAACTTTTCAGTCATTTGATCCCATGTGGTGATTGACCCTCGTGGTAACAAGTTCAACCACTGCTTTGCTTTGTTCCTTAATGAGAAAGGAAATAACCGAAGACGTATGGCATCGTCAGAAACGCCATTATTTTGAAGGTATCACAAAATTCTAAAAAATTTGATATATGAGTGTTTGGATCCTCATCCTGCAAACCATCAAATTGAACGAATTGTTGAATCATTTGTATTGTGTTAGGCTTTAATTCAAAATTATTAGCAGCTATAGTAGGCTTAACAATACTAGATTTTGCTCCTATTAAATTAGATTTATCATAATCATACATAGTACGCGGAGCATTCTATTCTTGCGCATCAGATGGATTATTTTTGGCCATCCCTTCAGTAGGATTGGATCTTTGCTGTTCTTCTCTTTGATAGTCTAGAGCTCGTCTAGTTTCTCTGCGATTTCTGTGAGCGGTAGCTTCAATATCACTTTCGTATTCTAAAGGTCCTCTAGGGTTTCTTCTAGTCATAAACTAGAGGTACCTTGCAAGTTTAAGAATGAAAGAAAGAGAATTAGTAAAAAATAAAAATTTAATCTAAAAATAAAATAAAAATAAAAATATTGGCTAAAGTAATAGAAATAGAGCTTTCTTAATATTTTAGAGATCCCCGACAACAGCGCCAAAAATTTGATCGCTGCAAAATAGTCTAGTTTTAAAATTTATAAAGAATGATTGAACCTGTAGACTAACTATGACAACGATAGAGGCAAGTGCACCTATCGAACAGTAGCATAGTTAAGGCAAGAATATCTTATCGAACCCAAGGAACCTAAAAGTACTACTACTCACTTTTTTTCTATTATTTAGCCTGAAATATGGAGTGATTGGTTGATTTATCTAAAACTAATGAAATACTTTAAACTAAAATGCAAAGATAAACGAATAAATTGGGAAAAGACTTTGGAAAACTCAGTTGATAAAGAAAGAAAGAAATTTAGAAAAAATAAAAATATATGTATAAGAGAAATTTAAAAATAAAGATAATGGCTAAAGTAATATAAATTGAGCTTTCTTAATATTTTAGGATTCCCCGACAACGGCGTCAAAAACTTGATCGTATCAAACAGTCGAGTTTTAAAATTTATAAAAAGAATGATTGAACCTGTAGACTAGCTATGACAACGATAGAGGCAAGTGCACCTATCGAACAGTAGTATAGTTTAGGCAAGAATATCTTATCAAACCCAAGGGAACCTAAAAGTACTACTACTCACTTTCTTTCTCTTATTTAGCCTGAAATATGGAGTGATTGGTTTATGAAACTAATGATAAACTAAACTAGCTGCAAAGACAAAAGAATGAATTGGAGGAAGACTTTAGGAAAACTCAGTTGATGAAGATGATACCCTCAGGAAGAATCCACCTATGACTTCACTTATTATTTATTCCCCAAACCATATGATTTCTTTACTTAGCTTGATCCGTGAGACTCCCTGACCTATATTAAACCCTCTCTCGAGGTGAATAACGTCTAACATTAGGTTAATTAGTGGAACTCTCGTTCTCTTATAATAACGCCCTAAGGAAGTAGTAAATCGATCAATGGATTCCTATATTTGGTTTCACCCTAATCTAGCAAAATCTCGTAACCCTATCTCTAGGTGCTCGATCAACTCCGCTCAATTATGCTAGATCTACTCTTAGGTAGGGCCTATTCCTCCTCCACCTAAGCACATCGATTGAATTAACCAACATAATTAAGAACAAACGAAGTACTTATCATATAAATTTAGAAATCAAATAACAAAATCCATCATAGGTTTCATCCCCTTCAGGTATCTAAGGGGTATAGTTCATAACTAAATACGAAAACATATTAAGAGAAAAGATAAAACAAAACATAAGAAATCCCTAAAACCCCTGAAGGAATTGAAGGAGAGATCCTCCGTCTTGAATAGAGCTCCGGCTTCTTGAGATGGATCAACTGGGTATCTTCAAGTGATTCCCTAAAAAATGAAAGCTTCAGCAAAAGCCTCTGTTAAAAAGCTCCTCTTTAATGTATGCCTTGTGTTGTTTATATAGGCTTTGGGATGCTATACTTGACTCCTAAGTATCTCCTTCAAGTAGAATTACTATTACGGTGTTGGAGTAGACTTAGGAGTATGTTTCTTTGGCTTCAAGCATCCAAATCCAAGTGAAATTGCTCTCTCCCACAGCAGGGGCACGGCCATGACACACGCCCGTGTAAATCGTGGTTGGGCCGTGTCTCGATTCTGTCATTTTGGGCACGACTGTGTGAGTCAGGATTCAGGCCGTGCTTCAGGTCTGTCGATTTGGGCATGGCCATGTAGATCACCAGGCACATCCGTGTGATCAATGGATGTTGTACGGTCGTGTGTTACGTAGTTGAGGTCGTGCTCTAGGTAATTGGCGAGGCACGATCGTGTGGGCTTTGTGCCAGGTCGTGTTGATTGCTTGCTAAAGCCCAATTACTCCATTTTAAGCCCATTTTGTGTTCTTTTTATTCTCGGGTGCTTTCGTGAGTATAAACATGAAAAGAAAGGATTAAAAGCACCTTTTTACAAAAATCAAGGGCTAAATCAACCAAAAGCATACTAAATATGGGGTTAAAATATGTTATATAGTTTATCACTAGCTGACTGCCTAATTGACCGCCCCTTTCAGGTTACACTTAGGGTCTTTATATAGGCTCTTGGAATGCATTTCTTTCTCCCTAAGTATCCTTTTCCAAGTAAAATTTCTCTTTTCCACGACAGGGGCCTTGCCATGGCACACGCCTGTGTGAATCAACTTTAGGCCATGTTCGAGTCTGTTGATGGAGGAACCACCGTGTGAATCATGGTTAGGCTGTGTTCTAGTTAATTGTCGAGGCACGACTGTGTGGCTTGAAGTCCAGGCCGTGTATATTCCACTTTGGCCCAAATTGTCCCGTTTTAAGTCCGTTCCTCGTTCTTTTCATCCCTATGTGCTTTTTTAGTATATGACATGAAAAGAAAGGAGTAATAGCACCTTTTTACCTAAATCAAGGAATAAATCATCCAAAAGTATGCTAAATGTGGGCCTAAAATATGTTACTTTTATGGTTTATCAAGGTGCAATACCAAGGGCTAACTCAATGTCGAATTCAATTTCTCTAACCGGAGGCAACCCTGACAATTCTTCTGGGAATACATCTGGATACTCACATACTATCGGCACTGATTCAGTGGATACACACTCGAACGTATTTGTTGAGCCTTACGAACTTGTGCTCATACTCGGTTATTGTCATCTGACCTTGTTTTAGCTCAAGGAATCCCTTTCTCTTCTGATTAATAAATATTTGGCTAATGTACTTCTTCCGGAATTCTTCTTGGAAAAACTCCCAATTAACCTTCTCCCTTGGTACTACCAACACAAGAGTGTTCCACCACTGATAGGTCGAATCTTTCAAGAGAGACACCACACATTTCATGCACTCTTCAGGTGTGCAAGATAATTTATCAAATACGCTGATGGTATTTTCAAGCCCAAATCCTGCCCTCTCTGGATCGTCATCTTTACTAGCTCGAAATTCCTCGGCTCCTTATTTTCTGATTATATCAACCGTAGGCTTTTCTCTCCTTACCACTTCCACCACTTAGGGACCTATAGGGGTAGGCTGAGGAATAGGTGGGGGTGGAGGGGGTTGCACATTTGGGTTCGTATGAATGAACTCCGTATACCATGCATTCAACATGTGGAGAAAGGCTTCTCTAGCCTTTTATCCTCCTCCCTGACTTACAGTCATTGGTCTATTCTCATTTTCATTCAAGATTGTCCTCAATGAGCCACGTTACTTTCTACATCATCCACCACAGCTCTATAGGGATCCATTTACTATATGAAAACACAATTTAAATTGTTAGGAGTCATCACACTATCATTATGTAAATACTAATACATATGGCATGTATAGCTAGACCCATGCATACGCTAAGTTAGTTTGAGAATTGACTAAATCGTAGCTCTGATACCACTAAATATAACACCCATTATCCGTATTCAACGTCGAAAATAGATACGAGGCATTATCGAACTTAACTTGCTCAAACTTATAACATCGGGCCATAAAATTTTGTTTCAACTTAAAAAAATTTCATTCATATTCATAACATCCCTATTATAGGTCTACGAGACCCTAAACATACACACAGGATTGTTCAGGACTAAACCGAAAACTTTCGCACACTTAGAAATTTTTTACTCAAAACGGGGCTACACGCCTGTGAGGGCAGGTCATGTGGTCACACACGCCTATGTTCCTAACCCATGTGGATTTTATATTTCTTTTCGAACCTACAAGGGTTTTCACACGGCCTGACACACTCCCGTGCCCTCACCTGTGTGTGAAAACCTTGGTATTCTGTTTATGATGTCAACAAACACTTAGGGGCACACTGCCTAGTCACACACCCGTGTGCTGGCCCGTGTGACGAACTAAATTTTTCAATTTTGATTTAGGGGACACACGACCTATCAACACACCCATTGGGCTAACTGTGTGTCACACACGGCCTAGACACACACCCGTGTGTCTACCCGTATGGACAATTATAAGGCTATTTACTAAGCCAATTACCACCCTGAAAAGAAAACACACTTATATCATCACAAGCAACACATAACATAACAATAATACACTATGAATAATCATTAATTCATCATGCATACACTTCACATTTCACTCAATCAATTGCATGAACTTGCACTTCGTAAATCTCATCATAATTGAATATATAAAACTAAACAATTATTGACCAATTTCCAATGGCCATTCACAAGATGAATGAGTAACCATAATAGCCAACACTTTGGCTAACAAATATGACATAACAAAATGACCAAGTTCATATACATGCCATCCCCAAAATAAATCAAATTTACTATACCAAAAGAATAGTTGATAGTGTGATCTAAACTCCAACATCCTATGATACCCAGATTAGCTTGGCGAAACTACAAGGAAAAGGAAAATGAGAGGGGTAAGCAATAAGCTTAGTAAGTTTGCATGAAATAAACAGTAACATTAAGACTTATAATAGCATCTATTCATCTCATTGAATAATACACAAGTTCTCAAGCACATCAACATAACTTACTCATGCACACTCTTACCAAATTACATATCACATTTTGCATTCATTTCTCATAAGTTACTCATGGGTACTTGTATCACTTAATCACACAACTTTAGCACTCTTAATCTCTTAAACATAGACTTAGCTTTTTGTCATCTGTACATAAACTTAGTTCTTTGCCCGTTGAACTACTCGGAATATCGAAGGATACTCAATCTCATCATACAGTATCGTGATGCCAATAACATATCCCAGATATGGTCTTACAGGGATCTTATATCTCAATGTCGATGCCATATCCCAGATATAGTCTTATACAATATCATATATAGATGTCGATGCGATGTCCCAGACATGGTCTTACACAAGATCTTTCTTCGGTGCCGAGGCCGTGTCACAGACATGGTCTTATACGGGACTTTCTTTATTTGTTGCCGAAGCCATGTCTCGAGACATGGTCTTATATGGGACCTTCCTTTATTTGGTACAGATACCATGTCCCATACATGGTCTTATACGGGACTTTCCTTGTCTCGTGTTATGACATTAGTATCCTTGCTATTTCGAATGTTCATCCGGGACTTCAACTTAACATATTTTCATCATACTCTCATCGAGGCATCATTATTCGATTTTTATAGAAGTAATATTCATTTCTCATAATATCAAGCAATTAAAAATATAAAAACATTATGTAGCTTTAATTTCACACAAACTTACCTCAGTACTCAAAATACGTATAGTTGTTCGATTTAGTCCACAACCTTGTTCTTGCCTCGATTTCGGTCTGGGATTCGTGTTTCTTGGTCTATAGTAACAATTTCACTTATTTAATACTCACATTAACTAAATTAACCCATGAATTACTTTGGCAAGATTATAATTTTGCCTCTAAACTTTCACATAATTACACTTTTACCCTTAGGCTCATAAAATGATTTTCATTCGTTTTCTTTGCATTTTAAGCCTAGTCAAATCATTTTCTTAACTACAGCAGCCCCCAATTTCCACTGATTTACTCATGTATGACCATTTTCATGACTTTTGCAATTTAGTCCTTTTTATGAATTTCTCATGAAAATCACCTAGAAAAATATGTTTATCATGCATTAAACTTTCATATTCTTCCATAAATAATCAAAATACGTGCATGTCATACATAGGTAAAATTTTAACTTAAACCCTAGCTCAAAATATAGCTAGAAATAGCTAAATCGAGCTATGAGGATCTCAAAAATACGAAGAACATTAAAAAGGGCCCAGGAGGTACTTACAATCAAGCTTGAAAGATGAAGAAACCCTAGCTATGTAGAGCTTGAAAATTTCAACTAGCATGAAGAATATGGACATGAATTTTGACTTCTTTTTCCCTTTTAATTCATTAATTAACCAAATGATAAAAATACCCTTAAGGCCCTTTCTTGAGATTTTTCCTTCCCATGTCTATTTTTGTCCATTTTAACATATAATGGTCTAATTGCTAAATAAGGACCTCTAGTAAATTTTCTAATGCTATTTCATACTTAAATCTTCTAGAATATCATATTTTCCAGTCTTTTAAATTTAGTCCTAATGGACAAATTGATCACTAATTAATGAAATTTCCTCATGAAATTTTCACTTAATTATGCAAACATATCATAAGCCTCACAAAAATCATAAAACACATATTTCTACTTCAGATTTGTGGTCTCGCAACCACTATTTCAACTAGGCCCTATGTAACACCCCTCCATATTCAACTTCGGAACCGGGTACGAGGCATTACTGAATTTTACTTGCTTGAGCATTCGACTTTGGGCTATAAAATTTGTTCCAATTTAAAATTTTTTTCATTTACAATCGTAACATCCCTATCATGGGTCGACGAGACCTTATACGTATACTTGGGACGCTTCGGGACTAAACCGAAACTTTTAAGCACTTAAAAAAATTTAGCATAAAACTGGGCCACACGTCCGTGTGAAGAGTGGGACACGCTCATGTGATATATCACACACACGTGTTCCAAGCCTACGTAGAATTATTTTCTTTTCGAACCTACAGAGGTTTCACATGGCCAGACATACGCCTTTGTTCTTGGCCCATGTGCTCCACATGGCCTAGACACGCCCGTGTCCTCGCCCGTGTGTAAAAACCTGGTTATTTTGTTTGTGACGTCAGTAACCTCATATGGGGCACACGACCTAGACATACGCCCGTGTGGCTAGCCCGTGAACTACACTGACTTGCAAGTGAAGGGGGCAAACGGCAAAGTCACACACCCATGGGATAGACCGTGTGTCACACACGGCCTAGACACGTGCCCATGTGTCTACCCGTGTGGACCAATTCAAGGCTATTTTCCAAGCCATTTAGCCACCCTTTCTTGCACACATTCACACATCATCACATAACATTATCAAATCATCAATTATAACTCTTGATTTATCACATTTGAATCTTGAAAATCAAACTATCTTCCCATATATGAGAGAGAACTATTACTAACATCATTACAATCGACATGAGCTATCACCCATGTCTATCCATGTAACACCCCAGACTCGGCCCATGCATCATGATCGGATCTGATATGCTACGGGTTGAATCTTGAAAACTTTACTCTGAAGGGTTTTGGAAAAAATTAGTTTATTATAGCCGAATAATCAATTAAATGTGAAATTTTGGAAATAACTTTAACATTTGCGTTGATTGAGTTTGAAAAGCCCATTTATCATTTCATTTTATATTTACGACATTGAAGAAAACATAAGCTTGAAAAAAAACCAACATAACAAAAAAAAATCGAAACCTAAGTTATGGAGGCCTTATTACAAAAATGTTCCCAAAAATTAAAACTTAACTGAAAACAAAACCAAAAATAGTCTATGTAGATAATAGTCTTAATGGCCCCTCGAGTCCGCCTTGACTCTCATGTCCACGAACTACTGCTCATCTAAAAGTGGGAAAAATAAAAGGGTGAGTCACAAAGACTCAGTGTGCAAATCTCGAAATCACATGAAAGCCTTGGGCCCACAAACACATTATGGCCCTTGGCCCATACACAATGGTAACAAAATATTTCATGCAACATGGCCCATTCCAAACCTAAGAGTCTATCCTCTACACACCCCCGTACCAACCATCACACCATGGGGATTTCTACAATCAACCATCCATCTGCTACACACCACGTCGATAGCTGTGCTACCTGTCATAAAGACCGATCACCATGTAACCTATGTGGCAAAGCCACCGATCACTTATGCAAACCTCAGAAAATACATTATAGTATTTTGACAACTATGCTGCCTATCATAAAGATCGATCACTGTGTGACCTATGTGGCAAAGCCACCGATCGCTCTCGACCTGCTCCCCTTCCATAAATCAATCAATCCCATCCCATGCATACATACATGCAAAAATCAAAACATTTAGCCATTTAAACCAATCACAGACTTTCACATACATTGATACACATAGAGAAGTTTCTATGATTACGTACCTAGCATCCCTTACCTACCCTTTTTGGGTATTATGACTGTTCATACAGCCTCTCTTTCTGACTTTTAGCCCATATCGTACACATATATATTACAACAATACTTATGTGTTAAGGATCTACACACTTGTTACTTAAGTAAGACGACACCGCCTATGTCGACACTATCGAAGCCGCCACGATCGCTAATGCCTAAGATTTTGTTCAAGCCGCCCACAACCTCGGTGGCTAATCCCGCATCACGACACCACCGCTTCTTAAACTTAGGGATTGGTTTAATGATCCAATCCTCTCCTTTGCTCGATCCATATTTGATTCCATCAAGAGTCCTTGTCAGAACTAGTATAACGACATAGGGTTGTTAAACCATACCATATGATTAAAATCTTAAGTATGATAACGAATCTAATGAAAATCTAATGAAAACCCCTTACCTTGAAATCCCAAAATAGATAAGATACTTAGAGATTAATGGTTTCTAGCTTTTGAGATCTGGATGATTCGATCTACTTCAATTTCCCGAAGTGCCACCCAAAAGAACATGAGATTAGTGGAAAAGTCAAACTAAAGATGGCCTATCAACCAACTAGCCGTTTAGCTATGGTCTCAAAAAAAATTGAAAGAGAAGGGAAAAAGAACAGAAGAAATCGGCACTCACCTTAACACAGAGAATTCGAAAACTCCTAGGGAATTTTGGCTTTTGAGAAGATCAGAAAGAAAGGATGATCTCAAGAGATCTATGAAGATTCGGCTTTGATGAAGAAATCAATAGAAGAGAATAGGAGGTATTCGGCTATGGAGATGAGAAGAAAGTTCAGAGTTTTAGCCTTTGAATGAAAGTGAAGATTTAGAGATTTCAGCTTTTGAAGTATCAAAAGAAAAGAAATTGCAGAGATTGACTGAGAGTTTAGGCATAGAGAATGAGAAAAAGAATAGGGTTCAAATGCCGGAATCGAAGAGATACCTCCCCTATTTATAGGGAATTTTTGGCACTTACTTATCAAAACCTGAAAGTGCCCTTCCTGATAACTAACAGTTAATCAAATAGTAGGGGAAATTTCGGCACCCCTTTGCCATCCCTCTAGGAGATGGAGTTTCGACCAACACTGAACTCAGCAAATAACTCCTATCTTTCCTTCTTTATCTTAATATATTCATACCTTTAGAAGAGGCCTAAATAACACCAACTCCCCCTACTATTATTGGCACAATATCCAAATTATCCAAACAGATAAATCTTCCTATTTTAAATCATTCTAGCCGCCCCCACTCTCCTCTCCTTTGACGCCAAAAATAATTAAAAATAAATAGGTAATGCAACTCGAACCTTGGATCCCCTTACTGCTTTTCACGCCACTATCCACTGGGCCACAAGTCCATTTGTGTGTTTTAATACGCGGACAGTATCTTTTTAAGCCCGGACCTATCTAGCTTTCCACTAAAGTGCCCAAACTAAAAATTTGATTAAGGCCTCAGCCCAAACCTGAGCCCAATCTGAACCCCTTAAACACTCTAATTATCACATTGAACGTAACACACATCAAATGCAAAGGCCCATTAATTCAGGATGTTACAGTTCTACCCCCTTAAAGAAATTTCATCCTCGAAATTACCTGATCCAAATAGATGCGGGTATTGTTGTCGCATCGCTTCCTCCGATTCCCACGTAGCCTCCTCAGAGCCGTGATTCTGCCATAGAACCTTAACCAACGGAACTTTCTTCCTTTGTAACACTTTGACATTACGATCTAAGATCTCCACTGGTTCTTCTTCAATGGATAGGTCAGGTCTCACCTCGATTTCTTCCATTGGCACTACATAGGATGGATCCGAACGATATCGTCTCAACATAGAGACATGAAACACATTGTGAATCTGGCTTAGCTCAGAAGGTAGCTCTAGCTGATACGCTACTGGTCCAACTCATTTCAACATCCGATAAGGTCCGATAAATCTGGGACTTAATTTTCCCTTTCGTCCGAACCTCAATACTTTCTTCCATGGTGATACCTTCAAGAACACCTTGTCACCCACTGCAAACTCTATGTCCTTACGCTTCAAGTCCGCATAGGACTTCTGTCTATCCGATGCTTTCTTTAGTTGAGCTAGAATTAACTCAACCTTCTCTTCTGTCTCTGTAACCAACTCCGGACCCAAAATCTGACGTTCCCTTAATTTCGTCCAACAAGTTGGAGTACGACACCTCCGCCCGTACAATGCTTCGTAAGGCGCCATCTGAATACTAGACAGGTAACTATTATTGTACGCAAACTCCGCCAATGGTAAAAACTCCTCCCAATTACCTCTAAAATCATTGACACAACCCCTTAACATGTCCTCCAAAATCTGAATTACCAGCTCAGACTGTCCATCGGTCTGAGGATGGAACGCCATACTAAAATCCAACTTTGTACCTAACGCTTGATGCAACGCCTTCCAAAATCGTGATGTGAACCTAGGCTCCCTGTTTGATATGATCGATATCGGTACTCCATGCAACCTCACCACCTCCGCTATGTACAGCTTAGCCAATTTCTGTAAAGATTAATCGACTCGTACCTGTATGAAATGAGCAGACTTCGTCAAGCGATCAACAATCACCCAAACTGAATCTTTCTTAGTAGGTGTGAGAGGTAGCCCACTAACAAAGTCCATTGTGATCCTTTCCCACTTCTATTGTGGAATCTTTATCGGCTACAACATCCCAGATGGTAATCGATGTTCGCTTTTACCGCTGATGTGTCAAACACTTCCCACTAATTGCTTACCTCTCGCTTTAAGCCCGCCACCAAAACTATTCTCAGTAAATCCCAATACATCTTACTCCCTCCAGGGTGCATAGCGTATGGACTACAATGCACTTCTTGCAAAATCCTATGCCTTAATTTAGGGTCTTTCGGTATGCACATTCTTCTTTGAAAATATAATAGCCCTTCCTCATTCACACTAAATCCCGTTGATTCATCACTGGCTCCTATCGAAAACTTCTCCTTTAGCAATTCATCAGTCTGCTGCTTCTCCTTAACCTAACTGACCCATGAGGGCTTTACTTGAAGTTCAGCCAATAAGCTCCCATTATCATACAAACTAAGGTGAGCAAACATTACTCTCAAGTCAGTGATTACCTTACTACTTAGAGCATCCGCCACCACATTAGCCTTACCCGGATAATACTCGATCGAGCAATCATAATCCTTTAACATCTCGATCCACCTTTTCTGCCCTAGATTCAACTCCTTCTGGGTCAAAAGGTATTTTAGACTTTTATGGTAGGTATAAATGACAGATTTCTCCCCGTTCAGATAGTGCCTCCAAATATTCAAAGTAAAACCACCGCTGCCAACTCCAAGTCATGGGTGGGATAGTTTGCTTCGTGCGGCCTTAACTGTCGAGACGCGTACGCAACAACTTTCCATCTTGCATCAACACGCATCCTAGTCCCGTGTGTGACGCATTATAGTAAATCACGAGTTCCTTCCCAGCCTCCGGTTGAATCAATATCGGAGCCTCCGTCAAAATCCTTTTCAACCTTTCAAAACTTCCTTACTGCTTGTCTGACCAAACAAACGGAACCCCTTTCCATAATAACTTAGCCAGTGGTGCCGCAATCAAAGAAAATCCTTCAACAAACCTTTGGTAATACCCGACTAGACCAAGAAAACTCTGAATTTCTACTAACGATCTAGGCGGCTTCCAATCCAACACCACTTCAATCTTTTGAGGGTCCACCCTAATCCCCTCTGCTGACACAATGTGACCTAGAAAAGTAAGTTCCCTCAGCCAGAATTCGCACTTGCTGAATTTGGCATAAAGCTGCTTCTCCCTTAAAATTCGCAGAACCACTCGCAGATGTGAATCATACTCCTCCTCAAACCTTGAGTAAACTAAGATGTCATCAATAAAAACCATGACAAGCCGATCCAAGTAGGGTTGAAACACACGGTTCATCATATCCATATATGCTGCTAGTGCGTTACCATGAACTCGTAATGACCATAGCGAGTTCTGAATGCCGTCTTATGAATATCTGGCTCCTTGACCTTAAGCTGATGATACCCTGACCTCAGATCTACCTTCGAAAAGACTGAGGCCCCCTTCAACTGAACGAACAAGTCATTGATCCTCAGAACGGTACTTGTTCTTGATTGTCAGCTTATTCAATTGGCGATAGTCAATGCACATACGTATTGAACCATCCTTCTTCTTAACAAATAACACTAGTGCTCCCCAAGGTGACACACTTGGTCAAATAAACCCTCTATCCAACAACTCCTGGATTTGTGCTTTCAATTCCACCAACTCTTTCGGCTCCATTCTACATAGAGCAATAGATATCGGTGCTGTTCACGGAAGAAGATCAATTCCAAAATCCACTTCTCAATCTGGAGGTAATCCCGAAAGCTCTTCTAGAAAAATATCAGGAAATTCCTTCATCGTCCTAACATCCTCAACAGTTAGGTCCTTGGCTTCCAAAGCTCGTACAAACATTAAAACTGCCTCGCATCCTTTTCTCACCATTTTTTCTACTCTTAGGGCAGTCACTACGTTTGACAGACAATTCCCCCTTTCTCCTATCACCAACACTTCACCTCCTTGGGGTTCTTAACACCATACGCTATCGCACAATCTAAATTAGCTTGGTACTTCACCAACCAGTCCATGCCTAATTTTAAGTCAAACTCCCCAAACGGTAACTCCATCAGATCCGTCAGGAAAACTATTCCCTGAACTTTTAAGGGTACCTCCTGATAAAGTTTATCTACTACCATAGATTGTCCTAAAGGGCTAATTACTGTCATCGCCCTAGGGGTAATTTCAGAACCTAAACTTAAAGTTTCAAACACACTATTAGCAACATATGAATGTGTCAACCCAATGTCAATCAATGAAATGTAAGGTAGTCCAAATATTAAAAGCGTACCGGCTATAACATCCAGTGCATCAGCCTCTTCTCGACGTCTGGCAGCATAGACCAACCCCGGTTGTCTCGCCTCAGTGTTTCCTGCCCCTCGACCTGGTGCTCCTCAGCCTCGACCGAAATTGTTACCACCTCTGGTCGGACCATGACCTCTCTACGGCTGCTGACCTCCTCTACCTAGCTGAGCATTTCCCTGCCCTACGAGTCCTACCTCATCCCGTGGCTGAGGATAATCTCTTATCTGATGATCCGTAGATCCACACCTAAAGCACTTCCCACCGCCTGCCCAACACTCACCTACCTGGAACTTACCACATCGAGCACACTTCTATGTTTGGCTAGCAGCAATGAGACTCTCAGCCCGTCTCAGTCCATCCGTCCTAAGTCTTTTCTGAGTCCTCACGGTTGTCCTTGATGATCCAAAATTTCTCTTACCTCCACCCCTATCTCTATCCCGATTCAGCTTTTCCGTCTGTTTCACCTCCTTAGCTATCTTAGCTTTCCTTACAAGCACAACAAATTCTCGCTCTCGTTGTGGAGCTATCAACACACGTAGATCATCTTTCAGGCCTTCCTCGAAACGAACACATCGCTCATGTTCTGTGGCTACTATCCCTCAAGCATAACGACTAAGGCATAAGAATTTCGCTTCATAAGCTGCCATCGACCTACTTCCCTTAACCAGATTCAGGAATGCTCTACGTTGCGCATCCACATAGCTCATCCCAATGTACTTACTTTGGAACGCCGTTCTAAAGTAATCCTAGGTGATACGGTCAGCCACGGTACCATCCTTAATTGTAAGCCACCATTGATAAGTTTTGTCCCGGAGAAGAGACACCACTCCCTTCAGCTTCTCCTCTTTCGTGAAGTCAAGATCATCCATTATATGCTCCATTGCTTCCAACCAATACTCTGCTGTTCTAGGAGCTACACCAGAAATGCCCTTAAACATCTCTGCCCCATTGGCTCTAAGTCGCTCCCAAGACAGCACTTTCTGCTCTTAAACAAAGTGCCCATGCTTACTCCGTAACTCTCTCTAAAACTCATAACATTGCCTAAGATACAGCATCATCTCCGGTCGTCTGATCTTGAAATTTTGCCTCCACAATTGAGCTGATTGTGTGCACTGGTACCTCATTCCCCGACTCGCGACAAGTCCAAATGATCCTACGGGTTCTAACACGTTAATCCCGCCTCTACCTCACCACACACACCACGTCCCTAGTGCTCATTCTACCGCTCATGATTTATCGATTAGAAATTTTATGAATTAATAATTCTTTCTTCCATCGATTAATAACGGCGATCTTATAAAAAGTAGTTTTAATGAAGAGTTCTTTCAATTCAATTCTATCTACAAAGTTCAGTTCTCAAGTCTCAGATTTCCTAATTCTAGAATTCACATTCAATCAACATCAACCAGAGCACCACATACACGCATCAAACACACAAGTAAACATCCATGAACTCACACTCATCACCTATGGGTATTTTCGTAATTTTAACCTATAGTGGTATTTTTATAGTTTTCCAAAATAGGGTTCCTTGGTGAATTTACAAAATAGGGGTATTTTGGTAATTTTGAAATTGGGGATATTTCGATAATTTTACAAATCGAGGGTATTTTGGGAAATTTTCACAAATCAACGGTATTTAGGTATTTTTCTCAAACTTAGGGTATTCTGGGTAATTTACAAAATAGGGGTATTTAAGAAATTTTATAAAGACAGGGTGATGGTCCCTTTCGAGTTTTAGTTATAAATTTTGGCCCGTCAACAAGTCCTCGTGGCTAAGGTGAACAGTCACTACACACCAAGTAGGATTCCAGTGAAGAGGAGGTGAGCCGCTAGGGCCGCTTAAATACCAAGCTCTTCCTGGATCCAATCCTAGACATGTGTATGCCCGTTACCACACCCTAACCCTGTAACTTGTTCATGGACATGTTTAATTAGAAATTAAGTCTTATGAGATTTGAAGAAGTGTTTATACTAAACCTAAAGTCCATCAAGCTTTAAACATACTAGCCTACGTCCCTATGAAGCCCACCATACATATCACATCAAAGGTTAGAATACTTACCTGGGTGGATCGGGTGTTGGTAGACTCGAAGGCCATATCTCAACAAAAACTTTTCTCAACTTACATCACTTTTACAAATCGCTACTAGACCCATTTCACAGCCCGAGTTTTGAACTGGGCTCTGATACCAAAATGTAACACCCCAAACCCGACCCATGCGTCATGACTGGATTTGGTATGCTACGGGTTGAATCTTGAAAACTTTACTCTGAAGGGTTTTGGAAAAACTTAGATTATTATAGCCGAATAATCAATTAAATGTGAAATTTTGGAAATAACTTTAACATTTGCGTTGATTGAGTTTGAAAAGCCCATTTATCATTTCATTTTATATTTAAGACCTTAAAGAAAACATAAGCTTGAAAAAAAACCAACATAACAAAAAAAAATTGAAACCTAAGTTATGGAGGCCTTATTACAAAAATGTTCCCCAAAATTAAAATTTAACTGAAAACAAAATCGAAAATAGTCTATGTAGATAATAGTCTTAATGGCCCCTCGAGTCCGCCTCGGCTCCCATGTCCACGAACTACTGCTCATCTAAAAAATGGGAAAAATAAAAGGGTGAGCACAAAGACTTAGAGTGCAAATCTCGAAATCACATGAAAGCCTTGGGCACACAAACACATTATGGCCCTTGGCCCACACACAATGGTAACAAATAAAATATTTCATGCAACATGGCCCATCCCAAACCTAAGAGTCCATCCTCTACACACCCCCGTACCAACCATCACACCGTGAGGATTTCTACAATCAACCCTCCATCCGCTACACACCACGTCAACAACTGTGCTGCCTGTCATAAAGACCGATCACCATGTGACCTATCTGGCAAAGCCACCGATCGCTTATGCGAACCTTAGAAAATACATTATAGTATTTCGACAGCTATGTTGCCTGTCATAAAGACCAATCACTGTGTGACCTATGTGGCAAAGCCACCGATCGCCTCGCGACCTGCTCCCCTTCCATAAATCAATCAATCCTATCCCATGCATACATACATGCAAAAATCAAAACTTTAAGCCATTTAAACGATCACAGACTTTCACATACATCGATACACATAGAGAAGTTTCTATGATTACGTACTTGGCATCCCTTGCCTACCCTTTTTGGGTATTACGACTGTTCATATAGCCTCTCTTTTTGGCTTTTAGCCCATATCGTACACATATATATTACAACATTACTTATGTGTTAAGGATCTACACACCTGGTTACGGTTAAGACGACACTATCTATTCGACACTATCGAAGTCGCCACGATCGCTAATACCTAAGATTTTGTTCTGAAGCTGGTCCACAACTCGGTGGCCAATCCTGCACTGCTGACATCGCTTGCTTCTTAAACTTATGGATTGGTTTAACAGATCTAATCCTCTCCTTTCCCTGATCCATATTTGATTCCATCAAGAGTCCTTGTCAGAACTACTATAATGACATAGGGTTGTTAAACCATACCATATGATTAAGATCTTAAGTACGATAATGAATCTAATGGAAATCTAATGAAAACCCCTTACCTTGAAATCCTAAAATAGATAGGATACTTAGAGATTAATGGTTTTCGACTTTTGAGATCTGGATGATTCGATCTACTCCGAGTTCCCGAAGTGTCGCCCAAAAGAACATGAGATTACTGGAAAAGTTAAACTAAAGATGGCCTATCAACCAACTAGCCATCCAGCTATGGTCTAAAAAACCGAAAGTGCCCTTCTTGATAACTAACAATTAATCAAATAGTAGGGGAAATTTCGGCATCCCTTTGCCATAAAGAAACCGATTTCTTTCCCCCTCTAGGAGATGGAATTTCGGCCAACACTACACTCAACAGATAACTCCTATCTTTTCTTCTTTATCTTAATCTATTCATACCATTAGAAGAGGCCTAAATAACACCACCTCTCCCTACTATTATTGGCACAATATCCCCATTATCCAAACAGATAAATCTTCCTATTTTAAAGCATCTTAGATGCCCCCACTCTCCTCTCCTTTGACACCAAAAACAATTAAAAATAAGTAGGTAATGCGATTCAAACCTTGGATCCCCTTACTGCTTTTCACGCCACTGTCCACTGGGCCACAAGCCCATTTGTGTGTTAAAATACACGGACAATATCTTTTAAGCCCAGACCTATCTAGCTTTCCACTAAAGTGCCCAAACCGAAAATTTGATTAAGGTCTCAGCCCAAACCTGAGCCCAATCTGAACCCCTTAAACTCAACCACAAAGGTATTTTAATGAGATTTACTCTTAAAGTTATGGTTACCCATTCAACCATTTATAATGCTTACTCATTCAGTCTCTTACCACATTCTAGCCATGTGACAATTATAGCACTCTCATTTATTAGTACATAATCCCTACATCTGTCATCACAATAATCCATGAAATATTTACTTAAACAATTTCTCAATGATTTAATCAGGATAATACCAAACTCTCTGTGGTTCCGCACACAGCCCACCATTTAATAATTTATAAGGTGGTATCGCACATAAACCACCATTTAACAATTTATAAGGTGGTATCGCACACAGCCCACCATTTAATACTAAACACGATGGTATCTCACACAACCCATCGATATAGTGGTAATGCACACAGCCCACCATTGATGATATTGGCGATGGTATCGCACACAGTCCATCGCTAACAATTAATAAGGTGGTAACGCACACAATCCACCATTGATTACCCATTCACAGATATTTATCCACACACCTTTCCTATTTCAAATGTTCTTTCAAGAATATCCTCACACACTATCATTCTTAAATAGATTTCTACAATAATCATTTGCATTCATGCAATGCATTAATAAATATAACATATGCAATCAAGATGCATCATTTACACATAACTCACAAGAGGTTCATCATATATCGAGTTCACCTCAATTAAGTTTTGGTACCTACCTGTACCTCTCATGGTATAACCACATACTTTCTCATTTTCAACATACTTGTTAAATTGCTCAAAATACTAAAGAATACTCTTATGACTCATACATATAGTATCATGGCAACACCGTACCCCCAATAGGGTCTTACATGAAATATCATATGGATGCCATTTCCCTGACATGGTCTTATACGAAATCTCACACTGAGGCCATATTCCAAATATGGTCTTACACGGGACCTTAATTATCATAGTATCATGCAATTTGCATTTCCTCTATTCTTAGATTCAACTGAAGACTTTCAATTCTTGACATTTCGTCAAAACGTATTTAATATATTCATAGAGTCAATACACAATTCATACATCATCGAAATATTAAATACTTCACTATAGTTGCATTATGAGCATACGAACTTACCTCGATACCGAAAAAGGTAAAAAGAGACCTATTTATCCATATTTCTCGTTTCTCCAGTTCTAGGTCCGAATCTCATTTTCTTTAATCTAGAACAATAAAATTTACTCATTTAATCACCACACTAACCAATACATTTTAAAATTTCTACTTTGGCAAAATTACCATTTTGCCCTTAGACTTTGGTAAAATTATGATTTTGCCCTTAGGCTCGTAAATCATTTTCATCACATTCTCTTATTAAACAAGCCTAGCTGAACATTTATTCCTCTTACAACTACTCAAAAATTCAACTATTTCATGCATTTATTACCAAACTACAACATTTGCATCTTAGTCCCATTTAGGTGTTTTCATGACAACACCTTTCACAAAAATTGTTTTTCATCTCCCTAACATTCATTTCCTTCCATACAAACTCAGCTAACAACATAAACACTCTCATGGCAAATCCCTAATCTTTCAACCACATTGTAAATTAGCCCCCTCATTAGCTAGCTTAAGCTTTGGGGGTTCAAAAGTAAAAAAATTATCAAATAAAACCACCAAAATCACTTACTTGCAAGGGATTTGTTTTGCTAAAAATTTAAACTCCAAGAATCCTTATTTTCTCTCAATTTTTGGTGGAAGAGGAAAGATGAATAGTGAAAGATGATATGTAACACCCCAAACCCGGCCTAGACGTTATGACCGGATCTAGAATGTCCACACAATTGGGTTGTTTAAGAAATTATGTGTTCGTTAAAAACTTCATAATCTTTTTAAAACTCTGAGCTTTGTTGTATGTGAAAATTTAGATTTTCTTTTATGGTTTTCTGGTAAAAACAATGTTATTTATATTATTATTATTATTATTATTATTATTATTTCCAAAAACTTCTTTAAAACCAAAATTAGGTTTAGTGAATTGCGGAAATGTGATATTTTAAAAATAGTTATTGGCTTTTTAAGAAAATCCAAAGTTTAATAGCTTAAAGTTTGAACATAAGTGAAATGGAAGCTTTAAAAGAAAAATTAAAGTCCAATGGCCTTATTACAAAATAAAAACCCAGATTAACATAAATCTCAAAATAAAGTAAAACAAAAATTTACTAAGGCTTAGGAGAAATACACCGATGTGTGGCCACCACAGAGTCCTCTGCAGCTCTAAATCCTCAATGCTGGGGAGCACCTGCAAGGTTAAAACAGAGGGGTGAGTTACAAGAACTCAGTGTGTAATCCCCTAATCGGTCATTAACTGGGCTCGAGCCCATACGAAAATAGACTGGGCCAAATCCCACATAGAAGCAAACGGGTCGAAGCCCATGTAGAAGCAGACTAGGCCGAAGCCCTATAAACATGATAATGCAACCAGAGTATATAGCCCAACCTAATCATCCATCTACTACACACCACCCGTACCAGCCCAACACACTTGTGGGGATTTCTAAATCGACCCACCCATCTGCTACACACCAATAAGGCAGACAAGCTGCTAATCATAGAATTTGTGGCGAAGCCACCAGAATAATAGAATATACGTGGCATAGCCACTATACAGATTGTGGCAGAGCCACCAGAATATACTTCCTCCGATCATCAAACCCAACCCAGTGCATGATGTCGTGACATAAATATTTCATGTATGCTGTATGTCACAGTCATAGTCAATCATATAAATATCATACACATATCACTTAAACTACCACTAGGGGTATAACGGTCATTTACCCTCTAGGGGTATTTCAGTAATTTACCCTCAAGGGTATTTCAGTAATTTACCCTCTAGGGGTATTTCAATAATTTTGCATTTAACAGCCTTTTCGAAGGCCTATTGTCGCCTCGAGCGACACGGAACCCTTTTTGGGTCTCTACGAACTCTTGGGCCTAAAATCCATTTATGCCCAAATGGGCCCACGCGCTCATGTGGCCCAAAACGCATGATTTTGGTCTTAATTTTCCAGATTATGCAAACGAACATATCAATTAATATTTTTCCAAAAATTTTTCCCCAGTGGGCTGGATAGCCCATTGGGCCCATTTGGCCTGTTTCGGCTCGATCAGGCCCGTTACAGCCTCGATTTTGCAAGAGTGCTCGTGACACTCTCAAAGGCTTAATGACATTATTCGTATTCGATTTACCACTACGAGTGTTTGTACGCTCGAGTGGTCTTAGTTGCCGACTTTTCCACTTTTCGGCTTTTGGCTGATTCTCAAAGCATCACAAGCATTCATCGTCAAAATAGGTGTGAGATTACACACCTATTACGAGCGTTGATTGAATTCCCAAATTTCGCACTATGATCCAAAATATTCCAATCGGTTATTATAAAATCTGGTAGAACATATCTACGTTGAATTCAAATAGCCACTAACACCACTTACCACAAAATGACCCCCTTCCACGTGTGGCAATATTTGGCTTAGCTACCTCTTTGCTAGAGCAACCAAATTCCTAAACCGATTGGTGCACAAAGGGGTTAGCATCTTCCAACATTCAGCATGAGGGAGAGATTTAACAAGATTATATTACCTACCCTTGAATTCGACAATAGTAAACCCTTGAACAAGAGGAGTTTAAGCACCTACTGCCCTCAGAGATAACGATTAACTAAAGAGAAAAAAAAAGATTAAAAATTCACAAAAACATAAAAAGAAATAGGTTCAGCCTAGGTAGAATAGAAAGAAAAGACGAAAAGAAATAAAAGAAAAGACCTTACCCTGTGCTTACAGACAAACCGAATAGGCTAGGTAGATTCGACGATCAAAGAACACCAAGCTTCAGACTAATCCACGTTCGGCTATTAGCAAAAGAGAAGAGAACTGATTCAAAAGATGATAAGAGACAATTCAGTTGATGGTGAGAATAGTAGAAGAACAATAAAGAAGAAAGGAGAATTTCGGCTTTCACTACGATGAGGGAAAAGAAAAAGAGATAAGGGGCAGAAAGAAAAATACCTTCGGCTAGACAAAAAACCGAATGGGGAGGTAAGGTTCGACAGTAAAGAGTAATAACCATGAACGACCGACAGAATGATTCGGCACTTAGCAGCAATACCAAAGATCAGATTCAGCTATGGGGTTAAAATAAAATGAGATTCCAAATATAGAAGAAACGAAAAGATCGGTTGAAGACTAGAAGAAAATGTCAGGATAAGAACTCGGCCAACAAATGTTTACGGAACAATCAGAAAATAAGAGAGTTTGGAAAGCAATTGAGAAGGAAAGAATGAGTGAAGTTGAGGTTTCGGTAGGGGAGAATTGAAGACAAAAAGACCCGAAATGCTTAGAAAGAAAAGAAGTAATCAAAATGCAAAAAAATGCCAAGGAGAACTAGAGAAATTCAGCACATTTTTCCTACTCAAGGCCGAATATGCACTCCCCCCAAAATGCCAAGTCTTTTGGCTGAATATTGCCTATCTACTTCCCCGCATTTGGCCAACTCTTCCCACACCCATCACCTCCACGATTTTCTCCCCTTTTTCCTCCTACAATTCCTCTCCTTCACCCATTTGAAATATTTGAGCAGGTCTCCCAACCACCATGTAGAGTTCTACTCCAACTCCACCTCTTCTCCTCCTTAAGCACAAAATAAAACTCCAATATGCTGCATGTGGGATTCGAACCCCATCTCCTTGCTTCCACATGTGATGCCACAACAACTGTGCCACTATCTTGCTTGCGCTAGCAAACACATCCAATTAAACCTTAAGTCCTACTTCTACTAGCTCTCCCCACTAAAGTGCCCAAAGACCAAAATTTCACCAGGGCATAACTTGAACCCGGGACTTCATAGAAACCCCGTAACCTTCCAAAATCACTAACCTAGTAGGTCCAACTTGCAACAATGCCGTTCATATTCTCAAAAATTTTAAAATGCTCCTACACTTAAGGCCCAAGAGGCCCAATTCTCCTAGGCCCAATTTTAGGTCGTTACATGATAGCTTCTTTTATTCATTTTTATCACCTAATTTCACCAAATGTTAACCAAAAATAAATGCTCTTGTCTCCCTTGTCTACATGGCCGGCCAACACACTTATAATGGCCTTATTGCGCTTTAAGGACCTCTAATTTCATATTCTATGGCTATTAGACACCTTTACCTTGTATAATGGAACTTTTGCACTTTATGCGATTTAGTGCTTTTTCCTAATTAAGCATGAAATCCCCAAAATTAATGCACCAAGATTTTCATACACCCTTATAATCATGTTATAACCCATAAAACAAAATTAAAATAAATTTTCTCTGACCCTGAATTAGTGGTCCCGAGACCACTATTCCAACTAGCCCCTAATTCGGGCTGTTACACCCTAAATGAGGTTGTTACATGCAAGATTATTGTGATTAAACTGTTTCAATGTAGGAATACATTGTTACCTCACTTAATCTTTTATGTGCTTATGAGATTGAATTAATTGTTTGAATTGACATAGAGAAATGTACAAGAGATTATTTTGATTCCATAAGTATGTATGTGCATTAATATATTTGTCTACTAAAATTTGTTTAATCAGTTGAATTGACATAGAGATATAGTCAAGAGATGAATGGATTTTAGTAGGTAAGCATGTTCATAAGTTAGCAAATTACCGAGTTGCTGTGAATTTATTCGTAAAACATAAACATGAGTTTAATAATTCTAAGTTAAGAAATGTAATTAACCTAGCACAACTATGTCATCTTGATTGAAATCATCTTTTCAAATCGTACATTAGAACTTTTATTTTATTTTTTATTTATTTTACGTTGTTAAAATCCTAGCTTTTAATCACCCTTTCAAATCAAAATATTTTTTTCACCAAAGTGTTTTAAATTGCATTCATAAATAATTCTTTTCACAGTTCTTATGGGTACGATAACTCGACATTTACTTGTCACTTTATTACTTGTTGCGATTGCATACACTTGCACAATTCCATCGTTCAAGTCAAGCTCCTCATACTTCCCTGATTGGTGCCCACTATTATACTTCTCCTTCAAACAAGGTCTAAACCTTCTTCTCTTAGTAGAAACATATCAGCGCAGGCCAATATCTTTTCTCACCCTTTGTTGTTCAACAAAGACAAGACAATGAGCTATCCAAGGAGTTAAAGGAGTTCTTTTATCCTTCTTCCCATTCATCTGGCATTCACAAGCCCATTCTTACCGAGCTGGCGAGGTCCCTTTCCATGTTAGTAGCAGAGTGTGGTCTCGCAAGCTAGGCCCTCCCAAAGGCTTGGACTGTAATTGAGGCCAAGTAGGCAGAATCTGATATGACCTTTCTCTTTTGTGAACAATCTTTCAACTATATCTGCCAATCATATGATGGCTTTGTCCAGCAAACTAGAGAGCTTACAAAAAATTTTTTCCGCTTGGTAGACCAAGTACCAGTCCTTAGAGACCCAGACAAAGAAGTTGGAGGAGAAGGTTAGCTAACTAGAGATCTTCAAGGAGTAGTATCTCACTGATAAGGAATGAATTTAGAGAGAGAATAAAGAGGCATTGGAGAATTCTAAGGAAGAAACGTAAAAATGCATTTAGGAATATCTACCTAAATTAAGGGCTAATCTGATCCTACATGCACAGGTCACCATGGGTCCCTTCGACTTGAGCCAAGTAAACTTCAGTTGCATGCATAAGCTTACCAATACGGACCTTGGTTTCAATGTCTTCAATCCTTCAGGAGCCAAGTAGGAGGAGTTTTAGAGGGAATGGCAAGGTTCTGAGAAATTCTTTTATGCTCAAGAATTAGGAGTACCCAATCCTAATCTCTAGAAGAGTCTATTGTAGGGAAGATTAATACTTTAGCTATATTTTGTATTACCCCTCATTTATTTTTAATAAAAGTTACCTTTACTTTATTTATTCTTCTTTCACATTTTTCTCTATTTATCTTTCCTTTTGCAAAGATACGCCCAATGCCATCTTACAATGATCCTCACAACTGCATCCACCACTATAACACACATTAATCTTATAATAACCTGGGGGACTAAGCCAAAACTAATCGAAGCATGCATATAGGGGTTGTTCCTTAACTTTTTATGTCTAGAGGATCAGCTAAACTGGATCTCTGATATCACTAAATGGTAACACCCTATACTCGACCCGATCGCTGAGTCTGGGTACCTAGTGTCACCATCAACTCGAATAACTTAAAAAAATTCTAATATAATTTATTTACATGCTTAGACAATGTCCAATTTTAATTTTTTTTTTAAATTTCTATTATAACTCATAACTCATATCATACAAATAATAAGTTCTTACGAATTTGATATATTATTAAACCTAATAGTTAATTATAGTCTAAAGTTAAGACACTAATACAAATATGTCCAACTTGACCTCGAGGAGTGGCCTTTAAGGGTGCCCCTTTATACGCATGATAAGAGTGTTGCGCCCTTTGCTCTATGTTCACGGTGTTTGACTTGGTCCACTCACAATGATTTCGATCATTTTGTTCCTGCATCCAAGGCAGTACAAACGTAAGTTCAGATAAACTTTGTGAGATTCAATACAACAATGAACAAAAAGTACTATATTTTCGGGAGTGAAATAAAAACATAGAATTTAAACCCCCTGAGCATTTTTGAAAATCTCATCGATCTGGTGATGTAACAAAAACCTTAAACATCTAGGTCAATCATTTGGTGAATTAAATACCTGATTTTAGACATAGATGTACTCTTCCAAATATCAATATCTTTGGGGATTTAACTCATTACAACTACCTCTCAGGCATCTGTATTACCTCTCCCAGCTTAACTTATAAGGATAGTCAAATACCCTAATCGTTCAGATTGTTGACTTTCACTAGCGGACTTATAATGGTCATTGCTTCAACATTGGGTCCTTGCCCTAATCCATTAATTTCACTCTGTGCTCAACATAAGATTCCCTTAATACCCCAGTAACTATAATCCTTTCTTTTAGCTCATTGCATTGACCTTTCCTTAAGAAAGACCCAATTCTAACCTCTTCACTTGCAGTCTCGTACATAACACCTGAATGATAGATATTCAACCCTTTGATTGTGGACTTGGACTCTGTGGGATAACTCAGTAGGATCTTCCTCCTTCGAAACATTTGGAAAAGATATTCCTAAAAGTAGATAGCCCCTAGAGACTATCTCTTTCTCAGATTTCCCTTGGCAAATTTTCACTATGAACAGTTCCACACAACCTCCTCATGCTAAAATAAACCTAACCGATATCCTTCTCTTTAGTTAAATCCTAACGAATTTTCCACTAAAGATAATCTTTGGCGGACCTCTCTCTCTTGGAAGAATCCTTGGGAGACCTACCTGTCTCTGATTACCTCTTACCCACAGACTCTTAAAATAAAAATCCACTTGTTCATCTCACTATGATACCCAATACTAATTTACTAGCCAAAAACTGGCAGACTCATACTAGCTACATCTACTGCATTAGATCTACTTGTGCCATGTCCTCTTACAGTCTCAATTTGATGGGTTTCCCTTATTAACCTATTTACCCACATTTTTTGATGTTTATACATGTTTTCTCTTATCTTCGTTGTAACACCCCTTACCCGTATTCAACACTAGAATAGGATACGAAGCATTACTAGACTTATACGCAAACAATTATGCTAAACCGAAACATGACTTTCCACCCCAATTTAAAACTTTTCATAACACCTCATAAACAAGCCTACGAGGCCTCAATCACACTTTAGGAATGGTTCGGGATCAAATTGAACTCTTTTAAAGATCACTAAAAAGACTTAGAAAATTTCCACTAAATAGTCCACACGCCCGTGTGGAGGAAGAGACACGCCCGTGGATTTATTTTTTCAATTCGAATCTACAGGGGTTTTCACACGGCCGGACACTTGCCCGTGTCCCTCACACGACATTGACACGCCTGTGTCTTAGCCCGTGTGAAAAAACCTTGGCATTCTATTTCTGACGTCATCACCCCATAAAAATCACATGGCCAAGTCACACGTCCGTGTCCTTTGGCTGTGTGGCGAATTAAATTCCTAATTTCAAGTGCAGACTTTACATGGCCTGGGCACACGCCCATGTCCATGGTCGTGCATTCCACACGACTGAGACACACATAGTGTCTCTGCCCTTGTGTTTACTACTGAGCATACTGACTTGCAAACCTAGCATGCAAGGGGACACGCAGCCTAACCACACGCCCATGAGGCTGACCGTGTGTCACACACATGTGTGTCTACCCGTGTGGACAAGAACAAGGCTATTTTCCAAGCTCTTTCTATCACCCTAACTCATACAAACCTAAAGCATATTAAACCTTCAACCCATTCATGCATAAATAAACTAAGTAAACCAATCATGCAACTTGCACAATCATGAATAACCTCATCTTTTCATAGATTAACAAGAAAGAGGCACCAACTATGGCCTTATACAAAAATGAGCCAACACATTTGGCCAAACAATATGACATTCACTAAGTCTAGTCCCTATAGATGCCATACTCAAAATGCTAAATCTAACTATACCAAGATGTGCTGATAGTGTGGGTGATCTTCTGATTATCTTCGTATCTCGAGCTGGCTTTTCAACACTATAAAATAAGGGAAAGGAGAAGAGAGTAAGCTTTAAGCTTAGTAAGTCTATATGTAAACAATAAGCATCATACCACAATAATAACCAGTCAAATAATACATGCCATGTAATAACAATTCATATCCTCATAATCATGCTTACTCATTTCAAGTCTTACCACATTCCAAACACACATCATAAACATTGCCTACAATTACTTGCACATTTACCCTGCACTTATCACCACAAGCCACATGAAATATTTACTTAAACAAGTTTCTCGATGAACCATTCAGAATGGTACAAGATACCTGGTGGTTTCGCACACAGCCCACCATCAATCAATAATAGGGTGGTATCGCACATAGCCCACCAACAATGATAATTACGGTAGTATTGCTCATAGCTAAAAAATATTAATAAATACGATGGTATCGCATATAGCCCATCATTAATAAGTAACGAGGTGGTATCGCACATAGCCTACCAAAATTTACATATTTACGAATATTCATCCGTACCCATGTTTCTCTTCGAAGGTTCATCCGAGAGTTTCCAAATTTTCTACTATTTCATTAATTCTCACCAATAATCAATTACATCCACACAATGCATCAATAGTTAAAACATGCGTAATAGGGATGTATCGTTTACACATAAACTTACCTAGGTGCAAAATATGTTAATTTACAGCTTAGTCCGTAACCTTGCCTTTTCCCCAGTCAAGGTTGTTTTCGTGTTCTTCTTGATCTATAATAATAATATTTACTTATTTAATCACTACATAAATCATGACACTTCAAAATTCCCATTTTGGAAAAAATGACCGTTTTGCCCTTATTCTTTGGCAAAATTACAATTTTGCCCCTAGGCTCGTAACTCCTTTTTTCATCAAACTTCCTCATTAAACAAGCCTACCTGAACATTTTTTACTCTTATGACAATTCAAATACCAATCATTTCATGCATTTACTACTCAATTTACAACCTTTACAAATAGGTCCAATTTAGGTGTTTTCATGGAAACACCTTTCACAAATATTGTGTATTTAATACTCAAGATTCATTTTATTTCATAAAAATTCAGAAAACAACATAAGCGCTCTCATTGAAACACCCTAAACTTTCAATCATTTTACAAATTAGTCCCCTCTTAGCTAGCTTAAGCTTTAGGGGTTCCAAAAGTACTAAAATCATTAAATAAAACCACCAATATCACTTACTTGTAAGAGGATAAGTTGTTGAAATTTCTAACCTTTCAAAACACCCCTTTTTACTTGTATTTTCGATAGAAGATGAGGAAGATGATATGTGTTATCATCTTTCTTCTTATTTTATTTTAATTTATCAATTAAGTCACCAAAACCTCACCTAACCAATTGACCATGTCATTTCTTGTCCCTATGGCCGGCCACCACACTAAACAAGGCCTAATTGGACATTAGGGACCTCCAATTAAAATTACATAGCTATTAACACCTTTAGCTTGTAAAATAGAACTTCCATACTTTATGCGATTTAGTCCTTTTTCTCAATTAAGCTTACAATGGCTAAAATTAATACACCAAAATTTTCATACATTCATATAATCATGATATAACACATATAAAATTATTAAAACTAATTTTTCGACCTCGAATTAGTGGTTTCAAAACCACTATTCTGAGTAGCCCCAAAATCGGGCTGTTACATTCGTAAGTTGGCGGATTCTCTTGTTATCCTATTTGTCTACATTCTCATACACGCTCCATAATAATCTATTATGCTACTTACCGCGTGAGTCATGCAATGATTCTCATTTTTGTGCCTTGAAGGCTTATTAGTTCACCATCCTAGCAAACTTCATATGTTGCCTACCTCAACTATGGTCTTATACAATATTATGCCATGTTTATTGTCCTGGCAGGCTTTCGATTTTGATGAATCATTATACCTCTTTCAAGGTGTAACATCGAAGGATCTATAAACCATTTACACAGTGTCACCCTAAAGAACCTATGTACAGTTTACACGATGTAGCCTCGAAGAACCTATCGGTAATCATCATTGCGGTGTTGCTTCATAGAGTAGATAGGCCATCGTCACGATGTCACTCTAGCGAGCCAGTATATACCATTCCACGATGTCACCAAACTCCCTTGTATCCCTTTATTAATCCACCCATTCCTCCATTCTTCTAATTGTTCCTATCTTTATCTACTCTGTCAAGGTAATCCCCTATGTTCTCTGCAAATCATATAAACATACATTTCATACATATCATTACAAATACTAACACATTAAGGAGCACACCAACACAATGTGCATTTAGATAACATATTGGCAACATTCATTTATGTCTATAGTCTTATACATGTATAGTTTGCCAAATCATTGTAATCATACACAACCACGAAGTTTCAGATTATACTAAAACATAGTCAAACATAAAAATTTATCAGCACAACAAAAAGTAGCACCCAAGGTGGTGTACAAAAAACTCACCTTACTTCCTTTGTCCTTGATTGATGAGCTTGTCCAAACGTCAAAGCCTCCTTCGTCTTGGAAGCTAAGAATGACAACCATTTATCGGTTAAACCAAATATACTCAAACCTTAAAAATCCAAAATCCATAATTATACAAAAGCTTTTCAAGATTTCTTACTTTTCTTTCCTCTAATCCATGAGTACATTGAGGTTTAATGGCTTATCAGCTTATAAAATTCTTTACTTCCCAAACTTGAATCTCACATTTACTGCCTCATGCAAAGCTTTCCTAAACTTCTTCTGAGTAAACGAAGAAGACATTGCAAACGATAAGGAAATTACTAGTTAATTTAGAAGAATTCTTTTCTCTCCACACATATATATATCCTAATTTGCACGATCTCCTTAGAACATTGTAGCCATCTGTTGCTAATTATTTTGTCTCACACTAAGGAACCAGTCAATTCCAATCTAAGTAAACCAGAATTGAAATCCAATTATTCCCAATCTAGCCACTTACATTTATGAATTTCCCAATAGATCTTGCCAATTTTCCATTTAGTTAAATTTACTCCCAATTCTCCTTTAGTTTTGGGTCTTTAAGGAGGGTCGGGTGTGACAGATGGGCCTAATGATTAGATGCAAAAGCCTAAAGATAAAGAATGAGATTGCACTTAAAACTCTAGAATTTAATAAAAGGAAAATGCTATTGTTTCTAATGTTGACATCGAAAATGTTGTTGGAGTCTAATTGTTGCTAATGTTACATGATTTGAAAAATAATAATTAGTTTTTTATTAGATTTACATGCTAGCTGTACCATCCCTAACGCAAAATTGCCGCCAGAATAGGATTAATGGTATTACTAATCAATCAGAACATTTAACCTCTAAATGTCGACACAAAGTCAATCATCAAACACATTCATATACGATCATAGTGTCCCTTAAACGAGTCATCAAGACCCTATGTATGCTTATAAACCGAGTCGGGACTAAACTGAATACATACAAAATTTCATGAAAAATTTAAAAATTTTCTAGAATACAAGGGAGACACGCCAGTGAGGGTAGGCCGTGCCTCTCCCACGGCTACATGACACACCCGTGTGACCTCCCCGTGGTTACATACTGCCAAAAATCAAAATGGCTAACAAGCACGCCCGTGTGCTAAGGTCGTGTCCTATAAGGTCATATACTGCCATTTCTCGCACGACCTATAGGCACGCCTGTGCCATGGGCGTGTACTATTAAGGCCGACTCATCGACTTGTGCACCACAGTTAGATGACACCCACATGTTGAGGTCGTGTGCGATTTAAGCGACATTTTGCCAATTTACCCACTATTGCCTAAGGCAAGCCTGTGCCTGGCAAATGTGTGACATTATAGGCCATTTTTGCAAGGCCAACATGCTACCCACTTAGGGTCAAACCTGCAAGCCAATCAACCAAACATCTCATGCACATATTGCCATCTAAAAGCATACCAATTTAGCAATTCAAAACATGCAATCAATACCAACTCTAATCATACCCAATTCAATACCAATACTTATTCTATCACAAGCATAATTCATTCCCAATCTGACTACCCCTACTAGCATTTATCAACAAAAAGTTACCACTCAATAGCAAATTTATCAATCTACAAATCATGCCAAACCTATCACATATCTAGCCACATCTCATGGCTAATTACAAATCTCAAACATGATTCAATTAACTAGCCTATACATGCCATATTCCAGCTATATACATCTTTTCAAAAGTACCAAAATAGAATGCCGATAGTGTGATTGAGAAGCTGACGATCCCAGATTCGAGCTAGCTTTTACTTGACAACGCAAGGCGAGAAAAATCATACAATAAGCTTTCCAAAGCTTAGTAAGTTCGTAATATAATACATATTACTCAATACTACAACATCAATATGTATATATATATGTACCATCACATAGATAAAGGTACAACTACGCACATTATCAATCTCAACCACATACCCAATTATCTATTCATTCTACTCTTAAATCTATGATCAACCACATAGGTTCAAACGTACCTTGATCAACACATAGTTACTTACTATTTATGCTACTCAATTGTTCAAGATTACCTCTCGTTCAATCCTTGCTATTACTTTAATTTATTCGCACACTTAGTGCTAATTTCATAACTGAAATGTATTCACCATCGCACACTTAGTGCCAATACATTAAAACAAACTTCTATCGGTATCGCACACACAGTGCCAAGTCGATAAGCCGAAGCTTCTATCTTTTCGCACACACAATGCCAATCATCTCTTTCTCGTTTCAAATTTCACACACTTGGTGCCCCTTTATCTCAATTCAACACCTAGCATTTCAAATCTCATAGATACATATACATCCATTCAATTTATATCACATAGATAAAGTTTACAACTAGTATTCTATCCGAACTTACCTCGGACGTCGAACTATCGATACGGTCGATTAATCGAGCACTTTATCTTTGCCTCGATCTCGATCCGAACCTCTCCTCTCTTGGTCTATACACATTCAAATTCAATCCATTCAATCATCAATTCAATCATTTAGTCCAAACACACATTTTTAGGGTATTTTACAATTTAACCCTCACATTTTCACATTTCGACACTTTAGTCCCTATCTCACAAGATCATCAAATTCAAAAATTCCACACATTCACATGCTTGGCCGAACCTTTCTAGGGATTATATAAGTCCAAATATTTCATCAAATTTCCTATTTAGTCCCTCAACTTACACTTTTCACAATTTAGCCCAAAATACTCAATTTCATCAAAAATCCCAATACAAACTATGATAATCCAACACTAAGTTTTCACATTTTACCAACAACTAACACATAGCTCAAACATTCATCAATGGCATATCTCAAAAACATCATCTATTCACAAAATTACAACATGGGTTAGCTAGAGCACGAAACAACAATCACGAAAATGTAGAAATTATTAAAAATCGAGCTCAAACATACATTAATTTAGTTCAAACTTAGCCAAAACCTTGCTTAGGTTTTCTTCTCTTTATTTTTCTCCAAATTCGGCACTAAGAAGATGATAGCCATCTTCTTTTGATTTGTTTTCTTTTACTATCATAATATTAGTCTATTTACCAAATTAGCCTTATTACTAAATATATAACTATCATATAATGTAAGGTTATTCTTCACCATTGTCATCCACTATCTCCTTAATGGCTTAATTGCCAAATAAGGCCTCCTCTTTTAAAAGCAAATGTAGAAACCCAAATTTGTCCGGGATCTTTAACAAAAGAAACAAGATATACAATATATCAAAAAATATACAAAGTCCACAGTCCTTAAAACCCAATTACAACAACCCAAGTAGCCCAATACATAACCCAAACACAATTCAAACCCGTTTTTAAACCCAAATACAAAATGGACCCAGACGACCCAAACAGAGCAGAACTCCAGGAACTTCTGGTGCCTTCTCCGCAGCAACTCCCCACGCGCGACTCTTGAATTACTGCGTTTTCCCACGTGCGACTTTAGGACTACTGCGTGTCTTCACGCGCCCGACCGTTCGTGTCTCACTCACACTACGCGCTCCACCCACACGCAAGCCTGCACCAGCACGCCATTCGTACTGCCTCCAGCGTACCAGTGTTGTACGACCCCTCGGCCACGTCTATACCTACAAACGAATAGCAAAAAGAATGACAGAAACAGTAGCAAACACAGAATGGAAATAGGATAAAAGAAAAAGAAAAAACTTGTAATTTTTAGGTTGGCTATAAAAAGAGGCCGAACCAAAACCTGTATTTTTTACACATACGTAAGAGAGCAATACAAATCAACAGCAGAAATATTCAAACAAGGTTGCCTTTTGACTCAATTTTTTTCGTTTCTTCTTTTAGAAACCATTTCTGTGTCTATTTCTCTTCTGTTTTTGATATATAATAAAAAAAAGGGGGGAAAGGGATTTACTTGGGCTGAGCGTTCGACCCTCATCTTCTCCGTCGTAATCGAAGTAAGATGTTGGTAAGCGAGCGAGGCTTTAAGATCAGTGTTGGGAACTAATCGGACAACTCGGGTACCGCTTTTCACTGAACATGATGGCGATTTAGTGGTAAACAAATGTCTCTTTTTTTGTCTACTACTGTTCACCGGTTATGATGGCGACTTAGTGGTGAACGGAAAGAGTTTTAGTTGCGGTTGAGGGAGAGAAAGAGTTTTAGTTACGGACTAGGGTTTTGCAAGAAAAAAGGGGGGTTAGCATAGGATTTAAGGTGGCTTTTAAAGGGTGAATGACCATTAACGAAATGACGGTGTTTCAAATTTAGCTTGATAGCCTCGAAATGACATCGTGTGAGCGCCCCGATTCAGAACCCATTAGATCCGTGTGTTTCTGCGATAAAGGGGGAATGTGCGCATCTGACCTTCAAATTTCTATACTGTTTTAATTAAATCTGTTATTAAAGTGCGATCACACTGTTTGGGTTAAATTGTATTTTCGATCCCCATTTATTTGTGCACATTTTATTTTTGCCCTTGGTTCTGTTCTAATACTTAATTTGTTTATTGATTACCCTTAAAACATTGCTTTAATTTTGAATTTCATACCTAGCTTAATTCATATATTCATATATTTATCTAGTTTTCAACTGCTTTATTGTACGATATTTTGAAATATTTATATACTATGTAGTTTAAATTATTTTCATATATTATTTACTTTATCGCATAAATTATTTGCTATGGAATTTCATATGGAGTCTAAACATTTCGCATGCATTATTATGTACATGAATTTTTTTCTCTTGTTATCATAATATGCTTAAAATTGCTTTTGTTTATTTAGGATATGACTTACCTATGATATACTCGTATGTATGTTAAATAATTTCCTTTATCATTGATTTAATAGTTGACATTATCGCTATTATGTATGTTTTAATTCTCATTTTATATTTATTCATTGCACGAGATTCAATAGCATTATATTTCATTAGTAAATAATTGCTCCATGTAGTATGTTATTATGCCATAGCATTCACTTAAAAATATCATGTTTCAACACTATTCGAACTTTAACATCATTTTTTACAAAACTTTAAATCACAAGGCAATGCTCGTGTTTAGGGGTTTCGAGAAAATCGTGCTCTAACTTACTGAGTTCCGGTTCTCTTCGTTTAAAACCTTATAATCGAATATCCTTTCTCTCTTAAATTAAATGCATGATTTTAAATAAAAACTTATTCTCGGGAAGTTGAGATATTGCACCCTAACTTACTGAGTGTGATATTTTATCATCTTGAGATAAGAATTCCAAAAGAACAAAGGCAATATTACGTATTCAGGAATTTCGAGAAATAGTACCCTAACTTACTAGGTTGCAATTTTTCATTTGACCCGAATAATTGAATATCCTTCTTACTTTTTTAAATGTACGAGTATTGAATGTCAGAGGATAAACCTAATCTCGAGAATATAAGATGTGGTGCCCTAACTTACTGAGTACGGCTTTTTATTTCTTCGAAATAGGAAGCTTTAGCATCCAATATAATTCTATCCAAATATATATTAAGTAAATGGATCGTAATCTAGAATCTTTAAAAATTTCTGACATTAGGAAATTAATTAATCAGTTTGGTACTAATTTTGGGCGTTACGGGGGTGCTAATCCTTCCTCGTATGTAACTGACTCCCGAACCTATTTTCTTAAATTTCGTAGACCAAAATTATTGTTTTAATAAAATGTTTTATTAAAATAATTCATCTCCAGGTGGTCCGATCACACCTTGAATAAAAGATCGGTGGTGACTCCATTTCCATATTTTTAAAGTCGATTCCCATTTTCCTAAAACCCGATTTAAAAATGGTTTCGACAGCTTGGCCTCTCCACTGGGGACTTCAAAAGAAAGTTGATAAACCGTAAAAGTAACATATTTTAACCCCATATTTAGTATGCTTTTGGATGATTTAGCCTTTGATTTATGTAAAAAGGTGCTTTTAATCCTTTCTTTTCATGTTTATACTCAGGACAGACCCCGCGGTGAAAAGAACGAGAAACGGGCTTAAAATGGGCCAATTTGGGTGAAAGAGCAAATCGAAACGACCTGGACTTCAAGCCACACGACCGTGCATTGCCATTTACTTCACACGGCCACGCCACAATTTACACGGCCGTGCCTCAATCTACAGAATCGAGACACGGCCTAAAGGCAATTTACACGAGCGTGTGCCATGGCCGTGCCCCTGCCACGGGAATGGGTAATTTCACTTAGATTTGGATGCTTGGAGGCAAAGAAACACATTCCTAAGTCTACTTAAACATCCTAGGAGGAAATCTACTTGAATTAGGATACTTAGGAGCCAAGAAAAGCATCTCAAAGCCTATATAAACACCCAAGGTAGCAGCTAAAAAGGGAGTTCGGCAGAAGCTGAAACAAGAGGCTTTTGCCAAAGCTTTCATCTTTTAGGGAATCACTTGAAGATACCCAGTTGATCCATCTCAAGAAGTCGAAACTCTATTCAAGACGGAGGATCTCCTCTTCAATTCCTTCAGGGAGTTTTAGGGATTTCTAATGTTTTGTTTTATCTTTTCTCTTGAGATGTTTTCTTATTTAGTTATGAACTAAACCCTTCAAATACCTGAAGGGGATGAAACCTATGATGGATTTTGTTATTTGATTTCTAAATTATATGTGAAGTACATAGTTTGTTCTTAATTATGTTGCTTAATTTAATCTGATGTGCTTAGGTGGAGGAGGAATAGACCCTACCTAAGAGTAGATCTAGCATAATTGAGCGGAGTTGATCGGGCACCTAGAGATAGGGTTACGAGATTTTATCGGATTAGGGTGAAACCTAATATGGGAATCCATTGATCGATTTACTACTTCCTTAGGGGGTTATTGTAAGAGAACGAGAGTTCCACTAATTAACCTAAGGTTAGACATTATTTTCCTCGAGAGAGGGTTTAATATAGGTTAGGGAGTCTCACGGATCAAGCTAAGTAAAGAAGTCATATGAATTAAAAGTTAGATAACAAGAGAAGTCATAGGTGGATTCTTCTTGAGGGTATCGTCTTCATCAACTGAGTTGTCCTAAAGTCTTTCTCCAATTCATTCTTTTGCCTGTGCATCTAGTTTATTTTTTCATTAGTTTCATAAACCAATCACTCCTTAGTTCAGGCTAAATAATAGAAAGAAAGTGAGTAGTAGTACTTTTAGGTTCCTTTGGGTTCAGTAAGATATTATTGCCTAAACTATACTACTGTTCGATAGGTGCACTTGCCTCTATCGTTGTCATAGTTAGTCTACAGGTTCGATCATTCTTTTTATAAATATTAAAACTCGACTGTTTGACACGATCAAGTTTTTGGCGCCGTTGCTAGAGGACACTAAAATATTATGAAAACTCTATTTTTATTACTTTAGCCAATTTTTTATAATTTATTATTATTGTTTTATTATTTTTTTTACTTTGCTAATTTTTTCCTCTATTTTGCTTTTGACAAAAAATTTTAGTCTATGGAAAAGATGGCACTGAATAATTATCAGTGGCAAGTCATGAGGATAATTCCTACTAAAACAGCCAGTGTCTTCAACCTCAACGTGGTCACCAGGTTATCTAATCAATTAGAGATGATGAATAAAAAGATTGATGATTGGTATAGTCCCTCACAGGTACATCTAGAAATACAATGTGATTTGAATCTAGGAGGTATGGTGAATCCTAAGTACCCACCCTACGGATATGGCATGGAAAAAGAGCAAGCTCACTATACAGGTAACTATTCTAGATATCAAAATAATTTTTATAGAGACACTTATAATGCAGGTTGGAAGTACCATCCCAATTTCTCCTGGGATTATCAAAATAGCCAAAGATCGAAATTTCCTCCAGATTTTCAACAACCACCTCACCAACAAGAAGAGGAGCCGAATCTTGAAGAGATGCTGAAAAAATTCATGGCAAACACAGAAAATTGTCTCCAAGAAACTGAGAAAACAAGTAAAAGCAACGAGAACCAATTTGGGGAACTTACTAAGTCAGTCAAGACAGCCACTAATGCAGTCGAACAACTCGCAAAGTTAATGTTGGAACGACCTTAAGGATGTCTACCTAGTAACACTGAGATCAATCCAAAGGAGCAAAATCAAGCTATCACAGCTCATGCCAGTAAAGGGTTAGATGAACCTAATCCAATACAAAAAGCCAAGGTACAAGAAGGTAAGGTAGAGGTAATGCGAGAAAAGCCAAAACCGGTAATCAAGGAGTACAAACCTTGCATCCATTATCCTGAAGCAATGAAAAAGACGATTCAGAGGAACAGTTTGGTAAGTTTCTTAAACTCTTAAAGAAATTACATATTAACTTACCTCTTCTTGAAGCTCTTTTACAGATGCCAGACTCGAGGAAATTTTTAAGACGGTTCTTGACAAACAAACGCAAATTAGATGAGGAGCACCACGTGGAATTAAACGCAGCATGCTCAGCAATGTTACAGAACAGACTACCACAGAAGCAAAAAGATATAGGGAGTTTTACAATTCCATGTTTAATTGACAGTTTATCTACCGATAATGCTTTAGCCGATTTAGGGTCAAGCATCAATGTTATGCCTTATAAAATGTTTAAACAACTAGGTCTAGGGAAACCCGCACAAACTAGGATGAGCATTCATTAATCGATAAAACTATCGAATTCCTAGGGTATAATAGAAAATGTTCTAATCAAAATTGATAAATTTGTATTCCCGAGAGACTTTGTTGTCTTAGACATGGATGAGGACAACCCGATTTCTTTAATTTTAGGAAAACCCTTTTTAGCAAATCGCCAGACTAAAATTGATGTTAGTACAGAGAACTCATTCTTCGTGTAGGTGACGAATCAATCGATCTACAAGCTTTTGACTCGGCCAGACATCAAGTGATGAAGGTGAGAAAATAAATTCGATTAATAATCAAATTGTTCAACTTTCACCACAGAAACACCACAAGGCTACAAACTTGAGCCAATCATGGGCCCCAAGCCGTACAAGCTCATAACAGTGAATTGTTAGTGGAACCAAACCCAAGGGAAGAACCTGTGGTAAAAAAAGATAAGGTTGAGGTGTGCCATGATTTACCAAAATCGGCAATTACAGAGTACCAACCTCGTGTGCCATATCCTAATGCAATAAAGAAAGACCACACAGAGGAAGAATTCGATGAACTCACACTTCATGTAGACGACGAAACAATCACTCTTCAAGCTCGTAACTCAGCTAGGACATCGAGTAATAAAGGTACGAACATTAATTCTATTGATAATCATTTGGTTCAACCTTTTTACGGAAGCATCCCGAAATCGCTTAGCTGAGCTAGATCCTAGACCTCGTGCCAACAAAGAAGCAATACATAAGGAACAAAGCCTTAGGATTGACAAACTAAAAGAGCAGGAAACACAGACAAGCTGATAGGAACAATGAATCACTTCAAATTAGGAGATCAGGTATTGTTGAATAAGGAAGACCCTCGAATCACAAATTCAAACCTCAAGACAAATGAAGAAATCACTTTTGAGGTACTTAACATCTTCCTATACGGCACAGTCGAGGTCAGCAATCCTAAATTCGACACTTTTAAGGTAAACATTACTCGACTTAAACTATATATCCATAACCTAAGTGATTGCATAAGAAAGGATTTTCACCTCCTCAAACCATCATGATAATATGAATGAGAGGTAAAGTCTAGCTAAGACTATAAACGAGCGCTTCTCGGGAGGCAACCCGAGCACTAACCCTATTTTTACATTTTTTAATTATTTTTTAATTATTATTATTTTTTCTTTCTTTTTCTTTTTAGCACTAAACCATAAACTAACCAAAGAGCAGATTTTTAGGCCACACGACCCTACACACGGGCATGCCTGTGGTTGCGTGGAAGCTAGGGGATGAACCATGGGCGTGTCGTTAGTCGTGCACAAATAGAGAATAAACTTCTTTCTCTAACACGGGCACGATACCAGAACACGGCATGCCTATGATCGTGCGAGGTTACTGACTTGTCAAGCATGGGCTAAACACGATCGTGCCTCCCAATCGTGCCAACATTTTAACTTATCGAACACGGGAGGAGCACGCCCGTATTAAATGACCGTGTGAAGAAAGACACAGGCGTGCCACAACACCCACGGCCATGCCCAAACACCCTGAATGCGTTCAAAATTCAAAATCCCAAAACACGGGCTACATCTCTATTTAAACCTCATTCCCCATTTTTTTAGTTGTCTTTCATTTTCTATTATTTATTTTTGTTTTTATTTCATCATTATTTTTTACTTTATTTTATTTTCTTCTTCTTATTCTTTATGATATTTAGATTTAGCTTAGGATACAATAAAACCAAGCCGGCTACTTCAAGATTCAATTTCAAACGGTTCGAGACGCTTCCCCATGTTCACCTCCAATCTTATCCGGTTTCTTTTCATAGACTTCATCCAAAAATTCAGGAAGTGTTACTTCTCCCCTTCTCTTTTGATTTGATTATTACATAATTGTTTATCTATCTTTTTACATTGAGAGCAATGTACATCTTAAGTGTGGGGGGATAAAAGTACCTGACTTTGTGCATTATTCTCAAAATCCTGAATTTAGTCTTGTTCGAAAGTATTTTTCTCATATTACTAATTAGGATGAAATTTCTATTGATTTATGATTTGTATTGATATGCTTTAGATTAAGTCATAGTTAATTGTGCATTGATGATTAAATTTGAAGAATACTAGAGAATTAAACATGATAAGTCTATTTTTCAAAAATTTAAAATTAATAGGTCGTTGAACTGAATTTGAATATCACCGTTCAAAATTAATAAGGATTGATGTCAACATCCATAATTTTTGTGAGATTTTGAGCCTTATAGAGCATATATTCTTTTTCGTGCTCACTTTATTAATTATGAGTGTGTCAACTTTGAACTGTTATTCTAGAACTTGCCTCGTTTATACATGTCAAGACCACATTAATGATTTGATATACTGAGATGATAAAGGCACCTAGGTTTTAACCCGTTCACTCCACTAAAAAGCCTACCTATACAAATTAACCCCTAGTGAACCCCGTTGAATCCTAACAACCTTTTTATTGACTCACCCACTAATATTAACCCAAAATCCCTTTGAATTTGTTATCACCATTCTTTTGACTACCCTTTAATTGAGGTTTGATTTGATTAAGTTACCGAATTATATTAGTTCAATAGTTACATTTATCATTTATGATATAATATTCTAGTTTGTTCTTAAAAAAAACTCAAGTATATTCAATATTAGTAGTATATAAAAGAGCTTGGAGAATTTAAACTCCAATTGTTGAAGAAAAAGCTCGTATGTGATGAAAATTCTCTTTATTATAGAGTAATTATCAATAGTAGGTATTATTAGTTTTCATTCGATGTAAATATTCATATTCAGTTCTTTGTTTTTAGATTAGGTAATTAGTCAATTTGATCTCGATTCTAGCCCTCTAGTTCAGCCTGTATCCACACCCTTAACCTTAGCCCCGTTACAACCCTGATAAAGACCTTTTGATCTATGTATCATCTCATATACAGTGGTGGAGATTTGATTTTCAGGTAAGCCTATGGGATAAACTTTTCAGGTTCGACTTAGAGTGCTTATTCTTGAACCTTAAACACTTCGAGTGATTTGAGTGAATCTTTTATGAGGATGTCAATCCTTGTCGGTTTTGCATTAAAGTTAATTGCTTAGATAAGGGGAGACACCTATGTTTTCGTACTACAAAGGTATGACTTATCTTGATTGAATCTTTAGGGTTCTTTGAGTTAAATTATCCATGTATAAATTATCTATGATTTATGATGAGACATTGTCGATAGGATTTATGAATTATGGAAAGTTCGTTTTAATTGTAAGTTGAGAATTTTGCTTGAGGACAAGCAAAAGCTTAAGTGTGGGGGTATTTGATAAACCGTAAAAGTAACATAGTTTAACCCCATATTTAGTATGCTTTTGGATGATTTAGCCATTGATTTATGTAAAAAGGTGCTTTTAATCCTTTCTTTTCATGTTTATACTCAGGAAAGCACCCGAGGACGAAAAGAATAAGAAACGGGGTTAAAACTGGCCAATTTGGGCCAAAGAGGAAATCGACACGGCCTGGACATCAAGCCACATGGCCGTGCATTGCCATTTACTTCACACGGCCATGCCACAATTTACACGACCGTGCCCCAATCGACAGAATCGAGACACGGCCTGAAGATGATTTACATGGGCGTGTGCCATGGCCGTGACCCTGCCACGGGAATGAGCAATTTCACTTGAATTTGGATGCTTGGAGGCGAAGAAACACATTCCTAAGTCTACTTAAACATCCTAGGAGGAATTATACTTGACTTAGGATACTTAGGATCCAAGTAAAGCATCTCAAAGCCTATATAAACACCCAAGGTAGCAACTAAAAAGGGAGTTTGGTAGAAGCCAAAATAAGAGGCTTTTGTTGAAGCTTTCATCTTTTAGGGAATCACTTGAAGATAGCCAGTTGATCCATCTCAAGAAGCCGGAACTCTATTCAAGATGGAGGATCCCCTCTTCAATTCCTTCAGGGAGTTTTAGGGATTTCTGATGTTTTGTTTTATCTTTTCTCTTGAGATACTTTCTTATTTAGTTATGAACTAAACCCTTTAGATACCTGAAGGGGATGAAACCTATGATGGATTTTGTTATTTGATTTCTAAATTATATAAGAAGTACTTAATTTGCTCTTAATTATGTTGCTTAATTTAATCTGATGTGCTTAGGTGGAGGAGGAATAGACCCTACCTAAGAGTAGATCTAGCATAATTGAACGGAGTTGGTTGGGTGCCTAGAGATTGGGTTACGAGATTTTGCCGAATTAGGGTGAAACCTAATATGGGAATCCATTGATCGATTTACTGCTTCCTTAGGGGGTTATTATAAGAGAACGAGAGTTCCACTAATTAATCTAAGGTTAGACGTTATTCACCTCGAGAGAAGGTTTAACATAGGTTAGGGAGTCTCACGGATTAAGCTAAGTAAAGAAGTCATATGAATTAAAAGTTAGATAATAAGAAAATTCATAGGTGGATTCTTCTTGAGGGTATCGTCTTCATCAACTGAGTTGCCCTAAAGTCTTTCTCCAATTCATTCTTTTGTCTTTGCATCTAGTTTAGTTTTTCATTAGTTTCATAAACCAATCACTCCTTATTTCAGGCTAAATAATAGAAAGAAAGTGAGTAGTAGTACTTTTAGGTTCTTTTGGGTTTGATAAGATATTCTTGCCTAAACTATACTACTGTTCGATAGGTGCACTTGCCTCTATCATTGTCATTGCTAGTCTACAGGTTCGATCATTCTTTTTATAAATATTAAAACTCGACTGTTTGACACGATCAAGAGTCAAGCTATAAAATTGATTAATTTCTGTCCTTTTGTCGAGATTAAAAATTTTTTATTTGAAAATTTACAATCCTATTATCGCTTTCATATTTTTATGATTACTGTAAATCTTGTAAAAATATTTTGTATCATATTGCATGACCGCCAGGTCACACCTTTTTAAGTGGGAGTGAGAAGCTACTCCTTCATGAGGTTTTCACCTCCGTGCGGGATAGTGAATCGCTTCCGGGATACATTCGTACCTATGTCTTCATGAAATTTTCATCTCTGTGCAGCCATAAGGAAATGTATTCTCCTGAATCGAACTCGATCCATATAAGCCTATAATGGGTGAGGATTGAGGAATCCACTGGTTCAAGTACCCTCAACTTTAGAACTCAAACCACATGTAAAAGACCCTAAGAGCCTACCCGAGAGGGAGTTGTGATAAACCCTAGTGGTCACCCAATAGGTGTTTGAATGTTTTTACATGCCTTAAACTTCATTTATATCGTACTAACTATTTGTTTTATTTTTATTACTTTGCATGCATTTTCATATTAGAGAAAGGCGTCGATTCGGGTTTGGTTGCTAAATTAGCGAGCTCGACATGGATAATGACTTTCTTGATAAAGTGGAAGATAACGCGGCTGTCCAGATTTGGTCAGAAACAATGCAATTAGAACAAGGGGATAGCCTAGCTACAAGATATGAGTCAGAGTCATGGGACTATACCCGTGTTAGTGTTACGCAAAACAATCTCCAAGAGTTGAAAGTAATATGGGATTAATGGGATGACGAGGCTAAGAGGTTGTTCTATCATAGTTGTGGGGACTTGCCATACTTTCTAGATATTAAAGTAGACGAGCAGTTATTTTGGGCCATCACTCAATATTAGAACCCTGCATATAGCTGTTTTACCTTTGGGAGAGTGGATTTGGTGCCGACCATGGAGGAATACATCGCTCTGTTGCATTGTCCAAGAGCCCAGATGGATAGAATTTATTCGAAAGCCACTTATGTCCCAGCCTTTTGGAAGAAGTTAATGAGTGTCACGAGAATGAGTGAGCAATGGATAACAGCTAGGATAAGCATAAAGGCGAGTACAAGTACATCCCGTGGAGGAACTTGAGGGACTTGATCTTAGCTCATCCTGATGAAAAAAACAAAGTCGATGTCTTTGCATTGAGCATCTACGGATTGATGATGTTTCCTAGGGCTTTAGGACATGTAGATAAGGCGGTCACAGATCTATTCGACTGACTCAGTAAAGGGATCACGCCAGTTCCAGCAATCTTGGCCGAGACTTTTAGGTCATTAAACGCCTGTAGAAGATCTGGAGAGGGCAGGTTCATAGGATGTGCGCAGTTGTTACTAGTTTGGTTCCACAGCCATTTCTGAAAAGTGGATAAGATCTCTTGTTGTATCTTTAGTGATAGTTATTCTCCATTAAAAGAAATAGTCGCAACGCCAAGGAGAGACGACGTGTCAGAGGAAAATTGGATTACGCTTCTCCAAAATCTTCGAGAAGAGAATGTTCAATGGAGAGCTCCTTGGTTGGCGCCCAGTGAGATTTTATTCCGATGCGAAAGTTTTAATTGGGTCCTTTGCTCAAAGTTTGGGGAGCCGCGGGTTATGCTCCTTTACTTGTATTAAGACAATACGGGTTAAGGCAGTTTGTACCGATAACTCATGGCCTAGCGCAATGCGAGTTTATATTTAAAGGAGACGATTACAAGAAGAAGATCAATGAGATCTCTACTACTTGTAACTAGACTCACCGTATGAAGAGATTGGCGGTAGGTCTTATGACGATACTTGAGTATAATAATTGGTTCAGCAAAAGGATTAATGATAATATACCGGGGCCGAATTCAGAAGGTACTCGATCGATAGAGGACTGTCTACCAGTTGTCCCGTCCAAATTGGAGATAGTAAAACAAGATTTTGAAAAAGGGAATCGAGAGCTGGAAAAGAGAATAGAGCTATTAGAGGAAGAGAAGATGCATTTAGGGTTGGATGCTGACGTTCAAAAGGCAGAGGTGGAGAAATTTTGAAAAGGAAAAAAAGAGGTTGAAGAGGACCTCAACAGCTTAAAGACTGATTATAAGATGCGACTATCATTGAGGACCGCCGATTTAGGAAAAACTCTCGATCAATGTCGTCAGGAAATTCAAGACGAAAGGGTTAAAACTAATCAATGGGAGGAGAACTTCAGAGAGGCACAAACACGAAACGAACTTATGGAAAAGAGCCTCTCAGAATGCCAAAGTGAACAAAACAAGTTAAGGGTTAGAGTCGTGGAACTCGAGAGATCCCTTCACCATCATCAAAGCCACAACTCGATGAAAGAATTAAGAGCAAGTTTGAGCCAAATAGAGGAAATGAAGAAGAAATTTGAAGAGTTAAAAATGGCACCGCAGAACTGTCAGAACTACATCAGGTTCTTGGAGGAGAATGGAGAGCAATGGAAGGAGGAGCTTCATAATGCCTGGAATCAGATTGAAAATAGGGATTATCTCATGGGAGAGGCCATAACCCAGATGCGAGAGATAGCCGAATATTTACAGACTTTGGCCTTACAAGCTGATATATTAAGCATACAGTTCGAGACATGGTCAAATTGTGGACGAGAATTAGACTCACTACTTACAAAAATTAAAGACTTAGGTGTTAGAGCAAGGCCGTATTTGTAATCCACTTTATGTAAAGAGCTTTGTATTCAAATAAAGTTTCCTAAATGGAATTGAATCAGAATTGACTTCTTTTGCATCTCATGCATTCACATTTTTCATTCATTTCATTCATATGCATCAAAAGTCATTAAAAGATTCTAATTAAAATAAAAAATTTATTTTAGCAACCTGGAAACCAGCAAAACCTTACTAGAAATGCATCCCTACGGCACAAGAAAGAAAACAAAAAAATGGATCAGAGAATAGAGAAGCTTGAACAACTCCAAAAGGAGATGCAGGAAAAACTTCAACTTCAGATGCAAGAGTAGCTTGCCAAGATCCAGCATGATATGATGGATCAGATGATGGAATCACAAAGAACCATGATGTCCCAACTAACTCAGTTATTGACAGACAAAGGGAAAGCCTCCATGGTTAACAATGCGGAGGATAGTGAGGAATGATTATATCCCCCGGGTTTTACCCTGACACATCATGAAGCACAGCCACGAAGGACACCCGTCATAATTAAATCTCAACAATTTTAAGAGGGTACCCCGATACTGCCAAATCTCCAAGTTGGATCAGGTTCCAATTTGGTTGACCATCCAATCAATACTATTATTCCCAACCTTGATGAGGCAGCGAAAGAGGAAAAGGTAAAGTCTGAATTGCCAAGACAGCTAGAAGAGCATTGTAAATGGTTAAAAGACAAATTCTGGGCTATGGAGGACGCTGATAGGCAACGTAGAGTTGACGCTAAAGATCTAAGCTTGGTGCCAGATCTAATACTTCCCCACAAATTCAAGATGCTTGAGTTTGAAAAATACAAAGGGATTATTTGTCCCGAAGCTCACATAACTATGTTCTACCGAAGAATGACCGGGTATATTAACAATGACAAACTGTTGATACATCGCTTCCAGGATAGCCTGATCGGAGTAGCAGCCAAATGGTATAATCAGTTGAGCCGTACCGAAATCGATTCTTATAGGGATCTAGCACAGGAATTTATGAGGCAATACAGTCATGTAACTGATATGACCCTGGATAGAATTGCTTTGCAAAATATGGAAAAGAAGCCAAACGAGAGCTTTTGGCAGTACGCACAGAGGTGGAGGGAGGTTGCCATTCAAGTCCAGCCACCACTTTTGGAGAAAGAGACCACGATGCTATTTATCAATACGCTAAAGGCCCCATTTATCACACACATGCTAGGTAGCGCAACCAAGAGTTTCTCGGACATCGTAATGACTGGAGAGATGATCGAGAATGCTATCAAAAGTGGAAAGATTGAGGCAAGGGAAAGTAATAAAAGAATGACCACGAGAAGGAAGGAGAGCAAAGTGAATAACGCAGGCATAGGGTATTCGAAATCGGTCACCGTTAATCAGCCAAAGGCAGTGGTTGCGAGGCATCAGGGTTTGTCCAGGAAGGAATCTAGCGTGGCAAGACAGAACAATGAGAAACCCCAATTTACACCGATCTTGATAACATACAAGGCAATGTATAAAAACCTATTCGACGCGCATATTGTGTCTCCTCGCTATCTAACGCCAATGCAGCCCCCGTACCCCAAGTGGTATGACCGAAATGCAGAATGTGGGTATCATGTGGGGATCACGGGGCATTCAATAGAGAATTGTCTAGCCTTTAAGAAATTGGTAGAAAGCTTGTCAATATGGGTGTTATACAGACTTGCCAAAGGTAAAAAATCCATTACCTGATCATAATGGGGTCAATGCAGTCAACGAGGGTTCAGAGAGAAGGATCAAAACAAGCGTTTTGGAGGTTAAAACTCCATTGGGATTGGTCTGGAAAGAAATGGTTAGACAAGGGCTAATCATTGCAAAAAAAAAGTCAGGGAAAGTGGATAAATTACTGTGAGTACCATTAGGAATCAGGGCACGAGATTCAGAACTGCGAGGAGTTCAGGTATGTGGTACAAAATTTGATGAATAAGAAAGAAATTGAGTTTTATGAAGAGGGTACAGAAGAGAAGAGCATATGCACCTCAGAGTCGACAATGAGAAGCTCAAAAGTCAAATTCCCTCTAATCGTTATTTCGGCACCCAAGAACAATGGAGTTGGAATACAAGCAACACCAAAAGTGATAATACAAAGACCCTGATACCCAAGAAGAGCGGAGCTGAAATGCAGGTGACACCAAAAGTAATAATACAAAGACCAGTAGCCTTTGCTTATGAGGATAGCAAGAGGGTTCCCTGAAACCATGAATGTAGTGTGACAATCCCAGGGAATGAGAAATTGGCTAGTGCTTCGAAAGAGGAGTTGGACATAGGATCTCATACTCGTAGCGGGAGACGCTATGATTTGGCAAAAGGGAAAGCTCCAATGGTAGAGCCAGAGGAAGAAAAATTAGTCGAGTCTAAATCACCCATCAAGGAGCCAGTGAAAGAGGAAGAAGCCAAGGAGTTCCTAAAGTTTCTGAAACACAGTGAATATTGTGTGGCAGAGTAGCTGTATAAGCAACCAACGCGCATATCTATATTAGCTTTGCTTCAAAATTCAGAAGTACATAGGAACGCATTAATGAAAGTCTTAAATGAGACCTATGTCGCCAATGATATCTCAGTTAATAAATTGGATCGGTTGGTAGGTAACATAAGTGCCAACAACTTCATCCATTTCAGTGATGACAAGATACCACCAGGTGGAAGGGGATCCACTAAGGCTTGCATATTACCGCTAGATGCAAAGGGTACACGCTACCAGGGGTCCTAATAGACAATGGGTTGGCATTGAACATATTGCCCTTGTCCATTCTAAATAGATTACCAATAGACAGCTCGCACATGAAGGAATGTTAGAGCATAATGTAGGCATTTGATGGCACGCAAAGGAAAGTGTTGGGAAGAATCGCAATACCTTTATTGATTGGCCTGACTACTTACGAAGTAGATTTTCTGGTAATGGACATCAAGCCTTCCTATAACTACCTATTAGGGAGGCCATGGATAAATTCGTCAGGGGTAGTGCCCTCATCATTACATCAGAAAGTGAAGTTGGTGGTAGATGGTCAGCTAATAACGATAAAGGCTGAGAAGGATATTATCTCAGCTGTGACTAATGAGATGCCGTACTTGGAGACAAATGACGAGACAATCGAGTGTTCTTTTCGATCTTTTGAGTTTGTGAATGCAACTTTCGCCACAAAAGGAAACAAAATTCTGATACCAAGAATCTTCAAGGCCACAAGAATGGGATTGAAAATAACCATGGGGAAAGGAGCTTTACCGGGAAAAGGACTTGGAAAGTATCTTCAGGAGAGAGTGGTGGCCCCGACGTTGAAGGAAAAACAAGATCGCTTTGGCTTAAGATTTAAGCCAGATGCAAGACAAAAGAAAAGAGAAATAGAAAAAAAGGTAAGAAAGAAGGTGTGCTCATCTGAGGGGCGAGGAAACTAAATGGGAACCCATGATAATTCCACACATATCTAAAACTTTTGTATCAAGAGGGGTAATTCATGCCGAGCCTAGGGCGCCAAATGGAGAGCATATCGCAACAATGTTAGGTAATGTTTGCATTAATGCCGTATCTGAGGAGGCAGTTGAAGAAGGGTCCTTATTGGATATTTAACCTTATGAACCAGGAAGCATTTTGGACAACTAGACTGCAGAGGAGATTCCTGTATTATTTAGAACTTATTCAGAGTAATGTTCAGAATGCACTTATCGCTTTAGGCCTAAAAGTGATAAGATTTCTTTTGTGAAATTGGCTCATGATCAAACATTATTATATTAATGAAGTACCTTTTTTGCTACCATTTGAAATAAGCATTTTTCTATTCCTTTCTTTATTTAGTGATTCCTCTAAATCATTCTTTCATAACTATTATCATACGAATAACCATTCATAAATTCATTCATTCTCCCCATCTTCTATTGGATTACAATAGGTCCCCAAATATCAATGACATGAGTGACATTGCCATGGACTCGAAATATCCTTTTGAGCAGGACATGTGTTTAGAGGGATCACAGGATTTTGAAGATGACATAGACAATGACTTATCTCCGGACCTATTAAGAATGGTAGAACAGGAGGAGAAACAAATTTTACCTCATAAGGAAACAGTAGAGACTGTGACATTAGAGAAAGAGAAAGTAGTAAATATTGGAACACGTATAGCCGAAGAAACAAGACGGCATCTGGTCGAGTTGCTACAGGAGTTCAAGGATGTCTTCGCATGGTCATATAAGGATATGCCCGGTTTAAGCACTGACATTGTAGTGCACCACCTACCCATAAAAGAGGATTACAAGCCATTTCAGCAGAAGCTCCGAAGGATGAGACCAGATATCGTGTTAAAAATAAAGGAGGAAGTTAAAAAGCAGCTTGACGAAGGATTCTTACAAGAGATAAAATATTTGGAATGGGTAGCCAAAATCGTGCCAGTCCCGAAAAAAGATGGGAAAGTGCGAATGTGTGTGGATTATAGAGACTTAAATAAGGCTAGCCCAAAGGATAATTTTCCTTTACCTCATATTGATACTCTGGTAGATAACACAGCAGGCTATTCATTGTTTTCATTTATGGACGGATTCTCGGGGTACAATCAGATAAAAATGCATCCTGAAGATATGGGAAAGGCCACGTTCATAACATTATGGGGCAAATTCTGCTACAAAGTAATGCCTTTTGGGTTGAAAAATGCAGGGGCTACATACCAAAGAGCTATGGTGACCCTGTTCCATGACATGATGCACAAGGAGATTGAAGTCTACATTGACGACATGATTGCGAAATCCCGAACAGAAGTTTAACATATCCATGTTTTGAGAAAATTGTTCTTGAGATTGAGGAAATTCCAGTTAAAGCTCAATCCCGCAAAATGTACTTTTGGAGCTAGATCGGGCAAATTGCTGGGCTTCATAGTCAGTGAGAAGGGAAATGAGATTGACTAAGATAAGGCCAGGGCTATACAAGAATTGCCTCCACCATGCACCCAAAAAGAAGTTCGAGGTTTCCTGGAAAGGTTAAATTACATTGCCCGATTTATTTCACAGTTAATTGAAAAATACGATCCTATATTTCGTCTTCTGAAGAAGCATAATCCAGGTGTGTGGGATGATGAATGCCAGAAAGCCTTCGATAGCGTCAAACGGTACTTGTCAAATCCTCCAGTCTTATCACCTCCTTGCCTAGATAAGCCGCTAATCATGTACTTGACAATGTTTGATCACTCTATGGGGTGTGTGTTGGGTCAGCATGATGACTCGAGGAGGAAAGAAAAGAAGATATATTACCTCAGCAAAAAATTCACCGAGTGCGAGATGAGATATTTGCCAATTGAGAAATTATGTTGTGCCTTGATTTGGACGACTCAGAGATTGAGGCAATATATGTTGTACCACACAACCTAGTTAATCTCGAAATTAGACCCTCTTAAGTACTTGATGGAGTCAACCGCCTTGAACGAAAGAATGGCTCGATGGCAAATCCTGCTCTCTAAATTTGACATAGTCTATGTGAGCTAGAAGGCTGTGAAACTAAGTCCAACAACAGACTTTTAAGCCAGCAGAGCGCTAGACGATTACGAACCTTTGAACTTCGATTTTCATAATGAGGACCTGATGTTTGTAGCAGCTACTGAGGAAGGTACTCTAGGAGATTTTCCTTGGAAGTTGAACTTCGATGGAGCGTCAAATGCTGTTGGTAATGGAATCGGGGCAATCCTAATATCCCCAAAGGGAGATCATTACCCGTTCACTTGCAAATTAGACTTTGATTGCACAAATAACACGGCATAATATGAAGCTTGTATTATGGGAATTCGAGCGGTCATAGACTACAAAGTCAGGGTACTAGAGGTATATGGGGATTCGCATTGGTGATATATCAGTTCAAAGCAGAATGGGAAACGAGGGATCCCAAATTGATCAAGTACCGTAAGTTAATTCTGGAGTTGATTGAAGAGTTTGAGGATATCACATTCTTTTACCTCCCGCATGATGAAAACCAGATGGCTGATGCCTTGGCCCCATTAGCTTCTATGATCAGACTAAATGAACATGAGAGTATGAAGCCCATCCAAATGAGTATTTGTGAAGCTCTGCCCCACTACTGTAAAATAGACGAAGAGGAGAGGAGAGACGAGCGTCCTTGGTATCATAGCATTCTGCAATATGTGAAGAGCCGTGAATACCCTGACCAAGCAACAAAAAATGACAAGAGGACATTAAGAAGGCTAGCCTGTGATTATGTCCTGGACAGGGAGGTCCTGTACAAAAGAGGAAAGGATCAAGTACTTTTCAGGTGTGTGGATGCTATTGAAGCTAAGAAAATTCTGGAAGAAGTACATGAGGGTGTCTGCGGGACTCACGCTAAGGCCAGACAGATTATGAGATTTGGATACTATTGGTCAAACATGGAAGGTGACTGCATCAAATACGCCAAGAGATGTCACAAATGCCAGATATATGAGGACAAAATTCACGTACCTCCTACACCATTGCATGTCATGACTTCCCCATAGCCTTCCTCCATGTGGGGCATGGATGTCATCAGGCCGATTTCCCCAAAGGCTTCAAATGGACATCGTTTCATTTTTGTAGTTATCGACTATTTCACTAGATGGGTAGAAAAAGGCTTCATATGCCAGTGTTACGAAGTCAGCAGTCAGCAGATTCCTAAAAAAGGAAACCATATTTCGATACGGAATGCCCGAGAAGATTATATCTGACAATGCGCTAAACTTGAACAATAGTACGATCGCGGAGGTTTGCAGTCAATTTAAGATCAGACACCATAATTCGTCACCGTATCGCCCAAAAATGAATGGTGCAGTGGAAGCAGCTAATAAAAATATTAAGAAGATTGTAGGGAAAATGGCTGAAACTTATAAGGATTGGCACGAGAAGCTATCATTCACTCTCTACGCTTATCGAACATCAGTCAGGACCTCTACTGGGGCAACTCCTTTCTCATTAGTTTATAGAATAGAAGCAGTGTTACCCATCGAAGTTGAAATTTTGTCCCTTTGAGTCTTATCAGAATTAAAGTTAGATGAAGCAGATTAGATCCAGTCTAGTACGATCAGTTGAACTAGATCGAAGAAAAAAGGCTAAAGGCTATTCGTCATGGCCAGATGTACCAAAAGAGGATGATGCAGGCTTATGACAAAAAGGTTCATCCAAGAGAATTCCATGAGGGAGACCTAGTTTTGAAAAAGATCCTCCCTATACAAACGGATTTCAGAGGGAAGTGGATGCCAAATTGGGAAGGACCTTATGTGGTGAAAAGGCTTTTTTCCAGAGGAGAACTGATCCTGGCCGAAATGGATGGGAAAAACTTGCCCAATCCTATAAATTCAGATTCAGTCAAGAAATACTATTCTTGAAGAGGGAAGGAGGCCAAAGTGAAAACCCGCAAAGGGCACTTTGAGACTTCTAAAAAAAAATAGAGAGGCCAAGGCGAAAACCTGTGAAGGGCGCTTTTAGACCAAACGGGGGTTTGAGTTGAAAACCCGAAAAGGGTAGCTCAAACTATGATATATGGTGATCCTTCTATATTTGAATCAACAAGGAAGGTGTATGTTACGTCTTGGTGCACTGACAAAGTACTTAAGATCTCCTAAGCACATGTCAGACTCAAAATAGTCTTCCAAACGCTCGGGCAAAGAAGCTCAGGTTGTGATATCTAGTGGGCCCATAGTAGGCATTTTTAAATGAGTTGTCTTTGAATACTTTGTTCTTTTCAAGACGAAGTTCTTTTGATAATTTGTCTTAAGCTTTACTTCACACCAATTTTATTCTCATCTATTGTTATTACCTTTATGCAAGCATGTCTCATTGAAATAATGATGGATGAACTAATAATACTTTCATAGAAGAAGTTATGTATATTACTCTGGAAGTTTCTAAATAATACAAGAGCCCAAAACAGGACTATTGTGTAGAACTCCCCAGGTTTAAGGGGTTGATAACATCAGAAAATAGGGTATTTGTATCAGTGATGATTTCTTCGTTTTAAAATACCACGACAGAAGTGAGGCTTTAACAAACAATAAGAAAGAGATTATTCTCGGAGATGAAATTATGTGTTCAGAGCTAAATACATAGAGAATGATGTAACAAATTATTCTGGATACTGAAGATATGGCAAGGGGGTCGTACAATAACGCAAACCTCACACCTTCGAGATGTGAAGGAATAGACACTGAAGTCATAACAGGGGAAAATTAGTTGAGCAAAATAGTGGTTCCTTCGAGCTTTGGGATTAAATTACCAATCAAGCAAGGACAATGTGACGCAAGCAAGGGCACCCTTAAAACATTTGATAAGGGTCATCCTCACAAAATTCTGCATTCACGCCATATGCATCTATTTAGGGGCATTTGATTCAACCCGATCATTGCATCCTAATCTTTGTGAAAAGATCATCTTCATGACATTCTGCATTCATGTATATGTCATCTACATTACATTTTGTTAGGAGCATTAGGTCCATTCTAATCATTGCATTCTAACCATAAGCATAAGCATGAAATCGATTTTACAGCACAAGACTGCTAAGGGACGTTGTCGCAGCATCAGTAAATTCAAAGATCTTGCCTTCCTCAGCAAAGTGGATAGAAGACAGCAGATTTGGTATTCCTAAAGTTACAGGAATAGATCGAAGCCAAACAATTTTTATCACTTCAAAGTTCCTGTGAAGTAGGTTGAGGCTACAAATCCCTCCTCCCTAAGTTTACAATGAGGATCAGTCAGTATTTCTTCGAAGTTTCAGTAGAGAAGATTGAAGTTACAAATCTCCTCTCCCTGAATTTCTATCACCTCAAGGTTCCAGTGGAGTAGGTTGAGGCTACAAATCCCTCCTCCCTGAGTTTACATTGAGGATTAGTCAGTATTTTTTTGAAGTTTCAGCAGAGAAGATTGAAGTTACGAATCTCTTCTCCCTAAACTTCTGTCATCTCAAAGTTCCTGTGAAGTAGGTTGAGGCTAGTTATCCCTCCTCCCTGAGTTTACAATGAGGATCAGTTAGTATTTCTTTGAAGTTTCAGCAGAGAAGATTGAGGTTACGAATCTCTTCTCCATGAATTTCTATCACCTCAAGGTTCCAGTGGAGTAGGTTGAGGCTACAAATCCCTCCTCCCTGAGTTTACAATGAGGATTAGTCAGTATTTCTTTGAAGTTTCAACAGAGAAGATTGAAGTTACGTATCTCTTCTCCCTGAATTTCTATCACCTCAAGGTTTCTGTGGAGTAGGTTGAGGCTACAAATCCCTCCTCCCTGAGTTTACATTGACGATTCATCAGTTGTTTTTTAAAGTTTCAACAGAGAAGATTGAAGTTATGAATCTCTTCTCCCTGAATTCGTATCACCATGAAGTTCCGATGCAGCAAATCGAAGCTACAAATCTTTTCTCCAGTAAATTACATCGAATTTGATCGAAGCGCTAGTTTTCATGCCCTTGAAGATGCTGTGGGATGTAATAAAGTTACTCAATGAAGAAAAGCACTGAAAGAAGCCAGGATACTATAAGACTAGGCAAATTTGGGCCTTCTTAAAGTCTTTGCTTTATTCCTGTTGCACGATAATGATCAAAGAGGGGCAACTGTAGAAACCCAAATTTGTTTGGGCTCTTTAACAAAAGAAACAAATATACAATAAATCAAAAAATATACAAAGTCCACAGTCCTTAAAACCCAATTACAGCAACCCAACCAGTCCAATACATAACCCAAACACAATTCAAACCCATTTTTAAACCGAAATACAAAATCAACCCAGACGGCCCAAACAGAGAAGAACTCCAGGAGCTTATGGTGCCTTCTCCGTAGCCACTCCCCACACGTGACTCTTGGATTACCGCGTGTTCCCAAGCATGACTCTAGGACTACCGCGTGTCTTCACGCGCCTGACCATTTGTGTCTCGCTTGCACTACGTGCTCCACCCACGTGCAAGCTCTCAGACCAAGATGCCATTCAGATCGCCTCCAACAGAGCGAAGTCGTCGACCCTCAACCATGTCTATACCTACAAACGAATAGCAAAAAGAATGACAGAAATAGCAGCAAATACAGAATGGAATAGGATAAAAGAACAAGAAAAAACTTGTAATTTTTAGGTCGGCTATAAAAAGAGGCCGAACCAAAACCTGTATTTTTTACGCATACGTAAGAGAGCAATACAAATCAACAGCAGAAATATTCAAAAAAGGTTGCCTTTTGACTCAATTTTTTTTTTGTTTCTTCTTTTCGAAACCATTTTTGTGTCTATTTCTCTTCTGTTTTTGATATACAATAAACAAAAGTAGGGGAAAAGGGATTTACCTGGGCCGAGCTTTCGGCCTTTGTCTTCTCCGTCGTAATCGGAGTAAGATGTTGGTAAGCGAGCGAGGCTTTAAGATCGGTGTCGAGAACTAAATTGGACCACTCGGGTACCACTTTTCGCCAAACATGATGGGGATTTGGTGGTAAACAAATGTCTCTTTTTTTCGTCTACTACTGTTCGCTGGTTATGATGGCGACTTAGTGGTGAACAGAAAGAGTTTTAGTTGTGGTTGAGGGAGTTTTAGTTGCGGCTAGGGTTTCGCAAGAAAAAAGTGGGGTTAGCAGAGCATTTAAGGTGGCTTTTAAAGGGTGAATGACCATTAACGAAATGACGGTGTTTCACGTTCAGCTTGATAGCCTCAAAACGATGCCGTGTGAGCGCCCCAATCCGACCCGATTTGGAACCCATTAATCCGCGTGTTTTTACGATAAAGGGGGGATTTGCGCATCTGACCCTTCAAATTTCTATACTGTTTTAATTAAATCTGTTATTAAAGTGCGATCACACTGTTTGGGTTAAATTGCATTTTTGATCCTCATTTATTTGTGCACATTTTATTTTGGCCATTGGTTATGTTCTAATACTTAATTTATTTATTACCCTTAAAACATTGCTTTAATTTTTAATTTCATACCTAGCTTACTTAATTCATATATTCATATATTTATCTAGCTTTCAACCTGCTTTTATTGTACGATATTTAGAAATATTTATATACTATCTAGTTTAAATTATTTTTATATATTATTTACTTTATCGCATAAATTATTTGCTATGGAATTTCATATGGAGCCTAAACATTTCGCATGCATTATTATGTACATGAATTTTTTTTCTCTTGTTATCATAATATGCTTAAAATTGCTTTTGTTTATTTAGGATATGACTTACCTATGTTATGCTCGTATGTATGTTAAATAATTTCCTTTATCATTGATTTAATGTTTGACATTATCGCTATTATGTATGTTTTAATTCTCATTTTATATTTATTCGTTACCTAAGATTCAATAGCATTATATTTCATTCAGTAAATAATTTCTCCATGTAGTATGTTATTATGCCATAGCTTTCACTTAAAAACATCATGTTTCAACACTATTCGAACTTTAACATCATTTTATACAAAACTTTAAATCACAAGGCAATGCTCGTGTTTAGGGGTTTCGAGAAAATCGTTGCCTAACTTACTGAGTTCCTGTTCTCTTCGTTTAAAACCTTATAACCGAATATCCTTTCTCTCTTAAATTAAATGCATGATTTTAAATAAAAACTTATTCTCCGGAAGTTGAGATATTGCACCCTAACTTACTGAGTGTGATATTTTATCATCTTGAGATAAGAATTCCAAAAGAACAAAGGCAGTATTCCGTATTCGGAATTTCGAGAAATAGTGCCCTAACTTACTGGGTTGTTATTTTTCGTTTGACCCGAATAATTGAATATCCTTATTATTTTTTAAATGTACGAGTATTGAATGTCGGACGATAAACCTAATCTCGAGAATATAAGATGTGGTGCCCTAACTTACTGAGTATGGCATTTTATTTCTTTAAAATAGGAAGCTTTGGCATCAAACATAATTTTGTCCAAATATATATTAAGTAAATGGATCGTAATCTAGAATCTTTTCAAATTTCCGACTTTAGGACATTAATTAATAAGTTCGGTACCAATTTTGGGCGTTACGGGGGTGCTAATCCTTCCTCGTATGTAACTGACTCCCGAACCTATTTTCTTAATTTCGTAGACCAAAATTATTGTTTTAATAAAATATTTTATTAAAATAATTCATCTCCAAGTGGTCCGATCACACCTTGAATAAATGATCGGTGGCGACTCCATTTCCATATTTTTAAAGTCTATTCCCGTTTTTCTAAAACCCGATTTAAAAATGGTTTCGACAGCCAACAACATCTAAGTACTCACAAATCAGCACACAGCATTTTACTCTCTATGCAATTAAGTCCCTTCTCTTGATTCGGCATTAAAACGATCAAATCATCACATAGAATTTTCGCACAGGCTATGTCACATATCATTCACACAGAAAATATCATTAAAATATTTTTACGACCTCGGATTTGTGGTCTCGAACCACTGTTCCGACTAAGGTCCAAACTGGGCTATTACAACTCTCCCCCTTAGGGATTTTCATCCCCGAAAATCTTACCAGTGAATAGTTGTGGATGTTGCTCTCTCATAATGTTCTCAGGCTCCCACGTAGCCTCTTCAATTTCGTGTTTGTGCCACAATACCTTCACTAAGGAAATTCTTTTGTTTCTCAACTCTTTGGTCTCTCGTGCCAAAATTCGAATCGGTTCTTCACTATATGACAAATCTGGCTAAATCTCAATCTCATAAGGAGAAATCACATTAGACAGATCTGATCTGTACCGTCAAAGCATTGACACATGAAACACATTATGGATCTTTTCTAACTCAGATGGCAATCTCAATCTATAAGCAATTGACCCAACTCATTCAATGATCTCATACAGTCCAATGAACCTCGGACTCAGCTTTCCCTTTTTGCCAAATCGAAGTATTTTCATCCACGGAGATACTTTCAGAAACACTTTATCACCAACCTCAAATTAAATATCCTTTCGTTTCAAATCTGCATAAGACTTTTAACAATTTGAGGCTGCTTTTAAACTGTCACGAATTACTTTCACTTTCTACTTAGTCTCTTTATAAGATCAACCCCGTGAATCTTGTTCTCACTCAGTTCAGTCCAATACAATGGAGTTCGACACTTTCGACCGTAAAGAGCTTCATATGGTGCCATTTTGATACTAGACTGAAAACAATTGTTATACGCAAACTCAATCAATGATAAATGCCTTTCTCACGTTCAAGTATGCAACATATCAGCATGTCTTCGAGAATCTGAATGATTCACTCAGATTGACCATCCGTTTGCGGATGAAAAGCAGTACTGAAATGCAATTTCGTGCCTAAAGCATCTTGTAATTTCTTCCAAAATCATGAGGTAAATCTCAGATCTCTGTCAGACACTATAGATAACAGTACTCTGTGCAATCTCACAATCTCATCAATATACAATTCAGCCAACTTATCTAAAGAATAATCGATTCTCACCGGAATGAAATGAGCTGATTTCATCAATCTATCAACTATCACCCAGATCGCATCTTTCTTGCTCGAAGATAAGGGCAAACCCGACACAAATTCCATCATGATCCTCTCCCATTTCCAGTCAGGAATCATAACCTGTTGCAATAAACCGGACAAAACTTGATGTTCGGCCTTAACTTGCTGAAAAACTAAACATTTCGACACAAAGTCAGAAATATCTCTCTTCATACCATGCCACCAATAGAACTATTTCAAATCATTATACATTTTTGTACTCCCCGGATGTACAGTCAAATGACTATTGTGAGCTTTAGTCAAAATCATTTGAATCAGCTCTGAATTTCTCGGAACACAAATTTGATCTCTGAATCTCAAACAATCATTATTATCAATTTGAAATTCTGATTCCGCATTCGAATTACATTGAACTCTTTTTGCTAACAACTCATTATCAATTTTCTGAGTCTCACATATCCATTGTAAAAACAACGGTTTCACTTTCAATTCAGCTAGGACCGCATTATCATCACACAGATCCATCTGATTACTCATAGCTCGTATGGTATATAATGATTTTCGACTCAAAGCATCAGCCACAACATTAGCTTTACCCGGGTGGTAATCTATCACAAGTTCATAGTCTTTCAACAATTCTAACCATCTTCTCTGTTGCAAGTTCAAATCTTTCTGAGTCATCAAATACTTTAAACTCTTATGATCAATATAAATATGACATTTTTCACCGAACAAATAGTGACGCCAAATCTTTAATGCAAATACAATCACGGCCAATTCAAGATCATGCATTAGATAATTCTTTTCATGCGTTTTAACTATCTCGAAGCATAAGCGATGAATTTTCCTTCTTGCATCAGTACACAACCCAAACCATTCAACGATGCATCACTATAAACTATAAACTCTTTGCCTGATTCAGGTTGAATCAACACTGGTACTTCTGTTAACAACACTTTCAACTATTCAAAACTCTGTTGACACTTTTCTGACCACTCGAATCTGACATCCTTTTCCAACGACTTTGTCAATTTAGTTGAAATCATCGAGAAGCCTTTCACAAATCGTCTATAATATCCCGCTAGTCCTAGAAAACTACAGATTTCAGACACATTTCTCGGAGGCTTCCATTCCAAAATAGCAGAGATTTTATGCGGATCGGCTCGTATCCCAGCAGCGGATACAATATGCCCCAGAAAACTGACCTCATGCAACCAAAATTCACACTTGCTAAACTTTGCATATAATAGTTTCTCACGCAGAGTTTGTAGCACGATTCTCAAATGCTCGACATGCTGCGTCTCATCACGCGAATAGATCAAAATATCATCAATGAACACTACCAAGAAGCGATCCAAATATGGTCTGAATATCTGATTCATCAAGTCCATAAATACTGCAGGGGCATTTGTTAGTCCAAAAGGCATCACTAAGAATTCGTAATGTCCATACCTCGTTCTGAAGGCAGTTTTCAGCACATCTGATTCTCTAACTCTCAACTGATAGTAGCTCGATCTCAAATCTATCTTAGAAAATATTGTAGCTCCTCTCAACTGATCAAACAAATCATCGATCCGAGGTAACGGATATTTGTTCTTTATCGTCACTTTGTTCAATTATCGATAATCAACACACATTCTCATAGTTCCACCTTTCATTTTCACAAATAATACAGGAGCTCCCCAGGGTGAAAAGCTATGTCGTGCAAATCCTCTGTCGGTCAATTCTTGCAACAGAGATTTCAACTCTTTCAATTCTGTTGGTGCCATTCTGTATGAAGCTGTCGAAATAGGAGCAGTTCCCGACACTAACTCAATACCAAATTCAACTTCTCTAATCGGAGGTAACCCTAGTAACTCTTTTGGAAACACATCTGGAAACTCAAATATCACAGGCACAGATTTAACTTTCCTTTCTGACACTTTTGTATCAATCACGTACGCCAAATAAGCTTCACAGCCCTTTCTCACATAGTTCATAGCTTTCATCACAAATACAACAGCTGGTAATCCTTTCATATCACTAGACTCAATTTGAACTATCTCACCATTCTGACTCTTCAATTCAACATTCTTTCTCTTACAATTCACAATGGCATTATGCAAAGTAAGCTAGTCCATTCCCAGAATTATGTCAAATTCATCAAATGGTAGCAACATCAAATTGACCGAGAAACATAAATCACGAAACATCAACGGGCAATTCTTGCACACCTTATCCACCAAAACACACATGCCTAAGGGGTTCGATACTCTAATCACAAATTTAGTAGACTCAACAGGTAGAGTCTTATTCGATACTAAATTCATACACATATAAAAATAAGTCGATCCTGGATCTATCAATGCAATGACATCAGTATCAAATAAAGTGAAAGTACCGGTAATAACATCTGGAGATGATGCTTTCTCTCGTGCACGTATAGCATAGGCTCGGGCAGGTGCTCTTGCTTCTGACCTTACAGTTGTATCAGTCGTTCCTCTCTAGCTTTCATTCACATTTCTGGTGCTCATGGATGGCCTACCTCTGGCTGTCATATTACTTGGTCTTTCGTTCTGAACATTTTCTTCTTCAACTATCTTTGGGCAATCTCGAATAAAATGATCTCGGGATCCATACTTATAGCATGTTCTATTGTTATACCTGCCCCAGCGTTCTCCCACATGTCGTCTCCCACATTGTTTACATTCAGGCTTGTTGTTCTTAACACTGCCCATACTTGACTCATTCGGAGCTTGAATTCGTAAACCAGTACTCTATCTCGAATGATCTCTATTAGGATGACCAAATGAAGCATTTGAACAATTGCTGGCATCTCTATATCTCTTTGAAAAAGGCTGAGAAAATTTATCCATCGATCTCTTTCTTTCATCTCGGGCCTCAGAATCGGCTTTCTTCTTTTTTTTTACTAAGTTTCTCAGAGCACAACAAATTCATTTATATCCAGTATCCCAACCAACAACTTTATTCTTCATTCAATCCCTCTACGAAACGTTTGCACATAGTGGCTTCAGTAGAAACACACTATCTAGCATATTGACTCAATTGCACGAATTCTCGTTCATACTCAACAACAGACAAACGGCCTTGTTTTAGCTTAAAAAACTCCTTATGTTTCTGATCAATGAAGCGTTGGCTGATATACTTCTTTCTAAACTCGACTTGAAAGAAATCCCAGGTGATTCTCTCTCACGAAATCATAGATATCAATGTTTTCCACCAATTGTAAGCTGTGTCTCTCAATAAGGAAACTACACACTTAATGCACTCATCAGGGTTCAGTGACATCTCATCAAATACTCGAAGGGTATTCTCGAGCCAAAACTCATCTTGCTTAGCATCATCATCAGCTGTGGCCCTAAACTCTTCAAATTTCATACTTGCGAATCTTGTCTACAGGTGGTTTATTCAATCTGATCGGATCTACAACTTGTGGCACAACAGTTACTTGCAGGGGTGGAGGTTGTGAAGCAGTCAGATTTGTTCTAAAAAATTCTGAAAACCATTCACTCATCATACGGAAGAAGGCTTGCTTAGCCTCACCTTCCTCACCACTATCATTTGGCCTTGATGTGATCGGTGCTTTCCCTTGAGTGGGAGCAGGCGCATTACTCTCTACATCGTCAGCAACTGCTCGATCGGGATCCATTACTATATTAAAACACATTTCAACTGTCAGATTTCATCACACTATCGCAATTTCACAATATGCCATGTATAGCTAGACTTACACACGCTACGTTAGTCCGAGAATCGACTAAATCATAGCTCTGATACCAATAAAATTGTAACATCCCTAACCCAAAACCGTCACCGAAATAGGATTAAGGGTATTACCGATCAATCAGAACATTTAACCTCTAAATTTCAACACAAATTCAATCATCAAACACATTCATATACAATCATAGTGCCCCTTAAACAAGTCATCAAGACCCTAAGTATGCTTATAAACTGAGCCGGGACTAAACCGAACACATAAAATTTCATGAAAAATTTAAAACTTTTCTAGAATACAGGGGAGACACGCCCGTGGGGGTAGGCCGTGCCTCTCCCACGGCTACATGACACACCCGTGTGACCTCCCCGTGGTTACATACCGCCAAAAATCAACACAGCTAACAAGCACACCCGTGTGCTAAGGTCGTGTCCTATAAGGTCATATACTACCATTTTTCAGACGACAGTAGGCACGCCTGCGCCATTGTCAGATACTATTAAGGCCACCATCGACTTGTGCACCACAGTTAGATGACACCCCTGTGTCGAGGCCGTGTGCAGTTTAAGCCACATTTTGCCAATTTACCCACGGTCTGAGGCACGCCCATGTGCCACAACTGTGTGACATTATAGGCCATTTTTTGCAAGGCCAACATGCCACCCACTTAAGGTCAAACCTACAAGCCAATCAACCAAACATCTTATGCACATATTGCCATCTAAAAGTATACCAATTTAGCAATTCAAAACATGCAATCAATACCAACTCTAATCATACCCAATTCAATACCAATACTTATTCTATCACAAGCATAATTCATTCCCAATCTCACTACCTCTACTAGCATTTATCAACAAAAAGTTACCACTCAATAGCAAATTTATCAATCTACAAATCATGCCAAACCTATCACATATCTAGCCACATCTCATGGCTAATTACAAATCTCAAACATGATTCAATTAACTAGCCTATACATGCCATATTCCAGCTATATACATCTTTTCAAAAGTACCAAAATAGAATGTCGATAGTGTGATTGAGAAGCTAACGATCCCATATTCGAGCTAGCTTTACTGACACTGCAAGGCAGAGAAACAAATCACACAGTAAGCTTTCCAAAGCTTAGTAAGTTCGTAATATAACACATATTACTCAATACTACAACATCAATATGTATATATATATGTACCATCACATAGATAAAGGCACAACTACGCACATTATCAATCTCAACCACATGCCCAATTATCTATTCATTCTACTCTTAAATCTATCGTCAACCACATAGGTTCAAACGTACCTTAATCAACACATAGTTACTTACCATTTATGCTACTCAATTGTTCAAGATTACCTCTCGTTCAATCCTTTCTATTACTTTGATTTATTCGCACACTTAGTGCTAATTTCATAACTAAAATGTATTCACCACCGCACACTTAGTGCCAATACATTAAACCAAACTTCTATCAGTATCGCACAAATAGTGCCAAGTCGATAAGCTGAAGCTTCTATCTTTTCGCACACACAGTGCCAATCATCTCTTTCTCGTTTCAAATTTCACACACTTAGTGCCCCTTTATCTCAATTCAACACATAGCATTTCAAATCTCATAGATACATATACATCATTCAATTTATATCACATAGATAAAGTTTACAACTAGTATTATATCCGAACTTACCTCGGACGTCGAACTATCGATACGGTCGATTATCGAGCACTTTATCTTTGCCTCGATCCCGATCCGAACCTCTCCTCTCTTGGTCTATACACATTTAAATTCAATCCATTCAATCATCAATTCAATCATTTAGTCCAAACACACATTTTTAAGGTATTTTACAATTTAACCCTCACATTTTCACATTTCAACACTTTAGTCTCTATCTCACAAGATTATCAAATTCACAAATTCCACACATTCACATGCTTGGCCGAACCTTTCTAGGGATTATATAAGTCCAAATATTTCATCAAATTTCCTATTTAGTCCCTCAACTTACACTTTTCACAATTTAGCCCAAAATACTCAATTTCATCAAAAATCCCAAAACAAACTATGATAATCCAACACTAAGTTTTCACATTTTATCAACAACTAACACATAGCTCAAACATTCATCAATGGCATATCTCAAAAACATCATCAATTCACAAAATTACAACATGGGTTAGCTAGAGCACGAAGCAACGATAATGAAAACGTAGAAATTATTAAAAATCGAGCTCAAACATACCTTAATTTAGTTCAAACTTAGCCGAAACCTTGCTTAGGTTTTCTTCTCTTTCTTTTTCTCCAAACTCGGTACTAAGAAGATGATAACCATCATCTTTTCATTTGTTTTCTTTTACTATCATAATATTAGTCTATTTACCAAATTAGCCTTATTACTGAATATATAACTATCATATAATGTAAGGTTATTCTTGACCATTGTCATCCACTATCTCCTTAATGGCTTAATTGCCAAATAAGGCCTCCTCTTTTAAAAGCCAACAACATCTAAGTACTCACAAATCAGCACATAGCATTTTACTCTTTATGCAATTAAGTCCCTTCTCTTAATTCGGCATTAAAACGATCAAATCATCAAACAGAATTTTCACACAGGCTATGTCACATATCATTCACACAGAAAATATCATTAAAATATTTTTACGACCTCGAATTTGTGGTCTCGAACCACTGTTCTGACTAAGGTCCAAACCGGGCTGTTACACTAGCTTTTTTTTCAGTAGACCATGGTACTATAATCATAGTAACCAACCATAGTTGGATCCTTATATTTTGAGCATTGTAAAGGTTACTCCTTATGTAAAAGTTCTCTCATCTTTCATCATTTATTTCTTTTCTCAATCTCTCACTCATTTTTCGTAAAAAATTGTGACAATCATGATGTATCTTAATTACTTTTCCTTCAATTTTTGGTAGAAAAATAAACTTCATTAAAAACTAAGCATCAATAGTGTGCATAACATATAGCCCATTGGCCTCAGCTAATAAGATAGATTTAAATGCCTCTAGTGAATCATTACAAACATTAAAATAAGGCAGAGAATTAAAACTTTACAGGAAGACTTGAAGTTGACAATTGCTCCTTAAATTTGCAAGAGCATCAACACTCTAGTTAACTTCCTTGAAGATGCGCTTGATCTTAGTATTCCATGTACTAGTCTAGAGTGTCTTGTAATCATCATTAAGTGTAGATAATATGACATTAGAATCTACATTATCCTTAATTAAGCTAATAACAATAGTGGCATCTGTTTCAATCTCAAGGTTATTGATGTGTATATCTTTAGCAAGTAAAGGTCATCTCTCCAGGCCTAGAGTTTAGTTGCAATGCTAATTACAAGAGGAATGTGGCGAAAACATCCTGAAACCCACTTTGCCTTCATGATCCCATGTAATTGTAACACCCCTTACCCGTATTCAATGCCGGAATAGGGTACGAGGCATTACCAGAACACATACACTTAACTAATCATAGCATATAACTTACTCAACCATTCACATTTAGTATTTTCCACACATAATTATCATACATTCACTCATCCAACCTAAACAAGCATGCACATCCATGTAATGCTTCATCATAGACTTATAACATAAAAAATATTTGCCACATCAAATGGCCTCATACAACAATGACCTTCAATTAGCATAGGCCAATATTCTAGGCCAACTCATAATAATATGTACACAAATGACCAAGTCCCTATACAAGCCATAGACTTAAAAAGCTAGAATAAAAATCATTGATACCAATCCAGAGCTTCTTAGTGTGGTAGAATCTTCTACGACCTCCAACTCGAGCTAGCATCTGTGACACTATAGGAAAAAGAAAGGAAGGGGGTAAGCATTATAGCTTAGTAAGTAGGTATGTAAATAATAAGTTATTTATTAACAGGCTTTTATAAATCTTCACAATATGTTCTGAAGATAATACAATCATAATTGCATATAGTTCCACTATTTATTCATGTTCATCTCAAGATATCTACTCGAGTCACAGTCACTAAATTATTTATATATCGAGCTAAAAAACTCCAAATTAAGATCCGCTAATTTTCCCTAAAACTAGACTCATATTTTTACCATAAAATTTTCAGAATTTTTGGTTTAGCCAATAAGTACAATTTATCCTTTAAAATCTTCCATGTTCTACTGTCTGACAGTTTCGACCCTTCTTCACTAAAAATTAGTTATCTCTTTGTACGGGATTCGGATGATGTTCCTGTTTATTTATATTGAAGGTAGACTCATTAAGAAATTTAATCATATAAATTATAAACAATAATTATTTTTATACATTGTTTAGTGATTTTACAAAATAGGAATAGAGGATTTCGAAATCATTCTGACCCTGTCTCACAAAAATTAAAATATCTCAGAATATAAAATTCTTTTTCTTACACGTTTGCTTTTATATTAAAATAGACTCAATAAGATTTTATTTCATATCTTATTCAACTTCTAATTTGGTTTCCACCATTTTTGGTGATTTTTTAAAGTCACACAACTGCTTCTGTCCAAAACTGTTTTATTTCTAAATTTCACTCTTTCATGTTTTCTTTATAGTAACTTTCATTGTAACACATACTCTATATCAACCTTACCAAAGTTAGATCACATATCGAGCACATTGCTCATAATTTGACACACATATACCTGCACTTACTCATAATTTGATCACATATCGAGCACATTGCTCATAATTTGACTCACACATACCTGCATTTATTCATCACTTAGTCATTTCCCGTTGAAAGCATCGAATAATAACAGATACACAAAAATTTTTACATAAGTGTCACACTTCTAGCTAAAGATACTTCATATCACACTTTTCACACAGGCTCGCTCTCGAGTTATTCACATTCATGGGTCTGCTCACACAAGCTATCGATTATACGTAACTATTCAGTGCTGCTCACACAAGCTATCAGGTATCCACAACATATGCCGGGTTACCGAGCCACTAGTAGAACTTATAAGACCAGCACCCATTTCACAGTCACAATCTCGGGTCTCCTCACACAAGCTGTTAGTCATGACGAAACTATACAATACTGTTTACATAAGCTTTTGAGTGTCCGTGACACATGCCAGACAACTTAGCCACCCGTAGAACGTACGGACCAGCACCCGGAGTACTTATTTCACTTATATTTCACATAGGTTTCTAGTGAACATGTCACTCGTATCCATTTTTATTCCTAAGGTTCAACCAGGAAATTTCTCACATTTCGATACTTTGTCAATTTCATTCAATATTTAGCCACATCTCATAAAATATATCAAAACATAAAAATGTAAGTAAAAAAGATGCATTATTTACATACAAACTTACCTCGACACCAAAAATGGCAAAGAAGGACCTAATCGTTAATTTCTCATTTTTCCCTCATTCTAGGTCTGAACCTCATTTTCTTTGATCTATAATATCACATTTAGTCTATTTATTAGACACATTATTCAATGTGATCAAAAAATCATATTATGGAAAAATTATGTTTTTTCCCCTAAAGTTTCAATTTTTACACTTTTACCCCTAGGCTCGTAAAATGAGTTTTATTCAATTTCCTTGTATTTTAAGCCTAGCTGAACCATTTTCATAACTATAGAAGTCCACAATTTCCATTTATTCACACACTTACACACATTTTACAACTTTTTAGAAACTAGTCCTTTTTAACAATTTCACCGAAAATCACTCAGTAAAAGTCATTTATTACACACTGAGCATTCATATTATACCATTAAACATCAAAACACAAGCATTTCTCATATGGGTAAATTTTCAAACATCAACCCTAGCTCAAATAAATGGTAGAAATAGGGAGATCGTGTTACGGGGATTTCAAAAACGTAAAAATCATTAAAAATAGGGCTAGAACGGACTTACAATCGAGCCATGGTGTTGAAGATGGACAAAAATTTGCTTTTAATTTTGTTTTTAATCATTTTAATTACTAAATGATCGAAATGCCCCTAACTTAAAAATATTCTATTTCACCTATTTCGTGTCCATTTTTATCCAAAAAATTAACCAATGGTTTAATTATCATTTAAGGACCTCAAAATTAAAATTTCATAACAATTGGACACCTCTAACATGTAGAACTCAACTTTTGCACTTTTTACAATTTAGTCCTTTGACTAAATTGAGTGCCCAAACGTCAAAATTTTTGAACGAAATTTTCACAAATTCATTTCATGAAATCGTAGACCATAAAAATGTAATAAAAATAAATTTTTCATCGTCGAATTTGTGGTCCCAAAATAATTGTTCCGGTTAGGCCAAAATTGGGCTGTTACAGTAATGGCTCCTGCTCCTACTTTTTGAAGATTACCCTTCGAGGATGCATAGATGTTTACCTTCTTCCATCCTTGTCTAGGCATTACCACTTCACAATGGTGATTGTTTGATGGTTTTTAACTCTAGTAGTCATTGAATGAGCAAAATACTCACCAGCTCCTACTATGACTCTCTCCCTTATTGACTCTTGTCAAAACCCACTATCAAACATGATGACATTACAAAACAACCAAATCTCCCAAAGCATGAAGGAAAATATGATGAACCATGATAATCTTGGTGAGTGACACCATATTTTTTTATTTAAGTTAGAAAGGATCCAAGGCCCTCTAGTTTCATCTAAAGATGGCAATTGCATGTTTTGGTTATAGCAATGAGACCACCAATCCTTAACCATTCAATAGTCCAGCAATAAATAAATGATAATATCTAGATGCTTATGATAGAGCAAAAACACATCTTGAAAATTAAGACCCCTCGAACTTATGAAGCTCATTGTGGGGAGAATTTGAAGCAAACGCTTCCACAAGAAAGCTATTGTGAGCTAATCTTACTATTTTTACCCTTAACCATTAGGATTAATCTAGTTTTGCAATGTAAGGCAAGCAAGCCTAAAAGTGGGTGGGGGTTTGTCCAGACTCCATATTACTGGGCCAATAGTTAGGCCCAGTGTACTGTCCGGAAAATGTATTGAAACACCCCAAACCCAGCCCACAAGCCCTGACCGGATCTGGCATGCTTCTAAAGAAAATCCATTTGACTCCTGTTTGAAACTTTGCTAATAACTTGTGTGTTTTTGAAATCAGTAGTTGATTTGGGTTGGGCTTGAATTAAGAACCCGTGTCGATAAGGTGTTAAAATCAATTTGATATTTATACTTAAGAAAAATTTTACTTATAACTTTAATATGACAATAATTATATCATACTAAGTACTTTAATAGCATGCATAAACAATTTAGTACTGATGGCCTTATTACATCAAATGAAAACCCGGAATAATTCAAAACTTGGAAATTTTAAAACTATAAAAACAAAATATAACGATCGTCGAATTGAGCATGGCCACCCCTGAGCTTCTCCCGACCCGGTCCATTCTCGATCATCACCGAAAAGTAGTCCCACAAGGTGAGTCAAACAGACTCAATGTGTACAATCAACACTAAGTCTCAATCAGATTTAGGCATGTCAAATCATACATATTCATATAGCATTTAAATAAAATGATGCAATCCCGGACCCAAGCCTAGTTATCCATCTGCTACACGTCACCCGTACCAACCATCACACCGTGGGGACTACTAAGTCAACCCTCTATCCGCTACACACCATTGAAGGCAGTCGCTGCAGTCGACGTGCTCATCACCCTTATAAAATTAGTGGCATAGCCACCATATATATATATAATTGTGACATAAGTCACCACATTTTTATTTTGTGACATAAGTCACCACATTCTTTTATTGTGACATAAGTCACCACATTCTTATATTGGGGTTTCGAACCACCAATTCACTTCCCCTTCACATATCACCCATATGCCCCATGTCATGTAAAAACATGCAAAAATTATGCCTTTTGCTTTATTCACATTCTTATAGTTGCACTTATGTGCCATAATAGATCAGATTATATTCCTAGTAAGAGTAGGAAAACGTACTGAGTACTTTGTACCATTACATGGTACCTTAACCATAATCTTACACTTTTATATTAGCACATATAATAAATTAAAGTCAGAATCTATCAAGATTTAGTGTGGGTACACACCGATATACTTTGCAAATTCACTCCAAACCCAAAATCCAATCTATCGCTTTAGATCTTTACCGCCTATATTCTACCAACCCTAATCTTATTAGTAAAAGCCATTCTATTATAAATCCAAATCCTAATAGGATTATTGTAATCAAATTCTTACCTTGGTGCCGATTTCACTACTAATCAAATCTCGAATCGTTGAAATCCTTCTACCTTGTATTCGGCTAACATCAGATCACTTAAAGGGTTAGTTTTCGGCTTTTGAATAATTAAGAAATAGTGTAACACCCTGGTTTAGGGGCTAGGTAATTTAAGTATAATTCAGGTGTTGGTAGGTTTTTGGGTGTGTTTGGAGGTGTTTTAGAGGTTTTAGAAATGGTTGGATGAAAGGGAAGACTTTAGAAAATTTTAGATTTTTAGTGTAAAAAGGGAATTAGGGCAAGTAGGCTTTAAAATAAATTGGTGGAATTTAGGACACAAGAAAGGAGTTGGCAAAGTGGCATGAAGGCGTTGCTTGGGGCTTGGGAAGGTGACGCTAAGGGTCAAGGTTCGAGCTAAAGCTGAGAATTTTGTTTTATCTTTGCGCTAATTAGGGACCGGGCTGTATGCTTATAAATAAATAGCCAGTTATTGGACATGAAAGACCGGTTGGCAAAAGTGGCACTCGTCGCCATACATAGGCGCCAAGGAGAGCAAGGGCTACCGGTTCGAGTAGGGCGGCTGAGATTCGCGTTTTTTAGTTTCATTAGTTGGTGATGGGCTGAGGTAAGAAGGAGTTAAAAATAAACGTTGGGGCTTTATGGACATGAAAGTCAAGCTGGCCGAGTGGCTGAGGCGCTACTTGAAAGGCGCTAGGTGCAGGTCATGAGTTCGAGGCGCAGGAAGGTAGAATTTTGATGATTATTTTACAAGTGGCGTTGGAGATGGAAAGGGCTTAAAAGAATATATTGTGCGTTTATATCACAAAACAACGCTCAGGCGTGATGGCCCGGGCGCTACTTGGTCATTGGTTTCCCAGTCCTGCTCAATCAGAAAGCCGCAGTGGGGTTTTCTTTTCTTCTTTGGTATAGAGGTGGCGTGAAGGTGGAGGCACATGGAGTCTTCATTGGATAAAGATTAAACTGCGTAGTTTAATCCTTTTGATTTCTACCGAAGGTAAGTGATAAGGGTTGGTTTTATTTTAATTATTTTAGATAGTGTAGGATAATTGTAGGACTATTTTATTTAGTTTAAATTAGTTTTATTGGTTTATTTTGATTGTGATAAGGAGGAATTTTATTAAGGAATAAATGGTGGCAAATTGGACTCTTGGGGAAGAGCCATTCTACCATGAAGCTTATAAGGAGAAGTCAAAAATTTGTTTTCCTTTTACCTTTTGTGTGCCAAATTTTGATAGGAGGAAGTTCATACTTTTGTTCTTTCCTTGATCCTTCCATCGCCGAAATTTCAAAGCTAAGAAAGTTCTTTTGTTCTCCTTTTCTAAGTAAAGTTAGACCTCTCCTTTTTATTGTCAAAATCCTCCTTTTCTTTTTGTCTTCATCTTGGCGAGTATTGGATGTTGATCTCTTGGGGCTATTTCTCAATCGATTAAAGTAGGTAAGTGCTCGCCTTAAGCAATCAATATTGATTTTCTCTTTTAATGGCCAAAACCGAATGGTAGCCTTAGTGTGGGTTGGTAATGCTCTATAGACTATAAGTGATGTGTTTTGTTTGTTTGTAGCCGCCAAGGAGTCTAAAGGAAAGTCTCGAATTGTTTGAACTCATCAAGGTAAGGGGTGGTAAGGTATTCGCCAAAAGGGCCTTTCCATGGATTTTTGTATGGTAGATTCTAATGGTCTTGTATCTGAGGATTTTCGGCAATTCCATTGGTGTTTCGGATTTAATTAAAAGGGTAAGTGGTTGGATATTCGACCTTAGGCCATTGTTTATGTTCTTGTGTTGACCGAGTGGTGGCTATGATCTTTTAGGTCAAATCGATGTAGAAAAAGGGAGCCTTGGGATCTCGGTGTTTGATAAGGATGTTATTAGGTGATCTAAGTTCAATAATAGTAGATTATGACTTGTTGATTAATGGTGTGATTCGATTAAGTGTCGATGGATGCGAGTGCCGATCAAGAGGAGAAAGGAAAACTCCCATTCAAGTTCAAGAAGAGATCGGTTTCTGCATGCGAGATTGGCCACCGGGTGTGGGCGCATGAATGAAAACGATAAGCAAATAATTGTAGTCTCGCTAAACGATAGCGTCGGATCGAGGGTATTGAGCTTCGTGTTATAAGGTGTAGTTAGCCATTGTTTTCTGGATTTGCGTGATATTTGCTGTTTTATATGTTTGCTAACAAGTGCGATAAATGTGAAATTGATACCCTTGAAGGGGTATGAAGATGATCGAGTTAGTAGCAAAGTTGTAAATATGTGATCACCGATATTATTATGTGAGTATGCCTATGATTATGTTTAATATGTACATGCACCATCTTGTCATCATTTTATGTTACATGTGCATGGGTGGGTTTTGAAAGAAGGTGCGGTGTACTTGAGTACGTGGTTGATGTCACTTTGTGCTACATCGTGGATTGGCGCCATCGAGGTCGCGTTGGATCTTTCTGATTTAGTTCGTGTGGTTACCTTGATTGATATCGGCTTTATGCCATATCGTGGCTTGATGGATTGCTGTGTGCTCCATCGTGGTTTGATGTTAGCTATATGCTACATCGTGGATGGCATTGGTTGCCTTTTTGGAGGGAAAAGGAGAGGGTGACTCGATAGTCCCCTGGTGTGTGGTAGGCTGGTTAAGGGGGTGTGTAGCGGATGGACCTTAGGATTGGGTTGGGTTTCATGTTGCATTGTTTTGTTATGAAATGATATGGAAATGGGCCAAGCCCAATATGACATGTGGATAGGTATGTTTTGGGAACATACGTGAAATGGGCCAAGCCCGAATCAGTGGATCGATGAGAAAAGGGCCTAGCCCGTGCTTGAATATGATTTGATTGTGGGCCAAGCCCAGTTGTGGTAATATCCATGTGATTATATTTTTATGTTACATTTGATAATTGGGTTAATTTGTGACTAACATGTGGGTGGATATCGTGGTTTAATTACACACTTTGAGTCATTATGACTCACCCAAATATTTATCCAACATCGCAGTGACTTGTTGACCGGACCAAGTTTGAGAGGATGCAAGGTGGCCCATGCGAAGGAGATTAATTTAATTATTTTAAGTAATTTTAATACTAAGTGTTTTGTTTAATATTGGATGTAATAAGGGCCACTTTTGATTTAAAGTACTTTATTTATTATTGAAGCTTATATTATGCTTAGATATATTTTCCTTACAAATGATTTATCTTTTAATAAAATATAATAAAGTTTTAATTCACATATTTTATAATGAGCTTATATTAGTAAATAATTTTAATGGAATTACTTCCGAAAGTTAACAAAATTTTCAAGTTTTATTCTAAAGACAAAGATTTTCCATCGTCATTCCTTGTTGACATAACCAGATCCGGTCAAGGCTCGTGGGCGGGTTTGGGGATATTACTGATTGGTATCGAGCCAGTTCAAAACTTCGGCTTTGAGGTTTTGGGCCCAAAAACATTTTCAAAATGGGCTTTTATAAAAGTTTTGAGTTATTCTGCATGGCACCTGTATTCTCGGCTGAGTCCACCTGTAAGTACTTTGGACTTGATTTGTTTATGTGAATTATTATGGGCTTTGTTGGGCTCGTAGATTAGTGAATTAGGATCAGTTGAACCCTAAGGCTAGTCTACTCAAACATGTGCATAAGACTTAAGGTTACTAAACAAACCTTGAAGTAAGTCGCTGTGTTAAGGTGTGGCAACTTTGTGTGCGCATGTCTAGGAGTGGTATTCATGGGAGCTTGGTATTTAAGCGGTCATGACTCACCTCCTCTCCACTTGAATCCTACAGTGCGTAGCTACTGGTTCACCTTAACCAAGAGGACTTGTTCACAGTCGAACCAATTATTAAAACCCGAAAGGATTAGCCTTCTTGCTTTAAAATTCTTGGTTTTAAAATTTTCAAATTTACCCTTTTGGTTTGTAAACCCTAAATCTGGTTTTTAAAAAAAATGTTTTTTCGATTTACTAAAATTACCAAAATGCCCTTTTGCAAAATTACAAAAGCATACATGTTGTAAAATTACAGTATACCCCAATTTTTGTTAAAATAATTTTACTTTGCAAAATACCAAAATCTTTAGTTTTCAAAGTATCAATATACTCCGATTTGGAAAATTTACAAAAATACCCCTGTGTTGAAAATTACTAAAATGCCCCGACTTTTAAAATTTTTGAGTTAACCCCAACTTTAATAAAATTCTCTCACTTTGCAAAAGTATCCAAATTTTGAATTTGAAATAATACCCAGACTCTTGAAATTTACAAAATTACCTCGTTGACAAAATTACTAAAATACCCTGGTTTCCAAAATTCTCAGTATCTTCTAATTTGACAAATTTTGAAATACCCTCCGATGTGGAAATTTCAAAAATGTTACGGTTTGTTAAGTTTTAAAATTTCTCCGGTTTATTACGAAATGTCCTCAGGGACAAAATGACGGAAATACCCACAGGGTAAAACAGGTGAAATGTCCGAATAGTGAATGTGGGTGGTAGATACCATCGAATGTGCCTCTCACGAGGAATGAATGTGTTTGATGATGAATGAATGTGTCCCTAGCGAGGAACGAAGATAAATCAAGGCGATAGAGATGAGTTCTAGGGCGCTTGAGAGGTAGAATGGAAGCATCGGGCAAATGAAAGGTCAGCCATGGGTCGAAAAGTGAAATACCGCCAAAGAAGGGGCAGAGGAACAAGATCGGATCGGAGAAGATGACGCGATGATCGCGGGCCATGTTGCGAGTGCTAGAGCGAGTAGCGGGAGTTAGTAGAGAAATGGAACTCGAAGTCGGTATCGGAAAGGCTTAGATCGAGCGGAGCCGAGATCTTTAGAGGAGTGTCGAGAGTAGCTCTAACGTGGCGAGTATTGGCTAGAAGCGGTCGAAAGAATCATGGACGATTTGGATTGCACCAATGAAGAAAAGTGAAGAAGTATTTGTTTACGTTGCTTGCATTTAAGCTTATCGTTAGGTGGCTTCTTGTCAAACAAGGTGTACCGTGGATCGATTGGATTGGGATTTCTTTAAGGCCAAGTTTGAAGGGAAGTATGTAGGAGCAGTTATTTGGACTCAAAGGAAAGCGTTTCTAAATCTAGTACAAGGAATAAGTCGGTGGCGGAATATGAAGTCGAGTTTGTGCGACTAAGTCGAGACGCCAAAGGAATCGTGACTCGATTCTGAAAGAAGTGTTCGATTCGAAGATGGGCTACGAGATGAGTTATGGAGTTGATCGCTCAAGCAGAGAAAGAGACTTTGCCATTTTAGTGGAGAAAGCTCGGATCGTGAGGAGGTTAAGAAGACTATCGTGGAGAGCAGAGAAAGAATAGGAGCGAGAATAAGAGAAATGTTGGACCATCGGCATCGTTTAGTAGCCGAGAAAAGACCAAGGACCGAGAACCTCAGAAATGCACTTGTACCAAAGGATCGAATCGTCATTGTGCTCGATGTGGAAGACCTCACATAGGAGAGTGTTGGGGAAATAGTAAAGAATGCTTTCGGTGCGGATCTAAGGCACATTTGGTTAAGAATTGTCCTCGAGCGACGAGGGGTCGTGGTTCAAGTCATGGAAGGAATGGTTCTAGTCAAAGTCAACCAAAGATGTGATATCGGGTAAGCTCCTTTGTTTTGGAATACTCTTTAATTGTTCTCCTTGTTTGTAAGTTAATTCTTTCTTGTATGATCTGGATCTTGAGGGAGAACTTAGAAACTGTGTTGGGAAGGTATGATAGCCTTAATAAGATCAGAGTCTGTGACATAAGCGTAAGGTGGTGAGATAGGTGAATGCGGACGTTCGTTAGTAAAGTAATTTCGAGGACGAAATTATTTTAAGGAGGGTAGAATTGTAACACCACGGTTTAGGGCTAGGTAATTTAAGTATAATTCGGTGTTGGTAGGTTTTTGGGTGTGTTTGGAGGTGTTTTAGAGGTTTTAGAAATGGTTGGATGAAAGGAAGACTTTAGAAAATTTTAGATTTTTAGTGTAAAAGGGGAATTAGGGCAAGTAGGCTTTAAAATAAATTGGTGGAATTTAGGACACAAGAAAGGAGTTGGCAAAGTGGCATGAAGGCGTTGCTTGGGGCTTGGGAAGGTGGCGCCTAAGGGTCAAGGTTCGATTTGCTAAGGCAGACAATTTTGTTTATCTTTGCGCTAATTAGGGACTTGGGCGGTATGCTTATAAATAAATAGCGAGTTATTGGACATGAAAGACCAGTTGGCAAAGTGGCACTAAATGCGCCACATAGGCGCTGAAGGAGAACAAGCAAGGGCGCTGGTTCGGTAAGGCGCAGATTCTGCGTTTTTTAGTTTAGTTAGTTGGTGATGGGGAATGAGGTAAGAAGGAGTTAAAATAAGCGTTGGGGCTTTATGGACATGAAAGTCAAAATGGCCGAGTGGTGGGCGCTACTTGAAAGGCGCTAGGTGCGGTCATGAGTTCGAGGCGCAGGGAAGGCAGAATTTTGATAATTATTTTACAAGCTGGCGTTGGAGATGGAAAGGGCTTAAAAGAATATATTGTGCGTTTATATCACAAAACAACGCCTGGGCGTGATGGCCTGGGGCGCTACTTGGTCGCTGGTTTCCCCAGGTCCTGCGTTCGAATCAGGAAAGCTGCAGGTGGGGTTTTCTTTTGCTGCTGGTATAGAGAGGTGGCGTGAAGGTGGAGGGCACATGGAGTCTTCATTGGATAAAGATTAAACTGCTATAGTTTAATCCTTTTTGATTTCGGCTGGAAGGTAAGTGATAAGGGTTGGTTTTATTTTAATTATTTTAGATAGTGTAGGATAATTGTAGGACTATTTTATTTAGTTTAAATTAGTTTTTATTGGTTTATTTTGATTGTGATAAGGAGGAATTTTATTAAGGAATAAATGGTGGCAAATTGGACTCTTGGGGAAGAGCCATTCGGCCATGAAGCTTATAAGGAGAAGTCTGTAAAAATTTGTTTTCCTTTTACCTTTTGTGTGCCAAATTTTGATAGGAGGAAGTTCATACTTTTGTTCTTTCCTTGATCCTTCCATCGTAGAAATTTCAAAGCTAAGAAAGTTCTTTTGTTCTCCTTTTCTAAGTAAAGCGAACCTCTCCCTTTTATTGTCAAAATCCTCCCTTTTCTTTTTGTCTTCATCTTGGCCGAGTATTGGATGTTGATCTCTTGGGGCTATTTCTCAATCGATTAAAGTAGGTAAGTGCTCTGTCTTAAGCAATCAATATTGGATTTTCTCTTTTAATGGCCAAAACCGAATGGTAGCCTTAGTGTGGGTTGGCCGAATGCTCTATAGACTATAAGTGATGTGTTTTGTTTGTTTGTAGCCAGCGCCAAGGAGTCTAAAGGAAAGTCTCGAATTGTTTGAACTCATCAAGGTAAGGGGTGGTAAGGTATTCTACCAAAAGGGCCTTTCCATGGATTTTTGTATGGTAGATTCTAATGGTCTTGTATCTGAGGATTTTCGGCAATTCCATTGGTGTTTGGATTTAATTAAAAGGGTAAGTGGTTGGATATTCGACCTTAGGCCATTGTTTATGTTCTTGTGTTGACCGAGTGGTGGCTATGATCTTTTAGGTCAAATCGATGTAGTAAAGGAGAGCCTTCGGATCTCGGTGTTTGATAAGGATGTTATTAGGTGATCTAAGTTCAATAATAGTAGATTATGACTTGTTGATTAATGGTGTGATTACGATTAAGTGTCGATGGATGCGAGTGCGATCAAAGGAGAAAGGAAAACTCCCATTCAAGTTCAAGAAGAGATCGGTTTACTGCATGACGAGATTGGCCAACGGGTGTGGGCGACAATGAAAACGATAAGCAAATAACGGTAGTCTCGCTAAGCGATAGCGTCGGGATCGAGGTATTGAGCTTGAGTTATAAGGTGTGTAGTTAGCCATTGTTTAGGGATTGCGTGATATTTGCTGTTTTATATGTTTGCTAACAAGTGCGATAAATGTGAAATTGATACCCTTGAAGGGGTATGAAGATGATCGAGTTAGTAGCAAAGTTGTAAATATGTGATCACCGATATTATTATGTGAGTATGCCTATGATTATGTTTAATATGTACATGCACCATCTTGTCATCATTTTATGTTACATGTGCATGGGTGGGTTTTGAAAGAAGGTGCGGGTGTACTTGAGTGCGTGGTTGATGTCGACTTTGTGCTACATCGTGGATTGGCGCCGATCGAGGTCGCGTTGTGGATCTTTGCGATTTAGTTCGTGGTTACCTTGATTGATATGGGCTTTATGCCATATCGTGGCTTGATGGATTCTTGTGTGCTCCATCGTGGTTTGATGTTAGCTATATGCTACATCGTGGATGGCATTGGTTGCCTTTTGGAGGGAAAAGGAGAGGGTGACTCGATAGTCCCACGGTGTGTGGTAAATTTGGTTAAGGGGTGTGTAGCGGATGGACCTTAGGATTGGGTTGGGTTTCATGTTGCATTGTTTTGTTATGAAATGATATGGAAATGGGCCAAGCCCAATATGACATGTGGATAGGTATGTTTTGGGAACATGCGTGGAAATGGGCCAAGCCCGAATGTCGATCTGATGAGAAAAGGGCCTAGCCGATGCTTGAATATGATTTGATTGTGGGCCAAGCCAGTTGTGGTAATATCCATGTGATTATATTTTTATGTTACATTTGATAATTGGGTTAATTTGTGACTAACATGTGGGTGGATATCGGTGGTTTAATTACACCTTGAGTCATTATGACTCACCCAAATATTTATCCAACATCGCAGTGACTTGTTGGCCGGACCGGGTTCGGAGAGGATGCAAGGTGGCCCATGCGAAGGAGATTAATTTAATTATTTTTAAGTAATTTTAATACTAAGTGTTTTGTTTAATATTGGATGTAATAAGGGCCACTTTTGATTTAAAGTACTTTATTTATTATTGAAGCTTATATTATGCTTAGATATATTTTCCTTACAAATGATTTATCTTTTAATAAAATATAATAAAGTTTTAATTCACATATTTTATAATGAGCTTATATTAGTAAATAATTTTTAATGGAATTACTTCCTCAAAGTTAACAAAATTTTCAAGTTTTATTCTAAAGACAAAGATTTTCCATCGTCATTCCGCAGTGACATAACCAGATCCGGTCAAGGCTCGTGGGCCGGGTTTGGGGATGTTACAAATAGATCTCTATCATTGTTTATAGCCTTGGCCGAATGTACCTAAGTGTTTAACTTGTGATTTGAAATCCTGAAAACTTGTCACTTGTCTTGAGGAGATGTCGAGATACCTATAAGCATTGGTTAAATTTAATTCTAACTTTAAATCACATAAAAGTAGCCTATGGCCGAATGCCTTACCTTAGATCTTAGAAATCCCGAAACTTCATTGTGCTTCTCTTTGTGGTCGATAACTACTAAATCCTGAAATCCCTCCTTAAGATTTCGGTCAAAGAATAGTAATAGGAATTAGTCTTTAAATTCTGACAAGTCCTAAAAGAAAAGAATAAAAATCAAACTTGATCTCACCTCTACTGAAAAAAAAAATCGACAGCACCTTTACTTGAATCCACAGGGCTATTCGGTTATGGCCTAAATGCTGTCCACTTGATTTCAGCTTTTGATGAACACTATATGATTTCGGCTTCAACAAGGAAAGAAAGGAAAAGGTGTAGGACTTAGGAAAAATCGGCCAGACTAAAGGGTCCTATATTCGGCTTTTAGAGAGAAAAAAGAAAAGAGAAAGAGTTGCAGAGAGAATTCGACAGAGACTCAAAGGGAAGGAAAAGAAAGAAGAAAAGCCTTAATCTCCTTCCTTGGCCGAAATTACTACCAAGAGTGTCCCTTGGCCGGCCACCTCTTCCTCTCACTATCAAATTCCTTAATTCACTCTTCCTTACCCCTTTTCGTACCTTAGCTAAAATTTCTAGGAGAACTAGACCTCATCTCAAACTCCTCCCATAGACTCATTTTGTCGTCCACCTCTCTTTTCCTTGTAGCAAAATAAAAATTTTTTTATTTGCTTCCTAGCGACTTCGAACCTTAGCCCATTTACCTATTTGGTGGCGTCATTCCCAGAGGTTTTAAGTGGTGTCTCAGTGCCACTTTTTCAAGCCCAATTATATGTCATATTTCCCTTATTTATTTTCTTAAGGCCACCTTGCTTCAGTTCCCTCTTTTAGACTTAAAACTCGATATTTTTCTAAGGCATTTTCCTTATGTTTCAAGATTCTAAAATTCACATAACACATTCATAACACATAAGACATGCTATTTCATATAATTTAGCAATAGTGCATAAGCCCTAATCCGGGATATTACAATTCTACCCCCTTAAAATAATTTCATCCTCGAAATTACCTGGCTAGAATAGGTGGGGGTATTGCTGTCGTATTGCTTCTTCCCGCTCCCACGAGGCTTCCTCTGATCCATGATTTCACCACAACACCTTGATCAAAGGGACCGATTTCCTTCGTAGCACTTTCACATCTCGTTCCAGAATCTGAATCGGCTCTTCCTCGTAGGACATGTCTGGCCTTAGCTCCATCTCTTCAACCGAAACTACATGAGATGGATCCGATCAGTATCGACGTAGCATGGAAACATGAAATACATCGTGCATCTGCTCAATTCAGGAGGCAACTCTAATTGGTATGCCACTGGTCCGATCCGCTTCAATACCCGATAGGGTCCTATGAACCTTGGGCTTAGCTTCCCTTTTCGACCAAATCTCATCACCTTCTTCCAAGGTGATACTTTAAGGAACACTTGATCTCCCATATTAAATTCAATCTCCTTCCATTTGAGATCTACGTACGACTTTTGTCTATCGGATGCTTCCTTCAATCGAGCTCGAATTATACTAATCTTCTCCTCAGATTCCATTACTAACTCTGGACCCAAAATTTGACGTTCTCCCAATTCCGTCCAGCACGTAGGAGTCCGACACTTCCTACCATACAACGCCTCGTACGGTGCCATTTTAATACTGGCCTGATAGCTGTTGTTGTATGCGAATTCTGCTAGAGGTAGATATCCTTCCCAACTCCCACTGAAGTCTATCACATAGCCTCTTAGCATATCCTCTAGCACTTGGATCACTCGTTCAGACTGGCCATCCGACTGTGGATGAAAAGCGTACTGAAGTCCAATCTAGTGCCTAAATCCTGATGTAATGCTTTCCAAAATCGAGACGTGAACCTCGGATCCCTATCCGAGATAATTGACATTGACACTCCATGCAACCTTACAATTTCTGCCACATACAACCTTGCCAACTTTTGTAGGGAGTAGTCAACCCGTATTGGAATAAAATGTGCGGACTTTGTTAGCCGATCCACTATCACCCATACCGAGTCCTTCTTGGTAGGCGTAAGGGGAAGCCCACTAACGAAGTCTATGGTAATTCTCTCCCACTTCCATTGGGGAATCTGTATTGGCTGAAGTAATCTTGATGGAACTTGGTGTTCAGCCTTAACTTGCTGACACGTCAAGCACTTCCCTACAAATTCGGTAACTTCCCGCTTAAGACCTGGCCACCAAAATTGTTCCCTTAGGTCTCTGTACATTTTACTACCTCCGGGATGCATAGCATAAGGGCTATATGCGATTCCCGAAAAATTCTTTGCCTAAGTTCCACATCCTTCGGCATACAGACCTTACCCTTGAAGCACAATATTCCCTCGTCATTAACACCATAATCCTCCAACTCTCCATTCTGCGCTTGTCATAACTTAACACTTAGATCCTCATCCACCAACTGTCCTTCTTTTACTTCATTCAACCACGTCGGCTTGACTTGCAACTCTGCTAGCAAACTTCCATCGTCATAGAGACTTAGATGTACGAACATTGCCCACAAATCCGTCACCACCTTCGACTTAGGGCATCTGCCACCACATTCGCCTTGCCTGGGTGGTACTCTATAGAACAATCATAATCCTTCAATAGTTCCACCCACCTTCGCTGATCTTAGATTCAACTCCTTCTGAGTCAGCAGGTACTTAAGGCTTTTATGGTCTGTGTAGATCACCGACTTTTCTCCATAAAGATAATGCCTCCAAACCTTAAGGGCAAAGACCACTGCCGCTAATTCTAAGTCGTGCGTCGGGTAGTTAACCTCGTGTGGCCTTAGTTATCGAGACGCGTAGGCGACTACTTTTCCATCTTGTATAAGGACACCTCCCAACCCTGTATGGGAAGCATCACAATACACTATAAAATCCTTCCCTGCCTCCGGCTGAATCAAAACAGGAGCTGCAGTCAAGACCTTCTTAAGCTTTTCAAAGCTCTCCTGTTGCTTATCCGTCCATATGAAAGGCACTTCCTTCCTTAACAACTTTGTCAGAGGCGCGGCTATCAATGAGAACCCTTCCACAAACCGTCTATAATAGCTGGCCAATCCTAAGAAACTTCAAACTTCATTACCGACTTAGGAGGTTTCCAATCCAAAACTGCCTCAATCTTCCGAGGATCCACTCTTATTCCTTCAGCGGATACTACATGTCCTAAAAATGTAACCTCCTTAAGCCAAAATTCACACTTGCTGAATTTGGCATAGAGCTTCTTCTCCCTCAATATTTGCAACACAACTCGGAGGTGCTCATCGTGTTCCTCCTCAGACTTCGAGTATACCAAGATATCGTCTATGAACACGACAACAAACAGATCCAGATAGGGTTGGAAAATCCAGTTCATCATGTCCATAAATGCGGCTTGGGCATTTGTCAAACTGAACAGCATTACCAAGAACTCATAATGCCCATACCTTGTTCGAAAGCATTCTTATGGATATCAGCCTCCTTCACCTTAAGCTGATGATATTCAGACCTTAGATCGATCTTTGAGAATACTGCGGCCCCCTTAAGCTGATCGAACAAGTCGTCTATCCTTGGCAGCGGGTACTTGTTCTTGATGGTCAGCTTATTCAACTGATGATAATCTATGCACATACGCATAGTTCCGTCCTTCTTCTTCACAAATAAGACCGGTGCTCCCCATGGAGACACACTGGGTCGAATGAACCCACAGTCAAGCAATTCCTGGATCTGAGCCTTGATCTCCACCAACTCCTTCGGTGCCATTCTGTATGGGGCAATGGACACAGGAGCTGTACCCGACAGCAAGTCAATTTCAAACTCCACCTCCCTGTCCGGGGGTATTCTAGGTAATTCCTCTAGAAAGACATCCTCATATTCCTTTACAGTTCTTATTTCACTAACTCCCCCTTCTTTCGTATCTAAAGCACTAATGAAGGTCATAAATGCCTTACACCCCTTCCGAACCATCTTATCAGCCTTTAAAGCTGAAACTACGTTAGGCAAGTAGTTTCGTCTTTCTCCTATCATAACTATCACTTCATCCTCTAGGGTCCTTAACTCCATTCGTTTGGCTGCACAATCCAACACAGACCGATGCTCCACTAGCCAATCCATTCCAAGTATGAGATCGAATTCTCCAAAAGGTAATTCCATTAAATCGACTGGAAGTACCGTTCCTTGAAACTCCAAAGGTATTCTCTGAAACATCTTATTCACCACTACAGTTTGACCTAGTGGGCTTACTACGGTCATTTCCCTACTAGAAAGCTCAGAGGCTATTTCTAGAGTTTTAACTATTCTACATGCAACATAAGAATGGGTCGAGCCCACATCGATCAAAGTAAAATAAAGCTTGCCATAAATAAGGAACGTACCGGTTATGACATCCGGTGCGTCACCATCCTTCCTATGGCGAACTGCATATACCAAGCCCGACTGTCTTGCCTCTGTATTACCACCACCTCGGCCCAGTGTTCCAAGTCCTCTTCCGGCACCATTTCCTCTGTTATTCGGACCACGACCCCGCTGAAGCTACTGTCCCCCTCTACCAGCTGATTAGCATTCTGAGTTACCGGTCGATTCCCATTTGGTCGCATCGGATAGTCCTTAATCATATGGTCCTTTGGCCCACACTTGAAACATCCCCCTATCTTCTACCAGCATTCGCCTAAGTGCTTTTTCCCACATTGATCACAAGTAGGGTACTGCCCTCCAGTAGCAGCTTGCTGACCTCGCGGCCCTTCAACTCTAGGCCTCTTTTGCTCATTCCTGGATGGCCTTGACGATCCAAAACCTCTCTTCTGCCTATTCTAATCGGAGTTCTGCCTTACAGAATCCTTGATACCCTCGGCCACTTTGGCCTTTTCCACCAACACAGTAAACTCCCGCTCCTGTTGCGGGGCTATCAATAACCTCAGGTCATCTCTTAGTCCGTCTTCAAATTAGACACACCGCTCATGCTCAGTAGACACTATGCCCCGAGCATAGCTGCTCAGCCTTAGGAATTCAACTTCGTACTCAACTACGGACTTGTTCCCTTGGACCAGTCCTAGAAAAGCCTTTCTCTGGGCATCAATATAATGAGTGCCAACATACTTCTTCTAGTATGCTGCTTTAGCATACTCCCACGTGAGTTCCTCAGGTGTAGCACCATTCCGCACCGTGAGCCACCATTGATATGACTCATCGCGGAGAAGTGACACCAACCCTTTCAGCTTTTCCTCGTCAATTAAGTCGAGCTCATCCATAATCTGCTCAGTCGCCTCCAACCAATACTCAGCGGTATTGGGTGCTACACCTGATACACCACGGAACACTTCAGCTCTGTTGGCTCGGAGATGCTCAGGTACCGACTTCCGAGCTCTCATGCCTCCACCTACTCCTGCCACCCTTTTCAAGACTCGCAGTATCGCTTGTAACACTGCATCATCCCCCATCTGGTCCTGATATTCCACATCAGCGGCTGGGGGTGGTGGTGGTGGCATTTCATTTTTTGATCCTTGACCTGATCTAACGGGTTCAGACATGATCATTCGACCTCTTCCATGGCCACACACGTTACGACCACATCCCCTTGAATTCATACTTCCGCTTTGCCTTTATCTGATTAAAGAATTTTATGAATTAGTTTTGTTCCACTTGATTAACCACGAACAGTTTTATGTTTAATAGTTCTAGGAAGTAGTTCTTTCGATTCATACACATACAGTCTCACATCATTCATTTAGTCACACACATGAACTTGTGTTCATTACAGAGAAATGTTGTAATTGTCGTTGTTTGTTGTTTTCCACTACCTAGGGGTATTTCTGTAATTTTATCCTATAGGGGTACTTTGGTAATTTTCAAATTAGGGTATTTGAAAATGTTGTAAAATAGAGGTTGTTGATATTTTACAAAATTAAAATACTTGCTGGAAAAATTTTAAGGGTAAAATGGTAACTTATGCACTAGGGGTATTTTTGTAATTTCACAAGCCAGGGTCATTTCGGTAATTTTTCATAAAATATTGTTCCTGGTGACTTTTCAAAACAAGGGTATTGTTAAAAATTTCTGAGTTGAGGGTACTTCGAAAATTTTCCTTCCTGAGGGTATTTTGGTCATTTGCACAGGTTAGGGGAAATTTGGTCATTTTGCAAATCAGGGGTAATTTCGTAAATTTTTCCAAAGCAGGATATCTTTGATATTTTGTAAAGTTTTTAGATATTTTTTCAAAATCAGAAGTTGTTATTGAAATCGGGGGTAGTATGGTAGTTTTGGGAAATCAAGGGTATTTTAGTAATTTTACCACTAAGGGTATTTAGGTAATTTTGTAAATCGTAAATATTTTGGAAAATTTTTCAAACTAAGTTTTGCTACAACTTAAAGGGATAATTTGCTGATTTTAAAACCCAAGTTTTTATGAAAATCTGACTAATCCTTTCGGGTTTTAGTTATTGGATTTAACACATGACTAAGTCCTCTTGGTTAGGGTGAACCATCACTACGCACTGTAGGATTCAAGTGGGTAGGAGGTGAGTCACTAGGACTGCTTAAATACCAAGCCCCAATGAAACCAATCCTAGACATCGCTGCAATTGCCACACCTTAACTCCGTGACTTGGACACGAGTTTGTTTAATTGTGCATTAGAGTCTTTGTAATTCTCATGTTAGGGTAAACTAGTCCTAGGGTTTAATTCCTAGTCCACTAATCTGCGTCCCTATTACAAATCACATTAAGGTTAGGTTAGGGTACTTACCGGTGGACTTGGTAGGAGACTCAAAGCCATGCCGAAAGCCTATTTATTTCTTAGAAAATCCATTTTCAAAAGAGAAAACGTTTTGGGCCCTAAAAGCCCTCAAGGCTGAGTTTTAAATCGGGCTCTGATACCAAGCTGAAACACCCCAAACCTGGCCCACAAGCCCTGACCGGATCTGGCATGCTTCTAAAGAAAATCCATTCGACTCCTGTTTGAAACTTTGCTAATAACTTGTGTGTTTTTGAAATCAGTAGTTGATTTAGGTTGGGCTTGAATTAAGAACCCGTGTCGATAAGGTGTTAAAATCAATTTGATATTTATACTTAAGAAAAATTTTACTTATATCTTTAATATGACAATAATTATATCATACTAAGTACTTTAATAACATGCATAAACAATTTAGTACTGATGGCCTTATTACATCAAATGAAAACCCGGAATAATTCAAAACTTGGAAATTTTAAAACTATAAAAACAAAATATAGCGATCGTCGAATTGAGCATGGCCACCCCTGAGCTTCTCCCGACCCAGTCCATTACTGATCATCACCTGAAAAGTAGTCCCACAAGGGGTGAGTCAAACAGACTCAATGTGTACAATCAATACTAAGTCTCAATCAGATTTAGGCATGTCAAATCATACATATTCATATAGCATTCAAATAAAATGATGCAATCCCAGACCCAAGCCTAGTTATCCATCCGCTACACGTCACCCGTACCAACCATCACACCGTGGGGACTACTAAGTCAACCCTCCATCCGCTACACACCATCGAAGGCAGTCGCTGCAGTCGACGTGCTTATCGCCCTTATAAAATTCATGGCATAGCCACCATATATATATAATTGTAACATAAGTCACGACATTTTTATTTTGTGACATAAGTCACCACATTCTTATATTGTGACATAAGTCACCACATTCTTATATTGGGGTTTAGAACCACCAATTCACTTCCCCTTCACATATCACCCATATGCCCCATGTCATGCAAAAACATGCAAAAATTATGCCTTATGCTTTATTCACATTCTTATAGTTGCACTTATGTGCCATAATAGATCATATTATATTCCTAGTAGGAGTAGGAAAACGTGCACAGTACTTTGTACCATTACATGGTACCTTAACCATAATCTTACACTTTTATATTAGCACATATAATAAATTAAAGCCAGTAAATCTATCAAGATTTAGTGTGGGTACACACCGATATACTTTGCAAATTCACTCCAAATCCAAAAATCCAATCTCTTCGCTTTAGATCTTTACCGCCTATATTCGCCAACCCTAATCTTATTAGTAAAAAGCCATTCTATTATAAATCCAAATCCTAATAGGATTATTGTAATCAAATTCTTACCTTGGTGCCGATTTCACTACTAATCAAATCTCGAATCATTGAAATCCTTCTACCTTGTATTCAATAACATCGGATCACTTAAAGGGTTAGTTTCACCTTTTGAATAATTAAGAAATAGATCTCTATCATTGTTTATAGCCTTGGCGAATGTACCTAAGTGTTTACCTTGTGATTTGAAATCCCGAAAACTTGTCACTTGTCTTGAGGAGATGTCGAGATACCTATAGGCATTGGTTAAATTTAATTCTAACTTTAAATCACATAAAAGTAGCCTATGGTAGAATGCCTTACCTTAGATCTTAGAAATCCCAAAACTTCGTTGTGCTTCTTTTCTTTGTGGTCGATAACTACTAAATCTCAAATCCTCCTTAAGATTTCGATCAAAGAATAGTAATAGGAATTAGTCTTTAAATTTCGACAAGTCCTAAAAGAAAAGAATAGAAATCAAACTTGATCTCTCCTTTACTGAAAAAAAAATCGACAGCACCTTTACTTGAATCCACAGGGCTATTCAGCTATGGCCTAAATGCTATCCACTTGATTTCGACTTTTGATGAACACTATAGGATTTCGGCTTCAACAAGGAAAGAAAGGAAAAGGTGTAGGACTTAGGCAAAATTGGCAAGACTAGAGGGTCCTATATTCGGCTTTTAGAGAGAAAAAGAAAAGAGAAAGAGTTGCGAGAGAATTGGCGAGACTCAAAGGAAGGAAAAGAATGAAGAAAAGCCTTAATCTCCTTCCTTGGCTGAAATTACTACCAAGAGAGTCCCTTGGCCGGCCACCTCTTCCTCTCACTATCAAATTCCTTAATTCACTCTTCCTTACCCCTTTTCCTACCTTAGCCGAAATTTCTAGGAGAACTAGACCTCATCTCAAACTCCTCCCATAGACTCCTTTTGTCAGTCCACCTCTCTTTTCCTTGTAGCAAAATAAAATTCTTTTATTTGCTTCCCTAGCGACTCGAACCTTGGCCCATTTACCCTGCTGGTGGCGTCATTTCCAGAGGTTTTAAGTGGTGTCTCCAGGCCACTTTTCCAAGCCCAATTATATGTCATATTTCCCTTATTTATTTTCTTAAGGCCACCTTGCTTCAGTTCCCTCTTTTAGACTTAAAACTCAATATTTTTCTAAGGCATTTTCCTTATGTTTCAAGATTCTAAAATTCACATAACACATTCATAACACATAAGACATGCTATTTCATATAATTTAGCAATAGTCCATAAGCCCTAATCCGGGATATTACATGTATGGTGCCAATTGACCATATATTGTTGGTAGATTTCTTGTCATATTAAAACCTATTTCATAATTGGGAAAAAAACCATCTCTTTATGGACCCATCATCATCATCCTTTGTTTCAAATATTGGGCTGACTGATGGAATATACAAACTTCGTCTTACTTGGTCTAAATTCAAAAAGGAAAAAGGTTTGAAAGTTCACAATCCAGCCTTACTTAAATCAGTCTCTTCTTGAAGATTAATAGTTGAAAAGGCAAGGGTCTATTTATTTCATATCAATTGATTTTAATACAATATTTTAAAGATATAATTGCTTTTGATGTTTCTTAATGGAAATTATGTTTATTATTTGATTTTTAAAATTATTATTTTCAAATAAAATATTAATACAAAATATCGAACATTAAAATAAATCTTTGTTAAAATAATGAAATTTTAAAGAGTAATATTTAATATTAATGCAAAAGTTATCTATTGTAAAGAATTTATAGTTAGGGTTTATGATTTTTTTATCCTATTAATATCATTTTTTTTAATTTGAAATTACGTCATCTACATGGGAATGCACTTAATTATTATTATCATTTAATACATTTCTTTTTAATCCTTATATTTGGGAAAAGGGAAGACAGAAAGAAAAGATAATTATGCGGGCAAATGTGTGCGCACCAGAAATTGGTCTAGCTTTAGGGTTTAGGCTATAGATGCCATGTAAAGATCACATGATAGCATGCTATTTTATTTTCAAAGCGTTGACTCTTTATATATTATGTATTGAAAAGCAAAGTATTGAATGATTGTGAAAACTATTTTATTAAATTTATCCCTCCCCCCTCTCCTATTCAAAATTCCATGTCCAAAGTTTTTCATGACCCACAAGTTTCCATAGCATTTCCTTTTATTATGAAATCTCACTTTCACAATCATCAGATAACATTATCATTACGACAAGAAAAAAACAGATAACATTATAGTGTATTTTATGAAATGAATTGCAATTTGCAATTCTATCTACTAAAGAAAAGTGCAGACTAGAGAGGGAGCAGGTTTGAAAATTCTAAATAAATAATTTAATCAGTGGAGTGGACTTAGGTATAAAGGTTAAAGGCTGCTTTACTGAAATATATATGATATGAACCATGCTGCCCAGCTCCCACGTAATTAGTCCCATATCATTTTCTTTTATATATACTTAATCACTTATCACCATTCATGTTGAACTTCGTTGCAAAAAAAAAAAAAATCCTAGCTTTTAGTTTAATGGTATTGAATTTTCACTTTAAAATTTATTTTGTGGGTTCTAATAACAAGGATAATCACAAATGTAAATTAATAGTGATTTGCTCCTGAATGTTATAAATATAAAAACAAACAAAAACAAAATAAACTTCATTCCTAGACATTTAAGTACAATTTTCTTTCGCCTTTGTTGTTTGCTAGGCTGATAGCTACTTTCTCCTATTGAATTTTCAAACGTTCTGAACATGATCATATCAATCCCCTTTGTTTTAGCCCATCAATCACACATGTCTCCCACACTTCAACTGTACATAATTTGCGTTGAAACAGTATTATTTTTGTTAATTGATAAAAAGTTGCATTGATTTCTGTGGGGGAATTCTTTGATTGTTTTGGAATAAAGCAATCCAGACATGCTTTCTAAATGCACTCATGTTTTGGGACTTAAAATATTCAACTATTTTGCCATTGATTATGCACATCTTAGCCACCCTAGCCAGATAGCTAGCCATTTCAATTATTTATGATCTTGTCTTCAACTATGAATCAACCCAATACGCTAGAATCGTTCAAAAAAAAAAAAAAACAACCTTAGAGGCTAGAAGGGAATGTAAGTATTTTCAAATGATTCTATATCAATTATAGTAATAATTTACTCTCAACATATATAGTTATTACTCAATGTTGAAGTAATTTCACGTTACTAAAAATAATGTATAAATTAAAAGGTTTATATATAATGGTCTTTAAAGCTAAAGTAATTTAGTCTCCCTGACTAGCCCATGATTAGCTCATGCAGAATGGACTACTTATTTATCATATATATGGAAAGATTTGGGCTTTTGGGCCATTTAAAGTTTAGTCATGCAATTATTTAATATATTATTATTCTACCAAAAATATTTCTATGAAAATTTATGTTAACATAATTATTTTAAAAAGTCTTAAAATGAAAAATACTTAGAAAAGGTTATGAAATAACACATCTAATGCTAAATAAGTAGTGCGATGTCACGCCATTGGCCATTCTTTCTCTGATTCATTAGCAATCAAGCTGCGACGTCACAACATTATCCGTAAAACTTAGCGTCAAGAGAAATGTTCTTTAACATGGCTTTTTTCATTGCTTGTATAAAAAGAATTGATTTAATTTTTCATTCACTCTGCTTTGTTGTATATAATGCATTGTATCTTAGAATCAAAATTAAAAGTCTTAACGGAAGTGATTCACACTTCAAATCTTATTTTTAATCGTCTTCACCATACATTTGTGATAATTTTAAGGCTCTTAAGTTGACTTACAATTATGGATATCGAATTAACTTCAAGTTTGAAGATCTATCAAGGATTAATGGAGCTAATTACACAAGATGAAAAGATAAGATGGTTTTCATATTAACTGCGTTGAAGATCTTTTATGTCCTTAATCCAAATCTACAAACACTTAAAAACTCTGAAGATGCTATCAAAGAAAGAAGCAAACACCAAAAAAATGAGTGTTTTTTTTGTGTGTGTGTGTGTGTGTGAAACATACTAAATTCTCTAACAAATCGACTTTATAGCCTCCACAAAAACATGAATTCATTAAAGTAAAATTGGATTGCACTTGAAAACTCGTAAAGAAATGAGAAGAAAGGTATATATAAGTCCCTAGCATTAAATTATTTTGAATTTTCCATCAGTAATACAAAACATATCATGGATCAAGTGATTAAGTTGCAAGTTCTAGTTTCAAAATAAGTGAACTAGAATCAAGGTTTTTAATTCAATTCCAGTAAGTGCAATTTTATCTTAGTTGTCACCCTCTTGGAATGGATATAGGAAGAAGACATTACTGGAAAAATTAGTTTAGAAAACGATTATTTTAGGTATAGCAAAAGTTTAAAAAGTTCTCTAAACTCAAGCCTTTTTGTGATATTTATAGTAATAATCTTAACTAGAATTATACATGTGCTTTGTGTGAGGTGGTCTAAATTCATTCCTAGCTTACAATCGAAAACCATTTCCACTATCCTTGAACTACGAATTATGTCGAATATGCGCTCGAGCAACATGAACCAAATCATAGAATAAAAAAAGATTCATTTACTTTCAATAGGAAAGTAAATTCTCTCTATGAACCAATAATTATTTGTTATTTCTAGAAAATAGGATTTATTCTTTATAAATAAATTACCACTACTTTTTGGTAGATTAATGATGTATGAAAATTGTGTGTTAATAGCTCAACTGGTGTTCTCTATTTATAGAGAGAAGTGCAAGAGTTTTGGTTGAATAAATCCTCAATAAATAATATTATTTTAATAGAAAACATGACTCCTACTAGAACTATAGGAGTAAGGGGCGATGGCACCCTTGTAGATATATTAGGGTTGCCGCCCCTTGTATTTAATACAAGGCTCAACTTTGGGCCTTTCATAGATTGGATCCAATTATATGTGTTCCTTGAACTCTTGGTCCAACACTTTATAATTTTATACCAACTAATATATGTTATCTATTACCAAAAATAAATATTATTTATTCAATTATTTTAATTAATTAAACTAACTAAATTAATTTCTCAATTAAATAATTTTCTCAACACAATTCTAATTCTATTAAAATAATAGCAAGTTTACCACAATAGAATCTATGAGGAAATATATTTAATTTCCTTATTCAATAAGTCCATAATGACAAATTAATTTAATTCTATCTTCTAACTCCAACTATTTAATTATAATTAATTAAATAATAATCGAAAGAACCTTAAATTAATCCCTTAGCCATTTCTTGTACTTAGTGAGAAAACGCATTCACTACGGGTAGTGGTACATGTGGTCTATTTCTCTTACTTTATCGTTTCCATTCATTTCTATTAATTGGTTCTACATGCAATTCATTTCTGATTATCTTGGACTAGTGGAGAGACCGATTGGACATATATAGTGTCACACCCAGCTTTCATTAAGGTCCCAAAGTTAAAAAAGAATTGGGAGTTAATTGAATAAAATAATAAGCAGACGGGCTCTACTGTAAAACTTGGAAAATTTTGTGGTTGATTAGTTGTTAGTTAAGTCTCTATCCTAGTTCAATTAGAATGGAACTAGCTAGTTTCTTAGTGGGAGGCAAAATGATTATCGATGGATGGCTTATTTGGGGCTTCAGTGTAACACCCCTTACCCATATTCAATACTGGAATAGGGTACAAGGCATTATCGGAACACATACACATCCTTGAAATGCATCATCATAGACTTATAACATAACAAATATTGGCCACATTAAATAGCCTTATACAACAATAATGATCAAATAGCATAGGCCAACATTCTAGGCCAACTCATAATAACATATACACATATTCAAGTCCCTATACATTCCATAGACTTAAAAATACTTGAGGATCATTGATACAATACCAATCAATAACTTGTTAGTGTGATAGAATCTCCGACGACCTCCAACTCGAGCTAGCATCTGTGACACTATAGGAAAAGGGAAAAGAAAGCGGTAAGCATTATAGCTTAGTAAGTAGGTATGTAAATAATATGTGATTTATTAACATGCTTTTATAAATCTTTACAATATGTTCTCAAGATAATACAATCATAATTGCAAATAGTTCCACTATTTATTCATGTTCATCTCAAGTTGTCTACTCAAGTCACAATCACTAAATTATTTATATCTTGAACTATGTAACTCAAAATTAAGATCCGATAATTTTCCATGAAACTAGACTCACATATATTCTTACCATAAAATTTTCATAATTTTTAGTTTAGCCAATAAGTACATTTTATTCATTAAATTCACCCCTATTCCGCAGTTTGACAGTTCCAACCCCTCTTCACTAAAAATAAATTATCTCATCATAAAGAATTTTGATAATATTTCCGTTTGTTCCTCTTGAAATTAGACTCATTAAGAAATTTAAGCATATAAATTATAAACCATAATTATTTTATTACAATTTCTAATTATTTTCCCAAGTCAGAATACGGGATTCCGAAATCATTCTGACTCTGTCTTACAAAAATTCAAATATCTCATAATATGAAATTCTTTTGCTTACACCATTTCTTTTATATAAAAATAGACTAAATAAGATTTAATTTCATATCTTATTTAACCTCTAATTCTATTTTCACCATTTTTGGTGATTTTTCAAAAACACGTAACTGCTGCTATCCCAAAACTATTTTATTGCAAATTTCACTCTTTCATAATTTCTTTGTATTAACTTTTATAGTAACACTTACCCCATATCAAACTTACCAAAGTTCAATCACCTATCGAGCACATTGCTCATAAATTTACACACACATACTTGCACTTATTCATCACTTAGTCATATTCATTTATACTTAGTCATTTCCCGTTGAACGCATCGGAATAATAACGGATACACAGAAATTTGCACATAAGTGCCACACTTGTAGCTAAAGATACTTCATATCACACTTTTCACATAGGCTCACTCTCGAGCTAATCACATTCACGGGTCTGCTCACACAAGCTGTCGGTCATACGTAACTATTCAATACTGCTCACACAAGCTGTCAGGTATTTGCAACACATGCCGAATTACCCAGCCACTGGTAGAACTTATAAGGCCAACCCCCGTTTCACATAGTCAAAATCTCGGGTCTGCTCACACAAGTTTTCGGTCATGACAAAACTACACGGTGCTGCTTACACAAGCTGTTGAGTATCCGTAACAATTGCCGGATAACTCAACCACCGGTAGAACGAACGGACCAGCACCTGGATAACTTATTTCACTTAAATTTCACATAGTTTTCTAGTGAACATGTCACTCGTATCTATTTTTATTCATAAGGTTCAATAGGGAAATTTCTCACTTGTCGATATTTTGTCAATTACATCAAATATTTACCCACAATTCATACCGTTTATCAAAATATGAAAGCGTAAGTAAAAACAATGCATTATTTACAAACAAACTTACCTTGGTAGAATAATCGGTGAAAATGACTTATTCGTCATATTCTATGTTTTCCTCCCGTTCTAAGTCTGAATCTTGTTTTTCTTTATCTATAACAACGCATTTCACTTATTTATTCAACATGCTACTCAATTTAACCCAAAATTCACATTTTTTTCAAAATTACATTTTTGCCCCTAAACTTTGTCATATTTACAATTTTGCCCCTAGGCTTGTAAAATGATTTTCATTCAATTTCTTTGTATTTTAAGCCTACCCGAACCATTTTCGTAACTTCAGAAGCCCACAATTTCCACTAATTCACACTTTTATGACAAATTTCATAACATTTCCAAATTAGTCCTTTTTAGCATTTTCACTGAAAATCACTTAGTAAAAGTCGTTTCTCTAACCATAAACATGCATTTTCTACCATTAAACACAAAAATACACACATATTTATCATGGTTCAAATCCCTAGACTTTAACCATATCTCAAATTAGCGGTAGAAATAGATAGATCTTGTTATGAGGATTTCAAAAACGTAAAAAATCATTAAAAACGAGGATAGAACGGACTTACAATCGAGCTTGGAAGCTTGAAAAACACTAGCCATGGTTCCCCTTGTGAAATTTGGCCATGAGGTTGAGTATGGACAAAAATTGGTTTTTAATTTTGTTTATTTAATCATTTAATCACTAAATGACCAAAATGCCCTAACTTAAAAATATTCTATTTCACCTATTTCATGTCCATTTTTTCCAAAAAATTAACCAATGGTCTAATTATCATTTAAGGACCTCAAATTTAAAATTTCATAACAATTAGACACCTCTAACATGTAGAACTCAACTTTTGCACTTTTTACAATTTCTTGAAATCGTATACCATAAGAATTTAATAAAAATAAATTTTTCTTATCAGATTTGTGGTCCGAAAACCACTGTTCCAACTAGGCCCAAAATCGGGCTGTTATATTTAATGACTGTGCAAGAAGGGTTATATATATTTTAGAAGCCCTATTCAACATATAAAATTATTCTCAATTCTATTTATGAATTCCTTCTCATCTGCATCATATTCTTTGATTGCTCCGAAAAAGGCATGGGGGAGTCATCGTTAGGTTTGGAGTCAAGAAATAGAGAATCCAAGGAATTGGTAAGCCTTTCTATCTTTCTGTATTCGTGGATTTGAGAAAAGGAGTAAGGATATTTGAAATATCTAGGAAGCTTCTGAATAATATTTAATTATGGGTTTTTAATGTTTGGATACTTTCGATTTAACCAATATATTTGGTTGTCGTGCTTAGTTATCTAGACGAAGGAGGCTCTAGCATTTAGAAAAGCTAAGCTGACAAGGATGAAGGATTTCAGGTGAGTTTTTGTACTCCATCTTGGGTGTTTGCTGTTTGACTGTTCTACTTAAGTGTTTGTTTTGAATTCAATTTGAATTACACGACTGTGTATGAATATTGTGATTGAGTATATCTGCATGCATAATGTTGTGTAAATATGTGTACATTTGCAAGTATGTTCTCTAGATGTCAAATGGTTGTGAATTGGTGTATTGATAAGTGACATACTACATGCTATAGTGATAAGTACAATGCATTGTGTGAAATATATGTTTTTAAACTGTGGAGTACGAAGGGAATTACTTTAACAATTTAGATGAAGATATGAAAGCTGGCGTAATGGTGGAATGGGCAGATTGATAGGCGATTGAAGAGAGTTTGGGAGCATCGTGGAACGGGTTATCTAATAGTCCTTTGAAGCATCACCAAGTAAACGGTATATAGGTCATTTTAGGTGACACCTTGAAAGGGGTTTGTTGATTCTTCGAAATCAAAAGTCCATGGTTAGCCATGACATGATCCAATGGTGAACAGGTATACTTTATGGTGGAATGGAATTCGCTAGGATAGTAAACAGGGAAGCCTTCCAGGGCAATGAGCCGTGAAGCCTGTTAGAGTAAAAAAATGGGAAGTCTTTGTAGGACTCGCATGGTGAATAGTCTGGAATGATGATCATGTCACGTTTGGAAATGAAGGCAAGTGGGCTAATAAGAGGATCCACCAAAATGTGAAGGTAAGAGGAATAGGTAGAAGTGTTTTAAGCGCAGACATGTGTAGGAAAAAGGTATTTCATGAAAATTTATTGCAAAGAAGTATTCACCATCAAGAGTCCACCAGAGTTAACGTATAAACCATAAATGACTATGGGTTAATAGAGTGGTTCTTCAGGTTTTATATTCTAAGGGGTTAATGATAAAGAGATCACAAGAGAGGTGAGAAGTTCGTAAAAGACCACTTTGGAGGGAATGTCAGCCATAGGTGGCTAATCGATAAGGTCTGCCAAAGATTAACAAAAGAAGAGGACGTTTGTCAAGACTATAAAATGTTGAAGTCCGCCAAGGACAATCTAAGAAAGATATAGCCCATCGTGAACTATCTGTTAATGGGAGTATCCTCGTAAATGGTCTAAAGTAGGAAATGTCTTATAGGACTATCTTATTAGTCCAAGCTTGCAAAGAAATGGATGTTAAATTATCAGTCAATTCTCATATTCAAGGTCACAAATGAGGATATCATTAAATGAGTTTTCCTTAGAAGAAGGGTTTATGCAACTGGCTAAATCTTAAGAAGGAAATTGTCAAGGTTATACCATATGTAACACCCCGTACCCAAGATCGATACTAGGTCTAGATACGAGACATCACTATGCTTGAACTCACTAAAACATGTACTTACGGGCTATAAAATTTTGTTTCGACTTAAAAACTTCACTTTCTTAGTCAACACATATAACAAGGGCCTACGAGGCCTTTAACTCATGTCAGAAAACTTTCAGAATTAAATCAAATAACTCATTTTTGAAGCAGGGTTCACACGCCCGTGTGACATGGAACACGCCCGTGTACCCTTAAGCACGCCCATGCCCATCAAATAACACATTTTTGAAGCAGGGTTCACATGCTCGTGTGACTTGGAACACACCCGTGTACCCTTAAGCACGCCCATGCCCTCAAACCGTGGAGAGCTACTGACTATTTCTACACGACTTAGACACGCCCATGTCTTCCAACCGTTGGAGGTTACTGACTAATTTCACATGGCCATGACACGCCCGTGGGCTTAGACCGTGTGCTAATCCTTGATATGCTGACTAAATTAACACGGTCTAGGCATACGCTGTAACATCCTGAAATTAGGCCTAGTAGGATTGAGCCCAATGGGCCGTAGGCGTAGTAGCGTTTAAAATTTTTTTGGAGAATAGGAGATCGGCTTAAGTGCAAGTTGGACCTTTTAGATAAGTGATTTTGGAAGGTTGGGGGGCTTCTATGAAGTCCCGGGATCAAATATTAGCTTTGGGAAAATTTTGGTTTTAGGTGAAAAAAAAACCCTTGGAGGTTGGCGGGTAGGCCTTAAGAATAAAATGTGGAGGAAAATGACACAAGTGGTGTGTGTGGTGTAGTGGCAAAGTGACGCCACAAGGAAGGAAGGAGGTCTAAGGTTCTAGTTGTAGCGTTTGCATTCCTTTTGATTATTTTTATTAAATGAATTTAGACCTTGGCCATAGGGTTATATTTAATTGCGCATGGTTTGAGGCACAAGGAGCTAGTTGGTAAAGTGGCTAGCGGCGTGGATTATGTTATAAGGGAGCACGGGTTGAATCTCATGAGAAGCAAGGAGTATTTATTTTATGAGTGGACGGTAAGAGTTTCATTGAATTTAAACTCTCTTGTGAAGGGATCCCACATCGGAAAGATACAAGGAATGAAGGTGAAGAGCTAGCTATATAAAGAGCATGCCGGAGAAGGGTTAACATACCTTGGTGGGCGTTAGGCAGGAGTGGTCGCAGTGATTTAGCACCGAGTCCTATCGGTGTGTAACTCTCTACTCTAGTTGTAGAGCGGCAAATCTTTGAAGTGCCGATCCACGGCAATAGTAGCCACGAGCGCATTTAGCGCGCGTGTGGGGCTTCAACGCGATAGTTGAGGCCATCGGTAGTATTCTTGCGGGTTGAAATTTGCTTGAATGCGATGGGCGAAGTGGGCCCAATGGGCCCGTAGGCCCAATGGAATAAATTGTATGATGATATAGTATATAGTGAACTAGACTAGGTGGAACTTATATCGTGGATAGATTTGTGTTAGGTGGGCCACACGGCGTGTGGGCTCGAATGGGTCGAAATCGGGTTTTAGGCCCAACAATCCTAAAGGCAGAAAATGGTAGTTGAGTCGCTCAGGCGACCTTTGCACCTTTAGAAAGGCCATTCGGTACAAAATTATGAAAATACCCTTGGTGGGTAAATTACTGAAAATACCCTTGGTGGGTAGATTACGAAAATACCCTTGGTAGGTAGATTACTGAAAATACCCTTGGTGGGTAAGTTCTGAAAATACCCTTGGTGGGTAAATTCTGAAAATACCCTTGGTGGGTAAATTCTGAAAATACCCTTGATGGGTAAATTACAAAAATACCCTAGGTAGGTAAATTACAAAATACCCTTGGTTGGTAAATTACAAAATACCCTTGGTGGGTAAATTACGAAAATACCCTTGGTGGATAAATTACTGAAAATACCCTTGGTAGGTAAAATTACGATTATACCCTTAGAGGTTGATTAGCATGATTATGTTGTTTTATGTCTATCGATTATGATGGTAATTCATGTTATACTTATATTTGATATATGTCTAGCATACATGACATCTGCATATACAAATTATTATGTCATATTGTATGGGTATGATGAGAGGAGGGAAGATTGATATCGTGACTTGGTCACGGTGATTTAGTATCACATTCGTGTCTTGGACACGGAGGTTTGGCACCTCATAGCGACTCGTCCACGTGGTTAATACCACCGTGGGTTGGCCCCACTTTTGAGATATGGGATCGCCGCGGTGATTTGGTATCACACGTGGGTTGGCCCCACAACTTGATGATTCGTGACTTGGTCACGGTGGTTTAGCACCACCGGTGGTTTGGCACCACCGGTGATTTGGTATCACATTCGTGTCTTGGACACCGAGGTTTGGCACCTCATAGCGACTCGTCCTCGTGGTTAACACCACCGTGGGTTGGCCCCACTTTTGAGATATGGGATCGTCGCCAGTGATTTGGTATCACCGTGGGTTGGCCCCACAGATGGATTATTCGTGACTTTGGTCACGGTGATTTAGTATCACATTTATATCGTGACTTGATCACTAGTGGTTTGGCACCACCGGTGGTTTGGTACCACAGGGTAGAAAAGGAGTTATGGATGGCTAGGTTGGGTGCATTATACATATATGTTGCTTTGTTATAATTTGTGTAAGTATGTGGTATTTACGGGAGAGGGAATATGCACTTAGTCTTGGTGACTCACCTTCTCCTTATCTTTTCGGTGATTCGTGAGTTTGCGGATGAGGCCGGGATGAACTCGAGGAGGCCATGCAATAAAATTTGGTTTTACATGAATTTCCAATTGGGTACTTTATTTTAATTTGGTTTTCATATTTTATGGATTTGTAATAAGGCCTGTTTAATTATGTTTTGGATTATTTTATGTTTTGAATATGTTTAAAATATGGCTTTTAAATTACTTGGTTAATTTAATAATTGAGCCCAAAGTTTTCTAAACTAAAACTTCATGAATGGTTTTAAAAATCTTACCATCGGGTAACATGAATAGTTCAATAGTAAAATTACAAGTTAAATGTTTTCAGCAGTTAAGTGATTTCCAAAATTCAAGTTTCTATACTCAATTGCAAGCGGATTTTCCAAAATGATATTTCAATTTTCTTAAAAGATATAAATGTTTTCTATCATATGATTTATCAACTAAGTTTTAAAGTTTTATGTAATTTGAAGTAAATTTCAATTTTAACTTATTTTCGACAAATAAAGAATTACAAAGAGTTTTTCACAAAAATTTAATTGTTAATTGATTCTTTCAAAAATTATTTTCTTTAGTGACATACAGATTCGTTAGTATGTCTTGGCCCGGGTTTGGGGTGTTACATACGCCCATGTCCAAACCCTGTGTCTTAGACGGTATACACACACGACCGTGGGATTTACCGTGGCCTATTCTGATTAATAATACTAAGGTGCAGGGTTAACACGGCCTTGACACATGCCCGTGTGTCCAACCGTACCGACACTTAAAGGCTATTTACCAAGCCATTTGCCACCCTGAAAAGATCATATTTAAACTCAAATCAACAATGCAATAACAACCCATCTTTCATGAATAATACTACATGCTTCATTGATCTTAATCAACATACATACTTAGTCAAATACAAAAGAATAATGAACTTGATGGCCTATACAATGGCCTTTCTTAAAGCATATACACAAAATGAATGCTTCCTATACATGCCATACTTAGTAAACTAACTTGGCTATACCAAAATAAGAGTTGATAGCGTGCTGCGAGCTCCGACTTTAATGATCCACTAGTTAGCTTGGCGGGACTACATAGTAAGAAAGAATCATTACGTAAGCATATAGCTTAGTAAGTTTGTATGTAAAACACATATCAATATACTTGCTTAACATAAGCCATTTAACTTATAATGGTATCATAATTTCAGCTATAAAGCTGACTTACTCATACTTGATTCTTACATGTCTTATAATACTTAACATTCTCATACTTGTAAGGTAAACATGGTACCTGTATCACTTGATCACATTGATCAGTATACTTTAACAATAATCATAATCTTTACTTTCTCATTCATAACATGAATAATATTCAATTTCATCTTGATACTAACTTTGCTTTCTTAACTTTCTTGATATCTTCTTTTTGACTTACTCGTTTGCCCGGTGAATTTCTGCGAATAATTGAGGATACTAAATCTCGACCCACATAACTTGATACCAAAGCCATATCTTCGGTATGGTCTTACATGGAATATCTCATCTTGGTTTCAAGGCCATGTCTTGACATGGACTTATATGAAGTCTTGCTCTTGATAACATACTCAATGCCAAGCTTGCCTTGGACTTACATAATAACTTGCTTGCTAACTTGATCAATGCCAAGCTTGCCTTGGACTTACATGATATCTTGATCAATGCCAAGCCTGCCTTGGACTTACATGATAACTTGCTTCTAACTTGATCAATGCCAAGCTTTCCTTGGACTTACATGATAACTTGCTTGCTAACTTGATCAATGCCAAGCTTGCCTTGGACTTACATGATAACTTGCTTGCTAACTTGATCAATGCCAAGCTTGCCTTGGACTTACATGATAACTTACTTGCTAACTTGATCAATGCCAAGCTTGCCTTGGACTTATATGATAACTTGCTTGAACATAACATGATCATTTCATACAATTATTGTACATTATACTAAGCAAATTAATGATAAAAATCATAAAGCTTAGAAATCATACAAACTTACCTCAATATACAAAATGTATATAGATATGTAATTTAGTCCATAACTTTGTTCTTGCCCCAGTTTCGATCAGGGCTTCATTTTCCTTGATCTATAATCATAAATAGATCATTTAATAATCGTATTGACTAAATTTACACATAACTCATGTTTTAGCAAAATTATTATTTTGCCCTTATACTATCTAATATTTGCACTTTTGCCCCAATTCTCGTAAACTAATTTTCATGCAACTTTCTTAAACTTCATGCTTAGCTGAATCATTTTCTCTGCTATAAAAATCATCAATTCTCACTATTTCTAGCAGGTATGACCAATTTTATAACTATTACAAAATGGTCCCTACTACCATTTTTCATGAAACTCATTAAGGAAAAGATGTTTATCTAACATCAAACTCTCTTAAACTTCCATAAAACATCATTTAACAAGCATATCATTCATGGGTAAATTTTTGAACATGCATCTTAGCTCATTTTATAGCTAAAATTAGCTAATTCATAAGACGAGAACTTAAAAAATACAAAGACTATTAAAAACGGGGCTAAGATGAACTTACTATGAGCTTGAAAAAAAATGAAGAACCCTAGCTATGGTGTCTTCAAATTTTCGGTAGCACAAGGAAGAAGATGAGTGAATTTTTCTCATCTTTTTCCCATTTAAAGCACTTAATAGGCAAATGACCAAAATGCCCTTCCTCATAAAAAATCTATTTAACACCATCTCAAGGTCAATTTTGTCCAAAATTTTATTTTTGGGGAAATTGCTATTTAAGGGCTCATAATTATTATTGTAAAGCTATTTCATGCAAAAAGCTTCTAGAAACTCATATATTACAACTTTTGTAATTTAGTCATTATTGGACCAATTGACCTCAACTTAAAAAAGTTGCTTTACAAAACTTTCATACTCAAGTGCAAACATGGCATAAACTTGAAAAACTCATAAATTCACCTCGGGTTCGTGGCCTTGCACCACTATCCCTACTAGGCCCTAAATCGGGCTTTTACAATTCTCCCCCTCTTAGGGATTTTCGTCCTTGAAAATCTTACCAGCAAAAAGGTTTGGATACTGGTTTCTTATACTCTCTTCTGGTTCCCATGTAGATTCTTCGATTCCATGTCTTTGCCACAATACTTTTACTAAGGCAATACTCTTATTCCTCAGTTGCTTGACTTCCCGAGCCAAAATCTTGACTGGTTCTTCACCATAAGTCATGTCAGGGTGAATCTCTATTTCTGAAGGGGTAACTACATGTGAAGGGACTAATCTGTAGCGTCGCAACATTGACACGTGAAACACATCATGTATCTTATCTAATTTTGAGGGCAAAGCCAAACGGTAAGCTACCAGTCCAACTCTCTCAGTAATCTCGTAAGGTCCAATGAAACGTGGACTTAATTTGCCTTTTCGGCCAAATATGAGGACTTTTCTCCATGCTGACACTTTCAAGAAAACATTATCCCCAACTTGATACTCTATCTCTTTTCTCTTTAAATCCGAATAGGATTTCTATCTGTCTGATGTAGCCTTTAAACATTCTCGAATCACTTTCAATTTCTCTTCAACTTTTTTAACCAAATCAACCCCGTGAATTTGGTACTCTTTAAGTTCAGTCCAAAACAAAGGAGTTCTACACTTACGCCCATGTAGGGCCTCATAAGGCGCCATCTTTAAGCTCGACTGAAAGCTATTATTATAGGAAAATTCTACCAATGGGAGAAATTTTTCCCAACTGCCTTGGAATTCCAAAACACAACATCTAAGCATGTCCTCGAGTACTTGAATTAGCCTTTCTAACTGACCGTCAGTTTGAGGGTGAAAAGCTGTGCCAAAACTCAATTTTGTACCTAAAGCTTCTTGCAGCTTCTTCCAGAATCTGGATGTGAATCTCGAATCTCTATCCGATATAATCGATAAGGGAACTCCGTGAAGTTTTACTATTTCTGAAACATACAAGTTAGTCATCTTGTCTAGTGAGTAATCCACTCGTACAGGTATAAAGTGGGCTAACTTCGTGAGTCTATCAACCACTACCCAAACATCATCTTTCGTGCTCAGAGACAACGGTAAACCCGTTACGAAATCCATGGTGATACGGTCCCATTTCCACTCGGGAACCAAGATAGGCTGAAGCAAACCCGAAGGTACTTGGTGCTCAGCTTTTACTTGCTGACAAATCATGCACTTGGAAATAAATTCTGAAATGTCTTTCTTTATTTTCAGCCAACAATACTGTTGCTTTAAATCATTATACATCTTGGTGCAACCCGGATGTACAGATAAACATCCGTTATGTACCTCGTGTAAAATTTTTTGAATAAGCTCCTCTTTTCTTGGCACACAAACTATATCTCTAAACATTAAATATCCATCAGAATTAATCCAAAAGTCAGATTCAGCACCTGACTCGCACTGAGCTCTCTTAACTTGCAATTCACTATCTTCTTTCTGCGCCTCCAAGATCTCTTGAAGGAACATTGGTCTAGCTCTCAACTCAGCTAAAATAGAACCATTATCGGATAAAGATATTTTTGAATTCAATGCTTTAAAGGCAAATAGAGATTTTTGCTTAAAGCATCGGCGACCACATTTGCCTTTCCAGGATGGTAATCAATGACCAACTCATAGTCCTTTATCAACTCTAACCATCTTCTTTGTCTTAAGTTCAACTTTTTCTGCGTCATCAAGTACTTCAAACTTTTGTGATCGGTAAAAATCCAACATCGTTCACCATATAAATGGTGTCTCCAAATCTTCAGAGCGAAGACTATGGCAGCCAATATAACAGCCCGATTTAGGGCCTAGTCGGGATAGTGGTGTGAGGCCACGAAATCGAGGTGAAATTATGAGTTTTCCAGGTGTATTCCATGTTTGCATGCAAGTATGAAAGTTTTGTAAAGCAATTTTATTAAGTTGAGGTCAATTGGTCCAAAAAGGACTAAATTGCAAAAGTTGCAAAATATGAGTTTCTAGAAGCTTTTTGCATGAAATAGCTTTAGAATAATAATTGTGAATCCTTAAGTAGCAATTTGCCCAAAATTTAATTTTTGGACAAAATTGTCCTTAAGAGACTATTATGGAAATTTTTAAGAGGAAGGGCATTTTGGTCATTTGGCCTAATTAGTGATTAAAATAGGATAAAGATGAGAAAAGTTCACTCATCTTCTCCCTTGTGGCTGCCGAAAATTTGGAGACACCATAGCTAGGGTTCTTCATTTTTTTCAAGCTCATAGTAAGTTCATCTTAGCCTCGTTTTTAATATTCTTCGTATTTTTGAAGTTCCCGTATTATGAATTAGCTAATTTTAGCTATAAAATGAGATAAGATGCATGTTCAAAAATCTACTCTGGAATGAAATGCTTGTTAAATGATGTTTTATGGAAGTTTAAGAGAGTCTGATGTTAGATAAACATCTTTTCCTTAATGAATTTCATGAAAAATGTTAGTAGGGACCATTTTGTAACAGTTGTAAAATTGGTCATACCTACTAGAAATAGTGAGAATTGATGATTTTTATAGAAGAGAAAATGATTCAGTTGAGAATAAAGTTTAAGACAGTTGCTTGAAAATCATTTTACGAGAATTGAGGCAAAAGTGTAAAATTAGAAAATATAGGGGCAAAATAGTAATTTATCCAAAGTATGAGTTATGAGTCAACTTAGTCAATATGGTTATTAAATGATCTATTTATGATTATAGATGAAGAAAATTGAAGCCCGGATCGAAACCGAGGCAAGAACAAAGTCGAGGACTAAATTGCACATCTACATACATTTTGTATGTTGATGTAAGTTTGTATGATTTCTAAGCTTTAGGATTATTATCATTAATTTGCTTAGTATAATGTACAATAATTGTATGAAATGATCATGTTATGTTCAAGGAAGAAATCACGATAATATGTACAAGCAAGTCCCGATTGAAGATAAATCTCCCTAGGATACTCGATCTACCACACAAGTTATCATGTAAGTCCAAGGCAAGCTTGGCATTGATCAAGTTATCATGTAAGTCCAAGGCAATCTTGGCATTGATCAAGTTAGCAAGCAAGTTATCATGTAAGTCCATGGCAAGCTTGGCATTGATCAAGTTATCATGTAAGTCCAAGGCAAGCTTGGCATTGATCAAGTTAGCAATCAAGTTATAATGTAAGTCCAAGGCAAGCTTGGCATTGATCAAGATAGCATGCAAGTTATCATGTAAGTCCAAGGACATAAGCTTGGCATTGAGTATGTTATCAAGAGCAAGACTTCATAGAAGTCCATGTCAAGACATGGCCTTGAAACCAAGATTAGAGAACCCATGTAAGACCATGTCTAAGATATGGCTTTGGCATCATATTATGTGGGTAGAGATTTAGTATCCTCGGTTATTCACAGAAATTCATTGGACAAATGAGTAAGATAAAAGAAGATAGTAAGAAAGCTAAGAAAGTAAAGTTAGTATCAAGATGAAGTTAGTTGAAGTTGAGTATTATTCATGTGGTGAATGAGAAAGTAGATATCATGATTATTGTTATTATAGTATACTGATCAATGTGATCAAATGATACAGGTATCATGGTTACCTTACAAGTATGATATTAGTAAGTGTCATGAGACATGTAAGAATCTATATGAGTAAGTAAGCTCTTTAGCTGAAATTCATGATACCATTGTTTATGTGAAATGGTTTATATTAAGCAATGATGATGCTATGACTTGTTACATGCAAACTTACTAAGCTATATGCTTATGTTATGATTCTTTCTTTCTATGGAGTCCCGCCAAGCTAACTCGTGAATCATTAAAGTCGGAGCTCGCAACACACTATCAACTCTTATTTTGGTATATCCATGCTACTTTACTAAGTATGGCATGTATAGGAAACATTCATTTTGTGGACATGTTTTAAGAAGGGCCTTTGTAAAGGCTATCAAATTTATTATTCTTTTGTATATGGCTAAGTGATTGGCCAAATTTGACTAAGCATGTATGTTTATTGAGATCAATAAAGCATGTAGTATTATTCATAAAATTGGGTTGTTATTGCACCGTTGAATTATGTATGAATATGATCTTCATTTTATGGTGGTTAACGGCTTGGTAAATAGCCTGTATGTGCCCACACGATTGGACAGACGGACGTGTGTCAAGACCGTGTTAACCCTGCACCTTAGTATTATTAATCATAATAGGCCACAGGCAAACCCCACGGCCATGTGTGTGTGCTGTGTAAGACACACGGATTGGACATGGGTGGGTTCCCAGACCGTGTTGATTTAGTTAGTATATTAAGGATTAGCACACGGTCTAAGCCCACGGGCGTGTCATGGCCACGTGAAATTAGTCAGTAACCTCTCACGGTTGGTAGACACGGGCGTGTCTAAGCCGTGTGGAAATATTCAGTAGCCCTAAACGGTTTGAGGGCATAGGCGTGCTTAAGGGTACATGGGCGTGTTCCTAGTCACACGGGCATGTGAACCCTGCTTCAAAAATGAGTTATTTGATTTTAATTCTGAAAGTTTTCTAACATAAGTTAAAGGCCTCGTAGGCCCTTGTTATAAGTGTTGACTAAGAAAGTGAAGTTTTTAAGTTGGAACGAAATTTTATAGCCCGTAAGTACATGTTTAAGTGAGTTCAAGCATTGTAATGTCTCATATCCAGACATAGTATCGGTCTTGGGTACGAGGTGTTACATTTAATGGTATCAGAGCTATGGTTTTGTTGGTTCTAGGACTAACGTAGCACGAGCATGAGTCTAGCTATACATGCCATACGTAAGAATGTTTTTATAATGATAGTGTGACGATCCCTGATGACTTAAATTATGTTTATGCATATAGTAAATGGATCCCGAAAAAGCTGAGGCGGATAATGTAGAAAGTAACGCACCAGCTCTCACAGAAGGGACAGTGCCATATGAGAATGAGAATAGACCCACTACGGTGAGTCAAGAAGGAGGAGGAACAGAGGCTAGAGAAGCCTTCCTCCATATGATGGATGCCTGGTACACGGAGTTCGCTCGAGCGAACTGAATGCACAACCCTCCACCCCTTTGTTCCATAACCTACTCCAGTAGCCCCTCAAGTAGTAGAGGTGGTAAGAGGAGATAAACCTCCAATTGATAGGATCAGGAAGCATGGAGCAGAAGAATTCCGAGCTAGAAAAGATGATGATTTAGAAAGAGCTGAGTTCTGGTTAGAAAATACCATCAGGGTATTTAACGAGTTGTTCTGTACCCCTGATGAATGTATGAAGTGTGTAGTCTCTCTCTTAAGAGATTCTACTTACCAATGGTGGAACACCTTGTGTCGGTGGTACCAAGGGAAAGGATCTCATGGGAATTCTTCCAAGAAGAGTTTAAGAAAAAGTATGTCAGTCAGAGGTTTGTAGACCAGAAGAGGAAAAAATTTCTAGAGTTGATGTAAGGCAATATGTTAGTAACTGATTATGAGCGAGAGTTCGTATGACTCAGCAAGTACGCTCGCGAATGTGTGTCTACTGAGGCCATTATGAGTAAAAGGTTTGAAGATGGTTTAAATGAGGACATTAAGCTGGTTGTTGCTGTCCTCGAATTAAAAGAATTCATTGTGCTAGTGGAAAAGGCTTGCAAAGCTGAAGAACTAGTAATAAAGAAGAAGAAATTTGAAATGGAGTCTCATGATTCTAGAAAGAGACAGTAGAACAAGTTGTTCCAATCATCATCCAAGAAGTCAAGAGATTTTCCAGCTCGATCAGCTACTTCTACTGGGTTTTCAAGGAAAGACAAGAGTAAGCAGTATTCGGGAAATAAAGCACAAACCACTTCAGTCGCAAGTGTTGGGAATTTTAGACTGACAGACCAGAATGTCCACAATGTGGCAGATGCCATTTGGGAGAATGCCGAGCACACGAAAATGCATGTTTTAGATGTGGTTCCCAAGACCATTTCATAAAGGATTGTCCAGATATGACTAAAGAAAAGAGAACTCAGAACCCGATATCCAGGAGTATGGTTAGAGGGAGACCATAGAGGAACCCGGAAAGTGGGGCAAGTAGAAGAGGTAACCCCAGAGAGCAAGCTGAGAGACCTGAGGGCAGAGCGCCTGCAAGGACTTATGCCATTCACACTCGCGAAGAGGCATCTTCCCCTGATGTTAGTACGGGTACCTTTTCTCTTTACAATACCAAAGTTATTGCTTTAATAGACCGGGATCCACACTCTTACATTTGCATAAAATTAGTACCCGTTTGGGTGTGCCTATAGATACTATGTAATTTGTGATTAAGGTGTCTAATCCTTTAGGCAATAGTATGTTAGTTGATAGAGTTTGTAAAGATTTTCCATTAATGATTAAAGGTCATTGCTTTAAAGCAAATCTTATGTTGTTACCATTTGATGAATTCGACGTCATTCTTGGTATGGACTGGTTGACTACTCATAATGTAATTGTAAATTATGGGAAGAAATACATTGAGATGAAATGTGAGAATGGGGATACTCTTCATGTAGAATCAGATGAGCAAGGTAGATCGTCGGTAATAATTTCTCATATGATGGCGCAGAGATATCTAAGAAAAGGGTATGAGGCATTTTTGGCCTTTGTATTGAATGATAAAGAGATAGAATTAAAGATTGAATCAAGATCTGATAGTATGTGAGTATGTGGATGTTTTTCCGAGGAATTACCGGGATTACCACCGCTTAGAAGTTGAGTTCAAGATTGAGCTAACTCCCGGTACTGTACCAATATCCATTACTCCTTATAAAATGGCTCCAATAGAGTTGAAAGAGTTGAAGTTACAATTGCAAGAGTTGACAGACAAAGGCTTTTCAAGATCAAGTTGTTCACCATGGGGCGCTCCAGTTTTGTTTGTGGAAAAGAAAGATGGCACCATGAGATTGTGCATTGATTACCGTCGACAATAAAGTGACGAGAAAGAACAAGTACCCATTACCTAGGATCGACGATTTGTTTGATCAATTGAAAGGAGCAACTGTGTTCTCCAAAATAGACTTGAGATCAGGGTACTACCAACTGAGAGTGAAAGATTCAAATGTATCCAAGACTGCCTTTCGAACAAGATATGGGCATTATGAATTTTTAGTCATGCCCTTTGGGTTGACCAATGCTCCTGCAGTATTCAGGGGCTTAATGAACTGCATTTTCAGACCATACCTTGACAAGTTTGTAGTCATTTTTATTGACAACATACTGATTTATTCCCGAGACGAGAATGAACATGCTGATCATTTATGGATAGTTTTACAAACTCTTCGAGAAAATTAGTTGTATGCCAAATTCAGTAAAAGTGAATTTTGGCTCAAGGAAGTGGGATTCCTAGGACATATTGTCTCAAGAGATGGAGTCCGAGTGGATCCAAGTAAGATCTCAGCTATAAGAGAATGGAAACCACTGAAGAACATCACTGAGATTAGAAGTTTTTTGGGCCTAGCCGGCTACTATAGACGATTTGTCAATGGGTTTTCTATGATTGCAACCCCGATGACTAAATTGTTACAGAAGAACATTAAGTTTGAGTGGTCGAAAAGATGCCAACAAAGTTTTGAGAAGTTGAAAGCAATGCTGACAGAAGCTTCAGTCTTAGTACAATCCGAATCAGGGAAAGAATTTGTAGTCTACAGCGATGTATCCTTAAATGGATTGGGCTATGTACTCATGCAAGAAGCAAAAGTGATTACTTATGCCTCAAGATAGTTAAAACCTCATGAGAAGAATTATCCGACGCATGACATAGAATTGGCCGCCATTGTCTTCGCATTGAAGATCTGGAGACACCATTTATACGGTGAACGATGTCAAATTTTCACCGATCACAAAAGTTTAAAGTACTTGATGACGCAGAAAGAGTTAAACTTAAGACAACGAAGATGGTTAGAGTTGATAAAGGATTATGAGTTGGTCATTGACTACCATCCAGGAAAGGAGAATGTAGTCGCCGATGCTTTGAGCAGGAAGTCTCTATTTATTTTAAGAGCATTAAATTCAAGGATATCTTTATTCGATGATGGTTCTATTTTAGCTGAGTTGAGAGCAAGACCAGTGTTCCTTCAAGAGATCTTGGAGGCTTAGAAAGAAGATAGTGAATTGCAAGTTAAGAGAGATGCTAAATCCAACTTTCGGATTAATTCTGATGGATACTTGATGTTCAGAGATAGAGTTTGTGTTCCGAGAAAAGAAAAGCTTATACAGTGAATTTTGTATGAAGCACATAACGGGTGTTTATCTGTACATCCGGGTAGCACCAAGATGTATAATGATCTAAAGCAACAGTATTGGTGGCCGAAAATGAAGAAAGACATTTCAGAATTTGTTACCAAGTGCATAATTTGTCAGCAAGTAAAGGCTGAACACCAAGTAACTTCGGGTTTGCTTCATCCCATCTTGGTCCCCGAGTGGAAATGGGACCGTATCACCATGGATTTCGTAATGGGTTTACCATTGTCTCCGAGCAAGAAAGATGTTGTTTGAGTAGTGGTTGATAGACTCACGAAGTCAGCCCACTTTATACCTGTACGAGTGGATTACTCCCTAGACAAGTTGGCAAACTTGTATGTTTCAAAAATAGTAATACTTCACGGAGTTCCCTTATCAATCATATCGGATAGAGATCCGAGATTCACGTCCAGATTTTGGAAGAATTTGTAAGAAACTTTGGGTACAAAATTGAGTTTTAGCACAGCTTTTCACCCTCAGATTGACGGTCAGTCAGAAAGGTTAATTCAAGTACTCGAGGACATGCTCAGATGTTGTGTTTTGGAATTCCAAGGTAGTTGGGAAAAGTTTCTCCCATTGGTAGAATTCGCCTATAATAATAGCTTTCAGTTGAGATTAAAGATGGAGCCTTATGAGGCCCTATATGGGCGTAAGTGCCGAACTCCCTTATTTTGGACTAAACTCAAGGAGAACCAAATTCATGGGGTTGATTTGGTTAAAGAAGCTGAAGAGAAAGTGAAAGTGATTCGAGAATGTTTAAAAGCTGCCTCAGACAGACAGAAATCCTATTTGGATTTAAAGAGAAAAGAGATCGAGTACCAAGTTGGGGATAAAGTTTTTTTGAAAGTATCACCATGGAGAAAAGTTCTCAGATTTGGTCGTAAAGGCAAATTAAGTCCACGTTTTATTGGAACTTACAAGATTACTGAGAGAGTTGGACTGGTAGCTTACCGTTTGGCTTTGCCATCAGAATTAGAGAAGATACATGATGTGTTTCACGTGTCAATGTTACGACGCTACAGATCAGACCCTTCACATGTAATTACCCCTTCAGAAATAGAGATTCGCCCTGACGTGACTTATGGTGAAGAACCAGTCAAGATTTTGGCTTGGAAAGTCAAGCAACTAATGAATAAGAGTATTGCCTTAGTAAAAGTATTGTGGCAAAGACATGGAATCGAAGAATCCACATGGGATCCAGAAGAGAGTATAAGAAACTAGTATCCAAACCTTTTTGCTGGTAAGATTTTCGAGGACGAAAATCCCTAAGAGGGGGAGAATTGTAACAGCCCGATTTAGGGCCTAGTTGGGATAGTGGTGCGAGGCCACGAAACCGAGGTGAAATTATGAGTTTTCCAGGTTTATGCCATGTTTGCATGCTAGTATGAAATTTTTGTAAAGCAATTTTATTAAGTTGAGGTCAATTGGTCCAAAAAGGACTAAATTGCAAAAGTTGCAAAATATGAGTTTCTATAAACTTTTTGCATGAAATAGCTTTAGAATAATAATTGTGAGTCCTTAAGTAGCAATTTTCCCAAAATTTAATTTTTGGACAAAATTGGCCTTAAGAGACTTATGGAAATTTTTAAGAGGAAGGGCATTTTGGTCATTTGGTCTAATTAGTGATTAAAATAGGATAAAGATGAGAAAAATTCACTCATCTTCTTCCTTGTGGTTGCCAAAAATTTGGAGACACCATAGCTAGGGTTTTTCATTTTTTCAAGCTCATAGTAAGTTCATTTTAGCCCCGTTTTTAATATTCTTCGTATTTTTAAAGTTCTCGTATTATGAATTAGCTAATTTTAGCTATAAAATGAGCTAAGATGCATGTTCAAAAATCTACCCTTGAATGACATGCTTGTTAAATGATGTTTTATGGAAGTTTAAGAGAGTTTGATGTTAGATAAACATCTTTTCCTTAATGAATTTCATGAAAAATGTTAGTAGGGACCATTTTGTAATAGTTATAAAATTGGTCATACCTACTAGAAATAGTGAGAATTGATGATTGTTATAGAATAGAAAATGATTCAGTTGAGCATGAAGCTTAAGAAAGTTGCATGAAAATGATTTTACGAGAATTGGGGCAAAAGTGCAAATATTAGAAAGTATAGGGGCAAAATAGTAATTTTGCCAAAGTATGAGTTATGAGTCAATTTAGTCAATATGGTTATTAAATGATGTATTTATAATTATGGATCAAGAAAAATAAAGCCCGAATCGAAATCGAGGCAAGAATAAAGTCGAGGACTAAATTGCACATCTACATACATTTTGTATATTGAGGTAAGTTTGTATGATTTCTAAGCTTTATGATTATTATCATTAATTTGCTTAGTATAATGTACAATAATTGTATGAAATGATCATGTTATGTTCAAGCAAGAAACCACGATAATATGTACAAGCAAGTCCCGATTGAATATGAATTTCCCTGGGATATTCGATCTACCACACAAGTTATCATGTAAGTCCAAGGCAAGCTTGGCATTGATCAAGTTAGCAAGCAAGTTATCATGTAAGTCCAAGGCAAGCTTGGCATTGATCAAGTTATCATGTAAGTCCAAGGCAAGCTTGGCATTGATCAAATTATCATGTAAGTCCAAGGCAAGCTTGGCATTGATCAAGTTAGCAATCAAGTTATCATGTAAGTCCAATGCAAGCTTGGCATTGATCAAGTTAGCAAGCAAGTTATCATGTAAGTCCAAGGACTTAAGCTTGACATTGAGTATGTTATCAAGAGCAAGACTTCATATAAGTCCATGTCAATACATGTCCTTGAAACCAAGATGAGATAACCTATGTAGGACCATGTCTAGGATATGGCTTTGGCGTCATATTATGTGGGTAGAGATTTAGTATCCTCGGTTATTCACAGAAATTCATCGGGCAAATGAGTAAGCTAAAAGAAGATAGTAAGAAATCTAAGAAAGTAAAGTTAGTATCAAGATGAAGTTAGTTGAAGTTGAGTATTATTCATGTTGTGAATGAGAAAGTAGATATCATGATTATTGTTATTATAGTATACGGATCAATGTGATTAAGTGATACATGTATCATGGTTACCTTACAAGTATGATATTAGTAAGTGTCATGAGACATGTAAGAATCTATATGAGTAAGTAAGCTCTTTAGCTAAAATTCATGATACCATTGTTTATGTGAAATGGTTTATATTAAGCAATGATGATGCTATGAGTTGTTACATGCAAACTTACTAAGCTATATGCTTATGTTATGATTCTTTCTTTCTATGGAGTCCCGACAAGCTAACTCGTGGATCATTATAGTTGGAGCTCGCAACACACTATCAACTCTTATTTTGGTATAAGCAAGTTATTTTACTAAGTATGGCATGGATAGGAAACATTCATTTTGTGGACATGTTTTAAGAAGGGCCTTTGTAAAGGCTATCAAGTTTATTATTCTTTTGTAAATGGCTAAGTGATTGGCTAAATTTGACTAAGCATGTATGTTTATTGAGATGAATGAAGCATGTAGTATTATTCATAAAATTGGGTTGTTATTGCACCGTTGAATTATGTATGGATATGATCTTCATTTCAGGGTGGTTAATAGCTTGGTAAATAGCCTGTAAGTGCCCACACGGTTGGACACACGGGCGTGTGTCAAGACCGTGTTAACCCTACACCTTAGTATTATTAATCATAATAGGCCACGAGCAAATCCCACGGCCGTGTGTGTGTGCCGTGTAAGACACACGGTTTGGACATGGGCGGGTTCCCAGACTTTGTTGATTTAGTCAGTATATTAAGGATTAGCACACGGTCTAAGCCCACGGGCATGTCATGGCCGTGTGAAATTATCAGTAACCTCCCACGGTTTGTAGACACTGGCGTGTCTAAGCCTATAGAAATACTCAGTAGCCTTACACGGTTTGAGGGCATAGGTGTGCTTAAGGGTACACGGGCATGTTCCTAGTCACACGGGCGTGTGAACCCTGCTTCAAAAATGAGTTATTTGATTTTAATTCCGAAAGTTTTCTGACATGAGTTAAAGGCCTCATAGGCCCTTATTATAAGTGTTGACTAAGAAAATGAGTTTTTAAGTTGGAACGAAATTTTATAGCTCGTAAGTACATGTTTAAGTGAGTTCAAGCATAGTAATGTCTCTTATCTAGACCCAGTATCGGTCTTGGATGCGAGGTGTTACAGCCAATTCAAGATCATACATCGGATAATTTTTCTCATGAGGCTTCAACTGTCTGGAGCCATAAGCAATTACCTTGCCTTCTTGCATGAGTACACAGCCTAATCCATTGAGGGATGCATCGCTATAAATTATGAATTCTTTCCCTGCCACGGGTTGTACTAAAACTGGAGCTTCTATCAGCATTGCTTTCAACTTCTCAAAACTAAGTTGGCATTTTTCTGACCACTCAAACTTCACATTCTTTTGTAACAATTTAGTCATCGGGGTTGCAATCATAGAAAACCCCTTGACAAATCGCCTGTAGTAGCCGGCTAGGCCCAAAAAACTTCTAATCTCCGTGATGTTCTTCAGTGGTTTCCAGTCTATTATAGCTGAGATCTTACTTGGATCTACTCGGACTCCATCTTTCAAGACAATATGTCCCAGGAATCCCACCTCCTTGAGCCAAAACTCACTTTTACTGAATTTGGTATACAACTGATTTTCTCGAAGAGTCTGTAAAACTATACGTAGATGATCAGCATGTTCAGTATGTCGTCAATAAAAACAACTACAAACTTGTCAAGGTATGGTCTGAAAATGCAGTTCATTAAGACCATGAATACTGCAGGAGCATTGGTCAACCCAAAGGGCATGATTAAAAATTCATAATGCCCACACCTCGTTCGAAAGGCAGTCTTGGATACATCTGAATCTTTCACTCTCAGCTGGTAGTACCCTGATCTCAAGTCTATTTTAGAGAACACAGTCGCTCCTTTCAATTGATCAAACAAATCGTCGATCCTAGGTAATGGGTACTTGTTCTTTACTGTCACTTTATTAAGCTGACGGTAATCAATGCACAATCTCATGGTGCCATCTTTCATTTTCACAAACAAAACCGGAGTGCCCCATGGTGAACAACTTGATCTTGCAAAGCCTTTGTCTGTCAACTCTTGCAACTGTAACTTCAACTCTTTCAACTCTATTAGAGCCATTCTATAAGGAGTAATGGATATTGGTACAGTACCAGGAGTTAGCTCAATGTTGAACTCAACTTTTCTAACTGGTGGTAATCTTGGTAATTCCTCAGGAAAAACATCCACATACTCACATACTATCGGCACTGATTCAATCTTTAACTCTGTCTCTTTATCATTCATTACAAAGGCCAAAAATGCCTCATACCCTTTTCTTAGATATCTCTGTGCAATCATATGAGAAATTATTACCGACGATCTACCTTGCTCATCTGATTCTACATGAAGAGTATCCCCATTCTCACATCTCATCTCAATGTATTTCTTCCCACAATTTACAATTACATTATGAGTAGTCAACCAATCCATACCAAGAATGAGGTCGAATTCATCAAATGGTAACAACATAAGATTTGCTTTAAAGCAATGACCTCTAATCATTAATGCACAATCTTTACAAACTTTATCAACTAACATACTCTTGCCTAAAAGATTAGACACCTTAATCACAAATTCCGTGGTATCTATAGGCACACCTAAACTGGGTAATAATTTCATGCAAATGTAAGAGTGTGTGGATCTGGGATCTATTAAAGCAATAACTTTGGTATTGTAAAGAGAAAAGGTACCCGTAATAACATCAGGGGAAGATGCCTCTTTGCGAGTGCAGATGGCATAAGTCCTTGCAGGCGCTTTACCCTCGGGTCTCACAGCCTGCCATATGGGGTTACCTCTTCCACTTGCCCCACTTCCCGGGTTCCTCTGCGGTCTCCCTCTGACCATACTCCTGGATCTCGGGTTCTGAGTTCTCTCTTCTTTAGTCATCTCTAGACAATCTTTTATGAAATGGTCTTGGGAACCACATCTAAAACATGCATTTTCATGTGCTCGGCATTCTCCCAAATGGCGTCTACCATATTGTGGACATTCAGGTCTGTCAGGTCTAAAATTCCCAACACTTGCAACTAAAGTCGTCTGTGCTTTATTTCCCAAATACTCCTTACTCTTGTCTTTTCTTGAAAATCCAATGGAAGTAGTTGTTCGAGTAGAGAAATCTCTTAATTTCTTGGATGACGATTGGAACGACTTGTTCCACTATCTCTTTCTAGAATCGCAAGACTCCATTTTAAATTTCTTTTTCTCTTTTACTAGTTCTTCAGCTTTACAAGCCCTTTCCACTAGCACAAAAAATTCTTTTAATTCGAGGACAGCAACAACTAGCTTAGTGTCCTCGTTTAAACCATCTTCAAACCTTTTACTCATAATGGCCTCAGTGGACACATATTCGCGAAGTGCTTTGAGTCGTTTGAACTCTTGCTCATAATCGCCATCGACATCTTGCCTTGCTTCAGCTCTAGAAATTCTTTCCTCTTCTGGTCTACAAATCTCTGGCTGATATATTTTTTCTTAAACTCTTCTTGGAAGAATTCCCATGAAATCTTTTCCCTTGGTACCACCGACACAAGGGTGTTCCACCATTGGTAAGCAGAATCTCTTAAGAGAGAGACTACACACTTCATGCATTCATCAGGAGTGCAGGACTCGTTAAATACCCTGATGGTATTTTCTAACCAAAACTCAGCTCTTTCTAGATCATCATCTTTTCTAGCTCAAAATTCTTCTGCCCCATGCTTCCTGATCCTATCAATTGGAGGTTTACCTCCTCTTACCACCTCTACTACTTGAGGGGCTATTGGAGTAGGTAGTGGAACAGGCGGGGGTGGAGGGGGTTGTGCATTCAGGTTTGCTCGAATGAACTCCATGTACCAGGCATTCATCATATGGAGGAAGGCTTCTGTAGCCTCTTCTCCTCCTCCTTATTGACTCACCGTAGTGGGTCTATTTTCATTCTCATACGGCCCCATCCCTCCTGCGGGAGCTGGTGCTTTACTTTCTACATCATCCGCCTCAGCTCTTTTGGGATCCATTTACTATATGTATAAACATAATTTAAGTCGTCAGGAGTCGTCACACTATCATTATAAAAATAGTCTTACGTGTTGCATGTATAGCTAGACTCATGCTTGTGATACGTTAGTCCTAGAACTAACTAAACTGTAGCTCTGATACCATTAAATTAACACCTCGCAACCAAGATCGATACTAGGCCTGGATACGAGACGTTACTATGCTTGAACTCACTAAAACATGTACTTACGGGCTATGAAATTTCATTCTGACTTAAAAACTTCACATTCTTAGTCAACACATATAACAAGGGCCTACGAGGCCTTTAACTCATGTTAGAAAACTTTCGAATTAAATCAAATAACTCATTTTTGAAGCAGGGTTCACACGCCCGTGTGACTTGGAACACGCCTGTGTACCCTTAAGCACGCCCATGCCCTCAAACCGTGGAGAGCTACTGACTATTTCCACACAGCTTAGACACGCCCATGTCTTCCAACCGTGGGAGGTTACTGATTAATTTCTCACGGCCATGACACACCCGTGGGCTTAGACCGTGTGCTAATCCTTGATATACTGATTAAATTAACGCGGTCTGGGCACACGCCCATGTCCAAACCGTGTGTCTTACACAGCATACACACACGGCCATGGGATTTGCCCGTGACCTATTTTGATTAATAATACTAAGGCGTAGGGTTAAACGGCCTTGACACACGCCCGTGTGTCCAACCGTGCCGGCACTTAAAGGCTATTTACCAAGCCATTTGCCACCCTGAAAAGAAGATCATACTTAAACTCAAATCAACAATGCAATAACAACCCATCTTTCATGAATAATACTACATGCTTAATTGATCTCAATCGACATATATACTTAGTCAAATACAAAAGAATAATGAACTTGATGGCCTATACAATGGCCTTTCTTAAAGCATATGCACAAAATGAATGCTTCCTATACATGCCGTACTTAGTAAAGTAACTTGGCTATACCAAAATAAGAGTTGATAGTGTGCCACGAGCTCCGAATTTAATGATCCACTAGTTAGCTTGGCGGGACTGCATAGTAAGAAAGAATCATAATGTAAGCATATAGCTTAGTAAGTTTGTATGTACAACACATATCAATATACTTGCTTAACATAAGCCATTTAGCTTACAATGGTATCATAATATCAGCTATAAAGCTTACTTACTCATACTTGATTCTTACATGTCTTATGATACTTAACATTCTCATACTTGTAAGGTAAACATGGTACCTGTATCACTTGATCACATTGATCAGTATACTTTAATAATAATAACCATAATCTTTACTTTCTCATTCGTGACATGAATAATACTCAATTTCATCTTGATACTAACTTTGCTTTCTTAGCTTTCTTGATATCTTCTTTTTGACTTCCTCATTTGCCTGATGAATTTCTATGAATAACTGAGGATACTAAATCTCGACCCACAAAACTTTATACCAAAGCCATATTTTCGGTATGGTCTTACATGGAATATCTCATGTTGGTTTCAAGGCCATGTCTTGACATGGACTTATATGAAGTCTTGCTATTGATAACATACTCAATGCCAAGCTTGCCTTGAACTTACATGATATCTTGATCAATGCCAAGCTTGCCTTGGACTTACATGATAACTTGCTTGCTAACTTGATCAATGCCAAGCTTGCCTTGGACTTACATGATATCTTGATCAGTGCCAAGCTTGCCTTGGACTTACATGATAACTTGCTTGCTAACTTGATCAATTCCAAGCTTGCCTTGGACTTACATGATAACTTGCTTGCTAACTTGATCAATGCCAAGCTTGCCTTGGACTTACATGATATCTTGATCAATGCCAAGTTTGCCTTGGACTTACATGATGACTTACTTTGTAACATCCTGAATAGGGCCTATGCATTTCCAGTTTAATTGTATGAAATGACAAGTTTCAAGTACTATGAATAAATTTGTAAAACTTTTGGAAACCTAGAAATGCATGGAAATGGAAATGGAAATGGACATTTTTGGAAACTTAGACATTTTTGGAAACTTAGACATTTTGGGAAACCTAAACATTTTGGAAACCTGAACATTTTGGAAACCTGAACATTTTGGGAAACCTAAACATTTTGGAAACCTGAACATTTTGGAAACCTGAACATTTTGGAAACCTAAACATTTTGGAAACCTAAACATTTTGGAAACCTAAACATTTTGGAAACCCAAGATGTAAGGAAAAATGGCAAGTTATAGAGCCTTGAAAATTTTAGGAAACTTAGAAATAAGGCCTAATGACAAAATTTAAAGCCCAAAATGGGAGATAAGGGCGAGGGTCTTAAAAGAAAAAGTTGGTGAATTTTGACATACAATCGAGCTTGGAAAAGTGGCTCAAGGTGTCACTTAAGGTTTATGGAAATGGCTTTGAGTTCGAGTCACTTGAAAGCAATTTTGAAAGTTTAATTTTGTTTCCCAAGGCTAGGGATGGACGGCACATGTTTGCTTGAAAGGGAGAGTTTTATTTTATTAAAACTTGTCAAATTAAAGTGATAAATAGAGGATTTATTTTACTAAGATAAATAAGGAATTAAAGGATGGATTAAAGGTTATTTTAATTTAATAAAGTGATAATTAATGGAGATTAAATTATCACTTGGGAGAGTAGTGGCCAAGTTTTGGACTCTTGGTCTAGCAGTTCAGTTAAAAGAGGAAAAGAGAGACTTTTCTCTCATTCACTCCACTTGCCAAAATTTTGCTCTCCTTCTCCCTCTCATTGCAAAACTTCCCTAAGAAAGGACTCCATCTTTTCTTTTCCTTCCTTTTGCCATTGCCTAGTCAAAACTTTTCTCTTCCAATCTCGATTAGATCTCCATAGCCGGATTTCAGTAACCCAAGACAAGGAAACAAGTGATTGAAGGTTTCAAGGTAAGTAAGCCATTCAATTTTCTTTCTTTCTAGTTGTTGAAAGTAAAAGGCTTAATTCCTATTCTCTTTGATCATGGCCGAATATACAAGGGATCTCGGGTTTCCACCACCATTGAACATAAAGATTAAGGATCTAAGGTAAGAACAATTGATTCTTGTTCTTTAAATCAATTTAAACAAGGCTTAAGAAAATAACCTCTCTTTTGTCTATGGTAGAATGTTAGAGGAGGAGTTTGAGGATTTCGATCCGAGGAAAATTAAGGTAAGACACATTCGGCTAAAGGCCATCTACCAACTATTAAAGTTAGATCAAATCTAACCTATGATCTTTAGGGATTTGACAGATATTCAAGACAAAAAGGAACTTTCTGGATTTGGAATCTCTAAGGTAAGTCTCTAAAATATTCGGCTAAGGGTTGTGTGAGTATCTAAATCCATTCCTTAATTTTTGAAAAGCCAAAACTAACCATATTGAACTACAAGGGTTGGCGAATATCAAGTAGAGGAAAACCCAAACTTCCGGATTTGTGTAATCACCAAATCGGCAAAGGTGAGTTTTTCCTTACAAATCCTACTAGGATTTGGTTTTGACTAAAAGGTTATTAATGTGTTTTAATTGGTGGGTAAATATAGGATTAATAAATCTAAAAATTAGATCGGGATTCTCAAGATATCAAGGAAACTATTAAGCGAAAAAGGTGTGTACCCTTACTATTCTTTGATATATTATGGTTAAATATTTTAATATACGATATGAATAATAATATGAATGTGGCTATGTACCACACATGTGACAAAAATTACCAAGGTAATGCTTTCCTACCTACGATAGGATTGTGAAAAAATGTTATTTTAATAACATGCGGATATATGAATATGAACATGAAATTAAATTATGCTATATATATATATACATGTTTTGGGGCATTCGGATTTATGTTAAACGGGGAGAACAGTGTTGACTTGGTCTCACCAACTAAATATGTCGACTACGGTCACATTGCGAAATTTTGGTAACTTGTTACAATAGTGTCTAATGACACAACGTGGAGAGTAAGCGGATGGAGGGTCGACTTAGTAGTCCCCACGGTGTGTGAGGTTGGTACGGTGGAGAGTAGCGGATGGCTTATAGGTTTTGGGTTTGGGTTGCATCACAATTTCGTTATTATATGGACTTGATGATTTGAACATGAATGCCCGATTTATTGAATGATAGTATTGTGTGCACATTGAGTCTGTTGACTCACCCCATTGTGGGAATTATTTTTGGTGATGAGCGGTGTGAATGGGCCTAGTAGACCATGAGGAGGCCATGCATCACTTGAAGAATTTATTCGAATTTGGACTTTATTTAATTTTAATATTTTTTTATTTTGGGTTTATTTGATGTAATAAGGCCATAAGGCCCAAAGGATTATTCTTTGTTTTTACATTACTTTTAATATTTTGCTAAGAACTATTTTGGACATGTTACATCAAGTTGGATTTACAAAATCAAATAAATGGGTTTCCAATCTAAGCCTAACTCAATACAATAGTTTTTCTAAAATTTACAAATTTTCTCTAAGTATTGAAAATGATTTTGAAATCGGTTTACTTTAGGAACATACCAGATCCGGTTCAGGCTCGTGGGCCGGGTGTGGGGTGTTTCATACTTGCTAACTTGATCAATGCGAAGCTTGCCTTGGACTTACATGATAACTTGCTTGAACATAACATGATCATTTCATACAATTATTATACATTATACTAAGCAAATTAATGATAAAAATCATAAAGCTTAGAAATCATACAAACTTACCTCAATATACAAATTGTATGTAGATATGCAATTTAGTCTACAACTTTGTTCTTGCCTCGGTTCGATCCGGGCTTCATTTTGCTTGATCTATAATCATAAATAGATCATTTAATAATCATATTGACTAAATTTACATATAACTCATATTTTGGCAAAATTACTATTTTGCCCTTATACTATCTAATATTTGCACTTTTGCCCCAATTCTCGTAAACTGATTTTCATGCGACTTTCTTAAACTTCATGCTTAGCTGAATCGTTTTCTCTTCTATAACAATCATCAATTCTCACTATTTCTAGTAGGTATGACCAATTTTATAACTATTAGAAAATGGTCCCTACTACAATTTTTCATGAAACTCATTAGGAAAAAATGTTTATCTAACATCAAACTCTCTTAAACTTCCATAAAACATCATTTAGCAAGCATATCATTCAAGGGTAAATTTTTGAACATGCATCTTAGCTCATTTTATAGCTAAAATTAGCTAATTCATAATACGAGAACTTCAAAAATACGAAGAATATTAAAAACGGGGCTAAGATGAACTAATTAAGAGCTTGAAAAAAAATAAAGAACCCTAGCTATGGTGTCTTCAAATTTTCAGTAGCACAAGGAAGAAGATGAGTGAATTTTCTCATCTTTTTCCCATTTAAAGCACTTAATAGGCAAATGACCAAAATGCCCTTCCTCATAAAAATTCTATTTAACACCATCTCAAGGTCAATTTTGTCCAAAATTTTATTTTTGGGCAAATTGCTATTTAAAGGCTCATAATTATTATTCTAAAGCTATTTCATGCAAAAAGCTTCTAGAAACTCATATATTACAACTTTTGCAATTTAGTCCTTTTTGGACCATTTGACCTGAACTTAAAAAAATTGCTTTACAAAACTTTCATACTCAGGTGCAAACATGGCATAAACTTGAAAAACTCATAAATTCACCTCGGGTTCGTGGCCTCGCACCACTATCCCTACTAGGCCCTAAATCGGGCTGTTATACCGTAAGTCCAAATTAAGTATGTATAGAAGCAGGGATTAAGGTAAGAATCCATAGTCATGGCAAAATATCTGCTACTCTATCAATAGTAGTCACTAACCTATATATTATCACATATGAAAATTATTAACGAGTCAAATTAGGAAAGGTAAAATGGAAGTCTGAAATGAGCAAGACAAGTTCAAGTCTTAGAAAGCGGTCGTCAGTAAGAGTAGTATTTCAACCGAATTAGCTAGATTTGTCCATCAACTATTCATTCTAAAAGAGCATATGGGTGCCATCTATGTTGGTCAAGCAACAAAATTTCCTAAGACATAGGGAGTTTTAATTTTGTGCGTGAAATCTTATTTACTTGAACAATTTAAGAGTTTCTATGAATACTGGTGTATAGGATCTCACCAGGTTTACCTAAACTTATAAATGTACTGTCTCGATGTAGGGTAAATGAATGACTCAAGGATCTTGAGGAGGGACCAAGCTAGACATCGTCAAATTCAACCAAAGGACGTAGTAGCTTTTTCATGCATATAGAAGGGCTCCCCTAGAGGCCACGCCTCGAGAATTAATTAAGTGTATCTAAAGTAAAGTCTTTAGTTACAATTTGTAGGTAATTATTCATGCTTAATTAGGTAGAATGACTATAAAAACTTAGTACTTGTATAATATAGATTATAATAGAAGTTCAAATCTTAAAATCTATTGTTATCCATGGAATTGAATAAGGTTAAATAGTAGCAACGGATGTATAATTTTGTATTTTCTAAGTCTGTGAGTAAATCAGGCTAAAATTTTGTTAAGTAATTTGGGTTAATTGTGACACTTGATACCTGCACCAATGATCGAGTTGGGCATAGGGTCCAACGACTTTTTCATAAGTGTGTTACCCTCATAAGATCTCTTGAATCTCTTTGGGATATTAATCTCATGGTAACCATTACATCTTTCTTCACGAAAAGTTAATTACTAGGAAATAGTAATCAAATAATTTATCACAAAGACAAATGACCCTTGATCATGTTTACTTTTCATATAACGTGTAATTTTAATGGAAGGATATCATTTACCCATTAGTTGGTCTACAAATTCCACTATTGTGAATGAAGCTACATACTACAGAAGTTGTATATCCAACGCACCAACTTTCTATAACAACCCATTTTTAGTCAAATCGGAACAGTAATTTTAGGACCACAAATTTGAGGTAAAAATATTTATTTTATTATTATTTTAATGTCTACAGCATGATAGTATGATTGTGTGAAAATTTCGTTAAGAAATTTTATTGTTTGAGTGCTCAATTTGATAAAAAAGACTAAATCACATAAAGTGTAAAACTTGAGTTCTATTAGCTAAAGGTGTCTAATAGTTATAGAACCTTAAAGTGTAGGTCCTTATGTAGTAAATAACCCATTAATATGTTAGTGGATGATAATGACTTCGTAATTTTAAAATTTGTGATAGTTTTTAAGGTTAGTTATGATATTTAGTAATTAAAGTTAAATTAAATAAAACAAATGAAAATTTTGGTTCATTCATCTTCTTCGAGCCGAAATTAGGGCATAGAAAAGCCATGAGAATAGCTTGAAGCATTCAGCCAAGTTTCCATTGTGCATGTAAGTGATTTTGACTTGGTTTTCATTGATTTGTATGTTTTCAAAGTCGTTGTAACTTAATCTAGCTGGTCCAAGGACTAATTCACAAAACTGTTAAAGGTTTAGGTTTTTAACATAGATGAATATAGGTGTATTTTTATGTTTGATGATAGAAAATAAATGGTTGTTGTTAGATAAACAACATTTGTTAAGAGATTTTTGATAAAATTGTCATTTAGGGATTCATTTGTAAAATGTGTTAATTTTATGGTTAAATTGTGAAATAAATGAAAAATATCGGCTGCTAGGATAATAAGGGAAATTTGGATAGCATGGGTAAAGGCCTAATTGCTTGAATTTGTATTTTTGTTAGCTAAGGACTAAATTGTAAATATGTTAAACTATTAGGGGAAAAGTGTAATTTTACCATAATGTGATTTTTGGGCTAATTTGAATAGAAGGATAATTGAATAAATTAAATTTTATATTATATAGATCAAGAAAAATGAGGTTCGCATCTAGATCGGGAGAAAAATAAAGTATTGGACTATTCGACCCATTTCGTCATTTTTGTGAATCGAGGTAAGTTCGTATGTTAATAAGGATTAACATAATTGTGCCTTAAATGCTTTATTATTGAATTAATTGTGAATACGATTCTACGAAAATGTTCAACGAAGATTCAACAATGTGAAATCCTGGTTGAACCTTAGGAATAGATTAGGATACAAATGACATGTTATTAGGGATTATGTGTTTTGGATGCTAGTCTGTATGTTCTACCGATGGCTGAGTTGTCCGGAATGTGTTGCGATTCTCGTCAGCTTGTGTGTGCAGACCCGTTGATAGCTCGAGAGTGAGCATTATATGAGATATGAGATTGAGATAGCTCTGGCTATGTATTGGCACTTAGGGTGTGAGATTCCCGAGTATCCGATGTTATTCCAAATGGTTCAACGGGTATATCAAGAATATGGATGAGTATGAGATTGATACGAGTTGATACAGGTATGTACATGAACCATACAAGCATTGAATCGAAGAAACTTGTGAAATTGATATCTAACCTTGTGAATGAATATGTGATAAGTTTGAGGATCAATATGAATTATATTATGATATGTTTAATTGCTTAAATTGTGTATATATGGTAAGTTGAGTTTATTACTATACGAACTTACTAAGCTTTATAGCTTACTCTGTTTAATTTTTCGTGTTTTATAGTGAATATGAAGCTTCCTCAGATTTGGGAGTCATCGGAGATCTTATCACACTATCAAGCTATCATTTTGGTACTTTTGAACTTATGTATTTGATTATATGGCAAGTTTAGGAGTTGTGGTTATTTTGGTCTATAGTCCTCAGTTTTGCAAGCTCTATCAACTAACACAAAAAATTCTTTCAATTCCAAAATCCTGACTAGAAGTCTAATGTCTTCGTTCAACCCGTCTTTAAATCGCTACACATAAATATGCTCGAGAATGTGTCTCCACTAAGGCAATTATGTGCAAGCAATTTGAAGACGGGTTGAACAAATATATTAGACTTCTAGTCAGGATTTTGGAATTGAAATAATTTTTTGTGTTAGTTGACAAAGCTTGTAAAGCCGAGGAATATAGCAAAGAAAAGAGAAAAGCTGATTTCGAGGTTAGAGATTCAAGAAAGAGGCCAATGAGTAAACCTTATCATTCATCTTCAAAGAAATCACAGGATTCATATAATCGTTCAAATACTTTTGTGGGGTTTTCTAATAGAGATTGTGGGAAGTAATACACAAGTCCTAAAACTCAAACCACTTCAGTATCGAGTGTTGGTAGTGTTAGAACCAACAAACTCGAGTGTCAACAGTGTGGAAGATGGAATTTTGGAGACTGTTGGATGAATAACAAAGCTTGTTTCAAATGTGGCTCATAAGATTACTTTATTCGAGATTTTCCTAAGTTGTTAGAGAAAGATAAATATCAAAATACAAGTCCGAGTAATACATCTAAAAGAGGAAGACCACCTAGAAATATGGGAAATGTGACTAGTAGCAAAGGTGCAACAAAGGATTCTATAGTGAGATCCAAGGCTCGAGCACCAGTTAGAGCTTACGCTATTCACGCTCGCGAAGATGCATCATCACCAGATGTTATCACCGATACATTTTCTCTCTATGATACTGATGTAATTGCCTTAATTGATCCTGGATCCACTCATTGTATGTTTGTATGAATTTATTGTCTAGTAAGAGTTTTCCTGTTGAGTCTACCGAATTTTTAATTAAAGTATCGAACCCCTTAGGCAAGTTTGTTCTAGTTGATAAAGTTTGCAAGGATTGTCCTTTGATGACTCAGGGTTACTATTTTTTGGCTTATTTGATGCTTTTACTGTTTGATGAATTCAATGTGATTTTGGGTATGGATTGGTTGACTCTACATGATGCTGTTGTGAATTGTAGATGAAAGACTATTGAATTGAAATGTCAGAATAATGAAATTCTTCGAATTGAATCTGATGAGTCGAATGAGTTGCCATTGTGATATCGATGATGTTAGCTCAAAAATATGTGAGGAAAGGTTACGAAGCTTATCTTGCATATGTACTGGATACAAAGGTGTCTGAATCAAATATTGAATCAGTACAAATAGTTTGTGAATATTCAGATGTGTTTCCAGAAGAGTTTCTTGGGTTGCCACCGATCAGAGAAGTCGAGTTTGCTATTGAATTAGTACCAGGAACATCACAGACATTGATAGCTCCGTACAAAATGGCTCTGATAGAATTGAAAGAGTTAAAAGCTCAGTTGCAAGAGTTACCCGATAGAGGTTTTGCACGACCTAGTTTTTTGCCCTAGGGTGCACTAGTACTGTTTGTAAAGAAGAAAGATGGATCGATGAGACTGTGTATTGACTATCATCAACTAAACAAGGTTACAATGAAGAATAAGTATCCTTTGCCAAGAATCGATGATTTGTTTGATCAATTGAAAGAAGCAATAGTATTTTTGAAAATTGATCTGTGCTCTGGCTATTATCAGTTGCAAGTTAAAGATTCGGATGTGCCGAAAACTGCATTCAGAACAAGGTACGGGCATTATGAATTTCTTGTTATGCCATTCAGATTAACTAACTCTCCTGCAGTTTTTATGGATTTGATGAATCAAATCTTTAGATCGTATTTGGATAGATTTGTTGTTGTGTACATTGATGACATTCTAATCTATTCTTGAGATGAATCTGAACATGCAGAGCATTTGAGATTTGTATTACAAACATTGAGAGATAAACAATTGTTTGCTAAATTTAGTAAATGCGAGTTTTGGCTTCGAGAGGTTGGATTTTTGGGACATATTGTTTCAGCGAAAGGAATCCGAGTTGATCCGAGAAATATTTCAGCAATTGTTGATTGGAAACCACCAAGAAACGTATCCGAAGTCAGAAGTTTTCTAGGATTAGTTGGCTACTATCAAAGTTTTGTAAAAGGGTTCTCGATGATTGCTACACCAATGACTCAATTATTGGTTTGAGAAATGCCAATAAAGTTTTGAAAAGTCAAAAGCACTGTTAACTGAAGCACCAATTTTAGTTCAACCTGAGTCGAGTAAAGAGTTTGTGATTTTTAGTGATGTGTCAATGAATGGCTTGGGATGTGTTTTGATGCAAGAGGGAAAAGTGATAGCTTATGCTTCCAGACAGTTAAAATCACATGACAAGAATTATCCGACACACGACTTAGAGTTGGCTGCTATTGTTTTTGCATTGAAAATGTAGTGACATCATTTGTATGGTGAAAAGTGTCATATTTTTATTGATCATAAGTGTAACACCCCTATCCCGTGTCCGATCACCGGATTAGGGTTAAAGGCGTTACCGGACAGATCAAAAACATTTACAGAATTATCACATAGTCATTGATCAATCTCAAACATAAAGTCCCTTAAGAAGGTCATCAAGACCTTAAACATGCTTGTAAGCCGAGTCGGGACTAAACCGAAACACATGCGAGATTTCATGAAAATTTAAAACTTTTCTAAAATACAAGGGACACGCTACGTGGGGTAGGTAGTGCCTCACCCACTGACATCGGACACTCCCGTGTGTCCTCCCCGTGGCCAAATTCAACACGGTCACCAAGCACGCCCGTGTGCTAAGGCCGTGTACAATAGTTCACATACTGTCATTTCCCACACGGTCACCAACCACACTCGTGTCAAGGCCGTCTACAATATAAGGCACATTCTGCCAATTTACCCACGGTCTTAGGCATGCTCGTGTGCCTCAACTGTATGACATTATAGGCCATTTTACAAGGCCAATATGCCACCCATTTTGGGTCTCACCTATAAGCAATACATACCAAAACATAATATGCATATATAGCAACCAAAACATATCAAATGGTTCACTTCATCCATACCCTCAATAGCCAAATCATTCATATCATCTTTCAAAACAATAACACATACATACCCAAAGAAAAACTTCATCGTTTAACTAACCATGAACTTAGCTATTTCATAAGCTTCTACCTTACCAAAATATGCATCATATATCACATTCATTCAAGCATATTACCACATTAAACTTGCCAAAACACATGGCTAAGTTCACTTCCAAAAACATATATATACCTATCTATCCTATACATGCCATAATTAGCCATATACATTTTCAAAAGGGTACCAAAATAAGTTTAGTAGTGTGATGACGATCCTTGGCAATCCCGAGCCTTCAGTAGCTTCGACGACCTATAAAACAGAGAAAATATACACACACAGAGTAAGCTTTCAAAAGCTTAGTAAGTCATATACAAATAAACACATTGGCACATATATATCGATCACTTAGCAACTATCACATATATAGCTTGGTTCATAAACTTCTGGCCACATTTTCCACATTCAACATTTTAAGATTCACATTCTCATTTTCAATCATAATCTTCTTCATATCAAAGTCATATAGGTACTTACCTTTTATACACACTTAATGTGCATTCAACGTACCTGAAATGGATAATCACTCACTTATTGATCATAGCTCGGATATACCATTCGTATTATAGACTTGCCCATTGAACCCTTAGGAACCTAGTAGGATACTCAGAAAGCTCAGAATAGTATTACAATGTAAATGTCCCAGACGAGGTCTTACACGCACTCGTATATTGGTGCCACTGTCCCAGACAGGGTCTTACACGTACAGATCATAATGATGCCGACATCCCAGACGTGGTCTTACACGGGTCAATATGATGTCGATGTCCCAGACATAGTCTTACTCATAAGGTTCATATCGATGCCTATGCCCCAGACGAGGTTTTTACATATAATTCATATCGATGCCTACGTCCCAGACGAGGTCTTACACGAAATTTAAAATCAACGCCAACGTCCCGGATGTGGTCTTACATGATAAAATAGAACAGATACCTATGTCATGTCATAGCTAATCCTATCTATTCCTAGGTTCATACGGGACTTCTCGGCTTTATCACTATGTCAAACTATTTTCAAAATTCACGCTCTTATCATCTTATACTCATTCATTCTCATCGATAGTCATATGAATACATATATTCAATTCAATACAGATAAGTTTATTTGCATAGTGACTTACCTCAGATTCAGTGTATCGGAATGAAAACAGCTACTCGGTTATTTTCGCTTTCCCGCTATCTAAGTCCGTTTTCCTCAGTTCTTGATCTTAATTAAAGAACATCCATGGCCAAATGTTTGAAAACATTTAAACCCTTATTCTTTTGTTTCTATTTTCAGTGGTAAAGTGTGGAAGATGATGGCATTTTAACTTTCATTTTGTTTAATATAACATATATCTCAATTACTAAAATAACCTTTATTATATCCTATAAAGAGCATGCATAATATGAACATAAATGTCCACTAATATGATTATAGGTATAATATCCACATAAGGACTCCACCTTTAATAAGCCATGTCAAAAAGATACCTTATCAAATAGCATGCTAATATTAAACTTTATACGATTTAGTTCTTTTGTCAAATTGAACATATAGACGGACAAATTATCATATGAAACTTTACCACATGCTAATTCACATATCAACGGCACATAATATAATATTAAAATATTATACGGACTCAGATTTGTGGTCCTGAAACCACTGTTTCGACTAGGGTATAAACTGAACTGTTACAATTCTCCCCTCTTAGGAATTTTCGTCTCCAAAAATCTTACCGAAATAAAATGGGCAGATTTCGCCATTCGGTCAACTACGACCCATATCACATCCTTCTTTCTCGGAGTCAGAGGCAACCCAGAAACAAAGTCCATAGTTACTCTATCACATTTCCATTCAGGAATCAGAATCGACTGTAACAACCCAGACGAAACTTGATATTCTGCTTTCAGTTGCTGACAAACTAAACATTTTGAAACAAAGTCAAAAATGTCTCGTTTCTTGCCAGACCACCAATAGTGTTGCTTCAAATCATGATACATCTTTGTACTTCCCGGATGGACAGATAGGCGACTGTTATGTGCTTCACCCAAAATCAATTGAATCAACTCTGAATTTCTTGGAACACAGATTCGATCTTGAAATCTCAAACAATCATCAACAACTCAAAATTCAGATTCAGAATTCAATTCACATTGAGCTCGTTTCAACAACAATTCATTATCAGCCTTCTGAGCATCACATATTTGCTACACAAATAACAGTTTCGCTCTCAATTTAGCTATCACAGAACTATCATCAGACAAATCTATCTGAGCATTCAAAGCATGTAGTGCAAACAACGACTTTCTACTCAACGCATCTGCAACAACGTTTACTTTACCCGGATGATAATCTATCAAAAGCTCATAATCTTTTAACAATTCAAGCCATCATCTCTGACACATGTTCAAATCTTTCTGGGTCATTAGATATTTCAGACTTTTATGATCTGAAAACACATGACACATCTCACCGTACAAATAATGATGCCAAATTTTAAGTGAAAACACAATCGTAGTGAGATCAAGGTCGTGTGTCGGATAATTCTTTTCATGAGGCTTTAATTGGCTCGAAGCATAAGCTACCACTTTGCCTTCTTGCATCAAAACACATCCCATACCGTTTAACGAAGCATCACTGTATACAACGAATTCCTTACCCGATTCTAGTTGTACTAACACTAGAGCTTCTGTTAACAGAGTTTTTAACCGATCAAAACTTCTCTGACATTTATCAGATCATTCAAATCTGACATCTTTCTGAAGTAATCTTGTCAACGGAATAGCTATTGTCGAAAAGTCTTTTACAAATCTACGGTAATAACCAGCTAACCCTAGAAAACTGCGGACTTTAGATACATTTCGCGGAGGTTTCCAATTCAAAATAGCAGAAATCTTGCTTGGGTCTACTCGGATTCCAAAAGCTAACACAACGTGTCCCAAAAAAACTGACCTCATTCAACTAGAATTCACATTTGCTGAATTTTGCGTACAATTGCTTCTCTCACAGAGTTTGCAACACAATTCTCAAGTGTTTAGCATGCTCATTTTCATTCTGTGAATAAATCAATATATCATCTATGAATACAACAACAACTTGATCTAGATACGGTTTGAAAATTCTGTTCATCAGATCCATAAAAATAGCAGGAGCATTTGTTAGTCCAAATGGCATAACTAAAAACTCATAATGCCCGTACCTCGTTCTGAAGGCAGTTTTCAGAATATCTGAATCTTTAACCCTCAACTGGTAGTATCCCGATCTCAGATCAATCTTTGAAAATAGAGTAGCTCCTTTTAACTGGTCGAATAAGTCATCAATCCTAGGCAACGGATATTTGTTCTTTATGGTCACCCTATTCAACTGACGGTAATCAATGCACATTCTCATCGTGCCATCTTTCTTTTTCACAAACAGAACAGGAGCACCCCAAGGCGAAAAACTCGGTCTAGCAAACCCTCTATCAATCAATTCTTGTATCTGTGACTTTAACTCTTTCAACTCCGTTGGTGCCATTCTATACGGAGCTATCGAAATAGGTGTCATACTAGGTAATAATTCAATACCGAATTCAACTTCACGAATCAGAGGTAAACCCAGTAACTCTTCAGGGAACACATCAGAAAAATCACAAACAATGGGTACTGATTCAACTTTCTTCTCAGATAATTTTGATTCAATCACATAAGCAAAATATGATTCATACCCCTTTTTCACATAACTCTGAGCTTTCAAAACAGATATCATAGTAGGCAATCCATTCAAATCATCAAACTCAATCCGTACAATCTCATCATTCAGACTTCTTAAATCAATAGACTTCCTTTTACAGTTTACAACGACATCATGCATGAACAACCAATCTATTCCCAAAATAATATCGAATTCATCAAATGGAAAAAGCATCAGATCAGCAGGGAAGCAGATATCTCGAAACATTAACGGAAAGTTCTTGCATACTTTGTCAACAAGGACACTTTTACCTAAGGGGTTCGATACTTTTATAGTAAACTCAGTAGACTCTATAAGCATAGTCTTGCTGAATACTAAATTAATGCATATATATATGAATGCGTAGAACCAGGGTCTATCAAAGCAATCACAGAAGTATCATAAAGAGTAAAAGTACCAGTTATCACATCAGGTGATGAAGCTTCCTCACGAGCTCAGATAGCATACGCTCTTACAGGCACTCTAGCTTCAAATCTGACAACATTGTCTCTCATAGTTCTCTGACTACTACCAACATTTCTTGTATTTTTTGAAGGTCTACCTCTCGCAGGTGCATTATCAGATCTCGAATTCTGAATAGCCTCTGGTTCGACAGGCTCAGGGCAATTACGGATAAAATGATCAAGCGATCCACATCTGAAGGAAGCTCTGTTATTTAATCTATAGCTTCCTAGATGTCTTTTTCCATAATGTTTACATTCGGTTCTCTCAGATCGAATATTACCAACGCTGGCCATTGAAATTGCCGTAGATTTGGAACTCATTTATGATCTAGCTCTATTTTTGATCAAATGTGCCACATTTTCTCTAGAACGACTTTGATCATCTCTGTATCTCTTTGAAGCAGACTGAAATAATTTATTCTGAAATCTCTTTCTTGTATCTTGAACTTCAGACTCAGCTCTTCTTTTATCCTTCCCGAGTGCTTCAGCTTTGCAAGCTCGATCAATGAGTGTAACGAACTCTTTTATTTCTAGGATCCCAACCAGCAAATGGATATCTTCATTAAGACCATCTTCAAATGTTTTGCACATTATAGCTTCAGAAGATACACATTCACGAGCGTACTGACTCAACCTGACAAATACTCGTTCATATTCTGTAGCAGTCATACGGCTTTGCTTTAGTTCTAAAAATTCTTTTCATTTTTGATCAACTAATCTCTCACTGATATATTTCTTTTTGAACTCGGTCTGAAAGAAATCCCATGTAACTCATTCTCTCGGAACAACAGAAATCAAAGTTTTCCACCATTGATAAGCCGCATCTCGAAGCAAGGATACAACACACTTTATACATCCACCCGGAGTCAGAGACATCTCATCAAATACCCGAATAGTATTTTCAATCCATTATTTAGCTTTTTCAGCATCATCATTATTGGTAGCTCAGAACTCTTCAGCCCCATACTTACAGATCTTGTCGACTAGAGGCTTATTAAATAGATTCGGATACATAACTGGTGGCACAACTGTAGTTTGAGAGGGATTAACAGGGGGTAGAGGTTGTGAAACAGTCGGGTTATTCTTTACGAACTGAGTGAACCACTCACTCATCATTTGGAAGAAAGCTTGTTTAGCTTTTCCATCTTGACCGCTTGTAGTATATCTTGGATTAGAAGGCTCTGTCCCTTGCGTGGGAGAAGGCGCATTACATTCTACGTTGTTAGCTACGGCTCTTTCGGGATCTATTACTATACAGAAATCACGTTTTACACGTCAAGATTTATCACACTATCACAGTTCAAATATATGGTATGTATAGCTAGACTCTGACACGCTACGTTAGTCCGAGAATTGACTAAACCGTAGCTCTGATGCCAACCAAATGTAACACCCCTATCCCATGTCCGATCACTAGATTAGGGTTAAAGGTGTTACCAGACAGATCAAAAATATTTACAGAATTATCATATAATCATTTATCAATCTCAAACATAAAGTCCCTTAAGAAGGTCATCGAGACCTTAAACATGCTTGTAAGTCGAGTCGGGACTAAACCAAAACACATGTGAGATTTCATGAAAATTTAAAACTTTTCTAAAATACAGGGGACACACGGCCGTGGGGGTAGGCTGTGCCTCACCCACAGCTACTGGACACTCCCGTGTGTCCTCCCCGTAGTGGTATACTGCCAAATTCAACACGGTCACCAAGCACGCCCGTGTGCTAAGGCCGTGTACAATAGTTCACATACTGTCATTTCCCACACAGTCACCAAGCACACCCATGTCGATGCCGTGTACAATATAAGGCACATTCTGCCAATTTACCCACGGTCTTAGGCACGCCTATGTGCCTCAATCGTGTGACATTATAGGCCATTTTACAAGGCCAATATGCCATCCATTTTGGGTCTCACCTACAAGCAATACAAACCAAAACATAATATGCATATATGGCAACCAAAACATATTAAATGGTTCACTTTATCCATACATTCAATAGCCAAATCATTCATATCATCTTTCAAAACAATAACACATACATACCAAAGCAAAACTTCATCATTTAACTAACCATAAACTTAGCTATTTCATAAGCTTCTACCTTACCAAAATATGCATCATATATCACATTCATTCAAGCATATTACCAAATTAAACCTGTCAAAACACATGGCTAAGTTCACTTCCAAAAACATATATATACTTATCTATCCTATACATGCCATAGTTAGCCATATACATTTTCAAAAGGGTACCAAAATAAGTTTAGTAGTGTGATGACGATCCTTGGCAATCCCGAGCCTTTAGTAGCTTTGACGACCTATAAAATAGAGAAAATACACACACATAGAGTAAGCTTTCAAAAGCTTAGTAAGTCATATACAAATAAACACATTGGCACATATATATCAATCACTTAGCAACTATCACATATATAACTTGGTTCATAAACTTCTGGCCACATTTGCCACATTCAACATTTTAAGATTCACATTCTCATTTTCAATCATAATGTAATATCCTGGACTATGGCTTGTGCATTAATTTCTTAATTAAATGAAATAGCATGCTTATGTGTGTTGTGGATGTGCATTATGAATTTTGTGAACCTTAGTGCGTAGACAAATGCCTTAGAAAGTATTAGATTCTAAATCTAAAAGAGGAAGCTAAGCAGAAAGGACTTAAAAGAAATATTAGAGGAAATGTGACATGAAATTGGGCTTGGGAAAGTGGCTTGGAGGCGCCACTTAAGGCCCTGGGAATGACGCCACAAGTAGGTGGAGATGGGCCAAGGTTCGAGTCGCGTGGGAAGCTAAGTAAAGTTTTTATTTTTTCGGTAATAAGGAGATGGACGGCATGGGGAGTCTATGGGAGCAGTTTAAGATGAAGCATTCTTCTTTTAATAATTTCAGCTAAGTGGTGGATAAATGGATGATTTATTTTAGATTAATTTTAAGAAGATAAAGAGGAAAACAAGGGATATGATAGTGATGGCCGAATAAGGGACTCTAGGCTTAGTAATTTCGACAAGAGGAGGGAAAGAGAGGCCAATCTCCATTCTTCCTTTTTCTTTGTTCATCTGCCGAAATTCTCTAGCAAAATTTCTCTCCTCCCTTTTATTTTGCCAAAACCGAATACTCCTTACTCAAAGTCCATCATTGCCGATTTCTTCACCTTTCTCTTCTTCTTTTTACAAACTTTCCAAAAGACAAAAGCACGTTCCTCCCAAGCCATAGCTGAATTCTCTATAAGTCTCATACACCCTTCTTTTTTCTTTTCTTTTGATTCTTCAAAAGCCGAATCTCAAGGTACTCTAGCTGATTTCTTAATAACATCAAAAGCTAGAATCCGTTGAATAAAATCTAGCCCATAGCTGAATCTCTCTGTGGATTCAACAAAGAGCAAATAATTTCAGTCATAAGGGTAAGTGATCTCCTCCTTAAGCAATCAGTTTTGAGTTCTTATTCTTTTAAAGATGCCGAAAGCCATGTTTAACCTCGGTCTTAGGGATGGTCGAATGTGTGTAACGGCCATAGTGATGCATTCTTTTTGTGTAGCCAATGTTAGGGAGCCGTAAAGGAGCCTTTTAGGATTTGAAGAGATCAAGGTAAGCAAGTATAGTATTCGGCCAAGGGCCAATCTTATGGATTATTGTATAAAGCCGGTACTAACATATGGCATATATGGATTTTGACAGTTTCTAAAGAAGGAGGTGGTTTTCAGGATTTTAGATTCACAAAGGTAAGTGAATCTGACATTCGGCCAAGGCCCTATTGTGGTATTTAGATCTGTTTCTTATTTATTTTTTTAGCCGAAAACTAATCGAGCCAATTAATCTAGTGTTGGCCAATTGCTAGGGGGCAAGATCACGAAGTTTCGGGATTTGATTTTAATTCAATTGGGAACAAGGTAAGTTTTGGTTTCGATAGTCCTTCGGGATTTAATTAACTAGCCGAATAGGTTTTGCTAATATGTCTAATAATGGCCGAATATAGGAACTAAGATCTAAAGTGTTAGATCAGGTTTTCGGGAATTCAATTAAGTGCTAAGTAAATCAGGTGTGTACCCCACACTAAACCTTAATAGATTATGGCTTTACTTTAATGCATGTGATAAGAAAAATGTGAAAAATATGGCTAAGTTACCATGCGATGGTACAAAGTACTCAGGTACGTCTTCCTACTCCTACTAGGAATACAATACGATCTATTATGGCACATGAGTGCAAATATAAGAATGTGAATAAAGCATAATATTGCATATTTTGTATGACATGGGCATATGGGTGATATATGAAGGGGAAGTGAATTGGTGGTTCTATGCCCCAATATAAGAATGTGGTGACTTATGTCACAATATAAGAATGTGGTGACTTATGTCACAAATATATATATATATATATATATATATATCTGGTGGCTATGCCACAAATTTTATAAGGGCGATGAGCACGTTGACTGCAGCGACTGCCTTCGATGGTGTGTAGCGGATAGAGGGTTGACTTAGTAGACCCCACGGTGTGCAGGTTGGTTCGGGTGATGTGTAGCGGATGGCTATCTAGGTTTGGGTTTGGGTTTGCATCATATTTGTAATATCCTAAAATTTGAGTTTCTTTTGTGTTGGCGTGGGTATGAATTTTTGTGTGTTAGCATAGTCTTGTGAAGGCTTGATTTTATTTAGGAAGCTAGAATAATTTTTAGTATGGTTTATTTAATGAAGTGGATTAAGTGAGTTTGACACTTAATTTAAGTGTTAAATTAAAGCACATGAGGAGTTAGTGGCAAAGTGGTTATGGCGTTTGGATGGTTGCTTGAGGATAGAGGTTCGAGTAGCATGTTTAGCATTTTGAAGGTTTATTTTTGAATCCTTGCTTTGATGGGTGGTCAAACTTATTTATGATAGGTTGGACTCTTAACTTTTGGTAAGTTGAATATTTGTTTAAGGAAAGCATGAAATTGGGGATAAGAATCTTAAGGTTTTGGTATGATGAGGGGAAAAAAGGCATGGAATATGGAGGTTGTTTTGGAAAGTATTCCTAGGCCTTTAGTGCATGTATGTGGACGGCATGGGTGTTTAGGGGGGTGGCCGAATGTTGTTAGGTGGTTTGGGGGGTGTATAGTTAGCCAACTTTTGCATTTGTGCATCTTTTGGTATTGTTTTTCTTTCTCTTCAAAAACTCCCACCTTGGCTGAATGTCTATTGTGCTTTTGGTGCAAATTTGCCTTTGGTTTTAGTCTTATTTTGTTTGAACCAAATACCATTTTCTTTCTTTCATTTGCTCTTTTGAAACCGAAGCTACAATTGAACTTTGTGCATTTTTGTGCACTTTCTTTTTGGTAAAGAAGTGTTTGGCCGAACCTCTCTCCCATATTTCTCTCTTTTCTTCTCTTGAGATTGGTTCATAATCACATTTTCTTTTATTCTCTCTTGGCCAAATTTCTCTCTTCTCCAAACTCCTTTTCTTTTCTCCATTGTTGCTAAAATTGAACACTCTCTCTCTCTTTCATTCTCTTTTTCTACTCACATACTTTCTCACTTTTATACACATATCTTTCTTCTTTCATAACCATATTGTCGAAACTTCCCACTCTCTTTAAGTCTTTGTTTTGGCCAAATATGCAAGGGTAGATTCTCTTTGGTTTTTCTCCAATCAATTTTGGATAATAGGTAAGTATTCATAATCGTATGTCCTTCAGTTCTTTTCTCTTTTCCAAGTTATTTTCTTGTGGACAAAGGCCGAATCTTTAGGCATTGGTTTGCAAGGTTCTAACCATTCTAAGAACCGATTTCTTATAGGCTCCTCGGGACGTTGGAAGCAATCAATCTAAGCCTCATATCTTGACTATCATTTTGGGTAAGTTTAGGTAAGACTTGGTTTTTGAAGTGATAACTCATTGGATTTAGTGGTAGGGCCGAATGGCCTTTGTTTATAATTTAAGTGTTGGCCGATTGTAGGACAAGATGATCTAGTGCGATAGATCGGATCTCCGGAAGTTAGTTCTTGATTTGGTGAAAGGTGTGTATCTTACACACTTTATAACTTGGTTTATATATGTATTTATGTGTGTTATAACTAATCATATTATGAAAGTGGGAAAAACGATGAGATTTGGATATGATACCATGATGGTATGAATGAGGATTCGGTAAGTCCATTTCGATATGTTGTAAATACATGTGGATAGAAATCATGATCTCGATTTATGATATATTTGTTATGAGATACATATCAAAGTATATTGACATGATTTGTTTATTTATTGCATTGGCATGGGCAATATGAGAGGAGGGAAGATTGATATCGTGACTTGGTCACGGTGATTTGGTATCACATTCGTGTCTTGGACACGGAGGTTTGTTACCTCCGGTGATTTGGTATCACATTCGTGTCTTGAACACGGAGGTTTGGCACCTCATAGCGACTCGTCCCCTCGTGGTTAACACCACGGTGGGTTGGCCCCACTCTTGAGATATGGGATCATCGCCATGATTTGGTATCACCGTGGGTTGGCCCCACGATGGATTATTCGTGACTTTGGTCACCAAAGTGATTTGGTATCACATTTATATCGTGACTTCGGTCACGATGGTTTAGCACCACCAAAGGTTTGGTACCACACGGGGTAGAAAAGGAGTTATGGATGGCTAGGTTGGGTGCATTATACATATATGTTGCTTTGTTATAATTTGTGTAAGTATGTGGTATTTACCCGGAGAGGGAATATGCATTTGAGTCTTGGTGACTCACCTTCTCCTTATCTTTTCGGTGATTCATGAGATCGCGGATGATGAGCGGATGAACTCGAGAAGGCCATGCAATAAAATTTGGTTTTACATGAACTTCCATTTGGGTACTTTATTTTAATTTGGTTTTCATATTTTTATGGATTTGTAATAAGGCCTGTTTAATTATATTTTTGGATTATTTTTATGTTTTGAACATGTTTTAAATATGGTTTATAAATTTCATGATTATTATAATAAATTGAGCACCAAGTTTTCTAAACTACAAAACGCGATTTGTTTTTAAAAGCGTTACCATCGGGTAACATAAATCATTTGATAATTTAAACAACTTAAGGGTTTTCGATAATTTAAATGATTTTCAAATATTAAGTTTCTACATTCAAATGCAAATGGTTTTCAAAGTAATAATTTGAGTTTTCTTAAAATGATATAAATGTTTTCTAACCTATGATTTATTCACTTATTTTAAAAGTTTTATGTAATTTCAAAGTAAATTTTCGTTTTAACTTATTAAACATGAAATTTCTACAAATATAGAATTTCAAAGAGTTGTTCGGAAAAATTTAATTGTTAATTCGATTCTTTCAAAAATATTTTCTCGGTGACATACCGATTCGATTAGTAGGCGTATTGACCGGGTTTGGGGTGTTACAAATTGGTATCGAGCCAAGTTCAAAAGCTCGTGCGTGGGCCCAAGCCCAAAATGATTTGAAGTATGGTTTTAAAATGTTTTTGTTGAAAATTTTATGGTTGGAAAGGCATGGCCCAGTCTCCGCATCAATCCGCATACAGTAAGTACATCAAAAGCTGTTGATTTTGATGATATGTTTTAGTGATGTTGATATGACTATATAGTAGTAGGAACTACTTTAGAGACCCAAAACTATAGGTTTGGTGTACTCATGAAACAACCTCTTAATAAAATTTTCATAAAGCGTGCTTTAAAAGAAAGTGGAATAATGACTAATGCATAAAACTTTTAATCAGATAAGTCGAGACTTTAGATATGAGTACTCGAGGTTGAGGTCGTGTTATGCGTGGACGTGGTCGTGGTAGGATGGCTGTGTCTGAGCCAGTGAGGTCGGGTCAAGGATCCGAGAATGAGGTACCACCAGTTCCACCACCATCGGTTGGAGTTGAACATCCGGATCAAACGGAGGATGACGCAGTGTCTCAGGCAATGCTGCGAGTTCTTAAAAGGGTAGCTGGAGTAGGTGGAGGCGCGGGAGCTCGCAAATCTACACCTGAGCGACTCCGAGCCAATAGAACCGAGGTATTTTGAGGTGTTTCGGGTGTAGCTCCCAGCTCGGCTGAATATTGGTTAGAGGCGACAGAGCGAATCATGGATGATCTGGATTTGAATGTCGATGAAAAGCTGAAAGGGATTGTATCGCTTCTTCATGACGAGTCATATCAGTGGTGGCTCACGGTTCGAAATGGTGCTGTAGCGAAGGATCTCACTTGGGACTTCTTTAAGGCAGCGCATCAGAAGAAATATATTGGGTCTAGTTATTATGTTGATCTTGACGTAAGGCATTTCGAGTTTGGTCCAAGGAGTAAATCCAGTATCGAGTATGAGGTGAGTTCTTAAGATTGAGCCGTTATCTTTGCCGAGGTATTGTGGCTTGAACACGAGCGATGTGTCCGATTCAAAGATGGTTTGAAGGATGAGTGAGATTGTTGATTGCTCCACATCGAGGCGAGAGTTTGCTACTTTGGTTGAAAAGGCTAAGATAGTCGAAGGAATAAAGGAATCGGAAGGCGAGTTACCATTTAATAAGCATAAGAGAGGATATGGATCATCTGGGTTAGCTGGTAATGTTCAGAAGAGGGCTAGGCAAAGTGGGCCGAATCAGTTTGGGAGGCCTGTTACTGCTAATCAGGGACCAACATGGTGTAACCGATGTGGAAAGTTTCATTAGGGCGAATGTTGGACCGGAGGAAAAGGCTATTTTGAGTGTGGTTATTTGGATCATCGTGTGAGGGATATCCCACGTAAGCAAGCCGAGAATCGGTCGAGGTCAAGGCCGTGCTCGATTCGAAAAGAGGACCAAAGACTCTGAGAGGTCGTGGTAATGGTAGAGGAGGTAATGGTTCTAGTCGAGGCCATGGAGCATTGGGCGAAGATGCAAGCAACACTAAGGCAAGACTGACTGGTTTGGTGTATGCTGTGGCGTCGAGAGGAGAGTGGCCTTGCGGATGTCATAACTGGTACGTTCTTAATATTTGGTGTTCCATATACTGCTTTGATAGATGTGGGTTTGACGCATTTGTATGTTGCTAGTAGTATAGTAAAGACTATGAATCTAGATTCTAAAATTGCTTCTAGGAGGATGACAGTACTTAGTCCTCTAGGTCACTCTGTAGAAGTAGATAAGCTATATAGAGATGTACCCCTAGAACTTCAAGGGGTAGTGTTTGTAGCTGATCTGATGGAACTGCCATTTGAGGAGTTCGATCTGATTCTTGGGATGGACTGGTTGGTTAAGTACCAAGCAAGTTTGGATTACGCTGCTAAGCGCATGGTTTTGAAGACAGCGGAAGGTGAAGAAGTGGTCATGATAGGTAATAGAAGAGATTATCTATCTAACGTGGTATCTGCATTGAAAGCTGTGAAGATGGTCAGGAAGGGCTGTGAGTCATTTGTGGTTCGTGTGTGTGCTTTGGAAGCTAAGGAGTCTCCTGTGGGAAATGTTCGATCTTGTAAAGGATTATCTTGACGTATTTCTGAAGAACTTAGGGATTGCCTCGGATCGTGAAGTCAAATTTGGTATAGATCATTGCGGAATGGCGCCGGTGTCTATAGCTCCGTATAGGATGGCAATCAAGGAATTGATGGAATTGAAGGCTCAGATTCAGGAGTTGTTGGATCGAGGTTTCATTCGACTAAGTGTTTTGCCTTGGGGAGCGCCGGTACTTTTTGTCAAGAAGAAGAATGGTTCAATGCGGATGTGTATAGACTACCGCCAATTGAATAAGCTGACGATAAAAAACAAGTATCCTTTGCCGAGGATAGATGATTTGTTTGATCGACTTAAAGGGGCATGATTTTCTCAAGATTGATTTAAGGTGCGGATATCATCATTAAAGGTGAAAGAGGCTGATATCCATAAGACGGCATTTCACACTCGGTATGGGCACTACGAGTTTCTGGTGATGCCGTTTGGGTTGACTAACGCGTCGGCAGCATTCATGGATATGATGAATCGGGTATTCCAGCAGTTTTTGGATCAGTTTGTTGTGGTTTTTATAGACGATATTTTGGTATACTCAAAGTCAGAGGAGGAGCATGATGCGCATTTGCGAGTAGTGTTGCAGATTCTGAGGGATAAGCAACTTTTTGCTAAATTTAGTAAGTGCGAGTTCTAGCTTAGGGAGGTGACTTTCTTGGGTCACGTTGGATCAGTCGAGGGGATTAGAGTAGATCCTCGGAAGATTGAGGCAGTGTTGGATTGGAAGCCGCCTAAGTCAGTGGCTGAGATTCAGAGTTTCCTAGGTTTGGCGGGGTATTATCGAAGGTTTGTGGAAGGATTTTCTTTGATCGCCGCACCTATGACTAAGTTGTTGAGGAAAGGAGTTCCATTTGTGTGGACCGAGAAGCAGCAAGAAAGTTTCGACAAGTTGAAGAAGATTCTGACTGAAGCTCCAATTTTGATTTAACCCGAGGCAGGCAAGGAATTCACGGTTTACTGTGACGCATCATATACTGGTTTGGGATGTGTGCTGATGCAGGAAGGGAAAGTAGTGGCTTATGCATCTTGACAGTTGAGACCACATGAGGTTAATTATCGACGCATGACTTGGAATTAGCAGCAGTGGTTTTCGCTTTGAAGATTTGGAGACACTATTTGTACGGAGAGAAGTCGATAGTCTACACGGATCACAAGAGTCTTAAGTATCTTCTTACTCAGAAGGATTTGAACTTGAGACAGCGTAGATGGATTGAGTTGTTGAAGGACTACGACTGTTCGATTGAGTATCATCCTGGCAAGGTTAACGTGGTGGCAGACGCGTTGAGCCGTAAGGTTGTATCTGACTTAAGATTGATGTTTGCTCGTCTTAGCTTATATGACGATGGAAGTCTTTTGGCTGTAATGGAGTCCTGTGTTTTCAAGGGAGAGCTTGTATGCCGAAGGATGTAGAGTTGAGGCAAAGGATTCTTCGGGATGCACATAGCAGCCTATATGCTATACATCCCGGAGGTAGCAAGATGTATCAGGATTTGAGAGAGCAGTTTTGGTGGCCATGTCTGAAGCGGGAGGTAACCGAGTTTGTGGGTAAATGTCGACTGTCGTGGTCAAGGTGAACATCGATTCTCGTCTGGATTACTTGGTGGTAAAGATTCCACAGATGGAAGTGGGAGAGGATCACTATGGATTTTGTCGGTGGATTACCTCTTACACCTAGTAAGAAGGACTCGGTTTGGTGATTGTGGATCGTCGACTAAGTCATCTCATTTCATTCGGTAAGGGTGGATTATTCACTTGAGGCTAGCTAAGTTGTATGTGGCGGAGATAGTGAGGTTGCACGGTGTGCGGTGTCAATCATCTCGACGGAGATCCCGATTTATGTCGAGGTTTTAGAGAGCGTTACATCGGGCTTTGGGTGCAGCGGTTGGATTCGATCTGCATTTCATCCACGCTTGATGGGCGATCGAAAGGGTTATTGATTTTAGAGGATATGTTGAGAGGATGTGTTTTGGACTTCCGAGGCAGCTAGAAAGAGTTTTTACCGTTAGCTGAGTTCGCATACAACAATAGTTATTAGGTAAGCATTGAGATGGCACCATATGAGGCGTTGTATGGTAGGAGGTGTCGCACACCTACTTGTTGGACAGAGTTGGGTGAGCGTCAGATGTTAGGACTAGAGTTGGTTGCGAGCCGAGGATAAGGTGAAATTGATTGAGCTCGTCGAAGGAAGCTTGGATAGCGAAGTCTTATGCCGATCTCAAGCGGAGGGATATAGAGTTTGCCATTTCTGAAGGTCTCGCCATGGAAGAAAGTGTTAAGATTTGGGAGAAAAGGCAAGTTAAGTCCAAGGTTTATTGGACCATTTAAGGTGTTGAGGCGAGTGGGACTAGTAGCCTATCAGCTTGAGTTGCCAGCAGAACTTAGTCAGATTCACGATGTGTTTCATGTCTCCATGCTTAGACGCTATCGTTCTGATCCATCACATGTCGTGGTAGTAGAGGAAATAGAAGTGAGTCCAGATTTGACGATAGAAGAAGAACCTGTGCAGATTCTAGATTGAGACATAAAAGTTTTACGTAGGAAGTCAGTTCCTTTAGTGAAAGTCTTATGGTGGAATCATGGCGTGGAAGAAGCTACTTGGGAACCAGAGGATGCGATGAGGCAGCAGTATCCTCAACTCTTTTGCTCAGGTAATTTCGAGGATTAAATTTTCTTAAGGGGGTAGAATTGTAATATCCTAAAATTTGAGTATCTTTTGTGTCGGCGTGGGTATGAATTTTTGTGTGTTAGCATAGTCTTATGAAGGCTTGATTTTATTTAGGAAGCTAGAATAATTTTTAGTATGGTTTATTTAATGAAGTGGATTAAGTGAGTTTGACACTTAAGTTAATTTAAGTGTTAAATTAAAGCACATGAGGAGTTAGTGGCAAAGTGGTTATGGCATTTGGATGGTTGCTTGAGGATAGAGGTTCGAGTAGCATGTTTAGCATTTTGAAGGTTTATTTTTGAATCCTTGCTTTGATGGACGGTCAAACTTATTTATGATAGGTTGGACTCTTAACTTTTGGTAAGTTGAATATTTGTTTAAGGAAAGCATGAAATTGGGGATAAGAATCTTAAGGTTTTGGTATGATGAGGGGACAAAAGGCATGGAATATGGAGGATGTTTTGGAAAGTATTCCTAGGCCTTTAGTGCATGTATGTGGACGGCATGGGTGTTTAGGTGGGTGGCCGAATGTTGTTAGGTGGTTTGGAGAGGTGTATAGTTAGCCAACTTTTGCATTTGTGCATCTTTTGGTATTGTTTTTCTTTCTCTCCAAAAACTCCCACCTTGGCCGAATGTCTATTGTGCTTTTGGTGCAAATTTGCCTTTGGTTTTAGTCTTATTTTGTTTGAACCAAATACCATTTTCTTTCTTTCATTTGCTCTTTTGAAACCGAAGCTACAATTGAACTTTGTGCATTTTTGTGCACTTTCTTTTTGGTAAAGAAGTGTTTGGCCGAACCTCTCTCCCATATTTCTCTCTTTTCTTCTCTTGAGATTGGTTCATAATCACATTTTCTTTTATTCTCTCTTGGCCAAATTTCTCTCTTCTCCAAACTCCCTTTTCTTTTCTCCATTGTTGCTAAAATTGAACACACTCTCTCTCTCTTTCATTCTCTTTTCTACTCACATACTTTCTCACTTTTATACACATATCTTTCTTTTTTCATAACCATATTGCCGAAACTTCCCACTCTCTTTAAGTCTTTGTTTTGGTCCAATATGCAAGGGTAGATTCTCTTTGGTTTTTCTCCAATCAATTTTGGATAATAGGTAAGTATTCATAATCGTATATCCTTCAATTCTTTTCTCTTTTCCAAGTTATTTTCTTGTGGACAAAGGCCGAATCTTTAGGCATTGGTTTGCAAGGTTCTAACCATTCTAAGAACCGATTTCTTATAGGCTCCTCGGGACGTTGGAAGCAATCAATCTAAGCCTCATATCTTGACTATCGTTTTGGGTAAGTTTAGGTAAGACTTGGTTTTTGAAGTGATAACTCATTGGATTTAGTGGTAGGGCCGAATGGCCTTTGTTTATAATTTAAGTGTTGGCCGATTGTAGGACAAGGTGATCTAGTGCGATAGATCGGATCTCCGGAAGTTAGTTCTTGCTTTGGTGAAAGGTGTGTATCTTACACACTTTATAACTTGGTTTATATATGTATTTATGTGTGTTATAACTAATCATATTATGAAAGTGGGAAAAACGATGAGATTTGGATATGATACCATGATGGTATGAATGAGGATTCGGGTAAGTCCGTTTCAATATGTTATAAATACAGGTGGATAGAAATCATGATCTACGATTTATGATATATTTGTTATGAGATACATATCAAAGTATATTGACATGATTTGTTTATTTATTGCATTGGCATGGGCAATATGAGAGGAGGGGAAGATTGATATCGTGACTTGGTCACCGGTGATTTGGTATCACATTCGTGTCTTGGACACCAGAGGTTTGCTACCTCCAGTGATTTGGTATCACATTCGTGTCTTCGGACACTAGAGGTTTGGCACCTCATAGCGACTCGTCCTCGTGGTTAACACCACGATGGGTTAGCCCCACTCTTGAGATTGAGATCGTCGCCATGATTTGGTATCACCGTGGGTTGGCCCCACGATGGATTATTCGTGACTTTGGTCACCAAAGATTTAGTATCACATTTATATCGTGACTTCGGTCACGGTGGTTTAGCACCACCAATGGTTTGGTACCATACGGGTAGAAAAGGAGTTATGGATGGCTAGGTTGGGTGCATTATACATATATGTTGCTTTGTTATAATTTGTGTAAGTATGTGGTATTTACGGGAGAGGAATATGCATTTGAGTCTTGGTGACTCACCTTCTCCTTATCTTTTCGGTGATTCATGAGATCGCGGATGATGGTAGGATGAACTCGAGAAGGCCATGCAATAAAATTTGGTTTTACATGAACTTCCATTTGGGTACTTTATTTTAATTTGGTTTTCATATTTTTATGAATTTGTAATAAGGCTGTTTAATTATGTTTTGGATTATTTTTATGTTTTGAACATGTTTTAAATATGGTTTATAAATTTCATGATTATTATAATAAATTGAGCACCAAGTTTTCTAAACTACAAAAGCGACGATTTTAAAACGTTACCATCGGGTAACATAAATCATTTGATAATTTAAACAACTTAAGGGTTTTCGATAATTTAAATGATTTTCAAATATTAAGTTTCTACATTCAAATGCAAATGGTTTTCAAAGTAATAATTGAGTTTTCTTAAAATGATATAAATGTTTTCTAACCTATGATTTATTCACTTATTTTAAAAGTTTTATGTAATTTCAAAGTAAATTTTCGTTTTAACTTATTAAACATGAAATTTCTACAAATATAGAATTTCAAAGAGTTTTTCATAAAAATTTAATTGTTAATTGATTCTTTCAAAAAAATTTCCTCGGTGACATACCGTTCGATTAAGTGGCGTATTAGTGAGGGTTTGGGGTGTTACAATATTATTTAAATGATATATGTACATGTATGATTTGATATGCGAATTTTTAGGACTTAGTGTTGTGGTTACACATTGAGTCTGTGACTCACCCTTGTGGGATTGTTTTTGGTGACACTCGGTAATGGACCGGTCGGGAGAAGCTCGGGGTGGCCATGCACAATTCGAAGATTGTTATGTTTTGTTTTTTTTCAGTTCTAAATTCCCAAGTTTTGAATTATTTTCGGGTTTTATTTGATGTAATAAGGCCAAAGTATTAATTTGTTTATGCATGCTTTTAAATTACATAGTATGATATAATTATTGTCGAATTAAAGTTAAAAGTAAAATTTTCTTAAGTATAAATATCAAGTGTTTTGACACCTAATCAACACGGAAATTTAAGTTCGAACCCAACCCAAATCAACTATTTTCGAAAACACACAAGATTTTGGCAAAGCCCAAATAGAATTCGAAAGGTTTTTCCTTAGAAGCATGCCAGATCCGGTCAGGGCTTGTGGGCCGAGTTTGGGGTATTTTAGTTTGGTATCAGAGCCCAATTTTTAAACTCTCGGCCTTGGGTTTAAGGCCCAAAACATTTTCAAAATTAAGCCCAGAAGAATTTTGTGGAAAAAATTTTGAGAAATAAGTAGGTTTTCTGGCATGGCACCTGAGTCTCCGGCCCGAAGTCCACCAGGTAAGTACCCCTATCTCTTGTGTGATTTATTATATGTAGAAGGGTAGAAATGGAATGTAGATTAGCATGATAAGTACTTGAACCCTAGGACTAGGTTACTCCAACAATTACATAAAATTTTAAGTGCCTAATTAAACAAACACATGGTTAAGTCACCGAGTTTAGGGTGTGGCAACCATTGTGCGCATGTCTAGGATTGGTTTCGTGGGAGCTTGGTATTTAAGCGATCCGTGACTCACCTCCTCTCCACTGAATCCTACAGTGCGTAGCTTTGGTTCACCCTAACCAGAGGACTTAGTCACGGGCTAAACTCAATAATTAAAACCCGAAAGGGACTAGCTACATTTTTATGGAAACCCTCGTTTTAAAAGTCAACAAACTACCCTTTTGAATTGTGAAAATTATTATTTTGGAAAAACTTTCTAAGAATTTTTAATTTACAAATTACCTAAATACCCCTAGTGGTAAAAATTACTAAAATGCCCTTGGCTCTAAAATTTCCATATTACCCTTGATTTCAATAAAATTTCCCTACTTTGCAAGAATATCCAAAAACTTTGCAAAATATCAAGACACCCTAATTTGGAAAATTTACGAAATTACCCCTGGTTTGCAAAATGACCAAATTACCCCTAACCTAGTACAAATGACCAAAATACCCTCAGTAAGGAAAATCAACGAAGTACCCTCAAATTAAAAACCTTTAAAAACACCCTTGTTTTGAAAAGTCACTAGGAACCATATTTTGCGAAAAATTTTCGAAAAGACCCTGGCTTGAAAAATTACAAAAATACCCCTAGTGTATAAAATTATCATTTCACCTTTGAAATTTTTCCGGCAAGTATTTTACTTTTGCAAAACATCAACAATCTCTATTTTGCAACATTTTCAAATACCCTAATTTGAAAATTACTAAAATACCCCTATAGGACAAAATTACGGAAATACCCCTGGGTAGTGAAAAACAACAAACAACGACAACTACAACATTTCTCTGTAATGGACGCAAGTTCATGTGTGTGACTAAATGGATGATGTGAGACTGTATGTGTATGAATCGAAAAAACTACCTTTCTAGAACTATTAAACATAAAACTATTCTGTTAAATCAGTGGAACAAAACTAATACATAAAATTCTTTAATCAGATAAACGCAAAGTGAAAGTATGAATTCAAGGGGACGTGGTCGTAACGTGCATGGCAAGAGGCCGAATGACTGTGTCTGAACCCGTTAGATCTAGTCAAGGATCTGAGAATGAAATGCCACCACCACTACCACCAGTCGCTGATGTGGAATATCAGGATCAGACAGGGGATGACGCAGTGTCACAGGCGATGCTGCGGATTTTGAAAAGGGTGGCTGGAGCAAGTGGAGGCATGGGAGCTCGAAAGTCGGTACCTGAACGACTTCGAGCCAACGAGAGATGAGGTGTTCCGTGGTATATCAGGTATGGCACCCAGTATCACTGAATATTGGTTGGAAGCGACCGAGCGGATTATGGATGAGCTCGATTTAACTGACGAGGAAAAGCTAAAAGGGTTGGTGTCGCTTCTCCGCGATGAGTCATATTAATGGTGGCTCATAGTGCAGGATGGTGCTACAGCTGAGGAACTCACTTGGGACTATGCTAAGGCAGCATACCAGAAGAAATATGTTGGTACGCATTATATTGATGCGCAGAGAAAGGCTTTTAAGAAATTGGTTCAAGGAACAAAACCGTGAAATAGCACTGAAGCAAAATTCCTAAGGCTAAGCCGTTATGCTCAAGGCATAGTGTTGACTGAGCATGAGTGGTGTGTCCAGTTTGAAGACGAACTAAGGGATGACCTGAGGTTATTAATAGCTCCACAACAAGAGCGGGAGTTTGCGGTGTTGGTGGAGAAGGCTAAGGTAGCCGAGGGTATCAAGGATTCTGTAAGGCAGAACACTGATCGGAACAGATAGAAGAGAGGTTTTAGGTCATCTGGATCATCAGGGAATGTGCAAAAGAGGCCTAGAGTTGATGGGCCGCAAGGTCGTGGCCGTGACGGGAGGGCGATCTGCACTTACGATCAGTGTGGAAAGAAGCATCTAGGAGAATGTTGGAAGAAGACAGGAGCATGTTTCAAGTGTGGGTCCAAGGACCACATGATTAAGGATTGCCCCATGAGAATCGAAGGGGGTCGACCAATGAATCAAGGACCTAACTAGGCGGGAAGAGGAGGACAGCAGCCACCACGAGGTCGTGGTTCGGCTGGAAGAGGTAATGGTCCTGGTAGAGGACGAGGACACCGGCCAAGGTGTTGGTAACACGGAGGCCAGACAACTAGGTTTGGTTTATGCGGTTCATCAGAGGGAAGATGGAAACGCACCGGACGTCATAACTGGTACATTTCTTATTTTTGGCAAACCTTATATTGCTTTGATTGATGTGGGCTCGACCCATTCTTACGTTGCATGTAGAGTAGTTGAAAATCTAGACATAGCCTCTGAACTTTTGATAGGGAGATGACTGTAGTAAGCCCACTAGGTCAAACTGTAGTGGTGAATAAGATCTTTCGGAGTGTACCTTTAGAAATTCAAGGCGTAGTATTTTTTACCGACTTGATGGAACTTCCCTTCGGAGAATTCAATCTCATACTTGGTATGGACTGGCTAGTGGAACATTGGGCTATATTGGATTGTGCAACCAAACGAATGGAGTTAAGGACCCTTGAGGATGAGGTGATGGTTATGATAGGAGAAAGAAGAAACTACTTGTCTAATGTAGTTTCAGCACTTAAGGTTGAGAAGATGGTTTGGAAGGGGTGTAAGGCATTTTTGGCCTTCATTTGTGCTTTGGATACAAACGAAGGGGGAGTTAGTGGAGTTAGAACTGTAAGGGAGTTTGTGGATATCTTTCTGGAGGAATTACCCAGAATACCCCCGAACAGGGAGGTGGAGTTTGGAATTGACTTCTTCAAGATGCAACCTTCGTGTCCATTGCCCGTCATGAAATGGTACCAAAAGAGTTGGTTGAGCTCAAGGCTCAAATCTAAGAATTGCTAGACCGTGGGTTTATTTGACCTAGTGTGTCTCCATGGGGAGCACCGGTCTTATTTGTAAAGAAGAAGGACGAAACTATGCGAATGTGCATAGATTATCGTCAGTTGAACAAGTCGACCATCAAGAACAAGTATCCATTGCCAGAATAGATGACTTGTTCGATCGACTAAGGGGCATGATTTTCTCAAAGATAGATCTGAGGTCTGGATATCATCAACTTAAGATGAAGGAGGTGGATATCCATAAGACGGCCTTCCAGACAAGGTATGGGCATTTTGAATTCATAGTAATGCCGTTTGGGTTGACTAATGCCCCAACCGCATTCATGGACATGATGAACCGAGTTTTCCAACCCTATCTAGACCGATTTGTCGTTATGTTCATAGACGATATTTTGGTGTATTCCAAGTCTAAAGAGGAGCATGATGAGCATCTCCGGATAGTGTTGCAGGTGTTGAAGGAGAAGGAACTCTACGCCAAATTCAGCAAGTGTGAATTTTGGCTTAAGAAGGTGACGTTTTTAGGACATGTGGTATCTGCTGAAGGAATAAGGGTGGATCCTCGAAAGATTGAGGCAGTTTTGGATTGGAAACCCCCTAAGTCAGTGGCGAAAGTTCGGAGTTTCTTAGGATTGGCAGGCTATTATAGACGCTTTGTGGAAGGGTTCTCGTCGATAGCCGCGCCGCTGACAAAGTTGTTAAGGAAGGAAGTGCCTTTCATATGGACTGATAAACAACAGAAGAGCTTTGAGAAGCTTAAGAAAGTCTTGATCGAAGCTCCAGTTTTGATTCAGCCGGAGGCAGGGAAGGATTTTGTGGTATATTGTGATGCTTCCCATACAGGATTGGGAGGTGTCCTTATGCAAGACGGAAAAGTAGTCGCTTATGTGTCTCGACAACTAAGGCCACATGAAGTTAACTACCCGATGCATGATTTGGAATTAGCAGTAGTGGTCTTTGCCCTTAAGGTATGGAGGCATTATCTCTATGGAGAAAAGTCGGTGATCTACACAGACCACAAAAGCCTTAAGTATCTGCTAACTCAGAAGGAGTTGAATCTGAGATAGAGAAGGTGGGTGGAACTATTGAAGGACTACGATTGTTCCATAGAATATCACCCAGGCAAGGCAAATGTAGTGACGGATGCCTTAAGTCAGAAGGTAGTGACGGATCTGAGGGCGATGTTCGCACATCTAAGCTTGTATGATGATGGAAGTCTGCTGGGAAGTGAAAGAGGGACAGTTGGTGGATGAGGATCTAAGTGTTAAGTTGAGACAAGTGCAGAATGAAGAATTGGAAAATTATGGTATTAATAATGAAGGAGTATTGTGTTTCAAGGGAAAGGTCTGTATGCCGAAGGACGAGGAACTTAGGCAAAGGATTCTTTGGGAATTGCATAGTAGCCCTTATGTTATGCATCCTGGAGGCACTAAGTTGTACAGAGATCTAAGGGAACAGTTTTGGTGGCCTGGTCTGAAGAAGGAAGTTACTGAATTTGTCGGCAAATGCTTAACGTGTCAGCAAGTTAAGGCTAAACACCAAGTTCCATCAGGATTGCTTCAATCGATATTGATTCCGCAGTGGAAGTGGGAGGGAATTACCATGGACTTCGTTAGTGGGCTTCCCCTTACGCCTACTAAGAAGGACTCGGTATGGGTAATAGTGGATCGGTTGACAAAGTCAACGCAGTTCATTCCGGTGAGAGTAGATTATTCTTTACAGAAGTTGGCGAGGTTATATGTGGCAGAAATTGTAAGATTGCATGGAGTGCCAGTGTCAATCATTTCAGACAGGGATCCAAGGTTTACGTCTCGATTTTGGAAAGCACTACATCAGGCTTTAGGCACCAAATTGGATTTCACTATGGCATTTCATCCACAGTCGGACGGCCAGTCTGAGTGAGTAATCTAAGTCTTAGAGGATATGTTGAGGGGCTGTGTGATGGATTTCAGAGGAAGTTGGGAGGAATACTTGCCTTTAGCAGAGTTTGCCTACAACAACAGCTATCAGGCTAGTATTCGGATGGCACCATATGAAGCGTTGTACGGTTGGAAGTGTTGAACTCCTATGTGTTGGACGGAATTAGGAGAACGTCGAGTTTTGGGTTCAGAGATTGTGGCAGAATCTAAAGAGAAGGTTAGTGTAATTCGGGCACGGTTAAAAAAAGCATCTGTAGGTAGAAGTCGTACGTAGATCTCAAACAGAAGGAAATAGAATTTGATGTGGGAGATCAAGTGTTTCTTAAGGTTTCGCCTTGGAAAAAGGTAATGAGATTTGGTCGGAAAGGGAAGTTAAGTCCAAGGTTTATAGGACCTTATAAGGTTTTGAAGCGAATTGGACCAGTGGCATATCAGTTGGAGTTGCCACCGGAGTTGAAGCAGATGCACGACATATTCCATGTTTCCATGCTACGTTGTTATCGATCGGATCCATCTCATGTAGTGCCGGTTGAAGAGGTGGAGATAAGGCCATATTTGTCCTACGAGGAGGAGCCAATTCAGATTTTAGAACGAGATGTGAAAGTGTTACGGAGGAAATCAGTTCCTCTAGTCAAAGTGTTATGGCGTAATCATGGATCGGAAGAAGCTTCGTGGGAGCCAGAAGACATGATACGACAACAGCACCCTCACTTATTTCAGTCAGGTAATTTCGAGGACAAAATTATTTTAAGGGGGTAGAACTGTAATATCCTGGATTATGGCTTGTGCATTAATTACTTAATAAATGAAATAGCATGCTTATGTGTGTTGTGGATGTGCATTATGAATTTTGTGAACCTTAGTGCGTAGACAAATGCCTTAGAAAGTATTAGATTCTAAATCTAAAAGAGGAAGCTAAGCAGAAAGGCCTTAAAAGAAATATTAGAGGAAATGTGACATGAAATTGGGCTTGGAAAAGTGGCTTGGAGGCACCACTTAAGGCCCTGGGAATGACTCCACAAGTAGGTGGAGATGGGCCAAGGTTCGAGTCGCGTGGGAAGCTAAGTAAAGTTTTATTTTTTTCGGCAATAAGGAGAAGAGATGGATGGCATGGGGAGTCTATGGGAGGAGTTTAAGATGAAGCATTCTTCTTTTAATAATTTCGGCTAAGTGGTGGATAAATGGATGATTTATTTTAGATTAATTTTAAGAAGATAAAGAGGAAAACAAGGGATATGATAGTGATGGCCGAATAAGGGACTCTAGGCTTAGTAATTTCGGCAAGAGGGAGGAAAGAGAGGCCAATCTTCATTCTTCCTTTTTCTTTTGTTCATCTGCTGAAATTCTCTAGCAAAATTTCTCTCCTCCCTTTTATTTTGCCAAAATCGAATACTCCTTACTCAAAGTCCATCATTGCCGATTTCTTCACCTTTCTTTTCTTCTTTTTGCAAACTTTCCAAAAGCCGAAAGCAAGTTCCTCCCAAGCCATAGCTGAATTCTCTATAAGTCTCATACACCCTTCTCTTTTCTTTTCTTTTGATTCTTCAAAAGTCGAATCTCAAGGTACTCTAGCTGATTTCTTAATAACATCAAAAGCCAGAATCCATTGAATAAAATCTAGCCCATAGCCGAATCTCTCTATGGATTCAACAAAGAGCAAACAATTTCAGTCATAAGGGTAAGTGATCTCCTCCATAAGCAATCATTTTGGGTTCTTATTCTTTTAAAGATGCCGAAAGCCATTTTTAACCTCGGTCTTAGGGATGGCCGAATGTGTGTAAGGCCCATAGTGATGCATTCTTTTTGTGTAGCCAATGTTAGGGAGCCGTAAAGGAGCCTTTCGGGATTTGAATAGATCAAGGTAAGCAAGTATGGTATTCAGCCAAGGGCCAATCTTATGGATTATTGTATAAAGCTAGTACTAACATATGGCATTTAGGGATTTTGAGAGTTTCTAAAGAATGAGGTGGTTTTCGGGATTTTAGATTCACAAAGGTAAGTGAATCTGACATTCAGCTAAGGCCCTATTATGGTATTTAGATCTGTTTCTTATTCATTTTTTTAGCAGAAAACTAACCGAGCCAATTAATCTAGTGTTGGCCGATTGCTAGGGGGAAAGATCACGAAGTTTCAGGATTTGATTTTAATCCAACCGGCAATAAGATAAGTTTTGGTTTCGATAGTCCTTCGGGATTTAATTAACTAGCCTAATAGGTTTTGCTAATATGTCTAATAATGGCTGAATATAGGAACTAAGATCTAAAGTGTTAGATCGGGTTTTCGAGAATTCAATTAAGCGCTAAGTAAATCAAGTGTGTACCCCACACTAAACCTTAATTGATTGTGGCTTTACTTTAATGCATGTGAGAAGAAAAATGTGAAAAATATGGCTAAGTTACCATGCGATGGTACAAAGTACTCAGGTACGTCTTCCTACTCCTACTAGGAATACAATACGATCTATTATGGCACATGAGTGCAAATATAAGAATGTGAATAAAGCATAATATTGCATAATTTGTATGACATGGGCATATGGGTGATATATGAAGGGTAAGTGAATTGGTGGTTCTATGCCCCAATAAAAGAATGTGGTGACTTATGTCACAATATAAGAATGTGGTGACTTATGTCACAATATAAGAATGTGGTGACTTATGTCACAAATATATATATATCTGGTGGCTATGCCACGAATTTTATAAGGGCGATGAGCACGTCGACTGCAGCGACTGCCTTCGATGGTGTGTAGCGGATGGAGGGTTGACTTAGTAGTCCCCACGGTGTGCAGGTTGGTACGGGTGATGTGTAGCGGATGGCTATCTAGGTTTGGGTTCGGGTTTGCATCATATTATTTAAATGATATATGTACATGTATGATTTGATATGCCGAATTTTTAGGACTTAGTGTTGTGGTTACACATTGAGTCTGTTGACTCACCCCTTGTGGGATTGTTTTTCAGGTGACACTCAGTAATGGACCGGGTCGGGAGAAGCTCAGGGGTGGCCATGCACAATTCGAAGATTGTTATGTTTTGTTTTTTTTTTTCGTTCTAAATTCCCAAGTTTTGAATTATTTTCGGGTTTTATTTGATGTAATAAGGCCAAAGTATTAATTTGTTTATGCATGCTTTTAAATTACATAGTATGATATAATTATTGTCGAATTAAAGTTAAAAGTAAAATTTTCTTAAGTATAAATATCAAGTGTTTTGACACCTAATCAACACGAAATTTAAGTTCGAACCCAACCCAAATCAACTGTTTTCGAAAACACACAAGATTTTGGCAAAGCCCAAATAGAATTCGAAAGGTTTTTCTTTAGAAGCATGCCAGATCCGGTCAGGGCTTGTGGGCCGGGTTTGGGGTGTTTCACATAATCTTCTTCATATCAAAGTCATATAGGTACATACCTTTTATACACACTTAATGTACATTCCAGGTACCTAAAACGGATAATCACTCACTTATTGATCATAGCTCAGATATACCATTCGTATTATAGACTTGCCCGTTGAACCCTTAGAAACCTAGTAAGATACTGAGAAAGCTCAGAATAGTAGTACAATGCCAACGTCCCAGACGAGGTCTTACATGCACTCGTATATCGATGCCACTGTCCCAGATAGGGTCTTACACGTACAGATTATAACGATCCCGACGTCCTAGACATGGTCTTACACGAGTCAATATGATGCGGATGTCCCAGACATGGTCTTACTCATAACATTCATATCGATGCCTATGTCCCAGATGAGGTCTTTTACATATAATTCATATCGATGCCTACGTCCCAGACGAGGTCTTACACGAAATTTCAAATCAACGCCAACGTCCAAGACGTGGTCTTACATGATAAAACATAACAGATACCTATATCATGACATAGCTAATCCTATCTATTCCTAGGTTCATACGGGACTTCTCGACTTTATCACTATATCAAACTATTTTTGAAATTCACGCTCTTATCATCTTATACTCATTCATTTTCATCGATAGTCATATGAATACATATATTCAATTAAATATAGATAAGTTTATTTGCATAGTGACTTACCTTAGATTCAGTTTATCGGAATGAAAACAGCTACTCGGTTTTTTTTACTTTCCCGTGATCTAAGTCTGTTTTCCTCGGTTTTTGATCTTAATTAAAGAACATCCATGGCCGAATGTTTTAAAACATTTAAACCCTTATACTTTTGTTTCTATTTTCGGTGGTAAAGTGTGGAAGATGATGACATTTTAACTTTTATTTTGTTTAATATAACATATATCTCAATTACGAAAATAACCTTTATTAAATCCTATAAAAAGCATGCATAATATGAACATAAATGTCCACTAATATGATTAAAGGTATAATATCCACATAAGGACTCCGCTTTTAATAAGCCATGTCAAAAAGATACCTCATCAAAGAGCATGCTAATATTAAACTTTATACGATTTAGTTCTTTTGTCAAATTGAACATACAGATGGACAAATTATCATACGAAACTTTACCACATGCTAATTCACATATCAATGGCACAGAATATAATATTAAAATATTATACGAACTCAAATTTATGGTCCCAAAACCACTGTTCCGACTAGGGTATAAATTGGACTGTTACAATAAGAGCTTGAAGTATTTAATGTCTCAGAAAGATTTGAATTTGCGACAACAAAGATGGCTTGAATTGTTGAAAGACTATAAGTTAGTGATCGATTATCATTCGGGGAAAGTGAATGTAGTCACGGATGCTCTAAGTAAAAAATCTTTATTTTCTTTGTGGCGATGAACACACAATTAACTTTTTCTGATGATGGTTCGATTTTTGCTAAGTTAAAAGCTAAATCATTATTTCTTCAACAAATTTATGAAGCTCAGAAGTGTGACAACAAATTGCAAGCTAAAAGAGTACAATGCGAGTTGACTAGTGATTCAGAGTATCAGATCAGATCTAACGATTGTTTGATGTTCTGAGATAGAATTTGTATACCCAAAAATTCTGAGCTTATTCAGAAATTTCTACACGAATCATATAGTGGTTATCTATCTGTTCATCCAAGAATTACTAAGATGTACAATGATTTGAAACAGTCATACTGGTGGTCAAGCATGAAACGAGACATTTCAGAATTTGTATCAAAATGCTTGGTTTGCCAACAAGTCAAAGCCGAACATCAAGTGCCTTCGGGATTACTACAGCCAGTGATCATACCAGAGTGGAAATGAGATAGAGTTACGATGGATTTTGTATCGGGGTTACCCCTATCTCCGAATAAGAAAGATGTAATTTGGGTTATTGTTGATAGATTGACAAAATCTGTACATTTCATTTTGGTACGTACAGATTTTTCTCTTTCGAGATTAGCTGAATTGTACATCTTTGAGATCGTTAGATTGCACGGGGTGCTAGTTTCTATTATTTCAAATAGTTGGAAGAAATTGTAAGAAGCTTAGAAAACACGGTTGCACTTTAGTACTACATTTCATCTGCAAACCAATGGTCAGAATGAGAGGGTTATTTAGATTCTCGAAGATATGCATCATTGTTGTGTTTTAGAGTTTGAAGGCAACTGGGAAAAAATATTTACCATTGGTTGAATTCGCGTATAACAATAGTTTTCAATTGAGTATAAAGATGGCACCGTATGAAGCTTTATATGGTTGTAAATGCCAAACTCCTCTGTACTGGACCAAGCTTAGTGAGAAAAAGATTCACGGGGTTGATTTGATCAGAGAGACCAAAGATAAAGTGAAAGTAATTTGCAACAGTTTGAAAGCAGCTTCAGATCTACAAAAATAGTATACTAATTTGAAACGTAAAGACATTGAATTTCAAATTGGTGACAGAGTATTTTTGAAAGTATCTCCGTGGAAAAAGATTCTTCATTTTGGTCGTAAAGGAAAATTGAGTCAGCGATTTATCGGGCCGTATGAGATTATCAAAAGAATAGGGCTAGTAGTGATGTGAGATGGCCCAGGTTAATCGAGTCGCTCACGGTTTTTCCCGATCGTCTACGAGAAGGGGTTGAGTCTTTGGAAAAATAGTAGAAACTTGGTTAAGTATGCGGAAGCTTTTAAAGAGATTTTCTTTTAAATTTTGTTTAAGTTAGGAATGGAGGTTGGTTAATAGTGGAAACAAGATGGAAGGCTAATTGGATAGGTTCGACTAAGAAAGAATAAGGAATATGGTTATTAGATGGCTCAGTTTAGTATAAATTATAAAGATAGATAAAGTTAAGGATAATCGATGGGAATGGATAAACGTACTTAAACACCAGAAACGATTCAACACTAAAGAGTGTCATCCCATTTTCTATTTAGTTTAAGGTGGATTTATGGAATAGGACGGTTGTTGAACGCCACACCGAAATAGGTGATAAGTTCAGAAGAGAACGATTGATGCCACTAGCACGCTAGATAAGTCAAACTAAAACTCGTACGAATTTTAGAGAGGAGAAAACTCACTCTTTGAACACAGTTCATTCAAATTGATAAAAAAAAAATTTTTTTACAAGAAAACGAACAACTATTTATAGTGCATGCATGTCTAGCTGAATGGGGAACTTAATGGCTAAGAATTCAACCATGAATATGCTAGAAAATTCTAGAAAGAAATCATTAATTTGCTGTAGCTAAATTCGGTTGAATGGGCATGAATGAAGCATTAAAAATTCGGTTTATGCTTGGAGATGATGCATGGATTGGCCGAATCATCATGTTGCTTCACTTGATGCATTCATGCCTCCTTGACCTTGAAGAAAGCTTAATTCCATAGATGTTCAGCCCCTTAATTGTTCCAACATCTCCCTTGGTCGAATAGAGCTTTAAAGTGCCTTGAAAACTTGAATGGTCATCTAGAAAATGCATGGAACATGCATGAAACGTCCCAATGTATGTTCTTCCATAAATTTGGTCCATGAATGTTCAAATGCATGAACATTTAGCAGCCCCCTCTTGCATGATCGTCCCAAGTACTTGTGCTCCCTTAAATGCCATCCAATGAACCTCAATGGTTCATGCACAGTCCCATACATTGCACCAAGCCGTTCATGAATCTTGCATTAAACACATCTTCACATTCGGCTCACCTACATAAACACATGAACAAAATTAAATCACACAAAATTCAGCTGAACATGCGTTAATATAATCTAGACACGCTAATTAACATAATAATTAACTTATGACAAATTTAATACTATCTTAACAAGACAAATTAAATTTGGCATTAACTAAGACATAATAAAAACTTGTAATAGCTAAGAACATATTAATGAGCTATAATAATACTTTCTAATTTATTTTAAATAATTAATTTATTCCAGCAAGTAAATTTAGTGAGCGAAAAGAGCTAATAACAAGCTCAATGAGCTGAATTGAGCTCGTGTGAGCTGACTTGAGCTCAAATGAGCTGACTTGAGCTCGAATGAGCTGACTTGAGCTCGAGTGAGCTGAACCAAGCTGAGAGCAGCTTGCAGTAAGGTGTAAAGCTTCTCTAAGACGTTGACCCAAGCCTTTCTATCTTCATCGAGCTGAATTCTAGTCCAACATTGAGTCAATAAAGTCAAAACAGCCTTTTGGAATTGTTTAGTCTGAGCTCGAGTCACCGGGCCTTTAAGAAGCTCGAAATGGTCGAATTGTGAATCTTGGGTTGCGCCGGGTTTTCTCACATCAAGTAGCATATCAACTAGCTTTACCATCAGAGTTAGAAAAGATCCAAAATGTATTTCATGTGTCAATGTTACGTCAATATAGATCAAATCCATCACACGTAATTTCTGCTACAGAGATTGAAATTCAACCTGATATGACATATAGCGAAAAATCGATTAGCATTTTGACTCGATAAATAAAAGCATAGATTTGGTAAAGGTTTTGTGGAAACGTCACGGTGTTGAATAAGCTACGTGGGAACCTGAGGAAGCCATGAGAAAATAGTACCCTAACCTATTTTCTGATAAGATTTTCGAGGACGAAAATTCCTAAGGGGGGAGAGTTGTAACAGCTCGTTTTAAGTCAAATCGGAACAATGATTTTGGGACCACAAATCTGAGGTCGAAATATTAACTCCTCTCAATGATATACTATAGTTACCAACTTCACCTTTGTCTATCAAGATATTCAACTAGAGGTTTTTACTTGGAATTAATCTTGGGTAACCTCTCAATTAGATCATTAGAGTAAAGTTGATCACTGGCTCTCAATCCAATTTCCCTAAAATTAACAACATCAATGCAAACCAACAAAATCAAATTGTAACATCATTTTCAAAATCAATGTTTTCATCATATCTATATTACAAAGACTTTCACCTATAGATCTCCCAACTACATAAATAATTTAGCTCATTGTAGATTTGCAAGTAACATAAATGATAGTGAGATAAAGAATAACAGAAGTGATAAATAAAACTGAGTAATCTTAATATTAAATAAATCTCAATTGAGTTATTTTAATCCTCAAGTGAATCAAAAGTTGAACAAATTGTCCTAAAAATTATGAAAATAAACTAACCAAAAACCAAAACTAAAATTAAAATAGCCTCCTAAATTTTGAATACTAAAGAAACACTTTATAGAAGATTTTTAAGGTAGGATCTTTAACTGAGGTGACAACACCACATTGTCCTTATTAAAAAAATAAAACACAAAATTAAAGTGATGAATTTTTTGTGAAGCTATAGCTTCTGGAGGCAAATTGCAATTTCTCCAGTTTTCCAATAGTTTCTTATTTTGATGCCTTCAAACCCAATCTTCTTTCTTCTAACTTGCTCTTTTTCCCTACAAAATGACTTATAAAATGTCATCAAATAAAAAATATCTAAAAAAGTAATAAAATTAACTAAAAGTAAACTAAGGCCTATTTTACAACATGTGAATTTAACTAAAAGACTCAAATTTAACTAAAAATTACTTAGAAACAAAACAAGTGTGAGAGAATAAGGGCATAAAATGGGTAAGAAATATTCGTTCATTAGTTTCTCACACTTTTTATATGTCTAGAATTGTCCTTTGTTGTTTTACAAATGAATAGTATCACCAAAATCCAACCGTCTCTCTGACGACTTAGTAATAGTAGCCATCTCAAACTTCATCCATCATGCCAATTTTCATTATAGTTACCATTGCAACATGTTCCTTCAAATCTTGTTCAATAAGGTTGGTTGTATTTGTGCTTACAACACCAAATTAGTCTTGTTTCCATAATTTCTAATTCTGCAAGCCTTAATAAAATGTCTGTAACACCCCAAACCCGGCCCACAAACCCTGACCGGATCTGGTATGTCACTGCGGAAGAACGGTTGAAAATCTTTTTGACTTTAGAATAAAACATGTAAATTTGTTAACTTTTGAAAACCATGTCCATTTAAAATTATAAGTAAAACTTTGTTATTATAAAATGTCCAAATTAAAACTTTTATGTATATACTTTGAATAAATAGGTGGCTAAAAATAAAATCATCTTCACATAGTAATTTAATTAAATTAAGCCCATAATAAAATAATACCAAAAATAATAACAAGGCCCTTATTACAACCCAATATTTAAACAAAATACTTAATTTCAAAAATGCGTAAAATAATCAAAATCTCTTTTCTGCATGGCCACCTCGTATCCACTCCAACCCGGTCCAAGCTCATGAATCACCTGAAATGGTTAAGAAAAATTGGGTGAGTCCACAGACTCAGTGCATAATCATTACACATGTTTCCACACGTATGGGCTTGACCCATATCCACACAGTCCATGCAACCAGTCATGCCAAATGTATCCCAGCCCAACCTAAGTCCATCCATTACACCAACCTTAGCGACTCCACCTTGGGCGTAGCTAATCCACCGATCACAACCAAGTGATCCCACATATCCTACCTCGGCAGACCTGCTGCACAAGGCCGTGGCTGAGCCACCGATCACATCGTGATCCTCAAATCCTACCTTGGCAGACTTGCTGCTCAAGGCCGTGGCAAAGCCACCGATCACATAAGTGATCCCAACATTAATCCGTCTACGGTGATGCACTCTGCTATCAACCGCCGAGATGGGCACCTAGCCAACATCTCCCTTGATGAAGCACACAGCTAATCATCAAGCGCTAATGTAGCACGAGGCTAACATTAGACCACGTACATATATGTACACCCCGTCCTTCCTTGATCAAAACCAATGCCCATGCAAATATGCAAATGTATCATGTCAAATCATCATATCGAATGAGTATACCTCACATGCTCATTATTATATCACACAGGCACCATAAATAATTTAATATCACAATTTACTAACACATTAACCGATTACCCCACACATGGGTATCCATCACTTTAGCCTTTATTGTCGGCTATCACACATCATACTCAAGTATACACGTTAATAAACAATTAATCGGAGAAACATGACGATGATTACGCTTTGATTAGCACGATTGACTAAATCCAAAATCACACGTGGCTCCTAAAAGTCTCAAGTCTCCAAATCTCGGTGATCACTCGCAAATGCTAACTATCGCCTCTAAAAAGGTTACGCCTTCCTACAATCGGTCAAAACTAAACAACATAATCATGCTAATCAACCTCTAAGGGTATAACCGTAATTTTACCTACCAAGGGCATTTTCGTAATTTACCCACCAAGGGTATTTTAGTAAATTCACAACCGTAATAGCCTTCAGAAGGCCTAATGTCGCCACTAGCTACTCGGCTACCATTTTGGTCGTCTTAGACGATTGGGCCTAAAACCCAATTTTGGCCCATTCGGACCCACATACTCGTGTGGCCCACCTAGCACAAATCTAGCCACGTATACAAGTTCCACCTAGTCTAGTTCAACATATACTAACCAATCATACAATTTACTCATATGGGCCCACGGGCCCATTGGGCCCAGGCCCATCGAGGCCCAAGCGACCTCAACCCACGAGAATACTCATCGATGGCCTCAACTATCGCGTGAAGCCCCACACGCGCGCGCTCTCGTGTAACTACTAATGCCGTAACCCATTTCGACATTTTGCCGCTACAACTAGAGTAGAGAGTTACACACCGATAGGACTCAGGGCTAATCCGCTCGATCACTCTTGTGCCCAAACGCCTCCAAGATGTGTTTACTCTCCTCCTAGGATGCTCCTTATATAGCTAGCTCTTCACCTTCATTCTTTGTGTCTTTCCGATGTGGGATCCCTTCATCAAGAGAGTTTAAATTCAATGAAACTCTTGTCAGTCAATCCATAAAATAAATACTCCGTGCTTCTCATGAGATTGAACCTGGCTCCCAGAGCAGAATCCACGTCGCTAGCCACTTTACCAAGCGGCTCCTTGTGTCTTAAACCATGCGCAACTAAATATAAACTATGGGCCAAATTCTAAGGTCCAAGCAAAAAGAAACCAAATTGCAAAAGCCAAGACTTGAACCTTGGACCTCCTTCCTTCCTTGTGGCGTCACTCCTTGTCTCTATGTGGCGTCACTTTGCCACTACACCACACACTCTACTTGTGTCATTTTCCTCCATATTTTATTCTTAAGGCCTATCTCGCCAACTTCCGTGGTTTTTCCACCTAAAACCAAAATTTCCCCAAAGCCAATATTTGATCCGGGACTTCATAGAAGCCTCTAACCTTCAAAATCACTTATCCAATAGGTCTAACTTGCATTTAAGCCGATCTCTTATTCTCTAAAAATTTAAACGCTACTAAGCCTAAGGCCCATTGGGCTCAATTCTCCTAGGCCCAATTTTGGGATGTTACAAATCTACCCTCCTTAAAGAAATTTCGTCCTCGAAATTTTCAACTAACTACAGTTGCACATCCTAACCTACCACACTACGCTCTTGCTGCGCACTTTGATTTTAATAAAACTAACCACATTCTCTAGGCACAGTTTCTAAGTCCACATTCAAGGTTCTAGATACTGTCATCCTGCCTCTACCACGTCCACGAGTATTGCGACCACGCCCCCTAGAACTCATATCTAGCGTCACGACTTAATCTGTTTAGAAAGTTTTATGCATTAGAAATTTTGTTCCTCTATTTATCCACGAGCAAATTTTATGAATAGAAGTTCCAGAAGTGGTTCTTTCGATCACACAAAGTTTCATCTCAAGTTCTCTATTCTAATTCAAACATTCACATTCTTCACTAAAAACACATCCATTCAGTGGTATCTACCACACACATTCACTATTCGGACATTTCTGCCCGTTTTTACCCCAAGGTATTTTCGTCATTTGTCCTACGGGGGTATTTTGGTAATAAACCGGGGTCAATTGGAAAAATCTTTACAAATCAGAGGCATTTCAAAAAATTGTTAGAACTTAAAGGTATTTTGAAAATTTCCAAATTAAAGATGTCGCTGAAATTTCAGAAATTGGGGGTTATTTTGGTAATTCTGTAAGTCGGGGGTATTCTTGTAAACTTCCAATCTGGATATCTCAATATTTTGCAAAAATAGGATTTTCTGATATTTTGTAAAATAGGAATATTTTAGTAAAAGTCGAGGATCATATGAAAATTTAGAAACCAAGGGCATGTTGGAAATTTTATCAACCAGGGGTATTATCGTAAATTTCCCCAAACCAGAGTATCTTAATATGTAAAACTCGAGATTTTGGTATTTTTGTAAAGTAAAACCATTTTAACAAAAGTTGAGGGTAGTACGGTAATTTTACAATACAGGGGCATTTTTGTGATTTTGCCACTAGGGGCATTTTGGTAATTTTGTAAATCGAGAAAAACATCTTTTAAAATTAGATTTTGGGTTTACAAACCAAAGGGGTAAATTTGAAAATTTTAAAAAAACAAGGGTTTTAAAACAATAAGGCAAATCCCTTTCGGGTTTTAATAATTGGTTTAGCCTATGAATAAGTCCTCTTGGTTAAGGTGAACCGTAGCTACGCACCAGGTAGGATTCGAGTAAAGAGAAGGTGAGTCGCTAGGACTGCTTAAGTACCAAGCTCTTACTGAATACCAATCCTAGACATGCGTACAGTGGTTGCCACACCTTAACTCGGTGACTAACTTCACAGGTTTGTATAATAATCCTTAAGTCTTATGCATGTGTTTGAGTAGACTAGTCTAGGGTTCAACAGATCCTAGTTCACTAATCTACGGTCCCATAAAAGCCCATAATATTCACATATAATTCACATAAACAAATCACTTCAAAAGTTTGAAGTACTTACAGTGGACTTGGTAGAGAATGCAGTGCCATGCCGAATAGCTCGAAAACTTTTTATAAAAGCCCATTTTTCGAAAAGCCCATTTTAAAAATGTGTTTGGGCCCAAAACCCTCAAAGCTGAGTTTTGAACCGGGCTCTGATACCAATTTGTAACACCCCAAACCCGGCCCACAAACCCTGACCGGATCTGGTATGTCACTGCGGAAGAACAGTTGAAAATCTTTTGACTTTAGAATAAAACATGTAAATTTGTTAACTTTTGAAAACCATGTCCATTTAAAATTATAAGTAAAACTTTGTTATTATAAAATGTCCAAATTAAAACTTTTATGTATATACTTTGAATAAATAGGTGGCTAAAAATAAAATCATCTTCACATAGTAATTTAATTAAATTAAGCCCATAATAAAATAATACCAAAAATAATAACAAGGCCCTTATTACAACCCAATATTTAAACAAAATACTTAATTTCAAAAATGCGTAAAATAATCAAAATCTATTTTACGCATGGCCACCTCGTATCCACTCCAACCGGTCCAAGCTCATGAATCACCGAAATGGTTAAGAAAAATTGGGTGAGTCCACGGACTCGATGCATAATCATTACACATGTTTCCACACGTATGGGCTTGACCCATATCCACACAGTCCATGCAACCAGTCATGCCAAATGTATCCCAGCCCAACCTAAGTCCATCCATTACACCAACCTTAGCAGACTCCCTGCTCAAGGCCGTGGCTAATCCACCGATCACAACCGAGTGATCCCACATATCCTACCTCAGCAGACCTGCTGCACAAGGCCGTGGCTGAGCCACCGATCACATCGTGATCCTCAAATCCTACCTTGGCAGACTTGCTGCTCAAGGCCGTAGTAAAACCACCGATCACATAAGTGATCCCAACATTAATCCGTCTCGGTGATGCACTCTGCTATCAACCGAGATGGGCACCTAGCCAACATCTCCTTGATGAAGCACACGACTAATCATCAAGCGCTAATGTAACACGAGGCTAACATTAGACCACGTATATATATGTACACCCGTCCTTCCTTGATCAAAACCAATGCCCATGCAAATATGCAAATGTATCATGTCAAATCATCATATCGAATGAGTATACCTCACATGCTCATTATTATATCACACAGCACCATAAATAATTTAATATCACAATTTACTAACTCATTAACCGATTACCCCACACATGGGTATCCATCACTTTAGCCTTTATTGTCGGCTATCACACATCATACTCAAGTATACACGTTAATAAACAATTAACCGGAGAAAGCGACAATGATTACGCTTTTGATTAGCACAGTTGACTAAATCCGAAATCACACGTGGCTCCTAAAAGTCTCAAGTCTCCAAATCTCGGTGAGATCACTACGCAAATGCTAACTATCGCCTCTAAAAGGTTACGCCTTCCCTACAATCGGTCAAAACTAAACAACATAATCATGCTAATCAACCTCTAAGGGTATAACAGTAATTTTACCTACCAAGGGCATTTTGTAATTTACCCACCAAGGGTATTTTAAGTAAATTCACAATCGTAATGGCCTTTCAGAAGGCCTAATGTCGCCACTAGCTACTCGGCTACCATTTTGATCGTCTGTAGAACGATTGGGCCTAAAACCCAATTTCGGCCCATCCGGGCCCACATACTCGTGTAGCCCACCTAGCACAAATCTAGCCACGTATACAAGTTCCACCTAGTCTAGTTCAACATATACTAACCAATCATACAATTTACTCATATGGGCCCACGGGCCCATTGGGCCCACTTTGGCCCATCGAGGCCCAAGCAGCCTCAACCCACGAGAATACTACTGATGGCCTCAACTATAGCGTGAAGCCCCACACGTGCGCTTTCGCGCTCGTGTAACTACTAATGCCGTAATCGGCATTTCGGCATTCTTGCTCTACAACTAGAGTAGAGAGTTACACACCGATAGGACTCTGGGGCTAATCCGCTCCGATCACTCTTGTGCCCAAACGCCTCCAAGATGTGTTTACTCTCCTCCTAGGATGCTCCTTATATAGCTAGCTCTTCACCTTCATTCTTTGTGTCTTTCCGATGTGGGATCCTTCGTCAAGAGAGTTTAAATTCAACTGAAACTCTTGTAGTCAATCATAAAATAAATACTCCCGTGCTTCTCATGAGATTCGAACCCGTGGCTCCCTCAGTAGCAGAATCCACGCCGCTAGCCACTTTACCAACTGGCTCCTTGTGTCTTAAACCATGCGCAACTAAATATAAACTATGGGCCAAATTCTAAGGTCCAAGCAAAAGATACCAAATTGCAAAAGCCAAGACTTGAACCTTGGACCTCCTTCCTTCCTTGTGGCGTCACTCCTTGTCTCTATGTGGCGTCACTTTGCCACTACACCACACACTCTACTTGTGTCATTTTCCTCCATATTTTATTCTTAAGGCCTATCTCCCAACTTCGGGTTTTTCCACCTAAAACCAAAATTTCCCCAAAGCCAATATTTGATCACGGGACTTCATGAAGCCTCTAACCTTCCAAAATCACTTATCCAATAGGTCTAACTTGCATTTAAGTCGATCTCTTATTCTCTAAAAATTTAAACGCTACTAAGCCTAAGGCCCATTGGGCTCAATTCTCCTAGGCCCAATTTTGGGATGTTACAATGTCATTTCTTTCCACATTGAAAATACATTTTATTGGACTTCTATTTCTTGGCGAATATTGTTCCTCTTTTCTCTTCTAAACTGTGGCTCCTTTTTGTTTCTCTCTTCTACTTTTCCCATTAACCCTTCATAGCCAAACTTTCTAGTTTCTCAATACTATCCTCTTTTGAGTCAAACTACCTTTGTCCCCAACGCTAGTTTCTTTTGGTCGTAAGGTGTGCAGAAGCTGAATACCTCTACTCTCTCGCTATCAACTATTGCCGAATCTATTCTCATTTCTTTCTCCTTTCACAAAGTTACAGATTTTCTTCTCTGTTTGCCGAGATCGATAATAAGAATTAGTGATTCTTTTATTTAGTTTTCGTTACTGGTATTATTCCTTTCCTTTCTACCAAATCTCCCTTCTTTTCTCTTAGTCTGATGGTGGTTGGTACCTAGGGTTGCTTGAGGTTTGATAGTGGGGCAAGTGACTTGAAGCAATCGATATACTACTTTTGGTTCTTGACCAAAGTAAGTGTTCTTGCCTTGTTTTGTTAGAGGCAAAATATTCCTGATGGCTTTGTTAACTGTCAAGTGTAGTTTTAACTATATAGTTATTATCTCTTTTAATAAGGTTTATTTAACGCAGAATTCGACAAGAGGTTTAATAGTCGCTAACAATTGAGGAGGACTTAACAAAGCTAGTTCGATTGAGGTGCGGTGCTAGGGATTCGTAGTGTGCTTCATAACAGGTGTGTACACATACCACCCAAACCATAGATCGACAAATGCCGAAATACCGAAAAGCCGAAAGTACAACAATGGTTGCTACACGAGCGTGCGATCGTGCGTGTGGTGAATCGAGCCCACGAACATAGGCATTAGTCTGTAGAGGCCAACGCGAGCACTCTCGTGGTCTTGGGCTATTTTGGGCCTCGTTGGGTCGAAATGGGCTGTGTGAGCCTAGTGGGCTTGTGGGCCCACACGGATAAAATGTATGTGATGTGGTAAGTGTTGTTTGGACTGTGACGTTTGCATAACTGCGGCTATTTCTGGGCTAAATTGGGAATAGGCCCATTACCACTGATAGCATTACTTTGGACACACGAGTCGCTCGAGACAACTGTGGGCTTTCTGATGGGCCTAAACGTGTATAGGCCCGAACTGGTAAAAATGTTCGAAATACCCCTCATAGGTAAAAGGTCTGTTTTGAGTCTATAGGATATATAGATGACTATGTATGCCATGAGATGATTTGTATATGTATATTTGTTCTGTTTACATGCATGATAAAATTTAATAGCATGCCACTAGTGTATGTTGCATAACATGGGTTGGGTTATGTGATTGGAGGAAGTATTCTGTTCCGGCAGCATTGTTGCATATCTCTGATGGCTATTAGCCTACCGTTCGGTAGCTCTGCTGCAAATTGTAACATCCCAAAATTGGGCCTAGTAGGATTGGGCCCAATGGGCCTTGGGTGTAGGAATGTTTAAAATTTTAAGAACAAGGGAATAGGATTATTGCAAATTGGACTTATTAGCTAAGTGAATTTCGAAGGTTACAAGGTTTCTATGAAGTCTCGTGTTTAATTGGGCCTTAGGAAAAATTTGATATTTTAGCACTTTAAGGAGAGATGGTAAGTAGCTTGAATGCTTATTGAAATAAATGAATAAATGGTTAGCATAAATGAGCTATTGGTAAAGAGGTTATGGCATCAAGTGAAGTACTTTGAGGGAGGAGGTTCAAATCCCTTTGTGTGCAATTTTGACTTCTATTTTTGCACTCTTTCCTTAAGTGTCGGCCAAGGAGTAAATATGACAAGTTTGACTTCATTATTTTTGGTAAGGTGGCTATAAGAATAAGGCAAGGTTGAAGTTTGGGAAAGGAATCAAGAGAAATAGGAATGAAAGTGGGGCATAAGGCTTAATTCGAGGGTGATGTTTTAGAAAGCTTGGGTGGCCAACTCTTATCCTAAGGGGGATGAATATGGACGGTTTGGGGCTAGAGTGATAGCCGAATTTAGCTTGGCATTTGGTAAGGTCTTGGTTTTATTTTGACAAAATTTTCCTTTGACAACTTTGTGTCATCTCTCCCATTTTGCAACTCTCCTTGCCGAAACATATTAGCACAATAGTGCATTTTCTCTTCTCTTGAATTGGTCACATATTCATCTTTTGTCTAATCTCCTTGATAGCCGAATATCATTGTTCATTCTCCTCCATAACCGAAACCTTTCCATCATTCTTTCTTTCTCATTCCTTAAGCAATCGATAAGTATTCTTTCCAATGTTTTATTTTCTTCTCTTATGACCGAATCCATACTTTGGTTTTTGGATGGTCATTTTGACCAAGACCATCACCTTACTTTCTCTCATACGAGATCGTTTTCTTCTTCGTAGTGATATAAAGGGAGGCCAAATACCATAACATTTCCTAATCATCTCTAGTCATAGGACGATCATGAGAAATGGGATTATAATCGATTAAGGTAAGGAAGATCTTTCATAGTCCATTCGATATCTCCATTTGGTTATTGAGTGAATCGGATTTAAGGTTAGCTAATTGATATTGTTGGTAGGATCGATTCTTGGTGCATCGAGGGAGATCACAGTCGTGGTAAGTGGAGTTAGCCTAATAAAGTGTTTCTAGTTACGATTATCGAAGTTGAGACTAACCTTCTATCAACTATCAATATAGGTGTTGAAATCGGTAGAAAGCACAACTCGTAATCAAGGTGTGTAATCCCGTACCTTCCGAAAACATGTTTGAAATGGTGTGTAATCTCACATCTCTCTAAAAGTTTGTATGATATGTTCTGTGATTTGGTTGAAATACTGAAGAAAACTAGAAATCGGCATCTGGGATCACTCGGGGGTGCGTAGGTTCATAGTGGTAACCATGTTTTTGTAATAAAATAGTTTTGGTCAGTGACAGTGATGTGAATTCAAAAATCATGAAAAATATAAGAAAGGGAATTAATAAGTGAATAAGATATCAAATCAAAGCTTAATGTGTCTATTTTGATAAGGAAGAAATGGATAAGGAAAAGGAATTTTATATTCTAAGATATGTTAATTTTAGTGAGACTGGTTCTGAATGATTTTGTGGTTCCTTGATCTATCTTGGAAAAATCGTATAAAATTTAAAAAATTGAATTAAGATATATAGTTTATATTTAAAGATTCCTTATTGAGTCTATTTTCAATAGAAACAAGTGGGAACAACATATGAAAACTGTACAGTGATATATTTGGATTTTGGGTAAGAGAGGTCAGAATCGTTGGACAGTGAAACAAGGAAAATTTTAAGGAATAAACTGTACTAAATGGTTAGGGTAAAAATTCTGAAAAAATTATAGAAGAAATATATATGAGTCTATTTTTAAGAAAAAATTACAGATTTAGATTTTGAGTTCTCTAACTCGAGTTATGGTCAATTTAGTCAATATGATGCAGACGGACAGTTTCGATTTTATGCCCCAAATTAGCAGTTAAGCCTAGATTGCAAAATTACCATAATACCCTTAGAGGGTAAATTACCAAAATACCCCTGGGTTACGAGATTACCGAATTACCCTTGATGGGTAAAATTACAAAAATGCCCTTATGGGCCGAATTACGAATTTCCTCAATGGACTAAATCGATAAAAGTGATATATGGGCCAATTGTGATATTTGATATATGGGCCAAATGTGATATTTGCTATATGGGCCAAATGTGATATTTTCTATATGGGCCAAATGTGATATTTGCTATATGGGCAAAAATGTGATATGGACTAGATTGTTTAAATTTTTATAATGGGCCGTATGTTTGTAATAATTATATGAATGAATTATTGTAAATGAATATGCATACATGATTTGCATGGGTTAGGATATTTAACGAAGAGAAGTTCTGGTAGCTTTGCTACAAAATTCTTATGGCTTAATGCCCAGTTTGATATATGGCTTAATGCCTAGTTTGATATATGGCTTTATGCCCAGTTTGATATATGGCTTTATGCCCAGTTCGATTTTATGCCCAGTTCGATATATGGCTTTATGCCCAGTTTGATATATGGCTTCGTGCCCAGTTTAACATATGGCTTCGTGCCCAGTTTGATATATGGCCTCGTGCCTAGTTTAACATATGGCTTCGTGCCAAGTTTGATATATGGCTTTATGCCCAGTTCGATATATGGCTTTATGCCCAGTTTGATATATGGCCTCGTGCCCAGTTTAACATATGGCTTCGTGCCCAGTTTGATATATGGCCTCGTGCCCAGTTTGATATATGGCTTAATGCCCAGTTTTGGTGTGTTGGCGAGGTGGGTGACTAAAGCTCCCCACAGGTGTGTTGGTTGGTACGGGTGGTGTGTAGCGGATGGAAATTTAGGTTTGGTTTGGGAAATTGCATTTCATACACATGTTATATTTGATACATTATTGTTATTGTAAATGGGCTTAGGCCCAAAATATGGCTATGTGTGTTCCGACCCAGTGGATGATGGTAAGGGGATTTCACACTGAGTTCTTGTAACTCACCCCCTTTTCTTTTAACCCTTGTAGGTAATGCTCAGTGACGAGGACTTGGGGCCATGGATGACTCGATGGAGGCCATATTTCAGAAATTGGTGTTTCAAACTTTATTAAATTACATATTCTATTTTATTACTTTTGCTATTATGGGTTTTATTTGTAATAAGGCCTCTGGAGTATTTTATTATTTGCTTTATGTTTGATTTACTTATATTTTGCTTAAATTACTTTAAAATGTGATTTTCTAGAAACTTAAATATAAGTTTTCCAAAATTGATTAACATATGAATTTCAAATAAATTTTTTTACAATTATTTTTAACACGGAAATTTTCTCTCGATCTATCAACGATATTTTCAAAAGTCACAGTTTTATAAGATCATTACTTCAAAGTTAGTAGTATTTTATCAAATGTTTCAAATCAAAATTTTTTTCTTGATTTTAACCAATCAACACCTACTTTTGTACGAATAAAAAGGATTTAACATGTTTTTCTCATTTGACATGATTTCTTTATACGTTATCGAAAAACTTTTTAGTGTGACACGCCGGATTTGGGCCTAACTTCTAGGGCGTGTTTGGGGTGTTTCACAAATTCTGTTTAGTGCCGCATCAGTACTATTATATGGTGTGTAGGGATGGGTGGGTCGATATTATATCCCCACATGGTGTGTACGGTTGGGCGGAGCTGGTGTGTAGAGGCTAGATGGATAGGGTTTTTGCATGCTTGATTATTCTGATTCTATTCTGTTTAAGGCTAAGGCCCACACTGCATCTGTTCTATAATGGGCTTAGGCCCAGTTGGACACTATTTCTGAGATGGGCCCAGGTCCAAACTGATCTGATTGATAGCTATTTTTTTTTGGCGTGCACACTGAGTTTTCGCAAAATCACCCAACTGTTTAACTGTGCAGGTATTCCTATACATAGATGGTTCGGTGCTGCGAGGGACTTGGAACTGGCCACACATTTAAACTTGCTTTGGAATTTTATTTACCTTATTTATTATTTTTGGGTTGTAATGAGGCCTTTCTAATTTCTGGGATTTAAATTTGGAATCTTATTTATAGGTTTATAGTTGCTAGAGGTAGAACACCAAAACAACAACTAATTTTCAACATATCACGTTTCCGCGACTGTTTTGAATTAAGCTTCCGCAACAAATAAGATTTTAAAGGTAATAACATTTTAGAAGAGAATGACTTTTAATAAACCACATTTTAAGAACAAGCAAACAAAATCTGAGGTTTTAGCTTGGGCAAAAAGGTTTTAATTGTAAGAAGGGTTGTTCAATGAAAACCTGGGTTTCGAAAAACACTTCAATGTGACACGCATCTAGGCCGGGGTTGGGGTGTTACACACATAATTTCTAATAACATGTCATTTGCATCCTAATTTATTCCTATGGTTCAACCGAGATTTCACATTGCTAAATCTTCATCGAACATTTTCGTAGAATCGTATTCACAATTAATTCAATAATAAAGCATTTAAAACACAATTATATTAATGCTTATTAACATAGAACTTACCTCGATCCATGAAATGGTTCGACTAGTCCAATACTTTGTTTTCCCCCGATCTAGATCCGAACCTCATTTTTCTTGATCTATATAATATCAAATTTAACTTATTCAATTATCCTTCTATTCAAATTAGCCCAAAAACACAATATGGAAAAATCACATTAGGTCCCTACCCATGCTAGCTGAATTTCCCTTATTATCCTAGCAGCCCATATTTTTAATTTATTTCACAATTTAACCACAAAATTTTCACATTTTACAAATAAATCCCTAAATGACAATTTTATCAAAAATCTCTTAACAAATGTTGTCTATCTAACAACAACCATTTATTTTTTATCATCAAACATCAAAATACACCTATATTTATATATGGTAAAAAGCTAAACCTTTGACATTTTTGCAAATTAGTCCCTAGGCTAGCTAGATTAAGTTACAATGACTCTAAAAAAATAGAAATAAAAAAAATCGAGTCAAAATCACTTACATACACAAAGGAGACTTGGCCGAATGCTTCAAGCTATTCTCATGGCTTTTCTATGCCTTAATTTCGGCTTGGAGAAGATGAATGAACCAAAATTTTCATTTGTTTTATTTAATTTAACTTTAATTACTAAATACCAAAATTAACCTTAAAAACTATCACAAATTTCAAAATTACCAAGCCATTATCATCCACTACCATATTAATGGGCTATTTACCACATAAGGACCTCCACTTTAATGTTCTATAGCTATTAGAGACCTTTAGCTAATAGAACTCAAGTTTTACACTTTACGCGATTTAGTCCTTTTTATCAAATTGAGCACTCAAACGATAAAATTTCTTAAAGAACTTTTCACACAATCATTCTATCATGTTGTAGACATTAAAATAATAATAAAATAAAATGTGGACTTAATTTGCCTTTTCTACCGAATCTAAGGACTTTCTTCCACGAGGATACTTTCAAGAACACCTTATCACCGACTTGAAACTCAATTTCCTTTCGTTTCAAATCCGCGTAGGATTTCTGTCTATCCGAAGCAACCTTCAAACAAGCATGAATTACTTTTACTTTCTATCTGGTTTCTCTGACTAAGTCAACCTCGTGTATTTGATTTTCCTTAAGTTCGGACCAATATGAAGGTGTTCGGAACTTACTCCTATACAAAGCCTCATAAGGTGCCATTTTTAAACTCGACTGATAGCTATTGTTGTAGGCGAACTCTACCAGTGTAAATACTTCTCCCAACTGCCTTGAAACTCAAGAACACAACACGGAAAAATATCTTCAAGAATTTGAATTACTCTCTTCGACTGACCATCGGTTTGCGGGTGGAAAGCTGTGCTAAAATTCAACTTTGTCCCCAAAGCTTCTTGCAACATTTTCCAAAATTGTGATGTGAACCTCGGATCTCTATTCGAAATGATCGATAAAGGTACTCCGTGAAGCCTCACAATTTCAGAAACATACAAATCAGCCAATTTCTCAAGTGAATAATCAGTATGCACCGGTATAAAATGAGCCGACTTAGTTAGCCTATCAACCACAAACCATACATCATCTTTCTTCTTTGGCGTCAACGGCAATCCTGACAAAAAATCCATAGTTATATGGTCCCATTTCCACTTGGGAACCATCACAGGCTGGAGTAGACCCGAAGGCACTTGGTGTTCGGCTTTCACTTGTTGAAAAATTAAACACTTAGAGACAAACTTTGAGATGTCTCTTTTCATTCCCGACCACCAATACATTTTCTTCAAGTCATTATACATTTTCACACTACCCGAATGTATATACAAACAACCATTATGGGCCTCTTGTAAAATTTTCTAAATAAGCTCTTTATCCTTAGGTACACAGATCCTCTCTCAAAATATCAAATAATCGTTGGCACCAATTCAAAAATCTGATTCAATACCCACCTCACATTGAGTTATCTTGGCTTGCAATTCTTTATCACCTTTTTGAGCTTCGTATATCTCTTGCAAAAACGTTGGTTTCACTCTAAACTCAGCTACAATAGAACCATTGTCAGTCATGGACAATTGAGTATTCATAGCCCTCAAGGCAAACAATGACTTCCTACTTAGGGCATCAGCGGCAACATTCGCATTTCAGGGTTATAATCAATTATCAACTCATAATCCTTTATTAGCTCTAACCATCTCCACTGCGGTAGATTTAACTCCTTTTAAGTCCTTAAATACTTTAGACTCCTATGGTTAGTGAACACTCTGCATCTCTCACCATACAAATGGTGTCTCCAAATCTTCAGTGCAAACACTATGACGACCATATCTAAATCGTGAGTTGGATAGTTTTTCTCATGTGGCTTCAGCTGTCTCGAGGCATAAGCTATTACCTTTCCTTCTTGCATAAGCACGCACCCCAATCTATTTAAGGATTTACCGTTATACACTACGAATTCTTTTCTCGGTTTCGGTTGCACTAAAATTAGAGCTTCAGTCAACAATGCTTTAGTTTCTCAAAACTCTGTTCGCACTTTTATGTCCATTCGAACTTGACATCTTTCTGTAGCAACCTTGTAATAGGAGCAGCAATCATGGAGAATCCTTTGGCAAACCGTTTGTAGCATCCGCTAAGACAAAAAAACTCCTAATCTCTGATACATTCCTCAACGGTTTCCACTCAACAATAGCCGAGATCTTACTCGGTCAACTCTAATTCCATCACCCAACACAATGTGTCCCAAGAATCTGACCTCTTGGAGCCAAAAGTCACTTTTTCTAAACTTAGCATACAACTACTTATCTCTTAAAGTTTGCAAAATAGTTCTCAAATGCTCCGCGTGCTCACTCTTATCCTTAGAATAAATTAGTATGTCATCAATAAAAACAACTACAACTTATCCAAGTACGGTTGAAAAATACGGTTCATTAAATCCATAAATACGACAGGAGCATTCGTTAAGCCAAAGGGCATGACGAGGAACTCATAATGGCCATACCTTGTCCGAAATGCAGTTTTTGGTACATCTTGTTCCTTAACTCTCAACTACGGTGGCTCCTTTCAATTGGTCAAACAAATCGTCGATCCTTGGCAAAAGATACTTGTTCTTAACTATAACCTTGTTGAGCTATCTGTAGTCTATACATAACCTCATCGACCCATCTTTCTTTATCACGAAAAGTACTGGAGCACCCCAAGGAGAATAGCTCGATCTTGCAAAAACCTTATCCGTTAACTCTTGTAATTGAACCTTCAACTCTTTTAACTTCAACGGTGCTATCTTATATGGGCAACCAAAATAGGTGTCGTACCCGAGACCAAATCAATACCAAACTCGACTTCTCTAATTGGAGGAATCTAGGTAACTCCTCTGGAAACACGTCTAGGTACTCACATACTAGGGCACTGACTCAATCTTTACTTTTGACTCTTGGGTATTCAACACAAATGCAAGATATGACTCATACCCTTTCCTCCAAACATTTCTCAGCTGCCAAAGAAGAAATCACTATAGGCAAGCTATCGATTCACCTAATTCAACCCGAATAATATCCTCATTTTCACATCTCAGTTCAATAAACTTACTACCACAGTTTACTAACACATTATGAACAATCAACCAATCCATGCCATGAATTGGGTCAAATTCATCAAACGGTAGTAATATGAGATTAGCTATAACACCCCTTACCCGTATTCAACTCCGGAACTGGGTACAAGGCATTATTAGACTTGACTTACTTGAGCATTCGACTTTGGGCTATGAAATTTGTTTGAATTTAAAAATTTTTCATTTTACAATCGTAACGTCCCAATATGGGTCTATGAGATCCTTTACATATACTTGGGATGCTCTGGGACCAAACCGAAACTTTTAAACACTTAGAAAATTTTGACATAAAACTGGGCCACACACTCGTGTGAAAAGTGGGACATGCCCGTGTAACATATCACACACCCGTGTTTCATGCATGTGTAGAATTACTTTCTTTTCGAACCTACATGGGTTTTCACACGGCCGGACACACGCCCTTGTTCTTGGCCCGTGTGCTCCACACGACCTAGACATGCCCGTGTCCTCGCCCGTGTGTAAAAACCTGGGTATTCTATTTGTGACGTCAGCAACCTCATAAAGGCCACACGGCCTAGGCACACACCTGTGTGTCTAGCCCGTGGTCAACACTGACTTGCAACACTAACATGCAGGGGAAACACAGCCAAGTCACATGCCATGGGGCCGACCGTGTGTCACACATGGTCTAGGCACATGCCTGTGTGTCTACCCGTGTGGACAATTTAAGGCTATTTTCCAAGCCAATTAGCCACCCTCACTTTCACACATTTATACACCATCACATAACATTTCCAAATCATCAATTATAACTCTTGAATTATCACATTTGAATCATGAAAATAAAATCTTCATCCCATATACGAGGGGGAACTATTACTAGTACAAATACAATCGACTTGAGCCATCATCTATGGCTATACACAACTAATCCATAAACTCTTTTAGGCCAACACATTTGGCTACTTTAACTATGAATCCTTATACATGCCATATTTCAAGAAGACTTGAATCTCATACCCAAGTGTCTACTCGATAGTGTGAAAACATCTCCGGCGGTCTCCAACCCAAGCTAGTTAAGTTAACCTATAAGAGATAGGAAAGGAGGAGGAGTAAGAAATAATGCTTAATAAGTTCATATGAAAATAATAATCAAGTATTGACATTCATTGATTATACTCAACCACAAAGTTATTTTAATGAGATTTACTCTTAAACTCATGGTTACCCATTCAATCGTTTATGATGCTTACTCATTCCGTCTCTTACCGCATTCTAACCATGTGACTATTATAGCACTCTCATTTATTAGCACATAATCCTTGCATCTACATTCACAATAATCCGTTTAACATTTACTTAAACAATTTCTCAATGATCTACTCAGGATAATATCAAACTCTCAGTGGTTCCGCACACAGTCCACCATTTAATAATTTACAAGGTGGTATCACACATAGCCCACCATTTAATAATTTATAAGGTGGTATCGCACATAGCCCACCATTTAATACTAAGCACGATGGTATCGCACATAGCCCACCATTTAATACTAAGCACGATGGTATCGCACATAGCCCATCGGTAACAAATAATATGGTGGTAACGAACATAGCCAACCATTGATAATATTGGCTATGGTATCGCACATAGCCCATCGCTAACAATTAATAAGGTGGTAACGCACACAACCCACCATTGATTACACTTTCACGGATATTTATCCACACACCTTTTCATATTTTGAATGTTCCTTCAAGAATATCCTCACACACTATCATTCTTAAATAGATTTCTACAATAATCATTTGCATTCACGCAATGCATTAATAAATATAACATATGCAATCAGGATGCATCATTTGCACATAATTCATCATGGGTTTATCATATACTGAATTCATCTCAATTGAGTTCTGGCACATACCTATACCTCTCATGATATAACCACATATTTTTTTCATTTTCAACATACCTATTGAATTGTTCAAAATACTAAAGAATACTCTCATGACTCATACATATAGTATCATAGCAACATCGTACCCCCAATAGGGTCTTATATGAAATATCATATCGATGCCATGTCCTTGACATGGTCTTATACGAAATCTCACACCGAAGCCATATTCCAAACATGGTCTTACACGGGACCTTAATTATCATAGTATCATGCTATTTGCATTTCCTCTATTCTTAGATTCAATTGAAGACTTTAAATTCTTGACATCTCGTCAAAATGTATTTAATATATTCATAGAGTAAATACACAATTCATACATAATAGAAATATTAAATACTTCACTATAGTTGCATTATGAGCACACGAACTTACCTCGATACCGAAAAGGATAGAAAGGGACCTATTTGTTAATATTTTTCTTTTCTCCCATTCTAAGTTTGAGTCTCATTTTCTTCGATCTAAAACAATAAAATTTACTCATTTAATCACCTCACTAATCAATTCATTTTAAAATTTATACTTTGGAAAAATTTCCATTTTGCCCTTAAACTTTGGTAAGATTACGATTTTGCCCATAAGCTCGTATATCGATTTTCATCCAACTTCTTTGCTAATCAAGCCTAGCCGATTCATATTCCCTTCTATAGAAACTCAAGATTTCAACTATTTCATGCATTTACAACTTAGTCCCATTTAGGTGTTTTTCATGACAACACCTTTCACAAAAGTTACTTCTCATCTCCCTAACATTCATTTTCTTCCATAAAAACTTAGCAAACAACATAAACTTTCTCATGGAAAGCCCCTAAACTTTCAACCATATTGCAAATTAGTCCCCTCATTAGCTAGCTTAAGCTTTGGGGGTTCTAAAAGTACAAAATTTATCAAGTAAAACCATCATAATCACGTACTTGTAGAGAAGATAAGTTGCTAAAATTTTCAAGCTTTCAAAACCCCCTCTTTGCTGATATTTTCAATTGAAAAATGGTGAAAATGATAGGTGTTATCATCTTTCTTCTTATTTATTTAAATTTATCAAATAAGTCACCAAAATCCTACCTAACCCATTGACCATGTCAATTCTTGTCCCTATGGTGACCACTACATTAATCAAGGCCTAATTGCACATTAGGGACCTCCCATTAGAATTCTATAGCTATTAGATACCTCAAGCTTGTAAAATTGAACTTTCACACTTTATGAGATTTAGTCCTTTTTCTTAATTATGCATTCAATCGTTAAAATTAAGATACCAAATTCTCATGCATCCTTATAAACATGTTACAACACATAAAATAATATCAAAATAATTTTCCTCCACCTCAGATTAGTGGTCTCGAAACGACTGTTCTGACTTGCCCCTAATTCGGGCTGTTACATTAGCTAGAAAACAATGGCCTCTAATCATCAAGGGACAATTTCTACACACTTTGTCAACTATCACATACTTGCCTATCAGGTTTGACACTTTTATCATAAATTCTGTAGACTCAATAGGCATATTCATATTAGACACCAGTTTTTTACAAATATAGGAATGGGTAGACCTCATATTAATAAAAGCAACAACATAGGTATCATGAAGAGAAAAAGTACGCGTAATCACATCTGGTGACGATGCCTTTTCGCGAGCGTGAATGGCATAGGTCCTTGTAGGAGCTTTGCCCTCTGATCTCACAGTGGAGTCTTTAGGTGCACCTTTACTACTAGCCCCACTTCCCAGGTTTTTCTGTGGTCTACCCCTTGAAGGTACATTACTCGCTCGCATTTCTTGTTTTCTGTCTTTCTCATCCATCTAAGGACAATTTTGAATGAAGTGGTCTAGTGAACCGCACTTGAAGCAGCCTCTTTCATTTCCTCGGCATTCCTTGAAATGTCATCTACCACACTGCGAGCATTCCAGTTTATTAGGTTGGGCACTACCAACACTCGCAATTGAAGTGGCCTGGGCCTTAAACGTCGTATATTGTTTATTCTTATTTCTGTTTGAAAATCCCACTGAAGCATTGGATCGAGTAGTGAACTCTCTTGATTTCTTGGATGAGGACTGAAACGATTTCCCCAACTATCTTTTCTTTGAGTCACAAGACTCAATATCAGCTTTCCTTTTCTCATTGGCCAATTCCTCGGCCTTACAAGCTCTCTTAAAAAGCACCATAAACTCCCTCATCTTTAAAATGCCAAATAATAATCGGATGTCTTCGTTCAGTTCATCTTCAAACCTCTTGCACATGATGGCTTTGGTAGATACGCACTCTCTAGTGTATTTGCTAAGTCTCACAAGCTCACGCTCATATTCTGTTGCTATCATTCAGCCTTACTTCAATTCTAGAAATTCCTTCCTCTTCTGGTCAATAAACCTTTGACTAATATACTTCTTTCGGAACTCCTCTCTGAAGAACTCCCATGTAATCCTTCCTCTTAGTACAACCGACACAAGGGTGTTCTACCATTGATAGGCCGAGTCTCACAGAAGTGACACAACACACTTCATGCACTCTTCAGGTGTGTAAGACAACTCATCAAATACTCTAATGCTATTTTCTAGCTAGAACTCTACCCTCTCCGGGTCATCATATATATTGGCTCTAAATTCCTCAGCCCCTTGCTTTCGAATTCTATCTACTGGAGGTTTCTCTCTTCTAATTGTTTCCACTACTTGGGGAGCTATAGGGGCAGACTGGGGAATTGAAGGGGGTGGAGGAGGTGAATCGTTCGGGTTTGCACGAACAAACTCCAAGTACCATACATTCATCATATAGAGGAAGGCTTCTCTAGCCCCTCCACCCTGACTCAATGTCACGGGCCTAATTTCAACTGGCGCAGTCCCTTTTGTAGGGGCCAGCGCATTACTCTCAACATCATCCGCCACTACTCCGTCAGGATCCATTTACTATATAAAAACACATTTTAAAATGTCAAGAGTCGTCACACTATCATAATTCATATATGGCATGTATAGCTAGACTCATACACATGCTAGGTTAGTTCAAGAATCGACTAAACCATAGCTCTGATACCACTTAAACACATATCTGACACTAGGACGAGGTACGAGGTGTTACCTATCTTAAACACATACATACATGCAATTCCATATCATAAAAGTCCGTTCAAATTTAAACTCTTCAAACATTCTCTTAACATCCTTAATATGGGCCTACGAGGCCCAAAACACATCTTAGAAGCATTTTTGTGATCAAATCAAGTTCTTTGGAAAACCTTGGAAAATGTCATTAAAAACAGGGGCACACGCCCGTGTGGAAGGGTGACACGCTCGTGTGACTTGATAACATGGCCATGTTGACAGATCATGTAACTCACATGGCCTAAACATATAGGGACACACCCGTGTCCCACGCTCGTGTTGATTTATTTTCTCAATTCGAATCTATAGGGGTTTTCACATGGCCTGACATATGCCCGTGTCTATGGCCCGTATCTCTTACACGGCCATGACATGCCCTTGTCTTGGCTCGTGTGTAAAAACCTTGACATTCTATTTTTGACATCATCATCCTAGTAAGGTCACACGGCCAAGGCACACGCCCGTGTCCTTAGACCGTGTGGCAAAATAAATTCCTAAATTCAGGTGCAGACTTCGCACGGCCTGGGCATACCCATGTCCTATGACTGTGTCTTCCATACGGTTGAGACACACGGCTGTGCCTCAGCCCGTATGGTTACTACTGGGCATTCTGATTTGCCAATATAGGATGCAGGGATACACACGACCAAACCACACGCCCTTGGGGCAGACTGTGTGACACACGCCTGTGTGTCTACCCGTGTGGACAAAACCAATGCTATTTACCAAGCCCTTTCTGCCACCCCTACTTGCACCAACCTAAGCCATATAAAGCAACCTATTCAATCATGCATATCTATACCAATTACTCAACCATGCAATTTGCACATATAAGATAACCATCATCATTTTCATATATTAATAATAATAATTAGCCATCAATTATGGCGTTATACAAAATGAATTCATCTCCAAAATTAAGCCAACACATTTGGCCAAAACAATATGACACTTTACAAAGACTAAGTCCCTATACATGCGATACTAAATTAGATAAGTCTAACTATACCAAATATTCTAATTGATAGTGTGATCAAAACTCCAACGTCCTTTGATCCCTGAGCTAGCCTGGTAATACTATAAGAAAATGGAAAGGAAAGAGAGTAAGTAGAAAGCTTAGTAAGTCATAGGTAAATAATTATCAACAACTACCATGAATTATCATGCTCATAGCATTTTATAAACTTGCACATGTTTCTCGAATTAATAAAGGCATAACTTACTCATTTTCATCCTTACTAATCATACATCATAATTCGAACTCATTTCTCATAAATCTCACGTAGGTACCTGTATCACTTATAACATAATCATAACTTTCTTCACTTTTGACACAAACTTTAACTTACCCGTTGAACCAATTGGAATACCAAAAGATACCCCATAAGCTTCACACAAGAGGGTAAAAATACTGATGCCATGTCCCAGACATGGTCTTACAGTAGCTCACATGTAGAGGCCGATGCCATGTCCTAGACATGGTCTTACACTAGCTCTCGTCTCAATGTCGATACCATGTCCCAAACATGGTCTTACACTGGCTCTCATATTGTGGCCGACGCCATGTCCCAAACATGGTCTTACACTAGCACACATATCAACGCCGATGCCATGTCCTAGACATGGTCTTACACTGGCTTCCATATTGTGGCTGATGCCATGTCCCAAACATGGTCTTACACTAGCACACATATCACTCAAATGTCATGGCTTGGTTAACAAATCTATTCCTAAAGTCCAACCGTAAGTGTATCATATCAACTCTAATTATACATAATCATAGCAATAATCAAACAATTCATGCAATAACAATTTTTTAATGCATAAATTCAATAACATTGTATTATTTACATACAACTTACCTCGATATGCAAAAAAGTGAGCAACTAAATTGAATTAGTCTAGTAGCTTGGCTTTCCCCCTGTCTAGGTCCGGACTCCATTTTTCTTGATCTATAATGATAAAATTTACTCATTTAATCACCGCATTAATCAAGACATTTTAAATTTTTTTACTTTGGTGAAATTATAGTTTTGCCCTTAGACTTTCACAAAATTATGATTTTACCCCTAGGCTCGTAAATCAATTTTCATCAAATTTCCTTATTCACCAAGCCTAATAAAAAATATAATAAGCTTGTAGTAACTCACAATTCCAATTACTTCACACATTTACTACTTATTTTACATCCTTTACAAAAAGGTCCATTTTAGGAGTTTTCATGGAAATCCCTTTCACAAAAGTTGTTTATTTAACAACTAAGATTCATTTTCTTCCATAAAAATTCAGCAAACAACATAAATATTTTTATGGAAAAACCCTAGACTCTCAACCATATAGCAAAATAGTCCCCTCATTAGCTAGCTTAAGCTACAAGGGTTCCAAAAGTACAAAAAATTATCAAAAATGACCATGAAGAACACTTACTAGCAAAGGCTCAAGTTGCTAAAAGTTTTAGGCTTTCAAAAGCTCCTCTTTTGCTGAAATTTTCGGTGGTAGTGTGGAGAAGATGAAAAGATGATATATTTTCCCTTTATTTTATTATTATTAGCCAATTAAGTTACCAAAACTACTCCTAACCATTGACCATGTCATTTCTTTGTCCCTATGGCCAGCCAAAACTCTCCCAATGATCTAATTGCACATTATGACCTCCAATTTAATAATCTATAGCTATCTGACACCTTTATCTAGCAGAATAAGACTTTTGCACTTTATGCGATTTAATCCTTCTTTAAAATTAAGCATGAAATCACTAAAATTAATGCACCAAAATTTTCATACACTCATATTATCAAGCTATAACACATAAAATATAACAAAAAATAATTTTCTCTAACCTCATATTAATGGTTCTGAAACCACTATTCTGACTAGTCTCCAAATCGGGTTGTTACAGGTTAAATCTTGCATAGTTTAAATAATGATCAGATTACTTCAGTGTAATCCACTTTAGTCAAAATACCATACCCTTAAGCGTAGCACGCATTTTTGTTATGGACCACTATGGCCTATGGTACTAGCCAAATGCTGCTACATGGCCATCTGAGTTCACGATTTCTTTTTCATACTACGTCTCCACATAACTTGCCATTTGGTGGATGCTTCCTCAATGATTTCCTTTTAAAGAAGAATAGTCTTGGTAGACATTTCTGTCATTTGGCGTATCCTAGTCTTTTGATGGGCCCTAGCTCATCCCTCTTATCCTTATGGACTAACCGTCGTACGTATAATAAGACACTAGGCTAGAGGGTTTCTTAGAGCGCCCTCGACATTCTTTAATAGAGGATCGTTATCTATGATCACTGGGTTAACCATTTCTCGTTTGCCTATACATTAGACACCACTGGTATGTCAACTTTCATGACTACTTTCTATTAGATTAACATCCTTATGTCTTGCAGGTTTACATGGCTACTATTCTCACAATCCTTTCTCATTTCCATTATGTTCTTATTCATTGATAGATTCCTTTGACCCACTACTCGACTATTGAAAGACCATACTTTAATTTTCCTTCCAATCGTTTTCCTGGTTTGTGGGTTGTTGCACTATTTCTATTTTAATTTTCCACCCGTGTTTATTGTCCCAAAAAATTCTCTATGTTGCCATAGTTAACTTATGGTCTTACTCGTCAGATTCTATGTCTAATGTCTTAATGGACTCCATTGGTTGCCATAGCCGAACTATGGTCTTACCCCTATAATCCTCATGTTTACTGTCCTGGTGGACTAACCCATGTTTAATAATCTGTTGGACTATCCTATGTTTGACATCCCATCGGACTATCTCGTGTTTGACGTCCCATCAGACTATCCCGTGTTTAACATTTCATCAAAGTATCCCATGTTTAACATCCTGTCAGACTATCCTGTGTTTAACATCCCGTCAAATTATCTATGATATCATAGCTTCTTGTAACTAGGCTTTTACACAGATAACCCTATGTTTACTGTCCCAACGAACTATCAAAGGATGCCATAGTGTTTTTTAGCCATGGTCTTAGTCCTAGCTATCCTTTCTAGCGTACTTTCACATGATGCCATAACATCTTTTAGATATGGTCTTACTAATTTCTATCATGATGCCATAGCTTCTTTTAGCTATGGTATTACTTACCATTATGGTGATTCCATAAAATCTTTTAGCTATGATCTTACTAATCTTTATCATGATGTCATAGCATCTTTTAGCTATGGTCTTACATATTTTTATCCGTATAGGATCCGATCGAACCCATGGCCTAGCCATGATATTTTATTTACTTTTTCTATTTCCTTCCATCAATTCCTCCATTCGCCATTTTATACCTTGATGCTTGAACATCGTAATGTCCCCTCTACAAGGCTCGGAGCTTCACTCATCACGGGTGCACACAATAATACTGTATGGTGGTATCTAAAAGAATCACTTCTTTCCCATTTTCCTTTCCTAACTTTGCCTAAACTCAATAATGTTTCCCATACATGAATTTCATGGATGCAACACCATGGAATCATAGCTAATTCATGCACACTGAACTAGAATAATAGATACTCATAAACCCATGGATCCTAACATGCTTAGCTTTCCAAGGGTTGAGTGCAGAAACTCACCTGAGGCTTATTCATCTCATCAATTTATCTTTTGCAAATGCTAGAGCTTCCATCCTCTTTGCAACTAAGCATGACAACCAAGGTCATGAATTAAACTTAGTATTCACAGCTTAAAAACTCGATTTTCTAGATTCATGCAAAATTGCTTAAAAGGTTTTTCTAAAAATCCTTATCTTCGTTTCCTTAATCTAATTGTTTCAGAGACACTAAGAATCTTACTAGTTTACTGGATTTCTACTTTTTTGGTTCAAACCTCATGATCACCGCTCCATGTAAAGCTTCACTTAATTGTCTCTTCTTCGAAGCAACCAAGGAACAATATGAAGAAAAAAGGAAACTAAAATAAATTGGAGAAGAAGTCTATAACAGCCAGATTTAGGGCTTAGTTAGAATAGTGGTTACGAAACCATAAATTTGAGTTAGAAATATGTGTTTTATGATTTTTATGGGTCTATGACATGTTTGCATGATTGTGTGAAAATTTCATGAAGAAATTTTATGATTTAGTTTTATCTAGTAGGACTAAATTGAAAAAATTAAAAAATATGAGATTCTAGAAGGTTCAAGTACGAAATAGCATTAGAAATATTATTAAAGGTCCTTATTTAGCAAATAGACCATTATATGCCAAGATGGACAAAAATAGACATGGAAAGGGAAAATCTCAAGAAAGGGGCCTTAAGGGCATTTTTGACATTTGGATAATAAAAGAATTAAAAGGGAAAAAGAAGTCAAAAATGGTGTCCATCTTCTCCATGCTAACCGAAATTATCAAGGACATCATAGCTAGGGTTTCTTTACCTTTCAAGCTTGATTATCAAGAAACACGAAGTCCGGACCGAAATCGAGGAAAGAATAAGGTGGTGGACTAAATCGAACAATTATACATATTTTGATAAGGAGGTAATTTTGTGTGTAATAATTCAACATCATGTCATTATGCTTAAATATGCTTGACATTTCATGAAGATGTATATTATTCCTATGGAAATGATCAATGATGTTTCGATGAGAATATGATGAAGTTTTATGATGTGAATGTCCTGGCTGACCTTAGGAATAGAGAGGATACCATCATCAAGACATGAGATTATAAGGTCCCGTATAAGACCATGTTTGGGACATGGCCTCGGTACCAAATTTGAGATCCCGTATAAGACCATATCTAGGATACGACGTCGGCATCGAATAAGATATTTCGTGTAAGACCATATCTGGGATATGGCATCAACATCGATATGAGATCCCATATAAGACCATATCTCGGATATGGCAACTGCATCAATATGTGATCCCATGTAAGACTATATCTGGGATATGGCATTGGCATCTTATTACGTGTAAGATGAATTTCGGGTATCCTTCGATATTCCAAGTGGTTCAACTGGTAAAGAGCTAAGTTCATACTAAAGATGATAAAGAGTTAAGTTCATGTTAAAGATGATAACGAGCTAAGTTTGTACTCATGATTGCAAAAGTACTAAAGTTATGTGATGAGTGATATAGGTATACATGAGTAACTCACAAGAAATAAGTTTGATGTATGTTGTGATATTGGTAAGAGTAAGCATGAGTAAGCCATGTCAATGCACTTGAGAACTTGTGTTATTACTTAAAGTAAAGTACGAATGTATCATGAGATTTTATGTTGCTATTTATTGCATGCAAACTTACTAAGCTTTATGCTTACTTCCTCTCTTTTCCCTTTCCTTGTAGTATTGCCAAGCTAGCTCGAGGATCGCAGAATGTCGGAGTTCGATTCACACTATCAAACTATTCTTTTGGTATAATGAAGTTCAATTATTTTGAGTATGGCATGTATAGGTACTTGGTCATTTTGATATGTCATATGGTTAGCCAAGGTGTTTGCTATTAATACTACTTAATTCATTTAGAATTGGCCAACAATAGTTAAGTTATATATATTCAATGATGATGAAATTCATGAAGTGCAAGCTGATGTAATTGAATGAGTAGTGTGTGAAGTTGATGCATGATGAGTTAGTGAATATCAATAATGTATTATTGTTATGTATGTGTTGCTTGAAATGGTATAAGTGTGATTGCTTTTCAGGGTGGCAAATGGATTGGTAAATAGCCTTACATTTGTCTACAGGGTAGACACATGGCACATGGCCTATCAACACGCCTTCGGGGCTGACTGTGTGTCACACACGGCCTAGACACACGCCTGAGGGCGTGTTGATAGGCCATGTGTCCCCTGCATCTAATTTGTGAAAAATTCAGTTCGTCACACGGGCCAACACACGGGCCTGTGACTAGGCTTTGTGTCCCTAGATGTTTGCTGACGTCATAAATAGAATGCTAAGGTTTTCACACACGGGTTAGTACACGGGCGTGTCATGGCCGTGTGAGGGACACGGGCCATAGACACAGGCGTGTGTCAGGCCGTGTAAAAGCCCATGTAGGTTTGAAATGAAAAATAAAATTGACACAGACTAGGACATGGGTGTGTGAGACAACACGGCCTGCCCACACGGGTGTGTCCCTATTCACACGGGCCTGTGGCCTTATTTTGAGTAAAAAATTTCTAAGTGTTCGTAAGTTTCCGGTTCAGTCCCATATCACTTCAAGTGTAAGTTTCAAGTCTCGTAGACCCATAATAGGGACATTGTGAATACGAATGAAAGGTTTTAAGTGTGAATGAAAAATTATGGTCCAGTATTACATGATGAAGTATGTTAAGTTCGGTAATGCCTCGTACCCATTTCTGGTGTCGAATACGGGTAAGGGGTGTTACAAAGTCTTTCGTGAAGTCAATCTCTAGCTATTTATAGCCCTTCCTACACGATCTTCAACAATGTAAAATCCACTCGTTTTCAATCATTTTGTCCTGTGCTAAGGGACTAACTGGTTCTAATCCAACTGATCTAGAATTGGATTTCAACCTTGTCCAATATCGTTTCTAAATTTTCCTATTTTTCCAACAGAGCCTGCCAACTTACGGCCTTTTTCAATTTAACAATTAATGTTCCTAATTTTCAGGTTTCAAGGGAAACTGAATGTGACAAAATGAAAATTAATGAGAATGTGAAATTTTAACTCACTATTAATTATCACGTGTATAATGAAAAAAAAAGTGAAGTAACAAAATGGAATGGAAAATTTGTGTATGAATAGGAACTATAAAGTTGAATTGGTTGAATATGTATATAATTTGAATAATGGGAGTAAAGAGTGGATGATTTAAGTAGACACTCATCAAATGGGAAATGATTAATAATATATGGTTATATTAAAGCATAAATTTAACAATTGAAATGAACCATATTTGAATGCCTTGATCTTAATTAAGGGACCTGAAAGTGAAGTGGAGTTAATTCCCTACATTTAAGTAAGGGGCATAACTTTGAACCATATTCCTTCAATCATAAAATATTCACCCCAAACTTTATACAGGGTAAGGTAGAGAATCCTTGCGTACTTACTAAGAAACTTCTATTACTTAACACATTCGTTGATTTAACGTATACGTTAAGTGACCAGTAGGAGAAAAAGCTCGATTTTGCTTCATCGATGAATCACATCACATCTTAAGGGAGTAAAAAGTTTATTTTCTATTTTTATTTTATTATAGGAATTTTTATGTGATGTGCGTAGGATAAGTTTGTTCAATACTAAGCTTGATGGTGTTTTTAATGATGTTTATGATATCTTTGGTGCTTTCAAGTTACAGTTTGGCTTGAATTTATTTGAACATGTTTATGAGATGAAATTGAGTTCAAATAAGTTTTGATAATGGTGTAAAATGTTTGGAAACTTATTGGTATGATTTGATTATGTATGGGATTAACTTGAAGTGTTTTAAAGCTATTTTTTAAGTCCCCTGCACATAGATGTTTGTACCCAACCTTCAGGTATTGGTACATGAAATTCTAGTAGCCAAAATAGCTACAGTATTAAGGCAATTGATCGATACATAGGTACCATGTAATGAAACATGTTTCCCTATATCATGAATTTTTAGCGCTCATTCTCCAAATTGACTCTAAATGATGCACGAACACTTTCATTTCATAATGAGACTTTGGGAAAGGTCTAAGATGACTTATAAGACCTCAATAAAGCTATTTGGGCAACCATAAACCAATTTTGTGTTTTTCAATGTCTAAGTACTTAAGACATGGTCCAATATGATTTCCAAATCTATTTTAAGGCCTTGAAAGTGTTGTAAATGATTTAATGAAATTTTATTAAATTGGTTAACTAATGATTTTGATAAAAAAAGAAAAGAGATTTTGTAAATTTAAATAACATGTTTGCATCGATCATTGGATCGAGTAAAGGGTGTTACAAGGAAACAATGATACTTGTAAGGTCCTAAGCAAAGGGACCATTAAACTGAATTTTACTTCAAGACAAAAGTTAAAATTGTGTAATGCATTTTATGTTTTCGAAATTATGAAAAATAGTGTATCCATACATCTAATATGCAAGATGGATTCAAAAGTGGAAGCAGACTCTCTCCTTTTTCGAACATTATTCTTTTCCTTTCTTTTGCACTCAAAGCGTTTAGTCTTTCCCTCCATATTAGTCCTTTCAACCATAATCTTGAAAACCATTTCAGAAACTCCTAATATAGCTTGGGAAAGATAGTGCATCATCCCCAGCCTCCTGGTTTTCACCTTCAGAAGTAGGCGCAATCACGATTGTAATGGGCGTATTTCACCCGAACCCAATTAACTACTAAACCAAAATAAAATAATAAGTCCAATAATAGTCCATTTATATCAGTCCTTTAAACCCAATAAATTAACAGGCCCAAATATCAAAACCTAATTTCTAACCCAAAGTAATATGGCACGAATGGACCAATTATAGAAAACCCTAGAAGATTATAGGGTCGCCTGGTGCCGCAACCTTCCTACACGTGCGCCGCACCTCCCCACGTCACTCGGGAATCCACACCATCCAGGCATGCGAGCAACAGCCTCCACGACATTCACCTGCAAACAAACAACAAAAAGCCAACTAGTAGTAACAGAAGAAAAAAAAAAAAATAAGCAAAACAGATGGTAATTTTGTATTTTTGATTTTTTCATTCGGCTATAAAGCAAAGGCCGAAACGGATGTAAGGGGATCCCCATTTTTTGTACACACACCCATACGCAAAATACAAAATCAAAGAGAAGAAAAATTTTGAAAAGGTGAATCTCAGATCTTCTAAACATTTTGAGTTGTATCTTCGTTATTTTTGCATACATAGAAAAAAATAAAAAAAAAGTAAAAATACTTATCTCTTAATCTCCGTTGAACCTATCTTTTTTCGACGAAATTGAAGCAAAGAAGGTCTTCAAGGTTGAGAACATTGAGGTATTTGAGTCGGGTTCTAGAAAAGGAGGATTCAAGGAAAATCAGATTCGTCACAGTGGCTGGACTGTGATTTTCTTTCAGCGCATCTGGAAAAGAAAAGGCTAGGGTTTAGTCAAAAATGATGATTGATTCCTTTTTATCTGGTTTTAATTCATTTAATAAACGGTGTCGTTTAAATCTTTGGATTCCTGGTGCCAAAACAGCACCGTTTGGTGCTTAGTCCATCGCCCAGATTCGATCCGACCCGAAAACCCGGAGGATCTGCATGTTTTGTTTAAAAGGGTTATTTACTGCATTGGTCCTTCCGCAACTTATCTTTCTTAATTCGGTCCTTCTCATTATTTTTTAATTTGTCTCTCAAACTTCATTTTTGTTCCAATTAGATCCTTCGATTTAAGATAAAAATGCCGTGTTTTGGTAGGTTGGGAATATTTCCCATTTGACCCTCTATATTATTCACGTATTGTAATTTAGTCATGCTTATTGTCTCTATTTCTAATTTTTACCCCATATTTCTGATTAAATTTCAATTTAATGCTTTTAACCATTTACTTATTATAATTTGACCCTACTATTTTATTTTAACTTCAATTTGATCCCCATATTTTTACTTTGATTATTTCTTTATGTTATTTCATTCAATTTGTTTTTATTTGGTGTATTTTAATGCTATTATTATTATTATTATTATTATTATTATTATTATTATTATTATTATTATTATTATTATTATTACTCCAATTGTATTTATTATTAATTTCATATTATTTTATGCATGTAGTTTCTTTTAAATCTATCTATGTATATATTTTATTTTAAATTATATAAATATAATTGTTCATTTAAATATCTTATTTTAAATTATGTATTTATTTATTCCAATTACTTTTATATATCATTATTATTTTTACATATACATTTACTTTATATCAAGTTTTATTCTCAGTATATATTATTTAAATTGACACATATTATTTTATGTATAATATTTGCTTATTTATTTTAAAATTTGCTATATTTTATTTTGTATTTAATTAGTTATAATTTCAATTTTGATTCTTGATTAATAATGTTGGTACTTTCAAAATGGAAATTGTGAGATTATTGATTGTGCATATATTGAATTGTATGTGCATAATATTTTGTCAACCATTTGTTCAAAGATTGTATTCACCTATTATTATTCTATGCTTGATACTACATTTTTGTTTCTCATTATTTAGTGATTCAATAAAAAGCATTTTGAGTCATTTTTAAGCACTTATTTAAAAAGTTTTTTAAAACAAGGCAATATTTGATGTTTGGAAGTTCGAGGATTTGCGCCTAACGTGCTGGGTGTCAATTTTCCGTTCAACCAAATAGCCAAATACCCTTTTAATTACATGTATTTAAGATCAAAGATGATCTCGGAATCGAGGTATAAACGTGTTATATCCTAACGTATTGAATATGATATTTTTATTCCTTTGAAACGAGTTAATCTTGAGATTCAATTCAAAATTAATTAACTTTCCTTAAAAAGTATTATATTTTAAATATTTTCAAGTTTTCAATGCAGGGACATTAATTAATCGATTTGGTACCTGTTCTGGGGCGTACGGGGGTGCTAACCCTTCCTCGTGCATAACCGACTCACGAACCTTTTTTGTCATTTAGTTTCACAGACCAAATAAAACTTTTTACAAGGTAATCCAATCTCACCTAAACAAAAAAGGTTGGTGGCGACTCCACATCACATTTTTAAGTCGACCCCATTTTCCAAAACCTTAAAACAAAAAAATAGTTTCGACAGCTTGACGACTCCACTAGGGATTTGTTGAGAGTCAGGCCATAGATTGGTTAATTTTTGTCCTTTTGATTGGAAATTTGGAAAATTGTTTTGAAAAAACATGTTTCTTTTGATGCATTTGTTGGTGCTATTATTGCAATAATGTCGAGTCTCGTAGAATACTCTTGCATTGCATTACATAATCGTTGTGGTTAAACCTTTAAGTGGGAGTGAGAAACTATGCCTTCGTGTGGTTTTCACCTCCGCATGGGCTAGTGGACTGCTTCCGAAATACATCTGTACCTATGTGCTTTGTGAGATTTTTATCTCCGCATGGCCATAGGGAAATGTATTCCCCTGAATCGAACTCAATCCATATGAACCTATAATGGGTGAGGATTGAGGAATTTTTGGAAGTTAAGATTCCTTTTCTCCAAGTTTTGATTGAATTGGATGAAACAAAATGTTTCCAGTAAGCTGGATCGAAAGTATTCAAAATGGATGATACAGGCTTATGACAAAGAGATTTGCCCAAGAGAATTTCATGATGGGAACCTGGTATTAAGAAGGATCCTTCTCATACAAAAAGACTTCAGAAGAAAGTAAATGCCAAATTTGGAAAAACCTTATGTAGTGAAGAAGGTTTGTTCTCGAAGATCATTAATGTTGACCAAGATGGATGGCAAAGACATGCTCAAGCCAGTGAATTCAAATTTCGTCTAAAAGGAGAGGCCAAGGTGAAAACTTGCAAAGGGTGCCTTGAGACCCTTTAAAAAAACAAAAATCAAAAAAATAAAATAAAAAATAAAAAATAAAAACCAAAAATCAAAAAATAAAAATAAAAAAAAGAAGAAATAAAAAATTTTCAATCAAAAAAGAAGAAAGATAAAGGAGAGGCCAAGGCGAAAACCGGCAAAGGGCGCTTTGAGACCAAAGGGGATTTGAGTTGAAAACTCGAAAAGGGCGGCTCAAATTTTGTTCGAAAGTGGGTCATACAGTAGTCTTGCTACGCTTGAATTAACAATGAGGAAATATGTTACGTCTTGAGGCATCGACAAAGTACTCTGGATCCCCTAAACATATATTGGGCTCAGAATGGTCCTCAAAATGTTTGGACAAAGAAGCTCAGGCTGCGATATCTGGGGCACCTAGTTTCCATCTTACCCATTTTGAATTTGCTTTCTTTAATTGTTGTATTCATTTCAAAATACACTACCATTAAATCTCCTTCTTGATTGCATTTGCTATCTTGACTTAACTTATTTGTTTCGAGCTATGCTCCTAATCAATTTCCTTCTTGTCCATCGTTAGGATCTTTTCCAGGCATTTTGCATTGAAATAACAATTAGTGGACTAATAATGCTTTCATAAAAGGAGTTTCGTCTATTACTCTAGAAGCTTCTAAATAATACAAGAACCTAAAACAAGACTTTTGTTTAAAACTCACCAAGTTTAAGGAAGAGTCTAAACTGAGCCTATCTCTTCAGATTTATGTCAAAAATAGTGGTGGAGCAAATGACAAGATATTGCGTCAGTAATACAATCTTGACGAAAAATGGGTAATGTGAACCCAAGTGTAAAAGGGGAATCATTCGCAAGAAAAAATGATATTCTACATCCATGCAAATATCATGCATACACATTTGGTTAGGTCACCTGGGGAGCGATTAGTTGATTGAACATGTAACATCCTAAAAAGGGCCTATGCATTTTGGCCTAATTGTACAATAAGACATGTTTTATGTGTTTTAGAATAAATTTGGAATGATTTTGGAAAATAAAGGATGTATGGAAATGTTACGTCGAAAATAGGAAAGTGAACATTTTTGGAAACCTAAGTAAATTAGAAAAGTGAACATTTTGGAAACCAAGCCAAAATAGGAAACTAAACATTTTGGAAACCAAACCAAAATAGGAAACTAAACATTTTGGAAACCAAGCCAAAATAGGAAACTAAACATTTTGGAAACTTGGAAAATCTGAGTCAGCGAAAATTTTTGGAAACTTAAAAATGACCTCGGAATGTCAAATTTTGGAGCCCAAAGGGGAACTTAGGGCCAAATGACCCTAAAATATAAAGTACATGAAATTTGACCCAATAACGGACTTGGAAATGTGGCCTGAAGATGCCACCTAAGGCCTTAGGAAATGGCCCAAATGCAAGAGGTTATTGGGCCTGAGTTTGAGTCATCTAGGAAGCAAATAAAAGAAGTTTTATTTTGCTTCCATGAGTGGGGAGTTGGATGGCACAAGGGAATCTAAGAAGAGGAGTTTTTATTCAATAGAATTTTTGGCAAATTAGGAGATTTGATGGAATTTCATAGTTGATAAAATTAAAACTTATCACAAATGAAGAGTTGGCGGATTTAGGGACTCTAAGGCTAATAGTTTCGGCCAAAGAGAGAAAAGTAAAGAGCCATTCTCTTCTCTTCAACCTCTTGCCAAAATCTCCTAGTCAAATTAACAACAATCTTTTCTCTTTTCTTTAGCCGAATCCTCCTTGTCAAAATTCTCTCCATCTCTTTTCCTTTCTTTTTCTTTTCTTCTACCATCCCTCCACAAAAGCCAAAACTTTGAGATCCAAAATAGTGCCATAGCCGAATATTATAAAGGATCATCCGGGATTCGAAAATGAGGTAAATACATCAATGTACATTTGGCAAAGGTTCCTTCCATAATTGAATAGTAGTTCAAATCTAACAAGTGATTTCGGCAGGAATTAAAAAAATAAAGATCAACTTCGGGATTTGAGAACTTCAAGGTAAGTAAGTTTATACATTCGGCCAAGGCCAAATCTTAGTCAATTAGATCAAATTGATCAAAAACTAACCTATTTAGAGATCTAGGTTTTGGCCGATTACAAGGAAAAAGGGAAGGTAAAGTTTTCTGGATTTAAATCCATAAGGTAAGCCCCTAAAAGTATTCGGCCAAGGCTTGTGTGATTACATAGATAAGATCTGTAATTATTAAAAAGCCGAAAACTAATTTATGTTGAAATTTAAGGTTGGCCAAATATCAAGTGAAGGAAAACCAAGTTTTCGGGATTTGAATAAACATCAAATCGGCATCAAAGGTAAGCCTTTTTACAAATCCTACTAGGATTTGGATATCATAGCCAAATAGAATTTATGCTAAGTAATAAATGATGAATCAAATGTAGGAACTAAGGATCTAAACATTAGATCTTGCTTTTCGGAATCTCAAGGAATCGCTAAACAAACCAGGTGTGTACTCCACACTAATCTTAATAGATTTATGGTTTAAATATGTTATATATGTTAATGTGAAAGTGAAAGAAAGTGGCCAAAGTACCATATTGTGGTACAAAGTACTCAATGCGTTTTCCTACTCCTACTAGGATTTCAAAAGATGTTATATTTAACATGTGAAAAGTGATGTGAAAGTGAAATAAAATATGATATGAATGATATTTATAATTTGGGGCATTGGTCAATTGAAGAAGGGAAGTGAATGTGATGACTTGGTCTCACTAAGTGAATGTGATGACTTAGGTCTCACTAAGTGAAAGTGATGACTTGGTCTCACTAAGTGAATGTGATGACTTGGTCTCACTAAGTGAAAGTGGTGACTTGGTCACATTAAGTGGTAACCGGTTACATTAAAGTGGTGGCTATGCCACAATATTATCAATGGGCGATGAGCACGTCGACTGCAGCGACTGCCTTCGATGGAGTGTAGCGGATGGAGGGTTGACTTAGTAGTCCCCACGGTGTGCAGGTTGGTACGGGTGGAGTGTAGCGGATGGCATATAGGTTTGGGTTCGGGTTTGCATCATTACCTTGAAATTTTTATATATGATATGTATGATGTGCCTATTTCTATTACGTTTAGTGTTGGTTACACATTGAGTCTATCGACTCACCCCGTTGTGGGAATATGTTTGTAATGAGCGAGAATGGACCAGGACTAGAGAACTTGTGGTGGCCATGTTCGACTTGAAGTTCAATTTAATTTGAATATTTATTTTATTTTAAGTCTTGTACAATTTATTATTTTGGGTTTCGTTTTATGTAATAAGGCCACCGTGATTTAATTTTTATTTCGCTATAATTACTATGTTATGAATTTAGGGCTTTATAAAGAGTAAGCCCACTTAATATGAAATAAGTTTAAATATTTTGTCACTTGAAACAAATGGGTTTTGTTATAAGATAAATTTGTTTTCAACTCAAGCCCAACCCACAACAAACTATCTTCCAAAACTCATAGTTTTCAAAACATTCGAATGAATTTGAACCGGTTACTTGAGGAACATACCGAGATCCATCCATTCTCGTGGGCGGTGTTTGGGGTGTTTCAGATTTAGTATCGAGCCGATTTCAAACTCTCGGCCTGTGGCCTAAGGCCCAAAACATTTTTAAAACAAGGCCAAATGAGTTTTATGAAAGTACTTTTACAAATGGACAGGTATAAAGACATGGCCCCTAAGTCTCCGACTTCATGATCCACGGTAAGTACCCCAACTCTATGAGTGATTACATGATTTATGAACTGTATAAGGGTAGAAAAGGCATGGAACGTAGAATAGCATGATAGGCACTTGAACCTAGGATTAGAGTACTCAAACACAAACACATAAGACTTAAGGCACTAAACCAACCTATGGCTAAGTCAATTAAGCTAGGTGTGGCAACCATGGTACGCATGTCTAGGAGTGGATCTGAAGAGCTTGGTATTTAAGCAGGTCCTAGTGACTCACCTCCTCTTCACAGAATCCTACAGTGCGTAGCTTCGGTTCACCCTAACCCAGAGGACTTAGTGGGTGTGGCAACCCCAGACGCATGTCTAGGAATGGTTTCATGGGAGCTTGGTACTTAAGCAATCCGCGTGACTCACCTCCTCTCCACTGAATCTCGCACAGTGCGTAGCTTTGGTTCACCACGACCAAGAAGGCTCACCATAAAGCTAAACCCAATAACTAAAACCCAAAGGAACTAGCCATTTTTTAAAAACACTTAATATTAAAATTCTTAAATCACTTTCTTTCTCTTATCCTTAATTCACGAAAACTATTTACGTACACAATTATTTTGAAAAATTTTGGATCCATAAAATTACAAAAGTACCCTAGTGGTAAAGTTACGAAAATACCTCGGTTTATAAAATGTCCAACCACTCAACAGCTTTGCCAAAATTTTATTATTTTTCCAAAACCCTAATTTGCAAACTATCAAAAATATCTTGATTTTTGGAAAATTACAAAACTACCTCTAACTTACCAAAATTACCAAAATGACCTTAACTTCCTAAAATTTTTACAACATCCCCATTTTGGAAGGAACAATTTTTCGAAAAGAACCCTCAAAGTTTTACAACTTCTAAAATACCCTAATATATTAAATTTACAAAAGTTACCCTGATTTGTAAAAAAAAAATTTCCAAAATACCCCTGAGGTCGAAAATCACCGAAATACCCCCGATTTCAAAATTTTTCCAAATTACTCCAAGACTATGAAATTTTCAAGATAATTGTTGACAAAAACACCAAGGAATGTTTTCTTACGAAAATTATGAAAATGACCTCAGAGGACAAAATTACGAAAATACCCCAGGTAGTGGAAAATAATAAACAACAAAACTACAACATTTCTCGAATGAACGAAAGTTCATACTTGTTTGATGGATGAATGAATGAATGGAAAAGACTGTGTGTTTGTATGAATACGAAAGAACCACTTTTAAATCCCTTTCCATAAAACTCCTTCGCTGATAAATAAGTGGAACAAAGACTAATCCATAAAATTTCTAAACCAGATCTCGACGCTAGAAAATGAGTTCTAGAGGACGCGGTCGTCAAGGACGCATAGAGGAAGAATAATCGTGTCGAACCCGTTAGATCGAGTCAAGGTTCGACAATGAGTTACCACCGCCACCACCCCCCATTTGTTAATGTCGAACAAATGAGCCTCGGACGGGGATGAGGCCGTGTCGCAGCTATGTTGCGAGTTTTGGAAATGGTGGTGGCGCGGTGGAAATTCGAGAGCTCGTAAATCTATACCGAGTGACTCGAGCCAACGGGTGAGGTGTTTTGTGGAGTGTCCGGTGTGGCACCCAGATCACCGAGTATTGGTTGGAAGCAATGGCGTATTATGGATGAACTCGACGACCCACGAGGAGAAGTTGAAAGGGATGGTAGCCTCATTACGTGATGAAGCATACCAATGGTGGCTAACTATTCAGTGATGGTGCCACGGCAGAGGATCTGCGTGGGAGTATGCTAAGGAGGCATATCGGAAGAAGTATGTCGGCACTTCGGTATCTTGATGAGCAAATGAAAAGCTTTTCTAGGACTAGTTCAGAGGAACAAATCGATGGCGGCATATGAGGTGAATTTTTGAGGTTAAGCCGATATGCTCGAGGAGTAGTCGCGATCGAACATGAACGCCGTGTCTGCTTTTGAGGACGGATTAAGGGATGACCTAAGGTTATTGATAGCTCCACATCGGAGCGGGAGTTCTCCACGTTGGTTGAAAAGGCTAAGGTAGTGAAGGAATCAAGGACTCGACTAGGCGTAACTCGATGTGAATAGACCCAAGAGAGGTTATGGATCGTCGGAAATGTGCGAAAAGGCCCGTAATCGAGGGGTCAAGGGTCGACAAGTTGATACCGAGGCGATGTCGTCCTTGTGAGTATTGTGGAAAGAAGCACTCGGTGAGTGTTGGAAAAAGATAGGAGCATGTCTTAAATGTGGGTCTAAAGACCATATGCTCAAGGACTGTCCAAAGATATCAGATGATAGACACCAAAGAACTCGTAATGTTAATCGGTAGGTAGGGAGGACAAAGCAGACCTCAACGAGGTCGAGGTTCAAATATCGAGGTAATAGTCTTGGCGAGGACGCGGCGAGGGTGCCACCAATCTTGAGGCAAGACAAACAGGTTTGGTTTATGCGGTTCACCGTAGGGAGGATGAAGACGCACCGGACATCATAACCGGTACGTTCCTCATTCATAGTAAACCCTATTATGCTTTAATTGATGTGGGCTCGACCCATTCTTATGTTGCCTGTAGTGTAGTTGAGACACTACGCCTAGACTCGGAACTTTCTAATAAGGAGATGATGGTTAGGCCAAACTATAGTAGTAAATAAGATCTTTCGGAATATACCCCTAGAAATTCAGGGAGTAAGCTTTCGGGCGAATTACCCTTCAGGGAATTTGATCTCATACTTGGTATGGATTGGTTAGTAGAACACCGAGCCGTGTTGGATTGTGCGGTTAAGCGAATGGAATTAAGGACCCCGAGGATAAGGTGGTCATTATGATAGGAGAGAGAAGAACTATTTGACTAATGTAGTTTGGTGCTTAAAATTTGAAAGGATGGTACGTAAAGGTGCAGGCGTTCTTAGCCTTTGTAAGTCGTTGGATGGAAATAAGGAAGGTGTCAAGGAGTCGAGCGGTAAGGGACTTTGAGGATGTGTTTCAGAGGAATTACCAGAATACCCCAGATAGAAGTTGAATTTGGAATAGACACGCTACCGTGAAGCAGCGCTTTGTGTCAATTGCTCCATACCGAATGGCGCCAAAGGAGTTAGTGCAGCTTAAAGCTCAAATCCAGGAATTATTAGATCGTGGGTTTATTCGGCCCAGTGTGTCTCCATGGGGAGCACCGGTCCTGTTTGTTAAGAAGAAGGACAGAACTATGCGTATGTGCATAGACTATCGTCAATTGAATAAGCTGACCATCAAGAACAAGTATCCTTTGCCAAGGATTGATGACTTGTTCGATCAACTGAAGGGAGCGGCAGTATTCTCAAAGATCGACCTGAGGTCAGGATATCACCAGTTAAAGGTAAAGGAGGTGGATATCCATAAGACAGCTTTCAGAACTAGATACGGCCATTTTGAATTTGTGGTCATGCCGTTTGGGTTGACAAACGCCCCAGCAGCATTCATGGATATGATGAACCGAGTGTTCCAACCTTACTTAGACAGGTTCGTTGTGGTATTCATCAATGATATCTTGGTATATTCTAAGTCTGAAGAGGAGCATGATGAGCATCTCCAGATTGTGTTACAAGTATTAAAGGAGAAGAAGCTTTATGCCAAATTCAGCAAGTGTGAATTTTGGCTTAGAGAAGTTGCTTTCTTAGGACACGTGGTGTCTGCCGAGGGAATAAGGGTGGATCCTAAGAAAATTGAAGCGGTGTTGGATTGGAAACCACCTAAGTCGGTGGCAGAAATTCGTAGTTTCTTAGGATTGGCAGGCTATTACCGAAGGTTCGTGGAAGGATTATCGTCGATAGCCGCACCATTAACAAAATTGTTGAGGAAGGAAGTACCCTTTGTGTGGACAGATAAGCAACGGAGAGTTTTGAAAAACTTAAAAAGGTATTAACTAAGCTCGGTGTTGATTCAACTTTGAGGCAAGAAAAGATTTTGTGGTATACTCGAAGCTTCACATACGGGTTAGGATGTGTTCTTATGCAAGATGGAAAGGTAGTCGCTTATGCGTCCCGACGATTAAGGCGCATGAGGTGAACTACCCAACCCATGACTTGGAATTGGCGTGAGTGGTTTTCGCTCTCAAGGTGTGGAGGCATTATCTGTATGGAGAAAGGTCAGTGATCTACACAGACCACAAGAGTCTCAAGTACCTGTTGACTCAAAAGGAGTTAAACTTGAGGCAACGAAGGTGGGTGGAATTACTGAAAGACTATGACTGTTCGATAGAATATCATCCGAGCAAGGCGAATGTAGTAGCTGATGCCTTAAGTAGGAAGGTTGTGACGGACCTAAGAGCAATGTTCGCCCATTTAAGCTTATATGAGGATGGAAGTTTGTTGGCCGAGTTACAAGTCAAGCCAACATGGTTGAAGGAAGTGAAAGAGGGACAGTTGGTTGATGAAGATTTAAAGGTTAAGCTACAAAAAGCACAGAACGGAGAGTTGGAGGACTATGAGATTAATGATAAAGGAGTATTGTGCTACAAAGGGAAAGTCTGTATGCCAAGAGACAAGGAGTTAAGACAAAAGATCCTTCGAGAAGCACATAGTAGCCCTTATGCTATGCATCTCGGAGGCATTAAGCTGTACAGAGATTTAAGAGAACAATTTTGGTGGCCAGATCTTAAACGAGAAGTTACAGAATTTGTGGGAAGATGTCGGACGTGTCAGCAAGTTAAGGCTGAACACCAAGTTCCATCGGGATTGCTTCAGCCAATCCAGATTCCGCAGTGGAAGTGGGAAAGAATTACCATGGACTTCGTTAGTGGGCTTCCCCTTACGCCTACTAAGAAGGACTCGGTATGGGTTATAGTAGACCGTTTGACTAAGTCCGCACATTTCATCCTAGTAAGAATGGACTATCCCCTTCAAAAGCTAGCCAAGCTATATGTGGCAGAAATTTTGAGGTTACATGGAGTACCAATGTCGATCATCTCTGATAGAGACCCAAGGTTTACGTCTCGATTTTGGAAGGCACTTCATCAAGCTTTAGGCACTAAGCTAGACTTCACTCTGACTTTTCATCCACAATCGACAGACGATCGAGCAGGTTATACAAGTGTTGGAGGATATGTTGAGAGGTCAGTGTAATGGATTTCAGGAAGTTGGGAAGATTACTTGCCTTTAGTGAATTCGCCTACAACAACAAATTTATCAAGCTAGCATTCGGATGGCACCATACTGAAGCATTGTATAGAAGGAAGTGTAGAACACCTACTTGTTGGACTGAGTTAGGAGAACGTCGAGTTTTGGGACCAGAGATAGTGGCAGAGACAGAAGAGAAGGTTGAAATAATTCGAACACGGTTAAAAGAAGCCTCGGATAGACAGAAGTCTTATGCCGACCTCAAACGAAAGGAAATAGAGTTTGAAGTAGGAGACCAAGTGTTTCTAAAGGTCTCACCATGGAAGAAAGTGATGAGGTTTGGTTGGAAAGGGAAATTAAGCCCAAGATTTATCGGGCCCTATCGGGTACTAAAGCGAGTGGGACCAGTGGCATACCAGCTAGAGTTGCCACCGAGTTGTAGCAAATGCATGACGTGTTTCATGTGCCCATGCTACATCACTACCGATCGGATCCCTCTCACATAGTACCAGTAGAAGAAGTGGAGCTAAGGCCAGACTTAACCTACGAGGAAGAGCCGATTCAGATTCTGGAACGTGACGTGAAAGTACTACGGAGGAAGTCAGTTCCTCTAGTCAAAGTATTGTGGCGCAATCATGGATCGGAGGAAGCTTCGTGGGAGCCAGAAGAGGCAATGAGACTGTAACATCCCCCAAACCCCGCCTACAAGCCCTGACCGGATCTGGTATGTTACTGTGGAAGAACGGTTGAAAATCTTTTTGACTTTAGAATAAAACATGTAAATTTGTTAACTTTTGAAAACCATGTCCATTTAAAATTATACTTAAACTTTGTTATTATAAAATGTCCAAATTAAAATTTTAATGTATAAATAAGCTGATTAAAATAAAATCAACTTCACATAGTATTCAATTTAAGCAACCCATAATTAAGATAATAATAAAATAATTCCAAAAATAAATAAAAAGGCCTTTTATTACAACCAATATTTAAACCAAAAACTTAATATAAATAAGCTTTAAAATATTTAAACTCCTCCTTCTGCATGGCCCACCATGTGTCCTCTCCGATCCCGGTCCAATCTCAAGAGTCACCTGAAATGTTAGGAAAATAATTGGGTGAGTCCACTAACTCAGTGCATAATCACAACACTTATTTCCACATGTATGGGCTTGGCCCATAACCATACAATCCACGATCCATTCATGCAATCATGCATCACAGTCCAACCTAGGTCCGTCCATTACTCCAACCTTAGCAGACTCCCTGCTCAAGGCCGTGGCTAATCCACCGATCACAACCGAGTGATCCCACAATTCTTACCTCGACAGACCTGCTGCACGAGGTCGTGGCTAAGCCACCAATCACAACGTGATCCCCACAATAATCCATCTACGGTGATGCACTTAGCTATCAACCGCCGAGATGGGCACCAAGCCAACATCTCCCTTGATGATGCACATAGCAACTCATCAAGCGCCAATGTAGCCATAAGCTAACATTAGACCACGTACCTCAATGTGTACACCCTTCCTTCCTCGATCCAAACCCAAATCCCATACAATTATGTAAATGCCACATGTTAAGTTATCATATAAATGAGCATACATCTCGTATCATTACCACATCAAATATATATATACATCACAATATCATAATAACCCAAACTTACTCACCTGATATCCAATTACCCAAAACAAGGGTATTCACCCCTAAGCCATTAAGATCGGTTGCCACACATCATTCATATACATAAGCGTTAGCAAGCAAATAATCAAGAAATAGTGCGATGATTACGCACCTAATCACTTGAAGTTCTATACCGATCTCAAAGCTATCGCTAAACGAAACCACGGTGATCTCGCCTAAATCTAACTCTCGTGACGCCGCCCACACCCGGTGGCCAATCTCAAACCAATGAGACAACTCTTTTCTTGAACTTGAAATAGGGCTTTCTCTTACCCACCTTGGTGGTTGATGCCTCCATCAAAACGCTTAATCAGGTCGAAAGGTTAATCACTCAAGTCATAAATCCAAACATCAAATCTTAATAAATATTCCTTACCAACTCAACTTGAATCCCGGAAAGGGTCTCCTGCGCTAGGCTCTTCTCCCTACAATCGGTCTTAGCATCATATACTTAACAACCTTAGACTTAATCGAATACCAAAACTAACAACAAGGCCCTTCTAGCCAAGCTCCCCTTTTAATACTAAAAATTCAATAATTTCCTAAGACATTCTACTACACTTTAAAGTTCTCAAGACCCTCAAAACTCACCCAACCACACACTGAAGTATGCCAACACCTGAGTTATGCACTAAATGCATAACCCCTAGAACCAGGGTGTTACAATTCTACCCTCCTTAAAAATAATTTCGTCCTCGAAATTACTTGGGTAAACTAAGCAGAATTCTCACAAGACTCGATCTTAAATAACCATCACATTTCTAGGCACAGTTCCTAAGTCCATACTCAAGGTTCTAGATATTTTGCTAGCAATAAAAACAAACAGCCACCCAAACGAACAAAACAACAAGGAGTATTCCAAACATAAGGAACTTACCAGCTGAAATATCGGGCACATCACTATCCTCCTCCGACGGATCGCATAAACCGGACACAGGCTGTCTTGCCTCGATGCTACCATTACTGTGGCCTCACCGCTCCACGATCTCGTAGGAACCATTCCTCCATGGTTGGGACCACGACCCTCATCACTGCCGACCACCTCTGCTGGTCAGACATAACCTTGGCCTAATGTCCGAGCCCTACTCAATTGGGACAATCCTTAATCGATGATTCTTTGACTTACACCTGAAACACTCTCGCTCTCGGTTCCAGCATTCGCCAATATGATACCTTCTACACCGAGCACACGGATGATCCGAATTCCTAGCAGCTGGTTTAGAAATAGGAATAGGAGTCTCAACTCTTGGTCTTTTTTGAAATCTTTCAAATGATTCTGGCGATCTCAAACTCCTCTTATCCCGGTTCCTTTCTCTATCTCTATTCTACCTCTCGGTCCTCTTGACCTCCTCAGCTATCCGAGCTTTCTCCACTAAAATGGCGAAGTCTCTTTCTTGTTGCGGAGCAATCAAAACTCGCAGTTCATCTCGCAGCCCATCTTCAAATCTGACGCATCTCTCATAATCCGTAGCCACGATGCCCCGAGCATACCGGCTCAAACGCAGAAACTCAGCCTCGTACTCCGCTATTGACTTGCCTCCTTGCACCAAATTGAGGAACGCCTTCCTCTGAGCATCCACATAGCTCGCTCCGACATACTTCCCCTCAAACTTAATCTTAAAGTAACCCCAGTCTACTCGATCGGTAGGGTACTTTCCTTAACAGTGAGCCACCACTAGTAGGCCTCATCCCGTAGCAATGAAATAGCACCTTTAAGCTTCTCCTCAGCAGTTAAATCCAAGTCGTCCATGATCCTTTCCACTGCCTCGAGCCAGTACTCTGCCACGTTCGGAGCTACCCCAGACACTCCTCTGAAAACCTCAGGTCCGTTCGACCTAAGTCTTTCGGGTATCGACTTCCGAGTTCCATTGCTCGCATTGGCTCCTGCCACCCGCTCAAGCACCCGCAGCACAGCCTGCAATACTGCGTCGTCTCCTCCAGTTTGATCCTGATGTTCAACCTCAACAGCTGATGGTGGCGGCACATCGCTCTCTGATCCATGGCCAGACCCAACCGGTTCCGACAGGGTCATCCTACCTCTACCATGACCACGCGGCGGATGTCCACGACCTCTTGAACTCATATCTAGCGTCACGACTTAATCTGTTTAGAAAGTTTTATGCATTAGAAATTTTGGTTCCACTATTTATCCACGAGCAAATTTTATGAAAGAAGCTCTAGAAGTGGTTCTTTCGAGCAATCAAAATTTCATTCCCAACCCAGGGGTAATTTCGTCTTTTTCCTATAGGGGTATATTTGTAATTAAACAAAGTCAATTTGAAAATAATTTTTTTTTTCAAATTAAAGACATTTCAGAATTTACCAAAATCTTGGGGGTCATCTTGAAAATTTTGTTTTTCATACAAAATGTGTTGCAAAAATTTCAAAAAGCAAGGTTATTTTTTTGTAATTTTGGAAATCATGGGCAGTTTCGTAAATTCTCAAAATCAGAATATCACAATGTTTCACAAAATAGGATTTTCTGATATTTGGTAACATAGGAATATTTCAATAAAAGTCGAGAGAAATCTGAAAATTTAGAAACCAAGGGCATTTTGGTAATTTTATCAACTAGGGGTGTTTTCGTAAATTCTCACAAACCAGGGTATCTTAATATTTTGAAAACTCGAGATTTTGGTATTTTGCAAAGTAGAATTATTTTATCAAAAGTTGAGGGTAGTACGGTAATTTTACAATACAGGGGCATTTTTGTAATTTTGCCACTAGGGGCATTTTGGTAATTTTGTAAATGAGAAAACATCTTCCAAAATCAGATTTAGGGTTTACGAACCAAAGGGTAAATTTGAAAAATTTCAAAACCAAGGATTTTTGAAACAGTAAGGCTAAATCCCTTTCAGGTTTTAGAAATTGGTTTAGCCCATGAACAAGTCCTCTTGGTTAAGGTGAACCATAGCTACGCACCAGGTAGGATTCAAGTAAAGAGGAGGTGAGTCGCTAGGACTGCTTAAATACCAAGCTCTTACTGAATACCACTCCTAGACATGCGTACCGTGGTTGCCACACCTTAACTCGGTGACTTACTTCACAGGTTTTTTAATAGCCTTAAGTCTTATGCATATGTGTGAGTAAACTAATCCTAGGGTCCAATGGTCCTAACATTCTATTCTACGAGCCCAAATAATCCCATAACAATTCATATAAACAAATCACTTCAAAAGTTTGAAGTATTTACACGTGGACTTTGGTAGAGGTGCAGTGCCATGCCGAATAACTCAAAAATTTTATGAAAGCCCAAATTCTTGAAAAGCCCAATGAGAAAAACATTTTGGGCCCAAAACCCCAAAGCGAGTTTTGAACCGGGCTCTGATACCAATATGTAACATCCCCCAAACCCGGCCCACAAGCCCTGACCGGATCTGGTATGTTATCGGAAGAACGGTTGAAAATCTTTTTGACTTTAGAATAAAACATGTAAATTTGTTAACTTTTGAAAACCATGTCCATTTAAAATTATACTTAAACTTTGTTATTATAAAATGTCCAAATTAAAATTTTAATGTATAAATAAGTGATTAAAATAAAATCAACTTCACATAGTATTCAATTTAAGCAACCCATAATTAAGATAATAATAAAATAATTCCAAAAATAAATAAAAAGGCCTTTTATTACAACCAATATTTAAACCAAAAACTTAATATAAATAAGCTTTAAAATATTTAAACTCCTCCTTCTGCATGGACCACCATGTGTCCTCTCCGATCCCGGTCCAATCTCAAGAGTCACCTGAAATGTTAGGAAAATAATTGGGTGAGTCCACTGACTCAGTGCATAATCACAACACTTATTTCCACACGTATGGGCTTGGCCCATAACCATACAATCCACGATCCATTCATGCGATCATGCATCACAGTCCAACCTAGGTCAGTCCATTACTCCAACCTTAGCAGACTCCCTACTCAAGGCCGTGGCTAATCCACTGATCACAACTAAGTGATCCCACAATTCTTACCTCAGTAGACCTGCTGCACGAGGCCGTGGCTAAGCCACCGATCACAACGTGATCCCCACAATAATCCATCTACGGTGATGCACTTAGCTATCAACCGCCGAGATGGGCACCAAGTCAACATCTCCCTTGATGATGCACACAGCAACTCATCAAGCGCCAATGTAGCCATAAGCTAACATTAGACCACGTACCTCAATGTGTACACCCTTCCTTCCTCGATCCAAACCCAAATCCCATGCAATTATGTAAATGCCACATGTTAAGTTATCATATAAATGAGCATACATCTCGTATCATTACCACATCAAATATATATATACATCACAATATCATAATAACCCAAACTTACTCACCTGATATCCAATTACCCAAAACAAGGGTATTCACCCCTAAGCCATTAAGATCGGTTGCCACACATCATTCATATACATAAATGTTAGCAAGCAAATAGCAAGAAGAAATAGTGCGATGATTACGCACCTAATCACTTGAAGTTCTATACCCTCGATCTCAAAGCTATCGCTAAACGAAACCACGGTGATCTGCCTAAACTGCTGCTCTGACGCTGGCCCACACCCCGGTGGCCAATCTCGAACCGTCGAGACAGCTCTTTTCTTGAACTTCAAAATAGGGGCTTTCTCTTGCCCACCTTGACTGGTTGATGCCTCCATCAAAACGCTTAATCAGGTCGAAAGGTTAATCACTCAAGTCATAAATCCAAACATCAAATCTTAATAAATATTCCTTACCAACTCAACTTGAATCCCGGAAAGGGTCTCTTGCGCTAGGCTCTTCTCCCTACAATCGGTCTTAGCATCATATACTTAACAACCTTAGACTTAATCGAATACCAAAAATAACAATAAGGCCCTTCTAGCCAAGCTCCCCTTTTAATACTAAAAATTCAATAATTTCCTAAGACATTCTACTATACTTTAAAGTTCTCAAGACCCTCAAAACTCACCCAACCACACACTGAAGTATGCCAACACCTGAGTTATGCACTAAATGCATAACCCCTAGAACCAGGGTGTTACAGAGACAACAATACCCTCAATTGTTTAGTTAGAAAATTTCGAGGATGAAATTATTTTAAGGGGGTAGAACTATAACATCCTAAAAAGGGCCTATGCATTTTGGCCTAATTGTACAATAAGACATGTTTTATGTGTTTTGGAATAAATTTGGAATGATTTTGGAAAATAAAGGATGTATGGAAATGTTACATCGAAAATAGGAAAGTGAACATTTTGGAAACCTAAGTAAATTAGGAAAGTGAACATTTTGGAAACCAAGCCAAAATAGGAAACTAAACATTTTGGAAACCAAACCAAAATAGGAAACTAAACATTTTGGAAACCAAACCAAAATAGGAAACTAAACATTTTGGAAACCAAACCAAAATAGGAAACTAAACATTTTGGAAGCCAAGCCAAAATAGGAAACTAAACATTTTGGAAACTTGGAAAATCTGAGCAGCGAAAATTTTGGAAACTTAAAATGACCCGAATGTTGAATTTTGGAGCCCAAAGGGGAACTTAGGGCCAAATGACCCTAAAATATAAAGTACATGAAATTTAACCCAATAACGGACTTGGAAATGTGGCTCAAAGATGCCACCTAAGGCCTTAGGAAATGGCCCAAATGCAAGAGGTTATTGGGCACGAGTTTGAGTCATCTAGGAAGCAAATAAAAGAAGTTTTATTTTGCTTCCATGAGTGGGGAGTTGACGGCACAAGGGAATCTAAGAAGAGGAGTTTTATTCAATAGAATTTTTGGCAAATTAGGAGATTTGATGGAATTTCATAGTTGATAAAATTAAAACTTATCACAAATGAAGAGTTGGCGATTTAGGGACTCTAAGGCTAATAGTTTGGCCAAAGAGAGAAAAGTAAAGAGCCATTCTCTTCTCTTCAACCTCTTGTCAAATCTCCTAGTCAAATTAACAACAATCTTTTCTCTTTTCTTTAGTAATCCTCCTTGTCAAAATTCTCTCCATCTCTTTTCCTTTCTTTTTCTTTTCTTCTACCATCCCTTCACAAAAGCCAAAACTTTGAGATCCAAAATAGTGCCATAGCCAAATATTATAAGGGATCATCCAAGATTTGAAAATGAGGTAAGTACATCAATGTACATTCGGCAAAGGTTCCTTCCATAATTGAATAGTAGTTCAAATCTAACAAGTGATTTCGGCAGGAATTAAAAAAATAAAGATCAACTTCGGGATTTGAGAACTTCAAGGTAAGTAAGTTTATACATTCTACCAAGGCCAAATCTTAGTCAATTAGATCAAATTGATCAAAAACTAACCTATTCGAGATCTAGGTTTTGGCCGATTACAAGGAAAAAGGGAAGGTGAAGTTTTACGGATTTAAATCCATAAGGTAAGCCCTAAAAGTATTCGCCAAGGCTTGTGTGATTACATAGATAAGATCTGTAATTATTAAAAAGCCAAAACTAATTTATGTTGAAATTTAAGGTTGGTAGAATATCAAGTGAAGGAAAACCAAGTTTTGGATTTGAATAAACATCAAATCGGCATCAAAGGTAAGCCTTTTACAAATCCTACTAGGATTTGGATATCATAACCAAATAGAATTTATGCTAAGTAATAAATGATGAATCAAATGTAGGAACTAAGGATCTAAACATTAGATCTTGCTTTTCGGAATCTCAAGGAATCGCTAAACAAACCAGGTGTGTACTCCACACTAATCTTAATAGATTTATGGTTTAAATATGTTATATATGTTAATGTGAAAGTGAAAGAAAGTGGCCAAAGTACCATATTGTGGTACAAAGTACTCAGGTACGTTTTCCTACTCCTATTAGGATTTCAAAAAGATGTTATATTTAACATGTGAAAAGTGATGTGAAAGTGAAATAAAATATGATATGCATGATATTTATAATTTGGGGCATTCAGGTAAATTGAAGAAGGAGAAGTGAATGTGATGACTTCGGTCTCACTAAGTGAATGTGATGACTTCGGTCTCACTAAGTGAAAGTGATGACTTCGGTCTCACTAAGTGAATGTGATGACTTCGGTCTCACTAAGTGAAAGTGGTGACTTCGGTCACATTAAGTGGTAACTTCAGTTACATTAAAGTGGTGGCTATGCCACAATTTTATCAGTGGGCGATGAGCACGTCGACTGCAGCGACTGCCTTCGATGGAGTGTAGTGGATGGAGGGTTGACTTAGTAGTCCCCACGGTGTGCAGGTTGGTACGGGTGGAGTGTAGCGGATGGCATATAGGTTTGGGTTCGGGTTTGCATCATTACCTTGAAATTTTTATATATGATATGTATGATGTGCCTATTTCTATTACGTTTAGTGTTGGTTACACATTGAGTCTATCGACTCACCCCGTTGTGGGAATATGTTTCAGGTAATGAGCAGTAATGGACCGGACGGCGTCAGAACTTGTGGTGGCCATGTTCGACTTGAAGTTCAATTTAATTTGAATATTTATTTTATTTTAAGTACTATACAATTTATTATTTTGGGTTTCGTTTTATGTAATAAGGCCACCGTGACGAAATTTTTATTTCGCTATAATTACTATGTTATGAATTTAGGGCTTTATAAAGAGTAAGCCCACTTAATATGAAATAAGTTTAAATATTTTGTCACTTGAAACAAATGGGTTTTTGTTATAAGATAAATTTGTTTTCAACTCAAGCCCAACCCACAACAAACTATCTTCCAAAACTCATAGTTTTCAAAACATTCGAATGAATTTGAACCGGGTTACTTCGAGGAACATACCAGATCCAGTCCATTCTCGTGGGCCGGGTTTGGGGTGTTTCAGAACAAGCTACAGTCCTCTACCCTAAAGTTACGGTGGTATAATTGGAAAATGATACAAGTCCTGTTGTAACACCCCTTGCCCTGGTTCTATGCCGAAACTAGGCCCGAGGCGTTACCGTACTAAAACCTCATGACCACACCTAGGCTTATTGTGACTACTCACTTAAACCACCTTTACAACTTCATTTTTGACTTATGAAGTCTCACTCATATTTTCGAGGGCTCTCGAGGCTATTATGGAGCTTTTTCTATTATCAAATTTTTCTCTATTATTCTGGGTTCACACACCCGTGCATGTTGAAACACGCCCGTGTGTAGACACACACATGCCCATGTCCCCAAACCGTGCTTAAAACTCGAGCATTCTGCGAAATGCTCCACGGCCAAGGCACACGTCCGTGTTAGCCTAGGGACATGCCCATGTACCTCTAAGGCACCCCTGTGTCCAATGCCCGTGGGGAGCTACTGACTTGGTCCACACAGCTTGGGCACACACCCATGCTCAAACTGTGTGTCTTACACGGCTCATGCACACGGCCGTGGGATTAACTCGTGGCCTATTCTATCTAATAATAATTTGTTTGCAGGGTACGCACGACCTAAACACATGCCCGTGTGTCTAACCGTGTGGGCACTCAGAGGCTATCTACCAACCCTTCTACCACTCTCAATTGCATACATACATATACTAATTCAATAGGAACTTACATCACCAGCTAAAATACATGAATTTATGCATTTGTTTCATGAAAATAAGGTTTTCCTCCCATACAATTACAACAACTTAAGTCATCCTCAATGGCCATACACATTTAAACTATAAACCCTCTTAGGCCAACACAATTAAGCATACTAACATCAACTCAATCAACCTTAAATTCTAGCCCTATACATGCCATGACTCAATAGGACTTGATACCTCATACCATGGGTCTGTTCGATAGTGTGAAAACATCTCCGGTGATCTCCAATCCGAGCTAGCTAAAATAACCTATAAGAGATGAAGAAAGAAGAGGAGTAAGCAATAATGCTTAGTAAGTTCATTTGCATAAACTGACAAACACTAATATTCATTGAACATACATGACTACAAGTTATTATAATAAGCTTTTCTCATGAGCTCATGGTTACTTACTCAACCATTGTTGAAACTTACTCATTCAATATTTCGCCACACTCTTACCCTATAACGAGCCAACTGCTCGTGCTGAATAGCATTCATTCCTGCACTGATCACCATTTAATCGTATGAAACAACACATCAACCATCTAGATAAATCGCTCATACTACTAATCTCTCAGTGGTTTCGCACTTAGCCCACGATTGAATCTCTAATGGGGTAGTATCGCACACAGCCCACCATTCATAAATACTTATGGTGATTTCGCACTTAGCTCACCAATCATTTATAAGCGATGGTATCGCACACAGCTCATCAATTTTGAATGTATCAGGTGGTAATGCACACAGCCCACCTATGGCGATATAATTGATGGTATCGTACACAGCCCATCAATTAATAGTTTATCGGGTGGTAACGCACACAGCCCACCGATAATAATAATGTTGATGGTAACGCACACAGCCCGTTAACAACTATCAATGAGGTGCATTTGCACAAGCTCACCGTTACTATACATTCACAAATATTTACCCTCATACATTTTCAAATTCAATTGTTCATCCGTGAACATCCTCACTTACTATTATTCTTACTTGACTTTCTACGATACTCATTCGTATTCATGCAGTACAACAATAAATCTATCTCGTGCAACTAACGTGCATTAATAACACATATCCCACTAGGGGTTCATCATATATTGAATTCATCTCAATTTAGTTCTAACACTATCTTGTACTTCTCGTGATACAACCACCTACATTCAAATTGTTAAATAACTCTCTTGAGTCTCATACACAAAATTCTTATCGACATCATACCCCCAATAGGGTCTTTCACATATTAATGTATCGATGACATGTCCATGTCATGGTCTTATACGAACTCCTACACCAATACCATATTCCAATATGGTCTTACTCGAGACTTTAACCATCATCATATCATTCTATATATATTTTCCATTACTCTTAAATTCAATTCTCTTGACATCTCATCAAGGATGTTTCATACATTCACAGTGTAAATCTACTTTCCATACAACATTAAAATATTAAATTATCTCATACATAGTCACAACAATCGCACATGAACTTACCTCGATGTTGAAAGGGCCGAAAAGGACTATTTGCCCACATCTCTCTTTTTATCCGTTCTAGGTCTGAAACTCGATTTCTTTGACCTAGAACAATGAAATATACTGATTTATTCACTTATAAATCATAAAATAACGTAATACACACTTTAGGTAAAAATGACTATTTTGCCTCTACACTTTGGTAAAATTATGATTTTGCCCCTAGGCTCGTAAATAAATTTTCATCACATTTTCTTATTAAACAAGCCTAGATGAACATTTAATCCTCTTAAAACTATCTCCAATTCCAACTATTTCATGTTTAATGAACAATTTACAACTTTTGCATTTTAGCCCAAATTAGGTGTTTTCATAACAACACCTTTCACAAAAGTTGTTTATCATCATCCTATCATTCATTTTCTCCCATAAAAATTCAGCAACTAGCATAAACTCTCTCATGGCAAGTCCCTAGACTCCCAACCATGTTACAAATTAGTCCCCCCATTAGCTAGTTTAAGCTTTGGGGACTCCAAAAGTACAATTTTTATCAAGAAAAATTATCAAAATCACTTACTAGAGAGGAGAATTGCTTGATGAAATTTTAAGCTTCAAAAACCCACTTGTTGCTGCCCATTTTCGGTGGAGAGAACATGGAGAAAAGATGATAGCTTTCTTTTCTTTATTTTTTCCCTTATTTTATTCCTTTAGTCAACTAATGTCACCAACCCTTATCAAATTTTAAATTTCTTGTCCCCTTAACCGTCCATCACTTATAGGAAGACATAATTGCATTTTAAAGACCTCCAATTCACATTCTATAGCTATTTGGCACTTCTAGCAAATAAAATAGGACTTTCACACTTTATACGATTTAGTCCTTTTCACAATTTAGCTAAAAACTGTTAAAATTAAGGCACCAAAATTCTCATACATCCTTGTAAACATGTTATAACACATAAAATAATATCAAAATATTTTTCTTCAACCTCGAATTAGTAGTTTTGAGATCATTGTTTCGACTAGCCCCTAAATCAGGCTGCTACATCTGTACCCTTGAATAGCAATAGGATGGATTAAGAAGAAACAAATCTTACATTTTTTATGCCACAGTGGGGTAGATTCAGACCTTATACCTGTAACAGACCGAATTTGACCCTAATCAGAATGGTGGTTTCGAGACCACGAATCTGTGTCTGAGAAATAATTTAATATTTTATTTTGTGTTTAATATGGGTGAATTAAAATGTGTGAAAGTTTTGTAGAAACATTTCATTGTTTGGGTGCTTAATTTGACAAAAAGGACTTAATCGCGTAAATTTTAAAAGTCTCAAACTATAGTGTAAAGTGCCTATTTGATGATGGCTTTTTAAAGTGGAGCATTAAAAGGGTAAATAACCCATTTTTTGAGTTAGTGGGTGGCTTATGTCAAGAATACCCTTAAGTTATATGTTAGTTGTTATTTTATATTAAAGGTTAAATTAGTAATTAAATAATTACTTTTATTATATGATAAAATAACATAAACAAAAGCCACCATCTTTATCATTCTCTCATGGCGAATATTGAGAAAGAAAAGAAGGTTTTGTTCTTTGATTTTGGCAATTGGAGGCTTGATTTCAAGGTTAGTTTGAATTTAGTTTTGTTAATTTTTACGTTTTTGAAATCGTTGCTTGAACCGTAATGCACCCATGTTGTAATTTTTAAATCGAGCATGTTTAAGGTTCTACCATTAACATTGTTATATGATAATTGATGTTTGATGAATTTAATTTAAAGATAGGATTAAGATTGATAAGTTTTGTATTGAAGTTTTAGTGAAAATTTAGTAAATAGGACTAATTTGTAAAAATAAAAATTTGAGAGGGCTTAAATATAAAATAAATGAAAGAAATGGACTTATATAGTCCGCATACATATTCGGCCCTTGAGTGTTGTGTTGAAATAATGTGTATTTTGTATTTTGTGCAATTAGGACTAAAGTGTAAAAATGTGAAACACTAGGGGTAAAAGGGTAATTTACCCATTAATGTGATTTGGGACTAAATTGAATTGCAATGTACTTGAATGAGTTAAATTTTTATGTGTTTAGATCAAGAACAAAGAAAAACAGATTTGGATCGGGGAAAAACAAAGGTTATCGAATAGCCGATTCGAACGGTCTATCGACAGCCGAGGTAAGTCCCTAAGTTGGATTATATTAAAGAATGCTTTATGAAATTATTAAATGACAATTTTGATAAATTTGGGTATATTTTCATGTGATAGCCGAATGTAGTGTTTTAATGTACAATGTTATAATAGTTTTGTTCGTGAAAAATGAATGAGCTTAGTTGAATTGGAAATGTGATAGAATTATGAAATCTAAGTGATAAGTGGTTATGATACTATTGAAATGTTCATTGAAATGTTGGAAATGATGATATCTCGGGCTTTAAGCCTAGCAGGCCTAGTGCCGGTGACTTATTTCAGGCTTTAAGCCTAGCGGTGCCCTGTCTTGGGTGATTCATTTCGTGCTTTAATGCCTAGCGTGCTTTGTCTTGGTGTTATATGTCAAGCTTTGTGCCTAGCAGCCCTGTCTTTGGTGATTCATTTCAGCTTTAATGCCTAGTAGGCCTCGTCTTGGGTGACTTAATTCGGCTTTAATGCCTAGCGTGCTTTTTGCCTTGATAAGTTAAAATAGAGAATCGGAGATGTATATACATAGTAGATTGAGCTATAAGCTCTAAAAAGAAAAAGGAAATTAACTTATTATATTGGTACGTGACAAGGTAAGTTGATTATTTGAAATGATAAATGGTTATGTAAATATGAAATATGTGCTAATCTATTTGAACAAATACATGATTTGGCCTATTTATGTATTTGTAATGATAAAAGTCAAATTATATATTTTTATATGATGGATTATGTTCACCAAAAGGTATATATATTGAATCAAGTTCATGATATATGTGATGTTGATCAAATACGTAAGTTGATAGAAATGTGTTGGTGCATTTGGTATGTAAGGTATGCGAATAAAAATGATATTGAGTTGATATGGATTATTTGCATATAGGAGAAATTATATTAACTATATATATATAGTTTCGGCCATGCTTTATATACATATATATTTGTATACATTCAATTATGTGAGATCATTTTAGATGTACATTGAAGATGTTATTCGGTTGTATGTGGAATTGCATATGACTTTATTTATCGATCAAGATACTTTCGATAAGTCTTACAAGTTAAGTATACGATGAATAAGGTTTTGCTATATATGAACATTGATATTCGGCTATGATGGTACATATGTGTGTATATGTCATAAATACTGCTTGAGACTTACTAAGCTAGCATGCTTATTATGTGTATTCTTGTTTACCCTTGTTTTATAGATTTAGGTACAAGCTACGGACTCGAAGGATCTGGGAAGAAGTCAACTGCACTATCGACTTTCTTTTGGTATTGAATAACTTAGTTTGGTATTTAAAAGGGCATGTATAGGTTAGACTAAGCAAAGATAACTAACGTTTTGTAATCGTGTAAATATGCTAGCCATGCGAAAATGGCTATCTATTTTGGATAACCTGTTTCGTGTTTTGATGATATAGTTTGCTCATGCCATGAATTATCATTTATGCTTGAATATGGTTTAATCATGCGTGAGAGTGGTACTATTATCTGTGCATGTTAGGTTATGACATGAATGACTTATAAATTAGTTCATGTTGATGAGCTTAATATATGGTATATACATTTATAATGTTTGGATATATGATTCGGTAATGAATATTCGTAAGCATGGTGTAATATTCGGTTTAGGCAATGAAGTAAATGATGGATGCATGTTAAGTTATAGTATGTGATATATATTTGTTAAATAATGTTTATGACATGTGTGTGTATTTGATTTGGTCACTTACTAGATAAGAATTAAGTTCAATAATGCATGATTATATTTGGCTATTTTGATTCAGTTTGTGTAAGTGAGTATATACATATATTATTCTTGGATAGTTGGTTATTAGGTTCAAATTTTATTTAGTTTCTTGAATGTTAGATTGAATGATGTTTAGACATGATATGCTTGATATTCGAAAAATGAAATAGTATGATTTGCTTATTATTGAATGGAGAAACTTAGTACGAATGTTAAGGCTATTTGATGACCGAATTGAAAGCTCTTTGTACGGTTGAACTAATGGTGTCTAAATATGATTTTTATTATGAAACTTGGGTATGTTTTAATTTGTCATCGGAGTTTGAAAATGATTCAAATATGATAATGTTAAATGCGCATATCACTATGATATTTAAAATCTTTACTTGACCATGTTGTGTAATTGTTTATGTTAGATACACTAAAGGACAATAAGCCGTGTGATATGGATTATTCGGTTTAATGTGCACAAGTATTGAAGTAATATGTTCTATAATTAGCTTACGAAATATTTGTAAAGATATTAATGTTTGTTCTAGGTTATATCCGAATTGGTAATGCCTCGTAACCCTAGTTCAGCGACGAATATGGGTTAGGGGTGTTACATTTTATTGGTATCAGAGCTTATGGTTTAGTCGATTCTAGGACTACCGTAGCGCTGTGAGTCTAGCTATACATGCCTTTTTTTTATATATCGATAGTGTGGTGACTTCTGATATTCTGAACTATGTTTTATATAGTAAATGGACACTAATCCTGAAAGAGCCGTAGCGGATGATGTGGAGAGTGTGGCGCCTGACCATGCACATAGATCGGTCTTGGGAAGACTCTCGACCGATTTGGTAGCCACGAGGGAGGCTAAACAAGCCTTCTATCGATGATGAATGAGTGGTTTACCCGTTTATCCAGACTAATCCGGCAGTACACCAACCTCCACCCCGAATAATCCAACTCCGACCTTCAAGACTTCGATGATAGATCCAATGAGATCTAGTAGGCCTCTGTTGATAAAATTAGGAAATTTGGGGCGAGGAATTCAAGGCTAATGATGATGATGATGCGAGCGAAATGAAATGTGGCTTGATAACACTATTCGGGTACTTGATGAGCTATCCTCGCACTTCGGATGAATGTTTGAAATGTGCTATATCTTTGCTTCGGACACCGCTATCACCGGTGGAATACACTAGTATCGTGGTTCCAAAAGAAAAGTGACATGGGATTTCTTCCGAATGAATTCATAAGAAATATATCGACCAGAGGTTCATCGACCGAAACGTAAAGAATTTCTTGAACTAAAACAGGGGCAAATGACCGTGACTGAATATGAGCGAAAATTTGTCAGATTGAGCCGATATGCTCGGGAGTGTGTATCAACTAAAACCATTATGTGCAAAAGGTTTGAAGATGGTTTGAATGAAGAATTAAAGTTGATTGTTGGCATTCTTGAAATCAAAGAGTTTGTGACACTCGTCGAGCGAGCTTGCAAAGCTGAAGAGCTCGAAAAGGAGAAAAGAAAGGCTGAGATAGAAGCTAGAGACACTCGTAAGAGACCGTCGGTAAGAATTTCCATTCCACATCTAAAAAGTTTAGAGATGACTTCAACCGACATAAAGCTACTTCAGATTCGCCTAGACGTGATCGACCTCCAGTGGGCTCCCGAGCTACCTCGATGGCCAGTGTTGGTAACGTTCCACAGAATCGAGTTGAATGCAAACATTGTGGAAAATGGCATTCTAGGAGTTGTAGAGTTCGTGATCGGTCCTGCTTTAAATGTGGATCCTCAGACCATTTTATTCGAGAGTGCCCGATGTTAGTGAGTAGAATCTGACAAAAATCTAGACCGAAAGCGATTGCATCGACGGGCGGACCACCCAAGCATTCTGGCAATGTAGGTGGTAGTCAGAGAGGGACGAAGAACACAGTAGTTTGATCTGAGGCTAGAGCTCCAGCTAGAGCTTATGTTACTCGAGCTAGGAGGATGTTGCTTCTCCGGATGTCATTACTGGGTACTTTCACCTTTTATGATACTCTTGTGATTGCATTGATTGATCTGGTTCGACCCATTCATATGTATGTGAAACTCGGTTTTCGATAAGACTCTTCCAGTTGAGTCTACTAAGTTTGTGATTCGCGTATCCAACCCTTTGGGTAGATGTGTGTTTGTTAATAAAGCGTGTAAAGGTTGCCCATTGATGATTCGGGATTTTTGCTTCCCAGTCGTTTTAATGCTGTTGCCTTTCGATGAGTTTGATATAATTTTGGGAATGGACTGGTTAACTTCGCATGATGCAGTGGTGAATTGTAAAAGAAAGCCTATTGATTTGAGACATCGAGCGGTGAGATCATTAGAATTGAATCCAATGATTTAGGTGGGTTTCTCTGATTATATCCTCGATGTTAGCCCTAAGTATGTGAGAAAAGGGTGCGAAGCTTATTTGGCTTATGTACTAGATAATAAATTGTCCGAGAAATGATTGAATCATGTCTGATTGTATGTGAATACCCGATGTGTTTCTGAAGAACAATTGGGTTTACCCCAAGTCGAGAGATTGAGTTTGGCATTGAATTAGCACCGGAATGACTCCGATCTCAATAGCTCCATATCGGATGGCACCTCTTGAGCTAAAAGAGTTGAAAGCACGATTGCAAGAGTTAATAGATAGGGCTTTGCACCACCAAGTTTCTCTCCTTGGGGTGCACCAGTTCTTTTGTGAGAAAGAAAGATGGAGCGATGCGAATGTGTATTGATTATCGGCAATCGAATAAGGTAACTATAAAGAATAAGTACCGTTACCTCGAATTGATGATTTGTTTGATCGGTTGAAAGGGCTTGATATTTTCAAGATAGATTTGAGATCGGGTTATTATCGATTCTGAGTCGAGATACTGAGATGTGCCAAAGATCGCATTCGGACGAGGCACGGACATTTTGAGTTTTTGGTTATGCCTTTTGGGCTTACTAATGCACTCTTTGTTTTATGGATTTGATGAATCGGGTTTTAGGCGGTTTTGGATTGATTTGTGGTAGTGTTTATTGATGATATATTGATCTACTCTAAAGATGAAATCGAGCATCTTTGAGCATTTGAGATTAGTGCTACAAACTTTGTAAATCAGCGGTTGTATGCGAAGTTTAGTAAGTGTGAGTTCGGATGAAAGAGGTCACTTTTTGGGATATGTTGTTTGACATCGGGCATTCGAGTTGATCCGAACAAAATCTCATTATACTTGATTGGAAGCCACCAAAAATGTTTCGAGATTGAAGTTTTCGGGACTTGCGGGTTACTATCGACGATTTGTGAAAGGTTTTTCTATGATAGCTACCCCATTGACAAAGTTGTTGCAGAAAGATGTCAGGTTTGAGTGGTCAGAAAAGTGTCAGAAAAGTTTTGATCACCGAAAGCCCTTTTAATGAAGCTCCAAGTTAGTTCAACTGAATCGGGTAAAGAATTTATTGTTTATTCTGATGCTTCTTTGAATGGTTTGGGCTGCGTTTTGATGCGGAAGGCAAAGTTGTAGCCTATACTTCAAGACAACTGAAGTCGCATGAAAGAAATTACCCGACGCATGACTTAGAACTTGCAGCTATTGTGTTCGCATTGAAAATTTGGCGTCATTATTTATTTGGCGAGAAATGTCATGTTTACTCGGATCACAAAAGTCTTAAATATTTGATGACTCAAAAAGAGTTGAACTTGAGACAACGTAGATGGTTTTAACTGTTGAAAGACTATGAGTTAGTGATTGACTACCATCCGGGGAAAGCTAACGTTGTTGCAGATGCATTAAGTCGAAAATCATTACTTGCTCTTCGTGCATTGAACACACAGATGGTTATATCAGGTGATAGTTTGATCATAGCCGAGTTAATAGCAAGACCGATGTTTATTCAAAGAAATTTGTGATGCACAAAAGTCGACAAAGTTATGATCAAAACGGGCTCGATGTGGAAATAATGCGAGTCGAATTTTGAATTGATGATAATGACGGCTTGAAATACAAAGGCCGAATGTGTGTATCGAGGGACGTGGATTTGATTCAGATGTTATTGAAAGAAGCTCATAATTGTCAGATGTCGATACATCCAGGTAGCACGAAAATGTATAATGACTTGAAGCAGTTCTACTGGTGGCCTGGTATGAAACGAGATATATCAGAATTTGTTTCAAAGTGCTTAATTTGTCAGCAAGTAAAAGCCGAGCATCAAGTGCCTTCTGGGTTGCTTCAGCCGATCATGATACCTAAATGGAAATGGGATAGAATTACAATGGATTTTGTATCTGGTCTATGACACCGAGTAAGAAAGATGCCGTCTGGGTTATAGTTGATAGGTCGACTAAATCACTCATTTTATGCTTGGTTCGTCATGGACTTTTCACTTGATAAACTTGCTGAATTGTATGTATCATGGATTGTGAGATTGCATGGTGTACCGAAGTTTCATTGTTTCGAGCGAGACCCGAGATTTACATTGTGGTTTTGGAAGAAGTTGCAAGATGCTTTAGGTACTAAACTACATTTTAGTCTGACCTTTCATCCGCAGATGCACGGGCAGTCGATCGAGCGAACTATTTAGATACTTGAGGACATGTTGAGATGTTGCGTTCTCGAGTTTGAAGGTACGTGGGAACGATACCTACCTTTGATTGAATTTGCTTATAATAATAGCTTTCAATCTAGTATCAAAATGGAGCCCTATGAAGCCTTATGCGGGCAAAGGTGTTGAACGCCATTATCTTTGGTGAGCTCGGTGAGAATAAGATACAGGGTTGATTTGATTAAAGAAACCGAATGAAAGTAGCTATTATTAGAGACAATTTGAAAGCTACTTGGATCGTCAAAATCCTATCTTGACTTGAAGCGTAAAGACATTGAATTTCAAGTTGGAGATCGAGTATTCATGAAAGTTTCTCCGTGGAAAAAGGTACTCGATTTGGTCTGAAAGGCAAACTTAGTCCGGATTCATCGGACCTTATGAAATCTTGAACGTATTGGGCTGTTGCTTATAGGTTGAAATTGCCTTCGAGTTGGAAAAGATACATGACGTATTTCATGTTTCGATGCTTAAGTAATCTGATCGATCCGTCTCATGTGATCACACCATCTGAGATTGAAATCTGCCCCGATATGACGTATGAGAAAGAATCGATCCGTATTTTAGCTCGGGAAAAGAAAGAGTTAAGAAACAAGAAAATTCCATTAGTGAAAGTACTGTGGAAAAGGCACGGAGTTGAAGAGGCTACGTGGGAGCCTGAAGATTCAATGAGGCAACAATATCCGACGTTGTTTAACGGTAAGATTTTCGGGGACGAAAATCCTTGAGGGGGGAGAGCTGTAACAGACCGAATTTGACCCTAATTAGAATGGTGGTTTCGGGACCACGAATCTGAGTCCGAGAAATAATTTAATATTTTATTTTGTGTTTAATATGTGTGAATTAAAATGTGTGAAAGTTTCATAGAAAAATTTCATTGTTTAGGTGCTTAATTTGACAAAAATGACTTAATCGCGTAAATTTTAAAAGTCTCAAACTATAGTGTAAAGTGCCTATTTGATGATGGCTTTTTAAAGTGGAGCATTAAAAGGGTAAATAACCCATTTTTTGAGTTAGTGGGTGGCTTATGTCAAGAATACCCTTAAGTTATATGTTAGTTGTTATTTTATATTAAAGGTTAAATTAGTAATTAAATAATTACTTTTATTATATGATAAAATAACATAAACAAAAGCCACCATCTTTATCATTCTCTCATGGCCGAATATTGAGAAAGAAAAAGAAGGTTTTTGTTCTTTGATTTTTGGCAATTGGAGGCTTGATTTCAAGGTTAGTTTGAATTTAGTTTTTGTTAATTTTTACGTTTTTGAAATCGTTGCTTGAACAAGTAATGACCCATGTTGTAATTTTTAAATCGAGCATGTTTAAGGTTCGACCATTAACATTGTTATATGATAATTGATGTTTGATGAATTTAATTTAAAGATAGGATTAAGATTGATAAGTTTTGTATTGAAGTTTTTGTGAAAATTTAGTAAATAGGACTAATTTGTAAAAATAAAAATTTGAGAGGGCTTAAATGCAAAATAAATGAAAGAAATGGACTTATATTGTCCTTATACATATTCGGCCCTTGAGTGTTGTGTTGAAATAATGTGTATTTTGTATTTTGTGCAATTAGGTCTAAAGTGTTAAAATGTGAAACACTAGGGGCAAAAGGGTAATTTACCCATTAATGTGATTTGGGACTAAATTGAATTGCAATGTACTTGAATGAGTTAAATTTTTATGTGTTTAGATCAAGAACAAAGAAAAACGGATTTAGATCGGGGAAAAACAAAGGTTATCGAATAGCCGATTCGCACGGTCTATCGACAGCCGAGGTAAGTCCCTAAGCTGGATTATATTAAAGGATGCTTTATGAAAGTATTAAATGACAATTTTGATAAATTTGGGTATATTTTCATGTGATAGCCAAATGTAGTGTTTTAATATACAATGTTATAATAGTTTTATTCGTGAAAAATGAATGAGCTTAGTTGAATTGGAAATGTGATAGAATTATGAAATCTAAGTGATAAGTGGTTATGATACTATTGAAATGTTCATTGAAATGTTGGAAATGATGATATCTCGGGCTTTAAGCCTAACAGGCCTAGTGCCGGTGACTTATTTCAGGCTTTAAGCCTAGCAGGCCCAGTGCCGATGATTCATTTTAGGTTTTAATGCCTAGCAGGCTTTGTGCTTGTGTTATATGTCAGGCTTTGTGCCTAGCAGGCCCTGTACCGGTGATTCATTTCAGGCTTTAATGCCTAGCAGGCCTCGTGCCGGTGACTTAATTCGGGCTTTAATGCCTAGCATGCTTTTTGCCGGTGATAAGTTAAAATAGAGAATCGGAGATGTATATACATAGTAGATTGAGCTATAAGCTCTAAAAAGAAAAAGGAAATTAACTTATTATATTGGTACGTGACAAGGTAAGTTGATTATTTGAAATGATAAATGGTTATGTAAATATGAAATATGTGCTAATCTATTTGAACAAATACATGATTTGGCCTATTTATGTATTTGTAATGATAAAAGTCAAATTATATATTTTTATATGATGGATTATGTTCTACCAAAAGGTATATATATTGAATCAAGTTCATGATATATGTGATGTTGATCAAATACGTAAGTTGATAGAAATGTGTTGGTGCATTTGGTATGTAAGGTATGCGAATAAAATGACATTGAGTTGATATGGATTATTTGCATATAGGAGAAATTATATTAACTATATATATATATATATAGTTTTGGCCATGCTTTATATACATATATATTTGTATACATTCAATTATGTGAGATCATTTTAGATGTACATTGAAGATGTTATTCGGTTGTATGTGGAATTGCATATGACTTTATTTATCGATCAAGATACTTTCGATAAGTCTTACTAGTTAAGTATACGATGAATAAGGTTTTGCTATATATGAACATTGATATTCGGCTATGATGGTACATATGTGTGTATATGTCATAAATACTGCTTGAGACTTACTAAGCTAGAATGCTTATTGTGTGTATTCTTGTTTACCCTTGTTTTATAGATTTAGGTACAAGCTACGGACTCGAAGGATCTAGGAAGAAGTCAACTGCACTATCGACTTTCTTTTGGTATTGAATAACTTAGTTTGGTATTTAAAAGGGCATGTATAGGTTAGACTAAGCAAAGATAACTAACGTTTTGTAATCGTGTAAATATGCTAGCCATGCGAAAATGGCTATCTATTTTGGATAACTTTGTTTCGTGTTTTGATGATATAGTTTGCTCATGCCATGAATTATCATTTATGCTTGAATATGGTTTAATCATGCATGAGAGTGGTACTATTATCTGTGCATGTTAGGTTATGACATGAATGACTTATAAATTAGTTCATGTTGATGAGCTTAATATATGGTATATACATTTATAATGTTTGGATATATGATTCGGCAATGAATATTCGTAAGCATTGTGTAATATTCGGTTTAGGCAATGAAGTAAATGATGGATGCATGTTAAGTTATAGTATGTGATATATATTTGTTAAATAATGTTTATGACATGTGTATGTGTATTTGATTTGGTCACTTACTAGATAAGAATTAAGTTCAATAATGCATGATTATATTTGGCTATTTTGATTCAGTTTGTGTAAGTGAGTATATACATATATTATGCTTACGAAATATTTGTAAAGATATTAATGTTTGTTCTAGGTTATATCCGAATTGGGAATGCCTTGTAACCCTAGTTCAGCGACGAATACGGGTTAGGGGTGTTACAATACCCCTAAGTCACAATGAGATGAATCCTGAAGTTACAGTGGGGCAAAGCTGTTGAGCAAGATATAATTGTTTCCTTGAGTTCTCTGTCGAGAATACCAGCCGAACAAGATGGTAGCATAATACGTCAGTGATAAAGCCTTGATAAACGATGAGCGATGACAACCCTAAGTATTTTTTTTAAAAGATCATTCTCATGACATTTTGCATTCTTGCAAATGTCATCACGTTAGGAGCATTTGAATTATTTCGATCATTACATCCTAGTCATTTTAAGAAATCATTCTCATGACATTTTGCATTCATACAGATGTCGTCCATAATACATTTAGTTAAGAGCATTGGATTCATTCTGGTCACTGCATTCTAAGCATTTTGCATAAGCAGAAACACATAAAACTGATTTTATAGGATAAGTCCCTAGAGGACGGGGTCGCGACATCGGTGAATTCACAGATCTTATCTTCCTAAGCTTGCAGTGAAGCAATCGAAAATACTAGTCTGGCATCCTTGAGTTTGCAGTGGAGCAGATTGAAGATAGCAGATCTAGTCTTCCTGAGATTGCAGTGAAGCAGATCGAAGATTGTAGTCTTATCTTCCTAAGATAGCAAGGAAGCAAACTGAAGATTTCAGATTTCATTCCCTCGAAGTTCCAGTGGAGTAGGTTGAAGCTACAAATCCCTCCTCCCTAAGTTGACAATGAGGATCAATCTGTATTTCTTTGAATCTCTTCTCTCTAAATTTCTATCTCCTCGAAGTTCCAGTGGAGTAGGTTGAGACTAAAAATCCCTCATCTTTGAGTTTACAATGAGGATCAATCCGTATTTCTTTGAATTTTTAGCAAAGAAGATTGAGGTTACGAATCTCTTCTCTTAGAGTTTTTACCTCCTCAAAGTTCCAGTTGGAGTAGGTTAAGGCTACAAATCCCTTCTCCCTGAGTCGACAATGAGGATCAATCCGTATTTCTTTGAAGTTTCAGCAAAGAAGATTGAGGTTACGAATCTCTTCTCTCTGAATTTCTTATCTCCTCGAAGTTCTAGTAAAGTAGGTTGAGGCTACAAATCCTTCCCCCGGCTTTACAATGAGGATCAATCCGTAGTTCTTTAAAGTTTCAGCAAAGAAGATTGAGGTTACGAATCTCTTCTCTCTGAATTCTTATTGCCATAAAGTTCCGACGGAGCATATGGAAGCTACAAATCTCTTCTCCTAGAAATTACATCGAATTGGATCGAAGCGTTAGTTTTCATGCCCTTGAAGATGTAGTGGGATGGAATGAAGCTACTCAAAGAAGACTAAAAGCACCTAAAGAAGTCCAGATTCGGCAAAATCGGGCAAAATTGGCCCTTTTAAAGTCTTTGCTCTATCCTCGCTACACGACAATAAGCAAAGAGGGGCAGCTGTAATGGGCCTATTTCTCCCGGACCCAATTAACTATTAAACCAAAATAAAATAATAGGTCCAATAACAATCCATTTAAACCCAATAAATTAACAGGCCCAAATATCAAAACCTAATTTCAAACCCAAAGTAATATGGCCCGAATGGCCCAATTACAGAAAACCCTAGAAGATTCTAGGGTCGCCTGGTGCCACAACCATCCTACATGCGCACCACGCCTCCCCATGTCACTCGGGAATCCACGCCAGCCAAGCATGCGAGCAACGGCCTCCACGACATTCACCTACAAACAAACAATAAAAGCTAACTAGCAGTAATAAAAAAAAAGAATAAGCAAAACAGACTGTAATTTTGTATTTTTGATTTTTTATTTTTTCATTCGGCTATAAAGCAAAGGCTGAAACGAATGTAAAAGGATCCTCATTTTTTGTACACACACCCATACGAAAAATACAAAATCAAAGAGCAGAAAAATTTTGAAAAGGTGAATCTCAAATCTTCTAAACATTTTGAGTTGTATCTTCATTATTTTTGCATGCATAGAAAAAAATAAAAAAGGGTAAAAATACTTATCTCTTAATCTCCGTTGAACCTATCTTTCTTCGTAAAAATTGAAGCAAAGAATGTAACACCCTTTACCTGCGTTCTACACCAGAACCGGATACGAGGCGTTACCGTATTTAACTCACAGGGTCATACGACTTTGGGCTATCAAATTTCAATCCAAATTATAACCTTTCCACACACATACATCTAACATCCTTATAGTGGGCCTACGAGGCCCTAAGCATGTCTCTAAAAGGTTTTAGAAATAGATCGAAAACTTTTTACACACTTGGAAAATTTTTACCTGAACAGGGGCCACACGCCCGTACAGGCTTAGGGACACACTCGTGTACCCCTAAAACACGCCCATGTCTTCCACCCGTGGTAGACACTGCCAAATTACACACAGCCTTTACACGCCCGTGGCCTCAGACCGTGTGTAACACCTTGATATACTGACTTATTTACACGGCTTGAGGCATACGCCCATGTGCTAACCGTGTGTCACACAAGGCCTATACAAACAACCGCGGGGTTAGCTCGTGGTCTATTCTGACTTAAAACACTAACATGTAGGGAACACATGGCCTAGACACACGCCCGTGTGCCTATCCGTATGGGCACTTAGAGGCTATCTTCCAAGCCTTTTTCCACTCTCATTTGCATACCATCATATATTAGCACATAATATCACAAAACATCAATATAACTCTTGAATTAAGGACATTTAATCATAAGAGTGATAAAGTCTTCATCCCACACACTAGGGAGAACTATTCCTAATACATTTAAAACAACTTAATCCATCATCTATGGCTACACACAACCCAATTATAAGTTCTCTTAGGCCAACACAATTTGGCTACATCAACAAATACTTAATCAACCTCAAGTACTAGCCCTATACATGCCATGACTCAAAAGGACTTGATACCTCATACCAAGTGTCTGCACGATAGTGTGAAAATATCTCCGGCGAGAGCTAGCTAAAATAACCTATAAGAGGTGAGAAAGGAAGAGGAGTAAGCAATAATGCTTAGTAAGTTCATCTGCATAATTTGGCAATTATTGATATTCACTGAATAAGCGTAACTACGAGGTAATATGTCGAGTTTTTTTCATGAGCTCATGATTACTTACTCAATCATTCTTGAAGCTTACTCATTCAATCTCCTACCACATTCTTACCATGCCACAAGCCAATTTGCTCGTTTAATTAACATACAGTCCTGCACTAATCACACTTGATCATATAAAATAACACATCCAGCATTTTCGATAAGACACTCATTCTACTAATCTCTCGGTGGTTTCACACTTAGCGCACCATCAACCTCTAATAGGGTGGTATCACACCCAGCCCACCAATCATTTATACTTACGGTGATTTCGCACTTAGCTCACCAATCATTTATAAGCCCATCGATTACTAATTAGTTAGGTGGTTACCCACACAGCCCACCGATAATAATATAGTTGATGGTATCGCACATAGCCCATCAATTAATAATTAATCAGGTGGTGACGCACACAACCCACCAATCATAACATGGTTGATGGTATCGCACACAGCCTATTAATTAATAATTAATCAGGTGGTAACGCACACAGCCTACCAATGATAATATAGTTGATGGTATCGCACACAGCCCCTCAATTAATAATTAATCAGGTGGTAACGCACACAACCCACCAATGATAACATGGTTGTTGGTATCACACACAGCCCATCAATAACCCTCAATGAGGTGTATTTGCACATAGCTCACCGTTATTATACATTCACAAATATTTATCATATTCTAAATTCATCTCAATTCAATTCTAACGCATACTTGTACTTCTCATGGCACAACCACATACTTCCTCTCTTCCAACAAACTCGTTGAATCACTCAAATTATTAAATAACACTCTTGAGTCTTATATGCATATCATCATATTGACATTATACCCCAATAGGGTGTTACTCGAGACCTTAACTATCACCATATCATGCTGTATACATTTTCTATTAGTCTTAGATTCTTTTAACATCTCATCAAAAGATATTTCAAACATTCATTGAATAAATATAAATTCCATATTATATTGGAATATTAAATTAGGTCGTACGTAACTGCAACAATCGCACATGAACTTACCTCGACGTCGAAAGGGCCGAAAGGAACCTTTTTGCCCGCGTTCCTCTTTTCACCCGTTCTATTTCCAAAACTCATTTTCTTTGATCTAGAACAATGGAATTTACTGATTTAATCACTCATAAATCATAATATACCATAATATACACTTTAGGCAAAAATGACTATTTTGCCCCTACATTTTGGGAAAATTACAATTTTTCTCCTAGGCTCGTAAATAAATTTTCATCACATTTTCTTCTTAAACAAGCCTATCTGAACATTTAATCCTCTTACAACTATCCTCAATTCCAACTATTTCATGCCTTAATGAACAAATTACAACTTTTGCATTTTAGCCCAATTTAGGTGTTTTCATAACAACACCTTTCACAAAACTTGTTTATGATCATCCTATCATTCATTTTCTTCCATAAAACTCAGCAACCAACTTAAACTCTCTCATGGCAAGTCCCTAGAATTTCAACCATGTTGCAAAATAGTCCCCTCTTTAGAAAGCTTAAGCTTTGGGGACTCTAAAAGTATAAAAATTATCAACTAAAACCATCAAAACACTTACTTGTGAGAAGAAATGCTTGCTGAAATTTTTGAGCTTCAAAAAACCCCCATCCTTGTTGGTATTTTCAGTGGATGAAGAGAAGAAATAAAAAGATGATAGCTTTCTTGCTTATTTCATCTTATTTCATTACTTTTTACTCACCTAATAGGACAACATTTAATGCCCTTGTCCCTTTGTCCTCCTTTGATCGGCCAAGCTAATGCCCATGGCCCAATTGCACATTTGGGTCCTCCAATTATAAACCATAGCTATTTGGCACCTCTAGCAATTAAAATAGAACTTTCACTTTATGTGATTTAGTCCTTTTTAGCGATTAAGTATGAAATCTCTAAAATTAAAACACCAGAATTTCCATACATCCTTATAAACATGTTATAACACATAACATAACATGAAAATAATTTTCTCTAATCTCTAATTAGTGATTTTGAGATCACTATTCAGACTACCCCCTAAATCGGGCTGTTACAATTCCCCCCTTAAGGATTTTCGTCCCCAAAAATCTTATCAGGAGGAGGTGCCACCTACATTCTTACAACGTTTCCATAAACTCTTTAAAATCACAAATGCATTTATCCTCAAGTTTCTCTTGTCAACAACCTTTAAGCTATCATACACAAGGTCGAGGCATCACTTGCGACCTAGGTAGTTCTTCCTCCAGGGCGTACTCAGTAATCCACTAATTTATAACTCTGTACAATTCCAAATGATCACTCGGATCTTTACCAGTTGATTTACGATAATTCGTGTAACACCTCTTACCTTGATTCTATGCCGAAACTAGGCTTAAGGCATTACCTTAAGAAAATCCTCGCATTCGCTACTCAAGCTCATTGACTTCTCTCAAAAGTCATCTCAACAACCTTATTCTCAATTTACAAGGCCTCATTCATACATACGAGGGCTCTCGAGACTATTCAAAACTTTTTCGAATCTTAAAAATTTTCTCTTTTGTACAAGGCTAACACGCCCGTGTAAGAAGAGACACGCCCATGTGTAATCACACACGCCCATGCCTTCAACCAGTGGTGAACACTGACTTCACCTACACGGCCTCAAAGCTTAGTCACATGCTCGTGTGGCTAGCCCGTGGTCTATCCTGACTTAAAAGATTAACCTGCAGGGGACGCACGGCTAGAGAACACGCTCGTATGCTGACCGTGTGTCACACATGGCCTAGACACACGCCCATGTATCTATTCACATGGACAAGAGCAAAGCTATTTGCTAAGATCTTCTCACCCCTATGGCATTCACAACATGCACTCATACAACACATCCATAATCAACTTAAATTTAAAAGAAATCTCACATAGAAAACTACATATTTTCATATAATATGATAGCCAACAACTATGGCATTATACAAAATTCACTGTCCATCAAAAGGCCAACACATCTTAGCCATATATAACAAAAATTCACTAACTTGTCTAGCCCCTCTACATGCCATATACAAAACATTCAATCTCATATACCACAGTGTGTTGATATGTGGGCTATCTTCCAATGATCCTCGTATCTCGGTTCACCACTTTTACTCTATAAACAAAGGTAAAGAAAAGGGAGTAAGCTTTGAGCTTAGTAAGTTTATACATAAACAATTAAGCATCATAGTATAAGCTAAACAACAATTAGCATTATACTAACATACAATGTACAACTATGCTTACTCTTTCTATTCCTTACTAGATTTCCAACACACTATGAATCACATACTCATAACCATTCAAATGCACCCCTGCAATCAATATCACATTTACACAATATACAACACATAGTTATTTCTCGATAACACATCCACATAGATATACTACTCACTATTACCACCACCCAGCTAATCCACACAGCTAATTCACACAGCTAATCCACAAAGCTAATCCACAAAGCTAATGTCTCGGTGGTTCCGCACCTAGCCCACCACAATCAATTTAAAAGGTAGTATTGCACTTAGCCTACCGCAAAGGTAACCATAGTGGTCTCGCACTTAGCCCACTAGACGATATACCTAACGATAGCATCGCACATAGCCAGCTCATCGTTAATATGCATTAGGATGGCATAGCACTTAGCCCACCATCTAGCATTATCAATACACATTCACATGTTTACTTACTCTATCATTCATTCATAATTTCTACCACATTCCTCCCACATAGGTTCTCAATCATTCTCAACCATTCTCAATCATGCTACACAGTATCTAGCATTAATAAATTCATAAGTATAAATGCATTGTTCATGCATAGAATTACCTCGATACTCAAAAGTATAGAAACGTGCAATTTAGTCCACCACCTTAATTTTGCCTCGATTTTGATCTGGGCTTTGTCTTTCTTGATCTATAATAAATAAATCAGCTTATTCAATAAACACATTGACTAAATTGGCTCACATCTCATACTTTAGTAAAATTACTATTTTGCCCCTAAACTTTCTCATATTTACACTTTAGCCCCAAGGCTCGTAAAGTGATTTTTATTCAACTTTCTAGCCTTTCATGCTTAGCTGAATCACTTATTCAACTATAGCATTCATCCATTCTCACTAAATCACACATGTATGACCAAACTCAAGATTTTCACAAACTAGTCCCTACATGCATTTTCATGGAAAATCACTTAGCAAAATATGTTTCTACTACATCAAGCTTTCATATTCTTCCATAAAACATCAAATACATACATGTCATACATAAGCACATTTTCGAACATCCATTTTAGCTCACCAAATAGCTAAAAATAGCTTACTCATGCTACTAGGACTTCAAAAATACGAAAAATATCAAAAACCGAGCTTAGGAGCACTTACCACCAATCTTGAAAAATTTGAAGAACCCTAACAATGGCTATTGAAATTTTTGGCAGCTTGGGGAAGGAGATGAATGAATTTTTATCATATTTTCACCTATTTAATCATTTAAATAACCAAATGACCAAAATACCCTTTTTGATAACCTTCCTATTTTAACTCATCCTTGCCCAATTTTGTCCAAAAACTAAAATTTGGGAAAATTATTCATTAAGGAGCTCTAATTAATATTCTAAAGATATTTCACACAAATAGCTTCTAGAATCTCACATTTTGCGGCTTTTACAAATTAGTCTTTTTGGACAATTCAACCACTATTTCACAAAAATACTTCATTAAACTTTAACACTAGCATGCACACATAGTATAAACCTAAAAAAAACTCATTCATAACACTCGAATTTGTGGTCTCGCACCACTATTCCGACTAGACCCTAAACTGGGATGTTACAACTCTCTCCTTTAAGAGATTTTTGTCCCCGAAAATCTTACCAGTAAAGAGGTTTGGATATTGTTCTCTCATAGCCTCATTAGTTTCACACGTAGCTTCTTCCACACCGTGTTTCTGCCACAACACTTTCACTAGTGCTATGCTCTTATTTCTTAACTGTTTCACCTCACGAGCCAAGATCTTAATCGGCTCCTCTTCATATGACATATTCAATCTTATCTCAATTTCTGTTGAAGGAATCACATGTGAGGGATCGGAGCGATACCATCGTAACATCGACACATGGAACACATTTTGAATCTTTTCTAACTCTACCAGCAAGGCCAACCAGTATGCTACAGGCCCCATTCTGTCTGTAATCTCATACGACCTTATAAATCTTGGACTCAACTTCCTTTTGTCCAAATCTCATAATCTTCTTCCATGGGGACACTTTCAAAAACACTTTATCAGCCACTTCAAATTCTATTTCTTTTCTTTTTAAATCCGCATACGACTTCTGTCAGTCCAAGGCAGCTTTTAGACTATTATTGATTACTCTCACTTTCTCTTCAGTTTCTTTTACTAGATCAACCCCATGGATCCGCTTCTCACTAAGCTCGGTCTAATACAAAGGAGTGTGACACTTACGACCATACAAGGCTTCATACGGAGCCATTTGAATACTCGACTGATAACTGTTGTTGTAGGTGAATTTGACCAAAAGTAGATATCTCTCCCAACTACCAATGAATTCTAGCACACAACATCGAAGCATATCTTCAAGAACTTGAATCACTCTTTCAGACTGACCATCAATTTGCGGATGGAATGCAGTACTGAAATTTATTTTCGTACCCATGGCCTCTTGTAACTTTTTCCAAAATCTCGAAGTAAACCTCGGATCTCTATCCGATATAATAGACATAGGTACACCATGCAATCTTACTATCTCTACAATATACAACTTAGCTAACTTATACAGTGAATAATCAAAACGTATGGTGATAAAGTGAGCTGACTTTGTTAATCTGTCCACAACAACCCACACAGCATCCTTCCTCCTCAGAGTTATTAATAACCCCGTCACAAAGTCCATGGTAACCCGATCCCATTTCCATTCGGGAACTATCACTGGTTGAAGTAATCCCGAAGGCATTTGATGTTCAGCTTTCACTTGTTGACAAATCAAACACTTTGCCACAAAGTCTGAAATATCTCTTTTCATCCTTGGCTACTAATAAAACTTCCTTAAGTCGTTGTACATTTTCATACTACCCGGGTGCACTGACAAATAACTACTATGTGCCTCAAGCAAAATATTTCTGATCAACTCCTCATCTCTAGGTACATAAATTCTGTCACGGTATAATAAATAATCATTAGAGCCCACTCAAAATCAAAGTCACTTTCTGATTCGCACTTAGCTCTCTTGGCTTGCATCTCACTGTTATTCCTTTGAGCCTTAAATATCTATTCAACAAATAGTGGCTTAGCTCTCAACTCTACCAAAATAGCACCATCATTAGACAATGCTAAACTCGTGCCCATAACTTTTAGAGCACACAAGGATTTCTAGTCGTCTGAATTTTTGAGTTTAAAAATTTATAAAGAGAATGATCGAACCTGAAAACTAACTCTGACAACCACTTAAGGCAGGTGCACCTATTGAATAGTTGTATAGTTTAGGCAAGATCGAATTGTTGAACCCAAGCGAATTAAAAGAACTAATACTCACTTTCTTTCTATTATTTAGCCTAAATACAAAGTGATTGATTGATTAAACTAAAAACTAACTAATTACTAAACTAAGACGTAAAGACAAAAAGAACAAATTGAAGAAAATACTTTTAGAAAAACTCAGTTGATTAAAGGAATCCACCTAGACTTCACTTATTATCTAACACTGAACCAGACGATTTATTCACTTAGCTTGATCCGTAAGACTCCCTAATTTATATTAAACCCTCTCTCGAGGCAAATAACATCTAACCCTTGGTTGATTAATTGAAATCTCTTTCTAATTAAAACCCCTAAAATCACATTAACTCGATCCATGGACTCCCATATTAGGTTTCACCCTAATCCAGTAAAATCTCGTCACCCTATCTCTAGGTGCGCAATCAACTCCACTTAATTATGCTAGATTTACTCTTAAGTAGGGACTTTTGCTCCACCACCTAAGCACATTCAACTTGAATTAATATCTCAAAAATATTAACACAACAATTAAGCACACATAATTAAGAACAAACTAAGTATTTATCATATAGTTTAGAAAACAATAACAAGATTCATCTAGGTTTCATCTCCTTCAGGTATCTGAAGGTTTTAGTTCATAATGATAAAAGAAAGCATCTCAAGAGAAAAGATAAAACAAAACATAAGAAATCCTTAAAATCGCCTGAAGGAATTGAAAGAGAGATCCACTGTCTTGAGTATAATTTCGGCTTCTTGAGATGGATCAACTGGCTATCCTCGAGTGATTCCCACAAATATGGCCTTCTGGCTCGGCTCCTTGGCCTAGCTGACTGCCTAACTGATCCCCCTTTCAGGTTACACTTAAGGTCTTTATATAGGCTATTGGAATGCGTTTCTTTCTCCCTAAGTACCCTTTTCTAAGTGAAATTCCTCTTTTTCGCGACAGGGGCACGGCCATGGCACACACCTGTGTAAATCGATTTCAGGCCATGGTCGAGTCTGCTGATGAGGCACGGCCGTGTAAATCATGGTTAGGTCGTGTTCTAGTTGATTGACAATGCACGACCGTGTGGCTTGAAGTCCAGGCCGTATTGATTTCCACTTTGGCCCAAATCGGCCCGTTTCTTATTTTTTTGTCCTCGAGTGCTTTCCTGAGTATAAAATATGAAAAGAAAGGATTAAGAGCACCTTTTTACATAAATCAAGGGCTAAATAATCTAGAAACATGCTAAATGTGGGATTAAAATATGTTACTTTTACGGTTTATCAAATACCCCCACACTTAAGCTTTTGCTTGTCCTCAAGCAAAGTTCTCAATTTACAATTAAAACTAACTTTCCACAATTTATAATTCTCATTAACAATGTCTCATCATAATTCATGGACAATTCATACATGGATAATTTAACTCAAAGAGTCCTAAAGATTCAAACAATATAAGTCATACATTTGTAGCATGAAAAACATAGGCATCTCCCCTCTTCTAAATAATTACATTTAATTCAAAACTGACAAGGATTGACATCTTCACTAAAGATTCACTCAAAACACTCAAAGCGTTTAAGGTTTAGGAAAAAAAACACTTATAAGTCGAACTTGAAAAGTTAATCCCATAGGCTTGCCTGAAAAAAAAAATCTCCACCACTGTAATATAAGATGATACACAAATCAAAAGGTCTTTAACAGGGTTGTAATGGGGCTTGGGTTAAAGGTGTGGATAAAGGCTGAATTAGAATGTTTAGAATCGAGATTGAATTGAAAAATTACTTAACTTTTAGAAACAAAGAATTTTAACTAATAATATAAATAATTACATTAATTGAAAACTTATAATACTTAATAATACGAGTTTTTCTACCATAATTGGAATTTAAATGTACAAGCTCACTTTTTACGATACTAATACTTTGATTTTTTTTAAGAACAAACTAAAATAAATATAAAATAATAGAAATAAATTTATCAACTGAAATAAAGTAATTAGGCAATTGATCAAATCAATTTTTAATAGAAGGGTAGTCAAAAGAATGGTGATAACAAATACGAGCGGGATTTTGGGTTAATATTAATGGGAAAATCAATAAAAAGGGTTGTTAGGATCAAAGAGGTTCACTAGGGGTTAATTGTGAAGGTAGGCTTTTTAGTGGAGTGAATAGGTTAAAACCTAAGTACCTTTATCATCTCAGTATATCAAATCAATAATGTGGTCTTGACATGTATAATCGAGGCAAGTTCTAGAATAACAATTCAATGTAGACACACTCATAACCAATAAAGTGAGCACGAATAAGAATATATGCTCTCTAAGGCTCAAATCTCACAAAAATTATGGGTATTTGACATCAATCCCTGTAAATTTCAAACTTCAAGGTGGTATTCATATTCAGTTCAACAACCTAGAAAAAATTTTATTCTTGAAAAATAGACTTATCATGCTTGATTCTCTAGTATCTTAAAGTTTAAATCATCAATGCACAATTAACAATGACTTACTCAAAAACATATCAATAAGAATCATAAATTATCAGAAATTTCATCCTAATTAGTAATATGAGGAAATTACTTTAAGAACTAGATAAAATTCAAGGGTTTGAGAATAATGCAAAAAGTTAGGCACTTTTACCCCCCACACTTAAGATGTACATTGCCTTCAATGTACAAAGATAGATAAATAATTATGTGATACTAAAATCAAAGAGAAGGGGAGAAGTGACACTTCCTGAATTTTTTTTGTGGGATTACAATTCATGGCCCCATTTGGAGGAGGAGGCGGTTGTGTTGTGGTGGATGCCAACAGTCACTATGCTAGATGAAGAAATTGGAAAGCTCGTGACCTATTAGCCATGATTTAATAAGAAAAATTCAAAATAAACTAATTATGTATTTAAAGACAAGAAAAATAAAGAGAAGGAGACTAAGAAGGAAAATAAAAGTAAAAGAAAAGATTAATGGTCTGAAAAGTCCTTATTGTTGGATGGTTCGTGTGGTGGGTGTGATTTCTAAGGCTGTGTTAAGCCGGTGGTCATGGTTCCGGTGTTTAGCAGCCTTTAGAACCTAAAGAGAAAAGGTCTTGAAGACCCGTGGCATGTTGGAAGGTTGAAGCGGCCGGCATGAACTTATGTAGATCGATCTCCCACAGGGAGATTGTGTTTGAATCCTTCTGCTTCTTCGGCAGGGCTTTGGTGTCTCAAGAGTTGTAAGAATTATAGGAGAAGAGGAGAGAAATCTAATGGAAAGATTGTAGGGATGAATGTTAATGGGTGATAGGGAGGGGTGGGGAGGTTTAAATAGAGTTTTGGATCCTGACACCATCCCACGCCCTTGGACCATGGGCGTGTCGACGCACACGGCCACCTCGCATGGTCGTGTTGTGGATCGTATTGCCCGTGTGTGATAAGTCAGTGTCGACCACGGCCGTATCACACGACCATGGTGTGGGGCATATCGTTTTTCCCACGCCCATGTTTAGTTTGCCACGGCCATGTATGAACTCTCAGTGTCTGCCACGGCCGCATAGTACGGCCGTGGCATGGTGGTTAGGTCCTTGACTTCAAAAAATTGATTCGTTTTGACTCGTACCATCCTTGCCATGTCAGTACGATGATTCAGAGTACCCACACGGCCACGGCCATAGCCGTGTGCTAGGCTGTGTGGTCTGGGAATCTCCACTTTTGATTCATTAAAATTCTGGAGAAGGAGAAAAATAAAAATAGAAAAGAAATAACAAAAAATAGAAATAAAGAGATAGTGTTAGTGCTCGGGTTGCCTCCTAAGAAGTGCTTGTTTAAAGTCTTAAGCTAGACTTTCCTCGTGTTTGAAAAATTTGGGTGGTTTAAATGTTTGAACATCTTCCCTCATACTGTCAGTTTTATTTTCATGATAAAGTTTGAGTTGAGAAGTGTTTACCTTAAAAGTGCCGAATATGGGATTACTTACCTCGACTGTTCCATATGGGGAGATATTTCATACCTCGAGAGGGATGTCTGTGTTTGAATTTAGGTTTGGTATGGTGATGTGAGGATCTGCTTTATCTAACCGTACCTGATCTCCTATTTTGAAGTGATTCGATGTCCCTATGAGCTTGTCTAGAAGTTTTTTAGTTTTTCTTTGAAGTGGGTCTTCCACTGTCTTAGTTTTTCAACTTCAAAACTTTGTTCCTCATATTTTTCTTCTCTGTTGGGATGAGGTTTATTATCCAACTCAGGTTTGTAGCTTTGTGCTTTTTCTTGTGGTGAAATTTGAATAGAATTGTTATCAACTAAATTTACTTTCTCACTTTCATCATTCGATGTCCTGGCAAGTCAAGAGCTTGTAATCTGATCGATTCATCATCGACACTGAGTATGAGTTCTCCTACACCAACATCTATTTTAGTTTTGGCAGTTGCTAAAAAGGGTCTTCCTAAAATTAAAGGAATCGAATTGTCCTCATCCATGTCTAAGACAACAAAATCTACTGGGAAAATGAATTTATCAATTTTTACAAGAACATCTTCAATAATACCTCTAGGAATAACAGTTTTCTCAGCCAATTGAATACTCATCCTAGTTTGTTTGGGTTTCCCTAGACCTAGCTGTTTAAACATTTTATAAGGCATGACATTTATGCTTGCCCCTAAATCAGCTAATGCATTATCAACAGTTAGTCTACCAATTAAACATGGAATTGTAAAACTCCCTGGATCTTTTAGCTTCCGTGGTAGTCTATTTTGCAACATTGCTGAGCATACTACGTTTTGTTCCACATGTGGTTCCTCCTCTAACTTACGCTTGCTTGTCAGAAGTTGTTTTAAAAATTTTAGCGAATCCGACATCTGTGAAAGAGCTTCAAGAAGTGGTAAGTTAATATGTAATTTCTTTAAAAGTTTAAGAAACTTACCGAATTGTTCCTCTGTATCGTCTCTCTTTAACGCTTCAGGATAAGGTATGCGAGGTTTGTACTCTTTAATTATTGGGTTTGGTTTTTCTTGTGTTACCTCAACTTTACCTTCTTCTACCTCACTTTCTTGAATTGAATTGGGTTCATCTAACCTGAAATTTTCCTGAGCTGTTATGGCTTGGATTTGCTCCTTTGGGTTAATCTCGTTGTTGCTTGGTAGACGCCCTTGCGGTCATTTGGACATTAACTTCGCAAGTTGTCCAACTAACTTTGTAACTTCCCCGATTGACTTAGTAAGTTTCCCAACTTGGTTCTTGAACCCTTCCATAGATGTTTGTTGGTTTTTTAGTGTTGCCTCAGTATCTTGAAGGTGGTTTTCTATGGCCGCCATGAATTCTGTCAACATCTCTTCAAGGTTAGGCTTCTTTTCCTGTGGATAGAGCTGATTTTAGAATTTTGGAAGAGATTTTTGTCTTTGATTTCCTTGATTTCCTTGACCTCCCCACGAAAAATCGGGTGGTTCCTCCAACCTGGATTATAGGTATTACTATAAGGGTTATTATTGGATCTGAAATTATTACTTATATAGTTCATCTGTTCGCTTTCTATGTCCGATTGGTATGGTGGTTATTCAGGATTCACCATGGTTCCACTTGCATCACTGCATTACTGGATGTACCTGTGAAGAACACAAACTATCAAGCTTTTTTTTCATCATCTCTACCTGTGTTGATAGCATGGTTACTGCGTCGAGGTTGAAAACTCAGGCTGATTTTGTTGGTTTTGTCCTTGTAACTTTCCACTGATAGTTGTTCAGCGACATCTCTTTAATAAATTCGTATGCTGCTTTAGGAGTTTTGTTATTCAAAGTTCCACCGGCGGCTGAACTATTAGTTGTCTCGTTGAGGGATTTACACCATTGTAAAAATTTTGGACTTGTAGCCACAAAGGTAATCTGTGGTGTGGACATCTCCTCAAGAGATCCTTGTATCCCTCCCATGCGTTGTATAATGTCTCTAAATCCATCTGTACAAAAGAAGAAATATCATTTCGTAATTTGGCCATTTTGGTTGATGGGAAATATTTTAATAAAAATTTCTCGATCATTTGATCCCATGTGGTTATTGACCCTCGTGGTAACGAGTTTAACCATTGTTTAATTTTATTCCTTAATGAAAAGGAAAATAACCGAAGCCGTATGGCATCGTCAGAAATGCCATTTATTTTGAAGGTATCACAGAACTCTAAAAAATTAGCTATATGAGTATTTGGGTCTTCGTCCTGCAAACCATCAAATTGAACAAATTGTTGAATCATTTGTATAGTGTTAGGCTTTAATTCAAAATTATTAGCAGCCATAGCAGTCCTAACAATAGTAGATTCTGCTCCTGTTAAATTAGGTTTAGCATAATCATACATAGTACGCAGAGCATCTGCCACATCTCGTGGTGGATTATTTTCATCCATCCCTTCAGTAGGATTGGATTCGCCTTGTTGCTGTTCTTCTTGGTAATTTAAGGCTCGCCTGATTTCTCTACGATTCCTACGAGCCGTAGCTTCGATATCACTATCGTATATTAGAGGTCCTATCGGGTTCCTTCTAGTCATAAACTAGAGGTACCTACTAGGAAAAGAAAGAAAGAAAATTAGCAAAAACAATAAAATAAAATAAATTGCAAAAAATAAAAATAAAAATAAAAGTAATGGCTAAAGTAATAAAAATAGAGTTTTCTTAATATTTTAATTCCCTGGCAACGGCGCCAAAAACTTGATTGTTTGAATTGTTGAGTTTTAAAACTTATAAAGAGAATGATCGAACTTGGAAACTAACTCTAACAACGACTTAAGGCAAGTGCACCTATCGAACAGTAGTATAGTTTAGGCAAGACCGGATTGTCGAACCCAAGAGAATTAAAAGTACTAATACTTACTTTCTTTCTATTGTTTAGCCTAAATACGAAGTGATTGATTGATTAAACTAAAAACTAACTAATTACTAAACTAAGACGCAAAGACAAAAAGAAAAAAATTGAAGAAATAATTTTTAGCAAAACTCAGTTGATTACGAAGATACCCTAGAAGGAATCCACCTAGACTTCACTTGTTATCTAACACTGAATGAGACGATTTATTCACTTAGCTTGATCCGTAAGACTCCCTAAGTTATATTAAACCCTCTCTCGAGGAGAACAACGTCTAACCCTAGGTTGATTAATTGAAATCTCTTTCTAATTAAAACCCCTAGAATCACATTAACTCGATCTATGGACTCCCATATTAGGTTTCACCCTAATCCGACAAAATCTCGTCACCCTATCTCTAGGCACGCAATCAACTCTACTTAATTATGCTAGATCTACTCTTAAGCAGGGACTTTTGCTTCACCACCTAAGCACATTCAACTTAAATTAATATCCTAAAATATTAACACAAGAATTAAGCACACATAATTAAGAACAAGCTAAGTATTTATCATATAGTTTGGAAAACAATAACAAGATTCATCTAGGTTTCATCCCCTTCAGGTATCTGAAGGGTTTAGTTCATAGTGATAAAAGAAAACATCTCAAGAGAAAAGATAAAACAAAACATAAGAAATCCCTAAAACCCCCTGAAGGAATTGAAGGAGAGATCCGCCATCTTGAGTATAATTTCAGCTTCTTGAGATGGATCAACTGGCTATCCTCGAGTGATTCCCACGAATATGGCCTTTTGGCTCGGCTCGTTGCCCTAGCTGACTGCTTAACTGACCCCCCTTTCAGGTTACACTTAGGGTCTTTATATAGGCTCTTGGAATGCATTTCTTTCTCCCTAAGTACCATTTTTTGAGTGAAATTCCTCTTTTCTGCGATAGGGGCACGGCCATGACACACGCCCGTGTAAATCAATTTTAGGCCTTGGTCGAGTCTGCTGATGAGGCACGGCCATGTAAATCGTGGTTATGCTGTGTTCTAGTTGATTTACAATGCACAACCATGTGGCTTGAAGTCCAGGCCGTGTCGATTTCCACTTTGGCCCAAATTGGCCCGTTTTAAGCTCGTTTCTTATTCTTTTCGTCCTCAGGTGCTTTCCTGAGTATAAAATGTGAAAAGAAAGGATTAAGAGCACCGTTTTACATAAATCAAGGGCTAAATCATCTGGAAACATGCTAAATATGGGATTGAAATATGTTACTTTTATGGTTTATCAATTTCCTACTCAGGGCATCCACAACGACGTTTGCTTTTCCCGGGTGGTAGTCAATGACTAACTTAGAGTCTTTCAACAACTCCAGCCACCACCTCTATCTCAGATTCAGATCCTTCTGATCCATCAAATATCTTAAACTCTTATGATTCTTAAAGATTCGGCATTTCTTACCGTACAAATAATGTTGCCAAATCTTTAACTCAAAAACAATCGCAGCCAACTCCAAATCATGGGTCAGATAATTCTTCTCGTGCAAGTTTAGCTGCCTTGAGGCGTAAGCGACTACCTTAACCTCTTGCATCAACAAGCAATCGAGACCATTAAACGACGCATCACTGTAAACCACGAACTCCTTCCCCGATTCTTGTTGAACCAAAACTAGTGCCTCAGTCAACATTATTTTTAGTATCTCGAAACTCTGTTGACATGTCTCAGTCCATTCAAACTTGACATCTTTATGCAATAGTTTCGTCATTGGGGTAGCAATAACCGAGAACCCCTTTACGAAATGTATGTAATATCCTACTAATCCCAAGAAGCTTCTAACCTCTGACACATTCCTCAGCTGTTCCAATCCACAATAGCCGAAATCTTACTTGGGTCAACTCTGACACCACCACCCGACACGTGTCCCAAAAATCTGACCTCTCTGAGCCAGAACTCGCTCTTGCTAAACTTAGCATACAACTGCTTATCTCTTAAAGTTTGCAAGACAATTCTCAAATGACCCTCATGATCGTTCTCATCCGGAGAATAGATCAATATATCGTCAATAAAGATGACTACAAACTTATCCACATATGGCCTGAAAACACGATTCATTAGGTCCATAAAAATTACAGGTGCATTTGTCAAACCGAACAGCATAACCAAAAACTCATAATGGCCATACCTCGTTCGAAATGCAGTCTTTAACACATCTTGCTCTTTCACTTTGAGCTGATAATAACCCGACCTCTGGTCTATCTTGGAGAACACTGTAGCTCCTTTCAATTGATCAAAAAGATCATCAATCCTTGGTAAAGGATATCTATTCTTTACCGTCACCTTGTTGAGTTGTCTATAGTCTATACACAGCCTCGTAGATCCATCTTTCTTCTTCACAAACAATACCGGAGCACCCCACGGTGAGCAACTCAGTCTTACGAAACCCTTATCTGTCAACTCCTGCAACTGTGTCTTCAGTTCTTTCAACTTTACATGTGCCATTCTACAAGGAGCAGTAGAAATCAGTTTCGTTCCTAGAATCAATTCAATCCCAAACTTGACCTCTCTCACTGGAGGTAATCGGGGCAATTCTTTCGGGAATACATCCGGATACTCACATACCACTGGCACTATTTCAAACTTTACCCCACTCTCTCGAGTATTCATTACAAAGACGAGATAGGACTCACAACCTTTTCTCAAACATTTCTCCATCACTAAGGAAGAAATCATCACAGATAAACTATCTGTTCCACCTGATTGAACCGAACCACATCTCCACTCTCACATTTCAATTCAATGTACTTACTACCACAGTTCACTAAAACATTATGGGTAGTTCACCAATCCATACCTAGGATTAAATCAAACTCATCAAATGGTAACAGCATCAAGTCTACCGAAAAACAATGATCTCAAACATCAAAGGACAATTTTTACACACCTTGTCCACTAACACATGTTTGCCCAACGGGTTTGACACCTTAACCACAATATCTGTAGACTCAACGGTCATAATCAAACTAGATGCTAATCTCATGCAAATATAATAATGAGTAGACCCGGGATCTATTAAAGCAATAACAAGGGTGTCAAAGAGAGAAAAAATACCCGTTATCACATCTGGGGAGGATGCCTTTTCGCGAATGCGAATAGCATACATTCTTGTAGGTGTCCGACCCTCCGGTCTCACAGTAGAATCTTTAGACGTACCTCTACCACTAGCCCTACCTCTTGGGTTCCTTGGTGGTCTACCCTTTGTAGACGCGTCACTAGGTCTTATCTCTTGCTTCTCTTCCTTATCATCCCTTTCGGGGCAGTTTCGAATAAAATGGTCGGGGAACCACACTTATAACATTTTCAACTATTTCCCCAACACTCTCTAGTGTGATACCTACCACAACTTGGACACTCCGATTTACCCTTCGCATTGCCCACACTTTCCATCGAGGTAGCTTGGACTCTCAAACCCGAACAAATATTATTCGAGTCTCGATGCAAATATCCTACTGAGGCTGTCATCTGAAGATTCACTTTCTTGGACCTTTTTAACTGGGCTTGATACGACTTGCCCATCGACCTTTTTCTAATATCCCAGGCTTCACTCACAGCCTTTTTATTTTCTTTACTCAACTCTTCGGCCTTACTTGCCCTTTCTACTAGCACCACAAACTCTTTCAACTCCAAAATACCCACTAGGAGTTTGATGTTCTCATTCAGTCCATCATCGAACCTCTTACACAAGATGGTCTCTATCGACACACATTCCTGAGTGTATTTGCTAAGCCTAACAAACTTGCACTCGTACTCTGCTACTGACATTCTTCCTTGCTTCAACTCGAGGAATTCCTTCCTCTTTCGACCTGTAAATCGTTGGCTTATATACTTCTTTCGAAACTTTTCCAGAAAGAAGTCCCATGTCACCCACTCTTTCGGGACCACTAACGTCAGCGTTTTCCACCAGTGGTATGCTGAATCTCTCAACAAGGATATGACACACTTCAAGATCTCATCAGGTGTACATGAGAGTTCATCAAATACTCTCATCGAGTTCTCTAACCAGAACTCTGCCCTCTCAGGGTCATCATCTACCTTAGCTCTAAACTCCTCGGTCCCATGCTTCCTAATCTTATCCACCGGATGTTTCAATATCCTCACTACATCCATACCTTGGGAAGCCATAGGAATTGGCTGAGGCATAGGAGGAGGTGGAGGAGGTTGAGCATTAGGGTTCGCTCGAACAAAGTCCGAGTACCAATTGCCCATCATCTGGAGAAAGGCCTCTCGTGCCTCTTCCCCTTGACCCCTAGCCTCAGGTCCACTTTTCACAGGCACGGTCCCTTGCGCAGGAGTCGGTGCATTACTAGCTACTTCATCAGTAGTAGATTTATCGGGATCCATATTCTATATAAAACAAGGTTCAAAATCATCAAAAGCCACCACACTATCATTGTAAACTTTATCGCATGTATAGCTAGGCTCTTACACCTGCTATGGTAGTCCTAGAACCTACTAAATCATAGCTCTGATACCACTAAATGTAACACCCCTTACTCGACTTCTACGCCGGAACTGGGCTTAAGGTGTTAACTTAACAAAATCCTCATGTTCGCCACTCAAGCTCATCGACTTCTCTCAAAAGTCATCTCAACAACCTCATTCTCAATTTACGAGGCCTCATTCATAGATACGACGGCCCTCGAGACTATTCTAAAACTTTTTTGAATCTTAAAAATTTTCTATTTTGTACAGGGCTAACACGCCTTTGTAAGAAGAGACACGCCCGTGTGTAGTCACACATGCCTATGCCTTCAACCCGTGGTGAACACTAACTTCACACATAGTCTCAAAGCTTAGTCACATGCCCGTGTGATTAGCCCGTAGTCTATCCTGACTTAAAAGATTAACCTGCAAGGGACGCACGGCTAGAGAACACGCCTGTGTGCTGACCGTGTGTCACACATGGCCTAGACACACGCCTGTGTATCTATTCACATGGACAAGAACAAAGCTATTTGCCAAGCTCTTCTCACCCCTATGGCATTCACAACATGCACTCATACAACACATCCATAATCAACTTAAATTTAAAAGAAATCTCACAGAGAAAACTACATCTTTTCATATAATATGATAGCCAACATGTAACATCCTAGAATAGGGGTTCTGCATTTTATGTTTCTGTATGTTTGGCTTATTATGCTTGTTAATTTGGTGTGTTTGGGGGTCCCGGGAAGGCTCGAGGTCAACCCAGGGCCTTGGTAAAAATTTTGTTTTTGGGCACTTTAGGGGGGAAGCTAGTAAGAGCAGGCCTTAATTCTATTTATGTGTAATTGATGACACAAAGAAGCTTGTGTCCAAGTGGAGGTGGTGTCACTTGTAAGAGCTAAAGGGGAGGAGTTCGAATCCCATAATCCTTAGTATGAAGCTTTATTTTTGGTGCTTGGATGGGGAGAAGGTGGACTTGGCAGGGACTCTTCAAGATTGTTGGTTGAATGAGTCTAAAGCATTTGAATGAGTGGTCATAAGGAGATGGTGGTGTTTGAATTGGTCAAACCGAGTCAAATGGGTGATGGGGAGTGGAATTAGGAGGAAATCAAGGGATTTGGTGTTGGTTTTGAGTGTTGGCCTAATGTTGGAGAGTGGGGAGGGGAAATTTCAGCTATGTGTTGTTGAGGATAGGGAGTGATGGCATGGGGTGTGGCTTATCAAAACCGAAAGCTTGGTAGAGTGGGTGCCGAATTGGTGAGAGAGCTCTTTTGTTTCCATTTTGAGTTTGCTTATTCTGGGTGTGCCGAAAGTCCATAAGAGTATTTTAGTTCTTCTCCTCTTTCTCTTTTCACGTTTTCTTCCTAATCTCCTTAGTGCTTTCAGTTCTCTTGGTCATTCTTCTCATTTCTTACTTCAACTCTTCACAAGCTAAAACCCCCTTGAAGCCACCCCTTGTCGAATCACTTTCTTCTCCTTTGCTCTTTTCTCTTAAACACCATAATCAAACCATTCCCTTGTGGTTTTAGTTCAAACACCCTTCTTCTCTTTTCTTTAGCCATCTTCCTTAAAGTCTAAACTCTATTCTCTTCTCCTCCCCTCTACTACTGTCTCTTCTAGCCAAATATTTTCTGCACTTCTTCCATATCTTTTATTTTCTTATTGTTCATCTCTATTTCTTGTTCTCTAGTCCTGTTCCAAGGAGCAAGGTGTAAGTAGGATTGCCAAAGGTCCCTTTTTCAGCCAATTGTGATTGTTCAAGGTAATACGTTCACTTATTCATATGATTTTTCTTCGCTTCTTTCTTTTTCTAGGTAATGACCGACGACTGAGCCTTCAGTACCAATTCTTTTCTTTCCATATCTTCTCCTCTTGTGACCGTAGGTAGGAGTGTTCTTTTGGGCAGTGAATCCGCTCCGTTCTCTCAAGTCTTCGGTAAGCACAAGGTAATATGGGTTCTTCTGCTTCTTCTGTACTTTCGATCTTTTGGGAGTCATAGCCTAAGTGGTTATTTTCCTTCAAATTATGTGCGGCTAATTGCTTTTGTTCTCCTAATCATTAAACCAAATGTGGGTTCCTCTTTCATATCTGATTACTTCTTCATGTTCTAATCTTGTCCTTTGCGATTTGTTATAGGCTTTCGTTAGGTAAGCCGAGCAAACTACAATCGAATTTGTGGCAGTGTGATATCTCATTTTCCTAAGTGCCGGTCAATCTAAGGAAAGGAGCGGACCCGTGGTCTTTACTCTTAAATTCAAAAGACGTGCGGTGTCGGTGGTTCTAGACTTTTCACTAGGTTGTGGTAGAGAGCTATGTCCATCTGGGATAGGCAGATAGCTGTTATCCCTGTTAGTCAGAGCATCGATGTAGAGAGTTTAGTGTTACGCGTAATCAGGTATGTAATGCTCACATTTTACTTTGTTAATTAATTCATGTTAATAGTTGTGTTGGCTGAAAGCCGAAACAATTGATTAGATAGGCAAGATACCTTTGTGGGTAAGGTTGGAGACACCAGGTAAGTTTCGCTATTATGTCACTTGCAGATTATTGTATGTTTAAACTAATCATATATTATACACTGAAAGTATGTTGCATTCATCACAGTATTACAATATGTTGTATGGGTGTTTGGGAAATGATTAAAAGGGGAAGTGTGATTATGTGACTCTGTCACAGTGGTCTGGAACCACGGTGGGCTGGCCCCACATATTTATTGAGTGACTATGTCTCAGTGGTCTGCGACCACGGTGGTTTGAAACCACGTATACTTATTAGTGGCTCATCTCAGTGGTCTGGAACCATAGTGGGTTGGTCCCACGTATATTATTCAGAGATCGTCACGGTGGGTTGGCCCCACATTTATATATATTTTGTGACTCTGTCACAAGTGGTCTGGGACCACGGTGGCATAATGCCACGGGTGATTGGATGATTCAGGTGACCTAGAGGATGGAAAACTAGGTTGGGATTGGGCAGCATTGCATGTATGATTATTTTGCTGTATTGTGTGGGCTAAGGCCCGTTGGGCCTATGTGGGCTTAAAGCTGATTGCGTTTTACAGGGAATTACACATTGAGTCTTGGTGACTCACCCTTTTCTCAATTTGCAGGTAATCGCTAGATCGCGAATTTGGAGCCAAGGTGGACTCGAGGTGGCCATGTAATAATTTTCTCGTAAACTCGTTTCTTTTATTTAAACTTATTTTAATTTGGGATTTTATTATGTAATAAGCCCGCTATAACTCTAATTTGGGTTTTGATTTAATGATGATAATGCAAATTTTATAAGATTGTCAAATATGGGGTTTTTCTGAAAATTAAAATCACAAACAAATAGTTTTCAATGTGTTAATAAAAGATGGCATGCGAATAACCTATTGATTTGAAGATTATATTAAATCGCAACATAGTTTTCAACTGTCACACTTCTAAAATCTCCTAAGTTGGTTTTTTTTTTCCAAAATTATCTCGTTTTCAACTCTGGGATATTTTTAATAAGAAATTGGTAAGATAAACACAAATAAAATATTTAATTGTCCTTAAATTGGAATCACTAAACGAAGAGTTTTTCTCAAACTACAATGTTTCGATAAAAATTTCAAAACTACCTTTCCTGTAATAAACCAGATTTGGTCGTAACGTATTGACCGGGTTTGGGATGTTACACAACAACTATGGCATTATACAAAATTCACTATCCATCAAAATGCCAACACATCTTAACCATATACAACAAAAATTCACTAACTTGTCTAGCCCCTCTACATGCCATATACAAAACATTGAATCTCATATACCACAGTGTGTTGATATGTAGGCTATCTTCCAATGATCCTCACATCTCGGTTCACCACTTTTACTCTATAAACAAAGGTAAAGAAAAGGGAGTAAGCTTTGAGCTTAGTAAGTTTATACATAAACAATTAAGCATTATACTAACATATAATGTACAACTATGCTTACTCTTTCTATTCCTTACCACATTTCCAACACATTATGAATCACATACTCAGAACCATTGGAATGCACCCCTTCATTCAATATCACATTTACACATTATACAACACATCGTTATTTCTCGATAACACATCAACACAGATATACTACTCACTACTACCACCACACAACTATTCCACATAGCTAATTCACACAGCTAATCCACAAAGCTAATCCACACAGCTAATCCACACAGCTAATGTCTCATTGGTTTCGCACCTAGCCTACCACAATCAATTTAATAAGGTAGCATCGCACTTAGTCTACTGTAAAGGTAATCATAGTGGTCTCGCACTTAGCCTACTAGACGATATATCTAACGATAGCATCGCACATAGCCAGCTCATCGTTAATATGCATTAGGATGGCATCACACTTAGCCCACCATCTAGAATTATCAATACACATTCACATGTTTACTTACTCTATCATTTATTCACAATTTCTAACACATTCATCCCACATAGGTTCTTAATCATTCTCAATCATTCTCAATCATGCTACATAGTAGCTAGCATTAATAAATTCATAAGTATAAATGCATTGTTTATGCATAGAATTACCTCGATACTCAAAAGTATAGAAACGTGCAATTTAGTCCACCACCTTGCTTTTGTCTCGATTTCGATCCGGGCTTTGTCTTTCTTGATCTATAATAAATAAATCATCTTATTCAATACACACATTGACTAAATTGACTCACATCTCATACTTTAGCAAAATTACTATTTTGCCCTAAACTTTCTCATATTTACACTTTAGCCCCAAGGCTCGTAAAGTGATTTTTATTGAACTTTCTAGCCTTTCATGCTTAGCCGAATCACTTATTCAACTATAGCATTCACCCATTCTCACTAAATCACACATGTATGACCAAACTCAAGATTTTCACAAACTAGTCCCTACAGCATTTTCATGGAAAATCACTTAGCAAAAGATATTTCTACTACATCAAGCTTTCAGATTCTTCCATAAAACATCAAAATACATGCATGTCATACATAAGCATATTTTTGAACATCCATTTTTGCTCACCAAATAGCTAAAAATAACTTACTCATGCTACTAGGACTTCAAAAATACGAAGAATATCAAAAATTGGGCTTAGGAGCACTTATCACCATGCTTGAAAAATTTGAAGAACCCTAACAATGGCTATTGAAATTTTTGGCAGCTTGGGGAAGGAGATGAATGAATTTTTATCATCTTTTCACCTATTTAATCATTTAAATAACCAAATGACCAAAATGCCCTTTTTGATAAACTTCCTATTTTAACTAATCATTTCCAATTTTGTCCAAAAACTAAAATTTGGGAAAATTGTTCATTAAGGAGCTCTAATTAATATTCCAAAGCTATTTCACACAAATAGCTTCTATAATCTCACATTTTGCAACTTTTGTAATTTAGTCCTTTTGGACAATTCAACCACCATTTCACAAAAATACTTCATGAAACTTTCACACTAGCATGCATACATAGTATAAACCTAAAAAAAACTCATTCATAACCCTTGAATTTGTGGTCTCGCACCACTATTCTGACTAGACCCTAAACTAGGATGTTACAATTCGAATGACATTCCCCTTCTTGGGAATTTTTTCAAGCCAAATTTGAAATCAATAAGGTTTTATCTCACTTTCTCATTAAATCATTCACCGACTATAATAGCCTTGACTTGTACGCTTTGGAAACTCAACTTTTGATGGTCAACCACTTCTGACCATGAACCCAATCATATCGTGAAATGTACTATGTTGTCAAAACATTTATGCACATAACTACATTTCTTATTCTTGCATTAATAGATATGTTATTACTAAATATCATACGAAAACTTCTATATAAGTTCTGGATTCATCATCATTCAAATTCTATCTTAAGGAAATGTCAACAATGGAAATCTTATCCAACCTAGATCTAACTACCTTAGATAAACTCATTCAGAGCTTATTTAAAATACCATCTATTATAACACTTCTGAACCCTTTCATTTTGAAAGGAAGACTCGCTCTAGTCAATAGCCTTGCTGAAACTAGAATATTACCAACTAAGATCAATCGAGTAGCTAACTCACATTGCTTAACATGGATCTTTCATTCAGACACTTGTACTATGTCTAGTATTTGAGAAGTATTACAATAACTATACCTATTATTATAATAGTTCTAGCCGTTTCCACTATTTCATTTTCAAAATATTCTGTAGCATATGATACTCTCACTCATTCAAATTCAGAAAAATAACATCGATTTTCCCATGAATCATTTCATAACATCTAACTTATAATAAGGACACAAAAGTGATCGTCTCGGGATCATGAACCTATCAAATCTCTTTTTTTTTATTTCAGATTGAACTCAGTACTAGAACTTTCAATTAATAGTTCCTTCTATAGCTTTCAGCTCCACTATCACAGTTTGAACATTTTGATGAGCATACCTTTGTATCATGCTCCCTACTCACTTACACACAGAATTTTATTCTCTTTATTGATTCGTGTGTGAATATACACAGAACTTGAATCATATCTCAATACATGAATCTACTATTTTCTCCATACTGAGAACATATTTTAACACATTCTTATCTGAGTTTCTCTTGCTATTCTAATATTGAACTTTTACTATCGTCATATCTCACGATAGTAAGGACATCTCGATCAAATTCATTAACTCTATTCAACTCACTCAAAAACTCATCATACGACGTGAAACTTGTGATTTCACTTCTTATATTGGAATCATTCCCGACTTCCTCCTCAAAGTACCCAAATAGGGTTACGAGGAAATAAAGAAATGTCAATTTCAATTAACTAAATCGAAAACCGCTTAGTCTGATTTCTTAATCAGCTAATATTCTCGAACAATCACAATTTCCTGAAAAGAATAACCACATCACCCTTAAGGGAAACAAGTATTAATACATAATATCCAAGGGAATCATTATAATCCATTCATGGTGTTAATTAACCATGCATATGTCATAGGCTTCAAGCCAACTTACTCATACTTGCCCTTTATTAAGCACATACTATGCCACACATTGTACTCGTTTCTTCATGATTCATTTACGAGTACTTGTTCTCACTTATCCGCATAACTTTAGTATTGATTTCATTTCTACTTTTAACTCATCTACTTATCCCATTGGTCATTAGGGATAGTCAAAGACATATATTCATCATCATTCATGTAAGTACGAAACCAATGCCACATTCCCGAGGTGGTCTTATATTGAGTCACCTTTAGTTGCCAACGCCATATCCCGGATAAGGTCTTATATGGACTTCCACATCAAGTATCGATGCCATATTCCGAATATGGTCTTATACGATTATCATATTCATTATCGAAACCATATCCTAGATATTATCTTATACGGAACCTTATCATTTTCGTATCTCAACGATAGCCTTTCTATTTTAGTCCCTTAGGACTTCAATCTTATGTTCAACAACAATTACTCTATTTAGTAAAGTATCATGTACCAATGTGATACAAAGCATTTTCAATTGTGCTATCATAAATATTGCATTAATCATATACATCAACATACTTTGATATGGTAAACATAATCTCAACTTCTTCATTCATAACATGCATAACACTCTTAGTCAGCTTTAACTAGCATAACTTAATAATAGCTTTACTCACTTGACTTCCTTGCTTTCTCATTCAATCTTCACTCTTTTGCCCGATGAATTACTATGAATGACCGAGGATACGGAATCTTATCTCACATATATCTCGATGCCAATGCTATATCCTAGAAATAGTCTTACTTGGGATTTCTTAACTTGCCCTCAACACCGTGTCTTTACAGGGACTTACTTGATATCTTTGCCTATTTGCCAATGCTGTGCCTTTGCTTGGTCTTATACGGACTTTCTTGTCTCATGTGAGCGATTGAGTATCCTAAGTAATTCAACTTCAATCGAGACTTTCACATACTCAAGTTCCACATTAATATCTACTCGAGTACTAAACATTTCACTCTAATTTCTCGTACTATTACTAATCAATTAAAGAATGTCTTACGGGTTTGAGTACGTAGTTTACTTGATTGCCATAGTTCAACTATGATCTTACTCGTATCACAACATCATAGCCCTGTTACTCCTTTACATGTCATCACGATGCCATAGCCTCGCTATGGTCTTACACAAAATCTCATATAAATACCAATGCTATATCCCATATATGGTCTTACATGGAACTCATGTTGATGCCGATTACATATCCTAGATATGGTCTTATACGGGATCATGTATCGATGCCAATGCCTGTCCCAGACATGGTCTTATATGGGATCACATATACCGCCATGGTCCAACCATGGTCTTATTAATCAATTTATTATTGGACGACCGTACTCATGTCCTGCATTCTACTAAATCAAACTTCCCAGTTTAGCTTCCACACTATAATATGTGTGGCTTCATAACAAAGTCATGAAACAAAACATTATACATTTTCTACTTTAACAAACATGCATGAGATTTAACCATGTGGACACATTCATCTGACATCCTTCAAACAATTGTACATATACACATATCTCGTTCTCTAGACAATTTTACTCACTATATGCACTTAACCCAATAAGTTAAGTATATAACACCATACGCATATCAAATCAATATAAATAAGTTCATTACTTCATAACTCTCATTTTATTCCTCTACTTGGAGTTATAACATTTCATACCTTATCACCAACATGTCATAAGCTTCTATTCATACTTCTCTCAATTTCAAAAATGCATCAGCACATTTCAATTATCTCATTGCCACTTACCACCTTATTGATATTAGCTCGGTTGGGAACCATCTCTATTCTAAAAAAATAATTTAGTTAGAGCCGGGAGATATCACACTATCACAATCCACCTATGGCATGTATTGCTAGACTCTTACTCACGCTAGGTTAGTCCGAGAACCGACTAAACCATGCTCTGATACCACTAAATGTAACACCCCTTACTCGTGTTCTACACCAAAATTGGATACAAGGCGTTACCGTACTTAACTCACAGGGTCATACGACTTTGGGCTATCAAATTTCATTCCAAATTACAACCTTTCCACACACACACATCTAACATCCTTATAATGGGCCTACGAGGCCCTAAACATGTCTCTAAAAGGTTTCGAAAATAGATCAGAAACTTTTTACACACTTGGAAAATTTTTACCTGAACAGGGGCCACACGCCTATGTAGGCTTAGGGACACGCCCATGTACCCCTAAAACACACCCATGTCTTCCACCTGTGATGGAGACTGCCAAATTACACACGACCTTGACACGCCCTTGGCCTCAGACCGTGTGTCACACCTTGATATACTGACTTATTCACACGGCTTGAGGCACACGCCCATATGCTAACTGTGTGTCACACACGGCCTATACAAACGGCCGTGGGGTTAGCCCGTGGTCTATTCTGACTTAAAACACTAATATGTAGGGAACACACGGCCTAGACACACGCCAGTGTATCTATACGTGTGGGCACTTAGAGGCTATCTACCAAGCCTTTTTCCACTCTCATTTGCATACCATCATATATTAGCACATAATATCACATAACATCAATATAACTCTTGAATTAAGGACATTTAATCATAAGAGTGATAAAGTCTTCATCCCACACACTAGGGAGAATTATTCCCAATACATTTAAAATAACTTAAGCCATCATCTATGGCTACACACAACCCAATTATAAGTTCTCTTAGGCCAACACAATTTGGCTACATCAACAAAGACTTAATCAACCTCAAGTACTAGCCTTATACATGCCATGACTCATAAGGACTCGATACCTCATACCAAGTGTCTGCACGATAGTGTGAAAGTATCTCTGACGATCTCCAACTCGAGCTAGCTAAAATAACCTATAAGAGGTGAGAAAGGAAGAGGAGTAAGCAATAATGCTTAGTAAGTTCATTTGCATAATTTGACAATTATTGATATTCACTTAATAAACGTAACTACGAGGTAATATGTCGAGTTTTTTTTTCATTAGCTCATGATTACTTACTCAATCATTCTTGAAGCTTACTCATTTTATCTCCTACCACATTCTTACCATGCCACAAGCCAATTTGCTCGTTTAATTAACATACATTCCTTTACTGATCACACTTGATCATATAAAACAACACATCCATCATTTTTGATAAGCCACTCATTCTACTAATCTCTCGGTGGTTTTGCACTTAGCCCACCATCAACCTCTAATAGGGTGGTATCGCACACAATCTACCAATCATTTATACTTACGATGATTTCAAACTTAGCTCACCAATCATTTATAAGTGATGGTATTGCACACAGCCCATCAATTACTAATTAGTCAGGTGGTTACGCACACAGCCCACCGATAATAATATAGTTGATGGTATCACACACAGCCCATCATTAATAATTAATCAGGTGGTAACGCACACATCCCACCAATCATAACATGGTTCATGGTATCGCACACAACCCATCAATTAATAATTAATCAGGTGGTAACGCACACAGCCCACCAATGATAATATAGTTGATGGTATCGCACACAACCCATCAATAATAATTAATCAAGTGGTAACGCACACAGCCCACCAATGATAACATGGTTGACAGTATCGTACACAGCCCATCAATAACCCTCAATGAGGTGTATTTGTACATAGCTCACCGTTATTATACATTCACAAATATTTATCATATTCTGAATTCATCTCAATTTAGTTCTAACACATACTTGTGCTTCCAATGGCACTTCCTCTCTTCCAACATACCCGTTGAATCACTTAAATTATTAAATAACACTCTTGAGTCTTATACGCATAACGTCATATTGACATTATACCCCAATAGGGTCTTACTCGAGACCTTAACTATCACCATATCACGCTATATACATTTTCTATTACTCTTAGATTCTTTTAACATCTCATCAAAAGATATTTCAAACATTCATTGAATAAATATACATTCCATATTATATTGGAATATTAAATTAGCTCGTACGTAACTGCAACAATCGCACATGAACTTACCTCGACGTCGAAAGGGCCGAAAGGAACCATTTTGCCCACATTTCTCTTTTCACCCGTTTTAGTTTCGAAACTCATTTTCTTTAATCTAGAACAATGGAATTTACTGATTTAATCACTCGTAAATCATAACATACCATAATATACACTTTAGGAGAAATTGACTATTTTGCCCCTACATTTTGGCAAAATTATGATTTTGTCTCTAGGCTCGTAAATAAATTTTCATCACATTTTCTTGTTAAACAAGCCTAGATGAACATTTAATCCTCCTACAACTATCCTCATTTCCAACTATTTCATGCCTTAATGAACAAATTACAACTTTTGCATTTTAGCCCAAATTAGGTATTTTCATAACAACACCTTTCACAAAAGTTGTTTATCATCATCCTATCATTCATTTTCTTCCATAAAACTCAGCAACCAACTTAAACTCTCTCATGGCAAGTACCTAGACTTTCAACCATGTTGCAAAATAGTCCCCTCTTTAGAAAGCTTAAGCTTTGAGGACACCAAAAGTATAAAAATTATCAACTAAAACCATCAAAATCACATACTTGTGAGAAGAAATGCTTGCTAAAATTTTTGAGCTTCAAAAAACCCCATCCTTGTTGGTATTTTTGATGGATGAAGAGAAGAAATAAAAAGATGATATCTTTCTTGCTTATTTCATCTTATTTTATTTCTTTTTACTCACCTAAGAGGACAACATTTAATGCCCTTGTCCCCTTTGTCCTCCTTTGACTGGCCAAGCTAATGCCCATGGCCCAATTGCACATTTGGGTCCTCCAATTATAAACCATAGCTATTTGGCACCTCTAGCAATTAAAATAGTTCTTTCACACTCTATGCGATTTAGTCCTTTTTAGCGATTAAGTATGAAATCTCTAAAATTAAAACACCAAAATTTCCATGCATCCTTATAAACATGTTATAACACATAACATAACATGAAAATAATTTTCTCTAACCTCTAATTAGTGATTTCGAGATCACTGTTCTGACTACCCCCTAAATCAGGCTGTTACAATTCCCCCTTAAGGATTTTCGTCCCTGAAAATCTTATCAGGAGGAGGTGCCACCCACATCTTACAATGTTTCCATAAACTCTTCAAAATCACAAATCCATTTATCCTCAAGTTTCTCTTGTCAACAACCTTTAAGCTATCATACACAAGGTTGAGGCATCACTTGCGACCTATGTATTTCTTCCTCCAGGGCGTACTCAGTAATCCACTAATTTATAACTCTGTACATGTCCAAATGATCACTCGGATCTTTACCGGTTGATTTACGACAATTCGTGTAACACCCCTTACCCTGGTTCTATGCCGGAACCAGGCTTAAAGCATTACCTTAACAAAATCCTCGCATTCGCCACTCAGGCTCATCGACTTCTCTCAAAAGTCATCTCAACAAACTTATTCTCAATTTACGAGGCCTTATTCATACATACGAGGGCTCACGAGACTATTCTGAAACTTTTTCGAATCTTAAAAATTTTCTCCTTTGTACAGGGCTAACACGCCCGTGTAAGAAGAGACACGCCCATGTGCAGTCACACATGCCCATGCCTTCAACCAGTGGTGAACACTAACTTCACCCACATGGCCTCAAAGCTTAGTCACACGCCCGTGTGACTAGCCCGTGGTCTATCCTCACTTAAAAGATTAACCTACAGGGGATGCACGGCTAGAGAACATGCCCGTATGCTGACCGTGTGTCACACATGGCCTAGACACACGCCTATGTATCTATTCACAAGGACAAGAACAAAGCTATTTGCTAAGATCTTCTCACCCCTATGGCATTCACAACATGCACTCATACAACACATCCATAATCAACTTAAATTTAAAAGAAATCTCACATAGAAAACTACATCTTTTCATATAATATGATAGCCAACAACTTGGCATTATACAAAATTCACTATCCATCTAACGGGCAACACATCTTAGCCATATATAACAAAAATTCACTAACTTGTCTAGCCCCTCTACATGCCATATACAAAACATTGAATCTCATATACCACAGTGTGTTGATATGTGGGCTATCTTCCAATGATCCTTGTATCTCGGTTCACCACTTTTACTCTATAAACAAAGGTAAAGAAAAAGGGAGTAAGCTTTGAGCTTAGTAAGTTTATACATAAACAATTAAGCATCATAGTATAAGCTAAACAACAATTAGCATTATACTAACATATAATGTACAACTATGCTTACTCTTTCTATTCCTTACTACATTTCCAACACACTATGAATCACATACTCATAACCATTGGAATGCACCCCGCAATCAATATCACATTTACACAATATACAACACATCGTTATTTCTCGATAACACATCCACACAGATATACTACTTACTACTACCACCACCCAGCTAATCCACACAACTAATTCACATAGCTAATCCACAAAGCTAATCCGTACAGCTAATGTCTCGGTGGTTCCGTACCTAGCCCACCACAATCAATTAATAAGGTAGTATTGCACTTAGCCTACCGCAAAGGTAATCATAGTGGTCTCACACTTAGCCCACGAGACGATATGCCTAATGATAGTATCGCACATAGCCAGCTCATCGTTAATATGCATTAGGATGGATCACACTTAGCCCACCATCTAGCATTATCAATACACATTCACATGTTTACTTACTCTATCATTCATTCACAATTTCTAACACATTCCTCCCACATAGGTTCTCAATCATTCTCTGAAACACCCCACATCCGGCCCACGAGCCTGGACCGGATCTCGTATGTTCCTAAAGTAAACCGATCTCAAAAACATTCGATACTTAGAGAAAATTGTAGATTTTAGAAAACTATTATTTGAGTTGGGCTTAGATTGAAAACCCATTTATTTAATCTTGTAAATCCAATTCGATGTAACATGTCCAAAATAGTTCTTAGCAAAATATTAAAAAGTAATGTAAAACAAAGAATAATCCATTGGGCCTTATGGCCTTATTACATCAAGTAAACCCAAAATAAAATTAAAAAGTATTAAAATTAAATAAAGTCCAAAATTTCAATAAATTCTTCAAGTGATGCATGGCTCCTCATGGTCTACCGCCCGGTCCACACCGATCATCACCGAAAATAATTCCCACAATGGGGTGAGTCAATGACTCAATGTGCACACAATACTATCATTCAATAAATCGGGCATTCATGTTCAAATCATCAAGTCCATATAATAACGAAATTGTGATGCAACCCAAACCCAAAACCTATAAGCCATCCGCTACTCTCCACCGTACCAACCTGCACACACCGGGGACTACTAAGTCGACCCTCCATCCGCTACTCTCCACGTTGTGTCATTAGACACTATTGTAACTGAAGTTACGAATTTCGCAATGTGACCGTAGTCGACATATTTCATTGGTGAGACCAAGTCAACACCTTCGTTGGTGAGACCAAAGTCAACACTGCTTCTCCCCTTTAACATAAATCTGAATGCCCCAAAACATGTATATATATATATATATAGCATAATTTAATTTCATGTTCATATTCATATATTCGCATGTTATTAAAATAACATTTTTCACAATCCTATCGAAGTAGGAAACGTACTTTGGTACTTTTTGTCACATGTGTGGTACATAGCCACATTCATATTATTATTCATATCGATATTAAAATATTTAACCATAATATATCAAGAATAGTAAGGGTACACACCGATTTGCTTATTAAGGTTCCTTGAGATCTCGAAAATCCCGATCTAACTTTAGATCTATTAATTCCTATATTTGGCCCACCAAATAAAACACATTAATAAACCCTTTTGGCTTAAAACAAAACCCAATCCTAGTAGGATTTGTAGAGAGACTCACCTTTGCCGATTTGGTGTTTACACAAATCCCGAAAACTTTATTTTTCCTTTACCTGATATTCGGCCAACCTTGAATCTCAATATGGGTTAGTTTCCGGCTTTTTAATAATTAAAGAACTGATCTAGATAATCATACAAGCTTTGGCGAATACTTTTAGGTACTTACCTTGTGGATCTTAAATCCAAATTCACCGAATAACTAGGGAACACGTGGCCTATGGTGTACCTTCGGAAAAGAATTTCTTCTTCCATGATTCGCCAAGATTAATAATCGAAATTAGTCTCTAAATTTCAATAAGTCTAGAATATAAAAGAATGGAAAACTAAACTTGATCTTACCCTTATTTGAAGGAATCGATTGCACCTTCACTTCAACCTTCAGAGATTCTACTTAGAGACTTGATGAACAATCGGCTATGATTCCCTTATGTATTTGGTTTCAAAGATGAAAGAAGAGAGGAATAATAGGCTTAGAAGGAAATCGGCTAGAGGCTAAAAGAAAAGAAGAAAAGAATGGATGCTCAAGAAGAATATTTGGCGAGGAAAAGAGAGGAGAATGAATAATGAATGGCCCTAGTCCCTCCTTTTATAGTCGAATTTACTAGGCCAAGAATCCTTTACTTGGCCACCACTCTTCCTTATTTTCCTAATTAAAGAATAATTCTTCATTTATCCACCTATTTAGCCGAATTTTAAAGAGAATTAAACTCTTCCTTAAGAGTCCTTATGATCTTCTAATTAATGAGTTTTAAAGAGAATGAAACTCCTCTTTTGCAAGCTTGTGCCGTCCACCTCTTGGGCTTCTAGAAGCAAAATAAAACTTATTTTATTTGCTTCTTATGTGACTCGAACTCAAGCCCAAAACCTTTTGCATGTGGGCCATTTTCTAAGGCCTTAGGTGGCATCTTCAGCCACATCTCCAAGTCCGTTATTGGGTCAAATTTCATGTACTTTATATTTTTAGGGTCACTTGGCCCTAAGTTCCCTTTGGGCTCTTAAATTCAACATTTGGGGTCAATTTTAAGTTTCCTAAAATTTTCGCATACTCAGATTTTCCGTGTTTCCAAAATGTTTAGTTTCCTATTTTGGCTTAGTTTCCAAAATGTTTAGTTTCCTCTTTTGGCTTGGTTTCCAAAATGTTCACTTTCCTAATTTACTTGGTTTCCAAAATGGTCACTTTCCTATTTTAGTTTAGTTTCCAAAACTTAACATTTCTAAAGCATTTCCTTACATTTCCATACATCTCCTTACATTTCCACACATTTCCATACATTTCCATATATTTCCTTTCATTTCCTTACATTTCCTTTCATTTCCTTTCATTTCCTTTCATTTCCTTTCATTTCCTTACATTTTCCTTACTTTTCCTTACATTTCCTACATTTCCTTACATTTCCTTACATTTCCTTTCATTTTCTTTCATCTTAGGGTTCTTGAAACTCTTGAACACATCCAACACACCCATCGATCCCACTATCTCATGAATTATGCACTAACGCATAACCCCTAATCGAGGATGTTACAGTTCTACCCCTTAAAATAATTTCGTCCTCGAAATTACTTACTATCGCTTCATCCGCATGCCTAACTCACCACACTACGCTATTGTCAAGACTCGATCTTAAAGAACTATCATACTTTCTAGGCACATTCTCTAAGTTCACGTTCCTTAGAACTCATTTCTAACGTCATGATTTAATTAAAAAGTTTTATGAATTAGTCCTTGTTTTACTTGATTACCCGTGAAGAAGTTTTATGGAAAGAATTTTTAGAAGTGGTTCTTTCAGATTCATACATGCACACGCTTTTTTCATTCATTCACACATCCATCAAACAATTATGAACCTTAGTTCATTCGAGAAACGTTGTAGTTTTTTCATTTGTTGTTTTCCACTACCCGGGGTATTTTCGTAATTTGTCCCACAGGGGTATTTTCGTAATTTGTCAAAATGAGGTTCCTTGGTGATTTTGTCACAAGGTATTTTTGGTCCTTTTAAGTTCCTCGGTATTTTGGAAAATTTTGAAATCGAGGGTATTTCGTAAATTTTGGACATTGGGGTATTTTGGTAATTTTTCCACAAATCGGGTAAATTGTAAAATTTTAATAAATCGGGATATTTCAAGTTGCAAAACTTTGAGGGTTCTTTTGAGAAATTTATTTTCCAAGACTATGAAGTTGCAAAAATTTTGGAAATTAGGGAATTTTGGTAATTTTGTAAGTTAGGGGCAATTTTGTAATTTTCCAAAATCACGGTTTTTGATAATTTGCAAATTAGGGTTTTGGATTTTATAGCATAATGAAATTTTGGCAAAACTATTGAGTAGTTGGACATTTTATAACCAATGGCATTTTGTAATTTTACCACTAGGGGTATTTTAGTAAATTTGTAAATCAAAAATATTTCGTGAAAATTTATAAAATATTCTTTTCAAATCAAGAGGGTAATTTAGAAATTTTTAAGATTAGGGTCTCCATAAAAATACTGGCTAGTCCCTTTCGGTTTTAGTTATTGGGTTTAGCCTGTGACTAAGTCCTCTTGGTTAGGGTGAACTTTACTACGCACTAGGTAGGATTCGAGTAAAGAGGAGGTGAGTCACTAGGACCGCTTAAATACCAAGCTCTTCTTGAATCCACTCCTAGACATGCGCAACAGCTACCACACCCTAGCTCGGTGACTTAATCACGTGTTTGTCTAGTGTATTAAGTCTTATGTATTTGTGTTTGAGTAGACTAATCCTAGGGTTCAAGTTCCTATCATGCTATTCTACGCTCCATGCCTTTTCTACCCTTAAACAATTCACGAATCACACATATAGTTAGGGGTACTTACCGGTTGATCATGGTCGGAGACTTAGGGGCCATGCCGAAGCCGCTTATTTTCAAAGATAATCATTTGGCTCGCTTTGAAAACGTTTTGGGCCTTAGCCCACGTGCCGAGAGTTTAAAGCTGGGCTCGATATCAAATCGAACATTCCCACATCCTACCCACGAGCCCGGACCGGATCTGTATGTTCTAAAGTAAACCGATCTCAAAAACATTCGATACTTAGAGAAAATTGTAGATTTTAGAAAAACTATTATTTGAGTTGGGCTTAGATTGAAAACCCATTTATTTAATCTTGTAAATCCAATTCGATGTAACATGTCCAAAATAGTTCTTAGCAAAATATTAAAAAGTAATGTAAAACAAAGAATAATCCACTTGGGCCTTATGGCCTTATTACATCAAGTAAACCCAAAATAAAATTAAAAAGTATTAAAATTAAATAAAGTCCAAAATTTGAATAAATTCTTCAAGTGATGCATGGCCTCCTCATGGTCTACTAGGCTGGTCCGTCACCGATCATCACTGAAAATAATTCCCACAATGGGGTGAGTCAATGACTCAATGTGCACACAATACTATCATTCAATAAATCGCATTCATGTTCAAATCATCAAGTCCATATAATAACAAAATTGTGATGCAACCCAAACCCAAAAACCTATAAGCCATCCGCTACTCTCCACCGTACCAACTCGCACACCAGTGGGGACTACTAAGTCGACCCTCCATCCGCTACTCTCCACGTTGTGTCATTAGACACTATTGTAACCGGTTACGAGAATTTTGCAATGTGACCGTAGTCGACATATTTAGTTGGTGACCAAGTCAACACCTTCGTTGGTGAGACCAAGTCAACACTGTTCTCCCCTTTAACATAAATCCGAATGCCCCAAAACATGTATATATATATATAGCATAATTTAATTTCATGTTCATATTCATATATTCGCATGTTATTAAAATAACATTTTTCACAATCCTATCGTAGTAGGAAACGTACCTTGGTACTTTTTGTCACATGTGTGGTACATAGCCACATTCATATTATTATTCATATCGTATATTAAAATATTTAACCATAATATATCGAAGAATAGTAAGGGTACACACCTGATTTGCTTATTAAGGTTCCTTGAGATCTCGAAAATCCCGATCTAACTTTAGATCTATTAATTCCTATATTTGGCCCACCAAATAAAACACATTAATAAACCCTTTTGGCTTAAAACAAAACCCAATCCTAGTAGGATTTGTAGAGACTCACCTTGCCGATTTGGTGTTTACACAAATCCAAAAAACTTTATTTTTCCTTTACGATATTCGCCAACCTTGAATCTCAATATGGGTTAGTTTCCGCTTTTTAATAATTAAAGAACTGATCTAGATAATCATACAAGCTTTGGCCGAATACTTTTAGGTACTTACCTTGTGGATCTTAAATCCCGAAATTCACCGAATAACTAGGGAACACGTGGCCTATGGTGTACCTTCGGGAAAAGAATTTCTTCTTCCATGATTCGGCCAAGATTAATAATCGAAATTAGTCTCTAAATTTCAATAAGTCTAGAATATAAAAGAATGGAAAACTAAACTTGGATCTTACCCTTATTTGAAGGAATCGATTGCACCTTCACTTCAACCTTCAGAGATTCGGCTTAGAGACTTGATGAACAATCGGCTATGATTCCCTTATGTATTTGGTTTCAAAGATGAAAGAAGAGAGGAATAATAGGCTTAGAAGGAAATCGGCTAGGAGGCTAAAAGAAAAGAAGAAAAAGAATGGATGCTCAAGAAGAATATTTGGCAGAGGAAAAGAGAGGGAGAATGAATAATGAATGGCCCTAGTCCCCTCCTTTTATAGCCGATTTTACTAGGCCAAGAATCCTTTACTTGGCCACCACTCTTCCTTATTTTCCTAATTAAAGAATAATTCTTCATTTATCCACCTATTTAGCCGAATTTTAAAGAGAATTAAACTCTTCCCTTAAGAGTCCTTATGATCTTCTAATTAGCCGAGTTTTAAAGAGAATGAAACTCCTCTTTTGCAAGCTTGTGCCGTCCACCTCTTGGGCTTCTAGAAGCAAAATAAAACTTATTTTATTTGCTTCTTATGTGACTCGAACTCAAGCCCAAAACCTTTTGCATGTGGGCCATTTTCTAAGGCCTTAGGTGGCATCTTCAGGCCACATCTCCAAGTCCGTTATTGGGTCAAATTTCATGTACTTTATATTTTTAGGGTCACTTGGCCCTAAGTTCCCCTTGGGCTCTTAAATTCAACATTCCGGTCAATTTTAAGTTTCCTAAAATTTTCAAGCTGACTCAGATTTTCCGGTTTCCAAAATGTTTAGTTTCCTATTTTGGCTTAGTTTCCAAAATGTTTAGTTTCCTCTTTTGGCTTGGTTTCCAAAATGTTCACTTTCCTAATTTACTTGGTTTCCAAAATGGTCACTTTCCTATTTTAGTTTAGTTTCCAAAACTTAACATTTCTAAAGCATTTCCTTACATTTCCATACATCTCCTTACATTTCCACACATTTCCATACATTTCCATATATTTCCTTTCATTTCCTTACATTTCCTTTCATTTCCTTTCATTTCCTTTCATTTCCTTTCATTTCCTTACATTTTCCTTACTTTTCCTTACATTTCCCTACATTTCCTTACATTTCCTTACATTTCCTTTCATTTTCTTTCATCTTAGGGTTCTTGAAACTCTTCAGAACACATCCAACACACCCACTGATCCCACTATCTCATGAATTATGCACGAACGCATAACCCCTAATCGAGGATGTTACATTCTCAACCATTCTCAATCATGCTACAGTAGCTAGCATTAATAAATTTGTAAGTATAAATGCATTGTTCATGCATAGAATTACCTCGATACTCAAAAGTATTGAAATGTGTAATTTAGTCTACCACCTTAATTTTGCCTCGATTTTGATCTGGGCTTTGTCTTTCTTGATCTATAATAAATAAATCAGCTTATTCAATACACACATTGACTAAATTGACTCACATCTCATACTTTAGCAAAATTACTATTTTGCCCCTAAACTTTCTCATATTTATACTTTAGCCCCAATGCTCGTAAAGTGATTTTTATTCAACTTTCTAGCCTTTCATGCTTATCCGAATCACTTATTCAACTATAGCATTCATCCATTCTCACTAAATCAGACATGTATGACCAAACTCAAGATTTTCACAAACTAGTCCCTACATGCATTTTCATGGAAAATCACTTAGCAAAAGATGTTTCTACTACATCAAGCTTTCATATTCTACCATAAAACATCAAAATACATGCATGTCATACATAAGCACATTTTTGAACATCCATTTTAGCTCATCCAATAGCTAAAAATAGCTTACTCATGCTACTAAGACTTCAAAAATACGAAAAATATTAAAAACCGGGCTTAGGAGCACTTACCACCAATCTTGAAAAATTTGAAGAACCCTAACAATGGCTATTGAAATTTTTGGCAGCTTGGGGAAGGAGATGAATGAATTTTTATCATATTTTCACCTATTTAATCATTTAAATAGCCAAATGACCAAAATGCCCTTTTTGATAAACTTCCTATTTTAACTCATCCTTGCCCAATTTTGTCCAACAACTAAAATTTGGGAAAATTGTTCATTAAGGAGCTCTAATTAATATTCTAAAGATATTTCACACAAATAGCTTCTAGAATCTCACATTTTGCAGCTTTTGCAAATTAGTCCTTTTGGACAATTCAACCACCATTTCACAAAAACACTTCATTAAACTTTAACACTAGCATGCACACATAGTATAAACCTAAAAAAACTCATTCATAACACTCGAATTTGTGGTCTCGCACCACTATTCCGACTAGACCCTAAATTGGGATGTTACAACTCTCCCCTTTAAGAGATTTTCGTCCCCAAAATCTTACCAATAAAAAGGTTTGGATATTGTTCTCTCATAGCCTCTTTAGTTTCCCATGTAGCTTCTTCCACACCGTGTTTCTGCCACATTGCTTCTTCCACGTAACCTCTTTAGTATGAAGTCTCTAAAATTAAAGCACCAGAATTTCCATACATCCTTATAAACATGTTATAACACATAACATAACATGAAAATAATTTTCTCTAACCTCAAATTAGTGATTTTGAGATCACTGCTCTGACTAGCCCCTAAATCGGGCTGTTACAAAGAAGGTCTTCAAGGCTGAGAACATTAAAGTATTTGAGTCAGGTTCTAGAAAAGGAGGGTTCAAGGAAAAATTAGATTCGTCACAGTGGCTGGACTGTGATTTTCTTTCGGTGCATCTAGAAAAGAGAAGGCTAGGGTTTAGTCAAAAATGATGATTGATTTGTTTTTATTTGGTTTTAATTCATTTAATTAAAGGCATCGTTTAAATCTTTGAAGTTCTGGTGCCAAAATGGCACCATTTGGTGCTTAGTCCATCGCCCCGATCCGATCCGACCCAAAAAATCAGAGGATCCGTGTGTTTTGTTTAAAAGGGTTATTTACTGCGTTGGTCGTTCCATAATTTATTGTAACATCCTGAAATTGGGCATAGTAGAATTAGGCCTAATGGGCCTTGGACGTAGAAATGTTTAAAATTTTTGAGAACAAGAGAATGACATTATTTCAAGTTAGACTTATTAAGAAGGTGATTTTGGAAAGTTACGTGGTTTTTAGGAAGTTCCAGGTTCAAGTTAGGTTATAGGAAAATTTTAGTACTAAAGAACTTAAAAGGGGAGAAGGCAAGTGGCATCTAGCATAAGGGAATAATTGGGTAACTTGCTAGCACAAGAAGAGCTAGTAGCAAGGTGGTGAGGTGTCACTTGTAGGAGCTAAGAGGGAAGAGTTCGAATCCCACCTATTGCAAATTTTTGATTTATTTTTGTGCTTCTTTCCAAAGTGTTAGCTAAGGCTATAAATAAGGAAAGGAAGACTTTCTAATGATGGAAAGAAGACTAAGGAATATGGTAAGGAGGAAATCAAGGGAAAAACAAGGAAAGAAATAAAGGAAAGAGATAAGGGAGGGGAACATATTGGCCGAATTTTTGGAAGGTGCTCGGGGAAAGAATATTTTTGATCAACCATCATCTTTTGGGTGTTATGGGAACACGGTTTTGGTAGGGGGAAATGAGAGAGCCGAATTTCTTTAGCCTTTTACAAGTATTGTGCATGAAAAGTTTTTCTCTCTTTTGAACATTTTTGTGCTTCTTTTCCAACATTTTCCTTTTGTCGCGGAAACACTCAAATCATTTGGTTCATTTCTCCTTTGTTTGCCGAAACACTCAAGCCATATTGATCATCTATTCCTTTATGTTGGCCGAAACTCTCTAATACTCCTTTGTTCATCACTTTTTTTCTTTTTCACCATTTCTTCAACCTTTCTCCCTTTCTCTTAAATTGACATCACTTTGTGGCCGAATATTTATTATTCTTTTCTCTCAACAGTCGAATATTTAACATCTTTTCTCTTCTCCATTCTTGCTTGTTAGACATTTCTTTCTTGGTTGAATTGGGAAAGTGATTTCTTTCTCTTCTTTTCATTTTCTTTTCACTCTAGTCGAATGGGTGTCCATCATCAATTGATGGTTTCACTTTGTTTCTAAACCAACACATTAATCCTTCCTACTCCCTCATATCTTGATCAACTTCTTTTTGTAGTATTCTAGTGGGTTGGCCGAATATCTCATTCTTGTCGATTTATCTCTGGCCTTAAACCCAATCGATGGAAGTCTGATTTATCATCGTTAAGGTAAGGAGTTTGTTCTTAGTTCATTCGATATCTCTCTACTCGATTTTTTATTACTCGGATCAAAAGTTTGACTAATCGCTTATTTTAAGGATTTAACCATTCGTTCTTCTCTACTCTTTGATACTTCGAAAGTAGTGGTAAGAGCTGAAACCCCTTGTGTGTCAGTCTCACTGTGGTACATTACTTATCTGGTTTTTACTCATGGATGCAAAGGATAATCGGTTGAAGGGGATAACGTTAAGGGAACCGAAGGAAAGCGATCCCATAATTCCTACTCCTAAGTTCAAACGAAGTGCAGTATCGATAGTTCGGGATTTTCCACCAGGTTGTGGACTATCATCTGGTGTGAATAGGCAAATCGTGGTCGTTCAGGGTACTAAGGGTAAACATTTTAGATCGTTATTTTAGATTTGGATTAAGAAAATCTCTTATGTTAGTTAATCGAGTGTTATGGTGTCATAGGTGTCGAAGATCAAGAAGGTTTAGTCCTTACCGTAATCAGGTGTGTAATCTCACACCGAAATCCCGTAGATTTGTGATTCGATAATATGTTGGAAAATAGATTGTTACAATTTACAAGGCTAAAAATCGTAATATGGCATAAATCGTGTAACTTGCTTAAACAACACTATTTCTAAAAGATCTGTCAAAATCGGTATTAATTTTGCTAAATTTACAAAAATGTCCCTATGGGCCGATTTACGAAAATGCCCTTATAGGCCGATTTACGAAAATGCCCATATGAGCCGAATTACGAAAATGCCTCTGTGGGCCGATTTGCTAGAATGCCTTAGTGGGCCAAATTATTAAATTGCTTTAATGGGCCGATTCACCGAAATAAGTCACTAGATTAGTGGTTATTATATATATATGGATATTTTATTTTGTTATGTATGTTGCATTTTGACATATTGCATGGGATGGTAAAACTTGTATGGAGAGTAGTGTAGCCTGGTGGCATTGCCACAATTTGTTCATTTATGAGCTTAATTATGATTCCGGTGGCTTGACCATGAAAATATTAAATTTTAGCAGCTTGGCTACAAATTGGTGTGAGCGGCGGGGTGGGTTGACTTGATCCCCACAGGTGTGATTGGCTGGTCGGGGGTGTGATGGATGGATGGGTTGGGTTACGTTCACCTCATTTAAATATTTTTATGTAATTGAGCTTAAGCCCAAGATGATGCTATGTGGGTTCAGACCTAGTGGATGACGATGAGGGGATTGTGCACTGAGTTCTAGTTAGTAACTCACCCCTTCCTTTCTAAATCCTTGCAGGTAATGTTCAGCGATGTGGACTTGGGCCCATGGATGACTTGGTGGAGGCCATACTTTGGAAATAATGTTTTCAAACATTAGTAAACTTTTTTTCCGCTTTATTTTATTACTTTCACTATTTTGGGTTTAAAGTTGTAATAAGGCCTCTGGGATATGTTTTAATTTGCTTTATGTTTTGACGTACTTATATTTTTAAACTGTTTTAAACGGGGATTTTCTAAAATAATAAAAAACAGATTTCTAAACTTGATTAACAAATGGGTTTCATAACAAATATGTGCAAATGATTTAACTTGAATTTTCCTTCAAATTTTATCAACATCTTTTTTCAAAAGTCACGATTTAAAAGTTCACTAGTTCAATTTTCGATTCTTCAAGCATTCTTTTAAGATTAGTAGTATTTTTATCTAATATTTCTAAACAAATTTGTTTTCATAAACTATATCCTATAACAATATCTTTAATAAGATTCACAGATTCTTTACTCGTTTTCTTCAAGTGACATGCCAGATCTGGTTATACAGCATGGGTCGGGTTTGCGGTGTTACATTTATCGTTTTTTTAATTCAATCCTTCTCTTTATTTTTTAATTTGTCTCTCAAACTTCATTTTTGTTCTAATTAGATCTTTCGGTTTAAGATTAGAATGCAATGTTTTGGTAAGTTGGGAATATTTCCCATTTGACCCTCTATATTATTTGCATATTACAATTTAGTCACGCTTATTGTCTCTATTTCTAATTTTTACCCCATATTTCTAATTAAATTTCAATTTCATGGTTTTAACCATTTACTTATTATAATTTGACCCAACAATTTTATTTTAACTTCAATTTGATCCCCATATTTTTACTATGACTATTTCTTTATGTTATTTCAATTAATTCGCTTTTATTTGGTGTATTTTAATGCTATTATTATTATTATTATTATTATTATTATTATTATTACTACAATTGTATTTATTATTAATTTCATATTATTTTATGCATGTAGTTTCTTTTAAATCTATCTATGTATATATTTTATTTTAAATTTATATAAATATAATTGTTCATTCAAAGATCTTATTTTAAATTATGTATTTTATTTATTCCAATTACTTTTATATATCATTATTTTTTATATATACATTTATTTTATATCAAGTTTTATTATGAATATATTATTTAAATTGACACATATTATTTTATGTATAATATTTGCTTATTTATTTTAAAATTTGATATATTTTATTTTGCATTTAATTAGTTATATTTTCAATTTTTGATTCTTGATTAATAATGTTCGTATTTTCAAAATGGAAATTGTGAGATTATTGATTGTGCATATATTGAATTGTATGTGCATAATATTTTGTCAACCATTTGTACAAAGATTGTATTCACCTATTATTATTCTATGCTTGATACTACATTTTTGTTTCTCATTATTTAGTGATTCAATAAAAGCATTTTGAATCATTTTAAGCACTTATTTAAAAAGTTTTTAAAATAAGACAATATTTGATGTTTGAAAGTTCGAGGAATTGCGCCCTAACGTGCTAGGTGTCAATTTTTCGTTCAACCAAATAACCAAATACCCTTTTAATTACATGTTTTGAAGATTAAAGATGATCTCGATATCGAGGTATAAACGTGTTATATCCTAAACTATTGGATATGATATTTTTATTCCTTTGAAACGAGTTAATCTTGAGATTCAATTCAAAATTAATTAACTTTCCTTAAAAAGAATTATATTTTAAACATTTTCAAGTTATCAACGTAAGGACATTAATTAATCAATTTGGTACCCGTTCTAGGGCGTACGGGGGTGCTAACCCTTCCTTGTGCATAACCGACTCCCGAACCCTTTTTTTCATTTAGTTTTGTAGACCAAATAAAATTTTTTACAAGGTAATCCAATCTCACCTAAACAAAAAAGGTTGGTGGCGACTCCACATCACATTTTTAAGTCGACCCCATTTTCCAAAACCTTAAAGCAAAAAAACTGTTTCGACAACGGTGTCATTCTTCTTAGGGTTAGGCATAATTCCTTGAGATGCAAATGACTCAAATTGGGTAGCTCGACGCTAAGCCCCATGGTTCCTCATTCTACAGTTGTGAATTATGTATCATATGGTCTTAAATTTGATCTACAGTTTTAGAAAAAATAATCACTAGCTAACTTCAGTCAATTTTCAGTTTCCTATGTTACAAATTCAAAGAAAAATTAAATACTAACTATTTCAGTTCTATGTTTACAGTAATACACCTCAAGTGTTTACCTATAACTTAACATCATCTTTTTTATGGCAACTGGCTTCAGAGTCTCAGACCTGATTTTCTTTGTACAATATCATTTTCAAAATTCTCTGTGGCTTGTTTTTTTCCAAATTTCCCCTTTTTCATGTATGCATGCATGCATGCAGACTTAAGTATATTTAAAAACTCAATCTAAGGTTTTCAAACAAGGCTCTGTTAGCACTAAATGTAACCTCCCAAACCCGACTTAGACGTTATAGCTAGATTGAGAAGGCTGCATTAGCCACCAAAATGGCTAAGCTAACTTATGTTACTTTTTAAGACTTTGAATAAACTCATTTTTGAGAAAACCATAGTTGTTCTTTGAGTTAGCTTAAAATCATTCATTCATTAGGTTGTGTATACTTAGGATTCATTTTATTGTTGACAGTGTTGTTTTAGAAAAACCTTTTGCTTGTCGCTCTGCTTTAAAAAAAAAACTCGAAGTTATACTAATGCACCAAAAAAACCATTTTTCAAGTAATTTTGGAAAATTAGTTGCCTTATCGATTTGTTTTTCAAAAACAGTACCTTTGCAATATAATGGAAACTAGGGAGCAGTATCAAGTTTTACTTAATCCCACTATCATGCATTATCCGGTTATTATGCTTGAGTAATCCATGCATGCAAAAATCCCCAAAAGAAAAGACCAAGCCACATACCATAAATAATTAAAAATTAAAAGCCAAAACTAATAAAGACTTAATAATACTTAATTAAAATAATAATAATCTGAGGTCCAAGTTGATTCTCCGAATGCCGAGTTAGGTCCTAATTTTGAGGTTTACCTGAAAAGCTAAACACTATTAAGGGTGAACTTATGAAAATCTCTGTGTGAGTCGAATAATTATTTAAATGGGCAAAAACATAAATATCAAATACATTGAAACATATTAACATTAACAGAAGAACACAAAACCATCATTAGAATTTCATATAATTACATAGCCATTATCAAATTGATGTCAAACGGTGTATGAGCACGGGACATCAATCATTCGAGTCATAATCACGATTCAGTACAACAAAATGCAATACATAGCATAAATCAATAAAATTTGAATATGTCGTGAACATGATTCAATGCAAAAAGCTTCCTACCTATACCATCCGTTACACACCACTGGTTCCCCAGAACTCGCCATCTGCACTCTAAAACATTATAGGCTTAAGCCCGTTGTGGTTAAAACCACCAATAAAAATATGCAAAAAAAATTACCAGTAAAAATGTAGAAAGCTGACAGTAAAAATGTAGAAATGCCATTCCCCTCGGTACCCTAGGTTCAATGCACTGACTACGAATAATGCAGACTTAATATGCCGCCGATACTTCATGGAACTCCTCCGTTAACCACAAAATCCCAACCCAATGCATATGCAATATGTCACACAATCTCATAGATAATCATATCTCAATACTTTTCACATTTATTTGACATGCTCAGCATGTCATCAATAATCACATACTTTTAGTAAATGGAAACAGCGTTCCAATCTTTCAAATTACAATTGAGTTGGTATCAATCAATATTGTAACATCCCAAAGTTGGGCCTAGTAGGATTGGGCCCATTAGGCCTTAGGTGTAGGAGCGTTTAAAATTCTTGGGAATAAGAGAACGGCTTTAATGCAAGTTGGATCTAGTAGGTGAGTGATTTTGGAAGGTTATGGGGCTTCTATGAAGTCCCGGGATCAAACTTGGGCTTAGGAAAAATTTTGGTTTTAGATGAATAAAACCCTGGGAGTTAGTAGGTAGGCTTTAAGGATAAAATGTGGAGGAAAATGTCACAAGTGGAGTGTGTGGTGTAGTGGCAAAGTGACGCCAGATAAGAGGCAAGGGGGTGACGCCAAAAAGGAAGGAAGGAGGTTCAAGGTTCAAGTCTTGGCACTTGCATTATCTTTTTATATGGACTTTAGAATTTGGCCATATATTTATATTTAGTTGCGCATGATTTTAGACACAAGAGGAGCTTGTGGCCAAGTGGTTAGCGGCGTGGATTATGCTACAAGGGAGCCTGGGTTCGAATCTCATGGAAGTAATGGAGTATTTATTTTGCGAATTGGACGGGAAGAGTTTGAGTTGGATTTAAACTCTACTGACGGAGGGATCCCACATCGGAGAGATACAAAAAAGGAAGGTGAGAAGCTAGATATATATAGAGCTACCTAGGAGGAGAAGGAGCATACCTGGTTGGCGTTGGGCATAAGAGTGCTCAGAGCACGATTTAGCAGCTTTAGATTCCTATCAGGTGTGTACTTCTCTCTACTCTAGCTGTAGAGCGAAAAATGCCAAAATACCGGTCACACGGCGATGGTAGCCACACGAGTGTGAGAGTGCACGTGTGGGGCTTCAACGCGATAGTTGAGGCCATCAGTAGTGTTCTTGTGGGTGTGGGCTATTGGGCCACGATGGCCCGAAAGGGCCAAGTGGGCCTAATGGGCCCGAGGGCCTATATGAGCAAATTGTATGATTGAGTAGTAGTGAACTAGACTATGTGGATCTCATATATGTTGCTAGGTTTGGGCTAAATGGGCCACACGAGTGTGTGGGCCCATTTGGGCCAAGAATGGGCCTTAGGCCCATTCGCATCATTATCTCTATTTAGATTACTTGAGTCGTTCGAGGCGACAGTGGACCATCTGTTGGGTCGTTAACACACTCATTTGTAAAATTACTAAAATACCCCTAGTTTACAAAATTATTGAAATACCCTAATTTGTGAAATTACTAAATACCTCTGGTTTGCAAAATTACCGAAATACCCCTGGTTTGTAAAATTATTAAAATATCCTTGGTTTACAAAATTATCGAAATACCCCTAGTTTTAAAATTACTAAAATACCCCTGGGTTGCGAAATTACCAAATTACCCTTGGTAAATTACTAGAATACCCTCGGTGGGTAAAATTACCGTTATACCCTTAGGGGTTGATTAGCGTGATTGTGTGTAAAATATTCACACTCTGTTATTAATATGTGTTATTAACTGTTTGGCTGAAAAGCCGAAGTGACTAAATAGAAAGTCGTTATACCCTTGTGGGTAAAGCTGGGGATACCAGGTAAGTGACTACAACGTTCTATTAATGGGTATGAAAATGTATGCTGTAATCTGTCACTATGATGAGAGCAGGTGCATTCATTTGATTTGTATGTTTTGCATGGGGTGGGTTCTAATGCGAAAGGGGAAGTGTTGGAGACTATCACAGTGGTTTGGTACCACAGTGGGTTGGCCTTACATACATTCATCAGGGATTGTCACGGGGGTTTGGTATCACGGTGGGTTGGCCCCACATATGTTAATAGTGACTCTGTCACGGTGATCTAGTATCACGGTGGTCTGGATCCACGAGTGGCTTGGTGCCACATATGAGGTGTGTAGCAGATGGAGGGTTGATTGTAGAAATCCCCACGGTGTGATGGGCTGGTATAGGTGGTATATAGAGGACGGAAAATTAGGTTGGGCTGGGTTTGCATCGCATTTCATACATTATCTGCTATGACATATAATATGGGTTAAGGCTCAACCGAGGCTATTTTGGGCTAAGGCCCAATTGCCACCGTTACTGTAATGGGCTTCAGCCCAGATTGTTGTGATGCATGTTCTTACCGATGAGTGTTGTACACTGAGTTTTTGTAAACTCACCCCCTGTTTTTTATTAAATGTTTTAGGTAATTCCTAGCGATAGAGGATTGGGAGCCGTGGAGGACTCGGGGGTGGCTATACATCAGAGATACTACTCATGAACTTTAGTAATTTCGATTTTTACCTTTTCTTTTAGATTATTTATTTTGGGTTAATATTTGTAATAAGGCCATTGGTTTATTTTTTCTAAGTTTTCATTTATAACTGTTAAATTTATAAATACGGGGTTTTCTTAAAACATTAGCAATCGTTTTCTAAAATATCATGTTTACACAATGATGCACGTTCAACTTTCATAACAAAACAATTTTTCAAAATAATAACAACTTTTAAACAGTCATTTAGCAAATCGTGTTTTTCTCAAACAAACAACGAACTCGGAGTTCAAAAATCTGAGAAAACTTTTCTAAACAATTGCTTAGCTTTTCAACTTCCTTCAATGTGACACGCCAGATTCGGGCCTAACTTCTACGCCGGGTTTGGGGGGTTACAAATATCGTTCAATTTCACATACTTTATGGATTTTCATTGTGCATAAATAGCACCCTTTTCAGTACACAATGTAATATATATCTCATATAATTAAATCATACATAAGCTTAATATCTCTACACCTTATATCATTCAGTCAAACATTCTCATATCTCATACCTCAAATATGCAATTACAAACTCAATCAAACATTCATACTATCGAACTAGCAATTTTGCCAACATGTCAATCTTTTAAGGCTCGAAACATACCTGGTTCAACCACTCATAAAATCAATAATTTAGCTAGTAATACAATCCAATAAACAAGCTAATTTATCAAATATAACATGATATTTAACATTTTCAAACAATTTAATGAATTTAGGGCCTACACCTTATTTTTCACTTCCTCGCAGCATACGAGCAAATCTTCCAATTTTCCTTAATAATTCCTTAAATGAACCTAAACCAAAATTTAGTAAAAATTCAATAAATTTACCATTAAACCAACCTCCAAACACCCAATTATGAGTTCAAACCAATCGTTGAAATCATAACTGTTTTATGAATCCAAACTAGTTATATTCCTTACATTGTATCGATGCAAATCGTACGTACAATCGTTCTTCGCCTTTACGGGTGATTTGGGCTTTTGGGTCAGCACCTAATTCAATAATGTAACACCCTTAACCCGTAACCATCGCCGATTTAGGGTTAAAGAGCATTACCAATCAAATCGGTACATTTACAATCTTTTTACAACACAAAGTCAATCATCCTCCAAACATATCAAAATATATGCAAATAGTCCCTTAATGAGGTCTACGAGACCTTAAACATGCATTAGGAAGGGGTTGGGACTAAACCGAACAAATATGAATTTTTCTTAAAACTTAACATTTTTCCAAGCTACAGGGGTCACACGCTCGTGTGGGTAAGCCGTGTGCCTCACACGGCCTCAGACACACCCGTATGTCCATGCCATGGCAAAATAGGGCATACATACTGACTTGTCTACATGACCTGAGACACGCTGATGTGCCTCACTCATGGTCGACACTGATTTGCACCATACGGCCAGTCACACGCCCGTGTGTCTAGCCCGTGTGCGAGCCTGACTTGTTTTGAATTACAAACTCGAAAGACACGGCCGAGCCACACGCTTGTGTGCTCAACCGCGTGGGCAATTAGGCCATTTGCAAGGCCAATTTGCCATCCACACTTTGAAATCACCTACAAGCATCAATTCATATGCATTTATACCTCAAATGGAAATCCAAACATACCAATATATGCATCAATTAATCATCCACTACACCATTTATTTCCTTACTCAATTTCAACTCAAACATGTCCATCTAAAATATCAATTTCTCATTGCAAAACATATAATCTACTCATCATTTAATCTAACCAAATCTATCATGAAACATACCATTTCCATCTTGCAATGTATGAAATAACGACCACTCACATAGAACATACTCATACACATATAAGTCATTCTTCTCATATGATCAAAACATATACCAACCATCAAACTACCAAGCCAACTCACATGGCTAAGCTTATACACTTCAAAACATTCCATAATCACTACCTTATACATGCCATATACCAAATATTTACAACTTCCAAAAGTACCAAAATAGATAGCAGATAGTGTGTTTGAGTCGTTGACGATCCCGGATCCGAGCTAGCTATATAGACACTATAAAATAGAGAAAACTTCACACATTAAGCTTAAAAGCTTAGTATGTTCGTCATATAATACATTTAACTCAATAATTCAATTACAATACACAAATTAAACCATCACATAGATCAATTCACAAAAATACACCATATCATCCATAACTAGTATACTTACTCAATCATCCATATATCCATTTACAAAATCATTTAGCCAACACATAGTTATTGACCATTCTTGCTACTCAATGCTCAATACCACATTTCAATCAATATTCAGTAATCATTCGATTTACTCGCACACTTACTGCCAATTTCTTAGCCGAAGGTTTAATATCATCACACATTTAGTGCCTTTATATTAAACCAAAATTAACTCGGTATCGAACACACAGTGCCAATCAATATAGCCGAGGCTTCCTCTATTTCACACACACAGTGCTAATCACCCCTGTATCAATTCTAAATTCGCACACTTAGTGCCACATTTCTCAATTCCACACATATAGCAATTCTATTTCAATAACCCCATGTTTATTTATTTCATAACACATATGAATTTAACAATTTGTATTATACCCGAACTTACCTCAAATGTAGAAATAACAAAACAAGTCGATTAATCGAGCACTTTATCTTTGCCTCGATCTCGATCCAAATCTCTCTTTTCTTGATCTCAAAGAGAGACCATGGCTGAACCTAGCTATGTTCTCTTTTTCTTTTATCTTTGTATATACAGTGGAAGAAAGATCAACGCTCCAATTAATTCATGCTTTTGTTTTATTTATTTTTCATTAATAATCATTTTACCATTTTATCCTTTAATGTATAACATTGAAATTCCACTAACCTTAGGCATTTTTATCCATCCATTTAACATATGGAATAATAACAACATAAGGACTCACATTTTAATAAGCCATGCCAAATTAGCACTTTAGCAATCAGCACACAACTTTTGCATTTTATGTGATTAAGTCCTTTTTGCAAATTAAGCACACAAACGATACAATTTTCACATAGAATTTTCACACATGCTTAATCACACACTGTAATCACGAAAAATAATATTAAATTATTTTTTTGACCTCAAATTTGTTGTCCCAAAACTACTGTTCCGACTAGGGTCTAAACCAGGCTATTACAAATAATATATTGGAAAATTATTAGCTAATTAATTATTAGATTCCTTCATTTAATAAATTCATAACCTTTACCCAACAACTATGTCGAAATAACAAACTAGTTACCCTTAATTGCACTTACGCTTCATGATTTATCGGTTTTGAATGGCCAATCGATGAAGAATGTTTTTTCCTAATTGAAATGGGTTTAAAAGCTGATTAGGAGGGTTCAAGAAATCACATTAATGCTGGAAAAATATGGGCAAGAACCAAGAAACAAACAGCCCCCTTTCTTGCACATAGGCGCGCACCACCACCCATGGTGGCCGAAATTGGGGCTGAATTTTAAAATGAATTGAGATCTCATTAATTTTTGGAAAAAAAACCTTTGAAATCATTTAAAATCCCCAAAATTATAGATCTAGAAGTTTATATTTTTAATGGACGAGATTAATTAAGAAATTAAAGAGTGAAGAGACCTTACCCAAGCTAGTCGAGAGAAACGACAATGGCACTTTCTTGGAAATGTTTGGGATCGATCTTGGAGTTCAAGATTATAGATTTGGGGCTGATCTTAATGAGAAAAAATGACAGAAATATGGTGGAGAATATGTTGACAAATCTTGTGGAAAAATTAAAAAAAAAAAAGAAAGAAAGAGATGGTAAAACTAGGTGTAAGCGACGACAATAATGGAGGAAAAGAAAAAAAATTAAAATCAAAGAGAAGGAGAGGAATGGCTAGGGCAATGAGGGGGAGGATTAAAGGCTGATTATTAGTAAAAAAAATTAATATTTATACCTAGGTTAACTAGGCTTGGATGGTTGACACATTAAAACAAAGGGCTTTTGTCAAAAAATTAAATTATTTGCATGGGAAGAGAATTGAAGTTAGGACCTTAAGGATAAATTCACTAACATTTAGCCATCAAAATAATAACTCATTCTTGATAAATTCACATATTAGGGTTTAAGACAAAATTTGCAAAATAATAAAAATGTTGCGAGAAAAGGGATTTGAAATTGGGTTTCAAGAAACATTTCACTAACACTTAACCAAAAAACCAATACCTCATTTATTTTCTAAAAATGCATAGATAAATTTCAAAAATTAAGGCATGACCACTGTCTCTCGATTCACAAACATGATTCTATTGACCCATGACTTTTGGGATGTTACAATCATAGCTTCTAAAAACTTTATTTTTTAATGTATTACAACGTTTAAAAAGATAATGTTGAAGCTCCTATTTTTGAAGAACACCTATAAACGAAAGTTGTTCAAACAATCGTTACACCATCTATTTAACCTACTTCACAAGTTCTTGACGCTGATAGTACTGAAGGAGATGACTTGGTAATGGCTAGTCTTGTTTTGAAATTGGCAAAGTAGAAAGGAAAACAAGCTTCTCAAGTGTTTATTTCTTCCATCGATCCCTTTAAGGTATCTTTATTTTAAGCTTTTTCGTCATTTAGGAGTTGGCTAATAAAGTGGTTTTCTTTTTCCTTTCTGTAGAGAAATTTAGGCTTTTTCATAATATTGAATGTTTCCATTGTTTCGAACTAAATTCTAGCAGTAATAAATATGAGAGAAAATATATTTAGTCTTACTAATAATACTTGAAGATGTGAAAATGTGATTTGATAATTGTAAGTTTTGTTTAATTTTTATTTTTTATATTAGTGTGCATATTCAATTAACGATATGAAGATTTTCGAAGTTATGAGTTTAAGTGGACTTAGGCGTGAATTTTTTCTTGTATGAGTTATTAGTTAGGGGTTTAAGGTTATGGAAAATGTAAGAAATGTATAAAAGACATAAAATGAAAGTATTTTGTTAAAATAAAAGTATTAGCAATTATATCAAAAGAAAAAAAATCTTGTTTTCAAGCTTATGTATAAACTTAGGAATGTTTACTTCTTCATAATTTGGTTAAAATAAAATAGTATAGTAATAATACTAAACAAAAAAAAAATAATAATACACATTCCTAGCCAAACCTTATACATACTCATAACATGCACATTTTTAATTTATTCACACTTTTAGTACATATTTTACAACTTTTATAAATAAGTCTTTTAGGCATTTTTATTGAAAATCACTTAGCAAAATTCATTTATCATACACTAAACATGCATTTTCTACCATTAGGCATCAAAGCACACAAACATCCATCATGGGTAAAATTTTAGACCTTGACATCTCTTCAAATTGATGGTAGAAATAGAAAGATCGACTTACAACGACTTCAAAAATGTAAAGAGCATTAAAAACGAGGCCAGAATGGACTTACAATCGAGCTTGGAAGCTTGGAAAATGTAACATCCTGAATTAATGGGCCTTTGCATTTAATGTGTGGTTATGTTTAATTCGAGTGTTAGGGGTCCAAAATGGGCTCAGGGTTGGCCGAGGCCTTCATCGAATTTTCTTTTTGGACATGCTAGTGGAAAGCTAGTTAGGATAGGGCTTAAAATGTGTTATCTGTATTTTAAAATACAAAATGGGTTTGTAGCCCAGTGGGTAATGGCTCTACATAAGGGAGCTATAAGGTGGCGTCAACTGAGGAGGCCCAAGTTTGAATTGCATGAAGCCCAATTATTTTAATTAAATTTAGTTAATTTTTGGCATTTAAGAGGGTAGAGTGGGACGGCAATGAGGCTTGGATATAGGAGGATTTATTTGAGTAGATAATACAGATAATATGGCAGATAAAGGGAGGAAGAGCTAGTGTTATCTAGGCTTCTTTTGGAGGTGTGATCAGATAAATATAAGGGAGGAAGTTTAGGATTTATTTGTCGGTCACAATGGTGGCCTAAATTCCAACACTGAGGGGGAGGAGGAATCAGTTCTTATATGTTCAAGGGGTGCCAAAATTTCCCTTGATTAATAGCTTAGTTTTAGTTTTAAAAAGGGTCATTTTCAGTTTTTAGGTAGCAAGTGCCAAAATTTGTGTTAAGTAGGGGGATATCTCTTCAATTCCAGCATTTGGATCCTATTCTTTTTTTTTTCTTCCCTCTCATCTCCACTTTTATGCAAAAGTCAAAATTCCATTGTTCTTTTCTCTGCATCCCTCTACAAGCTGAAACCTCGCAGTTCCTCTCTACATATTTTCTTTTGATCTCTTCTAAAGCCAAATCTCTTCACTTCAACTCTCTTCTCCACTCTTTCTTACTAGCCGAATACCTTGTCCACTCTTTTCTCCTTGCCGATTTCTTTATTCTATCACGCTAAGTGCTAGAATCTCTAAGGGTTAGTCGAATTTGTTGGTGTTAAGGTAAGTGCCGAATTCTCTCTTTACTTTTTCTCTTCCCATTTTTTTTTTGTTGAGGCCAAAGCCAAAAGGCTAGTTGGCGTGATAAGATTACCCTTGGAGTAATGTTTTGATTATTCTCGTGTTCTTATTTTGGGGCGACATATCGGGAATCGAAGTAGATCATCTAGATCTAAAAGCTGAAAATCACTAGTCTCTAAACTTCATCTCTTTCGAGATTTCTAGGTAAGGGACCTCTGCACTATGAATGTACATTCGTGTTTGTATTCGATTCAATGTTTTAATCCGATTTGTTGACTAAGATCTATTCCATAGATACAAATACTAGTCAAATGAAAGAGGGAATTAGACCCGTAAATCCAACCCCTAGATTTAAGAAGTGGGTAGTGTCAGCAGTACAGGATTGACCATTGGGTTGTGGACCGGCTTCAGAACAAAACCTTAGACAATTAGAAGTCATATCGGCTTCTAATAGAGTCACCATAGAAAGACTCGTCTTGTCTGTAATCAGGTGTGTAGATCTCTATCACACTAGTTAATCTATACTATATATGTTATGGGCTAAAAGCTAAAAAAAAAGGCTGTATTGACAGTCGTATACCCGGAAAGGGTAGGCAAAGGATGCCAGGTACGTAATCATAGAAGCTTCTCTATGTGTATTGAAGTCTGTGATAGTCTGTGATCTTTTAGGTAGTATATTGTTTTGATTCTGCATGGATGTATGCATGGGATGGGGTTAATATGATGAAGGGGAAGAGCATGTTAATAGGTCACTTGGTGATCGGTGGTTAAACCACGAATTGTAAAGTTAGGTCACAATAGTGGTCGGTGGCTAAGCCACGTTAAATTTATTCCTGATTGTTAGGAATAGGTAGCATGGCTGTGATATGGTGTGTAGCAGTTGGTGGGTTGATTGTTGAAATCCCTGAGGCGTGATGGCTGGTATGGGCTGGTGTGTAGAGGATGGACTTTTAGGTTGGGTTGGGCAATGTAGCATGTAAATATTTTGTTGCCATTGTGTATGGGCCAAGGCCCATAATGTTTTTGTAGGCCTCAAGCCTTTTATGTGTTTTCGGGTTTTGCACACTAAGTCTTTGTGACTCACCCCTTTTATTTACCTGACTTTTTAGATGAGCAGTAGATCGTGGATATGGGAGCCGAGGCAAACTCGAGGGGCCATCAAATCTTTTATTTTTATAAACTATTTTTGGTTTTCCTTTAAGTTTTAATTTTGGGATTATCTATGTAATAAGGCCTCCATAGCTTAGGTTATCAATTTATATTTGTTAATGTTTACATTCTATAAATTTACGTTCAAGGACTTAATTATAAGAAGGAAAAAAATGGGATTTTCAAACAAGTTCTACAAAAACAAAAGAACTACAAAGGTTTTCTACAAATATCACTTATTTAACGAATACCTGCATAAACGAACCAAGATTTTCAAAACCCTCCAAAGTAAAGTTTTCAACATTTAACCCGTAGCATACCAGATTTGGTCGTGGCATTTTGGGTCGGGTTTAGGGTGTTACATTTTGGTATCAGAGCAAAGGTTGCAAAACTCGGGCTGTGAAGTGGGTCCAGTAGTGATTTGTAAAATTGAGGTGAACTTGAGAAAAGTTTCGGTTGAGATATGGCCTTCGAGTCTACTGGCACCCGATCCACGCAGGTAAGTATTCTAAACTCATTATGTGATATGCATGTTGGGCTTGATGGGCTCCATAGGGACGTAGGCTAGTATGATTAGAGTTTGGTGGACTTTAGGCTTAGTTTGAACAATTCTTCAAATCTCATAAGACTTAATCTAATTAAACATTACCGTGAACAAGTCATTGGGTTAGGGTGTGGTAACAGGCATACGCATGTCTAGGATTGGATCCAAGGAGAGGTTGGTACTTAAGCGGCCCTAGTGGCTCACCTACTCTTCGCTGAAATCCTACCTGGTGCATAGTGACTGTTCACCTTAGCCACGAGGACTTGTTGACGGGCCAAAATTTATAACTAAAACCCGAAAAAGACCAGCCACCCTATTTTGTAATATTACTAAAATACCCCTATTTTTGTAAAATTTTTGAAATACCCTTGATTTGTGAAAATTTCCTAAAATACCCTTGATTTGTAAAATTACCAAAATTTGTGAAATTATCAAAATACCCCCGATTTACAAAATTATTAAAATACCCTCGGTTGGAAAAATTACCGAAATACCCCCAAATTGTAAAATTTCCAAAATATCCCTATTTTGTAAAATCACCAACATAACCTATTTTGGAAAACTACGAAAATACCCCGGTAGGATAAAATTACGAAAGTACCTCTAGGTAGTGAAATGATGAAAATACCCTTATGTGATGAATGTGAGTTCATGGATGCTGCTTGTATGTTGATGTATGATGGTTGAATGTATGTGGTTCCTAGAACTAGGAGATTCAGACTTGAAACTGAAACCCGTAGATATAATTTTGAATTCGAAAGAATTACTTTTGAAACTACTGTCCATAAGATTGTTCGTGGTTAATCAGTGAAAAAAATTAATAATTCATAAAATTTGTAATCAGATAAACGCGAATCGGTAGAATGAGTACAAGGGGTCGTGGACGTCCTGCGCGTGGTCGTGGTAGGGGCAGGATGGCTATGTCAGAACCAATGGGATATGGCCATGGGTTAGGAGACAAGATGGCAGTACCCCCCGTGGAGGTTAAATTTTAGGATCAGACGACTGGAGATGATGCAGTATCTCAAGCGATGTTAAGGGTTTTAGAGAGGGTTGCTAGGGCAGGCATGGGCACAGGACCCTAAAAATCCGTGTCGGAGCGACTTAGAGCCAATAGGGCAGAAGTGTTTAGGGGAATTTCTGGTATAGCCCCTAGTACAGCTGAGTATTGGTTGGAGGCGCTTGAACGATAATGGATGATCTTGATTTCACCAAGAGAGAGAGATTGAAAGGGTTGTATCTCTCTGCGGACGAAGCATATCAATGGTGGCTTACGCTAAGGATGGTACAAGGTCGATCAGATCACCTAGGATTTCTTCAAAATGGCATTTCAGAGTAGGTCCATTGGATCGAGTTATGTGGATGCGTAGCGTAGAGCATTTCTGAATTTGGTTCAAGGAATTAGGTCGGTGGCTGCATATGAAGCGAAATTCTTAGGCCTTAGCCGTTATGCTCAATGGATGGTGGCCATAGACCATGAATGGTGTGTTCGATTTAAAGATGGTCTGAGAGATGATCTACATGTGTTGATAGCCCCACAGCGGGATAGGGAATTTGCTGTCCTTGTGGAAAAAACTAAGATAGCTAAGGAGGTGAAGCAGACATAAAAACTGAACCGGGATAGAGATAGGGGTAGAAGTAAGAGAAATTTTGGATCATCAAGGGCAGCTGGGCGTATTCAGAAAAGACCTAGGTTAGATGGGCCGAGACGGGATAAGAGACTTACTGCTGCTAGCCAGACACAGAAGTGTGCTCGATATGGTAAATTCCATATAGGTGAGTGTTGGGCGGGTAGTGGGAGGTGCTTTAGGTGTGGATCTACAGACCACCAAGTTAGAAACTGTCCGTAGCAACGGGGTAGTGAAGGGCCCACAGATTAGGAGAATGCCTAGCAGGGTAGAGGAGGTCAGCATCCACAGAGAGGTCGTGGTCCAGCCAGAGTTGGTAATGGTTTCGGTCGGGGCCGTGGAGCATCAGGCCGAGGGGCAGGAAACACTGAGGCGAGACAACTGGGGTTAGTCTATGCTTCTACATGTCGAGAGGAGGTTGACACACCGGATGTAATAACCGATACATTTTTAATTTTTGGTTTGCCTTACACTGCATTGATTGATATTGGGTCGACGCATTCATATGTTGCTAGTAGGGTGTCTGGAACTTTAAGCATAGATTCTCGAGATTTCTCTGGGGAGATAACGTAATTAGCCCGTTAGGACACTCGTGGTGGTAAATAAGCTTTATCGGGAGGTACCTTTAGAAGTTTAGGGAATAGTTTTCCTGACTGATCTAATGGAATTACCGTTCGCGAAGTTTGATTTAATCTTAGGCATGGACTGGCTGGTGAGGTATCAAGCTAATGTAGATTGTGTAGCCAAGCGTATGGTGTTAAAAACTCTCGAGGGTGGTGAAGTACTGGTGATAGGTAAAAGGGGGAACTACTTGTCGAATGTGGTGACTGCCTTAAGAGCAGAAAGGATGGTAAGGAAAGGATGCGGGGCAATTCTAATATTTGTTCGGGCTTTGGAAGCCAAAGAACTAACTGTTGGTGATGTTAGGATGGTGAAAGAATTTCCTGATGTTTTCCCAAAAGAGCTTCCTAGATTACCCCGGATCGTGAAGTGGAGTTTGGTATCAATCTTCTTTCAGGAACAGCGCCAGTATCTATTGCTCTATATAGAATGGCGCCGAAGGAGTTGGTGGAATTGAAAGCGCAGATTCAGGAGTTGCTAGATAGAGGGTTTATTCGACCAAGTGTATCGCCTTGGGGAGCGCCGGTGTTATTTGTTAAAAAGAAAGATGGATCAATGCGTTTGTGCATTGACTATCGTCAGTTGAATAAGTTAACAATCAAGAACAAATATCTATTACCGAGGATCGATGACTTGTTCGATCAGTTGAAGGAGGCCTCAGTCTTTTCAAAGATAGATCTGAGATCCGGGTACCATCAGCTTAAAGTCAAGGAGGCAGATATTCATAAGACGACATTCAGGACTCGCCATGGTCACTACAAATTCATGGTAATGCCATTTGGGTTGACTAACGCACCAGCAGCATTTATGGATATGATGAACCGAGTGTTCCAACCATACTTGGATCGATTTGTCATGGTATTTATAGATGATATCCTGGTTTATTCAAGGTCAGAAGAGGAGCATGATTCACACCTGCGAGTGGTTTTGTAGATTCTGAGGGAGAAGCAGTTGTATGTCAAATTCAATGAGTGCGAATTTTGGCTAAGTGAAGTTACTTTTCTAGGCCACGTTGTGTCGGCAGAGGGGATTAGGGTTGACTCTCAAAAAATTGAAGCGGTGTTGGATTGGAAGCCGCCTAGGTCTGTGGTGGAAATTCAGAGTTTTCTTGGTCTGGTCATGTACTACCGAAGGTTTGTGGAAGGATTTTCTTTAATTGCGGCACCATTGACTAAGTTGTTACAGAAAGGGGTTTCGTTTGTTTGGTCTGATAAGCAGCAAGAGAGTTTCAAGAGGTTAAAAAGGATTTTGACGAAGGCTCCGATGTTGATTCAATCAGAGGATGGAAGGGAGTTCATGATTTACTATGATGCATCACACACGGACTAGGATGCGTATTGATGCATGATGGAAAGGTTGTTGTGTATGCATCTCGACAATTAAGACCGCACAAATTGAATTATCCCACGCATGATTTGGAATTGGCGGTAGTGGTTTTTGCCTTAAAGATCTAGAGACATTATCTGTATGGGGAGAAATTCGTCATTTATACCGATCACAAGAGTCTAAAATACCTTTTGACCCAGAAGGAGTTGAATCTAAGGCAAAGGAGGTGGATCGAGTTGTTAAAGGATTATGACTGCTGGATCGAGTATCATTCGGGAAAGCTAACGTGGGGGCGGATGCCCTAAGTCGTAAAGTAATCTCTAACTTGAGAGCAATGGTTGCTCACCTCAGTTTATACGATGATGGGAGTTTATTACCTGAATCAAATGAAACCCTCTTGGGTCAGTCAGGTTAAGGAGAAGCAGCAGATTGATGAGTTGCTTAAGGTGAAGTTGCAGCTAATATCAAATGATGGGCCAATATAATTCAGTGTGAATGAGGAAGGACTGTTATGTTTTCGAGGGAGAGTTTGCATGCCAAAAGATTCGGAGTTGAGGTGTAGGATTTTGCAAGAAGTTCATGGTAGTCCATATGTTATGCACCCTGGAGGGAGTAAGATGTATCGGGATTTACAAGATCAATTCTTGTGGCCGGGCTTGAAGCGAGAGGTAGCTGAATTGATGAGTAAGTGTTTAACCTATCAGCAGGTAAAGGCGGAGCATCAGCTACCATCAGGGTTATTACAGCCGGTGAAGATTCCACAATGGAAGTGGGAAAGGATCACAATGGACTTTGTTAGTGGGCTACCTCTCACGCCTACTAAGAAAGATTCGGTCTGGGTGATTGTTGATCGCTTGACGAAGTCTGCTTATTTCATACCAGCACGGGTCGATTACTCTCTGCAAAAATTGGCTAAGATATATATAGTAGAGGTAGTGAGGTTGCATGGAGTACCAGTATTGATCATATCGGATAGGGACCCTAGGTTCACGTCGCGATTTTGGAAGGCATTGCATCAAGCGTTGGGTGCAAGTTGGATTTCAAGATAACAGTTTCATCCTCGCATCGATGGACATCGAAGGGTAATTCAGATCTTGGAGGACATGTTGAGAGGTTGTGTAATTGATTTCAGGGGTAGTTGGGAGGAATTTATACCATTAGTGGAGTTTGCTTACAACAACAGCTACTAGTCTAGTATTCAGATGGCGCCTATGAAGCATTGTACGGGCGGAAGTGTCATACTCCTACCTGTTGGACGAAATTAGGGGAATGTCAGATTTTGGGTCCAGAGTTGGTTACCGAGATAGAGGAGAAGGTTGAGTTAATTCAGGCTCGACTAAAGGAAGCGTCGGACAGACAGAAGTCCTATGCTGATTTGAAGCATAAGGACATAGAGTTTGCAGTGGGTGACAAGGTGTTCTTGAAGGTGTTGCCATGGAAGAAAGTACTGAGGTTTGGACGGAAAGGTAAATTAAGTCCCAGATTTATTGTAACACCCCAAACCCGGCCCATACGTCATGACCAGATCTGGTATGCTACAAGTTGAATGTTGAAAACTTTGCTTGAAGGGTTTTGAAGAATCTCATTTTATTTTAACCGATTAATCATTAATTGTGATATTTTGAAGGAACTTTAACATTTGCGTTGGACACATTTGGAAAACCCATTTGGTTTCACTTTATAATTAAGACTTTGGAAATATAGGTTTGTAAGACGTACGATAACCTAAGTTATGGGGGCCTTATTACAAAAATAATCCCAAATTTATGCTTAAAGAAAAAAAAACATAAATAGTCTATAAAGATAAAAAAAACTTGATGGCCCCTCGAGTCCGCCTCGACTCCCATGTCCACGATCTACTACTCATCTGGAAAGTTGGGAAAAAATAAAAGGGTGAGTCACCAAGACTCAGCAGTACATTCTAAAACACATAAACGCCTTTGGGCCCATTAAACACATTATGGGCCTAGCCCATTCACAATGGCATGTAATATATATTACATGCAACATGGCCCATCCCAAACCTAAAAGTCCATCCTCTACACACCCCCGTACCAACCATCACACCGTGGGGATTTCTACAATTAACCCTCCATCCGCTACACACTATATCGACAGTTGTGCTATCTGTCATAAAGACCGATCACTATGTGACCTATGTGGCAAAGCCACCAATCACTATGTGACCTTAATAATATATATCGATAGCTACGCTGCCTGTCATAAAGACCGATTACTATGTGACCTATGTGGCAAAGCCACCGATCGCCTCGTGACTTGCTCCCTTTCATCATATCAATCCCATCCCATGCATACATACATGCAAGAATCAGAACATTAAACTATCTAAACAGATCACATACTTTCACATACTTCGATACACATAGAGAAGTTTCTATGATTACGTACCTGGCATCCCTTGCCTACCCTTTTTGGGTATTAGGACTGTTCATACAGCCTCAATTTTCGGCTTTTAGCCCATAACATATACATAGTATAGTATAACTAGTGTGATAGAGATCTACACACCTGATTACCGATAGTACAATACTTTCTATGTTGACACTATCAGAAGTTGATACGACTGCTAACTGCTTAAGGTTTTGCTGTGAAGTCGGTCCACAACCCGACGGCCAATCTCGAATCACGACACCGTAATATCCCTGTTAAGGGGTTAATTTATTTTTGGCATTGTTGCATGGTTATTGGTGAGCTATTATGTTGTTTGCATGGTTTCGGGCTTAGATGAAGGCTAGGGTGTGCCCTAGTAGGTGGGAAATTTTTTGTTTTTGGGCTTTAGGGGATAGGAGCTAAGGAGATGGGGTTTTAATTAAATTAAGTGAATCTAATGCACAAATGAGGAGCTAGCAAAGTGGCAAGCATGCGCCACATGGAGAGTGTGTGTGGCGCCATCTACAAGGGGAGGTCTTGTGTTCAAGTCATGAGAATCCCACCCCTTTGGCTCCCATTTTGACTGCATGGAGGAAGAGGTAGAAGGCAACTTGAACTCTAGCTTGGACTTAGTCTTCACATTCAAAAGAGGGGTGGAGAGTGGAAGTAGGAGGAGACTTGGTCATGGATTTGAATTGGTGGTGGGAGTAAATGGGGAGATTTGGCTTGATTTGGTGAGAGTTTGGGGAGAGAAAGGTGTGGCGGTTGGTAATTGGAGTGGCTGAATGTGCCATGGGCATGTGTGTTTTCGTCACAAACTCTCCTTGGTTGTTTCGATTTTCCTTTTGGTCAAAAGCTTCTTCTCATTTTCTCTTCCAACCGATTGCTCAAGTCTCTTTTTGGTCATTTTGTTGGTAAGTCGAATGTCAAGGAAAACTCTCCCATTCTATTCTCATTTTTTTTGAAACCAAAACCAGCATTTTGTTTCTTTTCAACTCGCCGAAACTAGCTCCTTTGACTCTCCCTTTCCTTTCTCATATTTTCTTTTCTTGGAACCGAAAACCCAAAGCATTGGTGTCACTGAATTTGCTTGTTGCTTCCACCTTTTTCTTTTTGTTTTTGTAGAAGCCTAATGCCTCTCTCATTCCCCTTCTTCTTGTTGCTTGTAAACCTAAACTAGCCTTCTCTTTTTGACCGTAACACATTTCACCAAAACCTACATCCTCTATCTTTTTCATCTAAACCAAAGCTCTTTCTCCCTACTTCCCTTTTCTTTTGTTCATTTGGTATAAGTCAAACTTCATTTTCCAAATACTTCCTCTACTTCTTTCATTCAAACCGAGAGCACTCTTTCTTCCTTGTTTTGTTTCTTTTAAAACTCTTCTTTCGGATTATGGGTGTTAGCCGAACCTTCCTTGGTATTGGCCGAATATTGGGTGTTGTTAGGTACGGCTTCCAATCGATTGGTAGTGGGTAAGTGTTGGCCTAATGGCCTTTCTCCTTCCTCCGTACCTTACCGATTCTTAATATATTGTTGGCCGATTGTGTTATTTGTTGGAAGGTACTAATCTTTTGTAAACCAATTTTCATAATAGGACATCCGGATCTAAGGAACGCTCTTGAGGAGTTTTCTTTCTCGATAAGCAAAGGTGAGTAGTGGTAAGAACGAGTCAGATTCGATTTCGCTTAGTTTTCTTAAGACCAGCTTGTTAAGGGATTAACCACTTTCTTTCTAGGGTGAAGTTTATTGTTGAAAGGACCATCGTTGGTTTGGATTTGGTAGGAAACCAAATCTAGTTGAAGGTAAGGGTAAACCGATATACCCCTTTGATTTATTTGGTTATGGCCGAATGGTATGATGGTTAATCCATTGTTGGCCGATTGTAGGATTCGGGTTGTAGAAGTGGTCGGGGGCGAAATCGATTCTAGGGAGTAATACCTTCGCTAATTCGTGTGTAAACCAACACAATCGCCTTAACTTAATAATGTGATAACCTGTTGTGTAAGAGAAACAGTGCGATTGATTATCTCGATACCCATTGAGGTATGGATACGGATTCGGGTAAGTCCGTTTCATTATGAGTTATGTGATGATGATGATATCATGATTGTTGATACTTTGAGATGCCATATTAAGCATGTGAGCATGATAGCATGATTGCACGATTTTGCATCTAGTATGTTATGTGTTTGGGTGATATGAGAGGAGGGGGAGTATGATATCCGTGTCTTTGGGACACTGTGTCTTTGGGACACCAGAGGTTTGGCACCTCCAGTGGTTTGGTACCACGTATTTTGTGACTTTGGGTCACCAGAGGTTTGGCACCTCATTGCCTCGTCCCAGTTGGCTTAGTACCACAAAGGGTTGGCCCCACAGCTTGATTATACGGATTGACGCCAAATGATTTGGTATCACACGATGGGTTGGCCCCATCACCGGATTTGTGACTACGGCCACCAAAGATTTGGTATCACATTGTGTCTTTGGGACACCAGAGGTTTGGCACCTCATTGCACTCATCCCTCGTGGTTAATTCCACCGTGGGTTGGCCCCACTTTTGAGATATGGGATCGCCTGCTAGTGATTTGGTATCACACGATGGGTTGGCCCCATCATTGGATTATTTGTGACTTCGGTCACCAAAGGGTTTGGTACCACAGATGGATATCGTGACTTTGGGTCACCAAGGTTTGGCACCACCAAGGGTTTGGTACCACACGGGGTAGAAAAGGCGATATGGTTGGTTAGAACGGTGCATTATCTGCATTATTCTCATATGATATGTGTGTTGGCATGTTATACCGGGAGGGAATTATACACCGAGTCTTGCGACTCACTCTCTCCTTTAACTTTTCAGTGACACTTAGACGCGACAGGAGCCGGATGGACTCGAGGTGCTCATGCCATATCGAAATAAAGATTGCTCTGACTTCTTTTATAAAATTTGGTACACTAGCTGATTTATTTCTATTTTGTTATATTTGGGTTTGTAAATGGCCTCTTAAATTATGTTTTGACATGTTACGCTTAAGTAGATTTTCAATATGCTTTAACAAACCAATTAAGTGGAATGTGCTAAAACTTGAAAGACAACGCTTTCAAAACTTCAAAATGATGTTTTAAACTATACCATCGGGTATCATACTATAACTTGGGATAAAATGAACTTAAAAGGTTTTTCTAACTTAAATATGATTTTCTACTAAGTCATAAATGTTTTAGTAACAATAAGAAATAACTTACGCTTCAAAACGAAATAAACTAGTTTTACCTACACATCGGATTACTTTTCAAAACTTTCTGGTTTTTTCAAATACATCATCAGATTTTTAATCGAAACCTAATCGAGTTTTCCTCAAATACAAAATTTCGCTAAGCGTTTTCACCAAACTGCTAGACTTCAACCTAAACCACCCAAAACTTTTTCCCTGTAGCATACCAGATTCGGTCGTGGTGTATTGATCGGGTTTGGGGTGTTACACACCGTACGTTTCTTGAACTTTGGGGCTGAAACTACAGATCCAACCCCTTCATTTGATTTGTTGACATTTGAGTCCATGAGTGATCCTTGGTCAGAAGATACTATGATGATTGCGTAACGCAACATTAGGTTAAGGCAAGAATAATGAAAAAGAACCCGATTAAACAACATAGGAAGAATTAAACCCTTACCTTGAAATCCCAAAAAGAGATTGAGACTCCGAGACTAGAGTTTTCGGCTTTTAAATCTAGGCGATCTACCTAAATTCCCAAATTTTGCCCAACACAAAATTATAAAAAACCATTAAACCATTAGCTTTTCGACTTTGTCTTCCAAAAATCGAAAGAGAAAGTGAAGAGATAGGAAAATTGGCACTCACCCTAACACAAATAATTTGACTACCCCTTAGAGATTTTGGCTTTTGAGAAGATCAGAAGAAAAGATGATAGGAAGAAGTATATGTAGATTCGGATTTAGTGAAGAAATCGGCAAAAGGGAATAGGAAGTACTCGGCTATGGGGATGAGAAGAGAGTTTAGAGTTTCAACTTTTGAAAGAAAAGATGTTGAGAACAATTGGGAGGTTTCGGCTTTTGAAAGAAAAAAGAAAAAGAAAAGAGAACAGAATAATGGACTTTCGGCTTTTGCATAAAAGTGAGGATGAGAGAATGGAAAAAGAAAATAGGGACCAAATACTGGAAGAGATATCCCCTCTATTTAAAGAGAATTTCGCCCCCCTAGAGTTGGAAATTCAGCCACCACTATGCTTATCAGATAACTCCTAAACTTCCTCCCTTATCTTTATCCGATCACTCCTTCAAAAGAGGCCTAGATAGTACCACCTCTTCCTCCCTTTATCAGCACATTATCCACATGTTATTATCCTCCTATTTTCAAGCCCCTATGTCGTCCCTCTCTATCCATTTAAAAGCCAGAAATTAGCTAAAATTGTATTAAAAGAATTAAGCTTCAAGTAACTCGAACTTGGGCCCTCTTCATCTACTAATGATGCCACCCCATGGTTCCATGTAGCGCCACTTAACCTTGGGCCACAAGCCCATTTTGGTACTTTAAACGCTGATAACATTTTTAAAGTTCTAACTGAACTGGCTTTCCACTAGAGTGTCCAATAACTAATTCTTCTAAGGCCTTAGCCCAACCTCGAGCCCAATCTGGACCCCTAACACTCTAATTAACACATTACACATAACCACACATTAAGCGCATACGCCCATTAATTCAGGATGTTACATTTATCGGACCTTATCGGTGTTGAAACGAGTGGGACCGATAGCCTATCAGCTAGAGCTACCTTCTGAGCTAAGCCAGATTCACAATGTTTTCCACATCTCTATGTTAAGACGATATCGTTCGGATCCATCCATGTGGTGTCTGTGGAAGAAATCGAAGTAAGACCCGATTTATCCTTTGAAGAGGAACCAGTGGAAATTCTGGATCGTGATGTCAAAGTATTGCGGAGGAAGACTGTTTCTTTGGTTAAGGTTCTATGGCAGAATTACAGTTCTGAGGAGGCTACATGAGAACCGGAGGAAGCAATGTGGCGAGAATACCGTGATCTATTCCGATCGTAATTTTGAGGCTGAAATTTCTTTAAGGGGGTAGAACCGTAACATCCCGAATTAATGGGCCTTTATGCTTAATGTGTGTTATGTTTAATGTGAGTGTTAGGGGTCCGTAATGGGCTCGTGGTTAGGTCGAGGCCTTAATCAAATTATCTATTTGGACACGCCAAAGGAAAGCCGCTTAGGATAGGGCTTAAAAGGTGTTATCTCATTTTAAAATACAAATGGGCTTGTAGCCCAAGGTAGTGGCGCCACATAACTGAGCTATAAGGTGGCGCCAACCGAGGAGGCCCAAGTTCGAGTTGCATGAAGCCCAATTATTTTAATTAAATTTAGTTAATTTTGGCATTTAAGAGGGTAGAGGGACTGAAATGAGGCTTGGATATAGGAGGATTTATTTGAGTAGATAATACAGATAATATGGCAGATAAAGGGAGGAAGAGTTAGTGTTATCTAGGCTTCTTTTGGAGGTGTGATCAGATAAAGATAAGGGAGGAAATTAAGGATTTATCTGCTGGTCACAGTGGTGGATGAAATTCTAACATTGAGGGGGAGGAGGAATCGGTTCTGATATGTTCAAGGGGTGCCAAAATTTCCCTTGATAAATAGCTTAGTTTTAGTTTTAAAAAGGGGCATTTTCAGTTTTTAGGTAGTAGGTGCTGAAATTTGGGTTAAGTAGTGGGGATATCTCTCCAATTTCGGCATTTGAATCCTATTCTTTTTTTTTCTTTTCTTCCCTCTCATCTCCACTTTTATGAAAAAACCGAAATTCCATTGTTCTTTTCTCTGCTTCCCTCTACAAGTCAAAACCTCACAGTTCCTCTCTACATCTTTTCTTTTGATCTTTTCTAAAGCCGAGTCTCTTCACTTCAACTCTCTTCTCCACTCTTTCCTACTTGCTGAATACCTTGTCCACTCTTTTCTCCTTGCCGATTTCTTTCTTCTATCGTGCTAATTGCAAGAATCTCTAAGGGTTAGTCGAATCTGTTGGTGTTAAGGTAAGTGCCGAATTCTCTCTTCACTTTTTCTCTTTCGGTTTTTGTTTTTTTGTTGAGGCCAAAGCCGAAAGGCTAGTTGGCGTGATAAGATTATCCTTGGAGTAATGTTTTGATTGTTCTCATGTTCTTATTTTGGGGCAACACATCAGGAATCAAAGTAGATCGTCTAGATCTAAAAGTCGAAACCACTAGTCTCTAAACTTCATTTCTTTCGAGATTTCTAGGTAAGGGATCTCTGCACTATGAATGTACATTCGTGTTTGTATTCGATTCATTGTTTTAATCCAGTTTGTTAACAAAGATCTGTTCCATGGGTACAAACGCTAGTCAAATGAAAGAGGGAATTGGACCCGTAAATCCAACCCCTAGATTTAAGAAGTGGGCGGTGTCAGCAGTACGGGATTGGCCACCGGGTTATGGGCTGGCTTTAGAACAAAACCTTAGACGCTTAGCGATCGACGGCTTCGATAGTATTGACATAGAAAGTCTCGCCTTGTCTCAGAATCGTGTGTAGATCTCTATCACACTAGTTAATCTGTGCTATATATGTTTTGGGCTAAAAGTCGGAAAAAAGGTCAGATGGACAACAGATACCAAAAGGGTAGACAAGGTATGCCAGGTACGTAATCATAGAAACTTCTCTATTTGTATAGAAGTTTGTGATAGTCTGTGATCTTTTAGGTAGTATATTGTTTTGATTCTGCATGGATATATGAATGGGATGGGGTTAATATGATGAAGGGGAAGAGCATGTTAATAGGTCACTTGGTGATCGGTGGTTAAACCACGAATTGTAAAGTTAGGTCACAATAGTGATCAGTGGCTAAGCCACGTTAAATTTATTCCTGATTGTTAGGAATAGGCAGCATGGCTATCGATATGGTGTGTAGCGGTTGGTGGGTCGATTGTAGAAATCCCCGAGGTTTGATAGCTGGTACGGGTGGGTGTGTAGAGGATGGACTTTTAGGTTAGATTGGGCCATGTAGCATGTAAATGTTTTGTTGCCATTGTGTATGGGCCAAGGTCCATAATGTGTTTGTCGGCCTCAAGCCTTTTATGTGTTTTCGGGTTTTACACACTGAGTCTTGGTGACTCACCCCTTTTATTTCCGACTTTTCGGATGACTCGTGGACATGGGGCCATCAAGTCTTTTATTTTTATAAACTATTTCGGTTTTCCTTTAAGTTTTAATTTTGGGATTATCTATGTAATAAGGCCTCCATAGCTTAGGTTATCAATTTATATTTGTTAATGTTTACATTCTATAAATTTATGTTCAAGGACTTATTTATAAGAAGGAAAAAATGGGATTTTCAAACAACTTCTACCAAAAAAAAAAAAACTACAAAGGTTTTCTACAAATATCACTTATTTAACGAATACCTACATAAACGAACCAAGATTTTCAAACCCTCCAAAGCAAAGTTTTCAACATTTAACCCATAGCATACAAGATCTGGTCGTGGTGTTTTGGGCCGGGTTTTGGGTGTTACAGAAAACCCTAGCCATGGTTTCCCCTTCTGAATTTTGGCCATGGGAGGAAGAAGATGGACAAATTTGGCTTTATTTTGGCTTTTTAATTCATTTTAATTACCAAATTACCAAAATGCCCTTAATGAAAAACTTTAAAAACATACCAAACTATGTCTATTTTGTCCACCAAATTAACCAATGGTCTAATTACAATTTAAGGACCTCTAATTTAAAATCTCATAGCAATCGAACACCTCTAACATATAGAATTCAAGTTTTGCACTTTTTGCAATTTAGTTCTTTTGACTTATTTAAGTGCCCAAACGACAAAATTTCGAAAAAAAATTTCACGAAACCATTCTATAAAACCGTAGACCATAAATAATATAATAAACATGAAATTTTCTTCGTCGGATTTGTGGTCTCAAAACCATTATTCCGACTAGACCCAAAATTGAGTTGTTACAACTCTCCCCTCTTTAGGGATTTTCGTCCCCAAAAATCTTACCAGAATATAAATTCGATTTGTAACACCCCAAACCCGGCCTATGCGTTTAAGGCTAGATTTGACATGTCACACAAAATAAATAATCTTTTGAGTTCTATTTTAAGTAAAACAGATTTCAAAGTTTTGAAGAAATATTTATTGAATAAAATTTGATTGATAAATCATTAGTTTGAGATGTAAGATCTTATAATTGCAACTTTGAAAATATAGTTAACAATTAAAAAATTTTAAAAGAAATTAAAGAATTTTTGAAAAAAATACCGATAAAAATTTTAAGTGTTAATTTATGAAAATCTTTATGAAATCCTTTTGTATGTTCATTTTTTTAAAGAAAATATTTGTTATAGTTCTTAGAAAAATACAATTTAATTTTCAAGTACTTAAAGCGCTTTATAAATTCATCAAACCATAAACAAAGCAAAAATAATAATAATTCAGAGGCCTTATACAACCTTATTTCAAATAACGAAGTAAATATAAAGTACTAAAAGAAATCCAAATCTCCAAATTTAACCATTTTGAAGTATGGCCTCCACCGAGACATCCCCAGCCCAAGTCTCCATTACCGATCATTACCTGAAAAGGGTAAGGAAAACAAGGTGAGTTACTAGAAATCAGTGTGTAACTCACTTACCACTGTCCACTGAGCCAAAATCCCATTAAGCATTTATTTGGGCCAAAGTCCATTTACAATAATTTAAATGTATCATATATATATATAATATGCATATGATATGCAATTTCCAAACCAAACTTAGTTTTCCATCCGCTACATACCACCCATACCAACCAACACACCTGTGGGGAGCTTTAGTCACCCACCCCACCAACACACCAAAAGTAGGCATTAAGCCATTTATATCAAATTTGTGGTCAAGCCACCATATTAACAGAATTTACATGGCATTGCCATTTTTTTTCAGATTTGTGACGGAGCCACCAGATTTATGTAGCAAAGCTACCAGAACTTCTCTTCATCATTATCCCCATCCCATGCAAAACATGTATATAATGCTTAACAATTCACAATAATGTAAACAAATATTTCTTACAATTTTTGTGGCCCATTTTCGCAATTTATTTCAATTTCGCCCACTTTCAAATATACCAATTTGGCCCACATATCAAATATACTAATTTGGTCCACATATCAAATATACCAATTTGGCCCACATATCAAATATACCAAATTGGCCTACAAGGACATTTTCATAATTTTCACGGTCTTAATAATGATTTCATAATTTTACCACTAACATGATATAAATTTTTAACCCATGAAAGACGGTGTGAGATTACACACCTGATTATGGTAAGCACTATGTTTTCTTGATCGTTGACTCCTAAAATATTATAACGCTCGATTAGAAAATGAACACGACCTAATAAATCTACTCTAAAACAAACGATCTAAGATTTTACCCTCAGGATCGCGAACAACTATGATTTGTCGGTTTTCCCCGATTGACGATCCACAGCTGGTGAAAAAATCTCGAATCGCTGATGCATCATAATTACGAACAACCTCGAATAGTTGATTCTCACCGGATGAGGGTCCACAACCCAGTGGAAAGTCTCGAATCGCTGAAACAACCCTTCGTTTGAATTTAGGAGTTGGAATCGTCAATTCGCTCCTTTTTCGATCACCAATCACTACACCTTTTTGATTCGATTTTGTTTGCCTCCATTCTAAACAAATATTAGTCCAAACTAATATTATGTTATTATGAAAGTTTGATCTCAAGAGTAAGATCGGCTTACCACAACATACGTATAATCGCAAGATAATAAATCGAGTGATTAAGTGCCTAAAACATATAGTCGATAAATCATCCTTCAATCCGATTAATACAATAACCAATGAAGTTATTGAAAAAGACTATGAGAGAGCTTTCTTACCTTGAACAATGAAATTCCCATTTTACACGATCTTCCTATGGCTAAGGTCGATTAAGCGATGTGGTAGTAATTGGCACTCCGCTATACCACTACAAAGAAGAGAATGATCTTATTGGAGCGAGTATAAAAATATGATGATTCGGTTCATATGACCCTCCCAAATCAAAACTTATATTCGGCACTAAGAGAAAGAAAATGAAATAAAATTTTGGAAGAATGCTTACCGATTAATCAAAGATTGAATGTAAGTATGGATGAGAAGAAAGGTAGAAAATAAATGAATGTTCAATTTATAGAGAAAATGAAAATTAATATTCAGTTATGTGAAATGACCAAACAAAAGTTTGTGATTAAAAGATGGTGTCGGTTTGAGAAGAGAAAGAATTAGAGAAATGGTTAAAAGAAAAAGAAGGTGGGAGATTGGATGAATGATGAATGTTTCGGCTATCAAGAGGGAGATAAACAAGAGATGAAAATCTTGATCAAACAAAAGAGTAAGAAAATGCACAAATGTGCTAGAAGAATTCGGCCAAAGTAAAATGAAAGAAGAAGAAAAATATGCTCACCAAGGCTACTAATTTCGGCACAAAGAAAAAGAAAGAATTGAGAGAAAAACACCAAATTGTGCAAAAGTGATTTTTGGCCTAACAACATAAAAAATCCTACCAAAAGACTAAGCAAATTTTGGCTGTCACACTATAGCCCCCAAAACCGTCCACATACATGCTCTAAAAGTCAAAAACTTTTCCAACTATCCTTTCCAAAACATTTCCCCTTGAAAGGGGCCACATGTTCCCCCTACAATCCCTTTTTCCTTTTGATTCCTTTCCCTAACTTCAACCTTGCCTTATTCATTTAACCACCTTAACAAAAATGATGAAGTCCACCCTTGCCATAATTACTCCTTGACCGACATATTAAAGAAGGGAAGCAAAAATAAAAGTCAAGATGCACACAAAGTGATTCGAACTCCGTCCCTCAAGGTACTACAAGTGACGACATAGCCTTTTTAGTAATAGCTCAATTATGTTAGCTATTTAATCAATTATCTCCATATGCTTTAAGGTCACTTACTCCATCTCCCTAAAGTGCTAAATGCCAAAAATTTTCACTAGGTCCAATTAAATCCCGAGCCTTCTCAGGACCTTCTCAACATACAGAATTAATAATCTAACTAGCTTAGCACCAAAATATTACAACACAAAAATTCAAATTCTAGGATGTTACAACTCTACCCCCTTAAAGAAAATTTCGTCCTTGAAATTTACCTAGTTAAAAGAGATGAGGATATTGTTGCCGAATCATATCCTCAGGCTCCCACGTAGCTTCTTCCTTTCCGTGATTTCGCCAAAGAACCTTGACTAACGATACTGACTTCCTTCTCAGTATCTTAACATCTCGATCTAAAATTTGCACTGGCTCCTCCTCGAACGACAAGTCAGGCCTTATCTCAACTTCTCCTATTGGTACTATATGAGACGGATCCAATCGGTAACACTTTAACTTTGAGACATGAAATACACTATATATTTGACTCAACTCCGAGGCAACTCTAGCTGATAAGCCACTAGTCCAATATGATTTAAAATACGATACGGTCCAATGAACCTAGGGCTCAACTTGCCCTTTCTTCTAAATCTAAAGACCTTCTTCCAAGGTGAGACCTTTAGAAAGACTTGATCCCCCACCACAATATCCTTACGCTTCAGATCCACATAAGATTTCGATCTATCCGAAGCTTCCTTTAACCGTGCCCGAATTAGCTTTACCTTTTCCTCCATTTCTGATATCAGCTCAGGACCTAATAACTGTCGCTCCCCCAATTCAGTCCAACAAGTAGGAGTACGACATCTACGACCATACAACACCTCGTAGGGTGCCATCTGGATACTAGATTGATAGCTATTGTTATAAGCAAACTCTGCCAATGGTAGAAAATCCTCCCAACTACCCCTAAAGTCAATCACACAACCGCTTAACATGTCTTCTAAAATTTGAATTACTCTTTCCGACTGACCATCTGACTGAGGATGAAAAGTCGTACTGAAATTTAACTTTGTTCCCGAAGCTTCATGTAAGGCTTTCCAAAATCGTGATGTAAACCTAGGGTCCTTGTCTGATATAATAGACACTAATACCCCATGTAACCTCACGATCTCAGCTACGTACAACTTGGCCAACTTCTGCAATGAGTAATCCGTACGAAAAGGTAGAAAATAGGCAGTCTTCATCAATTGATCCACTATTACCCAAACAGAATCTTTCTTAGTAGGCGATAAGGGTAAACCACTAACAAAGTCCATCGTTATTTGCTCCCATTTCCATAATGGAATCTTCACCGGTTGTAGCAATCCCAACGGCAATTGATGTTCCACCTTTACTCACTGACATGTTAAGCACCTACTCACAAATTTAGTAACCTCTCTCTTCAACCCTGGCCACCAATACTGCTCACGAAGGTCTTGATACATTTTATTTCCCCCAGGGTGCATAGCATATGGGCTACTATACGCCCCACTCAGAATCATTTGTCTCAGTTTCGAATCTTTGGGCATGCAAATTCTTCCGCGAAAAACACAGTATTCCATCATTATTCATTCCAAAATCCCCTTTTCACACCACTTTCCACTTACTGAAGCAATGAACCCAACTTTTCATCTGATAACTGCTTTTCCTTAAGCTGACCTACCCATGCAGGCCTTACCTGAAGTTCGGCTAGTAAACTACCATCTTCATACAGATTGAGATGAGCGAACATTGCTCTCAAATCCGATATCACCTTACGACTCAACGCGTCTGCCACCACGTTAGCCTTTTCAGGGTGATACTCGATTGAGAAGTCATAATATGTCAATAGTTCCATCCATCTCCGCTGTCTTAAATTTAATTCCTTTTGAGTAAGGAGGTACTTTAGACTCTTTTGATCCATATAAATGATCAATTTCTCTCCGTACAAATAGTGCATCCAAATCTTCAAAGCAAACACCACTGCAACCAACTCCAAATTATGAGTAGGATAATTCACTTTATGTTGCCTTAACTGACGAGATGCATAAGCCACCACTTTTCCATTTTGCATCAACACACATCCTAAGCCCATGTGTGACGCATTGCAATAAACAACAAACTCCTTTATAGCCTCAGGCTGAATCAATACTGGCACTTCCGTCAAAATCTTCTTCAATTTCTCGAAACTTTCTTGCTACTGATCTGACCACACAAAAGGTACTCCTTTGAGCAACAATTTAGTTAGGTGTGCAGTAATCAACGAAAACCCCTCAAAAAAATACCGATAATAGCCGGCTAATCCTAAGAAACTCTAAATTTCAGCCACTGACTTCGGTGGTTTCCAATCCAACACGGCCTCTACTTTTCGGGGATCAACCCTAATTCATTCGGCCGAAACAACATTTCCCAAGAAGGTCACTTCCTTCAGCCAAAATTCACACTTACTGAATTTGGCATAAAGTTACTTTTCCCAACAATATTTGCATTACTATCCGCAGATATGAATCATGCTCTTCTTCATTCTTTGAGTATACCAAGATGTCATCTATGAACACCACAACAAACCAATCTAAATAGGGTTGAAGACCCGGTTCATCATGTCCATGAATGCAGCTGGTGTATTGGTCAACCCAAATAGCATCACCTAAAACTCATAATGTCCATAACAAGTTCGAAACGCCATCTTATGAATATCCGCTTCTTTGACCTTAAGTTGGTGATAACCCGATCTCAAATCTATCTTGGAGAAAACCAAAGCTCCTCGAATTGATCAAATAGATCATCGATTCTAGGTAACAGATACCTATTCTTGATCGTCAACTTATTCAACTACCTATAATCGATGCACATATGCATTGACCCATCCTTCTTCTTGACGAACAAGATCGGTGCTCCCCACGGTGACACACTCGGTCGAATAAATCCCCGATCCAACATCTCTTGAATTTGGGCTTTAAGCTCCGCTAACTCCTTAGGCGCCATTCTATAAGAAGCAATGGACACTAGAGCCGTTCCTGGCAATAGCTCAATGCCAAACTCTACTTCCCGGTCTGGAGGCAAACCTGAAAGTTTCTCAGAAAAGACATCCAAAAATTCTTTCACCGTTTTAACACCTTCTACTGACAATTCCTTTTCAACCAACGCATTAATGAAGGCTAGGAATGCTCCACACCCTTTTCGCACCAACTTTTCTGCCTTTAAAGTAGATACCACATTCGATAGATAATTTCTCCTTCACCTATCATCACTACTTCTTTATCTTCCGAAGTTCTAATCGTCATCCATTTTGCAACACAATCCAAGTTAGCATGATGTTTCACCAACCAATCCATGCCCAAAATAAGGTCGAACTCGCCGAAAGGCAGTTCCATCAAATCCTCCAAAAATGTTTCTCCCTGAACTTCTAAGGGTACATCTCTAAACACTTTATTCACTATCACAGACTGCCCTAAAGGACTAATTACTGTCATCTCTCTAGCAGTAATTTTAAATCTAATGTTCAAATTTCTAGATATAGCACTAGCAACATATGAATGGGTGGATCCGATAACTATCAAAGCAGTAATAGGTACATCAGAGACGAAAAACATACCTGTTATCACATCAGGTGCATCACCATCCTCTCGGCGTCTGACCGTATAAACCAATCCTGGCTGCCTCGCCTCTGCGTTACTCTTGAAGCCATTTCTTCTACTCGGTGCACCCTGACCTTGTCCTCCGCCATTACCATCTCGACTTGGCCAACGACCTCTCTGTGGATGCTGAGCGCCTCTAGCTGGCTGTGCATCATAATTACGAGCTTCCTGATTCGGAGCAGTCCATCGAGGACAATCTTTAAGCTGGTGGTCCTTAGAACCACATTTGAAACAACTACTAGTTCTCTTCCAGCGTTCACTGGGGTGTCGTCTTCCACAGTCAGCTCATGGTTGTATTTGATTGGTAGCAGCTGGTGCCCTAACTCGTGCTAGCTCATCCTTCCTGGGCCTCTTCTGAAACCCTCTTGTAGGACCTGAGTATTTAAAGTCCCTCTTGCTCTTGCCACTATCTTTTTTTCGGTTTTGCCGCTCCGAGTGCTTAGCCTCTTCGGCTATCTTCGCTTTCTCCACCAGTGTGGAAAAATTCCTTTCTTGTTGTAGGGCTATCAGTACCCACAATTCATCACTTAGCCCATCCTCAAAACGCACGTAGCGTTCATAGTCAGTTGGCGCAATACCTCAGGCATAATGACTAAGACGTAGAAATTCCTCTTCATAAGCTGCCACGGTCTTACTTCCTTAAACCAGATTGAGGAATTCCTTCCTTCGGGCATCCACATAGCTAGCCCCAACATACTTTCCTTGAAATGAAGTTTTGAAGAAATCCCAAGTAACGCGATCGGTCTGAGTGCCCTCCCGAACAGTGAGCCACCATTGATACGCCTCATCTCTTAACAAGGACACAGCTCCTCTCAGTTTTTGCTCGGTGGTGCACTCCAAATCATCCATGATCCATTCCACTACCTCGAGCCAATACTCTGCTACATTTGGGGCTACACCCGAGACACCCCTAAAAACCTCGGCACCACTTGATCTAAGTCATTTCAAAATTGATCCACGAGTCAGCTGCCCAAATTTCAAAGAACCCTTTCTAAGACTCGCAACACTGCTTGAGACAGAGCAATATCCTCTCTCATGCGGTCATGTGATTCGGCCTCGATCCGGGACGAAAAGGCCCATTTCAGGCATGTGTCCCGACGCTTCAGACGTGACCCTCGCACCTCGGCCTCTACCACGGCCACGTCTACTACGTCCACGTCCTCTAGCGCTCATAGTGGTTAATTCGATTTAATCTGATTAAAAGTCTTATGAATTTGTATACTGTTTCGATATGTATTAAACAATGTTTTATGAAACATACGAAGCACAGTTGTTTTCGTAATCGCATCCTATAGTCTCAATCTCTATAGTTTTTAACACCTAAAACTAAAAGTTCTAGAGTGGTCCTATGGTTATATCACAATAATCATAATCATTCATTAATTACATGTACTTACTTGACTTGGTGCCGGATACTCGTGGTGCCTACTTCCTTTTTGAAACATGCATTTAAACTTTACAATTCAAAACAACTTTGGAAAATGTTTTTTAAACCTAAACCACAGCCGAGTTTTGAATCGGGCTCTGATACCATAAAATGTAACACCCCAAACTCGGCCAATGCGTTTAAGGCTATATTTGACATGTCACACAAAATAAATAATCTTTTGAGTCCTATTTTAAGTAAAATGATTTCAAAGTTTTGAAGAAATATTTATTGAATAAAAATTTGATTGATAAATCGTCGCTTGAGATGTAAGATCTTATAATTCAGTAACTTTGAAAATATAGTTAACAATTAAAAAATTTTAAAGAAATTAAAGTATTTTTGAAAAAAACACCGATAAAAATTTTAAGTGTTAATTTATGAAAATCTTTATGAAATTATTTTGTATGTTCATTTTTTAAAGAAAATATTTGTTATAGTTTTTAGAAAATAAAATTTAAATTTCAAGTACTTAAAGCGCTTTATAAATTCACAAACCATAAACAAAGAAAAAAAAATTATTTCAGAGGCCTTATACAACCTTATTTCAAATAACGAAGTAAATGTAAAGTACTAAAAGAAATCCAAATCTTCAAATTTAACCATTTTGAAGTATGGCCACCACTGAGACATCCCCAGCCCAAGTCTCCATTACTGATCATTACCTGAAAAGGGTAAGAAAAATAGGGTGAGTTACTAGAACTCAGTGTGTAACTCACTTACCACTGTCCACTGAGCCAAAATCCCATTAAGCATTTATTTGGGCCAAAGCCCATTTACAATAATTTAAATGTATCATATATATATATATATGCATATGATATGCAATTCCCAAACCAAACCTAGTTTTCCATCCGCTACACACCACCCGTACCAACCAACACACCTGTGGGGAGCTTTAGTCACCCACCTCGCCAACACACCAAAAGTAGGCATTAAGCCATTTATATCAAATCTGTGGTCAAGCCACCATATTAATAGAATTTACATGGCATTGCCATTTTTTTCAGATTTGTGGCAGAGCCACCAGATTAATGTAGCAAAGCAACCAGAACTTCTCTTCATCATTATCCCCATCCCATGCAAAACATATACATAATGCTTAACAATTCACAACAATGTAAACAAATATTTCTTACAATTTTTGTGGCCCATTTTCGCAATTTATGTCAATTTGGCCCACATTTCAAATATACTAATTTGGCCCACATATCAAATATACCAATTTGGCCCACATATCAAATATACTAATTTTGCCCACATATCAAATATACCAATTTGGCCCACATATCAAATATACCAATTTGGCCCATGTAACACCCCATACCCGAGTCCGAGGCCTAGACCGGATACGAGACACTACTATACTAGAACTTGCTTAATCATGAAATTACGGGCCATAAAATTTTGTTCCCGAATAAAAACCTTTCTCTCTCAAATGATTCATACATCTCATAAGCCTACGAGGCCTTAAACTCATGTTTGGAAACTTTCAAAATTTAATCGAAAAACCTTTCTTGGAAGCAGGGGCCACACGCCCATGTGGTTTGAGGCACGCCCGTGTACCCTTAGACACGCGTATATCCTCCAACCGTGGGGAGTTACTGACTATACTCACACAACCTTGACACACCCGTGTCTTCTACCTGTGTGGAGTTACTGACTAATTTCACACGGCCGTGACACGCCCGTGGGCTTAGACCGTGTGCTAACCCTTGATATACTGACTAAATTAACACGGTCTAGGCATACGCCCATGTCCAAACTGTGTGTATTACACGGCATACACACACCGTGGGATTTGCCTGTGGCCTACTCTGAATAATAATACTAAGGTACAGGGTTAACACGGCCGAGACAAACGCCCGTGTGTCCAATCGTGCTGGCACTTACGGGCTATTTACCAAGCCATTTCCCACCCTGAAATCAGGATCAATTCAATACATATTTCGTAAATAATAATACATACTACATTTACCTCAATAAACCTACATACATAGAGAATTCTAGCCAATCAAATAGTCAATACAAAAGAATAATTAAAAGGGGCATACACCTCATTAATATTATCTTTTTTTCAAAAAGAAGAGTTTGCCAAACATTTGCCTGAATCAAGAACCCATTACAAAATGATTTGCCCCCAGCACTTTAACTAACAATTACAACTTGAAAAAACACCCTAGTCCTATACATGCCATATTCAAAACAAGTCTAAAATTGTTATACCAAAGTGTTGTTGATATTGTGATTTCTGAACCCCTGTGTCTACGATCTTCGAGCTATCTTGGCAATACTATAAGAAAGAAGGGCAATGAAAAAGGGGTAAGCGATAAACTTAGTAAGTTGCATGGAAATAATTATAAATCGTATTCTTCATAAAAGAATAATTCATCCATAACATTAATTAATCATACAGAAGTCAAGACTTCTTGACAATACTTACTTACACTCGCCCTTATCTAACATTTACCGAAACACATATAGAGCAATATCTAGTGACTCATTCATTAGCACTTGGATTCATCCACATTTCTACTTTTAGATTCATCTACTTATTCCACCATACAATGGAGTCTCCTCTAGGTACAGATGCCATGTCCCGGACATGGTCTTATAGGGAATTACCTCTATGTGTTAATGCCATATCTCGGATATGGTCTTACGCCTGCTCTTGTCTCAATGTCGATGCCTTGTTCCAAACATGGTCTTACATTGGCACTAATAATATGGCCGATGCCATGTCCCAGACATGGTCTTACTCTGACCCTCATAATATGGCCGATGCCATGTCCCAGACATGGTCTTACACTGACCCTCATAATATGGACGATGCCATGTCCCAGACATGGTCTTACACTGACCCTCATAATATTGTCGATGCCATGTCCCAAATATTGCCTTACACTAACCCTCAAAATATGGCCGATGCCATGTCCCAGACATGGTCTTTCACTGACCCTCAAAATATGCCCGATGCCATGTCCCAGACATGGTCTTATACTGACCTTCATGATATGTGATAGCATTTTTCGTATTCATCATAGTCCATTAGGACTTCATTATCATATTCACAAAAGTTTCTAACTTATTGAAGTATCATGCATCAATATGACATCAGGCATTCTCAATTATGCTAATATGATATTGCAATAAATCACATATAACTTACCTCGTTTTCAAAATGAGTTAGTTCTTCGGTTTAGTCCACGACTTTATCCTTTCCACGATTGAGGTGAATTCTTGTCTCCTCTTGCTCTATAATAGCAAATTAGCTCATTTTAATCATTTTATTAATATAAGCATCTCAATAATCCTACTTAGGCAAAATTACCATTTTACCCCTAGATTTTCGCAAAAAGATCGTTTTACCCCTAGGCTCGAAAATTAATTCTAATCACATTTTTATCTTTAACAAGCCTAGGAAAACATTTAATGCTCTTAAAGCTATCATCAACACTCAATATTTCACATACTTACCACCAAGTTCATAACCTTTTCATTAAGGTCCTATTTAGTGTCCTTATGCCAACACCCTTTTTAAAAGTTGTTCATCTAACAACTAAGACTCAAGTTTTTCCTTAAAAATGCAACAAACAACTAAAGTAGCTATCATGGTAAAACTCTAAACCTTTCACAACATTGCACAATAGTCCCCTCATTTGAAAGCTTAAGCTTTAGGGACCTCAAAAGTACAATTATTTTCAAGAAAAGTTCACCAGAACACTTACTTGAATGGATGAGAGCTTGCTGAAATTTTTGAAGGTTTCTACCCCTTATTTGCTGCAAATGTTTGGTGGAAGATGATAGGAGAAAAAGATGATAACTTTTCTCTCCTTATTCTATTATTAAAAGTCAAATTAGTCCACCTACTACTACTAACCTTGACACTAATTGACAATGTTGTCTCCCATGCTCTCTTATGGCTGGCCATCTCTTTCAAAGGCTAAATTACCTTTTAAATACCCCCATTTAACAATCGATAGCCATTTGGTACTCTCAGCATATAGAATGGAACTTTCGTACTTTATGAGATTTAGTCCTTTTTCGCAAATTAAACACGAAAACGTTAAAATTAAAATACTAAAATTTTAATGCTCATATGCTATCATGCTCTAACTCATAATATATCATGAAAATAATTTCTCCGATCTCAAAATAGTGATCCCGAGATCACTATTCTGACTAGCCCCTAAATTGGGCTGTTACAATTCTCCCCCCTTAAGGATATTTGTCCTCGAAAATCTTACAAGTGAAAAGATTGGGGTATTATTTTCTCATTGTTTCCTCGGACTCCCATGTAACTTCTTCTATCCTGTGCCTTTGCCATAGGACTTTCACTAGAGCTATGCTTTTATTTCTTAACTGCTTGATTTCACGGGCCGATATTTTAACCGGTTCTTCACCATAAGTCAAATCTGGTTGTATCTCTACCTTTGTTGGTTCTATAACATGTGAAGGGTCTGAACGATATTGGCGCAACATAGACACATGAAAGACATCATGAATCTTTTCTAACTCAGGCGGCAAAGCTAGCCGATAAGCTACCGATCCTATCCTTTTAGTAATTTCATAAGGTCCAATAAAGCGCGGACTCAATTTTCCCTTCCGACCAAATCTGTGGACTTTCCTCCAAGGTGATACTTTCAAGAACACTTTATCACCCACTTCATATTCTATCTCTTTTCTCTTTAAATATGAATAAGACTTCTGTCTATCTGAGGCGGCTTTTAGACAGTTACGAATCACTTCTACTTTCTCTTCAATTTCTTTAACAAAATCAACCCCGTGTATCTGTTTTTCTTTGAGTTCTGACCAATACAAAGGCGTTCGGCACTTATGTCCATACAATGCCTCATAAGGCACCATCTTCAAACTTGACTGAAAACTGTTGTTGTAGGCAAATTCCACCAATGGTAAGTACTTCTCCCAACTATCGTGGAATTCTAAAACACAACATCTAAGCATGTCTTCTAGTATCTGAACTATTCTCTCTGACTGCCCATTGGTTTGGGGATGAAAGGCAGTACTGAAACTCAATTTCGTGCCCAAAGCTTCTTGCAGCTTTTTCCAAAATCGTGACGTGAATCTCGGATCTCTATCTGAAATGATTGACAAAGGTATACCATGAAGTCTTACTATCTCAGACATGTATAAGTCTGCCAATTTATCGAGTGAGTAGTCAACTCGTACTGGTATAAAGTGGGCCAACTTAGTGAGTCTATCGACTACTACCCATACTGCATCTTTCTTCTTGGGAGTCAACGGTAAACCCGTCACGAAATCCATAGTAATACGGTCCCACTTCCACTCAAGAACCATAATAAGCTGAAGTAAACCCAAAGGCACTTGATGTTCGGCCTTTACTTGTTGACAAATTAGGCATTTTGATGCAAATTCAGAAATATCTTTCTTCATACCTCGCCACCAGTACCATTTCTTCAAATCTTGGTACATCTTTGTACTGCCTGGATGCACATTCAAACATCCATTATGTGCTTCTTGCAAAATTTTGCGAATAAGCTCATCAATCCTGGGTACACAGACCCTATCTCAAAATGTTAGACATCCATCAGGATTTATTCAAAAGTCTGACTCAACGTTCGACTCACATAAAATTATTTTGGCTTGCAAACTACTATCATCCTTCTGAGCTTCAAAATCTCTTGAAGAAGTAATGGTTTAGCCCTCAACTTGACTAATATGGATCCATCCTCTAACAAGGTCATCTGGGTGTTCATAGCTTTTAGTGTAAATAATGATTTTCTTCTCAAAGCATCGGCGATTACATTTGCCATTCCTGTATGGTAGTCAATTAATAGCTCAAAATCTTTAATTAATTCTAACCATCTTCGTTGCCTCAAATTTAGTTCCTTCTGAGTCATCAAATATTTTAGGCTTTTGTGGTCAGTAAAAACCTGACACCTTTCACCGTATAAATGATGCCTCCAAATTTTTAATGCAAACACGATTGCGGCCAACTCTAAATCATGAGTCGGGTAGTTTTTATCGTGCGGCTTTAACTGCCTAGAGGTGTATGCAATCACTTTACCCTCTTGCATGAGTACACATCCTAAATCATTCAAGGATGTGTCACTATAAACCATGAATTCTCTTCGCAGCTCAGGTTGCACCAAAACAGGAGCCTCAGTCAACAGTGTCTTCAATTTCTCAAAACTCTGTTGACATTTTTCTGTCCAAACGAATTTCACATCTTTCTGCAGAAGTCTTGTCATTGGCGAAATGTCTGTAATAGCCAGCTAGGCCTAGAAAACTCCTTACTTCAGTTACATTCCTCGATGGTTCCTACTTAACAATTGTCAAAATTTTACTCGGGTCGACTCTTATCCTATCTTCTAAGACAATATGCCCCAAAAATCCCACTTCCTTAAGCCAAAATTTGCTCTTACTGAATTTGGCATACAATTGTTTTTCTCTCAAAACTCGTAGAACTATACTCAAATGTTCTGCATGGTTATTCTCATCTTGGGATTAGATCAATATGTCATCGATGAAGACCACAACAAATCTATCTAAATATGGTCAAAAAATGCGATTCATCAGATCCATGAAGATCACGGGGGAATTAGTTAGTCCAAAAGGCATGACCACAAACTCATAGTGGCCATACCTAGTCCTAAATGCTGTTTTCGGTGTGTTTGAGTCCTTGACTCTCAACTGATAATACCCTGACCTTAGATCTATCTTAAAAAATACTGTAGCTCCATTCAATTGGTCAAATAGATCATCGATCCTCAGTAACGGATACTTATTATTCACTGTCGCCTTATTTAGTTGTCGATAATCTATACATAGTCTCATGTATCCATCTTTCTTCTTCACGAATATAACGAGAGCGCTCCATGGAGAAAAACTCGGCCTCACAAAACCCTTATCCGTTAATTCTTGCAACTGTGCTTTTAGCTCTTTTAGTTCAGTTGGAGCCATTCTATACAGAGTAATAGAAATAGGGGCAGTACCCAGAACTAGATCAATTCCGAATTCAATCTCTCTCTCTGGAGGTAGTCCTAGTAACTCTTCTAGAAAAAATCTAGGTATTTACATACTATGGGTACTAACTCAATTTTTGATCCGATTTCTTTAGTGTTCAGCACGAAGGCAAGATAAGCCTCATACCCCTTCCTTAGGTATCTCTGAGCTGACATGGTTGATATCACGGGTTGGTGACCCATCTGGCTTATCTGATTTAACACAAATAAAATTACCATTTTCGTCTCTCAACTCAAATTGCTTCTTCCCACAATTCACAATTACTCCAAGGGTAACTAACCAGTCCATCCCAAGAATGACGTCAAACTCATCAAATGGTAATAGCATAAGATTAACCGAAAAGCAATGACCCTTAATCATCAAAGGGCACCCTTTGCAAACTCTATCAACCAACACACACTTGCCTAGGGGATTTGACACTCTTATAATGAACTTAAGAGACTCTATAGGCATGTCAATGCTAGAGACTAGTTTCATGCATATGTATGAGTGGGTAGATCCCGGATCAATTAAAGCTATAACATGATTATTATGAAGAGAAAAGATACTCGTGATTAATCGGGGGAATATGCTTCTTCACGAGCACGAACATCATATGTCATCGCCGGTGCTCTACCCTCGACTCTAGCAGCTTGTTCTTTAGAAGGATTCCTGCTTCCCATCTCTATTCCTGGGTTTTTCAAAGGTCTTCCTGTAGCAAAACTTCCTCATCTTGCACTCTGAAGCTTTTCTTTCTCGTCCACCTCAGGACAATCTCTGATAAAGTGGTCTAAGGACCCACATCTGAAACAAGCTTTTTCATTAGCCCGACACTCACCAAAATGGTGTCTACCACACTGGAAACATTCTTGTCTACTTGGTCGAACGTTGCCCACACTAGCAACTGATGTGGTTTGCCCTTTTGATCCTAAAAACTGCTTGCCTTTACTTCGGTTTGAAATCCCCTTTGAAGCAACTGATTGAGTAGTGAAATCCTTCAATTTCTTAAATGAGGATTGGTGAGACTTGTTTAGTTTTCTCTTCCTCAAGTCACAAGACTCGTACTTAGCTCTTCTCTTCTCTTTAGCTAACTCCTCGGCTTTACAGGCTCTATCCACCAACACTACAAACTCCCTTAATTTAAGAACTCCCACATATAGGTGGATATCTTCGTTCAATCCATCCTTGAATCTCTTGCACATGATGGCCTCAGTAGACATGCACTCTCTTGCATACTTGCTAAGCCTTACGAACTCCCGTTCATAGTTGGTCACTGACATATAGCCTTGCTTCAATTCTAGGAACTCCTTTCTTTTGTGGTCGATGAACCTCTGGCTGATGTATTTCTTTCAGTATTCCTCTTAGAAGAATTCCCAACTAACTCTCTCCTTTGGCATTACCGACACCAAGGTATTCCACCATTGATAGGCTAAATCTATCAAGAGAGATACCGCATAAACACTCTTCAGACGTGCAAGATAACTCATCGAATACCCGGATGGTATTCTCGAGCCAAAATTCTACTTTCTCTGGGTCATCATCCTTATTTGCCCTAAATTTCTTGGCTCCCAATTTTCGGATCTTATCCACTGGAGGCCTTACTCTTCTCACCACCTCAACCACTTGAGGGGCTACTAGAGCGAGTTGTGGTATAGGTGGGGGCGGAGGGGGCTGAGCGTTGGGATTTACTCGGTATACTCAGTATATCAATTGCTCATTAAATGGAGAAAAGCTTTTCAAACCTCATCTCCCTGATCTAAAGTCTCGGGTCTACTATTAACTGGCGCGGTCCCTTGAGCAAGAACCAGCGCATTGCTAGTAGCATCATCAGCTGCAGTTCGGTCCGGATTCGAATCCATCTACTACATAAAACACAATTTTATACGTTAGGAGTCATCACACTATCATTGCTCCGATACCCTTACATATGGCATGTATAGCTAGACTCATACTCACACTACATTAGTCCTAGAATCGACTAAAGCATAGCTTTGATACCACTAAATGTAACACCCTATACCCGAGTCCGAGGCCTAGATCGGATACAAGACATTACTATACTATAGCTTGCTTAATCATGAAATTACGGGCCATAAAATTTTGTTCCCGATTAAAAACCTTTCACTCTCAAACGATTCATACATCTCATGGGCCTACGACGCCATAAACTCATGTTCAAAACTTTCAAAACTTAATCGAAAAACCTTTCTTGGTAAGAGGGGTCACATGCCCATGTGGTTTAAGGCACACCCGTGTACCCCTAGACACGCCTATGTCCTCCAACCGTGGGGAGTTACTGAATATACTCACACGGCCTTGACACACCCGTGTCTTCTACCTGTGTGGAGTTATTGACTAATTTCACACGGCCATGACACGCCTGTGGGCTTAGACCGTGTGTTAACCCTTGATATACTGACTAAATTAACACGGTCTGGGAACACACCCATGTCCAAACCTTGTGTATTATACGACATGCACACACGACCGTGGGATTTCCTGTGGCCTATTTTGAATAATAATACTAAGGTGCAGGGTTAACACGACCTAGTCACACGCCCGTGTGTCCAACCGTGCTGGCATTTGGGGGCTATTTACCAAGCCATTTGCCACCCTGAAATCAGGATCAATCCAATACATTTTTCAAAAATAATAATACATACTACATTGACCTTAATAAACCTACATACATAGACAATTCTGGCCAATAAAATAGTCAATACAAAAGAATAATTAAAAGGGCATACACCTTATTAATATTATCTTTATTTCAAAAAGAAGAGTTTGCCAAACATTTGCCTGACTCAAGAACCCATTACAAAATGATTTGCCACCAACACTTTAACTAACAATTACAACTTGACAAAACACCCTAGTCCTATACATGCCATATTCAAAACAAGTCTAAAATTGTTATATCAAAGTGTTGTTGATAGTGTGATTTTTGAACCCCTGTGTCTACGATTTTTGAGCTATCTTGGCAATACTATAAGAAAGAAGGGCAATGAAAACGAGGTAAGCGATAAGCTTAGTAAGTTGCATGGAAATAATTAGAAATTGTAATCTTCATAAAAGAATAATTCATCCATAACAATAATTAATCATATAGAAGTCAAGACTTCTTGACAATACTTACTTACACTCGCCCTTATCTAACATTTACCGAAACATATATAGAGCCAATATCTAGTGACTCATTCATTAGCACTTGTATCATTCACATTTCTACTTTTGAATTCATCTACTTATTCCACCAGACAATGGAGTCTCCTCTAGGTACAGATGCCATGTTCCTGACATGGTCTTAAATGGAATTACCTCTATGTGTTAATGCCATATCTCAGATATGGTCTTACGCCTGCTCTTGTCTCATTGCGGTGCAATGTTCCAAACATGGTCTTACATCGCACTAATAATATGGCGATGCCATGTCCTGCACATGGTATTACTCGACCTCATAATATGGCCGATGCCATGTCCTGCATATGGTCTTACACCGCCCTCATAATATGGCCGATGCCATGTCCTGGACATGGTCTTACATCGACCTCAAAACATGGTCGATGCCATGTCCTGCATATGGTTTTTCAAAGGACCTCAAAATATATTCGATGCCATGTCCTGCATATGGTCTTACACCCACCCTCATGATATGTGATAGCATTTTTCGTATTCATCATAGTCCATTAGGACTTCATTATCATATTCACAAAAGTTTCTCAACTTATTGAAGTATCATGCATCAATATGACATCAAGCATTCTCAATTTTTCTAATATAATATTGCAATAAATCATATACAACTTACCTCGTTTTCAAAATGAGTTAGTTCTTCGGTTTAGTCTACGACTTTATCCTTTCCGCGATTGAGGTGAATTCTCGTCTCTTCTTGCTCTATAATAGCAAATTAGCTCATTCTAATCATTTTATTAATATAAGCATCTCAATAATCCTACTTAGGCAAAATTACCATTTTACACTTAGATTTTGGCAAAATGACCATTTTGCCCCTAGGCTCGAAAATTAATTCTAATCACATTTTTATCTTCAACAAGCCTGGGCAAACATTTAATGCTCTTAAAGCTATCATCAACAATCAATATTCCACATACTTACTACCAAGTTCATAACCTTTTCATTAAGGTCCTATTTAGTGTCCTCATGCCAACACCCTTTTTAAAAGTTATTCATCTAACAACTAAGACTCAAGTTCTTCCTTAAAAATGCAACAAACAACTAAAGTAGCTCTCATGGTAAAACTCTAAACCTTTCACAACATTGCACAATAGTCCCCTCATTTGAAAACTTAAGCTTTAGGGACCTCAAAAGTATAATTATTTTCAAGAAAAGTTCACTAGAACACTTACTTGAATAGATGAGAGTTTGCTAAAGTTTTTAAAGGTTTCTACCCCTTATTTGCTAAAAATGTTTGGTGGAAGATGATAGGAGAAAAAGATGATAACTTTTCTCTCCTTATTCTATTATTAAAAGTCAAATTGGTCCACCTACTACTACTAACTTTGACACTAATTGACAATTTTGTCCCCCATGCTCTCTTATGGCCGGCCAAGCCTCTTTCAAAGGCTAAATTGCCTTTTAAATACCACCATTTAACAATCCATAGCCATTTGGTACTCGTAGCATATAGAATGGAACTTTCGTACTTTATGTGATTTAGTCCTTTTTCGCAAATTAAACACAAAAACGTTAAAATTAAAATACCAAAATTTTAATGCTCATATGCTATCATGCTCTAACTCATAATATATCATGAGAATAATTTCTCCGATCTCAAAATAGTGATCCCGAGATCATTATTCTGACTAGCCCCTAAATCGGGCTATTACAGCCCACATATCAAATATACTAATTTGGCCCACATATCAAATATACCAATTTGGCCCACAAGGGCATTTTCGTAATTTTCATGATCTTAATACCGATTTCATAATTTTACCACTAACACGATGTAAATTTTTAACCCATGAAAGACGGTGTGAGATTACACACCTGATTACAGTAAGCACTATGTTTTCTTGATCGTTGATACCTAAAATTTTATAACGCCCGATTAGAAAATGAACGCGATCTAATAAATCTACTCTAAAACAAACGATCTAAGATTTTACCCTCAAGATCGCGAACAACTACGATTTGTTAGTTTTCCCCGATTGATAGTCCACAAACTGGTGAAAATGTAACACCCCAAACCCGGCCCATTAGCTATGACCGAATTTGAAATGCCACTTGCGATAAACATTTGAAAAACTTTTGACTTAGAATTAAAAACATAAAATTTTGTTGTCTTTACTAAAACATTGTGTAATTAAAATTTCAAGTAAAACTAAGTTGTTTAAAATAAAACATTTTCAAATAATAATATAATCAACAAACCAACTTAAGACATAATAAAAGTCCTTAAATACTTAAATGGCCCTTATTACAAAAATTAAATACTTAAAATATCGAAACATAAATTGTATAAAGAGAATCCATTTCGCATGGGCCACCTCGATCCACTCCAACCCGATCCAAGCTTTATGCATCACCGAAAGGTTTGAGAAAAATTGGGTGAGTCAAATAGACTCAAAGGCATAGTTATTACACATGCCTCCACGTATGGGCTTGGCCCATATCCACACATCAATCACATATCAAATGATAAGGCATTATATCCACATAATTCCACATGTTGGGCTTGGTCCATATCCACATTGATCCACATAAATATTCATGCAAAATGCATAAATATGTAACATGAGGCCCAACCCAACCTAGAGTCCATCCACACTCCTACCTTAGCAGACTCCTCGCCCAAGGTCGTATTAATCCACCGATCACATAGTGATCCACATATCTTACCTTGGCGGACTTGTTACCCAAGGCCGTGGTAAGCCACCGATCACATAGTGATCCACATATCTCAGATCCACGAGGTGACTCGAGGTCATCCTCAATCTACGGTGATGCACATAGCTATCATCCGCCGAGATGGGCACCTAGCTAACACCTCCCTTGATGGAGCACATAGCCACCATCAAGCGCCGATGTAGCACAAGGCTAACATCGCACCACGCACATAATGTACACCCTTTCCTTCGATAGTCACATCCCAAGTCCCATGCAAATATGTATATCATGGCAACATATCACTTGAACAATAATGCATCACATGCCATCACATTTCATATATTCATCAATGATCATTTAATATCGTAAATCAACGACCGAGTATTCGATCACCCACCACGGTATTCACAATCTTAGCCCTTAATTCGCTACCATTAACATCATATCACATATACATAAATATAACACATACACACAATCAAGAGACAAGTCGATAACTATGCACCTTTTTGGCACAATCGGCTAAATCTCAAGACCCGATCTATCGCACTAGATCACCTTGTCCTACATTCACCAAACCACAACACTTTAATCAAGACCATTCTACCAACATCAAATCTTAATCCCAATAGCCTTAGGCTTTCTCAACCAACTTAAAGAATATTGAATCCTTACCACTTGACTTACCAACTTCGATTGCTAATGGAATAGGCTTAGATCGATTGTTTCTGAAATCCCAATGAGCCTAAGAGAATAATCGAATCCAAAAAAATGGTTAGAACCTTGCAAAACAAAGCCCAAAGGTTCGGCCTTTGTCCACAAGAAACATCATAGAAACGAGAAAGTAAAAGAAGAAAAACGTCCATGAACACTTACCCCTTTTTATCCAAAATCGATAGAAGAAACCCAAGGAGAGTCTACCTTGAATATTCGCCAAAATAATACTAAAAGGAAGTAGGGAGTTTCGGCAATTTGGTTATGAGAGAAGAAAATATGTGAATAGAAAAGAGAATGAAAGAGAGAGAGAGAGAGAGAGAGAGAGAGAGTTTGATTTTAGCAACAATGGAGAAAAGAAAAGGGAGTTTGGAGAGGAGAGTTTCGGCAAAAGGAAGAAAAAGAATAAGAGAGAAAATAGGGTTAAGAGATTCTACCAACTCCTTGTTTGCCAAAAAGAAAAGTGCACAAAAGTACCAATGTTGTTTTGTTTCAAAAGGATAAAATGAAAGAAAGAAAAAAAGTAGGATTTGGTTCCAACAAAATAAGGCTAAAACCAAAAGGAATTTTGCACTAAAAGCATAGCACACATTCGGTCAAGGAGGGAGTTTTTGAGAGAAAGAAAACAATACAAAAGATGCACAAAAGCAAAGGTTGACCAACTATTCCCCCAAGCCACCTAACAACATTCGCCATCCCCTAGACACCCATACTGTCCACATACATACACTAAAGGCCTAGGATTACTTTCCAAAACATCCTCCATATTCCATGCCTTTGTCCCTCATCATACCATAACCTTAAGATTCTTATCCCCAATTTCAAGCTTTCCATAAACCAATATTCAACTTACTAAAAGTTAAGAGTCCAACCTATCATAAATAAGGTTTGACCGACATTTAATGCAAAGCTATATAAAATAAAGTCTTCTAAATGCAATCCATGCAACTTGAACCTCTTCCTCAAGCAACCCTTCAAGCATCATAACCACCTTGCCACTAACTCCTCATGTGCTAGAATCTAATAGCTTAAATTAACTTAAGTGTCAAGTTCACTTAATCCACTTCATTAAATAAACCATACTAAAAATTATTCTAGCTTCCTAAATAAAATCAAGCCTTCACAAGACTATGCTAACACACAAGATTCATACCCGAGCCAACACAAATAATACTCAAATTTTCTTCCTAAAGCCCAAGGCCCAATCCTACTAGGCCTAATTTTGGGATGTTACAGAAAAAATCCCGAATCGCTTATGCGTCACAATTACGAACAACCTCGAATAGTTGATTCTCACCGGATGAGGGTCCACAACTCGGTGGAAAGTCTAGAATCGCCGAAATAGCCCTTCGTTTGAATTTAGGAGTTGGAATCGTCAATCTGGTCCTTTTTCGATCACCAATCACTACACCTTTTGATTCGATATTGTTTGCCTCCATTGTAAACAAATATTAGTCCAAACTAATATTCTGTTATTCTGAAAGTTTGATCTCAAGAGTAAGATCGACTTAGCACAACATCTGTATAATCGCAAGATAATAAATCGAGTGATGAAGTACCTAGAACATATGGTCGATAAATCATCCTTCAATCCAATTAATACACTAACCAAGGAAGTTATTGAAAAAGACAATGAGAGAGCTTCCTTACCTTGAACAATGAAATTCCCATTTCACACGATCTTCCTATGGCTAAGGTCGATTAAGCGATGTGGTAGTAATTGGCACTCCACTATACCACTACAAAGAAGAGAATGATCTTATTGGAGCGAGTATAAAAATATAATGATTCGATTCATATGACCCTCCTAAATCAAAACTTATATTCGGCACTAAGAGAAAGAAAACGAAATATAATGTTGGAAGAACGCTTACCGATTACTCAAAGATTGAATGTATGTTCGGATGAGAAGAAAGGTAGAAAAGAAATGAGAGTTTGGCTTATAGAGAAAATGAAAATTAATATTCGACTATGTGAAATGATCAAACAAAAGTTTGTGATTAAAAGATGGTGTCGGTTTGAGAAGAGAAAGAATTAGAGAAATGGTTAAAAGAAAAAGAAGATAGGAGGTTGGATGAATGATGAATGTTTCAGCTATCAAGAGGGAGATAAACAAGAGATAAAAATCTTAATCAAACAAAAGAGTAAGAAAATGCACAAATGTGCTACAAGAATTCGGCCAAAGTAAAATGAAAGAAGAAGAAAAATATGGTCACCAAGGCTAGTAATTGCGGCACAAAGCAAAAGGAAGAATTGAGAAAAACACCAAATTCTGCAAAAGTGATTTTTGGCCTAACAACATTAAAAATCCTACCAAAAGACTAAGCAAATTTTGGCTATCACACTATAGCCCCCAAAACCGTCCACATACATGCTCTAAAAGTCAAAAACTTTGCCAACTATCCTTTCCAAAACATTTCCCCTTGAAAGATGCCACATGTTCCCCCTACATTCCCTTTTCCTTTTGATTCCTTTCCCTAACTTCGATCTTGCCTTATTCATTTAGCCACCTTACCAAAAATGATGAAGTCCACCCTTTCCATAATTACTCCTTGACCGACATATTAAAGAAGGGAAGCAAAAATAAAAGTCAAGATGCATACAAAGTGATTCGAACTCTTTCCCTCAAGGTACTACAAGTGACGCCATAGCCTTTTTACTAATAGCTCAATTATGTTAGCTATTTACTAAATTATTTCCATATGCTTTAAGGTCACTTACTCCATCTCCCTAAAGTGCTAAATGCCAAAAAGTTTCACTAGGTCCAATTAAATCCTGAGCCTTCTCAGGACCTTCTCAACATACAAAATTAATAATCTAACTAGTTTAGCACCAAAATATTGCAACACAAAAATTCAAATTCTAGGATGTTACATGATTTTCACATAGACTCCTTTATCCCATAACACTGGCAAAGAACTCTCACTAAGGTTATGCTTTTATTTCTCGACTTTTAATATCTCATGTCAAAATTCTGATCAGTTCTCCATTATACAACACATCGGCTGAATCTCAATCTCTATCGGAGAATTCATATTCAAAGAGTCCAATTGATACCATCACAACATAGATACACAAAACACATTTTGGATATTTTTCCCAGGCATTACTTCGAAAGCATGCTATAGCTGAACGAAAATTTCATATCCCCATGTTTCAAATTCTCATATGTTTTTTAACAATCTAAAGTGAATTCTAAACTGCCACGAATCACTTTTACTTTCTATATGATTTTTGATTGGATAGTCTCTGAAACATATAACTCAACTAATCTATCATGGTACATACTCGATCATCAAAACATCTATTTTAAATAACTGTACATTTTATTACTCCCTAAATGAACAAACGAGCTACTACTGAGCTTCGTACAAAATTTTCTGCATAAGCTCTGGATAATTCATTGCACAAATTCTATCTCAGAGTAATAATAACAGAATCAGAATCAAAAGTCGTCTCACACTGTACTCGTTTAGTCTACCATTCACTATCACATTTTTTAGGTTCTCAATCTTGCAAAGAAAACATCCCTTTAGCTTTATAATTTTGCTAAATTCAAACTTCCATCAAATAAGATTAATCATGTAACCAACACTCACAAGATGAACACAAACTTTCCATTCAACCATCTGCAACTATATCTGCTTTCCCAAAGGTTAATCAATAACTGCTAACAATCTTGCAATAGATCAAGCCATTTATATTGTTTTAATTTCATATCCTTCTGTGACATTAGATACTTTAAACTCTTGGGATCAGGAAACATATGACATTTTTCGTCGGACAACTGACATCATCAAATTCTTAACACAGACATAAAAAGTGGCTGACTCTAAACAACCCGTCGGACAGTTCCTTTCATGTGATTTTAGCTGTCTAAAAGCATAAACTATCACTTTACATTCTCGTATTAAAACACATTCCAATCCGTTCGATAGTGCATCACTGAAAAAATCACAAATTCTTTACTCAATTTTAACTGAACTCAGAATCAGTGCTTCGGTTAATAATACCTTCAACTATTTTTGACTTTGCTAACATGCGACAGACTTTTCAAACTTTCACAAATGTGCTAACTTTATCATCCAAAATAGCTTTAACTAATAATAATATCATCCAATTAGGACTGATCTAATAGGTACGTCCTCTTCTTTATGTTGTTAAAACAACTCAAATATACAATCTTTCAAAATTTCCTCACATACTAGTCAAAGGTCTTTACAATTGCATTAGCTTAAGGAAACAAAATATTTTGATTGAACTCATTGACCTTAATGAAAATTACCTGGGAAAAGAAAACCATCGTACAATTTGAGCTTCAACTTCCACTATCTATACCTTTCCTGATGTCAATTTCTTTCATGAAAATTAGAGAAATCCTGATATCAAAATCACCACATTCCTTTGATCCAACCAGAATTACGACCATCGTAGACATAGTTATCATAAGCCAAAAAACACACTTTAAAGATGAGCCATGATTGATAATTTACAAAATAAGGATGATAAGAAAATCGAGACAAAAAAATCCAAGATGCGATATCATACTAGAAGTCCGATGTAACACCCCAAACCCTACCCATACGTCATTACAAAATCTAGTATGCTACGGGTTTAATTCTTGAAAACTTTGCTTCGATGGGTTTTGAAAATTTCAGTTTATTTAGCAATTATTTGAAAAAAAATAAAAGAAACTTAAACTTTTATGTTGAGTGGATTTGAAAAGCCCATTTAGCACTCCATTTTATTATTAAGACTTTGGGCACAAATAGGTTTATAAACATGTGACATATTAAAGTAAAATAAAGTAAAACAAGTAACAAATAAATTGGAAACCTAAGTTATGGGGCCTTATTACAAAAATATTCCAAAAGAAAACAATAATAATAATCCATATTGATAATGAACGCCTTGATGGCCCCTCGAATCGCTTTCGGCTCCGTGTCCACGGTCTCATCGCTCATCTCAGAGAGTGGGAAAATAAAAGGGTGAGTCACCAAGACTCAAAGTGCAAAAATTGAAAACACATAAAAGCCTAGGGCCTACAAACACATTATGGGCCTTGGCCCGCATGCAATGGTAACAAAATATATCATGCATCATGGCCCATCCCAAAACCTAAGAGTCCATCCTCTACACACCCTCGTACCAACCGTTACACTGTAGGGATTTCTACAATCAACCCTCCATTTGCTACACCACATCGGCAGCTGTGTTGCTTGTCATATAGACCGATCGCTTACGCGAACCTCAGAAATACATTATAGTATTCGACAGCTATGTTGCCTGTCATATAGATCGATCACTTATGCAAACCTTAGAAATACATTATAATATTCGACAGCAATGCTGCCTGTGGCAAAGCTACGATCGCCTCACGACCCTGCTCCCCTACCACAAATCCATCAATCAATCCCATCCCATGCATGCATACATACAAGAAACAAGTCATCAAGCCATCTAATAGATCTCATACTTTCACATGCTACGATTCACATAGAAAAGTTTCTACGATTTCGTACCTGGCATCCCATGCCTACCCTTTCAGGGTAATACGACTGTTCATACAACCTTTCTTTCTAGCTTTTAGCCCTTAGCATACATATAATATATCAATGCTTATGTGTTAAGAATCTACACACCTTATTATGGTTACGACGACACCCTCTATGTCGACACTGTCAGAAGTCGATACGGCTGCTATCTGCCTAAGATGCTATTCAAAAGTCGGTCCACAACCCGATAGCCAATCTCGAACAGCGGACACTGCTCGTTTCTTAAACTTATGGATTGGGTTTACAGACCCAACCCTCTCCTTTGCCTGATCCATATTTGATTCCATCCAAAAAGTCCTTGTCAGAACTACTATAGCGAAATAGGGTTAAACCATATCACATGAGTTAATATCTCAATTATGATAGCGAATCTTAATAGGAATCTAAAGAAATCCCTTACCCTGAGATCCCGAAATCGATAGGATACTAGAGATTAATGGTTTCTGGCTTTTTGAGATCTGGATGATTCGATCTACTACGATTTCCCGGAGTGCCGCCCAAAAGAACATTCGATTAATGAAAGAGTCAAACTAAAGATAGACTATCAATCTACTAGCCATTCGGCTATAGTCTCAAAACCGAAAGAGAAAAGAATTCGGTTCTTACCTTTACAAAGAAATCGACACTTTATGAAAATCCCGATTTATGGAGAAATTGGTACAAGAGGAAAAGAATGGAAAAAAAAGTGAATTAAGAGGTTTCGGCTTTTAGTAGAGAAATCGACAGAGAGAAAAAGGAATAGACAAAGGTATTCGGTTACGGAGATGAGAAGAAAGTTGAGAGGTTTCGACTTTTGGAAAAGAAAATAGAATAGAGAGTGTAGAGAAGGACTGAGAATTTTGGCACTTACCTATCAAATGCTGGAATTGCCCTCTTCTGAAAACCGAGACTAATTGACAAACATGGGGAATTTTGGCACCCTTTATGCCACATCAAAACCGTATTCTTCCTCCCCTCAGAGTTGGAATTTCAGCCAACTCTGCTTACAGTAGATAACTCCCATCTTTTCTCCTTAATCTACTCATAACTAATATCAAGACAATTATCTATATTATTCAATGATAAATCTCCCTATTTTTAAGCCTTGTTGTCATTCAACCTTACCCACCTATATGCCAAAATTTAGCTAATTAAAATTAAAGGAATTGGGCTTCATGCCCCTTGAGTTTGGGCCTCCTCAGTTGACGCCACCTCCTTGCTCTCTAAGTGGCACCATTTTGCCACTGGGCTACAAGCCCACTTGTGTTTAAAACATAGATAACATCTTTTAAACTCTCTAGTGTCCAAACAAAAAATTTAACCAAGGCCTCGGCCCAATCTGAGCCCCTTAAATACTCTAATTAACACATTGGACGTAATACACATCAAATGCAAAGGCCCATTAATTCAGGATGTTACATCTGAGAACATAACTCATAAGAAAATAACAAAGATCTTGATGATTCCTCAGAGAAAACCAAAAGAAAAACAATGCTTATATGCACTAGAATCAATTATAACAGAGATAAGATATTTTCCAAATATATATAAAACAGAAGAACATCCAGTAAAAATAGAAGAAAATCCTCACATAAATTTTCACCAACAACTCTTATTTCAAACATAATAGAATAGAATCCCACAATGAGAGATAAGAAATGTTGTTCATCAACCAACCAAATCAACATCGCTTTCATCAAACATTATAAGTAACTACAATTCTCATACGATAAGAATTTTATCAGAAAACGAACAACCACATATATCTCTAAGGACAAATGAATACATAAAATACCCATGAGAGATCATCATAATCTATTCAATTACAACTATTACACTTTGACATCTTTACGATTCAATTATCATTTCTCTGACTAATTCTGTCATCACTAGTCCCGTATTATTCCATTCACTAATGAAAATCAATCCAGAAGAAATTCCAACAAATACATACTTTAGACATCATACTTGAATGAGTCGATTGGCCAAGATTAACTTTTTCTTTAACCATGACATCGTAAAATCTGAATAATCTTTAGTATAACCTAGCATCTTTTCAAAACTGTATTCACTTGCCAAACTATTCTCAACTCTGACCATATTATTAGTTATTCCACTACTAAACTCTTTAGTCTCTTCCTTATGAGCTCATTCAACTTAAATCTCGTGAAATTTTGTTATAAAATACGACATTTGTAAGGGGGTGAGGTTGTAAAGCCTCTAACTCGACTCTCATAAATACACACATATAACTTAGCATTCATCGTCAACATTATATCTTCAAAATCATATAATTCACTTCAAGCTAATTAACATACATATTTATGCTACACGAACTTTCCGATTATCTTTATTCAAACAAGTGTACTTAAACATACATTCCATAAATTTGAGCCAGTTTATTTATCACATTCATTTAATCAAACAAGTCGGGCACATAACATCATACGAATGCCAAACAACATGGATGCTTATCACAATATAAACTTTCATTTCGTCTCACTTTTCGATGTTTCAAGAATAATTCCCATTGAACTATTGTAATTTTGATGGATACTCGAGTAGTATACTCATGGTATACAAGTCAACAATCCATCAATTCATATTCAAAAGTGTCCTTTTAACACATATTCAGGGAGCACAATCTTGAGCCACATATGATATAACAGGATTGCCAATTTAGGCTAAATCCTTTCGATAACGTACACTCTAAAGGCTTACTCTGGATTACCCGTTCAGGCTAAATATATTTCATAACATATGCTCGAGAGGGCTTACTTCAGGATTACCCTTCCGGGCCCAAATCTTTTTGCAACATTTAAAACATTTTATCTGTTCCATAAAATCACCATAGTCCATCAAAATACAACATTCAATTAGAACAATGACATTTTAACCATATTTCTCAACTTATGGTTATTTCATTTTGTACATCATCACATATACATCATGAAATCTTATTCATACCTTTCCAAGTTTTGACTCATCACAAACATATTTTCAAATATCTTAGTATCACTTTCAGTGTTTTTGAAAATAGCTCACTTGAAAGCATCTCTATCTCAACAAAACAATTTTGTTAGAGTCGAGAGATATCACACTATCACTGGTAGTAATATGACATGTATAGCTAAACTCTCACATGTGCTAGTTAGTCCAAGAATCGACTAAACCATAGCTCTGATTCCACTAAATATAACACCCCTTACCCATATTCAACTCCGAAATAGGGTACGAGGGATTACCGACATAAACACAAACGAATATACAAAATCGAGACTTAATTTCCATCCAAACTTAAAACTTTTCACATACATTCATATCATCCCTAAAACGAGCCTACGAGGCCAAAACATACATTGGAAGTAGTTCGTGACTAAACCGAGAACTTTAGAAAATTTTACAAAACTTAAAAAATTTTCCATGTTACATGGCTCACACGCCAGTGCTGCAGGCTGTGTTCAAATTAGGATGCTCTCTATCTTGTGCCACATGGCTGTGCCATATGCCCGTGTGATAGGCCATGTAGCACACACGGCTAAGACACATGCCCGTGTCTCTACCTGTGTGCTCATTTTTGGACATTTTGTTTTTCCAAAATTAAGGTGCAGGGGACACACGGCCAGATCACACGGCCGGATCACACGTCCGTAAGGCGGACCATTTGTCACACATAACCTAGACACATGTCCATGTGTCTACCCGTGTGGACAAAAACAAGGCTATTTACCAGGCCATTTTGCCACCCTCACTTACACACATCAATACAAGATCACATGACATAAATTCAAGCATATAAGGGCAACTTAACAACCGCAAACAAGACAATAACATGTTATCCTCATGCCATTATTCATCATACATAGAACATCAAACTCTCCACACCAAATCATGCAAGGTTCCACATATACAAACATTTCATATTCTTGTCATAAATCAAATTTCTATCATTCACCATGTATACCATAATCATATCACCATAGACATTGACACATATATGAATATACTTAGGCTTACAACCATGTTAGCCAATATGAGCCAACTTACAATGCTAAATTGCAAAACAAACCTTTGACAGTCACAAGACAACACATTGGCTACAATCAAAATGATGCATTTAACAATATGAGTAAGTCCTTATACATGCCATAGACTTAAAATACTTGAATTCACTTATACCCAAAATAATGGCTTGATAGTGTGATAGGGTCTCCGGCGAACTCTAACCCGAGCTAGCTTAATAATCCTAAAAGACATGGGAAAGGAAAGGGGTAAGCTATATAGCTTAGTAAGTTCATATGCAAATAATACAAAACATTATTCATACACTTGACATACAAATAACAAATATTAACATAATGTTATTAAACTTCATGAGTATAATTTACGAAATCACATTCTTGCCAATAGCTCATCATATGAATAACATAACATTTATCAATATAAATGTCATTAAACTTCATAAATGTCATATGAACATAAATGTCATTTGATATTAACATAACACATATAAACATAATTGTCATATACCAATAGCTCGTCATATGAATTACATAACACGTATCAGCATAAATGTCATTTATGCTTCATAAGCACAACTTACTCTATGGCAATCTTACCACTTGTTCATCATATACTGAGCTCATTTTCTTTGAGTTTTATGTACATACCTGTACTATCACATAACATAGTCACATACTTTCTCATCTTTGACATACCCATTGAACCATTTGGAATACTAAAGGATATTCTGGCATCTCGTACACATAGTATCGTACAAATACCATAACCCATATATGGTCTTACATGGGATCTCTTATCGATGCCAATAGCCCAGCTATGGTCTTACACGAAGTCTCATATCGATGCTATATCCTAGATATGGTCTTACACGAATGTCTCATATTGATGCCATATCCCAGATATGATCTTACACATAATCTCAGTAACGCTAATGTCATGACAATTATATCCTATATATTTCTAAGGTTCAACTAGGACTTTCGCTATACTGAATCTTTGTCGGTCATTTCCATAGTATCATACTCAATAACATTCACATTTTGTTTCAATAATATAAAATTTACCATAATTATATCAATTAAGAATTTATACACATATAATTTAATGCTTATTAAACATACGAATTTACCTCGACATAAAAATGGCAAAAAGGACTAAATCGTCAAATACTCATTTTTCTCCTATTCTAACTTTGAACCCCTTTTTGTGGATCTATAATATCACATTTAACTTATTCAATCATTATACTATTCAAATTAACCCAAAATCACATTATGTCAAAATTACATTTTTACCCCTAAAGTTTGACATTTTTACAATTTAGTCCCTAGGCTCGTAAAATGATTTTCATTCAATTTCTTCAATACCCATGCCTAGCTGAACCTTATACATACTCATAACGGCCCACATTTTTCATTTATTCGCACTTTTACTACATATTTTACAACTTTTGCAAATAAGTCCTTTTAAGCATTTTTACCAAAAATCACTTAGAAAAAGTCATTTTTCAAACACTAAACATGCATTTTCTACCAGTAGACATCAAAATACACAAAAATCCGTCATGGGTAAAATTTTAGACCTTGACATCTCTTCAAATTATTGGTAGAAATAGAAAGATCGAGTTACAACGACTTAAAAAATGTAAAGAGCATTAAAAATGGGGCTAGAACGGATTTACAATTGATCTTGGAAGCTTGGAAAACCGTAGCCATGACTTTCCCTTGTGAATTTTGGCCATAGGAGGAACAAGATGGACAAATTTGGCTTTATTTTGGCTTTTTAATTCATTTTAATTACCAAATTACCAAAATGCCCTTAATGAAAAACTTTGAAAACATACCAAACTATGTACATTTCTCCACCAATTTAACCAATGGTATTTAACATTTAAGGACCTTTAATTGAAAATCTCATAGTAATTGGACACCTCTAACATATAGAATTCAAGTTTTGCACTTTTTGCATTTTAGTCCTTTTGACTAAATTGAGTGCCCAAACGTCAAAATTTTTGAACGAAATTTTCACGAAATCATTCCATAAAACCATAGACCATAAAAAATATAATAAAAATGAAATTTTCTTCGTCAGATTTGTGGTCCTGAAACCACTATTCGGATTAGACCCAAAATCGAGCTACTATAAAAAGTGTGAAGCTTATCTTGCTTATGTTTTTGATACAAAAGTATATAAATCTAAGATTGAATTAGTGCCATTTGTCTGTGAATATCTGGATGTGTTTCCTGAAGAATTATCTGGGTTACCACCATTTAGAGAGGTTGAATTTACTATTTAATTAGTATAGGAAACTTCACTGATATAGGTAACTCTGTACAGAATGGCTCCAACAGAGTTGAAAGAGTTGAAAGCTCAGTTGCAAGAGTTAACAGATAGAGGATTTGCACGACCTAGTTTTTCGCCCTAGGGTGCACCTATATTATTCGTAAAGAAGAAAGATGGGTCAAAGAGAATGTGTATTAACTATAGACAACTCAACAAGGTTACAATAAATAATAAGTATCTGTTGCTGAATAGATGATTTGTTTGATCAATTGAAAGGAGCAATAGTTTTTTTGAATATTAATTTGAGATCTGGATATTATCAATTGCGAGTGAAAGATTTAGATGTGCTGAAAATTGCATTCAGAACGAGGTACGATATTATGAATTCCTTGTTATGCCTTTTGGATTAACTAATGCTCCTGCAGTTTTTATGGATTTGATGAGCCAGATCTTTAGACCGTATTTAGACATATTCATTATTGTGTTCATCAATGACATTCTGATCTATTCACGAGATGAGTCTAAGTACGACGAGCATTTGAGAATTGTGTTACAAACATTGAGAGATAAGCAACTCTATGCTAAATTCAGTAAATGTGAATTCTGGATTCGAGAAGTCATATTTTTGGGACACATTGTTTCAGCGAAAGGTATACTGGAAACCACTGAGAAATGTATTAGAAGATTGAAGGTTTTTTGGGGTTAGCTCGTTACTATCGATGTTTTGTTTAAGGATTGTCGATCATTGCTACACAGATGACCAGATTGCTACAGAAAGCTATGAAGTTCGAGTGGTCAGAGAAATGTCAACATAGTTTTGATCAGTTGAAAGCATTTTAACTGAGGCACCAGTTTTAGTTCAACTTGAATCGGGTAAAGAGTTTGTGATATATAGCGACGCGTCACTGAATGGTTTGGGTTGCATTTTGATGCAAGAAGGAAAAGTCATAGTTTATGCCTCTAAATAGTTAAATCCGCATGAAAAGAATTATCCGACCATGATTTAGAGTTGGCCGCTATTGGATTTGCATTGAAGATTTGGCAACATCATTTATACGGTAAAAAGTGTCATATCTTTACCAACCACAAAAGCTTGAAGTATTTAATGACCCAGAAAGATCTAAATTTATGACAACGAAGATGGCTTGAATTGCTTAAAGACAATGAATTAGTGATTGATTATTATCCGGGGAAAGCAAATGTAGTCGTAAAAGCTTTGAGTAGAAAATCTCTATTTGCTTTGAGAGCAATGATGTTTATGAAAAGAAAATGTAGTCGTAGATGTTTTATGAGCAATAGTAGTTTAGAGTTTTATTTTCGCCGTCGTAGGCTCAGTATAGCTTCAGTCCCTATAGTTTAAGTTTGCTCTATCTAGAGTGGTATGGTCTAATTTCTAAAGTAGTCACAGTACTTCCTAACTTACTGCATTTCAGTTTCTAAACAGACAAAAGTATTCAAAAAACTTAATGATTCAATATCGGAGACTCGGTGTGCCCCACTTTTCAGAAGAAGTATCTCAAAACACTTCACATATCGAAAAAACAACTTATTGAAATCCAAAATTTGAAAACCCATTCTATAGTCGAGTTTTGCAAATGGGCTCTGATACCACTAAATGTAACACCCTCAAACTCGGCGTAGACGTTATGATAGAATCTGAGTGCCACATCGAACTGTGTTTCAAAATCAGGGATTATTGATAGAAATCCGTATGTAAGTTAAAACCCATTAGTTTTTTTTATTTCTTGAGAAAAATTGGCAAATTAAGTTAGTACAATTTAAAAACCACTTCTCAAAATGATTTTCATTTGTTTTGAAAAGAATTATTAATTTGAAAACTCGTTTGCATTAGTTTGGCAGTTTAATCAAGAAATCAAAACCCAAATAAAAAGAAGTTAAACCCACCAATTGCCTTATTACATAATCAATAGCCCAATATAGAATTTCAATAAATAAGTCTACCACAAAACATTAGCGATCGTGTGGCCACCTCCGAGTCCCTCGCGGCTCCAAATCGTCTAAGGCTGGGGATTACCTGTATAGTTAAAAGAAAGGGTGAGTTTATGAAAACTCAGTGTGTAATCCCCTATCATTCAATCAGTAATATATGCAGTAACAGTCTGGGTCAAGCCCTTTTCAGTAATAGAACAATGTGGGTGTTAACCCAACACAGTAATAATGTAGTGTAGGTCTTAGCCCATTACAGTATCAGAATCAAAATGAAATACATGTGGGTATAAGCCCAATACAGTGACAATATCAGTAACAAAAATACAACAATGCAATCATGCAACCCATCCCAATCCAACCAACACACCACTCGTACCAACCAACACACCATGTGGGGATAAAATTGACCCACCTAGCCAACACACCTATATCAGCACCAGTTGCAGCACTAATCAGTATCGCAGTAAAGCTACTAGTAATCATAATAGCTAAGAGCCGTAAACAGGATAGCTATAATGCCATGAGTACGGTAATATGATTGGCACAAAGCCATCGGTAGTAGTAATATGATCGGCACATAGCCATCAATAACGGTAATATGATCGGTACAAAGCCATCAATAACGGTAATATGATCGGCACAAAGCCATCAATAACAGTAATATGATCGGCACACGACCATCAAGAGCATCACAAAGAAAGTCGCCAAGAATTAGATCGCAAAGAAAGTCGCCATAATAGTATCACAAAGAAAGCTACCAAGAATCGATTTATGGTAAAGCCACCAGTAACAGTGATTGTGGCAAAGCCACCAGTACAGTACTTCCTCTATAACAGTATCCCAACCCCATACATTATGCCAAGTATGTAAAATGCCATTCTCAGAATCAATCATACAAATTATAGACAAATCATTCATTTGAATTGCAGACAGATCAGTCATTTACGTCATAGACAAATCAATCATTTACATCGTAGACAAATCAATCATTTACCCTCGAGGGACAAAATGGTCATTTTACCCTATGGGGGCATATCAGTCATTTTACCCTACAAGGGTATTACGGTTATTTTACCTTACAAGGGCATATCGGTCATTTTACTCTACAGATGCATTACGGTCGATTTACCCTACAGGGGAATTACGATCATTTTACCTTACAGGGGAATTACCGTCATTTTACCCTACAGGGGCATTACGGTCATTTTACCCTACAGGGGGATTATGATCATTTTACCCTATAAGGGCATTACGGTCATTTTCCCCTACAGAGGCATTACGGTTATTTTACCTACAGGGGCATTACGGTCATTTTACCTACCTCGGGGTCTTGATATAGTTAATGACCTTTTCGAAGGCCTACAGTCTCTTCGAGCGACACAGATAATCCGTTTGGTCAAAGTAGTGCAAATGGGCTCAAAGCCCAATATTCGACCCAAATGGGCCCACATGCTCGTGTGGCCCATTTAGCCCAAATTTAGTCATGGCTATGCAAACTACATAACCCAGTCCAGTATTTGCCACTTAACGTGGATTTTATCCGTGTAGGGCCCACGATTCCATTGGGCCCACACAACCCATTTCGGCCCAACGAGCCCTGAATGGCCCAAGTGCACGAGAACACTTGTGGTGGCCTCTATAGTCTACCGCCCATGGTTCTGGGCTTAGTTTTTCCACACGAGTGTTCGCATGCTTGTGAGGCCTCAGATGTCAAAGTTTCGGCTTTTGTCGACTCACAGAAGCGATAGTGTGATTACACACATTTTTCACAAGAGCTAGCGAAACTCCTCTTGGCACCAACCTTGACCGAATGGAGTATGGCCAAATGTACTTAGATTGTGACTAGAATCAACCACACATATCCTGGTCCTTAACTGCACACACGACAGATAGATAGATAGAACCGATTAAAATGTAGCCCAAAACCTTATACATAACACTTCCAGAATTTAAGAGTAATTGGCCTATACCCAACAACAAGGTTTTGAAAATACCTTAATCAAATATTGGGAGACAGGGTTTCGACACTCGAGAACACTTGTACCTTTCACTCCTCGGTAATACCTGGAATAATGGCAAACTAGAGAAGGAACATACAAATGCCAATCGATTTCTCTGAAGTCTTGTAAAACCGAAACCAAAATACCAAGGAGTAGTTGGTTTAGTATTTAAGAGGGAAAAATGGAGTTTAAGGGACAAGAGAGGAGGAGAATTGACTTGTAAAAGAATAAAGGAAACAAAATAAGAATAATAAAAGAAGAGAGATGTTAAGTTCATCCAAGACAAAGAGAGATATTGAGAGGAGAAGAGAGGTGAATAAAGAGGGAAAAAAATAATAGTGTAGTCGACTTTGATTGTGAGAGAAGAGGGACAAGGGTTCGGCCAAATGAAGGATTAGGATCGATAGTAGAGAGACAAGGTTCAGCTTAAAAAATAAGCAAATAAAATGCCCAAAAGTAATTTGATCACCAAGGTAGAGCACGAAATCGCAAAAGAAGAGAAAGCAGGAAAATTTGGCACTCAGGAAAACCAAGACTGCTCTCAAATTGTCGAAAAATGCACACAAAGGAGACCCCTCATCGAATTTGCATATACAAGCTTCCCCAATCAGCCACAACTCTCCAAGTTTTGAATTCATTGATTTTCGCCTCCTAATTCTCCTCCAAATCACCCAACTACCAACCACATCCCCTGATTATCTCCTCCTTGACCAATTCAAACCTCATCTAGTAGAGTTTCAGTCCAACTCCCCATCTATCACCTCAATGAAATAAAATAAATATCCCTTTGCATTCCATGGGATTCAAACTTAAGCTCCTTTGCAACTTAAACTACACCACTAACCACCTTACCAACCAGCTCCTTGTGTCATATTTTAACCACACATATCTAAAAGGCCTACAATCAAGCACCAAGGGTTTTATTCACTTAAAGCCTAATTTTTTTTCTAAAGCCCAGGTTTGAACCCAGGACTTCTCCAACACTTCTTAGGACCCTTAGCCCCTGAAGCGGAAATTTAATTGTGTCATTTCCTTGCACAATTAAATACTTTTGTACAGCCTCCTTACTGATCCATACACAAGCCCAATACTTCTAGGCCCAAAATTCAGGGCGTTACAAATGAATACGAGACTGACTTTTTCTTATGATGGTTTGATTATAGCAGAGTTGAAAGCTAAATCAGTTTTTCTTCAGCAAATTTGCAAAGCTCAGAAATATGATAATGAATTGCAAGCCAAAAGAGTGCAATGTGAGTCGACTAGTGATTCTAACTTTTAGATTGGATCCGATGATTATTTAATGTTTCGAGATAGAATTTGAGTACCTAAGAATTCTAAGCTCTTTTAGAAAATTTTACACAAAGCACACAATGGTTGTTTATCTGTTCACCCAGGGAGTACCAAAATGTACAATGATTTGAAACAAATGTATTGGTGGTTGGGAATGAAACGAGACTTTTCAGAGTTTGTATCGAAATGTTTAGTTTGTCAACAAGTCAAAGCCGAACATCAAGTGCCTTCAGGATTACTGTAGCCTATGATGATACCAGAATGGAAATGGGATAGAGTTATGATGGATTTAGTAGTGGGATTGCCCCTGTCTCCGAAGAAAAAAATGCTATTTGGGTTTTCGTTGATCGACTGAAAAAATTAGTACATTTCATTCTGGTACGTACACACTATTCACTTGATAAATTAGCTGAATTGTATATCTTTGAGATCATTAGATTACATGGAGTGCCAGTTTTGATTATTTTGGATAGAGATCCGAGGTTTACATCGTGATTTTGGAATTACAAGAAGCTTTAAATACGAAGTTGAACTTTAGTACTGCATTTCATCCGCAAACTGATGGTCAATCTAAGAGGGTAATTCAGATTCTTGAAGTTATGCTCCGATGCTGTGTTTTAGAATTTGAAGGCAATTGTGAGAAATATTTGTTGTTGGTCAAATTTGCGTATAACAATAGTTTTCAATCGAGTATAAAGATGGATCCGTACAAAGATTTATATGGTTTCAAATACCGAACTCCATTGTATTAGACTGAGCTAAAGAAAAAGATTCACGGGGTTGATTTGAAAGCAGCTTCAGATCAACAAAAATCGTACGCGAATTTGAAATGTAAAGATATTGAATTTCAAATAGGTGATAAAGTATTTCTGAAAGTATCTCCATGGAAGAAAATCCTTAGATTTGGTCGCAAAGGCAAGCTATGTCCACGATTTATCGGGCCGTATGAAATCATTTAAAGAATAGGTCCAGTGGCATATCAGCTAGCATTACCGTCAGAATTAGAAAAGATCCACAATGTGTTTCATGTGTCTATGTTGTGCCGATATAGGTCAGATCCATCACATGTGATTTCTCCGTCAGAAATTAAAATTCAATCCTATATGACGACAATGAAGAATGGATCCGAATTTTAACTCAAGAGATTAAAGAATTGAGAAATAAACGATAGCTTTGGTGAAAGACTTTGGCAACATCACGGGTCGAAGAGGCTACGTGGGAACTTGAATAAGCTATGAGAAAATAGTACCCTAACCTATTCACTAGTAAGATTTTTGGGGACAAAATCCTTATGGGGAGAGTTGTAATGACCCATTTTAGTCAATCAAAACAAAGGGCTTTGAGACCATAAATTCAAAGCCAAAATTATTACTTTATTATTATTTTAATGTCTATATCATGATAATATGTTTGTGTGAAAATTTCGTTAAGAAATTTTATCGCTTGATTAGTTAATTTGATAAAAGGACTAAATCGTATAAAGTGAAAAATTGGAGTTCTATAAGCATAAAGGGTTTATTAGCTATGAAATTAAATAGTGGAGGTCCTTATGTTGTAAATAGACCATTTGAGATAGAAGTGGACAAGTATGGACAAGTATTAAGTTATTTTTATGTTATATAACCAAAGTTAATTTTGGTATTTAGAAATTAAGTTAAAATAAATAAAACAAAATAAAATCTTCACCTATTGTCATTATATTCAACCAATTTTAAAGAGAAGAAAGCCATTCTTTTAGGTTTTTTAGCCTGTCATGGTTTTAATAGCTCATTAAGGTATATTTTTGTCTCGTTTTTAATGATTTCTATGTTTTTGTGATCGTTGCAACTAGGTCTAACTAGCCCAGGGACTATTTTGCAAAATTGTTAAAGATTTGGAATGTTTCCATTGATGAATACATGAGTATTTTGATGTTTAATGATAGATTTTGAAAGTTTGATGATAGTTATACAAGTTTTGTTAAGTGATTTTTTAGTGAAAATGTAAATTAGGGATTAATTTGTGAAAAGTAAAAAATTCATGGTTAAAATGTGAAATAAAGGGAAAATATGGGCTGCTAGGGACCTAATAGTAATTCAGCTAGCATGGGTTAGTATTGAATTTCATGCATTTGTGATTTTATGAAATAAGGACTAAATTATAAAAGATGTGAAACATTAGGGGCAATTGTGTAAAAATGCCTTAAAGTGAATTTTGGACTAAATTGATTAGAGAGATGATTAAATAAGTTAAATTTTGCTTACATATTGATCAAGAAAAGTGAAACTCGGATCTAGATCGAGGGAAAAACAAAGTTCTCGACTAATCGACTCGTTTCGTCATTTTTGTGTCTGAGGTAAGTTCGTATGTAATAAATTACGTTATAAATGTATTTTAAATGCTTTGATCTTGCATAAACCGTGAATATGATATTATGGACAAGTTCGACAATGATTCAATAAAGATTCGCAAGTGTGAAATACTTGGTTGAACCTTAGGAATAGATTAGGATACAAATGACATGTCATTAGGGATTATTGTGATTATGTGATCCGGTGTTGGTCCCAGATGTCCTACCAAGGTACGAGTATACCGGCATGTGTTGCGGTTACTTGACAACTTGTGTGGCAGCACCGTGTAGCTACGTCTTGACCCACAGCTTGTGTGAGCAGGCCCGTTGATAGCTCGAGAGTGAGCATATATGTGATATGTGATTGAGATAGCTTCGGCTATATATATGGCACTTCGGGAGCGAGTTTCCCATGTATTCGATAGTATTCCAAATGGTTCAGCGAGTAAATTAAAGATGTGGTTGAATATGATATTGATACGAGATGGTACATTTACGTACATGAACTATATAAGTTTAAATTGAAGAAGTTGTGAAGTTCATACACGAGATTATGATTGAAAACGTGAAAGGTTTGTTAGTTAAATGAATTACAGGTTGATATATTCAAATTTAATAGTTGTATATTTGTGTTAAGATTGAGTTTATTTCATACGAGCTTACTAAGCTATAAAGCTTACTTTGTTTATTTTTCCATGTTTTATAGTGATTTTAAAGCTAGCTTGGATTTGAGAATCGTCGGAGACTACATCATACTATCCAACTATCATTTTGGTACTTTTAAGTTTATGTTATGGCTATATGGCATGTATATGATTATGGTCATTTTGTTATGTAGTTTGGTAATGAGTTGTGCCATTTGAATTGGCTTGTAAATGCTTATGTTTTGGTTTGTATATAAAGCCATGAGAGTTGGCTTAATTTGGTTGGTTTGGTTATGTATATAAGAGTGTATGTATGGTTTGCAATGTGGATATTAAATGGTTGATATTAGAGTAGCTACATGCTTATTGTAATAGCCTGCTTTAGACCCTAGTCGTAATAGTGGTTTCGAGACCACAAATTCGAGGTCGAAAAATATTTTAATATTATTTATTGGTGTTTAAAATATGTGATTGAGTATGTGTGAAAATTTTATCGCTTGTGTGTCGAATTATGAAAAGGACTTAATAGCATAAAATGCAAAAGCTGTGTGCTGAATGTTAGAGCCTTAGATTGTTATGGCTTTTAAAGTGAGGAGTCCTTATGTTGTTATTATTCCATTGAAGTATTATATGGACATAAAAACCATGAGAAAGTGGATTATAAATGAAAATAAAAAAGGTTAATTTGGTAATTAGTAAAATAAGTAAACAATAATAAAACAAAACATTAAAGATGATCATTATCATCTTTTCTTAGCCGAATGTGAAGAAGAAAAAGAAAGAAATAGGACTTGAAGTATTCAACCATTGTTACTCTTGATTGAGGTATGTTTTGAACTCGATTTTTGATGATTTTTTTCATTTTTCTGATCGTTGCTTCGTGATCTTTCAAACCCATGTTTTAATTTTAGAATTTGATGGTGATTTTGAGATATGCAATTGATGGATGTTTGAGCTTTGTGATAGTTTACGATGAAATATGGAAGATATGTGAAAGATTAACATATTTTGTATTTGAATTTTTAGTGAAATTGAGTAATTTGGGCTTAATTGTGAAAATAATATTTTGAGGGACTAAAATGTGAAATAAATGAAATGTATGAACTTATATGAAGATAGTGAGAATTTGGCTAGGCATGGGTACAAGCAAATTATGTGTATTTGGTGATTTTATGAAATAGGGACTAAAGTGTCAAAATGTGAAAATATAAGGGCTATTTTGTAAAATACCCTAAATATATGTGTTTGGACTAAATTGAATGAATTGTTGATTGAATGAGTTAAATTTGAATGTGTTTAGACCAAGAAAGGAGGGGTTCGGATCGAGATAGAGGCAAAGATAAAGGACTCGATTGATCGGCTAGTTTCAATATTTCGACGTCCGAGGTAAGTTCGGATATAATATGTAACACCCCTAACCCAAGTTCATCGCTGAACTAGAGTTACGAGGCATTACCAATTCGGACACAACCTAGAACAAACATTAATATCTTTACAAACATTTCGCAAGCTAGTTATAGAACATATTACTTCAATACTTGTGTACAATAAACCGAATAATCCATATCACATGCCTTATTGTCCTTTAGTGTATCTAACATAACAATTTCACAACATGGTCAAGTAAGGATTTTAAACGCCTTAGTGATGTGCGACTTAACATTATCATATATGAATCCTTTTGAAAACTCCAATGACAATTTAACACATACCTAAGTTGCATGTCAAAATTCATATTTAAACACCATTAGTTCAACCGCATAAAGCACTTTCAATTCGGTCATCGATAGCCTTAACTTTCGTACTAATTTTCTCCATCCAATAATAAGCAAATCATGCTATTTCATTTTTCAATATCAAGCATATCATATTTTAACCTCATTCAATCTAACATTCAAGATACTAAATAAAAATTCAAACCTAATAACCAACTAATCAAGAATAATATATGTATATACTCACTTACACAAACCGAATCAAAACAAACCAAATATAATCATGTATTATTGAACTTAATTCTTATCTAGCAAGTGACCAAATCAAATACTCACGTACATGTCATAAACATTACTTAACAAATATATATCACATACTATAATTTAAGCATGCATCTATCATTTGCTTCATTGCCTAAACCTAATACTACATCATGCTTAACATTATTCATTGCCATATCATATATCCAAACATTATAATATACCACTCTCATGTGTGATTAAACCACATTCAAGTATAATGATAGTTCATGGCATAAGCAAACTATATCATCAAAACACGAAACAAGTTATCCCAAAATAGTTAGCCATTTTCGCATGGTCGTATATTTACACAATTACAAGACATTAGTTATACTGCTTAGTCTAACCTATACATGCCCTTTAAATACCAAACTAAGTTATTCAATACCAAAAGAAAGTCGATAGTGCAGTTGACTTCTTCACAGATCCTTCGAGTCCGTAGCTTGTACCTAAATCTATAAAACAATGGTAAACAAGAATACACACAATAAGCATGCTAGCTTAGTAAGTCTCAAGCAGTATTTATGACATATATACACTATGTACCATCATAGCCAAATTTCAGTGTTTATATATATAGCGAAACCTTATTCATCGTATATTTAATTTGTAAAACTTATCGAAAGTATCTTGATCGATAAATAAAATCCTATACAATTTCACACACAACCGAATAACATCTTCAATGCACATCTAAAATGATTTCACATAGTTGAATGTATACAAATATATATATGTATATAACGCATGGCCGATATTATATATATAATATAATTTCTCTTATATGCAAATAATCCATATCAACTCAATGTCTTTTATTTTATTCGAATACTTTACATACCAAATGCACCAACACATTTTATCAACTTGCTTATTCAAGAATCATCACAAGTATCATAAACTTAATTCGATACATAACTTTTAGTTGAACACTATAGTAATAAACCTTGACTTATTCAATACCATCATATCTAGACCATTTTTATTCATAAGCATAAGCTCGTATTAACACTCACTAGTATAAAACCTGCTAGACCAAAGGTCTGAGATTTAAACACCGGCACGAAGCCTGCTAGGCATTAAAGCCCGAATATATCACCAGCACAAGGCCTGCTAGGCATCTAGCCCGAATCAAATCACTGGCACAAAGCCTGCTAGGCACTAAGCCCGAATATATCACTCGCACTTAGCCTGCTAGGCACTAAGCCCGAATTTATCATCGGCACTAAGCTCTAGGCACTAAGCCCGAATATATCATCAAGACTAAGCTCAGAACACCCCAAACCCGGCCTATGCGTGAGACTAGATTTGGTTTGTTACATGATTCGAACTATTCTTAAATCCTTAATGAGTTGAAAAACTACAATATTGTTTACGGAGTTTAAAATTTGTAGAGTATTAGATTTTGATAAATATTTAAAATCATTAGTTGAAAATCATTGTATTATCTAAAACCGTTAGGAAATTTGTTAAAGAGTTAGCAAGAAAAAGAATTATTTATAAAAGAATTCCTTATACTTTGAAAACCCAAGTTCATTTTAGTAAAGCATCATAAATCACAGCCCATGATTTAAAAGCCCAAATAAAGTTTAAATTCCAACACACATAAAATCCATAAGTTATTTATAGAGGCCATTTATTACAACATCCCAAAATAGTAAAAATAATAATTAAAAGTTCGTAATTTAAATAACCCTTATTTAGCAAGATGGCCTCCACGAAGTCATCCTCACCAAGTCCACATCGGCTCCATTACCCGAGATGGAAAGAAATTAAAGGGTGAGTTACTTAGAACTCAAAGTGTAACTCACTTACCACCATTATTGGGCGATTGTCAAGATATTATGTTGGGCTTGAGCCCAATCCAATTCAACAATATAACATGAATTTAAAATAATTAATAATGCATGAAAATGAAATTCCCAACCCAAACCTAATAACCATCCGCTAACACCCCTGCACCAACCATCACACCGTGGGGATCAAGTCAACCCACCCCGCCATCACACCAATCGTAGGCATTAAGCCCTTTTATAATTGTGGCATAGCCACCGAACTAGAGGCAATAAGTCGATATTGTGCGTGAGCCACCAACTAGAGGCAATAAGCCGATATTGTGGCAGAGCCACCGAACTAGAGGCAATAAGCCGATATTGTGGCAGAGCCACCGAACTAGAGGCAATAAGCCGATATTGTGGCAACTGGCCATTCTTCTCTTCATAAATCCCACCCATGCAATTATACATGTACTTTAAAAATATAAAATTTATTATCAATACATAACATGGTGGGTTTTATCAATGACATTTCATTTGGCCCATAATTATAGCAATTTATCCATTTAGCAATTTAGTGGGCTTTGGCCCATTTACCAAACTAGAGCGTTTTGGCTAAATTCTAACGAACTAGAGTATTTATGGCCCAATTTATCGAACTAGAGTATTTACGCCCATTTTCACTTAACTAGAGTATTTACGGCCCATTTTCACTAACTAGAGTATTTACGCCCATTTTCACGAACTAGAGTATTTACGGCCCATTTTCACGAACTAGAGTATTTACGGCCCATTTTCACTAAACATCAAATTTTCATAATATCAATTAATTTCTTGATGCCGAAATTTTCACGATTTAGTCGCTTTTACGTATTTCGTCAAAATATCAATTTTGTGCTTTTACCGATCTAGTCGTTTTACGATTTTTCTACCATACCGAAATTTGACATACAACCCTAAAATAATGAGGGTGAAATTACACACCTCGATACCGTGAGTATTATCCTTCTCGCCTCGGACCTAAAATATATTTCGATTCGTTAGACAACTAATTCAAAAAAATAATCTTATTTGTTAATGGATCCAAAATCTTACCTCTTGATTTTGAATCACTTGATTTTCGGTTTCCTTCGCTTATCGATTCACTAGTCACGAGAATCCACCAACGATAACGGCTCCGAGGTTCGTATTACTTCAAATAATGGACTTCTTTCTAAGATGGCCCACAACCCTGGAAAATCCTGACCGTAAACCGCTCTTCGCTTGAATGGGGATTTACAGATCCACCCTCTTACGATAACTAAACACCGCCTTTTCTTCCCTATCTTGACATCTTCAAGATCCAAAAGAATTTAGTTAGTTCTAAAATAATATCAATAATACTAGAGATTTAAAAGTAGGATTTCCTTACAAAATGAAACGCTTCCAACGCTTCCACGATTCTCCGATCACTTGAATTCCAATCTCCGTTATTGCACTAAATAATAACGAAATAAACGTTATTAGTATGAATGCTATATCAATCCAAAAAGACTCTCAAAAATCCTATGATATTCTACCATAATATCACTAATCAATAAATCAAAAAATGGAGAGAAACCTTACCTACTTCCTACTGATTTAAAAGCAAGATTAAGAATGATGTTTAATTGATGGAAGATTCGCTATAAATGATTAAGAATGGAAAAATAATTTTGGCTTATAGGCACAATAACATTCGCCAAGAGAGTGAAGATGGAGAGAATTTTCGATTGAAAAAGAAATAGTATAAGAACGAAAGGATGATGGTGATGATGTTTTGATTTCAAGGAGATTAGAAGAAAAGAAAAGAAAAATAAGAACTTTAGGTGCTGGTATATTCGCCATGGCAAAGAAAAAAGAAAAGAAATTGATTTTGGTATAGGTGATTTCGACAAGAAGAAAGAGGCACAAGAATTGGTTATCAAGATAAGAAAAGGGATGACCAAATGGTCACAAAACTTTGGCTTAACCAAGTGCAAAAATTCGCCAAATAGGGATATTGAAAGGAGAGGAATAAAATTTCTGCACAAAGTGCAAAGGTTAACCAAAGAGAAAAGAATGAGATTTTTGCCAACTAACAAAATTTTGGCTCTCCTCCCTACCAATATTGCCGCCCAGCCTATGGTCAATTGGCCATTATTTCTTTCCAAATTTTCCCTAGATAAGTGCCTTATGTCCCCCTATCTTTCCTTAAACTTTTGATTTCATACCATATGTTAGTTGTTACCTTAATCCCTTGATACACTAACCAAAAATACATGGTCAACACCTTCCTTATATGTCCCTTGCCGACACTTCATAGCCATGAGCGTAAAATTAAAACAAAAATTTTATCTAGGTGCTATACAAGGATTCAACCTCTTCCTCTTACTTGAACCCATGCGCCATTCTCCACCATGCCATATGCTCATTTTATGACACTTTAAGCACATAATTTAGCTTAAGTCTTAATCACCTTTGTTTCACTTCAATAAATTCCCAATAATAAATTTTATTCTTCTCCAATTTATGCTTTACCTCTCTAGGACTTTAATAAACACTAAAATAAAAGAAAAAAAAAATTTTCCTTTAACATCTAAACACCAAAATCATGCCAATTTAAATACTCGATTTTAGGGTGTTACAACTCTACCTCCTTAAAGAAAATTTCGTCCTCGAAATTTACCGTTGAAAAAGGTGAGGGTATTGTTGTCGAATTGCATCCTCTCGCTCCCACGTAGCTTCTTCCAATTCGTGGTTACGCCATAGAACTTTAACTAACGCACGGTTTTCTTCCTTAGTACCTTGACATCTCGGTCTAGGATTTCCACCGGTTCTTCTTCAAAGGACAAATCAATTCACCCAATTCTTCTACCGTATAATGTGCAAAGGATCCGACCTATAACGCTCAACATGGAAACATGAAAGACATTGTGAATTTGATTTAACTCGAGGTAACTCAACTGATATGCCATCGACCAACACGCTTCAAAGACACGATAAGGTCCAATATATCTAGGACTTAGCTTGCCCTTCCTTCCGAATCAAGATCTTTTTCCAAGGAGATACCTTCAAGAAAACCCGATCTCCCACACTATACTCGATGTCCCTCCGCTTCAGATCGCTGCGATTTACTTCGCTTCTATCTCGAGGCTTCTTTCAACCGTGCTCAATAACTTTTACCTTATCCTCGGTCCTCGATATCATCTCGTGACCTAACATCCGTTTTTCGCCCAACTCAAACCAACAAATAGGAGAGCGACGCTTACGACCATACAATGCCTCGTAAGGTGCCATCTCAATGCTAGATCGATAAATGTTGTTATATCGCTAATTCCGCCAAAGGTAGATAATCCTCCCAACTACCCTCAAGTCAATTACACATCCTCTTAACATATCTTCCAATATCTGAATTACTCTTTCCGATCGACCATCGACCGAGGATGAAAAGTCGATCGAATTCAACTTTGTCCCCAAGGCTTCGTGCGAGCTTTCAGAATCGTGATAAACCTAGGTTGAATTTTTTTAACTTACTTTGGATCTTCGATTAATGACTTGGCTTAGTCGATGGGGCTTCAGAACTCTCGGCTTAACCACTCGATACGGATGATACGGTCTCGGTCTCGAGGAGAAAACGAGATGTATGCTTGGAGTTCGATCGTAAAACCGAGTATCGAAGAAGAAAGAAATTTAGATGTAGTTGGGATATGTTTCAAGTAAGGGAAGAATTGAATGGCTCGGGTTTGGTTTAAGAAAGAAAATTTAAAAGTTTGGGTTTCGGTTTAAGGATGAAAGAACGTTCGGGTTTCGATTTAGTACTTTAGGAAACAAGTAGGAACAATACCGAGAAAGGTATCGACCGGTTACTTATAGGTTTCCTAAGGTTCGGGTTTGGGATTTAATTTGGACCTCGACCCACTATCGTGAAACGATAGGAACCTCGATATCGATTTTGGATAGTAGAAGGAAGGGTTGACGCCACTAGCTTGCTAGATAAGCCAACGAATCCTAAAACGAAATTGGAGTAGTGCTCTCACAAATTCGACTGAATAACAATATAAAATTCATCAAAAGTTCCTTACAATTGTCCATCTTTGGATATTTATAATACTTAGAAGCTAATTGAAAAGTCATGAAATGTTAACTTAGTTTCTAAGTAATTTTGATTCAATGTCCTCAACTATTCTAGAAGTTGGCCTTTGGTTTTTGCTGTCCACGTTCATCCTTTGTAGCACCAAAATCGCCTTCTAGAAGTTCTTTAAGTCAACAAAATTCATAAGGAAGAAAGGGGTCAAGGCTCTTAAATTGACCTTGAAATGTGCATGGCTTGCCTTGGAAAGCCGAATGGCTAAGTCCTTGTTCAAGGCTATATTGGGACGTGAAAAGGCATCCTTAAATCCCATACCATCTTTAAAATTACTTCCCACGCATGGAGAGGTGTACCACAAGCAACCACCTCATTAATCCTGTCTTGAAAAGAGGAAACAAGCTTTTAAAGGGTGTTCCATGCATGCTTCTTTGCTGTCCATCTTAATGGATGTGTGGAGACTCCAAGAGTCACGTTGAAAGCTACTCCAAGAAGAAATTAACTCCCATGCATGCTCCAACAAGGCCTTAAATGTCGCTTCATTAATTGTTTGTTCTTTGTCATTTACGAAGGTACATGTCTTTGGTGTCCCCTTGTTAATGCACTTAAATGCATGTTTCTTTCTGCCCAATTTAATGGACGTGTGGGAGACTACAATAGTCACGTTGGGGAGCACAAAAGGCAGCTACCAATGTCCCTTGCGTGTTCCCAAGGTGCCTTAAATGAAGTGCCGCCATGCCTTAATTGCTTGTCCCCAAAGCACCTATAAATCATGAATTTTCGCACATTAAATTTCCAGCAACAAAACAATACATTAAAGACATGTTTAAAGCTAAGACACACCATAAATATGTCCCTAGATGCTCTAAAATTCGGCTGGAAGTGTTAGGACAACTTAAATGGTGGTTCGGCTGGACACAATTAATGTGCATCATCTTTTAATTATGTCCTAAACTAGACATATTAAAGCTAACTAATAATTATGCAACAACTTAAGACTTATTTAAGCTTATTTAAATGTAGCAAAATAAATAAAACACTTATTTAATTGGTTCATTTTTAATTAACTAATCTTCTATTAATTAATTAACTAAGACCGAAAAGCCAATTAGTTATGGCCGAATAGCCATAGGAGGATCTCCCTGTTCATGAGCTCGTAAAAGTATGCAATGCGGGGTTAAACCATCATTCAACAGGGTCTTAGCATCGTCCCAAGCTTGCTGGATTAGAACTCCGATCGCTTCTTTAAATTGTCTCGCACGCGACCTCGTTATCGGTCCTTGAGGTAACACCACCGGGTCTCGGATTGAACTCGATTCATGATGAGGCGTGCCCGTATCACTTAGCCCCTGAAGCGGAAATTTAATTGTGTCATTTCCTTGCACAATTAAATACTTTTGTACAGCCTCCTTCATCGATCCATACACAAGCCCAATACTTCTAGGCCCAAAATTCGTATGCTACAAATGAATACGAGACTGACTTTTTCTTATAATGGTTTGATTATAGCAGAGTTGAAAGCTAAATCAGTTTTTCTTCAGCAAATTTGCAAAGCTCAGAAATATGATAATGAATTGCAAGCCAAAAGAGTGCAATGTGAGTCGACTAGTGATTCTAACTTTTAGATTGGATCCGATGATTATTTAATGTTTGAGATAGAATTTATGTATCAAAGAATTCTAAGCTCTTTTAGAAAATTTTACACAAAGCACACAATGGTTGTTTATCTGTTCACCCGGGGAGTACCAAAATGTACAATGATTTGAAACAAATGTATTGGTGGTTGGGAATGAAACGAGACTTTTCAGAGTTTGTATCGAAATGTTTAGTTTGTCAACAACTCAAAGCCGAACATCAAGTGCCTTCGTGATTCTCAGAGCTGTGATGATACCAGAATGGAAATGGGATAGAGTTATGATGGATTTAGTAGTGGGATTGCCCCTGTCTCCGAAGAAAAAAATGCTATTTGGGTTTTCGTTGATCGACTGAAAAAATTAGTACATTTCATTCTGGTACGTACACACTATTCACTTGATAAATTAGTGAATTGTATATCTTTGAGATCATTAGATTACATGGAGTGCCGCTTTGATTATTTTGGATAGAGATCCGAGGTTTACATCGTGATTTTGGAATTACAAGAAGCTTTAAATAAGTTGAACTTTAGTATTGCATTTCATCCAAAACCGATGGTCAATCTAAGAGGGTAATTCAGATTCTTGAAGTTATGCTCCGATGCTGTGTTTTAGAATTTGAAGGCAATTGTGAGAAATATTTGTTGTTGGTCAAATTTGCGTATAACAATAGTTTTCAATCGAGTATAAAGATGGATCCGTACAAAGATTTATATGGTTTCAAATACCGAACTCCATTTTATTAGACTGAGCTAAAGAAAAAGATTCACGAGGTTGATTTGAAAGCAGCTTCAGATCAACAAAAATCGTACGCGAATTTGAAATGTAAAGATATTGAATTTCAAATAGGTGATAAAGTATTTCTGAAAGTATCTCCATGGAAGAAAATCCTTAGATTTGGTCGCAAAGGCAAGCTATGTCCACGATTTATCGGGCCGTATGAAATCATTTAAAGAATAGGTCCAGTGGCATATCAGCTAGCATTACCGTCAGAATTAGAAAAGATCCACAATGTGTTTCATGTGTCTATGTTGTGCCGATATAGGTCAGATCCATCACATGTGATTTCTCCGTCAGAAATTAAAATTCAATCCTATATGACGTACAATGAAGAATGGATCCGAATTTTAACTCAAGAGATTAAAGAATTGAGAAATAAACGCATAGCTTTGGTGAAAGACTTTTGGCAACATCACGGGGTCGAAGAGGCTACGTGGGAACTTGAATAAGCTATGAGAAAATAGTACCCTAACCTATTCACTAGTAAGATTTTTGGGGACAAAAATCCTTATGGGGGGAGAGTTGTAACAGCCCATTTTTAGTCAAATCAAAACAGTGGCTTTGAGACCATAAATTCAAAGCGAATTATTACTTTATTATTATTTTAATGTCTATATCATGATAATATGTTTGTGTGAAAATTTCGTTAAGAAATTTTATCGTTTGATTAGTTAATTTGATAAAAGGACTAAATCGTATAAAGTGAAAAATTGGAGTTCTATAAGCATAAAGGGTTTATTAGCTATGAAATTAAATAGTGGACGTCCTTATGTTGTAAATAGACCATTTGAGATATAAGTGGACAAGTATGGACAAGTATTAAGTTATTTTTATGTTATATAACCAAAGTTAATTTTGGTATTTAGAAATTAAGTTAAAATAAATAAAACAAAATAAAATCTTCACCTATTGTCATTATATTCAACCAATTTTAAAGAGAAGAAAGCCATTCTTTTAGGTTTTTCAGCCTGTCATGGTTTAATAGCTCATTAAGGTATATTTTTGTCTCGTTTTTAATGATTTCTATGTTTTGTGATCGTTGCAACTAGGTCTAACTAGCCCAGGGACTATTTTGCAAAACTGTTAAAGATTTGGAATGTTTCCATTGATGAATACATGAGTATTTTGATGTTTAATGATAGATTTTGAAAGTTTGATGATAGTTATACAAGTTTTGTTAAGTGATTTTTTAGTGAAAATGTAAATTAGGGATTAATTTGTGAAAAGTGAAAAATTCATGGTTAAAATGTGAAATAAAGGGAAAATATGGGCTGCTAGGGACCTAATAGTAATTCAGCTAGCATGGGTTAGTATTGAATTTCATGCATTTGTGATTTTATGAAATAAGGACTAAATTATAAAAGATGTGAAACATTAGGGGCAATTGTGTAAAAATGCCTTAAAGTGAATTTTGGACTAAATTGATTAGAGAGATGATTAAATAAGTTAAATTTTGCTTACATATTGATCAAGAAAAGTGAAACTCGGATCTAGATCGAGGGAAAAACAAAGTTCTCGACTAATCGACTCGTTTCGTCATTTTTGTGTCTGAGGTAAGTTCGTATGTAATAAATTACATTATAAATGTATTTTAAATGCTTTGATATTGCATAAACTGTGAATATGATATTATGGACAAGTTCGACAATGATTCAATAAAGATTCGGCAAGTGTGAAATACCGGTTGAACCTTAGGAATAGATTAGGATACAGAATGACATGTCATTAGGGGATTATTGTGATTATGTGATCTGGGTGTTGGTCCTGTATGTCCTACCAGTGGCTTAGTATACCGGCATGTGTTGCGGTTACTTGACAACTTGTGTGGCAGCACCGTGTAGCTACGTCTTGACCCACAGCTTGTGTGAGCAGTTCGTTTGATAGCTCGAGAGTGAGCATATATGTGATATGTGATTGAGATAGCTTGCTATATATATGGCACTTCGGAGCGAGTTTCCATGTATTCAATAGTATTCCAAATGGTTCAATGAGTAAATTAAAGATGTGGTTGAATATGATATTGATACGAGATGGTACATTTACGTACATGAACTATATAAGTTTAAATTGAAGAAGTTGTGAAGTTCATACACGAGATTATGATTGAAAACGTGAAAGGTTTGTTAGTTAAATGAATTACTGAGTTGATATATTCAAATTTAATAGTTGTATATTTGTGTTAAGATTGAGTTTATTTCATACGAGCTTACTAAGCTATAAAGCTTACTTTGTTTATTTTTCCATGTTTTATAGTGATTTTAAAGCTAGCTTGGATTTGAGAATCGTCGGAGACTACATCATACTATCCAACTATCATTTTGGTACTTTTAAGTTTATGTTATGGCTATATGGCATGTATATGATTATGGTCATTTTGTTATGTAGTTTGGTAATGAGTTGTGCCATTTGAATTGGCTTGTAAATGCTTATGTTTTGGTTTGTATATAAAGCCATGAGAGTTGGCTTAATTTGGTTGGTTTGGTTATGTATATAAGAGTGTGTGTATGGTTTGCAATGTGGATATTAAATGGTTGATATTAGAGTAGCTACATGCTTATTGTAATAGCCCAGTTTAGACCCTAGTCAGAATAGTGGTTTCGAGACCACAAATTCGAGGTCAGAAAAATATTTTAATATTATTTATTGGTGTTTAAAATATGTGATTGAGTATGTGTGAAAATTTTATCGTTTGTGTGTCGAATTATGAAAAAGGACTTAATAGCATAAAATGCAAAAGCTGTGTGCTGAATGTTAGAGCCTTAGATTGTTAAGGCTTTTAAAGTGAGGAGTCCTTATGTTGTTATTATTCCATTGAAGTATTATATGGACATAAAAACCATGAGAAAGTGGATTATAAATGAAAATAAAAAAAAGGTTAATTTGGTAATTAGTAAAATAAGTAAACAATAATAAAACAAAACATTAAAGATGATCATTATCATCTTTTCTTAGCCGAATGTGAAGAAGAAAAGAAAGAAATAGGACTTGAAGTATTCAACCATTGTTATTCTTGATTGAGGTATGTTTTGAACTCGATTTTTGATGATTTTTTTCGTTTTTCTGATCGTTGCTTTGATCTTTCAAACCCATGTTTTAATTTTAGAATTTGATGGTGATTTTGAGATATGCAATTGATGGATGTTTGAGCTTTGTGATAGTTTACGATGAAATATGGAAGATATGTGAAAGATTAACATATTTTGTATTTGAATTTTAGTGAAATTGAGTAATTTGGGCTTAATTGTGAAAATAATATTTTGAGGGACTAAAATGTGAAATAAATGAAATGTATGAACTTATATGAAGATAGTGAGAATTGACTAGGCATGGGTACAAGCAAATTATGTGTATTTGGTGATTTTATGAAATAGGGACTAAAGTGTCAAAATGTGAAAATATAAGGGCTATTTTGTAAAATACCCTAAATATATGTGTTTGGACTAAATTGAATGAATTGTTGATTGAATGAGTTAAATTTGAATGTGTTTAGACCAAGAAAGGAGAGGTTCGGATCGAGATAGAGGCAAAGATAAAGGACTCGATTGATCGGCTAGTTTCAATATTTCGACGTCCGAGGTAAGTTCGGATATAATATGTAACACCCCTAACCCGAGTTCATCGCTGAACTAGAGTTACGAGGCATTACCAATTCGGACACAACCTAGAACAAACATTAATATCTTTACAAACATTTCAAGCTAGTTATAGAACATATTACTTCAATACTTGTGTACAATAAACCGAACAATCCATATCACATGACTTATTGTCCTTTAGTGTATCTAACATAACAATTTCACAACATGGTCAAGTAAGGATTTTAAACGTCTTAGTGATGTGCGCACTTAACATTATCATATATGAATCCTTTTGAAAAACTCCAATGACAATTTAACACATACCTAAGTTGCATGTCAAAATTCATATTTAAACACCATTAGTTCAACTGTACAAAGCACTTTCAATTCGGTCATCGCATAGCCTTAACTTTCGTACTAATTTTCTCCATCCAATAATAAGCAAATCATGCTATTTCATTTTTCGAATATCAAGCATATCATATTTTAACCTCATTCAATCTAACATTCAAGATACTAAATAAAAATTCAAACCTAATAACCAACTAATCAAGAATAATATATGTATATACTCACTTACACAAACCGAATCAAAACAAACCAAATATAATCATGTATTATTGAACTTAATTCTTATCTAGCAAGTGACCAAATCAAATACTCACGTACATGTCATAAACATTACTTAACAAATATATATCACATACTATAATTTAAGCATGCATCTATCATTTGCTTCATTGCCTAAACCTAATACTACATCATGCTTAACATTATTCATTGCCATATCATATATCCAAACATTATAATATACCACTCTCATGTGTGATTAAACCACATTCAAGTATAATGATAGTTCATGGCATAAGCAAACTATATCATCAAAACACGAAACAAGTTATCCCAAAATAGTTAGCCATTTTCGCATGGCTGGCATATTTACACAATTACAAGACATTAGTTATACTGTTTAGTCTAACCTATACATGCCTTTTTAAACACCAAACTAAGTTATTCAATACCAAAAGAAAGTCGATAGTGCAGTTGACTTCTTCACAGATCCTTCGAGTCCGTAGCTTGTACCTAAATCTATAAAACAATGGTAAACAAGAATACACACAATAAGCATGCTAGCTTAGTAAGTCTCAAGCAAGATTTATGACATATATACACTATGTACCATCATAGCCAAATTTCAGGTGTTTATATATATAGCGAAACCTTATTCATCTTATATTTAATTTGTAAAACTTATCGAAAGTATCTTGATCGATAAATAAAATCCTATACAATTTCACACACAACCGAATAACATCTTCAATGCACATCTAAAATGATTTCACATAGTTGAATGTATACAAATATATATATGTATATAACGCATGGCCGATATTATATATATAATATAATTTCTCTTATATGCAAATAATCCATATCAACTCAATGTCTTTTATTTTATTCAATACTTTACATACCAAATGCACCAACACATTTTATCAACTTGCTTATTCAAGAATCATCACAAGTATCATAAACTTAATTCGATACATAACTTTTAGTTGAACACTATAGTAATAAACCTTGACTTATTCAATACCATCATATCTAGACCATTTTTATTCATAAGCATAAGCTCGTATTAACACTCACTAGTATAAAACCCGCTAGACCAAAGGTCCGAGATTTAAACAAACGACGAAGCTCGCTAGGCATTAAAGCCCGAATATATCACCCAGATAAGGCCCGCTAGGCATCTAGCCGAATCAAATCACCACAAAGCCTACTAGGCACTAAGCCCGAATATATCAGGCAAGACTTAGCACGCTAGGCATTAAGCCGAATTTATCACCGGCACTAAGCCTGCTAGGCACTAAGCCCGAATATATCACCAGCACTAAGCCTGCTAGGCACGAAGCCCGAATATGTATAGTTAATCTTTCATTTCACATTTCATTGTGCTAAATTCACCACCACTTATAATTCACGTATTTTATCAAATAACAAACCAAAACACTTATTCACATCACTTTGAATAAAATTCCAACCAATCCATACCAATACTTTCACATTCGGCTAACACAAGGTTCTATACTAAATTCTATCGAATATTATCATTTAACACATTCATAAATAATTCGATAACCTATACTTGCTTAAGGACTTACCTCGGTTGTCGATAGACCGTGCAAATCGGCTATTCGAGAACCTTCGTCTTTCCCCGATCTAAATCCGTTTTTCTTTGCTCTTAATCTAAAACACATTAAAATTTAGCTCATTCAAGCACAATTCATCTCAATTTAGTCCCTAAGCACATAAATGGGCAAATTACTATTTTACCCCTAGTATTTCACAACTTTGTAATTTAGTCCTATTTGCATAACACACAAAATACACCAAATTAGCTAGGACTATACAAGGGCCGAATATTCCTAGGGACTTTACAAGCCCTCAAATTTCATTTCTTTTGCAAATAAACCCCCTAAAGTTTCATCTTTTACAATTTGGCCCTAAAAATAAAATTTCTTCAAAACTTCCAATACATAATATACTAATCTTTAACTTATCTTTTATCTAACATCATCAAACATCAAAAACCATATAAATTTATCAATAGCCAAACATCAATCATACTTAGATTCAAAAATTACAACATGGGTCGGTTACGGTTCGAAGCAATGATCTCAAAAACGTAAAAATTTTCAAAAACTGAAATCAAACTAACCTTGAAATTAAGCCACCAAGTGCCGAAATTCAAAGAACAAACCCCCCCTTTTTTTCTTTCTCACATTCGGCTATGAAAGAATGAAAAAGATGCTGACTTTTGTTTGTGTTATTTTAACATATAATAAAGTAACGATAAAATTTTTCTACGAAACTTTCACACATTTTAATACACACATAATAAGCACAAAATAAAATATTAAAATATTTCTCAAACTCAGATTCGTGGTCCCGAAACTACCGTTCCGATTAGGGTCAAATTTGGTCTGTTACATAATACGTGTACTTAACTATGTAAAATATTATGAAACGAATGGTTATGATATTATTGAATTATAAATGCTATGAGAGGAATATTTAGAAATGTGACTGAAATGATTAGCACTGTGGTGAGAAATAATAGAAGCTTCGGCTTTGTGATTGGCACTGTGTGTGCGATACCAAATTATGTTCTGTTGTGTCTTGAGGCTCTAAGTGTGCGATGTTATTTAAGCTTTGGCTATGAATTGAGGTACTAAGTGTGCGATGTTATTTCAATTTCGATTATGAATTGGGCACTAAGTGTGTGATTAAACCTAATGAATAACGAAAGTTGATCGAAATGCAATATCAAGCATAAATTTAGCATGGATGGTGAGTAACTATGTGTTGTCTAAGGTATGTATTGAACCTTTGTAGTTGGTGAGATTGAATATGAATTCATGAATCTTTGAATGAGATTATTAGCTATGAATGATATGGTGTGAACGTTTGAGAGTTGATCTATGTGATGGATTCATTTGTGCCTTATATTTGAGCTATTAAGTTGAATGTATTATGTTTCAAACTTACTAAGCTCTTAAGCTTTCTATGTGATATGTTTCTTTGTTTTACAGTGTCAGTAAAGCTAGCTCGGATTTGGGGATCATCAGCGGCTCTATCGCACTATCCGCAATCTATTTTGGTACTTTTAAATGATGTACATATTTGGTATATGGCATGTATAGGCTAGGTTATGTGGTGCATTTTGAGATGTTGGACTTTGCCATGTGACATGGCTTAAAGGTTGAATGATGTAGTAAATATACGTGTGGGATAAGTGTATGAATAATATGGTTTGTTCATGCTTAAGTGGTTGATGTAAATTGTGATTTAAATGTGAATTGTGGTAATGGTTATATGATGCTTGGCCTATAAGTATTGGGATGTGAAACTAAGTGTCTTGAATGGACTTATTTGAGTAGAAATTGTGTATAAGAATAGATGGTTTAGTTGATGAATAATTTGTGCTTGAAATGGTATGTTTTGGTTGCATTTGAGGTATGGATTGGTATTGATTTAATCCATATAGGTGATTCTAAAGTTTAATGGTAATTTGGCCTTGAAAATGGCCTATGATTGCCCACAGGGTTGAGCACTTGGGCATGTGACTCGACCGTGTCCTTCATGGTTGTGTAATTGAAGCAAGTCAGGCTCGACCATGGGCTGGACACACGGGCGTGTGACTGGCCGTGTGGTGCAAGTCAGTATCGACCACGGGTGAGGAACACAGGTGTGTCTCAGGCCGTGTGGACAAGTCAGTAGGTATGCCCTGTTTTGCCACGGCTTGAACATATGGGTGTGTTCGAGGTCGTGTGAGGCGCACGGCGTGCCCGCACGGGCGTGTGACCTCTGTAACTTAGAAAAATGTTAGAATTTTAGAAATTTTCGTATGAGTTCGGTTTAGTCCCGGCCCTATTCTAAAGCATGATTAAGGTCTCGTAGACCTCATTAAGGGACTCTTTGAATGTGAATTACTATGTTTGGATGTGGATTGATATGAGTTGTTCGGATGTGATTAGTAATACCTCTTAACCCTAGTCCGGCAATGGTTACGGGTTATGGGTGTTGCACTTATGATTTTGGTGCATAATGATGTATGTTTAGAAGTGTATAATTAGTTGAATTATAAATGTGAATTTGGCATAAGTGATATAGCATGTTTTATGATTTTTTGTATGGAGAATTGGAGTATAGAATGTGCTTGAAATATGTTTGAATTGGTTGATTTAGATGCCTATTTTAAGCCATGAATTGTGCAATTTGAGTTGGTATAGGTTTGCCCTAGTTGGGTGGCAAAATGGCTTGGCAAATAGCCTATTTTTGTCCACACAGGCAGAGACACGGACTTGTGTCTCAGCCGTGTGTGATACACGATCACGTACACGGCCGCGTGCCTATTGGTATTGAAATTAAAATCAAGTTAGTATGCTCCACACGGCCTCACACACGGGTGTTTGACCTGGCCGTCTGGCATAAGTTAGTATTCCCTACAGGTTTGGCATGGCCTAGCACACGGCCTGGAACATAAGCGTGTATGGCCATTTTTAGGGCACACAGGTTGTGTGTTAGTAGTGTGACCCAAGTCAGAGAGTTACACGGGGTCAGACACGAGCTGGGACACAGCCATGTTTTCCCATTTCGAATGTCAACGCGGCCTATGAAACGGGCATGTTTGTTGGCCGTATGAGACACACGGGTGGGCTACAAGGGTGTGTGTCCCCTGCTTTTGAGAAAATTTTCTAAGTGTTCTAAGAATTTCCAAAGTTATCGGTTTAGTCCCGATCCACTCTTAAAGCATGATTATAACCTCGTGGGCTAGTATTAGGGACAAAATGATTGGTTGTGAATGAATTGTATATGAATTGATTAATTGTATGTGAAATGTGTGTTTATTTGTTTTATAAGTCCGGTAATACTCTGTAGCCCTATTCCGACGTTGAATACGGGTGAGGGGTGTTACAATATGCATGGGCATGTGGTTTGGCCATGTTTTCCCTCCATCCTAAAAATATAGAAATAGAATGCTTCGAATTGTTCACACGGGCAGAAACATGTGCTTGTGTCTCAGCCGTGTGTGGCACACGACCTAGCACATGGGCGTGTGTCTTGGCCGTGTGAATCCTACACTTAATTTTTGAAAATTAAATTATCCACACGGTCTAGCACAAGGGCGTGTGGCTGGCCATGAGACTCAAGTTAGAGAGTTACATGGGTATGGACACTGGCTGGGACATGGTCGTGTGCTTCACATCGAATGCCCACACGGCCTGAGACACGGGCGTGTCACTTGGCCGTGTGAGCCACACGGCCAACCCACACGGGTGTGTGTCCCCTGCATCTTGAAAAATTTTTAAAATTTCATGAAAATCTCTCTGAGTTTCCGATTTAGTCCCTACTTGTTTCTAATGTATAAATAAGACCTCGAGGATCCATTTAAGGGACAACATGATTGAATTATGATTTGTTTCAAATATGAATAGTAAAAGACATGAATTAATTGTATTTGTTCTGTAAACTCCGGTAATGCTCTGTAACCCTTTTCTGGCGATGGATATGGGTTAGGGGTGTTACAGGATAGGACTATAAGTTTATCTAAATCATGGATTTGGCTTAGGGCTTTAGAAAAATGAGGGAAAATTTAGAGTTTGACACAACCAGAAAGGAAAACAAATCCAAGTCAGATCTATGAATTTAAAAATAACAATTAAAATAAATAATTAAGATGAAAAAATAAGAACAATTAAATAAATCAAAAATTTGAACAATTAAACGAAAATAAGATAGAAAAAGAAAAAAATAAAGAATATAGATGAAAAAGATGAAAATTGACATGTAAAAGTTCTTATGAGCCCTGGAAACTAAATGAATCCACAACTCCCCTCAAATGGCTCTAATTTTCCCTCTAAAAAGGAAAATTTGGTAAGAAAAAGCTTTAAAATGATCCCACAATCTAAACAGATTGTTAAAACTCTTGTAACAGAAAAATCAAGAGAAATTCTTAAAAAAAAAAAACTCAAAAAGAATTTTATTAGCTTAAGTGAATAATGAATGAATTAATTGAAATATGTATAATGAAGATGCCTTTATATAGTCTAGCTATGTACATCTAAATAGAAATCTCAAGAATACTAAAACTCTAGTTAATCTAAACAACAAGTTGTTTTAAACTAAACTTTCTTATTGGCATAAAACTCCTAAATAAATTAAAATACTTCAAAATTATCCAAAATTTAGAATAAATAATAATAAAATAATAAAACTTAGTAAAAATAATATTGAGATAATATATAATAAAAATTAAGCCTAAAACTTAAACCTAATATGATTTAAATTCGAATAAAAAAGTCCAAAACTCGTAATTTCTATAATAATCCATTCAATAATTTTGCTCGCGCAGTTTCCACTAAAATGATCATAAATTGAGTTACCAAACTCAAAATTGGGTGATTCAAAGTGTATTGCAAAGATAAGAGACAGATCTTCGATCGATAAGAAGACATATTAACCTATAAAAGCCTAGATTTCTTCAAAAAATGCACCGCAAGTCAACTAATTATAACATGGCTAAGCGAGTGGGCTTGATTGGGGTCCTTGAATTGTAACACCTAAGCTTGTTAGCATCTTCTACATGGGCTTGTCATCATGGATTGATATTTTAAGTCCACAAACAAAATTGGTCTCTTCTAATTCATCCTCGCTTTGTATTGAACTCCAAAAGTCCATCATCCTGGATCTTCAACTTTTCTTTTTGAAATTTCTTCATGGTAAAGTCTTGAATGAATAAGTTAAGTTTTGACTTCAACTACTTGGATTTGGATCTCATGATTGGGTCTTGAGGGAAAGTAAACCCATCATGCACATGGGTCTGAAATTGAGCCTTAAGACTCGTATCACAATTTCTTACCTAGAGAATTAAATTGGTCATCAATGTAGAATTATAGAGGTTTTCTAAGCTTAAGAAGAAATTATTAGATTTCATTATTTATATGAAGCACACATATGCTTGAGATCTCTTTTAGTTGGATTTTTAACCAAAAAAAAAAATGAGAGAATGGAGTAAAAGGGATTGGAGTAAGGGGGAGTGGTTAGCTTCTGGTGATTTTTTGTTATTGTTAATTGTGATTATTGATGTTGTTACAACTTGTGCTACTTTTTTCAAACTTGATTTTTAATGTTTAATTTGTGAACTTGATTTTACTTTTGGTCTTATTACTACTATGTAAAACCTTAAACTTTATTTGCTACATATTCTCATTTGATAATCATATTTTCTAGTTTACTAAAAATTCCTTGATACATGTTGATGTAACTTGATAGGGTTATGTTATCAAGTTTCCTTAATTTCTTTCTATACTAGTTTATGATTGTATTTTGATGCAAAGTTTTGTCAAAATGATAATGGAGAAAAACCAATGTAGCATTGAATGTTACACAATGTTTCAAAAATTTGAACAATATTATGAGTAACGTTACAAGTGCCTTGTTTATGTTGCAATTTTTACTTGTACTTATAGTTATAATTGTTTCATTTATTTTTAATTTATTGGTAGAAAATATATGTTTTTCTATAATAGAAAGTAGAGGAGTTTATGGGTTGAGGTAGGTTGGGTTCGAGTAAGGCTTAAGTTTGATTTTAAACACTTTATGCTTGACCAAGCCCAACCCAACAAGAAATATTAGTCTAAAATTTTGCCCAAACCCACTTATATTTGTAAATGACTGACCTAATCTCATTTTTACTCTACCCATATTATTTTAATAATTTTTTAGAAACATTTATGTTATTTTGATTTAATATTTAATAAATTTATATAATTTTCATTTAAAAAGTTTTATATAGGTAATTTAACATTTTCAATATGTTTACATTATATTATTATTTATTATTATAGATTTAATCTTTAGAAATTACTTAATATATATAAATAATATAATATAATATAATATTATACATGTAACGCCCCAAAAATATAAGGTCTTTAAATTTTTATGTTCTGACAAGTTGCTTGTTTGCTTTAATGGCTAAGTGGTTTGGGTGTGTATGGGGGTATTTGAGAAGCCTAGGTTCAAGTCTTGGCTCTTACAAAATTTTAAAATTTTCCCTTAAATGAACCTAGACACTGGCATTTAGGCTTTATTAACAATAATGTTTGGTTAATGACACAAGAAGAGATTGTGGTCTAGAGGCAAGTGGCGTGTTGTGTATCTATGAGGTCTAAGGTTCAAATCCTGGGATAAGCAATGGAGTGTTTATTTTGCTGCTTGAGCTAGGAAGGTAGAAGAGTTGGACTGAAACACTACTGATGAGGTGTTTGAATAGGTCATAGAGAGATTGTGAGAGCAAATCGTGGAGAGGATTAAGGGAGAGTATTGTGGAGAGAATAAAGGAAGTTCAAAAATTGGTGTGTTGTAGCTAAACAAGGAGTCTTGAGCATGCAAATTTTGGCTTGGGGTTTCTGAGTGCTTTTCTCTGCTCTTGTTCGGTTTTGGGCAGTTTTTGGGTGTGCCGAATTTCCTTACTGAGGAGTTCCCTACTTTGGTCAGTTTTATTCACGGGCTTTTGGGACCTTCTTCCTTTTTTTCTCTAGTGCCGAAACATCAACTTACCAGTTGTGCATTTTTCTTTTCGCAAGTGACTATTCCCTTCTTCCTCTTTTGCACCAACATCTGCCAAACCCCCTTTCTTCTCTATTCTTTTCAAGTTTCGGCCAACTCCCTTCTTGCCTATTGAATCTTTTGGCCGAGCCTATCACCCTAGTCTTGGGATTCTTTATCTTCTTCGATTTGTGACCGAAAGCTCTCCCCTCTCTGTTTTGATTCTGCAACGGCTCTGACAATAGGTAAGCGATCAAAGGCTACTTTCTGCTTTTTTTTAAACCGAATGCACATGTGTTCTTCTATTCTTTTTCAAAATCGAATAACCTTATTGACAGATTGTTATTTCATTCTTCCCATACTGCACTCATTGCGATTCAAGGGGTTCCTCAAGAGTGTAGAGGCATTCAAGATTCTTCTTTTGTCCTTCAATTAAATGTCTGAGGGGGTAAGTTGGCTTGTTCGCCGGTTGTGCTATGCTTTTAATATTGGGGTCTTAAGTCTTATTGTTGTAAACAACCCAGTCTTATAGGTTTCATTTCTTGAGCATATAATCGGCGAGGTCATGAGATCGATTCTTAATCGGCAATCTAAGGGCATTAAGCTATTCTCGTTCCTTCATGGTGAGTAGGGAGCAATGATTTGGGTTTAAGTATTGGGAACGCTAATGATTGGAAAACTGACGGTATACCTTGAATGAATATAGGCCTTAGAGTGGAGAACTGTTCACTCGACTTCGTAGACAGGTGTGTAACAATACACCGTAAATTATTACTGTCGTAAAGTCGAAAGAGTGTGTGCAATCACACTATCTCCGTTGTGAATCGACAAAAGCTGAAAAGCTGAAACTTCGGCATTTGAGGCCTCACGAGCGTGCAATCGCTCATGTGGGAAAATTGGGCCCACAACCGAATGCGGTAGACTAAAGAGGCCGCTATGAGTGTTCTCGTGCACTTGGGCCGTTATAGGCCTTGTTGGGCTAAAATGGGCCGGGTGGGCCCAATGGGCTCGTGGGCCTTACACAGATAAAATTTACGAAAAGTAGCAAAAACTGTATTGGGCATTGTAGATCACATAACTGTGATTGAATTTTGGCTAAACAGGCCACATGAGCGTTTGGGCCCATTTGGTCTGAATATTGGGCTTTAAGCACATTTACACAATTTCGACCAAATGGATTATCTGTGTCACTTAAGGCGAATGTAGGCCTTCGGAAAGGTCGTTAACTTTACCGAGACCCCTAGGGAGTAAAATGACTAAAATACCCCTAATGAGTAAAATGACTGAAATACCCCTAGAGAGCAAAATGACTGAAATACCCCTAGTGAGTAAAATGACCAAAATACCCCTAAAGGGCAAAATTACTATTTTACCCATAATACATGAAAATGCCTATTTTACCCCTAAAGGTAGATTGACAGATAAAGGTATGTACCCTATGACTGTACTAAGTAGGACATGTTGAATACACGAGATATTAATGACATGGCATATTGTGTGGGGTTGGGATTCTATTATGCAGGAAGAACTGTTACTGGTGGCTCTGCCACACATTCTTATATTGGTGGCTCTGCCACAATTACTAATACTGGAGGCTGTGCCACATATACTGTATTGGCAGTTCTGCTGCGTTATTATCACTGGCAGCTATGCTGTAATATTGGTGTGAGGGCTGGGTGGGTCGACTTTGTCCCCACATGGTGTGTTGGGTTGGTACGGGTGCTGGCTGGATTAGGGTGGGTTTGCATACTTGCACCATATTGATACTGTATCTGGGCTTAGGCCCACACTGTACTGTTACTAAATAGGGTTCAAGCCCAGATTGTTACTATAGGATAAGGGGTTACACACTGAGTTCTCGTAACTCACCATTTTTTTAACTGTATAGGTAATCCCCAGACTCAGTGGATTTGGAGCTACGAGGGACTCAGAGGGGGCCACACGATCGAGAATGTTTGTTTAAACGTAATCATTTAAATATTTTATATTGGGCTGATATTTTTGTAACAAGGCATCTGGTAATTTTAATTTCCTTTCATTGGCTTTTTTATTTCCTTAATTTGAACTGCTAAATGGACACAAATAAGTTTTCACAACTATTAACTGTTTTACAAGGCAAACACATATTTTCAAGTTCAAAATAACCTTAAATAGAGTAGCTTCGCGAATTTAAACCAACTGTAACAAACATGGTAACCGCTTTACTAGAAGCAATGCGATAAGAAGGGTTCAAAGAATTGGGGGCGTAGTGGGCAAGAAAGATAGGTCGTAAAGTGGCTTGGGGCATTGTAAGGAGGGCTTGTGCAGGTGTGGGTTCAAGGCGCAAGGGAAAATGAATGTTGGATATTTATTTTTGCAAGTGGCGTTAAAGGCGTAAAAGGCTTAAAAGAATTTGGTGCATGTAGATATAATAACGCCTTGGCCGAATAACCTGGGCGCTGCTTTGGGAGCTAGAGGCAAATGTGGGCTACGGTTCGAGGGGCGCAGCAGATTTTGGTGTTTTTATTTTCATGTGTGGCTATGGGCTTGAGTAGGAAGCCTTTAAGAATAAATGTTGGGGCCTTATAGCATAAAATCAAAGTGGCCGAATGGCCTGGTGTTGGAGGAGCAAAGCAAGGTCCTCCTGCTCGAACCAGAGTGCCGCATTGGGAATTTTATTTTGTTTTGGTCTTTTGCAAAGAGAAGATGATGGACTCAGACTTGGGATGAAGATTAAGATAGCTTTGTATTTAAATTCTACCGGATAAGGAGTAGTCATCAACTTTATCTTTTATTGTTTTGAGATAATAGGATAATATTGCATATTTTTATGGATTTTATTTTATTAATCTCTATCAAGTGGCAAGGAGGAAAAATAGGCAATTGAGTGTTTAAATTATTTTGAATAATTTTGAATTAGTGGCCATAGGTGATGGCCGAAACTTGGGTTCTTTAGGTGGGGAAGTAGCCGAATTCTATAAATAGGGAGAGAGCTCACCTTTGGCCACCCTTTTGAATCCATTTGCTCTTGCCGAATTTGCTCCACCATTTCTTTTGGCCTGAATTTCAAGACTTAGTCAAATTCTCCATTTATTCTTCATATTTCACCGAAATAAACCTCCATTGCATCTCACTCTTTCTTCTTTTGGATCCTTAGCCTAATCACTCACCCTTTCATTTTTCTTTGCTTCCATTTTGTGTTAAACCGAAAGTCCACCCCCTATACCTTTCCTTCCTCTTTTCAAACCTTTTGGTAAAACCCCTATTCCCTTGGGTTTCTTTTTGTTAGCTCAATCTACACCCCACCCTTGTGTCGAATTTCCTTTCTTCAATTTGGTAGCACCTGGCCGTAATATTAGCATAGATCTCTTCGGTTTTCGCTGCAATCGTTGTTGAAGGTACTCTAGGATTTTGAGGTATCTGACAAGCCTCGCCACTAGCAAACGACTTGGTAAGTGGTGGTAAGGGTTTATCTTGGTAAGTTATGTATTTGGTATTCGATTAAGACTAAGGTTGTTAAGTATTTGATGCTAAGGCCGATTGTAGGGGAGAAGAGCCTAACGCAGAGACTTTCTTTGGAGTGGTTTAGTCGCGCTAGGAAGCATTAAGTAGCGCTCGGATCCGTGATTTTGTAAGGATGTTAGTAAGTGACTTAGATTCAATAATGGTAAATTATGACTTGTTGATTAATGGTGTGATTCGATTTAAGTGCGATGGATGCAAGTGCTACCAAGAGGGAAAGGAAAACCCCATCCCGGTTCAAGAAGAGATCGGTTTCTGTGCACGAGATTGGCCATCGGGTGTGGGCGCAATGTAAAACGATAGGCGATAACGTAGTCTCGCTAAGTGATAGCGCGGATTAAGGGTTTAGAGCTTCAGTTATAAGGTGTGATTAACCCATCGATTTTAATTATATGATATGTATGCGATAGGTGTATGTGTTAAATATGTGTTAATAAGTGCGTTGACTATGTGAACCGGATACCACTTAAAGGGTATGTCGATAAGCAGTTAGTATCAAATCTGTTGAGATGTGGTTATTAAAACGTGCATGTGAGTATGTCTATGAATATGAATGTATGCAGAATATCATGTACATGCTTTATTCATTATGTCATTATATTATGTTACATGTGCATGGGTGGGTTTTTGAAAGAAGGTACGGGTGTACTTGATGCACGTGGTTGATGTCGACTTTGTGCTACATACGTGGATTGGCGCCGACCGAGGTCGCGTTGTGGATCTTTGCGATTTAGTTCGCGTGGTTACCTTTGATTGATATCGGCCTTATGCCATATCGTGGCTTGATGGATTCTTTGTGTGCTCCATCGTGGGTTTGATGTTAGCTATACGCTACATCGTGGATGGCATTGGTTGCCTTTTGGAGGGAAAAGGAGAGGGTGACTTCGATAGTCCCCTGGTGTGTGGTAGTTTGGTTAAGGGTGTAGTGGATGGACCTTAGGATTGGGTTGGGTTTCATGTTGCATTGTTTGTTATGAAATGATATGGAAATGGGCCAAGCCAATATGACATGTGGATAGGTATGTTTTGGGAACATACGTTGGAAATGGGTCAAGCCCAGTGAGTGGGTGGATTAATGAAAAAAGGCCCAGCCGATTGCTTGAATATGATTTAATTGTGGCCAAGACCCAAATTGTGGTAATGTCTAAATGATTATATTTACATGTTGCATTTGATAAATGGGTTGATTTGTGGCTAGCATGTGGGTGGATATCGCTGGTTTAATTACACCTTCGAGTCTAAGTGTGACTCACCCAATTATTTATCCAACACTCGCAGGTGACATGTTGATCGGACCAGGTTTGGAGAGGATGCAAGGTGGCCCATGCGTATGAGATTAATTTAATTATTTTTAAGCAATTTTAATACTAAGTGTTTTGTTTAATATTGGTTGTAATAAGGGCCACTTTTGATTTAGTAGTACTTTATTTATTATTGAAGTTTATATTATGCTTAGATATATTTCCTTCAAATGATTTATAATATAATAAATTATTACAAAGTTTTAATTCAAACCAAGCTTATTATTTAATAATTTTAATGGAATTACTTCCTAAAATAAACAAAATTTTCATGTTTTATTCTAAAGACAAAGATTTTCAACATTTTTCCGCAAAGACATAACCAGATCCTGATCAAGACTGCGTAATGGGTTTGGGGATGTTACATAGGCCTTGTTGGGTGAAATGGTAGTCATTGGCCCAATGGGCTCGTAGGCCTTACACGATAAAATTTACGAAAAGTGAGCGTAAATCAGATTGGCATTGTAGATCAGCATAAACTGTGATTGAATTTTTAACTAAACAGCCACACGAAGGCGTTGGGCCCATTTAATTACTCAATATTGGGCTTCGAGCACATTTACACAATTTCGACCAAATGGATTATCTCGTGTCACTTAAGGCCGAATGTAGGCGCCCTGGAAAGGATTAACTTTACCGAGACCCCTAGGGAGTAAAATGACTAAAATACCACTAATGAGTAAAATAGACCTAAATACCCCTGAGAGCAAAATGATTTGAAATACCCCTAGTGAGTAAAATGACCAAAATATTCACAAAAGGGCAAAATTACTATTTTACCCATAATACATGAAAATGACTATTTTACCCCTAAAGGTAGATTGATGATAAAGGTATATACCCCATGACTCTATTAAGTAGGACATGTTGAATACACTAGATATTAATGACATGGCATATTGTGTGGGTTGGGATTCTATTATCACGGGAAGAATATTCATCGTGGCTCGCCACACATTCTTATATTGGTGGCTCGCCACAATTACTAATACCGGTGGTCGTGCCACATATCTTTATGATAGCGATTCTGCTGCGTTATTATCACCTAGCAACTATGGTCAGATATTATTAGATGAGGGTTTGGGTGGGTCGACTTTGTCCCCACATGGTGTGTTATGTTGTGTTGTCTTGGTCTTGCCGGATTAGGGTGGGTTTGCATACTTGCACCATATTGATATCAGATTTGGGCTTAGGCCCACACCTGCATCGTATTACTAAATAGGCTCAAGCCCCAGTTGTTACTATAGGATAAGTGGGTTACACTTTGAGTTCTACCGTGAACTCACCATTTTTTTAATCAGATAGGTAATCCCTGCACTCGTGGATTTAGAGCTCGAGGACCTCGAGGGGCCAGGCGATCGAGAATGTTTGTTTAAACGTAATCATTTAAATATTTTATATTGGGCTGATATATTTTTGTAACAAGGCATCCGGTAATTTTAATTTCCTTTCATTGGGTATTTTTATTTCCTTAATTTGAACTGCTAAATGGACACAAATAAGTTTTCACAACTATTAAGCTGCTTTACAAAGGCAAACACATATTTTCAAGTTCAAAATAACCTTAAATAGAGTAGCTTTTCATAATTTAAACCAAGCTGTAATAAACATGGTAAACAGCTTTACTAAGTGGTGGTTTTTATAATTACTGGAATTGTTATCTAAGAAACAAGAACTAAATGGATTTTTTACTCAAATGATTTCTCCCATTAGACTTTGATTTGAAAAAAACTTCCCGTGTGACACTAAATTCGGTACCGTAAGTTCATAACGTTTAGGCCAGGTTTGGGGTGTTACACTTAGTTGTATCAGAGCTAGGTTACAAAACTCAACTGTGGAAAGGGTTTGAAAAGTTTTTTCGATAGTAGATTTTAAATATTTGAAAGGTTTTCAAAAGATGTACAAGTGTGGCACACCAAGTCTCCGGTGCCAAATTTGTAAGTTCTCTAATTCTTATTAGTGATATACTGTGAAACTGTAGATAGAAGAAACTAAAATCGTAGGCAACTGTAAACTGTAGTGAGACCTCGATCCGTGAAAACAAACCTCTAATGATTGTTTTTCATAATACATTTGTTAATAATTACTAAAATTATAAGTCGATACATAAGACTTTTAATCGGATAAAGCGAATATCAAAATGAGCACAAGAGGTACTCATGAAATGCGATATCTGAGGTCGAGGTAAAGGCCGGGAAAGTGCTCGGTCAGATTAGCTCAAGACGCGGGACCATATGCTCCGCTGGGAAGCAACAACCTTCACCAAGAATAGAGATGGGGTTGTATATGATCGATATTGGGGATAATACTCATCCCAAACAATGCCCGGTGTGTTAGAGAGGGTTGTTGGAGATAGTACTAGAATAGTGGGTCGAGGGTCAATTTTAGAACGACTCCGATCTAATGGAGCTAAAAATTTTAGAGGTATTTCCAGAGTAGCCCAAAATGTGGCAAAGCATCTTTGGTTAGGCGACCAATGAATAATGGACGACGCTTGGTATACTCTGAGCTGAAGAATTAAAAAGGCGATGTCTTTATCGTGAGATGAGGCTTACCAATGGTGGCTCACTGTGAGAGAGGGTAGTCAGGCCGATCGTGTGACGTTGGATTTCTTTAAGGTGGCATTTCAAGGGAATAACGTGGGCGCAAGTTATGTGGATGCCCGACGAAAGGAATTTCTGAGCTTGACCTGAGGGAGATAAGACAAAGGCGTAATATGAGGCAAAAATTCTTGCGATTGAGTCAGTATGCCCGAGGGATAGTAGCAACTGAGTATGAATGTTGTGTGTATTTTGAGGATAGCCTTCAAGATGAGTTCAGGATATGGATATCTCCACAGAGGGAGTGAGGTTTTGCTGCTCTTGTAGAAAAAGTAAAGATTGCTGAAGAGATGAAGCGCTCGGGCGCCAGAACCATGAAAAAGATAAGGGTAGAAATAAGAGGGATTTTGGGCCCTCAAATTCTTCGGGAAGGCCTATTAAGAAGGCCAGGTTTGAAGGGTCGATTCGGACTGGGTGCCCTATTACAATTAATAGACCGCAGCCTTGCGCTGATTGTGGGAAATCTCACGAGGGTGAGTGCTGGAAGATGATTGGGGCGTGCTTTAGATATGGGTACATGGATCATCGGGTTTAGGATTTCCTAAGAGGCCTATTCAGATGCAAGCTACAGGACCGGGTTATTTTCAACCAAGTGGTGAGGTGGTGAAAGCGTACCACCAGAAGTCGTAAGCGAGCTAGAGGTGGAAGCGGTATAAGACAGGGGTCATGGAGCCCTAAGCATATGTGTTAGTAACACCGAGGTAAGAGCAACCAACTTTAGTCTATGTTGCTCGTCAGTCGAGAGGATGGTGACGCCCACAGCATAACCAAAGATGTTTCTAATTTACAATGTACCTTACACTATTTTAATTGATTTTAGGTCTACACATTCGTATATTGCATGCACTGCGTCAGGAAATTTGGGTATTCAGTTCAAAAATACTGTTAATGAAATGACTGTAAGAAACCCACTAGGTCAGTCAGTTAGGGTAAATAAGTTATTCAGAGATATGCCCCTTAAGGTCCAAGGAGTAACTTTTCCAGCTGAGTTGATAGAACTGCAGTTTGGTGAATTCAACCTTATTTTGGGTATGGATTTGCTGGTGAAACACCGAGCTAGTTTGGAATGTTCTCAAGCTTAGTGGTGTTGAAGACTCATCGGGATGAGGAGGTGGTGATAGCGCGGATTAAGGGTTTAGAGCTTCAGTTATAAGGTGTGATTAACCCATCGATTTTCGGGTATATGATATGTATGCGATAGGTGTATGTGTTAAATATGTGTTAATATGCGCAGTGACTATGTGAACCTGACAATACCTTAAAGGGTATGTCGATAAACAAAGTTAGTATCAACTGTTGAGATGTGGTTATTAAAACGCGTATGTGAGTATGTCTATGAATATGAATGTATGCCTCAATATCATGTACATGCTTTATTCATTATGTCATTATATTATGTTACATGTGCATGGGTGGGTTTTTGAAAGAAGGTACGGGTGTACTTGAAAGCACGGGTTGATGTCGCCTTGTGCTACATCGCGGGATTGGCGCCGACCGAGGTCGCCCAGGATCTTTTGCGATTTAGTTCGCGTGGTTACCTTTGATTGATATCGGCCTTTATGCCATATCGTGGCTTGATGGATTGTCCGGTGCTCCATCGTGGTTTGATGTTAGCTATACGCTACATCGTGGATGGCATTGGTTGCCTTTTTGGAGGAAAAAGAGGGTGACTCGATAGTCCTCCCGTGTGTGGTAGGTTAAGGGGGTGTAGCGGATGGACCTTAGGATTGGGTTGGTTTCATGTTGCATTGTTTTGTTATGAAATGATATGGAAATGGGCCAAGCCCAATATGACATGTGGATAGGTATGTTTTGGGAACATACGGAAATGGGTCAAGCCCAGAGTCGCTGGATTAATGAAAAAGGGCCCAGCCCAAGGTTTGAATATGATTTAATTGGGGCCAAGCCCAAATTGTGGTAATGTCTAAATGATTATATTTACATGTTGCATTTGATAAATGGGTTGATTTTGTGGCTAGCATGTGGGTGGATATCGCTGGTTTAATTACACAACGAGTCCGTGTGACTCACCCAATTATTTATCCAACATCGCAGTGACATGTTGATCTGGACCGGTCGTGAGAGGATGCAAGGTGGCCCATGCGAATGAGATTAATTTAATTATTTTAAGCAATTTTAATACTAAGTGTTTTGTTTAATATTGGTTGTAATAAGGGCCACTTTTGATTTAGAGTACTTTATTTATTATTGAAGTTTATATTATGCTTAGATATATTTCCTTCAAATGATTTATAATATAATAAATTATTACAAAGTTTTAATTCAAACCAAGCTTATTATTTAATAATTTTTAATGGAATTACTTCCAAAATAAACAAAATTTTCATGTTTTATTCTAAAGACAAAGATTTTCAACATTTTCATAAAGGACATAACCAGATCCGGCCAAGACTCAGGCGGGTTTGGGGATGTTACATAGGCCTTGTTAATGAATAATGGTCATTGGCCCAATGGGCTCGTGGGCCTTACATGATAAAATTTACTAAAAGTAGCGTAAATCAGATTGGCATTGTAGATCACATAACCGTGATTGAATTTTGGCTAAACAGCCACACAAAGTTTGGGCCCATTTGGTCCTATTGGGCTTTGAGCACATTTACACAATTTCACCAAATGGATTATCTCGTCACCTTACTTAATGTAGGCCTTCTAAGGTCGTTAATTTTACCGAGACCCCTAGGAGTAAAATGAAAATAATTTCTAATGAGTAAAATGACCAAATAACCCTAGAGAGCAAAATGACTAAATAACCCCTAGTGAGTAAAATGACCAAAATATTCCCTAAAGGGCAAAATTACTATTTTACCCATAATACATGAAAATGACTATTTTACCCCTAAAGGTAGATTGACTGATAAAGGTATATACCCTATGACTGCATTTGGCAGACATGTTGAATACACGAGATATTAATGACATGGCATATTGTGTGGGTTGGGATTCTATTATGCGTGAAGAATCACATCGTGGCTCGCCACACATTCTTATATTGGTGGCTCGCCACAATTACTAACACTCGGTATCGTACCACATATATCAGAAGGATGCTCTGCAAGTTATTATCACGGGCAAATGCGCAGTAATATTGGTGTGAGGGCCGGTGGGTCGATTTTGTCCCCACATGGTGTGTTGGGTTGGTACGGTGCCGGCCGGATTAGGGTGGGTTTGCATACTTGCACCATATTGATACTGTATTTGGGCTTAGGCCCACAATCGCATCGTTACTAAATAGGCTCTGCCTGCATTGTTACTATAGGATAAGGGGTTACACATCGAAGTTCTCGTAACTCACCATTTTTTAATCAGATAGGTAATCCCTGCACTCAATGGATTTGGAGCTACGAGGACCTCAGAGGGGCCACACGATCGAGAATGTTTGTTTAAACGTAATCATTTAAATATTTTATATTAATGATATTTTTGTAACAAGGCATCCTGTAATTTTAATTTCTTTCATTGGTTGTTTTTATTTCCTTAATTTGAATCGCTAAATGGACACAAATAAGTTTTCACAACTATTAACTGTTTTACAAGGCAAACACATATTTTCAAGTTCAAAATAACCTTAAATAGAGTAGCTTTCGCGAATTTAAACCAACTGTAACAAACATGGTAACCGTTTTACTAAGTGGTGGTTTTTATAAATTACCGATTGTTATCTAAGAAACAAGAACTAAATGGATTTTTACTCAAATGATTTCTCCCATTAGACTTTGATTTCGAAAAAAACTTCCATGTGACACGCTAAATTCGACCGTAAGTTCATAACGTTTAGGCCAGGTTTGGGGTGTTACACTTAGTTGTATCAGAGCTAGGTTACAAAACTCAACTGTGGAAAGGGTTTGAAAAGTTTTTTCGATAGTAGATTTTAAATATTTGAAAGGTTTTCAAAAGATGTACAAGTGTGGCACACCAAGTCTCCGGTGCCAAATTTGTAAGTTCTCTAATTCTTATTAGTGATATACTGTGAAACTGTAGATAGAAGAAACTAAAATCGTAGGCAACTGTAAACTGTAGTGAGACCTCGATCCGTGAAAACAAACCTCTAATGATTGTTTTTCATAATACATTTGTTAATAATTACTAAAATTATAAGCTGATACATAAGACTTTTTAATCAGATAAAGCGAATATCAAAATGAGCACAAGAGGTACTCGCGAAATGCGTATACGAGGTCGAGGTAAAGGCCGATGAAGTGCTCCAGTCAGATTGTCGGCATCGGGCCATATGCCTGCTGGGGAAGCAACAGCCTCACCAATAACCGAGATGGGGTTGTATGATCGAGCAGCTGGGGATAATACTCTATCCCAAACAATGCTCCGTGTGTTAGAGAGGGTTGTTGGAGATAGTACTAGAATAGTGGGTCGAGGGTCAATTTTAGAACGACTCCGATCTAATGGAGCTAAAATTTTAGAGGTATTTCCAGAGTAGCCCAAAATGTGGCAAAGTACTGGTTAGAGGCGACTGAATGAATAATGGACGACCTTGACTGTACTACGGAGCAAGAATTAAAAGAGGCAGTGTCTTTACTGTGAGATGAGGCTTACCAATGGTGGCTCACTGTGAGAGAGGGTAGTCAGGCCGATCGTGTGACGTTGGATTTCTTTAAGGTGGCATTTCAAGGGAATAACGTGGGCGCAAGTTATGTGGATGCCCGACGAAAGGAATTTCTGAGCTTGACCCAGGGGAATAAGACAGTGGCAGAATATGAGGCAAAATTCTTGCGATTGAGTCAGTATGCCCGAGGGATAGTAGCAACTGAGTATGAATGTTGTGTGTATTTTGAGGATAGCCTTCAAGATGAGTTCAGGATATGGATATCTCCACAGAGGGAGTGAGGTTTTACGCTTCTTGTAGAAAAGTAAAGATTGTTGAAGAGATGAAGCGCTCGGAGCGCCAGAACCATGAAAAAGATAAGGGTAGAAATAAGAGGGATTTTGGGCCCTCAAATTCTTCGGGAAGGCCTATTAAGAAGGCCAGGTTTGAAGGGTCGATTCGGACTGGGTGCCCTATTACAATTAATCGCAATCTTTGCTACCGTTGATTAGAAATCTCACCAGGTGAGTGCCGAAGATGATTGGGCGCGTTTTAGATATGGGTACATGGATCATCGGGTTTAGGATTTCCTAAGAGGCCTATTCAGATGCAAGCTACAGGACCGGGTTATTTTCAACCAGTGAGAGGTGGTGAGCAGCCACCGAGAAGTCGTGGGCAGGCTAGAGGTGGAAACGGTATAAGACGGGGTCATGGAGCCCTAAGCATATGTGTTGGTAACACTGAGGTAAGGCAACCAACTTTAGTCTATGTTGCTCGTCGTCGAGAGGATGGTGACGCCCCTGACGTCATAACCAGTATGCTTCTAATTTACAATGTACCTTACACTATTTTAATTGATTTTAGGTCTACACATTCGTATATTGCATGCACTGCGTCAGAAATTTGGGTATTCGGCCTCAAAAATATCTGTTAATGAAATGATCTGTAAGAAACCCACTAGGTCAGTCAGTTAGGGTAAATAAGTTATTCAGAGATATGCCCCTTAAGGTCCAAGGAGTAACTTTTCCAGCTGAGTTGATAGAACTGCAGTTTGGTGAATTCAACCTTATTTTGGGTATGGATTTGCTGGTGAAACACCGAGCTAGTTTGGAATGTTCTGCTAAGCGTATGGTGTTGAAGACTACTGGGGATGAGGAGGTGGCTGTGATTAGGGAGCCAAAGAATTATTTGTCTAACGTGATCTCAGCATTAAGGGCCAAGAAACTAATTTGCAAGGGTAGTGAGGCATTTTTAGCCTACGTTAGTGTTTTTGATTCTGAGGGTCCTTCTGTAGGAGATATTAAAACTATTAAGGATTTTCTGGATGTATTTCCTGATAAGCTCCCTAGGTTGCCTCTGAACCGTGAGGTCAAATTTGGTATTAAGCTCTTACCTGGAACAGCTCTAGTGTCCATCGCCCCATATAGGATGGCACCAAAGGAGCTGGTAGAGTTAAAGGCTTAAATTCAAGAGCTTCTAGACCAAGGATTTATTCGATCGAGTGTGTCTCTGTGGGGAGCACCAGTGTTGTTTGTGAAGAAAAAGGATGGATCCATGCGTATGTGCATCGAATATCGGCAGTGAAACAAACTGACTATCAAGGATAAGTATCCCTTACTGAGAATCGACGATCTTTTTTGATCAGCTACAAGGAGCTTCAGCTTCTCAAAAAGATCTTCGCCTGCACCGGCCCGCTTAGAGTTAGGGAAGTCGATGTAAGATCAAGACCTTAGGACTAGGTATGGTCATTTCAAGTTCCTAGTGATGCCGTTTGGGCTAACAACAGTACCAGCTGCTTTCATAGACCTGATGAATCTAGTATTCTAACCTTACCCAGATCGATTCGTGGTGGTATTTATAGATGATATCTTGGTGTATTCGAGGACTGAGGATGAACATGATGCACATCTCTGAATTGTTCGTAGATTTTAAGGGAGAAGCAATTGTATGCTAAGTTCAGCAAGTGTAAGTTCTGGCTCGAGAAGTGACATTTCTTGGTCATGTGGTGTCTGCCGAAGGGATCAGGGTGGATCATCAAAAAATTAAAGTCATACTGGACTGGAAACCACCTAAGACCGTATCAGAAATTCAAAGCTTTCTGGGTTTGGCATGGTACTACAGACGTTTTGTTGAGGGGTTCTCCTTATTTACTACACCTCTGACTATGTTGTTGCGTAAAGGGGTACCGTTCAATTGGACTGATAAGCAGCAAGAAAGTTTTGAGAAAATGAAGAAGGTTTTGACTGAAGCCCCTGTTTTGATACAACCAGGGTCTGGGAAGGAATTTACTGTCTACAGCGATGCATCACACATTGGATTGGCCTGTGTGCTGATGTAGGAGGGTAAGGTAGTTACGTATGCATCTCGTCAGCTTAAGCCTCATAAGGCGAATTACCCAAATCATGACTTGGAATTAGCAGCGGTGATATTCGCACTAAAATTTTAGAGGCATTATTTATACGGCGAAAAATGTATTATCTTCACAAATCACAAGAGCCTCAAGTATCTCCTTATTCAGAAGGAGTTGAATCTTAGGCAGCTAATATGGGTAGAGCTGCTTAAGGATTACGACTGCTCGATTGAGTGTCACCCTAGTAAGGCTAATGTGGTAGCTGACGCACTGAGTCATAAGGTCAGATTCGATTTGAGAGTAATGTTTGCTCAGACGCCTTGTAATGATGATGGTAGTTTGTTAAATGAAGCTTCAAGTGAGATCGCCATGGATCGAACAAATTAGGGGGAAAATGGGTGGATGAGTCACCGTTTCAAGCTTCGACAAGTTGAGAATTGAGAGACTACAGATTTTGGGTTGAATGGTGAGGGAGTACTGTGTTTCCATAGGAGACTGTGTATCGAAGGATTCTGAATTAAGGCAGTCTATATTGCGAGAGGCGTATTGTTGTCTATATGCTATGCATCCTGGCAAAAATAAGTTATACCGAAACCTTCGTGAGTTGTACTGGTAGCCAGTACTGAAATGCGAAGTTACTGATCATGTGAGTAAGTGCATAACAAGCCAGCAAGTCAAAGCTGAGCATCAACTGCCTTTAGGGTTACTCCAATCGGTTAAAATTCTACTTCGAAAGTGGGAGAGAGTAACTATGGATTTTTTGAGTGGGCTGCCCTTAACGCCTACTAAAAAGGATTCAGTATGGGTTATTGTAGACTGACTAACTAAATCTGCCCATTTTATTCTAGTTCGTAAGGATTACTCGTTGCAGAATTTAGTAAAGTTGTATGTATTTGATTGTGAGACACATGGGTATCGCTTCCATCATATCCGATGAGAGACTCAATTCACGTCTCGATTCTGGAAGAAATTACACGAGCCTTTGGGTACTAGGTTAGAATTTAGTATTGCGTTCCATCGTCAGCCAGATGGTTAGTCCGAGAGGGTGATTCAGATATTGGAGGACATGTTAAGAAGCTGTGTTATTGATTTCTGAGGCAGCTGGGAAGACTATTTGCCGCTAGCAAAGTTTGTGTATAATAACAGCTACAAGTCCAGTATTCAAATGGCACCTTACGAGGCATTGTATGGTCATAGGTGTCATATCCCTGCCTACTAGACTGATCTGGGTGAGCGGCGAGTTCTGGGGCCAGAGTTAGCTTCCGATACTGAAGAAAAGGTAAAACTGATTCGAGACCAGTTGAAGGAAGCGTCAAATAGGTAGAAGTCTTATGCAGATCTTAAACACCGATAGATCGAATATTCCGTGAGAGACTCCATATTTTTTAAGGTCTCCTATGGAAAAAGGTACTGAGGTTTAGGCGAAAGGGGAAGCTTAGCCTTAGGTTCATTGGGCTTAACCGTCTACTGAAACGTGTGGGACGGGTCACCTATCAACTTGAGTTGCCTCTGAAATTAGATTAGATTCACGATGTGTTCCATGTCTCAATGCTGAGGCGTTACCGCTTTGATCCCACACATAAAGTACCAGTCGAGGAGATTGAGGTTAGACCAGATCTAACTTTCAAGAAGGAGCCAGTGTAGATATTGGACCATGAGGTTAAGGTACTACGGAAGAAATTGATCCCACTGGTTAAAGTTCTTTGGCGGAATCATGGCGTCGAGGAAGCCACGTGGAAGCCTGAGGAGGCGGTGCAACAACAATACCCACACCTATTCTGACCAGGTAAAATTCAAGGTTGAAATTTCTTTCAGGGGGTAGAATTGCAACGCTCTAAAAATATAGGGTCTTTAAATTTTTATGTTCGACAAGTTACTTGTTTGCTTTAATGGCTAAGTGATTTGGGTGTGTGTGGGGGTATTTGAGAAGCCTGGGTTCAAGTCTTGGCTCTTACAAAATTTTAAAATTTTCCCTTAAATAAACCTAGACACTGGCATTTAGGCTTTATTAATAATAATGTTTGGTTAATGACACAAGAAGAGCTTGTGGTCTAATGGCAAGTGGCGTGTTGTGTATCTATGAGGTCTGAGGTTAAAATCCTTGGATAAGCAATGGAGTGTTTTGTAATAGCTCGGTTTAGACCCTAGTCAGAACAGTGGTTTTAAGACCATAAATTTGAGGTCAGAGAAATAATTTAAATTTATTTTGATGTTTACAATGTGTGATTGAGCCTGTGTGGAAGTTTCGTGTGAAAATTGTCAATTGTATGTCAAATTGTGGGAAAAGACTTAATCGCATAAAGTGTAAAATGATGTGTGCTGATTGTTAAGTGTTTAATTATTGTTGTTTTTATAATCTGGAGGCCTTAAGAGGCAATTAATCCACTATTAAGGTTAGTGGATGGTAATGGACAAAATAACCATAGTGAATAAATGTTTAAATGTTATAACATTAAGGGTAAATTGGTAAAATATTTATAAAGGTAATAATAATAAAACCAAAAACATGAAATTAGATGAGTGTTCATCTTCTACCCACCGAAATTAGAAGAGAGAGGACGGTTAGGGAGCTTTGAAGGTTTCGACAAACTTAGGCTTAAATTGGCCCGTGAATTCAACTTGGTTTTTGATAATTTTTACGTTTTTGTGATCGTTGCTTTGTGCTTTAGCTAGACTATGCTTTAATTTTAAATATTGATGGTTATTTTGAGATATACCATTGATGAATTCTTGAGCTATGTGTTAGTTGATATTGAAATATTGAAGATATGTGAAGGATGAACATGTTTTGTCTTTGAATTTTTGGTGAAACTGAGTATTTTGGGCTAAATTGAGAAAAGTGTAAATTGAAGGACTAAAATGTAAAATAAATGAAATTGTGGGCTTGTATGAGCACAAGGGAAATTCGGCTAAGCTTGTGTGAGTAGAAATTTGGTGTAATTTGTGATTTTGTGAATTAGCTAACTAAAGTGTCAAAATGTGAAAAATGAGGGTTATTTTGCAAAAGGCCCTAAATAAGTGTGTGGACTAAATTGAATGAGTTAAATTTGAATATGTATAGACCTACAGAGAAGATGTTCGGATCGAGATCGAGGCAAAGACAAAGTGCTCGATTAATCGAATCGTTTTAGTATATCGACGCCCCGAGGTAAGTTCGTATATAATTTGTGTATTCAACTATTTTAATGTTATTAAATGAATGGTATAATATTATTGAATTGTGAATGCTATGAGGGCTCGAGTTATGTGCCACTAATCCGCGTATTAAAAATGTAACCGAGTTGATTAGCACCGTGTGTGTGAAATAATACAAGCTCGCTTTTGTGGTTGGCATTGTGTGCAAACACCGATTTAAGATCGGGCTTGATACTAGATGCACTTAAATTATGCGATATTAATTAAGCTTCATTTAATGATTTGGGCACTAAGTGTGCAATTGAACCGAGGAAAAGAAGAAAGTTGATCCCGAAATGAAATATTGAGTATTGAGTAGCATATGTAATCGATAGCTAAGTGTTGGCTACGACGCTCGTAACCCACGTGGTTGATGAAATTATAAATGAGTTTATGGAAAGATAATTGAGCATATTAGCTTGGATGGTATGGTATATGTGATTGTGAATTCATCAATGTGATGGTTTGTTTTTGGTATAATAGAATGGTATTAATGAGCAATATGTATTATGTTACAAACTTACTAAGCTTTTGAAAGCTTACTATGTGATTTGTTTCTCTGTTTTATAGTGTTAGTAAAGCTAGCTTGGATCCTGGGATCGTCAAGATCTTTATCACACTATCGAGAATCTATTTTGGTACTTTCAAAAGATGTATATAGTTGAAATATGACATGTATAGGCTAGTTGTTTTGAAACATGTTTGAGATGTTTAAATAGCCATGTGATGTGGCTAGATAAATGTTGATAATAAGCATGAATGATTATGGTATAAGAAGTATGATTTGGTATAACTTGAGGGTAATGAAATAATCATATGAATGGTAGGCTTAGTGATGGATTAATGCCATAAGGATGTAGCAAAATTGTGGATGGTTCAAGCTAGTTTTACATGTGAATTGGTTGCTTATTTAGCATATAAGATGATATGATAGAAATAAGATTGAATGGGATTGTTATGATGAATATTTTGATCTTTTTTAAGTTGCTTTATTGATTCATGGAAAGATGATTAATTGTGATTGTAGGGAATGACCCTTGTGTGGGTGGCAAATGAGCCTTGCAAATGGTCTATTTTGCATACACGGCCAAGGATACCTCATGCGCAGCCTCAAGGGCCTATTCAAGTGTGCTCTGTAGGTTACACTCAATGCTTGGTGGCCTTGTGACCAAGACAAGAAGCTAGGTTTAATTTCACACGGCCATGGCACACCTAACGCGTCTAATGGACGGGAACAAGTCAAGATATAGGTTCTATTTTAGTACGACCGACACATGGGTGTGTCCGTAATCGTGGGAGGCACACTGCCAGACTACACGGCATGTGACCCCTAAAGGTTGAAACATGTCTAAATTTCTTAAAACTTTTGTAAGTGTTTGGTTTAGTCCCAACCTCTTTCTAACACGTGTTTAAGGTCTCGAAACCTTGTTAAGGGACTATATGCTCGTATTTGAATATATTTGATTTTGGTTTAGTCCCAACCTCCTTCTAACAATACCTGCATGTGAAATGTTTTGATTGTTAAGCAATGCCCGTTAACCCTATTTTGGCTGATGATTTTAGGTTGGGGTGCTACATTTTATTAGTATCGAGAGCTACTTAGTCGATTCTCGACTAACGAAGCAAGATATATGAGTCTAGCTATACATGCCATATATATATAAATTGTGATAGCGTGATGACTTAACAATTGAAAATGTGTTTTCATATAGTAATGGATCCCGATCGAGTAGTTGCTAACGATGTTGAGAGTAACGCTACCGCTTCCAACTTAAGGGCAAAGTACACACATCAAGGTTGAATGATAGTAGTGAGGAGGAGAAGGCAAGCAAGCCTTCTCATTGAATGATGAGTGAGTGGTTTTCGAGTTCGCTCAAACAACTGATCGCTACAAAACCTCTACCCCAAAAGTATCTCACAGCTACAAGTGATAGATTCGATCCGATTGAATAAACCTTATGTGGTAAGACTATAAGCACGGGTCAAGAGTTGAGGGGCTGAATCTGATGACGATGCTGCGAGTCAAGTTTTGGCTTGAGAATACAATTGGTATTCGATAAGATGTCGCTGACCCTTGATGAATGTATAAAGTGTGTAGTTTCTTTGTTAAGAGATACGACTTCATGGTGGAGAATTTTGATTTTGTGGTCTTAGAGAGAGAATCACCCGATTTCTTTCAAGTTGAATTCGTAAAGAAGTATATCAATCAACGATTCATTGATAAAAAACGTAAAGAATTTCTCGAGTTGAAATAAGGTCGTATGTCCTCATATTGGCACGAGCGGAATTTGTGAGATTGAGCAAGTATGCACGGAATGTGTTTCAATCAAGCTATTATGTAAACACTTTATGTAGGATTGAATAAAGATATTAAGTTGTTGGTTGGGATACTTGACATAAATGAAATTATTGTGTTAGTCAAAAGAGCTCGCAGTCATGAGCTCAATAAAGAAAAGAAGAAAGTTGATTTTGAAGCTCTAGATGAAAGAAAAGATTGATGAGTAAGATGTCTCAACTTTCGATGAAGAGATTTAGAGATGCAAGCATCGATCAAATGCTTCATTTGGACATTTGAGTAGAGATCGTGTGAGACAAAGCATCGGTTCACGAGATCACCTTTCAACCGAATCAAGTGTTGGAAGTGCCAAAAGTAACAAACCCGAGGTAAATAAAGTGTGGAAGATGACATATGGGAGAATATCGGGCAAGTATAACAATAGAGTTTGTTATAAATATGGATCACAAGATCACTTCATTCGAGATCGCCTAAAGATGTCAAGAAGAAAATCTTGAATGTGAGATCGAGTAACGTGATGGCTAGAGGTAGACTACCCGTAAATGCCAAAATGTAAGGTGAAGCTAGAAGGATTAATGAGCATAGTCAGAAGATCTGAGGCGTAGAGCACTTACTTGAGCTTATGCTATACGCACAAGAGGAAGCATCATCTCCGCACATCATCACCGGTACTTTTGCTTCATTTGATACCGATGTGATTGCATTGATAGATCCAGGATCTACCCATTCGTATGTGTATGAATCTAGTATATAGTAAGACTCTCACCGCTGAGTCTACCGAATTTGTGATTAGAGTATCAAAACCTTAGTGCAAGTGTGTCTTGGTGGATAAAGTGTGTAAGAATTGCCCATTGATGTTTCCTTTGATATATGCTTTCCAAATTAATTTGATGTCGCTACCATCGGATGAATTTGACCTTATTCTAGGTATGAATTGGCTTACTTTGCATAATGCCATTGTGAATTGTAAAATAAAGAGTATTGAATTGAAAAGTCAATTAGACTATGCTTTAATTTTAAATATTGATGGTTATTTTGAGATATACCATTGATGAATTCTTGAGCTATGTGTTAGTTGATATTGAAATATTGAAGATATGTGAAGGATGAACATGTTTTGTCTTTGAATTTTTGGTGAAACTGAGTATTTTGGGCTAAATTGAGAAAAGTGTAAATTGAAGGACTAAAATGTAAAATAAATGAAATTGTGGGCTTGTATGAGCACAAGGGAAATTCGGCTAAGCTTGTGTGAGTAGAAATTTGGTGTAATTTGTGATTTTGTGAATTAGCGACTAAAGTGTCAAAATGTGAAAAAATGAGGGTTATTTTGCAAAAGGCCCTAAATAAGTGTGTGTGGACTAAATTGAATGAGTTAAATTTGAATATGTATAGACCTACAGAGAAGATGTTCGGATCGAGATCGAGGCAAAGACAAAGTGCTCGATTAATCGACTGTTTTAGTATATCGACGTCTGAGGTAAGTTCAGACATAATTCGTGTATTCAACTATTTTTAATGTTATTAAATGAATGGTATAATATTATTGAATTGTGAATGCTATGTGAGGGCTCGAGTTATGTGCCACTAACTGTGCGTATTAAAAAATGTAACCGAGTTGATTAGCACTGTGTGTGTGAAATAATACAAGCTTCGGCTTTGTGGTTGGCATTGTGTGTGCAATACCGATTTAAGATCACTTTGATATAGATGCACTAAGTGTGCGATATTAATTAAGCTTCAGCTAATGATTTGGGCACTAAGTGTGCAATTGAACCGAGGAAAAGAAGAAAGTTGATCGAAATGAAATATTGAGTATTGAGTAGCATATGTAATCGATAGCTAAGTGTTGGCTACGGTACGTTCAGAACCTACGTGGTTGATGAAATTATAAATGAGTTTATGGAAAGATAATTGAGCATATTAGCTTGGATGGTATGGTATATGTGATTGTGAATTCATCAATGTGATGGTTTGTTTTTGGTATAATAGAATGGTATTAATGAGCAATATGTATTATGTTACAAACTTACTAAGCTTTTGAAAGCTTACTATGTGATTTGTTTCTCTGTTTTATAGTGTTAGTAAAGCTAGCTTGGATCTGGGGATCGTCAGTATCTTTATCACACTATCGGTAATCTATTTTGGTACTTTCAAAAAGATGTATATAGTTGAAATATGACATGTATAGGCTAGTTGTTTTGAAACATGTTTGAGATGTTTAAATAGCCATGTGATGTGGCTAGATAAATGTTGATAATAAGCATGAATGATTATGGTATAAGAAGTATGATTTGGTATAACTTGAGGGTAATGAAATAATCATATGAATGGTAGGCTTAGTGATGGATTAATGCCATAAGGATGTAGCAAAATTGTGGATGGTTCAAGCTAGTTTTACATGTGAATTGGTTGCGCTATTTAGCATATAAGATGATATGATAGAAATAAGATTGAATGGGATTGTTATGATGAATATTTTGATCTGTTTTGGTTGCTATTGATTCATGGAAAGATGATTAATTGTGATTGTAGGGAATGACCCTTGTGTGGGTGGCAAATGAGCCTTGCAAATGGTCTATTTTGCATACACGGCCAAGGGACACTGTGTGTGCCTCAAGGGCCTATTCGAAGTGTGCCTGGGTAGGTTACACGGGCGTGCTTGGTGGCCTTGTGACCAAGACAGTAGCTAGCTTAATTTCACACGGCCATGGCACACGAACGTGCCTAATGGACGTGGGAACAAGTCAGTATATAGGCTCTATTTTAGCACGACCTGGACACATGGGTGTGTCTGGTAGTCGTGGGAGGCACACGGCTAGACTACACGGGCATGTGACCTCTACAGTGTTGAAACATGTCTAAATTTCTTAAAACTTTTGTAAGTGTTTGGTTTAGTCCCAACCTCTTTCTAACACGTGTTTAAGGTCTCGTAAACCTTGTTAAGGGACTATATGCTCGTATTTGAATATATTTGATTTTGGTTTAGTCCCAACCTCTTTCTAACACGGGCATGTGAAATGTTTTGATTGTTAAGTAATGCCTGTTAACCCTATTTTGGCGATGATTTTAGGTTAGGGGTGCTACATTTTATTAGTATCAGAGCTACAGTTTAGTCGATTCTCAGACTAACGTAGCGCATATGAGTCTAGCTATACATGCCATATATATATAAATTGTGATAGCGTGATGACTCTTAACAATTGAAAATGTGTTTTCATATAGTAATGGATCCCGATCGAGTAGTTGCTAACGATGTTGAGAGTAACGCGCCTGCTCCAACTTAAGGGGCAGTGCCAGCCACATCAAGGTTGAATGATAGTAGTGAGGGAGGAGAGGCTAAGCAAGCCTTCTGCTAATGATGAGTGAGTGGTTTTCGGAGTTCGTTCAAACAAATCTGACTGCTACAAAACCTCTACCCCAAAAGTATCTGTTGTGCCACAAGTGATAGATTCGATCCGATTGAATAAACCTTATGTGGTAAGACTCATAAGTACGGGGCTGAAGAGTTTAGGGCCGCAACTGATGACGATGCTAAGCGAGTCAAGTTTTGGCTTGAGAATACAATTCGGGTATTCGATAAGATGTCGTTGACCCTTGATGAATGTATAAAGTGTGTAGTTTCTTTGTTAAGAGATACGACTTACAGGTGGAGAATTTTGATTTTTGTGGTTCCGAGAGAGAGAATCACCTGGGATTTCTTTCAAGTTGAATTCAGAAAGAAGTATATCAATCAACGATTCATTGATAAAAAACGTAAAGAATTTCTCGAGTTGAAATAAGGTCGTATGTCTGTTACTAAGTACGAGCGGGAATTTGTGAGATTGAGCAAGTATGCACGGGAATGTGTTTCGATCGAAGCTATTATGTGTAAACACTTTATAGAAGGATTGAATAAAGATATTAAGTTGTTGGTTGGGATACTTGACATAAATGAAATTATTGTGTTAGTCAAAAGAGCCTGCAAAGCCGATGAGCTCAATAAAGAAAAGAAGAAAGTTGATTTTGAAGCTCGAGATGAAAGAAAAAGATTGATGAGTAAGATGTCTCAACCTTCGATGAAGAGATTTAGAGATGCAAGCAATCGATCAAATGCTTCATTTGGACATTTGAGTAGAGATCGTGTGAGACAAAGCATCGGTTCACGAGATCAAATTTCAATTGAATCAAGTGTTGGAAGTGCCAAAAGTAACAAACCTGAGTGTAAATAGTGTGGAAGATGACATATGGGAGAATACTGGGGCAAGTATAACAATAGAGTTTGTTATAAATATGGATCACAAGATCACTTCATTCGAGACTGCCCAAAGATGCTGAAGAAGAAAATCTTCAGAATGTGAGATCGAGTAATGTGATGGCTAGAGGTAGACTACCCAGAAATGCCAAAAATGTAAGGTGAAGCCAGAGAAGGATTACTGATATAGCTGTAAGATCGGAGGCGAGAGCACTTACTTGAGCTTATGCTATACGTGCACAAGAGGAAGCATCATCTCCAGACATCATCGCTGGTACTTTTGCTCTATTTGATACTGATGTGATTGCATTGATAGATCCAGGATCTACTCATTCGTATGTGTGTATGAATCTAGTATATAGTAAGACTCTACCTGTTGAGTCTACTGAATTTGTGATTAGAGTATCAAACCCCTTAGGCAAGTGTGTCTTGGTGGATAAAGTGTGTAAGAATTGCCCATTGATGTTTCGGGATATATGCTTTCCAGCTTAATTTGATGCTGCTACCATTCGATGAATTTGACCTTATTCTAGGTATGAATTGGCTTACTTTGCATAATGCCATTGTGAATTGTAAAATAAAGAGTATTGAATTGAAAAGTCAATATGGTGAGATAGTTCGAATTGAATCCAATGATATGAAAGGGTCACTAGCTATTGTATCTGTGATGAAAGTTTTGAACTATGTGAGAAAGGGTTGCAAATCTTATCTAGCATACGTGATTGATACAAAAGTGACTGAGAAGAAAGTTGAATTGGTACCTATGGTTTGTGAGTTTTCAGATGTCTTTCCTGAAGAGTTACCGGGATTACCTCCAATATGAGAAGTTGAATTTGGAATCGAATTAGTGCCAGAGACTACTCCTATCTCAATAGCTCTGTATAGAATGGCACCAACATAATTGAAAGAGTTGCAATCTCAGTTGCAAGAGTTGACAGATAGAGGATTTGCACAACCGAGTTTCTCGCCTTGGGGTGCTCCTGTGTTGTTCGTGAAAAAGAAAGACGGCACTATGAGGATGTGTATTGACTATCGACAGTTGAACAAAGTGACGATAAAGAATAAACATTCGTTACCCCGTATTGATGATTTGTTTGATCAGCTGAAATGAGCTACAGTGGTTTCTAAGAAAGATTTGAGATCGGGCTACTATCAGTTGAGAGTTAAAGAATCTGATGTGCCGAAAATTACTTTCAGAACGAAGTACGAACATTATGAATTCTTAGTGATGCCTTTTGGACTAACAAATGCTCCTGTAATGTTTATGGATTTCATGAATCGGTTATCCAGACTGTATTTGGATCATTTTGTTGTGGTATTCATCGATGACATTTTGATTTATTCATGTGATGAGATGCAACATGCCGAGCATTTGAGAATTGTGTTACAAACTCTACGTGAGAAGCAATTATATGAAAAGTTTAGCAAATGTGAGTTTTGGTTGCGTGAAGTTCGTTTTCTAGGGCATATTGTATCGACTGCAGGAATACGAGTTGATCCAAGTAAAATCTCAGTAATTTTAGAATGGAAACCTCTGAGAAATGTGTTTGAAGTCCGCAGTTTTCTAGGACTAGTGGGATATTATATACGGTTTTTGAAAGGCTTCTCGATGATTGTGACTCCGTTGACAAAGTTGCTACAGAAAGATGTTAAATTCGAGTGGTCAAAAAAGTGCCAGCAGAGTTTTGAACAGTTGAAAGAACTATTGACAAAGGCACATGTGTTAGTTCAACCTGAATCGGGTAAAGAATTCATAGTTTACAGTGATGCATCGTTAAATGGTTTAGGCTGTGTGCTGATGCAAGAAGGCAAAGTTATTGCTTATGCTTCGAGGCAGTTAAAGCCGCATGAAAAGAACTATCCGACTTATGACCTTGAATTAGCCACAATTGTATTCGCATTAAAGATTTGGAGTAACTATCTTTTTGGTGAGAAATGTCATATTTATACCATCACAAGAGTTTGAAGTACTTGATGACTCAGAAAGAATTGAATTTGCGACAGAGAAGATGATTAGAATTGCTGAAAGATTATGAACTTGTGATTGATTATCATCCGGGTAAAGCTAATGTTGTGGCTAATGTCTTGAGTCGAAAATATTTATGTTCTTTAGGAGCTATGAATTCTCAGATAGATCTATGTGATGATTCAGTTTTGGCTGAGTTAAAAGTGAGACCAATGTTCGTACGTCAGATTTGCGATGCTCAGAAAATGATGTTGAAATGATAGCAAAACGAGCTCGATGTGATTTGAATTCGGATTCAAAATTTCGAGTTGATAATAATGATTGTTTGAGATTTAGAGATCGAATTTGTGTTCTGAAGAATTCAGAGTTGATTCAGTTAATTTTGAATGAGGCTCATAATAGTTGTTTAACTATGCATCCGGGGAGTACGAAAATGTATAACGATCTGAGGTAGTTTTATTGGTGGCATGGTATGAAAAGAGATATCTCTGACTATGTGTCAAAATGTTCAGTTTTTCAGCAAGTTAAAGCTAAACATCAAGTTCCATCCGGTTTGTTACAGTCGATCATGATTCCTAAGTGGAAATGGGAGAGAATTACGATGGACATTGTGTCAGGATTGCCTTTGTCTCTAGGAAAGAAAGATGCAATCTGGGTGATAGTTCCCAGATTGACAAAGTCAGCTCATTTCGTTCTGGTGAGAACAGATTATTCACTCGATAGATTAGCCAAATTGTATATTGCTGAGATTGTGAGATTGCATGGGGTGCCACTATCTATTGTATCTAATAGAGATTCGAGATTTACCTCCCAATTTTGGAAGAAATTGCAAGAGGCTTTAGGCATAAAGTTGCATTTTAGTACTGCATTTCATCCGCAGATGGATGGTCAGTCTGAGCAGATTATCCAAATTCTCGAAGATATGTTGAGATGATGTAAACTTGAGTTTGAAAGTACGTGGGAAAAACATTTACCGTTGATAGAATTTGCTTATAATAACAGTTTTCAATCTAGCATTAAAATGGCACCGTATGAGGCTTTTTACGGTCGAAAATGTTGAAGTCCATTGTGTTGGACTAAGCTGAGTGAGAATAAGATTCACGGGGTTGATCTAATAAAAGAGACTGAGTAGAAAGTGAAAGTGATTTGTGATAGTTTGAAAGCAGCCTTAAATCGTCAGAAGTCTTATGTAGACTTGAAACGGAAGGATATCGAATTTGAGTTTGGTGACAAAGTGTTCCTGAAAGTGTCTCCGTGGAAGAAAATACTTTGAAGGCAAGTTGAGTCTGAGATTCATCGGACCGTATGAGATCATTGAACGAGTTAGGCCGGTTGCTTATAGATTGATGTTTCCATCTGAATTAGAAAAGAATCATAATGTGTTTCATGTGTCGATGCTCCGTCGGTATAGATCTGATCCGTCTCATGTGATTGTTCCTATAGAGGTTGAAATTCAGTCAGGTTTATCATATAGTGAAGAACCAATTCTAATTTTGGCACGAGAGACCAAAGAGTTGAGAAATAAGAAAATCTCTTTAGTGAAAATATTGTGGTACAAACACGAAATTGAAGAAGCTATGTGGGAGCCTGAGAACATTATGAGAGAGCAATATCCGCACCTTTTCATTGGTAAGATTTTCGGGGACGAAAATCCCTAAGGGGAGAGAGTTTTAACAGCCCGGTTTAGACCCTAGTCAGAACAGTGGTTTTGAGACCACAAATCTAAGGTCGGAGAAATAATTTATAATTATTTTGATGTTTATAATGTGTGATTGAGCCTGTGTGGAAGTTTCGTGTGAAAAGTTTGTCGACTGTGTGTCAAATTATGAGAAAGGACTTAATCGCATAAAATGTAAAATGTTGTGTGCTGATTGTTAAGTGCTGATTGTTGTTGTTTTTATAATGTGGAGGCCTTAAAAGGCAATTAACCTAGTATTAAGGTTAGTGGATGGTAATGGACAAAATAACCATAATGAATAAATGTTTTAATGTTATAACATTAAGGGTAAATTGGTAAAATGTTTATAAAGGTAATAATAATAAAACCAAAAACATGAAATTAGATGAGTGTTCATCTTCTACCCACCGAAATTAGAAAAGAGAGGAGGGTTAGGGAGCTTTGAAGGTTTTGGCAAACTTAGGCTTAAATTGGTATGTGAATTCAACTTGGTTTTTGATAATTTTTACGTTTTTGTGATCGTTGCTTTGTGCTCTAGCTAGCCCATGCTTTAATTTTTGAGATTGATGGTTATTTTGAGATATACCATTGATGAATGCTTGAGCTATGTGTTAGTTGATATTGAAATATGGAAGATATGTGAAGGATGAACATGTCTTGTCTTTGAATTTTTGGTGAAATTTAGAATTTTGGGCTAAATTGACAAAAGTGTAAATTGAAGGACTAAAATGTTTATTAAATGAAATGTGTGGGCTTGTATGAACTCAAGGGAAATTCGGCTAAGCTTGTGTGAGTAAAAGTTTGGTGTATTTTGTGATTTTATGAATTAGGGACTCGAAATATGAAAATAAGAGGGCAATTTTGCAAAAGGCCAGAAATAAGTGTGTGTGGAATAAATTGAATGAATTAGTGATTGAATGAGTTGAATTTGAATATGTATAGACCCAGAAAGAAGAGGGTCAGATCGAGATTAAGGCAAAGACAAAGTGCTCGATAAATCGACTATTTCGATATATCGACGTCCGAGGTAAGTTCAGACATAATACGTGTATTTAACTATGTTTAATGTTATTAAATGAATGGTATAATATTATTGAACTGTGAATGCTATGTGATGGCTCGAGTTATGTGGCACTAAGTGTGCGTATTCAAAATGTGACCGAGATGATTAGCACTATGTGTTCGAAATAATACAAGCTTCGGCTTTTTGGTTGGCACTGTGTGTGCAATACTGATTTAAGTTCGGTTTGATAGAGATGCACTAAGTGTGCGATATTAATTAAGCTTCAGCTAATGATTTGGGCACTAAGTGTGAGATTGAACCAAGGAAGCAGAGAAAGTTGATCGAAATGAAATATTGAGTATTGAGTAGCATATGTAATCAATAACTAAGTGTTGGCTAAGGCACGTTCGGAACCGAAGTGGTTAATGAAATTCTAAATGAGTTTATGGAAAGATAATTGAGCATATTAGCTTAGATGGTATGGTATATGTGATTGTGAATTCATCTATTTGATGGTTTGTTTTTGGTATAATGTAATGGTATTAATGAGCAATATGTTTTATGTTACGAATTACTAAGCTTTTAAAAGCTTACTGTGTGATTTGTTTCTCTGTTTTACAGTGTCAGTAAAGCTAGCTCGGATCCGGGGATCGTCAGTATCTTTATCACACTATCGACAACTTATTTTTGTACTTTTGGAAAGATGTATATAGTTGAAATATGGCATGTATAGGCTAGTTGTTTTGAAACATGTTTGAGATGTGTAAATAACCATGTGATGTGGCTAGATAAATGTTGATAATATGCATGAATGATTATGGTATAAGAAGTATGATTTGGTATAACTTAAGGGCAATGAAATAATCATATGAATGGTAAGCTTAGTGATGGATTGATGCCATAGGGATATAGTGAAATTGTGGATGGTTCAAGCTAGTGTTACATGTGAATTGGTTGATCTATTTAGTATATAAGATGGTATGATAGAAATGAGAGTGAATTGGGTTGTTATGTTGAATATTTTGATGTGTTTTGGTTGCTATTTATTCATGGAAAGATGATTAATTGTGATTGTAAGGAATGACCCTTGTGTGGGTGGCAAATTAGCCTTGCAAATGTTCTATTTTGCATACACAACCAAGTGACACGGTGTGTGTCTCTGTCGTGTGGCTCAAGGGCCTCTTTGAAGTGTGCCTGGGCAGGTTACATGGTCGTGGCACACGGGCATGCCTGGTGGCCGTGTGACCAAGACAGTAGCTAACTTAATTTCACACGAACGTGCCTAGTGGCCATGGGAACAAGTCAATATATAGCCTCTATTTTTGCACGGCCTACACACATGGCTGTGTTTGGTAGCCATGGGAGGCACACGGCCAGACAGCACGAGCGTGTGACCTCTGCAGTGTTAAAACATGTCTAAATTTCTAAAACTTTCATAGGCGTTCGGTTTAGTCCCAACCTCTTTCTAACACGTACTTAAGGTCTCGTAGACCTTGTTAAAGAACTATATGCTCGTATTTGAATATGTTTGATTGATGATTGACTTAGTGTCGTGAAATGGATGTGAAATGTTTTGATTGTTCAGTAATGCCTCTTAACCCTATTCCGGTGACGGTTTTAGGTTAGGGGTGTTACATGTTTATTTTACTGCTTAAGCTAGTAAGGTAGAAGAGTTGGATTGAAACACTGCTGATGAGGTGTTTGAATCCGTCATAGAGAGATTGTGGGGGCAAATCGTTGAGAGGATTAAGGGAGAGTATTGTGGTGAAAATCAAGGAAGTTTAAAAGCTGGTGTGTTGTAGCCGAATAAGGAGTCTTGAGCATGCGAATTTTGGCTAGGTGGTTTTTGAGTGCTTTTCTATTCTCTTGTTCGGTTTTGGGCACTTTTTGGGTGTGCCGAATTTCCTTGATGATGAGTTCTCCATTTTCGTCAGTTTTTATCACTGGCTTGTGGGACTTTCTTCCTTTTTCTCTCTAGTGCCGTAACTTCAACTTACCACTCGTGCATTTTTCTTTTCTCTTGCAATTGACCATTCCCTTATTCCTCTTTTACACCAACATCTACTGAACCCTCCCTTTATTCTCTATTCTTTTTCAAATTTTGGCCAACTCCCTTCTTGCCTATTGAATCTTTCAGCCGAACCTATTACCCTAGTCTTGGGATTCTTTCTCTTCTTCGATTTGTGACTGAAACCTCTCCACTCTCTATTTCGATTCTGCAATAGCTCTGACAATTGGTAGGTGATCAAAGGCTGCTCTCTGCTTTTCTTTTAAAGCCGAATGCACTTGTGTTCTTCTATTCTTTTTCAAAATTGGATAACCTTATCGATCGATTGTTATTTCATTCTTCACGTACTGCACTCATTATGATTCAAGGGGCTCCTCAAGAGTGCAGAGGCATTCAAGATTCTTCTTTCGTCCTTCAATTGAATGTCTGAGGAGGTAAGTTGGCTTGTTGGCCGATTGTGCTACATTTTTAATATTGGGGTCTTATGTCTTATTCTTGTAAACAACCCAATCTTATAGGTTTCTTTGCTTGAGCAGATAATCGGCAAGGTCAAGAGATCAATTCTTAATCGGTGATCTAAGGGCATTAAGCTATTCTCGTTCGCTCAAGGTGAGTAGTGAGTGATGATTTGGGTTTAAGTACTGGGAACACTAATGATTGGAAAACTAATGGTATACCTTGAATGAATATAGGCCTTAGAGTGGTGAACTGTTCACTCGACTTCGCAGACAGGTGTGCAACTGTCACCGTAAATCATTACTGTCGTAAACCTGAAAGAGTGTGTGTAATCACACTATCTCCGTTGTGAATCGAAAAAAGCCGAAAAGTCAAAACTTCAGAATTTGAGGCCTCACGAGTGTGTGATCGCTCGTGTGGGAAAACTGGGCCCACAATCGAGGGTGGTAGACTGAAGAGGCCGCTATTAGTGTTCTCGTGCACTTGGGCCGTTATGGGCCAAAATGGGCTGGGTAGGCCCAATGAGTCATGGGCCCCACACGGATGACATTTACGAAAAGTAGTAGAAATTGTATTGGGCAACGTAGATCACATAACTGTGATTGAATTTGGGCCAAACGGGCCAAACGAGCGTGTGGGCCCATTTGGGCCAAACATTGGGCTTTGAGCTAATTTACACTATTTCGACCAAATGGATTATCTGTGTCACTTGAGGTGACTGTAGGCCATCAGAAAGGTTGTTAAATGTACTGAGACCCCTAGGGAGTAAAATGACTGAAATACCCCTAATGAGTAAATGACTGAAATACCCCTAGGGAGTAAAATGACTGAAATACCCCTAACGAGTAAAATGACTGAAATACCCCTAGCGAGTAAAATGACCAAAACACCCCTAAAGGGAAAAATTTTTGTTTTACCCCTAATACATGAAAATGTCTATTTTACCCCTAGAGGTAGATTTACAAATAAAAGTATGTACTATATGACTGCACTGAGTAGGACATGTTGCATACACAAAATATTGATGACATGGCATATTGCATGGGGTTAGGATTCTATTATGGAGAAAGTATTGTTACTGGTGGCTCTGCCACACATACTGATATTGGTGGCTCTGCCACAATTACTAATATTGGAGGCTGTGCCACAGATATTGTACTGGTAGCTCTGCTGCGTTATTATTACTGGTAGCTATGCTGCAATATTGGTGTGAGGGTTGGGTGGGTCGACTTTGTCCCCACATAGTGTGTGGGGTTGGTACGGGTGGTGTGCTGGCTGGATTGGGGTGGGTTTGCATACTGGCACCATACTGATACTGTATATGGACTTAGGCCCACACTGTTTTTGTATTGGACTAAAGCCTACACTATACTGTTACTGAATAAGGCTCAGGCCCAGACTGTTACTGCATGATTAGGGGTTACACACTGAGTTGTCGTAACTCACTCTTTCCTTTTAACTGTATAGGTAATCCCTAGACTTAGTGGATTTGGAGCTGCGAGGGACTCTGAGGGGGCCACATGATCGAGAATGTTTGTTTAAACGTAATCATTTAAATATTTTATATTGGGTTGATATTTTTGTAATAAGGCCTCTGGTAATTTTAATTTTTTTCATTGGTTTTTTTTATTTCCTTAATTTGAGCTGCTAAACGAACACAAATAAGTTTTCACAACTTTAATTGTTTTACAAGGCAAACACATATTTTGAACTTCAAAAAACCTTAAATAGAGTAGCTTCCGCGAATTTAAACCAACAGTAACAAACATGGTAACCGTTTTACTAAGTGGTTTTTTTATAACTTATCGATTATTTTCTAAGAAACGAGAACTAAATGGATTTTTACTCAAACAATTTATCCTATATTTTAAATGTATTGTAATACTTTGATGTGACACGCCAGATTTGGCTGTAATGTCTAGGCCGAGTTTGGGGTGTTACAATACAAACTTAGAAAATGAATCGAGTTAGGATAGGCTCAAGCCTTGAATGCTTGAGCCTAAGCTCGACTCATATTTTAAATGAGCCTAATTTTGTTTTTCTGCCTAAACCCATTTTTGAGGCTTAATGTTTTCTTCAAATCTTCTCAAAATTTTGGTTGGCCTTCATGCTTAAGTCGTTAGTCTGATCCTTAAATATGTGTAATAGAAATTGGAACATCCCAAACTCGGCCTAGACATTTATGTCGAATCGGGAAGGCCACATTGGACATCTTAGTGTTGAACTTACCCTAATGATAGTTAAAAACCTTCAAATACTTCTTTTTATAAAACTGTGGCTTTGGAAAATGTCAATTTAGTTAGTCCAACCATGCTTAGGTCAAATTAGCGAATTAGGTGAGTTTTTGTAAAATCTTACTAACGGCGTTGCCTTTGAAAAATGATTTTGTTATCTTATTAGCAGGAGAAATGTACCATTACTTGTCAAATTATTAATTTAGTCATATACCATGCATGGTCTATTTCAACATATATATAAAAACCATGTATTGATAAACCGTAAAATAACAAATTTTATATTTAGTATGCTTTTAGGATGATTTAGCCCTGATTTATGTAAAAAGATGCTTTTAATCCTTTCTTTTCATATTTCTACTCAGGAAAGCACCGGAGGATGAAAAGAACAAGAAACGAGCTTAAAATGAGCCAATTTGGGCCAAAGAAGAAAATAGACACAGCCTGGACTTCAAGCCATTCGGCCGTGCTTCAACAATTAACTAAGACACGGCCATGCCATGATTTACACGACCGTGCCCCAATCGACACAATCGAGACACGGTCGAACCACGATTTACACGGGTGTGTGCCATGGCGTGCCCTTGTTACGGGAGAGAGCAATTTCACTCGGATTTGTGTACTTAGAGCCAAAGAAACACTTTCAAAAGCTTATTCAAATATCGAGTAAGAAGCAGACTTAAATTAGGACACTTAGAGGCCAAGTAAAGCATTCCAAGAGCCTATATAAACACCCTAAGTGTATCCTGAAGGGGGCGGTGAGCGAGGCCAAGGAGCCGAGCCAGAAGGATCACATTTGTGGGAATCACTCGAAGATAGCCAGTGGATCCATCTCAAGAAGCCAGGATTCTACTAAAGATGGAAGATTACTCCTTCAATTCCTCCAGGGGGTTTTAGGGATTTTCTATGTCTTGTTTTATCTTTTCTCTTGAGATGTTTTCTTTGTTTGTTATGAACTAAACCCTTCATATACCTGAAGGGGATGAAACCTAGATGAATTTTATTATTATTTTCTAAATTATATGATAAATACTTCGTTTGTTCTTAATTATGTTGCTTAACCCAAATCTGATGTGCTTAGGTGGAGGAGGAATAGACCCTACTTAAGAGTAGATCTAGTATAATTAAGCGGAGTTGATCGAACGCCTAGAGATAGGGTTACGAGATTTTGTCGGATTAGGGTGAAATCTAAAATGGGAATCCATTGATCGATTTACTGCTATTCTAGGGGTTTATTATAAGCGAACGAGAGTTCCACTAATTAACCTAGGGTTAGACGTTATTCACCTCGAGAGTGGGTTTAATATAGGTTAGGGAGTTCTACAGATCAAGCTAAGTAAAGAAATCATATGATTCAGTAATAAGTAACAAGTGAAGTCTAGGTAGATTCTTCCTGAAGGTATCATCGTAATCAATTGAGTTTCTTCAAGTTATTTCCCAAATTCGTTCTTTTTGTCTTTGCGTCTTTAGCTTAGTAGTCGTTAAACTAGATTAAATCAATCAATCACTCCATATTTTAGGCTAAATAATAAAAAGAAAGTTAGTATTAGTACTTTTAGTTCCTTTGGGTTCGATAATCCGGTCTTGCCTAAGCTATACTACTGTTCGGTAGGTACACTTGCCTTTAACTCGTTGTCAGAGTTAGTTTCTAGGTTTGATCATTCTATTTATAAATTTTAAAGCTCTGATTTCAGCGATCAAGTTTATGGCGCTATTGCCGAGGAACTAAAATATTAAGAAAACTCTATTTTTATTACTTTAGTCATTATTTTATTTTGCAATTTATTTTATTCCATTATATTTTTATTTTTTCTCTAGATTTTATTTTTCTTTCTTTTTCCTAGCAGGTGCCTCAGTTTATGACTAGACAGAACCGACAGGACCTCTAGTATACGATAGTGAAATTGAAGCTACAGCTCAGAGAAATCGCAAAGAAATTAGGTGAGTTCTAAATTACACAGAAGAAGAGCGAGAAGACAGATCAAATCCTAATGAAGGGATGGACGAGAATAATCCACCATGAGATGTGGCGGATGCTCCGCGCACGATGTATGATTATGCTAAACCCAATTTGACAGGTGTAAAATCTAATATTGTTAGGCCTACTATAGCTACTAATAATTTTGAATTAAAGCCTAATACAATACAAATGATTCAACAATTTGTTCCATTTGATGGTTTGTAGGACAAAGACCCGAACACTCATATAGCAAATTTTTTAGAGTTCTGTAATACTTTCAAAATAAATGGCGTTTCTGATGATGCCATTCGTCTTCAGTTATTTCCCTTTTTCATTAAGGAATAAAGCCAAGCAGTGGTTGAACTCGTTACCACGAGGGTCAATCACTACATGGGAAAAAATGACCGATTTTTTTTAAATATTTCTACCGGCCAAAATGGCTAAATTACAGAATGATATTTCTTCTTTTGTGCAGATGGATTTAGAGACATTATATGATGCATGGGAGATATACAAAGATCTCTTGAGGAGATGTCCACACCACGGATTACCATTATGGCTTCAAGTCCAAACCTTCTGCAATAGTGTAAATCCCTGAACGAGAGAACTAATTGATTCAGCTGCCGGTGGAACCTTGGATAATAAAACTCCTGAAGCAACCTACGATTCATTGAAAAGATGTCGTTGAATAATTATCAGTGGTAGGTTACAAGGACAAAATCAAAAAATCAGCCGGAGTCTACAACATTGATGCAGTAACCATGCTATCAAATCAGGTAGAGATGATGAATAAAAAGCTTGACAGTTTATGTTCTTCGCAGGTACACCCAGTCATGCAATGCAACGAAAGTGGAACTGTGGCGAATCTTGAGTATCCACCCTACCAACCGGACGCAGAGACGAACAGACAAACTATATAGGTAATAATTTCAGATCTAATAACAATCCTTATAGTAACACTTACAATCCAGGTTGGAGGAACCACCCAAATTTTTCATGGGGAGGCCAAGGAATTCAAGGAATTTAAAGACAACAACCTCCTTCAAATTTCCAAAACCAGCCATATTCGCAAGAGAAGAAGCCAACCCACGAAGAGATGCTGACAAAATTCATGGCAGACATAAAAAATTGTTTCCAAGATATTGAGAGAACATTTAAAGATCAACAAGTGTCAGTTGAAAAACTTACTGAGTCATTTGGGGAGCTCACTAAGTCGATTGGACTACTTACTAAGATGATCTGTGAAATAAGAGCAGAGATTTTTTCTAAAGAAACAGAATAGGCGAAAGTAGTTAAACTAAGAAGTGGAAAGGAATTAGTGGAATCAAAGAAACAAATTCCACACGAAGATAACAAAGCAAGAGATGAGGGAGTTGAAGATGTAAATCTAGTACGCAAAGGAAGTAAACTACCAATCCCATATCCAGCAAGGATAAATAAGGAACGACTAGATGCCCAATACGGTAAGTTCCTTGAAATTTTTAAATAAATACATATTAACTTACCTTTTGTTGAGGCTATTTCACAGATGCCAAAATATGCAAAATTCTTAAAGGAACTCCTGACGAATAAAAGGAAGCTTGAAGAAGTATCGATAGTGGAACTTAATGAAGAATGCTCAGCCATCCTCTAGAACAAGTTACCAACCAAATTAAAAGACACAGAAAGCTTTACTATTCCTTGTTTAATTGGTAGCCTAAATATTAAGAAAGCATTAGCTGATCTAGGTGCCAGTATTAATCTAATGACTTACAAAATGTTTAAACAATTAGATCTTGGGGAACCAAAACCCACTAGGATGAGTATTCAATTGGCCGATAGATCCATTAAATATCCTAGAGGAATTATCGAAGATGTTTTAGTAAAAATTGATAAATTTATTTTCCCTGTTGATTTTGTTGTGTTAGACATTGAAGAAGACATTAATGTTCCTTTAATTCTAGGACGTCCTTTTTTAGCCACTGCTAGGGCCATTATTGATGTAGGTGATGGTAGACTTGCATTAAGGATAGGCGATGAAGAAATTCTGTTTCAAATTTATGATGCCATGCGATATTCTAAAGAGCAAGATGATTCCTGTTATTTTATTGATACTAGGGATCATATCATTCAAAATTTATTGCAGGAAATTATACATGACAACACAATGGAATTGTGCCTGGCTCAAGACGAGGGGGAAGAAGATGAAGGCGATGAGATGAATTTGAATACATTGTCATTCAGGCAAGTGAAAGAAGAAAACATTGAAAACAATGACAAAATAAAGCAGAAATCCTCCATTGATGAGCCACCCAGTCTGGAATTGAAACAATTACCAAAACACTTAGAATATGTATTCCTCGGGGACAATTCTATGCTACCGGTAATTATCTCTTCAGAACTAGAACCTAAGGAAAAAGAGGAGTTGATAAAGGTACTAAGAGAACATAAAAAAGCAATAGCTTGGAAAATATCTAATATAAAGGGTATAAGCCCCTCGTTCTGCACCCACAAAATTTTAATGGAAGAAGAATACAAGCCGTGTGTGCAGCCCCAGAGATGGCTAAATCCCAACATGAAAGAAGTAGTCAAAGCCGAGGTAATTAAACTTCTAGATGCAGTGAATAATTTATCCTATTTCCGACAAAGACTTGGGTAAGTCCTGCGGTAGTTCCAAAGAAAGGAGGTATGATGGTAGTGCCCAATGAGAAGAATGAATTAATCCCCACAAGAACAGTTACAGGATGGAGAGTCTGTGTAGACTATAGAAAGCTCAATGATGCCACCAAAAAGATCACTTACCTCAACCCTTCATAGATCAAATGTTAGAAAGACTATCTGGGCATATGTACTACTACTTCTTGGACGGACTCTCTGGCTACTTCCAAATTCTCAGATCCTGAAGATCAAGAGAAGACAACATTTACATGTCCATACGATTTGTTTGCTTATCGTAGAATGCCTTTTGGATTATGTAATGCTCCTGCTACTTTTCAACGTTGCATGTTGGCAATCTTTGACGAACTCAAGGAAGATATCATGGAGGTATTCATGGATGATTTCTCGATATTCGGTAATTCTTTCAATCTTTGCCTTAAAAATTTAAAACGAGTTCTAAAGAGATGTGAGGAAACCAACCTTGTTTTGAATTGGGAAAACTGTCACTTTATGGTTAGAGAAGGAATTGTATCATGAGATAAGATTTCTAGTAAAGGGATTGAGGTAGATAAAGCGAAGGTTGAAACTATAGAAAAATTACCTCCCCCTAGTTCAGTTAAGGCTATTAGAAGCTTTTAGGACATGTAGGGTTTTATAGAAGATTTATTAAAGATTTTTCTAAAATAGCTAAGCCTTTGACAAAATTACTAGAAAAAGATGTTCCTTTTAATTTCAATCAGGAATGTTTAGATGCATTTAATGTCCTTAAGGATAAATTAATAAATGCTCCGATTATAATTGCCCCTGATTGGAGCTTACCCTTTAAACTCTCGTGTGATGCAAGTGATTTTGCAAGAGGTGCGCTTTGGGACAACGAAGAAACAAGCATTTTCACTAATTTACTACGCTAGCGTAACATTAACACCAAGACAAGAAAACTACACCACTACAGAGAAAGAATTGCTAGCTGTAGTTTTTGCTTTTGAAAAATTTAGACAGTATTTAATATTGTCAAAAGTTGTCATTTACACTGACCATTCAGCTGTTCGTTATCTTTTAAACAAACCTAATGCAAAACCCAGTCTCATACGATGGATTTTACTCTTACAGGAATTCGACTTGGAAATACAAGATAAGAAGGGAGCCGAGAATCTTGTAGCGGATCACTTGTCTAGACTTGAAAATCCACACACCAAAGAGCTCAGTGAAAGTGAAATAAATGATTCATTTCCCGAAGAACAACTCTTTTCTATAACACATTCTGAGGTACCATAGTTTGCAAATATTGTGAATTATTTAGTAGCTAATATCTTGCCAAGAAATTTACACATCACCAAAAGAAGCGATTCTTTGCTGATGTGAAAAATTATTTTTGGGAAGATCCTTTTCTTTTCCGCATATGTGCAGATCAGGCAATTCGATGATGCGTTACGAAAATAGAAGCAACCAAAATCCTAGAGCATTGCCATTCAGGACCCTCAGGAGGACACTACAGTGGTATTAAGACAGCACACAAAATACTCGAATCGTGTTTTTATTGGCCCACTTATTTAAAGACGCCAATGTATGTTGCCTCATGTGATAGATGCCAAAGAATGTAATATTTCTAAACGTGATGAAATGCCTCAAACATATTTGTTGTCATGTGAAATATTTGATGTATGGGGTATAGATTTTATGGGACCATTCCCTAGTTCGTTTGGAAAGAAGTACATCCTAGTGGCAGTTGATTATATGTCAAAATGGGTCGAAGCAGAAGCTTTTCCTACAAATGATGCCAGGGTAGTAGTTAAATTTCTCAAAAAATTATTCTCCCGATTTGGCACACCAAGAGCTATCATTAGTGATAGGGGTACTGATAAACCGTAAAAGTAACATATTTTAACCCCATATCTGGCATGATTTTGGATGATTTAGCCCTTGATTTATGTAAAAATGTGCTTTTAATCCTTTCTTTTCATGTTTATACTCAAGAAAGCACCCAAGGATAAAAAGAACACAAAACGGGCTTAAAACGAAGTAATTGGGCCTTAGCAAGAAACCAACACGGCCTGGCCCAAAGCCTACACGACTATGTCTCGATGATTACCTAGAGCACGGCCCAACTCACGAGTTGCATGGCCGTGCATCATCTCATTACCACACACGAGCATGTCTGGTGATCTACATGGCCGTGCCCAAAATGATAGAATCAAGGCACGGTCCAACCCTGAAATTACATGGGCGTGTGCCATGGGCGTGCCCCTGCCGCGGGAATGAGCAATTTCACTCGAAATTGGATGCTTGAAGCCAAAGAAACATACTCCTAAGTCTACTCAAACACCCTATTAGTAATTCTACTTGAAGGAGATACTTAGGAGCCAAGTATAACATCCCAAAGCCTATATAAACAACCCAAGGCAGATATTAAAGGGAGCTTTTTGGCAGAGGCTTTTAGGTCGAAGCATTCATCTTTTAGGGAGTCACTTGAAGATAGCCAGTTGATCCATCTTAAGAAGTCAAAACTCCATTCAAGACGGAGGATCTCTCCTTCAATTCCTTCAAGGGGTTTTAGGGAGTTCTTATATTTTGTTTATTCTTTACTCTTGAGATGTTTTCATATTTAGTTATGTACTACACCCCTCAGATACCTGAAGGAGATGAAACATATGATGGATTTTGTCATTTGATTTCTAAATTATATGATAAGTACTTGGTTTATTCTTAATTATGTTGCTTAATTCAATCTGTTGTGCTTAGGTGGAGGAGGAATAGACCCTACCTAAGAGTAGATCTAGCATAATTGAGCGGAGTTGATCGGGTGCCTAGAGATAGGGTTACGAGATTTTTCCAATTAGGGTGAAACCTAATATAGGAATCCATTGATCGATTTACTGCTTCCTTGGAGGGTTATTATAAGAGAACGAGAGTTCCACTAATTAAACGAAGGTTTGACGTTATTTGCCTCGAAAGAGGGTTTAATATAGGTTAGGGAGTCTCACGAATCAAGCTAAGTAAAGAAATTATATGGTTTGGGGAATAAATTATAAGTGAAGTCCTAGGTGGATTCTTCCTGAGGGTATCGTCTTTATCAACTGATCTCCAATTCAATCTTTTGTTTTTGCATTTAGTTTAAGTATTTCGTTAGTTTAATAATCCAATAACTCCATATTTTAGGCTAAATAATAAAAAGAAAGTGAGTAGTAGTACTTTTAGGTTCCCTTGGGTTCGATAAGATATTCTTGCCTAAACTATACTACTGTTCGATAGGTGCACTTGCCTCTATTGTTGTCGCAGTCAGTCTACAGGTTCGATCATTCTTTATAAATATTAAAACTTGACTGTTTGACACGATCAAGTTTTTGGCACCGTTGCCGGGGAAACTCTAAAATATTAAGAAAGCTCTATTTCTATTACTTTAGCCATTATTTTTTTTTAAATTTCTCTATTAGACATATATTTTTGTTTTTGTTTTTCTAAATTTATTTCTTTCTTTGCATATCAGGTACCTCTAATTTATGACTAGAAGAAATCCGAGAGGACCATTAGAATACGAAAGTGACATTGAGGCTACCGCTCGCAGAAATCACAGAGAAATAAGACGAGCCCTAGACTATCAAAGAGAAGAATGAGAAAGATCCAATCCTACTGAAGGGATGGGTGAGAACAATCCACCAAATATGCAAGAACAGAATGCTCCGCGTACTATGTATGATTATGCTAAACCTAATTTGACAGGAGCAGAATCTAGTATTGTTAGGCCCGCTATAGCTGCTAATAATTTTGAACTTAAGCCTAACACAATACAAATAATTCAACAATTCATTCAATTTGATGGTTTGCAGGATGAGGATCCAAACACTCATATATCTAATTTTTTAGAATTCTGTGATACCTTCAAAATAAATGGCATTTTTGACGATGCCATACGTCTTCGGTTATTTCCTTTTTCATTAAGGAACAAAGCAAAGGAGTGGTTGAACTCGTTACCATGAGGGTCAATCACCACATAGGATCAAATAACCGAAAAGTTTCTTTTAAGATATTTTCCACCAGCCAAAATGGCTAAATTTAGGAATGATATATCTTCTTTTGTGCAGAATGACACAGAAACATTATATGATGCATGGAAAAGATATAAGGATCTCCTAAGGAGATGCCCACACCACGGATTACCTTTGTGGATTCAAGTCCAAACTTTCTACAATGGTGTGAATTCTCTAACTAGGCAAATGATTGATTCATCAGCCGGTGGAACTCTGAATAATAATACTCCTGAAGTGGCTTACGATTTTATTGAGGAGATGTTGTTGAACACCTATCAATGGCAAATTACAAGGGCTAAATCGACAAAATCAGCTGAAGTTTTTAACATAGATGCGGTGACAATGTTGTCAACACAGATGGAGTTAATGAATAAAAAGCTTGATAATTTATGTTCTTCACAGGTACATCCAGTCATGCAATGTGAAGCAAGTGGGAATGTGGTGAATTCTAAGTACCCACCTTACCAACCAGGAGCAGAAAATGAGTAGACAAACTATATAGGTAACAATTTTAGATCTAATAATAATCCTTATAGTAACACTTACAATCCAGGTTAGAAGAACCACCCAAATTTTTTCATGGGGAGGACAAGGAAATCAAAGGCAGCAACCTCTTCCAAATTACCAAAATCAACCTTATCCACAGGAAAAGAAGCCGAGTCTTGAAGAGATGCTGAAAAAGTTCATGGCAACTATAGTTTTTCGTCTCCAAATAACGGAAGCAACACTTGATGAACAGCAAATCTTACTCAAGGAAATCAAGACTTAGGTGGGAGAGCTCATTACGTAAGTGGGAATACTTACTGAAATAGTATGTGAATTAAGGACGAAAATTTCTTCCAAAGACACAGAGTAAGTAAGGGCAGTCACACTAAGGAGTGGCAAAGAGCTAGTTGGAGCGCAAAGAAAGACACCACATGATGTCATCAAGAAAAAATTGTAGAATTTGAGAATGACAATACATTGCATAGAGAGAACAGAACACAAATTCCATATCCAGAAAAATTGAAGAAAGAAAAATTGGATGCTCAATACGGTAAGTTCCTTGAACTCTTTAAATAGATACATATTAACTTACGTTTCATTGAAGCTATTTCCCAGATGCCCAAATATCCAAAATTCTTAAAAGAACTTCTCACAAACAAAATGAAGCTTGAGAAAGTATCAAAGGTGGAGCTTAATGAAGAATATTCAGCCCTTCTCCAAAATAGACTACCACGGAAGTTAAAAGATCCAGGGAGTTTCACTATTCCCTGCTTAATTAGTAGTTGAAACATCACGAAAACCTTAGCAGATCTAGGAGCTAGTATCAACTAAATGCCTTATCGATTGTTTAAACGGCTAGATCTTGGGGAACCAAAACCTACTAGGATGAGCATTCAATTAACGGATAGATGTATTAAATATCCTAAAGGGTTTATTGAAGACATCTTGGTAAAAATTGATAAATTTATTTTTCCCATTGATTTCGTTGTGTTAGACATGGAAGAGGACATTAATGTTCCTTTAATCTGAGGGCGTCCTTTCTTAGCTACTGCTAGAACTATTATTGATGTAGGGGATGGCAAACTAGTATTAAGGATAGGTGATGAAGAAATTATTTTCCAAATTTATGATGCCATGCGACATTCTAAAGAGCAAGATGATTCCTTTTATTTTGTTAACACTACTGATCATATTATTAAAAATTTATTACAGGAAATCCTGTAGGATGACACGATGGAATTGTGTCATCCTCAAGGATAGGGGGAAGAGGATGAAGGTAATGAGATTAATTTGAATACATCATCATTCAGACAAATGAAAGAAGAGAACATTGAAGAAGATGATGTATTAAAACAAAAACCCTCCATCGAAGAGCCGCCCAAATTGGAATTAAAACAGTTACCAAAACATTTAGAATATGCATTCCTCGGGGACAATTCTACATTACCAGTAATCATCTCTTCAGAACTAGACCCCAAGGAAAAGGAGGAGCTGATAAAGGTACTAAGAGAACACAAGAAAGCCATAGATTGGAAAATTTCTGACATCAAGGGAATAAGCCTCGCGTTCTGCACTCACAAAATTTTAATGGAAGAAGAATATAAACCGCGTGTGCAACCTCAGAGGCGTTTAAACCCCAACATGAAAGAAGTGGTCAAAGCTGAGGTAATCAAACTTCTAGATGCAGGAATAATTTATCCTATTTCTGACATCACTTGGGTAAGTCCTGTGCAGGTAGTTCCAAAGAAAGGAGGAATGACTAGAGTGCCCAACTAAAAGAATGAGTTAATTTCCACAAGAACGATTCTGAGTTGGAGAGTCTCAGATAGACTATAGAAAGCTGAATGATGCCACCAGAAAAGATCACTTTCCTCTACCCTTCATTGATCAAATATTAGAAAGACTATCCATGCATATGTACTACTGCTTCTTGCACAGACTCTTCGGTTATTTCCAAATTCCCATAGCTCCTGAAGACCAAGAAAAGACAACATTTACATGCCCATACGATACGTTTGCTTATCGACGAATGCCTTTTGGATTATGTAATGCTCTTGTCACTTTTCAGTGCTTTATGTTGGTAATATTTGACGAACTCTTAGAGGACATCATGGAGGTATTTATGGATGATTTCTCGGTATTCGATAATTCTTTCCAACTTTGCCTTAAAAATTTAAAACAAGTTCTAATTAGATGTGAAGAAACAAACCTTGTTCTGAATTGGGAAAAATGCCACTTTATGGTTAGAGAAGGGATTGTTTTAGAACATAAGATTTCTAGAAAAGGGATTGAGGTAGATAAAGCGAAAGTTGGAACCATAGAAAAATTACCTCCTCCTAGTTCAGTGAAGGCTATTAGAAGCTTCTTAGGACATGCATGTTTTTATAGAAGATTCATTAAAGACTTTTCTAAAATAGCTAAGCCTTTGACAAAATTACTAGAAAAAGATGTCCCTTTTAATTTCAATCGGTAATGTTTAGATGCATTTAATGTCCTTAAAGGTAAATTAATAAATGCACCAATTATAATCGTGCCTAATTGGAATTTTCCCTTTTAACTAATGTGTGATGCAAGTGACTTTGCAGTAGGCGAAATTTTGGGACAACGAAGAGAGAAGCATTTTCAGCCAATTTACTACACTAGCAGAACATTAACACCAGCGCAAGAGAATTACACCACGACCAAGAAAGAACTGCTAGCTGTAGTTTTTGCTTTTGACAAATTTAGATAATATCTAATATTATCAGAAGTTGTTGTTTACACTGACCATTCAGCTCTTCGTTATCTTTTAACCAAACCTAATACAAAACCTGGACTCATACGATGGATTTTACTATTACAGGAATTTGATCTGGAGATACAGGATAAGAAGGGAACTGAGAATCTGGTGGCATATCACCTCTCAAGACTCGAAAATCCACACACCAAAAAGCTTGATGAACAAGAAATAAATGATTCGTTTCTTGAAGAACAACTCTTTTCTTTAACGCATTCTGAAGTACCATGGTTTGCAAATATTGCGAATTATTTAGCAGCTAACGTCTTGCCAAGAAAATTAACACATCACCAAAAGAAGCGATTCTTAGTGAAAAATTATTTTTGGGAAGATCCCTTTCTTTTCTGCATATGTGCAGATCAGGTAATTTGAAGATGCATTACAAAGAGAGAAGCAAGAAAATCTCGAACATTGTCATTCAGACCATCGGGGGACATTACGGTGGTATTAAGACAAAGACACAAAATACTCGAATCAGTTATTATCGCCCACTTTATTTAAAGATGCCAACAGTACGCTATTACGTGTGATAAATACCAAAGAATAGGTAATATTTCTAAACGTGATGAAATGCCTCAAACATATATGTTGTCATGTGAAATATTTGATATATGGGGTATTGATTTTATGGGACCTTTCCCTAGTTTATTTGGAAATAAATACATCCTAGTAGTAGTTGATTACATGTCAAAATGGGTAGAAGCAGAAGCCTTACCTACCAATGATGCCAGGGTAGTAGTTAAATTTCTCAAGAAACTATTTTCCCGATTTGGGACACCTAGAGCCATCATTAGTGATAGGGTGCCCATTTCATGTCACTAATATGAAAAGTGCTAAAGAAATATGGAGTATGTCATAGAACAGCCACCCCATATCATCCTAAAACTAGCGGACAAGTTAAGGTAACAAACCGAGAGCTTAAGCACATCCTAGAAAAAACGGTTGAATCAAATAGAAAAGATTGGGCAGTTAAGGCAGATGATGCTTTATGGGCCTATAGAACAACATTCAAAACACCTCTAGGAACATCTACATATAAACTTGTATACTGGAAAAGCTGTCATCTACCATTTGAGCTAGAACACAAAGCTTTTTGGGCAACAAAATTTTTGAATACTGACCTTACAATTGCAGGAAAGAGAAGCATGATGCAGATGAACGAGCTGGATGAATGGAGAGCAGAAGCTTATGAAAACTCAAAACTGTACAAGTAAGCAACAAAGCGACACCACGATGCTCATCTCAAGCGATCAAAACCATTCGAAGTAGGAGACCTGGTCCTACTATATAATTCAAGGCTTAAACTATTCCAAGGAAAACTAAAGTCAAGATGGTCAGGCCCATTCATGATCAAAACAATCTTTCCATATGGCACCATTGAGGTAATTCATCCCACAAAAGGCACATTCAAGGTAAATGGTCACCGACTTAAAATTTATAATAGTGCAGACCCTAGAAATATCATAGAGGAGCTTTTGCTCCACGAAACCTCCTTTAATATCGAAAACAAGGAAAGTCTAGCTTAACACTATAAACAAGCGCTTCTCGGGAGGCAACCCGAGTGCTAACACACTAACATTGACTTGGTCTTTGTACAATCTTTCTAAAATGATCTAACAAAAATGCAGGCATTTTAACACCACCTTGAACACGTGCGTGCTAACAACTGTGTATAAGGCAGGGGACACACCACGGGCGTGGCAAGATCCGTGCACAAACAGGGAAAAATTCATTTCAACAAACACGAGCTGCGATATAAGACACGCCCGTGCCATTCAAATGTGCGAGGTTACTGACTTATTCAGCATGGGCTTCACACGACCATGTCCCCCGACCGTGTGAAGCTACTGACTTATCAAGCACGGCTAGAACATGGCCGTGCCCATGACCGTTCGAGCATACTGACTTATTAAGCATGGGCTACACATGCCCATTCGACCTAACCATGTGAATCACAACATAGGCGTGGCAAACCCATCTAAATGCGCCTAAAACCCAAAAATCGTGAAAAGCACGGGCTAGTTTAAAAAGACACGGGCGTGTCTTAAGACCGTGCCTTAGACCCTATTTATAAGAATAATCGTCCTCTTCCCCAAACCTAAACCCTAAAATTAGATTCCACCACCCCCACTTCTTCAAATCCGACCACCAAATCACCCACATCCCTCCAACTCACCTCCTTCCGGTAATTCTTCTCAAAATACTAATCAAACCCAACCACACGCCCCCAGCACACCCCCTTACCAAGCGGTGCCCACGCTGAAGAACCCAGCACCACCACCGTGCACCCCATCCGTGCTCGCCAACCACTGCCGTGCCTGGTTCTTTTTCTTTCACATTTTTCACATATTTTGTCTTAAGTTTTGTTTGATTTTAGACTTAATTCATATTGTTTAAAGTTTATCTTCATTCTTGTCTAATTCTTTATTAAAAACATGAATCTTTATTTTTCTTGGTTCTTTTATTCTTCTTTTGGTTGCTTTAATCTATTTTTATTGTTGATTTCACTATTTAACAAATTATCGATTTACTATGAACAAATGTTAGATTTTCCGCCTCACCTCATGGAAGAATTGATGTTCTAATTCAAATAATAGTTAAAATCATGATGCAACATGTTTTTATTATTATTATTTTATTAACCATGATTGTAGTTAGGAATTAGTATAATAAATAAATGAAATTTTAGTTATTAATGTCATTTAGAAGTTTGCTGATTTTAGTATTTGTTCTAAACGAAATATTTAAATTTGCTATTGATTTTTGCTTATTGTTTAGGAAAATTCTTGCTTATATAAAGGAATTATTTTTCGGGTATTATGTCATCTTCACGCGTTAAAAGAGCCGTCCCGAGCAAGAAAAGGAAGGGGCCCGGATCATCATCAAGAAATGCTTCCACTGAACTCCGACATCCATTCCTCAGATTCCCTTAACCAACTCAGGAAGAACGATACAAAATATTTCGGGATAGACCCCTCGAAACCAGTAGATGCATCGATTGGAATGCCTTACAACAAGTAGGACTCGCTAGAGATGTTCAAGCTCTCATCTCAGTGGAACCATGGGAGCAATTTTTTGCGATTGTGGAACCCACATACTTGGAACTCACTCTCGAGTTCTGTACCACATTCACCCTACAAATGGTAATGACACAATTGACGATGCAGGCACAATCCAATTCCACCTAAGGGGCACAGTACGTCGATTAAGCGTACCTCAATTTGATCAGCATTCAGACTTTATATGCCTGAATTTATAGAAGAAAATCCTCTTTTCGAGTTAAACAGAGAACTCCACTGCACCCCTATTGTATGTTGGTTCAACTTACAACCCACTAAACGCGACTACAACCCGAGTCGCTCCAAAGCGATCGCCTTCCTCCACTCTCGGTATCTTCATGCTATTCTTGCTCATATCATTACAGTCGCAAAGAAAGCACCGGCGTTGTCAACAAACAAGATGTTTATTTCTTATCATGCATGTCGAAGGACATGTTTTCGACGTGGCATACTTTATTGCATGTGCAATACAGCACCAAACCGATCAGCAAAGGAAAGGAATCCTGCCAATGGGGCCTTACATCACGAGACTAGCCCGACATTTCAATCTCCTCAATACCGACAATCAGATTGCCTCTCTCACACTAATAGGGAACATGGCACCTCAAGGCATCCTGACGATACTCCACATGAAGATGATCAAGCACTGTTGAGGCACCGATCCCCCTCAATACAGACTTGCCACAACAGAGGAGGTGCCTGAGGACATCACTGATGATGTTCCACCAGTCCCAAGCCAACAACCATCCTATCCAGCAGCCTCAATGGCAGATATCTCTGCACGCCTCACACAGTTCGAGCAGTGCTGCACCCAGCAGTTTACTAACACTACTCGACATTTTGATGGGATCGAGGCTACCCTTAGCAAATCTGCCATCACTTCCACATATCACCACCAACACCGCCACAGGATCCAGTCGACGATGAGGACCTCTAAATCCTCTCTTTTATGTATCTATCATTTACTTCCTTTATTTTAAAACTTTTCATTTGATGTCGCATTTAAATTTGAACTTTTATTAGTATTAAAATTTTTCCTTTCCTCTCATTTACCATTGGCTATCTAATTTCTTAAGAATCCCTAACCAATCATATACTACAAGCTCATTAACAAAGTGACTTTACAGAATTACACACCTTACACACACAAACTCCGGGATCATCCAAATTTCAGGGAGTATTACTTTCCCCACTTATCTTTTTGATTTGGCACATAAATTTCATTATCTATCTTTGTACATTGAGGGCAATGTACATCTTAAGTGTGGGAGTAATAGTGCCTAACTTTTTGCATAATTCTCAAAACCCTGAAATTAGTCTTGATCTTAAGTATTTTTCTCATATTATTAATTAGGATGAAATTTCTAATGATTTATGATTTTAATTGATATGTTTTAGAATAAGTATTAGTTAATTGTGCATTGATAATTAAATTTGAAGAATATTAGAGAATTGAGCATGATAAGTCTACTTTCTAAAAATTAAAATTGATAGGTTGTTGAACTGAATTTAAGTATCACCTTAAAGTTCAAAATTTATAAGGATTGAAGTCAAAACACCCATAATTTTTGTGAGATTTTAAGCCTTATAGAGCATGTATCCTTTTTGTGCTCACTTTAATTGATTATGGGTGTGTCAAATTTGAACTGTTATTCTAGAACTTGCCTCATTTATACATGTCGAGACCACATTAATGATTTGATACACTGAGATGATAAAGGCACCTAGGTTTTAACCCGTTCACTCCACTAAAAAGCCTGCCTACATAAATAACCCCTAGTGAACCCCGCTGAATCATAACAACCTTTTTATTGAATCACCCACTAATATTAACCCAAAATCCCTTTGTATTTGTTATCAACATTCCTTTGAGTACCCTTTATCGAGAATTGATTTGATCAATTACCGAATTAGGTTATTTCAATCACCAAAGTTTCTTCTATTATGTTTATTTTAGTTTGTTCTTTAAAAAAAATCCAAGTATATTCGATATTAGTAGTAAATAAAAGAGCTTAGAGCATTTAAAACTCCAATTGTTAAAGAAAAAGCTCGTATTAAAGTATTTTCAAAATTTGAGTGATGAAAATACTCTTATTATAGAGTAATTATCAATAGTAGATATTGTTAGTTTTTCATTCGATGTAAATATTCATATTTAGTTTATTATTTCTAGATTAGGTAATTAGTCAGTTCAATCTCGATTATAACCTCTAATTCAGCCTATATCCACACCTTTTTAACCCTAGCCCCGTTACAACCTTGATTAAAAACATTTTGATCTGTGTATCATCTCATATAAAGTGGTGGAGATTTGATTTTCAGGCAAGCTTATGGGATTAACTTTTCGACTTAGAGCGTTTATTCTTGAACCTTAAACACCTTTGAGTGATCTGAGTGGATATTTTGTGAGGATATCAATCCTTGCCGGCTTTGAATTAAAGGTAATCACATAGATAAAGGGAGATACCTATGTTTTCATGCCATAAAAATGTGACTTATCGTAATTGAATCTTTAGGGTTTTTTGAGTTGAATTATCCATGTATAAATTATTTATGAATTATGATGAGACATTGTCGATAGGAATTATGAATTATGGAAATTTTGTTTTAATTGTAAAGTTGAGAATTTTGCTTGAGGACAAGCAAAAGCTTAAGTGTGTGGGTATTTGATAAACCGTAAAAGTAACATATTTTAACCCCATATTTGGTATGCTTTTGGATGATTTAGCCCTTGATTTATGTAAAAAGGTGCTTTTAATCCTTTCTTTTCATGTTTATACTTAGGAAAGCACCCAAGGATAAAAACAACACAAAATAGGCTTAAAACGGAGTAATTGGGCCTTAGCAAGAAACCAACACGGCCTGGCCCAAATCCTGCACGACCGTGTCTTGACGATTACCTAGAGCACGGCCCAACTCACGAGTTGCAAGGCCGTGCATCATCTCATTACCACACATGGGCATGCCTGGTGATCTACATGGTTGTGCCCAAAACAACAGAATCAAGGCACGAGCCAACCCTAAAATTACACAAGCGTGCGCCATGGGCGTGCCCCTGCTGCGGGAATGAGCAATTTCACTCGAAATTGGATGCTTGAAGCCAAAGAAACATACTCCTAAGTCTACTCAAACACCCTATTAGTAATTCTACTTGAAGGAGATACTTAGGAGCTAAGTATAGCATCCCAAAGCCTATATAAACAACCCAAGGAAGACATTAAAGGTAGCTTTTTGGCAGAGGCTTTTAGGCCGAAGCATTCATCTTTTAGGGAGTCACTTGAAGATAGCTAGTTGATCCATCTCAAGAAGTCGGAACTCCATTCAAGACGGAGGATCTCTCCTTCAATTCCTTCAGGGGGTTTTAGGGAGTTCTTATGTTTTGTTTATTCTTTACTCTTGAGATGTTTTCATATTTAGTTATGCATTAAACCCCTTAGATACCTGAAGGGGATGAAACCTATGATGGATTTTGTTATTTGATTTCTAGATTATATGATAAGTACTTGGTTTGTTCTTAATTATGTTGCTTAATTCAATCTGTTGTGCTTAGGTGGAGGAGGAATAGACCCTACCTAAGAGTAGATCTAGCATAATTGAGTGGAGTTGATCGGGCGCCTAGAGATAGGGTTATGAGATTTTGCCAGATTAGGGTGAAACCTAATATGGGAATCCATTTATTGATTTACTGCTTCCTTAGGGGGTTATTATAAGAGAACGAGAGTTCCACTGATTAACCTAAGGTTAGATGTTATTTGCCTCGAGAGAGGGTTTAATATAGGTTAGGGATTCTCACTGATCAAGCTAAGTAAAGAAATCATATGGTTTGGGGAATAAATTATAAGTGAAGTCATAGGTGGATTCTTCCTAAGGGTATCGTCTTTATCAATTGAGTTTTCTTAAAGTCGTTCTCAAATTCAATCTTTTGTCTTTGCATTTAGTTTAAGTATTTCGTTAGTTTAATAATCCAATCACTCCATATTTTAGGCTAAACAACAGAAGGAAAGTGAGTATTAGTACTTTTAGGTTCCCTTGGATTCGATAAGATATTCTTGCCTTAGCTATACTACTGTTCGATAGGTGCACTTGCCTCTGTTGTTGTCGCAGTCACTCTACAGGTTGATCATTCTTTATAAATATTAAAACTCGACTGTTTGACACGATCAAGTACTCATTTCTGTAATACCCAATTCGAAAGAGTCCTAAAGAAGTATGGAGTATACCACATGACAGCTATCCCATATCACCCCCAAACCAGCGGGCAAGTTGAAGTAGCAAACTGAGATCTTAAGCGCATTCTAGAAAAAAAGTAGAAAAGATTGGGCAGTTAGAGTAGATGATGCTTTATGGGCATATAGAACAACTTTTAAAATACCTCTAGAGACATCCCCAAACAAACTTGTATACGGAAAAAGCTGTCATCTACCATTTGAGTTAGAACACAAAGCTTTTTGGGCCATATAGTTTTAAAATTTTGATATTAGAACTGCAGGAAAGAGAAGAATGATGCAGATAAACGAGCTGGACGAGTGTAGAACGGAAGCCTATGAAAATTCAAAACTGTACAAGGAAGCAACAAAGCGATGCCACGATGCAAGTCTCAAGAGATCAAAATAATTCAAGTTAGGGGACATGGTCCTACTATACAACTCAAGGGTTAAACTATTTCTGGGAAAGCTGAAATCAAGATGGTCAGGCCCATTTATGATCAAAACAATTTGTCCATACGGCACCATCGAGGTAACTCATCCCACTAAAGGCACATTCAAGGTAAATGGTCACCGACTTAAAATTTATAATGGTGCAGATTTTGGAGATATAAAAGAGGAGCTTATGCTCCATGAGCCTTCTTTTAGAATCGAAAACAAGGAAAGTCTAGCTTAAGACTATAAAACAAGCGCTTCTCGAGTGGCAACCCAAGCACTAACATGATTTATCTAAATATTATACTTTTGACTTTAAGCATATTAATGCCATTAGTATGATTAAAGCACAAGTTTCATAGACCACACTGCCTTACACACGAGCATGCCTATAGTCGTGTGGAGCCCACTAGATAAAACATGGGAACTCTTATGGCCGTGTATGACAAAAGGTAAAACTTTTATCGACATAGGAAGGACACGGCTGTGCCTCACGACCATTCTAAGATACTGACTTCCTAGACACGGCCAGGACATGGCCGTGCTTTACAACTGTGGAGACATACTGGCTTATAGAACACGGGTAACGCACGCCCGTGCTAAGTAACCGTGCTTAAATACTGACTTCCAAAACACGGGCCACCCACGACCGTGCTTCATGACAGTGGGGACATACTGACATATCGCACACGGATAACGCACGCCTGTGTTACAACCGTGCTAAAAAACCAATCGCGCCTAAAAATTCAAAATCCTAAATTACACGGGAACTTGAAAAAATAGCACGGTCGTGGCACCTGCCCATGCCCCTGCTGCTATTTAAACCTATTAACCAAAATTCCTCTCCATTTGAACCCTAAAAATAATTTTCAACCCTCTCTTCTAAAATTCTGGCCACGCTCTTACCTAAACCATCACTTTTTCCATCCAAAATAGAACAAAAACCGTCCGCGCGCCGAAAAACCATCGTGTGACATAAACCCCACGCCCCTGCTTCCGCCGTGCTCATCCTGCAACACTTCACCACCACCTCCTCCACCTACTTTCTACGACCAAAGATGACAACTCTCGGAATCATCCAAAATTCAGGAACTGTTACTTCTCCCCTTCTCTTTTGATTATTTTATCACATAATTATTTATCTATCTTTGTATATTGAGGGCAATGTGCATCTTAAGTGTGGGGGTAAAAGTACCTAACTTTTTGCATTATTCTAAAAATCCTGAATTTTAGTCTTGTCCCTAAGAAATTTTCTCATATTATTAATTAGGGTGAAATTTTGATGATTTATTATTTTTATTGATAAGCTCTTGAATAAGTCATTGATAATTGTGCATTGATGATTTATACGTGAAGAATACTAGAGAATCAAGCATGATAAGTCTATTTTTAAAGAATCAAAAAAAAAATTCTAGGTTGTTGAACTAAATTTGAATATTACCTTGAAGCTTGAAATTTACAGGATTGATGTCAAATACCCATAATTTTTTGTGAGATTTGAGCCTTATAGAGTATATATTCTTTTTCATACTCACTTTATTAATTATGAGCATGTCAACACTGAACTGTTATTCTAGAACTTGCCTTGATTATACATGTCGAGACCACATTAATGATTTGATATGCTGAGATGATAAAGGCACCTAGGTTTTAACCCATTCACTCCACTAAAAAGCTTACCTACATAATTAACCCTTAGTGAACCCATTTGATCCCAACAACCCTTTTATTGAATTACCCACTTAATATTAACCTAAAACCCTTTGTATTTGTTATCACCATTCTCTTGACCACCCTTCTATCGAGAATTGAATTGATCAAGTTACCGAATTAGTGTTTTTAATAAAGTTCTTTATTTATTTTAACCCCATATATAATATTCATATGCATACTATCAATTCAAATAACAAACTTACCTCGTTTTCACATATTAGAATAAGTACATACCTGAGCCTTTTAATTCGAATTCACATTCAGTCTTAACTTCATGTAGCCCATTGAACCATTCAGAATTAAAAAGGATACGCGGATAGTCGGAAGCTCGTACAATGCCAACGTCCCAGACGTGGTCTTACATGTAATCACATATCGATGCCACTATCCCAGACAGGGTCTTACATGAATCAAATATGATACCAATGTCTCAGACATGGTCTTACACGTAATCACAAGTCGATGGAACGTCCCAGATGTGGTCTTACACGATAACACATATCGAAAATCCTACGTCATGACATATGTATCCTATCTATTCCTAGGGTTCGTATGGGGCTATCGAACATTGAATCTCGATCGGATTGAACTCGAAGTATAGTTCCTTTGCTCAATACACATCCGTCCATACACAATTATATACACAAGAATTCTATTCATCAAGTAACATATATATTATCAAATTTAATAACATTTATATGCTTATTGACTTACCTCGGATGTTGTCGAACGGTTTAATCGGCTATTCGTTTACTTTCAATTTTTCCCGATCTAATTCTATTTTCTTTCGTTCTTAATCTAAATAAATTCAAATTTAACTAATTTAACCACATATTCATTCAATTTAATCCAAAATTCATAATTGGGTAAATTACCATTTTGCCCCTAACATTTCACACTTTTTATAATTTAGTCCCTATTGCATAAAACACAAAATACACAAAATTTGCATATACCATGCTAGGGCTGAATATTCATAAGCTTCATACTAGTCCATATATTTCATTTATTTTACATTTTAGTTCCTCAAAAAATTATTTTTAAAATTTAGCCCTTATTACTCAAAATCATCAAAATTTCCAATACAAAACATATTAATCCAAAACATATATTTCATAATCTATCATCTAACAACAAAAATCACATGAATTAATCAATAGCTCAACTCAAAATATTCATCAGTTTGTTATTTGAATTAAAAGGATTAAAAGCACATTTTTACATAAATCATGGCTAAATCAACCTAAAAGCATACTAAATATGGGGTTAAAATATGTTACTTTTACGTTTATCAAATACCCCCACACTTAAGCTTTTGCTTGTCCTCAAGCAAAATTCTCAACTTACAGTTAAAACGAACTTTCCATAATTCACAATTCCTATCAACAATGCCTCATCATAATTCACTAACAATTTATACATGGATAATTTAACTCAAAGAGTCTTAAAGATTCAAACAATATAAGTTATGAATTTTGTGGTACGAAAACATAGGTGTCTCTCATTATCTAAATGATTACCTTTAATTCGAAATCAATAAGGATTGACATCCTCACTAAGGATTCACTCAAAGCACTCGAAGTGTTTAAGTTTCAAGAAAAAGCACTCATAAGTCGAACCTGAAAAGTTAATCCTATAGGCTTGCCTGAAAATCAAATCTCCACCACTGTAATATGAGATGATACACAAATCAAAAGGTCTTTGACAGGGTTGTAACGAGGCTTGGGTTAAAGGTGTGGATAAAGGCTGAATTGGAGGGTTTAGAATCGAGATTGACATGACCAATTACTTAACTAAAAATAATAAATAATTACATCAATTGAAAATTTGAAACCAATAATACTACTATTGATATTACTTTTGATACGAGCTCTTCTTCAACAATTGGAATTTAAATGCATAAGCTCCTTTAATCATATACTAATACTTGAATATAATTTGGTTTTTGCTTATGACTTACTAAGCTCAAGTAGCTTAGTGTATGTGTTCTTGTTTGCCTTTGTTTCATAGATTTTGGAGTCACGTTACGAGCTCAGGGATCGTTAGCAAAGCCTATCACACTATCGACTGTTTCTTTCGGTATTTTACTAAGTTGATTTTGGGCATATGGCATGTATAGCATAGATGGAATACTTGATTTTGGGACATGTACATATATATATATATAGCCATGCGAAAATGGCTTGATCAATATGTTTAAATTTGGTTTATGTATATTTGGTTATGTGCTTGATATGTTTGGTTTGAGCAATTTGGTCTTGGCATAATGTATGCATAAGATGGTTACTATGTTTATGTTTATGTGTGTGTATGATTTCGGTTAAGGTAAGTCTATGTGTAATTTGTTTAAATTGTTTTGTGAATGATATTTGAATTTAGTCATGTGATTTGGTTAATAGGTAAATGAAGAGTGCTAGATGAATTACAATAAGTGTTTTATAATTGGTATGTTTGTGATGAATTAAACTTAGAAATGATTGTGAATAGATTGAGGTATTTGTGAATAAGATGGTGTGATTTTGCCCACACAGTTATTTTGGTATGAATTGGGTTGGAATGATGTTGGAATGTGCTTGTAAGGATGACCCAAAGTGTGGGTGGCATTTTGGCCTTGCAAATGGCCTATATTTGCCCATACGGTTGAACACACGGGCGTGTGGCTCGACCATATCCCTCGTGGTTGTATTTCAAAACAAGTCAGACTCAACCATAGGCTGGACACACAGGCGTGTGACTAGCCGTGTGGTGCAAGTCAGTGTCGACCACGGGTGGGGCACATGGGCGTGTCCATGGCTGTGTGGACAAGTTAGTATGTATGCTCTATTTTGGCACTGCTTAGATTCACGGGCATGTCTGAGGCCGTGGGAGGCACACAGCCTGCCCACATGGATGTGTGACCACTATAACTTTGAAAAAAAAATTTAAATTTTCGAGAGCTTTCATATGTGTTCGGTTTGGTCCTGGCCTATTTTTAAAGCATGATTAAGGTCTTATGAGCATATTTAAGGGACACATTATTTTTTTGTTAAATTATGTTATAAAATAACTGTGAATGTTTTTTGTATGTCCTGTAATACCTCTTAACCCTATTTCGGCAACGATTACGGGTTAAGGGTGTTACACGTAGTCAGTGCACTGCACCTAGAGTTTCGAGGGGATTGATGATTTTATTGCATATTATATGTGTAACACCCCTAACCAGTATCCATCACCAAAACAGGGTTACAGAGCGTTACTAGAGATTTTTGGAACATTTACAGATAATTTATGCAAGTTACTGTTCAAATTCCAATATCATTCGTAACGTCCCTTAAATGGATCCTTGAGGCCCAACACATGTATTAGAATCGAGTTGGGACTTAATTGGAACCTCTAAGAATTTTTCGCGAACTTACAAAATCTTTCCAAGATGCAGGGCTCACACGCTCGTGTGGTCCAGAGGACACGCCCGTGTGACCCTAGGACACGATCGTGCTATAGGCCGTGTTCAACCCCGTGTAACTCTCTGACTTGTGCACACGGCCATGCCACACGTCCATGTGCTAGGCTGTGTGGTTTATGCAATTTTCATAAAATTAGATGCGGGTTCACACGGCCAAGACACACGCCCGTGTGCTCAATTTTGAGCATTCTGTTTCTTAATTTTAAGGTACAGGAGACACACGTCCTGACCACACGCCCATGTACCAGGCCGTGTGTCACACACGGTCTAGACACACGCCTGTGTTTCTATCCATGTGGACGAAATAAAGCCATCACTAGCTTCATTTCTCACCCAAAATCACACCAATGACCTGCACTTAAACTCACATCCAAATACCAACCATTTCAAGCATTCAAGTTAAGCAAAATCCATCATTCAACATGGCATATCATTACATGCATTCATGTTTATAATCTTACCTTGGTTTAGTCCATATGCTAGACATAATTTGATCAACTACATAACACATATGTAGCTACCATAGTATGACATTACGAATATATCAAAACAAACCATTACTAGCCATTCCAATGGCTAGATTACAAGCATCATTTACATTTACATGCCAATAGGGCCAATATAACCTATACATGCCATTTTAACCAGAATTTCTTTACAATATTGTATCGACATGGGCCAATAAATAGTGCGAGTGATCTCTGCCAAGCTTCCAATCCGACGAGCTTCCGATTTACTCTAAAACAAGGAAATAAAACTAAGTAAGCATAAAATGTTTAGTAAGTTCGTATAACATGGTACTTAACTTACCATTCATTTTATTTTGAGGTAACTAAGTAAGGTATATTCAATCAATTTGACCTCAAGTCCTATACACATCCTCATTGCCCTTGTTAGTCATACATTCTATAATAACATTAAAACATATATATGGGCTCAACAAAAATCAAGTTTCCAAGCACATATGTTTTCCACAACATGTATGCATTCGACATGCATAATTCATCTCATTATTACAAGTATAATTTCATGCTAGCTCATTTCGATTTCAGATCATTTCATATCAAAACTTTACTCATATTACCCAGAATATCAAGATCACAATTAGTACCCTCAAGGTGTATAAGTCTATAATCAATGATGTACATACTCATCAAGTAAATTCCATGTACAATATCATCATTTCATATTTCCATATATCAATTATCACATATCGTCATTTTCATGTATTTCAGGCCGATATGTCTAATAACTCATTTCTTGTTCATATCTTCTCATGTTAAGAACTTCTACCCATTGAATTTATTTGAAATATCGATGGATACATAGGTAGTGCACTCGTGGTGTACAAATCAGGATTCGTCAATTCATATTCAATGGTACCCATAAGGTACTATTTTAAGGAGTACGCTCTTGAGCCACACATGTATACAATAGGATTACCAGTCCAGGCTAAATACTTTTTATGACATATGCTCTAAGGAGCTTGATTTGGATTACCTATCTAGGCTAAATCCAATCCATAACATATGCTCAAGAGGACTTATATCAAGATTACCCATCCGGGCTAAATCCTTTCTATAATGAGGTCAATAGGATTTCTCGTCCGAGCTAAATCCCATCAGCAACAATTGCAAGACCTCATTCATTTCAAAAAATCACATATCCATCAATTGTAACACCCCAAACCTAGCCTAGACGTTACGACCAGATCTGACATGTCACATGAAAGGGTTGTTTAAAAAATGCGCACTCGTTAAAAACTTTGTATTCTTTTTGAAACTCTGCGCTTTGTTGTTTGTGAAATTCAGATTTGCTTTTATGGTTTTCTTATAAAAGCGTTGTTATTGCTATTAGCGAAAACCTTTTTTATAGTAGAAATCAGATCCAGTAATTTATGAAAACGTGATATTTTGAAAGCAGTTATTAACTTTTTAAGAAAACCCAGTGTTTAATCATTTATAGTTTGAACATAACAGAAATGAAAATTAAAAAGTAAAACAAAATCCAAAGGTCTTATTACAAAATACTAAACCCAAATTAAAATAATCTTAAAATGAAGTAAAGATCGATTTACTAAAATTCGTGAATAAAGCTCCGATGTATGGCCACCATAGAGTCCTCCGCAGTTCCAAAACCTCTAATGCTAGGGATCACCTGTAAGGTTAAAGCAAAGGGGTGAGTTACGAGAACTCAGTGTGTAATCCCCTAATCGGTCATTAACTGGCACGAGCTCATACAGAAGCGGATTGGGCTAAAGCCCATACAGAAGCAGACTGGGCCAAAGCCCCATTCGGTAACAATCTGGGCCTTAGCCCTATAAACATTATCATACAAACAAAATATACAGCCCATCCTAATAATCCATCCACTACACAACACCCGTACTAGCCCAACACACCTGTGGGAATTTCTAAATCGACCCACCCATCCGCTACACACCAATAAGGCAGACAAGCTGCTAATCACAGAATTTGTGGCAAAGCCACCAGAATAACAGAATATACGTGGCATAGCCACCAGATTACACTTCCTTCGATCATCAATATCCTAATCCCATGCAGAATGTCATGTATACAAAGCATTTATAAAAAATGATGTATGAAATAAACTACCATCACAACCAATTAAACAGAATACACACAATCGTACTAATTAACCCCTAAGGGTATAACAGTAATTTACCCACCAAGGGTATTTCAGTAATTTACCCACCACGGGTATTTCAGAAATTTACCCTATAGGGGTGTTTCAGTGATTTCACAAACTAGAGGTATTTCGGTAATTTCACAAACTAGGGGTATTTCGGTAATTTTTCAAACCAGGGGTATTTCGGTAATTTTGCAAACTAAGGGTATTTTGGTAATTTTGCAAACTAGGGGTATTTCGATAATTTTACAAACCAAGGGTATTTTGATAACTTTGCAAACCAGGGGTATTTCGATAATTTTGCAAACCAGAAGTCTATTGGTAACTTCGCAAAGCAAGGGTATTTCGATAATTTCGCAAACTAGGGGTATTTTGGTAATTTTGCAAACAGAGATATTCTAAACAGAGATAACGATGCAAATGGACCTAGGGCCCATTCTCGCCCCAAATGGACCCACACATTCGTGTGGCCCATTTAGCCCAAATCTAGCCACAGATATGAGATTCACATAGACCAATTCACTATCTACTACACAATCATACAATTTATTCATATGGGCCAATGGGCCCACTTGGCCCCTTTCAGCCCATCGTGGCCCAAACAACATCAACCCACAAGAATACTTATGGTGGCCTCGACTATTGCGTTGAAGCTCTCACACGTGTGCCCGCACGCTCGTGTCATCGACATTTTGGCATTTGCCGCTTTACAGCTAGAGTAGTGCGAAATACACACCTGATAGGAGTCTAAAACTAATTCGCGCTTCGAATGCTCCTATGCCCATATGCCCTTGAAGGTATGCTTCCTCTCCTCATAGACAGCTCTATATATAGCCAGCTTCTCACCTTCCCTCTTGGTAGCTTTTGATGTGGGATCCCTTCTTCAGTAGAGTTTAAATCCAACACAAACTCTGGCCATCCAGTCCGTAAAATAAATACTCCCTTGCTTGTCATTAGATTCGAACACAGGCTCTCCCATAAGCCAATTCACACCACTTGTCACTAAGCCACTAGCTCCTCTTGTGTCTAACATCATACGAAACTAAATATAAACCTATGAGCCAAAGTCCAAGTTCACTTAAAAATAAATCAAAATGAAATGCCAGTGCCAATGATTGAACCTTGGACCCCTTGCTTCCTTATGGCGCCACCTCCTTGTCTCTTATGTGGCGTCATTTTCCACTAGACCACAACTTCTTTTGGGTCATTTTTCTCCACATTTTATTCTTAAAGCCTACTTACTAACTCTTAGGGTTTTATTCACCTAAAACCAAAATTTTCATAAAACCCAAGTTTGATCCCGAACTTCATAGAAGCCCCCTAACCTTCCAAAATCACTCACTTAATAGGTCCAACTTACAGTAATGTTGTTCTCTCATTCTCAAAAAATTTTAAACACTCCCATGCCCAAGGCCCAATGGGCCCAATTCTACTAGGCCCAAATCTGGGTCGTTACAAATCTACCACCTTAAAGAAATTCCTTCCTCGAAATTTCCAACTAACAAAATGTTGCACATCCTAACCTAGCACACTACGCTCTCGCTGCGCACTATGATCTTAATAACACATGCACGCACCACACTATTTATCCATTAGAGCGGATGGACATCACACGCAAATAATTTCCACAATATACAAGGAATAAATACAAACTCCAAGTTTAAGCAACACATCCATAAAACATACGCAGAATAACTATAGTCAATACAGCATACAACAAAGCATAGTGTCAAGAACTTACGGATTTGGTGCCGGAGACTCGGTGTGCCATACTTCCAGTAACACTATCACTTTTCTAAACCAAAGGTTAAACATGTTTTGAAAAAAATTTAAACCCATTCCACAGTCGAGTTTTGCAACTGGGCTCTGATACCATAAAATGTAACACCCCAAACCGGCCTAAACATTATGATCAGATCTGGCAGGTCACATGAAAGGGTTGTTTAAAAACTACGCACTCGTTAAAAACTTCGTATTCTTTTTGAAACTCCGTGCTATGTTGTTTGTGAAATTTAGATTTGCTTTTATGGTTTTCTTGTAAAAGCGTTATTGCTGCTATTAGCAAAAACTTTGTTTATAGTAGAAACCAGATCCAGTAATTTACAAAAATGTGATATTTTGAAAACAGTTATTAACTTTTTAAGAAAACCCAGTGTTTAATCATTTATAATTTGAATATAACAGAATTGAAAGTTAAAAAGTAAAACAAAATCCAAAGGCCTTACTACAAAATACTGAATCCAAATTAAAATATTCTTAAAATAAAGTAAAGACCGGATTTACTAAAATTCATGTATAAAGCTCCGATGTATGGCCACCACAGAGTCTTTCGTAGCTCCAAATCCTCTAATGCTGGGGATCACCTGTAAGGTTAAAGCAAAGGGGTGAGTTACAAGAACTCAGAGTGTAATCCCCTAACCGGTCATTAACAGGGCCCGAGCCCATACGAAAGTAGACTGGGCTGAAGCCCATACAGAAATAGACTGGGACGAAGCCCATACAGAAATAGACTGGCCAAAGCCCATACATAAACAGACTGGGCTGAAGCCTTATTTGGTAACAATCTGAGCCAAAGCCCAATTCGGTAACAATCTGGGCCTTAGCTCTATAAACATGATCATGCAAACAAAATATTTAGCCCAGCTTAATAATCCATCCGCTACACACCACTCGTACCAGCCCAACACACTTGTGGGGATTTCTAAATCGACCCATCCATCCGCTACACACAAGTAAGGCAGACAAGCTGCTAATCATAGAATTTGTAGCAAAGCCATCAGAATAACAGAATATATGTGGCATAGCCACCAGACAGAATGTGGCAAAACCACCAGATTACACTTCCTCCGATCATCAATATCCCAATCCCATGTAGAATGTCATGCATGCAAAGAATTTATAAAAAATGATGTATGAAATAAATTGCCAACACAACCAATTAAACAGAATACACACAATCGTACTAATTAACCTCTAAGGGTATAACAGTAATTTACCCACCAAGGGTATTTTGGTAATTTACCCTCCAGAGGTGTTTCGATAATTTCGTAAACCAGGGGTGTTTTGGTAATTTTGCAAAATAAGGGTATTTCGATAATTTTGCAAACCAGAGGTATTTTGATAATTTTGCAAACTAGGGGTATTTCGATAATTTCGCAAACCATGGGTATTTCAACAAATTTGCAAACTAGGGGTATTTCAATAATTTTACAAACAAAGGGTATTTCGGTAATTTTACAAACCTAGGGTGTCTTGGTAATTTTGTAAATTGAGATATACTAAACAGAGATAACGATGCAAATGTGCCAAGGGCCCATTCTCGGCCCAAATGGACCCACACGTTCGTGTGGCCCATTTAGCCCAAATCTAGCCACAGATATGAGATTCACAAAGACTAGTTCACTATCTACTACACAATCATACAATTTATTCATATGGGCCCCTAGGCCTATTGGGTCCACTTGACCCCTTTCGGCCCATCGTGGCCCAAACAACGTCAACCCACAAGAATACTCATGGTGGCCTCGATTATTGCGTTGAAGCTTCCACACCTGCACCGCACGCTCGTGTGGCTATACCATCGTCATGTGACCAGCGCTTCGGCATTTGCCACTCTACAACTAGAGTAGTGCGAAATACACATCTGATAGGAATCTGAAGCTAATCCACGCTCCGAATGCTCCTATGCCCATATGCCCACCAAGGTATGCTTCCTCTCCTCATAGGCAACTCTCTATATAGCCAGCTTCTCACCTTCCCTCTTACTAGCTTTCCGATATGGGATCCCTTCTTCAGTAGAGTTTAAATCCAACACAAACTCTGGCCGTCCAGTCCGCAAAATAAATACTCCCCTGCTTGTCATGATATTCGAACCCAGGCTCCCCCATAAGCCAATTCACGCCACTTGCCACTAAGCCACTAGCTCCTCTTGTGTCTAGCATCATGTGCAACTAAATATAAACCTATAGGCCAAAGTCTAAGTTCACTTAAAAATAAATCAAAATGAAATGACAGCGCCAATGATTGAACCTTGGACCCCTTGCTTCCTTGTGGCGTCACCTCCTTGTCTCTTAAGTGGTGTCATTTACCACTAGACCATAACTCTTTTTGTGTCATTTTTCTCCATATTTTATTCTTAAAGCCTACTTACTAACTCCCAAGGTTTTATTCACCTAAAACCAAAATTTTCCTAAAACCCAAGTTTGATCCTAGGACTTCATAGAAGCCCTTAACCTTCCAAAATCACTCACTTAATAGGTACAGCTTGCAGTAATGCTGTTCTCTCATTGTCAAAAAATTTTAAACGCTCCAACGCCCAAGGCCCAATGGGCCCAATTGTACTAGGCCCAAATTTTGGTCGTTACAAATATACTCAAAATTTCCAACTAACGGAAACGTTGCACATCCTAACCTAGCACACTACGCTCTCGCTCCGCACTCTGATCTTAATAACACAAGCACGCACCACACTATTTATCCATCAGAGCGGATGGACATCACGTGAATAATTTTAACAATATACACGGAATAAATACAAACTCCAAGTTTAAGCATCACATCTACAAAACATACACAGAATAATTATAGTCAATACAGCACACAACAAAGAATTGTATCACGAACTTATGGATTTGGTACGGAGACTCGGTGTGTCATACTTCCAGTAACACTATCACTTTTCTAAACCAAAGGTTAAACAGATTTTGCAAAGAAAAATTTAAACCCATTCCACTGTCGAGTTTTGCAACCGGGTTCTCTGATACCATAAAATGTAACACCCGAAACCCGGCCAAGACGTGACGATCGGATCTGGCATGTCACATGAAAGGGTTGTTTAAAAAATACGCGCTCGTTAAAAACTTCGTATTCTTTTTGAAACTCCATGCTATGTTGTTTGTGAAATTCAGATTTGGTTTTATGGGTTTCTTGTAAAAGTGTTGTTATTGCTATTAGCGAAAAATTTGTTTATAGCAGAAATCAGATCCAGTAATTTACGGAAACGTGATATTTTGAAAACAGTTATTAACTTTTTAAGAAAACCCAGTGTTTAATTATTTATAGTTTGAATATAACAGAAATGAAAGTTAAAAAGTAAAACAAAATCCAAAGGCCTTATTACAAAATACTGAACCCAAATTAAAATAATCTTAAAATGAAGTAAAGACCAGATTTACTAAAATTCGTGAATAAAGCTCCGATGTATGGCCACTATAGTGTCCTCCGCAACTCCAAATCCTCTAATGGTGGGGATCACCTGCAAGGTTAAAGTAAAGGGGTGAGTTATGAGAACTCAGTGTGTAATCCCCTAATCGATCATTAACTGGGCCCTAGCCCATACGGAAGCGAACTGGACCGAAGCTCATATAGAAGCAAACTAGGTCGAAGCCCATACAAAAGCAGACTGGGCTGAAGCCCTATTCGGTAACAATCTGGGCCTTAGCCCTATAAACATGATCATGCAAAAAAATATACAGCCTAGCCTAATAATCCATCCACTGCACACCACCCATACCAGCCCAACACACCTGTGGGGATTTCTAAATCGACCCAGCCATCCGCTACACACCAGTAAGGCAGACAAGCTGATAATCACAGAATTGGTGGCAAAGCCACCAGAATAACAGAATATACATGGCATAGCCACCAGATAGAATTTTACAAAGCCACCAGATTACACTTCCTCCGATCATCAATATCCCAATCCCATGCATAATGTCAAGTATGCAAAGTATTTATCAAAAATGATGTATGAAATAAATTACCATCACAACCAATTAAACAGAATACACAAAAATCGTACTAATTAACCCTTAAGGGTATAACAGTAATTTACCCACCAAGGGTATTTCAGTAATTTACCCACGAAAGGTATTTCGATAATTTATCCTCTAGGGGTGTTTCGATAATTTTACATACTAGGGGTGTTTTGGTAATTTTGCAAACCAGGGGTATTTCGATAATTTCGCAAACCAAGGGTATTTCGATAATTTTGCAAACCAGGGGTATTTCGTTAATTTTGCAAACCAGGGGTATTTCAATAATTTCGCAAACTAGGGGCATTTCAGTAATTTTACAAACCAGGGGTATTTTGGTAATTTCACAAACTAGGGGTATTTCGATAATTTTGTAAACCAGGGGTATTTTGATAATTTTACAAACCAGGGGTATTTCGATAATTTCGCAAACTAGGGGTATTGCAGTAATTTTGTGAACCAGGGGTATTTAAGTAATTTTGCAAATCGAGATATTCGAAACAAAGATAACGATGCGAATGGGCCTAGGGCCCATTCTTGGTCCAAATAGACCCACACGGTCATGTCACCCATTTATCCCAAATCTAGCCACAAATATGAGATTCACATTGACCAGTTCACTATCTACTACACAAACATACAATTTATTCAAATAGGCCCCCAAGCCCACTGGGCCCACTTGGCACCTTTCGGCCCATCGTGGCCCAAATAATGTCAACCCATAAGAATACTCATGGTGGCCTCCACTATCGCGTCGAAGCTCCCAAACGTGTGCCCGCACGCTCGTGTGGCTACCATCGTCGTGTGACCAGTATTTCGGCATTTACCGCTCTACAGCTAGAGTAGTGCGAAATACACACTTGATAGGAGTCTAATGCTAATCCGCGCTCCGAATGCTCCTATGCCCATACGCCCACCAAGGTATGCTTCCTCTCCTCATAGACAGCTCTCTATATGGCCAGCTTCTCTCCTTCCCTCTTGCAAGTTTTCCGTTGTGGGATCCATTCTTCAGTAGAGTTTAAATCCAACACAAACTTTGGTCGTCCAGTCTGTAAAATAAATACTCCCTAGCTTGTCATCAGATTCGAACCTAGGCTCTCCTATAAGCCAATTCACGCCACTTGCCACTAAGCCACCAGCTCTTCTTGTGTCTAACATCATGCGCAACTAAATATAAACCTGTGGGCCAAAGTCCAAGTTCACTTAAAAATAAATCAAAATGAACTGCCAGCGCCAAGGATTGAACCTTGGACCACTTGCTTCCTTATGGCGTCACCTCCTTGTCTCTTATGTGGCATCATTTGCCACTAGACCATAACTCTTTTTGTGTCATTTTTCTCCACATCTTAAAGCCTACTTACTAACTCAAAGGGTTTTATCCAACTAAAACCAAAATTTTCTAAAGCCCAAATTTGATCCCGGACTTCATAGAAGCCCCCTAACCTTCCAAAATCACTCACCTAATAGGTTCAACTTGCAGTATGCCGTTCTCTCGTTCTCAAAAATTTTAAACGCTCCCACGCCCAAGGCCCAATGGGCCTAATTCTACTAGGCCCAAATTCGGGTCGTTACAAATCTACCCCGTTAAAGAAATTTAGTCCTCAAAATTTCCAGCTAACAGAAATGTTGCACATCCTAACCTAGCACACTAAGCTCTCGCTGTGCAGTCTGATCTTAATAACATAGGCACGCACCACACTATTTATCCATTAGAGCGGATGGACATCACATGCAAATTATTTCCACAATATGCACGGAATAAATACAAACTCCAAGTTTAAGCATCACATCCACAAATCATACACAGAATAACTATAGTCAATACAGCATACAATAAAGCATAGTATCAGAAACTTACGGATTTGGTACCGGAGACTAGGTGTGCCATACTTCCCGTAACACTATCACTTTTCTAAACCAAAGGTTAAACAGATTTTGAAAAAAATATTTCAACCCATTCCAAAGCCAAGTTTTACAACCTGGCTCTAATATCATAAAATGTAACACCTCAAACCAGCCAAGACGTTACGACCGAATCTGGCATGTCACATGAAAGGGTTGTTTAAAAACTGCGCGCTCGTTAAAAACCTTGTATTCTTGTTGAAACTCCACACTATGTTGTTTGTGAAATTTAAATTTACTTTTACAGTTTTCATGTAAAAGCATTGTTATTGCTATTAGTAAAAACTTTATTTATAGCAGAAACAAGATCCAATAATTTACGAAAATGTGATATTTTGAAAACAGTTATTAACTTTTTAAGAAAACCCAATATTTAATCATTTCTAGTTTGAATATAACAGAAATGAAAGTTAAAAAGTAAAACAAAATCCAAAGGTCTTATTACAAAATACTGAACCCAAATTAAAATAATCTGAAAACAAAGTAAAGACCGGATTTCCTAAAATTCGTGAATAAAGCTTCGATGTATATCCTCCACAGAGTCCTCCGCAGCTCCAAATCCTCTAATGCTAGGGATCACCTGAAAGGTTAAAGCAATGGGGTGAGTTACGAGAACTCAGTGTGTAATCCTCTAATCGATCACTAACTGGCCCGAGCCCATACGAAGCGATCGGGCCAAAGCCCATGCGTATGCATCGGGTAGAAGCCCATACAGTATAGATCGCCAAGCCCATATGAAGCTAACTAGGCCAAAGCTCATACAAAAACAGACTGGGCCAAAGCCTTATTTGGTAACAATCTAAGCCGAAGCCCAATTTGGTAACAATCTGGGCCTTAGCTCTATAAAAATGATCATACAAACAAAATATTTAGCCCAACTTAATAATCCATCCGCTACACACCACTCGTACCAACCCAACACACTTGTGGGGATTTCTAAATCGACCCATCCATCCACTACACACAAGTAAGGCAGACAAGCTGCTAATCATATAATTTGTAGCAAAGCCATCAGAATAACAGAATATATGTGGCATAGCCACCAGACAGAATGTGGCAGAACCACCAGATTACACTTCCTCCGATCATCAATATCCCAATCCCATGTAGAATGTCATGTATGCAAAGCATTTATAAAAAATGATGTATGAAATAAATTGCCAACATAACCAATTAAACAGAATACACACAATTATACTAATTAACCCCTAAGGGTATAACAGTAATTTACCCACCAAGGGTATTTTGGTAATTTACCTCCAAGGGTGTTTTGGTAAATTCGTAAACCAGGGGTGTTTTGGTAATTTTGCAAAATAAGGGTATTTCGATAATTTTGCAAACCAGAGGTATTTTGATAATTTTGCAAACTAGGGGTATTTCGATAATTTCGCAAACTAGGGGTATTTCGGTAATTTTGCAAACTGGGGGTATTTCAGTAATTTTGCCAACAAAGGGTATTTTGGTAATTTTACAAACCTAGGGTGTTTTGGTAATTTCATAAATCGAGATATACTAAACAGAGATAACAATGCAAATGTGCTTAGGGCCCATTCTCGGCCCAAATGGACCCACACGTTCGTGTGGCCCATTTAGCCCAAATCTTGCCACAGATATGAGATTCACATAGACTAGTTCACTATCTACTACACAATCATACAATTTATTCATATGGGCCCCTAGGCCCATTGGGTCCACTTGGCCCCTTTTGGCCCATCGTGGCCCAAACAACGTCAACCCACAAGAATACTCATGGTGGCCTCGATTATTGCGTTAAAGCTCCCACACGTGCACCGCACGCTCGTGTGGCTATACCATCGTCGTGTGTCCAGCGCTTCGACATTTGCCGCTCTACAGCTAGAGTAGTGCGAAATACACACCTGATAGGAATCTGAAGCTAATCCACACTCTGAATGCTCCTATGCCCATATGCCCACCAAGGTATGCTTCCTCTCCTCATAGGCAGCTCTATATAGCCAGCTTCTCACCTTCCCTCTTACTAGCTTTCCGATGTGGGATCCTTTCTTCAATAGAGTTTAAATCCAACACAAACTCTGGTCGTCCAGTCCACAAAATAAATACTCCCCTGCTTGTCATGATATTCGAACCCAGGCTCTCCCATAAGCCAATTCACGCCACTTGCCACTAAGCCACCAGCTCCTCTTGTGTCTAGCATCATTCACAACTAAATATAAACCTATCGGCCAAAGTCTAAGTTCACTTAAAAATAAATCAAAATGAAATGACAGCGCCAAAGATTGAACCTTGGACCCTTTGCTTCCTTGTGGCGTCACCTCCTTGTCTCTTAAGTGGTGTCATTTACCACTAGACCACAACTCTTTTTGTGTCATTTTTCTCCATATTTTATTCTTAAAGCCTACTTACTAACTCCCAAGGTTTTATTCACCTAAAACCAAAATTTTCCTAAAGCCCAAGTTTGATCCTAAGACTTCATAGAAGCCCCCTAACCTTCCAAAATCACTCACTTAATAGGTCCAACTTGCAGTAATGCTGTTCTCTCATTGTTAAAAAATTTTAAACGCTCCAACACCTAAGGCCCAATGGGCCCAATTCTACTAGGCCCAAATTTTGGTCGTTACAAATATACCCTCTTAAAGAAATTTTGTCATCAAAATTTCCAACTAACGGAAACGTTGCACATCCTAACCTAGCACACTACGCTCTCGCTGCGCACTCTGATCTTAATAACACAAGCACGCACCACACTATTTATCCATCAGAGCGGATGGACATCACACGTGAATAATTTTAACAATATACACGGAATAAATACAAACTCCAAGTTTAAGCATCACATCCACAAAACATACATAGAATAACTATAGTTAATACAGCATACAATAAAGCATAGTATCAGGAAATTATGGATTTGATACCGGAGACTCAGTGTGCCATACTTCCCGTAACACTATCACTTTTCTAAACCAAAGGTTAAACAGAAAATGAAGTAAAGACCAGATTTCCTAGAATTCGTGAATAAAGCTCTGATGTATAGCCACCACAAAGTCCTCCGTAGCTCCAAATCCTCTAATGCTAGGGATCACCTGACAGGTTAAAACAATGGTGTGAGTTACGAGAACTCAGTGTGTAATCCCCTAATCGATCACTAACTGGGCCCGAGCCCATACGAAAGCATACTGGGCCAAAGCCCATACTGTATGCATCAAGGTAAGCCTATCTGTAAGTAGACGGGTCAAGCCTATCTGTATAGATCGGGCCAAGCCCTATTCGGTAATAATCTGGGCCTTAGCCTTATAAACATGATCATGCAAACAAAATATATAGCCCAGCCTAATAATCCATCCGCTACACACCGCCTGCATCAAATTTCAACACACTTGTGGGGATTTCTAAATCGACCCACCCATCCGCTACACACGAAGAAGGCGGATAAGTCGCTAATCACAGAATTTGTGGCAAAGCCACCAGAATAACAGAATAGACGTGGCATAGCCACCAGACAGAATGTGGCAGAGCCACCAGATTACACTTCCTCCGATCATCAATATCCCAATCCCATGTAGAATGTCATGTATACAAAGCATTTATCAAAAATGATGTATGTAATAAATTACCATCACAACCAATTAAATAGAATACACATAGTCATACTAATTAACCCCTAAGGGTATAACAGTAATTTACCCACCAAGGGTATTTCAGTAATATACCCACCAAGGGTATTTCAGTAATTTACCCTCCAGGGCTATTTCAGAAATTTCGCAAACCAGGGGTGATTCTGTATTTTTGCAAATTAATGGTATTTCGATAATTTTACAAAATAGGGTTATTTTGATAATTTTGCAAACCATTGGTATTTCGATATTTTTGCAAACTAGGGATATTTTGGTAATTTTGCAAACTAGGGGTGTTTTGGTAATTTCACAAACCATGGGTATTTTTATAATTTTGCAAACCAGGGGTATTTCGATAATTTTGACAACCTTGGGTATTTCGGTAATTTCACAAACTGGGGGTATTTCGATAATTTTGCAAACCAGGGGTATTTAAGTAATTTCGCAAATTGAGATTTCTAAACAGAGATAACGATACGAATGGGCCTAAGGCCCATTCTTGGCGCAAATAGACCCACACGTTCATGTGGCCCATTTAGCCAAAATCTAGCCACAGATATGAGATTCACACAGACCAGTTCACTATCTACTACACAATCTTACAATTTATTCATATGGGCCCATTGGGCCCATTTGGCCCCTTTCGGCCCAAACAACATCAACCCACAAGAATACTCATGGTGGCCTCGACTATCGCGTCGAAGCTCCCAGACGTGCGCACGCACACTCATGTGGCTACCATCACCGTGTGACCGGTATTTCGGCATTTGCCGCTCTATAAATAGAGTAGTGCAAAATAGACACCTAATAGGAGTCTAAATTTAATCCGCGCTCTGAATGCTCCTATGCCCATACGCCCACCAAGGTATGCTTCTTCTCCTCATAGACAGCTCTATATATAGTCAGCATCTCACCTTCCCTGTTGCTAGCTTTCCAATGTGAAATCCCTTCTTCAGTAGAGTTTAAATCCAACACAAACTCTGGTCGTCCAGTCCACAAAATAAATACTCCCCTTCTTGTCAGGAGATTCAAACCCTGGCTCTCCCTTAAGCCAATTCACGCCACTTGCCACTAAGCCACCAGCTCTTCTTGTGTCTAACATCATGCGCAACTAAATATAAACCTATGGGCCAAAGTCTAAGTTCACTTAAAAATAAATCAAAATGAAATGCCAGCACCAAGGATTGAACCTTGGACCACTTGTTTCCTTATGGTGTCACCTCCTTGTCTCTTATGTGGCATCATTTGCCACTAGACCACAACTCCTTTTGTGTCATTTTTCTCCACATTTTATTCTTAAAGCCTACTTACTAACTCTCAGGGTTTTATTCACCTAAAACCAAAATTTTCCTAAAGCCCAAGTTTGATCCAGGACTTCATAGAAGCCCCCTAACCTTCCAAAATCACTCACCTAATAGGTCCAACTTGCAGAATTCGATCTCTCATTCTCAAAAAAAATTTAAATGCTCCCACGCCCAAGGCCAAATGGGCCCAATTCTACTAGGCCCAAATTTGGGTCGTTACAAATTTACGCCCTTAAAAAAAATTTCGTCCTCAAAATTTCCAACTAACAGAAACGTTGCACATCCTAACCTAGTACACTACGCTTTCGCTGTGCACTTTGATCTTAATAACACAAGCACGCACCACACTATTTATCCATTAGAGCGGATGGACTTCAGACGCAAATAAATTCCACAATATACACAGAATAAATACAAACTCCAAGTTTAAGCATCACATCTACAAAACATACATAGAATAACTATAGTCAATATAGCATACAACAAAGCATAGTGTCAGGAACTTACGAATTTGGTATCGGAGACTCGGTGTGCCATACTTCCAGTAACACTATCACTTTTCTAAACCAAAGGTTAAACATATTTTGAAAAAATATCTGATACCATAAAATATAACACCCTAAACTCGGCCTAGATGTTACGACTGGATTTGGCATGTTACATGAAAATGTTATTTAAAAACTGCACGCTCGCTAAAAACTTCGTATTCTTTTTGAAACTCCGCGCTATGTTGTTTGTGAAATTCAAATTTGCTTTTATGGTTTTCTTGTAAAAGAATGTTATTGCTATTAGCGAAAAATTTGTTTATAGAAAAAATCAGATCCAATAATTTATGGAAACGTGATATTTTGAAAACAGTTATTAACTTTTTAAGAAAACCCAGTGTTTAATCATTTATAGTTTGAATATAACAGAAATGAAAGTTAAAAAGTAAAACAAAATCCAAAGGCCTTATTACAAAATACTGAACCCAAATTAAAATAATCTTAAAATGAAGTAAAGACCGGATTTACTAAAATTCATGAATATAGCTCCGATGTATGGCAACCACAGAGTCCTCCACAGCTCCAAATCCTCTAATGCTAGGGATGACCTGAAAGGTTAAAGCAAAGGGGTGAGTTACGAGAAGTCAGTGTGTAATCCCCTAATTAGTCACTAACTGGGCCCGAGCCCAAACGAAAGTGGACTGGGACGAAGCCCATACAGAAGTAGACTGGGCCGAAGCCCATACAGAAATAGACTAGGCCAAGCCCTAATCAGTAACAATCTGGGCCTTAGCCCTATAAACATGATCATGTAAACAAAATATGTAGCCTAGCCTAATAATGAATTCACTACACACCACCCGTACCAGCCCAACAGACCTGTGGGGATTTCTAAATCGATCCACCCATCTACTACACACTAGTAAGGCAGACAAGCTACTAATCACAGAATTTGTGGGAAAGCCACCAAAATAACAGAATATACATGGCATAGCCACCAGATAGAATGTGGCAGAGCCACCAAATTACACTTCCTCCGATCATCAATATCCTAATCCCATGCAGAATGTCATGTATGCAAAGCATTTATCAAAAATGACGTATGAAATAAATTACCATCACAACCAATTAAACATAATACACACAATCGTACTAATTAACCCCTAAGTGTATAACAGTAATTTACCCACCAAAGGTATTTTAGTAATTTACCCACCAAGGGTATTTCAATAATTTACCTTCAGGGGTGTTTCAATAATTTCGTAAACCAGGCGTGTTTCAATAATTTCGCAAAATAGGGGTATTTCGATAATTTTGCAAAATAGTGGTATTTTGGTAATTTGGCAAACCAGGGGTATTTCGATAATTTCACAAACTAGGGGTATTTCAATAATTTCGCAAATCAGGGGTATTTCGATAATTTTGCAAACCAGGGGTATTTCGATAATTTCGTAAACTGGGGTATTTAAGTAATTTTGTAAATCGAGATATTCTAAACAAAGAAAACGATGCGAATAGGCCTAAGGCCCATTCTCGGCCCAACTAGACCCACACGTTCATGTGGCCCATTTAGCACAAATCTAGCCACAGATATGAGATTTACTTAGACCAGTTCACTATCTACTACATAATCATACAATTTATTCATATGGGCCCCCGAGCCCATTGGGCCCACTTGGCCCAAACAACGTCAACCCACAAGAATACTCATGGTGACCTCGACCATCACGTCGAAGCTCCTAGATGTGCGCCCGCACCCTCGTGTCGCTACCATCGCCGTGTGACCGGCATTTCAGCATTTGCAGCTCTACAGCTAGAGTAGTGCGAAATTACACACCTGATAGGAGTCCAAAGTTGATCCGCGCTCCGAATGCTCCTATGCCCATACTCCCACCAAGGTATGCTTCCTCTCCTCAAAGAAAGCTCTATATATAGCCATCTTTTCGATGTGGGATCCCTTCTTTAGTAGAGTTTAAATCTAACACAAACCCTGGCCGTCCAGTCCGCGAAATAAATACTCCCCTGCTTGTCATGAGATTCGAACCCAGGCTTTCCCTTAAGCCAATTCACGCCACTTTCCTCTAAGCCACCAGCTCCTCTTGTGTTTAACATCATGCGCAACTAAATATAAACCTATGGGCCAAAGTCCAAGTTCACTTAAAAATAAATCAAAATGAAATGCTAGCGCCAAGGATTGAACCTTGGACCCTCTGCTTCCTTATGGTGTCACCTCCTTGTCTCTTATGTGGCGTCATTTTTCACTAGACCACAACTCGTTTTGTGTCATTTTTCTCCACATTTTATTCTTAAAGCCTACTTACTAACTCCCAGGGTTTTATTCACCTGAAACCAAAATTTTCCTAAAACCCAAGTTTGATCCCGAGACTTCATAGAAGCCCCCTAACCTTCCAAAATCACTCACCTTATAGGTCCAACTTGCAGTAATGCCATTCTCTCGTTCTCAAAAAATTTTAAACACTCTCACGCCCAAGGCCCAATGGGCCCAATTCTACTAGGCCCAAATTTGGGTCATTACATCAATTTTCCATTTTATTCAACCGGGATTTAAACATTTTTCTCAAGAATTATCGAGCATGTGGCTATTTCATACATCCACAACATTCATATAATTCAAATAAACACATTCTACATTCATTTCAAGCATTTAAGTAATATTTTTATCGTTTATCCTTTATTAGGCAATATCATTTAATTTAAACATTTTCATTTATGGGGCTTGATTGAATATGTAATCATTTCAAATATTTATGACATTTATACAATTTACATAAACTCAATCAATGCAAGCATATAAATAAACACAATTTAGTTACACGAACTTTCCCCAACAATGTTTGTGTACGTAAAATCTACTAATTCAATATTTTCCTCTTTCCTCGTTGTAATTCCAAATTTGGCCTATCCAGATCTATACGAGTAAATTTAACAGCAATTTATCATATTTCTTATTCAAGTGGACTCAATTTTTATCCTAGGCAAAATTACCATTTTGCCCCTAACTTTTCCATAAATTCTCATTTCGTCCTTAGGCTCGGAAAATGAAACTAGTGCAATTTACTCCCTATTCCAAGCCTAACCAAAATCCCATTACAAAATTTACAGCACATGTATTCATAAAAATTCTAAAATTTTCATCAAATTTCACAACTTTACATTTTAGTCCCTAAATCATATTTTCATAAAAAATCCCTTTGTAAAAGTTGTTTATCTATCAACAACCTTTCATTTTCTACCATAAATTTCTAATTTTCAGCGTATTAATCCATGACCCAAATTTCATATTTTGATAACTTTTCAAATTAATCCCCCAAATAGATAGATTAAGCTATCCCGGTTTCAAAAATATCAAAATTATTAAAAATGGGGCTTGATTACTTACCCAAATAAGCTTGATAAGTCTCCTTCCTCTCTCCTAGGGTTTCCATGGAAATATTTGGGGAAGATGATATGAAATTGTTTTCTTTTTCATTTAATTAAATTGTCATTTAATAACTTTTCATCTTTCCAATTTAGTCCTTAGCCTTTTTTTTATTTTTCCATGGATGACTCATACCAAAATATCTACATACTTCTCTTAATGGTCTAATTACCATATAAGGAACTCAATTTTTGAATTCCATAGCTATTTAATCCTTATAGCTACTAGAATTCAACTTTTTCATTTTATGTGATTTAGTCCTTCCCGTAATTCAACACATAATCGGTAAAATTTTCGTATCAAAATTTTCACATGACTTTTCTAATATAATAAAGTCCATATAATAAAATAAAAATAATTTTATTTTCGGCTCGGATTTGTGGTCCCAAAACCACTGTTCTGATTTCACTGAAATTAGGCTGTTATAATATGTTATTGGTGATTGTATCGCACGATTTGATATTCGACAGATTTTCTGTATTATTGATTATTCAGTGGTTTTATCATATCGAGCTATGCTCATAATGTTTTGAGTTTGGTAGACGGGTTCTGGGGAACTCGTGGTGCGTAGCGGATGGTATAGGTAGGAACTTTTTTTACATTGTATCATGCTTACGACATATTTAAATGTTATTGATTTATAATATGTGTTGTATTGTGTTGTATTGAATGGTATCGAAATTAATGATTGTCACTTGGATGAATGATTTCTCATGCTCATACACCATTTGACATCAATTTGATAATGGCTATGTAATGACATCAAATTCCTATGATGGTTCTGTTTTCTTCTGTTAATGCTAATATGTTTCATTGTATTTGATGTTTTTGACTGTTTAAATAATTATTCGACTCACACTAAGCTTTTCATAAGCTCACCCCCAATAGTGTTTAGCTTTTCAGGTAAACCTCAAAATTAGGACCGGACTCGATATTCGGAGAATCAACTTGGACCTCAAATTTTTATTTTTCAACTAAGTATTATTAAGTCTTTATTGATTTTGGCTTGTAATTTTTTATTATTTCTGGTCTGTGGCTTGGTAACTTGTAACACCCCTTACCCGTATTCAACGCCGGAATAAGGTACGAGGCATTACCGAAACACATACACTTGTAAACGTATTAAACCGAGTCATAAAATTTCAACCAATTTAAAAATTTTCAAATTTTTATCTTTGAGTCCCTGAATGGGTCCTACGAGGCCCAATACATACCTTGGAAGCGATCCGGGACTAAACCTATAACTTTGGAAAACATTGAAAATTTTTTTAAAAAAAAATAGGGGCACACTCTCTGAGCACATTGCCGTGTGGTCAACCGTGCGGATGAAAATTAGGCTATTTACTAAGCCTTTTTCCATCCAAAAACACTTATACACTTATACAAATTTATCATCACACAACATGGTATTATTAAGCATTCAAACATCCACACTAAGACATCCACATACCATTTACAAACCACATTCATCATGCATAATCACACACACACACACACTTAACCATTCACATCATGCAAATTACACAACCAATCACATTTACCACTCATAATTATCACACTTTACTCATCCAACACATGCAAGCATACACATCCTTGAAATGCATCATTATAGACTTATAACATAACAATTATTGGCCATATTAAATGGCCTTATACAACAATAACCATCAAATAGCATAGGCCAAATCATAATAACATATACACACATAATCAAGTCCCTATACATGGCATAAACTTAAAAATACTTGAAGATCATTGATACAATACCAATCAATAACTTGTTAGTGTGATAGAATCTCCGACGGCCTCCAACTCGAGCTAGCATCTGTGACACTATAGGAAAAAGGAAAGGAAGGGGGTAAGAATTGTAGCTTAGTAAGTAGGTATGTAAATAATAAGTGATTTATTAACAGGCTTTTATAAATCTTCACAATATGTTCTAAAGATAATATAATCATAATTGCACATAGTTCCACTATTTACTCAAGTTCATCTCAAGCTATCTACTCGAGTCACAATCACTAAATTATTTATATCTCGAGCTACAGAACTCCAAAATAAGATCTGATACTTTTCCCTGAAACTAGAGTCACATATATTCTTACCATAAAATTTTCAGAATTTTTGGTTTAGCCAGTAAGCACAGTTTATTCTTTAAATTCACCCTTGTTCCGTCGTCTGACAGTTCCACCTCCTATTCACTAAAAATTAATTATCTCATCATACAAAAGTTGGATAATGTTCCTGTTTGTTTCTCTTGAAAGTAAACTCATTATGAAATTTAAAAATATAAATTATAAACCATAATTATTTTTATAAAATTTTTAATTATTTTCCCAAGTCAAAACAGGGGATTCCGAAATCATTCTGACTCTGTCTTACAAAAATTCAAATATCTCAGAATATGAAATTCTTTTGTTTACACCGTTTCTTTTATGAAAAAATAGACTCAATAAGATTTAATTTCATTTCTTACTCAACCTCTAATTCGATTTTCACCATTTTTGGTGATTTTTTTAAAAAAAATAACTGCTGCTATCCCAAAACTGTTTTATTGCAAATTTTACTCTTTCATAATTTCTTTGTATTAACTTTCATAGTAACACTTACCCCATATCAAACTTACCAAAGTTCGATCACCTATCGAGCACATTGCTCAGAAATTTACACAGACATACCTGCACTTATTCATCACTTAGTCATATTTTCTTATACTTAATCATTTCCTGTTGAACGCATCGAAATAATAACGGATACATGGAAATTTTTACATAAGTGCCACACTTGTAGCTAAAGATACTTCATATCACACTTTTCACATAGGCTCGCTCTCGAGCAAATCACATTCACGAGTTTGCTCAAGCTGTCGGTCATACGTAACTACTCAGTACTACTCACACAAGCTGTCAGGTATCCGTAACACATGTCGAATTACCTATCCACCGGTAGAACTTATAAGACCAGCACCCGTTTCAACTAGTCACAATCTCGGGTCTGCGCACACAAGCTGTTGGTCATGTCGAAACTACACGGAGCTGCTTATATAAGCTGTCGAGTATCCGTAACACATGCGAAAAACTCAGCCACCAGTAGAACGTACGAACCAGCACCCGGATCACTTATTTCACTTATATTTCACATAGGTTTCTAGTGAACATGTCACTCGTATCCATTTTTATTCCTAAGGTTCAACCGGGAAATTTCTCACTTGTCAATATTTTGTCAATTACATCAAATATTCAGCCACAACTCATACCATTTATCAAAATATGAAAACGTAAGTAAAAACGATAAATTATTTAGATACAAACTTACTTCGGTAGCACAATAGGTGAAAATGATTTATTCGTCATATTCTTTGTTTTCCTCTCGTTTTAAGTCCGAATCTTGTTTTTCTTGATCTATAACAACACATTTCACTTATTTATTCAACATGCTACTCAAATTAACCCAAAATTCACATTTTTGAAAAATTATATTTTTGCCCCTAAACTTTGTCATATTTACAATTTTTCCCCTAGGCTCGTAAAATGATTTTCATTCAATTTCTTTGTATTTTAAGCCTAGCCAAACCATTTTCATAACTATAAAAGCCCAAAATTTCCACTAATTCACAATTTTATGACAAATTTTATAACTTTTCCAAATTAGTCTTTTTTTAGCATTTTCACCGAAAATCACTTAGTAAAAGTCGTTTCTCTAACCATAAACATGCATTTTCTACCATTAAACACAAAAATACACACATATTCATCAGGGTTCAAAACCATAGACTTTAACCATATCTCAAATTAGTGGTAGAAATAGATAGATCTTGTTACGAGGATTTCAAAAACGTAAAAATCACTAAAAACGGGGCTAGAACGGACTTACAATCGAGCTTGGAAGCTTGAAAAAAACCCTAGGCATGGTTTATCCTTGTTAAATTCGAACATGGGGTTGAATATGGACAAAAATTAGCATTTAATTTTGTTTATTTAATCATTTAATCACTAAATGACCAAAATGCCCTTAACTTAAAAATATTCTATTTCACCTATTTCATGTCCATTTTTGTCCAAAAAATTAACCAATGGTCTAATTATGATTTAAGGACCTAAAATTTAAAATTTCATAACAATTGGACACCTCTAACATGTAGAACTCAACTTTTTCACTTTTTATAATTTAGTCCTTTTGACTAAATTGGGTGCCCAAACGTCGAAATTTTCAATAAAAATTTTCACAAAATAATTTTGTGAAATCGTAGACCATAAAAATGTAATAAAAATAAATTTTTTCTCGTCAAATTTGTGGTCCAAAAACCACTGTTCCTACTAGGCCCAAAATCGGGCTGTTACAACTTTCCCCCTTTTAGGGATTTTCGTCCTCGAAAATTTTACCAGAAGAAGTTGCTTTCAACTTTTTATCATAATCACGATTTAATTTAGTTTTGTGCTCAGATTTTCCCGTAGCTTTTTCCATAATCGATAATACAACTCTCGGATGTTGAAATAATCATACGAATTTTCATCATCGATCAAACACAATCTAAATAACATTTCTCTTTCTCCTAGGATAAAAGAAATACCGATATGGGACCCATAATATCTTTATCTCAATATCACGCTAATATCATCGTTGACTGTAACAATCCTGATTGCATTTGATATTTGGCCTTTCCCTGATGACAAAACAACATCTGGACACACACAAAAAAAAAATCAGAAATACCAAGTTTCATATCCGTATACCAGAACATTTACTTCAAATCATTGTACTTTTACTTTCTTTGGATGAACATACAAGATACTACGATGAGCTCTGAAAGAAAACTCTCTGCATAAGCCTTGAGTTCCTCAGTACATGAATTATAACTTAGAATATTAAATCAGTAATCAGATTTGATCTAAAAATTCAGAATCAAAAGTCGATTCATACTGTATTCATTTAACTTATCACTTACGAACCCATTTCTGAGCTCTTCTGATTTATAACGGAAACTTCAGTTTAACTTTCACTATAGATAGAATCAAAACACCATCAATAAGATAAATCTTGGAACCAATACTCACAAAGTAAGCAAAGATTTTCATTCAAGCATCTGTAAGTATTTCAGCTTTACCCAGAGTTTAGTCGATATTCACGCACATTTTTTTAGTTAAGATAAACCTAATCGGTATGTCCCTGTATCATGCTTTCAAGAATATAAATTCTTAATTCAGACTGTTCGTCTATAAACCTATATATGCACAATATCATTTCCAGACAAGAGGATAAACATAAATACACATAGCTTAATTTATCTTCTAACTGAATAGTTCATTCTGATTGAAACAACTGAGTTTATTTTAATTATTCAATAACATCTCACAGTGATCACCTCTTCATGTTGTTAGGACAGTTCAAACATACAATCTTTCATAGTTCTTTCAACATACCAGTCACAAATATTTACTAACTGTATTAACTCAGACGAAACATAACATCTTGCTTGAACTCACTAATAACAATCAAAATTATCCGAGGGAAGAAAATCAGTATACAATTTGAACTTGACTATCATAATCCACACTTTTTCCGATATCAACTTCAAAGATAAGCCATACTTGATAAATTAAACAATAAGGGTGATAAGAAAACTGAGATGATGAAATCTGAGATATAAGACCATACTGAATGTCCAAGGACACCACTCATATGAAATAATAGAGAATCTTGACGATTCTTCAGAGAAAACCAAAAGAAAGAGAAACACTATTCATACATTCTGAAATCAATTGTAAATGAGATAATATATATTCTATACAGATATAAAAAGAACAATAGCCAGAAGAAATAGGAGAATAGTTTCATATGAATTCACTGTCAACTTTTTATCTCAGATGTAATGGAATTGAATACCAATGGAAGATAGATGAATGCCGATCATAAATCAATTAGATCAACGATGATTTTATCAGAAAATGATCAATTACATATGCCTCTGAGAATGTATGAATACATAGAATACCCAGAAGAGATAGTCATAAATTACTCAATTGTAGCTATCATACTCAAACATCTTTACAATTCAAACATCATTCCTTAGACTAATTCTGTCATCATTTATCCCATAATATTTCATTCATTAACCAAAATCAATTCAGAAGAATTCCCGGTAAATACAGTCTTTAGACATCATACCTGGATGAGTTGATTAGCTGAGATTAACTTCTCCTCTAACCGTGGCATTGTACATTCCAAATAATATTTAGAATAATCTGATATCTCTCTCATAACTGTTTTCTACTCCCTAAGTCATTTCCATCTTTGATCTCATTATTAATTATTCCACCACTGAACTCTTTATTTCCCTACTTGTGAGCTTATTCAATGTAAATCTCGTAAACTTCATCATATGACACTATATCGGTAAGGGGGTGAAGATTGTAAAGCCTTTAAAGTTTTGAATCTCATACACACACATATACAATATAGCATTTAATACTAACACAATATCATGTACTTTGATTACACATCTCTAGGTTTCTACTAATCATGAACACATTTTCAAAAATCTTAGTAACACACTCAGCATTATCACATATAAATATCAACCAATCGTAATAAGCTCATCTCAAACTAAATTTTTCATGTTATTCACTGTAAAAAGTCACTCTGATTTATCAAAATGCAATGTTCAATGAAAACGATAACATTTTATCCATATTCCTCAACTTATGGTTAATCCATTTTATCCATTAACACATACATATCATCTCAAATCATAGAGAATCAATTCAGGCAAATAAATATATTCACTAAGTTACACGAACTTACTTAACCCCTTTTAGCATTATCATTGGTAGCTCGGTTGGAAAGCATCCCTGCTTTAACCAAAATAAATCCCATCGGAGTTGGCAGATATCACACTATCACAGTTCACATATAGCATGTATATCTAGACTCTTGCACACGCTATGTTAGTCCGAGAATCGACTAAACCACATCTCTGATACCACTAAAATGTAACACCCCTTACCCGTATTCAATGCCGAAATAGTGTATGAGGAATTACCAAAACACATACACTTGTAGACGTATTAAACTGAGTCATAAAATTTCATCCAAATTAAAACTTTTTAAATTTTTATTTTTGAGTCCCTAAATAGGTCCTACGAGGCCCAATACATACCTTGGAAGCGGTCTGGACTAAACCGATTACTTTGGAAAACATTGAAAAAATTCTTAAAAAAGTAGGGGCACACTCTCTGAGCACATTGCCATGTGGTCAACCATGTAGATGAAAATTTGGCTATTTACTAAGCCTTTTTCCATCCAAAAACACTTATACACTTATACAAATTTATCATCACAGTACATGGTATTATTAAGCATTCAAACATCCAAACTAAGACATCCACATACCATTTACAAACCACATTAATCATGCATAATCACACACACACACACACACTTAACCATTCACATCATGCAACTTACACAACCAATCACATTTACCACTCATAATTATCATACATTTACTCATCCAACACATGCAAGCATACACATCCTTGAAATGCATCATTATAGACTTATAACATAACAATTATTAGTCACATTAAACGGCCTTATACAATAATAACCATCAAATAGCATAGGCCAACATTCTAGGCCAACTCATAATAACATTTACACACATAATCAAGTCCTTATACATGCCATAGACTTAAAAATACTTGAAGATCGTTGATACAATAACAATCAATAATTGTTAGTGTGGTAGAATCTCCGACAACCTCCAACTCGAGCTAGCACCTATGACACTATAGGAAAAAGGAAAGGATGGGGGTAAGCATTATAGCTTAGTAAGTAGGTATGTATATAATAAGTGATTTATTAACAGGCTTTTATAAATCTTCACAATATGTTCTGAAGATAATAAAATCATAATTGCAGATAGTTCCATTATTTACTCATGTTCATCTCAAGCTATCTACTCGACTCATAGTCACTAAATTACTTATATCTCGAGCTATAGAACTCCAAATTAAGATTCTCTAATTTTCCCTAAAACTAGACTCACATATATTCTTACCATAAAATTTTTAGAATTTTTGGTTTAGCCAATAAGTACAGTTTATTCTTTAAAGTCACCCATGTTCCTCTGTCTGAAAGTTTCGACCCCTATTCACTAAAAATTAATTATCTCATCATACAGAATTTGGATAATGTTCTTGTTTGTTTCTCTTGAAAGTAGACTCATTACGAAATTTAAAAATATAAATTATAAACAATAATTATTTTTGTACAATTTTTAATTATTTTCCTAATTCAAAATAGGGGATTCCAAAATCATTCTGACTCTGTGTTAAAAAATTCAAATATATCAGAACATGAAATTCTTTTGCTTACACCATTTCTTTTTATGCAAAAATAGACTCAATCAGTTTTAATTTCACATCTTATTCAACCTCTAATTCAATTTCCACCATTTTTGGTGATTTTTCAAAAACAAATAACCGTTGTTGTCCCAAAACTGTGTTATTGCAAATTTTACTCTTTCATAATTTCTTTGTATTAACTTTCATAGTAACACTTACACCATATAAAACTTACCAAAGTTCGATCACCTATCGAGCACACTGTTCATAAATTTACACACACATACCCGCACTTATTCATCACTTAGTCATATTTGTTTATACTTAGTCATTTCCCATTGCACGCATCGAAATAATAACATATACACGGAAATTCATACATAAGTGCCACACTTGTAGCTAAAGATACTTCATATCACACTTTTCACATAGGCTCAATCTCGAGCTAATCACATTCACGAGTCTGTTCACACAAGCTGTCAGTCATACGTAACTACTCAGTGCTGCTCACACAAGCTGTCAGGTATCCGCAACACATGCCGGATTACCCAGTCACTGGTAGAACTTATAAGACCAGCACCCGTTTCACCTAGTCACAATCTTGGGACTGCTCAAACAAGTTGTCGGTCATGTCAAAACTACACAATGCTGCTTACACAAGCTTTCGAGTATCCGTAACACATGCCGGATAACTCAGCCACTGGTAGAACGTACGGACCATCACCTAGATCATTTATTTCACTTAGATTTCACATAGGTTTCTAGTGAACACGTTACTTGTATCCATTTTTATTCCTAAGGTTCAACCGGGAGATTTCTCACTTGTCGATATTTTGTCAATTACATCAAATATTCAGCCAAAATTCATACCATTTATCAAAATATGAAAACATAATTAAAAAAGATGCATTATTTACATACAAACTTACCTCGGTAGCACAACTGGTGAAAAGGATTTATTTGTCATATTCTTTGTTTTCCTCTCGTTTTAAGTCCGAATCTTGTTTTTCTTGATCTATAACAACACATATCACTTATTTATTCAACATGCTACTCAAATTAAACCAAAATTCACATTTTTGAAAAATTACATTTATGCCCCTAAACTTTGTCATATTTACAATTTTTCCACTAGGCTCGTAAAATGATTTTCATTCAATTTCTTTGTATTTTAAGCCTAGCCAAACCATTTTCATAACTGTAAAAGCCCAAAATTTCCACTAATTCACACTTTTATGACAAAATTTATAACTTTTCTAAATTAGTCTTTTTTAGCATTTTCACCGAAAATCACTTAGTAAAAGTCGTTTCTCTAACCATAAACATGAATTTTCTACCATTAAACACAAAAATACACACACATTCATCATGGTTCAAAACCCTAGAATTTAACCATATATCAAATTAGTGGTAGAAATAGATTGATCTTGTTACGAGGATTTCAAAAACGTAAAAATCATTAAAAATGGGGCTAGAACGGACTTACAATCGAGCTTGGAAGCTTAAAAAAACCCTAGCCAGGGTTTGCCCTTGTGAAATTCGGCCATGGGGTTGAAGATGGACAAAATTGGCTTTTAATTTTGTTTATTTAATCATTTAATCACTAAATAACCAAAATGCCCCTAACTTAAAAATATTCTATTTCACCTATTTCATGTCCACTTTTGTTCAAAAAATTAACCAATGGTCTAATTATCATTTAAGGACCTCAAATTTAAAATTTCATAACAATTAGACTCCTCTAACATGTAGAACTCAACTTTTGCACTTTTTATAAATTAGTCCTTTTGATTAAATTGAGTACCCAAATGTCAAAATTTTTGAACGAAATTTTCACGAAATAATTTTGTGAAATCGTAGACAATAAAAATGTAATAAAAATAATTTTTCTTGTCGAATTTGTGACCAAAAAACCATTATTCCAACTAGGCCCAAAATCGGGCTATTACATAACTTTTCTTTTGGGGATTTTTGCATGCATGGGTTATTCAAGCAAAATAACAGGATAATGCATGATATTAGGCTTAAGTAAAATTTGATATTGTTCCCTACATTGCAAAGGAACTATTTTTTTGAAAAATAAATCAATAAGGCAACTAATTTTCCAAAATGACTTGAAAAATGGTTTTTCTACTGCATTAGTTTAACTTCGATTTTTTTTAAAGAAGACAGACAAGCAAACGGTTTTTCTAAAACAACACTGTCAAAAATAAAATGAATCCTAAGCATACACGACCTAATGAATGAATGATTTTAAGCTAACTCAAAGTACAACCACTGTTTTCTCTAAAATGAGTTTATTTAAAGTCTTAAAAAGTAACGTAAGTTAGCTTAACCATTTTGGTGGCTAATGTAGCCTTCTCAATCTATCCATAACGTCTAGGCCAAGTTTGGGAGGTTACAAATTTATACAAGTTGTTAAGATTAATACATTGTTATAACATATTATATAATCTTATATACATTGAAGGCAAATTCCTCTAATCCTTGCATAGAATGATTCCACCTACAAAATTGCACGACACCAATGGTCTAGGGATCCAATATGCAATTCAATGTAGTATATGATGGTCATTTGCACATTTCAATTCTTTAAAAGTTTTATACTACTTATATACACACTTTAAACACAGTGTCAACTTTCATCTAACATAAATTAACCAAAAATACCAAGTTGACCATTTACAAATTTCAATCGGTTCAACCCTAGATACATGTCATTTTTCAAAACATAAAGGAACTATACAAACATTGTTGAGTCGAGAGGGTAACACCGTAACCTGTATCCGTCTTCGGAATGGGGTTACGAGGCATTACCGGACAAAACACAACTTTCATTCATTCACATAACCACTTATGTCATATTAGAAATTATATACACTTCATTCAACGCGTTAAAAATATCAAAGTAATAAGATAATTCATTAAATTATAAATACCATATGCATACTATAATAGCCCAATTTTGGGGCTAGTCAGAACAGTGGTTTCAAGACCACTAAATCGAGGATAAGGAAAATTATTTTGATATTATTTTATGTGTTATAGCATTAAAATATGGCTATGTAGACATTTTGGTGCTTTAATTTAGCAATAGCATGCTTAATTGTAAAAAAAAGGGGACTAAAGCGCATAAGATGCGAAAGTTCTATTTTATAAGGTAGGGGTACCTAATAGCTAGAATGTAATTTGGAGGATTTTAAAATGCAATTGGGCCATTTTGGAGTGTAATGGTCAGCCATAGGGTGCATAGGGAACAAAAGCATTAATTTTAGTCAAATTAGGTGATGGTTGGTGACTAATTGACTAAAATATGATAAAATAAGATGACTAAAGGAAGCTATCATCTTTCACTATTCATCTCCCCCATAACTACCAAAAATTTCAGCAAGTTTAAGGGTTTGAAAGCTTGAAAATTTTAGCTACATCTCATCTTGAAAGTAAGTAATTTTTGGGGTTTTTTCTTAAAGATTTTTGTACTTTTGGAGTCCCCAAAGCCTAAGCTAGCTAATGAGGGGACTGATTTGTGATATGGTTGAAAGTCTAGGGACTTGCCATGAGAGTATTCATGTTGTTAGCTGAGTTTTTATGGAAGAAAATGAATGTTAGGGAGGTGAGAAACAACTTTTGTGAAACGTGTTAACATGAAAACACCTAATTAGGATTTAAATGCAAAGATTGATTGTGTGTCATAAACGGATGAAATAGTTAGAATTGTGAGTAGTTGTAAGAGAAATAAATGTTCATCTAGGCTTGTTTAATGAGAAAGTGAGTTGAAAAATGATTTATGAGCCTAGGGGCAAAATCGTAATTTTGCCAAAGTATAAGGGAAAATGTTCATTTTTGCCTAAGTGTAGATTATGATGCATTATATGATCATAGAATGATCTAAATGAATGATTTTTATTGTTATAGCTCAAGAAGAGCACGAAATTAACCTTGGCCAGGGAAAATGCAAGGTTACGGATTAGATCGTTAGTTAACGCGTTTTGCACCGAGGTAATTTTATGTGTAAACTATACATTTTATATACATACATTGTTGTTGTTGATTGGTGCATGGCATGATTGAGAACATGTATGAGTCAAGTGGATTGAATTTGATAGTCACTGTATGGTTTTGTAGGAACGACAGAATAGTCATATAAACGTGTAATGACAACACTTGACGGTGGGCTAAGTGCGATACCACCTTACTACTTAACTATGATGAGCTGTGTGTGATATCATCGTTTGTTATATTATTTAGTGGGCTATGTGTGAGACCACTATAATTATCCGTTTTGGTGGGCTATGTGCGATACCACTCTATTAACGATTGATGGTTGGCTAAGTGCGAAACCATTGAGTGTTTTAACATTGTGATTTAGACTAGTGAGAAATTATGATGTGTTGTATCATCAGAAATTGTGGTGTTGAGTACAGGTATGCAAATGAATGGATATAAGCATTATACTTGTGATGTGGTGGGAATGTGGTAAGGGATAAAATGAGTAAGCATGAATGTGAATGTGTATGGCTTTTTTTTTAGTATAATGCTATTTGTTGTTTAGCTCATACTATGATGTTACTTGTTTACATGTAAACTTACTAAGCTTAATGCTTACTCACCCTTTCTTTTCCCTTGTTTTATAGAGTTTAAGAGCCGAGATAGAACACGCCAGATAACCAGAAGATTGCCCACAATATCAGCTCACCTCGATATATCTAGACTTAGTGATTTTGTGTATGGCATGTATAAGGGCTAGAATAGTTAGATTATTTTGTTATTTTAGCCAAAATGTGTTGGCCCCCTTTTTAAAATAAACTATTTTGTATATTGCCATGGTTGATGGCTCACCTTGTCATTTATGAAACTATATGGTCATTCATGGAAGTTTAGATTGCAAAATATGAGTTGTTTGATGATATGTTCAATGGATCCATGTTGTGTGAGCTAGAGGGGTTAAAGGAACTTGGAAAATAGCCTTGTTCTTGTCCACATGAGTAGGTACACGAGCATGTGTCTATGCAGTGTACGACACACGGACAGGTCATGGGCGTGTGCCCAGGCCGTGTGAAGTCTGCAGCTTGAAGTTGGATTTTAAATCACCACACGATTGAAGCACACGAGTGTGTGACAGGCCGTGCAGATAAATCAATGTCGAACACGGGCATAGCACAAGGACATGTGTAAATCGTGTGATTCAAGTCAGTGTCGACCACAAGCAAGTACACGGGTGTGTGTAGACCGTGTGATACAAGCCAGTGTCGACCACAGGTGCAAGGCATGCTCATATCTAAGGGCACACGGGTGTGTCCCATAGTGAACACGAGCATGTGGCCCCTGTTTAAGCATAAACTTTCGAAGAGTGCAAGAGTTTTCGGTCAAACTCTAAAATCTTTCAGATGTGTGTTTAAGGCCTCGAAGGCCCATAGTACACCTGCTATGAATAAAAAGGTAAGATTTTAAGTTGAAACGAAATTTTATAGTCTGACATTATATGTTTTAGTAAGATCAAGTATGGTAATGCCCTATATCCTGTCTTGGCGTCGAAATTGGATAAGGGTGGTTACATTTAGTGGTATCAAAGCTATGGTTTAGTCATTTCTAGGACTATCGTAGCATGTGTGGGAGTCTAGCTATACATGCCATAAGCGTATAATGATAGTGTTGTGGCTTCTGATGATTATAAACTTGTTTTATGTAGTATATGGATCCCGATCAATCAGCTGCTAATGACACAGCTAGTAATACACCGGCTCCCACTCAAGGGACCATGCTTATGGAAAGTGGACCCGAGACTAGGGGTCAGGAAGAAGAGGCTTGGGAAGCCTTCCTCTAAATGATGAGTAACTAGTACACAGAATATGTACGAGCAAACCCAAATGCTCAACCTCCTCCACCCCCTCATATTCCTCAACCAATTCCTATGGCTCCTCAAGGTATAGATGTGTGAGAATAACAAAGCCCCCAGTAGATAAGATTCGTAAGCATGGGGCTGAGGAGTTTAGAGCCAATATAAATGATAAACCCAAGCAGGCGAAGTTCTGGCTTGAGAACTTGATGAGGGTGTTTAATGAACTCTTTTGTACACCTGAGGAGAGCCTAAAATGTGTCATGTCCTTGTTGAGGGACTCGGCATACCATTGGTGGAAAATGTTGACGTTAGTGGTTCCTAAGGAGAGAGTAATGTGGGACTTCTTTATGGAGGAATTTCAAAAGAAGTACATAAGTCAGCGATTTGTTGACTAGAAATGGAAGGAATTCCTTGAGTTAAAGCACAAAAAATGATTGTGGTGGAATATGAGCGCGAACTCGTTAGGCTCAGCAAGTACGCTCAAGAGTGCGTGTCTACAGAAGCCATTTTATGCAAGAGGTTTGAAGATGGGTTGAATGAAAATGTCAAACTTTTAGTTGGGATTGTAGAATTAAAAGAATTTGTGGTATTGATGGATAGGGTAAGTAAGGCCGAAGAATTGAGTAAGGAAAAGAGGAAGGCTGTGAGTGAAGCCCGGGATGTAAAAAAAAAGCCGATGAGTAAATCCTACCATGCTCAATCAAAGAGGTCTAAGGAACTGAACCCTCAGACGACTACATCAGTTTGATTTTCGTAAAAAGAACGAGGCAACATGTACTTGGGTTCAAGAGTTTAGGCCACCTCGATGGCAAGTGTGGGCAATCCAAAGTCCAAACTAGAGTGCCCAAGTTATGGCAGACATCACACTGGGGAAGTGTTGGGGAAACAACCAAAATTGTTACAAGTGTGGTTCTCCCAACCATTTCATCCGAAACTGTCCTAAAAGAGATGACAAGGAGAGGAAGCAAGAGATAAGATCAAGTAGTGCATCTTTAAAGGCCAAAAAATAACCTGGGAGGTGGGACTAGTGGTAGAGGTGCATCACGAGAATTTGCTGTGAGGCCAGAGGGCCAGGTGCCAGCAAGGACTTATGCTATTCGCGCTCGAGAAGAGGCATAATCGCCAGATGTAATAACGGGTACTTTCTCCCTTCATGACACATTTGTTATTGCTTTAATTAATCTGGGGTCTACCTATTCTTATATTTGTATGGGATTGGCATCTAGTCTGAGTATGACTATTGAGTCTACAAAATTTGTGGTAAAGGTATCAAACCCGCTAGGTAAACATGTGTTAGTTAACAAGGTGTGTAGGAATTATCCTTTGACAATTAGGGGTCATTATTTTCTGGCAAACCTTATATTGTTGCCGTTTGATGAATTTGATTTGATTCTTGGTATGGATTGGTTGACTACCCATTGTGTTTTAGTGAACTGTGGTAGTAAATTTATTGAATTGAAATGTGAAAATGAAGATGTTATTCGGGTTGAATCAAGTGGGTCAGATAGTTTACCGGTGATGATTTATTCCATGGTGGTTGAGAAATATTTGAGAAAAGGGTACGAATCTTATCTCGCTTTCGAGTTAAATACTCAAGAGTCTGAAGTAAAGATTGAAACAGTGTCGGTGGTATATGAGTATCCGGATGTATTCCCAGAAGAACTACCAAGGTTACCTCCAGTCAGAGAGGTCGAGTTTGGAATTAAGTTAGTTTCGGGAATGGCACCTATTTCGGTTGCTCCGTATAGGATGGCACCATTAGATTTGAAAGAACTGAAGGTTCAGTTGCAAGAGTTGACAGATAAGGGCTTTGCGAGACTGAGCTATTCACCTTGGGGTGCTCCAATGGGTCGATGAGATTGTGTATAGATTACAGACAACTTAACAAGGTGACGGTGAAGAATAAGTATCCTTTACCAAAGATAGATGATATATTTGATCAATTGAAGGGAGCTTCGGTGTTCTCCAATATAGACTTGAGGTCTAGCTATTACCAATTGAGGGTTAAGGAGCAAGATGTGCCAAAAACTATATTTCGAATGATGTACGACGATTATGAGTTTCTGGTCATGCCGTTTGGTTTAACAAATGCTCCTGCGATTTTTATGGATTTAATGAATTATGTCTTCCGACCGTATTTGGACAAGTTTGTGGTTGTCTTTATTTATGCCATATTGCTTTATTCTGGGGATGAGAGTGATCATGCGAAGCATCTAAGAATTGTCTTACAGACTTTAAGAGAAAAATAGTTATATGCTAAATTTAATAAGAGCAAGTTTTGGCTCCGAGAGTTTGGATTTCTAGGATACATTGTTTCGGGAGATGGTATTAGAGTTGATCCAGGAAAAATCTCGACTATTGTGGAGTGGAAACTACCGAGAAACGTGTTAAAAGTCAGAAGCTTTTTGGGTTTAGCGGGATACTACATACGGTTTGTGAAGGGATTCTCCATGATTGCTACCCCGATGAAGAAACTATTGCACAAAGATATTAAGTTTGAATGGACGGAGAAATGTCAACAGAGTTTTGAGAGATTGAAAACATTGTTGACTGAGGCACCGGTTTTAGTTCAACCAGAATCGGGAAAAGAGTTTGTGGTCTACTGTAACTAGTCGTTAAATGGTCTCCATTGTGTGTTGATGCAAGAGGGTAAGGTAGTAGCTTACGCCTTGAGACAGCTAAAACCGCATGAGAAAAATTATCCGACTCATGACTTGGAGTTGGCCGCAATTTTTTTTGCGTTAAAGATTTGGCGACATTACTTATATGGTGAGAAGTGTCAAATCTTCACGGATCATAAGAGTTTAAAGTACTTGATGGATCAAAAGGATTTAAATTTGCGGCAACGATGGTGGCTCGAATTATTGAAGGACTCTAAACTAGTAATCGATTCCCATTCGGGAAAAGCAAATGTGGTTGCGGATGCCCAGAGTAGCAAATCCCTATATGCCTTGAGAGATATGAGCATGAGTTTGGTATTGTTTGATAATGGTGCTATATTGGCCATGTTGAGAGTTAGGCCACTATTTGTTCAACAAATATGTAAGGCTCAAAGGAATGATAACGAGCTGCAAACTAAGAGAGCTCAGTGTGAATCGGAAATGATTCTAAATGTCGGGTGAGTCCAGATGGTTGTTTAATGTTACATGATAGGGTTTGTGTACCTAGAGATGATGAGTTGATTCAGAAGATATTGGATGAAGCACACTGTGGTTATTTGTTAGGACATCTGAGCAGTACGAAAATATACAATGATTTGAAGAAATTTTATTGGTGGCCAGGAATGAAAAGGGACATCTCGGAGTATGTAACAAGATGTTTGATTTGTCAACAAGTGAAAGTTAAGCATCAAGTGCCTTCGGGATTGCTTCAACCAGTGATGGTTCCCGATTAGAAGTGGGATTGAATCACCATGGATTTTGTGACTGGGTTGCCTTTGACTCCGAAAAAGAAAGATGTTGTGTGGGTTGTCATTGATAGGTTAACGAAGTTGGCTCACTTTATTCTAGTGCGTGTTGATAATTCATTGGATAAGTTGGCCAAGTTGTATATTGTGGAGGTGGTAAGATTACATGGAGTTCCTGTATCTATTATCTCGGATAGAGACCCGAGACTTACTTTGAGGTTTTGGAAGAAGTCGCAGGAGGCCTTGGGTACAAGGTTAAATTTTAGTACTGCATTCCATCCTCAAACTGACGGCTAATCTGAAAGAGTAATTCAAGTTCTCGAAGATATGCTCTGATGCTGTGTGTTAGAATTTTAAGCTAGTTGGGAGAGATACCTACCTTTAGTTGAGTTTGCCTACAACAACAGCTATTAGACGAGCAAACGGATGGCACTGTATGAAGCCTTGTATGGTCGTAAGTGCCAGACTCCTTTGTATTGGACCGAGCTTAGTGAGAAGCGATTTCATGGAGTCGACCTAGTTAAAGAGGCTGAGGAAAAAGTGAAAGTGATCAGGGATAGTCTAAAAGCTACATCAGACCGACAAAAGTCGTATGCGGATTTAAAAAGAAAGGAAATCGAGTTTAAAGTGGGTGACAAGGTATTTCTGAAAGTGTCCTTGTGGAAGAAAATATTGAGATTTGGTTGAAAGGGGAAATTGAGTCCGTGATTCATAGGGCCGTTTGAGATTACTGATTGAATTGGACCAGTAGCATACCGGTTGGCTTTGCTGGTAGAGTTAGAGAATATACACAATGTGTTTCATGTATCGATATTAAGGCGTTATCGCTCTGATCCTTCGCATGTGATACCTCCAACAGAAATTGAGATACGACCGGATATGAGATATGATGAGGAGCCAATTAAAATCTCGACTCAAGAGGTGAAACAATTGAGGAATAAAGACATAGGCTTAGTAAAAGTGTTATGGAAAATCACGGTGTAGAAGAAGCTATGTGGAACCGGAAGAAGCCATGAGAGAACAATATCCAAACCTCTTTATCGATAAGATTTTCGAGGGCAAAAATCTATAAAGGGGGAGAGCTGTAATAGCTTGATTTTGGGGCTAGTTAAAACAGTGGTTTCAAGACAACTAAACCAAGGATAAAATTATTTTGATATTATTTTATGTGCTATAGCATTAAAATATGGCTATGTAGAAATTTTGGTGCTTTAGATTTAGAAATAGCATGCTTAATTATAAAAAGAACTAAAGTACATAAGATGCGAAAGTTCTATTTTATAAGGTAGGGGTACCTAATAGCTATAGAATGTAATTTGGAGGAATTTAAAATGCAATTGGGCCATTTTGGAGTGTAATGGTCGGCCATAGGGTGCATAGGGAACAAAAGCATTAATTTTAGTTAAATTAGGTGATAGTTGGTGACTAATTGACTAAAATATGATAAAATAAGATGACTAAAGGAAGCTATCATCTTTCACTATTCATCTCCCCCTCTACTACCAAAATTTCAGAAAGTTTAAGGGTTTCTAAGCTTGAAAATTTTAGCTACATCTCATCTTGCAAGTAAGTAATTTTGGGGTTTTTTCTTAACGATTTTTGTACTTTTGGAGTCCCCAAAGCTTAAGCTAGCTAATGAAGGGACTAATTTGTGATATGGTTGAAAGTCTAAGGACTTGCCATGAGAGTATTCATGTTGTTAGCTTAGTTTTTATTGAAGAAAATGAATGTTAGGGAGGTGAGAAACAACTTTTGTGAAAGGTGTTAGCATGAAAACACCTAATCAGGATTTAAATGGAAAGATTGATTTTATGTCATAAATGCATGAAATAGTTGGAATTGTGAGTAGTTGTAAGAGAATAAATGTTTAGCTAGGCTTGTTTAATGAGAAAGTGAGTTGAAAAATGATTTACGAGCCTAGGGGTAAAATCGTAATTTTGCCAAAGTATAAGGGCAAAATGGTCATTTTTGCCTAAGTGTAGATTATGATGCATTATGACCATAGAATGATCTAAATGAATGAATTTTATTGTTATAGATCAAGAAGAGCGCGGAATTAACCTTGATCAGGGAAAATACCAGGTTACGGAATTAGACCGTTAGTTAACGCGTTTTGCACCGAGGAAAGTTTATGTGTAAACTATACATTTTATATACATACATTGTTGTTGTTGATTGGTGCATGGCATGATTGAGAACATGTATGATTCAAGTGGATTGAATTTGATAGTTATTGTATGGTTTTGTATGAATGACAGAATAGTCATATAAACGTGTAATGATAACACTTGACGGTGGGCTAAGTGCGATACCACCTTATTACTTAACTATGATGGACTGTGTGCGATACCATCGTTTGTTATATTATTTAGTGGGCTATGTGTGATACCACTATAATTATCCTTTTTGATGGGCTATGTGCGATACCACTCTATTAACAATTGATGGTGGGCTAAGTGCGAAACCACCGAGTGTTTTAACATTGTGATTTGGATTAGTGAGAAATTATGATGTGTTGTATCATGAGAAATTGTGGTGTTGAGTGCAGGTATGCAAATGAATGAATATAAGCATTGTACTTGTGATGTGGTGAGAATGTGGTAAGGGATAAAATGAGTAAGCATGAATGTGAATATGTATGGCTTTTGTTTAGTATAATGGTATTTGTTGTTTAGCTCACACTATGATGTTACTTTTTTACATGTAAACTTACTAAGCTTAATTCTCACTCCCCTTTTCTTTTCCCTTATTTTATAGAGTTTAAGAGCCGAGCCGGAACATGTCGATAACTAGAAGATCGCCCATACTATCAGCTCACCTTAGTACATCTAGACTTAATGATTTTGTATATGGCATGTATAGGGGCTAGACTAGCTAGATTACTTTGTTATTTTGGCCAAAATGTCTTGGTCCCCTTTTTAAGACAAGCTATTTTGTATATTGCCATGGTTGATTGCTCACCTTGTCATTTATGAAAGTATATAGTCATTCATAGAAATTTAGATTGCAAAATATGTGTTGTTTTATGATATATTGAATGGATCCATGTTGTGTGAGCTAGAAGGACGAAAGAAACTTGGAAAATAGCCTTGTTCTTGTCCACACAAGTAGGTACACGGGCATTTGTCTATGCAGTGTACGACACACGAACAGGTCATGGGCGTGTGCCCAGGCCGTGTGAAGTTTGTACCTTGAAGTTGTAATTTAAATCGCCACACGGTTGAAGGACACTGGTGTGCAACAGGCTGTGTGGATAAATCAGTGTCGACCACGGGCACAACACATGGGCGTGTGTAGACCGTGTGATGCAAGTCAGTGTCGACCACGGGCACAACACACGGCGTGTATAGACCGTGTGATGGAAGCCAGTGTCGACCACGGGTGCAAGGCACGGGCATGTCTAGGGCACATGGACGTGTCCTATATTCAACACGGACGTGTGGCCCCTGTTTAAGCATAAACTTTTGAAGAGTACAAAAGTTTTCGGTTGAACTCTAAAATCTCCCGGATGTGTGTTTAAAGCCTCGAAGGCCCATAGTACACCTGATATGATTAAAAAGGAAAGGTTTTAAGTTGAAACGAAATGTTATAGTCCGACATTATATGTTTTAGTAAGATCAAGTATGGATATGCCCCATATCCTGTCCCAGCGTCAGACTCGGATAAGGGGGTGTTACACATACATTAAGGCATTCAAGCATATGTCTTATCATTTTATACACCAAATATATATATTATATGTATCCATACAATTAATACATAGACTAAACATCAGACATTTTGCTTTATACTTCTTTACAGGTACATATTAACTAAACGATCTATATAACATGACTTATAGTCAATTAAAATATGTGGCATTATCATTTTTCACAAAATGGTCAATTATAGATATTAACCATAACACCATTATGCGCATATCACGATATGAAAATGAAACATTTGTGTAACAGCCCGGTTTAGACCCTAGTCAGAACAGTGGTTTCGAGACCACAAATTTGAGATTAAAATAATATTTTAATATAATTTTCTGTGTGTACAGTATGTGAATTAGTCAATGTGAAACATCTATGTGAAGAATTTATTGATTGTGTGATTAAATTGCGAAAAGGACTTAATCGCGTAAAGGGTAAAAGTTATGTGTTGATTTATAAGTACTTAAGTGTTGTTGTCTTTTAATGTGGTGGCCTTATGAGGAAATTAAACCATGTTTTATGTTAGTGGGTGACAAAGTTCAAATATGACCTTTATATGTATATGCGTTTTATAATAAATGAAAGGTTATTTTTGTAAATGGATTTACAACATAATATTAGTAAAACAAAAGGCTAATAATAAGCCATTATCATCCATAGTAGCCGAAATTGAAGAAAGAAAAGAAAGAAAAATTAAGCTAGGGTATTCGGCTAACTTTGGAATCAATTAAGGTATGTTCGGAACCTAAGTGGTTGAAGATAGATTTAAGAGTTGAATGAATAGATATTTGAGAATGTGATTAAGATTGATAATGTGTCTAGTTGTGTCTTTATCTATGTGATGGTTGGATAGTATGGTTGATGAGTAACTAAGTGTTGGCAAAGTTATGTATGATACCTATGTGGTTGGTGAAAGTAGAGGAATGGAATGCTACGTGAGTATTAGATATAGTTGAATTTGTGTATTATTGGTAAATTATCTAGGTGATGGTTCAATTTGTACATTGATGTAATTCAATGAGTTAATTGTATTATGTTACGAACTTATTAAGCTTTGGAAAGCTTACTGTGTGATTTGTTTCTCTGCTTTGCAGTGTCAGTAAAGCTAGCTCAGATTCGAGAATCGTCAGCATCTCTATCATACTATAGGCAATCTATTTTGGTACCTTTGGAAAGATGTATATAGTTGCAGTATGGCATGTATAGGCTAGAAGTTATGATATGTTTTGAAATGTTTAATCCTTTCCATGTGATTTGGCTTAAAAGTGGTATGATGTAGATTTTATGAATGAGCTATGATTGTGGTATATTTCATGACTTTGTGGTTGATGAAAGATGCGGATTGAAGGTGAATTATGGCAAAAATTACATAATGCTTGTTATATATATGTATATATATGTTTTGAGATGTACAATTTTTACTTTGAATGAACTCATTGTGATGATATTAGGCATTGAAGTAAATGGTAATGTTGATTATTATTTAGTGCATGAAATGGTATGTTTGAATGCATTTAAAAGCATGAATTGGTATTATATTGAAGCTTGTTGGTTGACCCTTATGTGGGTGGCAAATTGGCCTTGCAAATGGCCTATTTAGCATACATGGCTAAGAGACACGGGCGTGTGTCTCTGCCGTGTGGTTTAAGGATCACTTTTAGTTATGTCTGGACAGGTTACACGGCTGAGGCCCATGGGCGTGCATGGTGGGCATGTGATCAAGTCAGTAGCTAGCCTAGTAACACACGACCATTGCACACGGGCGTGCCTAGTGGCCGTGGGGATAAGTTAGTATTCATGCTTTGTTTTGACACGACCTGGACACATAGGTGTGTCTGGTAGCCGTGTGAGGTACATGGTCTGACTGCATGGACATATGACCTCAACAGTGTTGAAGAATGTTTGAATTTCTAAAAAATTTCATAAGTGTTCGATTTAGTCCCGACCTCATTCTAACATGTGTTTATGGTCTTGTAGACCTAGATAAGGGACTATATGCTCGTTTTTGAATGTGTTTGATTAATGATTGACTTTGCGTTGTGAAATGGATGTGAAAAGTTTTGAATGTTTGGTAACGCCTTTTAACCCTATTTCGACGATGGTTTCAAGTTAGGGGTGTTACATTTTATTGGTATCAGAGCTATGGTTTAGTCGATTCTTAGACTAACATTGTAACACCCCAAATCCGGTCTATGCGTTAAGACCTAATTGGACATGTCACACTAAATGAACATACACCTAATCTTTTAAAGATTTAAAGAAAACAGATTTTTAAAAACATTTTAACGTGGAGTTATTGAAACTAAGTTTGATTACTAAATCTAATAATTTGGGTTGTAAAAATTTATAAATTGAAAATTAGGAAAAATTGATTTAATATTTTGAGAAAATTTAAAGAATTCGAAAGTAATTTGAAAACAAAAATTTAAAAATATTGTTACGTAAAAAATTACCGAGTTAAAACTATATAAGAATGAAACCCTTTTCAATACGTTTATTTAAGAAAACGTTTATTTCTATTTTAGTAAAATAATCCCAATTAAGTATTTAAAGCATATTATAAAATAATTCCACAAGTAAAACATCCATAAAAATTTGACCAGAGGCCTTATTACAAAATAGCAAAAATAATAAAAAGTACTAAAAAAGAAATCTGAAATTTAAATAACCCATTATTCGTAGTATGGCCTCCACTAAGTAGTCCCCGGCCGAAGCCTCCATCACTGATCATTACCTGAGGAGGGTAAAGAAAATGGGGTGAGTTCTTTGAACACAGTGTGTAACTCACTTACCATTGTCACTGGGCCAAAAATTCAATTAAGCATTTATTGGGCCAAAGCCCATTTACAATCATAACATAATATCATATATAACATGCATGTGTTATGTAATTTCCCAACCAACCTAGTTTTCCATCCGCTACACACCACCCGTACCAACCAACACACCTGTGGGGAGCTTTAGTCACTCACCTCGCCAACACACCAAACTGGGCATTAAGCCATATATAAAATTGTGGCAGAGCCACTGGTAATTTGTTGTGGTAGAGCCACCGGTAATTTATTGGGGTAGAGCCGCCGGTAATTTGTAGCAAAGCTACCAGAACTTCTCTTTATCAAAATCCCAACCCATGAAAATCATGTATATAATATGCATATCCAATTACAATATTCCATTCATATAAATATTACGAACAATATGGCCCATTTATCACATATCACATTTGGCCCATTTATCACATATCACATTTGGCCCATTTATCACATATCGCATTTGGCCCATTTATCACATATCGCATTTGGCCCATTTAGCACATATCACATTTGGCCCATTTAGCACATATCACATTTGGCCCATTTATCACAGTCTTCATACTGATTTTTATAGTTTCTACCAAAATAATGATAATTACACCATCTTACCCGATTTCACTAACAAGTGACTAAATCAAGCGATTTACCATTAGTCACAATATAAATATCTATCCCATAAAATATGGTGTGAGATTACACACCTGATTACGGTAAGCACTATACTTTCCTAATCGTCAACACCTAAAAATATTTTAATGCTCGATTAGATCATTAACACTTATAATAAATCCATTCTAAGATAAGCGGTCTAGATTTTTACCCTCAAAATCTCGAATAACTACTATTTATCGATTCTCTCCGGATGACGGTTCACAACCCGTTGGAAAACCCCGAACAGCTAATGGCTCAGAACTGCTGTAACACCCCAAACTCGGCCCATACGTCATGACCGGATCTGGTATGCTACGGGTTGAACGTTGCAAACTTTGCCTTGAAGGGTTTTGAAAATCTCAGTTTATTATAACCGATTAATTGTGTAATCCTTGAATGAAACTTTAAGATTTGCGTGAATGTGTTTGAAAAGCCCATTTTCCTCTCGCTTTATAATTAAAGTTTTGAAAAAATAAGTTCATAAAAATGTGACATGATAATAATAAAGAAAAATAACCTAAGTTATGGAGGCCTTATACAAAAAAATATATCCCAAAATTAAAACTTAAAAGATAACCGGAAATAGTTTATGGAAATAATAGTCTTGATGGCCCCTCGAGTCCGACTCGGCTCCCATGCCCACGATCTACTACTCATCTGAAAAGGTGGGAAAAATAAAAGGGTGAGTCACCAAGACTCAGTGTGCAAATCCTGAAGACACATAAAAGCCTTGGGCCTACAAACACATTATGGGCCTTGGGCCATAACAATGGCAACAGAATATATTTTCATGCAACATGACCCATCCCAAACCTAAGAGTCCATCCTCTACACACCCCCATACCAACCATCATACCGTGGGGATTTCTACAATCAACCCTCCATCCGCTACACACCATATCGACAGTTGTGCTGCCTGTCATAAAGTCTGATCACTATGTGACCTATGTGGCAAAGCCACCGATTGCTATGCGACCTTAATAATATGTCGACAAACCGTGTCTTTTGTATAAAGACCGATCACCATGTGACCTATGTGGCAAAGCCACCGATCGCCTCACGACCTGCTCCCCTTCATCATATCAATCACATCCCATGCATACATACATGCAAGAATCAGAACATTAAACTATCTAAACAGATCACATGCTTTCATATACTTCGATACACATAGAGAAGTTTCTATGATTACGTACCTGGCATCCCTTGCCTACCCTTTTTGGGTATTGCGATTGTTCATACAGCCTTTTTATCTGGTTTTTAGCCCATAACATACATATAATATAGATTAACTAGTGTGATAGAGATCCACACACCTGATTACAGACAAGACAATATTGTCTAAGTCGACACTATTAGTTGACGCTACGACTGCTAACAGTCTAAGGTTTTATCTAAAGTCGGTCCACAACTTAGTGGCCAACCCTGAATTGCTGACACCGCTCGCTTCTTAAACTTAGGGATTGGTTTAACAGATCCAATCCCCTCCTTCACCTGAACGATATTTGATTCCATCAAAAGACCTTATCAGTTGCTACCATCATAACATATGGTTAAGATCACAATTAAGATAGTGAATCTAACGAAATCTAAAGAGAACCCCTTACCTTGAAATCCCGAAAAGAGAGATATATGAGATTCAAAAACTAACGATTTTGGCTTTTAGATCTATGCATTCTTCTTCACTTCTCGAATGTCACCCAACACGTAAAAATATAGGAAGTATTAGTCTAATCGACAGCCTTAACAAACCAAGTGGCCATTTGGCCTTGGCCCAAAAAAACTGAAAGAGATCTTAAAGAATAACAAGAGTCGACACTTACCCCAATATGGGGGTTTCGGCTAACTCTTGAGAGAAGATTCTGATTTTTTGCGAAAAATCAAAAAGAGAAGATGATTCAAAGAAATCTATGGAGATTTGACTTTTAAAGAAGAAATCGGCAAGAAGATTTCAACTTTTACTGAGGAAGTCGGCAAGAAGAATAAGAAAGGAAAAGAATGGACACTAGGGTATTCGACTATAGAAGAAAAGAAGAAGAAGAAGATGGAACTTTAGGAGTTTTCAGCTTTTTGAGAAAGGAAACAACCAAGAGAAGAGAATGAGAATAAATGCTGAAATTAAGAAGTACCCTATTTCTTTAATCAAATTTTGATTTTACACTAAACAAAAGCCTAATTGCCCTATTTTGAAAACTAAAACTAATTAATTAACAAGGGAAATTTTGGTACCCCCTTTTAGCCTTATCAAAATCGATTTCCTCCTTCCCCTAGAGTTGGAAATTAAGCCACTCATCGTGACCAGCAGATCGGAACCTAAATTTCCTCCTTTATCGGCCATATTATCTTTATTATCCACTCAAATAAATCCTTCTATATTTAAGCCTTGTTGCCGTCCAACTCTACCTAATTAATTACCGAACTATAGCTAACTTTAATTAAAAGAATTGGACTTCATGTAACTTGAATGTGGACCTCCTTAGTTGACGCCACCTCCTTGCTCTCTAAGTGGCGCCACTTTGCCACTGGGCCACAAGCCCACTTTGTATCCTCTCTTCTCTTAATCAGCTTATGAGGCCTCATGTCTGAGACTAGGGTCTACTAAGTAAGAAAAATAAATTTTCCTATGGTCTCCCCTAACTTTAAGGCTTCAAATAATCCTAATAATACCTTAATATTATTATTCTAAGTGCTACACATACATATTAACTCCCATGCACAGAAAGTAAAAGTTTCGAGATTTCTGGGGCGTTACAACCCAATAGGCCCAAATCTACTAGGTCCAAATTCGAGATGTTATAAATCTACCCTCCTTAAGGAAATTTCGTCCTCGAAATTTTCAACTAACTATCAATTGTACTGCCCAAGTCTCATCACTACGCTTTCGCTGCGCACTCCAATTCTAAAAATAAGCACTCAATATACTACAGTAGGGTATGCACCAATATTCACATCTGAAGCGTCTTCATCCCCTTGGTGATGAGCTGCATAGACCAAAACTAGCTGCCTCGCCTCAGCATAACCTGCACCTCTACCTGGTGCTCCACGACCGCGTTCATTACCAATATCGCCCCTGGCTTGTCCACGGCCCCTTGGTGGTTGCTGACCTCCTCTATCCGACTAAGTATTCCCTTGCCCTGCGAGTCCTGCATCGCCTGTGGCTGTGGACAGTCTCTAATCTAATGGTCCATAGATCCACACCTAAAGCACTTTCCACTGCCTGCCCAGCACTCACCTACATGGAATTTACCACATCGAGCACACTTTTGTGTCTGGCTAACAGCAGCGGGTCTCTCATCCCGTATCGGCCTATCTGACCTAGGTCTTTTCGAATCGCCTTACGCCTCGATGATTCAAAATTTCTCTTACTTCCACTCCTATCTCTATCCCGATTCAATTTTTCTGTCCGCTTTACCTCATCAGCTATCTTAGCTTTCTCCACAAGCACAGTAAATTCCCTCTCCCGCTGTGGAGTTATCAAAACACAAAGATCATCCTTCAAGCCATCTTCAAATTGAACACACCGTTCATATTCTGTGGCCACCATCCCTCGAGCATAACGGATCAAGTGTAAGAATTTCGCTTTATATGCATGTCGACCTACTTCCACGAACTAGATTCAGAACGCCTAAATCTAGCAGATCCACGTAACTCGTTCCAATGTACTTGCTCTGGAACACCGCTTTGAAGTAATCCCAGGTGATACGGTCAGCCATGGTACCATCCTTAATCGTAAGCCACCATTGATATGCTTCGTCCCGGAGAAGGGACACTACTCCTTTCAGCTTCTCTTCTCCCGTGAAATCCAGATCATCCATTATGTGCTCGACTACCTCCAACAATTACTCAACTGTACTAGGGGCTACACCAAAAATTCCCTTAAACACTTCTACCCCATTTGCTCTAAGTCGCTCCGACACATATTTTCGAGCTCCTATGCCCATGCTTGCCCCAGCTACCCTCTCTAAAACCCTCAACATTGCCTGAGATACCGCATCATCTCCGGTCGTCTGATCCTAAAATTCTGCCTCCACAGTTGGTGGCACTAGTACCTCATTGCCTGACTCGTGACTAGACCCTACGGGTTCTGACATAACAATTCTGCCTCTACCTCGGCTGCGCACACCACATCCTCTAGTGCTCATTCTACCGATTCACGTTTAGTTGATTAGGAATTTTTATGAATTATTAGCTTCTTTCACTGATTAACCACGAACAATCTTATGGATAGTAGTTTCAAGAGTAGTTCTTTCGAATTCGAAACTATATCTATAGCTTTCAGTCTCAAGTCTGAATATCCTAGTTCTAGAAACTAGATACATTCAACCATCATACATCAACATACAAGCAGCATTCATGAACTCACATTCATCACCTAGGGGTATTTTCATAATTTTCCAAAATAGAGTATCTTGGTGATTTTACAAAATAGGGGTATCTTGGTAATTTTACAACTCGGGGGTATTTTGAGAAAATTTTCACAAATCAAGGTTATTTCAAAAATTTTACATAACTAGGAGTATTTTAGAAATTTTGCAAAATAAGGTGGCTGGTCCCTTTCGGGTTTTAGTTATAAATTTTGGCCCGTCAACAAGTCCTCGTGGCTAAGGTGAATAGTAACTACGCACCAGGTAGGATTCCGGTAAAGAGGAGGTGAGCCGCTAGGGCCGCTTAAATACTAAGCTCTCCCTGGTCCAATCCTAGACATGTGTATGCCTGTTACCACACCCTAACCCTGTGACTTGTTCACAGACATATTTAATTAAAAAAATTAAGTCTTATGGAATTTGAAGAATTGTTTAACCTAAGCCTAGAGTCCATCAAGCTTTAATCATACTAGCCTACTTCCCTCTGGAGCCCATCAAGCCCAACATGCATATCACATAATGAGTTTAGGATACTTACCTGTGTGGATCGGGTGCCGGTAGACTCGAAGGCCATATCTCAACCAAACCTTTCCCAAACTTATATCACTTTTACAAATCACTACTGGACCCATTTCAATGCCCGAGTTTTGAACTAGGCTCTGATACCAAAAATGTAACACCCCAAACCCGGCCCATACGTCATGACCGGATCTGGTATGCTACGGGTTGACTGTTGCAAACTTTGCCTTGAAGGGTTTTGAAAATCTCAGTTTATTATAATTGATTAATTGTGTAATTCTTGAATGAAACTTTAAGATTTGCGTGAATGTGTTTGAAAAGCCCATTTTCCTCTCGCTTTATAATTAAAGTTAAGAAAACATAAGTTTATAAAAATGTGAAATGATAATAATAACGAAAAATAACCTAAGTTATGGAGGCCTTATTACAAAAAAAAATCCCAAAATTAAAACTTAAAAGATAACCGAAAATAGTTTATGGAAATAATAGTCTTGATGGCTCCTCGAGTCTGACTCGGCTCCCATGTCCACGATCTACTGCTCATCTGAAAAGGTGGGAAAAATAAAAGGGTGAGTCACCAAGACTCAATGTGCAAATCCCAAAAACACATAAAAGCCTTGGGCCCACAAACACGGGCCTTGGGCCATAACAATGGCAACAGAATATATTTTCATGCAACATGGCCCATCCCAAACCTAAGAGTCCATCCTCTACACACCCTCGTACCAACCATCACACCGTGGGGATTTTTACAATCAACCCTCCATCCGCTACACACCATATCGACAGCTGTGCTGCCTGTCACAAAGTCCGATCACTATGTGCCCTATGTGGCAAAGCCATCGATCGCTATGCGACCTTAATAATATATCGACAGCTGCACTACCTGTCATAAAGACCGATCACAATGTGACCTATGTGACAAAGCCACCGATCGCCTCGTGACCTATTCCCCTTCATCATATCAATCCCATTCCATGCATACATATATGCAAGAATCAGAACATTAAACTATCTAAATAGATCACATGCTTTCACATACTTTGATACACATAGAGAAGTTTTTATGATTATGTACCTGGCATCCTTTGCCTACCCTTTTTGGGTATTACGACTGTTCATACAACCTCTTTATTCGGCTTTTAGCCCATAACATACATATAATACAGATTAACTAGAGTGATAGAGATCCACACACTTGATTACTTACAAGACGATACTGTCTAAGTCAACACTATCAGTAGCCACTACGACTGCTAACAATCTAAGGTTTTATTCTGAAGTCGATCCACAACCCAGTGGCTAATCCCGAACTGCTGACACCGCTTGCTTCTTAAACTTAGGGATTGGTTTAACAGATCCAATCCCCTCCTTCGCCTGATCGATATTTTATTCCATCAAAAGACCTTATCAGTTGCTACCATCATAACATATGGTTAAGATCACAATTACGATAGCGAATCTAACGAAAATATAAAGAGAACCCCTTACCTTGAAATCTTAAAAAGAGAGATATATGAGATTCAAAAACTAACGATTTTGACTTTTAGATCTACGCGATCTTCTTCTCTTCTCGAAAGTCACCCAACACATAAAAAGATAGGAAGTATTAGTCTAATCGATAGCCTTAACAAACCAAGTGGCCATTCAGCCTTGGCCCCTAAAAATTGAAAGAGATCTTAAGGAATAACAAGAGTCGACACTTACCTCAATATGGGGGTTTCGACTAACTCTTGAGAAAAGATTCTGGCTTTTTGTGAAAATCAAAAAGAGAAGATGATTCAAAAAAATCTATGGAGATTTTAGCTTTTAAAGAAGAAATCGGTAAGAAGATTTCAGCTTTTACTGAAGAAGTCGACAGGAAGAATAAGAAAGGAAAAGAATGGAAACTAGGGTATTCAGCTATAGCAGAAAATAATAAGAAGAAGAAGATGGAACTTTAGGAGTTTTCGGCTTTTTAAGAAAGGAAACAAACAAGCGAAGAGAATGAGAATAAATGTAAAAATTAAGAAATACCCTATTTCTTTCATCAAATTTTTGGCACACACACACTAACCAAAAGTTGGAATTGCCCTCTTTTGAAAACTAAAACTAATTATTAACAAGGGAAATTTCGGTACCCCTTTTAGCCTCATCAAAACTGATATCCTCATTCCCCTAGAGTTGGAAATTCGGCCACTACTGTGACCAGCAGATCAGAACCTAAATTTCCTCCCTTTATCAGCCAGATTATCTTTATTATCCACTCAAATAAATCCTCCTATATTTAAGCCTTGTTGCCGTCTAACTCTACCTAATTAATTGCCGAACTTTAGCTAACTTTAATTAAAAGAATTGGGCTTCATGTAAGTTGAATGTGGGCCTCCTCAATTGACGCCACCTCCTTGTTCTCTAAGTGGCGCCACTTTGCCATTGGGCCACAAGCCCACTTTGTATCCTCTCTTCTCTTAATTAGCTTATGAGGCCCCATGCCTGAGACTAGGGTCTACTAAGTAAGAAAAATAAATTTTCCCTATGGTCTTCCCTAACTCTAAGGTTTCAAATAATCCCGATAATACCTTAATATTATTATTCTCAGTGCTACACATACATATTAACTCCCATGCGTAGAAATTAAAAGTTTCAAGATTTTTGGGGCGTTACAACCCAATAGGCCCAAATCTACTAGGCCCAAATTCGGGATGTTACAACTACGAATAACCTCAAATTTTATTTTCACTAGAAGAGGGTCCACAACCCGGTGGAAAGTCTCGAATTACCGAAATGGCCCTACGTTTGAATTTAGGAGTTGGGATCGTCAATCCGTTGCTTTTGAGATCACCACTAGATTTCTCTTTTAACACATTACTACGAGCCTCCATTCGTTGGATCTTCAATAAATCAATATTCTATTAAAGTATGGACTTAACAAAATGGTATAGATAGGCTTACCACGAAATTCTGAGTGATCCACGAATAAATCCCTATATAAAATAATCGGTTACTCCTTTCCATATTGTTTATCATCTTAATAAATAAAGGATGATCATGAAATCTGTGAAAAACTCTTACTTTGATGGTTTTTTATCCGAATTCTAGTGATTACGAAATAACTTCGAGGAAATGGTAGTTCGGCCTTCCTCTATTTCACTATAAAGACGAAAAAGGATTTGTCTAAGAGAAAGATGATGATTTCGGTCAAAAAGACCCTCCCAAGCCAATATATGGATTCTTACCAATTTTCCAAAGTTTGAATAGAAGAAATGATTGAGAAGAATTATTTCAGAAATGGAAGATTCGACTAAGAAGATGGTTATTAACATTCAGCCATGGTGAAATATTTTGGAAGAGAGAAAGAAAAATGTTTAAAAGTTCTTTGCAAGAAGGAAGAAAGGAGAAAAAGAATTAGATGAAAGGGAGAGTTTATGTATCGGTTTTCAATGAAGGAATATGAACAAAGAAAGGGTCTTACGATTGGTGTATAATCGGTCAAATGGAAGACAAAGAAAATGTCACTCAAAGGATATATGATTTCGGAACAAAGAGGAATAGAGTTTAGGGAGAAAAGATGATATCAAAATGGTCAAAAATGAAATGACCAAAAGAAACAAAAACTTACATATTGCTCAAATTCGGCTAGGGAGAGAAGTTGTGGAGAGAAAAGAAAAATAATGCACTAATTTGCTGAAACATTTTTGGCCAACTATCTCCTAATCCTTACCAATATTCGGCCAACCCCTTCTAGCCCCAAAACTGTCCATGTACATTGGCTAAAAAGTCAAAGTTTAGCCACCCCAAAGTTTCCAAAACATCTCCCTTGTTTCATGCCTTATGCCTCCCCTTACATGCCTTTTCCATATGATTCTTTTCCTTTAGTTCACTCTTACCATTTCCCTTAGCCATCATACCATAAAACAAAAGTCCAGCATACCAAAAATATGATGCTTGGCCGACACTTGCTAGGGAAGAGCAAAAATTACTATTCATAAAATGCATACTAAGAGACTCGAACCTCTCCCATCAAGACCATACATGTGGCCCATAACCTCTTAACCAATAGCTCAATTATGATAGCTACTTACTCATAATTTTCCATATACCATGAGTTCACTGTCTCCCTCTCTTTAAAGTACTATAAACTAAAAATTTTCACTAGGTCCAAATAAATCCCAAGACTTCTCAGGACCTCATCATCAAGCAAAAATTAATAATCTAACATGCTAAATCACCAATTTAACATAACACATAAAATTCAAATTCTAGGATGTTACAATTCTACCCCCTTAAAGAAATTTCGTCCTTGAAATTTACTTGGTTAAAAGAGGTGAGGATATTGCTGTCGAATTGTCTCCTCAGGCTCCCATGTATCTTCCTCCACTCTGTGATTACGCCAAAGAATTTTAACCAATGGTACTGAATTCTTTCTTAGAAACTTTACATCTCGATCTAAAATTTGTACTGGTTCCTCCTCAAAAGACAAGTCAGGTCTTAACTCAACTTCCTCTATTGGTACTATGTGAGACAGATCTGATTGATAACGCCTCAACATAGAGACATGGAAAACACTATGAATCTGACTTAACTCCAGAGGTAACTCAAGCTGGTAAGCTACTGGCCCAACACGTTTCAACACACGATATGGTCCAACAAATCGGGGGCTCAACTTGCCCTTCCTTCCAAATCTGAAGATCTTCTTCCAAGGTGAGACCTTTAAAAAGACTTGATCTCCCACCGCAAATTCAATGTCCTTACGCTTCAGATCCGCATACGACTTTTGTCTATCCGAAGCTTTCTTTAACCGCGCCCGAATCACATTTACTTTTTCTTCCGTCTCTGATATCAATTCAGGACCCAATAACTGTCGTTCCCTCAATTCAGTCCAACAAGTAGGAGTACGACACCTACGGTAATAGAATGCTTCAAATGGTGCCATTTGGATACTGGATTGATAACTATTGTTATATGCAAACTCTGCTAATGGTAGAAAATCCTCCCAGCTACCTCTGAAGTCAATCACACAACCCCTTAACATGTCTTCTAAAATCTGGATTACTCTTTCCGACTGACCATCTGACTGAGGATGAAAAGCCGTGCTGAAGTTTAACTTTGTTCCCAAAGCCTCATGTAAAGCTTTCCAAAATTGTGATGTAAATCTGGGGTCCCTGTCCGATATAATAGACACTGGTACCCTATGCAACCTCACGATCTCCGTTACATACAACTTAGCCAACTTCTGCAGTGAGTAATCCGTATGAACATGTAGAAAATGAGCAGTCTTCGTCAACCAATCCACTATTACCCTAATGGAATCTTTCTTAGTAGATGATAAGTGTAACCCACTAACAAAGTCCATCGTTATCCGTTCCCATTTCCATAATGGAATCTTCACCGGTTGTAACAATCCCGACGGTAATTGATGTTCTGCCTTAACTTGCTGACACATTAAGCACTTACTCATAAAATCTATAATTTCTTGTTTCAACCCTGGCCACCAATACTGATCACAAAGGTCTCGATACATTTTATTTCCCCTGGGGTGCATAGCATAAGGGCTACTATGCGCCTCTCGCAGAATCATTTGTCTTAATTCTGAATCTTTGGGCATATAGATTCTTCCACAAAAACACAGTACTCCGTCATTATTCAATCCAAAATCCTCTATCACACCACCTTCCACTTGCTGAAGTAAGGAACCCAATTTTTCATCTAAAGACTGCTTTTCCTTGATCTGATCTAACTACATCGGTTTCACCTGAAGTTCGGCTAACAGACTTCCATCTTCATACACACTGAGATGAGCGAACATTTCTCTTAACTCCGATATCACCTTACGACTCAACTCGTCTGCCACCACATTAGCCTTTCCAGGGTGATACTCGATTGAGAAGTCGTAATCCTTCAACAGCTCTATCCACCTTCGCTGTCTTAAGTTCAACTCCTTTTGAGTAAGGAGGTACTTTAGACTCTTATGGTCCGTATCAATAATCGACTTCTCCCTATAGAGATAGTGCCTCCAAATCTTTAGAGCAAAAACCACCGCAGCCAACTCTAAATTATGGTGGGATAATTTACCTCGTGTGTCCTTAACTGACGAAATGCATAAGCCACCACCTTTCCACCTTGCATCAACACACATCCCAAGCACGTGTGATGCATCGCATCGCAATAAACTCTTTTCCATAATAATAAACTCTTAATTTCTAAAACTTTCTTGTTGTTTCACTATCTTCGTAATAGTTTAGTTTAGTTAGATGTAGCAATCAACGAAAACCCTTCAACAAAACATCTATAATAACCAGCCAATCCTAGGAAACTCCAAATTTTAGCCACTGACTTCGGTGGTTTCCAATCCAACACAGCCTCTACCTTCCGAGGATCAACTCTTATTCCTTCGACCGACACAACATGCCCCAAAAATGTAACATCCTAAAAATGTGAGTATCGATATGTTGCATGTTTTTTTAGTGTTTAGCTTATGAATGAGTTTATTTGTGTGTTTAATATAGTCTTGAGAAGGCTCGGGTTTATTCGAGTTAGAATAAATTTTAGTAAAGAGTACTTTACTGTAGAGGAATCAGGTGACTTTGAAGTTTAAGTTAATTAAAGTGATAAAGGATAGCATGAGTTGAGCTATTGGTGAAGGGGATATGCGCTACATGTATGGTCTTAAGGGGAGAGGTTCGAATCTCCTAGCATACAAATTGTGAGCATTTATTTTTGCTCTTTCCTAGCAAGTGTCGGCCAAGCTTCATTCATGGATAAGATGGACTAAATTTTTTATGGAAAGATGGCTAAAGGTTATGGTAAACATGAATTAAGGGGTTGAATTTGCTTGATTTCAGGGATTGTTTTTTTTAAGCATTTGGAAAGTGGAGGAATACAAGGCATGATATAAGAATGATGATTTGGAAACTTTTGCATGGCCATTTTGACCATGTATTTGGACGACATCGTGGACTAAAGGGTTGGTAGAATGTGGTTGTAGCTTGGCTAGGATTAGGAGTTAGTTTTGGTCATTCTTAGCATATTTGTGCAAAATTTTCAATTCTCTTCAAAACTTTTCTCCTAGCCGAAAGTGAGCATTTGGTAAGCTTAGTTCTTTTGACCATTTCTTTTTCATGTTACCATTTGGGCACATTTTTGCCGAGCATCTCAATACACTCTTCTCCTTATGATGAAATACCAAAGCAAAAGACCATTCTTCTTTTTCCTTCCCCTCCCGCATTGCCGAATGCATTTTTTACCTAAACTCATCACTTTTCTCTTTCTCTTTTCTTCTCTTTGAAAACCAAATCATAAACACCTACTCCCTATTCTCTTTTCCTCTCCATTTTATCTATCATTCAAACACTTTCTCCATCCTTTTCTCCCCATGGCCGAATGGTACTAATACCATTTTCTTCAATTTTCCTTTAAAGCCGAATCTTCTCTTCATCTATATTATTTTGTTGATTATTCCTTCAACCTTCGTTTAAGCAATCGGTAAGAACTCTTTTTGAATCTTTTCTTTTCCCTTCTTTTCTTATCCGAATATATATAAGTTTAGGAGGGTCTTATGACCGATAATAACGTTCTTTTTCCTTAGACAATCTTTCATTTTTATAGTGTTATAAAGAAGGCCGAACTTGGAGTATTTGTTATCATCGTGATTCATTATAAATCTAGTCAAAGTGTTAAGGTAAGGGTTCTTATCAAGGAGCTATATACTACTCGACATATTGTTATAGATGAACTATTAATCGATTTTGTTTTAGGGGACGTTATCGCTCGATTTTCATCTTATGGGACAAGGATATTTTGTGGTAAGCCAATCTCACCCTTCAAACCTTTAGTCATAATTTTTGATATACTTTTTAGTTGGACTAACGATCTTTTGTCAATGGAGACAATCAATATAGGGACGAAAAAGGTTATGAATAGTGTTCAAAATAGGGGTGGTTCTGCTAATCCCCCAAAATTTAAGCGAAGGGCAATTTTAAGAATTTGAGATTTTCCACGGATTGTGGACCCTCATCCGAGGAGAATCTATTATTTGAAGTCGTTCGTACTCCTGAGCCTTTGTTTGTTCGTAGATATTCAACGGGTAATGAACCAACAATCGGGGAGAAACCACATATAGAAGTTGTTTGAAATTCCAAGGGTAAAGTCTAGATCGTTATTTATAAGAATAGATTTATAAATAGTATTAGTGTTCTAAATTATCGTGATGCGTATTTAGGTATCGACGAGTGGGAAAGTCTAGTTCTCACTGTAACCAGGTGTGTAACTTCACACTTATCTCTCGGGTTAGATACTATACCGTAAGTATTGGGATAAAATCATAAAGATAGCAAAATCGGAGAAATACGAAATAATTAACACTTTTGTGTAAATGCATGAAAATGATTAAACTTTTGGAAATTACAAAATGCCCTCAATGGGTTAATTGATAAATAGTAAAATTTTATGCCTCATGTGATATATGGGCCAACAACTGCTAGATCGATATATGGGCCAAAAATTGTTAGATCAATATATGGGCCAAAAACTACTAGATCGATATATGGGCCAAAGTTTGCTAGATCGTTAAATGGGCTAAAATGTTATTTTGCCTTATAGGACAAAATGAAAATTTGAGATATGGACCACTTGTATTATGGGCCTTTTGTTAAATTTATCATGTGAATGTATTGTTATGTTTTATATATAAACATGATTTCATGGGTTAGAAAAAATTGACGAAGAGAAGAAAGGCCTATTGCCAAAAATCTAGTTCGGGTGGCTTCCCCACAATCTAGTTCGGTGGTGCACCACAATATTATTTAAAATGCCTTTATGCCTGCGATTGGTGTGTTGGCGGGGTGGGTTGACTTGATCCCCACAGGTGTGTTGGTTGGTACGGGTGATGTGTAGCTGATGGAAAATTTAGGTTTGGTTGGGAATTTCATTCTACATGCATTATTATTATATTGTTAAATCCGTAAATGGGCTCAAGCCCAATATAATGTCTTGATGGTTTGGCCCAGTGGATATGGTAAGTGGGTTATGCACTGAGTTCTGAGTAACTCACTCTGCTTTATTATCCTTCTCAGGTAATGCCAATTGATGGAGGCTTGGGCCGGGGATGACTTCATGGAGGCCATACTTCGAACAAAGGTTTTATAAACTATGAACTTCAATTAAGTATATTTATTTAATTACTATTTTGGGTATGATGTAATAAGGCCTCTATTATTATTATTTTATGGATTTTTATGTGTGGATGGATTTAATTATGCTTTAGACACTTAATTTAGACTAATACTATTTTAATAATATTTCCTTAAATATTTTGTTTTTAAACATATGAGATTCTTTAAATATTCTTGTTTTCAGATTCTTTTGAATTCTTTAAAAATTACTATAAAGTCTTTAACAATTAAATATTAAATAATAAGATTTCAAACTAGTACTACTTTATTCATTGATTTTAAATCAAATTCTTGGTTTTTACTAAACTTCATTTTCAAAAGGTTTTGTAGAACTGTTTTACCTAAATCATTAGATAATTAAATGGATGCTCATTCTGTATGACAAATCAAATCTCGTCTTAACGCATAGACCTGGTTTGGGGTGTTACATTTAATGGTATCAGAGCCAGTTTCAAAACTCAGCTATGGTAGGGTTCAACAAATAACTTTCGTTGGAAATTATTTTAATTATGTTTTAAAGGTTGTATGGCACCACAAGCATCCAGCACCAAGTCAAGTAAGTATTCATTACTGAATGATTATTATGATGATATGATCATAGGAACACTCTAGAACTTCTAGTTTTAAGTGTTGAAAATTGTAAAGATCGAGACTATAGGATGTGTTTGCGAAAAATAACTTTATCTCATGAATCTAATAAAATATTGTTAATAAACACTGAAATAGTTTCCTAATTCATAAAATTCGTAATCAAATTAAAATGAGTTAGTCAGTATGAGCGCCAGAGGACACGAACGTGGTAGACGTGGCCGTGGTAGAGGCTAAAGTGCTAGAGCTGTGTATGAGGAATCGGACATATCCCAGAAATGGATGCATCAGTATCACCTGCGTCAAAAATGAATCACAAGACCATATAAGAGAAGATAATGCTTTGACATGAGCAATGTTGCGAGTCCTTGAAAGGGTCACTGGAACTAGAGCTGGGCCAGCAGCTCGTGGGTCGATATTGGAGCGACTAAAATCAAGTGGTCTTTGAAGTTTTAGAGGTGTTTGGTGTTGCTCAATGTTCTTTGAATATTGGCTTGAGGTCAGAAAGAATTATGGATGATCTAGAGTGCAATCAGAGAGCGTAAACTAAGAAGAGTGGTGTCCTTGTTAAGGGACGAGACATATCAATGGTGGCTTCTTGTTAGAAGGCAATCAAGTCGCATTAGTTACTTGGGAATTCTTCAAAGCTGCCTTTCAAGGGAAATATGTAGGGACAAGTTATGTGGATGCTCGGAGGAAGGAATTCTTGAATTTGGTTCAAGGAAATAAGACAGTGGCAGCTTATGAGGTAGAATTTTTATGCTTGAGTCGTTATGCTCGAACTATAGTACCAACGGATCATGAGTGATGTGTACGCTTCGAGGATGGGTTGAATGATATGTTGCGGGTACTGATAGCCCTACAACAAGTAAGAATTTTTGCCACGCCTATGGAGAAAGTCAAGATAGCCAAAGAGGCTAAGTGCTCAGAACGTCAGAATCGGGAAAGAGTTAGAGGCAAGAGAGATTTACAGTATGTGGGTTCTTCAAAAAGGTTTCAGAAGAGGCCTCAGAATGATGAGCCCGCTCAAGGTAGAGCACCTATGGCTACTAATCAGAGTCAAGACTGTGCCGAATGTGGAAAACAACACCCCGGAGAGTGCTAGAGGAAAACTGGTGCTTGTTATAAATGTGGTTCCAAGGATCATCAATATAAGAATTACCCTCGACAGATGGATACGACTCAAGAAGCTCGTAACCCTGATGCTCAGTCGGCCATAGGCGCTCAGTAGCCATCGAGAGGCCGTGGACCAGGTCGTGGTGGTAATGGGGTTTGACGCGGACAAGGTCCACCGGGTCGAGGTAATGGTTTCAGAGGTAATGCGGAGGTAAGATAGCCAGGGTTGGTCTATGCGATTAGACGGCGCGAGGATGGCAATGCAACTAATGTGATAACTGGTACGTTCTTCATCTTTGATGTGCTTGTTACTACTTTGATAGATATCAGTTCTACCCACTCGTATGTTGCTAGTGCCATATCTAGAAACCTAAATATAGAATCTGAGATTACCGATAGTGAGATGACGGTAATTAGTCCTTTAGGACAGTCGGTAATTGTGAATAAACTATTTAGAGACATGCCCTTAGAAATCCAAAGAGAAATATTTTTGGCGGATTTGATGGAATTGCCTTTCGGCGAATTCGATCTCATTCTAGGCATGGATTGGTTGGTGAAGCACCGGGCACATTTGGATTGTGCTGAAAAGTAGGTGTCAATAAGGACTTCAAATAATAAGGAAGTAGTATTGATAGGCGAATGAAGAAATTACTTAGCAAATGTGGTATCTACGTTAAAGGTAGAAAAGTTGGTACGGAAAGGGTATGGAGCATTCCTAGCTTTTATTAGTGCTTTGGATGCCAAGGAGTTATTAGTAGAAGATGTGAGAACGGTGAAGGAATTTTCAGATGTCTTTCTCAAAGAACTTCCTGGTATACCTCCAGATTGGGAAGTAGAATTTGGTATTGAGCTTTTGCCCGGAACGGCTCCAGTGTCTATTGTATCTTATAGGATGGCACCGAAAGAGTTGGTGAAGCTTAAAGCTCAAATTCAAGAATTGTTGGATCGAGGATTTATTCGACCTAGTGTGTCTCCGTGGGGAGCACCAGTTTTGTTCGTTAAGAATAAGGATGGGTCGATGCATATGTGCATTGATTACAGGTAGTTGAATAAATTGACAATCAAGAATAGGTATCACTTGCCGAGAATTGATGACCTGTTTGATCAATTGAAAGGAGCATCAGTTTTCTCCAAAATTGATTTGAGATCGGGTTATCATCAACTCAAATTGAAAGAGGCAGATATTCATAAGACGACATTCTGAACTCATTATGGACATTACGAGTTTTTGGTGATGCCGTTTGGGTTGACCAATGCACCAGCTGCATTTATGGACATGATGAATCGGGTCTTTCAACCTTATTTAGATCGGTTTGTGGTAGTGTTCATAGATGACATTTTAGTATATTTGAGAAATGAAGAGGAGCATGACTCACATTTGCGTATAGTATTGCAGTTACTTCATGATAAGCAAATTTATGCCAAATTCAGTAAATGTGAATTTTGGTTAAGGGAAGTGACTTTCTTGGGTCATGTGGTGTCAGCTGAAGGAATAAGGGTGGATCCTTGGAAGATTGAGGCTGTATTGGATTGGAAACCACTAAAGTCAGTAGCTGAGATTTGGAGTTTCTTAGGTTTGGCTGGATATTATAAACGCTTTGTTGAGGGGTTTTCCTTGATTGCTGCACCCCTAACTAAGCTATTGCGAAAGGGATTTCCGTATGTATGGACTGATAAACAACAAGAAAGTTTTGAGAAATTGAAGAAGATTTTGACGGAAGCACCAGTACTGATTCAACCTGAGGCTGGAAAAGAATTTATCGTCTACTGTGATGCATCACACATGGGTTTAGGATGTGTGCTGATGCAAAATGGAAAAGTGGTGGCCTATGCTTCTCGTCAGTTAAGACCGCACAAAGTAAACTACCCTACTCATGACTTGGAGTTGGCTGAGGTAGTGTTTACTTTAAAGATTTGGAGGCACTATCTTTCGGTGAGAAGTCTATTATCTATATGGATCATAAGAGTCTTAAGTATTTTGTTACCCAGAAGGAGTTAAACTTGAGACAAAGAAGGTGGGTGGAGTTGTTAAAGGATTATGATTTCTCAATCGAGTATCATCTTGGGAAGGCTAACGTGGTAGCAGACGCGTTAAGTCATAAGGTGGTATCTGATTTAAGAGCAATGTTTGCTCATCTGATTTTGTATGAGGATGGTAGTCTGTTAGCGGAACTTCAGGTGAAGCTTCTGTGGTTAGATCAAACCAGGGAAAAGCAGATATCAGATGAAAAGTTGGGATCATTAATTCAGCAAGTTGAAAGTGGTGAAATAGGGGATTTTGGTATGAAAAATGATGGAGTGTTGTGTTTTCGTGGAAGAATTTGTATGCCTAAAGACTCATATTTGAGACAAATGATTCTGCAGGAGGCACATAGTAGCCCTTATGCTATGCACCCCGGAGGAAATAAGATGTATCGAGATCTCCGTGAACGGTATTGGTGGCCAGGGTTGAAGTGTGAGATTTTTGAGTTTGTAAGTAATTGTTTGACTTGTCAACAAGTGAAGGCAGAGCATCAACTGTCGTCAGGCTCATTACAACCGGTAAAGATTCCCCTATGAAAATGGGAGCGGATATCAATGGATTTTGTTAGTGGGTTACCTTAACACCTACTAAGAAAAATTCCGTTTGGGTAGTAGTTGATCGTTTGACGAAGACTGTCCATTTTCTTCCAGTTCGTACGGATTACTCACTGCAGAAGTTGGCTAAGCTGTATGTATCTGAGATCGTGAGGTTGCATAAGGTACCAGTGTCTATCATATCGGACAAGGATCCTAGGTTTACATCACGGTTTTGGAAAGCTTTACATGAGGCTTTGGGAACAAAGTTAAACTTTAGTACGACTTTTCATCCTCAGTCAGATGGTCAGTCAGAAAGAGTAATTCAGATTTTGGAAGACATGTTACGTGGTTATATAATCGACTTCAGAGGTAGTTGGGAGGATTTCCTACCATTGGCAGAGTTCACGTATAATAACAGTTACCAATCTAGTATCCAAATGGTGCCTTATGAAGCTTTATACTGTCGTAGGTGTCGTACCCCTACTTATTGGATTGAATTGGAGGAACGACAATTGTTGAGTCCTGAGTTGATATCTGAGATGGAAGAAAAGGTAAAGGTGATTTGAGCGCGGTTAAAGGAAGCTTCGGATTAACAAAAATCGTATGCAGATCTAAAGCATAAGGATATTGAGTTTGTGGTGGGAGATCAGGTCTTTCTGAAAGTCTCACCTTGGAAGAAGATTTTCAGTTTTGGAAGGAAGGGCAAGTTGAGCCCTAGGTTCATTGGACCATATCGTGTGATGAAGCGTGTTGGTCCATGGCCTATCGACTTGAATTACCTCTGAGTTGAGTCGATTCATAATGTTTTCCATGTTTCTATCTTTGGCGCTATAGATCGGATCCGTCTCACATAGTACTGGTAGAAGAAGGGGAGTTGAGATCAGACTTATCTTTTAAGGAGGAACCAGTGGAAATCTTAGACCGAGATGTTAAGGTGCTAAGAAAGAAGACCGTGCCGTTGGTCAAGATTTTATGGCATAATCACGGAGCGGAGGAAGCTACGTGGGAGCCCGAGGATGCATTTCGACAACAATATCCTCACCTCTTTTAATCAGGTAAAATTTTGAGGACGAAATTTTCTTTAAGGGGGGTAGAATTGTAACATCCTAAAAATGTGAGTATCGATATGTTGCATGTTTTTGGTGTTTAGCTTGTGAATGATTTTATTTGTGTATTTAATATAGTCTTGAGAAGGCTCGGGTTTATTCGGAGTTAGAATAAATTTTAGTAAAGAGTACTTTACTGTAAAGGAATCAGGTGACTTTGAAGTTTAAGTTAATTAAAGTGATAAAGGATAGCATGAGTTGAGCTATTGGTGAAGGGATATCGCTACATGTATGGCCTTGAGGGAGAGGTTCAATCTCCTAGCATGAAAATTGTAAGCATTTATTTTGTTCTTTCCTAGCAAGTGTCGGCCAAGCTTCATTCATAGATAAGATGGACTAAATTTTTATGGAAAGATGGCTAAAGGTTATAGTAAACATGAATTAAGGGTTGAATTTGCTTGATTTTAGGACTTTGCTTTTTTAAGCATTTGGAAAGTGGAGGAATACAAGGCATGATACAAGAATGATGATTTGAAACTTTTGCATGGCCATTTTGACCATGTATTTGGACGACATTGTGGACTAAAGGGTTGGCGAATGTGGTTGTAGCTTAGCTAGGATTAGGAGTTAGTTTTGGTCATTCTTAGCATATTTGTAAAAATTTTCAATTCTCTTCAAAACTTTTCTCCTAGCGAAATTGAGCATTTGCTAAGCTTAGTTCTTTTGACCTTTTCTTTTCATGTTACCATTTGGGCACATTTTGCCTAGCATCTCAAGACACTCTTCTCCTTATGCCAAAATACCAAAGCTAAAGACCATTCTTCTTTTCCTTCCCTCCCCATTGCCGAATGTATTTTGTTCCTAAAATTATCACTTTTCTCTTTCTCTTTTCTTCTCTTGAAAACCGAATCATAAACAGCTACTCCTTATTCTCTTTTCCTCTCTATTTTATTTATCATTCAAACATTTTCTCCATCCTTTTCTCCCCATGGCCGAATGGTACTAATACCATTTTCTTCAATTTTCCTTCAAAGCCAGATCTTCTCTTCATCTATATTGTTTTGTTGATTATTCCTTCAACCTTCATTTAAGCAATTGGTAAGAACTCTTTTCGAATCTTTTCTTTTCCCTTCTTTACTTAGCCGAATATATATAAGTTTAGGAGGGTCTTATAACCGATAATAATGTTCTTTTTCCTTAGACAATTCTTCATTTTTATAATGTTATAAAGAAGGCTGAACTTGGAGTATTCATTATCATCGTGATTCGTTAGAAATTGAGTCAAAGTGTTAAGGTCAGGGTTCTTATCAAGGAGCTATATACTACTCGACATATTGTTATAGATGAACTATTAATCAATTTTGTTTTAGGGGACATTATCGATCGATTTTCATCTTGTGGGACAAGGATATTTTGTGGTAAGCCAATCTCACCCTTCAAGCCGTTAGTCATAATTTTCGATATACTTTTTAGTTGGACTAACGATCATTTCTCAATGGAGACAATCAAGATAGGGACGAAAAAGGTTGTGAATAGTGTTTGGAAGAGGAGTCGTTCTGCTAATCCCCTGAAATTGAAGCGAAGGGCTGTTTTGGGAATCCGAGATTTTCCACTAGGTTGTGGACCCTCATCTGAGGAGAATCTATTATTGGAAGTCGTTCGTACTCTTGAACCTTTGCTTGTTCGTGGATATTCAATGGGTAACGAACCAACAATCGGGGAGAAACCGCATATAGAAGTTGTTCGAAATTCCAAGGGTAAAGTCTAGATCGTTATTTATAAGAATAGATTTATAAATAGTATTAGTGTTCTAAATTATCGTGATGTGTGTTTAGGTATCGACGACCGGGAAAGTCTAGTTCTCACTGTAACCAGGTGTGTAACTTCGCACTTATCTCTCGGGTTAGATACTATACCGTAAGTATTGGGATAAAATCGTAAAGATGGTAAAATCAGAGAAATACGAAATAATTAACACTTTTGTGTAAATGCATGAAAACAGTTAAAGTCGTGGAAATTACAAAAATGCCTTCAATGGGTTAATTGATAAATAGTAAAATTTTATGCCTCATGTGATATATGGGCCAACAATTGCTAGATCGATATATGGGCCAAAAATTGCTAGATCGATATATGGGCCAACAACTGCTAGATCGATATATGGGCCAAAAACTACTAGATCGATATATGGGCCAAAGTTTGCTAGATCGTTAAATGGGCTAAAATGTTATTTTGCCTTATGGACCAAAATGAAAATTTGAGATATGGAACCACTTGTATTATGGGCCTTTTGTTAAATTTATCATGTGAATGTATTGTTATGTTTTATATATAAACATGATTGCATGGGTTGGAAAAAATTGACGAAGAGAAGAAAGGCCTGTTGCCAAAAATCTAGTTCGGATGGCTTTGCCACAATCTAGTTCGGTGGTGCACCACAATATTATTTAAAATGGCTTTATGCCTGTGATTGGTGTGTTGGCGAGGTGGGTTGACTTGATCCCCACAGGTGTGTTAGTTGGTACGAGTGGTGTATAGCGGATGGAAAATTTAGGATTGGTTGGGAATTTCATTCTACATGCATTATTATTATTATATTGTTAAATCCGTAAATGGGCTCAAGCCCATTATAATGTCTTGATGGTTTGGCCCAGTGGATATTGAAACACCCCAAACCCGACCCACGAGCCCTGACCGGATCTGGCATGCTTCTTGAGTAAAACATTTCAAAACTTTTGGCAAAATTTGTGTGATTTTGAAGAACATTTGATTTGTGTTGAGTCTAAATTGAAAACGGTGTTGTTTTTGTAAACAATAAGTTAAAAGTATTGCCGGGTTTTTAGAGTTTAATAGCAAATTGAAGATCGATTGTGATTAGGTGTCAAAACATCTAAAATTTGATTTTAAGAAAAATTTGCTTAACCTTTGATTTGATAATGATCGTATCATGATAAACCGAATTAAACGCATACTTAAAATAGTTAACAATAATGGCCATATTACATCATAGCAAAACCTGAAAATAAATCCAAAATAATTAAATATAAAAACAACAAAAATAAAATAACTCTGAGCTGAGCATGGCCACCACTAAGCTCCTGCCGACCCGGTCCATTTACTGAGTGTCACCTGAAAAGATATCCCACAACAGGGTGAGTCAAACAGACTCAGTGTATAACCACCAACACAAAGTCCCAACGATTTAGGCATATCAGCTCATACATATATATATATAGCAATTATAGATAATGATGCAATCCAGAACCCAAACCTAGATAACCATCCATGCACATCACCCGTACCAACCATCACACTGGGGACTACTAAGTCGACCCTCCATCCACCGCACATCATCGAAGGCGAGGCTCGAGACGATCGCACATCGCCTTATAAATTGTGGCATAGCCACCAGATAATATTTTGTGACATAAGTCACCACATTTAGATTACGTGACATGAGTCACGGATTTCGTGGTAAAACCACGGATCACTTCCCTTAAAATAACACCCATATGCCCCATGTCATACAAATCATACAAATATCATGCTTTATGCCTTATTTCACATTCTTATCAATATTCACTTATGTGCCATATTTCACATGTTCATAACATTTATTGACGTAATATTAAAGATTACGTACCTGAATATTCTGTACCATTGTATGGTACCTTTAGCCACGTTCACATACTTTCATTAACACATATATTAAAACATTACCAAAAATCTATTAAGATTTAGTGTGGGGCTACACACGATTTATTAACGAGTTCATTTGAAATCCGAAAATCCTTGTACACCACTCGTCGATTGCCCTAAATAACCATAGTTAGATTCAGCTAACATAATGACCAATATGGCCGAATATTGACACTCACTTACCTTGCGATTCCAAATCCCGAAAATAGTCACTTGACTATGAAGATGTCGAAATCCTACATGGTACATACCAGGGTCAACCTTTTTGTACAAATCTATGAAAATGGCCCTTGGCCGAATACCACATATGGCTTACCTTGGATTCTTAAAATCTCAGAGATCTTCTCTTATAGTCGACTATAGGCAAATCCCGAAACCTCCTTTATAGTTTCGGCCAAAGAACATTAAAAGAGATTAGTGCCTTAATTTATCGACAGTTAGAGAAAGAAAAGAACAAGAGTTCGGCCAAGAAAGATCCTTACCAACTCAATCGAGTATCCTAGCTTGAAACAGAGAGATTCGGCTCCTGCTTAAATGATCAAGTTGACACCAAAAAGGGGTAGAGGAGCATTCAGCTATGGCCACCAAATAGAGGGTTCGGCTTAGGCAAAAGTGAACAATCGGTTAAGGGTCTCTTGTGTATTCGGCTTTGATTGAATTTGCAAAAGAAGAAGAAAAGATTGATGATAGAGATTCGACCTCAGCAAGATTGGAAAGAGAGGAAGGAGCTTTCGGCTTTGGCAAAATAAAGGAAGAAGAAAAGAGTTGCTTTCGATTTTTAGTCAACAGAAGAAAAGAATTTTAGCAGAGGCTTAATTGGAAAGAAAAGAAAACAAATGGCCTCACTCTCCTCCCTTGGCGAAAATACCATCAAAAGAGTCCTTTGGTAACCAACACATCCCTTCTCAAATCCCACTTTTCCTCCTTATTTTCTCTTTATCACCCATTCAAAATAATTGAAATAATCCAACATTATCCTATGCCCTTAGCCAATTTTAAAAGGAATTAGACCATATCTAAAGCTCATCCAATCGGTCTCCCATGCCGTCCATCAACGCCCATCTTAGATGCAAAATAAAACTCTCTTTCGTCCCTTGTTGCTCGAACCAAGGGCCTTTCCCCTTGCTTGTGGCGTCACTTATTAAGGCCCTAAGTGGCGCCTCCCTGCCACTTTGCCAAGCCCAATCTTATGTCCAATTTCCCCTACAATTTCTCTTAAGGCCTATCAGGCTTAGCTCCCCTTTAAAACTTAAAATCAAATATTTTCTAAGGCATTTTCCTACTCTCCAAGGTTCTCAAAATTCACAAGACACATTCAAACACACATAGCCATGCTACTTCATACAATTAAGCAAAAATGCACAAGCCATAAAATCCCGGATATTACAGTTCTACCCCCCTTAAAATAATTTTGACCTCAAAATTACCTGGCTAAAATAAGTGAGGGTATTCTTTGTCGATTGCTTCTTCCTACTCCCACGAAGCTTCTTCCGATCCATGATTACGCCATAACACTTTGACTAGAGGAACTGATTTCCTCCATAACACTTTCACATCTCATTCCAAAATCTGAATCGGCTATTCCTCATAGGACAAATCTGGCCTTAGCTCCACCTCTTCAACCGATACTACATGAGATGGATCCGATCGGTAGCGACGTAGCATCGAAACATGGGACACATTGTGCATCTGCTTCAACTCTGGTGGCAACTCTAACTGGTATGCCACTGCTCCAACTCACTTTGATACCCAATAAGGTCCTATAAACCTTGGACTTAACTTCCCTTTGCGACCAAATCTCATCACCTTCTTCCAAGGCGAAACTTTAAGAAACACACAATCTCCCACAGCAAACTCAATCTCCTTCCATTTAAGATCTGCGTATGACTTCTGCCTGTCAGATGCCTCCTTCAACCGTGTCCGAATTACCTTAACCTTTTCTTGGATTACGCCACAATTTTGGACCCAAAATCTGACGTTCTCCCAATTCCGTCCAACACGTGGGAGTGTGACACTTCCGTCCATATAGTGCTTCGTATGGTGCCATCCGAATACTTGCTTGATAGTTGTTGTTATACGCAAATTCCGCTAAAGGCAAATATTCTTCCCAACTTCCTCTGAAGTCTATCACACAGCCCCTCAACATATCCTCTAACACTTGGATCACTCGTTCAGATTGGCCGTCTGACTGCGGATGGAATGCCGTACTGAAGTCTAGCCTGGTGCCCAAAGCTTGATGTAGTGCTTTCCAAAACCGAGATGTAAACCTCGGATCCCTATCTGAGATAATCGACACCGGCACTCCGTGCAGCCTCACAATCTCGGCTACATACAACTTTGCCAATTTCTGTAGAGAATAGTCAACCCGTACTGGTATGAAATGTGCGGACTTTGTCAACCGGTCCACGATCACCCATACTGAGTCCTTCTTAGTAGGCGTAAGGGGAAGCCCACTAACGAAGTCCATGGTAATTGTCTTCCACTTCCACTGCGGAATCTTAATTGGCTGAAGCAACCCTGATGGAACTTGGTGTTCAGCCTTGACTTACTGGCGCGTTAGGCACTTTCCTACAAACTCTGTAACTTCCCACTTAAGACCAGGCCACCAAAACTGTTCCCTTAAATCTCTATACAACTTACTACATCCAGGATGCATAGCATAAGGACTACTATGCGATTCCTGAAGAATTCTCCGCCTTAACTCCTCGTTCTTCGACATATAGACCTTACCCTTGAAACACAATACTCCATCGCCATTAATACCATAATCCTCCAACTCCCCACTCTACACTTGCCGTAGCTTAGCACTCAGATCCACATCTGCCAACTGTCCCTCTTTCACCTCATTCATCCATGTCGGCTTAACTTGCAATTCTGCCAATAAACTTCCGTTGTCATACAAGCTAAGGTGTGCAAACATCGCCCTTAACTCCGACACTACTTTCTGGATTAGGGCATCTACCACAACGTTCGCCTTGCCCGGGTGATACTCTATGGAACAATCATAGTCCTTCAATAACTCCACCCACCTTCGCTGTCTCAGGTTTAGCTCTTTCTGAGTCAGCAAATACTTCAGGCTCTTGTGGTCTGTGTAGATCACTGACTTTTCTCCATATAAGTAGTGCCTCCACACTTTAAGAGCAAAGACCACTACCGCCAATTCCAAACTGTGCGTCGGGTAGTTAACCTCATGTGGCCTTAATTATCGAGACGCATAAGCAACTACCTTCCTGTCTTGCATCAATACGCATCCTAAACCTGTGTGGGAAGCGTCACAATACACCATGAATTCTTTTCCTACCTCAGGCTAAATTAAAATCGGAGCTTCAGTCAAAACCCTCTTAAGCTTCTCAAAGCTCTCTTGTTGCTTATCTGTCCATACGAAAGGTACTTCCTTTCTCAACAACCTTGTCAACGGTGCAGCTATTGATGAGAACCCTTCCACAAACCTTCTGTAGTAGCCTGCCAATACCAAGAAACTACGAACTTCTACCATGGACTTAGGTGGTTTCCAATCCAATACTGCCTCAATCTTCTGAGGATCCACCCTTATCCCTTCTGCGGACACCACATGTCCTAAAAACGTAACTTCCTTCAACCAAAATTCACACTTGCTGAACTTGGCATATAGCTTTTTCTCCCTTAACACTTGCAACACGACTTAGAGGTGCTCATCATGTTCTTCCTCAGACTTCGAATAAACCAAAATATCGTCTATGAACACAACAACGAATCGATCCAGATAGGGTTGAAAGACCCGGTTCATCATGTCCATGAACGCGATTGGGGCGTTTGTCAATTCGAACGGCATTACCAAGAACTCATAATGCTCGTACCTTCTCTGGAAAGCTGTCTTATGGATATCAGCCTCCTTCACCTTAAGTTGATGATATCCAGACCTTAGATCTATCTTTGAAAATACTACAGCTCCCTTAAGCTGATCGAACAAGTCGTCTATTCTTGGCAATGGGTACTTGTTCTTGATGGTTAGCTTATTCAACTGACGATAATCTATGCACATGTGCATAGTTCCATCCTTCTTCTTCACAAACAAGACCGGTGCTCCCCATGGAGACACACTGGGTCGGATAAACCCACGGTCAAGCAACTCTTGGATCTGAGCCTTGAGCTCAACCAACTCCTTTGGTGCCATTCTATACGGGGCAATGGACACAGGAGCTGTGCCCGACAGTAAGTCAATTTCGAACTCCACTTCCCTATCCGGGGGTATTCTAGGTAACTCCTCCGAAAAAACATCCACAAATTCTCCTACTGTTCTAACTCCACCAACTCCCCCTTCGTTTGCATCCAACACACTAACCAAGGTTAAAAAATGCCTTGCACCCTTTTCGAATCATCTTATCAACTTTTAAAGCAGAAACTACATTAGACAAGTAATTTTTTCTTTCTCCTATCATAATTATCGCCTTATCCTCCAGCGTCCTTAACTCTATTCGCTTAGCTTCGCAACCCAATACAGCTCGATGTTCCACTAGCCAGTCTATACCAAGGATGAGATCAAATTCTCTAAAGGGTAATTCTATCAAGTTAGAAAGAAATACCACTCCCTGAAGCTCTAGAGGTACACTCCGAAATATCTTATTCACCACTACAGTTTGACCTAATGGGCTCACTACAGTCATCTCCCTATTAGACAGTTCAGAGGCTATGCCTAATTTTCAACTACTCCACATGCAATATAAGAGTGGGTAGAGCCAACATCAATTAGAGCAAAGTAAGGCTTGTTAGCTATAAGAAACGTATCGGTTATGACGTCCGGTGCGTCTCCATCCTCCCTCCGGTGAACTGCATACACCAGGTCCGACTGTCTTACCTCTATATTACCTACACCTGAGCTCGGTGTTCCCCATCCTCTACCCGAACCATTACCTTTGCCAGTCGAACCACGACCTCGTGGTGGTCACGCCTTCTCTTCGGCTGATTAGAACCACGACTTCTTCGGTCGGCCCCTTTTGTTCTCATAGGACAGTCCTTAATCATGAAGGCCTTGGATCGACTCTTGAAACATCCTCCCGTCTTCTTCCAACACTCCCTCAAGTGCATCTTTCCACACTAGCCGCAAGTACGGTACTATCCTCCTATAGTAGCCTGCTGACGTCGTGGCCCATCAACTCTAGGCCTCTTTTGCACATTCCTAGATGACCCTGCTGATCCAAAATCTCTCTTTTGCCTGTTCCTATCTGTATTTTGTCTCACAGAGTCCTTAATCCTTTCGGCTACCTTAGCCTTCTCCACCAACACAGCAAACTCTCGCTCCTACTGTGGAGCTATTAACAACCTCAAATCATCCCTCAGTCCGTCCTCAAACCGGACATATCGCTCATGTTTCGTAGCCACTATACCTCGAGCATACCGGCTCAACCTTAGAAATTCTGCCTCGTACTCCGCTACGAACTTATTTCCCTAGACCAGCCTCAAAAATGCCTTCCTCTATGCATCAATATAACTAGTTCCAATATACTTATTCTGATATGTAGCCTTAAAGTATTCCCAAGTAAGATCGTCTGCGACAGCACCATCTCGAACCGTGAGCCACCACTGATATGACTCATCGAGGAGGAGCAATACTATCCCTTTCAGTTTCTCCTCGACGGATAGGTCCAAATCATCCATAATCCTCTCCGTTGCTTCCAACCAATACTCAGCCGTATTGGGCGCCACACCAGATACACCACGAAAAAACTCAGCTCCATTAGCTCGGAGTCACTCAGGTACCGACTTTCGAGCTCCCATGCCTCCACCTGCTCCAGCCACCCTTTCCAAAACTTGCAGCATCGCTTGTTATACTGCATTATCCCCCGTCTGATCCTGATATTCCACATCAGTGGCTGGTGGTGGTGGCATTTCATTTTCGAACCCTTGGCCAGACCTTACGAGTTTCGACACGGTCATTCGGCCTCTACCACGGCCATGCACATTACGACCACGTCCCCTAAAATTCATGCTTCTGAATCGTGTTTATCTGATTAAAGAATTTTATGAATTAGTTTTTGTTCCACTGATTTATCGCGAACAGTCTTATGTTCAGTAAGTCTAAGGAGTAGTTCTTTCGAGTTCATACCCACACATAGTCTCAAATTCATTCATTCAATCATCACACTCATGAACTTACGCTCATCACAGAGAAGTGTTGTAGTTGTCATTGTTGTTGTTTTCCACTACCCAAGGGTATTTCCGTAATTTTATCCTACAGGGGTATTTTGGAAATTTTTTTTTCAAATTAGGGTGTTTGAAAATTTTGCAAAGTAGAGATTCTTGGTACTTTTACAAAATTGAAATACTTGGTAAGAAGATTTCAAGGGTAAGATGGTAATTTTATGAGCTAAGGGTATTTTTGTAATTTTTCAAACCAGGGGCATTTCGATAATTTTTCGCAAAATATGGTTCTTGGTGACTTTTCAAAACAAGGGTATTTTAGAATTTTTTAATTCAGGGTATTTCGGCAACTTTCCATACTGAGGGTATTTTAGTAATTTGTACAGGTTAGGGGTAATTTGGTTAATTTTACAAATCAAGGGTATTTTGGAATTTTAAAATCACGGTTTGTCTTTAGAATTTCACAAAACAAGGTGACGGGTCCCTTTTGGGTTTTAGTTATTGAGTTTAGCCTGTGATTGAGTCCTCTTGGTTAGGGTGAACCGTCACTACGCACCAGGTAGGATTCGAGCGGATAGGAGGTGAGTCACTAGGACTGCTTAAATACCAAGCTCCCCCTGAATCCAATCCTAGACATGCGTACAACGGTTGCCACACCTTTAACTCGGTGACTCAGACACAGGTTTGTTTGGTTAGACTTTAAGTTTTATGTGTTTCGGTGTTGGAGTAGACTAATCCTAAGGTTTAATTCCTAATTTACTAATCTACGTACCTATAAGTCCCACATACAAATCACAAAAGAGTTAGGAGTACTTACCTGGTGGACTTCGGGCCAGAGACTCATGTGCCATGCCAGAAAACCTGCTCATTTCTTAGTAAAATTCAAGTTTAAAAGAAAAAAAAACATTTTGGGCCAAAAAAGCCCTCAAGGTCAGTTTTGAACTGGACTCTGATACCAAACTGAAACACCCCAAACCCGGCCCACGAGCCCTGACCGGATCTGGCATGCTTCTTGAGTAAAACATTTCAAAACTTGTTTGTTACTTTGGCAAAATTTGTCTGATTTTGAAGAACATTTGATTTGTGTTGGGTCTAAATTGAAAACGATGTTGTTTTTGTAAACAATAAGTTAAAAGTATTGCCGGGTTTTTAGAGTTTAACAGCAAATTGAAGATAGATTGTGATTAGGTGTCAAAACATCTAAAATTTGATTTTAAGAAAAATTTGCTTAACCTTTGATTTGATAATGATCGTATCATGATAAATCGAATTAAACGCATACTTAAAACAGTTAACAATAATGGCCATATTACATCATAGCAAAACCCGAAAATAAGTCCAAAATACTTAAATATAAAAACAACGAAAATAAAATAACTCTAAGCTGAGCATGGCCACCACAAAGCTCCTGCCGACCCGGTCCATTTAATAAGTGTCACCTGAAAAGATATCCCACAACGGGGTGAGTCAAACGGACTCGGTGTATAACCACCAACACAAAGTCCCAACGATTTAGGCATATCACCATACATATATATATAGCAATTATAGATAATGATGCAATCTCAACCCAAACCTAGATAACCATCCGCTACACATCACCCGTACCAACCATCACACCGTAGGGACTACTAAGTCGACCCTCCATCCGCTACACATCATCGAAGGTAGTCATTTGTGAGTCGATCGCACATCCCCTTATAAATTGTGGCATAGCCACCAGATAATATTTTGTGACATAAGTCACCACATTGATTACGTGACATGAGTCACGATTTCGTGGTAAAACCACGGATCACTTCCCTTAAAATAACACCCATATGCCCCATGTCATATAAATCATACAAATATCATGCTTTATGCCTTATTTTACATTCTTATCAATATTCACTTATGTGCCATATTTCACATGTTCATAACATTTATTGACGTAATATTAAAGATTACGTTACGTACCCATTGTATGGTACCTTTAGCCACGCTTCACATACTTTTATTAACACATATATTAAAACATTACCATAAATCTATTAAGATTTAGTGTGGGGCTACACACTTGATTTACTTAACGAGTTCACTGAAATCCCGAAAATCCTTGTACACCACTATCGACTGCCCCTAAATAACCATAGTTAGATTCGGCTAACATAATGACCAATATGGCCGAATATTGACACTCACTTACCTTGCGATTCCAAAACCCAAAAATAGTCACTTGACTATGAAGATGTCTAAATCCTACATGGTACATACCAGGGTCAACCTTTTTGTACAAATCTATGAAAATGGCCCTTGGCCGAATACCACATATGGCTTACCTTGGATTCTTAAAATCCCAAAGATCTTCTCTTATAGTCGACTATAGGCAAATCCCGAAACCTCCTTCATAGTTTCGGCCAAAGAACATTAAAAGAGATTAGTGCCTTAATTTATCGACAGTTAGAGAAAGAAAAGAACAAGAGTTCAGCCAAGAAAGATCCTTACCAACTCAATCGAGTATCCTAGCTTGAAATAGAGAGATTCGGCTCCTACTTAAATGATCAAGTCGACACCAAAAAGGGGTAGAGGAGCATTCGGCTATGGCCACCAAATAGAGGATTCGGCTTAGGCAAAAGTGAACAATCGGTTAAGGGTCTCTTGTGTATTCGGCTTTGATTGAATTTGCAAAAGAAGAAGAAAAGATTGATGATGGAGATTCGGCCTCAACAAGATTGGAAAGAGAGGAAGGAGCTTTCGGCTTTGGCAAAATAAAAGAAGAAAAGAGTTGCTTTCAGTTTTTAGTCAACAGAGGAAAAGAATTTTGGCAGAGTCTCAATTGGAAAGAAAAGAAAACAAATGGCCTCACTCTCCTCCCCTTGGTCGAAAATACCACCAAAAGAGTCCTTTGGCAGCCAACACACATCCCCTTCTCAAATCCCACTTTTTCCTCTTTATTTTTCTCTTTGTCACCCTTTCAAAATAATTGAAATAATCCAACATTATCCTATGCTCTTAGCCGAATTTTAAAAGGAATTAGACCATATCTAAAGCTCATCCAATCAGTCTCCCCATGCCGTCCACCACTGCCCATCTTAGCTGCAAAATAAAACTCCTCTTTGCACCCCTTGCTGCTCGAACCAAGGGCCTTTCCCCTTGCTTGTGGCGTCACTTACTAAGGCCCTAAGTGGTGCCTCCCTGCTACTTTGCCAAGCCCAATCTTATGTCCAATTTCCCCTACAATTTCTCTTAAGTCCTATCAGGCTTAGCTCCCCTTTAAAACTTAAAATCAAATATTTTCTAAGGCATTTTCCTACTCTCCAAGGTTCTCAAAATTCACAAGACACAGTCAAACACACATAGCCATGCTACTTCATACAATTAAGCAAAAATGCACAAGCCATAAAATCTTGGATATTACAGATATGGTAAGTGGGTTATACACTGAGTTATGAGTAACTCACTCTACTTTATTATCCTTCTCAGATAATGGCAATTGATGGAGGCTTGGGCGTGGGATGACTTCGTGGAGGCCATACTTCGAACAAGGGTTTTATAAACTATGAACTTCAATTAAGTATATTTATTTAATTACTACTTTGGGTATGATGTAATAAGGCCTCTATTATTATTATTTTATAGATTTTTATGTGTGGATGGATTTAATTATGCTTTAGACACTTAATTTGGACTAATACTATTTTAATAATATTTCCTTAAATATTTTGTTTTTAAACATATGAGATTCTTTAAATATTCTTGTTTTCATATTCTTTTGAATTCTTTAAAAATTACTTTAAAGTCTTTAACAATTAAATATTAAATAATAAGATTTCAAACTAGTACTACTTTATTCATTGATTTTAAATCAAATTCTTGGTTTTTACTAAACTTCATTTTCAAAAGGTTTTGTAGAACTGTTTTACCTAAATCATTAGATAATTAAATGGATGCTCGTTCTGTGTGACAAATCAAATCTCGACTTAACGCATAGACCTGGTTTGGGGTGTTACAAAAAATGTCACTTCCTTCAGCCAAAATTCACACTTACTGAATTTGGCAAAAAGTTACTTTTCCCGCAATAATTGCAACATTATCCGCAGATGTGAATCATGCTCTTCTTCATTCCTAGAGTATACTAAGATATCATCTATGAACACCACCACAAACCGGTCTAGGTAGGTTTGGAAGTGAAACACCCCAAACCCGGCCCACAAGCCCTGACAGGATCTGGCATGCTCCTTGAGTAAAACGTAGTTAAGTCTTGTATGACATTTTTGAAAAAAATCGTGGTGGTTTCGAAGAAAATAGTTTTGGGTTGATCTCGAGTTTAAAATTTAGTTGTAGCTTAATTTTGTACTAAATTGATAAGTTCATATTTCAAAAGTTACAAGTTAAAGAAATACCAAATTTCAGAGTTTAATATTATTGTTAACCAAAAAAAATGTTGGTGTTTGATTTTCAAAACAATTGATGTCGTTCGTATCATATCAGAAAAATTAAAAACGCAAAGAGAATAAAACAGTTAAGTAGTAATGGCCTTATTACATCAAAATATATTCCCAATTAAACCAAAATAACTTAATAAGAAAACTAAAGAAAACTTTAGCTGTGCATGGCCACCCCTAAATTCCTACCGACCCGGTCCATCTACTAAATGCCATCTGCAAAAAGTTAGCCCACGAAGGGTGAGCCAACAGGCTCAGTATGTAATCCATCACAGACTCCCAAAATATACAAGGCATACTATATCACATAAAATAATGATGAGCCATGATGCAACCCAAACCACCTAGATCCAACCTCTACACATCACCCGTACCTACCGATCACACCGAGGGGATTACTAAATCGACCCTCCATCCGCTACACACCATCGAAGGCAGTCGATGTAGTCAACTGCACATCGCCCTTATAACTGTGGCATAGCCACCAGATAATGTGACAGAGTCACCAGATATTATGTTATCTGAGATAGTCACCAGATAATGTGATAGAGTCACCAGATATTGTGGTAGAAACCACCAGATCACTTCCCGTTTCACATAATCACCCATATGCCAATGCAACATACAAAACATGCTATTTTTCATGCCATTTACCTTACCCCAAAATCATATCAGGATTCTACATATTTTCACATCAATGCTATTAAACATTGTTTACAAGTGTAAAAAGGGGCACGTACCTGAATTCACTGTACCATTAAATGGTACCCTTAGCCACGTTTATATGTCACATCACTATCACATGTTTAGCATAATTATTATTAAACTATTGGGAGTTAGTGTAGGGTTACACACTTGATTATTCGTAGATCTAATCAAAATCCTGAAGATCCCGATCTAACGCACTAGACCCCTTTTTCCTACATTCGACCAACACTAGGCATATTAGCAAAGAGCCATTCGGCTAAACAGTCAAATCCCAAAGGGTTAACGAGAGAAAACCCTTATCTTGCTGTCGATTTGGTTACCAACCAAATCCCGAAACTTTGTGATGATCCCCCTTGCAATCCCCATCATTCTTTTTAACGAACAAGACCGGTGTTCCCATGGTAACACACTCGGTCATATGAATCCCCGATCCAACAACTCCTGATTTTGAGCCTTAAGCTCCGCTAACTCTTTCGGCGCCATCCTATAAGGAGCAATGGATACCAGAGTCGTTCCGGGAAAAAGCTCAATGCCAAACTCTACTTCCCGGTCTGGAGGTAAACCCAGAAGTTCCTCGGGAAAGACATCTGAATATTCTTTCACCGTTCTAACATCTTCTACCGATAATTCCTTGGCATCCAAAGCACTAATGAAGGCTAAGATTGCACCACACCCTTTTCAAAACTCGTAACATTGCTTGAGATAGAGTAATGTCTTCTCTCATATGGTCATACGATCCATTTTCTGACACAGGCGATGCCGGCGCGTCCATTTCTGGCATATGCCTCGATGCCTTAGACACAACTCTAGTACGTCGGCCTCTACCACGGCCACGTACCACGTCCACGTCCTCTAGCGCTCATATTGACTATTTTGTTTCAATCTAATTACAAGTTTTATGAATTAGCATTCTATTTCAGTGTTTTATTAACGATATTTTATGAGATATAAGAGGTAGAGTTGTTTTCGTAAACGCATCCTATAGTCTCAATCTCTATAGTTTCAACATCTAAAACTAAAAGTTCTAGAGTGTTCCTATAGTCATATCACAATAATAATCATTAAATTTCAATACACTTACTTGACTTGGTGCCGGATACTCGTGGTGCCGTACTACATTTAAAAATATAATTCAAACAGTTTTGAACAATAAATGTTGTTGAACCCACTCCACAGCCAAGTTTTGAACTAAGCTCGATACTATAAAATGTAACACCGCAAACTCCGTCTATGCGTTAAGACCAAATTGGACATGTCACACTAAATGAACATACACCTAATCTTTTAAAGATTTAAAGAAAACGGATTTTTAAAAACATTTTAACGTGGTGTTATTGAAACTAAGCTTGATTACTAAATCTAATAATTTGGGTCGTAAAAATTTATAAATTGAAACTTAGGAAAATTTGATTTAATATTTTGAGAAAATTTAAAGAATTCAAAGTAATTTGAAAACAAAAATTTAAAAATATTGTTACGTAAAAATTACCGAGTTAAAACTATTTAAGAATGAAACCCTTTTCGTACATTTAGTTAAGAAAAATGTTTATTTCTATTTTTAGTAAAATAATCCTAATTAAGTATTTAAAGCATATTACAAAATAAATCCACAAGTAAAACATCCATAAAAATTTAACCAGAGGCCTTATTACAAAATAGCAAAAATAATAAAAAGTACTATAAAAGAAATCCAAAATTTAAATAACCCATTATTCATAGTATGGCCTCCATTGAGTGTCCCCGGCCCAAGCCTCCATCACTGATCATTACCTGAGGAGGGTAAAGAAAATGGGGTGAGTTACTTAGAACTCAGTGTGTAACTCACTTACCATTGTCACTGGGCCAAAAATTCAATTAAGCATTTATTGGGCCAAAGCCCATTTACAATCATAACATAATATCATATATAACATACAAGTGTTATGCAATTTTCCAACCAACCTAGTTTTCCATCCGCTACACACCACCCGTACCAACCAACACACCTGTGGGGAGCTTTAGTCACCCACCTCGCCAACACACCAAACTGGGCATTAAGCCATATATCAAATTGTGGCAGAGCCACCGATAATTTATTGTGGCAGAGCCACCGGTAATTTATTGTGGCAGAGCCACCGGTAATTTGTAGCAAAGCTACCAAAACTTCTCTTCATCAAAATCCCAACCCATGCAAATCATGTATATAATATGCATATCCAATTACAATATTCCATTCATATAAATATTACGAACAATATGGCCTATTTATCACATATCATATTTGGCCCATTTATCACATATCACATTTGGCCCATTTATCACATATCAGATTTGGCCCATTTAGCACATATCCCATTTGGCCCATTTAGCACATATCACATTTGGCCCATTAGAACATATCACATTTGGCCCATTTAGCACATATCACATTTGGCCCATTTATCATAGTCTTAATACCGATTTTTATAGTTTGTACGAAAATAATGATAATTACGCCATCTTACCCGATTTCACTAATAAGTGACTAAATCAAGCGATTTACCATTAGTCACAATATAAATATCTATCCCATGAAATATGGTGTGAGATTACACACCTGATTACAGTAAGCACTACACTTTCCTAATCGTCAGCACCTAAAAATATTTTAACGCTCGATTAGATCATTAACACTTATAATAAATTCATTATAAGATAAGCGGTCTAGATTTTTACCCTCGGAATCTCGAATAACTACTATTTGCTGGTTCTCTCCAGATGACGGTTCACAACCCGTTGGAAAACCCTGAACAACTAATGGCTCAGAATTACGAATAACCTCAAATAATTGATTTTCACCAGAAGAGGGTCCACAACCCAGTGAAAAGTCTCGAATTGCCGAAACGGTCCTATGTTTGAATTTAGGAGTTGGGATCGTCAATCCACTCCTTTTGAGATCACCACTAGATTTCCCTTTCAACACATTACTACGAGCCTCCATTCATTAGATCTTCAATAAATCAATAATCTATTAATGTATGGACTTAACAAAATGGTATAGATAGGCTTACCATAAAATTCTGAGTGATCCACTAATAAATCCCTATATAAAATAATCGGCTCCTCCTTTCCATACTGTTAATCATCTTAATAAATAAAGGATGATCATGAAATCCGTAAAGAACTCTTACCTTGAAGGTTTTTTATTCGAATTCTAGTGATTACGAAATAACTTCGAGGAAATGATAATTCGGCCTTCCTCTATTTCACTATAAAGACGAAAAAGGATTTGTCTAAGAGAGAGATGATGATTTCGGTCAAAAAGACCCTTCCAAGACAATATATGGATCCGACAATAAGAAAAAGAAAAATAAAGAATTGAAGAGGATTCTTACCAATTTTCCAAAGTTTGAATAGAATAAATGATTAAGAAGAATTATTCGAGAAATGGAAGATTCGGCTAAGAAGATGGTTATTAACATTCGGCCATGGTGAAAGATTTTGGAAGAGAGAAAAAAATGTTTAAAAGTTCTTTGCAAGAAGGAAGAAAGGAGAAAAAGAATTAGAAGAAAGGAGAGTTTATGTATAGGTTTTCAATGATGGAAGATGAACAAAGAAAGGGTCTTGCGGTTGGTGTATAATCGGCCAAATGGAAGACAAAGAAAATGTCACTCAAAGACTATATGATTTCGACACAAAGAGGAATAGAGTTTAGAGATAAAAGATGATATCAAAATGGTCAAAAATGAAATGACCAAAAGAAACAAAAACTTACCTATAGCTCAAATTCGGCTAGGGAGAGAAGTTGTGGAGAGAAAAGAAAAATAATGCACTAATTTGCTAAAGCATTTTTGGCCAACTAGCTCCTAATCCTTACCAATATTCGGCCAACCCCTTCTAGACCCAAAACCGTCCATGTACATTGGCCAAAAAGTCAAAGTTTAGCCACCCCAAAATTTCCCAAACATCTCCCTAGTTTCATGCCTTATGCCTCCCCCTTACATGCCTTTTCCATATGATTTTTTTCCTTTAGTTCACTTTTACCATTTCCCTTAGCCATCATACCATAAAAAAAGAAGTCCAACATACCAAAAATATGATGCTTGGCTGACACTTGCTAGGGAAGAGCAAAAATTAATATTCACAAAATTCTTACTAAGAGATTTGAACCTCTCCCTCAAGACCATACATGTGGCGCATAACCTCTTAACCAATAGCTCAATTATGATAGATACTTACTCATAATTTTCCATATACCATGAGTTTATTGTCTCCCTCTCTTTAAAGTACTATAAACTAAAAATTTTCACTAGGTCCAAATAAATCCCAAGCCTTCTCAGGACATTATCATCAAGCAAAAATTAATAATCTAACACGCTAAATCACCAATTTAATGTAACACATAAAATTCAAATTCTAGGATGTTACAAACGTAGCATGTGTGAGTCTAGCTATACATGCCATATATGAAATTACGATAGTGTGATGAATTCTGACAGTTGAAAATGTGTTTTCGTATAGCAAATGGATCCCAATCGAGTATTTGCTGACGATGTAGAGAGTAACACGCCTGCTCCAGCTCAAGGGACAGCGTCGGCCACATCTAGGCCAAATGAAAGTAGTTAGGGAGGAGAGGCTAAACAAGCCTTCTTCTGTATGATGAGTGAGTGGTTTTCAGAGTTCGTTCGAATGAATCTGGCTGCTCCACAACCTCCATCCCAACAAGTACCTATAGTGCCACAAGTGATAGATCCTATTCGACTGAATAAACCTCCTGTGGATAAGATTCGTAAGTACGGGGTCGATGAATTTTGGGCCACAACTGATGACGATGCTAAGCGAGCTGAGTTTTGGCTCGAGAATACAATTTGGGTATTCGTTGAGATGTCATTGACCCCTGATGAGTGTATCAAGTGTGCAGTTTCTTTTTTAAGAGATAGAGCTTATAACTAGTAGAAGACATTGACATCTGTGGTTCCAAGAGAGAGAATCACTTGGGATTTCTTTCAAGTTGAGTTTAGAAAGAAGTTTATCAGTCAACGTCAGAAATGTAAAGAGTTTCTAGAGCTGAAATAGGACTGTTTATCAGTTATTGAGTACTAGCGGGAATTTATGAGATTGAGCCAGTATGCACGGGCATGTGTTTTGACCGAACCTACTATGTGTAAATGCTTCATAGAAGGGCTGAATGAAGACATTAAGTTTTTGGTTGGGAAACTTGATATAAATGAATTTGTTCTGTTAGTCGAAAGAGCATGTAAAGCCGAAGAGCTCAGTAAAGAAAAGAAGAAAGCTGATTCTGAAGCTCGTGATGAAAGAAAAAGATCGATGAGTAAGTTTTCTCAACCTTTGATGAAGAGATTTAGAGATGCAAGCAACCGATAAAATCTTTCATTTGGATATACGAGTAGAGATTATGTGAGAGTAAGTGTTGATCCGAGAACTCAAGCTCCAATGGAATCAAGTGTTAGTAATGCCAAAAGTAACAAGCTTGAGTGTAGACAGTGTGGAAGGTGACATGTGGGAGAATACTGGGGCATGTATAATAAGTGAACTTGTTATAAGTGTGGATCACAGGATCACTTCATTAAAGATTGTCCAAAGTTAGCTAAAGAAGAGAATATTCAAAATGTGAGACCGAGCAATGTGGTGAGAAGAGGTAGACCACCCAGAAACATTGAGAATGTGAGTGGAAGTCAAAGAGGGACTACCGATACAGCTTTGAGATAAGAGGCGAGAGCACCTGCCCGAGCCTATGCTATACGTGCGCGAGAGAAAGCGTCGCCACCAGATATCATTACTAGTACTTTTACTCCATTTGATACTGATTTGATTGCATTGATAGATCCAGGATCTACTTATTCATATGTGTGTGTGTGAATCTAGTATCAAGTAAGACTCTACCTATTGAGTCTACTGAATTTGTGATTAGAATATTGAACCCTTTAGGCAAGTGTGTCTTGGTGGATAAGGTGTACAAGAATTGCCTATTGATGTTCTGGGATGTTTGTTTTCCGGCTAATTTTATGTTGCTACCATTCGATGAGTTCTGTAACAGTCCGATTTAGACCCTAATCAGAACGATGGTTTCGAGACCACAAGTCCGAGTTTAAAAAATATTTTAAAATTATTTTGTGTGTTTATTATGTGTGAATTTGTTGGTGTTAAATTTTTGTGACTTAATTTTGTCGTTTAGGTCTTCGATTAAATAAAAGTACTTAATCGCGTAAAATGTAAAAGTTACAAACTATAGTGTAAAGTGCTTGGTTGATAGTGATTTTTAATATGGAGTCCTTAAAGGACAAATAACCCATTTTCAAAGGTAGTGGACGGCAACATGCCATTATTATATGTTTTATATGTTATTTGTTATAATTAAAAATTCATATTAATGTATAATAATGTTATGTTATAATAATAAAATGACATAAAAAAACAAAGCCATAGTTTCATTTCCCTTTCCATGGCCGAATAACAAAGAAAAGAAAAAGAAAGAAACCAAGCTAGGTTTTGGCACTTACTCAAGCTCAATCGAGGTTCGTTTTTGTTCGATTTTTGATAATTTCTACGTTTTTGAGATCGTTGCTTAGAAATCTTCAAGACCCATGTTTTAATTTTTGATTTTGATGAATATTTTGAGTTAAATCATTGATGATAGCTTGTTGTTTATGCTGTTTAATGGTGAAATATGATATATATGTGTGATTAACAAGCTTTGTTTTTGTAATTTTTGATGAAATAGAGTATGTTGGACAAAAATGTGAAATAAATGAAATGTATGGACTTATATGAGGAATAGGAACATTCAGCCCTTAAGGTGTATAGTCAAATTTTGTGTATTTTGTGTTTTGTACAAATATGACTAAATTGTAAAAAAGTGTGAAATGTTAGGGGCAAAATGGTAATTTGCTCATTTATGTGTTTTTGGACTAAATTGAATGAAAATATGTTTGAATGAGCTTAATTTGGATATATTTAGATCAAGAACCAAAGAAATCAGACTTGGATCGGGGAAAAGCGAAAATAGTTGAATAGCCAATTTTTGTCGTTCGACGATATCCGAGGTTAGTCTTTAAGTGATTAAACATTGTAAATTGTGTATATAATTTATTAATATGCTGATTTGAAAATTGTGGAATTAGTATTGAGTTAGCCGAATGTGATTAAATATATAATTAATATGTTTAAGTTTAGTTCGATTGAGTTATAATAATTGAAAGTTCGAATGAAGATTATGAAGTACAAGAAAAGTTCGATATATGAATTGGCTGTGAGATAGATTTATAAATAGGATATTCAGGCTTTAAGCCTAGCAAGCCTCATGCTGGTGAAAGAATTCGGGCTTTCAGCCTAGCAGGCTTTGTGCCGGTGGATAATATCAGGCTTTAAGCTTAGCAGGCTTTGTGCTAGTGAAAGATATTGGGTTCTATGCCTAGCAGGCTTTATGGTAGTGAATTATTATAAGTGTATGCTTAAATAGATTCTTGATGATGTGGAGTTTAAATTCGGTAAATGAGCTCAATGTTCAGGTATGTGTAAGTCTATTGGTTGTTGGAGATGAGATAAATTAGTAAATTGATATTTGTTACTAGTTATATGTGATACAATTGAAGAATATATGTGAATTTTAGTAAGTGTATTCGGCTTTGTAAATAACTAGCATGAATATTATGGAATTGATTTTAGATATGTGCATATATGTGTCCTTGTACATTCGGCCAAATTGGTATGTGCATATGTGATGTTTTATTGAGCTTGTATGTTCGGACATATGTTATAATATATTGTGTTTGTATATTCGGCCATATGTGATAAAATAATAAACCATGTGTATTTGGCCTTATAAGTGAGTAATTATAAAATGATATTTTGGATCATATTATTCGATCAAATAGGCCTGATGGTAAACATTATTGAGATAGTGTTATTGTGGGAATGAAATTTTGAATAAAATTTTGTTAAATGAAAAATACTAGTATTCGGCCAAGGTAAAATTATTTGTGTTAAAGTATAATATTAATGATACAATTTGATTTGTTTGAAATGTTTGATTGTTCATTTGAATTATTTAATTTGCTTAAGACTTGCTAAGCTAAGTTAGCTTACTCTGTGTGTTTTTGTTATTCTATTTTACAGATTTTGGTTGTAAGTTACGATCTCGGGATCCTCATCGAAGTTATCCACACTATCATCAACTTTGGTACTTTTAAAAGTTTGCTTCCGAACTTATGGTGGTAATTTTAAAAGTTTACTTCCGAACTTATGGCATGTATAAGCTAGGCTAATATGTATTTTTGTTTGACCTTGAATATGTATAATTTGAGCCATGCGAAAATGGCTTAATCTCCATGATAATTTCAGTAATATCTTGGTTATAGTTTGAGCCCATTTTGCTTATAATGCTATATATATTTGACATGAATGGTTTATAGGATAAATGCTATATGTATGGAAATGGCTTGATTATGTGGTATGCCATGGTTGATTATAGTTGTGTTATGTGATTATATTTTGAGGTTGGTTGTTGATTTCGGTTATGGTATAAAAGAATCGGTTATGTTATATATATGTGTGCTCGATTTTGGGTTGAGCCTATAATGAAAAAGTAATTAAAGATATGATGGTTGTGAAAATGCTATGAGTTTCGGCCATCTGTATAAGTATATGAGTTTACAATATGATTGATAGGTATCTTTGCATGGTATTATAAATCCATTTGATGGTTGATTAAGTTATAATTATTAATGTGATCTAAATTTGAATTGAATTGATTGTATGATTTGCATTTGTAATTACATTGTTAAATATTTATGATATGCATGAGATATACTCAATATAAATAATTAGTGAATTGAAAATGAAATTAAAATAGATTATTATGTGTAAGGTGATAATTGTTTATTGATTTGTTAATGACATTTGGTTAATCAAATTGATAAAAATGTTTGATGAGTAATTAATTATGAAATGGTCACTAGGTTTTAAATACAAGTTTTAAATTGAATAAATGTTACATTGCAAGAAAAGTGATATTAGCTTGTTTATATTTGGCTTAGATATTTTATAATGTTAGACGAATGTTTGCTTTCAAATGTGATATGCGTGATTTATATGAATGTATGAAAGTTGAATCTTTTTTGATAATGCTTCGTAACCTATTCTAGTGATAGATGAGGGTTAGGAGTGTTACATTTGATTGGTATCAGAGCTACGATTTAGTCGATTCTAGGACTAACGTAGCATTTGTGAGTCTAGCTATACATGCCATAATGTTTATTGCGATAGTGTGATGACTTCTGACATCTGAAATGTGTTTTTATATAGTAAGTGGATCCCGATTGAGCCGTAGTTGATGATGTCGATAGTGTAGCGCCTACTCTTACACATAGGACAGCGCCAATTGAATCTCGACCTATCTCGAGTAGCCATAAGGGGGAGGCTAGACAAGCCTTCTACCAAATGATGAACGATTGGTTTACTTAATATATCTAGACTAATCCGGCTACCCAATAACCTCCACCCTCGAATAATCCGTCTCTGATACATGTGGTACCTACGATGATTGATTCGATTAGATTTAACAGGCCTCTTGTAGATAAAATTAAAAAACACGGGGCCAAAGAGTTTAAAGCTAATGATGATGATGATGCTGAACGAGCTGAGTTGTGGCTTGATAATACTATCCGTGTGTTTGATGAGCTATCTTGTACTCAGGATGAATGTTTAAAGTGTTCCTTATCTTTATTACAAGACAACGCATATCACTCGTGGAATACGCTACTATCGGTGGTTCCAAAAGAGATAGTGACCTGGGAATTCTTTCAGACTGAGTTTCGTAAGAAATACATCAGCCAGAGATTTATCGACCAAAAACCCAAAGAATTTTTGGAATTGAAACATGGTCGTATGACTGTAACTGAGTATGAACAAAAATTTGTGAGATTAAGTCGATATGCTCGTGAATGTGTTTCAACCTAAGCTATCATGTGTAAAAGATTTGAATATGGTTTTAATGTATACATTAAATTGCTGGTTGGTATACTTGAAATTAAAGAATTTGTGGTACTTGTTGACCGAGCTTGCAAAGCCGAAGAACTCAGGAAAGAGAAAAGAAAAGCTAATTTTGAAGCCAGAGATTTCCATAAGAGATCAATGAGTAAGACTTTTCACTCAGCATCGAAGAAGTTTAGAGATGGTTCTAGTCAATTTAAAGCTACTACGAACTTTTCTAGACGAATCGAGACCGACCTACTATGAGTTCACGAGCCACTTCGATTGCTAGTGTTGGCAATGATCGGCAGAACAGATTCGAGTGTAAGCATTGTGGTAAATGGCATTCTAGAAATTGTAGATTGCATGATCGGTCTTGTTTTAAATGTGGATCAATGGATCATTTTATCCGAGATTGTCTGATGTTAGCCGAACAAAACACTGTTAAGAACGCAAGACCAAGTAACATGTCAGTACGAACCAGACCACCCAGACATTCGAGTAATGTAAGTGGCAGTCAGAGTAGGACGAAAGATACATTGGTTCGATCTGAGGCTCGTGCACCTGCAAGAGCATATGCTATACGCCTCGTAAGGATGCTTCTTCCCCAGATGTTATTACTGGTACTTTCACTCTTTATGATTCTAGTGTTATTGCGTTGATTGATCTTGGTTCGACTCATTTTATGTGTGTGAAACATTAGTATCCAGCGTTGAGTCTACTGAGTTTGTGATTCGAGTATCAAAGCCCCTGGGCCAGTGTGTATTGGTTGACAAAGTGTGTAAAAATTGCCCGTTGATGATTCGAGATTCATGTTTTCTAGCCGATTTGATGTTGTTTCCTTTTGACGAATTTGATATAATTTTAGGTATAGACTGGTTGACTTTGCACGATGCTCTTGTTAATTGCAAAAGAAAGACCATTGATTTGAGATGTTAGAACAGTGAAATTATTTGGATTGAATCTAATGATCTAATGGGTTACCAACAGTAATATCTTCGATGTTAGCCAAGAAGTATGTAAGAAAAGGTTATGGAGCTTACTTTGCTTATGTGCTTGATAGTAAATTGACTAAAAAAATAGATTGAATCTGCACCAGTTGTGTGCGAGTATCTGGATGTATTTCTTGAAGAATTAGTGGGTTTGCCACCTATTCGAGAAATAGAGTTTGGCATTGAATTTGTTTCGGGAATGACTCTGATTTCGATAGCTCCGTATCAGATGGCACCTACTGAATTAAAAAAGTTGAAAGCACAATTGCAAGAGTTAACAGATAGGGGTTTTGCACGACCGAGTTTCTCTCCTTGGGGTGCGCCAGTTCTATTTGTGAAAAAGAAAGATGGAACTATGCGAATGTGTATTGATTACCGACAGCTAAACAAGGTGACTATAAAGAATAAATACCCGTTGCCACGGATTGATGACTTGTTTGTTCAGCTGAAAGGGGCTTCAGTGTTTTCAAAGATAGATTTAAGGTCGGGTTATTATTAATTGCGAGTCAGAGATTCTGATGTGCCAAAGACTGCTTTCCGAATGAGGTACGGACACTACGAGTTTTTGGTTATGCCTTTCGGACTTATGAATGCACGTGCTATTTTCATGGATTTGATAAATCAGATTTTCAGACAGTATTTGGATTGGTTTGTGGTAGTGTTTATAGATGATATTCTGATCTACTCTAGAGATGGAACTGAGCATGCAGAGCATCTAAAACTTTTGCTACAAACTTTGCGAGATAAACAGTTGTATGCAAAGTTTAGTAAGTGTGAGTTCTGGTTATGTGAAGTCAGTTTTCTGGGCCATGTTGTTTAAGCATCAGGAATTCGGGTTGATCCAAGCAAAATTTCAGCAATACTTGACTGGAAACCTCCAAGAAATGTTTCTGAAGTCAGAAGTTTCCTGGGACTTGCTGGTTACTATACGCAGTTTGTGAAAGGTTTCTCTATGATTGCAGCCTCGATGATAAAGCTGCTGCAGAAAGATTTTAAGTTTGAGTGGTGAGAGAAGTGTCAGAAAAGTTTCAACCAGTTGAAAGCTCTTTTGACTGAAGCTCCAGTGTTAGTTCCGCCTGAATCGGGCAAAGAATTTGTCATTTATAGTGATGCATCTTTGAATGGTTTGGGTTGTGTTTTGATGCAGGAAGGCAAACTCATAGCTTATGCCTCGAGACAATTGAAACCACATGAAAAGAACTATCCGACACATGATTTAGAACTAGTAGCCATTGTGTTTGCATTGAAAATTTGGCGTCACTATCTGTTCGGTGAAAAATGTCATGTTTATTCTGATCACAAAATTTTGAAGTATTTGATGACCCAGAAAGATCTGAATTTGAAACAGCGTCGATGGCTAGAGTTGCTAAAAGATTATAAACTTGTGATTGACTATCGTCTAGGAAAAGCTAATGTTGTTGCTGGTGCTTTAAGTCGAAAGTCATTATTTGCTCTACGTGCAATGAACGCGCATATGGTTATATCTGATGATGGTTCGATAATAGCCGAATTAAAAGCAAGACCGTTGTTTATTCAAAAAATTAGTGATGCTCAGAAAGTTGATAAAGATTTGTTGGCAAAACGAGCTCATTGTGAAATTAATATTGAATTTGAGTTTCGAATTGATGAGAATGACTGCTTGAAATTCAAAGATCGAATATGTGTTTCGAGGAATTTAGAGTTGATTCAGATGATATTGAATGAAGCTCATAGTAGCCGATTATCTGTTCATCCGGGTAGCACGAAAATGTATAACGATCTGAAATAGTACTATTGGTGGCCTGGTATGAAACGAGACATATCTGAATTTGTTTCGAAATCTTAGTCTGTCAACAAGTAAAAGTCAAGCATCAGGCACCTTCTGGGTTACATCAGCCGATTATGATACCTGAGTGGAAATGAGACAGAGTCACGATGGATTTTGTATCCAGTTTACTGTTGACACCGAGCAGGAAAGATGCAATCTGGGTTATTGTGGATAGATTGACTAAAACTGCTCATTTTGTTCCGATTCGCAGAAATTATTCACTTGATAGATTAGCTAAATTATATGTTTCTCAGATTGAAAGATTACATGGTGTGCCTATTTCTATTGTTTCAGACAGAGACCCGAGATTCACATCGCGGTTTTGGAAGAAGCTGCAACATGCTCTAGGTACAAAACTGTACTTTAGTACAGCTTTTCATCCTCAAACAGATGGTCAGTCTGAACGAATCATTCAGATACTTGAGGATATGTCGAGATGTTGCATCCTTGAGTTTGAAGGTACGTGGGAACAATACTTACCTCTGATTGAATTTGCTTACAATAATATCTTTCAATCTAGTATCAAGATGGCACCCTACGAGACTTTGTACGGTTGTAAATTTCATACATCATTGTACTGGACTGAGCTCACTGAAAATAAGATACATGGGGTTGACTTGATTAAAGAAACTGAACAGAAAGTGGTAGTGATCCGTGATAGTTTGAAAGTTGCATCAGATCGTCAAAAGTCATATGCAGATGTGAAGCGTAAAGATATTGAGTTTTAGATAGGAGATCAAGTGTTTTTGAAAGTTTCACCGTGGAAGAAAGTACTCAGATTCGGTCGTAAAGGCAAATTGAGTCCGAGATTCATTGGACCGTATGAAATCACAGAGCGTATTGGGCCGGTTGCTTATAGATTGCAGTTACCACCGAAGCTAGAAAGGTTCATAATGTTTTTCATGTTTTGTTGCTTCGTAGATATCAATCTGATCCTTCACATGTGATTTGTCCAACAGAAGTTGAGATTCAGCCTGATATGACTTATGAAGAGGAACCAATTTGCATTCTGGATCGTGAGATAAAATAATTGAGAAATAAGAAAATTTTGTTAGTTAAAGTACCGTGGAAAAAGCACGGAGTTGAAGAAGCAACTCAGGAGTCAGAGGATACAATGAAAGAGCGTTATCCAAACCTATTCACCGGTAAGATTTTCGGGGACGAAAATCCCTAAGGGAGAGAGTTGTAACATCGATTTAGACCCTAATCGGAATGGTGGTTTCAGGACCACAAATTTGAGTCTGAAAAATATTTTAAAATTATTTTGTGTGTTTATTATGTGTGAATTTGTTGGTGTTAAATTTTCGTGACTTAATTTTGTCGTTTAGGTGTTCGATTAAATAAAAGGACTTAATTGCGTAAAATGTAAAAGTTACAAACTATAGTGTAATGTGCTTAGTTGATAGTGGTTTTTTAATATGGAGTCCTTAAAGGGAAAATAGTCCATTTTCAAAGGTAGTGGACGGCAACATGCCATTATTATATGTTTTATATGTTATTTTTATAATTAAAAATTCATATTATTGTATAATAATGTTATGTTATAATAAAATGACAAAAAAAACAAAGCCATAGTTTCATTTCTCTTTCCATTGCCGAATAACAAAAAAAAAATAAAACGAAAGAAAACAAGCTAGGTTTCAGCACTTATTCAAGCTCAATCAATGTTTGTTTTTTGATCGGTTTTTTGATAATTTCTACGTTTTTGAGATCGTTGCTTAGAAATTTTCAAGACCCATGTTTTAATTTTTGATTTTGATGAATATTTTGAATTGATCCATTGATGATAGCTTATTGTTTATGTTGTTTAATGGTGAAATATGATATATATGTGTGTGATTAACAAGTTTTGTCTTTGAATTTTTGATGAAATTGAGTATGTTGGACTAAATTGCAAAATAAATTTTTGAGGACTAAAATGTGATATAAATGAAATGTATAGACTTATATGAGGACTAGGAACATTCGGCCATTAAGGTGTATAGTCAAATTTTGTGTATTTTGTGTTTTGTGCAAATAGGACTAAATTGTAAAAAGTGTGAAATGTTAGGGAAAATGGTAATTTTCCCATTTATGTGTTTTTGGACTAAATTGAATGAAAATATGTTTGAATGAGCTTAATTTGAATTAGATCAAGAACCAAAGAAATCGGACTTGGATCGGGGAAAAATGAAAATAGTTGAATAGCCAATTTTCGTCATTCGAAGATATCCGAGGTAAGTCATTAAGCGATTAAACATTGTAAATTGTGTATATAATTTATTAATATGCTGATTTATAAATTGTGGAATTAGTATTGAGTTAGCTGAATGTGATTAAATATAGAATTAATATGTTTAAGTTTAGTTCGATTGAGTTATAATAATTGGAAGTTCGAATGAAGATTATGAAGTACAAGAAAAGTTCGATAAATGAATTGGCTATGAGATAGATTTATAAATAGGATATTTAGGCTTTGAGCCTAGCAAGCCTCGTCATGCCGGTGAAAGAATTCAGGCTTTAAGCATAACAGGCTTTGTGCCGGTGGATAATATCGGGCTTTAAGCCTAGCAAGCTTTGTGCCGGTGAAAGATATCGGGCTTTATGCCTAGCAGGCTTTATGCCGGTGAATTATTATAAGTGTATGCTCAAATAGATTCTTGATGATGTGGAATTTAAATTCGATAAATGAGCTCAATGTTCAGGTATGAGTAAGTCTATTGGTTGTTGGAGATGAGATAAGCTAGTAAATTGATATTTACTACTAGTTATATGTGATACAATTGAAGAATATATGTGAATTTTAGTAAGTGTATTCGGCTTTGTAAATAACTAGTATGAATATTATGGAATTGATTTTAGATATGGGCATATATGTGTCCTTGTACATTCGGCCAAATTGGTATGTGCACATGTGATGTTTTATTGAGCTTGTATGTTCGGACATATGTTATAATATATTGTGTTTGTATATTCGGCCATATGTGATAAAATAATAAACCATGTGTATTCGGCCTTATAAGTGAGTAATTATAAAATGATATTTTGGATGTATGATTGTAAACATTATTGAGATAGTGTTATTGTGGGAATGAAAATTTGAATAAAATCATGTTAAATGAGAAATACTAGTATTCGACCAAGGTAAAATTATTTGTGTTAAAGTTTAATATTAATGATACAATTTGATTTGTTTGAAATGTTTGATTGTTCATTTGAATTGTTTAACTTTGAAGGCTTACCATTTTTCGTGTTAATTTAGAAAAACGTGTGATTCAAATTTATAATTAAAACAAAATATCCAACATATAAGAAAATAACCAAAGTAAAGTATGATGAGGCCTTATTACATCCAAAATAAAACAACCCAATAACAAAATTTAAAAATAACTAAAATTAAAGTTCGTTTAATTTTAAATCCACCGCATGGCCTCCTCAAGTCCCTCCGGCTCCATGTCCGCGATCTAAGCATCACCTGAAAAAAATAATGGAGAAGGTGAGTCACCAAGACTCAGTATGTAACCCTTCCCCCGTTTTAAAACATTTTTCATACACAACACATAACAATTAATATGCAGAATATTTAATTCCCGACCTAGCCATCCAAACGCCACTGTCTACCCCGTTGTGGTACCAAACCACTGGTGGTGCCAAACCACTGGTGACATATAGTCACAATGTGTTACCAAAACACCGTGTCCGTAGACACAGATCGCTTGATGGGGCCAACCCATCGTGTGATACCAAATCAACGCGCAGCGATCCCATATCTCAAGTGGGGCCAACCCACGGTGGTGTTAACCACGTGGATAAGTCGCTATTGAGGTACCAAACCTCTGGAGGTACCAAACCTCCGGTGACATATAGTCACGGTGTGTTACTAAAACACGGTGCCCGTCGGCACGATTAATACTGCCCCCTCCACTCATCAACCCATATCACAATCATAACAGAGATCATACATTTATCACATGTATTAAATAAATCATGCTTCCCAAAAGCATCATAATAATCTCATATAAATAGAGACTTACCGAGGTCCTTGCTTGTACCTTTTAAGGTACTAAATCCATATCTACATCAAGCAGATTTACAAGCAATATAATTTATCACACATATTAACTGCTATAAGTGTGTATGTACACACCTGCCACCACTGAGTGATCTAAATCCCGAATGAAGGTGTCGACCACCTTAGATCTCTTGGTACCTACATTCGACCAACCATGGGATTAGCCCATGGCCTATTCGCCAAAGTAAATAATTTAAAGGGTTCTCCTTTGAACCCGAATCCTCACCAAAAAGTCTTGAGTATCGCCTTTTGTTTCACTACCCTAAAATCGGTTTCAAACACATTCGATACTTAGAGAAAATTTGTAAAAAAAATTTAGAAAAATTTTGTTTGGATTGGGCTTAGATTGAAAGCTCATACACGAGAAAATAATTAACTTCCAAATAGCCCCATTTTTGGGATGTTACGCTTCTACCCCTTAAAATAAATTTCGTCTCCAAATTACTTAACTAAAACAGTATGAGGGTATTGCCGCCAGATCACATCCTCGTGTTCCCACGTAGCTTCTTCCACACCATGGTTCCGCCACAAAGACTTTTACTATGGCATCGACTTCCCACGTAGAACCTTTATATCTTTATCCAAGATCTCAACCTGTTCCTCCTCGAAGATAAGTCTGCGTTAACCTCGATTTCATCACACAGCACCACATGTGATGGATCTCGACCGATACTGCCTCAAAGATTGATACGTGAAAGACGCATGTATCCGACTTAACTCTACCGCAAGCCAAGTCGATAAGCTACCGGTCCTACTCGCTTCACAATCAGATATGGTCCGATGAACCTTGGGCTTAGCTTCCTTTTCGCCAAACCTTAGTACCTTCTTCCAAGGCGACACCTTCAGAAGACCTTATCCCTACGGATACTCCATTTCCTTGCGCTTAAGGTCAAGATAGACTTCGTCATCTCGATGCTTCCTTAAGACGAGACCGAATCACCTTGACTTTGTCTTCGCCTCGCTACCAATTCGGGCCCAACACTTGTCGCTCACCCAACTCCGCCCAACACGCTTGGTTCGCATTTTCGTCCATACAAGCTTCAGATGGTGCCATCTCAATACTCGCTGGTAGCTATTGTTGTAGGCGAACTCAATCTAGAGGTAAGAATTCTCCCAACTACCTCAAATTCCAAGACACAACCCTCAAAGATATCTTCTAAGATCAGATGACCTTTTCTCGATCGCCTCGTCTGTCCGAGGATGGAAAGTCGTGCTAAAATCCAACCGCTGCATCTAACGCTAGATGTAACGCCTTCCAAAACCTCAAGTGAACCTTGGGTCCCTATCTCGAGATAACCGACACGGTACACCATGCAATCGACTATCTCGCCACATACAACTTTGCTAGCTTCACCCATTTATTTAATCTTGTAAATCCAACTTGATGTAACATGTCCAAAATAGTTCTTAGCAAAATATTAAAAAGTAATGTAAAAATAAAGAATAATCCATTTGGGCCTTATGGCCTTATTACATCAAATAAACCCAAAATAAAATTAAAAGGTATTAAAATTAAATAAAGTCCAAATTAAGAATAAATTCTTCAAGTGATGCATGGCCTCCTCATGGTCTACCTACCGCCCGGTCCAATCACTCACCACCAAAAATAATTCCCACAATGGGGTGAGTCAACAGACTCAATGTGCACACAATACTATCAATCAATAATTCGGGCATTCACGTTTAAATCATCAAGTCCATATAATAATGAAATTATGATGCAACCCAAACCCAATCCTAATGGTCCATCCGCTACTCTCCACCGTACACGCCATTCACACCGTGGGGACTACTAAGTCAACCCTCCATCCGCTACTCTCCACGTTGTGTCATTAGACACTATAATCAAATTTAAGCGTTGTGTCATTTGACCTTTGTTGTAACCGGTTACCAAAATTTAGCAATGTGACCGTAGTCAACATTTTTCGTTGGTGAGACCAAGTCAACACCTTCGTTGGTGAGACCAAGTCAACACTGTTCTCCCCTTTCACATAAAACCGAATGCCCCAAAAATTCATATATTATGCATAACTTAATTTCATGTTCATATACATATATTAGCATGTTATAAAATAACATTTTCACAATCCTATCGAAGTAGGAAGCGTGCACAGGTACTTTTTGCCATATTTGTGGTACATAGCCACATTCACATTATTATTCATATCAAATACTAAAATATTTAGCCATAAAATATCGAAAGATAGTAAGGGTACACACCTTTTTCGCTTAATAGGTTCCTTGATATCTAGAGAATCCGATCTAATTTTTAGATCTATTAATTCCTATATTCGCCCATCAATTAGAACACATTAATAAACCCTTTTTTAGACAAAACCAAATCCTAGTAGGATTTGTAAAAGAAACTCACCTTTGCCGATTTGGTGTTTACACAAATCCCAAAACTTCGTTTTCCTTTACTTGTTGTTCGGCCAACCTTAAAACTTCACAAAATTAGTTTTCGGCTTTCTAATAATTATGGATCTAATCTAGGTAATCACATGAACCTTGGTCGAATGTATAGACTTTCTTACCTTAGATCCCGAAGTTGATCTTTATTTCAAATTCCTGCCGAAATCACTTGTTAGATTAGATCTATTGTTTGATTATGAAAGGGATCTCTTAGCCGAATGTACATTGATGTACTTACCTCGTTTTCAAATCCCGAAAAATCCCTTATGCTATTCGACCATGAACATGAGGAGGAGTTAGTATCCGAATTTTGGTAAAAAGAAAAGAATAGAAGTTGATTGATCTTAGATCTTACCCTTTTTGATGTTGTAACTGACTTCTCCTTTACTTAGAATCGGACAGGGATTTGGCCTTGATAGAAGAAACAGAGGAAAAAGAGAAGAAAAGAAGATGGTATTTTGTTCAAGGAGAATTGACAAAGAGAGGGAGGAAAGCTATGCAAATTTCGCACACTCTAGGAAAGATGAGAGGATGGCCTTGATTTTCCTCTTTTAATCGAAATTGATATGCCAAGAGTCCTTGACTTGGCCACCACTCCTTTACAAGTGATAATATTATCATTTAATTATCACTTTAATTAAATTATAAGTACTTTATCCATCTTTTATCTCCTTCTTTATTTTATTAAAAGAAATTTCTTTACTTAACACTTAATTAAACGAGTTTTAATCAAGTAAAACTCCTCTTATTCAACATGCTTGTGCCGTCCCACCTCCTAGCCTTGGAAGCAAAATAAGGCCTTCATTATTTGCTTCTGGATGTCTCAAACTCAGCCCAAAACCTTTTGCATGTGGGCCATTTCCTAAGGCCTTATGTGGCATCTTGAGCCACATTTCCAAGCCCGTTATTGGGTCAAATTTCATGTACTTTATATCTTTAGGGTCACTTGGCCCTAAGTTCCCCTTTGGCTCTAAAATTCGACATTAGGGGTCAATTTTAAGTTTCCTAAAATTTTCAGCTGCTCTGTATTTTCGGGTTTCCAAAATGTTCAAGTTTCCTAAATGTTCAAGTTTCCTAAATGTTCAAGTTTCCAAAATATTCAGGTTTCCCAAAATGTCTAAGTTTCCAAAAATGTCTAAGTTTCAAAAATGTCTAAGTTTCCAAAATGTCTAGGTTTCCAAAAGCGTTCATTTCCATTTCCATTTTCATTTTCATTTCCATTTCCATTTTCATTTCCATTTCCATTTTCATTTCCATTTCCATGCATTTCTAGATTTCCAAAAGTATCAAAAATTTATTCATAGTACTTGAAACTTGTCATTTCATACAATTAATTTGGAAATGCATAGGCCCTATTGAGGATGTTACGTTCTACCCCTTAAACAAAATTTAGTCCCAAATTATTTACTATCGTTCATCCGTATAGTCTAACTCACCACACTACGCTATTCTCACAGACTCGATCTTAAAGAACTATCTTACTTTCTAGGCACATTCTCTAAGTTCACAATCAAGGTTCCATATACTTCATTAGCAACATAAGATCGAACTAATCTTATAGCGAGAAAAGTAATGAAGTATAATCCATAAATAAGAAACTTACTCGTTGTCTTGTCAGTGCGTCACTATCCTCGCGACGATCATTGCATAAACTAACCTTGGTCGCCTTGCTTCGAACCTTCAACATCCCGCTTGGTGCTCCACGACCTTGGCGGAACCATTACCTCTGTTACTCGAACCACGACCTGTTGAGGTCATGCGCCTCTCTTTGATGCAGCTAACATTCTGAACTATCGGTCGGCTCTCATCGATTGTTTGGAACAATCCCTAAACATATGGTCCTTGGACCCACACGTAAAACATGCTCCTATCTTTTCCAAGCCTCCCTAGATGCCTCTTTCCACAATACTCACAAGGATGAATCGCACTTTGTACCAGCTTGTTGATCCTTTGGCCCATCGGTTCTAGGCCTCTTATTCCCGATGATCCAAAACCTCTTCCGGCCTATTTCGATCGATGTTACGCTTGATGGAATCCTTAATTCCCTCGGCCACTTTAGCCTTATCCACCAAAGCGAGAATTCCGCTCCCGATGCGGTGCTATCAACGATCTTAGATCATTCCTCGGTCCGTCCTCAAACGGACCGGCGTTCATGCTTCGATTGCCACTACCCTCGAGCATAGCGGCTCAACCTCAGAAATTCCTCATATTCTGCGACGGACTTACTCCCTTGGACTAACCCTAGAAAAGCCTTCCTCTGCTCATCTGTATACCTGGTTCCCACATACTTCTTCTGAAAGGCCTCTTTAACAAATTCCCAGGTCAGATTTTCAGCTACGGTACCATCACGAACAGTCAACCACCATTGATACGCTTCATCGCGTAACAACGCCACCATTCCTTTCAGCTTTTCCTCTGGAGTCAAATCAAGCTCATCCATTATACGCTCCGTTGCTTCCAACCAGTACTCAGCTGTACTAGGTGCCACATTGGATACTCCTCGAAACATTTCCGCTCCATTAGCTCGGAGCCGTTCAGGTACCGACTTTCGATTTCCTCCATTTCCTCTTGCCCGCCACCAATTCCAAAACTCGCATGAATGCGACCTACGACATGCCTCTTCCCGTCGAGCTGCTGCTCAACATTAACGGTGGGGGTGGTGGTGGCGGTGGCATCTCATTATCGGACCTTGACCCGACCTAACGGGTTCAAACATCATCATCCTTCCTCTTCCTCGACCACGACGACCACGTCCTCTAGAGCTCATTTTCTAGCGTCGGGATCGATTAAGGAGTTTTATGAATTAGTTATTTGTTCCACTTATTTATCAGCGAAGGAGTTTTATGAGAAGGGATTTTAGAGTGGTTCTTTCATATCATACAAACACACAGTCTTTTCCATTCATTCAGAGAAACGTTGTAGTTTTTGTTGTTGTTTTCCACTACCCGGGGGTATTTTCGTAATTTTGTCCTACAGGGTATTTTCAAGATTTTTCAGAAGAAAAAAAAATGTTTCTTGGTGTTTTTGTCACAAAGTATTTTGAAGATTTCGAAGTCTTGGTAATTTTGGAAAAATTTCAAAATTTGGGGGTATTTTGGTAATTTTCGACCTCAGGGGTATTTTGGTAATTTTTCCATAAATCAGGGTAAATTGTAAAATTTTAATAAATTAGGGATATTTCAGAAGTTGCAAAACTTTAAGGGTTCTTTTTGAGAAATTTATTTTCCAGCACGATGAAGTTGCAAAAATTTTGGAAATCAGGGCCATTTTGGTAATTTTGTAAGTTAGGGGCAATTTTGTAATTTTCCAAAATAAGGTATTTTGATATTTTACAAATTAGGATTTTTGAATGTTTATGAAATCATGAAATTTTGGTAAAGTTGTTGAGTAGTTGATTATTTTACAAACCGAGCGTTTTGGTAATTTCTTTGCTAAGGGCATTTTGTAATTTTAAGTAAATCAAGAGTTTTTGAAAATGTTGTAAAATAATTTCCTCGATTTAAAAGAAAGTTTTAAAAGTTTGGAAAAAAAAACTAGGGTTTGTTGTTTTGTTCTCTCTTCTCCTTTTTTTTTTAAAACATGGCTAGTTCCTTTCGGGTTTTAGTCATTATGTTTAGCCTATGACCGAGCCCTCTTGGTCGGGGTGAACCAAAGCTACGCACTGTGCAGGGTTCGTGTGGAGAGGAGGTGAGTCACGCTGATCGCTTAAATACCAAGCTCCCACCAAACCATTCCTAGACATGCGCATGCAGGTTGCCACACCACCGAGCCCTCCGAGTTATGGTGAACCAGCTAAGCACTGGTAGGATTCTGCGAAGAGGAGGTGAGTCACTAGGACTGCTTAAATACCAAGCTCTTCCTGATCCAATCCTAGACATGCGTACAAGGGTTACCACACCACTAGCTCAATGACTTAGCCATAGGTTGATTCGATTGTATTAAGTCTTATGTATCTGTCTTTGAGTAGACTAATCCTGTGGGTTCAAGTTCCTATCATTCTATTCTACGTTCCATGCCTTTCCTACCCTTATATAAATCACGAATCACACATATAGTTAGGGGTACTTACCGGTGGATCATGGGTGGGAGACTTAGGGCCATGCCAAAAGCACCTTATTTTCAAAGAAAATCATTTGGCTCGCTTTGAAAATGTTTTGGGCCTGAGCCCAGCCGAGAGTTTAAAAGCTGGACTCGATACCAAGTTGAAACACCCACACACCCTACAGCGCTGAGCCGGATCTGGTATGTTCCTAAAGTAAATCGGTTTCAAACACATTCGATACTTAGAGAAAATTTGTAAAAAAAAATTTAGAAAAATTTTGTTTGGATTGGGCTTAGATTGAAAACCCATTTATTTAATCTTGTAAATCCAACTTGATGTAACATGTCCAAAATAGTTCTTAGCAAAATATTAAAAAGTAATGTAAAAATAAAGAATAATCCACTGGGCCTTATGGCCTTATTACATCAAATAAACCCAAAATAAAATTAGAAAGGTATTAAAATTAAATAAAGTCCAAATTACGAATAAATTCTTCAAGTGATGCATGGCCTCCTCATGGTCTCTAGGCCGGTCAAATCCTTGCTCACCACACGAAAATAATTCCCACAATGGGGTGAGTCAACAGACTCAATGTGCACACAATACTATCAATCAATAATTCGGCATTCACGTTTAAATCATCAAGTCCATATAATAATGAAATTATGATGCAACCCAAACCCAATCCTAATGGTCCATCCGCAACTCTCCACCCGTACCTGCCATTCACACCGTGGGGACTACTAAGTCAACCCTCCATCCGCTACTCTCCACGTTGTGTCATTAGACACTATAATCAAATTTAAACGTTGTGTCATTTGACACTATTGTAACCAAAGTTACCAAAATTTTGCAATGTGACCGTAGTCAACATTTTTCGTTGGTGAGACCAAGTCAACACCTTCGTTGGTGAGACCGAAGTCAACACCTATTCTCCCCTTTCACATAAAACCGAATGCCCCAAAATTCATATATTATGCATAACTTAATTTCATGTTCATATACATATATTCGCATGTTATAAAATAACATTTTCACAATCCTATCAAGTAGGAAGCGTGCACAGGTACTTTTGCCATATTTGTGGTACATAGCCACATTCACATTATTATTCATATCAAATACTAAAATATTTAGCCATAAAATATCGAAAGATAGTAAGGGTACACACCTTTTTCGCTTAATAGGTTCCTTGATATCTCGAGAATCCCGATCTAATTTTTAGATCTATTAATTCCTATATTCGGCCCATCAATTAGAACACATTAATAAACCCTTTTTTTTAGACAAAACCAAATCCTAGTAGGATTTGTAAAAGAAACTCACCTTTGCCGATTTGGTGTTTACACAAATCCCGGAAACTTCATTTTTCCTTTACTTGTTGTTCGGCCAACCTTAAAACTTCACAAAAATTAGTTTTCACTTTCTAATAATTATGGATCTAATCTAGGTAATCACATGAACCTTGGCGAATGTATAGACTTTCTTACCTTAGATCCCGGTTGATCTTTATTTCAAATTCTGCCAAATCACTTGTTAGATTAGATCTATTGTTTGATTATGAAAGGGATCTCTTAGCGAATGTACATTGATGTACTTACCTCATTTTGAATCCGAAAAATCCCTTATGCTATTCAACCATGAACATGAGGAGGAGTTAGTATCCTAATTTTGGTAAAAAGAAAAGAATAGAAGTTGATTGATCTTAGATCTTACCCTTTTGATGTTGTAACCCACTTCTCCTTTACTTAGAATCGAGACGAGGATTTGGCCTTGATAGAAGAAACAGAGGAAAAGAGAAGAAAAGAAGATGGTATTTTGTTCAAGGAGAATTCGGCAAAAGAGAGGAGGGAAAGCTATGCAAATTTCGCACACTCTAGGAAAGATGAGAGGATGGCCTTGATTTTCCTCTTTTAAGCTGAAATTGATATGCCAAGAGTCCTTGACTTGGCCACCACTCCTTTACAAGTGATAATATTATCATTTAATTATCACTTTAATTAAATTATAAGTACTTTATCCATCCTTTATCTCCTTCTTTATTTTATTAAAAGAAATTTCTTTACTTAACACTTAATTAAATGAGTTTTAATCAAGTAAAACTCCTCTTATTCAACATGCTTGTGCGTCCCACCTCCTAGCCTTGGAAGCAAAATAAGGCCTTCATTATTTGCTTCTGGATGTCTCAAACTCGAGCCCAAAACCTTTTGCATGTGGGCCATTTCCTAAGGCCTTATGTGGCATCTTGAGCCACATTTCCAAGCCCGTTATTGGGTCAAATTTCATGTACTTTATATCTTTAGCGTCACTTGGCCCTAAGTTCCCTTTGGGCTCTAAAATTCGACATTAAAGGTCAATTTTAAGTTTCCTAAAATTTTCGCTGACTCTGTATTTTCAGTGTTTCCAAATGTTCAAGTTTCCCAAAATGTCTAAGTTTCCAAAATGTTCAAGTTTCCTAAATGTTCAAGTTTCCTAAATGTTCAAGTTTCCAAAATGTTCGGGTTTCCCAAAATGTCTAAGTTTCCAAAAATGTCTAAGTTTCCAAAAATGTCTAAGTTTCCAAAAATGTCTAGGTTTCCAAAAACGTTCATTTCCATTTCCATTTTCATTTTCATTTCCATTTCCATTTTCATTTCCATTTCCATTTTCATTTCCATTTCCATGCATTTCTAGATTTCCAAAAGTATCAAAAATTTATTCATAGTACTTGAAACTTGTCATTTCATACAATTAAGCTGGAAATGCATAGGCCCTATTGAGGATGTTACAAACTTGCTTAAGGCTTACTAAGCTAAGTTAGCTTACTCTGTGTGTTTTTGTTATTCTGTTTTATAGATTTTGGTTTTAAGTTACGAGCTCGGTGATCGTCATCGAATTTATCCACACTATCGCCAATCTTTGGTACTTTTAAAAGTTTACTTCTGAACTTATGGCATGTATGAGCTAGGCTAATATGTATTTTTGTTCAACCTTGAATATGTATAATTTGAGCCATGCGAAAATGGCTTAATCTCCATGATAATTTCGATAATGTTTTGGTTATGGTTTGAGCCCATTTTGCTTATAATGCTATATATATATTTGACATGAATAGTTTATATGATAAATGTTATATGTATGGAAATGGCTTGATTATGTGGTATGCCATGGTTGATTATAGTTGTGTTATGTGATTATATTTTGAGGTTGGTTGTTGGTTTCGGTTATGGTATAAAAGAATCGGTTATGTTATGTGTGTGTGTGTGCGTGTGTGTGTTCGGTTTTGGGTTGAGCCTATAATGAAAGAGTAATTGAAGATATGATGGTTGTGAAAATGCTATGAGTTTCGGCCATCTGTATAAGTATATGAGTTTACAATATGATTGATAGGTATCTGTGCATGGTATTATAAAATCGTTTGATAGTTGCTTAAGTTATAATTATTAATGTGATCTAAACTTGAATTGCGTTGATTGTATGATTTGCATTTGTAATTCAGTTGTTAAATATTTATGATATGCATGAGATATACTTAATATCAATAATTAGTGAATTAAACAAATGAAATTAAATTAGATTATTATGAGTAAGGTGATAATTGTTTATTGATTTGTTAATGAGACGTGGTTAATCAAATTGATAAAAATGTTTGATGAGTCATTAATTATGAAATGTCAGTTAGGTTTTAAATACAAGTTTTTAAATTGAATAAATGTTACATTGCAAGAAGAGTGATATTAGCTTGTTTATATTTGGCTTAGATATTTTATAATGTTAGACGAATGTTTGCCTTCGAATGTGATATGAGTAATTTATTTGAATGTTTGAAAGTTGAATATTTTTCGGTAATGCTTCGTAACCCATTCTGGTGATGGATGCGGGTTAGGAGTGTTACAAGTTCGATATAATTTTGGGTATGGATTGGCTCACTCTTCATAATGCCATTATGAATTGTAAAAGAAAGAGTATTGAATTGAGAAGTTAGAACGGTGTGATAGTTTTAATTGAATCCAGTGATTTCAAAGGGTTATCAGCTGTTGTATCTACGATGAAAGCTTTGAACTACGTGAGAAAGAGTTGTGAAGCCTATCTGGCATATGTGATTGATACAAAAGTGTCAGAAAAAAGAGTTAAAGAATTTGATGTGTCGAAAACTACTTTCAGAATGAAGTACGGACATTACGAATTCTTAGTGATGCCTTTCGGACTAACAAATGCTCCTGCAATGTTTATGGATTTGATGAATCAAATATTCAGACCATATTTGGATCGTTTTATTGTAGTGTTTATTGATGATATTCTGGTTTATTCTTGTGATGAGACACAATATGCCGAGCATTCGAGAATTGTGTTACAGACTCTGTGTGAGAAGCATTTGTATGCAAAGTTTAGTAAATGTGAGTTTTGGTTGTGTGAGGTTGGATTTCTAGGGCATATTGTGTCAGCTGCGAGAATACAAGTTGATCCGAATAAAATCTTAGCTATTTTAGATTGGAAGCCTTCGAGAAATTTTTCTAAAGTACTTAGTTTTCTGGGACTAGTGGGATATTATAGACGGTTTGTAAAAGGCTTCTCGATAATTGTGACTCCGTTGACAAAGTTGCTACAGAAAGATGTTAAATCTGAGTGGTCAGAAAAGTGCCATCAGAGTTTTGAGTAGTTGAAAGCTTTGATGATGAAAGCGCCAGTGTTAGTTCAGCCTAATCGGGCAAAGAAATTATAGTTTATAGTGATGCATCGTTAAATGATTTGGGCTGTGTGTTGATGCAAGAAGGCAAAGTCATTGCTTATGCTTTGAGGCAGTTAAGGCCGCATGAAAAGAACTATCCAATGCACAATCTTGAATCGGCCGTGATTGTGTTTGCATTGAAGATTCGGCGTCACTATTTATTTGGTGAGAAATGTCATATTTATATTGATCACAAGAGTTTGAAATACCTAATGACTCAGAAAGAATTGAATTTACGACAGATAAGATGGTTAGAATTGTTGAAAGATTATGAGCTTGTGATTGATTATCATCCGGGTAAAGCTAATGTAGTAGCTGATCCGTTGAGCCAAAAGATTATATGTGCTTTGCGAGTAATGAACACTCAGAAAGATATGTGTGATTATAATGCGGTTTTGGCCGAGTTGAAAGCCGATGGTTATACATCAGATTTGTGATGCCCAGAAAAATAATGTCGAAATGATGGCTAAACTAACTCAGTGTGAATTGAATATTGATTCAAAATTTCGAGTTGATAATGATGATTGTTTAAGATTTAGAGATAGGATTTGTGTTCCGAAAAATTCAAAAATGATTCAGATGATTTTGAATGAAGCTCACAATAGTCGTTTGACTGTTCACCAGGAAGTACGAAAATGTATAATGATTTGAAATAGTTTTATTGGTGGCATGGTATGAAACAAGACATCTCTGACTTTGTGTCGAAATGTTTAATTTGTCAGCAAGTAAAAGCTGAACATCAGGTTCCGTCCGGTTTGTTACAGTTGGTCATGATTCTTGAGTGGAAATGGGAGAGAATTGCGATGGACTTTGTGTAGGGACTGCCTTATCTCTAGGAAAGAAAGATGCGATTTAGGTGATAGTTGACAGATTGACGAAATCAGCTCATTTTATTCCGGTGAGAGCATATTTTTCACTCGATAGATTGACTGAATTGTATATTACTGAAATTGTGAGATTTACGGGGTTGATCTTATAAAAGAGACTGAGTAGAAAGTGAGAGTGATTCGTGACAGTTTGAAAGCGGCCTTAGATCGCCGGAAGTCTTATGCAGACTTGAAACGGAAAGTTATTGAATTTGAAGTTGGCAACAAAGTATTTCTGAAAGTGTCTCCGTGGAAGAAAATACTTCGATTTGGCCGGAAAGGCAAGTTGAGTCCGAGATTCATTGAGCCGTATGAGATCATTGAATGAGTTGGACCGGTTGCTTATAGATTGATGAAGCCACCTGAGTTAGAAAAGATCCATAATGTGTTTCATGTGTCGATGCTTTGACAGTACAAATTTGATCTGTCACATGTGATTGCTCCTATTGAGGTTGAAATTCATTAGATTTGTCGTATAGTGATGAACCAATCTGAATTTTGGCACGAGAGACCAAAGAGTTGAGAAATAAAATAATTTCCTTAGTGAAAGTGTTGTGGCACAAACACGGGGTAGAAGAGACAACGTGGGAGCCTGAAAATGTTGTGAGAGAGAAATATCCAAATCTATTAACTAGTAAGATTTTCGGGGACGAGAATCCCTAAGGGGGAGAGTTGTAATAGCCCAGTTTAGACCCTAGTGGGAAGAGTGGTTTTGAGACCACAAATTTGAGATTGAAATAATATTTTAATATTATTTTCTGTGTGTGCAGTATGTGAATTAGTCTGTGTGAAATTTCTATGTAAAGATTTTATTGATTGTGTGATTACATTGCGAAAAGGGCTTAATCGCATAAAGGGTAAAAGCTGTGTGCTGATTTATAAGTACTTAAGTGTTGTTGTCTTTTAATGTGGTGGCTTTATGAGGTAATTAAACCATGTTTTATGTTAGTGGGTGACAAAGGTCAAATATGCCGTTTATATGTGTATGTGTTTTATAATAAATGAAAGGTTATTTTTGTAAATGGATTTATAATATAATATTAGTAAAACAAAAGGCTAATAATAATCCATAATCATCCATAGTAGCCGAAATTGAAGAAAGAAAAGAAAGAAAAATTGAGCTAGGGTATTCGACTAACTTTGGAATCAATTAAGGTATGTTCAGAACCTAAGTGGTTGATGATAGATTTAAGAGTTGAATGAATAGATATTTGAGAATGTGATTGAGATTGATAATGTGTCTAGTTGAGTCTTTATCTATGTGATGGTTGGATAGTATGGTTGGTGAGTAACTAAGTGTTGGCAAAGGTATGTATGATACCTATGTGGTTGGTGAAATTGAAAGTAGAGGAATGGAATGCTACGTGAGTATTAGGTATAGTTGAATTTGTGTATTATTGGTAAATTATCTATGTGATGGTTCAATTTGTACATTGATGTAATTCAATGAGTTAATTGTATTATGTTACGAACTTACTAAGCTTTGGAAAGCTTACAGTGTGATTTGTTTCTCTGCTTTGTAGTGTCAGTAAAGCTAGCTCAGATCCGGGAACCGCCAGCATCCCTATCACACTATCGACAATCTATTTTGGTACCTTTGGAAAGATGTATATAGTTGCAATATGGCATGTATAGGCTAGAAGTTATGATATGTTTTGAAATGTTTAATCCTTGCCATGTGATTTGGCTTGGAAGTGGTATGATGTAGATTTTATGAATGAGCTATGATTGTGGTATATTTCATGACTTTGTGGTTAATGAAAGATGTGGATTGAAGGTGAATTATGGCAAGAATTACATAATGCTTGTTACATATATGTATGTGTATATATATATATATATTTTAGATGTACAATTGTTACTTTGAATGAACTCATTGTGATGATATTAGGCATGGAAGTAAATGGTAATGTTGATGATTATTTAGTGCATGAAATGGTATGTTTGAATGCATTTAAAAGCATGAATTGGTATTGTATTGAAGCTTGTTGGTTGACCCTTATGTGGGTGGCAAATTGGCCTTGCAAATGGCCTATTTTGAATACATGGCTAAGAGACACGGGCATGTGTCTCTGCCGTGTGGTTTAAGGATCACTTTTAGTTGTGTCTGGACAGGTTACATGTCTGAGGCCCACGGGCGTGCATGGTGGCCGTGTGATCAAGTCAGTAGCTAGCCTAGTAGCACACGGCCATGGCACACGGGTGTGTCTAGTGGTCGTAGGGATAAGTCAGTATGCATGCTCTGTTTTGACACGGCCTGGACAGATGGGTGTGTCTGGTAGCCGTGTAAGGCACACGGCCTGACTGCACGGGCGTGTAACCTCAACAGTGTTGAAGAATGTTTGAATTTCTGAAAATTTTTGTAGGTGTTCGGTTTAGTCCCGACCTTATTCAACATGTGTTTATGGTCTTGTAGACCTAGATAAGGGACTATATGCTCGTTTTTGAATGTGTTTGATTGATGATTGACTTTGTGTCGTGAAATGGATGTGAAAAGTTCCGAATGTTTGGTAACGCCTCTTAACCATATTCCGGCAATGGTTTTGGGTTAGGGGTGTTACAATTTGTGTAATACACTAAATACAAATTATAAAATACTCAATTTTTTTATTCAATGACTAATTCAACTTACCAAATTCGTAGGCTATACAAAAAATTAAATTTCATGTACTCAATCATATCATTAAACTCTATATTCAATCATCAAATCTACTTCCATACCAAATACATCAAATCCATTCTTCCCAACATCAATAATTTAATCAATAAATCCTTTCTATCAATTCAACCAAGAGTATTCGGCAATTACGAATACACCATATACCATTTTGCATACTTATCAATATAAATTCAATGCCATGGCCGAATATGTTCATACACAACTATTCACCAATTTTAAACTAGATACCCATGTAAGCTTACCATTTCAAAATGACACAAATAACCATTTTACAACCAAATATATGTATCCCTTCATTTACTTCATTACTAGGCCGAATCATAAGATCACTCACATATGCAAATCAAACATATATCAAGCACACCACACACACACACATATATATAACGTGCCTATTATTTAACTAGTACATAACATACCTTGACCCAAATAACATCCATTACTTACTTATTTTCGAAACACATAACCAAGCAATCACATTATATATACATGATATTACTTACCAAACAATCTTAAACCATATTCAATCATAATCGAACTCAAGCATAGAAATCAAGCCATTTTGGCATGGCTTTATATATACATTTTCAAACTCATGCTCATTAAAACTAGCTTATACATATATACGTTTCCAAAACAACCAAAATAAAGGCTAGTTTATACATGCCAGAGGTTTAAAGTTCAACTTATAAAATACTGAAAAAAAGATCGATAGTGTGACGGATTTCTCTGACGATCCCCGTTTCAGAATTAGCTTCTCGTAATGTACCCAAACCCTACTAAACGTTAGGACCGAATATGGGTCGTTACGAAGAAGAACTTTTTGAAACCCATTTTCTAAATCCACTTAAGTTTTGTTGAAAACTGCTCATTTTAGGTTATCTTGCTGAAATTATACTTAGTCCAATTTGAAAATTTAATTAAGTCAAGTTATTACACAAATTTTCAGATGTGCCCGGTGGCACGATAAAAACATTTTTCGTGTTAATTTAGAAAAACGTGTAATTCAAATTTTAATTAAAATAAATTATCCAACATATAAGAAAATAACAAAAGTAAAGTGGGATGAGGCCTTATTACATCCAAGATAAAACAACCCAATAACCAAAATTTAAATTAACTAAAATTAAAGTTCGTTTAATTCTAAATCCACCGATGGCCTCCTCAAGTCCCTCCGGCCCATGTCCGCGATCTAAGCATCACCGAAAAAAATAATGGAGAAGGTGAGTCACCAAGACTCAAGATGTAACCCTTCCCTGCTTTTAAAATATTTTCATACACAACATATAACAATTAATATGCGTAATATTTAATTTCACCTAGCCATCCAAACGCCAATCGCTTACCCTGCTGTGGTACCAAACCACCGGTGGTGCCAAACCACCGTGACATATAGCCACAATGTGTTACTAAAACACCGTGTCCGTAGACACAAATCATTTGATGGGGCCAACCCATCGTGGTGATACCAAATCACCGCGCATTTATCCCATATCTCAAGTGGGGCCAACCCACGGTGGTGTTAACCATGTGGATAAGTCGCTATTGAGGTACCAAACCTCCGGTGACATATAGTCACTTGTGTTACTAAACACCGGTGCCCGCCAAGCACGCATTAATACCGCCCTCCACTCATCAACCCACATCACAATCATAACAGAGATCATACATTTATCACATGTATTAAATAAATCATGCTTCCCAAAAGCATCATAATAATCTCATATAAATAGTGACTTACCGAGGTCCTTGCTTGTACCATTTAAGGTACCAAATCCAAATCTACATCAAGCAGATTTACAAACAACAAATATTTATCACACATATTAACTGATATAAGTGTGTATGTACACACCTGTCACCACGATTAATCTAAATCCCGAATGAAAGAGTCGACCACCTTAGATCTCTTTGTTCCCGAAAGTCTTGAGTATCAACCTTTTGCTTCACCACCCTTGCTTCGATTTGGTTTCCAACAACCCAATCCTTATAGGTTCCTAGCAATCGGCCAACCTTCTCAACCGATTGGAAAGATAGTCCCAAAAGTCTTGTATCACCTTTGATATTCGCCAAATGGGTCTTAACAGAGAAGAGGATTTCGCAATGAGGAGTGGATGTTCTACCAAAAGGATAGAGGAGAAATAATGGTAGAAAACTAATGGAGAGGAGGAGATGGTGAGAGTTTTCGCTAGCAAAGGTTTGAGAGAAAAGAAAGGAGAGAAAATAGATGGAAGATTTGAGAATTTCTAGCTTGCCAAGATGGAAAAAAAACAAAACAAGTGCTAAGTCGATGCTATTTATAAGCATTCGCACCTTCAAAGCTTGCCGTCCCACTCTTCTTTGAAGAGTTTAACCTTCATTCAACTTCCTCAATTTGCTCTTGACCACATTTGACTTAATTCAAAATAATTTGAATACCTCTCATAATAATTAAATAATAATCCCATAATAATCTAATAATAATGCTATTATTATCCCTTTTATATAATAATAACTAATTAATCCTTTTAATCCAAATAATCTTCGATTATCCTTGGAATTATCAAATAAAAATTTAATAGAAAAAATACTAATATTATCCTCATCATTTATCCCTAGAATTAATAATAACAATTTAAACACTCATATTATCCTTATTATTCCAAGAATTAAAGTTGAGTAATTCTTTCTCTCTCTTGCCGTCCAAACAAGGTGCCAAAAAGGGGAATTTCGTGACTCGAACCAAGGCTCTCCCTTGTTCTTGATGGCGTCAAGTGTAGCTCCCAAGTGGCCCTTCCTTGCCACTTATTCCAAGCTTATTTTATGTCAAAAGCTCCCTTATTTATTCTTATAACACCCTCTTGCTAAGGCTCCCTACCTTAAAAGTTAAAAACTAAAATTTCCTACCAAATCGAGCCAACACAAAGCCTTAAATTGATCATTATTATTCCATAAATAATGACATGCTAGCTCATACATAAGAAAAATGATTAAATTCCAAATAACCCCATTTTTGGGATGTTACAGCCTCACCTCTTTAAAATAAATTTCGCCCTCAAATTACTTACTATCGCTCAATCGCATCCTTAACTCATCACACTACGCTATCATCACAGACTCGATCTTTAAGAACTATCATACTTCCTAGAAGCATTCCCTCACCGCCAAGTCCGCACATCTTCCTCCTCGCGACGGCCAATCGCATAAACCAACCTTGGTTGCCTCGCCTCAGACCTTCAAAGACTCGACCACGCCCATTACCATTAGCATTACCTCTATCGCACCTCGACCCTCCGTGGTGGTCCATCATTTCTATCCCGGCACGATTCTCGACCTCCGTTGACTCCTAGCTAATTTTCGAGGACAATCCCTTACACGGTGTTCGAATGACCCATATTCAAAGCACCCTTTACTTCCACCAAACATTCTCCTCGAATGGGATTTCCAGATCTACCATTAATCGAGGTGGCCAATCGAAAGGTGCTTTGTGGTTCTTTCGACTCCCCAAATCTAGTCCTCTTCTCCACATTGTCGCCGATCCAAGCGATCCAAAGCCTCTCTTCCGTTGTTCCTATCATGCTTCGCCTTTACGGTCTCCTTGATCCCTTCGCTACCTTAGCCTTTTCCACTAGAGACGAAACTCATGCGACCATGAGCAATCAACAGCTTTAGATCATCTCTCACTCGCCTTCAAAGCGACACAATACCATGTTCCAGAGCTACGATGCCTCTTGCATACCTACTGGCCTTAAAACTCACCTCATACTCTTGGCCACGGACTTAGTTCCTTGTACTAGACCTGAAAAGCCTTCCTCTGCTGCTGTAGCCGGTGCCCACATACTTCTTCTCAAAAGCGGTTTTAAAGTAGTCCCACGGAGATCATCACCGTGGCTCCATCCCGAACTGTCACCACCACTGCACGCTTCATCCTTTAGAAGCGACACCGCCTTTCACTTTTTCCTCCTCGGTCAGTCAAGATCATCCATTATCCTTTCAGAGATTCCACCAATACTGCTACACTGGTGCCACTCCCGACACACCCTGAACACCTCAGCCATGGACCGAATTCGCCGGAACAGATTGAGCTCCTAAATTTCCACCACCTCACCACCAATTTGAGGACTCGCAACACCGCTATGAGCATCGCCTCCTCCCGCTCCGATCTCGCCTCCTCCGCTCCAAAAGTCAAGGTGGTGGTATGTGGTACATCATTTTCGTAACCTTGCCTCGACTGATGGGTTCGTACACCGTCATCCTACCCTACTGCAAGGCCCAAGGCCCCACGCCCTCTAGAACTCATTCTATCTATCGCGCTTTTAACTGATTAAGAGAAATTTTATGTATTAGTGTTCATTCCACTTCATTACTCATGCAAGAAATTTTATGAAGAAATTTTAATTAGAGATTCTTTCGCAAACAAGGTTTCACTTTTCTATCTTAGTTCACACAAGGAAGTTCTTGCATCCATTCCATAATACTTTCCATACCTATTCGCTTCTGACATTTCTCCATTTCTAACCTGTGGTATTTTCGCCATTTTCTTACTGGGTATTTTCGTAATAAAAGAGATTTTAAAACTTTAGTAAAGTGGGTTGTTTTTGCAATTCCCAATACTGGAAGGTATTATTAAAAATTGATAAGGTTTGAAGTTATGGCATTATTTCGAAAACCAGGGGTATTTTGGTAATTTTGTCCATCAGGGGTAATTTTGTAATTTTTGTAAATCAAGGGTGTTTTAGTAATTGCAAAACCTTGAGGGTCCCTTTTGAGAATTTTCCTTTCTTAAAACGGTGATGTTGCAAAATTTTGTACTCAGGGTCGTTTTGGTAATTTTATAAGTCGAGTATGCTGTAATTTTTCCAAAACCAAAGTGTTTCATTGAGGATTTCCAAAGTGAGTTGAGTATTTGAGAAGTAGTTAAAATTTTTGGACAAATCATTGAGTTGATGTTTTATGGACCAAGGGTATTTTAGTAATTTTTACCCCTAAGGGCATTTTCGTAATTTTCCACAAATCGGCCTTTTCGGGAAAAACATTGTAAAAAGAGTTGTTCTTACTTTTGAAGGAGTGATTTGAAAAGTTTTAAAACCAAGTTTTGTTGTTTCATTCTTTTTTTTTTTTAAAATCAAGGCTAATTCCCTTTCGGGTTTTAGTCATTATGTTTAGCCTATGACCGAGCCTTCTTGGTCGTGGTGAACCTAAGCTACGCACTGTGCAGTGTTTCGTGGAGAGGAGGTGAGTCACACGGATCGCTTAAATACCAAGCTCCCACCGAGCCTTTCTAGACATGCACAAAGGTTACCACACCACCGAGCCCTCCGGGTTGGGTGAACCCAAGCTACGCACTGTAGGATACCTGCAAGAGGTGGTGAGTCACCTGACCGCTTAAATACCAAGCTCTTCCTGCCCAATCCTAGACATGCATGGGGTTACCACACCCTAGCTCATGGACTAAGTCATAGATTGGTTTAGTTCTTAAGTCTTATGTTTAGCTTGTGTGTTTGAGTAATCTAATCCTAGGTTCAAATTCCTATAAGTCTATCTACGCTCCATGCTTCCTACCCTTCTACGTAACATAATTCACACAGAGGTTTAGATGTACTTACCGGGCGGATCGGTGCCGAGACTCTGCCATGCCGCTTAAAAACCCAACAACAATTAATAAGGCCTACTAAAACATTTTTGGGCCTTGGGCCCCACAAATGAAGTTTTGAACTGGCTCGATACTAATTTGTAATAATTCAAACCCTACTAAACGTTAGGACCAATATGGGTCGTTATTAAGAAGAACTTTTGAAACCCATTTTCTAAATCCACTTAAGTTTTGTTGAAAACTCGCTCATTTTAGGTTATCTTGTTGAAATTATACTTAGTCCAATTTGAAAATTTAATTAAGTCAAGTTATTACACAAATTTTCGATGTGCCCTTGGCACGATAAAAACATTTTCGTGTTAATTTAGAAAAACGTAATTCAAATTTTAATTAAAATAAATTATCCAACATATAAGAAAATAACAAAAGTAAAGTGGGATGAGGCCTTATTACATCCAAGATAAAACAACCCAATAACCAAAATTTAAATTAACTAAAATTAAAGTTCGCTTAATTCTAAATCCACCGCATGGCCTCCTCAAGTCCCTCCGGCCCATGTCCGCGATCTAAGCATCACCAAAAAATAATGGAGAAGGTGAGTCACCAAGACTCAGATGTAACCCTTCCCCGCTTTTAAAATATTTTTCATACACAACATATAACAATTAATATGCGTAATATTTAATTCCGACCTAGCCATCCAAACGCCAATCGCTCACCCTGTTGTGGTACCAAACCACCGGTGGTGCCAAACCATCGTGACATATAGCCACAATGTGTTACTAAACACCGGTGTCCGAGACACAAATCATTTGATGGGGCCAACCCATCGTGTGATACCAAATCACCGCGCATCGATCCCATATCTCAAGTGGGGCCAACCCACCTGGTGTTAACCATGTGGATAAGTCGCTATTGAGGTACCAAACCTCCTGGAGGTACCAAACCTCCGTGACATATAGTCACGGTGTGTTACCAAAACATCGGTGCCCGCTGCACGATTAATACCGCCTCCACTCATCAACCCACATCACAATCATAACAGATCATACATTTATCACATGTATTAAATAAATCATGCTTCCCAAAAGCATCATAATAATCTCATATAAATAGTGACTTCATCGAGGTCCTTGCTTGTACCATTTAAGGTACCAAATCCAAATCTACATCAAGCATTTACAAACAACAAATATTTATCACACATATTAATCGATATAAGTGTGTATGTACACACTGTCACCACGATTAATCTAAACCCAATGAAAGAGTCGACCACCTTAGATCTCTTTGTTCCTCAAAGTCTTGAGTATCAACCTTTTGCTTCACCACCCTTGCTTCGATTTGGTTTCCAACAACCCGAATCCTTATAGGGGTTCCTAGCAATCGGCCAACCTTCTCAACCGATTGGAAAGATAGTCCCGAAAAGTCTTGTATCACCTTTGATATTCGGCCAAAATGGGTCTTAACAGGAGAAGAGGATTTCGGCAATAGAGGAGTGGATGTTCGCCAAAAGGATAGAGGAGAAATAATGGTAGAAAACTAATGGAGAGGAGGAGATGGTGAGAGTTTTCACTAGCGTTGTTTGAGAGAAAAGAAAGGAGAGAAAATAGATGGAAGATTTGAGAATTTCTGCAGCACACCAAGATGGAAAAAAACAAAACAAGTGCTGTCGATGCTATTTATAAGCATTCGCCCCCCAAAGCTTGTCATTCCCACTCTTCTTTGAAGAGTTTAACCTTCATTCAACTTCCTCAATTTGCTCTTGACCACACATTTGACTTAATTCAAAATAATTTGAATACCTCTCATAATAATTAAATAATAATCCCATAATAATCTAATAATAATGCTATTATTATCCCTTTTATATAATAATAACTAATTAATCCTTTTAATCCAAATAATCTTCTTGATTATCCTTGAATTATCAAATAAAAATTTAATAGAAAAAAATACTAATATTATCCTCATCATTTATCCCTAGAATTAATAATAACAATTTAAACACTCATATTATCCTTATTATTCCAAGAATTAAAGTTGAGTAATTCTTTTCTCTCTGTCATTCAAACAAGGTGCCAAAAGGAATTTCGTGACTCAACCAAGGCTCTCCTTGTTCTTGATGGCGCAAGTGTAGCTCCCAAGTGGCCCTTCCTTTGCCACTTATTCCAAGCTTATTTTATGTCAAAAGTTCCCTTATTTATTCTTATAACACCTCTTGCTAAGGCTCCTTACCTTAAAAGTTAAAACTAAAATTTCCTACCAAATCGAGCCAACACAAAGCCTTAAATTGATCATTATTATTCCATAAATAATGACATGCTAGCTCATACATAAGAAAAATGATTAAATTCCAAATAACCCCATTTTTGGGATGTTACACTTCCAAAATCTATAAAACAATGAACATACACACACAGAGTAAGCTTGAATAGCTTAGTAAGTCATAAGTAAGTAATTCATTTAATATTCTTTAACATTAAAATCAACTAGGCCGAATCAAACAAACCTTAATCAAATTTACATTTCTCATGCTTGAAAATTCATATACCAATACATGAACATTAACATTATAACATCACTTGACTTATAATACATTCATTATTCTATTGATTACACTTTAATATATTATCGGTCATATCATAATTTAAATATACATTCATAATGTAATATACACACAATTTAATAAGCTACAAATTACTAGAAGAGTGTGTGTGTATATTAAATTGTGTACTTATTAAATTGTGTGTATATTTACACACTTATCTGTTATGGTATTTATATATATGATGTGTGGTTGGTTCCATGGAAAGGTGGATTGAATGCCATTATGGTATAGGGCACGGGTCGTAAGTCCTCATATGATGCTTTTGGTAAGCATAATGTGTCCATACGTGTGCTATGATATTGATGGTCGATAAATAATATGTATGTTACTAATCAAGTGGGTATAAGTTCGTTAAAATGCATATCATTACCTATGTGGGTTGTACGAGTGAGGGGCAAGGATATTTTCAGCCGACGAAAGCACCAAGTTGTTTTGGTAACACACTCGGACTACTACCACCAGAGGTTTGGTACCTCCTGCAGGTTTGGCACCTCATACGACTCGTCCCTCGTGGTTAATACCACCGGGGTTGGCCCCACTTTTGAGACACGGATCGCCTGCCAGCTGATTTGGTATCACACGATGGGTTGGCCCCATCAATTGATTTGTGACTTCGTCACCAAGTGTTTTGGTAACACACTTCGTGTCTTCGGACACCGTGAGGTTTGGCACCTCCAAGGATTTGTCATCACATCTGCGGACTATACGTCACCAGTGGTTTGGCACCACCAAAGGTTTGGTACCACACCGGTAGAAAAGGTGTATGGACTGCTAGGATTGGGTGCATATGATTTGGATGCATGATGATCATGATTATGTCCTCAATGTGATATTTTGCTAATCCGGAAAAAGGGTAGCACACCGAGTCTTGGTGACTCACCTTTTTCCTTTAACATTTTCGTAGTATAAAGTCGACCGGATCTGAGAGGACAAGGTGGCCCATGCCAAGATGAAGATTTATTATATTATGCTTGTTTTCGATATAAGTATTTTATTTGAATTTGTTGGGTTGTAACAAAGGCCATTTTATGTTTTTGGTATTACTTTAACTACGGTTTATTTAAACTAAATTGCTATGTGAAATGAGTTTAATCCAAGCAACCTATTTATGAAGAATGTGGTTAATAAAGCATTTCTAATTCAACAATTTATAACTTCAAAGTTTTCATAAGGTAATAACCTAATAAAGTTCTAAAAAAACAATAATTTCTTTCATGCTTTATGCTAAGTAAACAAAGATTTTCAACCGCCTTTTTCCACAATAACATAACCAGTATCTTCTGGTCAGAACGAATGGGCCGGGTTTGGGGATGTTACAGCTTGGTATCGAGCTGTGTTCAAAACTCACTTTGAGGGTTTTGGGCTCAAAGCGATTTCAAAATGGGCTTTTGAAATGTGGGCTTTTATAAAAGTTTTTTTCGTGTTATTACGGCATGGCACTTTGATTCTCTCAATTCAAGTCCACTGTAAGTACTTGGACTCTTTTGAAGTGATTTGTTTGTATGAATTAATTTGGGCTTAGTTTGGGCTCGTAGAATAGAATAATAGGAACTGTTGGACCTTGGGATTAGACTACTCAAACAATGGCATAAGACTTAAAGCTCTTAAACAAACTTGTGAAGAAAGTCGCCGAGTTAAGGTGTGGCAACCTGTAAAGCGCATGTCTAGGATTGATCCGGAAGAGCTTGGTACCTAAGCAGTCCTCGTGACTCACCTCCTCTTCGCAGAATCCTACCCTGTGCGTAGCTAGGGTTCACCTTAACCAAGAGGACTTGTTCATAGGCCAAACCGATTAATAAAACCCAGAAAGGGATTAGCCTTACTGTTTTAAAATCCTTAGTTTTAGAATTTTCAAACTTACCTCTCTGGTTTGTAAACCCTAAATCTGGTTTTGGAAAACATTTTCTCGATTTACCAAAATTACTAAATTGCCCTAGTGGCAAAATTACAAAAAAATGCCCTCAGATTATAAAATTACCACACTATCCTCAACTCTTGTTAAAATGATTTTACTTTGCAAATATTAAAATCTCTAGTTTTCAAAATAGCAATATACCTCGGTTTGGGAAAATTTACTGAAAATACCCACAGTAGATAAAATTACCGAAATGCCCTTGGTTTCTAAATTTTCTCTCAACTTTTCTTGAAATATTCTGCTTTTACTAAATATCGAAAACCCTATTTTATGAAATACAATGGTATTCCGATTTGGAGAATTTACTGAAAATGCCCATGATTTCCAAAATTACGAAAATGACCCTACTTTTTGAATTTTTGCAACACACTTTGTTTGAGAAACAAAATTTTCAAGACGACCTGAGATTTTGTAAATTTTGAAGTTGGAAAACTATTTTCAAAATTGACTCGAAGTTATTACCAAAATACCCCTCGGAAAATGACGAGATTACCCCGGTAGGAAGGAAACTTGATTGCTCGAAAGAACTACTCTCGAAACTTCTTTTCATAAAATTTGCTCGTGGATAAATAGTGGAACCAAATTTCTAATGCATAAAATTTCTAATCGATTAGATCGAGGCGCTAGATATAAGTTCTAGGGGCGTGGTCGTACTTTTCGTGGGACGTGGTAGAGGCGCTTTGGTGACTGCTTGTTTTGTTGCTCGTAAGGTATGTTAGCTCTTTAAGATCGAGTCTTGCAGCCATAGCGTAGTGGGAGGAATTGGATTGTTAGTTTAGACAAGTAATTTCGAGGACGAAATTATTTTTAAGGAGGGTAGAATTGTAACACCTGGTTTAGGGCTATCTTGGTTTGAGTATAATGTAGGTGTTGGAAGGTTCTTGGGTGTGCTTGGATGTGTTTGGGGTTTTAGAATGTTTGGATGAAAGGAAGGCTTTGAAAATAAATTTAGATTTTTAGGGTAAAAGGAATTGGGCCAAGGAGGCCTTAAGATTAATTTTGGTAATTTTGGCACAAGTAAGGCTTTGGCAAAGTGGTCAGTCTTGTGACTTAAGAAATTTGGAGGTAGCGCCTTTGAGGGTCTTAGGTTCGATCCAAGAAGGCGTGAGTTGGGTTTTAATTTTGGATCTTGGCGTTACAAGGTGGGAGGCCTTAAAAGGAGTGGGCGTGTTTTGACGCAAGCGGCTTGTCCAAGTGGTTCTGTCGTGGAACTTAGGGCTTGAGTGTGCGTGGCTACCGGGTTCGAGCGACCAAGCGACTTTTTCGTGTTTTATTTTTCTTATGCGGCTAGGGGCTTGAGTAGGAAGCCTTTAAAGATTAAATGGTGTGGCTTTATGTCATAAAAGGCAGGTTGGCCGAATGGTCTGGGCGCTTAAGGGAGGTCATGATGTGTCTTGGTTTCAATCTCAATGAGTCGCAAGTGGGTTCTATTTTCTTTTGCTTTTGCTGGCGTGAAATGGAGTGGCCTGCACATGGTTTTTGTTTCTTTGTTGAACATTCGGCTGGAGGGAAATTGAGGGGCACATGGCTTCCTTTGTTTTATTTTTTTTATTGATTGATAGGGATTTTTAAATTGGGATAATGATTAGTTAAATTTGTTTTTTTAATTCGGCTGGATGGGGATAAATATTAGATTATTTTAGTTAGTTGAATGGGTGTTGAAGGGATAAAATAGAGTAAAATAAGAGAGTTGTTAATTCAAATTTGTGGCTTGTAGTGGTTCTAGGAAGTGGCCGGTTGTGGGAGTCTTCACGAGAGGGGGTATGGCCGATTTTTGGAAGTATTAGGGAGGGAGAATGCCGTTTGTTCTTAGGCATTTTTGAGTACTTTCGGCCAGCCTTTCGTTTGTGCACCAAAAGTTGATTTTCTCTTAGCAAACTCTCCCATTTTTGCTTCTTGAAACCGAAAATCCCAAGTAACCTTTACCATTGTCAAAACTTCATTTGTTTCTCTCTTATTTTTTCTTTTGTAGTGAATGCTATTTGGGTTCTCAAGCCTTTGCTTATTTTGCTTCCTCTTCTACTCTTGGCGAACCATATACTCACTATCTCCCTCTTTTCTTTTCCATTGGTGTTAAGTTTAAACTAATAACCCTCTTCGCTCATACTTGCTTTCTCCCTTTCTTGAAACTTTGGTGTTAAATTTACTTGATTATCCTAGCCAGAACCTTCCTACTCTTGTGTGCAATCTCCCTTTTCTCGGTCTTGTCACCTTGGCGAATAGTAGGGTGGTGTGGCTCATTTTAAGGGTTTCATTTCCAATCGTTGGAGAAGGTTTATAGGTAAGGCCGAATGCTTATGGTCTTCCTTCATTCTCTGTCGTCATCTTCAAGGGGTAAGTGTTGGTTTTGGTGTTTGTTTGATGGCGATTAATTTGGTTGGAATCGTTTTGTCGTAGGACATCCGGGTTTCAAGCGATCCAAGCGTAGCCTCGATGCTTTGGTCGATTGTTGAGTAAGTAGTGGTAAAGGATTATTTTAGCAGTCTTTTGGTTGGTATTCATTTAAGCCTAAGGCTATTCATGTTGGTTGGTTGTCGATTGTAGGCAAGTAAGCAAGAGCACTTGTGGTGGGCTAGTGTACAAGAGCGTGTAGGGCGAGGTTGTTAGATCGATTCTTGGTTAAAGGCTTATGTGTGTACACACACACACTCTTCTAGTAATTTATGTGCTTATTAAATTGTGTGTATATTTACACACTTATCGGTTATGGTATTTATATATATGATGTGTGTGGTTGGTTCCATGGAAAGGTGGATTGAATACCATTATGGTATAGGGCACGGGGTCAGGTAAGTCCCTGTTATGATGCTTTTGGTAAGCATAATGTATCTGTTACGTGTGCTATGATATTGGATGGCTGATAAATAATATGTATGTTACTAATCAAGCATGTGGGTATAAGTCCGTTAAAATGCATATCATTATCTATGTGGGTTGTACGAGTGGAGGGGGCAGTGATATTTTGTGCTGACGAGCACCAGTGTTTTGGTAACACACTGTGACTACGGTCACCAGAGGTTTGGTACCTCCAGAGGTTTGGCACCTCATAGCGACTCGTCCCTGTGGTTAATACCACCGTGGGTTGGCCCCACTTTTGAGACACGGGATCGTCTGCCAGTGATTTGGTATCACACGATGGGTTGGCCCCATCAATTGATTTGTGACTTCGGTCACCAGTGTTTTAGTAACACACTTCGTGTCTTCTACACCGAGGTTTGGCACCTCCAGTGATTTGGCATCACATCTGTGACTATACGTCACCAGTGGTTTGGCACCACCAGTGGTTTGGTACCACACGGGGTAGAAAAGGTGTATGGACGGTTAGGATTGGGTGCATATGATTTGGATGCATGATGATCATGATTATGTCTGAATGTGATATTTTGCTAATCCGGAAAAAGGGTAGCACACCGAGTCTTGGTGACTCACCTTTTTCCTTTAACATTTTCAGGTAGTGCATAAAGTCGACCGGATCGGAGAGGACAAGGTGGCCCATGCCGAAGATGAAGATTTATTATATTATGCTTGTTTTCGATATAAGTATTTTATTTGAATTTGTTGGGTTGTAACAAAGGCCATTTTATGTTTTTGGTATTACTTTAACTACGGTTTATTTAAACTAAATTGCTATGTGAAAATGAGTTTAATCCAAGCAACCTATTTATGAAGAATGTGGTTAATAAAGTATTTCTAATTTAGTCAATTTATAACTTCAAAGTTTTCATAAGGTAATAACTGAATAAAGTTCTAAAAAAAAAACAATAATTTCTTTCATGCTTTATGCTAAGTAAATAAAGATTTTCAACCGTCTTTTCCACAATAACATAACCAGATTCAATCGTAACGAATGGGCCGGGTTTGGGGATGTTACAGTTTGGTATCAGAGCCAGGTTCAAAACTCAGCTTTGAGGGTTTTGGGCTCGAAACAGTTTTCAAAATGAGCTTTTGAAATGTGGGCTTTATAAAAGTTTTTTTCGAGTTATTCGGCATGGCACTCAGTACCTCGATTCAAGTCCACCGTAAGTACTTGGACTCTTTTGAAGTGATTTGTTTGTATGAATTAATTTGGGCTTAGTTTGGGCTCGAGAATAGAATAATAGGAACTATTGGACCTTGGGATTAGACTACTCAAACAATGGCATAAGACTTAAAGCTCTTAAACAAACTCGTGAAGAAAGTCACGAGTTAAGGTGTGGCAACCTTGTGTGCGCATGTCTAGATTGGATCCAGAAGAGCACAGTACCTAAGCGAGTCCTCGTGACTCACCTCCTCTTCGCAGGAATCCTACCTGGTGCGTAGCTAGGGTTCACCTTAACCAAGAGGACTTGTTCATAGGCCAAACCGATTAATAAAACCCGAAAGGGATTAGCCTTACTGTTTTAAAATCCTTAGTTTTAAAATTTTCAAACTTACCTCTCTGGTTTGTAAACCCTAAATCTGGTTTTGGAAAACATTTTCTCGATTTACCAAAATTACCAAATTGCCCCTAGTGGCAAAATTACAAAAAAATGCCCCTGTATTATAAAATTACCACACTATCCTCAACTCTTGTTAAAATGATTTTTACTTTGCAAATATTAAAATCTCTAGTTTTCAAAATAGCAATATACCTCGGTTTGGGAAAATTTACGAAAATACCCCTGGTTGATAAAATTACCGAAATGCCCTTGGTTTCTAAATTTTCTCTCAACTTTTACTGAAATATTCTGTTTTACTAAATATCGAAACCCTATTTTATGAAATACAATGGTATTCCGATTTGGAGAATTTACGAAAATGCCCATGATTTCCAAAATTACGAAAATGACCCTACTTTTTGGAATTTTTGCAACACACTTTGTTTGAGAAACAAAATTTTCAAGACGACCCCTGAGATTTTGTAAATTTTGAAGTTGGAAAACTATTTTCAAAATTGACTCTGAGTTATTACCAAAATACCCTCTACGTAAAAATGACGAGATTACCCCTGGGTAGGAAGGAAACTTGATTGCTCGAAAGAACTACTCTCGAAAACTTCTTTTCATAAAATTTGCTCGTGGATAAATAGTGGAACCAAATTTCTAATGCATAAAATTTCTAATCAGATTAGATCGAGGCGCTAGATATAAGTTCTAGGGGGCGTGGTCGTACTTTTCGTGGACGTGGTAGAGGCAGTTTTGGTGACTGTTTGTTTTGTTGCTCGTAAGGTATGTTAGCTCTTTAAGATCAGAGTGCGCAGCCATAGCGAAGTGGGAGGAATTGGATTGTTAGTTTAGACAAGTAATTTCGAGGACGAAATTATTTTTAAGGAGGGTAGAATTGTAACACCCTGGTTTAGGGGCTATGCGGTTTGAGTATAATGTAGGTGTTGGAAGGTTCTTGGGTGTGCTTGGATGTGTTTTGGGGTTTTTAGAATGTTTGGATGAAAGGAAGGCTTTGAAAATAAATTTAGATTTTTAGGGTAAAAGGAATTGGGCCAAGGAGGCCTTAAGATTAATTTTGGTAATTTTGGCACAAGTAAGGCTTTGGCAAAGTGGTGTCTTGCAGCCTTAAGGGTGGAGGTAGCACCTTTGAGGTCTTAGGTTCGATCCAAGAAGGCAAGCTTGGGTTTAATTTTTGGATCTTGGCGTTACAAGGTGGGAGGCCTTAAAAGGAGTGGGGCGTGTTTGACGCAAGCGGCAGCTTGTCCAAGTGGTTCTGTCGTATGGAACTTAGAAATTTGGAGGTGCGCGTGGCCGGTTCGAGCGACGAAGCGACTTTTTCGTGTTTTATTTTTCTTATGCGGCTAGGGGCTTGAGTAGGAAGCCTTTAAAGATTAAATGGTGTGGCTTTATGTCATAAAAGCGAGTTGGCGAATGGTCTGGGCGCTTAAGGGAGGTCATGACACGTGTCTTGGTTTCAATCTCGGAATGCAAGTGGGTTCTATTTTCTTTTGCTGGCGTGAAATGGAGTGGCCTGCACATGGTTTTTGTTTCTTTGTTGAACATTCGGCTGGAGGGAAATTGAGGGGCACATGGCTTCCTTTGTTTTATTTTTTTTTATTGATTGATAGGAATTTTTAAATTGGGATAATGATTAGTTAAATTTGTTTTTTGAATTAATTTGGATGGGGATAAATATTAGATTATTTTAGTTAGTTGAATGGGTGTTGAAGGATAAAATAGAGTAAAATAAGAGAGTTGTTAATTCAAATTTGTGGCTTGTAGTGGTTCTAGGAAGTGGCGGTTGTGGGAGTCTTCAGAGAGGGGTATGGCGATTTTTGAAGTATTAGGAGGAGAATGCCGTTTGTTCTTAGGCATTTTTGAGTACTTTCGGCCAGCCTTTCGTTTGTGCACCAAAAGTTGATTTTCTCTTAGCAAACTCTCCCATTTTTGCTTCTTGAAATCGAAAATCCCAAGTAACCTTTACCATTGCCGAAACTTCATTTGTTTCTCTCTTATTTTTCTTTTGTAGTGAATGCTATTTGGGTTCTCAAGCCTTTGCTTATTTTTGCTTCCTCTTCTACTCTTGGTGAACCATATACTCACTATCTCCCTCTTTTCTTTTCCATTGGTGTTAAGTCGAAACTAATAACCCTCTTCGTTCATACTTTCTTTCTCCCTTTCTTGAAACTTTGTGCCAAAATTTACTTGATTATCCTAGCCGAACCTTCCCTACTCTTGTGTGCAATCTCCTTTTCTGGTCTTGTCACCTTGGTCGAATAGTAGGGTGGTGTGGCTCATTTTGGGTTTCATTTCCAATCGTTGGAAAACGTTTATAGGTAAGGCGAATGCTTATGGTCTTCCTTCTCTTCTCTGTCGTCATCTTCAAGGGTAAGTGTTGGTTTTGGTGTTTGTTTGATGGCGTATTAATTTGGTTGGAATCGTTTTGTCATAGGACATCCGGTTTGAAGCGCAAGCGTAGCCTCGATTGCTTTGGTCGATTGTTGAGTAAGTAGTGGTAAAGGATTATTTTAGCAGTCTTTTGGTTGGTATTCATTTAAGCCTAAGGCTATTACTGTTGGTTGGTTGTCGATTGTAGGCAAGTAAGCAAGAGCACTTTGTGGTGGGCTAGTGTGCAAGAGCATGTAGGAGCGAGGTTGTTAGATCGATTCTTGGTTAAGGCTTACAGGTGTGTACACACACACTCTTCTAGTAATTTATGTGCTTATTAAATTGTGTGTATATTTACACACTTATCGATTATGGTATTTATATATATGATGTGTGTGGTTGGTTCCATGGAAAGGTGGATTGAATACCATTATGGTATAGGGCACGGGGTCGTAAGTCCTCGTTATGATGCTTTTGGTAAGCATAATGTATACATTACGTGTGCTATGATATTGGATGGTGATAAATAATATGTATGTTACTAATCAAGCATGTGGGTATAAGTCCGTTAAAATGCATATCATTATCTATGTGGGTTGTACGAGTGGAGGGGCAAGGATATTTTGTCCTGACGAGCACCAATGTTTTGGTAACACACTGTGACTACGGTCACCAGAGGTTTGGTACCTCTAGAGGTTTGGCACCTCATAGTGACTCGTCCCTGTGGTTAATACCACCGTGGGTTGGCCCCACTTTTGAGACACGGGATCGTCTGCCAGTGATTTGGTATCACACGATGGGTTGGCCCCATCAATTGATTTGTGACTTCGGTCACCAGTGTTTTGGTAACACACTTCGTGTCTTCGGACACCGAGGTTTGGCACCTCCGTGATTTGGCATCACATCTTGTGACTATACGTCACCAGTGGTTTGGCACCACCAATGGTTTGGTACCACACGGGGTAGAAAAGGTGTATGGACGGTTAGGATTGGGTGCATATGATTTGGATGCATGATGATCATGATTATGTCTGAATGTGATATTTTGCTAATCCGGGAAAAAGGGTAGCACACTGAGTCTTGGTGACTCACCTTTTTCCTTTAACATTTTCAGGTAGTGCATAAAGCTCGACCGGATCGGAGAGGACAAGGTGGCCCATGCCGAAGATGAAGATTTATTATATTATGCTTGTTTTCGATATAAGTATTTTATTTGAATTTGTTGGGTTGTAACAAAGGCCATTTTATGTTTTTGGTATTACTTTAACTACGGTTTATTTAAACTAAATTGCTATGTGAAAATGAGTTTAATCCAAGCAACCTATTTATGAAGAATGTGGTTAATAAAGTATTTCTAATTCACTCAATTTATAACTTCAAAGTTTTCATAAGGTAATAACTGAATAAAGTTCTAAAAAAAAAACAATAATTTCTTTCATGCTTTATGCTAAGTAAACAAAGATTTTCAACCGTCTTTTCCACAATAACATAACCAGATTCGGTCGTAACGAATGGGCCGGGTTTGGGGATGTTACAATATGAGCACTCACACACACATATAAGTCACTTTATATCATGCATAATTTATATCATCAACTCAAATACTAAGCTTACCTTATTTTCATTAACATTAAACTTAGCACGTACCTGACCCTTTTATCTCAATTTTACATTCAATCATAACTCGATAATGCCCGTTGAACCATTCGGGATTAATAAGGATACTCGGATAGTCAGAAAGCTCGTATAATGTCAACGCCCTAGACGTGGTCTTACATGTAATCACAAATCGGTGCCACTGTCCCAGACAAGGCCTTACACGTACATCACAAGTCGAGGCCAACGTCCCAGACGTTGTCTTACACGTAAACACAAATTAGAAATCATATGTCATGATATATATCTCCTAACTATTCCTAAGATTCTTACGGGGCTTTCGGACGTCGTAACTCGTTTGATTCAGGCTCGTAGATAATTCTCCCATACTTTTATCAATTTGGCATACACATATAATTTCTACTAAAATTCAATTCAGCATAATAAACACATTTTCATATAAATTTAACAACAATTATTTACTTATGAACTTACCTTGGCAAAGACGGACGAACCAGAACAACTATTCAACAACTTTAGATTTCCCCCGATCCAATTTTGATTTCCTCTTTTCTTGATCTAAATTAGTATAAATTAAACTTATTAAATCACATATTCAATCAAATTCATCGAAAAACACATAAATGGGATAATTACACTTTTGCCACTGACATTTCACATTTTTCATAATTTAGTCCCTATTTCACAAAACAAAAAATTTAAAAAATTTCTTTATACAAGTGCCTAGCTGAATTTTCCTCTAGTTCATATAAGCCCACATATTTTATTTATTTCACATTTTAGTCCCTCAAAATAAAATTTTCTCAAATTAGTCCATTTTACTCAAATTCATAAAAAATCCAAAGATAAAACATATTAATCTATCACATATCTTTTATTTTCCATCATCAAAAAACAAAAACCACAAGCTTTCAACAATGGCAAAACATAAAATCATCATCAGATTCAAAAATTAAGACATGGGCTTGATAGATTACATAGCAACGATCTCAAAAACGTAAAAATTATCAAAACTGGATCAAAACCCATACCTTAATTGTAACAGTCGAAATTTGACCCTGATCGGAATGGTGGTTTTGGGACCACGAATTCGATTCCAAAAAATATTTAAATATTATTTTCTGTGCTAATTATATGTGAATTATAATGTGTGAAAGTTTAGTATGAAAATTTGATTGTTTGTGTGTTTAATTTAACAAAAAGGACTTAATTGCGTAAAGTGCAAAAGTTACAAACTATAGTGAAAGGTGCTAATGTGATAGTGGCTTTTTAATATGAGGTATTAAAAGGCAAATAGCCCATTATTAATGTTAGTGGACGGTTAAAGTCACCTTTGTCCTTATTTTATATGTTAATAATATTTAGTAACAAAGGGTATTTTGGTAAAGTAATTAAGTTATCATATTATGTTAAAATAAAACAAAATAAAGGCCATTACATCCTTTATTTTCTTGGCCGAATGTGGAGGAAAGAACAAGGGTTTGGTTCCACTTGAATTTCACACTTATAATCTCAATTTCAAGGTTAGTTTGATTTCGGTTCTTGATAATTTTTATGTTTTTGAGATCGTTGCTTCGAATATTAGTTGACCAATGTTAAAATTTTTGAATTTGAGCATGTTTAATATTCAGCCATGGTTAGATGTTTGTGTTTTATAATGTTTGATGGAAAAATATTAAAAGTATGTTAGAAATTAACATGTTTTGAATTGAAAATTTTGGTGAAATTGAATATTTAGGGCTAAATTGTCAAAATAAATTTTTAGAGGGGTTCAATTATAAAATAAATGAAATGTATGCATTTGTATGGATGTATGAAAGATCCGCCCTAAAGAATTGAGTGCAAATTATGTGTATTTTGTGTTCTGTACAATAGGGACTAAATTATAAAAGTTGTAAATGTCAGGGGTAAAAAGGTAATTTGCCTATTTATGTGTTTTGGGACTAAATTGAGATGAAATGTGCTTGAATGAGCTTATTTTTAATATGTTTAGATCAAGAACAAAGAAACCAGACTTGGATCGGGGGAAGGCAAAAGTTATCGAATAGCCGATTTTCGTTGTCTGTCGATAGTCGAGGTAAGTCTTTAAGCAAATATATGTCAAAAATTATTTACGTAATCTAATAAATGTTGAAACTTGAAAATATACTTGAAATTGCCGAATGTTGGTTAGTATAATATGTGAATTGATTTTTATTAATGTAATGTGGTTAAGTGTAACATCCTGAATTAATGGGCCTTTGCATTTGATGTGTATTACGTTCATTGTGTTGATTAGCGTATTTAAGGGGCTTAGATTGGGCCGAGGCCTTGGTTAATTTTTTTGTTTGGACACTATAGGGTTTAAAAGATGTTATTTGTGTTTTAAACACAAGTGGGCTTGTGGCCCAGTGGCAAAATGGCGCCACTTAGAGAGCAAGGAGGTGGCGTCAACTAAGGAGGCCCAAACTCAAGGGGCATGAAGCCCAATTCCTTTAATTTTAATTAGCTAAATTTCGGCATATAGGTGGGTAAGGTTGGACGGCAACAAGGCTTAAAAATAGGGAGATTTATCTGTTGAATAATATAGATAATTGCGCTGATATTAGTTATGAGTAGATTAAGGAGAAAAGATGGGAGTTATCTGTTGTAAGCAGAGTTGGTCGAAATTCCAACTATGAGGGGAGGAAGAATCGGTTTTAATGTGGCATAAGGGGTGCCAAAATTCCCCATGTTTGTCAATTAGTCTCGGTTTTTAGAAGAGGACAATTTTGGCATCTGAACCCTATTCTTTGTGCCGAAATTCTCAGTCCATCTCTACACTCTCTATTCTCTTTTCTTTTCCAAAAGCCAAAACCTCTCAACTTTCTTCTCATCTCCATAACTGAATACCTTTGTCTATTCCTTTTTCTCTATGTCGATTTCTCTACTAAAAGCTGAAACCTCTTAATTCACTTTTTTTTCCATTCTTTTCCTCTTGTGCCGATTTCTCCATAAATCGGGATTTTCTTGAAATGTCGATTTCTCTGTAAAGGTAAGAACCGATTTCTTTTCTCTTTTGATTTTGAGACTATAGCCAAATGGCTAGTAGATTGAAAGGCTATCTTTAGTTTGACTCTTTCGTTAATCGCATGTTCTTTTGGGTGGCACTCTAGGAAATCGTAGTAGATCGAATCATCCAGATCTCAAAACGCCAGAAACCATTAATCTCTAGTATCCTATCAATTTCGGGATCTCAAGGTAAGGGATTTCTTTAGATTCCTATTAAGATTCACTATCATAATTGAGATATTAACTCCTATGATGTGGTTTAACCCTATTTCGCTATAGTAGTTCTGACAAGGACTTTTGGGTGAAATCAAATATGGATCAGGCAAAGGAGAGGGTTGGGTCCATAAACCCAATCCCTAAGTTTAAGAAATGAGCAATGTCCGCTATTCGAGATTGGCCACCGAGTTGTGGACCCACTTCTGAACAGCATCTTAGGTAGATAGCAGCCGTATCAGCTTCTGACACTATCGACATAGAGGGTGTCGTCGTAACCATAATAAGGTGTGTAGATTCTTAACACATAAGCATTGATATATTATATGTATGCTAAGGGCTAAAAGCCATAAAGAAAGGCTATATGAACAGTCATATTACCTAGAAGTGGTAGGCATGGGGTGCCATGTACGTAACCATAGGAACTTTTCTATGTGAATCGTAGCATGTGAAAGTATGAGATCTGTTAGATGGCTTGATGACTTGTTTCTCGTATGTATGCATGCATGGGATGGGATTGATTGATGGATTTATGGTAGGGGAGCAGGGTCGCGAGGCGATCTTGGCTTTGCTACAGGCAGCATAGCTGTCGAATCCTATAATGTATTTCTGAGGTTCGTGTAAGCGATCGGTCTATATGACAAAAGATAGTCATTAATACTATAATGTATTTTTGAGGTTCATGTAGTTTATTGGTCTATATGACAATGACACACTATCGATGTGGCATGTAGCGGATTGAGGTTGATTGTAGAAATCCCACGGTGTAACGGTTGGTACGGGGTGTGTAGAGGATGGACTCTTAGGTTTTGGGATGGGCCATGATGCATGACATATTTTGTTACCATTTCATGTGGGCCAAGGCCCATAATGTGTTTAATGGGCCCTAGGCTTTTATGTGTTTTCAAGTTTTGCACATGAGTCTTAGTGACTCACCCTTTTATTTTCCCACTCTGGATGAGCGATGAGACCGTGGACACAGAGTCGAGGTGACTCGAGGGCCATCAAGACTTTCATTATCATTATGGATTATTATTATTGTTTTTTTGGGAATATTTTGTAATAAGGCCCCATAACTTAGGTTTCAATTTATTTGTTACTTGTTTTACTTTATTTTACTTTAATATGTCACATGTTTATAAACCTATTTGTGCCCAAAGTCTTAATAATAAAATGGAGTGATAAATGGGCTTTTCAAATCCACTCAACATAAAAGTTTAAGTTTCTTTTATTTTTTTTTCAAATAATGACTAAATAAACTGAAATTTTCAAAACCCATCGAAGTAAAGTTTTCAAGAATTAAACCCGTAGCATACCAGATCCGGTAATAACGTATGGGCCGGGTTTGGGGTGTTACATTAAGTTTATTCGAAATTGATATGTGATAGTATTATGAGACATATGTGATATATGTGATTTTGGCATTAAGAAATGTGTATGAAATGGTTTAATTATATTGATATCGGGCTTAATGCCTAGCAGGCCTTTGCCGGTGATTTATATCGGGCTTAATGCCTAGCAGGCCTTGTGCCGGTGATTTATATGGGGCTTAATGCCTAGTAGGCCTTGTGCCGGTGAATTATATCAGGCTTATTGCCTAGCAGGCTAAATGCCTGTGTTTAAATCTCGGACCTTGAGTCTAGCAGGCCTAGTGCCAGTGTGTGTGATTCGGGCTAATGTCTAGCAGGTTCTATGTCGGTGAGCTGAAATTCTAGCTTAGATTATGTAGTAATAAAGTCATGAAACAAATAAAGTAAGCCTAAGCTTTTGAAAATAAATTTGTTAATTTAGCTACAAGGTATGTGTTTTTCATACTTATATGATATATATATATATATATATATATATATATATATGCAATGCTAATGATCAAATAAAATGATGAAAGAAATGTGTTATACATTTGGTTGTGGAATTTGTATATAAACCACGCCATGTGGATATTGGTTATTTGAAAGCATAAGTGTGGTTAAAAATGTTCATGTAGGTATATCTATACACATATATATGTGTTTATATATGTATATTCGGTGAATGGTGTACTTTGTGAAGGAAATGAAAGTTGTTAGGTTAAGTGAGGTAATGATTCAGTTATGGTGAGTTTTTGCATTAAGTCATGTATATTCGATGTCATGAATCGATTGTTTAAAATGCTTGGATGATTGAGTGTTATATTGTAGTTGCTTAAAACTTACTAAGCTAGTAAGCTTACTTTGTGTGTGTTCATTGTTTTGTTTTATAGATTTCGATCAAGCTACGAGCTCAGGGGATCGTCACTGAAGTCATTCACACTATCGGCTCACGTTGGTACCTATAATGTTTAGACTTTTGTTATTAAGGCATGTATAGGCTAGCTAAGTTTTCGAATGATATTATGATAATGTATGAAAGTCATGCGAAATTGGCTTGTTTTTAAATGTTAATGTTTGTTGGTATATTCTATCCTTGATGTAATATGCGTGTATATTTTGCTTGGAAGACGAATGAGAATGTGATATAAATAATGCATGCTAAATAGGTATGTTTGTGTATGAATGATTGCCGTGAGGTCATTAGGTATAATTCTTGATAACTTTTAGAAAATGGACATAAGTAGTGATATGTTAAGAATGGGATGAGTTTTGGTATGCATGACTTTCGAATGTATATTATAAAATGTCATTAGGTTTAAGCAAAGAAGTTAATACTGGATAAATGTTTAAGTCAAGTCAAGTAATGTGTTAGTTAAGCATCATTTAGAATTTATGTGTGTGTATTAGCCTTGGTCATTTCATGAAATATGAATTATGTTATATAATGCATGTATATGTTCGACTAAGCTTATGAGAAATATCCAAATGTAACTATTATGCTTGAAGAGTTAGATGTTTAGGCTTACTTTCAAATATGGCTAATGCGCATATCACTATGATGTATATATATATATATATATAGCTAGGTGTGATTGCTTGATTTGATTGTAAGGGTAACGTGTATTCAATTAAAATGCTTGAATGATTTGTAAATTTGTAGTGAATGGAGAATTCAAATTAATGTATAAGCCATATAGTTAATTTCGATTCAATTATGTCTATACAAACAAATTTAAGTGTACTTTGATTTGATTGGGTGTTTGGATCTATCTAAACTTAGCATGAGCTATGTAATGTACATGAAATTTCCTATATGTATCCTTGCATATTTGGCCAAGTAGATAAGTGTGTGCATGATGTTTATTGAGCTTGTATGTCCGGACATATGTCATTATGTAATGAGCTTGTTTATTCGGCCATATGGGACAAAATTTTAAATCATCTGTTTTCGATCTTATAGTAAGTTAAAATGAGATGATATTTGGATTATGTTTATTTAAATCAAATAGATACGATTGGTTTATTTGTTTAAGTACTTCATAAATTAATAAAGATAGGATAAATAAGGTTTATGGTATTTACATTGTTGGGTGGTATTATTGAAATGTACATTGCATGATCATTTATGTTCATCAATGATTATACTGTATATGACTTAGTTTAATATAATAAGTATGTTTAACTAAGAATGAATTGACTGAATAAAAGTTATGACTTTTCTGGTAATGTCGTAACCCTAATCCGACGACGGATACGGGTTAGGGGTGTTACATTAATTATGCTTATCAATGGCCGAACCTTGTTTGTTCTTTTTATTTCTTTTTCTTTTCTACTTTCGGCAATAAAAGATGAACAAATGCATGATTTTATGTTTTATTTTATTTAATCATATGTTAACACATAAATTACCATTTTAACCATTATAAAATAATATGTAAACCTTATAATTTATGTCCACTACCGTCCATCACATTTATAAATGGTCAAATTTCATTGTAAAGACCCCATATTATAAAAACAATAGCAATTTGGCACTTACACATTAATAGCCAACTTTTGTATTTTACGCGATTAAGTCCTTTTAATTAAATCTGATACTTTGTAACACCCCAAACTCAGCCTAGTAGTTAGGCCCAAATCTATGCCACATTGAAGTGTCTTTGGAAAACCATGTTTTCATTGAAAACTCTTCCTAATTAAAAGCTTGAGTAAAATCCCAGTCACTTCAGTTTATTTTTTTTCCCGAGGTTTATTAAAAAGTTATTACCTTCAAACAAATGATTTACGAAAATGTGACGTTTACAGATTAAGTCTCGAAACCATTTCAAAAATGTTGCAAAAACGTAGTGTTGTTGAAAAATAAAGCAGATAACATTTTAGAAAACCACGACTTACTTCTAACAGATGCAAGCCAAAGTAAATAAAAACCCAAAGTTAAAACCCAAAAACTTAAAGAGGCCTTATTACAACCCAAACCAAATTATTTGAATGTAAATAATCAAAATGTAAAACATAAGCAGTGTGTGCCCTTCTCCGAGTCCTCGCACCGATCCTCTTAATGTTAGGGATTACCTGCACAGTTAAAAACGGGGTGAGTTTACGAAAACTCAGTGTGTAATCCCCTTACTAGAGCTAATCGATTATCTGAAATGCGAAGCTAAATAATGCGGGCCAAAGCCCTTTAACAGTAATAGGACAATCCAGTTCAGAACATACGTGGGCCAAAGCCCACTACAATATCTTTTAGGTCATAGCCCATAACACAATCAATTGGGCCCAACCCAACCCGATAACAGAACAAGTGGGCCTAAGCCCAATACTGTAGCATCCCAAACCCAGTCAAAACGCTACTACCAAATCTGGATTGTTACAGGTAGGGAAGTTTTGGAAATTTAGGCGAAATATCATAATTTGAGAAAAACATTTTGCTTGGTGAATCCAAGCTAAGGGCTATTTAAAATTCAGTTACATTATACATATCTTACCACCATTTTATTAAGTTAACTAGGTGCAAGAAAACGTGTTTATTTTTCAAAACTAACTTAGAAAATTTCCATAAAGTGACCATTGAAAACAATATTGAGAAATGTGATCTTTTGAAAAGAATATTTGTAGTATTTAAGAAAATTCCAGTTAATTCTCTGTTGCTTGTGGTCCATTGGTTAATCTTTTTGGAAACTATTGTTTATGTTTTAAGAAAAACCTCATTTTTGATAGTTTATAACTTATAAAGAAAAAAACAACATTAAATCAAATCCCCAAAATAAAGTTAAAGCGGCCTTATTACAAAATAAAATCTTGAATTAAAACAAATTCAAATTTAAATATGAAGTTTACGAAAGCAATAGTAACGCATGGCCACCTCGAGTCCGCTTCGGCTCCAAAACCCGCGATCTACTGATTACCTGCAGAATTCAGCAGAGGGGTGAGTCACCGAGACTCAGTGTGTAAATCCCCATATAATGGAAACGGGGCCTTAGCCTACTCAATACGGGATATGTCTTATGTATGCTATGCAGCCCAACCCAGTCCAACTCTCCATCCGAACACCCGTGGCATTATGCCACTGTGGTACTTGACCACCGTGGTTCCAGACCACTCGTGACAATAGTCACTCGTGACAAAGTCACTATAATATATATATATATATCATGGGGCCAACCCACTGTGGTCTTAGACCACCGTGACGACCTCTGATTAGTTTATGTATACGTGGGGCAAACCCACTGTGGTCCTTGACCACTGAGACAAGTCACTGAATTAAGCATTCATGGTTTTAACCACCGTGGTACTTAGACCACTCGTGACAATAGTCACTCGATTAACATTTCTCCTTCCAGCCAATCCCAAGCCCATGCTCATTACATCATACTAAAAATGGATGCACATGCTATCAACAAATAACAAGTATTTATTTCATACATGCATCTCATCAAATATCATCATAACGAAACTTACCGGTGTCTCCAACCTTACCCGCTAAAGTATCTCGACTGTCAAATTAGTCTTTTTGGCCTCCATCCATCACAATTAATAGTATAAACAGTAAAAAGGAGTGTGAGTAATACTCACCTGATAACACGTAACACTAGGCTTTCTATGTCAATGCTTTCACTAGCAGGGACGACAACTATTTGCCTATCCCAGGTAGACGTTGGGTCTCTACCATAGCCCGGCGAAAAGTCTCGAACCACCAACACTACTCATATTTTAAACTTAGAAGCCGCAACTATGAGTTCGCTCCCTTCCTTAGATTGACCGACACTTGCATCCATGGAGAAACTTGATCAATACCATACCATAACAGAAACAACGATTATCAAACAATGATATCAGACTAAGGTGGTGAATCAACAATGAATAACAAAATGTATAGGACCCAGGGTAACTCCTTACCTTTGTTCCAACACGAATAAGCAAGATTGCTTGGAAAGAACTTTCGGCAACTAAAGAAGTCTTAGCACTTCTCTTCCTGGTATTCGGCCACTTGATCAACGACAAGCCGAACACTTGCAGGTTGGCTTGTGAAACTAAATGGGTTCCAAAGTGACAAGGAAATACCGATTGAGAAAGATGCTTGCACAAATTCGCCATTCCTCCAAACAGAAATCAAAAGCAGAAAAAAGAGGGGAGTTAGGGAGTAGAAGAGAATTCGGCTTAGCAAAAGAAAATGATTAGGGAAAAGAAAAGAAAAGAAAAAACAGGAGTGGAAACCAAGGTTCGGCTATGGTGTTTAAGAGAAGAGAAAAGAAGGTGAAAAATATTCGACAAGAGAGGTGACTTAAGGGGACTTCGGCTTGTGAGGAAGGTAGCAAAGGAAAATGAAATCGAAATGTGAAGGGTGGATGGTAAAGGGTGATTCGGCCAAAGTTGTTAAAGAAGAACAAAGAATAAGAAAAGAGTTGGCAATGGAGCTTCAATGAGTTTTGGCTAACACATGAAATGGGAGGAAAAAGTAGAGGAAAAGAGAAGAGAGAGCTACGGTTCTCTTTGATAATAACAAAGAAATGAGTTCGACTTAACACTCACTCCCAAAACACTTGCACCAATCAGCACTATATCACATCCCTATGACCGATTGAACAAAACAAAAGAGAAGAGCCAAATGCCACAAGCCTTAAGAATTTTGGCACACCACCCAACTAGTACTAAACCTAAATCTCTCCCCCTTCAAACTCCTCACAATCGGCCATCACATCCACCAACTTGAAATCCCTTAATTCTCTCCTTACTTCACTCTTCAACAACCATTTGAATTGGTTTGACCCATTCAAATATCACCAACACCTCATGGCCACTCATTCGAATATGTTGACTCATTCAACCATCATCCTTGGAGAGTCCTTGTCGAAACCACCTTCTCCCCATACAGGTGCCAAAAATAAAGCTCCAAAGTGAGGCTTGTGGGATTCGAACCTCTTCTCCGCTGCTACTCCCTTGTGATGCCACTTCCCTGCATTTTAAGTGGTGCCTCCTTACGACTTTACCACTCCTTTTCTTGTTTCAACAACCACAGTAGTTACCCTTAAGGCCTGCCTCAGCTAGCTTTCCCCTAAAGTGCCTAAAACAAAATTTTTTTACCAAGGCTCAAGCTTAACCCCGAGCCTTCCCAGGACCCTAAAACTCACCAAATTAACAAATAGATCATGGAAACCACATAGCAAACATTAAATGTAGAGCCCCTAATACCAAGATGTTACAAGTACAGTGACAGATCTCATAACAGATAGGCAACAGTATGAGGATGCATCCCACCCCGATCTAGCCAAGACACCACCCATACCAACCCTACACTTATGTGGGGATAAAATCGACCCACCCAGCTAACACACCAAGCTTAGCACCGGTTGCGGTACTAAGTCAACAGAACGGTTCAGCGCCATAGACAGAATAGCTAAAAGCCATAAATATCGCAACAACGCTACCAGTTGATAGAACGACTAAAAGCCATAAACAGAATGGTTATAAACCATAATCAGGATGGCACAGAGCCATAATCAGGATGGCATAAAGCTATCGGTAACTGTAATAAGTTTGGCACACAGCCATCAGTGACAGTAATATAATCGACACACAGCTACGGGCAATTATGATCGACACAGAGTCATCAGTATATATGTTAGGCACATAGCCACAGGTAAATGCGATTGCCACAAAGCCATAATCAAGATGGCACAGAGCCATATTTAGGTTGGCATAGAGCCAAAATCAAATTACGTGGCTTTAAGCCGTCCGTCGGTCTACAGTTGTCTCTTGCGACCCATGCGACCTTAACAGATCAATTGTAACATCCCAAAAATGGGGGTGTTTGGAATTTAATTATTTTCTTATGTAAGAACTGCTATGTCATTATTTATGGAATAATAATGATTAATTTAAGGCTTTGTGTTGGCTCGATTTGGTGGAAAATTTTAGTTTTTAACTTTTAAGGTAGGGAGCCTTAGCAAGAGGGTGTTATAAGAATAAATGGGGATAATTTGGACATAAAATGAGCTTAGACCAAGTGGCAAAGCAAGCCCACAAAAGAGCTGCATGTGACGCCACCAAGGGAGCAAGGAGAGCCTTGGTTCGAGTCACAAAAATCCCTCTTTTTGGCAATGTGATGGACGGCACATGGGGGAGTTTCTCCTCTCTTTAAACTCTTTTATTATTTATTTATTGATGATAAATAATAAATTAAATTAAGGATAATAGGGGATTTTATTTTATGAGGATAATAGATGAATATTGAGGATTAATAAAGATTATTAGGAATTAAATTCAAATTAAATCATATTAGTTTGAATGGGTGGCCTAGAGTGATTTAAGGAAGATTGAGCAATCTTGGACTCCTTATTGAGGAGGAGTGGACGGCAAGGACTCATGAAAGGGGGGGGAGTTGCCGAATGCTTATAAATAGCATTAGCTTAGCATTTGTTTTGCTCTTTTCTCCATCTTTGCAACTGCCGAAACTCTCAAACCTCTCATCTTATATTTTTCTTTCTTTTACAACCTTTCCAAAACCTTGGCCGAATCCTCCACATCTCCCAAAGCCCCTCTATTTTCTTTTCTTCATAGATCAAAACCCCTATTGTCCTACCTCCAAATAGCCGAATCTAATATTCTCTTGAAGTGCCGAAACCTCACATTCCTCCTTGATTGCACTTTGGCCGAATAGTGTAGTGGTTCGGGATTTCTACTATATTTGATTGTTGCAAAGGTGAGTGATGGCGAATACTATTTTCTTTCTTCTTCCTTCTCTTGTGTGTCTCTCGACATCCATAAGGGGGGGTAAGTGCCGATTCAATAGTGTATTAACACCCTTGTGAAACCGATTTCTTTCTAGGAACTCGGGATCTCAAAGCGAAAAGCGGATCTTCCATTCCTTAGTCAATCGATTGGTAAGTAGGTGGTAAGGATGTATGGTAAATAGAGTGCTATTCTAGTAAGTCGATTAATGATTAAAAGCGAAGGCTATTGGTATTATTACTAATCGATGGTGGTTGGCGAGGCGAGAATCGGAATTGAGTCTTGTGATTAGGGCACCGAAAGGATAAAGGTAAGATTCGGGTTCACAAGGAATCCTCTCAAATTAATTGGTTTGGCGAATGGCCCATATCACTAACTCTATTATGGCGAATATAGGAACAAAGAGATATAAGGTGGCCGATTGGTTATCTTCGGGATTTAAGACTATCGTGGTAACAGGTGTGTACATACACACTATATAATATATTAATTATGCTTAACTTTGTGAATGCTCATTTTTATGAATGTAGCATCGGAATGAATACCAAATCGGTATAAGTGGTGATTCAGGTAAGTACCTGTTAATGTGATTTATTATTATTAATGCTTTTGGTAAGCATGATGTGTTGACACATGAAATTTAAGACTGTGATGGCATGAAATATATGTATGTTTATCTGTTGTGGGATTGATGAGTGGAGGGGGCAGTGTTATTGTGCCGACGGGCACCAGTGCTTTGGTAGCACAAGTGACTATATGTCACCGGAGGTTTGGTACCTCCGGAGGTTTGGTACCTCAATAGCGACTTGTCCTGTGGTTAACACCACCGTGGGTTGGCCCCACTTGAGATATGGGATCGTCTCGCCGGTGATTTGGTATCACACGATGGGTTGGCCCCATCACCCGATTTGTGTCTCGGACACGGTGTTTTAGTAACACATTGTGACTATATGTCACCGGTGGTTTGGCACCACCGGTGGTTTGGTACCACAACAGGGTAGACAATGGGCGTATGGTTGGCTAGGTTGGGTACACATTATTTTGCATATTAATTATTATATGTTGTGTATGAAAATGTTTTTAAAGCGGGGAAGGGTTACATACTGAGTCTTGGTGACTCACCTTCTCCATTAATTTTTCAGGTGATGCTTAGAACGCGGACATGGAGCCGGAGGGACTTGAGGAGGCCATGCGGTGGATTTAAGTTTAAATAGACTTTAATTCTTGTTATTTTACATTTGGTTTTTGGTTGTTTTATTTTGGATGTAATAAGGCCTCATTAAACTTTACTTTAGTTATTTTCTTTTATGTTGGATATTTTTACTTTATTAAAATTTGGATTACACGCTTTTCTAAATTAACCCGGAAAATGTTTTATCGTGCCATCGGGCACATCTGAAAATTTGTGTAACAACTTGACTTAATGAAATATTCAAATCGGACTAAGTATAATTTCAGCAAGATAACTTAAAATGAGCGATTTTCAACAAAAGTTTATGTGGATTTAGAAAATGGGTTTCAAAACTTCTTCTTAGTAACGACCCATATTCGGTCCTAACGATTGGGCAGGGTTTGGGCTTTATTACAAATTGGTATCGAGCCGGTTCAAAACTTCATTGTGGGGCCAAGGCCCAAAATGTTTTAATAGGCCTTATTAATTGTTTTTTGGTTTTAAGCGGCATGGCCCAAGTCTCCTAAACCGATCCGCCTGTAAGTACCTCTAGACTTCTTTGTGGATTATATTACAGAGAAGGGTAGGAAGCATGGAGCGTAGATAGACTTATAGGAATTTGAACCCTAGGATTAGATTACTCAAACACACAAGCTAAACATAAGATTTAAAGAACTAAACCAATCTATGACTTAGACACTGAGCTAGGGTGTGGTAACCCCCGTACGCATGTCTAGGATTGGAACCGGAAGAGCCTGGTATTTAAGCAGTCCGAGTGACTCACCACCTCTTCGCAGGTATCCTACCTGGTGCGTAGCTCGGGTTCACCCTAACTCAAAGGGCTCAGTGGTGTGGTAACCTCTGTACGCATGTCTAGAAAGGTTCGGTGGGAGCTTGGTATTTAAGCAGTCCGTGCGACTCACCTCCTCTCCACACGAAACCTGCCTGGTGCGTAGCTTGGGTTCACCCTGACCAAGAAGGCTCGGTCATAGGCTAAACCCAATGACTAAAACCCGAAAGGGAATTAGCCATGTTTTGAAAGGAACGAAACAACAAGAACCCTAATGTTTTCAAAATTTCTGTAATAACTCTTTCAAATTGGAAAACATCATTTTTACAACGTTTTCCTTGAAAAACTTGATTTACGGAAAAATTACAAAAATGCCCTTAGGGTAAAATTACTAAAATACCCTCGGTTCATAAAATATCAAATCAATGATTTTGTCCAAAATTTTAGCTATTCTATAAATATTCAACAACTTAGCCTTGAAAATCATCAACAAAATATTTGGTTTTGGAAAAATTACAAAACGCCTCAACTTACAAAATTACCAAAATGCCCCGAGTACAAAAAAAAATTTTTGCAACATCACCGTTTTAAGAAGGAAAATTCTCAAAAGGACCCTCGAGTTTCATAATGGTTAAAACACCCTTGTTTTACAAAATTACAAAATTACCTCGACGGACAAAATTACCAAAATACCCGGCTTCAAAGTGATGATGTAGCTTTAAAATTTTACAACTTTTTCAAAAAACCTCCGGTTTGGGAGTTTCAAAACAACCTACTCTACTAAAGTTTTAAAATTTCTTCTGAAAATACCCTCAGAGGAAAATGACGAAAATACCCACAGGTTAGAAATGGGCGGGAATGTCCCAAGAGTGAATAGGTATGGAAAGCATTAGGGAATGGATGCAAGAACTTCTTGGTGTGAACTAGGATAGAAGATTGAAACCTTGTTTGCACGAAAGAATCTCTCGTTAAACTTTATCCATAAAATTTAAATCATGAGTAATAAAGTGGAACAAATGCTAGCATAAAATTTCTCTTAATCAGTTAAAAGCGCGATAGATAGAATGAGTTCTAGAGGGCGTGGGCGTCGTGGGCCTTGTAGGGGTAGGATGATGGTGTCGAACCCGTCAGTCGGGACAAGGTTACAGCGATGTACCACCGCCACCACCACCTCCAGCTTTTGGAGGTGAGGCGAGATCGAGGATGCTCATAGCGGTGTTGCGAGTCCTCGAATTGGTGGTGGAAATGGTGGAAATTTAGGAGCTCGAAATCATTCCGGCGGATTCGATCCAACGGAGTTGAGGTGTTCGGGGTGTGTCGAGTGGCACCCAGTAAGAGCAGTATTGGTTGGAATCTCTGAAAGGGTAATGGATGAACTTGACTGACCGAGGAGGAAAAATTGAAAGGGGCGTGTCGCTTCTAAAGGATGAAGCGTACAGTGGTGGTGACAGTTCGGGATGGAGCCACGGTGATGATCTTCACGATGGGACTACTTTAAACCGCTTTTCAAAAGAAATATGTGGGCACCAGCTACAGCGACCTTGTGTGAGAGAAGACTTTTAGAGTTTAGTACAAGGAACTAAGTCCGTGGTAGAGTATGAGGCGAGTTTTAAAGTGAGTAGGTATGCGGAGGAATTGTAGCCATTGAACACGATGATGTCGAGGACGGACTCAAGAGATGACTTGAGGTTACTAATTGCCCATGACGGTTCGTGAGTTTTCATCTCTTGTGGAAAAGGCTAAAGTAGCGAGGGATCAAGGAGGTCGAAGAGAGGATTTGGGTCAATGGATCCAGGGTAATGAGAAGAAGGCTAAGCAGAGTGGGCCAAATCGGTTAGCTAATAATCGAGGCTCGGTCAATCGGCGTGGGAAGTCCCATTGGGAGGTTGTTCGGCCGGCGATAGGGGATGTTTTGAGTGTGGATCTTTAGAACATCGAATTGAGATTGTCCCGAGCGAGCTCGAAATCAGCCGAGGGGCGAACTGTACTCGGGCCGAAATGTGGGACCGCGGAGAGGGTCGTGGCAATGGCGAGGAAGCAATGGTCCTAACCGAGGTCGAGGAACTTCGAGGCGAGGTTCGAGCAACCTGAGGCTAAACGACTGGCTTAGTCTATCTGTGGCGTCATGAGGAGGGTGACGCCGGATGTCATAACCCAGTGCGTTTCGATTTTTGGTCTCCTTATTATGCATTAATTGATGTGGGGTCTACACACTCATCGTGTGATGGTGTGGTAGAGACTTTGAACCTAGACTCGAGGCTAGCTGCTAGGGAGATGGTGTAGTGAGTCCTTTAGGTCACTCAGTAGTGGTAGACAAACTTTTGAGGCGTACCCTAGAACTCCAAGGGTCGTATTCGGATCGATCGATGGAACTACCATTCGGGAGTTCGATTTGATCCTTGGAATGGATTGGTGGCTAAGTATCGAGCAAACTTGGATTGTGACTAAGCGCATGGTTCTTAAGGCAGGTGAGAATGGTGAGGTGGTTATGATAGGTGATAGAAGGAACTACCTATCCAATGTGGTGTCTGCCTTGAAAGCGAGAAGATGGTCAAGAAGGGTTGTAAGGCGTTCTTGGTTCAAATCATGCTTTGGAAGCTAAGGAGTTAGTAGTTGGAAGGGTCCGAACGGTTGGGGAATTTGTTGATGTGTTCCTGAAGAACTTCCGGGTACGCCTCGGATCGGGAAGTCGAATTGATGATTGACTTGCTACCCGAGGCAGCACTTGGTGTCTATAGCACTCACCGAATGGCACCAAAGGAATTGGTGGAGTGAAGGCTCGATTCGTGAGCTCTTGGACAAGGGTTTATTCGACCTAGTATATCTCCGTGGGGGCGCTGTATTGTTTGTCAAGAAGAAGGGCGGTTCTATGCGAATGTGCATCGACTACCGTCGATTAAACAAGTTAACGATCAAAAACAAGTACCCATTGCCTCGGATCGATGACTTGTTTGACCGATTGAAGAGGCGTCGGTGTTTTCAAAGATAGACCTTAGGTCAAGTTACCATCAACTTAAGGTGAAGGGGCGATGTTCACAAGACGACTTTTCGAACTCGGTATGGGCATTCTGAGTTTCTAGTGATGCCATTCGGTTGACCAATGCACCGCGGCGTTCATGGATCTAATGAATAGGGTATTTCAAAGATTACCTAGATCAATTAAATCGTAGTGTTCATAGGCGATATATTGGTCTACTCAAAGACGGAGGAGGAGCACGACAAGCATTTACGGATAGTCCTACAAGTGTTGAGGGAAAAGCGGTTGTATGCCAAATTCGATGAAGTCGAATTCAGCTAAGGGAGGTGGCTTTCTTAGGTCACGTGGTGTCGTGGGAGGGATTAGAGTGGATCCCGCAAGATTGAAGCGATATTGAGTGGAAACCGCCTAAGTCGGTTGGCGAGATCTGAAGTTTTACGGGGTTAGCGGTATTACCGAAGATTTGTGGAAGGATTCTCTCGATCGCAAAGACCAGTTAACCAAGTTGCTAAGGAAAGGTGTTCCGTTTGTTTGGTCGGAAAAGGGCAAGGAAGCTTTGATAAGCTAAGGAAAATTTTGACTAAGCTCCGTTTTAGTGCAACTTGAGGCGAGGAAATTATTCACGATCTATTGTGATGCATCTCACACCGGTTTGGGGTGTGTGTTGATGCAGAGATGGAAAGGTAGTAGCCTATCGTCCGTCGACTAAGGCCGCATGAGGTTAACTATCCAACTCATGACACAGAGTTAGCGCAATCGTCTTAGCCCTAAAAGTATGAAGACATTATCTTTATGGGGAGAAGTCGGTAATTTACACGGACCACAAAAGTTTGAGGTATCTTGACCGACAGGATCTGAATCGAGACAGTAGCCGATGGATTGAGTGTTAAAGGACTACGATGTTCCATCGAATATCATCCGGGTAAGGCTAACGTGGTGGTCGACGCGTTGAGCCGGAAGGTCGTGGCGGACTTAAGAGCAATGTTTGCTCGATTGAGCCTATATGACGATGGAAGCCTTTTGGCGAACTCCAAGTTAAGCCAGCGTGGATCGAGGAGATTAAGAACAAGCAGTTAGTGGATGAAGGCTTAAGTGCGAGAGAATGCAAGTTCGAGGATGGTGGTTTGGAAGGGTATAGTTTGACCGGTGATGGTGTGTTATGTTTTCAAGGACGGCCTGTATGCCAAAAGATATGGAGTTGAGGCGAAAATTCTCGGGATGCTCATAGCAGCCCATACGCTATGCATCCGGGAGGAAGCAAGATGTATGGCGATCTCGGAGCTTGATTACGGTGGCGGGTTGAAGCGTGAGATAACGGAATTCGTAGGGAAGTGTTTGGCGTGTCGGCGGTTAAAGTTAAGGTGAACACCGCTACCATCGGGGTTACTTCAACCGTTAAGATCCTCAATGGAAGTGGGAGCGGATCACTATGGATTTCGTCGATGGTCTACCCCCACGCCCACAAAGAAAGATGCGGTTTGGGTTATCGTGAACCCGTCTCGACTAAATCGACTCACTTCATCTGGGTGAGAATGGACTACTCACTCGAAAACTAGCAAAGTTGTATGTGGTAGAGATAGTCGATTGCATGGTGTACCGATGTCGATTATCTCGGATAGGGACCCAAGGTTCACTTGAGGTTTTGAAAGCATTACATCAAGCGTTGAGTGCAGCGGTTGGATTTCAACCTGACTTTCCATCCTCGCATCGGACGGCGATCAGAAAGGTCATCTGATCTTAGAAGATATCTTTGAGGGTTGTGTCTTGGAATTAGAGGTAGTTGGGAGGAATTCTTACCTCTAGCTGAGTTCGCCTACAACAATAGCTACCAGCGAGTATTCGATGGCACCATCTGAAGCCTTGTATGGACGGAAATGCCGAACCCGGCGTGTTGGGCGGAGTTGGGTGAGCGACAAGTGTTGGGCCCAGAATTGGTAGCGAGGCGAAGACAAAGTCAAAGTGATTCGGTCTCGTCTCAAGGAAGCATCGATAGGCAAAAGTCTTATGCCGATCTTAAACGCAAGGAAATGGAGTATCTTTGTGGAGATAAGGTCTTCTGAAGGTGTCGCCTTGGAAGAAGGTGTTAAGATTTGGACGAAAGGGAAGTGAGCCCAAGGTTCATCGGGCCATATCTGATGTTAAGCGAATAGGACGGTAGCTTATCGACAGGCTAGCCGCGAGTTAAGTCGATACATAGCGTCTTTCACGTATCAATCTTGAGGCGGTATCGGTCGGATCCATCACATGTGGTGCCCGTGATGTCGAAGTTAACACGGACTTATCTTTTGAGGAAGAACTGTCGGATCTTGGATAGAGATATAAAGGTTCTCGTGGGAAGTCGATGCCATTAGTGAAAGTCTTTGGGCGGAATCATGGTCTTTGAGGAAGCTACGTGGGAACACGAGGATGTAATGGCGGCAATACCCTCATCTGTTTTAGTTATGTAATTTGGAATGAAATTTATTTTAAGGGGTAGAACGTAACATCCCAAAATGGGGTGTTTGGAATTTAATTATTTTCTTATGTAAGAATCTATGTCATTATTTATGGAATAATAATGATTAATTTAAGGCTTTGTGTTGGCTCGATTTGGTGGAAAATTTTAGTTTTAACTTTTAAGGTAGGGAGCCTTAGCAAGAGGGTGTTATAAGAATAAATGGGGATAATTTGGACATAAAATGAGCTTAGACCAAGTGGCAAAGCAAGCCCACAAAAGCTGCATGTGGCGCCACCAAGGGAGCAAGGAGAGCCTTGGTTCGAGTCACAAAAATCCTCTTTGGCAATGTGATGGACGGCACATGGGGGGGTTTCTCCTCTCTTTAAACTCTTTTATTATTTATTTATTGATGATAAATAATAAATTAAATTAAGGATAATAGGGGATTTTATTTTATGAGGATAATAGATGAATATTGAGGATTAATAAAGATTATTAGGAATTAAATTCAAATTAAATCATATTAGTTTGAATGGGTGGCCTAGAGTGATTTAAGGAAGATTGAGCAATCTTGGACTCCTTATTGAGGAGGAGTGGACTGACAAGGACTCATGAAAGGGGGAGTTGCGAATGCTTATAAATAGCATTAGCTTAGCATTTGTTTTGCTCTTTTCTCCATCTTTGCAATCGCCAAACTCTCAAACCTCTCATCTTATATTTTTCTTTCTTTTACAACCTTTCCAAAACCTTGGCCGAATCCTCCACATCTCCCAAAGCCCCTCTATTTTCTTTTCTTCATAGATCAAAACCCCTATTGTCCTACCTCCAAATAGCCGAATCTAATATTCTCTTGAAGTGCCGAAACCTCACATTCCTCCTTGATTGCACTTTGGTAATAGTGTAGTGGTTCGGGATTTCTACTATATTTGATTGTTGCAAAGGTGAGTGATGGCCGAATACTATTTTCTTTCTTCTTCCCTTCTCTTGTGTGTCTCTGTCGACATCCATAAGGGGGGGTAAGTGCCGATTTCAATAGTGTATTAACACCCTTGTGAAACCGATTTCTTTCTAGGGAACTCCGGGATCTCAAAGCAGGAAGGCGGATCTTCCATTCCTTAGTCAATCGATTGGTAAGTAGGGGGTAAGGATGTATGGTAAATAGAGTGCTATTCTAGTAAGTCAGTTAATGATTAAAAGCCGAAGGCTATTGGTATTATTTACTGATCGATGGTGGTTGGCAGAGCAGAATCGGGAATTGAGTGCTGTGATTAGGAAGAAAGGATAAAGGTAAGATTCGTAAATCCTCTCAAATTAATTGGTTTGGCGATTGGCCACAAAGCCATAATCAAGATGGCACATACACACTATATAATATATTAATTATGAGCCATATTTAGAATACCAAATCGTTGGCATAGAGCCAAAATCAAATTACGTGGCTTTAAGCTTAGAACGCGTCCGTCTTTATTAAAATTTGGATTACACGCTTTTCTAAATTAACTTGAAAATGTTTTATCGTCAACTTGACTTAATGAAATATTCAAATCGGACTAAGTATAATTTCAAAGAAGATAACTTAAAATGAGCGGTTTTCAACAAAAGTTTATGTGGATCTGGGTTTCAAATTGGTTTGGTTCAATAGCGACTTGTCCAGTCTCTTGCGACCCATGCGACCTTAACATTATCAATATTGGATCCACAGTCATCTCATGCGACCCATGCGACCCTATCAGAACTTCCTCCGTATCAATGTCCCAACCCCATGCAATATGTCGTGTATGTCATGCTCAATCATTACACGTATGCAAAATAACCATGCTCAATGTGGAATACCATTTAGACATATATTAAAAAGCATATCACCACACGACCACACCCATCAAGTCAATTTAAACAGTCATACGATCACAGTCAAATCAGTCAAATTCATAGTCTAAGTCAGTCATTTACCCACAAGGGCAAAATAGTCATTTTACCCTATAAGGGTATTTCGATAATCTTACCCTTCAAGGGTATTTAGGTAATTCTATCCTATAGGGGTATTTCGATAATTATACCTTATAGGGATATTTTGGTAATATTGCATATAAGGGGTATTTCAGTAATTTTACAACTCGAGGGTATTTCGGTAATTTTTACAGACCGGGGGCATTTTAATAATTTTAAAAAATTGAAGTTATCAGTGACCCAATAGAAGGTCCACCATCGCCTCGAGCAACTTAAGTAATCTAAACAGTCACAATGGTGCAAATGGGCCTAAGGCCCATTACTCGGCCCAAATGGGCCCACATGCTCGTGTGGGCCAATTAGCCCAAAATAGCCTCAGCTATACGAACAGCACAGTTCAAACCAATAGAAACCATATAACATGCATTTTATTCGTGTGGGGCCTACTAGCCTAGTGGGCCCACACAGCCTCATTGCCCAAAAACGACCCTAACCATGTGGACTATATGGCTCGGTCTAACATTTACCACAATATGCAAATTTAATCTGTGTAAGGCCTTCAGGCCCATTGGGCCCACAAGGCCCATTTTGCGGCCCAAAATGACCTAAGCCCATGAGAACGCTTATGTGGCTTCAACCATCTTACACCCATATTCGTGGGCTCGATCCACCACACGTGTAATCGCACGTTCGTGTGGCATCATTCACTGGTACTTCGACTTTTCGGCATTTTTTCAATCTACGATCAGAAGGAGTGCGGTTATACACTCTATCGCCTTTCTCGCCGACTAGCAATTATGGTACTAATACACACCTGTTGCGATGTCAAAATTGAACCACTTCCGAGATCGAGAACAAACCAATCAATCACAGAATCCCCTTTGTTCCAACACCACGTAGGCTTTCCAAAGCTTTACCTTCATGAGAATAGTTAACCAAACTCATAAACAACCATAATCCCCTAATCGGTACCACTAAAACTTGAACCCTTACCAATAAAGGAAATGATCACTTGAAAAAGATAAGGAATCGACCCAACACCTTCCTTTAAGAAATCGAATCCCTAGAAACATTCGGTCAAGACACGGCGTTACAAGGAAACATCTAGGCGAAAAGCAATTGAGAGAAAAGATGTACATTCAGCCCTTAAATAAAATAAATCGCTATCTTCAAAGACAAAAACTTACTAATAAACACCAAGACTCAAGTCTAGCAGCTGGTCCGAATGAGCTGGCGGAGGGACCGATTTCAAATATATAATTAGCGCTCAAATAATTTACAATTAAGTTTCAACTGTTTGCCTATTAATTATAAACTTATTCAGTCACAAAGTCATTCCACTATAGTATTTTGACTTAGATCTCTCTAATTGTACACCATTATGAAAGCTACTTAATATGTGCTTGTCCGATGACCTAGTCATAAGTGTGTTACCCTTGTAGGATATTCTTGATCTCTTTAGAAGTAATACATTCTCTCAATATGACTCTATTTTAACTCATGGTAACCATTACATCTTCATTCACAAAATGTCAATTACTATCAAATAGTAACCAAGTCATTCATCACAAAGACAAATTATTTGTGACCATGTTTACTTTTGATCTATTATGTTATACCAATAAGAGGATATAATTTACCCATGTCTTGAGCTATGAACTCTAGTATTGTGAATAACGTTACATATGACATAAGCCGTTTATCGAATGCACCAACTTTTGATTCATTTTTATTCGAAATTAAAGCTTTTACTTACATCAAAATATACGAGTCATGCATACATAGTCCATCATCCACTCAGCATTAAGGTATGCCACATTATGAATGTCACAAGTGAATAAATCCATAAATAGACTCAAGATCTATTCTACTTGGGTCTTGTCCGATGTACTACCAGTCCAGTCAATCGCATCTCAGTCTCTATCTTTTGGGAGTCGTCTACTCCAATGCTCAAGACAAAGCATTTCCCCAATTGGACTTGATAGATGACATATTAGTATTTCAATCGGTCTCATTCATTTTTTATTAAACTAAGGACATGTTTAGGTTCACCTACTAATACAAGTTATTTTTCATATTACAATTTGACCATGTAATACTGCTTAGTATCAATTAAAAAATTGATAACCAATGAACCAATATCCGTTTCCATTTTACTTTGCATGCTAAAACATCAAGGACAATATACGAAGGTATTAAATTAATCGATGGACATTATTATTAAATTAATTTGTTTGAAAAATACAAGTATACTTACACAAATTGCTACACTAAGGGCACTAGATCCCAAAAATCGAACAATCTCCCACTTGGACCACACATATATATTCTAACTACCTTATAATTTTATGAGCTCAAAACTTTGATATCTCAACTAAAAGGAATATTAAACATTCTCGACCATTAATTATGTCAACATAAAAGCAATGCAACTTTCATTATATAAATCATAATTAAATCCATCCCTGATCACTTATATTAACATAACCAAATGACATATATCAAGTATGGATGCGTAGTATGGAAATTACATACAATGTTATCTAAACATGCTTATTTCCAGCTAGTTCTCCTTAGCCTTAGTGAAATTAAAATTTACCAAAATCAAAGTGTGACTAAACCAAATAAACCTTAATTTTGCAAAAAAAAAAAAACCTTAACAATCGTGAACTGAAATAATTGGAAATGTGTCTATAAATTTTTTTTTTCAAAATTACAAACTCCTACTAAAACTGAATATCCTCAAATGACATTACACCCATATAAGCAGTGTGCTCATGAAAAACCTTTGGTGATAATCCCTTAGTAAATGGATCTTGTAACGCCCTAAGCCCGACCCAATTCATCAGGTCTGAATCTCGAGTTCTATTTCGCATACCACTTAACAAAATTTTGAAACGGCTAATAGATACCCCTTACTTAAAACATAATTATTTTTTATTTTCTTTAAAGACCCAATTTCAGGAAAACAAAGGAAAGAATTTAGGAATAAAATATTACAACATACTTGTAACAACTCGTTTTTTCGTGGTATAAAAAATAGTGGTTTCGGGGCCATAAATTCGGCGAGTAAGTTTGTAAATATTATTATTTAATATTTATGAGTCAAATATGGTATTAAAATAAATTTTTAATTTGGCAATTTATAATATTTGAATGAAAGATCAGGTTCAAGTGGTATGACCCTAAAGTCAAGTGGTTTTAAAAAATGAGGTATTGGGACCTCGTTTCTATAAAATGAGCCGTAAATATTTTTATTAAGGTTTTAATAAAGTTTCGTTAAGAAATTTTAATTTTTGGATAATTAATTAATTAAAAAGGACTAAATTGTAAAGGATGTAAAATTTGATCACTTTTAAATTTGAATGATTGAATGACTTATTGAATAAAGGTAAATGGACTTCAATGGTAAATAAATCATTTAAGGAGTTTGTGGACAAATATGAACATGGATTTGGTGTTTTATTTAATTATTAACCAAGGTTAAAATGGTAATTTGATAAATTACATTAAATTAAATAAAACATAAGTAAAAGATGAATGGTTGTCATCTTCTTTCCCATTTTGTTTCAACCAATTCTTCCATGGAAAATAAGCTAGGTTCGACCAAACAAAAATGGATGCATGTAAGTGATTTATTTATCTTCCATGGATGCATGGAAAATAACCCTAATGACATTTAAATAAAAAATGGATGTATCGAGCCCCATTTGAACCTTAGGAATATATAAAATACAAATGACATGTCATTAGGGTTACTGTGTTCGGGTGTTGGTCCTAAATGTCCTACTGATGGTTGAGTTCTGGCATTTGTTGTGGATACTCGTCAGCTTGTGTGAGCGGCATCTCGTAACTTACATTCTGACTGTCAGCTTGTGTAACCAGACCCACTTTATGGCTCAAGTGAGCAACTATGTAAAGGAAAAATAAAATGAATGGTCTAGATCATATGTTTAGCACACTTTGTGTGAGCTTTCCCACGTATCTGATATTATTCTAAGTGTTTCAACGGGCCTGAAAAAGGAATGAACGGTAAGTGTTCCAATTTACTATTTCATAAATTTATGGAAAGGTATGAAATAGAAATGGAAAGTAAGTAAATACACTAATTCGTGATTTGATGTTGCTACTTAAGTTTATGCTAAGTAACTGGAATGGAAAGTAAGTAAAGGGAGTAGTTCATAGTCTTATGAAAAGGTTTATGATGGTGTAATATGCCTTATAAAATCCTATTATGTTAGGAATGGAAAATATATATGATGTTGATAGACGTACTCATTTGTGAGTTGATGGTTATGCAGTTGATAAATCTTGATGCATTGGTATAGGTTTATATTTAACTTATAAAGTACAATGTTGAGATGAAATGTTATGTTTTAAGTTTATATGAGCTTACTAAGCATTCATAGCTTACGTAATTACTTTCCTTTACTTTTCAAATTATTAGGAGCTTGATCAGTTTGGAAATGCGTCGGACATCTATCACACTATTCAGCATAAATATTGGTAGTTTTGATGTGTTGGTTAAGGTTATAATGGCATGTATAGGTGGACTTGTGGTTTATGTTAGTTGATAAGTTTAACATGTATATGTGTTGTTATGGTTGGTACACTTTTGGTACTTATGGTATTTTGTTGATGTTTGGTATTATGGTTAGGTTGATACAAGTCTTCAATAGCCAATTTGGTATGTGAATGAAGTATATGAAATGTGGTTAAGTGTGGTATGTTTCAGATGGAAATAAGGCAAATGTGGTTGAATGAATAATGGTCAATTAGCTTAAGTTTAGGTTTGTTAGTTTGATCGTGATTGAGGTGCCTATATGGTGCATTGGTTGAATAAATTTGGTCATTTGAATTGGCCATTTTATGCATGTTTTGGTCTGCATTGATGCCTTGGTTAAGAGTGAAAATGGCTTGTAGGTACATGCATGAAGTGGGTGAAAGAAATGGCTTGATTTTGGCCAATTTCTTGTCCATACAGCCTCAAACAAGGGTGTGTGTCTCATCCGTGTGTGATACATGACCATGCGACAAGGCTGTGTGTCCCCTATAGGTTTTAAAGGTTCAAGTGAGGTAGTTACATGGCCTAGCATACCACCTGGCACACGGACGTGTGGTTTGGCCATGGGTTGGGACACGGCTGCTTGTCCCTATTTTGATTGTTACATAGTCTGAGACACGGTTTTGAATTTTCTAACTTTTTCCTCAATGTTTTGACATGTGTCTCAGCTGTAGCCATGTGACTCCTACAGTTTTGAATTTTCTAACTTTTTCCTCAATGTTTCAAATGTTTTCGATTTAGTCTCAAATCATTTCTAAAGCATTTTTAAGGCCTTAAGGGCTTGATTAAGGGACGATATGCATGTTTATGTATGGATTATGATATGTTTATATTAAAGTTTGCAAATGTATGTTTTAAAGTTATGTTTTTATGGTAATGCTTTGTAACCCTATTTCGACGACGGATACAGGTTAGGGGTGTTACAATACTTTTCACTAAATCCTTTATAATACAAATGTTTACTAGAGACTGAATCGTAGGTAGAGTCCTATATACGACATTTTTCCACTATATGTATAGTAACCCGGTTCGTCGCTTCCTTGGTGTATTCCTAGCATCGTCCCGTATGGCACAATCTCATCACATCATTACCTGAAAGATAAACATAGCACTTGTAAGTTCAGGAGAACTTATTGAGAGTTAATATAAATTACCTATAACAACCCGTTTTCAATGAAATAGAAATAGTGGTTTCAGAACCACAAATTTGAGTCATAAAGAAAATTTATTTTAATATTATTACATGGTCACCCATTGCTGTTCTGTACAAGGCTTTCAACCTTTCTGCGATATTTATGGCTTTTAGCCATTTTGTTAACCAGCAACGATGCTGCGATATTTAAGGCTTTTAGTCATTCTATTAACCGGCAACGATGCTGCGATATTTATGGCTCTTAGCCATTCTGTTAACTGGCAGCGTTGTTGCGATATTTATGGCTTTTAGCCATTCTGTTCACGGTGGTGATCCATTCTGTTGACTTAGTGCCGCAACTGGTGCTAAGCTTGGTGTGTTGGCTGGTTGGGTCGATTTTATCCCCACAGGGTGTGTTGGTTGGTACGGGTGGTGTGTTGGCTGGATCGGGGTGGGATGCATCCTCATACTATTGCATACTTGTTTACGAGATCTGTCACTGTATTAGGCTCAGGCCTACTTGTTCTGTTATTGGTTTGGGCTATACTCAATTGATTCTGTATGGGCTGTGACCCAAATGATATGGTAGTGGGTTTTGGCCCACGTATGCTCTAAACTGGACTGTACTGTTACTGTTAAAGGGCTTTAGCCCAGACTGTTTCGGGTTCTATTTTTGTATACTGACTTTTACTCTTGTAAGGGGATTACCAACTGAGTTTTTGTAAACTCACCCCGTTTTTAACTGTGCAGGAAATCCCCAGCTTTGATGGATTAGAGCTGCGAGGGACTCGAAGAAGACCACACACTGCTTATGCTTATTGTTTTGATTATTTACTTTTAAATATTTTGATTTGGGTTGTAATAAGGCCTCTCTATTTTTAACTTATTATTTGTGAGATTTATTTATGATGTTTTCTAACTGTTAAAAGTGAAATACGATTTCCAAAATGATAACTGCCTTCAAAACACTACATTTTTGCAACGTTTTCAAAATGCTTCTGCAACTCAATTTTTAAACATCACATTTTCGAAATGGGTTCGTGATCATAAATTGTTTATTTTAAATATGGTTCCGCAACAGATAAGGTTTTAAAAGTAATTACGTTTTCAAGTGAATAGCAATTGCTTAAGTGTTTTGAGTTTTAACAAAGAGGCTTTAACTCTCAAACAAGTTTTAACAACAAGAAATATGGTTTTGAAAAACACTTCCATATGACACGCCAGATTCGGGCCTAACTTTAGGCCGCTTACATTTAGTGGTATCAGAGCCAGGTTGCAAAACTCGACTGTGGACTGGATTTTAAAATTGAATTTCTAAAAGTATTATTTCAAAAAGGCTTGAAAAGATTTAAAGTTCTGAAATTGTATTGATCATTTTCTGAAAGTATGGTACACCGAGTCGCCGGCGCCGAATCCATAAGTTTTCTGAATACTTTTGTCTGTTTAGAAATTTAAATACAGTGAGTTAGAATACGGTGGTTTCTTTAGATATTAGACTGTACTGTGATGCTTAAATTTAGATTTTGTATTTATTCTGTGTGATGTTGTGGATATGGAAATTGTATTTGTATGATATCTATCTGCTCTAGTAGATAGGTATTTTGGGTGTGCGTAAGAGGTAATGTTTTGGAATTAGAGTGTGCAACGGAAGTGCAATGGTGTAGTTTGGGTTGTGCGACTATTCTGAGAGTTGGAAATTTCAAGGACAAAATTTCTTTAAGGAGGGTAGAATTGTAACACCCCAATTTTTGCAGCCTAGTAGAATTAGGCCTATTGGGCCTTGGGTATGAGAGTGTGTAAAATTTTTTAAGAATAAGAGAACGGCACTAATGCAAGTTGGACCTATTAGGTGAGTGATTTTGGAAGGTTAGTGGGTGTCCATGAGGTATTGGGTTCAAACTTAGGCTTTAGAAAAAATTTTGGTTTACGTGAATAAAACCCTGGATGTAAGTGAGTATGCTTCAAGAATATTGTTGGGGAAAACATGACATAAGGAAGCATGTGGCCTAGTGGTTGTGGCATCATTAAGGGTGCAAGGGAGCCTGGGTTAAAGTCTTGGCGCTTGCAATTCATTTTGATTTCTTTTTAAATGAACTTAGACTTTGGCCCATAGGCTTATATTTAGTTGTGCTTGTTTTGTTACACAAGGAGCTGATTGGTAAGGTGGCTAGCGGCGTGGATTAAGTTACAGGGGAGCCTGAGTTTGAAACCCCTTGTATGAGAAAGGTGACTATTTTAATAATTTGGGATGGTTTTGGAGGATTGATGGAGGGATCCCACATTGGGAAGCTAGCATGAGAGTAGGCGAGAAGCTGGCTTTAAATAGAGCGATCTATGAGTAGAGTAAGGATACATTGGTTGTCGTTTGGGCATAGGAGTGTTCGAGCGCAGATTAACTCAACATTCCTATCAGGTGTATATTTAGCACTACTGTAGCTGTAGAGCGGCAAATGCCAAAATGCCGATCACATGGCGATGGTCGCCACACGAGCGTGCGAGCGTACGTGTGGGAGCTTCGACACGATAGTTGAGGCCATCATGAGCGTTCTTGTGGGTTTAGGCTGTTTGGGCCACGATTGGCCGAAAGGGGCTATATGGGGCCAATGGGCCCGTGGGCCCAATTGGATAAGTTGTATGATTGTGTAGTAAATATTTGGACTGGACTATGTGAATCTCATATCTGTGGCTAGATTTTGGCTAAATGGGCCTCACGAGCGTGTGGGCCTATTTGGGCTGAGAATGGGCCCTCAGCCCATTCTCATCGTTATCTCTATTTAGAATACCTTAGTTTCAAATTACTGAAATACCATTGGTTTGTAAAATTACTGAAACACCCTCGATTTGCAAAATTACCAAATACCCTCGATTTGTGAAATTACCGAAACACCCTCGATTTACAAAATTATCGAAATACCCTCAGTTTGGAAAATTATCGAAAAACCCCAGTTTAGAAAATTACCGAAATACCTCCAGTTTACGAAATTATCAAAATACCCCTAATTTATGAAATTACCAAAATACCCTAATTTGTAAAATTACCGAAATACCCCGATTGGTGAAATTACCAAAATACCCCTAGGTTACAAAATTATCGAAATACCCCCAATTTGCGAAATTACTGAAATACCTCCAGTTTATGAAATTACCGAAACACCCCCTGTTTATGAAATTACCGAGATACCCTTGGGTTGTAAATTATCGAAATACCCCCAATTTGTAAAATTACCAAAATATCCCTGAATGGTATGATTACCGAAATACCCTTATAAGGTAAGATGACTATTTTGCCCTTGTAGGTAAATGACTGACTTAGACTATGAGTTGACTAATTTGACTGTGGTTGTATGACTAATATGCTTTTACTACATGTTTAAATGATTGTTACAGAGCAAGGCCATTTTGCATACACATGTGATGATTGAGCATGACATACACGACATATTGCATGGGGTTGGGACAAAGTTACGGAGGAAGTGTACGACCCATTGTCGTTCTGTACAAGGCTTTCAGCCTTTCTACGATATTTATGGCTTTTAGCCATTCTCTTAACCAGCAGCAATGCCGCGATATTTAAGGCTTTTAGCCGTTCTGTTAATCGGCAACGATGCTGCGATATTTATGGCTCTTAACCGTTCTGTTAACTGGAAGGGTTGTTGCGATATTTATGGCTTTTAGTCGTTCTGTTCACGACATTGATCCATTCTGTTGACTTAGTGCCACAATCGGTGCTAAGTTTGGTGTGTTGACTGGGTGGGTCGATTTTATCCCCACAAGGCATGTTGGTTGGTACGGGTGGTGTGTTGGCTGGATCGGGGTGGGATGCATCCTCATACTGTTGCATACTTGTTTATGAGATCTGTCACTGTATTAGGCTTAGGCCTACTTGTTCTATTATCGGTTTGGGCTGGGCTCAATTGATTCTGTATGGGCTATGACCCAAATGATATTGTAGTGGGTTTTGGCCCACGATGTTCTCGAATCGGACTGCATCATATTCTTTGTTAAAGGGCTTTAGCCTGCATCGCTTTGGGTTCTATTTCAGATCTTGATGTTACTCTAGTAAGGGGATTACACACTGAGTTTTTGTAAACTCACCCCGTTTTTAACTGTACAGGATATCCCCAGCTTTGATAGAATGGAGCTGCGAGGGACTCAGAGACGACCACACACTGCTTATGCTTGCTGTTTTGATTATTTACTTTTATATATTTTGATTTGGGTTGTAATAAGGCCTCTCTATTTTTAAATTATTATTTGTGAGATTTATTTATGATGTTTTCTAACTGCTAAAAGTGGAATACGATTTCCAAAACTATAACTGCCTTCAAAACACTACGTTTTCGTAACATTTTCAAAATGCTTCTGCAACTCAATTTTTAAACCTCACATTTTCGAAGCGGGTTCGCATTTAATATTTTTCGTAAATTGTTTATTTTAAATATGCTTTCGCAGTAGATAAGGTTTTAAAAGTAATTACGTTTTCAAGTGAATAGCAATTGCTTAAGTGTTTTTAGTTTTAACAAAGAGGCTTTAACTCTCAAACAAGTTTTAACAACAAGAAAAATGGTTTTGAAAAACACTTTCATGTGATACGCCAGATTCGGGCCTAACTTCTAGGCCGGGTTTGGGGTGTTACATAACATACCATACCAAAACAAAGCATCAAATTGGCTTGATCACTCATACACATCACAACCATTTCTACTAGCCATAACATATAACTATATATATATCAAACATAATACACATTTACTAACCATACCTAACTCTCTTGAATCTTTTATATCCAACACCATGACAAATCATAATAAGCATATCACACACATATATATATGACCGAATTTCATAAACTTTAACATCATATTTAGCCATTTTCGCATGGCTATTTATAAATATATACATATCCCAAAATCAAACATTCCACCTATGCTATACATGTCATATGCCCAAATTCAACTTAGTAAAAATACTGAAATAAACAGTCGATAGTGTTATAAGCTTTGCTGACAATTCTCGAGCTCGTAACGTGACTCCAAAACCTATAAAATAGAGGTAAACAAAAACACACACAGAATAAGCTATTAAAGCTTAGTAAGTCTTAAGAAAAAACATATATAACAATATGTACATATTAACAATTTGTTATCAAGATCAATTTGTATAATATCAAAGAAAATATATCATTTACTACTAGATCACATTCTATCCTTATATACATATATCATATGACCGAATATAATCAATCATAAACATATATAAATTTACACTTCTTCTATTACAAACACATCATTAAATCAAATCACTTATATGTTCAAATCGGTTAATACATAATTCAAATTCACATAACCTTTTATCATCTCAAATAACCAACTTACCTTGTTTTCATATAAACAAATAACTAACACATACCTGAACCTGTAATTCAATTTCACATTCAACCTTTACTTCATATTGCTCGTTGAACAATTAGGAATTAAAAAGGATAAGCGGATATTCAGAAGGCTCATACAATGCCAACATCCCAGACGTTGTCTTACATGTTTTCACATATCGATGCCACTGTCCCAGACAGGGTCTTACACGAATCAAATACGATGTCAATGTCCTAGACATGGTCTTACATGTAAACACAAGACGATGCCAACGTCCAGACGTTGTCTTACACGATAACACATATCGGAAATCCTATGTCATGACATATGTATCCTATTTATTCCTAGGGTTCGTACGGGACTTTAGGACAACGAATCTCGATCGAATAGAACTCGTAGCTTATCTTCCAAGCTTAGTCACAATCGGCCGATGCAAATATATTCTTAAAATTCAATTCAACACATAACAATTTTATATTTTCAATTTAACAACATTTATATGCTTATAGACTTACCTCAGATGTTGTCGGACGGTTTAATAGACTATTCATCTACTTTCGATTTCCCCCGATCTAATCCCGTTTTCTTTCGTTCTTGATCTAAATAAATTCAAATTTACCTAATTTAAACACATATTTATTTAATTTAATCCAAAAACACATAAATGGGTAAATTACCATTTTGCCCTTAACATTTTATATTTTTTACAATTTAGTCCCTATTGCATAAAACATACACAAAATTTGCATATACCCTAAGTCCACACATTTCATTTATTTCACATTTTAGTCCCTCCAATTATTATTTACAATCTAGCCCTAAATACTCAAATTCACCAAAAATTCCAATAAAAAACATGTTAATTCAAAACATATCTTCCATAATTTATCATCTAACAACAAAAATCACATGATTTCATCAATAGCTTAACTCAAAATATTCATCAAAATCAAAAATTGAAGCATGGGTTTTGTATATTTCATAGCAACGATCTCAAAAACGTAAAAATTATCAAAAACTGAGCTAGTTACATACCTTAATCAAGCTTGAAAATGGCTGAATACCCTATCTTAAGTTTCTTTCCTTTTCTTTTCTTTGTTTTGGTCAAAAAGGATGAGAATGGCTTTTAAATTTTATGTTTTGTTTTATTATTATAACTTATAATATGTTAATATTATTTTTAACTTATAAAATTAATATATAAAAACTATATACTAACCTTAATGCCATCCACTCACTTGCATAATGGGGTAATTACATCATTAAGCCTCCAAATTATACAGACAACAACAATTAGGCACTTTCTTATTTAACCATCCCATTTTCATTTTACGCAGTTAAGCCCTTTTATTTAATCAGACACTCAAACAACAAAATTAAAACATGAAAATTTAACACAAGTAAATTCACACATAATAAACGCTTAAAATAATTTTAAAATATTTTTCTGACTCGAATTTGTGGTCCCAAAACCACTATTCCAGTTAGGGTCAAAATCGAGCTGTTACAAAATGGCTTGGTAAATAGCCTATTTTTGTCCACATGGTCAAGTTGCACAGCCATGTGTCCCCTGGTGCTAAAATTGAAATGAAGTCAGTATGCTCCACACAGTCTTACACATAGGCGTGTGCGGCCACTTCGAACGGCACACGAGCATGTGGTTGGCCGTGTGACCCAATTCAGTATGTACCCCTATTTTCACACGGTTTGTGACATGGGCGTGTTTGGTGGTCGCGTGAGACACAAGGCCTGGCCACACAGGCGTGTGACCCCTAATTTGAAGAAAAATTTGCTAAATGTTGAAAATTTATTGATTTATCAATTTAGTCTCGAACCACTCCCAAAGCATGTTTAAGGCTTCGTATGTAACATCCTAGAATTAAGGGTTTTGCATTTTATATTTTCTATGTGTTTGGCTTGTTTAGCATGTTATTTTGGTGTGTTTGGGGGTCCTGGGGAGGCTCGAGGTCGAGCCAGAGCTTTAGAAAAATTTTTCTTTTTGGGCACTTTAGGGGGGAGAGCTAGTAGAAGCAGGCTTTAAATATATTTACTTGGGATTGTTGACACAAAAAGTAGTGTGGTGTGGTGGCAAGGTGACGCCACTTAAGGAGCAGGGAGTGGCGTCACAAGGGAGCAGGAGGGGGAAGGAGTTCGAGTCTTATCTGCAGCAAGTAGAGCTTTATTTTTGTGCTCAAGGTGGTGAGGTGTTGGCATTCAGCTGGGACTCTACATGGTGGTTGTCAAATGAGTCCAAAAGTTTAAAATGGATAGAGGAGAGGTGCTTAAGGAATTTGAATCGGTCAACTGATTTGAATTGGTGATGCAGAGTGAAGCTAGGAGGAAAATAAGGGATTTGGTGGGTGGTGGAGTGTTTGGCCGAATATGGGTAGTGCTAGGGGGTATTATCGGTTTTGAGCTAAGGGAGGGTGTGCCATTTTCTTTTAGTTCCTTTAGGCATCTTGGTTTCAACTTTCGGTCATAAGGGAAAAGGAGTTTCGTTTATGCCATTTGGAATAAAAAAAGGGATGAGTGCAATTGAAATTCATTTAGAAGCTTTTTGCATTTGGAGTTTTATTTATTTCTTTTTACCAAAATCGTAGCATTTTCTCTCTTCTTCTCCTTCTTGTTCTTGGTATTAGCCGAACCTCTCTTCCACCTTTTACAGTTTGATTCTTCACCATAATCAAACCTTTCTCCTTCAATTTTTCTACATCTTTCATTAAGGCGAAACTCTCTTTCTCTTCTACACTACTTTTATCTTCTTCATTTTTTTTCCTCTTCTTTTTTTTTCTCTTGAGCCGAACCACATTTGTTCATCTTTTACAACTTGTTTTCTTCACCATAACCGAACCTTTCCTCACTCGTAGTACCTCTCTTTTCATTTTTATTCTTTCCATCTTCTCACTCTTTCTTATTTCGTTCTTCTCTCGTAGTGATGTGAGCGGGTTGGCCGAATCTCTTCTCTCCTTCAACTCTTTCATAATCACAAGGTAAGGGCAACTGTGTTTATCTTTGTATTTCTCTTTTGGTTTTAAGTTGTTCTTAGCTGTAGTGTCTATCTCTTGTAATGTTTAGATTTCGACTAATCCCTCCTTTCCTTCTCTCATTTTGGAACGTTTACTCCAGGAAAACCCAGTAGTGAACGTGTGGTAGTCCGAAGCCTGAAGGTCTATTGATTACCAAATTTTACCATTTTATTTGGGTTCTAACGATAAAGAGTCGATTTCTTGGCTATTACATTCCTTTCGTTTGTAGTTGCCTTATTCAGATTCTCTTGTTAGACAACCTAAGTTTCTCTTTGAGTACTGATCAAGGCTCTCTTCATGGATGCGATCGCTAGCCATAGCAAGTGGTTATCGTTAAAGGGGCTTAAGACAGTGAACCCGTAATCTCTGCTCCTAAGTTTAAACAGCGTGCTTTGTCGGCGGTTTAAGACTTTTTGACGGGTTGTGGTAGAGATCCGACGTCTATCTGGGATAGACAAATCGTAGTTATTCCTGCTAGTGAGAGTGTCGACGATCTAAAGTGTTAGTTTTATGCATAATTAGGTGTGTAACGCTCACAGTTTTCCTATTATTTTGTGTTAATAACTGTGTTGGCTGAAAGCCAAATCGACTGCATAGTTAGTCAAGATACTCTTGTGGGTAAGGTTGGGGATACCAGGTAAGTACCTGTATGACCTTGTTTTCCGAATAACATCATCTAAACATATGTATAATTTGATTATATACTTATAGTGGAAGTATGTTTGCATTCACCACATCTTAATAATATGTTTGCATGGGCCTTGGGATATGCTTTAAAGGGGAAATGCGATTCAGTGACTGTCACAGTGGTTTGGTACCATAGTGGGTTGGCCCCATATATTATATTTAGTGACTATGTCTCATTGGTTTGGTACCACAATGGTTTGGCACCACATATACATTTATCAGTTATTATCACAGTGGTTTGGTACCACAGTGGGTTGGCCCCACATATTATATTTTGTGACTCTATCACAGTGATTTAGTATCACAGTGGTTTGGAACCATAGTGGCTTGGTGTCATAGGCTTTTGGCTAATTCTGGTGACGTAGAGGTTGGAAACTAGGTTGGGCTGGGTTACATTGCATACATACTTTTCATATGCCATATTGTGAGGGCTAAGGCCCAACGTGCATCTGTGGGATTAAGGCCAGATTGCGTTTGTAAGGGGAATTACACACTAAGTCTTGGTGACTCACCCCTCTGCTTATTCTTGCAGGTAACTCTTAGTCGCGGATTTGGAGCCTAGGTGGACTTTGAGGTGGCCATGCATTACTTCCTACATAATTTCATCTCTTTCTTTAAACTTATTTTAATTTGGGATTTTGATATGTAATAAGGCCTCCAAAACATAAATTTGGGTTTTTTTGTTGGATTTAATGCGGACGTTATTATATTATGAACTGTTAAACCCAAGGTTTTCCTAAAATTATAAATAAATATTTTCCAAAATATTAACAAGCGGATAACATGTTGATTAACAAATCAATTTAGAGATTTACTTAAAATCGCAAACACCATTTTCAAAATGAAACGTTCGTGTACCACTAGTTTCGATTTTCATATCACCAAACTATTTTTGACTAACAATTCTTTTAAATAAGAGTTGGTAAGAAACCCTAAATTGAATGTTATTTTCAAGATAGAAACACGAAACGAAAAGCTTTCAAAATTACGATGTTTTCTTAAAATTCCAAGTTCTTTCAAACAACCCTTCCTTGTGACATACCAGATCCGGTCGTAATGTTTAGGCCGGGTTTGGGTTGTTACAATTATGGTATCAGAGCCAGGTTACAAAACTCTGCTGTGGCATGGGTTTAAAAATGTCTTCAAAATTGGTTTGAAATATGGTTTAGAAAACTACATATTTTCTGGAAGTATGGCACCCGAGGCTCCGGCACCAAATCCATACGGTAAGTCTTTTGATTATCAGATGATTTGCATGCAAAGATTATATTGTGCTGTGATTGTTAGTGCTAAGAAATTCAACTCTAGAGATTGTGACCTTTAGAAATATGTTTTGCGAAAAACTACTTCTAATTCTATTTTCATAAGATTTTCCTGTAATAAAACAGTGGAAGATATACTGATACATAAAACTTGTAATCAGATTAAGTCAATTCCATGGTCATGAGCACTAGAGGATGAGGACGTGGTATGCGTGGCTGTGGCAGAGTCCAGAGTGTTGAGGCTGATCCCTCAAAATTAGGGTGTGGGCTGGAAGGTAAAGTGCAGTATCACCAGTAGCGGAAGCGAAATCTCAGGATTGATCTAAAGGGGATGATGCTTTGTCCCAAGCTATGCTGCATGTTCTAGAGCAAGTTGTTGGAGCTAGAACGGTATCAGTAGCTCGAAAATCTATTCCTGAGCGACTTCAAGCAAATGAGGCCGAGATATTTAGGGGTATTCTGGGGTAGCTCCTAACATAGATAAATACAGGCTGGAAGCGGTTGAACGAATCATGGACAATCTTAACTACATGGCAGAGGAAAAGTTGAAAGGAGTAGTGTCCCTTCTTCGAGATGAAGCATACTAATGGTGGCTCACGGTAAGGGATGGTACATCAGCGGACCGTATTACCTAGGACTTCTTTAAGGCAACGTTCCAAGGAAAGTATATTGGGGCGTGTTATGTGGATGCTCAGAAGAAGGCATTTCTAAACTTGGTCCAGGGTAGTAAGTCAGTGGCTGAGTATGAGGCGAAGTTCCTGCGTCTAAGTCGCTATGCTCGGGGTATTGTCGCAACTGATTACGAGCACTGTGTTCAGTTTGAGGATGGTCTGGGGATGAGTTACGGGTACTGATCGCTCTATAACGGGAAAGAGAGTTTGCTACTCTGGTTGAGAAAGCAAAGATAGCTGAAGAGGTAAAGCGGTCTGAGAGGTAGAATCAGGATAAGGATAGGAGTAGGACTAAAAGGAAATTTGGGTCGTCAGGATCTGCTAGGGGTTTTCAAAAGAGGCTTAGGTTTGATGGGCCAAGTCGAGTTGCGAAGCCTGTTGCAGTTGGTCAATCTCAGCAGTGTGCTTGATGTGGGAAATTTCATGAGGGGAGTGCTGGGTAGGTAACAGAGGATGCTTCAGGTGTGGATCTATGGATCATCGGATAAGGGACTATCCACAAGAGCCAGACGGAGCACGGTCAGTAGGTCAGGGTTATGTGCAAGTCGAAAGAGGTGGGCAGCAACCACCGAGAGGCTGTGGTCTAGCCAGAGGAGGCAATGGTTTTGGTCGAAGTCGTAGAGTGCCTGGCAGGGGTGTCGATAATACAGATGCAAGTAGCCTAGGTTGGTTTATACAACTAGATGACGAGAGGACGGTGATGCACCAGACGTCATAACCGGTACATTTTTTATTTTTGGTGTGCCCTCTACAGCTTTGATAGATATTGGGTCTACACATTCATATGTTGCTAGTACTTTGTCTGAGACTTTAAGTGTAGAATTTGAGATTGCTTCTAGAGAGATGACAGTTATTAGCCCTTTAGGAAATCTATAATGGTGAATAAACTCTTTAGGAATGTGCCTCTAGAAGTACAAGGGATTGTTTTCTGGGCTGACTTGATGGAATTACCGTTCAGTGAGTTTGATTTGATTTTGGGCATGGAATTGTTAGTTAAGTATCAAGAAAACTTGGATTGTACAGCTAAGCGCTTGATATTGAAGACTCTTGAGGATAAAGAGGTACTGGTGATAAGTGAAAGAAGGAATTACCTGTCTAATATGGTATCTACATTAAAGGCTGAAAGAATGGTGCGAAAAGAGTGTGAGGGGTTCTTAGCTTTCATCTGTGCCTTAAAGGCCAAAGAGTTGTTTGCAAAGAATGTTAGAATGGTTAAAGAGTTCACGGACGTCTTTCCAGAAGAGCTTTCAAGGTTACCTCCGAATCGCAAGGTGGAGTTCGGCATTGATCTACTTCCAGGAACAGCTCCGGTGTCCGTTGCCCCATATAGGATGACGTCGAAGGAGCTAGTAGAACTCAAAGCTCAGATTCAAGAACTGTTGGATCGGGGTTTTATCCGACCAATTGTGTCTCCATTGGGGCGCTAGTGTTATTTGTCAAGAAAAAGGATGGGACGATGCGGATGTGCATTGCCTATAGGCAATTGAACAAGATGACGATTAAGAACAAATAAAAGTTGCCTAGGATTGACGATCTGTTTGATCAGTTATGAGGTGCTTCGATCTTCTCGAAGATAGACTTGAGGTCGGGGTATCATCAGTTAAAGGTCAAGGAGGTGGATATTCATAAGACTGCTTTTCGAACTTGTTATGCTTAGTCATGCCGTTTGGGTTGACGAAAGCACCAGCTGCATTTATGGATATGATGAACAGTGTATTCAAACCCTACCTTGATCGGTTTGTCGTAGTGTTCATAGACGATATCTTAGTTTATTCAAAGATGGACGAGGTGCATGATTCACATCTTCGGATAGTTCTACAGATTTTGAGAAAGAAGCAACTGTATGCCAAATTCAGCAAATGTGAATTTTGGTTGAGGGAAGTTACCTTCTTGGGGCATGTTGTGGCTGCTGAGGGGATTAGGGTTGATCCTCGAAATATTGAAGCTATTTTGGATTGGAAACCATCGAGGTCAATAATTGAAATCTAAAGTTTCCTTGGGTTAGCTGGGTACTACAGAAGGTTCGTTGAAGGATTCTCGTTGATTGCTGCACCATTAACCAAGTTATTACAAAAAAAAGGATACAGTTTGTATGGACCGATAAACAACAGGAAAGCTTTGAGAAGTTGAAGGAGATTTTGACTGAGGCACTAGTGTTGATTTAGCCTGAAGCGAAAAATGAGTTTCTCGTCTATTGTGATGCATCACACACAGGGTTAGGATGTGTGCTCATGTAAGAAGGGAAGGTGGTAGCATATGCGTCTCAGCAATTAAGACCACACGAAGTGAATTATCCCACACACGACCTGGAGTTAGGGCGGTAGTGTTCGCCTTGAAGATTTGGAGACACTACTTGTATGGAGAAAAGTTAATTATCTACACCGATCATAAGAGCCTGAAATATCTCCTTACCCAGAAGGAGTTGAATTTAAGGCAGCGGAGGTGGATTGAATTGTTGAAAGATTATGATTGCTCGATTGAGTATCACCGAGTAAAGCTAATGTGGTGGCGGATGCGCTGAGCCATAAGGTGATATCGGAGCTGAGGGCGATGTTTTCTCATCTCAGTTTGTATGAGGATGGGAGTTTATTAGCTAAACTTTAAGTGAAGCCTTCATGGGTAAGTCAGATTAAGGATAAGCAGTTGTCAGATGAATTGTTAAGTTCTTGACTTCAGCAAGTAGAAGGTGAGGAGACAGAAGAGTTTGGTTTGAAAAGTGATGGAGTATTATGCTTTCATGGAAAGGTTTGTATGCCAAAGGATTTCGAGTTGAGACAGAGGATTCTGTGGGAGGTGCATAGTAGCCCGTACGCTATGCATCCTGGTGGGAGTAAGATGTATCGAGATTTACGTAAACAGTTTTGGTGGCCTGGTCTAAAGCAAGAAGTTACCAAGTTCGTGAGTAAATGATTGACATGTCAACAGGTGAAGGCAAAGCACCAGTTGCCTTCAGGGCTGCTACAGCCAGTGAAGATTCCACTTTAGAAGTGGGAGCGGATAACGATGGATTTTGTTAGTGGGCTACCTCTTACACCTACTAGGAAAGGTTCAGTGTGGGTCATTGTCAATCGATTGACAAAGTCCACTCATTTCATACCCGTTCGTGTCAACTATTCATTGCAGAAGTTAGCCAAGCTTTATGTGGCAGAGATTGTGAGGTTGCATGGGGTACCAGTGTCTATCATATCAGACAAAGACCCTTGCTTTACATCGCGGTTCTGGAAGGCGTTACATCAAGCATTGGGTACAAGACTAGATTTCAGCACGGTGTTTCATCCACAGGCTGATGGTCAGTCAGTGAGGGTTATTTAGATTTTGGAAGACATGTTAAGGGGCTACGTAATTGACTTCAGGGGTAGTTGGGAAGATTTTCTACCTTTGTAGAGTTTGCGTACAACAATAACTATCAATCCAGTATTCAGATGGCACCCTACGAAGCGTTGTATGGTCGTAAGTGTCGTACTCCTACCTACTGGACAGAGTTGGGTGAGCGACAGTTGTTGGGTCCAGAATTGGTCACAAAGATGGAGGAAAAGGTTAAGTTGATATGGGCTCGATTGAAGGAAGCTTCTGACAGGAAGAAATCATATGCAGATCTGAAGCGTAAAGAAATAGAGTTCTTAGTGGGTGATCAGGTATTCCTAAAAGTTTCACCTTGGAAGAAGGTCCTAAGATTTGGACGAAAAGGCAAGCTGAGCCCCAAGTTCATCGGGCCTTATTGGGTGTTGAAACGCTTGGGACCAGTGGCTTATTAGCTTGAGTTACCTTCAGAGTTGAGCCAAATACATGAGGTATTCCACGTTTCAATGTTAAGGCGTTATCGTTCGGATCCATCTCACGTAGTGCTAGTGGAGGAAATTGAAGTAAGACCTGATCTGTCTTTTGAAGAAGAACCAGTGCAGATCTTGGATAGAGATGTTAAAGTGTTGAGAAGAAAGTCAGTTCTGTTGGTTAAAGTTTTATGGCAAAATCACGGTTCAGAGGAAGCCACGTGGGAGCCAAAAGATATGATGCAACAACAATACCCTCACCTCTTTTGATCAGGTAAATTTCGAAGCCGAAATTTCTTTAAGTGGGTAGAACTGTAACATCCTAAAATTAGGGATTCTACACTTTATGCTATTCTATGTGTTTGGCTTGTTTATCATGTTATTTTGGTGTGTTTTGGGGTCCTGTGGAGGCTCGGGGTCGAGCCAGAGCTTTAGAAAAATTTTTCTTTTTGGGCACTTTAGGGGGGAAAGCTAGTAGAAGTAGGCTTTAAGTATATTTACTTGGGATTGTTGACATAAAAAGGAGTGTGGTGTGGTGGCAAGGTGACGCCACTTTAGGAGCAGAGGAGTGGCGTCACATTGTAGCAGGAGGGGGGAAGGAGTTCGAGTTTTATCTGCAATAGGTAGAGCTTTATTTTTGTGCTTAAGGTGGTGGAGTGTTGGCATTCTGCTGGGACTCTACATGGTGGTTGTGGAATGATTCAACAAGTTCAAAATGGATGGAGGAGAGGTACTTAAGGAATTGAATCGGTCAACTGATTTGAATTGGTGATGGGGAGTGAAGCTATGAGCAAAACAAGGGATTTGGTAGGTGGTGGAGTGTTTGGCCAAATGTGGGTAGTGCTAAGGGAATATTCTCGATTTTGAGCTAAGGGAGAGTGTGTCGTTTTCTTTTAGTTCCTTTAGGCATCTTGGTTTCAACTTTTGGTCATAAGGGAAGGGGGAGTGCCGTTTATGCCATTTGGAAAAAAAAAAGAGAGGAATGCAACCGAAATTCATTTAGAAGCTTTTTGCATTTGGAGTTTCATTCATTTCTTTTTACCAAAACTGTAGCATTTTCTCTCTTCTTCACCTTCTTGGTATTAGCTGAACCTCTCTTGCACCTTCTACAGTTTGATTCTTCACCATAACCGAAACCTTTCTCCTTCAATTTTTCTACATCATTTATTAAGCCGAAACCCTCTTTCTCTTCTACACTGCTTCTATCTTCTTCATTTTCTTTTCCTCTTCCTTGTTTTTCTCTTGAGTCGAACCACCTTTGTTCATCTTTTACAACTTGTTTTCTTCACCATAACTGAACCTTTCCTCACTCGTAGCACCTCTCTTTTCATTTTCATTCTTTTCATCTTCTTACTCTTTCTTATTTTGTTCTTCTCTCATAGTGGTGTGAGCGGGTTGGTCGAATCTCTTCTCTCCTTTAACTCTTTCGTAATCACAAGGCAAGGGCAACTGTGTTTATCTTTTGTATTTCTCTTTTGGTTTTAAGTTGTTCTTAGCCATAGTGGCTATATCTTGTAATGTTTAGATTTCGGCTAATCCCTCATTTCTTTCTCCCATTTTGGAACGTTTACTCCAGAAATCCCATTATCCGAAAGTGTGCTAGTCCAAAGCCTGAAGGTCTGTTGATTGCCAAATTTTACCATTCCATTCGGGTTCTAAAGGTAAGGAGTCATCTTTACGATTTCTTGGTTATTACATTCCTTTCATTTGTAGTTGTCTTAATTAGATTCTCTTGTTAGATAACCTACGTTTCTCTTTGAGTACTGATCAAGGCTCTCTTCATGGATGCGAGCGCTAGCCATCCCAAGCGGGTATCGTTAAAGGAGCCTGAAGAGAGTGAACCCATAATCTCTGCTCCTAAGTTCAAACGACGTGCTCTTTAGCGGTTCGAGACTTTTTGTCGAGTTGTGATAGAGATCTGACGTCTGTCTGGGATAGACAAATCACAGTTATTCCTGCTAGTGAGAGTTTTGACAATCTAGACTGTTTAGTTTTACGCGTAATTAGGTGTGTAACACTCACACTTTTCCTATTATTTTGTGTTAATAACTGTGTTGGCTGAAAGCTTGATCAACTGAATAGTCGGTCAAGATACTCTTGTGGGTAAGGTTGGGGATACCAGGTAAAAACCTGTATGTCCTTGTTTTATGAATAGAAAATCTAAACATATGTATAATTTGATTATCAGCTTACAGTAGAAGTATGTTTGCATTCACCACATCTTGATAATATGTTTGCATGGGCTTTGGGATATGCTTGAAAGGGGAAGTGCGATTCAGTGACTGTCACAGTGGTTTGGTACCATAATGGGTTGGCCCACATATTATATTTCGTGACTATCTCTTAGTGGTTGGTACCATAGTGGTTTGGCACCGTATATACATTTATCAATGATTATCACAGTGGTTTGGTACCACAGTGGGTTGGCCCCACATATATTTTACTCAGTGATTGTCACAGTGGTTTGGTACCACAATGGGTTGGCCCCATATATTATATTTCGTGACTCTGTCACAGTGATTTGGTATCACAATGGTTTTGAACCATAGTGGCTTGGTGCCACAGGCGTTTGGCTGATTCCGATGATGTAGAGGTGGGAAACTAGATTGGCTGGGTTGCATTGCATACATTCTTTTCATATGCCATATTGTGAGGGCTAAGGCCCAACGCGCATCTATTGGATTAAGGCTACATTGCGTTTGTAAGGGGAATTACACACTGAGTCTTGGTGATTCACCCTTCTGGTTATTCTTGCAGGTAACTCTTACTCGCGAATTTGGAGCCGAGGTGGACTTCGAGGTGGCCATGCATTAATTCCTATGTAATTTCATTTCTTTCTTTAAACTTATTTTAATTTGGGATTTTGTTATGTAATAAGGCCTCCATAACAGAAATTTGGGTTTTTTTTTTGGATTTAATGCAGATGTTATTATATTATGAACTGCAAAACCCAAGGTTTTCCTAAAATTATAAATAAACATTTTCCAAAATATTACCAAGCGAATAACATGCTGATTAACAACTTAATTCGAGATTTACTTAAAATCGCAAACACCGTTTTCAAAATGACACGTTCGGTGTACCACTAGTTTCGGTTTTCATATCACCAAACCATTTTCTACTAAAAATTCTTTTAAATAAGAGCTAGTAAGAAACCCCTAAACTGAATGTTATTTCCAAGATAGAAACAAAAAATGAAAAGCGTTCAAAATTACGATGTTTCCTTAAAATTCCTGGTTCTTTCAAACAACCCTTCCTTGTGACATACCAGATCCGGTCGTAATGTTTAGGCCGGGTTTGGGATGTTACATCGTAGGCTCTTAATAGGGACAAATTAATTAAGATTGAATGATTAATGGCTGAATTGAGTAAAGGTATGTTAAATGGTTGTTTAATTGTTTCGTAAGTCTAGTAACGCTCAGTAGCCCTATTCCAGCGTTGAATACGAGTGAGGGGTGTTACAATATCATTCTCTCTTACCATTTCTTCATAAATATATATCATTCATTTCATTATATCAATATTTCATGTACCATAATTTCCATGTATTTCATGTATATTTATTCCGGTAATAGTTCATATCAAACTTAACATTAATCAAATTCCATGTACATATACTTTCCACACCATGTGTCCATATAACATGTACAAATCATTATATTTATATTTCAGGCATATACGGGTAATAATTCATTTCGTACTCATATTATTTCATATCAAAATTTTGTACGTTGAATCATTTAAAATATCGATGGATACACGGGTAGTACACACAAGTGTGCACAACTGTAATCCGTCAATTCATATTTGGGAATGCTCATTAGAGCACATAATCGGAAAGCACTCTCTCAAGCCATATAACAGGAAGCTCTTGTAAGCCATGTAACGGGAAGTTTATCCAAGTTGTATAACGAGAAGCTCATAAGAGCCATAATCAGGAAGCTCACATGAGCCAATAACGGGTAGCTCGAAAGAGCCATTAACAGGAAGCTCCTGATAGCCATATATCGGGAAGTTCAAGCGAGCCAATATCGGGAAGCTCTAGAGAACCAATAATCAGGAAGCTCACAAAGAGCCATATATCAGGACGCGCATAAGAGTTGCGGTGTGTCCACAATACATACAGGATCACAACTGATCGGGATGCTCCGAAGAACTATTAACCGGAAGCTCACAAGAACCATATAACGGGAAGCTCGAGAGGGCTAATAACGGGTGCTCTTTCGAGCTGTGGTCTGTCCGCAACACATGTAGGACTATAACCAATACGGGAAACTTGTATACAACGATTTTCATTTGTTCAAACGGGACTTAACATTTATCCGGCATTATCGGATATTCAATCAATTTCATATACATGGAAATTATACAATTCATACATATACAACATTTAATTCAAACATATAAATGTACACAATTTATTTATACGAACTTACCTGGCTAAATTGCAGAAATACCAAGATTTAGGGGCATTTTGGTAATTTTCTATTTTCCTTGATTTTTCACCCGATTTTGATCTAAATGAATAATTTTATTCAGTTTATTAATTTAGACAATAAAAAAATTCAATTAGTTCAATTTGGTCTTTTGACATTTTTACAAAATTGCCCTAAAGTTTTACTTTTATTCAATTTAGTCTTTGAGCCTAAAACATGCAAATTAGCCATTTTTAATGTAAACCCTTGCTAGATGAATATTCATATATATATATATATATATATATATATATATATATATATTCCTCCTCTTCATTCCACATCCTTAATGTATATAACATGCTTATATGTAACATTATCTATAATTCCACTATTTACTTATATGTTCATATCAAAGTTGTCCACTTAAGTCATAGTCACTAAATTATTTATATCTTGAGCTAAAGAATGCTAAATTAAGATCCTCTTAATTTTTTTGGAACTAGACTCAAATATGTTTCTACCATAAAATTTTAGAATTTATAATTTAGCCAATAAGTACAGTAAAATCTTCAAATTTACCCCTGTTATGCTATTTGATAGCTCCAACCTTTCTTTACTAAAAATTAATTATCTCTTAGTACGGGGTTTGGATGATGTTTCCATTTGTTTCTCTTGAAAATAAACTCATTAAGAATTTAAACATATAAAGTTAAACTCATAATTATTTTGTTTACATTTTTTTTAAGATTTTCCAAATTCAAAACAAGGGAACCCAAAATCAATCTGACCTTGTCTCACAAAAAGTCATATATCTCATAATATGAAATTATTTTACTTACAAAGTTTCTTCTATGTAAAACTAGACTCAAAAGGCTTTAATTTAATACTTTAATTAACCTCTAATTCAATTTCTACAAGTTTTGGTGAATTTTCAAAGCTAGACTACTGCTGTTGTCCAAAACTATTTTAGTGCAAAATGTTGATAACCAAGTTTATAACACCCTCCTTTCCTTTCTCTACAATATTTCCCATCGCTTTCTCTTATTTCCCTTCACTAACATATCAAGAACATATAATCTTATATAATAAAACTCTACTTTTACATCATTTTCATGCTTTGTCAATAATATCAAACTTAAAAATATATTGAAATATTGATGTTCTTACCTTGTCCTATTGATTTCAATCTTTAATTTGATTTTCTCTCTCCTCCAGCTTCTATTTCTTGAATCTAACTTGATATTTCCTTATTATTTTTCCCTCTTGGTAGCTATGGAAATTCTTTTGATTTCTAAGAAAAAATGGTGAATTTTTGGTAAAAGGACCAAATTGTAAAGAAAAAAATTCTTTCTTTCTTTTCTCCTCTCACATTAGTTGCATGGGAAAGATGATTTCTTCTTTCTTTCTTTATATACTAAATAAAATAATAGTAAAATATAATTAAAAATCAAATCAAAATATTAATAAACTAATATTTATTTATTTAATTAATCTAAAATATCACCAATAGTATCATTGCTTTCTAGAGTTCTCTCTCTTCTAATTGACCATTTTGCCTTTTAAGATATTTTAAAATTCCATCCTTAAGTCATCACTTAATTTCGTAAAATTATGATTTAGTCCCTCATAATTCTTCACCTATTCAATTTGGTCCTAATTCATCCATTTTCCTTAGTTTCTAGATCATTCCACCCTTAAAATATTTGCACTATTGGTCATTCAACTTTTTCATATTTACACTTTAACCCCTCAAGTTTTGAGTATTTACTCTTGGGTAACAAAACTTTTCACTTTTGCAATTTAGTCTTTTATTGAATTAATATATCATAATATACTTCCCAATGTTGTCATAACTCAAAATTTCCCTTTTTGTCACTTTATTTCGTTATTTTACTATATCAAGGATAATATCTTACTTTCTTACTATAGAAATTTCCAGGGTATTCCAGAACAATTACCAATTGTTAATGAGTTTACTGATGTGTTTCCTGAGGAATTACCGGGTTTACCACCTGATTATGAAGTTGAATTTGTAATTGATGTAATTTCGGGAACAGCTCCAATATCAATAACACCATACCGTATGGCACTAGCTGAGTTAAAAAAGTTAAAGATACAGTTGCAACAGTTATTGGACAAAGGGTTCATCAGACCGAGTATGTCTCCTTGGGGTGCACCTGTCTTATTTGTGAAAATGAAAGATGGTTCTTTGAGACCGTGTATAGACTATAGAAATTGAACAAGGTAACAATTAAAAATAAATATCATTTGCCTTGTATAAATGATTTATTTGATCAATTGAAAGGTGTCATAGTGCTTTCAAAGATAGACCTTAGATCCAGGAATTATCAGTTGAAGATTAAAGAGTATGATGTACCAAAGACTGCTTTTAGAACTCGGTATGGTCATTATGAGTATTTAGTAATGCCATTTGGTTTTACTAACGCTCCTGCTGCTTTTATGGATTTAATGAATCAGATTTTTCAACCTTATTTGGATATATTTGTGGTTGTGTTTATCGATTATATACTAATCTATTCAAAGACAGAGTCTGAGCATGCTCAACACTTGAGAATTGTGCTACAGACTTTGAGGGAGAAACAATTGTATGCACAGTTCAATAAATTTGAATTCTAACTTCATGAGGTTGGATTTCTGTGTCATATTGTGTCAGCTGAAGGGATTCAAGTGGATTTGAGCAAAGTATCTGCAGTGATGAACTGGAAAACTCTGAAGAATATAACATAAGTGAGAAGTTTTCTGGGTTTAGCAGGATAGTACTTTCGTTTTGTCAAGAATTTTTCGATGATTACTTCACCAATGACTCGACTATTACAGAAAAATGTTGAATTTGTGTGGTCTGATGAGTGTCAGTAGAGTTTTGATTAGTTGAAGAAGATGTTGACAGAGGCTCCAGTTCTGACTCAGCTAGAATTGGGTGTATCGTATGTTGTTTATTGCGATGCGTCTCTGAATGGTTTGGGTTGTGTATTAATGCATTCAGGAAAAGTGGTGGTGTAACATCCCAAAAATGGGGCTATCTGGAATTTAATTACTTTTCTTATGTATGAACTGCTGAGATATTATTTATGGAATAATAGAGCTTAATTAAAGGCCTTGAGTTGGCTCGGAATGGTAGAAATAAATATATTATTTGCTTTAAAGGTGGATAGCCTTAGTGGTTAGGGGTTATAAGAATAAATAAGGGAGCTTTTGACATAAAATGAGCTTAGAATAAGTGGCAAAGGGAGGGCCACTTGGGAGCTACAATTGACGCCATCAAGAACAAGGGAGAGCCATGGTTCGAGTCATGTAATTCCCTTTTTGCTTTCATGTTTTGGACGGCATAGGAAGGAGAGTTTCTTCTCTTTTTAAACTCTTTTTATTATGAGATAATTAAGGATTTTGTTTAATATTAATTCCAAGGATAATAAGAGAATTGTTTGATCTAAAAGGATTAATGGCTATTAAGAGATATTAGTTGATTTATTGGGATTAATTCAAATTATTTTGAATTTAATTAAACTAGTGGTCTAGAGCCATTTATGGAAGTAGGATGGATTTTGGACTCTTGGTTGAAGAGTTGGACGGCAAGGCTACTAGGGGGTGTCGAATGCTTATAAAAGCACTCATGTGGTCACCTTATTTTTCTTTTTTCCCAGTTTGCTTAGCCGAATTTTCAACACCCCTCTTCTTATATTTTTCCTCTTTCCCTCCTCTCCAAAACCTTGGCCGAAATCCCCATCTTCAATTTCCCTTTTCCTTTTATTTCCTATTTACCAAATTCTAACACTCCTTCTCCCATTATTTTTCTTTCCTAGTCAATCTTCCTACTACTCCTTAAGAGTCTTGGCCGAATCTCAAGCATAGAGTTTCCCTCTATTTCTTCAATCGGGTTTTAAGGTAAGTAGATCAAATGTTTTCTTTATTGACCCCTAGTACTTGTCGACTTCTAGGGGGAAGGTAAGGACCTATTAAAAAGGTATTAACTCTCTTTGATGAAACCGATTATGTTTAGGTGTTTCGGGATCTTGAGGAAATCGGTTCAAATCTCCATCAACTAGATTTGGTAAGTTAACGGTAAGTCAAGTCTTTCTAAACCTTTCAGTGAATAATTGGAGAAAAGCCGAAACTAATCTTGTTTGGTTGGCCGATTGCTAGGAACCCATAAAAGGATTCGGGTTGTTAGAAACCAAATCAAAGCAAGGTAAGATCTACTTTAGTTAGTCGATTGTTAATCATTTTAGCCGAAGGCTACTAACTTTTTGAGTGCCAATTTTAGGGTGGTGAAGCAAAAGGTTGATACTCAAGACTTTCGGGTAAGGATTCGGGTTCAAAAGGAGAACCCTTTAAATTGTTTGATTTGGCCGAATGCACTAACACATGTCTTGGCCGAATATAGGGGCAGTAGATCTAGGGTGGTCGACTCTTCTTTTCGGGATTTAGACTATCCAGTGGTGACAGGTGTGTACATACACACGTATAACACATTAAATGTTAATTATTGTGAATGCTAATTTGGTTATTGTAGCGTTGGATATCATACCATATCGGTATAGTTGGCAATTCAGGTAAGTACTTGTTTGAATATGCTACTTGATGCTTTTGGTAAGCATAGTGTATTGATACATGAGATTGAGCATGTGATGGCATGAAACATGTATGTATATTGGTGATGTGGGATTAGTGAGTGGAGGCGAGATTATTGTGCCGACGGGCACCAAGTTTTGGTAACACACCGTGACTATGGTCACCAGAGGTTTGGTACCTCCAGAGGCTTGGTACCTCATAGCGACTTGTCCCTCGTGGTTAACACCACCGTGGGTTGGCCCCACTTGAGATATGGGATCGCCTCGCGTTGATTTGGTATCACACGATGGGTTGGCCCCATCAAATGATCTGTGTCTCACGGATACCGGTGTTTTGGTAACACATTGTGACTATATGTCACCAGTGGTTTGGCACCACCGGTGGTTTGGTACCACAACGGGTGAGCAATGGCGTTTGGATGGTTAGGATGGGTATTTAATATTTTGCATATTAATGGTTATGTGTTGTGTATGAAAATGTTTTAAAACGGGAAGGGTTACATCTTGAGTCTTGGTGACTCACCTTCTCCATTATTTTTTTCGTGTGATGCATAGATCGCGGATATGGAGCCGAGGGACTTGAGGTGGCCATGCGGTGGATTTAGAATTAAATGAACTTTAATTTAGTTATGATAAATTTTATTATTGGGTTGTTTTATTTTGGATGTAATAAGGCCTCCATAAACTTCACTTTAGTTATTTCCTTATATGTTGGATATTTTGTTTTTAACTATAAATTTGAATCACACGCTTTTCTAAATTAACACGAAAATGTTTTATCGTGCCATCGGGCACATTTGAAATTTGTATAATAACTTGACTTAATTAAATTTTTGAATTTGGACTAAGTATAATTTTAGCAAAATAACTTAAAACGAGCAGTTTTCAACAAATCTTAAATTGGTTTCAAAATGGGTTTCAAAAAAAAAAAAAAAGGTTTTCCTCCGTAGCAAACCAAATCGATCAAACGCTTAAATGGGTTTGGTATGTTACAAATTGGTATCCGAGCCCAGTTCAAAACTTCATTTGTGGGGCCCAAGGCCCAAAAATGTTTTAGTAGGCCTTATTAATTGATTTTGGGTTTTAGCGCAAAGATGGCACGAGTCTCCCACCAATCCGCCTGTAAGTACATCTAACCCTCTTTGTGAATTATATTCGTAGAAGGGTAGGAAGCATGGAACGTAGATAGACTTGTAGGAACTTGAACCTAGGATTAGATTACTCAAACACACATAAGACTTAAAGAACTAAACCAACCTATGACTTGGTCATCGAGCTAGGTGTGGTAACCCTCAGATGCATGTCTAGGATTGGATCCTAAGAGAGCTGGTATTTAAGCGGTCAGAGTGACTCACCACCTCTTGGCAGTATCCTACAGTGCGTGGCTTGGGTTCACCCTAACCTGGAGGGCTCGGTGGTGTGGTAACCTCCATGCATGTCTAGAAAGGTTCTGTGGGAGCTTGGTATTTAAGCAATCAGTGTGACTCACCTCCTCCACACACTAAACACGCTCAGTGCGTAGCTTGGTTCACCCCACCAAGAGGGCTCGGTCATAGGCTAAACATAACGACTAAAACCCGAAAGGGAATTAGCCTTGATTTTCGAAAAAAGGAATGAAACAACAAAACTTGGTTTTAAAACTTTTCAAATCACTCCTTCAAAAGTAAGAACAACTCTTTTTACAATGTTTTCCCCGAAAAGTTCGATTTGTGGAAAATTACGAAAATGCCCTTAGGGGTAAAATTACTAAAATACCCTTGGTTCATAAAACATCAACTCAATGATTTTGTCCAAAAATTTTAACTACTTCCCAAATATTCAACTCAGCTTTGGAAATCATCAATGAAACACTTTGGTTTTGGAAAAATTACGAAAACGCCCTCAACCTATAAAATTACCAAAACGACCCTAAGTACAAAATTTTTGCAACATCACCGTTTTAAGAAAGGAAAATTCTCAAAAGGGACCCTCAGAGTTTTACAATTATTAAAACACCCTTGATTTACAAAAATTACAAAATTACCCCTGATGGACAAAATTACCAAAATACCCCTGGTTTTCGGAATAATGCCATAACTTCAAACCTTATCAATTTTTAATAAATACCCTCCAGTGTTGGGAATTGCAAAAACAACCTACTTTACTAAAGTTTTAAAATCTCTTTATTACGAAAATACCCACAGAGGAAAAAGACAAAAATACCCTCGGTTAGAAATGGGCAGAAATGCCCGAAGAGCGAATAGGTATGGAAAGTATTAAGGAATGGATGCAAGAACTTCTTTGTGTGAATTAAGATAGAAGACGGAAACCTTGTTTGCACGGAAGAATCTCTAATTAAAATTTCTTCATAAAATTCTTCGCGAGTAATGAAGTGGAACAAACGCTAATACATAAAATTTCTCTTAATCGATTAAAAGCGCAGAGATAGAATGAGTTCTAGAGGACGTGGACGCCGTGGACGCTTGTAGGGTAGGATGACTGTGTCGAACCCGTCAGTCGGGACAAGGTTCAAAACGATGTACCATCGCCACCACCACCTCCAAATTTTGGAGCGGAGGAGCGAGATCGACGGGAGGAGAGGCGAGATCGCAAGTCGTGTTGCGAGTCCTCGAATTGGTGGTGGGCTGGTGGAAATTTAGGAGCTCGAAATCTGCTCCCGAGCGAATTGATCCAACGGAGCCGAGGTGTTCCGGTGTGTCGAGTGGCACCAAAGTCTTGCGTAATCTTGGCTAGAGTCAATCGAAAGGATCATGGAGGATCTTGACCGATCGAGGAAGAAAACCGAGTAATGTACGCTTCTAAAGGATGAAGCGTATCAGTGGTGGCTGACAGTTCGAGATGGCACTACGACAGATGATTTGACTTGGGATTATTTCAAAATCGCCTATCAGAAGAAGTATGTGGGCACCAGTTATACAGATGCTCGAGGAAAGCCTTCGGGGTTAGTGCAAGGACTAAGTCAAGAGCGGAATATGAGGTGGAGTTTTAAGACGAGTAGGTATGCTAGAGGCATCGTGGCTACTCAACACGAGCCAGGTATCCGCTTGAGGACGGACTCGAGATGATTTGAGGTTCTTGATTGCCCATGACAAGTTCGTGAGTTTTCATCTCTTGTGGAAAAGGCTAAGGTAGCCGAGGGGATCAAGGAGGCTATGAGGCAAAATTATAGTAGGAATAATCAAAAGAGAGGATTTGGGTCACCGGATCCAAAGGGTAGTGTCGAAAAAGGCTAGGCCAAGTGGGCCAAATCGGTGGCAAGGCCCATGATCTGCTAACCAGAGGCCGACTCAAGTAACATGTGGGAAGACCCATTGGGGAAGTTGTTCACCGGCGATAGAGGATGTTTTGAGTCTGGGGTCTTTGGAGCACCGGGTCGAGATTGTCCCCAAGTGAGCTCGGAATCGACCGGAGGGTAGAACCGTACTCGGGATGGAAATGTGGGACAAAGAGAGGGTCGTGGTAATGGCAGAGAAACAACGGTCCTAACCGAGGTCGAGGAACACAGGCGAGGTTCAGTAAATACAGAGGCTAGGCACTGGCTTAGTCTATCTGGCAAGCGGCGTCATGAGGAGGGTGACGCACCGGATGTCATAACTGCACGTTTCGATTTTGGTCTTCCTTATTATGCATTAATCGATGTGGGGTCTACACATTCGCACGTAGCGTAGTAGTGTGGTAGAGACTTTGGACCTAAACTCAGAATCGCTTCTAGGAGATGATCGTAGTTAGTCCGTTAGGTCACTCTATAGTGGTAGACAAACTTTATAGAGACGCACTTCTAGAACTCCAAGGGTAGTATTTGTGGTCGATCTAATGGAACCGCCGTTGGGGAGTTCGATTTGATCCTTGGAATGGATTGGTGGCTAAGTATCGGTAATTTGGATTATGCGCTAAGCGCATGGTTCTTAAGACTACTGAAAATGATGAGGTGGTTATGATAGGTGATAGAAGGAATTACCTATCCAACGTGGTGTCCGCCTTGAAGGTTGAGAAGATGGTCAAGAAGGGTTGTGAGGCGCTTTTGGTTCAAATCAGGCTTTGGAAGCTAAGGAGTCGAGAGTTGGAAAGGTCCGAACGGTTGGGGAATTTGTTGATGTGTTCTAGAAGAACTCCCGGTCCGCCTCCAGATCGGAAGTCGAATTCGGTATAGACTTACTACCCGAATGGCACCGTGTGTCTATAGCACTCACCGAATGGCACCAAAGGAATTGGTGGAGTGAAGGCTCAAATTCGAGAGCTCTTGGATAAAGGGTTTATTTGACCTAGTATATCTCCGTGGGAGCGCTCAGATTGTTTGTCAAAAAGAAGGACGGTTCTATGTGAATGTGCATCGATTCAAATCGCCGCTAAACAAGTTAACGATCAAAACAAGTACCCATTGCCTCGGATCGATGACTTGTTTGACCAAATTGAAGAAGCGTCGGTGTTTTCAAAGATAGACCTTAGGTCGGGTTACCATCAACTTAAGGTGAAGGAGGCCGATGTTCACAAAACGGCATTCTGAACTCGGTATAGGCATTACGAGTTCCTAGTGATGCCATTCGGGTTGACCAATGCCCCGGCGGCGTTCATGGACTTAATGAATAGGGTATTCTAGCAGTACCTAGACCAATTCGTCGTGGTGTTCATTGACGACATATTGGTTTACTCAAGGACGGAGGAGGAGCACGACAAGCATTTACGGATAGTTCTACAAGTGTTGAGGGAAAAACAATTATATGCCAAATTCAGTAAGTGCAAATTTTGGCTGAGGGAGGTGGCTTTCTTAGGTCACGTGGTGTCGGCGGAAGGGATTAGAGTGGATCCCATAAGATTGAAGCGATGTTGGAGTGGAAACCGCCTAAGTTGGTGGCGAGATATGAAGTTTTACGGGTTTAGCGGGTATTATCGAAGGTTTATGGAAGGGTTCTCTCGGATCGCAGTGTAGCTGACTAAGTTGCTAAGAAAAGGTGTTCCATTTGTATGGTTAGAGAAGCGACAAGAAAGTTTTGATAAGTCGAGGAAGATTACGACGAAGCTCGGTTTTAGTACAACCCGAGGAGGGAAATTATTCACGCCTATTGTGATGCATCTCACACCGGTTTGGGGTGTGTGTTGATGCGAGGATGGGAAGGTAGTAGCCTATGCATCCCGTCACCGAGACCGCATGAGGTTAACTACCCAACTCACGCACTGGAGTTAGCGGCGATGCCTTCGCTTTGAAAATATGGAGACATTATCTTTATGGGGAGAAGTCGGTAATTTACACGGATCACAAAAGTTTGAGGTATCTTCCACACGTATGATCTGAATCGAGACAGTCGTCGATGGATTGAATCTGTTAAAGGACTCACGATCGCTCCATCGAATATCATCCGGGTAAGGCTAACGTGGTGGTGATCGTTGAGCCAAGGTTGTGGCGCACTTAAGAGCAATGTTTGCTCGCTTGAGCCTATATGACGATGGAAGCCTTTTGGCGTAACTTCAAGTTAAGCCAACATGGATCGAGGAAATTAAGGCCAAACAGTTAGTGGATGAAGGGTTAAATACGAAGAGAATGCAAGTTCAGGATGGTGGTTTAGAAGGGTATAGTGTGACTGATGATGGTGTGTTATGTTTTCTAGGACGGCCCTGTATGCCAAAGGATTTGGAGTTGAGGCGAAAAATTCTCCATGATGCACATAGCAGCCCATACGCTATGCATCCTGGAGGCAGCAAGATGTATGGAGATCTACTAAATTGATTACGGTGGCCCGTTGAAACGTGAGATAACGAAATTGTAGGGAAGTGTTTGACGTGTCGGCGAGTTAAGGTGAACACCGCTTACCATCGGGCTACTTCAATCGGTAAAGATTCCCCAATGGAAATGGGAGAGGATAACTATGGATTTCGTCCAATGGCTACCCTTACGCCCAAAGAAGAAAGATGCGCTTTAGGTAATCGAGACCGCTCGACTAAATCACTCACTTCATACCGGTGAGAATGGATTACTCACCCGAAGCTAGCAAAGTTGTATGTGGCGAGGTAGTCGATTGCATGGTGTGCCCATGTCGCTTATCTCGGATAGGGACCCAAGGTTCACTTGAGGTTTTGAAAAGCGTTACGTCAAGCGTTAGACGCTGACAGATTTCAAAGACAAATTTCCATCCTCGGTCGACGGGCAATCCGAAAGGTCATCAGATCTTAGAAGATATCTTTGAGGGTTGTGTCTTGGAATTTCGAGGTAGTTGGGAGGAATTTCGCTTTTAGCCGAAGTTCGCCTACAACAATAGCTACCAAGCGAGTATTCGATGGCACCATACGAAGCACAGATGGATGGACGGAATGCCGAACTCCGACGTGTTGGACGGAGTTGGGTGAACGACAAGTGTTGGGCCCAGAATTGGTAGCGAGATCAAGACAAAGTCAAAGTGATTCGGTCTCGTCTTAAGGAAGCATCGAGAGGCGTAAGTCTTATGCCGATCTCAAACGCAAGGAAATGGAGTATCTTGTGGAGATAAGGTCTTCTGAAGGTGTCGCCTTGGAAGAAGGTACTAAGATTTGGGCGAAAAGGAAGTCGAGCCCAAGATTCATTGGCCCATATCTGATCTTGAAGCGAGTAGGACCGGTAGCTTATCACCGAATCGCGGCAGAAAGTTAAGTCGATACATGACGCCTTTCACGTATCAATGCCGAGACAGTATCGGTCGATCCATCACACGTGGTGCCCGTGATGAAATTGAGGTCAACTCGACTTATCTTTTGAGGAAGAACCGGTTCAGATCTTGGATAGGGATATAAAGGTTCTACGTAGGAAGTCGATGCCCTTAGTGAAAGTCTTGTATGCGGAACCATGGTGTGGAAGAAGCTACGGGGAACCCGAGGATGTGATACTGGCGGCAATACCCTCATTTGTTTTAGTTAAGTAATTTGGACGAAATTTATTTTAAGGGGTAGAACTGTAACATCCCAAAATGGGGCTATCTCGAATTTAATTACTTTTCTTATGTATGAATCACGAGATATTATTTATGGAATAATAGAGCTTAATTAAAGGCCTTGAGTTGGCTCGGAATGGTAGAAATAAATATATTATTTGCTTTAAAGGTGGATAGCCTTAGTGGTTAGGGGTTATAAGAATAAATAAGGAGCTTTTGACATAAAATGAGCTTAGAATAAGTGGCAAAGGAGGCCACTTGGGAGCTACAATTGACGCCATCAAGAACAAGGAGAGCCATGGTTCGAGTCATGTAATTCCCTTTTGCTTTCATGTTTTGGACGGCATAGGAAGGAGAGTTTCTTCTCTTTTTAAACTCTTTTTATTATGAGATAATTAAGGATTTTGTTTAATATTAATTCCAAGGATAATAAGAGAATTGTTTGATCTAAAAGGATTAATGGCTATTAAGAGATATTAGTTGATTTATTGGGATTAATTCAAATTATTTTGAATTTAATTAAACTAGTGGTCTAGAGCCATTTATGGAAGTAGGATGGATTTTGGACTCTTGGTTGAAGAGTTGGACGGCAAGGCTACTAGGGGGTGCCGAATGCTTATAAAAGCACTCATGTGGTCACCTTATTTTTCTTTTTTCCCAGTTTGCTTAGCCGAATTTTCAACACCCCTCTTCTTATATTTTTCCTCTTTCCCTCCTCTCCAAAACCTTGGCCGAAATCCCTATCTTCAATTTCCCTTTTTCCTTTTATTTCCTATTTGCCGAAATTCTAACACTCCTTCTCCCATTATTTTTCTTTCCTAGTCAATCTTTCTACTACTCCCTTAAGAGTCTTGGCGAATCTCAAGCATAGAGTTTCCTCTATTTCTTCAATCGGGTTTTAAGGTAAGTAGATCAAATGTTTTATTTATTGACCCCTAGTACTTGTCGACTTCTAGGGGAAGGTAAGGACCTATTAAAAGGTATTAACTCTCTTTGATGAAACCGATTATGTTTAGGTGTTTGGGATCTTGAGGAAATCGGTTCAAATCTCCATCAACTAGATTTGGTAAGTTAACAGTAAGTCAAGTCTTTCTAAACCTTTCAAGAAATAATTGGAGAAAAGTCAAACTAATCTTGTTTGGTTGGTCATTGCTAGAACCCATAAAAGGATTCGGGTTGTTAGAAACCAAATCAAAGCAAGGTAAGATCTACTTTAGTTAGTCTATTGTTAATCATTTTAGCGAAGGCTACTAACTTTTGAGTGTCGATTTTAGGGTGGTGAAACAAAAGGTTGATACTCAAGACTTTCGGGTAAGGATTCGGGTTCAAAAGGAGAACCCTTTAAATTGTTTGATTTGGCCGAATGCACTAACACATGTCTTGGCCGAATATAGGAGCAGTAGATCTAGGGTGGTCGACTCTTCTTTTCGGGATTTAGACTATCCAGTGGTGACAGGTGTGTACATACACACGTATAACACATTAAATATGTTAATTATTGTGAATGCTAATTTGGTTATTGTAGCATTGGATATCATACCATATCGGTATAGTTGGCAATTCAGGTAAGTACCTGTCTGAATATGCTACTTGATGCTTTTGGTAAGCATAGTGTATTGATACATGAGATTGAGCATGTGATGGCATGAAACATGTATGTATATTGACTGATGTGGGATTAGTGAGTGGAGGGGGCAGTATTATTGTGCCGACGGGCACCAGTGTTTTGGTAACACACCGTGACTACGGTCACCAGAGGTTTGGTACCTCCGAGGTTTGGTACCTCATAGCGACTTGTCCTGTGGTTAACACCACCGTGGGTTGGCCCCACTTGAGATATGGGATCGTCGCGGTGATTTGGTATCACACGATGGGTTGGCCCCATCAAATGATCTGTGTCTCGGACACCGTGTTTTGGTAACACATTGTGACTATATGTCACCAGTGGTTTGGCACCACCAAAGGTTTGGTACCACAACGGGTAGCAAAGGGCGCTTGGATGGTTAGGATGGGTATTTAATATTTTTCATATTAATGGTTATGTGTTGTGTATGAAAATGTTTTAAAACGGGAAGGGTTACATATCGAGTCTTGGTGACTCACCTTCTCCATTATTTTTTTCGTGTGATGCATAGATCGCGGATATGGAGTCGGAGGGACTTGAGGTGGCCATGCGGTGGATTTAGAATTAAATGAACTTTAATTTAGTTATGATAAATTTTATTATTGGGTTATTTTATTTTGGATGTAATAAGGCCTCCATATACTTCACTTTAGTTATTTCCTTATATGTTGGATATTTTGTTTTAACTATAAATTTGAATCACACGTTTTTCTAAATTAACACGAAAATGTTTTATCGTGCCATCGACATTTGAAATTTGTATAATAACTTGACTTAATTAAATTTTCAATTTGGACTAAGTATAATTTCAAAGAAAATAACTTAAACGAGCGATTTTCAACAAATCTTAAATTGGTTTCAAAATGGGTTTCAAAAAAAAAAAGGTTTTCCTCCGTAGCAAACCAAATTCATTTAAACGTTTGGGCGGGTTTGAAATTTCTGACAATGGCCTATATTTCTCAACAATTAAAACACACGAGAAGAATTATCCTACACATGATCTTAAATTGGCTGCAATTGTATTTGCTTTGAAATTTTAGATACACTATTTATATGGTGAGAAATGTTATGTACACAGATCATAAAAGTCTGAAATACTTGATAACTCAGAAAGAGCTGAATTTGAGACAGTGACGGTAGTTAGAGCTATTGAAAGATTATGATTTGATTATTGGCTACCACTCGGGAAAGGCTAATGTGGTGGCTGATGCACTTAGTCGAAAGTCGTCTTTGTTTCCACTGTGAGTGATGAACGTTCATTTGTCTTTTAATAAGGATGGTTCTGTATTAGCATAGTTGAAAGCAAAACCTTTTTTCCTTCAATGAATTCGAGAATTACAAAATGATGATCCAAAATTAGTGCTGAAATGACAGATGGTTCTGGACAATCTGAGTTTAGAGTATAATATTGATGATAACGATATGTTGCGATATCATAATAGAAATTGTGTTCCTAATAATTCAAATTTGAAAATGATATTCTTTAAGAAGCTTACAGTAGTATGTTCTCCATTTATTCGGGTAGTACAAAGATGTATTGTGATTTAAAACGTATGTATTGGTCGCCGAGTATGAAACGAGAAATTTGTGAATTTGTAACTAAGTGTTTAATTTGTTAGCAAGTGAAAGCAGAACATCAGGTACCAACGGGTTTGCTACAACCTATCATGATTTCTGAGTGGAAATAAGAGCATGTCATGATGGATTTTGTATCCAGATTACCTATGACTCCGAGAAAGAAAGATTTGATCTGGGTGATTTGTAACATCCTAAAATTAGGGGTTCTGCATTTTACACTATCTCATGCATGTGGCTAGCTATGCTTGTTGTTTTGGTGTGTTTGGGGGTCTTGGAGAGGCTCAGGTTCGAGCCAGGGTTTTAGGAAAATTTTTCTTTTTAAGGCACTTTAGAGGGAGAGCTTGTGGAAATAGGCCTTAAGGGTAATTATGTGCTTTTGATGACAAAAAAGGAGCTCTTGGTGGAGTGGGGTTGGCGTCACTTGTAGGAGCAGAGGGGAAGGAGTTTGAATCACATTTGCTACACTTGGGAGTTTAATTTTTGGTGCACAACAAGGAAGAGGTGGCTTTCGGCTGGGACTCTACCATGGTGGTTGTGGAATGAGTCAACAAATTCAAATGGATGGATATGAGAAGCTTGGGGATTTTGAATTTGTCAAACAATTCAAATTGGTGGATGGAGAGGACTTGCTGGAGCAAATCAAGGAAGTGGGGAAGTGGAGTGAGAGTTGGTCGAATGTTGGAGAAGTGGAGGGGTGAATTTCGGCTATAGGGTATGTAGCAAGGAAAATTCGGCATTAGTGAGAGGAGAGCAAAATCAAACCTTTTGGTGTTGTGCTGAAATTCTCTGTACAGTCTTAGTTGTTCTTTTAAATTTTTGGCAGTTGATACTCTAGATTTCGGGTGCCGTTTTAGTCACTAATTCTTCTTTCATTGAGCATTTTATTTTCTCTGTTGCCTCTCTTATTGCCGAAACCCCAACCCTTCATTTGCTACTTTTTCTTTTCTCTTTGAAAACACTCCTTTTTGACCATTGTGATTGTCGAAATACCATAGTCGAACCTCTCTTGCTATCATTTATTTTCTTACCTAGCCGAAACCTTGCTACTTCTCATCTCTTTCTCTCTATTTGTTATTTCATTTGGGTGTTAGTGAACCTGAGTTGCCCACTTCCTTCACTTTTCTTTTTGTCTTTTTCTTGTTCTACTCATAAGCCGAAACCCCTCTTGTGTCAAAATAAACCCGTATCTCTCATCTTTTGTTGAAATTCGAAGCATTAAGAAGTATCCCTATTAGTTTTTTGAAAGTCTCTTCTCAATCGGTTTTGTCTGTGCAAGGTAACGGGTTCTCTTTTCTTACAATCTTCTCTTCTCTTTTTGAAGGATCGAAGCAGTCATCCTCTTATTTTTCTTTCTAGGCTAAATATTAGTACTCTTTTCACTTTGAAGCATGTTCATTCGTTCGTAGGAAATCGAAACTCTTATCAGCAGTGGCCGAATCTAGGACATCTTGGTAAGTTAGTGTTGGCTGAATTTAGGTAATGGAAACTCTTTCGATTCTTTCTCTATTTTTCAGTCAGTTGTGATCATAGCCGAAATGGCTATTTTGTTCTTAATGATAGTTGCGGGTAATCTCTTCTTCTCTCCTCTTAATGTGACATATTCGCATCGGATCAGAATCTATAGCCAACTCTATCTGTGTTCGATTCATTCTTTGACCAAGGTAAGGAGGTTCTCTTCATTTCAGTTTATCTATTCCTTTTTCTCTTTCGTTGCTTTAACCCAATCTCTTTATTAGACAACCATCATTCTCTCTGAAAGTTCTATACTGATCAAAGATTCTCTTCATGGATGCGAGTGCTAGTCAAACTGAGGAGGGGAGTGGACTCGTAGTCTCTGCTCCTAAGTTAAAAAGACGTGCTGTGTCGGAGGTTCGAGACATTCTGCTGGGTTGCGGTAGAGAGCCAACATCCGTTTGGGATAAGCAGATAGTGGTTATTCCTGCTAGTGAGAATAGCAAAAATCAGGAGTGTTTAGTTCTTCGAGTAATCAGGTGTGTAATTCTCACACCTTCAGTTGTATGTGTAACATCCTAAATAATTGAGTATCATTATGTTGCTAAATGTTGGTTCGGGTTACTTAGAGTTAGAATAAATATTATTATTTAAGTGTACTTTAGAGTAAAGAAATTAAATGACCTTAAGACTTAAATTAATTAAGTACCAAAAGATGGCATAAGTTGAGCTAGTAGTAAAGTGGAGTTGGCGCCATATGTATTACCATGAGGGAAGGAGTTCGAATCACCTAGCATGCAACTAGGAATTTTTATTTTTTGCTTTAGCTTGAGCATGTGTCGGCAAAGAGATAAGGCTAGGATGAGTTGGGATGTTTTATTTTTGGTAAGAACACTAAATATTTGGAAAGCTAAGGATAAGGGCTTGAAATGGGGATTGTGTTTCATCAACTTAAGGAAAAGGAGGGAAAAGGCTTAAGTGTAGGAAGGTGTTTTGGAAACTTCTTAATGGCCATTTGACCATTGTATTTGGACGGCATTGAGGCTAAGGGGGGTGGCCGGTTTTGGTTGAGAGGATGGTAAGCTAGGATGATAGGAAAACCTTTTCATTTTGGTCATTTTGGCTTAAGCAAAGTGTTTATTCTCCTTTCATCTATCTTGCTCTCTAGCCGAATTTTACCAAACCCCTTGAGAAAGCTATAGCAATTTTCTTGTATCATTCTTTCTTTTTGATTATTTGATCAATTCTTTACCATCTATTCCCCCTAGTGCCAAAACCATCAACACACCAAAAGACCATTCTTTTTCTTTCTTCTTTACAAAACCGATTATACCATCCTTCCAAAAATCCAAATTCTTTTTCTTCTCTTTTCTTTCTCCTTTCTTTTTCTTTCTTTCTCTCTTTCTCTTTTGAAACCGAACCATACCATCCTATTTCCCTTTTCTTCATTTTTTTTTCTTCACTACAATTTTCCTTAATTTTATTTCATCCATGGCCGAATGCATTTTGCTCTTGTGACAAAATTTCTTCATTTTCTTTTACCACAATCGATTTCAAGAATCAAGGTAAGGAGTTTTCTTTTAAGGATTCTTATTCATTTAGTATAGTTAGTTATTAATCGATTTTGTTTTAGGGACACAATTGCTCGGTCGATTCTCGTGGAACGAAGACAAACTGTGGTAAGACAAATCTAAAATCTTATAAAGTTAGTCATATATCAATATTTATAGTTGGACTAATGATCGTACATCTTTAGAAACTTTCAAGATAGGCCAAAAAAAGGGCAGTCCATAGCCTTCGAAAGAGGGGCGGTTTCGCAAATCCCCCTATTTATAAACGAAGGGCTGTTTTGGGAATCTGAGATTTTCCACCGGGTTGCGGACCATCAACCGAGGAGAATCAATTATTTGAAGTAGTTCGTACTCTCGAGCCCTTGTACGTTCGTGGATTCTCAGGGGGCAACGAATCAATAAACGAGGAGAAACCAAAAATAGAAGTGGTTCAAAATCAAAGGGGTGTTGACGAGCGGGAAGGTTTAGTACTCACGATATCAAGGTGTGTAACTTCACACTTTTCTCGAGTTGGATGTCATTCGTGGTATTGAGTAAAATCGTAAAAACGACAAAATCGGAATAATACAAAATAATTGGTATTTTGGTGAAATTTCATAAAAATTATTAAAAATGTGAAAATTACGAAAATGCCCTCGATGTGTAGGTAGTAAAATGAATACTAAAAATCTAATGTGTAAATGGGCCAAAGATGTGTTAGATCGTAAAATGGGCCGATAAGTTTGCTAGTTAGTAAAATGGGCCGAAACCTTGGATAGATAGTTAAATGGGCCGAAATCCCTGATAAATAATAAATGGGCCGAAATCTCTACTAGATCGATAAATGGGCCGATATCTCTACTAGATCGATAAATGGGCCGAAATCTCTGTTAGATCGAAAATGGGCCGAAATCTCTGTTAGATCGTAAATGGGTCGTAATCTCCGTTAAATTGTTAAATGGGCCAAAATCTATGCTAGATCACTAAATGGGCCAAAGATGCTAAATAATTATATGGAACAAATGATATATTGTATTATGGGCCTTAATAAAAACCTGAAATATTGACTTGGGCTTTTTTGATAAAATCATCATATGTACATAAGCTATTTTGCATACATGTTGCATGGGTTGGGATTAACGATGAAGAGAAGAAAGGCCTGTTGCCAAAATCTAGTTCGGTGGCTTTGCCACAAAATAATTAAACGGCTGATTGCCTCTAGTTCGGTGGCTATGCCACAAATATTTTAATGGCTCAATGCCTCTATTTCGGTGACTTTGTCATAATCTAGTTCGGTGGCTCTGCCACAAAAATAAAATGGCTTAATGCCTACGATTGGTGTGATGGCGGGGTGGGTTGACTTGATCCCCACAGTGTGATGGTGGGTACGGTGGTGTGTAGCGGATGGAAATTAGGTTTGGGTGGGAAATTTCATTTTGCATGCATTCCATTATTTATATTTATTAATTTTGATAATGGGCTCAAGCCCAAAATCATGACTTGATGATCGGCCCAATGGATTAAGTAAGTAAGTTATACATCGAGTTCGAGTAACTCACTCCTCAATTTTTCCTCTCGGGTAATGGAAATTGATGTAGACTTGGGCGAGGATGACTTCGTGGAGGCCATATCGCAAACATGGGTTAAATAAATTTTGAACTTTTAAATAAGTACTTTCTTTAAATTATTATTTTGGGTATGATGTAATAAGGCCTCTATTATTATTTTTATGGATTTTATGTGTGGTTGGTTTAAAACTATGTTTTGGATATTTTAATATGGGCTTATGATTATTATATAATGTTTACTTAAAATAAATTGGGTTTTAAACATATGAGAAACTTTTAACTATTTTTATTTCTCAAATACATCAAACTTAAAATTATTTCTCTTGGTTTTATTAAACTCTAAATTTCAAAAAGGGTTTTGAAATCTTGATTAAATCTGAAATTATTAAGATAGTTCGATCGTGTAATAAACCAAATCCATCTTAATGCATAGACGGGTTTGGGGTGTTACATTTAATGGTATCGAGCCGCTTTCAAAAACTCGCTTGTGGTTGGGTTCAATAAATAATTTCAGATAAAAATTATTTCAATTATGTTCTAAAAGATCAAGATGGCACCACAAGCATCCCAACAAGTCAAGTAAGTATTTATTACTTAATGATTATTATGATGATCATAGGAACACTCTAGAACTTCTAGTTTTAGATGTTAAAAATCGTAGAGATTGAGACTATAGGATGTGTTGTGAAAACAACTTTATCTCTCAAATCTCATAAAACACCGTTAATAAACATCAAATAATTTTCGATTCATAAAACTTGTAATCAGATTAAATCGAATTAGTCATCATGAGCACTAGAGGACGTGGTCGTGGACGCGCTAGACGTGGCCGTGGTAGAGGACGAGGTGCTGCAACTGAAGTACCAAATCATATGCCAGAAATGGATGCACCTGCGTCATTTGAGAGTGAGACGGGATCACGCGATCATATGGAAGAAGATAATGCCTTGACACAAGCGATGCTGTGAGTCCTAGAAAGGGTCGCTGGAACTAGAATTGGGCCAACAACTCGTGGGTCAATTTCGGAACGACTCAAGTCAAATAATGCAGAAGTTTTTAGAGGAGTTTCCGGTGTAGCTCCAAATGTGGTGAATATTGGCTCAAGTCGTGGAGCGATTATGGATGATATGGAATGCACTGTCGAATAGAAACTGAAAGGAGCTGTGTCCTTGCTAAAAGACGAGGCGTATCAATGGTGGCTTACTGTTCGAGAAGACACCAAAGCTACACTGATTACTTGGAAATTCTTTAAAGCTGCCTTCCAAGGGAAATATGTTGGAACGAGTTATGTAGACACCCGAAGGAAGGAATTTCTAAATCGTGTCCAAGGGAGTAAGACAGTGGCAGCGTATGAAGCTAAGTTTTTATGCTTGAGTCGCTATGCTCGGACAATAGTGTCAACAGATCATGAATGATGTGTGCGATTCAAGGATGGGCTAAATGATGAGTTGAGGGTTCTGATTGCCCTACAACAAGTTAGAACTTTTTCCACGCTTGTGGAGAAGGCCAAGATAGCCGAAGAGGCTAAGAACTCAGAACGTCAGAATCGGGAAAGAGTTAGAAACAAGAGAGAGACACAACAGTTGGGTTCTTCAAAGAGATTTCAGAAAAGGCCTCTGAATGATGAATCAGCCCAAGGTAGAGCACCTGTAACTAATAATCGAGGTCGAGATTGTGCTGAATATGGAAAAAGGCATTCTGGAGAGTGTTGGAGGAAAACGGGCGCTTGTTACAAATGCGGTTCAATGGATCACCAGTATAGAAACTACCCTCGACGTATGGATACGACTCAAGAAGTCCGTAATACTGATGCACACCACCGTAGGTACTCAAGAACCACCGAGAGGTCGTGGACCAGGTCGTGGTGGTAATGGGGCTGGACGTGGTCAAGGTGCACCGAGTCGAGGCAATGGTCCTAGAGGAAACACGGATGCAAGACAGCCAGGACTGGTCTATGCAGATAGACGCCGCGAGGATGGCAATATACCTGATGTAATAACTAGTACGTTCTTCATCTTTGATGTACCTATTACTGCCTTAATAGATATTGGTTCTACCCACTCGTATATTACTAGTGCCATATCTGGAAACATGAATCTAGAATCTGAAATTATCGATAGTGAGATGACAGTAATTAGTCCTTTAGGACAGTCGGTAATTGTAAATAAACTGTTTAGAGACGTACCCTTAGAAATTCAAGAGGAGGTATTCTTGGCGAATTTGATGGAATTGCCTTTCGGCGAGTTCGATCTCATTCTGGGCATGGATTGGTTGGTTAAACAACGGGCGCATTTGGATTGTCTTTGAAACGGATGTCTAAGAACCTCGGATGATAAAGAAGTCATAATGATTGTGATCGAAGGAACTACTTGGCTAAGGTATCGGCGTTGAAGGCAAAAAGTTGGTGCGAAAAGGGTATGGAGCATTCCTAGCCTTTATTTGTGCTTTGGATGCCAAAAAGTTATCTGTGGATGATGTGAGAACGGTGAAGGAATTTCTAGATGTATTTCTCGAAGAACTTCCTGGTATACCTCCAGATCGGGAAGTAGAATTTGGTCTCGAGCTTTTGCCCGGAACGGCTCCAGTGTCCATTGCTCCTTATAGAATGGCACCGAAGGAGTTGGCAGAGCTTAAAGCTCAAATTCAAGAATTGCTGATCGGGGATTTATTCGACCGAGTGTGTCTCCGTGGGGAGCACCAGTTTTGTTCGTGAAGAAGAAGGATGGATCGATGCGTATGTGATTGATTACGCATAATTGAATAAATTGACGATCAAGAATAGGTATCCTTTGCGAGAATTGATTACTGTTTGATCAATTGAAGGAGCTTCGATTTTCTCAAAATTGATTTAAGATCGGGTTATCACCAACTTAAGGTGAAAGAAGCGGATATTTATAAGACGGCATTTCAACTCGTTATGGACATTATGAGTTTGTAGTGATGCCGTTTGATTAACCAATGCACCAAATGCATTTATGGACATGATGAACCGAGTCTTTCAACCATATTTAGACCGGTTTGTGGTGGTATTCATAGATGACATTTTGGTTTATTCAAGAAACAATGAGGATCATGACACGCATTTGCGTATTGCATTACAGCTACTTCGAGATAAACAACTTTATGCCAAATTCAGTAAATACAAATTTTGGCTAAAGGAAGTGACTTTCTTGGGTCATGAGGTATCAGCTGAAGGAATAAGGTAGATCCTCGAAAATTGAGGTCAGATTAGATTGGAAACCACCAAAGTCTCAGAGTGAAATTCGAGTTTCTTAGGATTGGTGGTTACTATAGATGCTTTGTTGAAGGGTTTTCGTTGATCGCTGCACCCTAACTAAAATGTTGCGGAAGGAGTTTCAGATATTTGGACCGAAAAACAACAAGAAAGTTTCAAAAATTGAAGAAGATTCGATGTAAGCACCGCTTTGATTCAAATAGGAGGTCGAAAAAGAATTTACTATTTATTGTGATCGTCTCACACGGGTTTGGGTTGTGTCTTGATGCAAAATGGAAAGGTGGTGGCCTATGCTTCTCGTCAATTGAGACCGCACGAAGTAAACTACCCTACTCATGATTTGGAGTTAACTGCAGTAGTCTTTGCTTTAAAGATTTGGAGGCACTATCTCTACGATGAGAAATCTATCATCTACACGGATCACAAGAGTCTTAAGTACCTCCTTGCCCAAAAGGAGTTGAATTTGAGACAAAGAAGATGGGTGGAATTATTAAAGGACTATGATTTCTCAATCGAATATCATCTTGGAAAGGCTAACGTGGTAGTTGACGCATTAAGTCGTAAGGCGGTATCTGATTTAAGAGCAATGTTTGCTCATTTAAGTTTGTATGAGGATGGTAGTTTGTTAGCAGAACTTCAGGTGAAGCCTCTGTGGTTGGAACAAATCAAGGAAAAGCAGACATCAGATAAAAAGTTGGAACTTTTATTTCAGCAGGTTGAAAGGGGTGAAATAGAGGATTTTAGTATAAATATGAATGGAGTGCTGTGCTTTCGTGGAAGGGTTTGTATGCCTAAAGACTTAGAATTGAGACAAATGTTTCTACGGGAGGCGCATAGTAGCCCTTATGCTATGCACCCCAGAGGAAGTAAGATGTATCGAGATCTCCGTGAATAGTATTGGTGGCCAGGGTTGAAGTGTGAGATTTCTGAGTTTGTAGGAAAATGTTTGACTTGTCGACAAGTGAAGGCGAGCATCAATTACCGTCGAGATTGTTACAACCGGTAAAGATTCCTCTTTGGAAATGGGAGCGGATAACTATGGATTTTGTTAGTGGGTTACCTTTAACACCTACTAAGAAAAATTCCGTATGGGTAGTAGTTGATTGTTTGACTAAGATCGCCATTTTCTTTCGGTTCGACGGATTATTCATTGCAAAAATTGGCAAAGTCAGATGTATCCAAATCGTGAGGTTGCATGGGGTACCAAAGGTTCATTATATCGACGGGGATCCTAGATTTACATCACGATTTTGGAAAGCTCGCATGAAGCCTTGGGGACAAAGTTGAATTTCAAGACGGCTTTTCATCCTCACCGATGGTCATCGGAAAGAGTAATTCGGATATTGGAAGACATGTTAAGGGGATGTGTGATGGACTTGTGGGTAGTTGGGAGGATTTTCTACCATTGGCGAATTTATGTATAACAATAGCTATCGCCTAGCATTCAGATGGCACCCTATGAGGCATTGTATGGTCGTAGGTGTCGCACTCCTACTTGTTGGACTGAATTGGGCAAATGGCAGATGTTGGGTCCTGAGATGATATCTGAAATAGAGGAAAAGGTGAAAGTTATTCGAGCACGGTTAAAGAAAGCCTCGAGATAGATGTAAGTCGATATCTGCACTGAAATGAAAGGATATCGAGTTTGCTGTGGGAGAGCAGGTCTTCCTAAAGGTCTCACCTTGGAAGAAAATTTTTAGATTCGGAAAGAAGGGCAAGTTGAGCCGTAGGTTCATCGGGCCATATCGTGTGACGAAGCGTGTTGGTCTAGTGGCTTATCAAATTGAATTACCTTCGGAGTTAGGTCAAATTCATAATGTTTTCCATGTTTCCATGCTGAGACGCTATAGATCGGATCCATCCCATATAGTACCGGTTGAGGAAATGGAATTAAATTCAGACTTGTCTTTTGAAGAAGAACCAAAGGAAATTTTAGACCGGATGTTAAGGTGCTAAGAAAGAAGACTGTCTTTGTTGGTCAAAGTTTTATGGCGTAATCACGGAGCGGAGGAAGCTACGTGGGAACCTGAGGAAGCTATTCGGCAGCAATATCCTCACCTCTTTTAATCAGGTAAATTTCGAGGACGAAATTTTATTTAAGAGGGGTAGAATTGTAACATCCTAAATAATTGAGTATCATTATGTTGCTAAATGTTGGTTCGGGTTACTTGGAGTTAGAATAAATATTATTATTTAAGTGTACTTTAGAGTAAAGAAATTAAATGACCTTAAGACTTAAATTAATTAAGTACCAAAAGATGGCATAAGTTGAGCTAGTAGTAAAGTGGAGTTGGCGCCATATGTATTACCATGAGGGAAGGAGTTCGAATCACCTAGCATGCAACTAGGAATTTTTATTTTTTTGCTTTAGCTTGAACATGTGTCAGAAAGAGATAAGGCTAGGATGAGTTGGGATGTTTTATTTTGGTAAGAACACTAAATATTTGGAAAGCTAAGGATAAGGGCTTGAAATGGGGATTGTGTTTCATCAACTTAAGGAAAAGGAGGGAAAAAGGCTTAAGTGTAGGAAGGTGTTTTGAAACTTCTTAATGGCCATTTGACCATTGTATTTGGACAGATTGAGGCTAAGGGGGTGGCGGTTTTGGTTGAGAGGATGGTAAGCTAGGATGATAGGAAAACCTTTTCATTTTGGTCATTTTGGCTTAAGCAAAGTGTTTATTCTCCTTTCATCTATCTTGCTCTCTAGTCGAATTTTACCAAACCCTTGAGAAAGCTATAGCAATTTTCTTGTATCATTCTTTCTTTTTGATCATTTGATCAATTCTTTGCCATCTATTCCCCCTAGTGCCGAAACCATCAACACACCAAAAGACCATTCTTTTTCTTTCTTCTTCACAAAACCGATTATACCATCCTTCCAAAAATCAAAATTCTTTTTCTTCTCTTTTCTTTCTCCTTTCTTTTTCTTTCTTTCTCTCTTTCTCTTTTGAAACCGAACCATACCATCCTATTTTCCTTTTCTTTATTTTTTTTCTTCATTACAATTTTCCTCAATTTTATTTCATCCATGGCCGAATGCATTTTGCTCTTGTGACAAAATTCTTCATTTTCTTTTACCACAATCAATTTCAAGAATCAAGGTAAGGAGTTTTCTTTTAAGGATTCTTATTCATTTAGTATAGTTAGTTATTAATCGATTTCGTTTTAGGGACACAATCACTCGATCGATTCTCGTGGAACGAAGACAAACCGTGGTAAGCCAAATCTAAAATCTTATAAACGTTAGTCATATATCAATATTTATAGTTGGACTAATGATCGTACATCTTTAGAAACTTTCAAGATAGGGCAAAAAAAGGGTAGTCCATAGCCTTCGAAAGAGGGGCAGTTCTGCAAATCCCCCTATTTATAAATAAAAAGCTATTTCGGGAATCCAGGATTTTCCACCGGGTTGCGGACCATCAACCGAGGAGAATCAATTATTTGAAGTAGTTCGTACTCCCGAGCCCTTGTACGTTCGTGGATTCTCAGCGGGCAACGAGTCAATAAACGAGGAGAAACCAAAAATAGAAGTGGTTCAAAATCAAAGGGGTGTTGACGAGCGGGAAGGTTTAGTACTCACGATATCAAGGTGTGTAACTTCACACTTTTCTCGGGTTGGATGTCATTCGTGGTATTGAGTAAAATCGTAAAAATGACAAAATCGAAATAATACGAAATAATTGGTATTTTGGTGAAATTTCATAAAAATTATTAAAAATGTGAAAATTACAAAAACGCCCTCGATGTGTAGGTAGTAAAATGAATACTAAAAATCTCATGTGTAAATGGGCCAAAGATGTGTTAGATCGTAAAATGGGCCGATAAGTTTGCTAGTTAGTAAAATGGGCCGAAATCTTGGATAGATAGTTAAATGGGCCGAAATCCCTGATAAATAAAAAATGGGTCAAAATCTCTGCTAGATCGATAAATGGGCCGATATCTCTGCTAGATCGATAAATGGGCCGAAATCTCTGTTAGATCGAAAATGGGCCGAAATCTCTATTAGATCGTAAATGGGCCGTAATCTCTGTTAAATTGTTAAATGGGCCAAAATCTATGCTAGATCGCTAAATGGGCCAAAGATGCTAAATAATTATATGGAACAAATGATATATTGTATTATGGGCCTTAATAAAAACCTGAAATATTGACTTGGGCCTTTTTGATAAAATCATCATATGTACATAAGCTATTTTGCATACATGTTGCATGGGTTGGGATTAACGATGAAGAGAAGAAAGGCCTGTTGCCAAAATCTAGTTCGGTGGCTTTGCCACAAAATAATTAAACGGCTGATTGCCTCTAGTTCGGTGGCTATGCCACAAACATTTTAATGGCTCAATGCCTCTATTTCGGTGACTTTGTCATAATCTAGTTCGGTGGCTCTGCCACAAAAATAAAATGGCTTAATGCCTATGATTGGTGTGATGGCGGGGTGGGTTGACTTGATCCCCACAGGTGTGATGGTTGGTATGGATGGTGTGTAGCGGATGGAAATTAGGTTTGGGTGGGAAATTTCATTTTTGCATGCATTCCATTATTTATACTGTTAATCTTGATAATGGGCTCAAGCCCAAAATCATGACTTGATGATCTGGCCCAGTGGATTAAGTAAGTAAGTTATACACTGAGTTCTGAGTAACTCACTCCCTCAAATTTTTCCTCTCAGGTAATGGAAGTTGATGTGGACTTGGGCCGAGGATGACTTCGTGGAGGCCATACTGCAAACATGGGTTAAATAAATTTTGAACTTTTAAATAAGTACTTTCTTTAAATTATTATTTTGGGTATGATGTAATAAGGCCTCTATTATTATTTTTATGGATTTTTATGTGTGGTTGGTTTAAAACTATGTTTTGGATATTTTAATATGGGCTTATGATTATTATATAATGTTTACTTAAAATAAATTGGGTTTTTAAACATATGAGAAACTTTTAACTATTCTTATTTCTCAAATACATCAAACTTAAAATTATTTCTCTTGGTTTTTATTAAACTCTAAATTTCAAAAGGGGTTTTGAAATACTGTTTCGTCTGAATTTATTAGGATAGTTCAATCTGTGTAATAAACCAAATCAAGTCTTAATGCATAGACCGGGTTTGGGGTGTTACAGTATGATCAGTAACAATTATATGTATTGCTTAAAAGCTGAAATATCGGTAACGATTACTGAGTTACCCATAGGGGGTAATATTGGAGATACCTGGTTAGTCACCTATTTGAAAATGTCATTTTAATACCTTAGCATGAGTTTATGGATGCTCTGGTTGATCAATTTATGATGACATATGTTGCATCCATTATATTATGATCATATGGTTGCATGGGATTGGGATATGCTAATGATTAAAAGGGTAGTGTTTTTTTCAGTGGTTTGGTACCACATATATCGGTGGCTTTGTCCCATCATTACTGTAGTTTGGTACCACATATATCGGTGTCTCTGTCACATTATATCGGCTTTGATGAGCATGACTGTCAGCATGACTGCCAATGAGGAGTGTAGCGGATGGAGGGTTGATTGTAGAAATCCCCACAGGTGTGTTGAGGTTGGACATATAGAGTGGTGTGTAGCGGATGGAATACTAGGTTGGGCTGGGTTGCATTGCATTCACTATCTGTTATGTCATGTTGTTAGAGCTACGGCCCATTTGATACATATGGGCTTCGGCCAATCTGTTTCTATGGGCTTAGGCTCAATTATCGTTCGTAAGGGGAAATGCACACTGAGTTCTTGTAACTCACCCCTCTTCTTAATTTTGCACGTAATCCCTAGTTCGAGGATTTGGAGCCGAGGTGGACTCTGAGGTGGCCATGCGTATTTCTTTCGTAAATTCTATTTTCTGTACTTTAACTTATTTTTATTTAATTTCGAAATATTTTATGTAATAAGGCCCCATATCTTTAATTCGATTTTCCTTTGGATTTTTATTGCAGTTATTATATATTATGATAGGTTAAGTATGAAATTCTCTAAAAATATATAAGAAATCATTTTTCCAAAATATTAACAAACGAAACACGGGCAAATAAATAAATAAATTCGGGAATTTTCTCAGAACCACAGACACTGATTTCAAAGTGTCACATTCTTGAAATTCACTAGTCTCAGTTTTCGTATCACAAAACCTATTTTCAACTGTTAGTACTATAAATGATGATTTGCAAGAAAACCTTATAATTGAATTTTATATTCAAAATGAAAACAAAATGCAAAGTTTTTTTTTTAAATTATGAAGTTTTAATAATCTTTTCATGTGACATACCAGATCTGGTCGTAATGTTTAGGCCGGGTTTAGGGTGTTACAATTATGGTATTAGAGCCTAGTTACAAAACTCGACTGTGAAATGGGTTCAAAAACGCTTTTCCAAAACTGGTTTGAAAGTTGGTTTAGAAAATTATATGTCTTTCTGCAAGTATGGCACACCGAGTCTTCGACCCAAATCCGTACTGTAAGTCTTCTTATTTTGTTTATTTTTATTGTGTTATGATTGCTAGTTATAAGATATAAAATTTTAGAGATCGAGACCTCTAGAAATACGATTTGCGAAAACTACTTTTAAATCTATATTCATAAGATATCCATTAATAAATAGTGGAATAATGTACTAATTCATAAATCTAATTAGATTAAGTTGATTCTGTAATCATGAGCACTAGAGGACGTGGACGTGGTACACGTGGCCGGGATTTGGAGGCTAGACCCTCGGAATCAGGGATGGGCCAAAAGGCGAAGTGCCAGCATCACCAGTAGCGAGGTCTCTTAGGACCGATCTGGAGGGGATGATGCTTTGTCCCAAGCTATGCTGTGAGTGTTGGAACGAGTTATTAGGGCAAGCAGTGGATTGGTACCCCAAAAATCTATCCCTGAGCGACTCCGGGCAAATGGGGCCGAGGTATTTAGAGGTATTTCTAGTGTAGCTCCAAACGTAGCGGAGTATTGGCTAGAAGTAGTCGAGCGAAACATGGACAATCTAGGCTATACCGCAGAGCAAAAGTTCAAGGCAGCAGTGTCTATCATTCGAGATGAGGCATACCAGTGATGGCTCACGGTAAGGGATGGTACTCCAGCGGATCGTATTACCTGGGATTCCTTTAAGATAGCGTTCCAAGGAAAATATGTTGGGGCAAGCTATGTGGATGCCTAGAGAAAAGCATTCCTGAATCTGGTTCAAGGGGGTAAATCTGTGGTTGAATACGAGGCGAGTTCTGCGCTTGAGTTGTTATGCCTGGGGTATCGTCGCAACTGACTATGAGCGTTGTGTTCGGTTCCAGGATGGTCTGCGAGTTCTGATAGCTCCGCAGCGGGAAAGATATTTTTCTATTTTGGTTGAGAAAGCAAAAATAGCTGAAGAGGTAAAGCGGTCTGAGAGGAAGAATCGAGATAAGGATAGGGGTAAGAACAAAAGGAATTTTGCATCGTCAGGATCTGCTGGGGGCTTCCAAAAGAGGCCTAAGTTTGAGGGGCTGGGTCAAGTTGCAATGCCTGTTGCTGTTGGTCAGTCTCGACCATGTGCTCGATGTGGGAAATTACATTCGGGGGTGTTCTAGGTAAGAAATAGAGGATGTTTCAAGTGTGGATCTATGGACCATCTAATAAGGGACTATCTACAAGAGTTGGCTAGGGCGCGATCGGTGAGTCAAGGTTATGCACAGCCAAGAAGAGGTGGGCAGTAGCCACCGAAAGGTCGTGGTCCGATTCGAGGAGGAAATAGAATTGGTCAAGGGAGTAGAGCATCGGGTGTGGTGTTGGTAGTACAGACGCAAGATAGTCAGGGTTGGTTTATGCGACTAGACATCGTGAGGATGATAACACACCGGACGTCATAACCGATACGTTTTTCATATTTGATTCACCCTTTACAGCTTTGATAGATGTTGGGTCTACACATTCTTATGTTGTCTGTACTGTATCTGGGACTCTGGGCATTAGATCTAAGATTGATGCTAGAGTAATATCTGTGGTTAGCCCCCTAGGACAATCTGTGGTGGTGAACAAACTATTTAGGAGTGTGCCTTTAGAAGTTCAAGGGGTAGTGTTTCTAGCAAACTTTATGGAATTGCTGTTCGGCGAGTTTGACCTGATCTTAGGTATGGACTGGTAAGTTAAGCATCGGGCAAACTTGGATTGTGCTACCAAGCGCATGATATTAAAGACTTCCGAGGATGAGGAGGTGCTGGTGGTAGGTGAGAGAAGGAATTACCTGTCCAATGTGGTGTTTGGACTAAAGGCTGAAAGGATAGTGCGAAAAGGGTGTGAGGCATTTTTAGCTTTCATCAGTGCTTTGGTGGCCAAAGAATTGTCTGTAAGGTATGTTAGAACGGTGAAAGAGTTCTCGGACGTCTTTCCAGAAGAGCTTCCATGGTTACCTCCAGATTGCGAGGTGGAGTTCGGTATTGATCTACTTCTGGGAACAGCTTCGGTGTCCATCGCCCCATATAGGATGGCGCTGAAGGAGCTAGTAGAACTCAAAGCTTAGATCCAGGAGCTGTTGGACTGTGGATTTATCTGACCAAGTGTGTTTCCGTGGGGAGCGCCAGTGTTGTTCGTCAAGAAAAAGGATGGGTCGATGCGAATGTGCATTGACTATCGTCAGTTAAACAAGTTGACGATTAAGAACAAATACCCATTGCCAAGGATTGACGACTTGTTCGATCAGCTAAGAGGAGCTTTGATGTTCTCGAAGATAGATTTGAGATCTGGATATCATCAACTAAAGGTCAAGGAGGCGGATATTCATAAGACTGCTTTTCAAACTCGTTATGGACACTACGGGTTTTTCGTGATAACATTAGGGTTAACAAATGCACTGCTGCATTTATAGATATGCTGAACCGAGTATTCCAACCCTATCTAGATCGGTTTGTTATGGTGTTCATAAATGATATCTTGGTGTATTCAAGGACTAAGGAGGAGCATGATTCACATCTTTGGATAGTTCTACAGATTTTGAGAGAGAAGAAACTGCATGCCAAATTTAGCAAGTGTGAATTCTAGCTGAAGGAAGTTACCTTTTTGGGGCATGTTGTTTCGCCGAGGGATTAGGTAGATCCCTAAGATCGTCGTCGCTCGAATGGAAGCCACCGAAGTCCGTAGTAGAAATTCGAAGTTTTCTTGGGTTAGCTAGGTACTACAAAAGGTTTGTTGAGGGATTCTCATTGATTGCTGCACCATTAACCAAGCTATTACGGAAAGGGATACCGTTTATATGGACTATTAAACAGCAGGAAAGCTTTGAGAAGCTAAAGAGGATTTTGACTGAGGCACCAAAATTGATTTAGCCTGAGGCTGGGAAGGAGTTTGTTGTCTATTGTGATGCATCACACACAGGGTTAGGATGTGTGCTAATGCAAGAAGGGAAAGTAGTGGCGTATGCATCTCGGTAACTAAGACCACATGAAGTGAATTATCCCACTCATGATTTGGAGCTAGCTGTGGTAGTGTTCGCCCTGAAGATTTGGAGACACTACTTGTATGGAGAAAAGTCGATTATCTACACCGACCATAAGAGCCTAAAATATCTCCTTCCCTAGAAGGAGTTGAATTTAAGGCAATGGAGATGGATTCAGTTATTGAAGGGCTACGACTGTTCAATTGAATATCATCCTAGTAAAGCTAATGTAGTGGCAGATACGTTGAGCCGTAAGGTGATATCAGATTTGAGGACGATGTTTGCTCACCTTAGTTTGTAGGAATACGGTAATCTATTAGCGAAACTTCAGATAAAGCGTACATGGGTAAGTTAGATTAAAGAGAAGCGATTGTTGGATGAATCGTTAAGTACTCGACTTCAGCAAGTGGAAGGTGGTGAGATAAGAGATTTTGATTTGAACAGTGAAGCGGTATTGTGTTTTCGTGGAAAGGTGTGCATGCCAAAAGACTCAGAGTTGAGGCATATTATTCTGCGGGAGGCGCATAGTATCCTATACGCTATGCATCCTGGTGGAAGTAAGATGTATCGAGACTTACGTGAACAGTATTGGTGGCCTGTTCTAAAACGGAAAGTTACCGAGTTTGTGAGTAGGTGCTTGACGTGTTAGCAGGTGAAAGGAGAACATCAATTGCCTCCAGGGTTGTTGCATCCGGTGAAGATTCCACTATGGAAGTGGGAGAGAATAACAATGGACTTTGCTAGTGGGCTGCCTCTAACGACTACTAAGAAAAATTCAATATGGGTGATCGTCGATCGGTTAATGAAGTCTGCCCACTTCATACCGGTTCGTGTGGATTACTCGCTTCAGAAGTTGGCCAAGTTATATGTGGCAGAAATCGTGAGGGCGCATGGGGTACCAGTGTCTATCATATCAGACAGGGATCCTAGGTTTATATCGCGGTTCTGGAAGGCGTTGCACGAAGCTTTGGGTAAGAGGCTAGATTTCAGCATGGCATTTCATCCTTAGACTTATGGTCAGTCAGAGAGAGTAATTCAGATTTTGGATGACATGTTAAGAGGTTGAGTAATCGACTTCAGAGGTAGTTGGGAGGATTTACTACCGTTGGTAGAATTTGCGTACAACAATAACTATCACTCCAGCATTCAGATGGCATCCTACAAGGCGTTGTACGGTGATAGGTGTCGTACCCCTACCTGCTGGATAGAGTTGGGTGAGCGATAGTTTTTGGGTCTTGAATTGATCTCAGAGACGAAGGAAAAAGTTAAGTTGGTTCAGGCTGGGTTGAAGGAAGCTTCCAACAGGCTGAAATTGTATGCAGATCTAAAGTGTAAAGAGATAGAATCCTCATTGGGTGATCGGGTTTTTCTGAAAGTTTCACCATGGAAGAAGGTTCTAAGGTTTGGACGGAAGGGCAAGTTGAGCCCCAGATTCATCAGGCCTTATTGAGTGTTGAAACGTGTGGGACCAGTGGCTTATCTACTTGAGTTACCTCTAGAGTTGAGTCAGATACATGATGTATTCCATGTGTAACACCCCTAACCCATATCTGACACCAGGCTAGGGTTAGAGGCATTACCAGCCAGATCGAAAGCATCTACGGAATTTATCATATAGTCATTCATCAATATCAATCATAATGTCCCTTAAATAAGTCATCGAGACCTAAAACATGTTTATAACCGAGTCAGGACTAAATCGAAATACATACAAAATTTCATGGAAAATTAAAAACTTTTCTAAATACAGGGGATACACGCCCGTGGGGGTAGGCCGTGCCTCACCCACGGCTACTAGACACACCCGTGTGTCCTCTCCGTGGTTATATACTGCCAAAACCAACACGGCTACCAAGCACATCCGTGTGATATGGCTGTGTCCCTATAAGTCATATACTACCATTTCTCACACGACCTCTAAGCACGCCCATGCCATGACCGTGTACTCCTTAAGCTAGCTACTGACTTTTACCCCACAGTTGCTAGGCACGCCCGTGTGCCATGATCGTGTGACATAATAGGTCACTTGCAAGACCAATAAGCCACCCATTTGGGTCTCACCTACAAGTATCACTTACCAAGACATAACATGTTTATATATAGCAACTAAAACATACCCAAATGACTAACCAATCTAAACATACCAATTTGCATGACCAAAATTCAATTATGCCCAAGCACCAATCATCTATATACATACCATCTCATAACCATTTCATATATCAACTAATCATACCAAAGCACTTTACATATCATATTCCTTTAAGCATATTACCAAAACATAACTAGCCAAATCACATGGCTAAGTTACATTTTACATCTCATATCAAGGACTAGCCTATACATGCCATATCTAGCTATATACATATTCAAAGTGTACCAAAATGATTTTAGTAGTGTGATGACGATCCTTGACGGTCTCGAGCCTTCAGTAGTTTTGACGACCTATAAACAGAGAAAACATACACACAGAGTAAGCTTTACAAAGCTTAGTAAGTCAATATCCAAACAAACTTAACATGAATTGCACATAACCAAATTAATAGAATGACCAATATGGTTCTCATGACAAAATCACCTCATTCTTTCTTGAACTCCTAAGCTTAGCCATAACTTGCCATATTTCCAAATCACATATCATATTTGCATCTATTTCATCTTGTCAAGAATTTATACATCATATTATCAATTTGATGTACTTATCATAATATACTCACATGGATACTTACCTTATATACACCATTAGTATATAAGCAACATACCTGTAACAGATATTCATTCACTTAACTTATCAAAGCTCGGATTTGCTATTTGTACTACAGACTTGCCCATTGAACCAATAGGAATCAGATAAGATACTCGAAAACTCAGAAAAATTGTACAATACCAGTGTCCCAGCCATAGCTGAAATACTCATTCACTCATTCATAACTTGTTTATAACTCATCAACCACAAAGGTTCAATACATACCTTAGCTAACATGTAATTATTCAACTTCCAAGCTATTCAATGCTCGATATTACATGTCGATCATCCTTTAATATTTGTTCAACTTAATCGCACACTTTCGATCTATATACACAATTGAAGCATATTAATCATCGCACACTTAGTGCCTATTCTTTTAACCAACTTGTCTCGGTTGTCGCATACGATTATAATTCAATAAGTCAAGCTTTCATATCATCGCACACACACAATGCTATTTATTTCTTATAATTGCACACTTAGTGCCTATTCTTTTAATCTACTTGTCTCGGTATCGCACACACAGTGCCAATTCAATAAACCGAAGCTTTCATATCATCGCACACACAGTGCTATTCATTTCTGTTTCAATTTCCATTTCGTACACTTAGTGTCTATTCTTTTAATCGACTTGTCTCGATGTCGTACACACAGTGCCAATTCAATAATTGAAGCTTTCATATCATCACACACACAGTACTATTCATTTCTTATAATCGCACACTTAGTGCCTTAATACAAAACCAAACTCGATTCGATATCGCACACACAGTGCCAATCACAAAGCCGAAACTTCTATTATTTTGCACACAAAGTGCTAATCTTCTCGGTTACCCTCCCAAATGCGCACACTTAGAGCCACATTGATTCATTTCTCACATAACATTTATAAATCAATAATATCATAACCATTCATTTCATAACATTTAATCAGCTAAGTACACATATTATATCTGAACTTACTTACTATATTAAACTTATCATGGAATTTATATACATAATCCTCTCATAAGCATCCATTATCAACATTAGTCATATAAACAATTACAATTTCATGCAAGTACATTTATTTGCATAGTGACTTACCTCGGATTCGGTTTATCGATATGAAAACGGTTACTCTGTCACTTTCGCTTTCCCGCGATCTAAGTCCCTTTTCCTCGGTTCTTGATCTAAACATATTCATAATTAACCCATTTATTCATTAATTCATTCAATTCAATCCAAACACATATTTTTAGGGTAATTTACAAATTAGACCTCACATTTGCACATTTTATCAATTTAGTCCTTTTTTCTCAAAACATCAAATTCACAAAATCAATACACAACTAAGCTTAGCAGAATATGCACACATATCATACAAGCCCATATTTTTCATCAAATTAGCAATTTAGTCCCTCAAGTTGCCATTTTCACAATTTAGCCCTATTTAGCTAAACTCACCAAAACTTCAAGAACAAAACATATTTATCTAGCTCCAAACTTTCATTTAACACCATCAAACATCACAAAGCTCAACATATAATCAATGGCATCTTTCATGAACAACATCAATTCATTAAATTGAGACATGGTTTAATAGCTCTCAAAGCAACAATGACAAAAACGTAGAAATTATCAAAATTGACTAAAACATACCTTGAATTTAAACCCTCAAATGGCCGAACCTTAGCAAGCTTATTCTTTCTTTTTCTTTTACTAGTTTCGGTCAAAACAAATAAAAAAAGATGAACACTTTCATCTTTTGTTCCATAAATTTTATGATAACAAAACAATTACCTATTTAGCCATTTAAAAGATATTTGGCATCATTAAACAACAAGGGTATAATAGGCCATTTACCATCCACTATCTAAATAGTGGTCTATTTGCCACTTAAGGCCACAAATTTACAAAGCCACAACACATTTGTACTTTCACAAATAGCAAGCAACTTTCACATTCAATGCAGTTTCATCCTTTTGTCAAATTAAACACACAAACGGACAAATTAGCTTACGAAAATTTACCACATGTAGTCACATATCAACAACACGAAAAATAATATTAAAATATTATACGGACTTGGATTTGTGGTGCCAAAACCACTGTTCCGACTAGGGTATAAACCAGACTGTTACAATTCTCCCCCTTAGGGATTTTCGTCCCCAAAAATCTTACCATTAAACAGAGTTGGATATTGTTGTCTCATTGAGTCCTCGGGCTCTCACGTAGCCTCTCCTATTCCATGTCGATTCCACAATACTTTCACTAACAGTGTTTTCTTATTTCTCAACTCTTTCACTTCTCGAGCTAAGATACATATCGGTTCCTCTTCATATGTCATATCAGATCGATCTTAATTTTAGATGTGACAATCACATATGATGGATCAGAATGATATCTACGGAGCATTGAAACATGAAATACATTGTGAATCTTTCCTAGCTCAAAGGGCAACCTTAGTTTATAAGCAACAGGCCCAACTCGTTCAATGATCTCATACTGCCCGATGAACCTCAAACTTAATTTGCCTTTACGTCTGAATCGGAGTACTTTTTTCCACGGAGACACTTTCAAAAATACTTTGTCACTAATCTCAACTTCTATATCTTTTCGCTTCAAATCCGCATAAGACTTCTGACGATTAGATGCTGCTTTCAAACAATCTTGGATCAATTTCACTTTCTATTCTAAATCCTTTATAAAATCAGAATTCGAATCACCTTGAGCTCGTTTTGCTATTATTTCCTTATCATCTTTCAGAAATCACATATTTGTTGTATACTTTTATAGAACTTTTTAGCATATACACTCTATTTCTAAATAACACATAAACATCGATATCACATCTGAGATTCCGAATCAAAAATCAATTTATGTTAAACTCCTTTTAACTTATCAAATAAGTCATCAATTCTGGGCAACGGATAATTTATTCTTTATGGTCACCTTATTCAATTGACGATAATCAATGCACATTCTCATCGTGCTATCTTTCTTTTTCACAAACAGAAGGGAGCACCCCAAGGCGAAAAACTTGGTCTAGCAAACCCTCTATCAGTCAACTCTTGCAACTGTAACTTTAATTCTTTCAACTCTATTAGTGCCATTTTATACAGAGCTATCGAAATAGGTGTCATACCAGACATCAATTTAATGCCAAACTCAATTTTACGAATCAGAGGCATGCCCGATAACTCTTCAGGGAAACACATCAGAAAACTCGTAGACAATAGGTACTGACTCAATTTTCCTTTCAGACATTTTTGAATAAATTACATAAGCAAAATATGTCGCATATCCCTTTTTCACAAAACTCTAAGTTTTCAATACCGATATTACAGCAGGCTATCATCTAAATCGTTAGACTTAACCCGTACAATTTCATTATTCGGACATCTCAAATCAATAGTCTTTCTTTCACAGTTCACAGCGGCATCATGCAATGACAACCAATCCATATCCCAATTAATATCAAACTCATCAAATGGAAGAAGCATCAGATCAACAGGGAAACGAATATCTCGATACATTAACAGACGCTTCTTTCATACTTTATCAATCAACACTTTTACCTAAGGGTTCGATACTTTTATAGCAAACTCATAGTCTCTACAGCAAAGTCTTATCGATTATTAAATTCATGCATATATATATATATATATATATGAATGCGTAAAACTAGGTCTATCAATGCAATCACAGAAGTATCATAAAGTGTAAAAGTACCCGTTATAACATCAGGTGATGAAGCTTTCTCACGAGCTCGGATAGCATACGCTCTAGCAGGCGCTCTAGCTTCAGATCTTGCAACAGTATTCCTTACAGACCTCTGACTACTACTGACATTTCTTGTATCTTGGGAAGGTCAATCTCTCTCTGGGACATTATCTGATCTCGGATTATGAGTAGTCTCTTGTTAAATAGATTCTAGGCAGTCTCGAATAAAATGATCTAACGATCCACATCTAAAATAAGCTTGACTATTCAATCTACAATTCCCCGGATGTCTTTTACCACAATGCTTACACTTAAGTCACTCGGATCTGACATTTCCAACGCTCGCCATCTCTGAGCAATCTCGAATGAAGTGATTTCGTGATCCACATTTATAACAAACTCTATTGTTATATGCTCCAACATTTTTCCACATGTCGTCTTCCACACTGCCTACACTCAGGTTTGTTGCATTTATTACTTCCATCATTTGATTCAATTGCAGCTTGAGTTCTCAGACTAACATTTGGTCTCACACGATCTCCACTAGCATATCCAACTAAAGCATTTGATCTATTGTTTGCATCTCTATATTTCTTCGTTAAAGGTTGAGAAAAATCACTCATCGATCTTTTCCTTTCATTACAAGCTTCAGAATCAAATTCCTCGGTATTATCATTATTAGTAGCCCTGAACTCTCTGGCCTCATACTTACGAATTTTGTCAACAGGAGGCATATTCATCAGATTCAAATTCATAGTCGAAAGCATAGCAGATGTCTGAGGGAGATTGACCGGGGGCGGAGGTTGCAAAATAGTCGGGTTGTTTCTCACAAATTGAGTGAACCACTCACTTATCATCTGCAAGAAAGCTTGTTTAACTTCTTCCTCTAGACCACTCGTAGTCGGTCTTGGATCAGAAGGCACTGTCCCTTGCGTGGGAGCAAACGCATTACTATCTACGTCATCAGCTACGGCTCTTTTGGGATCCATTACTATACAAAAATCACATCTTATACGTCAGGATTCATCACACTATCACTTTTCAGACATATGGCATGTATAGCTAGACTCTGACACACTATGTTTGTCCAAAAATCGACTAAATCGTAGCTCTAATACCAATCAAATGAACACCCCTTACCCGTATCCATCGCCGGGCTAGGGTCAGAGGCATTATCGGCCAGATAGGAAACATCTACGGAATTCATCACATAGTCATTCATCAATATCAATCATAATGTCCCTTAAGTAGGTCATCGAAACCTAAAACATGTTTATAACTGAGTCGGGACTAAATCAAAACACATACAAAATTTCATGGAAAATTAAAAACTTTTCTAAATATAGGGGATACACGCCTGTGGGGGTAGGCCGTGCCTCACCCACGGCTACTAGACACACTCGCGTGTCCTTCCCGTGGTTATATACTGCCAAAACCAACACGGCTTCCAAGCATACCCGTGCGCTATGGTTGTGTCCCTATAAGTCATATACTGCCATTTCTCACACGACCTCTAAGCACACCCGTGCCATGACCGTGTACTCCTTAAGCTAGCTACTGACTTTTACCTCATGGTTGCTAGGCACGCCCGTGTGCCATGACCGTGTGACATAATAGGTCACTTGCAAGACCAACAAGCCACCCATTTTGGTCTCACCTACAATTATCACTTACCAACACATAACATGTTTATATATAGCAACTAAAACATACCCAAATGACTAACAAATCTAAACATACCAATTTGCATGACCAAAATTCAATTATGCCCAAGCACCAATCATCTATATACATACCATCTCAAAACCATTTCATATATCAACTAATCATACCAAAACACTTTACATATCATATTCCTTTAAGCATATTACCAAAACATAACTAGCCAAATCACATGGCTAAGTTCATTTTTACATCTCATATCAAGGACTAGCCTATACATGCCATATCTAGCCATATACATATTCAAAGTGTACCAAAATGATTTTAATAGTGTGATGATGATCCTTGACGGTCCCAAACCTTCAATAGCTTTGACGACATATAAACAGAGAAAACATACACACAGAGTAAGCTTTACAAAGCTTAGTAAGTCAATATACAAACAAACTTAACATGAATTGCACATAACCAAATTAATAGAATGACTAATATGGTTCTCATGACAAAATCACCTCATTCTTTCCTGAACTTATAAGCTTAGCCATAACTTACAATATTTCCAAATCACATATCATATTTGCATCTATTTCATCTAGTCAAGAATTTACACATCATATTATCAATTTGATGTACTTATCATAATATGCTCACATGGATACTTACCTCATATACACCATTACTATATAAGCAACATACTGTAACAGATATTCATTCACTTAACTTATCAAAGCTCAGATTTGCTATTCGTACTATAGACTTGCCCGTTGAACCAATAGGAATTGAATAAGATACTCAAAAACTCAATACCATCGTCCCAGCCATAGCTGAAATACTCATTCACTCATTCATAACTTGTTTATAACTCATCAACCAGAAAGGTTTAATACATACCTTAGCTAACACATATTTATTCAACTTCCAAGCTATTCAATGCTCGATATTACATGTCGATCATCCTTTAATATTTGTTCAACTTAATCGCACACTCAGTGCTATATACACAATTGAAGCATATTAATCATCGCACATTAGTGCCTATTCTTTTAACCAACTTGTCTCGGTGTCGCACATACAGTGCCAATTCAATAAGCCGAAGCTTTCATATCATCGCACAGACAGTTTTATTTATTTCTTATAATCGTACACTTAGTGCCTATTCTTTTAATCTACTTGTCTAGGTATCGCACACACAGTGCCAATTCAATAAACCAAAGCTTTCATATCATCGCACACACAATGCTATTCATTTCTGTTTCAATTTCAGCTTCGTACACTTAGTGCCTATTCTTTTAACCGACTTGTCTCGATGTCGCACACACAGTGCCAATTCAATAAGCTGAAGCTTTCATATTATCGCACACATAGTTCTATTCATTTCTTATAATCGCACCCTTATTGCCTTAATACAAAACTAAACTCGATTCGATATCGCACAAACAGTGCCAATCACAAAGCCGAAACTTCTATTATTTCGCACACAAAGTGCTAATCTTTTCGGTTACCCTCCCAAATGTGCACACTTAGTGCCATATAGATTCATTTCTCACATAACATTTATAAATCAATAATATCATAACCATTCATTTCACAACATTTAAACACAGCTAAGTAGACATATTTTATCCGAACTTACTTACTATATTAAACTTATCATGGAATTTGTAACATCCTGAAAAGGGCCTATGCATTTTTGGTTTAATTGTACGAAATGACATGTCTTATGTATTATGAATGTATTTTGAATATTTTTGGAAACCTGGGAATGTATGGAAATGTTAAGTTAAAATAGGAAAGTGAACATTTTGGAAACCTAAGTTAAAAGAGGAAAGTGAACATTTTGGAAACCTAAGTTAAAAGAGGAAAGTGAACATTTTGGAAACTTAAGTTAAAAGAGGAAACTAAGGCAAGGTGGCCTTAAGAAAATTAATAGAAGAAGTTTGACACACAAACAGGCTTGTCAAAGTGGCTTGAAGGCACCACTTAAAAGCCCAGCAAGTGACGCCACAAGCTTGTTATTTGGGCCAGGGATCGAGTCACTTGGGAAGCAAATAAAAGAAATTTTATTTTTTCTTCTAGGAGCAAAGAGATGGACGGCACATGGCTAAATTTTAGGGGTTTTATCCCTTTTATTTTATTTAAGGATAACAGTTGATAAATGAAGAATTATTCTCTAATTAGGAGAATGAGGGAGAAGTGATGGCCAAGTAAGGAACTTTGAGTTTAGTAATTTCGGCTAAGTAAGGATAGTTGCTGAATTATCTTTTATTTTAGATGATAACTAAAGAGATAAAATTTATCAAAATAGGAAGAGTTGGCCGAATGAGGGTCTCTATGTAGATTAATTTCGGCAACAAAGGGAAAAGGGGTAGCTATTCTTCATTCTCTCTTTTCTTCTGCTGAAATTCTCTGGAAAATTTCTTTCTTCTTCATTGGTTCTCCTTCTTTTTGTTAGTCAAAGCCGAAAATTCAAGATACCACCATTAGCCGATTTTTTCTTCTTTATTTCAATTCATAAGCCAACATCTGTTTAGTGTTCACTTAGGCTATAGTTGAAACTTTGAAGTGGTGTCAGGAGGGAGATTGTCGACTTCTTCAAGTAAGGGTAAGGATCTATTGCTATTATTTTCTTTCTTTTGTAAACTGAAAGTAAAGATTCTAATGCCATAGACATGTTGGCCGAAACTTTAAAGGAAAGCTTCGGGATTCTTAGACTGTGGACTACAAGGAGGGATACTTTTTGGGATTTGAGAATTTCAAGGTAAGTGTACTCACATATTCGGCCAAGGCCCTATCTTAAGTACTTAGATCTATTTGTTTTAACTGAAAACTAATTGATTCAAGGGATCTAGTGATTAGTCGATTTCAAAGGGGAAGAATACAAGTTTCTAGGATTTGATTTTTAATTCAATCGGTAACAAGGTAAGTTTTGGTTACAATAATCCTTCGGGATTTAGTCTTATGACCAAATAGGCTTTTACTAAATAGCAAGTGATTAATCAAATGTAGGAACTTGAGATCTAAGGCGAGAGATCGATTTCGGATTTCAAAGAAGTTGTTAAGCGAATCAGGTGTGTACCCCACACTAATCTTAATAGATTTATGGCTTTAACTTGATATATGTGTTAATATGAAAGTGTAAGAATGTGGCTAAAGTACCATGTTATGGTACAAAGTACTCAGGTACGTTTCCTACTCCTACTAGGATTACGAAATATGTTATATTTAACATGTCAAAAGTGACATAAATGTGAATTTAAGTATGATATGCATGATATGAATATTATGGGGCATTCGGGTTATATGAAAAGGGGAAGTGAAAGTGGTGACTTCGGTCTTACTATCTGAATGTGGTGACTTCGGTCACATTATCTGAATGTGGTAACTTTGGTTACAATATCTTGAATGTGGTGTCTCATGACACAATTATTTAATCTGGTGGCTATGCCACGAATTTTATATGGGCGATGAGCACGCCGATTGCAATGAACGCCTCGATGGTGTGTAGCGGATGGAGGGTTGACTTAGTAGTCCCCACGGTGTGCAGGTTGGTACGGGGATGTGTAGCGGATGGCATCTAGGTTTGGGTTTGGGATTGCATCATTATCTTGAATTATTATGTGAACATGATATGTATGGTATGCTTAAATCTATTAAATTTTAGTGTTGGTTACACATTGAGTCTGCTGACTCACCCGCTAGGGGAACATGTTTGGTGATGGACGGTGATGGACCGGATGGCGTAACTTGTGGTGGCCATGCTCAGCTTAAAGTTTTATTTAATTTGGACATTTTATTTTATTTAAGTACTCTTCAATTTTATTTGGGTTTTGTTTTATGTAATAAGGCCTTAGTGATGATTTTATTATTGTTTTAATTACTATGTTACAAATTTATGTTATTTAAAGATTAAGTCAATTTAATTTAAAATAAATTTTAAATATTTTGTCACCCAAATAAATGGGTTTTCAATATAAAAATAAACTTGTTTTCAACTCGAGCCCAACTCACAAACAAACTATCTTCAAAACACACGCTTTCAAAGTAACAAAAGAATTTTGAACCGATTTACATCGAGGAACATACCAGATTCGGTCCGTGCTCGTGGTAGGGTGTGGGTGTTTCGATTTAGTATCGAGCCCAATTTTAAACTCTCGGCCTATGGTCTAAGGCCCAAAACATTTTCAAATCGAGCCCAAATGAGTTTTATGGAAGTATTTCTGAAAATAGGCAGGTTTGATGGCATGGCACCTAAGTCTCCAATTCAAGTCCACCGTAAGTACCCCTAACCATTTGTGTGATTATGTGATTTATAGAAGGGTAGAAAAGGAATGGAACGTAGAATAGAATGATAGGTACTTGAACCTAGGACTAGTCTACCCCAACTACTACATAAGACTTAAATGCCCAACTAAACAAACCTAAGGCTAAGTCAATCGAGTTAGGGTGTGGTAACTCCTGTATGCATGTCTAGGATTGGATCCAAAGAGCACGGTATTTAAGCAGCCCTAGTGACTCACCTCCTCTCGCAGAATCCTACCCGTGCGTAGCTTCGGTTCACCCTAACCTAGAGGACTTAGTGGGTGTGGCAACCCCATGCATGCCTAGGAATGGTTTCATGGGAGCTTGGTATTTAAGCAATCAGTGTGACTCACCTCCTCTCCACTCGAATCCTACAGTGCGTAGCTTTGGTTCACCCTGACCAAGAAGACTCGGTCATAGGCTAACCCAATAACTAAAACCTGAAAGGGAACTAGCCATGTTTTTCTTTTATATAAGAACCCTAATTTTAAAACTCTTAAAATCATTTTCTTTGATTTGTGAAAACTATTTTTTTTCTACACAATTTTCTGAAAAATTTTTGATTTATAAAATTACAAAAATACCCCTAATGGTAAAATTACAAAAATGCCCTTGGTTTATAAAAAATATCTAAAATACCCACAGTTCTAATCAACATTTTCATTATTTTATAACAAGTCCAAAACCCTTATTTGCAAATTATCAAAATACCTTGATTTTGGAAAATTACAAAATTGCCCCTAACTTACCAAAATTTCCAAATGACCTCGATTTCCAAAATTTTTGCAACTTCATCGTTTTGGAAAATAAATTTCTTAAAAAGAACCCTCAAAGTTTTGTAAATTTTGAAATATCCCTAAATTATTAAACTTTACAAATTTACCCTGGTTCATTACCAAAATACCCCCGAAATTCAAAATTACCGAAATACCCCTAAAATTCCAAATTTATCGAAAAGCCCGGGATTTTAAAATTTCCAAAATACTTTTTGACAAAATTACCAAGGAATCTTATTTGACAAATTACAAAAATACCCTTGTAGGACAAATTACGCAAATACCCCTGGGTAGTGGAAAAACAACAATAATGAAAACTACAACATTTCTCTGAATGAACGAAAGTTCATAATTGATTGATAGATGTATGAATGTGAAGACTGTGTGCATTCGAAAGAACCACTCTTAAAATTCTTTTCATAAAACTTCATCGTGGATAATCAGTGGAATAAGGGCTAATTCATAAAACTTTCTTAAATCAGATTAAAGCGCATCGTTAGTTATGAGTTCTAGAGGACGCGGTCGTCATGAACGCGGTAGAGGAAGAATGGCTGTGTCAGAACCCGTTAGATCGGGTCAAGGATCTGACAATGAGTTAACACAGCCACCACCACCCCCAGCTGTTGGTGTCGAGCAGCAGGCCCAGACGAGGATGATGTTTAGATCGCAGCCGTCTTGTGAGTTACGAAAATAGTGGTGGGTGGGCGAAAATATGGGAGCTCAGAAGTCTGTACCTGAGCGACTCCGAGCCAATAGAGCTGAGGTGTTCCGTGAGTGTCTGGTGTAGCACCCAGTACAGTTGAATACTGGTTGGAGGCGACCAAGCGCATTATGGATGAGCTCGACCTGACCCCTGAAGAGAAGTTGAAAGGAATGGTGGCACTGTTACGCGATGAAGCGTATCAATGGTGGTTAATAGTTCGGGATGGTGCCACACCGAGGATCGACACGGGATTATGTTAAGACAACAGATCGTAAGAAGTATGTAGGGACCAGATATATTGATGAGCAGAGGAAGGCTTTTTTGGGGCTGGTTCAAGGGAACAAGTCAGTAGTAGCGTATGAAGCTGAATTTCTGAGGTTGAGCCGATATGCTCGAGGAGTAGTAGCAACTGAGCATGAACACTGTGTCCATTTTGAGGATGAACTAAGGGATGATTTGAGATTGTTGATAGCACCGCATCAAGAGCGGGAGTTTTCTAACACAAGGCAGAGGTGCTACTAACACTGAGGCAAGGCAGTCGGGTTTGGTTTATGCAGTTCGTCGGAGGGAGGATGGTGACGCACCGGATGTTATAACCGGTATGTTTCTTATTTATGGCAAGCCTTATTATGCCTTAATTGATGTGGGCTCGACCCATTCTTATGTTGCATGTAGTGTAGTGGAAACACTAGGCCTAGACTCTGAACTTTCGGATAGGCAGATGACTGTAGTAAGCCCATTAGGCCAAACTGTAGTGGTGGATAAGATCTTTCGGAATGTACCTTTAGAGATTCAGGGAGTGAACTTTCGGGCTGACTTAATGGAACTACCCTTTGGTGAGTTTGAACTCATACTTGGAATGGACTGGCTAGTAGAGCATCGAACCGTGTTGGATTGTGCGGCTAAACGAATGGAACTAAGGACCCCAGAGGATGAAGTAGTGGTAATGATCGGAGAAAGAAGAAACTACCTGTCTAACATAGTTTTGGCGTTGAAGGCTGAGAAAATGGTTAGGAAAGGGTGCAGGGCATAGCCTTCGTAAGTGCGTTGGGTGAAAAGGAAGAAGGTGTCAGTGGAGTTAGAATGGTAAAGGACTTTGAAGATGTGTTTCCGGAGGAATTACCAGGAATACCCCCAAATAGGGAGGTGGAATTTGGAATAGATTTACTACCGAGAACAGCTCTTGTGTCAATCGCTCCATACCGAATGGCGCCAAAGGAGTTAGTGGAGCTCAAGGCTCAAATCCAAGAATTGCTGGATCGTGGGTTCATTCGACCCAGTGTGTCTCCATGGGGAGCACCGGTCCTATTTGTAAAGAAGAAGGACGGAACTATGCGTATGTACATAGATTACCGTCAGTTAAATAAGCTAACCATTAAGAACAAGTATCCTTTGCCAAGGATTGATGACTTGTTTGATCAGCTAAAAGGGGCCGCAGTATTCTCAAAGATAGACTTGAGGTCGGGATATCATCAGTTGAAGGTGAAGGAGGCAGATATCCATAAGACAGCTTTTAGGACAAGATACAGCCATTTTGAGTTTGTAGTAATGCCGTTTGGGTTGACGAACGCCCCAGCCGCGTTCATGGATATGATGAGCCGAGTTTTCCAACTTTACTTGGATAGGTTCGTCGTCGTGTTCATCGATGATATTTTGGTGTACTCCAAGTCTGAAGAGGAGCATGATGAGCATCTCCGAGTTGTGAGTTGTGCTGCAAGTGTTAAGGGAGAAGAAGCTCTATGCCAAATTCAGCAAGTGTGAATTTTGGCTCAAAGAGGTGGCGTTCTTAGGGCATGTGGTATCCGCAAAGGGAATAAGAGTGGATCCTAGGAAGATTGAAGCGGTGTTGGATTAGAAGCCACCTAGGTCCGTGGCTGAGATCCGAAGTTTCTTAGGTTTGGCAAGCTATTACAGAAGGTTTGTGGAAGGGTTCTCGTCTATAGCCGCGCCTTTGATAAAGTTGTTGAGGAAGGAAGTACCCTTTGTATGGTCGGATAAGCAGCAGGAAAGCTTTGAGAAGCTTAAGAAGGTTTTAACGGAAGCTCTAGTATTGATTTAGCCGGAGGCAGGAAAGGAATTCACAGTGTATTGTGACGCTTCCCATACAGGTTTGGGTTGCGTATTGATGTAAGACGGAAAGGTAGTCGCATATGCATCTCGGCAGTTAAGGCCGCATGAGGTTAACTACCCAACCCATGACTTGGAATTGGCAGCAGTGGTTTTCGCCCTCAAGGTGTGGAGGCACTATCTCTATGGAGAAAGGTCAGTGATCTACACAGACCACAAGAGCCTTAAGTATCTGTTGAATCAGAAGGAGTTAAACTTGAGGCAGCGAAGGTGGGTGGAGTTATTGAAGGATTACGATTGCTCGATAGAGTACCACCCGGGCAAGGCGAATATGGTAGCTGATGCCCTAAGTCAAAAGGTTGTGTCAGATCTAAGGGCTATATTCGCCACTTAAGTTTGTATGATGATGGAAGCTTTGTTGGCGAGTTGCAAGTCAAACCCACATGGTGAATGAGGTGAAAAGGGACGATTGATGATAAGGACCTAAGTGCTAAGTTATAGCAAGTACGAACGGAGAGTTCGAGGATTATGGCGTTAATGATGAAGGAGTATTGTGCTACAAAGGAGTTAAGAGGACGAGGAGTTAAGATAGAGGATTCTTGAAGCGCATAGTAGCCCTTATGCTATGCATCCGGGAGGCATTAAGTTGTCTGAGATCTAAGAGAATAATTTTGGTGGCCCGATCTTAAACGGAAGTTCTCAATTGTGGGAAAATGTCCGACATGTCGACAAGTTAAGGTGAACACCAAGTTCCATCGGGATTGCTTGACCAATCGAGATTCCGCAGATGGAAGTGGGAAAGAATTACCATGGACTTCGTTAGTGGGCTTCCCCTTACGTCTACTAAGAAGGACTCGGTATGGGTAATAGTGGACCATTTGACTAAGTTCGCACACTTCATCCCGGTAAGAGTGAATTATTCCTTTCAGAAGTTAGCCAAATTATACGTGGCAAAGATTGTAAGGTTACACGGAGTGCCGGTGTCAATTATTTCAGATAGAGACCCAAGGTTCACGTCTCGATTTTAGAGGGCACTTCATCAAGCTTTAGGCACTAAGTTGGACTTCACTACTTTTCATCCACAATCGACAGGGCGGTCGAATCAGGTAATACAAGTGTTGGAGGATATGTTGAGAGGTCAGTGATGGATTTCCAAGGAAGTTGGGAGGATTACTTGCCTTTAGCGAGTTTGCCTACAACAACAGTTATCAGGCTAGCATCCAGATGGCACCATATGAAGCATTGTACGGTCGGAAGTGTCAAACTCCTACTTGTTGGGTGAGTTAGGAGAACGTCGAGTTTTGGGACGAGTTGGTGGCGTAAACGAAGAGAAGGTTAAGATAATCGAACACGGTTAAAGGAAGCCTCGATGGGCGTAAGTCTTACGCCGACCTCAAGCGAAAGGAAATAGAGTTTGAAGTGGGAGACCAAGTGTTTTTGAAAGTCTCACCTTGGAAGAAGGTGATGAGGTTTGGTCGGAAAGGGAAGTTAAGTCCAAGGTTTATAGGGCCCTATCGAGTACTAAAGCGAGTTGGGCGATGGCATATCGACTAGAGTTGCCACCGAGTTGCGATAGATGCACGACGTATTCCATGTATCCATGCTACGTCGCTATCGATCGGATCCATCTCATGTGGTACCAGTTGAAGAAGTAGAGCTAAGACCAGACTTATCCTACGAGGAAGAGCCGATTCAGATATTGGAACATGATGTGAAAATATTACGGAGGAAGTCAGTTCCCCTAGTCAAAGTGTTATGGCGCAATCATGGATCGGAGGAAGCTTCGTGGGAGCCAGAAGAGGCAATGCGTCAGCAACACCCTCAATTATTTTAGCTAAGAAATTTCGAGGACGAAATTATTTTAAGGGGGTAGAACTGTAACATCCTGAAAAGGGACAATGCATTTTCGGTTTAATTGTACGAAATGACATGTCTTATGTGTTATGAATGTATTTTGAATATTTTTGGAAACCTGGGAATGTATGGAAATGTTAAGTTAAAATAGGAAAGTGAACATTTTGGAAACCTAAGTTAAAAGAGGAAAGTGAACATTTTGGAAACCTAAGTTAAAAGAGGAAAGTGAACATTTTGGAAACTTAAGTTAAAAGAGGAAACTAAGGCAAGGTGGCCTTAAGAAAATTAATAGAAGAAGTTTGACACACAAACAGGCTTGTCAAAGTGGCTTGAAGGCACCACTTAAAAGCCCAGCAAGTGACGCCACAAGCTTGTGTATTTGGGCCAGGGATCGAGTCACTTGGGAAGCAAATAAAAGAAATTTTATTTTTTCTTCTAGGAGCAGAGAGATGGACGGCACATGGCTAAATTTTATGGGTTTTATCCCTTTTATTTTATTTAAGGATAACAGTTGATAAATGAAGAATTATTCTCTAATTAGGAGAATGAGGGAGAAGTGATGGTCAAGTAAGGGACTTTGAGTTTAGTAATTTCGGCTAAGTAAGGATAGTTGCTGAATTATCTTTTATTTTAGATGATAATTAAAGAGGTAAAATTTATCAAAATAGGAAGAGTTGGCCGAATGAGGGTCTCTATGTAGATTAATTTCGGCAACAAAGGGAAAAGGGGTAGCTATTCTTCATTCTCTCTTTTCTTCTGCCGAAATTCTCTGGCAAATTTCTTTGTTCTTCATTGGTTCTCCTTCTTTTTGTTAGTCAAAGCCGAAAATTCAAGATACCATTAGCCGATTTCTTCTTCTTTATTTCAATTCATAAGCCGACATCTGTTTAGTGTTCACTTAGGCTATAGCCGAAACTTTGAAGTGGTGTCAGGAGGGAGATTGTCGACTTCTTCAAGTAAGGGTAAGGATCAATTGCTATTATTTTCTTTCTTCTGTAAACCGAAAGTTAAGATTCTAATGCCATATACATGTTGGCCAAAACTTTAAAGGAAAGCTTGGGATTCGAGGTATGGACTACAAGGAGGGATACTTTTCGGGATTTGAGAATTTCAAGGTAAGTGTACTCACATATTCGGCCAAGGCCCTATCTTAAGTACTTAGATCTATTTGTTTTAACCGAAAACTAACTGATTCAAGGGATCTAGTGATTAGCCGATTTCAAAAGGGAAGAATACAAGTTTCCGAGATTTGATTTTTAATTCAATCGGCAACAAGGTAAGTTTTGGTTACAATAATCCTTCGGGATTTAGTCTTATGACCAAATAGGCTTTTACTAAATAGTAAGTGATTAATCAAATGTAGGAACTTGAGATCTAAGGCAGTAGATCAGATTTCAAGATTTCAGTGAAGTTGTTAAGCGAATCAGGTGTGTACCCCACACTAATCTTAATAGATTTATGGCTTTAACTTGATAAATGTGTTAATATGAAAGTGTAAGAATGTGGCTAAAGTACCATGTTATGGTACAAAGTACTCAGGTACGTTTCCTACTCCTACTAAGATTACGAAATATGTTATATTTAACATGTCAAAAGTGACATAAATGTGAATTTAAGTATGATATGCATGATATGAATATTATGGGGCATTCGGGTTATATGAAAAGGGGAAGTGAAAATGGTGACTTGAGTCTCACTATCCGAATGTGGTGACTTGGTCACATTATCCGAATGTGGTAACCGGTTACAATATCGAATGTGGTGTCTCATGACACAATTATTTAATCTGGTGGCTATGCCACGAATTTTATATGGGCGATGAGCACGTCGACTACAGCGACTGCCTTCGATGGTGTGTAGCGGATGGAGGGTTGACTTAGTAGTCCCCACGGTGTGCAGGTTGGTACGGGGATGTGTGTGGATGGCATCTAGGTTTGGGTTCGAGATTACATCATTATCTTGAATTATTATGTGAACATGATATGTATGGTATGCTTAAATCTATTAAATTTTAGTGTTGGTTACACATTGAGTCTGTTGACTCACCCCGTTGTGGGAACATGTTTCAGGTGATGGGCAGTGATGGACCGGGACGGCAGAACTTGTGGTTGCCATGCTCAGCTTAAAGTTTTATTTAATTTGGACATTTTATTTTATTTAAGTACTCTTCAATTTTATTTGGGTTTTGTTTTATGTAATAAGGCCTTAGTGATGATTTTATTATTGTTTTAATTACTATGTTACGAATTTATGTTATTTAAAGATTAAGTCAATTTAATTTAAAATAAATTTTAAATATTTTGTCACCTAAAATAAATGGGTTTTCAATATAAAAATAAACTTGTTTTCAACTCGAGCCCAACTCACAAACAAACTATCTTCAAAACACACAGTTTTCAAAGTAACAAAAGAATTTTGAACCGGTTTACATCGAGGAACATACCAGATCCGGTCCAGGCTCGTAGGCCGGGTGTGGGGTGTTTCAGAATTTATATGCATAATCCTCTCATAAGCATCCATTATCAACATTAGTCATATAAACAATTACAATTTCATGCAAGTACGTTTATTTGCATAGTGACATACCTCGAATTCGGTTTATCGGTACGAAAATGGTTACTCTGTCACTTTCGCTTTCCCGCGATCTAAGTCATTTTTCCTCGGTTCTCGATCTAAACATATTCATAATTAACCCATTTATTCACTAATTCATTCAATTCAATCCAAACACATATTTTTAGGGCTATTTACAAATAAGACCTCACATTTGCACATTTTATCAATTTAGTCCATTTTTCTCAAAACATTAAATTCACAAAATCAATACACAACTAAGCTTAGCCTAATATGCACACATATCATACAAGCCCATATTTTTCATCAAATTAGCAATTTAGTCCCTTAATTTGCCATTTTCACAATTTAGCCCTATTTAGCTAAATTCACCAAAACTTCAAGAACAAAACATATTTATCTAGGTCCAAACTTTCATTTAACACCATCAAACATCACAAAGCTCAACATAACATCAATCGCATCTCTCATGAACAACATCAATTCATTAAATTAAGACATGGGTTTAATAGCTCTCAAAGCAATGATTACAAAAATGTAGAAATTATCAAAAATCGACTAAAACATACCTTGAATTTAAAACCTCAAATAGTCAAACCTTAGCAAGCTTATTCTTTCTTTTTCTTTTACTAATTTCGGTCAAAACAAAAAAAAAAAGATGAACACTTTCATCTTTGTTCCATAAATTTTATGATAACAAAACAATTACTTATTTAGCCATTTAAAAGATATTTGGCATCATTAAACAACAAGGGTATAATAGGCCATTTACCATCCACTATCTAAATAGTGGTCTGTTTGCCACATAAGGCCACAAATTTACAAAGCCACAACACATTGGCACTTTCACAAATAGCAAGCAACTTTCACATCTAATGCAATTTCATCCTTTTGTCAAATTAAACACACAAACGGGCAAATTAGCTTGCGAAAATTTAGCACATGCTTAGTCACATATCAACGAGCAAAAAATAATATTAAAATATTATACAGACTTAGATTTGTGGTCCTGAAACCACTATTCTGACTAAGGTATAAACCAGACGGTTACACCATGTCTCAATTTAAGGCGCTATCGTTCGGATCTGTCTCACATAGTACCGGTGGAAGAAATTGAAGTAAGACTCGATTTGTCTTTTGAAGAAGACCCAGTGCAGATCTTAGATCGAGGTGTCAAGGTGTTGAGAAGAAATTCGGCTCCTTTAGTCCAGGTTTTATGGCGTAATCACGGTTCGGAAGAAGCCACATGGGAGTTGGAAGATGTGATGCGACAGCAATACCCTCATCTCTTTTAACCAGGTAAATTTTGAGGCCAAAATTTCTTTAAGGGGGTAGAATTGTAACATCCTAAAATTAGGGGTTCTGCATTTTTCACTATCTCATGCATGTGGCTAGCTATGCTTGTTGTTTTGGTGTGTTTGGGAGTCTTGGGAAGGCTCGAGTTTGAGCTAGGGCTTTAGGAAAATTTTTCTTTTTAGGGCACTTTATGGGGAGAGATTGTGGAAGTAGGCCTTAAGGGTAATTATGTGAGTTCGATGACAAGAAAGGAGCTCTTGGTGGAGTGGGGTTGGCGTCACTTATAGGAGCAAAGGGGGAAGAGTTTGAATCCCGTTTACTGCACTTGGGAGTTTAATTTTTGGTGCTCAACAAGGAGGAGGTGGCTTTCAGCTTGGACTCTACCATGGTGGTTGTGGAATGAGTCAACAAATTCAAATGGATGGACATGAGGAGCTTGGGGAGTTTGAATTGGTCAAGCAATTCAAATTGGTGGATAGAGAAGACTTGGTGGAGCAAATCTAGGAGCAAATCAAGGAAGTGGGGAGGTGGAGTGAGAGTTGGCCAAATGTTGGAGAGATGGAGGGGTGAATTTTGGCTATAGGGTATGTAGCAAGGAAAATTTGGCATTAGTGAGAGGAGAGCAAAACCGAACCTTTTGGTGTTCTTTTGAAATTCTTTGTGCAGTCTTAGTTGTTCTTTTGCATTTTCGGTAGTTGATACTCTAGATTTCGGGTGCCCTTTTGGTTACTAATTCGTCTTTCGTTAAGAATTTTATTTTCTCTGTTGCCTCTCTTATTATCGAAACCCTAACTCTTCATTTGCTTCCTTTTCTTTTCTCTTCGAAAACACTCTTTTTTGACCATTGTGATTGCCAAAATACCATAGCCGAACCTCTCTCACTATCATTTCTTTTCTTACCTAGTGGAAACCTTGCTACTTCTCATCTCTTTCTCTCCATTTGTTATTTCATTTGGGTGTTAGCCAAACTTGAGTTTCCCACTTCCTTCACTTTTCTTTTTGTCTTTCTCTTGTTCTACTCATAAGCCGAAACCCCTCTTGTGTCAAAATAAACCCGTACCTCTCATCTTTTTTTTGAAAGCTGAAGCATCCCTGTTGGTTTGTTAAAAGTCTCTTCTCAATCGATTTTGTCTGTGCAAGGTAACGGGTTCTCTTTTCTTGCGATCTTCTCTTCTCTTTTTGAAGGATCGAAGTAGTAATCCTCTTATTTTTCTTTCTAGGTCGAATATTAGTACTCCCTTCACTTTGAAGTGTGTTCATTCATTCGTAGGAAGCCAGACTCTTATCAGTAGTGGCCGAATATAGGACATCTTGGTAAGTTGGTGTTGGCCGAATTTGAGTAATGAAAACTCCTTTGATCCTTTCTCTATTTTTAAGTCAGTTGTGATCATAGCCAAAATGGCTATTTTGTTCTTAATGATAGTTGTGGCTAATCTCTTCTTCTCTCCTCTTTATGTGGCATGTTCGCATCGGATCAGAATCTATAGCCAACTCTATCCGTGTGTAACATCCTAAAATTTGAGTATCATCTTGTTATTTGTGTTAGTTCAAGTATGATTTTTATTGTGTGCTTAGTATAGTTTTGTGAAGGTTTGGAATTATTAGCTAAGCTAGAATAATTTTTAGTATTAAAAATTGAGTGAAGTGGATTAGGTGATCCTGACACTTAAGTTAATTTAAGTGTCTAATTTTAGCACATGAAGAGTTAGTGGCAAGTTGGTTATAGCGCATGAATGGTTGCTTGAGGGGAGTGGTTCGAGTATCATGGAATACATTTTGAAGACTTTATTTTTATTCATCCTTACATCAAGTGTCGGTCAAGTTTTACATATGGTAAGTTGGACTTTAAATTTTATGGCAAGTTGAATAATAGACTAGGAAAGCTTGTATTTTGGGATAAGAATCTTATGGATTAAGGAAGGATAAGGGGACAAAAGGCTTGAATGTTGGAGAGTTGTTTTGGAAACTCTTCTATGGCCATTAGTCCATGTATTTGGACAGTTTTGGGGCCTTGGGGGGAGGGGGTTGACCGAATTTGTTGAAGGCTTGGTAGGTTGATAGTTTGTTAGTAAAAACTTTCTTAGCATTTGAGCATCATTTTTTTCTTTTCTCCACAAACTCTCTCCCTAGCAGAATGTGTTCTTGGCAATAAGGTAAAATTTGTTTTGGTATTATTCTTTGTTTTGTGTCATAACCGAAAACCCTTTGAGTTTTGTAAATTTTTCCCTATCACACCATATTGTGTAAAAACTGAAACCATCATAGTACTTGGCCGAACCTCTCTTGTTCTCAACTTTCTTTTCCATTCTTTTCATACTTGTTCAAAACCCACATTTCTTTTTACTTTCTCTTGGCGAATCTTCCTCCTCCCAATTCTCTTTTCTTTCTTTCACTTTTGCTCAAAGTTGAAAGCATCCATCTCCCATTCTATTTACTTCTCTCCATTCTTTTCTTTCTTCTATTGCCGAATTCTCCTTCTCCTATCTTCACTTTTCCTTTTCCTTTCTCATTCTCCACTTTACCTGAATCCTATTTGTTGTCTTTAAACAACCATAACCGAAACTTCCCATTCCCTTTTTGATTTGTCTTGGCTGAATATCAACAAGGGTAGATTTTCTTTGGGTTCATCTATAATCGATTTTGAAGATAGGTGAGTGTATTGGCCGAATTTCCTTATTCCTTTTCTTTTCTCTCTATCATTTCTCATGAGGGCAAAGGCCGAATTTTTGGGCATTTGTTAGTAAGGTTCTAACTATTCATAGGAACCAAATTCTTTTAGGCTCTTCGGGACTTTGGAAGCAATCGATCTAAGCCTCAATTCTCTGACAATCGATTTTGGTAAGTCAAGGGTAAGGATTGTGTTAGTTATACGTTATTTCACCCTTTGGGATTTAGTGGTATGGCCGAATGGTCTATGTTTTTAATCTAAGTATTGACCGAATGTAGGACAAGGAGATCTAGTGCAGTAGATCGGGTCTTCGGGATTTAGTGATTTCGCTAGTGACAGGTGTGTAACTTACACACTTTATAACTCGGTAATATATTAATAACTTGATCATGTTTTAAAGCCGAAAACTGTGAAAATCTCAATATGATACCATAAGGGTATAAGCAAGGAATCGGGTAAGTCCGTTTCGATATGACTTTTGCAATATGATGCATGATGATACTATTTATGATATATTTGCTATGTGATTCCTAATAAAGCATAATGGCATGATTTGTATAAATGTTGCATTGTGATGGGTGATATGAGAGGAGAGGAAAGGATTTGATATCCGTGTCTTTGGGACACCAGAGGTTTGGCACCTCCAGTGGTTTGGTACCACAAGATTTTCGTGTCTTTGGGACACCAGAGGTTTGGCACCTCATTGCGACTCGTCCCAGTGGCTTAGCACCACAGTGGGTTGGCCCCACATTTGATATTACGGGATCGTCGCCAGTGATTTGGGATCACACGTGGGTTGGCCCCATAGATGGATTATTCGTGACTTTGGGTCACCAGTGGTTTGGCACCACATTATTGGATATCGTGACTTTGGGACACCAGTGGTTTGGCACCACCAGTGGTTTGGTACCACACGGGGTAGAAAAGGAGTTATGGATGGCTAGGTTGGGTGCATTATTTACATTACTTGGTTATGAATTGTATAAGTATGTTGCATTAATCGGGGAAGGATTTATGCACTGAGTCTTGGTGACTCACCTTCTCCTTATCTTTTCAGTGATTCGTAGATCGCGGATGAGGCCGGATGAACTCGAGGAGGCCATGTAATAAAAATTCGGTTTACATGAACTTGATTTGGGTACTTTATTTTATTTTAATTTGGTTTTCGTCTTTATTTGAAATTGTAATAAGGCCTCTTTAATTATGTTTTGGATTATTTATATGCTTTGGACTTGTTTTAAACATGGCTAAATAAATATCATGGTTGATTTAATAATCGAGCCCAAAGTTTTGTAAACTATAAAAACGCAATGGTTTTCAAAATCTTACCATCGGGTAATATAAATCGTTTGATAGTAAAATTTCAACTTAAGTGTTTTCGACAACTTAAATGATTTCCAAATTGAAGTTTCTACACTCAAATGCAAACGGTTTTCAAAGTAATAATTCGGGTTTTTCTTAAAATGACATAAATGTTTTCTAACCTATGGATTGACAACTAAGTTTTAAAAGATTTATTTACGGAATTTCAAAGTAAATTATCAATTTTTAACTTGTTATACACCTGTTTTCTACAAATATAGAATAATAAAGAGTTTATCACTAAAATTTAATTGGTAACTCAATTTTCTTCAAAACGTTTTCCTCTATGGCATGCCAGATTCGGTCATGGCATATTGATCGGGTTTGGGGTGTTACACTGTGTTCGGTTCATTTTTTGACCAAGGTAAGGAAGTTCTCTTGATTTCAGTTTATCTATTCCTTTTTCTCTTTCGTTGCCTTAACCCAATCTCTTTATTAGACAACCATCGTTCTCTCTGAAAGTTCTATACTGATCAAAGATTCTCTTCATGGATGTGAGTGCTAGTCAAACTGAGGAGAGGAGTGGACTCGTAGTCTCTGCTCCTAAGTTTAAACGACGTGCTGTGTCAGCGGTTTGAGATTTTCGTCGGGTTACGGTAGAGAGTGACATCCATTTTGGATAGGCAAATAGTGGTTATTCCCACTAGTGAGAATAGCAAAGATTAGGAGTGTTTAGTTCTTCGCGTAATCAGGTGTGTAATTCTCACACCTTTAGTTGTATGATCAGTAACAATTATATGTATTGCTTAAAAGCCGAAATATCAGTAACGGTTACTGAGTTACCCATAAGGGGTAATATTGGAGATACCAGGTTAGTCACCTATTTTAATATGTCATTTTAATACCTTAGCATGAGTTTATGGATGCTTTGGTTAATCAATTTACGATGACATATGTTGTATTCATTATATTATGATCATATGTTTGCATGGGATTGGGATATGCTAATGATTAAAAGGGGCAGTGTTTTTTTCAATGGTTTGGTACCACATATATCGGTGACTTTGTCACATCATTACTGTGGTTTGGTACCACATATATCGGCGTCTCTGTCACATTATATCGGCTTTGAGCAGCATGACTGTCAACATGACTGCCAATGAGGAGTGTAACGGATGGAGGGTTGATTGTAGAAATCCCCACAGGTGTGTTGAGGTTGGACATATGGAGCGGTGTGTAGTGGATGGAATACTAGGTTGGGCTGGGTTGCATTGCATTCACTATCTGTTATGCCATGTTGTTAGGGCTATGGCCCAGTTTGATACTTATAGGCTTCGGCCAATTGCTTTACGTGGGCTTAGGCCCGATTATCGTCAAAGGGAAATGCACACTGAGTTCTTGTAACTCACCCCTCTGCTTAATTTTGCAGGTAATCCCTAGTTCGAGGATTTGGAGCTGAGGTGGGCTCTGGGGTGGCCATGCGCATTTCCTTCGTAAATTCTGTTTTCTTTACTCTAACTTATTTTTATTTAATTTAGGAATATTTTATGTAATAAGGCCCCGTAACTTTAATTCGGTTTTCCTTTGGATTTTTATTGCGATTATTATATATTATGATAGGTTAAGTATGAAATTTTCTAAAATATATAACAAATCATTTTTCTAAAATATTAACAAATGAAACACAAGCAAATAAATAAATAAATTTGAGAATTTTCTCAGAACCACAAACACTAATTTCAAAGTGTCACGTTCTTGAAATTCACTAGTCTCGGTTTTCGTATCACAAAACCTATTTTCAGTTGTTAGTACTATAAATGATGATTTGCAAGAAAACCTTATAATCGAATTTGATATTCAAAATGAAAACAAAACGCGAGTTTTTTTTTTAAAAATTGCGAATTTTTAACAACCTTTCCATGTGACATACCAGATCCGATCGTAAAGTTTAGGCCGGTTTTCGGGTGTTACATGATTGCTGATAGACTGATTAAGTAGGCACATTTTATCCCGGTCAGAATAGACTTTTCACTTGAGAAGTTAGCAGAATTATATATGTCTGAGATTATAAGACTACATGGGGTTCCAACATCTATTATTTTGGATCGAGATCTGAGGTTTACATCGAGGTTTTGGAGTAAATTACAAGAAGCTCTAAGTACTAAGCTAAATTTCAGCGCAGCATTTCATCCTTAGACTGGCGAGCAATCAAAACGAGTGATTCAGATTCTAGAAGACATGTTGAGATGTTGTATACTCGAGTTTGGAGATAGCTGGAAAAGGTATTTACCCTTGGTCGAATTTGTCGATAACAATAGTTATCATTCCAGTATAAAAAGCACCATTTGAAGCTCTTTATGGAAGAAAATATAATACTCCAATGTATTGGTCCGAATTGAGTGAATCTAAGTTAGTGGGAGTCGACTTGATCCAAAAAACTGAACAAAAAGTTCAATTCATCCGGGATAGTTTAAAGGTTGCTTCTGAGCATCAGATTTCATATGCAGATTTGAAAAGGAGAGAGATAGAATTTGATGTGGGTGATCGAGTTTTCCTAAAAGTTTCACTGTGGAAGAAAGAAAGCATTGTGATTTGGTAGAAAAGGGAAACTGAGTCCAAAATTTATCAGACCGTATGAGATTACTGAAAGAATTGGCCCAGTAGCTTATAGATTAGCTCTACCTTCGGAACTTGAGAAAATTCATAATGTGTTTCATTTATCGATGTTAAAGAGGTAAAGATTTGATCCTTCACACGTTATTCCTCACAGTGAAATTAAACTGCAACCAAATATGACATATTCAGAAGAACTAGTGAGAATTTTGGCTTGAGAAGTTAAGGAATTGCAAAAAAAAAAAAATGAGTACCATTCGTTAAAGTATTATGGCATCGTCATGGTTCGGAAGAAGCTACTTGGGAAACAGAAGAATAGATGAAATCACAGTATCCGAACTTATTCCCACTTAACAAATTTCGAGGACGAAATTTTCGAAAGGGGGAGAGTTGTAACAGCCTAATTTTAAGTGGTGTCGAAAAAAGTGGTTTGAGACCACTAAATCCAATGAGTGAGTTTAAAAATTTTATTAATTATTATCTATGAGTTAAATGTGATTTTAAGAAGACTTTTGAATTAGTGATTTGTGTTTTAGAAGGAACTATTAGGTTAAGTGATTTCAAAAATGAAGTGTCGAGACCTCAATTTCATAAACCGAGCCATAAATATTTTATAAATAGAGTCTCATTAAGTTAATATTAAAGTTTTATTAGAAAATTTTAATGTTTCGATAGTTAATTAATTAAAAAAGAATAAATTGAAAAAAGTGTAAAACTTGTTAATTAAAGAAATAGGGATTAAATAGTTTAAGTAATAAATAAGAGAGGACAAAAAGGGCAATTAGGCACCCATGAAATATGCTGGGCGGCATAAGTGTAGAAAAAATCATGAAAATTAGGTGAAACAAGGGCAAAATTGGAAATTCTGTAAATTTAAAAAATAAAACAAGCAAATAAAAGAGTTTCTAGCAATTTCTTCATCAATTTTTAGCCAAAAACAGCCATAGGAGAGCTTTTAAAGCTGGTTTTTCATATTTTTACATCATGTGAGTTCAATTCTTGCTCTTTTCTTGAATTTTTGTGTTTTTAAGACTTTTGCAATTAGGTCCAACTATCTAATTCATTAGTTTTTTATTTCATGGATAATTTTGAAAGTTACCATTGATGAGTGTTGGATGCTTATGATGAATTAACATGGAATTAAAGCTCTAATTTTGTTATGTGAAGATTTTATCAAGTGATTTCAATAGAATTGATTTTTAGGACTAAATTGAGAAGAATAAAAGAATTAGGGTTTTTATTCAATTTTATAAATCAAAGGTTGTAAGATAACTTAGAATAATGGAATAATTTGTTAATTAAGAAAAATTAACTCAATTGATAGGATATTTGGTGAGGACTAAATTGTAAAAATTATAAAAGTTGGGGTAATTGTGTAATTTTAAAAATTGAGGGTATTAATTGTGAAGTGAGTTGAAATTGAAATATATGCTAATGAATGAATAATTTTACATTTTAGATCAAGAGCTCGTAGATCAATAAGAAAAATGGAAATTAGCAGATTAGTCCCTAACTACTACAAACTTACAATTCAGCTCAGGTAAGTTCATTTCGTTAAATTTTAAGCGTTGTCATTATTATTTTAGTTTTTCTTCGTGTGTACAAATAAATGGTTTTATAATAATGTCCTGAGAATAATATGATTATTCTTAAAATATCCTTAGTCAAGTATTATTGTTGACTAGGACAACAATAATGCATTAAGACTAACATGTAGTTGATTGACGATAAAGTGTTGTTATTGATATGGAGTGTCAAAATCAATGCATGAATATGTGTGTTAGAGAACAACATATTGGACTGACCCGCTATGAGTATGTTTCTAGGATTATTATGTAATTGTTACAACATTGCTCATAGTGATTAATATGTATATGATCCTTAGACTTGAGATAATCATTATCCCAACATCGTGAGTCGTATATTTTGATACAGTCAAACGTACACCATAACTAGTTGTTCTATAAAGGCTGATGTTGGATATACCACAATCCATGTAGAGGGATATTGTTGATCAATATAGGATAAGTCCCTCCCACATAATGGGAGTAAAATCTTAGGCCACTTGATTGAGTGAGACTAGAAATGCATGGCCATGCTCAAATAAGTTGACATGAGATGTCATACTAATTTTTCTACTCAAGATATCAAGAAACATGGAATGGACTATACAAGTGTGACTATTCCATGACTTGTATCCATTCTAGAGATAAAGGACTTAAGGATTAATGCATGAAAGGTTAATCACAAAAAGTTATGTCAAATCATGACTTCTTGTAACTTAGGTAGCAATGATGCATTTCTAGATGCCACTCATTGTTTGTGACATTAGAATCGTTCTAGTATTATCGCTAACGTTACAAGAACCTCTGAGGTCACACCCTATGGTTGAAATGAGCGGAATGAAACATAGTTGGTATTGTGTTTGATTGTCACATGAATTAAATTAATTAAAGAATTAATTTAATTGGGAATTCAAATATTGAATATATTATATGTACAAGGATGTTGTACACATAATGAGAATTAATATATGAATTTGGTTCGTATATAAATTTAAATAAATATAGTTTATCGAAATCCATGTTATAATTAATGTAATTATAACTTTTGGGTATAATTAATGTAATTATAATTTTAGTTAAAACATTATTATATTTATTTAATTTTATAATTCATAAAAGAAATACCGATTATAAAAGGTAATAAGTGAAGAAAAACCTTAAGAATTTGCTTGGAAAAGTCTAGCGGTAGTCAAGCAAATAAAACCTCTGAAAATAGTTTTTGGAGATTTCTGTCGTTCATAGTCAAACCGGGTGGATTACATAGAGGCCGACATCGTAAAGGTTGCGGCTTGGTTCGACGATGAGATCGTAACTCTTGTTGCCGAGGCATCGTTGTCTACTCGATTGAAATTTTGGTAACTTGAAACCTTTATTTCACCCGATTCGTTCCTCACACATGGATTCATGGTTTGGATCGCCGGGATTAATTTTATTTCACTGCGCCATGGAGGTGTTGGCGTTCCAACAGTGGTATCAGAGCCACTTGTGTGATACGAACTCAGGTTTAAATACTTGGGTGATGCAATTGTATATTTTACTACTTTTTTGGTTGTTTAAATCGTTTAAGCATAACCTGATAATCGTTCCTTTCGATAATTGATTAAATGTTAATCGTGGTGTTGTGGCCTATTCGATTTTATGTTATTACTGTTAACTATTAACAAATTTGTAATATTACGACGGTGGTATTTACGGTTTTGATGAGGTTAATCGGCTAGTGGAACAAGGGTTGTTCCGATATGAAACCTCAAGGATTAAAATCACGAAAACACGATTCTTGATAAAAGTTATCAAATCGTGAGGTTTCATTGACCTGGGTATGCGGTTTTATGTCTGTGGGGCTCCGCCCACACCCCGACTCCTACCGTGATGTCCCCTCTCATATTTTGGGGATGGGGATCTGAGGCGACTCCGGCGACTCAGCAGGCCTTGACCCGCTTCCACCGACCGCCTCAGACCCCATCTTCTTATTACAGTATATTTTGTTAATAAAAGAAATTTATAAACTTGATGGGCCACAAAAAGTTGAAAGGATATTTTATAATTCACCTTAGCAAAATCATTGAATTATGTATGCTATTTTTGACATGCACGGTGTTTGAAATGCATAGTTATAGCCCGATGACCCATTTGATAAAAGGTTGTAATTTTATATATATAAATACGACCTGCGTGTCGTGCCTTACTACTATTCTCTTGTATTTCTCTTCTCATCTTACTCCCTCATATGTAAAACGAGTTTTTGTATATTGTAATTTTCAAGAGTTGTTGTGGGCTAGACGAGAAGGAAGTTGGGACAACTACTTACACCTTTAGGTTTCCTTTTGGTTTTCCCATTGGCTTGGGTTGAATCACCTTAGTTTATGGGGTATAACTATTGCATTTATTTATTTCTTTATTTATTCATGTATGAGATGCTATGGATGTCTAAAGCATGCCAATTTTATATATTAAAATTTAATAATAAACCCCATTAATTGATGAGATCAATTAAAAGACTAAATGGACTAAAGTAGACCATAATTGGTGAGATGGAACATTCTTAATAAAATCCCTCTATTAAAATATTAAGTCAACATGGCCTTCCAATTTTTCCCTCGTTAAGGCCTCGATCAATACTATGTAGGTTATGCCAAAGCGAAGTACTAGTATTTATCTTGGTTAAACGTGAAGAATAAACAAGTGATATTCGTTGGTTAAAAATTGGTTAATGACTTAACTAGGTTACTCTAATAGGATTAGAAACCTAGAGGAAATTAAATTGGATAAATCATAAGATAATTAGAACAAGAGTTGTTCACCAAATATTAGGAGTTACATATGATGTAATTAGCAAAGGTTGCTTACCTAATCAACCATAGTCTTGAGAGTAAAGCCAAAGCTAACTTAAGAGGAGGTGAAATATGGATCCTTAACCTACTAGAAATACTTTGAAGAAAGTTTTTTCGAAATTAATATATAAGGGTTATTAATTTTGAAATAAAATAGTGGGATCATCATTTAATAAAGTCTTTTTAATGATTGATATAAACATGGTAAATTTACTCACCCACATATTTAATTGTTGTAGATATATTATGGCTTCAAATACTAGCACACTCTCATTGCGATCGGTCCTTGAGAAGGACAAATTGAATGGTTTGAATTTTCTTGATTGGTTTCGTAACTTGAGGATTGTCCTCAAACAAGAACGGAAATTGTATGTCATTGAACAACCACTTCCTAATGAACCACCTGTTAATGCCTCGAGAACTGATAGAGATGCTTACAAGAAGTATCTCGATGACATGGTAGATGTTAGATATCTTATGCTTTCCACTATGAATCCTGAGCTTCAGAAGCAACAGGAGGACATGGTTGCTTATGATATGATCGAGCACCTGAAAGAACTTTATCAGGGGCAAGCACGACAAGAGAGGTTTGATATCTCTAAAGCCCTATTCCAATGTAAGTTGGCTGAAGGAAGCCCAGTAGGACCTCATGTCTTTAAGATGATTGGCTATATTGAAAGTCTGTCTAAGCCTGGTTTTCCATTGGGCCAAGAGTTGGCCACTGATGTTATTCTGTCAATCGTTGCGGATAGCTACTGACCATTTGTCCTTAATTTCAATATGAATGAAATTGACAAGACTCTACCACAGCTTGCTCGATATGTTCTGAATCTGAAGGTAACATGAAAAAGGTTAGACCCAAGCCCATACTGATGGTCCGTAACAACAAAGGCAAGGGAAAGGCCAAAGTTTAGACAAAGCCCAAGGGCAAAGGTAAGCCCAAGCCTGGCAACGGAAAGGCTGCAATGAAACCTAAAGGTGGAGTGTCTAAGGAAGGAAATTGCTTTCATTATGGTGTGACTGGACATTGGAAGCGGAATGCCCTATCTATCTTGAGGAAGTCAAGAAGGCCAAAACAAGCGAAACGTCTGCTTCAGGTATTTATGTTATTGATATTAATTTATCAACTACTACTTCTTGGGTATTAGATACTGGTTGTGGTTCTCATATTTGTACTTCTATACAGGGACTACAAATGAGTAGGATGTTGGCTAGAGGAGATGTGGACCTATGAGTTGGAAATGGAGCAAAGGTTGCTGCATTAGCTGTGGGAACATATACTTTATCTTTGCCTAGTGGACTTGATTTATTTTTAGAGGATTGTTATTTTGTGCCCAGTTTGACTAAAAACATTATTTCAGTTTCTTGTTTAGACAAAATTGGTTTTGAGATAATTATTAAGAATAATTGTTGTTCCTTTTATCTCAATAATGTTTTCTATGGTTCGGCACAATTGATTAATGGCCTCTATATTTTAGATCAAATGAATCCTATTTACAACATAAATACTAAAAGATCTAAAATAAATGACTCAAATCAAACTTCTCTTTGGCATTGTCGTTTGGGCCACATAGGTGAGAGACGCATATCCATACTCTAAAAAGATGGTTTCTTAGATTCATTTGTTTTTGAATAATTTGAAGTATGTGAATCTTGCTTATTGGGAAAAATGACTAAATCTCTTTTTACTGGTAAAAGTGAACGAGCTAGTGATTTATTGGGCCTAATACATTCTAATGTATGTGGACCAATAAATACATAGGCCAGAGGTGGACTTCAATACTTCATTACTTTCACTGATGATTTTAGTAGATATGGGTATGTTTATCTCATGCACCATAAGTCTGAGTCCCTTGAAAAGTTTAAGGAATTCAAAAATGAAGTACAAAATCAACTAGGCAAAACTATCAAGTCACTTCGATCTGATCGAAGTGGAGAGTATTTGAGCCTAGAGTTTGATGATCTACTAAAGGAATGTGGGATTATCGCACAACTTACTCCTCCTACTACTCCTCAATGGAATAGAGTTTCTGAGAGAAGAAATCGAACTCTATTAGACATGGTTCGATCCATGATGAGTCATGCTGATCTACCGACTTCTTTTTGGGGACATGCACTTGAGGTAGCTGCTTTCACACTAAATCGTGTTCCATCTAAATCGGTTCAAAAGACGCTATATGAGATGTGGACTGGGAAACGTCCTAGTATGTCTTTTATGAAAATTTGGGGTTGTGAAGCTTACGTTAAACGTTAGACATCTAATAAGCTTGAACCCAAATCTAAAAGGTGTATTTTTGTGGGGTATCCGAAAGAAACCAAAGGTTATTATTTCTTTAATCCCACTGAGAACAAAATTTTTGTTGCTCGGACTGGTGTCTTCCTAGAGAGAGAATTTATTTTTAGAAAAGGAAGTGGGAGAAAGATTGAACTTGAAGAAATTCGAGAATCACAAGATACCACTAAACCAGAGATAGAACAACAGTAAATTCCACAAGAAATTGAGGAACAAGTAACTACTGTAGAAACACAACCACTGCAAAGATCTTTAAGAGAACGCCATGCACCTGATAGATATGGATTTCTCATTACAATGCATGGTGACGTTCTTCTTATAGATCAAGATGAGCCTAGGACTTATCAAGAAGCGGTGACAAGCCCAGACTCTGAGAAATGGCTTGAAGCCATGAGATTGGAGATGGATTCCATGTATGAAAATCAAGTATGGACTTTGATTGACCCACCCGAAGGGGTTAAACCTATAGGGTGCAAGTGGGTTTTCAAAAAGAAAATCGACATGGATGGTAATGACAAACATACAAGGGGCGATTAGTCGCCAAAGGTTTTCACCAAATTCATGGTGTTGACTATGATGAAACCTTTCTCCTGTAGCTATGTTTAAATCCATCAGGATCTTGCTCGCCATAGCTGTATTTCATGATTATGAAATCTGGCAGATGGACGTCAAAACAGCTTTTCTTAACGGGAAACTTGAAGAGGGTGTGTACATGACACAACCTGAAGGTTTTGTCAATCCAAAGGATGCTAGAAAGATTTGTAAGCTACAAAGATCCATTTATGGATTAAAGCAAGCTTCTCAAAGATAGAATCTTCGTTTTAACGATGCAATCAAAGAGTTTGGTTTTATCAAAAATGAAGATGAACCATGTGTTTACAAGAAAGTTAGTGGGAGCATTATCATATTCTTGGTACTGTATGTGAATGACATACTTATCATGGGAAATGACATACCTACCTTGCAGTCTATTAAGACTTGGTTAGGAAGTTGTTTTTCTATGAAGGACTTGGGTGAAGCAACTTACATCTTAGGAGTCAAGAAATATAGATATAGATCAATACGACTACTGGGTCTAAGCCAAAGTACATACATAGATAAAGTACTGAAAAGGTTCAGTATGGAAGAATCTAAAAAAGGATTCCTACCTATGAGACATGGTATTTCACTCTCGAAGGAAATGTCTCCTTCAACTCTACAAGAGAGAGAACGCATGAGTAAAATTCCATATGCTTCTGCTATAGGATCTATCATGTATGCCATGTTATGTACCCGTCCGGATGTCTCGTATGCCTTAAGTATGACGAAGGGTACCAAGTAGATCCGGTGAAGGTCATCGGACCACGATCAAGAATATCCTTAAGTACTTAAGAAGAACTAAGGATCGTTCCTAATATATGGAGGTGAGGAAGAGTTAAGTGTAAAGGTTACACCGATGCGACTTCCAAACTGACAAGGACGATTCTCGATCACAATCAGGATTTGTGTTTTGTATTAATGGTGGTGCTATGAGCTGGAAGAGTTCAAAGCAAAGTACAGTAGCCGATTCTACAACAGAGACCGAGTATATTATAGCCAGTGAGGCAGTAAAAGAAACGGTTTGGATCAAGAAGTTCATTACTGGACTAGGGGTTGTGCCTAGCATATCAGATGCTATAGAACTCTGATGTGATAACAATGGAGCTATTGCACAAGCTAAAAAACCCAAATTTCACCAGCGATCCAAACATATACTTAGGCGCTATCATCTTATTCGAGAGATTATCGATCGAGGAGATGTTGAGATATGCAGAGTACCTACAGATGATAACATTGCTGATCCCCTGACCAAACCTCTGACACAGTAGAAGCATGATCATCACACTAAGTCGCTTAGTATTAGATATATGAGTGATTGGTCTTAGTGCTAGTGGGAGATTGTATGAGTATGCCCAAAGATCAATCATGAGATGGTTGTAATAACATACTTGATTTACCATGTTTATTAATATAAAGCATTGTCATTATTATTTCAGTTTTTCCTTCTGTGTGTACAAATAAATTGTCTTATAATAATGTCCTAAGAATAATATGATTATTCTTAAAATATCCTTGGTCAAGTATTATTGTTGACTAGGACAACAATAATGCATTAAGACTAACATGTAGTTGATTGGTGATAAAGAGTTGTCATTGATATGGAGTGTCAAAATCAATGCATGAATATGTGTGTTAGAGAACAACATATTGGACTGACCCACTATGAGTATGTTTCTTGGATTATTTTGTAATTGTCACAACATTGCTTATAGTGATTAATATGTATATTATCCTTAGACTTGAGATAATCATTATCCCAACATCGTGAGTCATATATTTTGATACATCAAGCGTGCAAATCAGAATCGGTTGTTCTATAAAGGCTGATGTTGGATATACCATAATCTATGTAGAAGGATATTGTTGATCAATATAGGATAAGTCCCTCCCACATAATGAGAGTAATATCTTAGGCCACTTGATTGAGTGAGACTAGAAATGCATGGCCATGCTCAAATAAGTTGACATGAGATATCATACTAATTTGTATATCATAGTCTACTCAAGATATCAAGAAACATGGAATGGACTATACAAGTGTGACTATTCCATGACTTGTATCCATTCCAAAGATAAAGGACTTAAGGATTAATGCATGAAAGGTTAATCACAAAAAGTTATGTCGAATCATGACTTCTTGTAACTTAAGTAGCAATGATGCATTGATAGATGTCACTCATTGTTTGTGACATTAGATTTGTTCTAGTATTACTGTTAACGTTACAATAACCTACAGGGTCACACCCTATGGTTGAAATGAACGGAATGAAACATAGTTGGTATTGTGTTTGATTGTCACATGAATTAAATTAATTAAAGAATTAATTTAATTGGGCAATCAAATATTGAATATATTATATGTACAAGGATGTTGTACACATAATGAGAATTAATATATGAATTTGGTTAGTATATAAATTTAAATAAATATAGTTTACCGAAATCCATGTTATAATTAATGTAATTATAACTTTTTGGGTATAATTAATGTAATTATAATTTTTAGTTAAAACATTATTATATTTATTTAATTTTATAATTCATAAAAGAAATACCTATTATAAAAGGTAATAAGTGAAGAAAAACCCTAAGAATTTGCTTGGAAAAGTCTAGTAGGCGTCAAGCAAATAAAACCTCTGAAAATAGTTTTTGGAGATTTCTGTCATTCATAGTCAAACTGGGTGGATTACGTAGAGGCTGACATCGTAAAGGTTGCGGCTTGGTTCGATACTAGATCAGAACTCTTGTTGCTGAGGCGTCGCTATCTACTCAGATTGAAATTTTGGTAACTTCAAAACCTTTATTTCACCCTGATTCGTTCCTCACACATCGATTCATGGTTTGGATCGTCGGGATTAATTTTATTTCGCTGCGCCATGGGGGTGCCGACGTTCCAACAAGACCATAGCTGGGCTATGGCATTCTGATGATAAGACCATAACTGGGTTATGGAACTACGAATGTAGACCATGGTAGGGCCATGGCAACATATATGTGTAAGACCATAGTTGGACTATAGCATAAAGAAAACGATGTACTCATATCTGTAAGTTGTACTTCAATTTAGTAAGAATTGGTGAAAGACTTATGTGATTGGAATTTGAAAGATTTATTGATTATTATTGTTATTAATTTGAAGAAAGTGTGTTCATTGATTTATGTTGTGTTTGACAGGAAGAATGTATGATTTATTTTTAATTTAATTTATTATAGTGAGTTTGGTAAGATCAATGTTTAACCTGATGAACTTACTAAGCTTCTATAAGCTTACTCGTGTTGTTTAATGTTCTTGTAGATTAACGTGAAATCGGAGGATCGGATCAACACATTAAGCCACACTATCCAGTTTAATCCGGTAGTTTTTGAAATGTAAATTTGGTTTATATGGCATGTATAGGGTTGGTTTGGCAAAGAAATATTTTGAATTGTGGTTGTGAATCTTAAATGTTTGTATGTGTGTAATTAATAGTAGAATTTAATAAATCAATGAAATAAGTTAAATGGGTAAGTATAAGTAATTGGTGTACATGTAATGTTATATTATTTTTAGAAGAGTTGAGAAAATCTAATAGAGGGAGTACAATTGAAATTAAGATGGAAAGGCTTCTCCTGGATTTCCACCATTATTCCAAAGGTTTTATACTTGTTTTGATGCTTTGAGGAGAGGCTTCTTAGATGGATGTAGGCCTATCTTAGGATTGGATCGGTGCTATTTAAAAGGAATAGCTAAAGGGGAGTTACTAACTATTGTGGCTAGGTATGCAAATAACCAAATGTTTCCTCTAGCATGGTGTGTTGTGGAGGTCGAGTCTACAACATCATGGACTTGGTTTCTTGAGATTTTGAAAAGAGACATTGGCACTCCTGATGGATATGGGTGGACATTCATATCATATCAACAAAAGGTAATATTACTTTTAATTAATTTGTTTATTTGCATAGTATATAGTATATCATATTTTTTTATATTTTTTAATTTAATTTTGTAGGAGCTAAAAACTGATGTTAAACAATTATTCCCACATGCAGAGCACAGGTTTTGTGCTAGGCATGTATGGGCAAATTGGGTTGAAAAAAGTCCAAATGGGTTCAGAGTAAAAGGTTTGCAAAAGGCTTTTCTGGCATGTGTGAAAACCACTAATGTACCACGTTTTGAATAAATGTGTATTGCTCTTGAAAAAGAAAAAGAGATGGCAGTTGCAACTCTTTTAGATGCAAATGAGATAACGTTTTGCAAAGCATATTTTATCTATAATGCTAAGTGTGATTCAGCAGATAACAGCCTGACTGAGCCATTCAATGCTAGCATCGTACAAGCTATGTCAAAGCCAATAATAAGTATGCTAAATGGTATTAGGTTGCCTGTCATGGAATGGATTGTTACTAAAATGAAAACAATACTTGGATGGAAAGGGTTGTACGGTCGTCTAATTAGAGCTAAGCTTGATAAGAGCATACAAGAATCTACTAAGTGGAATGTACATTTCAATGGAGATTATGGATTTGAGATCATGTGTGGTAGGATCACATTTATTATGGACTTAGAAAGGATGACTAGTTCATGTAGATTATAGGACTTGTCAGACATCCCATGTGCACATGCAGTGTGTTCCATTTACAACAAAGAAAAGGATCCAGAGAACTATTTGGCAAACTGTTATACGAAGGAAATGTACATTAGGACATATGAGTATGCTTTACAACCAATAAATGGACCTGACTTGTGAGAGAAGACTAGAAATGAAAAAATATCACCACCAAAGTTTAATGTCATGCCAGGAAGGCCCAAAATAAAAAGGGCGAAGATGGTGCAAAATAAATCAAATAAGACAAAGAAAACAAATAGGCTAACCAAAATTGGTAGAATGATGACTTGTAGCATATATAAACAACTATGACTGTAACAGATCGAATTTGACCCTAATCGGAACGGTGGTTTTGGGACCACGAATCCGAACCCGATAAATATTTTAATATTATATTCTGTGTTTATTATATGTGGATTAATGTGTGTGAAAATTTCAGAGAAAAATTTTATCGTTTAAGTGCTTAATTTGATGAAAAGGATTTAATCGAGAAAAGCGTAAAAGTTATGTGCTAAAGTGAAAAGTACTAATTTGATTGTGGCTTTTTAAGTGGGTGTCCTAAAGGGCAATTAGCCCATAAACTATGATAAGGAACGGCAATGGGCCACACCAACTACAAAATATATGTTAGTTTAATTTTTTTATTATAAGGTTATGTTAGTATATTATAATAATGTTAATGTATATATATATTAAACAAAACATAAAATAAAGCCACCATCATCTTTATTCTCTCATAGCCAAATGTAAGAAGAAAACACCTTTGTTTGAGCTTAAGGTTTGACATTAGGGAGGCTTAAATCGGGTATTACTTTGTTTAGTTTTTGAAAATTTTTACGTTTTTGAGATCGTTGCTTCGTATATTACCCGACCCATGCCTAAATTTTTGAAAATATTATGTATATAGGATTCAGCCATTAACATGCTTATATGGTTTTGATATTTGATGGTTTTAGATTAAATATATGTTAAAGATTTACAAGTTTTGTATTGAAAATTTTGGTGATTTGGAATAAATAGGGCTAAATTAAGAAAATAAATCTGTGAGGGGTTAAAATGCAAAATAAATGAAATGCATGAACTTAGATGGCTATGTAGAGGATTCGGCCTAACTATAGTGTTGGGAGATTTCGCATATTTTGTGTTTTGTGTAAATAGGACTAATTTGTAAAAATGGGAAACATTAGGGGCAAAATGGTAATTTGTCTATTTAAGTGTTTTTGGATTAAATTGAGATGAATTGTGCTTGAATGAGCTAAATTTTAATGTGTTTTAGATCAAGAGCAAAGAAAAACGGATTTAGATCGGGGAAAGACGAAGGTTCTCGAATAGCCGATTTGCATGGTCTATCGACAACCGAGGTAAGTCCTTAAGCAAATTTATATCGAGAAATTATTTATGAAAGTAGTACATGATAAAGTTTGGTGTTTAAGGCATGAAAATATATATAGGCCGAATGTGGGGTATGAAATTGTAGTAAATTTATTTGTTGAATGTGATGTGGATAATTATGTTCGGTTTAACATGAAATTGTAAAATAAAGTATACGAGATGGATGTGATTGTAGCATTAAGTAATGTGTATGGGAATGTTGATTGGGTTGATAATCGGGCTTTAAGCCTAGCAGGCCTCGTGCCGGTGTTATTTATCGGGCTTTAAGCCTAGCAGGCCTCGTGCAGTGTTATTTATCGGGCTTTAAGCCTAGCGAGCCTCATCTTGTTATTTATCGGGCTTTGATGCCTAGCAGGCTTTGTGCCGGTGTTACATATCAGGCTTTGATGCCTAGCAGGCTTCGTGCCGGTGATTTATTTCGGGCTCTAATGCCTAGCAGGCTTCGTGTCGGTGATTTATTTCGGGCTTTAATGCCTAGCAGGCTTCATGCCGGTGTTTAAATCTCGAACCTTTGGTCTAGTAGTTTTATACCAATGATTTTAATGCGAGCTTATGCTTATGAATGAAATGGTCTAGTTATGACGATAACCTAATAAGCCAAGGTTTATTACTATGGTGTTCGACCAAAAGATATGTATCGAATCAAGTTTATGATATATGTGATGCTTCTTGAATAATCAAGTTGATAGAAATGTGTTTATATATTCTAGGTACTTAAGATATGTGATTAGAAAAGACATTGAGTTGATATGTTTACTTGCTTACTTGAGTTTATTATATTGATATGAGAAATTATACCTATATAGGTTCGACCATGAGCTATACATATAGATAAATGTATATATATTCAATTATGTACCTTATTTTAAATGTACACAGAAGGTATTATTCAGTTGAAGAGAAAATATATATGTATTGATTAGCAATCTGGATACCATTGATAAGTTTCATATTTTAAGTGTATGTTGAATATTATTTCACTAGGTGTGAACATTGATAATCGGCCATGGTAGTATATATGTGTTTTGTCGGTTCATAAATGTTGATAATGTTATTCTATTCAATCTAATTGAATACCTAGTTGAGTTGTAAAGCTGCTTAAGACTTACTAAGCCAGTGAGCTTACTCTGTTTATGTTTGTGCTCTATTTTATAGATCAATAATTCAACCACGGGCTCAGGGGATCATCAAGACAGTCGATCACACTATCACTCTCTTTGGTATAGTTATGTTTTGTAAACTTTTGAATCAAAGGCATGTATAGGCTTTGTTTTGATAAATGATGAATGATGTCGATTTGTAAATATAAATATGGCCTTGCGAATAAGGCTGTTGCTTTTGGTTAAGTTTAAGTTTCATATTTGATATGGTAGCTTGCATTAAAATACCATTAGATATGTGATCTAGGTCATGCTTTAAATCATACATAGAAAATGATTATATGACATATATATATGATGTAATATTGGGATATGCACTTAGGTATAAAGGAGTAAATGTGAATGTACAACGATACCATGCATAAATAGCTATCTTATTTTGTTTTAGTTGACTTGTTTAAGCATGGTAAAATGTATATATGTTTATACTTGTAATGTCATTTGATAATGCTTAAATATGTATAGCTTTGTGGTAAGCATTTAGAGTAAAATTTTATACTTGATAAAGAGTACATATAGTACGCATAAATGCATGTAAATTATGTTTGATTCATGCATATCATAAATTTAAGAATTGAATGAACATAGGTATCATTATTTGCATGTATTGTATGTTAAATGCATAAATAAAATACTAGGTTATGAATTGATCTTGGTTGGAGTTTAGGTTTACATTTGAATGCTAACTATATTCAGTTATGTGAAATGAGTTTTAAGGTATGATTATGTGGTTATAATTACATAAGTATATATATATGTACGTAAGTAATGGTCATTGCCGAATGGGATGAATGAAAATGTGAATTGATGAATCGGTTGAGATTTATGTACATGTTATGTTATAATGCAAAATGGTTACATATACGAATGGTATGATCTTAAGTGATAATGAAATGAGAAATTTCAAAATACATAATGATGTATGCGTTTAAAAAAAAAAAAACGATTATTCTTGTATGCTTATTTAGTCTTTGATGGTGAATGATTCAATGAGTAATGAGTCACTAGTTGTTAATGATTTCATTTGTGAAGTATTACTAAATGTCTTGATATTTGACTAGGGATACTGCTTTCTTTTCGATAGTATGATTGGTATACTATATTTAAGTGGTAACATGTATTAAAGTGCATTTGATGAGTGTTGAGGTCGGGTAATACCTCGTAACCCTACTCCGCGACGGATAGGGTTAGGGGTGTTACAATGACATAACCAGAGGGGTTGTCCACAAAGATCTACTATCAACCAGGTAACAATTTGTTTTAGGTGAAGTTAATTTGCAAAATTGTGAATGAATGCATTTTAACTTTGTTAAATTTTTTGCAATTCTACTAGTCACAATCAATGAATGATGGTAACCAATAGTAGTCGCATCCATATTCAAGACCAATTGATAATGAGGACTGAAACACCCCACACCCGGCCCACGAGCCTGAACCGGATCTGGTATGTTCCTAAAGTAAACCGATTTCAAAATCATTTTCAATACTTAGAGAAAATTTGTAAATTTTTAGAAAAACTATTGTTTTGAGTTGGGCTTAGATTGGAAACCCATTTATTTGATTTTGTAAATCCAACTTGATGTAACATGTCCAAAATAGTTCTTAGCAAAATATTAAAAAGTAATGTAAAAACAAAGAATAATCCACTGGGCCTTATGGCCTTATTACATCAAATAAACCCAAAATAAAAAAATATTAAAATTAAATAAAGTCCAAATTCTGAATAAATTCTTCAAGTGATGCATGGCCTCCTCATGGTCTACCGCCCCATTCAACACCGCTCATCACCTGAAAAATAATTCCCACAATGGGGTGAGTCAACAGACTCAATGTGCACACAATACTATCATTCAATAAATCAGGCATTCATGTTCAAATCATCAAGTCCATATAATAACGAAATTGTGATGCAACCCAAACCCAAAACCTATAAGCCATCCGCTACTCTCCACCCGTACCAACCTGCACACCGTGGGGACTACTAAGTCGACCCTCCATCCGCTACTCTCCACGTTGTGTCATTAGACACTATTGTAACCGAAGTTACCAAAATTTCGCAATGTGACCGTAGTCGACATATTTCGTTGGTGAGACCGAAGTCAACACCTGTTCTCCCCCTTTAACATAAATCCCGAATGCCCCAAAACATGTATATATATATATAGCATAATTTAATTTCATGTTCATATTCATATATTCGCATGTTATTAAAATAACATTTTTTTCACAATCCTATCGAGTAGGAAACGTGCCTTGGTACTTTTTGTCACATGTGTGGTACATAGCCACATTCATATTATTATTCATATCGTATATTAAAATATTTAACCATAATATATCGAAGAATAGTAAGGGTACACACCTTTTTAAACTTAATAGTTTCCTTGATATCTTGAGAATCCGATCTAATTTTTAGATCTATTAATCCCTATATTCGCCCACCAATTAAAACACATTAATAACCCTTTTAGTCAAAACCAAATCCTAGTAGGATTTGTAAGGAAAACTCACCTTCCGATTTGGTGATTACACAAATCCGGAAGTTTGGGTTTTCCTCTACTTGATATTCGGCCAACCCTTGTAGTTCAATATGGTTAGTTTTTCGCTTTTCAAAAATTAAGGAATGGATTTAGATACTCACACAACCCTTAGCGAATATTTTAGAGACTTACCTTAGAGATTCCAAATCCAGAAAGTTCCTTTTGTCTTGAATATCCGTCGAAATCCCTAAAGATCATAGGTTAGATTTGATCTAACTTTAATAGTTGGTAGATGGCCTTTAGCGAATGTGTCTTACCTTAATTTTCCTCGGATCGAAATCCAAACTCCTCCTCTAACATTCGACCATAGACAAAAAGAGAGGTTATTTTCTTAAGCCTTGTTTAAATTGATTTAAAAGAACAAGAATCAATTGTTCTTACCTTAGATCCTTGATCTTTATGTTCAATCAGTGGTGGAAACCCGAGATCCCTTGTATATTCGGCCATGATCAAAGAGAATAGGAATTAAGCCTTTTACTTTCGGCAACTAGAAAGAAAGAAAATTGAATGGCTTACTTACCTTGAAACCTTCAATCACTTGTTTCCTTGTCTTGGAGTTCTTGAAATCCGGCTATGGAGATCTAATCGAGATTGGAAGAGAAAAGTTTTGACTAGGCAATGGCAAAAGGAAGGAAAAGAAAAGATGGAGTCCTTTCTTGGGGAAGTTTGACAATGAGAGGGAGAAGGAGAGCAAAATTTCGGCAAGTGGAGTGAATGAGAGAAAGTCTCTCTTTCCTCTTTTAAGCTGAATCTGCTAGACCAAGAGTCCAAAACTTGGCTACTACTCTCCCAAGTGATAATTTAATCTCCATTAATTATCACTTTATTAAATTAAAATAACCTTTAATCCATCCTTTAATTCCTTATTTATCTTAGTAAAATAAATCCTCTATTTATCACTTTAATTTGACAAGTTTTAATAAAAATAAAACTCTCCCCTTTCGAGCAAACATGTGCCGTCCATCCCTAGCCTTGGGAAACAAAATTAAACTTTCAAAAATTGCTTTCCAAGTGACTCGAACTCAGGCCATTTCCATAAACCTTAAGTGACACCTTCAGGCCACTTTTCCAAGCTCGATTGTATGTCAAAATTCACCAACTTTTTCTTTTAAGACCCTCCTGCCCTTATCTCCCATTTTGGGCTTTAAATTTTGTCATTCCGGCCTTATTTCTAAGTTTCCTAAAATTTTCGCGCGGCTCTATAACTTGCCATTTTTCCTTACATCTTCAGGTTTCCAAAATGTTTAGGTTTCCCAAAATGTCTAAGTTTCCAAAAATGTCTAAGTTTCCAAAAATGTCCATTTCCATTTCCATTTCCATGCATTTCTAGGTTTCCAAAAGTTTTACAAATTTATTCATAGTACTTGAAACTTGTCATTTCATACAATTAAACTGAAATGCATAGGCCCTATTCGAGGATGTTACGTTCTACCCCTTAAACAAAATTTCGTCCCGAAATTTCCTAACTAAAATAGTTGAGGGTATTCTTTGTCTCATTGCCTCTTCGGCTCCCATGAAGCTTCTTCCGTTCCATGATTGCGCCATAGCACTTTGACTAGAGGCTGTCTTCCTTCGTAGTACTTTCACATCACGTTCTAAGATCCGAATTGGTTCCTCCTCGTATGATAAGTCTGGCCTTAGTTCCACCTCTTCAACCGGTACCACATGGGATGGATCCGATCGATAGCGACGTAACATGGACACATGAAATACGTCATGCATTTGCTTGCAATTCGGTGGCAACTCTAATTGGTATGCCACTTGCCCAACTCGCTTGATGCTTGATAAGGCCCTATAAATCTTGGGCTTAGCTTTCCTTTGCGCCAAACCTCATTACCTTCTTCCAAGGTGAGACTTTCAAGAACACTTGATCTCCCACTTCAAACTCTATTTCCTTTCGCTTACGGTCACTGTCGACTTTTGCCTATCGAGGCTTCCTTCAACTGCGAATTAACTCAACCTTCTCTTGGTTTACGCCACCAACTCGGACCCAAAACTCGGCGTTCTCCTAACTCGGTCCAACAAGTAGGTGTTCTACACTTCCTTCCATACAATACTTCGTATGGTGCCATTCGAATCTTGGCACGATAGCTATTGTTGTAGGCGAATTCAGCTAAAGGCAAGTAATCTTCCCAACTTCCTCGAAATTCCATTACACGACCTCTCAACATATCCTCCAACACTTGTATAACCTGCTCGAATTGCCCGTCGATTGTGGATGAAAAGCCGTAGTGAAGTCTAGCTTAGTGCCTAAAGCTTGATGAAGTGCTTTCCAAAATCGAGGCGTAAACCTTGGGTCTCTATCGAGATGATCGACTTGATACTCCATGTAATCTCACAATTTCCGCCACATACAACTTAGCCAACTTCTGAAGAGAATAATCCATTCTGACTGGGATAAAGTGTGCGGACTTGGTCAAACGGTCCACAATCACCCATACCGAGTCCTTCTTAGTAGGCGTAAGGGGAAGCCCACTAACGAAGTCCATGGTAATTCTTTCCCACTTCCATTGGGGAATTTCGATTGGTTGGAGCAATCTGATGGAACTTGGTGTTCACCTTAATTTGTCGACACGTCAAACATTTCCCCACAATTGGTCACTTCTCCTGTGTCGGACCACCAAAATTGTTCCCTTAGATCTCTATACAGCTTGATGCCTCCGGGATGCATGGCATAGGGGCTACCATGCGCTTCCCGAAGAATCTTTTGTCTCAACTCCTTATTCTTCGGCATACAAACTTTACCCTTATAGCACAATACTCCTTCATTATTGACATCATAATCTTCTAATCCCCTTGTTGTGCTTCTTTGCAACTTAATACTTAAGTCATCATCATTAACTGTCCCTCCTTCACTTCCTTTAGCCATGTGGGCCTGACTTGCAACTCTGCCAATAGGCTTCCATCATCATATAGACTTATATGAGCGAACAAGGCCCGTAGATCCGATACAACCTTCCGACTTAGGGCATCGGCTACTACGTTAGCCTTGCCGGATGATACTCTATCGAGCAATCGTAGTCCTTTAGCAATTCCACCCACCTTCGTTGCCTCAAGTTCAACTCCTACGAGTTAATAAATACTTAAGGCTCTTGTGGTGCTGTGTAGATAATGACCTTTCTCCATAAAGGTAGTGCCTCCAAACCTTAAGGGCGAAAACCACTGCTTGCTAGCTCTAAGTCATGAGTTGGGTAGTTAAGCTCATGAGGCCTTAGCTGCCGAGACGCATAAGCAACCACTTTGCCATCTTGCATTAACACACGGCCTAACCCGTGTCACGAAGCATCACAATTACCACAAATTCCTTTCACGCCTCTGTCAATTAACACCGGAGCCTCTGTCGACCTTCTTAAGCTTTTCAAAGCTCTCTTGCATTTAGTAGTCCATTCGAAAGGTACTTCCTTCCTTAGCAACTTGGTTAAAGGCGCCGCTATTGGCGAGAATCCTTCCACGAACCTTCGTAATAGCCTACCAAGCCTAAGCTGCAGTTTCAGCCACGGACCTAGGTGGTTTCCAATCCAACACTGCTTCGATCTTCCTAGGATCCACTCTTATTCCTTCTGCGGATACCACATGTCCTAAGAATGCCACCTCCTTAAGCCAAAATTCGCACTTGCTGAATTTGGCATAGAGCTTCTTCTCCCTTAACACTTCCAACACGACTCGGAGATGCTCATCATGCTCCTCCTCCGACTTCGAATATACCAAAATATCATCGATGAACACGACAACGAATCTATCCAAGTAGGGTTGGAAAATCCGATTCATCATGTCCATGAACGCGGCTGGGGCGTTTGTCAACCCAAACGGCATCACCACAAACTCGAAATGACCATATCTTGTCCTAAAAGCGGTCTTATGGATATCAGCCTCCTTCACCTTTAACTGATGGTATCCCGACCGTAAATCGATCTTCGAAAACACTGCGGCTCCCTTCAGCTGATCGAACAAGTCCTCGATCCTTGGCAAGGGATACTTGTTCTTAATGGTCAGCTTATTTAACTGACGGTAGTCTATGCACATACGCATAGTTCCGTCCTTCTTCTTCACAAATAAGACCGGTGCTCCCCACGGAGACACTGCTGGTCGGATGAACCCACGTCCAATAGTTCTTGTATCTGAGCCTTGAGCTCCACTAACTCCTTTGGTGCCATTCGGTGAGGCGATTGACACGGGAGGCTGTCCCCAGTAACAATTCAATCCCAAATTCGACCTCCACATGCGGGGGTATTCCTGTAACTCCTCCGAAACACATCTACAAAGTCCCTTATCGTCCCTAACTCCATTAACACCTTCCTCCTTCCCACCTATCGCACTTACAAAAGCTAAGAACGCTTTGCAACCTTTCTTAACCATCTTCCGGCCTTGATTATCGAAACTACATTAGATAAATAATTCCTCCTTTCTCCGATTATTATTACCACTTCATCCTCCGGTTCTTAATTCCATACGTTTAGCCGCACAATCCAACACGGCTCGGTGTTCCACTAACCATCCATTCCAAGAATAAGCTCAAACTCTCGAAGGGTAATTCCATTAAGTCCGCTCGAAAGTTCACTCCACGAATCTCTAGGGTACATTCGAAAGATCTTGTCTACCACTATAGTTTGGCCTAATGGGCTTACTACGGTCATCGACCTATCGGAGAGTTGAGTCTAGGCCTAGTGTTTTCACTACACTACTTGCAACATAGGAATGGGTCGAGCCCACATCAATCAAAGCAAAGTAGGGTTTGTCAAAATAAAGAACGTCTGGGTTATTACGTCCAGCGTCTCCATCTTCCCTTGGTGAACCGCATAAACCAAACCCGGTTGTCTTGCATCAAGATTAGTGTTACCTCGTACCTGTGTTACACGGCCTCTGCACAATACCACTCTGCGGTTATTTGAACCACGACCCGTTGAAATTGCTTGTCTACCTCTACCGGTCTGGCTAGCATTCTGAACTACCGGTCGGCTCTCGTCTGGTTGTTTAGGGCAATCCTTAAATATATGGTCCTTGGACCCACACCTATAGCATGCTCCTATCTTTTTCCAACACTCCCCTAGATGCCTCTTCCCACAATACTCACACGGACGAATCTGCCCGCCGGTACCAGCTTGTTGATTCTGTGGCCCATCAACCCGAGGCCTCTTGTAACCCTTTCCTGATGACCCAAACCCTCTTTTGGTCTTATTCTTGTCCACGGTCTGCTTAGTAGCATCCTTAATCCCCTCGGCCACCTTGGCCTTTTCTACCAAAACAGAGAATTCCCGCTCCTGATGCGGTGCTATTAACAGTCTTAGATCATTTCTCAGCCCGTCCTCAAAACGAACACAGCGTTCATGCTCAGTTGCCACTACCCCTCGAGCATAGCGGCTCAACCTCAGAAATTCCGCCTCATATTCTGCGACGGACTTACTCCCTTGGACTAACCCTAGAAAAGCCTTCCTCTGCTCATCTGTATACCTGGTTCCCACATACTTCTTCTGAAAGGCCTCTTTAACAAATTCCCAGGTCAAGTTTTCAGCTATGGTACCATCACGAACAGTCAACCACCATTGATACGCTTCATCACGTAACAATGCTACCATCCCTTCGTTTTTCCTCCGAGTCGATCAAGCTCATCCATGATGCGTTCGTTGCTTCTAACGATTTTCGGTGTACTAGGTGCCACATTGGATACTCTCGAAACATTTACGCTCCATTAGCTCGGAGTCGTTCAGGTACCGACTTCCGATTTCCTCCATTTCCTCCTGCACCGGCCACCAATTCCAAAACTCGCAGAGCGACTGCAACACGACCTCTTCCCCGTCTGAGCTTTGCTCAACGTTGGCAATTGGGGTGGTGGTGGCGGTGGCATCTCATTGTCGGACCCTTGACCCGACCTAACGGGTTCCGACACGGTCATCCTTCCTCTTCCTCGACCACGACGACCACGTCCTCTAGAGCTCATTTTCTAGCGGCGAGATCTGATTAAGGAATTTTATGTATTAGTCATTGTTCCACTTATTTATCGAAGAAGTTTTATGAAAAAGAATTTAAGAGTGGTTCTTTCGTATCATACAACACACAATCTTTCCATTCATCCATTCATCCATCAAACAAATATGAACTTCCGTTCATTCAGAGAAACGTTGTAGTTTTTGTTGTTTGTTGTTATTTTCCACTACCCGGGGGTATTTTCGTAACTTTGTCCTACAGGGGCATTTTCGTAATGTTGTCAAAATAAGGTTCCTTGATGTTTTTGTCAAAAATTATTTTGAAAACTCCAAAGTCTAGGGTAACTTGAAAAATTTTAAAAGGGGTATTTCGGTAATTTTTGACCTCAGGGGTATTTTGGTAATTTTCACAAATCAGGGTAAATTTGAAAAAAATTAATAACTTTGGGGTATTTCAAAAGTTGTAAAATTTTGAGGGTTCTTTTGGAAAGTTGTCCCTTCAAAGAGGGGATGTTGCAAAATTTGGAAATTAGGGTCATTTTGGTAATTTTGTATGTTAGGGGCAATTTTGTAATTTTTCTAAATCATGGTATTTTGATATTTTACAAATTAGGGTTTTGAATGTTTATGAAATCATGAAATTTTGGTAAAGTCGTTGAGTAGTCGAACATTTTACAAACCGAGGCGTTTGGTAATTTCAACGCTAAGGCATTTTTGTAATTTTAAGAAATCAAGGGTTTTTCAAAAATGTTGTAAAAATAATTTTCTCAGATTTAAAAGAAAGTTTTAAAAGTTTGAAAAAACTAGGGTTTGTTGTTTTGTTCTCTTTTTTTTTTTTTTAAACATGGCTAGTTCCTTTCGGGTTTTAGTCATTATGTTTAGCTTTATGACCGAGCCCTCTTGGTCGAGGTGAACCAAAGCTACGCACAGGCGGATTCATGTGGAGAGGAGGTGAGTCACGCTGGATCGCTTAAATACCAAGCTCCCACCGAAACCGTTCCTAGACATGCATGACAGAGGTTGCCACACCACTGAGCCCTCTGAGTTATGGTGAACCAAAGCTACGCACCAGGTAGGATTCCTGCGAAGAGGAGGTGAGTCACTAGGATCGCTTAAATACCAAGCTCTTCCGGATCCAATCCTAGACATGCGTACAAGGGTTACCACACCACTAGCTCGATGACTTAGCCATAGGTTGGTTTAGTACATTAAGTCTTATGTGTTTGTGTTTGAGTAGTCTAATCCTAAAGTTCAAGTTCCTATCATTCTATTCTCGTTCCATGCCTTTTCTACCCTTATATAAATCACAAAATCACACATATAGTTAGGGGTACTTACAGTGGTGGATCATGGGTTGGAGACTTAGGGCCATGCCAAAAGCACGCTTATGTTCAAAGAAAATCATTTGGCTCGCTTGAAACGTTTTGGGCACGAGGCCACAGGCCAAGAGTTTAAAACTGGCTCGATACCAAATCGAAACACCCCACACCCTACCACGAGCCCAACCGGATCTGGTATGTTCCTAAAGTAAACCGATTTCAAAATCATTTTCAATACTTAGAGAAAATTTGTAAATTTTAGAAAAACTATTGTTTTGAGTTGGGCTTAGATTGAAACCCATTTATTTGATTTTGTAAATCCAACTTGATGTAACATGTCCAAAATAGTTCTTAGCAAAATATTAAAAAGTAATGTAAAACAAAGAATAATCCACTTTGGGCCTTATGGCCTTATTACATCAAATAAACCCAAAATAAAAAAATATTAAAATTAAATAAAGTCCAAATTACGAATAAATTCTTCAAGTGATGCATGGCCTCCTCATGGTCTCTAGGCCGGTCAAATCACTTTGCTCATCACCTGAAAAATAATTCCCACAATGGGGTGAGTCAACAGACTCAATGTGCACACAATACTATCATTCAATAAATCAGGCATTCATGTTCAAATCATCAAGTCCATATAATAACGAAATTGTGATGCAACCCAAACCCAAAACCTATAAGCCATCCGCTACTCTCCACCCGTACCAACCTGCACACCGTGGGGACTACTAAGTCGACCCTCCATCCGCTACTCTCCACGTTGTGTCATTAGACACTATTGTAACCGAAGTTACCAAAATTTCGCAATGTGACCGTAGTCGACATATTTCGTTGGTGAGATCGAAGTCAACACCTGTTCTCCCCCTTTAACATAAATCCCGAATGCCCCAAAACATGTATATATATATATATATAGCATAATTTAATTTCATGTTCATATTCATATATTCGCATGTTATTAAAATAACATTTTTTCACAATCCTATCAGAAGTAGGAAACGTACCTTGGTACTTTTTGTCACATGTGTGGTACATAGCCACATTCATATTATTATTCATATCGTATATTAAAATATTTAACCATAATATATCGAAGAATAGTAAGGGTACACACCTTTTTCGCTAATAGTTTCCTTGATATCTTGAGAATCCCGATCTAATTTTTAGATCTATTAATCCCTATATTCGCCCACCAATTAAAACACATTAATAACCCTTTTTAGTCAAAACCAAATCCTAGTAGGATTTGTAAGGAAAAACTCACCTTTGCCGATTTGGTGATTACACAAATCCGGAAGTTTGGGTTTTCCTCTACTTGATATTCGCCAACCCTTGTAGTTCAATATGGTTAGTTTTTGACTTTTCAAAAATTAAGGAATGGATTTAGATACTCACACAACCCTTAGCGAATATTTTAGAGACTTACCTTAGAGATTCCAAATCCCGAAAGTTCCTTTTGTCTTGAATATCCGTCGAAATCCCTAAAGATCATAGGTTAGATTTGATCTAACTTTAATAGTTGGTAGATGGCCTTTAGCAGAATGTGTCTTACCTTAATTTTCCTCGGATCCGAAATCCCAAACTCCTCCTCTAACATTCGACCATAGACAAAAGAGAGGTTATTTTCTTAAGCCTTGTTTAAATTGATTTAAAGAACAAGAATCAATTGTTCTTACCTTAGATCCTTGATCTTTATGTTCAACGGGTGGAAACCCGAGATCCCTTGTATATTCGGCCATGATCAAAGAGAATAGGAATTAAGCCTTTTACTTTCGAAGAACTAGAAAGAAAGAAAATTGAATGGCTTACTTACCTTGAAACCTTCAATCACTTGTTTCCTTGTCTTGGAGTTCTTGAAATCCGCTATGGAGATCTAATCGAGATTGGAAGAGAAAAGTTTTGACTAGGCAATGGCAAAGGAAGGAAAAGAAAAGATGGAGTCCTTTCTTGGGGAAGTTTGACAATGAGAGGGAGAAGGAGAGCAAAATTTCTAAGCAAGTGGAGTGAATGAGAGAAAAGTCTCTCTTTTCCTCTTTTAACTGAATGCTAGACCAAGAGTCCAAAACTTGGCCACTCTCTCCCAAGTGATAATTTAATCTCCATTAATTATCACTTTATTAAATTAAAATAACCTTTAATCCATCCTTTAATTCCTTATTTATCTTAGTAAAATAAATCCTCTATTTATCACTTTAATTTGACAAGTTTTAATAAAATAAAACTCTCCCTTTCAAGCAAACATGTGTCCATCCCTAGCCTTGGGAAACAAAATTAAACTTTCAAAATTGCTTTCCAAGTGACTCGAACTCAAAGCCATTTACATAAACCTTAAGTGACACCTTGAGCCACTTTTCCAAGCTCGATTGTATGTCAAAATTCACCAACTTTTTCTTTTAAGACCCTCCTGCCCTTATCTCCCATTTTGGGCTTTAAATTTTGTCATTAGGCCTTATTTCTAAGTTTCCTAAAATTTTCATGACGGCTCTATAACTTGCCATTTTTCCTTACATCTTGAGGTTTCCAAAATGTTTAGGTTTCCAAAATGTTCAGGTTTCCAAAAGTTTTGCAAATTTATTCATAGTACTTGAAACTTGTCATTTCATACAATTAAACTGGAAATGCATAGGCCCTATTCAGGATGTTACAAGGACTCAACAACGAAGAAAAAGCAATAGAGGCAGAACTGGTTTTCAAACAAATAGTTCATTGAGAAGTAACATTTTAAGTGCAGTTTATTATTTTTTTTTAATTACTTAAGTACATGGATTTTTAAATTTTTTTTAAATTGTATGGGAAAACTAAATTTTGTCATTGTTGTTTAAGAATTTTTAATTTTTAATTTTTAAGATTGATCATTGACTATATGTATTCATATAGTTAAGACTTAAAGTCAATTAGTTAGAAGGCTACTCAAAATCCCAAAAGGGAGGTTGAGCCCCACTTTAACAAATAAACTATATTGCTGCTAGCAAACTAAACAAATGCAAAACACAATTCAATTTAATAAAACTAGCGATAATGTACAAATTTATTAATCTACTTATGTGAGAGGTTCAAATTTATCACTAATCATTCAATTGGGCAGTTTTACTATAAAACTTGATCAATTTTCCTTTCTAAAGAGAAAAGTTCAAAGAGTACAAAATTTTAATTGATCAGATACCTTAAGAGAAAGAACTATCAGAAGAAGTACATGTGACAAACTGCGGTATCAATTTGCTCCATCAACTTGCCCTTAAAATCCAAAACTAACCCTCCTATTCTAGCAGTATTTTCTATAAGCATTGTTGTCTTCATTAGGTTTAGTTTTTCACTGTTATTTTCACTTGCAAATACACCAAAAGCCTTCCTTTAGAGTCATGAATTTTAATCCATATAATACACACACACACACATATATATATATATATATATATATATAGCATGATAAAGGAAAAGCACTAGAGTAGGAATTATAATATGATCAAGTTAATTAATGAAATCCAAAAACTTTCCTTTTAAAGAACCAAATCCTAGCTTCTCAATTCAACCAAAAAAATATTACATGAAAATAATTTTTCATTAGAATTTTAGTTTATTCTATATAATACAGATTTCATTTTCAAACTCTTAATGTAACACCCCAAGCCCGGCCTAGACTTACGATCGGATCTGACGTGTCACATCAAGGTGTTGTTTGAAAACCGGTTAGTTTGATAAAAGCTCAATACTAAAATTAATTTTCTGAAGACGTTAGGGTTGTAAAATCATAAAACTCATTTTCCTTTATTGGTCATATCCGTTATTAATCAGGATTTAAAAATCACGGAAGCATGTTCAAGTTGTCATTTTTTTTAAAATCGTAATTTGCTTTAGAAAACGTTATTGTTTTAAAAACACGTGTTTCCTAGTCTAGTAGATCGTAATTAAAAGAAGATAGCAAATAAAAGTTAACCCCAAATGGCCTTATTACAAAAATACCAACCCGAAATAAATTATTAAAAATTAATATAGCTAAGTCTAAAAATTTAAGCAAATCGAGCGTGTGACCACCTCCGAGGCCCTCGTAGCTCCAAATCATCTAAAGCTGGGGATTACCTGCACAATTAAGGAAAAAGGGTGAGTTACAAGAACTCAATGTGTAATCCCCTAACAGTCTGGGCCGCAGCCCTAAACGGTAACAGATCAGCCTAGATTTTAGCCTTATACAGTAACAAAGTGGGCCTAAGCCCAAAATCATGACAATGCAAAACAGAGATGCAACCTAACCCAGTCCAGCCAACACACCACCCGTACCAACCAACTCATCTCGTGGGGACCAAGTCGACCCACCCAGCCAACACACCAATAACGCAACCTAGCTGCTAATATCAACGCAGCAATGTTGCTAATAACAATAAATGTGGCTGAGCCACTAAAATCAGTATACGTGGCTAGGCCACTAAAATCAGGATACGTGGCTGAGCCACTAAGTCAAGATATGTGGCTGAGCCACTAAATCAGTAAAATGTGGTAGAGCCACTAGTACAATACTTCCTCCTCATACTAAACCCAACCCAATGCAGTATGCCATGTCATAACTAACCCATGTATGTAGAATGTCACAATCATAATCAATCATACAAATACCTCACATACAGAATGAAAATTCGAAATGGACAAAAGAAAACCTGAAAGGCAAAAAGAAATTTTTGGTTTCTACTACAACACAAGGTAGCCAAAATGCCCAAATGACACCCTCCTAACCGAAATTCCTCCTTTAGCCACACTCCCTCATTCGGCCAAGACTCCTCTCCCCTCCAACTCCCTCAAACTCTCCACCACAACCTCTTAGAATCACTCTCAACCTTCCATTTGAAATTTTTGACCAAGTCTTCAACCTCCCTTGTAGAGTTTGATCCAAACTCTACTTCTTCCTCCCCCAAGGCATAAAATAACAGTCCTCATTTGCTATTCTTGGGATTCGAACTCCACTCCTCCTTGTTATCCCAGTGACGCCACAGCCACTAAGTCCCATGCTCAATTTTGTGTCACTTAAACGCCCATATTCATATTTAAGTCCCACTGCTAACAGCCTTTTCCTCTTAAGAGCCAAAAACTAAAATTCTTCCACAGCTCAAACTCGAACCCAGGCCTCCCTAGAACCCCTAAATACACTCAAATATCTAATCGCTCAAGCACATCATGAGATTTAAGCAAATTCAGCAAGAAATAAAAACCCTATATTTTTGGGGCATTACACTTAATAACAATATAGAAAGAAAAACAACCACCATTTCTAAAATTAAAGAAAGAGGTTATTTGACATTTTTAATCCAATGTTGAAATGACTATAAGCTCTTTTCATTTCATCATATTAAAACATGCAATAATATGTTGAATCATGATAAACACATGAACTTGTTTAAACTATATTTTGAAAATTGAATATATAACCCAGTGATATTGGTACAAAATTTCACAAGAAGCTAAAAATTTCCAGTAGAAATTACAAATCAAAACTTATTTTTACTGCTCAAGAATAGAAATTTACCTTCATTCTTCGACCCAATGATCATCGTACTCTCTCATGCAGAGCTTACAAATTAAAACACAAGAAGTATATAGTGAGTCATGTTTGCTAAATCACATAAAAAGAACTTTACAAAGATACAAACACTACTGACCCATATAAGCAATTGACCCTCCTTGGCTCCTCACCAGATAAAATACTAGAAATTTACCTTCACTATTGTTTTTTGTCATCTTTCTTTATGATCTGCATCAACCCAGATCATTATCCGACTAAAATCATTGTTAATGGGTAAAAATTCGTATTTGCTAATTTCTAACCTTTTACCCCCATGCATTTGGCAACAATTTGTGTTCTAAGAAATCACTAGAGAGAGTGTGTACGCGCGCGCAGGAATAAATTGACCAAGCAAAGGATACTGAAACTGATGACACAAATAATGGCTACCAAAAAAGCAACATCTGTTTTCCATAAGAAAGTGGCGAGAGATCCATTCTTGATAGAGGAGAGTACAACAGAAGACAAGGCCAGATGAGATATTGAAAGGTTTGAATGGACTAGTAAAGGATTGCACTTACCAAGCATAGGACTTATTTGCTTAAAAAAATAGCTCAATTTTTCTCTTTTTTTATTTTTGATAGTTGGAATTTGGAAAAGACAGCCCAACTTTTTTTTAGAACCCAATTTTTTCTCAGAGATATTTTTTATAGCTTTTTTTTCTTTATCAAATCGAATTCTTGTGCGAGCATGGGTATTATTTTTGCTCGGCTTCGTGATAGAGTTTCAGTTTTATTAGAACTCTGAGTAGTGGATGGTTAGGATTGTGGATGTAGTAGGGTCTGGGTAAAATTTGTTTTCCCAAAAATTTTCTCTTTTCAAAAAAACTAACGTTACTTCTCCCTTTCTCTACGTTCTTCTCATTTTCCTTTTCTTCTTGTTTCTTTTCTCATCTTGGGCAAAATTATCTTCTGTTTTGGTGTTTGATTCAAGGTGGTTGTACATTGGTAGCGAATCGTGAAGAACAGGAAGTATCTTCTGTGGAATCGTAGTTGGAGGCATTTGAGGAGTCGGGTAAGTGTTGAATACTCAAATTTTGCCTTTGTCTATTTCAAGGAAGTTTGATCTAATATTGATTTAAGCGGTTAATCTTTTTGCATCAAAACAATACCAGGTGTGTACCCGAAATGCAAAAAATGAGGCTTTGACAAAAGCCAAAAAATAAATTTGTCAATGCCACACGGGCGTGTGGTCGTCCGTGTAGATTACCGTGTGCGAGACACGGCCGTGTGGTCGACGAAGGCATGGCCGTTCGCAGCACACGATGTGTTGTGGCTCGAGTGTGGCCATGTGGGCCACACGGGTGTGTGAATTTTGGGCCAGGCCATATGGACCACACGGAAAAGGCCAACTGGGTGTGTGGGCCACATGGACTTGTGGTCTTACACGGGCAAGCCACACGGGTATGTGGGCCCATAATTCTAAAATTTTCCCTAGGATCCCACGAGTCATTTCGATCAACTATGGGCCTACAGTAGGGTAGGTAAGGGCTATCTAAACCCTAATTTGTATGCTAAGACATCTTGGTAGACTGATCTGAGTAGTGTATTAAATGTATGCTTGCTTGTATTATTATGTAACAGCCCAACTTAGGGCCTAGACGGAATAGTGGTGTGAGACCACAAATTCGAAGTAGAAAATATGAGTTTTATGATTCCCATGAGGCTTATGTGGTATTTGCATGATTGTGTGAAAATTTCGTGAAGGAATTTTATTAATTTGTGATTAAATTGTCCACTAGGACTAAATTGCAAAGAATGAAAAATATGAGATTCTAGAAGATTTAAGTATGAAATAGAATTATGAAAATTTCTAGAAGTCCTTATTTAGCAATTAGACCTTTATATTTGATGATGGACAAAAATGGATATGGGACGGAAAAATCTTAAGAAATGACCATTAAGGGCATTTTGGTCATTTGGTTAATAAAAGAATTAAAAGGGAAAAAGAAGTAAAAATCATGTCCATCTTCTTTCTTCTTGGTCAAAAATCACAAGGAACCATAGCTAGGGTTTTGTTCAACTTCTAAGCTTGATAGTTAGTGCATTCTAGCCCCGTTTTTAATATTTTTCGTATTTTTGAGACCCTCGTAGCTCGGTTTAGCTATTTCTAGCTATATTTTGAGCTAGGGTTCATATTCAAAAATTTTATCATGTGTGACATGCATGTATTTTGATGTTTTATGGAGGAATATGAAAGATTGATGTATGATAAACATCTTTTTTTCTAAGTGATTTTCATGAAAAATGCATAAAAGGACTAAAATGTAAAGGTTATAAAAATGGTTATACATGAGTGAAATAGTGGAAATTGAAGGTTGCTATGTTGAGAATATGATTCGGCTAGGTTTGAAATACAATAAAGTTGAATGAAAATTTTTTTACGAGTCTAGGGGCAAAAGTGTAATTATGTAAAAGTTTGGGGGCAAAAATCATAATTTTTGCCAAAGTATGAATTATGAGTCGATTTAGTCAATTTGTATATTTAACAAGTGAAATTGTTATTATAGATCAAGAAATGCAAAGCCCGAATCGAAACCGAGGCAAGAACAAAATCGATGACTAAATCGAGCATTGATACATATTTTGAAATTCGAGGTAAGTTTGTATGAAGCTAAAGTTTCATCATGATTCAATGTTTAAAAATACTTAATATTATGATAAAGTATGTTATTTCTATGAATAATCGAGTGGTGAAGTCTCGACGAGGAAATAGTGAAAATATGTTGTGTGAATCCCGAATAAAGATTTAGAGAAATGAGTGTAATCATGTATTAACATTGAATAAAGAAGGTTTCGTGTAAGAACATGTCCGGGATATGGCCTCGGCACCAAAGAAAGATCTCGTATAAGACCATATCTAGGACACGGCATCAAAATTCATGTACGATCTTGTATAAGACCGAGACCATGTCCGGGATATGGCCTCGGCACCAAAGAAAGATCTCATATAAGACCATATCTGGGACATGGCATCGAAATTCATGTGCGATCTCGTATAAGACCATATCTGGGATATGGCATTGACATCGAGCTTTAAAATCCTGTGTAAGACCATATCTGGGATATGGCATCGGTATCCAAAAGTGATCTCGTGTAAGACCATATCTGGGAGACCATATCTGGGATATGGCATCGGCAACCAGTGGTGATCCCATATAAGACCATATCTGGGATATGGCTTTGGTAACCATATTTAAGCTCAATAAGTTCAAATATCCTATGATAATTTGTTTATTTCATGGGCAAAAGATGCTAAGTATGTAAAATATAGAGCTAAATTTTGTTTATGAATGACTTGAGATCCCTTCATGATAAGAATGATGGAGAATTGAGTTTATGTTCATGTTAGCATATGTGCTAAGTTATGTAATTGAGTGATACAGGTACCATGAATAAGTACAAGTTAAGAAATCATAAGGTAACATGAGATGGGTAAGAAAAAGAGTGAGTAAGTACGAATAAGTATGCCCAAGTAATTGAGACGTATGTTTGCCATTGTTTCATGAGATGAATGAATATAGTTTGAGCATTTATGTAGCTATAGAATTTTATGCAAACTTACTAAGCTATATGCTTACCCCTCTCTTTTCCTTTTACCTTGTAGTTTCACCAAGTTAGCTCGGGGATCATTGAACGTCGGAGCTCGGAATCATACTATCAATCATTAATTTGGTATGGCAAAGTTAATTTATTTTGAGTATGGCATGTATAGGAACTTGATCATTTTGAGTTATGCCATATTGAGAAAAAATGGTTAGTTATCGAGATTATACATTCTTTTGTATATGGCCACTTAGAAAATTGGTCAATATTTGTTAAGTTATAAACACTTCATGATGACAAGTTTATGCATTTAATCCTTTGTATGGATGGAATAATTGAGTTGCTTGAGATGGTATAAGTGTGTTTATGTTTTAGTGTGGCAATTGGCTTGGAAAATAGCCATATAATTGTCCACACGGGTAGACACATGAGCGTGTGTCTAGGCCATGTGTGACACACGACCTGCCCTATGGGTGTGTTAGTAGGTCATGTGTCCCCTACACTAATTTACGAGAATACAATTTGTCACACGGTCCAGCACACCAGTGTGTGCCTTGGCCGTATGTTATTATGAGTATGATGACATCATAAATAGAGAGCTCCACGGGTTATAGACATGGGCGTGTGCTCAACCGTATGAGATAAGTCAGTGTCGACCACGGGTGATGAACACGGGCAAGTCTTAGGGGCACACGGGCGTGTCCCGTGGACAACACGGGCATGTGTCCCCTGTCTAGGCAAAAATTTTCTAAGAGCGTTAAAGTTCCCGGTTGATCTCTGGAACCCTCCGGATGTCAGTTTAAGGCCTCATAGGCCTATAATATGTGCGTTATGATTAAGAAGGTAAAATTTTTAAGTTGGAATGAAAATTTATAGCCCAAGAATATAAGTTCAAGTAAGGTTAAGCACGGTAATGCCTCGTATCCTATCTTGGCGTCGGACACGGGTAAAGGGTGTTACATGTTATTTGTATATAAGCATGCTGATCATGTTTAATCTGTTATACTGTATTTGATAACTCTGTATCTTTGACTAGGGTCGATTTGTATATGTATGGAGAAAGTGTTCTGTTCGGCGTATATCGCCTATATCTGGTAGCTTAACTGTATGTTATCTAATATGTATCTTGTTTTTAACCCTACATGGTGTGATGGGATGGACGAAGTTGGTGTGTAGAGGATGGGGGAAGGATTTTGGCATATTTGCTATCAGAATCTGAATTTGAAAATAAGTCTATACTTGTTTCTAATTGTGTATATGATGTTGTTTGACTGCATGCTTAATTCTGTTGGGTTGCACACTGAGTTTACGTAAACTCACATCTGTATGTATGTTTATCAGGTAATCCACAAACTTAGGCTGATTGGTGCGACAGAGACTCAGCAGTGACCACTCAACCGTAAACTATTAAAACTTAATTATTGATGGTTTATTTATGGTTTTTGGATTATTTTTGAGAGTTTGTAATCCGGGACTCTCTAGGCTTTATGGTTTTATAACTGTTGGTTTTGGATTTATACATTGTTAATTCAAGCTTAAGCAAAACGCTTTTCTCTAAAAATGACATTTTGTATGCAAACAAAGGTTTTTCTAAGATACGATTGCGTTTTTAAAATACAACTATTTTACGGCTTCTTCTGTAATAAGTTTTGGAAAATAGACTAATTAGATGGTGTTTTCAAGTAAAAACATGAATATTCTGATGAGATAACTCTATTTTTGAAACCTTTACCTTGTGACACTTCTGAATTCAGCCATAACGTCTAAGCTGGATTGGGGGTGTTACATTTAGTGGTATCAAAGCCAGGTTGCAAAACCCAACAGTGAATTTTGGGCTTCAACATTGTGTTTCAAAAAGAATTGGTTTTTAAATAATGGGAATAAATAGCGAAAGTATGTGGTACACCGAGTCTCCAGCGCCGATTCTGTAAGTATTTCTAAAACTTAGTTAGAACTGCTCTGAAACACTGTAGTTAGTACTTTCTGAAACCGTACTGAGTAGTTAGAGACTAAAACCTTTGGAAACAATTATGAACTTCTAATAATTTATGCATAAAACATCTGCTAATAAATACTAAAACTGATGCATAAAATTTTTAATGTAGATAAAACTCGAAATATACAATGAGCACTCGTGGAACTCACGAACGTGGCATCCGAGGCTGTGGTAGAGGCCATAGGGGGCCCGAGCTGAGTCCTCCTCTCTAGGTAGTATACCGAACTTAGATATGAGTGACATACCAGTTTCACCTGCTACTAAGACTGGGTCTCAAAGTCACTCGGTTGGGGATGACGTACTGTCCCAAGCCATACTGTGAATTTTGGAGAGGATCGTTGGACCCCATTCTGGAGGTAGGGTCGAGGGTCGGTAACTAAACGACTCCGGTCCAGTGGTGCTAAGTTGTTTACGAGTGTCACTAGAGTCGCCCCTAATGTAGTCGAGTATTGGTTGGAGGCCACCGAAAGGATCATGAATGATCTGGACTGTACTCCTGAGCAGAAACTGAAGGGTGCAGTCTCTTTGCTTTGTTGTGAGGCTTATCAGTGGTGGTTGATGATTGAGGAAGGTACTCAGCTTGATCGTTTGAATTGGGATTTCTTTAAAACCACCTTCTAGAGTAAGTATGTAGGAGTGAGCTATGTGGATGCTCGTAGGTGTGAGTTCATGAATCTCACACAAGGCGATAGATCTGTGGCCGAGTATGAAGCCAAGTTTCTGAGGCTGAGCCGCTACACTCGAGGCATGGTGGCGACTGAGTATGAGAGGTGCGTCTAATTTGAGGATGGCTTAAGGGATAATCTGAGGGTGCTAATTGCTCCATAGAGGGAGTGAGAGTTTGCGGTTCTTGTTGAAAAGGCAAAAATCGCCGAGGATGTTAAGCGCGTGGAACTCCAGAATAGGGATCGAGAGAGGGGTAAGAACAAGAGGGATTCAGATCCTTCTAGTTCTGTTCAGAGGCCTAAGAAAAATGCCAGATCTAATGGGCCAGTTAGAGTAGGGACTCTTATTACTCCTACTAGGATTCAGCTGTGCTGTGATTGTGGTAGGCACCATTCGGGTGAGTGTTGGAGGAGGATTGGGGCTTGTCTGATGTGTGGGTCATTAGAGCACCGTATTAGAGAGTGTTAAAAGTGGGCAGATCAGATGCAAGCTTTGGGACTGGGTTCTGTGCAGCCTCAGAGGGTAGTTCAGTAGCCACCTAGGAGTAGTGGACTGGCTAAGTGTGATAATGGTATGGGTCATGGGTGTAACACCCTTAACCCTTATCCGTCATCGAATTAGAGTTACGAGGTATTACGGATCACTCACTTCATAGCATAAACATATCTCATACATTTAGACATTCAAATACATATGTTATTCAAACACAGTTATATTGTCCCTTATGGGGCTCTACAAGGCCTTAAAAATGCTTAAAAGTGGTTTGGGACTAAACCGAACATATACATAAGTTTCCAGTACTTAAAATAATTTTTACATTTCCAAATGTCACACGCCCGCGTGAACAAGCCGTGTGCCTCACACAGCCTCCAGACACGTCCGTGTCATAGACCGTGTGGAAATAGGGCATACATACTGACTTGGTCACACGGCCACCAAACATGCCTGTGTGTCTAGGCCGTGTAACACACTGAATTTTTTTACTTAAGCAGCAGGGGTCACACGGTTGAGACACACGCCTGTGTGCTCAGGCCGTGTGGCATGAAATTAGGCTTGGTTTAAGCCATATTTCTCACCCTCCTCATGCATACCTAAACCACATCATTTTGTACCATTTCAATACCATTAATAGGCCGCCAAAATAGTTCCAAATACATAAGCTATAATCATTAATATAACCTTTTTCATTTATACAATATTTCCCAATTCAAACATCAATCCATGTCTAAAATGAACCAATTCATCAACTCAATTTTTATGTATTTCTTAAGAAAATACTCATCATCTATCAAAGGATCATATGAATAACTTAAACCATTATTAAAATGGCCATATACACTTAGATCATTTCAAGCAAATCTCATAACAATTATAAGCTACTTAGCCAATATCAAGTTTATCAAAATATACTAAATTTCACAACCACATTCATAGTCAACCATATCAAATAACCCAATTACATTCCAACCATATTATCAAAAACCATAGCCTATACATGCCATATAACCAATTCATAAAGGTATAAATACCGAAATCATTAACCAAATAGTGTGATGCGATCTCCGCCGACTTCTAACCCAAGCAAATCTCCGAAAATCTATAAACATAGGAAAAACACACAGAGTAAGCTTTGAAAGCTTAGTAAGCTCGTATCTTAATAAACTTAACATAACAAATGATTTCAATTCAATGCCTTAAGCATAATATGCTAACTCACATGCCAAAACACAACTTATCTCTAGTTTATAACACGATTTCATATCAACTCATCACCATTCAATATTATACTTACTTACTTACTAACTCTAGCTTTCACAAGCTTATTCAATTCGATTCACATATATCATTCAATTCACACTTTCATATGATCAAATAAGCACATTATGGAAAATAGCATATCTAATCATATATCTTTTTCATATGAATCTTATTTTATCATTTATACCCAAATTCACCTTTCATTTGTATAGTATCGATAATCTCACATATGCCACTTTATAAATCACATACTATTCATTTATTCATGTTTCATTTGCACATATTCACATTTCATTTCCATATACATCACATAACATTATTTGCACATGTATACTTACCTTTCATTATCAAATATTGTACATATTTCAACGTACTTAAATTGGAATGTCATTCACTTATTCACTTATTTCTTGAAACGCCCGTTGAACTATTTAGAATCAATAAGGATACTAGAATAGCTCGAAAAGCTCGTACAATGCCAACGTCCCAGACGTGGTCTTACATGTATACAAATATCGATGCCACTATCCCAAATAGGGTCTTATATTAAATCATATATGAAGCCGATGTCCCAGACATGGTCTTACGAGTAATCTCTAATCGATGCCAATGTCTCAGACATGGTCTTACATGTATACAAATATTGATGCCACTCCACTAACATACACTAACTCATAAATGGGCTATTTTCCACATAATGACCTTCACTTTTAAGTTCTATAGCTATTTGACACATTTAGGTTATAGAACCTAACTTTTATGCTTTACGCGATTTAGTCTTTTTTACCGAATTAACCACTTAAACGATAAAATTTCTTTATGAAAATTTCACACATATTAATTCACATATTTTAAACACCAAAAATAATATTTAAATATTTTTTGACTCAAATTTGTGATCCCAAAATCACTATTCTGACTAGGGTCTAAACCGGGCTATTACAGTGGGCAGAGAGCACCGGGCAGAGGTGCTGCTCAGACTGAGGCAAGGCAGCCTGCGTTGGTTTATACTGCACAACACCGAGAGGATAGAGATGCTCCTCATGTTATCACCGATATGTTCCTTATATTTGATGTACCTTATACTGCTTTGATAGACAGCACCGGGTAGAGGTGCTGGTCAGACTGAGGTGAGGTAGCCTGTGTTGGTTTATACTGCACGACACCGAGAGGATAGAGATGCTCCTAATGTCATCACTGGTATGTTTCTTATATTTGATGTACCTTATACTGCTTTGATAGAGATAGGTCTTACTCACTCCTATACAGCTAGCATTGTATCTGAAAACTTGGGGATTTCTATTGAGAGCACTTCGTGAGATTATTGTACTAATTCCATTAGGGCAGTCTGTTCGGGTTAGTAATCTCTATAGGGATGTTCCATTAGTGGTACAAGGGGCTGCCTTTCTGGAAAATCTGATGGAGCTTCCATTTGGGAAAGTCGATTTAATTCTGGGTATGGACTGGTTGGTTGAGCGCCGAGTCAGTTTGGACAGAACATCTAAGAGGGTCGTTCTAAAGACTAATGATGATATAGAGGTGGTTGTGATTGGTGAGCATCGAGATTATTTTTCCAATGTGATCTCCGCTCTTGTGGCTGAAAAATTGGTTCGAAAAAGGTGTGAGGCGTACATGGCTTACGTCAGTGTTTTTTATTCTGGAGAGTATTCTGTTAGGGATATCAGAACAGTGAGGGACTTTTCGGATATCTTTCTTGAAGAGTTACCGGGTTTACCTCCGAATCGAGAAGTTGAGTTTAGAATTGAGCTTCTATCAGGTACATCCCTGGTGTCTATCGCTCCATACAGTATGGCACCGAAGGAGCTTACTAAGCTTAAGGCTCAACTTCAAGAACTCCTGGATCGTGGTTTTATCCGTCCTAGTATGTCTCCGTGGAGGGCACCAATTCTGTTTGTTAAGAAGAATAATGGGACCATGAGGATGTGCATCAATAATTGGCATTTGAACAAGTTGACTGTGAAGAATAAGTATCCACTTTCGAGGATTGATGACTTATTTGATCAGTTTTGAGGGCTTCAGTATTCTCTAAGATAGATCTTCGTTTCGGGTATCATCAGTTGAGGGTTAAGGATGCTGATGTTCATAAGACTGCATTTAGGACTCTTTATGAACATTACGAGCTCCTAGTGATGCCTTTTAGTCTGATGAATGCTTCGGTGGCATTCATGGACTTAATGAATCGAGTGTTTTAGCCATATCTAGATCAATTTGTTGTGGTCTTTATCAACAATATTCTGGTATACTCTAGGACCGAAGATGAACATGATGAGCATCTTAGAGTAGTACTTAAGATTCTTCGTGAAAAGTAGCTTTACGCTAAGTTGAGTAAGTACGAGTTCTGGTTATGAAAGGTAATTTTCTTAGGACATATGGTGTCTTCTGAGGGGATTCGGGTTGATACGAGGAAGATTGAGGTTGTACTTGATTAGAAACACCTAATAACGTATCTAAGATCCGTAATTTTCTGGGTTTATCGGGATATTATCGGTGATTTATCGAAGGGTTCTCTCTGATTGTAACTCTTTTGAGTAAGCTTCTGTGTAAGGGTGTTCTATTTGTCTAGACTGATGTGCAACAATCGAGCTTTGAGAAGCTCAAGTCTGTTCTGACTCAGGCTCCTATTTTGATACAGCCTGAATCCGGTAAAGATTTTATGGTCTATAGTGATGCATGGCATGTCGGTTTGGGATGTGTATTGATGTAAGATGAAAATGTTGTGGCTTATGCATCCCGTCAGCTTAAGACACACGAAAGGAACTATCCAACACATGATCTCGAGTTGGCTGCAGTGGTCTTTGCGTTAAAAATCTAGAAGCACTATCTGTATGGTGAGAGGTGTATTATATACACCGATCACAAGAGCCTAAAGTATCTCCTTACTCAGAAGAAGTTGAATCTTAGACAGCGTCGATGGATTGAGCTGCTCAAGTATTATGACTACTCGATAGAGTATCATTCTGGTAAAGCCAATGTTGTGGCCAATGCTTTAAGTCATAAGACGATGATGGATTTGAGAGCGATGTTCGCTCGACTTAGTCTATTTGATGATGGGAGTCTGTTAGCCGAGTTGCAAGTTAAGTCGACTTGGATTGATTAGATTCGAGTTAAGCAATTGGGGGATGAGTCTTTGGATTTATGGTTTCGTCAGGTTAAGAGTGACAGTACTTTAAATTTTGGGTTGAATAATGATGGTGTGCTATGTTTTCGAACATGGATCTGTGTACCGAATGATTCTGATTTAAGGTAGTCGATTCTGAAGGAGGTGCATAGTAGCCCTTATGTTATGCATCTTGATGGTAATAAAATGTATCAGGACCTCCGTGAGTTATACTGGTGGCTGGGTATGAAACGTAAGGTTACAGATTTCATTACTCGCTGTCTGACATGCCAACAGGTTAAGGCTGAGAACCAATTACCTTCGAGGTTGTTGCAGTCAGTTAAGATTCCCTTATGGAAATGGGAACGAGTGATGATGGACTTCGTTAGTGGGTTGCCCTTGACACCCACTAAGAAGGATTCTATTTGGGTCATCGTGGATCGATTGACCAAGTCAGCTCACTTTATTCCAGTTCAGATGGACTATTCTCTACAGAAGTTAGCGAAGCTCTACATTTTTGAAATTGTTAGATTGTATGGGGTTCCGGTGTCGATTATTTCTGATAGAGATCCTCGCTTCACATCTCGATTTTGAAAGAAGTTGCATGAGGTTCTGGGTTTGAGGTTAACTTTAATACTGCGTTCTATCCTCAGATCGATTGTCAATCTGAGAGGGTGATTCAAATACTGGAGGATATGCTTCAGAGCTGTATGATAGATTTTTGAGATAGTTGGGAGGATTATCTACCGCTAGCTGAGTTTGCCTACAATAACAGTTTCCAGTCTAGCATCCAGATGGCACCTTACGAGGCGTTATATGGTCGTAAGTATCGTACTCCGCTGTGTTGGACTAAGTTGGGTGAACGTCGAGTTTTGGGTCCTGAGTTGGTTTTTGATATTAAAGATAAGGTTAAACTAATTCGGGATCATCTAAAGACAACTTCTGATAGACAGAAATCTTATGCAAATCTGAAGATGCATAAGATTGAGTACTCTGTGGGGGACTTCGTTTTTCTAAAGGTTTCTCCGTGGAAGAAGGTTCTGAGATTCGGTCGTAAGGGTAAGTTAAGCCCTAAGTTTATAGGGCCATATCGGATTCTAAAATGTGTGGGACTAGTCGCTTATCAATTGAAGCTACCTCCAGAGTTAGACCGTATCCACGATGTCTTTCATGTTTCGATGTTAAGGCGGTATCGGTATGATCCTTCTCATGTTGTTTTTGTTGAGGAGATCGAGGTTGGGCGGATTTGACTTTTGAAGAGGAGCATGTTCAGATTCTAGATTGTGAAGTTAAGGTTCTGAGGAGAAAGTATATCCCTTTAGAGAAGGTTCTGTGGCAGGATCATGGTACCAAAGAGGCCACGTGGGAACTTGAGGACTTGATGCGTTAGCAGTATCTTCATATGTTCTAATCAAGTAAATTTCGAGGTCAAAATTTCTTTTAGGGAGTAGAGTTGTAATGCCCCAAATAATTTAATTCTACTTCTGTGAATATCTGACACAACTGTGTATCTACTTTAGTGGTTAAGTGTTTTGGGTATGTGTGTGAGGTCTTGGGTTCAAGTCTCATGTTTGTAAATTTTTTGTTATTTTTGGAATTAAGCTTTACTTTTTTGTGTGGGATTATATTAATTTCTTGTAAATCCATATCAGAATGAGCCTGCTGGTTCGAGTGGTAAGGAGTTAGTGTAGTGGAAGTCCTGTGTTCGAATCCCTGCGCGAGCATGGGTATTATTTTTGCTCAGCTTTGTGATAGAGTTTCGATTTTATTAGAATTATGAGTAGTGGGTGGTTAGGATTGTGGATGTAGAGAGGCCTAGGTAAAATTTGTTTTCCAAAAATTTTCTCTTTTCAGAAAAACTGATGTTACTTCTTCCTCTCTTTGTGTTCTTCTCATTTTCCTTTTCTTCTTGTTTCTTTTCTCGTCTTGGGCAAAATTATCTTCTGTTTTGTTTTTCGATTCAAGGTGGTTGTACATTGGTAGCGAATCGTGAAAAATAGGAAGTATCTTTCGTGGAATCGTAGTTGGAGGCATTCGAGGAGTCGAGTAAGCATTGAATACTCGAATTTTACCTTTGTCTGTTTCAAGAAAGTTCGATCTAATATCGATTTAAGCGATTAATTTAGTGTTTTGTGTTCAATTTTAGGTGTTAAGCGGTTCGAGGGTCTTTTCGCATCAAAATGATACCAGGTGTATACCCAAAACGAAGAAAACGAGGCTTCAAAAAATTCCAAAAAACGAATCTGTCGACGCCACACAAGAGACGGCCGTGTGCGAAACACGGCTGTGTGGTCGACGAAGGCATGGCCGTGCGCAACACATTACCGTGTGGTGGCTCGAGTGTGGCCGTGTGGGCCACACGGGCATGGCCAAGTTGGTCGTGTGGGCCACACGAAAAATTCTAAAATTTTCCTAGGGTCTCACGGGTCATTCCGATCGATTGTGGGCCTACGGTAGAGTCGGTAAGGGCTACCTAAACCTTAATTTGTATGCTAAGAAATCTTGATAAACTGATCTTTGTAGTGTATTAAATGTATGCATGTCTGTACTATTATCTATATATAAGCATGCTGATCATGTTTAAATTCGTTATATTGTATCTGATAACTCTGTGTGTTTAACTGGGGTGGGATTTGTATATGTATGGAGGAAGTGTTCTGTTCGACGTATATCGCCTACATTCTGACAGCTTAGCTGCATGTTATCTGATATGTGTCTTAATGGCACAATGTGGTGTATAGGGTTGGGTGGGTGTTTTTAACCCCACATGGTGTGATGGGATGGACGGAGTTGGTGTGTAGAAGATGGGGGAAGGATTTTGGCATATTTTCTATCTGAATCTGAATCTAAAACTGAGTCTGTACCTATTTCTGATTGTGTATATGATGCTGTTTGACTGTATGCTTAATTCTGTTGGGTTGCACGTGAGTTTACGTAAACTCACATATGTATGTCTGTTTGTCAGGTAATCCACAAACTTAGGCGGATCGGTGCGGCAGAGACCCAGCGGTGACCACTCGACCGTAAACTATTAAAACTTAATTGTTGATGGTTTATTTATGGTTTTTTGATTATTTTTTAGAGTCTGTAATTCTAGGACTCTCTGGAATTTATGGTTTTATAACTATTGGTTTTAGGTTTATGCGTTGTTAATGCAAGCTTAAGCAAAACACTTTTCTCTAAAAATGACATTTTGTACGTAAACAAAGGTTTTTCTAAAATATGATTGCGTTTTCAAAATACAACTGTTTTATGGCTTTCGTGGTAATAAGTTTTGGCAAATGGACTAATTATATGGTGTTTTCAAGTGAAAACATGAATGTTCTGATGAGATTACTCCGTTTTTGAAACCTCTACTTTATGACACTTCTGAATTGACCATAACGTCTAGGCTGGGTTTGGGTTGTTACAGTTTAGGCTTATGATTTACTTTTGAACCTACAAATTGGATGGTGTATATTGAAATTTAATGAGTTGCAAGGACTTTTTATGATATTATTGACCGCACGTTAATGTAAGAACACATAGTAGAGAATTAGCACAAAATATAGAGATTTAAACAAGGCTTTAACTACAAGTGTGACATGTCAGTTGTAATTTTTGTAAGTGTACAATGAAACACTTAAAGCATTCCAAGGATCAAACCCAAAGGAGACTGGGTGATGTGGTGAATTGACAACGATTAAATGCGCAATTAGAAAGCCTAGCTAGCTAGTGTCTAAGTGGCATAGTATGACAATCCATAAATTTGAGGTGAATTAAGCTAATACCTAAAGGACTAAATTGATCGAATCGAATCGAACGAAAAAATTTTGAGTTAATCGGGTTGAGTAATCATATGTTACCATCCTAACTCGATTTGAAATTTTCTCGAATCGAGTTGAGTCGAGTGAGATAGAATTCAAATTGAATCAAATATATTTTTTCGAGTAAAATTTAAAAATTGACTTTAGGTCCTTATAGCCACTTGTCACCCACCATAATCAAATTTGCCCACTATAATCAAATTTGTTATTAATTTTATTCCCCTCATAATTTATTTATAAATATTTTATATCTGAGTTAGTTTCTTTGCTTGCTTAGTTGCTTCAATTATCTTTTTATTCTTGTCACCATATATTTTAAAATTAAAAAATTATTAAATATAAAAATATGATTTTTAATAAAATTTATTTTAAAGATAAAATGTAAAATTGATACCAACAAAAAATTGTAACATGAATATTTTATAGCATTATCAATAATTCAATTTTAACATAAATTGATAAAGATTCAACATGATTAAACAATTCAATAATATAAATAGTATAAAATGTGAAATTTAATTCAATAATACTGAATAGTAAACATAAATTCAAAAAAAATTGAGGTTTGGGGGGAAGTAAAAATTTTGAGGGAAAGCAAAAAGAAAAAAGTTTTGGGAGTTTTGGGGAGAAAAAGGAAAAATGTTTTGGGGGTTTGGGGGAAGTAAAATTTTTGAAGGGGAAAGTAAAAATTTTGAGGGAAAAGTAAAAGGAAAAAGGTTTTGGAGGTTTGGGGGAGAAGAAATTTTTTTGGGGGGAAAATAAAAGGGTTTGAGGGGCGGTTGGGGGTAGAGGTGTGCATGGGTCGAGCCAGGCCGAACCTAGCTGGGCTCAACTAAAAATTTAGGCTCATTTGCTAGGCCCTGACCGGCCAAAAATAGGCCTAAAATTTTGCCCAAGCCATACCCAGATTAAAATGTTATAACCCGGGCCCAACCCGGCCTGCCCATATTAATTTTTATATTATTTTTATATAATTTTAAAATATATATAGTACATCAAAATAAATATTTCCCAAAATATTGAAAATAAATTTTAAAAATATGTATACTTAAATAACACTAAGATAGATGCAACTTAACAAGCAAATGCCTCTAAAATAATAACAAAATTAACAAATGTCTTTAAAATAATAACAAAATTAACAATAAAATAAGTTTTATACAATATCCAAACAATAACAACAAAATAATAGAAACATAATAGTAAAATGGTAGCAAAATAGGGAGAAAACAATAAGAAAATAATATTAAAAAAATAAAAAAATAGATTTTTTTTCCTTTAGTGAATTTGGGTCGGGCCCAGACCAAAAATGCCTTACCCGAGGCCCAGCCTATTTTTTAAACGGGCCTTATTTTATTGTTCAAGCCCATTTTTTGGGCCTATATTTTTGCCCAAACCCTCCCACATTTTGGACAAACCTTCGGACGGGGCCAGGCTAGGTGGCCCGACCCATGAACAGGTCTAGTTGGGGGGGAAGGAAAGTAAAAGGATTTAGTATTTAGTTTATTCGAATTATTCGAGTTATTCGAATTTGAATATTCAACTCGATTCGAACTCGAAATTCGAAAAAAATTCGAGTTGATTCGATTAACTCAATTAATTCGATTCGAATAAATCAAAATTTAATCCCTTTTTTATTTTTTTGAGTCGAATCGAATTAAATTTTACTCACCCCTAGTGTTAAGGAACATGTTAGAGACTTTCTTTTATATAATGTATAGATATAAATTATATGCTTTTCTTTCTTTCTTTTTTCTAAAATTATGAAAATAGAAAAAAAATATAAATAGATTCAAACAAAAACATGGCCACATCTTTAGCCATTTCTACAAATCATGGCCAAGCGGATAGAACTAGGGGTGTGTGTTCGATCGAATCAAATCAAATCAAATGAAAATTTTCGAGTTAATTGAGTTGACGAATTTTATTTTATCATCTTAAATCAATTTGAAATTTTCTCGAATCGAGTCAAGTGAGATGGAATTCAAATCGAATATATTTATTCGAATTAAATTAAAAAAAAAGACTTTAGGTCCTTGTAGCCACTGCCACCAATCGTAATCAAATTTGTTATTAACTTTCATCCCCTCAAATTTATTTATTAATCTTTTATATACGGGTTAGCTTATTTGCTTGCTTAATTGCTCAATTATCTTTTGATTCTTGTCACCATATATTTTGAAATTAAAATATATTAAATGTAAAAATGTGACTTTTTAATAAAAGTTATTTTAAAAATAAAATGTGAAATTGATACCAATGAAAATTTTAACACGAATATTTTATGACATCGCCAATAATTTAATTTTTAACAGAATTGATAAAGATTTAGTATGATTAAACAATTCAATAATATAAATAATACAAAATATGAAATTTAATTCAATAATATAAATAGTAGATGTAAATTTAAAAAAAAAGTTTTTGGAGTTTGGAGGGAAGTAAAAGTTTTGTGGAAAAGCAAAAGGAAAAAAGTTTTGGGGATTTGGGGGAAGTATAAGTTTTGGGGAGAAAGTAAAAGGAAAAAGGTTTTGGGGGTTTGAGGGTAAATAATTTTTTTAGGAGGAAGTAAAAGTTTTGGGGAAAAATAAAATGAAAAGAATTTGGGTGTTTGGGAAAAGTAAAAGTTTTGGGTAGAAAGTAAAAAGAAAAAAGTTTTGAGGGTTTAGGGAGAAGTAAAATTTTTGAGGGGGTGTAAAAGTTTTGCGAAGAAAATAAAAGGAAAAAGGTTTTAAAAGTTTGGGGAAGTAAAATTTGGGGGGGTGGGGAATTAAAGGGTATGAGGAGGGGAGAGGGAAATAAAATAGTTTGGTATTTAGTTTATTCGAATTTAAAATTTAATTTGATTCAAACTTAAAATTTGAAAAAAAAAAATAGATTTGATTCGTTTGACTTGATTAATTCGATTCGAATAATTTAAACTTTTTTTTTTAATTTTTTTGAGTCGAATCAAATTTTATTCACCCTTAAATAGAAGAACCACCACTAAATAGGGACGTTTGGTTTTATGATCGCAATTTGAAGTAAGGGTTAATATGTTGTTTGTTGTTTGAATTTGTTAAAAAGTATTCGGTTGATATTTGAAAAAAATTTATCTAGTTGGTACCTGAATTTGTATTCCGTCACTTAAGTTGATACCTCGCATTAACACTGTTAGTTTGTGCCGACCTGACGTGGCGAATATAAATTAAAAATCTTTTAGAAAATCTAAATTAATTTTAAAAAGTATAATTGTTTGGACAAGTTAGTACCAACTAGATACTTTTGGACTAGTTTAGGAGGTAAACTACATGATAACCCTTAAAAAATTAAGGTTGTTAACAAATTGGGGGCAATGTGTGTGATAGAGTACAAGTTCAGTTATCAACTATGTACAAAAAAAAAAGTTCGACAATCAATTAGGTAGTTTTGAAGAATTTCAGGGGGTAAATTACATATTCACCCTTGAAACAATAATATATTCTACTTAAAAAAAAAAACTCACATAATGAGTTTATACAACTTATTATCTATATAAGTATTATTTGAATTTTTAATTAAGATGGTCTCACAAGTCAACTAAATATCAACTAAACTAGGAAATGACTAAAACTATTTTTTTACAAATTAACAAAGGTGAATGTACTTAGTAAATCACTCTATTTTAGGGATAGATCAAATTAATCCATCTACTATTAAATTGGTCAATTTAGCCACTGTACTATTAAAAATCAAATAAGTCCAAATTTTAATAGATATAACATTTATAGTATAGTAGAGTTATGTTTTGAAAGTTTTTTATGATTTTGCTTTGGAGTTTAACTATAAATGAAAAAGAAAATTTTCATGTGGTTTTTAAATAATAAATTTTAACTTTGTTTCTGTTTGGTCTTATATGATTCTCTTCAATAATATAGGGTCTAAATTGATCCATTTAATAGTAAATGGACTAATTTAATCTAGTCACTATAATAGAGGGACTTTGCAAGTACTTTCACCAATTAGCCAATGTTTTTTAAAGTGTTACAAGTACAATACAAATACATGTTCGAGTAGCAACAAATATCAAACTACTACAATACGAATTGTCCGAGTAATCATAAGGTAGAATCAAACAATTACAAGCACAAACAAACTAGAAACTAATACAATTCATACTAAAGCCAACAAATTAAACTAACTAAATTGAATCAAAAACCACACACGACAACCCTACATGGTGGAACTCAAAGACCTACATATATAATTGTATATGATGAATCTCGAACTTGGCCTCAAAACTCAGGGCCTCAGTCTTCACCAACAGAGCCAAAGCTTCATTGGCAATTAGCCAATGTTACTATAAGAATATTTTTATCCTTTTATATTTTGATATAAAATTTATAAAATTAAATTAAACCAAAATAAATCTATAGAAATATTCATATATATTAGAATTAATCCAATCATCATTTAATTTTTAATTAAGTTGTCTTATTTTTATGTGCCATAATTTATTATATAAAATACTTTACTAAATGACACCAAATTAATTAAATAATCAACATAAAAAATAAACTTAGAGGTATTTATATATTTTATAAAAATGAAAATTTAAGAAATTATCCGTACATTAATTTCTTTTTTTTTAACTAATCCGTACATTAATTCTTAAGAAAACTACTATGACCATATTTTTAAGATCAAAATATTTGATAAGTCTTTATATTCTTTATAGATTTAAAATTTAATTTTTATATTTTTAATTTTAGAGATTTAGTTTTCTTTTTTTATTTTAAAATTCAAGTCTAATTATTAATATTGTTTTTTTAAACATGTTGGTGCAATATTTTGAAATAAAAAATAAAATAAATAAAATATTAAGTAGTAATGTAATTAAAAACTAATGTTGAAATGAATCTAAATGTAATGAAATAATATTAATATATTAATAATTAGACTTTGAATTTTAAAATCTAAAAAAGAGATTAAATTCTTAAAAATCAAAATACAAAAATTAAATTCTAAATTTATGAAAAAAAATAGAGATATTTTAACGTATTTTTAATGAGACTTACCTCGTTAAAAACTAGGTTGATAGTAGTTTTACCATAGAAGCTTTTTTTTTTTTTTTTCCTTTGGGACTTTGCAACAATTTTTATTACAATTATACAATTATCTAATTAGAAACCGCATAAATTCCAAATAATTTTACACAATTCAAGATTATAGAAAATTCTCTGTGCCCTTTAAATGTAGACCAAAATTTCTAATGTTTTTGTTAGAAAATTTGATATTGATGTAAATTAAAATTTAATATAAATTAGAAATTTTGATAAAAGAGATACGTTTTTTCCAGCGTTTAGCACAACTGTAAGATGTAACAATGCTCGGCGAATAGACTAATAGTCCCTCCAAAATTAGAAGAAAAATAATCAAAACGACAATCTTGCTATTTAGATAACGATCAACAAACTGGAAAAAATGAGGGGTGTGGCAGAAGCCACAAATGGGGTCTGTAGGGCCCAATTTAAAACCCGGAGCTCAATACTAATTAACCAAACTAAAAAGAGCCCAAATTACAAAAAGATCCACTAAGCCCAATAACCTAAGTTTGCTTCAGGGTTTCAGAAACCCTAACAGAAACCCTAACGCCGCATGTCGTTCACCAGCACCTCTTGCGCCGCATCGTGCTCCACCAGGACACCAAGCCACCACGCCACGTCCGTATCCAGCGCTAGCACGTCTCTGCAAAGGAGAAAAGCAATTGTAAACCATAGGTTATAAAAGGCCAAAGCAAATTTGTAATAGGGAGATTAGGTTTTTTTTGGAGAGATAAGAAAAAGAAAAACACTTGTAACAACAAAAGTTCAGAGAAATACAGAAACAACAAAGGTTTATTTTTTTTTTTCCTTTTTCGTTTTTGTTTTTTTCTCCCCTTTTTCGAATCTGTTTTTGAGGTTCTGTTTTTTTTTTTAATATATATATATATATATATAAAAGTTTCAAAGGTTTATTTAAAAAAAAAAGACTTACTTTTCCAGATTCCAGCCATCGTGAACGGTGGCCGGCGACGACGGCCGACGGTGGTCCGGCAATCCTGCTTTGGCCGGAATCTGGGCTGGAGAGAGAGAGTTGAGGGAGTTTTTTTTTGGTTTTTTTCTGAGAAATGAGGAAGAATGGTTTTTTTTTCAAAAGAAGCTGGGTATTTATACTACATGTAAAACGGCGCCGTTTTGGCTTTGGGGTCAGAGGCCAAACGACGTCGTTTTGGGCCTCTGACCCTCGACCCGACCCGCATATGGGCTAAGATCCGCGTGTTTTGCTTTGGAGGGGCTAATTGCGCGTTTAGCCCCTCCGCTTTTTTGAGGTTTCATAATCAGGTTTTTTTTATTCCTGATTGTGGCCCAATAATTTTTTTCCAGTTTCAATTAGGTCCCCAGTTTAAACGCCCCGTTTCAGTAGGAGGGTTTATTGCTGTTTTGGCCCCCCTAGGTTTCTTGCGTCTTTAATTGACCCTAATCCTTCTATTTTCTTTAAAATTACCTAGAGTTTTCATTTTAGCTTAATTTAGTCCTTTTTCTTATTTTCTTTTGCTTATTATTTTATTACTTGCATTTTTCTATCATTTTAGTGTTATTTTTACTATTTATATATATATATATATATTATTATATTTAATATTTTTATTATTACTGTTTTATTAATATTATTATTATCTTATTTTCTTATTATTTATTATTTATTATTATTATTATTATTATTATTATTATTATTATCATATATACATATTATTATGACTATGGTTATATTTATTGTCGAGATTATATTTGTTATTATTAGTACCTATTTTGCATATATTACTATTATTATTATTAAAATCGTTTTTCTATCTTATTATATATGTAGTACATCTATCATTCCCATATAATTATTATTTTATTTCCTTTACTATTACTATTCTTTTTTTTACTATTACTTTTATTACCCTTAAGGTTACTCTTTTTTTCCCTCATTCTTTGCTTATTTTTTTTTTATTACTATGTTTTGTTATTAATGCTATTATTATTCTCTTGGTACTTTTATTACCTTATTATTATTCATATATTGTTATTTTTATTACTATTATTTTATTATTATTATTGTTATTTTAATATTGTTACTACTATAGTTTTTAATTATTTTCCTATTATTATTATATTCTTAGGTATTATTTTTTCCATTGTTATTACTGTGGTCACATTTCAAGATTTTTATTTTGTTTTTAAAGAAAATGCATAAAATGGGCTTTTACGAAGGTAATATTTCGTATTTAGAAGTCCGAGAAATCGTACCCAATCGTGCTGGGTTTCAATTTTTCGTTCGTCTAGATCACTAAATATCCTTTAAAGATTTTAATCATGCTTCATAAAGGTAATTTTGTGCGTGTGGAAGTTCGGGAAATCGTGCCCAATCGTGCTGGGCTTCGATTTTTCGTTCGTCCAGATCACTAAATGTCCTTTAAAGATTTCAATCGTATTTTTTGAAAATAAGGCAATATTTCGTGTTTGGAAGTTCAAGAAATTCGTGTCCAATCGTGCTGGGTTTCGATTTTCTGGTCATCTAAACAACTAGATATCCTTCACAGATTTTTATATCATACTTCTTAAATAAGGGCAATATTTCATGATTGGAAATCCAAGGAATCGTACCCAATCGTGCTGGGTTTCGGTTTTTAGTTTAGCCAAGTAGTGAAATACCCCTTTTCAAATTGCGCTACATGTATTTTGGAAATCATAAAATGATCTTGGTATCGAGAATTTGAAGCATCGTGTCCTATCGTCTTGGACATGATATTTCACTTTTTCTAACAAGAGAATTTTGATATCCAATCTGAGTCATCAAACATTTTTTATATACTTTAAAATAATTTCTAATTTTCGATATTAAGGACATTAATCAATCAATACGGTACCAATTTTGGGCGTATGAGGTGCTAACCCTTCCTCGTATGTGAATCGACTCCGAGCCTGCTTTTCTTAAAATTCAGTATACCAAAATGTTTTATAAGTGGCCCAATCACACTTCAAAAAAGATTAGTGGCGACTCCGTTTTCCTTTTCCAAAGTCGGCCCGTTTTCCAAACAAAAAAATGGTTCCGACAGCTTGGCGACTCCACTGGGGACAATAAGAGAGTCAAGCCGTAAAATTGGTTGATTAATGTTCTTTTTATCAAAAATATTTTTTCTTTTCGTTTTTTCATTTGCATGAGTTTGTGTCGCGTCAAATATTTGTTTTGGTTTTGAAACGCATAAGATACCTTTGCATTCATGTTACATGACCGCTGTGGTCACATCCTTTAAGTGGGAGCGAGAAACTATGCCTTCGTGAGGTTTTCACCTCCGCATGGGCTAGGGGACCGCTTCCGGGGTACATCCGTACTTATGGTTCCGTGAGGTTTTCACCTCCGCATGGCCATAGGGAAATGTATTCCCCTGAACCGAACTCGATCTATATGAGCCTATAATGGGTGAGGATTGAGGAATCTGCTGGTTCAGGTACCCTTTTCTTTCTTTAGAACCAAACCACATATAGTGAACCTTAAGAGCCCACCCTAGGTAGAGCCATGCTAAACCTTAGTGGCTACCTATGTAATGGTTAGACATTTTTTCACTTGCTTTGGTTACTTTTATGTGATACTAACTCGCTTTATTTTGGTCATATTTGCATGTCATTTCATACTTAAAAGGCGTCGATTCCTGTTTTAATTACTAAGTTAGAATACTTGTTATGGGGGACGGATTCCTTGATAAAGTAGAGGATAATGCGGCCGTGCGTATATGGTCAGAGAAGACACAGCTTGAGAAGGGGATAGCCTAACCAAAGCTACACATCGAATTATTAGACTTCACTGCATCGATGTGGACGCAGAATGAGCTCCAAGAACTAAGAGATATATGGGCTGGTTGGGATGAAGCAACTAGGCAACTGTTCTACATCAATTTTGGTGATCTACCTTACTTACTCGACATCAAAGTGGACAAACACTTGTTTCGGGCTATGACTCAATATTGGAATCCCGCTTATAGCTGTTTTACGTTTGGGGAAGTAGACTTGGTGCCTACCGTGGAGGAATATACAGCTTTGCTTCGCAACAAAGGGCTCAGTCGACAAAATTTACTTGTGGTCGCTAATGCACCTTCTTTTATAAAGAAGCTGATGAGCATCACTGGGATGAGCGAGCAGTGGGTCATGGCACGAATTCAGTAGAAGGGTGAAGGGAAATGCATTCCTTGGGTAAGCTTGAGGGACCTGATGGTGGCCCACCCGGATGTGAAGAGGAAAATCGACATTTTCGCCTTAAGTATCTATGGTTTGGTAATTTTTCCCAAGGCTTTGAGGCATGTAGACGAAGCAGTTATTGATTTGTTTGATCGTCTTGACAAAGGGTTACGCCATACCAAATGAATTCTCGCCAAACTTTTAGATCTTTGAACTCGTGTCGGAGAGCGGTGAGGAAGATTCATGGGATCGCTGCATATTCTTTGGGGTGGTTCCATAGCCATTTCGAAAAGTAGATAGAAATTCTTGTCGGGTCTTTTTTGCGAATTACTCCCCATTAAAAGAGTTGGCCGCCGCTCCTAGGAGAGATGACACAGCAGAAGAGAACTGGATCGCGCTTCTTCAGAATCTTTAGTAAAAGGATGTGGAATGGAGAGCTCCTTGGTTCGTTCTCGGCGAAATTCTCTACCGGTGGGGAGTTATGATTGGGTTCCTCTGTTAGGGATCCGGGAGCTGTTGGTATGCTCCTTTGCTCGTGCTAAGACAATACCAATCGAGACAGTTTATACCGATAACGCATGGGTTAGCTCGGTTTGAATTCTCGTATAGTGGGAATAATTATAAGAAAAAGTTAGAAGTTTACGATGCGTGGAAGCGATTCACCGAATGAAAAGAGTTGCTATAAATCCAATGGTAACTCTCGAATATAGCACATGGCGAAGCAAGAGAGTGAATGATAATATTCCCGTGTCGGCACAGATCTTTGCTCGATCGATAGAAGAATACCGCAGTAGTCCTTTACGAGTTGGAGATCATGAAGCGGGACTTTGAAAGTAAAAGTTCGAGTTAGGGAAAAGATAGAACAACCGGAAGGGAAAAAATGGATCGATGTTAGATATTGATATCCAGAAATCAGAGGCTGAGAAGCTAAGGAAAGGGAAAAGGAAGGCCGAAGAAGATTTGGATAGCCTGAAGACCGATTACAAGAAGTTGCATCTATCGATGAGGACTGCTGGGCTGGGTAAAACCTCGGAACAATGGCGTTAAGAACTTCAGGAAGAGAAGACCAAGGTTGACCAGTGGAAGAAGAGATTTCATGGGGTTCAAGCACAAAAGGATACCCTGAAAAAGACGGCGGGGGAGAGCCAAAGCGAAAATAAGATGCTAAGGGCTCGAGTAGCAGAATTAGAGAAGGCATTGAGTCAAAGTCACAACTCTACGGCGAAGTTGGAATCAAGCCTAGGCCAGATTGAAGAATTGAAGGGAAAGGTGGTGGAACTCAAACAATCTTTGCAAAAGCAGTGAGGTTCGGATCCAAATATTAGAGGCGGATAACCAAGGAGGAAAGAGCAACTTCAACGATCTCAGAACCAAGTCAGAGAAAGAGACTACCTTATGGGTGAAGCTGTGGTTCAGATATGAGAGGTGGCCGATCATCTACAAACCCTAGCAGTTCAGGCTGATGTGTTAAGTATATTTTATGAGTCAAAGTCGGATCGAGGTTTAGAGTTAGCCTCACTTCTTGAGAAAGTTAAAACTTTGGGCATAAGGGCTAGGTCGTATATGTGATTACATTTTATGTAAAGGATTTTGTCTTTTTCAATGAGTATTTTAAAAGAAATTGAATTAGAATCGACTCTTTTATTTTTGCATTCATTCATTTGCATTACATTTCATGCATTGGCACTGCATCACTACATTTGCATAAATATTATAAGACAACCCTATTAACTAGAGGTCATACTATAGTTATCCTGGAACACCGCTATTATACTCGAAAAAAGACGAGAGCAATGGATCAAAGGATAGAAAAGTTGGAGCAGATGCAAAAAGAGATGCAAGACCAACTGCAGGCTCAGATGCAAGAGCAGTTAGCCAAGATCCAGCAGGACATGAGGGATCAAATGCTGGAATCCCAAAGAAGCATGATGAGCCAGCTAACACAGTTGTTGACTGGAGGGCCTGGAAATGGAAAAAGGCCTATGGTCGATACTGGAGAAGATAATGAAGATTTTGCTTGCCCTCTGGGCCTGGCCCCGACAAGTTCCCAAGTACAACCACCGAGAGTGTCGGTCAATATCAAGCCTCAAGACTAATCCGGTGCTCCGAAGATCGTAAATTTCCCGCTGGCTCGAGCTCCAACCCCGAGGTCAATCTGGTAAAACCAATGGTCCTGCACTTGATGAGGCGGCGAAGGGGAGAAAGTAAAAGCGTAACTTCCAAAAGAGTTCGAGGATCGATGCAAGTGGTCGGAAGAGAAGTTTGAGCATTGGAAAGTGCTGATCACCAATCTGAAGTGGATGCTAAGAAGTGAGTCTAGTCCCATTTAGTACTTCCTCCAAAGTTCAAGATGCCGAGTTTGAAAAGTACAACGGACTAGGCGCCTGAGGCCCATATTACGATGTTCAGCGGAGAATGACGGGATATGTCAACAATGACCGATTGTTGATCCATTGCTTTCGTGATAGTCGATTGGAACTGCTGACAAAATGGTACAACCAATTGAGTTGTACCCAAATCAAATCGTGGAGAGATTTGGCGTGAAGCTTTCATCAAGCATTACGGCCATGTGACCGATATAGCACCTGACAGGATCACATTACAAAACATGGAGAAAAAGCCAAGTGAAAGCTTCAGAAAGTACGCCCAAAGATGGAGGGAGGTCGCTACACAGGTCCAGCCACCATTACTAGAAAAGGAAATGACCATGCTCTTCATCAATACCCTGAAGGCACCGTTCATTAACCACATGTTGGGAAGCACGACTAAGAGTTTCGCGGACATGGTGATGTCAGGCGAGATGATAGAGAACGCAATCAGGTGTGGGAAGATAGAGGCCGGAGAGAGCACAAGAAGAGCCGCGCCGAAGAAAAGGGAAGCTGAAGTGGGGAATATAAGCTCGGGTTATCCTAAACCCGTTACTATCACCCAACCGAAAGTCAGAATCAGGCCAAGAGTCTTACCAAGACAAGAGCCCAATACGAGACAGAGGACTGAGAGATTCCAATTTGCTCCTATACCGGTGACGTATAAGGAGTTGTATAAGACTTTATTCGATGCATGTCGTGTCCCCATTTTACTTGAAGTTGCTGCAACCTCCATATCCTAAGTGGTATGACACAAACGCTCGATGTGAGTACCATGCGGATGTAGTAGGTCACTCGACAGAAACGTACTTCATTCAAAAGACTAGTCGAGTGACTTATCAAGGCGGGGTCGTGACTTCAAAGACCCACACGGTGGAGGAAATTGTTACCACCATGCCGATAATGGGTAAACACGATAGTTGAAAATGGGGAGGAGGTTCAAACAGAGATTGCCGAGGTCGAACCCGTTGAGAATGGTTTGGAAAGAAATGCGAAAGATTGGACTAGTTCGCAAGAGAATGTGAGCGAGTCTTCAGATACAAGGAACTCTTGTGAGTTCCATGACAAGGAAGGTCATGAAATCCAAAGAATGTAATCTAATTTAAAGCCCTAGTACAAGGGCTAATGGATAATAAAAAGCTGGAGTTCTTTGACTTGGTGGAAAGAGAGGATGTATGTTCCACAGAAGGAGGGTCAGCAGAAAGGATCCTTAAAGTCAATCACCCACGTGTGATTATCACGCGGCCAGGGGTCGACGAGGCCGGGGTGAAGGTGGCACCGAGGGTCATAATCAGAAAACCTATAATTTCTGCTCCTAAGAATGCACCGAAGATCGTAATTCAGAAACCCGTGACTTTTCCTTATAAAGATGACAAGAGGGTACCTTGGAATTACGATTGTACTATGACAGTTTTTGGGAAAAAGAATTTGGCCAGCATACCCGACGCAGGTTTAGTCCTCTATGACGAAAAGGGAGACGAAGATGTGACCACCGGTTAATAAACCAAGAATGAGGATGAGGCCGGGAGTTCTTGAAGTTTCAAGCACGAGTGAGTACAAGTGTGGTGGAGCAGCATACACAACAAATGACACGCACATCGGTATTGACCTTACTGCTAAACTCAGAAGGACACCGTAGTGCGTTAATGAAAGCATTGAACCAGATTTATGTTGCTGATGACATTTCAGTAAATAAGCTGGACCGTCTTGTAAATAACATGAGCGCAGATAATTTCATCTCGTTCAGTGATGATGAAATACCGCCGGGGGGCAGGGGATCTACCAAGGCATTGCACATCACTACCCGATGCAAAGGGTATACACTGCCAGGGGTATTAATTGACAATGGCTCGGCACTGAATGTTTTGCCCCTGTCTACACTGGACAGGTTACCTGTAGACAGCTCTCACATGAAAACGTGCCAAAATATAGTGAGAGCATTCGATGGCACCGAGAGAGAGGTAATGGGGAGGATTGAGATACCCCTCCTAATTGGGCCAAATACGTACGAGGTAGATTTCCTTGTGATGAGCATCAAGCCTTCTTATAATTGCTTATTGGGGAGGCCGTGGATCCACTCAGCGGGAGCTGTACCATCGTCATTGCACCAAAAGCTGAAATTAGTAACAGAGGGCCGGTTGATAACTATAAATGCAGAGGAAAATATCATCGCGTCCGTTACTAGTGATACACCGTACATAGAGAATGATGTGGAGGCCATAGAGTGCTCCTTCAGGTCGTTAGAGTTTGTGAATGCGACTTTTATAAGTGAAGGAAGCAAGATCCCGGTGCCCAAACTCTCTGAAGCAACGAGGATGGGCCTACAGTTGACGATGGAAAAAGGAGCAATGCCCGGAGGACTTGGAAAATATCTCCGTGGTCCAACAGAGTGCGGTGGTTGGTTGACAAGCGGATCGCTTTGGTCTAGGTATAGACCGGATACGAATGAGAGAAAGGAGGAGCTAGAGAGGAAGCGTGAAAGACGAAGGGCACGATTGAGTGGCGCTGAGATTGAGTGGGGTTTAATGACCTTTCCCCATATATCTAATACATTCGTGTCAGGAGGGATTATTCATTCAGGACAGGAGAACATGAATAAGGAAACAGCTGAAGACATGATGCGAAGTTTGAACATCAACGCTGTGTCTGAAGGAAGTTCGAGAAGAGGAAACTTATGTATTCGCCTTACAAGCCCGGAAGTGTTCTCGACAACCGGATCATGGAAGAAATTCGTAGTTTTTAGGAATAAAAGCAGTAATGTTCAAAACACACTTATTGTTTCAAGCCTAGGAACAAAAGAATTTTTTTGTGAAATAGGCATGTTCACGCATCATTATTTTCAATAAGAAGTGCATTTTCTTTCCATTTCGTGCAATTATTCTTCTACTTACATTTCTACTCCATTCATAATCATAACGCATAAATAAGTCGCCCTTAAGTTTATTTTCATTGAATATTCTTTTATACCTACCATAGGTCCCCAGATATTGACGCCATGAGTGACGCCGCTATGAACTCGTAATTCCCTTATGAGCAAGACACGTGCCCGTAGGGATCTCGTGACTTCTGACGATGTCGAAGATTATGATTTATCCCAGTTTGTTAAGGATGGTAGAACGGGAGGAGAAGCCGATTCTACCTCATGAAGAGACAATTGAAAATGTGCTTCAGAGGATGGGAAAGAAGTGAAAATCCAGACTGATAACCCATGAAACAAGGCAGACCTCATTAGACTTCGCTAGAGTTCAAAGATGTCTTCGCGTGGTCATATCAAGACATGCCGTGGTTGAGGCTTGATATTGCGGTACAATCGTATTCCCATAAAAGGAGAGTGTAAGCGGTCCAACGAAGCTTCAAGGATGAGACCCGATGTCACAAAGAAAATAAGGGAAGAAGTCAAGAAGCAATTTGATGTTGGTTCTACGAGTAGTAAACTACTCGTAATGGGTAGCCAACATGGTTTCATCCCCAAAAAGGATGGAAAAGTTCGGATGTGTGTCGATTATGGGGACCTAAATAAGGCCACCAAAGACAACTTCCCATTACCTCACATTGACACTTTAGTGGATAACACGGCGGGGTTTTCATTTTTCTCCTTCATGGACGGTTTCTCGGGATACAACCAAATAAAGATGCATCCTGAAGATATGGTAAAGACTACCTTCATAACCTTATGGGGAACCTTTTGTTACCAAGTGATGCCATTTGGGTTAAAGAATGCGGGAGCAACATACCAAAGGGCCATGGTAACCTTGTTTCATGACATGATGCATAAGGAGATTGAGGTCTATGTCGATGACATGATCGCAAAGTCTCGAACGGAAGGAGAGCATGTGCAAGTATTGAGGAAGCTATTCCTGAGATTGAGGAAATTTCAGCTGAAGCTCAATCCAGCCAAATGTACTTTCGGGGCTCGATCAGGGAAACTATTGGGTTTCGTGGTCAGTGCAAAAGGAATTGAAGTAGATCCGAATAAAGTCAAGGCCGTATAAAAATTACCTCCGCCGTGCACTCAGAAGGAAGTCCGAGGTTTTCTAAGGAGATTGAATTACATCGCACGGTTTATTTCACAATTGACTGAGAAATGTGATCAAATATTCCGTCTCCTTAAGAAGCACAATCCAGGCATTTGGGATGATGAATGCCAGAGGGCGTTTGACAAGATTAAACAATATTTGTCCAACACCCCAGTATTAATGCCTCCCAGTCCTGATAGACCCTTGATTTTGTATCTGACAGTGTTCGATAACTCAATGGGATGTGTGCTAGGCCAACACGATGAGACAGGGAGGAAAGAAAGAGTGATATATTACCTCAGTAAGAAATTCACCGAGTGTGAAATGAGATACTCGCCAATTGAGAAATTGTGTTGTGCATTGGTCTGGACAACTCGGAGGTTGAGGCAGTACATGTTGTACCACACGACTTGGTTAATCTCGAAATTGGACCCTCTGAAATACATGATGGCCCTGAATGGAAGAATGGCCCGATGGCAAATTTTGCTCTCTGAGTTCGACATTGTCTATGTGAACCGTATAGGCGGTGAAGGGAGTGCAATAGCAGATTTCTTAGCGGTAGCGCTAGATGATTATGAGCCCTTAATTTCGATTTTCCTAATAAAGATCGATGTTTGTAGCTACAGTTGAAGAGGATATCTTAGAAGATCGTCCTCGAAGATGAACTTTGAAGAAGCATCAAATGCCATTGGTAATGGAATTAGGCGATCTGGTATCCCCAAATGGAGAACACTATCCATTCACTTGCAAGTTGGACTTGATTGCACAAACAACATGGCAAAATACGAAGCGTGTATCATGGGGATCCGAGCAGCCATAGACCACAAAGTTAAGATGCTAGAGGTATACGGAGACTCTGCCCTTGTAATATATCAGCTCAAAGGAGAATGGGAAACAAGAGATCCTAAACTGATCAGCTATCGAAAGTTAGTTTTAGAACTAATTGAGGAGTTTGATGATATCACATTCTCCTACCTCCCGCGTGATGAAAACCAGATGGCTGATGCTTTGGCCACCCTAGCTTCTATGATCAAAGTGAATGAGCAGGAGGGTATGAAGCCTATCCAAATGAGTATTTGCGGGGCTCCGACTCATTGTTTCAATATTGACGAAGAGGAAGAGAGAGATGATCATCCTTGGTACTATGATATTCTGCAATATGTGAAAAGCCACGAATATCCCGATCAAGCGACTAAAAATGATAAGAAGACATTGAGAAGACTTGCCAGCGACTATGCCCTAGATGGAGAGATCCTATATAAAAAAAGGAGGGATCAAGTGTTGCTCAGATGTGTGGATGCTGTTGAAGCTAGGAAAATCTGGAAGAAGTCCATGATGGGTCATGGAACACATGCCAATGGGTTTACGATGGCCAGAGCAAATCATGAGATTCGGGTATTACTAGTCCACGATGGAAGGAGACTACATTCGTTATGCCAAGAAGTGCCATAAGTGCCAGGTTTATGGGGACAAGATCCATGTGCCTCATTCACCTCTTCATGTTATGACTTCTCTATGGCCTTTCTCAATGTGGGGCATGGATGTCATTGGGCCGATCTCACCGAAAGCTTCTAATGGACATCGTTTCATCTTCGTGGTCATTGATTACTTCACCAAATGGGTAGAGGCAGCTTCATATGCCAATATCACGAAGACGGCGAGCTAGCAAGTTTTGAAGAAGGAGATCATATGTCGCTACGGTATGCCGAAAGGATCGTGTCGACAATGCACTAAACTTGAACAATAAAGCGATAGCGGAAGTCAGAGTCGGCTCAACATTAAGCACCATAACTCGCCGCCATATCGCTCAAGATGAATGGAGCAGATTGAGGCGACTAATAAAAATATCAAGAGAATTGTGGGGAAAATGGTTGAGACCTATAAGGACCGGCATGAAAAGTTACCGCTGCCTTCTACGCCTATCGAACTTGGTTAGAACCTCTACCGGGCAACTCCTTTCTCGTTGGTTTATGGATGGAAGCGGTTTGCCTATTGAAGTTGAGATCCCTTCACTCCGGTTTTGTCGAGTGAAGTTGGACAAAGCGTAATAGGTTCAATCTCGATATGATCAGCTGAATCTAATTGAGGAAAAGAGGCTAAGAGCTATTCGCCATGGTCAATTGTACCAGAAGCGGATGATGCGAGCTTACAATAAGAAAGTCTGCCCCAGAGTATTCCATGAAGGAGAATTGGTGTTGAAACAGATCCTCCCTATGCAAAAGGACTTCAGAGGAAAGTGGATGCCTAATTGGGAAGGACCCTATGTTGTAAAGAAGGCCTTTTTTGGTGGAGCCTTGATACTAGCCGAGATGGACGGTAAAAGTCTACAAAATCCAATTAATGCAGACTCAGTCAAGAAGTACTTCGCTTGAAAGTGGACCAAGATGAAAACCCACAAAGGGCATCTTGCAGTCAAAAAAAAAAAACGGAGAGGCCAAAGCGAAAACCATAAAGGCGCTTTGAGACCAAAGGGCTCGAGTTGAAAACCCAAAAAGGGCGGCTCAAAGTATGATCAACTCGTGAGGGGGCATACAGTAGTTTCGCTATACTTGGATTAACAGTGAGGAGATATGTTACGTCTTGGGGCATCTACAAAGTACTATGGATCTTCTAGACACATGTTAAACTCAGAGTGGTCTTCAAGAAGTACATACAGAGAAGCTCAGACTGTGATACCCGGGGCATCAATACCATTCTTATTCATATTGCACCCTAATGGAATTTGTTTTCCTTGTTCAACCTATTTTTCACGGGTTTTTATACCGAATAAATTTCAGTTTTATTCATTTCTATAGTCTTGTTTCAAGCATTTTTTTGGAAATAATGATTACTGAACTAACAATACTTTCACAAAAAAGTTTTATGCACTACTACGAAAGTCTCTAAAAATACAAGAATCCAAACAGACAATTGTTTAGAACTAGCTGCACTCAAAAGGGCTCGTAGACTTGAGATAAGGGTTTAAGCAAAGGATTTACATCTTCGATTAGTTGTTAGAGTATCACCGAACAGAGAAGACATACGTCGGGGTTACCTTAATAAGTAGCAAGCAATAATGACCCAAATGTTAAAAATGGATCATTCTCATGACATTTTGCATCTATTCATAACATTCATGATACATATGGTTAGGAACATCTTTCATGACATCCTAATCATTTGACATATGCATAGACCCCATGAAATCACTTCTACAGGTAGGTTCCCAGAGGACAATGTAGCAAAGTTAATAGGAGTTACTGAAGAGTATGATCTTATCTCTACTGAAAGGTGAGTAGAGCGATCGAAGACAAGTCTTATCTCCACCGAACAGAGTGGAGCAAAGAAAGATAGTAGATCCTATCTCCACTGAGTAGGAGTGGAGCGGATTGAAGCAGCAGATCTTATCTCTACTAAGCAGGAGTAGAGCAGATCGAAGATACAAGTCTTATCTCCACCGAAAGGTGAGGAGCAGACTAAAATAGTAGATCCTATCTCCACCGAAAGGTGAGTGGAGCGGATTGAAGCAGCAGATCTTATCTCTACCGAAAGGTGTAAGCAGATCAAGAAGCCTTATCTTCACCGAAAGCGAGGAGTGGAGCGAGCTAAAGATAGTAGATCCTATCTCCACCGAAAGGTGAATAGAGCGGATTGAGGCAGCAGATCTTATCTCTACCGAGCGAGAGTAGAGCGGATCGAAGAAGCCTTATCTTCACCGAAAGGAGTGGGCAGGCTAAAGATAGTAGATCCTATCTCCACCGAAAGGAGGGAGCGGATTGAAGACAGCAGATCTTATCTCTACCGAAGCGAGTAGAGCAGATCGAAGACAAGTCTTATCTCCACCGAAAGGTGAGTGGAGCAGACTAAAGATAGTAGATCCTATCTCCACCGAAAGGTGAGTGGGCGGATTGAAGATAGCAGATCTTATCTCTCTGGGTAGGTAGAAGCGGATCAAAAGATTGAAGCCTTATCTTCACCGAAAGGTGGAGGCGGGTTTAGGACAAGAGATCCTATCTCCACCGAAAGGAGAGGAGCGGATTGAAAATGACCGATCTTATCTCTACTGGCGGTGAGTAGAGCAGGATCGAAGCAGAGATCTTATCTCCACCGAAAGGTGAGGGAGCAGATCGAAGATTGAAGCCTTATCTCCACCGAGCAGGAGGGAGCAGTCTAAAGATACGGATCTTATCTCCACCGGCGAGGAGGGAGCAGATCGAAATTACTGTCTTATCTCCATGTATCGGCAATGGAGTAGATCGAAGAATCTGATCTTATCCCCACTAAGTAGGGAGGAACAGATCGAAGATAGCAAGCCTTATCTCTATGGCGAAAGGAGTGGAGCAGGCTAAAGATAGCAGATCGAAACAAAACTTCCACACCTCTGGAATGCAGTGGGTGGAATAAAGCTACTTGGAAAAAGGAGGCATCAAGAAGTTAGGATTCAATAACACGGGGCAAAATTGGCCCTTTCAAAGTCTTTGCTTCATTCTCGTTACACGACAACAAGCAAAGAGGGGCAGCTGTAGGGCCCAATTTAAAACCCGAGCCCAATACTAATTAACCAAACTAAAAAGAGCCCAAATTACAAAAAGATCCACTAAGCCCAATAACCTAAGTTTGCTTTAGGGTTTCAGAAACCCTAACAGAAACCCTAATGCCGCACGTCGTTCACCAGCACCTCTTGCGCCTCATCGTGCTCCACCAGGACACCAAGCCACCACGCCACGTCCGTATCCAGCGCTAGCACGTCTCTGCAAAGGAGAAAAGCAGTTGTAAACCATAGGTTATAAAAGGCCAAAGCAAATTTGTAATAGGGAGATTAGGTTTTTTTTGGAGAGATAAGAAAAAGAAAAACACTTGTAACAACAAAAGTTCAGAGAAATACAGAAACAACAAAGGTTTATTTTTTTTTCCTTTTCGTTTTTGTTTTTTTCTCCCCTTTTTCGAATCTGTTTTTGAGGTTCTGTTTTTTTAAAAATATATATATATATATAAAGTTTCAAAGGTTTATTTAAAAAAAAAAGACTTACTTTTCCAGATTCCGGCCACCGTGAACGGTGGCACATTTGCCAACGACCGACGGTGGCCTGCAATCCCGCTTTGGTAAATCTGGGTTGGAGAGAGAGTTGAGGAGTTTTTTTGGTTTTTTCTAGAAATGAGGAAGAATGGTTTTTTTCAAAAGAAGTCGGGTATTTATACTACATGTAAAAGCGCCATTGTTTTGGCTTTGGGGTCGAGGCCAAACGACGCCGTTTTTGAACCTCGACCATGACCCGACCCAGATAGGGGCTAAGATCCGCAGAGTTTTGCTTTGAGGGGCTAATTGCGCGCTTAGCCCTCCGCTTTTTGAGGTTTCATAATCGTGTTTTTATTCCTGATTGTGGCCCAATAATGTTTTTCCAGTTTCAATTAGGTCCCAGCTTTAAAAGCCCGCTTTGAAGAGGAGGGTTTATTCTTTGTTTTGCCCCTAGGTTTCTTGCGTGTTGCAATTCTACCTAATCCTTCTATTTTCTTTAAAATTACCTTTAGTTTTCATTTTTAGCTTAATTTAGTCCTTTTTCTTATTTTCTTTTGCTTATTATTTTATTACTTGCTATTTTTCTATCATTTTAGTGTTATTTTTACTATTTATATATATATATTATTATATTTAATATTTTTATTATTACTGTTTTATTAATATTATTATTATCTTATTTTCTTATTATTTATTATTTATTATTATTATTATTATTATTATCATATACATATTATTATGACTATGGTTATATTTATTGTCGATATTATATTTGTTATTATCGCTTTCCCTATTTTGCATATATTACTATTATTATTATTAAAATCGTTTTCTATCTTATTATATATGTAGTACATCATTCCCATATAATTATTATTTTATTTCCTTTACTATTACTATTCTTGTTTTTACTATTACTTTTATTATCCTTAAGGTTACTCTTTTTTTTCCCTCACTTGCTATTTTTTTTTTATTACTATGTTTTGTTATTAATGCTATTATTATTCTAATGGTACTTTTATTACCTTATTATTATTCATATATTGTTATTTTTATTACTATTATTTTATTATTATTATTGTTATTTTAATATTGTTACTACTATAGTTTTTAATTATTTTCCTATTATTATTATATTCCTAGGTATTATTTTTTTTCCTTGTTATTACTGTGGTCACATTTCAAGATTTTTATTTTGTTTTTAAAGAAAATGCATAAAATGGGCTTTTACGAAGGTAATATTTCAGATTTAAGTTCGAGAAATCGTGTCCAATCGTGCTGGGTTTCGATTTTTCGTTCGTCTAGATCACTAAATATCCTTTAAAGATTTTAATCATGCTTCATAAAGGTAATTTTGTGCGTGTGGAAGTTTGGGAAATCGTGCCCAATCGTGCTGGGCTTCGATTTTTCGTTCGTCCAGATCACTAAATGTCCTTTAAAGATTTCAATCGTATTTTTTGAAAATAAGGCAATATTTCGTGTTTGGAAGTTCAAGAAATTCGTGCCCAATCGTGCTGGGTTTCGATTTTCTGGTCATCTAAACAACTAGATATCATTCACAGATTTTTATATCGTACTTCTTAAATAAGGGCAATATTTCATGATTGGAAATCCAAGGAATCGTACCCAATCGTGCTGGGTTTCGGTTTTTAGTTTAGCCAAGTAGTGAAATACCCCTTTTCAAATTGCGCTACATGTATTTTGGAAATCATAAAATGATCTTGGTATCGAGAATTTGAAGCATCGTGTCCTATCGTGCTGGACATGATATTTCAGCTTTTCGGAACAAGAGAATTTTGATATCCAATACGAGTCATCCAAACATTTTTTTTATATACTTTAAAATAATTTCTAATTTTCGATATTAAGGACATTAATCAATCAATACGGTACCAATTTTGGGCGTTGCGAGGGTGCTAACCCTTCCTCGTATGTAATCGACTCCGAGCCCGCTTTTCTTAAAATTCTTAGACCAAAATGTTTTATAAGTGGCCCAATCACACTTCAAAAAAGATTGGTGGCGACTCCGTTTTCTTTTTCCAAAGTCGGCCCGTTTTTCAAACAAAAAAATGGTTCCGACAAGGTCCAACTTGAAAGGCAACCATTTGCCTTTGCCCCCAAAACCAAAGACCAAATGAAAAACCTAACCCTCATGGTCCTGGTCCCCCCTCCTACACCAAAAGCTTATTAATGGCGAGACTTCGAATCACTGAGTTTTCTCCCTCCCCCCCTCTCAGTGGTTAGCCTACTGGCCCCTGCTCTTTGTAATTCAGACCCACTTCTTCATTTGTGTTTTTGTGCCTACACTGCTTATCCAATTCAATCACTGCTTATCCAATTCAATTATCATTGCTATTTATGAACCCTAGTCACACCTCTCAAATTTCACTCTCATTTCTCATTAACACTCTTTTAAACCACTGTAGGTTGAGTTTTTCTTGCATGGGTTGGACAAAATTAACAAGTGTGTAATAAAGCAAAAGGGTGAAGCAGCCAGTAGTAGTAGCAGTACATCTTGATGAAGACAAACTTTTATATGAAAAAAAATAAAGAAATTACCCCCCACCAATCCTCCTACTGTACAAAATAAGGAAGAAAAACCTTAAAACAAACACCTTAAAGTTAGAGCAAATTCCCGCCCAAGATTAATAAAAGAAATCAAAGCAACAAACTAGCGTAGTTCATGAAATTTAGAGCACAAGCCAATTCCTCCAAAAAGAAAAACAAACAGGGCTTTAAATGCTAAGAAGATCGGGCGTTGGTGATTGAGGCATTGGGTCCTTTGTTGTGGCATTATTAGGAGACTCTAAAGTTGAGGTTGGTGAATGTGAGGACTCTGTTTCTGTGGGGTCCCCTTGCTTTGAGTCTGATACTTTCGGGAGTTCTGTTAGAATTTGAACAACTTCCCTCATTGTTGGCCTCTCCACAGCCTGTTCTTCAACACACAACATTGCTACATAGAATACATGCATTACTTCATGGAGGGGTACCGACGGGAGTCTTGGGTCGAGGATTTTCAGAACTCCTTCCTTCTTTGAATTCGTCATTTTTCGGACCCATTGAACAATGTCCACACCATCACCAAATTCACCTACTGGTTTTCTGCCACTAACAAGTTCTAAGAGGACTACACCAAGGCTATACACATCGCTCTTCTCATCCACCTTAAGCGTGTAGGCATATTCTGCGAAAAAATAGGGCAATGAAATTCTCAGTCAAATTATAGGAACAACCGGTCTATGTGTGAACTTTAATGGATCATTAGTAAATTGACTCTTGATATTTCAACTTTTTGTAGATGATTTGAAAAAAGAAGTTTGAACTAACAAATTATGGTTTCTTATGATCGTTTTAGTCAAATTTAACTAAGATTAATGTACTTTGAAAGCTGTATATACTAATTGAAACGAAGAAAAGTTTTAACTAACAAGATTTACCAAGTTTTGAGGTTGAATATACCTGGAGCGATGTATCCATATGAACCAGCTATAGCAGACATGCATTCAGAAGTGCCGGAATCTTGCAGAAATTTGGCAAGGCCAAAATCAGCAACATGTGCTTCAAAATCCGAGTCCAGGAGGATGTTGTTCGATTTCACATCGCGATGGACTATCAAAGGGGAACAATCATGATGAAGGTAGCAAAGACCCTTAGCAGCTTCAACTGCAATCTTATATCTGGTATCCCAGTGCAAATGACCCCCTTTCTTCCCATGAAGAACCTCTCCCAAACTACCATTGGGCATATACTCATAAACCAAAAGATTTGTCTCATGATTTGAGCAAAAACCCAACAATCTCACAATGTGCCTGTGCCTAATCTTGCCCAACGTTTGTATCTCAGCATTGAATCCATGATCATGAGAAGACCCTAGGCTCATTGCTGGTAACCTTTTAACTGCAACCTGATTACCATTAGGCATAATTCCCTTGTAAACAATCCCGGCACCTCCTTTGCCGATTATATTACCCTCCTTCAGACAATCCAAAACATCATCACAAGTAAAATCCAAGCGCTGGAAAGCAGTTAACTTCCAAGCCCGAGAATCACTCGCCTTTTTCAAGGATCTTGCTCTGATTATAGCCGCGACTGCAAACAAGATCGAGCAGACAAGCAACCCAATGACAAGAAAAAGCTTCAAAGAAGGAGAGAGTCCACCTTTAACATGACTTTGATGAGTTCCATTAGTAACCCCATCTTTGCAAGGCCCTAAATAAGGGCCACAAAGTTGAGGGTTCCCCAAAAATGAGGTGTAGTTGAAGTAGCTAAACTGACCGGTGCTCGGAACCAAACCCGAAAGATTGTTATACGAGAAATCAACTGAAGTTAAACTTTGCATGGTAGATATTGATGAAGGAATGCTACCGATAAGATGATTTCTTGACAGATTCAGGTAGTTTAATATCCTCATACCTGTGATCTCAGAAGGAATCTCACCCGAAAGCTCGTTTCGACTAAGATCAACAAAGGTTAACAGCTTGCATTTACTAATTCCCGGAGCAACAGGGCCTGAAAACTTGTTATGGCTAAAATCCATCTTTGAAAGTTGTTGCAAGTTGCCAATCTCAGCTGGGATTGGTCCTGAAAACTTATTCCCATCAAGAAGCAGCTTCTGAACGCCTGAGAAGTTACCGACAGTTGCTGGTAAAGGCCCCGAAAAGCGATTGTTTGATAAACTAATTTGCCCAAGGTTCAGTGAAATGGAAGAATCAGTAACTGGAAACTCCCCAGTTAAATAGTTATCTTGCAGCTCAACTTGAGTAAGCTTAGGTAACCCGAAAAGGCCTTTTGGGATTGATCCGTTGAGAAAATTTTCCCCCATTCGAATCCGACTGAGCGATTCACATTTCCCCAACGATTCTGGAATTGAACCGAACAAAAAATTCCCCAAAGTAATCAACGTATGCAACTTGTTGCCGGAACACATATCCGGCGGCAAAGTCCCCGTTAACTTATTCGACGAAAGGTCGAGAAGCTGAAGCTTTCTATTACTTCCCAACGTCTGAGGAATATTTCCGGTGAAGTTATTTTCCCATAATTGTAGAACCTCCAACTCGGGCAACTCACCTATGAACTCAGGAATCTGCCCGTGAAGCCTGTTTCTGAAAAGATTAAGAACAGTCAAGTTTTTGAGGTCCGCGAAACTCTCTGGAATCTCTCCGGCTAGCATATTGTTAGATAAATCCATGGATTTCAAGCTTTTCAAGGTTCCCAGCTCGGGAGTTAATGAACCAGAGAGTGCATTGACTTGGAGAAACAATGTATCAAGCTTCTGCAACTTGCCGATTTCCGGTGGTATTTCGCCTGATAGCATGCAGTTCGCAGCGTCGAAACGGACGAGTTCCGACAAGTTCCCGATTTCGGGTGGAAAACCACCTTCAAAACTATTGTAATAACCAATGTACAACTCCTGCAGCTTTTTCAAGTTACCGATTTCCGGTGGGATTCTACCGCCGAGTTCGTTACCTGAAACGGCCAAATACTCAAGATCCTCCCAACGACCGTAACTTGCCGGGATCTGACCGGTGAAAAAGTTCCCTCCCAAATGCAAGTGGCGTAAGTTAGGAAGGTCGGTGACGGAAATCGGCAAGTCTCCCGTCATGTTGTTGTTGTACAAATCGAGGACTTGGAGATTTTTGAGTTGGGAAAGTTGGGTGGGGAAAGAACCGTTGAAAACATTGTTGGAAAGGTTGAGGTAACGGAGAGCGGAGAGGGCCGCAAGTTCCGTCGGAATCGGACCGAAAAGTTGGTTGGCAGCGAGGGAAAAGTTTTGGAGGAATCGGAGGTGGGAAAACGAAGGAGAAAGAGTTCCGGAGAGGTTGAAGTAACTTAAGTCGAGGGATGTCACGTGACGACCGGTGTAGTCGCAGGTGACGCCAGTGAATGAGCAAAGAACTTCAACATGGTATCGTGGCCTTGTATTCTTTCTCTTCATTGGAGAGATATGATTGAGGCTATCGACGAGCGCCCATACTCAACGCAGTCGACTTGACCATGAAAGATTTCTTGATGAAGATCAAGGGCTTTTTGCGATAATCTTGCTAATTGTGGCGAGGTCATCGCGATCGGAGTATGTCACGCCATTCTCAATGGCCTATCTCCTGAATATGAGTCGCTTATTACGGTTATTCGCAAGTCACCACCATACTTTGCTCAAGGAGTCACCGTTATTACTAGATACTGAAAGCTCGCCACCACAAGTCGGGTTGGAGATTTCTAGTTCGCCAACATGGTTTCAAACCAACCACCACCACCGCCAAAAGTGATATCATATCCAACATATCGCCTACTTCAAATGGCAGAGGTCGTGTTCGAGGCCGCTTCTCCGGTCTCGATTTCAAGTGTCAACTATGTGGAAAGATGTGGCACTTAGTTGACCGTTGTTACTTTTGGTTCGACACAACTTACAAAAGTGCAAGTTATAGACCTCCACCGCGCCACAAGCAAATGTCAAGATGTTTACAAACCCTTTTTCATCTACTTCATGGCCAAGAATGCCAATGATCGCTCCAGTTCCAATGTTCCATCCGTTGGTTCTGTCTGCCATCTTCAAGCACCCCTTGGCTCAACCCTTCTTGTTCCTCCTTCACACACACAGCCTCTTGCACCAACATCGCCACCCTCACGTAATTATATGGCAACGCTCGATCCGTTGGAGATAGTGCTTGGTACCGACTCAGTGCAACTCATCACCTCACCAACTCGCCTACCTCTAGGTGACAAGACCTCATACAAAGGGCTAGGTAAAGTATTTGTTGGTAATGGCTCGCTTTCACCGTTATGTGTAATTGGTCAATCCTCTCTACTTACTCGTTCAAGACCGTTGTTTATGAAATCACTGCTGCTAGTTCCTGGTATAACCAAAAATCTCCTATCTGTGTCCAAATTCACTCAGGACAATCGGGTGATGTTTGAGTTCTTCCCTAAACAAGGCTGTGTCCGAGATCTACAAACCAAGGAGGTTCTACTGCCTTCTCTACATGATGGATTGTACAAACTTCATTTACCTACGCCCAATCGACATAGTCCGACTATAGTCTCACCAAAGTGTTTTACTACAACACCAAGATACCCTTGACTATATGGCATTCACGTTAGTCACCCTTGCAACACCGTGCTTGCCAAAGTCCTCCGTGCTTGCAAAATACAATGTGATAATGGGAAAGATTCTATTCTTGCGGCATGTCACCGGTAAAGAACACAAGCTTCCTATGCCTAGCTCGTTGATCAATATAGCCACCTCTTCATTAGTAGCAACAGGTCCTGGGGCCACCCAATCATGTCGAATGGCTTTCACATTATGTTATGCTTATCGATGCGTATACTAGATATACTTGGTTGTATTTTTTAAAACAAAAGTCCGAAGTCTATAATACTTTTCTCATGTTTCATAGACTAGCTGAAAGACTACTTGGGTATAAATTGGTTGCATTACAAACCAATGGGGGAGGAGAGTTTCAGTCGCTACGGGGGTACTTAAACCAACAAGGCATTTTGCATCGTGTTTCCGGCCCTTATAACTCTGCTCTGAATGGTTTAGTTGAAAGAAAACATCGACAAATTGTTGAAGTTGGCCTTACCATGCTAGCGCAGGCGCCAATGCTCGTGAGTTATCGAATGATGCATTCTAAGACCGCAATCCATTTGATCAACAGACTCCCCTCAGCTCCTTTAGGAAATACCTCTCCTCATGAAAAACTGTTCCACAAACCACCTGACTATAACCTGCTACGCGTCTTTGGATGCTTATGCTTTCCAAATCTAAGGCCTTACAACAAACACAAGCTTCAGTTTAGGTCATCCCCATGCATTTTCTTGGGTTATTCTTCACAACATAAAGGCTACAAATGCCAAGATAAAAGTGGCCGTACCTACATCACATCACATGTCACTTTCCATGAGTCAACTTTTCCTTTTCAAAACAACCAATACTTTATTTCTCAGCCCACCACCACCACCCATTCAACAAGCTCAAAATTACCTATCCTGTTGTCAAATCAAGACACTAACCCTCCACCCAATAAAACATCTCCACGACGTGACCACCCTTCACATACACCTACTCCCACTTTTGTTGAAAGACAATCCCCACCTACCACTAATACTTCCTCACCTAACACTACATCAAACCATATGTCTTCTTCTCCTACACATGAACACCCAATAGCATCCATTACCGTCCCACCTATACCAGAAACGTCACCACCACAATTGCCACCAACTTACAACAATCATTCCATGGTTACTCGTAGCAAAAATGGAATATTCAAACCTAAAGCTTACCTTAGCAGTGTTGTTGGCTCTTCAAAAGACACTCCTGTTGATATACATGAAGCCATGCTTAGTAAAGAATGGAAGGAAGTAGTGCACAACGAACTGCAAGCGTTGCTTCAGAACAATACATGGACTCTGTGCACCCTATCTGCTGGTTGAAAAGCCATTGGCTGTAAGTGGCTGTTTAAAGTCAAGAAGAAAGCTGATGGTACTCTTGATCGACGCAAGGCCGCTTGTGGCAAAGGGTTTTCACAACATGCTGGTATCGATTTTCGTGAAACTTATAGCCTTGTTGTTAAAGCCCCACCATTCGTACCATCCTCGCTCTTGCTTGTTATGAAAGGTTGAAGCTTCGCCAACTAGATGTGAACAATGCGTTCTCAACGGCCCTTGATGTAAGATATCTACATGATCCAACCTCCGGGTTTGAAGTTCCGGTAACAATGGGCAACGATCGGTATGTAAACCCGTAAAGCTCTCTATGGGTTGAGACAAGCTCCACGAGCGTGGTTTCACACGCCAAACAGCTTCGTTGATCAACTTGGTTTTCGAGTTTCAACAAATGACTCATCTCTCTTTATTCGAGGGTCCGCAACAATATGTCGCTTTAATGGCGTATGTCGATGATATTGTCTTAACTGGAGGTTCCAAATACGTATGTTGATGATGTTGTTATTCAACTCAACCGAAAGTTTGCTCTCAAAGATATGGGTTCTCTCAACTTCTTCTTAGGCATAGAAGTCGCATTTACGCCCAAAGGGCTCGCTTCTAAGCCAAAAGAAGTACATCACGGATGTTCTTACCAAAACCGAAATGCTAGGGGCACAACACCCACTCCCATGGTTATCAATCCCGTGTTAAATGAATCCATTGAAACCACTCCTCTTCGGATGCTCAACTTTATCGAAGGACCATTGGGATGTTGCAATATATATGCATCACACGCCCGATTTGTCGCTTGTCGTCAACAAACTTAGTCAAGATATGAATCAGCCCACCGAAGCTCACCGAAAGCCACAAACGGGTACTTCGCTACCTCATTGGCACGATTGATCATGGTTTACACTTGTCCTGTGGAGAGTGTGCACTTGTATGTTACTCTTGATGTCGACGGGCATCGCAAGGAGGATCGCCGCTCAACAACAAAGTTATGTAGTATACCTTGGCAATGATCCTGTAGCTTGGTGCTCAAAGAAGCAAGCAAATGTGTTCAGGTCATCAACTAAGTTGAATATCGCAGCCTCGCTTAACTGTGTTGCCGAACTTCTATGGGTCAAGCAACCTCCATGAAATTGGAGTATCATCGACTCAAACACCGGTGATCCGTGTGACAATACATCAACCGACGATCGCAGAAACCCCACTCATCATGCAAAGGTTAAGCATGTTGAGATTGATCATCATTTTGTTAGGAGAAAGTACTTGACGGATATCGCAAGTTAACTATGTCCCATCCTCAAAACAAGTTGTTGATGTCCTAACTAAACCGATACCAATCAAACTGCTTGAATCGCTTCGACAAGCTTTACAGCATCGCCTTCAACAACAATCGAAGCTTGAACAAGAACAAAACGGGAGAATGTTAGCATGTTAGTTACGTGACGTTATGTTTACGTTAAAGTTTCATTGTAGGTTAACTATCGCTAATCATTAGTTGGTTGAAACTACTAGGTTTCCTTCTCTTTAAATATACATGCCGCTACTCTTGTAAATCTAATCTTGGTTAATAAAATGAAGTTCTTCTCTCATTCATGTTAGTAAAGAACTTCAACATGAGGTCGCTTGGTAATGGAGGATTTAATGTACAAAAGCGCTCAAACTCCGACACGGTTCGTAAGGAAGAGCAATGGGAAATGTGGAGGAGAAGAAACAGTAGTAGGCGGAGGAGCCACCTCATTGTTTCCCTTTTCTTTTCTCTCCCGCAATGGGATTTGGGAGGAAATGGAGGAAGGGAAAGAAGATGGGTGAAGAAGAAGATGAGAAGATGTGTGATTTTATTTGTTTGGTTATGGCTAATACTTGATTTTTATTCTTTTTTTTGAAAAAAAAAAGAAGAATTTTCATAATTGCCAAAAGGTTTTCATTTATTTTAAATTTGGATTTTGTTGTTGGGTAATTTTATTTATTTATTTTGTTTGTACAAAGAAAAGAAATGCTTTTGTGATTATTTGTTGCATTTGGGAGGACAAAGTAAAAGTTGAAATAATGATTAAAGGAAAAAAATTGAGTCGGAGAAGTGACTTTAATTCAAATTATCAACCTACTCAATCTAAGAAAATTATGTTGTCTTTATTTCAAAATCGCTTAATTAATTCCAATTATTTGACCAAATATATTATATGTAATGGTTATACTTATTTAGATTGTATTAATTATAGTTATGATTCAACTTATAAGTATATTTTACTTAAAAATAAAAAATTAAAAATAGTACAAATATTCAAATTGGAAGGGATGGATATCTCTCATGTAATTAAAAATGGAGGACCCCAACCACTAAGGTATAAAGGATGGATTGTACATATTTGTTATTTTTGTAGGTATTTTCTTCAAACGTAATGATATTGCGCTTGTAGCATTAATGCAGAGTATGAAGAATTTGGCATTTCTCGAGATCGTAGACTGGTTTTGTACTTTTAGAAGAGGCAATCGATATTACCTGCAATGTTGTTGACCTTTCCATTACCGCATTTATTGTTCAATTCATTTCATCTAATAAAACTTTGTTCTCCTCTTATAATATCTTGCAAATTATATTGTCCCTTTTTTCTTTCTATTTTCTAAAATCCCCAATACTTTTTCTTGGGTATATGTATTATAAAGATTGAAATTATCAAAATATAGAATTTCAATTTGATTTTGTTATACTTGGAGATATTAAATCTAAGACAACAAACATTAAGCCTAGAGAGAAAGCTTAATCATATGTGGTCATCATACAATAGGCAATTAACAAGTCTTCATCTAGCGCCAATGATAGTACTTGCCAAAGATAGGGGATAGGATAAACAAACCGGGTTACTTGAGCAACTCTACCAAATGAAGAACATCAACCTCCACTAATCACGAGCAAAAAATATGAAGCCTCAAACCAATGTAGTCTCATGCAACCTAAGGCCTCAAGGCACCTTCAATATAAAAGCTTTATCCAAAGTTTACCATCACCTTTTATCTAACTTAAGTATTAGACAAAGATCTCATATCACAAGCTTTGATGTGTTGGATCTAGTGCTTTAAGTGTAGTATTTTCATTTATATACATTTTTAATTTCTCAAACAGATTGGTTAATAAAATATTTCAGGGATTACATTAATATATTTTGTATAATATCTTTATGTGGCTTTTGCATGCAAAGAAAAATAGAAGCACACTGGTTATCTAATGCTTAAACTAATACTAAGTGGTACTATATGGTCGGATCATAATACAGAAAGACAACTTGTATTAGTAGACTAACCAAAACATATCCTTAGTCTAATAAAAATGAGCAAACCAAATGAAAGACTAATATATCGCCTATCAAATCCAATTGGGAAATGCTTTGTCTTGGCTAGTGAGTGGATGACTCCTAAGATAGAGACATACATGGACTGACTAGACGATAATACATCGAATTGGACATAAGAAGAATAGATCTCGCATCCGCTTATGGATTTATTCACTTGTGGCATTCAAAGTGTGGCATACCTTAATCTCGAGTGGATGATGACTATGTATGCGTGACTCATATACTTTGATGTAAGTAAAAGCCTAAGTTCAAATAAATAAGGAACCAAAAGCTAGTCGCTGGGTATACGACTTCAGTAGTATGTAGCGTCATTCACAATAGCGGGATTCATAGCCCGAGATATGGGTAAATGATACCCTCTCATTGGCATTACATGGTTGATGAAAAATAAAAGTGGCCACTAGTCGTCCATCTTTATGATGAATAACTTGATTATTTTTTGATAATAATTGACTTTCATAAAGGAAGATGTAATGGTTTCCATGAGATGAAATAGGGTCATATTAGGGGAACAGATTTATCTCAAAGAGATTAAGGATATCCTATGAAGGTAACACACTTATGACAAAGTCATTAGACGAGCACTAATCAAGTTGCTTTCATAATGGTATGTTTTTGGGGAGAGCTCAGTCACGATACTAGAGTGGGATGACCTCGTGACTAAATGAGTTTATAATTAATAGGCAAAAAGCTAGAACTTAATAATAAATAATTTGAGCCCTAATAGTATATGTCCAATCAGTTCTTCCGCTAGCTAGTTGAAACCATAAATGAATTGCATGTTGAATCAAATGAACAAAATTAGATAAAATTTGTGAAAATGAATAAATGGAAAAGATTTGGAAATGTATGTAGTTTTCTCCAAAATGAAAATGACTTGGAAATGAATTTATGGTTTTTGAATTTAATGAAGTTTGAATATGGAAATAAATCATTTGGTCATAGTGAATCCGTTGAATTTAGAAATGTTAAATATATTTTCTTATAGATTCTTTTACGATAAAGTCGTCATGATTTTAACGGAATTAGAATTGGGTTGAGAAATTAATTTGTTTAAATTAATTTAAGATGATTATTTTAGAAAATAGAAAAACAAATATTAGGTTAGATCGAATTATAAAGTACTAGGTTAAAAGTTCAGGAAGTACTTGTAATTTGGACCCAATATGGGAGAGGCCCAAAAGCCCTCATGTTTAAATAGAAGGATGGTAACCCTAGTTTGTTTAAATAGGGTTGTCACCCCACCTACTCCTAATTATATTAGGAGTTTGGTTTTTCTATTTGAATAGAATTCTATAATTAAATTAAGGTGTCACCTCTTCCCTATAAATAGATGGCAATGGTAGAGCTAAACACTAACTTGGAGATATTGTTACTTCTACACGAAAATAGTGAGAATTTATTTTCTAAATATAAATTCTATTTTCCAAAATGTAAAAAAAATATTTTTGGCTCTATATTTGATTCAACCATTCAAGCCCACACTCAAGTTTTCGCACGAGAATAACAAAGAAGGTCATTCGGTTGAAAGCTAGGAACAAAAAGATTCATTTAGCGAAAACACAGTAATTTTGATAAATGGTTTATTGCTATAAATATCACAAATAGGCTAGGTTTTCAAAAAAATATTTTTCACAGTGCAAGAAAATCATTTTTGAACCAAATTTTTCCCAATAATTGATATCAAAGCCGTTAGGCTATGTTTATAGTATAAATTGAAAGTGAAATTCTCTCTTCTTTATGTGATTCCTAGAAAATTAAATATAATTTTATTAATTTCTGCATGTATAAATTAGATTTTGGATACCATCTCCATGCATAGTGGCAAAGCCAGATTTCAACCTTGAGAGGGCCAAGCTAAAATTAGATGTGCTACATAAAACTTTTTTTTCCTATAACATATATTATGTTTGTTAATTATACTACAAAAATTAGATAAAATTTTGGTCCAAATTATATTTCCAAATATATATAAGCTCATTATTAAGTTGTTAAAAGATTAAATTTATTATTTTTTGTTTCTTTTATAATCAGTCAAGATCGGATTTTGAAGACATATATAAACAATCTATCTTCGAGGCCATCGCCTATGATTGAACCCTACTTAGAAGATGTGAGATTCTTGCATGTGTCTCGTATGCTCAGGGGTGTAAATTGGAGCCTACACTTATAAGCGCATTAGTCAAAAGATGGAGACTCGAGACACACACATTCCATATTCATGTGGTGGGTGTACAATCACACTCGAGGATGTTCAATTACAACTCGGCTTACTGGTGGATGAGCCATCGTTATTGAGATTAGTGGTCGTTGGCATTGGAGCGGCATTTGTGAGCAATCATTAGGTAGGTGCCGCACAAGTTTTTCTAGAGCCGAATAGAGATGAAATGGTTGTAAGAAAATTTCCAATATCTCTATGAGAAACTATTAGGAAGGTACATCTTGAGGTTAATTGGAGGTGTTCTAATGCCCAATAAATCTCAAACTCTTGTACTTTTAAGGTGATCTACAACTCGTCGACTTAAAAGAAGTGGACAAACTCGCTTGGGGATTAGTCGTGTTGATGACGTTGTACCGAGAGATGTTTCGAGAGATGCAACCACAAAAATAAAAATCGTGGTTATGCGTATTCTTCCTGCATTTATGGGTATGGTTTTGCTACCATTTTTACGCCCCTCGAGCCGACTACCCTTATATGGTGCTCAAAGCAAGCAACCGTGTGTCAGGTCATCAACAAGTCGAATATCGCAGTCTCGCTAACTGTGTTGCCGAACTTCTATGGGTCAAGCAACTCCTCCATGAAATTGGAGTATCACTGACTCAAACACCAGTGATCTGGTGTGACAATACATCAACCGTATCGATCGCTGCAAACCCCACTCATCATGCAAAGGTTAAGCATGTTGAGATTGATCATCATTTTGTTAGGGAGAAAGTACTTGACGGGATACTGCAAGTTAACTATGTCCCATCCTCAAAACAAGTTGCTGATGTCCTAACCAAACCGATACCACCGAAACTGTTTGAATCGTTTCGACAAGCTTTACAAGTACTGCCTTCAACAACAGTCGAAGCTTGAACAAGAACAAAACGGGGAGAATGTTAGCATGTTAGTTACGTACGTTATGTTTACGTTAAAGTTTCTGTTGTAGGTTAACTATCAGTTAATCTGTTAGTTGGTTGAAACTACTAGGGTTTCCTTCTCTTTAAATATACATGCTGCTACTCTTGTAAATCTAATCTTGGTTAATAAAAATGAAGTTCTTCTCTCATTCATGTTAGTAAAGAACTTCAACATGAGGGTCGTCGGTAATGGAGGATTTAACAGCCAAAAGCGCCTGAAACTCCGACACGGTTCGTGCGGAAGAGCAATGGGAAATGTGGAGGAGAAGAAACAGTAGTAGGCAGAGGAGCCACCTCATTGTTTCCCTTTTCTTTTCTCTCCCCGCAATGGGATTTGGGAGGAAATGGAGGGAAGGGAAAGAAGATGGGTGAAGAAGAAGATGAGAAGATGTGTGATTTTATTTGTTTGGTTATGGCTAATACTTGATTTTTATTCTTTTTTTTTTTGAAAAAAAAAAAAGAAGAATTTTCATAATTGCCAAAAGGTTTTCATTTATTTTAAATTTGGATTTTTGTTGTTGGGTAATTTTATTTATTTATTTCTGTTTGTACAAAGAAAAGAAATGCTTTTGTGATTATTTGTTGCATTTGGGAGGGACAAAGTAAAAGTTGAAATAATGATTAAAGGGAAAAAAAATTGAGTCGGGAGAAGTGACTTTAATTCAAATTATCAACCTACTCAATCTAAGAAAATTATGTTGTCTTTATTTCAAAATCGCTTAATTAATTCCAATTATTTGACCAAATATATTATATGTAATGGTTATACTTATTTAGATTGTATTAATTATAGTTATGATTCAACTTATAAGTATATTTTTACTTAAAATAAAAAATTAAAAAATAGTACAAATATTCAAATTGGAAGTGATGGATATCTCTCATGTAATTAAAAATGGAGGGACCCCAACCACTAAGGTATAAAGGATGGATTGTACATATTTGTTATTTTTGTAGGTATTTTCTTCAAACGTAATGATATTGCAGTTGTAGCATTAATGCAGAGTATGAAGAATTTGGCATTTCTCGTAGATCGTAGACTGGTTTTTGTACTTTTAGAAGAGGCAATCGCATATTACCTGCGGCTGTTGTTGACCTTTCCATTACCGCATTTATTGTTCAATTCATTTCATCTAATAAAACTTTGTTCTCCTCTTATAATATCTTGCAAATTATATTGTCCCTTTTTTTCTTTCTATTTTCTAAAATCCCCAATACTTTTTCTTGGGTATATGTATTATAAAGATTGAAATTATCAAAAATATAGAATTTCAATTTGATTTTTGTTATACTTGGAGATATTAAATCTAAGACAACAAACATTAAGCCTAGAGAGAAAGCTTAATCATATGTGGCTGTCATACAATAGGCAATTAACAAGTCTTCATCTAGCGTCAATGATAGTACTTGCCAAAGATAGGGGATAGGATAAACAAACGGGTTACTTGAGCAACTCTACCAAATGAAGAACATCAACCTCCACTAATCACGAGCAAAAAATATGAAGCCTCAAACCAATGTAGTCTCATGCAACCTAAGGCCTCAAGGCACCTTCAATATAAAAGCTTTATCCAAAGTTTACCATCACCTTTTATCTAACTTAAGTATTAGACAGCATCTCATATCACAAGCTTTGATGTGTTGGATCTAGTGCTTTAAGTGTAGTATTTTCATTTATATACATTTTAATTTCTCAAACAGATTGGTTAATAAAATATTTGTGGATTACATTAATATATTTTGTATAATATCTTTATGTGGCTTTTGCATGCAAAGAAAAATAGAAGCACACTGGTTATCTAATGCTTAAACTAATACTAAGTGGTACTATATGGTCGGATCATAATACAGAAAGACAACTTGTATTAGTAGACTAACCAAAACATATCCTTAGTCTAATAAAAAATGAGCAAACCAAATGAAAGACTAATATATCGCCTATCAAATCCAATTGGGAAATGCTTTGTCTTGGGCGGCGGAGTGGATGACTCCCAGAAGATAGAGACATACATGTGACTGACTAGACTGATAATACATCGAATTGGACATAAGAAGAATAGATCCTGCATCCGTTTATGGATTTATTCACTTGTGGCATTCAAAGTGTGGCATACCTTAATCCTGAGTGGATGACAGACTATGTATGCGTGACTCATATACTTTGATGTAAGTAAAAGCCTAAGTTCAAATAAATAAGGAACCAAAAGCTAGTGCGTTGGGTATACGACTTCTGTAGTATGTAGCGTCATTCACAATAGCGGGATTCATAGCCCGAGATATGGGTAAATGATACCCTCTCATTGGCATTACATGGTTGATGAAAAATAAAAGTGGCCACTAGTCGTCATCTTTATGATGAATAACTTGATTATTTTTTGATAATAATTGACTTTCATAAAGGAAGATGTAATGGTTTCCATGAGATGAAATAGGGTCATATTAGGGGAACAGATTTATCTCAAAGAGATTAAGGATATCCTATGAAGGTAACACACTTATGACAAAGTCATTAGACGAGCACTAATCAAGTTGCTTTCATAATGGTATGTTTTTGGGGAGAGCTCAGTCACGATACTAGAGTGGAATGACCTCGTGACTAAATGAGTTTATAATTAATAGGCAAAAAGCTAGAACTTAATAATAAATAATTTGAGCCCTAATAGTATATGTCCAATCAGTTCTTCCGCTAGCTAGTTGAAACCATAAATGAATTGCATGTTGAATCAAATGAACAAAATTAGATAAAATTTGTGAAAATGAATAAATGGAAAAGATTTGGAAATGTATGTAGTTTTCTCCAAAATGAAAATGACTTGGAAATGAATTTATGGTTTTGAATTTAATGAAGTTTGAATATGGAAATAAATCATTTGGTCATAGTGAATCATTTGAATTTAGAAATGTTAAATATATTTTCTTATAGATTCTTTTACGATAAAGTCGTCATGATTTTAACGAATTAGAATTGGGTTGAGAAATTAATTTGTTTAAATTAATTTAAGATGATTATTTTAGAAAATAGAAAAACAAATATTAGGTTAGATCAATTATAAAGTACTAGGTTAAAAGTTCAGGAAGTACTTGTAATTTGGACCCAATATGGGAGAGGCCCAAAAGCCCTCATGTTTAAATAGAAGGATGGTAACCCTAGTTTGTTTAAATAGGGTTGTCACCCCACCTACTCCTAATTATATTAGGAGTTTGGTTTTTCTATTTGAATAGAATTCTATAATTAAATTAAGGTGTCACCTCTTCCCCTATAAATAGATGGCACTGGTAGAGCTAAACACGAACTTGGAGATATTGTTACTCTACCTGAAAATAGTGAGAATTTATTTTCTAAATATAAATTCTATTTTCCAAAATGTAAAAAAAATATTTTTGGCTCTATATTTGATTCGAACCATTCAAGCCCACACTCGAAGCTGTTTCTGGTATGAGAATAACAAAGAAGGTCATTCGGTTGAAAGCTAGGAACAAAAAGATTCATTTAGCCGAAAACACAGGTGCAATTTTGATAAATGGTTTATTGCTATAAATATCACAAATAGGCTAGGTTTTCAAAAAAAATATTTTTCGTTGTGCAAGAAAATCATTTTTGAACCAGCTTTTTCCCAATAATTGATATCAAAGCCAGGCTAGGCTATGTTTATAGTATAAATTGAAAGTGAAATTCTCTCTCTTCTTTATGTGATTCCTAGAAAATTAAATATAATTTTATTAATTTCTCGGGCATGTATAAATTAGATTTTGGATACCATCTCCATGCATAGTGGCAAAGCCAGGATTTCAACCTTGAGAGGGCCAAGCTAAAATTAGATGTGCTACATAAAACTTTTTTTTTCCTATAACATATATTATGTTTGTTAATTATACTACAAAAAATTAGATAAAAATTTTGGTCCAAATTATATTTCCAAATATATATAAGCTCATTATTAAGTTGTTAAAAAGATTAAATTTATTATTTTTTGTTTCTTTTATAATCAGGCCGAAGATCGGATTTTGAAGACATATATAAACAATCTATCTTCGAGGCATCGCCTATGATTGAACCCTACTTAGAAGATGTGGGATTCTTGCATGTGTCTCGTATGCTCAGGGGTGTAAATTGGACCCTACACTTATAAGCGCATTAGTCAAAAGATGGAGACTCGAGACACACACATTCCATATTCATGTGGTGGGTGTACAATCACACTCGAGGATGTTCAATTACAACTCAGTTTACCAGTGGATGAGCCAGTCGTTACGAGATTAGTGGTCGTTGGCATTGGAGCGGCATTTGTGAGCAACTGTTAGGTAGGGTGCCAGACAAGTTTTTCGGTAGCCGAATAGAGATGAAATGGTTGTAAGAAAATTTCCAATATCTCTATGAGAAACTATTAGGGAAGGTACATCTTGAGGTTAATTGGAGGTGTTCTAATGCCCAATAAATCTCAAACTCTTGTACTTTTAAGGTGACTGCTACAACTCGTCGACTTAAAAGAAGTGGACAAACTCAGTTGGGGATTAGTCGTGTTGATGACGTTGTACCGAGAGATGTTTCGAGAGATGCAACCACAAAAAATAAAAATCGGTGGTTGCGTACTCCTTCTGCATTTATGGGTATGGTTTTGGCTACCATTTTTACGTCCTCGAGCCGACTACCCTTATACTTTCCCACTCATAATAAGGTAAAATTAATTCGATAATATAGTTATCATAATATTATTTGATTATTATATTTAAAAATATATATTATTTGAATTGGTGGAACCATAGTCCGAGTTATATGGAGCTACCCGGGGAGCTCGAAGATATCCGGCTACTGTTAGATCAATGATTGAAAGCCAAGGTTAGTTTTTTAAAATTTTTAATTATATAATATTTATGTAAGGATTTCAAATTTAATATTAAATAGATAATAAACTTTATTATTTCGTATTATAGTTTGAATGAATGTCAAACTTCGATCCAAGAATTCAACATTGCATCCTGTTCAAATTCTTGGTCAATCCAAATATCTAGAACATGATAGTTTACGCCACGGTGGAGATGCACAAATTCGATCGAGTGATGCGACAGTTTGGGTTTAGGCAAGCTATTCTGCTGCCACCCCAAGACATCGGAGCACTGCACAAGATCAACTTGTGAGGGAAAACTGATGAAGATTGACCTAAATTCCACGAGGAATATATTAACATTTGGGAGCATAGGTATGAGTTCATACCTATTCGAGAACCAATTATCGCTTAGGAATTGGCCACTATTCCAAAGTACATTCCATGGTTTAGACACCACGACAAGACATATCTACTGCCGGAGGAGGCGATGGGTAGACAACATTATACTAAGGGGCCATGATAACCGCACCAGAATCCAAGGTCTGGAGCAGGTGGTGAGATGGGTTCATCATCGACTCTAACCTAACAAGAGGCACCGATAGTTGCACCATCTCTTGGTTAGAATGACTCGACTTATTTTGGTGTTTTCACTAACCCCATATTTTGTACACAAGCACCATACTATGCATCACTGTACCTTGCTTCAACACATTCTATAGGTATTTTTTTCGCACCACCTCCTTCCCAAGTATATTATACGCCAATGCCAACCACAACATTAATGTATCCACCACTGACATATCCACCACCTTTGATAATTCCATCATATTATCCATAACTAGTGTATGCGACACCATACACTTATACACCGATAGTGTCGCAAACTTCCCTGGCACCATTGTTCTACCAAGGTGACTCATCTTTGCAACCACATGTTCATAGAATGGAGGGCACACATTGGCAACCTAGGATAACACAGCCCTTAACCGCAGAGGAAGGAGATAAAGATGAACATGACGGTCGAGGTGAAGGTAAAGACAAAAAAGAGGAGGATCTAGAACCCCAACTTGTATGAAGAATAAATTCGTCCGACAACTGACCCCCACAGGTTGTGGCACACATTCGGCTCGACGACGACGATAGTTTCTTTTCGGTCTTCTCATGTAAATCATAATTGTTAAGCTAAGCTCTATTGGATAAATTTAACTGATATTATAAATGTAATGTTTTTAAATATATATTGTTTTTGAATCAATATTGATAAATTTTAAGTGATAAATTGTTTGAAATAATTGTAAGAGATAAACTTTTAAACCTATCTTTCAAGCACTTAGAAAATATTATGTACTTGACCCAAGTATCGATACCTCTTATTAGTATGCCCTGAATTAATGAGGTCTATAAAAATTAACAAATTGTCTATAAACAATGAATATATTTGTTAACAAGGTCTTGTCCTTAATGTATCCTCCAAGTGTGGACATGTTGGCCTAGTATGCCCTGGGTTCCTACAATAACTGCATAACCTCGGTTGGCTTGTCCTCTCTTAAATATGCCCTGACACCATTGCCACAAATCATTATACGATTTGTCCCACCCGTTATGCATATTCTCCATGGTCTTCTGTTTTGCGATCCAAACCTTGTGCTACGATAGCTTGTAATCAAACTGACTACAAATATTGGAAATTATGACCGACACAAAAATCTTGGGACTCGCTTTCACCATAGGTAATATAATGTCCGAGATCATGTCCGAATCTAACTTTGGATGATCCTCCGTCATACTTGCAACAATATGAGTATTTCGAAATAAGGAATTTAGTATCATATATGAGGCCACTATATGTTCACATCGGACAGTCTTATCATGTACCCATGACCACACAAGTATGAAGCCGATGTTAAGTGGATAGGTCGCGATAAAAACAAAGTAGCAGATAACCTTTGTAATTTTGCTTTGAATAACCATTGTAACTCGTCTTTTTTAGTATAAAGTATCCAAGCGATATCCATAATTTTGTAATTCTTAATTCATTTTAATTGAGGTAGTGGTCTTCGGGCCCATATCTGTCAAAAAAAAAAAAAGATGTCATGAATTTTCATGGACATCTACTGTTATGCATTGCGCACTTGGCCTCAAATTTCTTCGATCAGGAGTTAACAACGTAGAATTTTACCCCGTGTTTTATGTTGTATCTCTTTACTACAACGACATAAGCATATTTTGAAGAAAACTCCATCCCTACTTGTAAATTGCCCACATCTAACGAAGAATTCGCATGGCCTGGTCTTCTGTGAGGGAGTTTTGGAAACTCTAACCTACCTTCAGCTGAGAGGTCCAAATTATGCATGTCAGTCAAAGGTGAGTATGCCCTGAACTTGCAGACATGTCAGGTGAAAACGCGTCCAACAAGGTACGCTTTCAATGCATCTTTCTACCACATCACTGAAAACGAGCCCTAGACAAAGCATTTTCCCTCTCTTATTTTCAACACCCTAAAAAGTTTCCAAAACCCAAGAATCCCGATCCTTATTTTCAGATATCTTGGAAATCCCAGGATATTTTTAGATTAACTAAGGTACATTTTTGTTTTCTTTTTCACTCATTGCCCACCCGATTGCCTATATAAAGGGGGTTTCGCTCCTCCTATTCCATCAACTCTCTAGGCCACCTCCCCTCACCCTTAAAAACATCTCTAAACCATTGTTTATAATTTACTTTTAAATGTTTAAATTTTTCAACAGAAATATTTATTGTAATGACCCAAAATTCACGGCATCAGAAAAGTACATTATCGGGCCTTCATTTTAGTGAAACGGGTTTGTAATTATTTATTAAAAATATTTACGAAGCTAGTTGTGTGTTTAATTAGGTTTTAGTTAGGTGAATTAGCTAGAATTAAGAATAATTAGGAAAAAGACTAAATTAAAATAGGTGTGAAAATTTAATTAAAGATCAAAAGAAAATAAAAGGGACTAAATAGGCAATTATGCCTAATGTATTACATGAGGTGGCAAACATGATTTTATTATGTTTAAAACTATATAAATATATTATTTAGTTATAAAGTATATTATATTAATTTATAAAAATTATATTTTAACATTATTATATTACAAATAAATAAAATAATGACAAATGTATGGTGATAAAATTATACATGTGTAATGGTAATAATATATATGTACACTTGTATTATAAATATGTATTTACTTATAATTTAAGTAAAAAGATATTTTATATTATATTATTATAATATTATGTTAATTAAATAATAAAACATACAAGAAATAAAATAAAGTAAGTGAAACAAAAGGAAGGAAAGAACAAAATGGAAACGAAATAGAGATAAAGAAAAGAGAAAAGAAAAATAAAAGGGGAATTAAGGTTCTAAAGCTTCAAGCTTAATTTGGAAAGTCAATTTAGTTCCTTTTCTTATAATTTTGATGTTTTTGGAGTCTTAGAACATGTTAAAATTTTGAAATTATTAGATTTTTAGACATAGTTCATGTTGAACAAATTGATGAATTAGGAGTTAGTTGATAGAATTTTTAGTTGGAATTGGAAAAAGGATTAAATTGTGAAATAGATTCTAAGTTTTGAGTATTAGGGACTAAATTGCAAGAAATTCTAAATTTGGGTTTTATGATGAAAATTAGATAGTTAAGTTTAAGTTTAGTTGAAATTTGAGTAAAAATATAGTATGAATTGAAATAGAAAAATGGATGAATATAGTTAGGACTAAATTGGAATTAAGGTAAAAGTTGAATAGGAAATTTAAGTATTTGATGTGAAATAGTGTTCTATTAATAATTTTAAATTGATTTAATTTTTTGTAGCCAACGTTACACCGGAGACATCTACGAAGAAAGGGAAGGAAAAAGTGGAAGAGGATTGAATCGAGAAAATATCCGGTTTGTATTACTATAATTCAAGCTATTTATTATCAAATGTTAAATTTAAATTATGTGTATGGTAAGTGAATTATGAGGTAAGTGTTATTATCAAATCGAATGGAAATTGAATTGAATGATAAATATGTATTGGCATTGAATCGAATATTGACTAGAAAGTGGAAAAGTGAATTTGAATTGAATTGTGCTTGAATTTAAAGTGAATTTGAAATTGAAAAGTGACTTGGAAAACCTATTAACTAGTCGAGCTATGTCAGATATAGTTGGCATGCCATAGGATTGGAAGTGTTCAGGGATACTTTGACCTCGAGTCGATGAGACACTAGATGTCAGTATATTACTTCGGATAGATTCGATGAGGTACTAGATACCGACTTACTTCGGCTTGGTCGATGAGACACTGGGTCTCAATTATTTGCTTCGAACTATCCGATGAGGCACTGGGTGCCATACTGGAGTGTTGGTTGCATCCGTGTATTTGTCAAAGTCCGAGTCTTGTTAATAGGAGTAAATAAATGAAATAGCAAAATTGAATGAAAATGAATGATTTTGTATATAAAATGAAATGTGAATTGAAATTAAGAAATGAAAACAAAATGAACGAATCAAAGGTTCATGAAGTGATTGATACTCAAATGAGATGTTATATGATATCAAATTGATGAATGGCCAAATTTAGTTGCTATTGTTAAATAGGGAAAGTTAAATATGAAATAGTTTACTTATGAATTAATTGTTATATAATTTGATATGTTTATTTGTTACTTTACTTTAATAATTTGAATTATAGTAATACCACTGAGTATAATCATACTCAGCGTACGGTTGTTTCCGTGCACAGGTTAGTAGAAGTCAAATGTTCCGGTCCAGCATCCAGAGCCGATCCCGACCTCAGAAACTTGGTGATGTATATTTGTTTTTGGTAAATGTGGCATGTACCTAGGTTATGTATGTTTGTTATGGTGGATTTGGTTGTAAAAGATGACATATGTTGTTTTGAATGGTGATATGAAAGGATAAGAAGACAAAATGGCACATATGATACAAACTTTGAAATGGAATAGAATGAAATCTCTAAACTAATTTTAATGTTACTTATGAATGTTCAGTGAATAGATTATCATGTTGATGTCTTGATATGTTTTAAATGTATTTGTATATTAAAATTGAATTAGTTGTGATATTGGTTTGAATTGGTTGCGATTTAAAATTTGCAGGGTTGATTAGGTTATTGTAAAGGGGTTATATTGAGTCCACACGGCCTTGCACACAGGCGTGTGAGCCCTGTACTTATGAAAAAATTTAGAATTTCACGAAAAATTTCCCGAGCAACCAAATTGGTCCCGATTCACTTCTAATACGTATTTTGGGCCTTGAAGGTCCATAAAAGGAACATTAGGAATGTTTTATAGTATGTTAGATATTTATTTATATATTTTTCGTAAATTGTTTGAAAGGTCCAGTAATGTTCCGTAACCCGATTTCGACGACGGTTTAGGGTAAGAGGGTGTTACATTTATTATTATTTGAGGGAGATAGTGTGTTAGTTTTAATGTTTGTTTGAGTTTACGATAATGCAGTGGCACTCTAAAACCCACATATTATTGTAAAAAAATTCTATTTGAAAATGATTTTCCTACACAGAAAAATTAAAATTTTGAAAACTGACCCAGTTTATGATATTTATAGCAATAAATCCTAGACTGAAATTGTACATGTGTTTTCGAATAGACGGATCCTTGTCATTCCTAGCTTTCAACCAAATGATTTTCTCCACTATTCTCGTACCACTAATTGCTTCGACTGTAAGCTCAATCAAAATGAATCAAAACACAGAACTAGAAATAGTTTTATTTTCTTTTGGGTTAAAAACGAAAATGCTCTTCTCAAAATTGAAACCAACAAAATTATTATTCCAAAAAAATATATTTAATAGTTGAGAATAAATTCTCTCTATTTTTCAACAGAGTAACAATATCTTAAAGTTGTGTAAATAGCTAAATCGGTGCCATTTATTTATAGGGAGAGAAGGTAGAACCCTTGTTGAATTGTAGAAGTTTATTTCAACTAGAAAAAATGAAATCTCAACTCAACTCGGATGTATGGGGCGGCAATCCTAGTTAACAATACTAGGGTTTGTCGTCCCACCTTATAACATAAGGGGCTCTTGGGCCTATTACATATCGGGTCCAATTACAAGTATTTCAAAAATTTTAACCCAATACTTTATAATTTGATCCAACCCAATATTTTTTTCTATTTCCCAGAAATAAACTTCAATATATTTCCAATTAAATAATTTTTCAACCCAATTCTAGTTCTATTAAAATCATGACGACTTTACCGTAAAAGAATCTATGGAAAAATATATTTAATATTTTTACATTCAACGGTTCACTATGACCAAATGATTTATTTCCATTTTTGAACTTCATCTAATTCGAAATATATAAATTCACTTTTCAGGTCATTTTTATTTTAGAGAAAATATAATCATTTCCAAATGTTTCTTATTTCTCCATTTCACCATATCTATTCATTTATGTTCATTTAATTCAACATGCAATTCATTTCTGGTTTCAAAGAGCTAGCGGAGGGACCGATTGAACATATGCAATTGAGGCTCAAATGATTTATAATTAAGTTCCAAATTTTCACTTATTAATTATAAACTCGTTTAGTCATGAAGTCATTCCATTATAGTATCATGACTAAGCTCTCCTCAAAGGAATACAATTATAAATGCAACTCGATTAGTACTCGTCCAATGACCTTGTCATAAGTGTGTTACCCTTATAAGATATCCCTAATCTCTTTGGGATAATATCAATTCTCCCAATATGATCCTATTTTATCTTATGGTAACCATTACATCTTCTTTTATGAAAAGTCAATTACTATGAAATAGTAATCAAGTTATTCATCATAAAGATGAACGACTCGTGGCCACATTTACTTTTTATAAACAGTATAATTCCAATGAGAGAATATCATTTACCCATGTCTCGGGCTATGAATTCCACTATTGTGAATAACACTACATGTAACAGCCCGATGTTGGTCCTAATCGGAACAGTGGTTTTGGGACCACAAATCCAACGTAGAAAAGTTCATTTTTATTATATTTTTATGGTCTATGGTTTCACAGAATGATTTTTTGAAAATTTTGTTTGAAAATTTTGACGTTTGGGCACTCAATTTAGTCAAAAGGACTAAATTGTAAAAAGTGCAAAAGTTGAGTTCTACATGCTAGAGATTCTAATTGCTATGAAATTTTAAATTGAAGGTTCTTATATGGTAATTAGACCATTGGTTAAGTTAGTGGACAAAAATGGACATGGAGTATGAGAATTTTCATGTTTTAAGTTAGGGGCATTTTGGTCATTTGACTAATTAAGAATTAATAATCAAATTAAAAGCCAATTTTTGCTCATCTTAAACCCCTTGGTTGAAATTTACAAGAGGGAGACATATCTAGGGTTTTTCAAGCTTCAAAGCTCAATTGTAAGTCCGTTCTAGTCTCGTTTTTAATGATTTTCATGTTTTTGAGATCTTTGAAACTTGATCTATCTATTTCTACCATTAATTTAAGGAATAATCAAGGTATAAGGTTTGAAACATGTTGGATTTTTTTTTATTTTGATGTCTAATGATGGATTATGCATGTTTGATGTGTGATAAACAACTAATGATGGATTATGCATGTTTGATGTGTGATAAACAACTTTTGCTAGGTGGTTTTTGATGAAAATGTCAAAAGGACCTATTTGTAAAAAGATTATAAAATGTGTGTAAAAGTGTGATTAAATGAAAATGTGGACTGCTATAAGTATAAAATAGGATAGTTTAGGCTTGGGAAACAAAAAAATTAAATAGATTTCATTTTACGAGCCTAGGGGTAAAAATGTAAATATGTCAAAGATTAGGGAGATTATAATTTTGCCATAATGAGATTTTTGGACTGAATTGAATAATTTGAATAATGAATGAGTTAAATTTGCTATTATATATCAAGAGAAACGAGGTTTGGACCTAGATCGGGGGGAAAATAAAGTATTTGACAATTAGGTCTCATTCCTACTATTTTTGTATCGAGATAAGTTCGTATGTAAATAATGCATTATCTTATTTATGTTCTAAATTCTTTAATATTGTATGAATTATGATCGACTCCTTGAATGTAAGCGATAAAGTTTGACAAGCAAGAAAATCCCGGTTGAACCTTAGGAATAGTTAGGATACAAATGTCATGACATTAGGGTTATCGACATTTTGTGTAAGACCATATCTAGGATATGGCATCGATATGAGACTTCGTGTAAGACCATAGCTGGGCTATTGGCATCGATATGAGATCTCATGTAAGACCATATCTAGGATATGGCATTGGTATGGTACTGTGAATGCGAGATGTCCCGAGTATCCTTTAGTATTCCAAGTGGTTCAACGGGTAGTTTGATAGAAATGTTAAAGTTGTGAAAGACTTTGGTATGTTGCACCTGGGTACAAGTATGTACATAAGACTCATGCTTAATAAGCTCGATATGTGATGAACCCTCGGTAAGTTTGTGATTGAATAAGTTTGACTATAAGATTTATAATGACATTTATGTTAATTTACATCATGTTAATTATGTGTTAAATGTGTGTTATAAAGCCTATTATTTGCATAGAAACTTGGTAAGCTTTAAAGCTTACTCCCCTTTCTTTTCCTTTGTCTTATAGTGTCACTAGGCTAGCTCAGAGATCGGAGACTGTCAGAGATTCACTCACACTATCAACTTATCATTTTGGGTATCGATAAATTTAACATTTTGAGTTATGGCATGTATAGTGTAACATCCTAAATAATTGAGTATCATTATGTTGCTAAATGTTGGTTCGGGTTACTTGGAGTTAGAATAAATATTATTTTTTAAGTGTACTTTAGAGTAAAGAAATTAAATGACCTTAAGACTTAAATTAATTAAGTATTAAAAGATGGCATAAGTTGAGCTAGTAGTAAAGTGGAGTTGGCGCCATATGTATTACCATGAGGAAGGAGTTCAATCACCTAGCATGCAACTAGGAATTTTATTTTTGCTTTAGCTTGAGCATGTGTCGGCAAAGAGATAAGGCTAGGATGAGTTGGAATGTTTTATTTTGGTAAGAACACTAAGTATTTGGAAAGCTAAGGATAAGGGCTTGAAATGGGGATTGTGTTTCATCAACTTAAGGAAAAGGAGGAAAAAGGCTTAAGTGTAGGAAGGTGTTTTGAAACTTCCTAATGGCCATTTGACCATTGTATTTGGATGGCATTGAGGCTAAGGGGGGGTGGCCGGTTTTGGTTGAGAGGATGGTAAGCTAGGATGATAGGAAAACCTTTTCATTTTGGTCATTTTGGCTTAAGCAAAGTGTTTATTTTCCTTTCATCATTCTTGCTCTCTAGCCGAATTTTACCAAACCCCTTGAGAAAGCTATAGCAATTTTCTTGTATCATTCTTTCTTTTTGATCATTTGATCAATTCTTTGCCAACTATTCCCCCTAGTGCCGAAACCATAAACACACCAAAAAGACCATTCTTTTTCTTTCTTCTTCACAAAACCGATTATACCATCCTTCCAAAAACCCAAATTCTTTTTCTTCTCTTTTCTTTCTCCTTTCTTTTTCTTTCTTTCTCTCTTTCTCTTTTGAAACCGAACCATACCATTCTATTTCCCTTTTCTTCATTTTTTTTTCTTCATTACAATTTTCTTCAATTTTATTTCATCCATGGCCGAATGCATTTTGCTCTTGTGACAAAATTTCTTCATTTCTTTTACCACAATCGATTTCAAGAATCAAGGTAAGGAATTTTTCTTTTAAGGATTCTTATTCATTTAGTATATTTAGTTATTAATCGATTTCGTTTTAGGGACACAATCGCTCGATCGATTCTCGTGGAATGAAGACAAACCGTGGTAAGCCAAATTTAAAATCTTATAAACGTTAGTCATATTTCAATATTTATAGTCAGACTAATGATCGTACATCTTTATAGACTTTCAAGATAGGCGTAAAAGGGGTCCATAGTCTTCAAAAAGGCGGTTCATAAATCCCCTAAATATAAACGAAAGGTTATTTCGGGAATCCGAGATTTTCCACCGGGTTATAGACCATCAACCGAGGAGAATCAATTATTTGAAGTAGTTCGTACTCCCGAGCCCTTGTACGTTCATGGATTCTCAGCGGGCAACGAATCAATAAATGAGGAGAAACCAAAATAGAAGTGGTTCAAAATCAAAGGGTAAGGATTTAGATCGAATACCAATAGTGTATTTTGATAAATGATAGTATTCTAATGGTTCAGACATTACGTTTAGGTGTTGACGAGCGGAAGGTTTAGTACTCATGATATCAAGGTGTGTAACTTCACACTTTTCTCGGGTTGGATGTCATTTGTGGTATTGAGTAAAATCGTAAAACGACAAAATCGGTATATACTGAAATAATTGGTATTTTGGTGAAATTTCATGAAAATTGTTAAAAATGTGAAAATTTCAAAACGCCTCGATGTGTAGGTAGTAAAATGAATACTAAATATCTCATGTGTAAATGGGCCGATAAATATGCTAGTTAGTAAATGGGTCAAATCTTGGATAGATAGTTAAATGGGCAAATCACGATAAATAATAAATGGGTCAAATCTCGCTAGATCGATAAATGGGTCGATATCTCTCATTAGATCAAAATGGGTGAAATCTACATTAGATCGTAAATGGGCGTAATCTCGTTAAATTGTTAAATGGGCCAAAATCAATGCTAGATCGCTAAATGGGCCAGAAATTTTGCTAGATCGCTAAATGGGCCAAAGATGCTAAACAGTTATATGGAATAAATGATATATTGTATTATGGGCCTTAATAAAAACCTGAAATATTGACTTATATATATTGGGCCTTTTTGATAAAATCATCATATGTACATAGGCTATTTTGCATACATGTTGCATGGGTTGGGATTAACAATGAAGAGAAGAAAGGCCTGTTGTCAAAATCTAGTTCGGTGGCTTTGCCACAAAATAATTAAACGGCTGATTGCCTCTAGTTCGGTGGCTATGCCACAAATATTTTAATGGCTCAATGCCTCTAGTTCGGTGACTCTGTCACAATCTAGTTCGGTGGCTCTGCCACAAGTATAAAATGGCTTAATGCCTGCGATTGGTGTGATGGCGGGGTGGGTTGACTTGATCCCCACAGGTGTGATGGTTGGTACGGGTGGTGTGTAGCGGATGGAAATTAGGTTTGGGTGGGAAATATCATTTCTGCATGCATTCCATTATTTATACTGTTAATCTTGATATTGGGCTCAAGCCCAAAATCATGACTTGATGATCTGCCCGATGGATTAAGTAAGTAAGTTATACATCGAGTTCGAGTAACTCACACCTCAAATTTTTCCTCTCAGGTAATGGAAATTGATGTGGACTTGGGCCGAGGATGACTTCGTGGAGGCCATACTGCAAACATGGGTTTAATAAACTTTGAACTTTTTAATAAGTACTTTCCTTATTTTACTATTTTGGGTATAATGTAATAAGGCCTCTATTATTATTATTTTATGGTTTTTATGTGTGGATGGATTTCAATTATGTTTTGGATATTTTAATATGGGCTTATGTTTATCATATAAAATTTTATTAAAATATTTTGGGTTTTCAAACATACGAGATTCTTTAACTATTCTTATTTCCAAATACTTTGAACTCTTATAAAAATTACTTTAGAGTTTTGATAATTAAAAATTAAATGATGAGATTTACAACTTATGTTTCTCAAATACATCAAACTTAAAATTATTTCTCTTGTTTTTTTTTATTAAACTCAAATTTCAAAGGGTTTTGAAATACCGACTCATCTAAATTATTAAGATAGTTTGATCTATGTAACAAACCAAATCTCGTCTTAATACAAAGGTCGATTTGAGGTGTTACATTTAATGGTATCAGAGCCAGTTTTAAAAACTCGGCTGTGGTTGGGTTCAATAAATAATTTCTGTATAAAATTATTTCAATTATGTTCTAAAAGATCAGTATGGCACCACAAGCATCCGACAACAAGTCAAGTAAGTATTTATTACTTAATGATTATTTTGATGATCATAGGAACACTCTAGAACTTCTAGTTTTAGATGTAAAAAAAATCGTAGAGATTGAGACTATAGGATGTGTTGCGAAAACAACTTTATCTCTCAAATCTCATAAAACACCGTTAATAAACATGAAACAATTTTCGATTCATAAAACTTGTAATCGATTAAATCGAATTAGTCATCATGAGCACTAGAGGACGTGGTCGTGGACGCCAGACGTGGCCGTGGTAGAGGACGCAGGTAATCGCAATCAAGTACCAAATCATATGCCGGAAATGGATGCACCTGCGTCATTTGAGAGTGAGACGGGATCACTAATGCTTTGACACAAGCGATGCTACGAGTCCTAGAAAGGGTCGCTGGAACTAGAATTGGGCCAACAACTCGTGGGTCAATTTCAGAACGACTCAAGTCAAATAATGTAGAAGTTTTTAAAGGAGTTTCCGGTGTAGCTCTGAATGTGGCTGAATATTGGCTCGAAGCTGTGGAGCGGATTATGGATGATATGGAATGCACTGTCGAGTAGAAACTGAAAGGAGTTGTGTCCTTGCTAAGAGACGAGGCGTATCAATGGTGGCTTACTGTTCGAGAAGGCACCGAAGCTACACTGATTACTTGGGAATTCTTTAAAGCTGCCTTTCAAGGGAAATATGTTGGAACGAGTTATGTAGACGCCCGAAGGAAGGAATTTCTGAATCTTGTCCAAGGGAGTAAGACAATGGCAGCGTATGAAGCTGAGTTTTTACGTTTGAGTCGCTATGCTCGGACAATAGTATCAACAGATCATGAACGATGTGTGCGATTCGAGGATGGGCTAAATGATGAGTTGAGGGTTCTGATTGCCCCACAACAAGTTAGAACTTTTTCCATGCTTGTGGAGAAGGCCAAGATAGTCAAGAGGCTAAGAACTCGAACGCGTCGAATCGGAAAGATTTAGAAACAAGAGAGAGACACAGCAGTCGGGTTCTTCAAAGAGATTTCAGAAGAGGCCTCGGAATGATGAATCAGCTCAAGGTAGAGTACTTGTAACTAATAATCGAGGTCGAGATTATGCTGAATGTGGAAAAAGGCATTCGGAGAGTCTTTGGAGGAAAACGGGCGCTTGTTACAAATGCGGTTCAATGGATCATCAAGATAGAAATTGCCCTCGACGTATGGATATGACTCGTGAAGTTTGTATCTTGATGTACTGTGACTAGAGGTACTCGGCACCACCGAGAGGTCGTGGACCAGTCGTGGTGGTAATGGGGCCGGACGTGGTCAAGGTGTACCGGTCGAGGCAATGGTCCTAGAGGAAACACGGATGCAAGATGGCCAGATCGGTCTATGCGCTTAGATGCCATGCGAGGATGGCAATGCACGATGTAATAATCGGTACTTCTTCATCTTCGATGTACCATTCTCGCTTTAATAGATATTGGTTCTACCCATTCAGTATGTTGCTAGTGCCATATCTAGAAACCCGAATCTAGAATCTGAAATTATCGATAGTGAGATGACAGTAATTAGTCCTTTAGGATAGTCAGTAATTGTAAATAAACTGTTTAGAGACGTACCCTTAGAAATCCAAGAAGAGGTATTCTTGGCGAATTTGATGGAGTTGCCTTTCGGTGAGTTCGATCTTATTTTGGGCATGGATTGGTTGGTTGAACATCGGGCGCATTTGGATTGTGATGAAAAATAGATGTCAATAAGAACCTCGGATGATAAGGAAGTCATAATGATTGGTGAACGAAGGAACTACTTGGCGAACGTGGTATCAGCGTTGAAGGCAGAAAAGTTAGTGCGAAAAGGGTATGGAGCATTCCTAGCCTTTATTTGTGCTTTGGACGCCAAAGAGTTATCTGTGGATGATGTGAGAACGGTGAAGGAATTTCGGATGTATTTCCGAAGAACTTCCGGTATACCTCGGATCGGAAGTAGAATTTGGTATCGAGCTTTTGCGGAACAGCTCCCGTGTCTATTGCTCCTTATAGAATGGCACCGAAAGAGTTGGCAGAGCTTAAAGCTCAAATTCAAGAATTACTGGATCGGGGATTTATTCGACCGAGTGTGTCTCCGTGAGGAGCACCAGTTTTGTTCGTGAAGAAGAAGGATGGATCGATGCATATGTGCATTGATTACAGACAATTGAATAAATTGACGATCAAGAATAAGTATCCTCTGCTGAGAATTGATGACCTGTTTGATCAATTAAAGGGGGCTTCAGTTTTCTCCAAAATTGATTTGAGATCGGGTTATCACCAGCTTAAGGTGAAAGAAGCAGATGTTTTTAAGACGACATTTCGAACTCGTTATGGACATTATGAGTTTGTAGTGATGCCGTTTGGATTAACCAATGCACCAGCCGCATTTATGGACATGATGAACCCGTCTTTCAACCATATTTAGACCGGTTTGTGGTGGTATTCATAGATGACATTTTGGTTTATTCAAGAAATGATGAGGATCATGACACGATTTGCGTGTTGTATTCTGACTACTTGAGATAAACAACTTTATGCCAAATTCAAGAATGCGAATTTTGGCTAAAGGAAGTGACTTTCTTGGGTCATGTGGTATCAGCTGAAGGAATAAGGGTAGATCCTCGGAAGATTGAGGCTGTACTAGATTGGAAACCACCAAAGTCGATAGCTGAAATTCAGAGTTTCTTAGGATTGGCTGGTTACTATAGACGCTTTGTTGAGGGGTTTTCGTTGATTGCTGCACCCCTAACTAAACTGTTGCGGAAGGGAGTTCCGTATATTTGGACTGAAAAACAACAAGAAAGTTTTAAAAAATTGAAGAAGATTCTGATAGAAGCACCAGTTTTGATTCAGCCGGAGGCTGGAAAAGAATTTACTATTTATTGTGATGCGTCTCACACGGGTTTGGGTTGTGTGCTGATGCAAAATGGAAAGGTGGTGGCCTATGCTTCTCGTCAATTGAGACTACACGAAGTAAACTACCCTACTCATGATTTGGAGTTAGCTGCAGTGGTCTTTGCTTTAAAGATTTGGAGGCACTATCTCTACGGTGAGAAATCTATCATCTACACGGATCACAAGAGTCTTAAGTACCTCCTTACCCAAAAGGAGTTGAATTTGAGACAAAGAAGATGGGTGGAATTATTAAAAGACTATGATTTCTCAATCGAATATCATCCTGGAAAGGCTAATGTGGTAGCTGACGTGTTAAGTCGTAAGGCGGTATCTAATTTAAGAGCAATGTTTGCTCATTTAAGTTTGTATGAGGATGGTAGTTTATTAGCAGAACTTCAGGTGAAGCCTCTGTGGCTGGAACAAATCAAGGAAAAGCAGACATCAGATAAAAAGTTGGAACTTTTATTTCAACAGGTTGAAAGGGGTGAAATAGAGGATTTTGGTATATATATGAATGGAGTGATGTGCTTTCGTGGAAGGGTTTGTATGCCTAAAGACTCAGAATTGAGACAAATGATTCTACGGGAGGTGCATAGTAGCCCTTATGCTATGTACCCCGGAGGACGTAAGATGTATCGAGATCACCGTGAACAGTATTGGTGGCCAGGGTTGAAGCGTGAGATTTCTGAGTTTGTAGGTAAATGTTTGACTTGTCAGCAAGTGAAGGCAAAGCATCAATTACCGTCAGGATTGTTACAACCGGTAAAGATTCCTCTTTGGAAATGAGAGCGGATAACTATGGATTTTGTTAGTGGGTTACCTTTAACACCTACTAAGAAAAATTTCATATGGGTAGTAGTTGATCGCTTGACTAAGACCGCCATTTTCTTCCTGTTCGACGGATTATTCATTGCAAAAATTGGCAAAGTCAGTATGTATCCGAAATCGTGAGGTTGCATGGGGTACCAAAGTCTCATTATATCGCATGGGATCCTAGATTTACATAACGATTTTGGAAAGCTCGCATGAAGCCTTGGGGACAAAGTTGAATTTCAAGACTTTTCATCCTCACCGATGGTCATCGGAAAGAGTAATTCGGATATTGGAAGACATGTTAAGGGATGTGTGATCGACTTGAGGGTAGTTGGGAGGATTTTCTACCATTGGCGAATTTGTGTATAACAATAGCTATCGGTCTAGCATTCAGATGGCACCCTATGAGGCATTGTATGGTCGTGGGTGTCGTACTCCTACTTGTTGGACTGAATTGGGCGAACGGCAGATGTTGGGTCCTGAGATGATATCTGAAACAGAGGAAAAGGTAAAGTTATTAGAGCAGTTAAAGGAAGCCTCAGATTGATGTAAGTCGATGCACACTGCCGTAAGGATATCGAGTTTTGTGGGAGACCGTGTCTTCTGAAGGTCTCACCTTGGAAGAAAATTTTCAGATTCGGAAAGAAGGGCAACTTGAGCCCTAGATACATCGGGCCATATCGTGTGATGAAGCGTGTTGGTCCAGTTGCTTATCAAATTGAATTACCTCCGGAGTTGGGTCAAATTCATAATGTTTTCCATGTTTCCATGCTGAGACTCTATAGATCGGATCCATCTCATATAGTACCGGTTGAGGAAGTGGAATTAAATTGAGACTTGTCTTTTGAAGAAGAACCGGTGGAAATTTTAGACCGGGATGTTAAGGTGCTAAGAAAGAAGACCGTGTTGTTGGTCAAAGTTTTATGGCGTAATCACGAGCGAAGGAAGCTACATGGGAGCCCGAGGAAGCTATTCTAAAAGAATATCCTCACCTCTTTTAATCGTAAATTTTGAGGATGAAATTTTATTTAAGAGGGTAGAATTGTAACATCCTAAATAATTGAGTATCATTATGTTGCTAAATGTTGGGGTTACTCGGAGTTAGAATAAATATTATTATTTAAGTGTACTTTAGAGTAAAGAAATTAAATGACCTTAAGACTTAAATTAATTAAGTATTAAAAGTGGCATAAGTTGAGCCAGAGTAAACCGGAGTTGGCGCCATATGTATTACCATGAGGAAGGAGTTCGAATCACCTAGCATGCAACTAGGAATTTTATTTTTGCTTTAGCTTGAGCATGTGTCGGCAAAGAGATAAGGCTAGGATGAGTTGGAATGCTTTATTTTGGTAAGAACACTAAGTATTTGGAAAGCTAAGGATAAGGGCTTGAAATGGGGGATTGTGTTTCATCAACTTAAGGAAAAAGGAGGGGAAAAAGGCTTAAGTGTAGGAAGGTGTTTTGGAAACTTCCTAATGGCCATTTGACCATTGTATTTAGACGGCATTGAGGCTAAGGGGGGGTGGCCGGTTTTGGTTGAGAGGATGGTAAGCTAGGATGATAGGAAAACCTTTTCATTTTGGTCATTTTGGCTTAAGCAAAGTGTTTATTTTCCTTTCATCTATCTTGCTCTCTAGCCTAATTTTACCAAACCCTTGAGAAAGCTATAGCAATTTTCTTGTATCATTCTTTCTTTTGATCATTTGATCAATTCTTTGCCAACTATTCCCCTAGTGCGAAACCATAAACATACCAAAAGACTATTCTTTTTCTTTCTTCTTCACAAAACCGATTATACCATCCTTCCAAAAACCCAAATTCTTTTTCTTCTCTTTTCTTTCTCCTTTCTTTTTCTTTCTTTCTCTCTTTCTCTTTTGAAACCAAACCATACCATTCTATTTCCCTTTTCTTCATTTTTTTTTCTTCATTACAATTTTCTTCAATTTTATTTCATCCATGGCCAAATGCATTTTGCTCTTGTGACAAAATTTCTTCATTTCTTTTACCACAATCGATTTCAAGAATCAAGGTAAGGAATTTTTCTTTTAAGGATTCTTATTCATTTAGTATAGTTAGTTATTAATCGATTTCATTTTAGGGACACAATCGCTCGATCGATTCTCGTGGAACGAAGACAAACCGTGGTAAGCCAAATCTAAAATCTTATAAACGTTAGTCATATTTCAATATTTATATTCGGACTAATGATCGTACATCTTTAGAGACTTTCAAGATAGGGCAGAAAAGGGCAGTCCATAGTTTTCGAAAAAGGGGCGGTTCCGCAAATCCCCCTAAATATAAACGAAGGGTTGTTTCGGGAATCCGGGATTTTCCACCGGGTTACGGACCATCAACCGAGGAGAATCAATTATTTGAAGTAGTTCGACTCCGAGCCCTTATGCGTTCGTGGATTCTCGGTGAACGAATCAATAAACGAGGAGAAACCAAAAATAGAAGTGGTTCAAAATCAAAGGGGTAAGCATTTAGATCGAATACCAATAGTGTATTTTTGATAAATGATAGTATTCTAATGGTTCGTATTACGTTTAGGTGTTGATGAGCGAGAAGGTTTAGTACTCACGATATCAAGGTGTGTAACTTCACACTTTTCTCAGGTTGGATGTCATTTGTGGAATTGAGTAAAATTGTAAAAACGACAAAATCGGTATAATACAAAATAATTGGTATTTTGGTGAAATTTCATGAAAATTGTTAAAAATGTGAAAATTTTGAAAATGCCCTCGATGTGTAGGTAGTAAAATGAATACTAAATATCTCATGTGTAAATGGGCCGATAAATATGCTAGTTAGTAAAATGGGCCAAAATCTTGGATAGATAGTTAAATGGGCCGAAATCTCTGATAAATAATAAATGGGCCGAAATCTCTGCTAGATCGATAAATGGGCCGATATCTCTGTTAGATCGAAAATGGGTCAAAATCTCTGTTAGATCGTAAATGGGCCGTAATCTCTGTTAAATTGTTAAATGGGCCAAAATCAATGCTAGATCTCTAAATGGGCCAGAAATTTTGCTAGATCGCTAAATGGGCCAAAGATGCTAAATAGTTATATGGAATAAATGATATATTGTATTATGGGCCTTAATAAAAACCTGAAATATTAACTTATATATATTGGGCCTTTTTGATAAAATCATCATATGTACATAAGCTATTTTGCATACATGTTGCATGGGTTGGGATTAACAATGAAGAGAAGAAAGGTCTGTTGCCAAAATCTAGTTCGGTGGCTTTGCCACAAAATAATTAAACGGCTGATTGCCTCTAGTTCGATGGCTATACCACAAATATTTTAATGGCTCAATGCCTATAGTTCGGTGACTCTGTCACAATCTAGTTCGGTGGCTCTGCCACAAATATAAAATGACTTAATGCCTACGATTGGTGTAATGGCGGGGTGGGTTGACTTGATCCCCACAGGTGTGATGGTTGGTACAGGTGGTGTATAGCGGATGGAAATTAGGTTTGGGTGGGAAATTTCATTTCTGCATGCATTCCATTATTTATACTGTTAATCTTGATATTGGGCTCAAGCCCAAAATCATGACTTGATGATCTGGCCCAGTGGATTAAGTAAGTAAGTTATACATCGAGTTCGAGTAACTCACACCCTCAAATTTTTCCTCTCGTGTAATGGAAATTGATGTGGACTTGGGCTGAGGATGACTTCATGGAGGCCATACTGCAAACATGGGTTTAATAAACTTTGAACTTTTTAATAAGTACTTTCCTTATTTTACTATTTTGGGTATAATGTAATAAGGCCTCTATTATTATTATTTTATGGTTTTTGTGTGGATGGATTTCAATTATGTTTTGGATATTTTAATATGGGCTTATGTTTATCATATAAAATTTTATTAAAATATTTTGGGTTTTCAAACATACGAGATTCTTTAACTATTCTTATTTCCAAATACTTTGAACTCTTATAAAAATTACTTGAGTTTTGATAATTAAAAATTAAATGACAAGATTTTCAACTTATGTTTCTCAAATACATCAAACTTACAATTATTTCTCTTGTTTTTTTTATTTTATTAAACTCAAATTTCAAAGGGTTTTGAAATACCGACTCATCTAAATTATTAAGATAGTTCGATCTATGTAACAAACCAAATCTCGTCTTAATGCAAAGGCCGGGTTTGGGGTGTTACATATAGGGATTTGGTCATTTTATTATGAGTCACAATTGATTTGGCCAAATGTGTTGGCTTATCATGATTAATAATTCATTTTGTAAATTGCCATTGAAATTGGCTAATATTGTTTAAGTATATATACATATGATGATGCTTATCATGGATGTGGGAATTTGAATGCTTGAGTTGATAAGTATGTGATGGTTGTATGTGATAGATGAGAGCATATGAATGAGTGTTGTTGCCTTGGTTGTGGCTGATTTGGTTGAATGTATGTGCTTGGATTAGTGTTACGTTTTGTTTTGTAGGTGTGTGCATAGAAAGGTGACAAATTGGCTTGGTAAATAGCCTTGTTTTTGTCCTCACGGGTAGTCACACGGGTATGTGTCTAGTCTGTGTGTGACACGGCTTGCCCAATGGGCGTGTGTTCTGGCCGTGTGTCCCCTGCACCTTAATTGTTGCAAAACAGAATGCTCAGTAATGAGCACATGGGCAGAGGCACGGGCGTGTGTCTCAGCCGTGTGGACGACACGACCTCGAACACGGGTGTGTGCCCTGGCCGTGTGAAGTCCGCACCTATTTTATGAAAAATTATGAAAATTTAATCAATCACACGACCTAAGCACATGTGCGTGTGACTTGGCAGTGTGACCTCAATTTGATGATGATGTCATAAACAGAAAGCTCTGCAATTTGAACATGGCCTGAAGCACAGGCGTATCTTAGGGTCACACGGACGTGTCCCGAAACCACACGGGCGTGTGACCCCTTTTACATGAATATTTTTTAAGTTTTTCAAAAGTTTCCAAAGTTCTTGGTTTAGTCTCAAACCACTTTCGATGTATGTTTTGGGCCTCGTAGGCTCGTGATAGAGATGATATGAATGTATGTGAAAGGTTTTAAACTTGGATGGAAATTTTTGTCTCGATTTTATATGTTTGCTTGTGTTTATGTCCGATAAAGTGGCGTTGAATACGGGTTAGGGGTGTTGCATTTAGTGGTATCGAGCTACGATTTAGTTGATGCTCGGACTAATGTAGCGTGTGTAAGAGTCTAGTTATACATGCCATAAATGAACTGTGATAGTGTGATGACTTCTGAAAATTTTAAATTGTGTTTTTGTAAAGTAATGGATCTCGACCGAGCTGTGGCTGATGACGTTGAAAGTAATGCGCCAGCTCCCGCTCAAGGGGCAGCGCCGTCTAATAGTAGACCCACTACGGTTGGTCAAGGAGAAGAGGCTAGAGAAGCCTTTCTCCACATGATGAATGAATAGTGTACGGAATTTGTTCGAACAAATTCGAATGCCCAACCTCCTCCACCCCCACCTATTCCTCGACCGGTTCCCGTAGCTCCACAAGGTATGGAGTTTGTAAGAATGAATAAGCCCCAGTTGATAAGATCCGAAAGCATGAGGCTGAAGATTTTAGAGCTAATGTAGATGATGATCCCGAGAGAGCCGAGTTTTGGCTCGAAAACTCCATCAGGGTATTTGATGAGCTATCTTGCACACCGAATGAGTGTTTAAAGTGTGCTATCTCACTTCTAAGGGATTCTGCATATCACTGGTGGAATACACTGGTATTGAGGGTATCAAGAGAGAGGGTTACATGGGAATTCTTTCAAGAGGAGTTCCGAAAGAAATATATTAGTCAGCGGTTCATCGATCAGAAATGTAAAGAATTTCTTGAGCTAAAGTAAGGCCGTATGTTAGTTACCGAATATGAATGAGAATTTGTCAAACTTAGTAAATTTGCTCGGGAGTGTGTTTCCACTGAGGCTATTATGTGCAAGAGATTCGAGGATGGTTTGAATGAAGATATTCATGTGTTAGTTGGGATCTTAGAGCTGAAAGAATTTATTGTGTTGGTTCAGCGGGCTTATAAGGCCGAAGAGTTGAATAAAGAGAAGAGGAAAGCTAATCTTGAAGCTAGGGATTCGAGGAAAAGACCTATGAGTAAGTCATTTCCATCTCAGTCAAAGAAATCTAGAGAAATGTATTCTCGTTAGAATGTTTCAGTAGGGTATTCACACCAAGATCGTGGGAAGCAACATTCCAGTTTTAAGTCTCAGACTACTTCAATGGCAAGTGCAGGTAATGTGAGGTCTAACAGACTCGAATGTCAACATTGTGGAAGAAGACATCACGGTGAGTGTAGAGGGAATGACCGGCCTTGTTTCAAGTGTGGTTCTCAAGAGCATTTTATCCGAGATTGCCTTGAAATGACGGAGAAATAAAAATTTCAAAGTGCAAAGCCGAGTAATACTACTAATAGGGGTAGGCCACCTAGAAACACTAGAAATGGAGCTAGTAGTAAAGGTGTGATGAAAGATACAACCATGAGATCCCAAGCTCGAGCACCTGCTAGAGCCTATGCCATCCATGCTCGCGAAGAAGTGACATCTCCCGATGTTATCACTGGTACTTTTTCTCTTTATAATACTAATGTAGTTGCATAGATTGATTCTGGATCGACTCATTCTTATGTTTGTGTGAAATTGGTAACTAGTAAGAACTTGCCTATTGAATTTACTGAGTTTGTGATTAGAGTATCAAACCCCTTAGGCAAACATGTACTAGTTGATAGAGTTTGCAAGAATTGTCCATTAATGATTCGAGGTCACTGTTTTCTGGTGGATTTAATGTTGTTGTCATTTTATGAATTCGATGTTATTTTGGGCATGGATTGGTTGACATTGCATGATGCCGTAGTGAGCTGCAAAAGAAAGATTATTGAACTGAAATGTGAAAATGGTGAAATTATTTGAATTGATTCAAATGAACCGGGTGAGTTACCCGTTGTAATTTCTTTGATGTCTGCCCAAAGATATGTAAAGAAAGGCTGTGAAGCTTATCTTGCTTATGTGTTGAGTACAAAAGAGTCTGAATTGAAAATTGAATCAGTGTTGATAGTTTGTGAATATCCAGATGTGTTCCCAGAAGAATTGTCTGGGTTACCACCAGTTAGAAAAGTTGAGTTTAGTATTGACTTAGTACCAAGGACCTCGCCAATATTTATTGATCTGTATAGAATGGCTCTGACCGAATTGAATGAGTTAAAGACTCAGTTTTAAGAGTTGACAGATAAGGGTTTTCCGAGACCAAGTCATTCTCCCTAGGGAGCTCCAGTATTGTTTGTAAAGAAGAAAGACGGGTCTATGAGACTTTGTATAGATTATCGGCAGCTCAATAGGGTAACCATTAAGAACAAGTATCCTTTGCCGAGGATTGATGATTTATTTGACCAACTGAAAAGAGCGACAATGTTCTCGAAGATAGATTTGAGATCTAGTTACTATCAGTTGAGAGTAAAAAAGTTGGATGTGCCGAAAACCGCTTTCAGAACAAGGTACGGACACTATGAATTCCTTGTTATGCCTTTTGGGTTAACGAATGCTCCTATAGTTCTTATGGACCTAATGAATCAAATCTTTAGACCGTATGGACAAGTTTGTGGTTGTGTTTATTAATGATATTTTGATTTATTCTCGTGATGAGTCCGAGCATGCCGAACACTTGAGAACTGTTTTGTAGACTTTGAGAGATAAGAAGTTGTATGTTAAGTTCAGTAAAAGTGAGTTTTGGCTCCGAGAATTCAAATTTTTAGGACATATTGTTTCAGGTAGTGGTATTCGGGTTGATCCAAGTAAGATTTCGGCAATTGTTGATTGGAAACCACCAAGGAATGTATCTGAAGTTAAAAGCTTTTTGGGCTTAGCCGGTTATTACCGACGTTTTGTCAAAGGATTTTCAATGATTACTACTCCAATGGCCAAGTTGTTTCAAAAAGATGTTAAATTTGAATGGTTCGAAAAATGTCAACAAAGTTTTGAGAAATTGAAGGCATAATTGACTAAGGCACCGATTTTAGTACAACCTGAACCGGAAAAAGAATTCGTAATTTATAATGATGCGTCACTGAATGGATTGGGATGTGTGTTGATGCAAGAGGGCAAAGTGGTAGCTTATGCCTCGAGATAGTTGAAATCGCACGAGAAAAATTATCCGACGCATGATTTAGAACTAGCTGCTATTGTGTTTACCTTGAAAATTTGGAGACATCATCTGTACGGTGAGAAATGTCATGTTTTTACCGATCATAAGAGCTTGAAGTACTTGATGACTCAAAAAGATTACTTGATGACTGAAAAATATTTGAACTTACGGAAACGAAGATGGCTTGAGTTACCGAAAGACTATGAGTTGGTGATTGACTATCACCCGGGTAAAGCGAATGTGGTCGCCGATGTAACGGCCCGAATTTGGGGCTAGTAAAAAATTGGTTTTGAAACCATTAATTCGAGGTTGAAGAAAATTATTTTAACAGTAGTTTATGTATTATAGCATGATTATATGAGGGCATGAAAATTTTGGTGAATTAATATGCTTAATTTTGAAAAAGGACTAAATAGCATAAAGTGCAAAAGTCTTGTTCTACAAGCTAAAGGTGTCAAATAGCTATAAAACCTTAAATTTGAGGTCCTTAATGTGTAATTAGGCCCTTAGTAGAGTGTTGCCCAGCCATAGGGACAAAGAAATGACATTGACGAAGGTTAGGTGAAGTATTTGGTGACTTAATTGATAAATAAACATAAAATAAAGAGAAAAAGGATATCATCTTTTTCATTTTCTCTTCTCCCCCGATTTTTCACTCAAGAAAGGGCCATGGAAGCTTGAAAATTTCATAAACTTTTAATCCTTGCAAGTAAGTCATTTTAATGGTCGTTCTTGATGATTTTTGTACCTTTGGGACCCTTCTAGCTTAATCTAGCTAATAAGGGGACTATTTTGCAAAATGGTTGAGAGTCTAGGGTTCTTCCATGTGAGTCTTCATGTTGTTTGCTGAAATTTTATGGAAGGAAATGAATATTCATTTTTAAATAAACAACTTTTGTGAAAGGATTTTTCATGAAAACACCTAAAATGACCTTTTTATAAAGGCTATAAAATAGGTAGTAAGTGTGTGAAATAATTAGATTTGTAAGTTTCTATAAGCTTTAAATAGATTGGGCTAGGCTTGGTTAATGAGGAAATTTGATGAAAATCATTTTACGATCCTAGGGGCAAAATCATAATTTTGTAAAAGTTTAAGGGCAAAACAACAATTTTTCCAAAACAAGAATTTTGAAATGTTCTAAATTATGTAGAAATTAAATGAGTGAATTTTATCATTATAGATCAAGAAAATGGGATCCGAATTTGGATCGAGGGAAAACCAAGATAGTGTACTAAATCGAACTAGCTGCTCATATTTTGTATACCGAGGTAAGTTGTACGTAAATAATACAACTTTACTGTTATTATGCATTAAATAATTGATGTTGCATAAAATGTTTGAATATTGTTATGAAAATGCATGATGAAATATGATATGATATACTCCCGGTTGAACCTTAAAAATAGATTGGATATCTAGGCCACGACATTTGGATGATATGTGTGCTAGTGTAAGACCATGTCTGGGACATGGCATCGGCCACATTATGAAAGCCAGTGTAAGACCATGTCTGGGACATGGCATCGGTGATGATAGGTGTGCTAGTGTAAGACCATGTCTAGGACATGGCGTCGGCCACAATACTAGAGCCAGTGTAAGACCATGTTTGGGACATGGCATCGGCATTGAGAATAGAGCTAGTGTAAGACCATGTCTGGGACATGGCATCGGCCTCGATATGTAAGCTAGTGTAAGACCATGTCTAGGATATGGCATCGATATTTTACCCTCTTGTGTAAGGCTTATTTGATATCCTTTAGTATTCCAATGGGTTTAACGGGTAAATTAAAGCTTGTGTCAAAAGTGAGAAAAGTTATGACTATGTTGTAAGTGATATAGGTACCTACATGAGATTCATGAGAAATGAGTTTGAATTATATTGTATGATTAATAAGGGTGAAAATGAGTAAGTTATGTCCTTATTCATACGAGAATCATGTGCAAGTTTATAAATGTTATGAGTATGGTAATTGTTGTTAATTATTTACATGTGACTTACTAAGTTTTATGCTTACTCTCCCTCTTTTCCATTTTCTTATAGTGCTACCAAGTTAGCTTAGGGATCAAGGGACGTCGGAGGCTCGATCACACCATCAATCTGAACATTTGGTATAGTTAGATTTATCATTTTAAGTATGGCATGAATAGGGACTTCGTATTTTGTCAAGTGTCATATTGTTTTGGCCAAATATGTTAGCTTGTTTTGAAGATGAATTCATTTTGTATAAGGCCATAGTTGATGGCTAATACTTGTTATTAATATGTGCAAATGATGATGCTTTTCATGATTGAGCAAATTGCTTGGATGTATGAGTAGGTCGCATGATTGAATTGATAAAGTATATGTGAGTTGGTTTGCTTGATGTGGCTTATGTTGGTGCAAGTAAGGGTGGCAAAAAGGGCTTGGTAAATAGCCTTGTTTTTTTCCACATGGGTAAACACACGGGTGTGACACACGATCTGCTCCATGGGTGTGTAGTTCGGTCGTGTGTCCCCCTGCACCTTAGTTTGGTAAAATAGAATGTCTAGTAGTAACAAAACGGGATGAGACACGACTGTGTGTCTCAACCATGTGGAAGACACGGCCATAGGACATGGGCATGTGCCCAGGCCGTGTGAAGTCTGCACCTTAAATACAAAATTAAATTTGCCACACGGCCTGGCACACGGGCGTAAGCCTTGGCCGTGTGACCCTAAGATGTTGCTGACATCAGAAACAGAATGTCAAGGTTTTAACACACAGGCGGAGACACAGGTGTGTCATGGCCTTGTGAGGGACACGGGCAATGGACACGGGCAATGGACATGGGCGTGTGCCCTATTTTCAAATGAAATTTTCTAAAGTTTTCTAGGGAACTTGGTTTGGTCTCGAACCATTTTTAAAGTATGTTTTGGGCCTCGCAGGTCCATATTAGGGACTTTAAAATAAAGTTTGAAAATTTTTAAATTCAAACGAACTTTTATGACCTGAAAATGTATGTTAGTATGTGTTTAAGTTAAGTAGCACCTCGTACCCTATGCCGACGTCAAACACGGGTAAGGGTGTTACAGCCGACGCCCTGAGTAGAAAATATTTGTTCGCTTTGAGAGCGATGAATACACGATTGACTTTGTCCAGTAATGGTTCAGTTCTAGCTGAGTTGAGAATTAGACCGTTGTTCCTTTAACGGATTGGTGAAACTCAGAAATGTGACAGTGATTTGCAAGCTAAGAGAGCTTAGTGTGAATCGGGCAGTGATTCAGATTTTCATATCAGATCGATGGTTGTTTGATGTTTCGAGGTAGAATATGTTTACCGAAAGATAATGAACTTATTCTGAAAATTCTCCATGAGGCACATAATGGTTGCTTGTCTGTGCATCCGAGTAGTACGAAAATGTATAACGATTTGGAGACATTGTACTGGTGGTCAGGCATGAAACGAGATATTTCAGAGTTTGTTTTGAGATGTTTGATTTGTCAACAAGTAAAATTCGAACACCAAGTGCTTTTGGGTTTACTTCAACCAGTGATGGTACCCGAATGGAAATGGGATAGGATTACGATGGATTTTGTAATCGGATTGTCTTTGACTCTAAAAAGAAAGATGTCGTATTGGTTGTCGTTGACAGATTGACAAAATCAACTCATTTTATATCGGTACGTACTGACTACTCACTGGATAAGTTAGCTGAATTGTACATTCCTGAGATTATGAGATTGCACGGGGTGCCTGTTTCTATTATTTCGGATAGAGATCTGAGGTTTACTTTAAGATTTTGGAAAAAGTTACAAGAGGCTTTGGGTATGGAGTTAAATTTTAGTATCGCTTTTTACCCGCAAACTGATGGTCAGTCTGAAAAAACGATCTAGATTCTTGAAGATATGCTCTGATGTTGTGTTCTGGAATTCGAAGGTAGTTGGGAGAAATATCTAACATTGATCGAATTTGCATATAACAACAGTTTTCAGTCGAGTATAAAGATGGTGCCTTATGAGGCATTGTATGGCCGCAAGTGCCGGACACCTTTGTATTGGACCGAGCTTAGTGAGAAACAGATTCACGTGGTTGACTTGGTTACGAAAACTGAAGAAAAGTAAAGGTAATCCGAGATTACTTGAAAGCTGCTTCAGATCGAAAAAAGTCATATGTAGACTTGAAAAGAAAAGAGATCGAATTTCAGGTCGGTGACAAAGTCTTTTGAAAGTATCTCCGTGGAATAAGATTCTAATATTTGGCTATAAAGGCAAGTTGAGTCCACGTTTCATTGGGCCGTATAAAGTTATTGAAAGAATAAGGCCAGTGGCATATCAATTAGTTTTACCGACAGAGTTTGAAAGGATCCATAATGTGTTTCATGTGTCTATGCTGCGATGTTATAAATCAGACCCTTCACATGTGATTTCTCCAATAGAGGTTGAGATTCGACCTGATATGACTTATGGTGAAGAACCGATCAAGATTTTGGCTCGGGAAGTTAAACAGTTGAGAAATAAAAGTATAGCCCAAGTAAAAGTTTTATGGAAAAGACACGGTGTGGAAGAGGCTACATGGGAACCTGAGGAAGCTATGTGAAAACAATACCAAACCTACTCTCTAGTAAGATTTTCGGGGACAAAAATCCCTAAAGGGGGAGAGTTGTAACAACTCGATTTTGGGCCTAGTCGGAACAGTGGTTTTGGGACCAAAAATCTGACGTAGAAAAGTTCATTTTTATTGTATTTTTATGGTCTACAGTTTCACGGAATGATTTCGTGAAAATTTCGTTCAAAAATTTTGAAGTTTGGGCACTCAATTTAGTAAAAAGGACTAAATTATAAAAAGTGAAAAAGTTGAGTTCTACATGCTAGAGAATTCTAATTGCTATGAAATTTTAAATTGAAGGTCCTTAGATGGTAATTTGACCATTGGTTAAGTTAGTGGACAAAAATGGACATGGATTATGAGAATTTTCATGTTTTAAGTTAGGGATATTTTGGTAATTTAGCTAATTAAATGAATTAATAATCAAATTAAAAGCCAATTTTTGCTCATCTTCAACCCCTTGGCCGAAATTTACAAGAGGGAGACATAAATAGGGTTCGTCAAGCTTCCAAACTCTATTGTAAGTCCATTCTAGCCTTATTTTTAATGATTTTCATGTTTTTGAGATCCTTGTAACTTGATCTATCTATTTCTACCATTAATTTAAGGAATAATCAAGGTCTAGGGCTTGACCCATGTTTTATATTTGTGTATTTTGATGTCTAATGGTGGATTATGCATGTTTGATGTGTGATAATTAACTTTTGCTAGGTGGTTTAGTAATGAAAATGTCAAAAGGATCTATTTGTAAAAAGATTCTAAAATATGTGTAAAAGTGTGATTAAATGAAAAATTTGGACTGCTATAAGTATAAAAGAGGATCGATTAGGCTTGGGAATCGAAGAAATTAAATAGATTTCATTTTTCGATCCTAGGGTCAAAAATGTAAATATGTCAAAGTTTAGGGGCAAAAATGTAATTTTTCCATATTATGTTTTTTTGGACTGAATTGAATAATGTTAATAATAAATGAGTTAAATTTGCTATTATAGATAATGTAACAGCCCGATTTTGAGACTAGTCGGAACAGTGGTCTCGGGACCACTAAACTGAGGTTGAGGAAAATTATTTTAGTATTATTTTATGTATTATGGTATTAATATATGGCTATATGCAAATTTTGGTACTTTAATTCTAGCAATAGCTTGCTTAATTGTGAAAAAGGACTAAATAGCATAAGATGCGAAAGTTCTATTTTATAAGATAAAGGTACCTAATAGCTATAGAATGTAATTTAGAGGATTTTAAAGTGAAATTAGGCCATATTGAGGGTGTTGGCCGGCCATAGGAAGCTAGGGGGACAAGTGCATTAAATTTTGGTCAAATTTGATGATGTAAGGTGGCTAATAAATAAAATAATATGAGTAAAAGATGTGATCATCTTTCACTATTCACCCTCGTTCTTCCCACCGAAAATTGAAGAGAAAATAGAGCTTTTGGGGGTTCAACCTTTCAGTCAAGCTATCTCCTTACTAGTAAGTGATTTAGGTGGTTTTAATTGATGATTTTTGTATTTTTGGAGTCCCCAAAGCTTAAGCTAGCTAATGAGGGGACCAATTTGCAATATGGTTGAAAGTCTGGAGACTTGCCATTGGAGTATTTATGATTTTAACTAAGTTTTTATGGGAGAAAATGAAAGTTAGGGAGATGAGAAGCAACTTTTGTGAAAGATGTTTGCATGAAAACACCTAAGTAGGACTTAAATGCAAAGAGTGAGATTGTGTCATAAATGCATGAAATAGTTGGAATTTTGAGTAGTTGTAAGAGAAATAAATGTTCAGCTAGGCTTGTTTGATAAGAAAATATGTTGAAAAATAAATTATGAGCCTAGGGGCAAAATCGTAATTTTGCCAATGTACAAGGGCAAAATGGTCATTTTTGCCCAACTGTAGAAATTGATGTATTATGATCATAGAATGATCTAAACGAATGAATTTCATTGTTATAGATCAAGAAGAGCGCGGAATCAAACTTGACCGTTGGAAAGGCAAGGTGATTGAGTAAATCGCCAGTTAACACGTTTTGCATCGAGGTAAGTTTATGTGCAATTCACTTATATACATTGTGATGCTAATTGGTTTATGACATGTTTGAGAACATATATGATTCAAGTGGATTGAATGTGGTAGTCATTGAATAATTATTGTATGAATGAAGAAATAGTCGTATATGTAACACCCCTTACCCGAAACCTTTGCCGGAGTCGAGTATGGGGCATTACTAGACTTGACTACTAGTTTGGGGCATGAAAATTTAAAGCTGTCCAATTGCGTCAGGCTGACTAAATTGTCCATAACTTGAGTTACAAAACTCGAAATTTAGATCCGTAAATTTTTATTGAAACTAGACTCATATAACTTTTTACCATAATTTTTCCAGAACTTTTCATGTGGCCAATTAGTACAGTTTATTCATCAAAGTTACCCTATTTCACTGTTTGATAATTCTGACCTATCTTTACAAAAACTCAGTTATCTCATTGCACAAAATTTCAATAATGTCCTTGTTTATTCAAATCAAAATAGACTCATTAAGTATTCTAAACATATAAACTATGCTCCATAATTATTTTTTACAATTTTAACAATTTTTCTAAGACAGAACAGGGACTCACGAATTCATTCAGGACAAGTCTCACTAAAACTTAAATATCTCATAATATATAATTCATTTGCCTAACTTGTTTCTTTCATATCAAAATAGACACAATAAACTTTAATTCTATGTCTTATTCACTTTCTAATTCAATTTCTCCTATTTTTGGTGATTTTCAAAATCACCTCACTGCTGTAACTAAAACTGTTTCACAACAAAAATATGATTAACTAGTTTATAACTTCCTTACTCAATTTATTTAAACTCTATACCTTAACCATACATATATATATTTATACCAGAAACAAATCCCATATATAATTTAGGCCATGAGTATTTCATCCATAACATAATATGAACTAAACTTTCACGATATAACATATTATCGTTTCCCATGTATGATTTAAATCATGACCGCATGCACATATCTCTTGGTATTTTAATGCAAGCTACCATATCAAATATGAAACCCAAACTTAACCAAAAGCAACAGCCTTATTCGCAAGGCTATATTTATATTTACAATCCGACATCATTCATTATTTATCAAAACGAAGCCTATACATGCCTTTGATTAAAAGTTTACAAAACATAACTATACCAAGAGAGTGATAGTGTGGTTGGTGTCTTGATGATCCCCAGAGCGATGGTTGAATTATAGATCTATAAAATAGAGCACAAACATAAACAGAGTAAGCTCATTGGCTTAGTAAGTCTTAAGCAGCTTTATAGCTCAACTAGGTATTCAATTAGATTGAATAGAATTGCATTATTAACAATTTATGAACTGACAAAACACATATAAACTACCATGGCCGATTATCAAAGTTCACATCTAGCGAATAATATTCAACATACACTCAAAATATAAAACTTAGCAATGGTGCCCGGATTGCTAATCAATACATATATATTTTCACTTCAACCGAATAATGCTTTCTATACACATTTAAAATAAGGGTTCATAATTGAATATATACATTTATCTATATGTATAGTATAGCTCATGGCCAAACTTATATAGGTAAAATTTCTCATATCAATATAATAAACTTAAGTAAGCAAGTAATCATACCAACTCAATATCTTTTCTAATCACATATCTTAAGTAGCAAACAAATATATATATAAACACCTTTCTATCAACTTGATTATTCAAGAAGCATCACTTATATCATAAACTTGATTCGATACATGACTTTTAGTCGAACACTACGATGATAAACCTTAGCTTGTTCAAATACCATCATAACTAGACCATTTCATTCATAAGCATAAGCTCATATTAAAACCATTGATATAAAACTACTAGACCAAAGGTCCGAGATTTAAACACCGCACGAAGCACGCTAGGCATTAAAGCCCAAATGAATCAATGAAAAGCAATTAAAGCCGATAAACAACAAAGCACGAAGCTAGGCATTAAAGCCCGATAAACAACAAACACGAAGCACTGCTGAGCATTAAAGCCGAAATGAATCATCGGCACAAAGCACGCTAGGCATTAAAGCCGAATATATCAATGTGATCAATCATTCCACACACACTTCATATCTATATTACATATCCAATTCAACTAAACTTATTCACCTTAAATAAATTAATCATTACTTTATCGTACAATCCCACAATTCGCATTGATACACTTATTCATATCACATTATCAATTTATGAAATCAATCTAATATACATATATACATTCGGCTATAACATGATTATATACTGAAATTTATCAAACATTATCATTTAATAAGTTCATGAATAATTCTTTAACAAATTTCACAGGACTTACCTCGGTTGTCGATAAGTAGTGTTGAATCGGCTATTCGAGAACCTTCGTCTTTCCCCGATCTAACTCCGCTTTTCTTTGCTTTTGATCTAAAACACATTAAACTTAGCTCATTCAAGCACAATTCATCTCAATTTAGTCCCTAAGCGCATAAATGGGCAAATTACTATTTTACCCTAGTATTTCACAACTTTGTAATTTAGTCCTATTTGCATAAAACTCAAAATACATCAAATTTCCCCATACTCCTTAAGGGCGAATATATATGAGGACTATACAAGTCCATATCTTTCATTTATTTTGCAATTAAGCCCTCTAAATTTTTATTTTTACAATTTGGCCCTAAAACACAAATTCACCAAAACTTCCAACACATAATATACTAATTTTAACCTATCTATCATCTAACATCATCAAGCATCATAAACCTCAAGAATTCATCCATGGCAACACTTAAAACATACCACCAAAATCAAAATTCGAACATGGGCTAGTAACTATACATGTTAACCACTTCAAAAATGTTAAAATTTATAAAAATTAAGCTAAATCTCTAACCTTATTAGAACATGCAAGAAGGCCGAATGATGGAGAGCTTGAATCCTTCTTTTCTTCTTTTATTTTCGGTGATAACAAAGTAAAGATGATGATGTTTGTTTTCTTATATTTTAATGATATAACATTATTATTATATTATTTCATAATACCTTATTTTATCAAATAAAATAAAATTTTTAAATCTATCCTACTAACTATTTTATATCATTGTCGTCCACTATTAAAGAAATGGACTAATTGTCCTTTTAGGACATCCACTTAAAAAGCCACAATCAAAAAGGTACATTTTACTTTAGCCTGCCACTTTTACTCTTTATGCGATCAAGTCCTTTTTATCAAATTGAGCACTTAAACAATAAAATTTCTCTCTGAAACTTTCACACCTTTTAATTCACACATAATAAACACAAAATAAAATATTAAAATTTTTCTCGAACTCAGATTCGTGGTCCCAAAACCACCGCTCGATTAGGGTCAAATTCGATGCATTACAATTCTCCCCTTAAGGATTTTCGTCCCCAGAAAATCTTACCGTTAAACAAGGTTGGATATTGTTGCCGCATTGAATCCTCGAGCTCCCACGTAGCCTCTTCAACTCCGTGACGATTCCATAGGACCTTCACTAACGAATTCTCTTATTTCTCAACTCTTTTATTTCCCGAGCTAAGATACGGATCGGTTCTTCATCATATGTCAAATCGGATTGGATTTCAATCTCTGCGGTGTGATCACATGAGACGGATCGATCTATACTTACGAAGCATCGAAGCGTGAAATCGTCATTTATCTTTTCTAACTCGAGGGCAATCTCAATCTATAAGCAACAGCCCAATACGTTCAATGATTTCATACGATTCGATAAATCTCGGACTCAACTTGCCTTTCCGACCAAATCGAGTACTTTCTTCCACGGAAACTTTTAAGAATACACGATCTCCTACCGAAATTCAATGTTTTTACGTTTCAAATCAACATAGGACTTTTGTCGATCTGATGCAGCTTTCAAATTATCTTTAATTATGGCCACTTTCTGTTCAGTCTCTTTAATCAAGTCAACCCCGTGTATCTTATTTTCACTGAGCTCAGTCCAGTATAATGGTGTTCAACATTTTCGCCCGTATAAGGCTTCATAAGGTGCCATTTTGACACTTGATTGAAAGCTATTATTATAAGCAAATTCAATCAAAGGTAGGTATCGTTCCCACGCACCTTCAAACTCAAGAACGCAACATCTCAACATGTCCTCAAGTATTTGAATAGTTAGCTCGACCGTCCGATGCATCTGCGGATGGAAGGTCAGACTAAAATGAAGTTTAGTACCTAAAGCTTCTTACAACTTCTTCCAAAACCGCGATGTGAATCTCGGTCTCTGCGAAACAATGGAACTTGGTACACCATGCAATCTCACAACTGTGATACGCACAATTCAAAAGTTTATCAAGTGAATAGTGCATGCGTCTTGGCACAAAATGAGTGATTTAGTCGACCTATCAACTATAACCAGACGGCATCTTTCCTACTCGGTGTCATAGGGAGACCGGATACAAAATCCATTGTGATTCTATCCCATTTCCATTCGGTATCATGATTGGTGAAGTAGTCCGGATGGCACTTGATGTTCGCTTTTACTTGCGACAAATTAAACATTTGAGACAAATTCAGATATATCCCGTTTCATGCACGCCACCAATAGAACTGTTTCAAATCATTATACATTTTGTACTACCCGGATATATAGATAATCGACCACTATGGGCCTCACTCGAATCATCTCATATCAAATCGAGTTTTAGGAACACACATTCATTTTAAAATTCAAGCAGTCATTTGCATCAATCTGAAAATCGATTACGTACCCTTTTCACCTTCGAATTCGACTAGCAATCAAATCTTTATCAACTTTTGTGCATCACAAATTTCTTTGAATAAACATCGGTCTTGCTTGTAACTCCGCTATGATCGAACCATCACCGAGACATAGCCATCTCAGCATTCGATTGCACGAAGAGCAAATAATGATTTTCGACTTAACGATCCGCAACAACATTAGCTTTTCCCGTGATAGTCAATCACCAATTCATAGTCTTTCAACAGTTCTAGCCACTGCGTTGTCTCAAATTCAGGTCTTTCGAGTCATTAGATACTTTAGACTTTTATGATCCGAATAAATGTGACATTTCTCGCCAAATAAATCGTGACGCCAAATTTTCAATGCGAAAACAATGGTCGCAAGTTCTAAGTCATCGTCGGGTAATTTCTTTCATGCGGCTTCAATTGTCTTGAAGCGTAGGCTACAACTTTGCCTTCCTGCATCAAAATGCAGCCCAAACCATTTAAAGAAGCATCAGAATAAACAACGAATTCTTTACCCGATTCAGGCTGAACTAACACTGGAGCTTCTGTCAAAAGGGCTTTCAACTGATCAAAACTTTTCTGACATTTTTCTGACCACTCGAACCGGACATCTTTCTGCAATAACTTTGTCAACGGGGTAGCTATCATAGAAAAATCTTTCACAAATCGTCGATAGTAACCCGCAAGTCCCAGAAAACTTCGAATCTCAGAAACATTTTTCGGTGGCTTCCAATCAAGTATAGCCGAGATTTTGTTCGATCAACTCGAATGCACGATCTCAAACCACATGTCCCAAAAAGTGACCTCTTTCATCCGAACTCACACTTACTAAACTTAGCATACAAATTGATGATCTCATAAAGTTTGTAGCACTAACCTCAAATGTTCAATGTGTTCAATTTCATCTTTGGAGTAGATCAATATGTCATCAATAAACACCACCACAAATCGATCCAAAACTATCTAAAACCCGATTCATCAAATCCATAAAAATAGCGGTGCATTAGTAAGCCCAAAAGGCATTACCAAAACTCAAAATGTCCGTACCTCGTCCAAATGCGGTCTTTGGCACATCTCGTATCTCGACTACAGAATCGATAATAACCCGATCTCAAATCTATCTTGAAAATATGAAGCCCTTTCAACCGATCAAACAAATCATCAATCCGGGTAATGGGTACTTATTCTTTATAGTTACTTTATTGATTCATCGATAATCAATACACATTCGCATCGTTCCATCTTTCTTTCTCACAAAAAGAACTGGTGCACCCAAGGAGAGAAACTTGGTCGCAAAAGCCCTATCTGTTAACTCTTGCAATCTGTGCTTTCAACTCTTTTAGCTCGATCGGTGCCATCCGATATGGAGCTATTGAGATCGGAGTAGTTCCCGGAGCTAGTTCAATGCCAAACTCAATCTCTCGTACTGGGGGTAAACCGGGTAGTTCTTCAGGGAACACATCTGGGTATTCACATACAATCGGTACGGACTCAATCTATTTCTCAAACAATTTATTATCCAGTACATAAGCCAAATAAGCTTCGCACCCTTTTCTCACATACTTAGGGCTAACATCGAGGATATAACTGTAGGAAACCCACTTATATCACTGGATTCAATTCTAATGATCTCACCGCTCGATGTCTCAAATCAATAAGCTTTCTTTTGCAATTCACCACTGCGTCATGCGAAGTTAACGATCCATTCCCAAAATTATATCAAACTCATCGAAAACAACAACATTAAATCGATTGGGAAACAAAATCCCGAATCATCAATGGGCAACTTTACACACTTTGTTAACAAACACACATCTACCCAAAGGATTGGATACACGAATCACAAACTCAGTAGACTCAAATGGCAGAGTCTTACTGAATACCAGAGTTTCACATACATATGAATGGGTCGAACCAGGATCAATCAATGCAATCACAGTAGTATCATAAAGGGTGAACGTCTGCGTAATGACATTTGGAGAAGCAAGATCCTCTCTAGCTCGAGTAACATAAGCTCTAGCTGGAGCTCTAGCCTAGATCGATCTGTTGTGTTCTTTGTCCCTCTCGACTACCACCTACATTGCCGTAATGCAGGGTGGTCCGCCTCGTCTTGATGCACTACTCGGTCTAGAGTTACATCTCAGTATTCGGCTCAGCTAACATCGGGCACTCTCGAATAAAATGGTCTGAGGATCCACATTTAAAGCAAGACCGGCCACGAACTCTACAACTCCTAGGATGCCATTTTCCACAATGTTTACATTCAACTCGATTCTATGGGACGTTACCAACACTGGCCATTGAGGTAGCTCGGGAGCCCACTGGAGGTCGATCGCGTCTAAATGAATCGAAATAGCTTTGTGTCGATGAAGTCATCTCTAAACTTCTTAGATGTGGAATGGAAATTCTTACCCGACGATCTTTACGGGTGTCTCTAGCTTCGCCTCGGCCTTTCTTTTCTCTTTCCCAAGCTCTTGACTTTGCAAGCTCGCTTGACCAGTGTCACAAATTCTTTGATCTCAAGAATGCCAACTAGCAACTTCAAATCTTCATTCAAACCGTCTTCAAACCTTTTGCACATAATGGCTTCAGTTGATACACACTCCCGAGCATATCGGCTCAACCTGACAAATTTTCGCTCATATTCAGTCACGGTCATTTGCCCCTATTTTAGTTCAAGAAATTCTTTATGTTTCTGGTCGATGAACCTCTGGCTGATATATTTCTTGCGGAATTCATTCTGGAAGAAATCCCATGTCACTTTTTCTTTTGGAACCACTGATACTAGTGTATTCCACCAGTGATAGGCAGTGTCCCGAAGCAAAGATATAGCATATTTTAAACATTCATCTGGAGTGCAAGATAGCTCATCAAGTACTCGAATAGTGTTATCAAGCCACATTTCATTTCGCTCGCATCATCATCATCATTAGCCTTGAATTCTTATTTAAATTTCCTAATTTTATCAGCAGAGGCCTACTAGATCTCATTGGATCTATCATCGAAGTCTTTGAAGGTACGAGTTGGATTATTCGGGGTGGAGGTTGTTGTACTGTTGGATTATTACGAATAAACGGGTAAACCATTCATTCATCATTTGGTAGAAGGCTTGTTTAGCCTCTCCTCGTGGTTACCCGGCGGTTGAGAGTCTAGTGGCAGCGATCCATGTGCGAGACCAGGTAGCGACACTCTCCACATCATCGGCTCTGGCTCTATCGAGGATCGAAATCCATTTACTATATAAAATACAATTGAAATTGTCAAGTCACCACACTATCACATATAAAATTCAAAGGCATGTATAGCTAGACTCTTTTACGTACTACGATAGTCCTAGAATCGACTAAACCGTAGCTCGATACCAATAAAATGTAACACCCTTACCCAAACCTTTGCCGAGAAGTCGGTATGGGGCATTACTAGACTTGACTACTAGTTTGGGGCATGAAAATTTAAAGCTGTCCAATTGCGTCAGGCTGAATAAATTGTCCATAACTCGAGTTACAAAACTCAAAATTTATATCCGTAAATTTTTATTGAAACTAGACTCATATAAATTTTTACCATAATTTTTCCAGAATTTTTCATGTGGCCAATTAGTACATTTTATTCATCAAAGTTACCCTATTTCACTGTTTGATAATTCTGACCTATCTTTACAAAAACTCAGTAATCTCATTGCACAAAATTTCAATAATGTCCTTGTTTATTCAAATCAAAAATAGACTCATTAAGTATTCTAAACATATAAACTATAATTATTTTTGTACAATTTTAACAATTTTTCTAAGACAGAACAGGGACTCACGAATTCATTCAGGACAAGTCTCACTAAAACTTAAATATCTCATAATATATAATTCATTTTCCTAACTTGTTTCTTTCATATCAAAATAGACACAATAAACTTTAATTCTATGTCTTATTCACTTTCTAATTCAATTTCTCCTATTTTTGGTGATTTTCAAAATCACCTCACTGCTATAACTAAAAACTGTTTCACAACAAAAATATGATTAACTAGTTTATAACTTCCTTACTCAATTTATTTAAACTCTATACCTTAACCATACATATATATATTTATACCAGAAACAAATCCCATATATAATTTAGGCCATGAGTATTTCATCCATAACATAATATGAACTAAACTTTCACGATATAACATATGATCGTTTCCCATGTATGATTTAAATCATGACCTGCATGCACATATCTACGGTATTTTAATGCAAGCTACCATATCAAATATGAAACCCAAACTTAACCAAAAGCAACAGCCTTATTCGCAAGGCTATATTTATATTTACAATCCGACATCATTCATTATTTATCAAAATGAAGCCTATACATGCCTTTGATTAAAAGTTTACAAAACATAACTATACCGAAGAGAGTGATAGTGTGGTTGACTGTCTTGATGATCCCCTGAGCCAGTAGTTGAATTATAGATCTATAAAATAGAGCACAAACATAAATAGAGTAAGCTCATTGGCTTAGTAAGTCTTAAGCAGCTTTATAGCTCAATTAGGTATTCAATTAGATTGAATAGAATTGCATTATTAACAATTTATGAACTGACAAAACACATATAAACTACCATGGCCGATTATCAAAGTTCACATCTAGCGAATAATATTCAACATACACTCAAAATATAAAACTTAGCAATGGTGCCCTTGATTGCTAATCAATACATATATATTTTCACTTCAACCGAATAATGCTTTCTATACACATTTAAAATAAGGGTTCATAATTGAATATATACATTTATCTATATGTATAGTATAGCTCATGGCCAAACTTATATAGGTAAAATTTCTCATATCAATATAATAAACTTAAGTAAGCAAGTAATCATACCAACTCAATATCTTTTCTAATCACATATCTTAAGTACCAAACAAATATATATAAACACCTTTCTATCAACTTGATTATTCAAGAAGCATCACTTATATCATAAACTTGATTCGATACATGACTTTTAGTCGAACACTACAGTGATAAACCTTAGCTTGTTCAAATACCATCATAACTAGACCATTTCATTCATAAGCATAAGCTCATATTAAAACCATTGATATAAAACTACTAGACCAAAGGTCCGAGATTTAAACACCTAAGACGAAGCCTACTAGGCATTAAAGCCCAAATGAATCAAAGCACAAAGCACGCTAGGCATTAAAGCCCGATAAACAACACCAAGACGAAGCACGCTGAGCATTAAAGCCCGAAATGAATCAAGCACAAAGCACGCTAGGCATTAAAGCCCTAATATATCAATGTGATCAATCATTCCACACACTTCATATCTATATTACATATCCAATTCAACTAAACTTATTCACCTTAAACAAATTAATCATTACTTCATCGTACAATCCCACAATTCGCATTGATACACTTATTCATATCACATTATCAATTTATGAAATCAATCTAATATACATATATACATTCGGCTATAACATGATTATATACTGAAATTTATCAAACATTATCATTTAATAAGTTCATGAATAATTCTTTAACAAATTTCACTTACAGGACTTACCTCGGTTGTCGATAGGTAGTATGCGAATCGACTATTCGAGAACCTTCGTCTTTCCCCGATCTAACTCCGTTTTTCTTTGCTCTTGATCTAAAACACATTAAATTTAGCTCATTCAAGCACAATTCATCTCAATTTAGTCCCTAAGCGCATAAATGGGCAAATTACTATTTTACCCTAGTATTTCACAACTTTGTAATTTAGTCCTATTTGCATAAAACTCAAAATACATCAAATTTCCCATACTCCTTAAGGGCGAATATATATGAGGACTATACAAGTCCATATCTTTCATTTATTTTGCAATTAAGCCCTCTAAATTTTTATTTTTACAATTTGGCCCTAAAACACAAATTCATCAAAACTTCCAACACATAATATACTAATTTTAACCTATCTATCATCTAACATCATCAAGCATCATAAACCTCAAGAATTCATCCATGGCAACACTTAAAACATACCACCAAAATCAAAATTCGAACATGGGCTAGTAACTATACATGTTAACCACTTCAAAAATGTTAAAATTTATAAAAATTAAGCTAAATCTCTAACCTTATTAGAACATGCAAGAAGGCCGAATGATGGAGAACTTGAATCCTTCTTTTCTTCTTTAATTTTCGGTGATAACAAAGTAAAGATGATGATGTTTGTTTTCTTATATTTTAATGATATAACATTATTATTATATTATTTCATAATACCTTATTTTATGAAATAAAATAAAATTTTAAATCTATCCTACTAACTATTTTATATCATTGTCGTCCACTATTAAAGAAATGGACTAATTGTCCTTTTAGGACATCCACTTAAAAGCCACAATCAAAAGGTACATTTTACTTTAGCCTACCACTTTTACTCTTTATGCGATCAAGTCCTTTTTATCAAATTGAGCACTTAAACAATAAAATTTCTCTCTGAAACTTTCACACCTTTTTAATTCACATAATAAACACAAAAAAAATATTAAAATTTTTCTTGGACTCGGATTCGTGGTCCCGAAACCACCGTTCTGATTAGGGTCAAATTCGGTCTGTTACAGTATAAACGTGTAAAGACAACACTTGATGGTGGGCTAAGTGTGATACCACCTTATTGGTTAATTACATGGGCTTTGTGCGATACCATCGTCTATTTATCTTTTGGTGGGCTAAGTGGGATACCACCTTATTGCTTAATTACGATGGGCTTTGTGCGATACCATCGTCTATTTAACTTTTAGTGGGCTATGTGTGATACCACCATAACCAACCTTTTGGTGGGCTAAGTGTGTTACCACCCCAATAAAAACTAATGGTGGGCTAAGTGCGGAACCATCAAATAAATTTACTCTAAGTAATAGACTAAGAGATTGTGATGTGCTGTATATTGTAACATTGTGATGCTAAGCGCAGGGGAACCTGTCAATGAATGTATGCATTATGCTAGTGATATGGTTGGAATGTGTGAATGGAGGAAATGAGTAAGCATGATCATAAATGTAGATTGTTTCTTACTTAGTATATAAAGCTATGAAATTGTTGAATACATGTTAAAATGTTATATTGTTTACTTGTAAACTTACTAAGCTTAAAGCTTACTCCCCTTTCTTTCCCTTGTTTTATAGAGCTAAAGAGTAGAGCCGGGATACGTCGATAACCAGGAGTCCGCCCACACTATCTGCTTACCTCGGTATATTTAGACTTAGTGATTTTATGTATGGCATGTATAGGGTCTAGACTAGTTAGATTATTTTGTTATTTTGGCCAAAGGTGTATTGGCTCTTGTTAAGATAATTATTTTGTAAATTGCCAAGGTTGATGGCTCACCTTATCATTTATGAAATTATGAGTTACTCGTGGGAGTTCATATTGAAATCATGGATTGTTTATTAGTATGATGAGCAAAGTTATGTGGTATGATCTAGGAAAATGTAAAGAACTTGGAAAACAGCCTCGTTCTCGTCCACATTGGTAGGCACACGGGCGTGTGTCTAGGCGTGTGACACATGGTTGTGTGTCCCCTGCATGTTAGCATTTTAAGTCAGGATAGACCATAGACTAACCATACGGGCGTGTCCATGCCGTGTGAAATTTGTTAGTGTCGATCACGAGTGGAAGACATAGGCATGTCTTGAAGGTACACGGGCGTGTCTTATTCCACATGGGCGTGTGCCCTAGTCGTGGGACTTTGGCAGAATGATGAGGTTTTTAGGCACGATTTGGGCACATGGGCGTGTGAGAATACACAGGGGCGTGTAAGACTACACAGGGGCGTGTACTCCCTGTTTAGTTGAGAAAGAAATTTTATGGATCATAGGAGTTTCCATTATTTCCTCGAGAGCCCTTGTATGTACGAGTGAGGTCTCGTAAGTTAAAACTGAGGTTGTTGTAGTAACTCAAGGAGAGTAGTCGCGTTGAGCCTAAGTGGCGATCAAGTAGTTTTGTACGGTAACACCTCGTGCCCAATTTCGGTGGGGATTATGGGTAAGGGATGTTACATTTGTGGTATTAGAGCTATGGTTTAGTCGATTTTAAGACTACTGTAGCATGTGTAGGAGTCTAGCTATACATGCCATAAGCGTATGATGATAGTGTGGTGACTTCTAATGATTTTAAATTTGCTCTATGTAGTATATGGATCCCGATCAGTCGGCTGCTGATGATGCAGCTAGTAATGCCCTGACTCCCACACAAGGGACCGCGCCTTTGCAGAGTGAACCCGAGACTAGGGGTCAATGAGAAGAGGCTCGAGAAGTCTTTCTTCAAATGATGAGTAACTGGTACACTGAGTATGTACAAGCAAACCCCAATGCTCAACCTCCTCCACCTCCTCCTATACCTCAGCCCGTACTTGTGGCTCCCCAAAGTGTAGAAATGGTAAGGACAACTAAGCCCCCGGTAGACAAAATTCGAAAGCAAGGGGCTAAATATTTTCGAGCTACTATAGATGATGACCCCGAGCGGGCGGAGTTCTAGCTTGAGAACTCAATGAGGGTTTTTGATGAATTCTCCTGTACACTTGAGGAAAGCTTAAAGTGGGTTGTGTCTTTGCTGAGGGACTCGGTATACCATTGGTGAAAAATGTTAACCTCAGTGGTTTCTAAAGGATAGTAACATGGGCTTTCTTTTGGAGGAGTTTCGAAAGAAGTATCTAAGTCAACGGTTTGTAGATCAGAAGCGGAAGGAATTTCTTGAGCTGAAGCAATGAAAAATGACAGTGGCGGAATATGAGCGCGAATTTGTTCGGCTTAGTAAGTACGCACAAGAATGTGTCCACGGAAGCTATCCCGTGCAAGAGATTTAGAGATGGGTTGAATGAAGATGCTACTCTTAGTCAGGATTTTAGAGCTAAAGGAGTTTGTGGTATTGGTGGATAGGGCCAGTAAGGCCGAAGAATTGAGTAAGGAAAAGAGAAAGGCCGTGAGTGAGTCCGGGACGCGAGAAAAATACCGATGAGTAAATCTTACCAAGCTCAATCTAAGAGGTCCAAGGAAGTGAACCCTCGGGCGACTGCATCAGTTGGGTATTCGTAAAGGGAGTGAGGCAACAATTACTCGGGTTCAAGAGTTCAGGCCACCTCGATGGCAAGTGTGGGCAATCCAAAGTCCAAACCGGAGTGCCCAAGTTGTGGCAGACATGACACTGGGGAGTGTTGGGGAAACAATAGAAATTGTTACAAATGTGGTTCCCCTGACCATTTCATCTAAAACTACCTTGAAAGAGATGATAAAGAGAAAAAGCAATAGGTGAGATCAAGCAATGTATCCTCTAGAGGTAGGCCACAAAAAAACCCAAGAGGTGAGACTAGTGGTAAAGGTCTATCACGAGACTTTACTGTGAGGTCAGAGGACCGGGCGCCAGCAAGAACCTATGCTATTCGTGCTCGAGAAAAGGCATCATCGCCAGATGTAATAATGTGTACTTTTTTCTTTTCATGACACCTTTGTTATTGCTTTGATTGACCCGGGGTCGACCCATTCTTATATTTGTATGAGATTGGCATCTAGTTTGAATATGACTATTGAGTCTACTAAATTTGTGGTAAAGGTGTCCAACCCGTTAGGAAAACATGTGTTAGTGGACAAGGTTTGTAGGAACTGTCCCTTGACAATTAGGGGTCATTGTTTTTCGGAAAACCTTATGTTGTTGCCGTTTGATGATTTTGATCTGATTCTTGGTATGGATTGGTTGAATACCCATAGTGTTTTAGTGAATTGTGGTAATAAATTCATTGAATTGAAATGTGAAAATGGAGATGTTTTTCGAGTTGAATCAGGTAAGTCAGATAATTTACCGATGATGATCTCTTCCTTGGTGGCTGAGAAATATTTGAGAAAAGGATGTGAGTCATATCTCGCTTTTGTATTGAACACCCAAGAGTCTGAAGCAAAAATTGAAACAGTGTCGGTTGTATGTGAGTATTTGGATGTATTCCCAGAAGAGTTACCCGGATTGCCCCCGATTAGAGAGGTCGAGTTCGAAATTGAGTTGGTATAAAAATGGCACCTATTTTCGTTGCTCCTTATAGGATGGCCCCACAGAGTTGAAAGAACTGAAGGTTCAGTTGCAAGGGTTAACAGATAATGGTTTTGCAAGACCGAGTTATTCACCGTGGGGTGCTCTAGTACTTTTTGTAAAGAAGAAGGATGGGACGATGAGATTGTGTATAGACTATATACAGCTCAACAAAGTAACTGTGAAGAACAAGTATCCTTTATCGAGGATAGATGATCTATTTGATCAACTGAAGGGAGCTACGGTGTTCTCTAAGATTAACTTAAGATCTGGTTATTACCAGTTGAGGGTCAAGGAGCAAGATGTTTCGAAAATGGCATTTCGGACGAGGTATGGCCATTATGAGTTTCGTCATGTCGTTTGGTTTAACGAATGCTCCTGCGATTTTTATGGAATTAATGAATCGTGTCTTCCGACCATATTTGGACAAGTTCCTAGTTGTTTTTATTGATGACATATTGGTTGACTCCCGAGATGAGAGTGATCGTACGGAGCATCTGAGGATTGTCTTACAGATTTTGAGAGACAAGCAGTTATATGCTAAATTTAGTAAGAGCGAGTTTTGGCTTCGAGAGGTTGGATTCTTAGGACACATTGTGTCGGGTGAGGGTATTAGAGTTGATCCGGGAAAGGTCTCGGCTATTATGGAGTGAAAACTACCGAGGAACATGTCAGAAGTTAGAAGCTTTTTGGGTTTAGTGAGGTACTATAGGTGATTCGTGAAAGGATTCTCTATGATTGCTACTCCGATGATGAAACTATTGCACAAGTATGTTAAGTTTGAATGGAATGAAAAATGCCAACAGAGTTTCGAGAGATTGAAAACGTTGTTGACAGAGGCACCGTTTTGGTACAACCTGAGTCAGCAAAGTAGTTTGTGGTCTACAGTGACGCATCGTTAAATGGTCTCGGTTGTGTGTTGATGCAAGAGGGTAATGTAGTCTCTTACGCATCGAGAAAACTAAAACCACATGAAAAGAATTACCTAACTTATGATTTGGAGTTGGCCGCGATTGTTTTCGCGTTGAAGATTTGGCGACATTACTTATACAGTGAGAAGTGTCGAATCTTCACGAATCATAAGAGTTTGAGGTACTTGATGAATCAAAAGGAGTTAAATTTACGGCGACGACGATGGATTGAATTATTGAAAGACTATGAGCTAGTGATCGATTACCACTCGAGAAAAGCGAATGTAGTTGCGGAGGCTTTAAGTAGAAAATCTGTAACACCCCATACCCGAGTTCATTGCTAAGACTGGATATGGGACATTACCATGCTTGAACTCACTTAAAACATGTACTTACGGGCTATAAAATTTTGTTCCGAATTAAAAACTTCTCTTTCTTAGTCTAATCATACATTTCATGGGCCTACTAGGCCTTAAACACATATCTGGAAACTTTCGAAACTCAAATGAAAACTTTTCCTTAAAACAAGGGTCACACGTCAATGTGTCTTGGGACACGCCCATGTACCCCTAACACATGCTCGTGTCTTCCACCCGTGGTCGACACTGACTAATTACACATGGCATTGACATGCCCGTGGATGTAAACCATGTGCTATACCTTGATATACTAACTTCTTCACATGGTCTGGGGCACACGCCCATGTTCTGACCGTGTATCACACACGGCCTAAACAAACGACCATGGGATTTGCCCGTGGCCTATTCTAACTTAAAACACTAAGGTGCAAGGTACGCACGGCCTAGACACACGCCCGTGTGTCTAACCGTGTGGGCACTTAGAGGCTATATACCAAGCCAATTGTCACCTTGAAATCAAGACCAAACCCATGCTCAATTCAATACATTTTTCATAAACATTACTACATGCTTCATTAATCTCAATAAACATACATACTTAGTCAATTTTGTGCAATCACTTAGCCATATACAAAAGAATAATAAACTTAATAGCCAACACTTTGGCTCTTCTTAGAACATATTCTCAAAATGAAATGCTTCTTATACATGCCATACTTAGCAAAATAACTTGGTTATACCAAAATAGCGATTGATAGTGTGCTCCGAGCTCCGATGATGATGATCCACGAGATTGGCTTGGCGGAACTACATAGAAAGAAAGAATAAAAGACATAAGCATTTAGCTTAGTAAGTTTGCAGATAATGCACATAGCAACATACTAGATTAATATAAACCATTTGTCATAAACAATGGTATCATAGATTTCAGCTATAAAGCTTATTTACTCATACTGATTCTTACATATCTCATGATACTTACTAGTGCCATCCCTATGGGATAAATAAGGTACATGTATCACTTGATCACATTGATTAGTATACTTTAACATGATAATCATAATCTTTCCTTTATAATTCATAACATGAATAATACTCATTTCCAACTTGATAATAGTTTTGCTTACTTATCTTCCTTGTCATCTAATTTTAACTTTACTCATTTGCCCGATGAATTTCTGCGAATAACCGAGGATACTAAATCTCTTCCCACGAATTTGATACCAAAGCCATACCCTAGATACGATCTTACATGGAATATCTCATCTTGGTTTCGAGGCCATATCTTGATATGGACTTATACGAAGTATTTCTTGTTCTCACCAATGCCATGCCTTGGCTTGGACTTACATGGGATCTCTTTCTCTTGATAGCTTTTCAATGCCAAGCTTGCCTTGGACTTACATAATATATTTTCAATTCCAAGCTTGCCTTGGACTTACATGATATATGTTTTATGCCAAGCTTGCCTTGGACTTACATGATATCTGTGCTTGACTGCCGATGCCATGCCTTGGCTTGGTCTTATACGAACTTTCTTATCTTATGTGGTAGATCGAGTATCCTGGGAAATTCATCTTCAATCGGGACTTGCTCATACTTAATCTCATTAATTTCTTCGTTTAACATAACATTAAACATTCCATGAAAATAGTGTACATTATACTAAGCAATTCAATGATAAAAATCATAAAGCTTAGAAATCATACAAACTTACCTCAATATACAAAATGTATGTAGATATGCAATTTAGTCCTCAACTTTATTCTTGCCTCGGTTTCAACCCGGGCTTTATTTTTCTTGATATATAATCATAAATAGTTCATTTAATAATCACATTGACTAAATTGACTCATTACTCATACTTTGGCAAAATTATTATTTTGCCCCTATACTTTCTCATATTTGCACTTTTGCCCCAAGGCTTGTAAAATAATTCTCATTCAACTTTCTTAAACTTCATGCTTAGCTGATTCATTATCTCTACTATAACAATCATCAATTCTCACTATTTGTAGTATGTATGACCAATTTTCATAACTATTACAAATTAGTCCATACTATCATTTTTCATGAAATTCACTTAGAAAAAGATGTTTATCTAATATCAAACTCTCATAAACTTCCATAAAACATCATTTAACAAGCATGTCATTCATGGGTAGATTTTTGAACATGCATCTTAGATCATTTTATAGCTAAAAATAGTTAATTCATAATACGAGAACTTCAAAAATACGAAGAATATTAAAAACGGGGCTAAGATGAACTTACTAGCAAACTTGAAAAAAAATGAAGAACCGTAGCTATGGAGTCTCCAAATTTTTGGCAATGTGAGGAAGAATATGAATAGATTTTTATCATCTTTTTCCTTTTTTAATCATTTATTAGACAAATGACTAAAATGCCCTTCTCTTTAAAAATTTCTATTTTACTAACTCATGTCCAATTTTGTCCAAAAATTATAATTTGGGAAAATTTTTATTTAAGGACTTCTAATTGATATTCTAAAGCTATTTCATACAAAAAGCTTCTAGAAACTCATATTTTGCAACTTTTGCAATTTAGTCCTTTTGGACCATTCAACCTCAATTTAACAAAATTGCTTCATGAAACTTTCACACTAGCATGCAAACATGAAATAAACCTTAAAAACTCATAAACTCACCTCAGATTTGTGGCCTCACACCACTATTCCAACTAGGCCCTAAATCGAGCTGTTACACTTCTCCCCACTTAGGGATTTTCGTCCTCAAAAATCTTACCGGAAATAAGTTCGGGTACTGGTTTCTCATGCTCTTTTCTAGTTCCCATGTAGCTTCCTCTATCCCATGCCTTTGCCACAATACTTTCACTAGAGCAATACTTTTATTTCTTAGTTGTTTGACTTCCCAAGCTAAAATCTTGATTGGTTCTTCATCATAAGTCATGTTGGGATGAATCTCTATCTCTGACGGGGTAATTACATGTGAAGGGATCGGTAGTGTCTCAACATTGACACGTGAAACACATCATGTATCTTTTCTAACTCTGATGGCAAAGCCAATCTGTAAGCTACTGGCCCAACTTTCTCAGTAATCTCAAACGGTCCAATAAAATGTGGACTTAACTTGCCTTTTCGGCCAAATCTGAGAACTTTTCTCTAAGGTGACACTTTCAAGAAAAGTTTATCCCCGACTTCATACTCTATCTCTCTTCTCTTTTTGTCCAAATAAGATTTCTGTCTGTCTGATGCAGCTTTTAAACATTCTCCTATCACTTTCACTTTCTCTTCAGCTTATTTAACCAAATCAACCCTGTCAATTTGGTTTTCTTTGAGTTCAGTCCAAAATAAAGGTGTTCTGCACTTATGCCCATATAGAGCCTCAAAAGGCGCCATCTTTAAGTTCGAATGAAAGCTATTATTGTAGGAAAATTCTACCAATGGGAGAAACTTTTCCCAACTATTTCGGAATTCTAGAATACAACATCTAAGCATATTCTTGAGTACTTGAATTAATCTCTCCGACTGACCGTTAGTTTGAGGATGAAAAGCTGTACTAAAACTCAATTTTGTACCCAAGGTTTCTTGCCACTTCTTCCAAAATATGGAGGTGAATCTCGGATCTCTATCCGATATGATTGACAAAGGAACTCCATGAAGTCTTACTATTTCAGAAACATACAAGTTTGCCAGCTTATCGAGTGAGTAGTCAACTCGTACATGTAAGAAATAAGCTGACTTCATGAGTCTATCAACTACAACCCATATAGCATCTTTCTTGCTCGGTGATAATGGTAATCCCGTTACAAAATCCATAGTGATACGGTCCCATTTCCACTCGGGTATCATAATTGGTTGAAGCAAACCCGAAGGTACTTAGTGTTCAGCCTTTACTTGCTGACAAATCAAACATCTTGAAACGAACTCTGAAATATCTTTCTTCATTCTCAGCCACCAATACAATTGCTTCAAGTCATTATACATCTTAGTAGTACTCGGATGTACAGATAGACATCCATTATGTGCCTCATACAAAATTCTCGGAATAAGCTCCTTTTTTCTTGGTACACAAACTCTATTTTTAAACATCAAATATCCATCAGAATTAATTCGAAAGTCGGATTCAACATCTGACTCGCATTGAGTTCTCTTGGCTTGTAACTCTTTGTCTTCTTTTTGAGCTTCAGTGATCTCTTGGAGGAACATTGGTCTAGCTTTTAACTCAACTAGAATAGAACCATCGTCGGATAAGGTTATCCACGAATTCATTGCCCTTAATGCAAAAAGGGACTTCCTGCTCAACACATCGGTGACCATATTCACCTTTCTTGGATGGTAGTCAATGACCAACTCATAGTCCTTTATCAACTCTAACCATCTCCGTTGCCTCAAGTTCAACTCTTTCTGCGTCATCAGGTACTTCAGACTTTTGTGATCAGTAAAATCGACATCTTTCACCATATAAACGGTGTCTCCAAATGTTCAAAGTGAAGACTATGTCAGCCAACTCTAAATCATGCGTTGGATAATTCTTCTCATGAGGCTTCAACTGTCTTGAGGCATAAGCAATCACCTTGCCCTCTTACATGAGTACACAGCCTAATCCATTTAAGGATGTATCACTGTAAATCACAAATTCTTTCCCTGTCTCGGGTTGTACTAAAACTGGAGCTTTTGTCAACCTTGCTTTCAATTTCTTGAAACTTTGTTGACATCTTTCTGTCCACTCGAACTTCACATTTTTTGTAACAATTTAGTCATCGGGGTTGCGATCATAGAAAACCCCTTGACAAAATTGTCGGTAATAACGGCTAGACCTAAGAAACTCCTAATCTCAGAGATATTACTCGGTGGTTTCTAGTCCATTATAGCCGAAATCTTGCTTGGATCCACTAGGACTCCATCTCCTAAGACAATATGTCCCAGAAATCCTACTTCTTTGAGCCAAAATTCACTTTTACTGAACTTGGCATACAACTGACTTTCTCGTAGAATCTGCAAAACTGTCTATAGGTTCTCAACATGCTCATTCTCATCCAGGGAATAAATAAATATGTCGTTAATGAAAATGACTACAAACTTGTCGAGGTAGGGTCTAAATATGCGGTTCATTAAGTCCATGAATACCATAGGAGCATTGGTCAAACCAAAGGGCATGACTAAGAATTCATAATGCCCATATCTTGTTCGAAAAGTTGTCTTGAACACATCTGAATCCTTTACTCTTAACTGATAATACCCTGATCTCAAGTCTATTTTGGAGAACACATTAGCTCCTTTCAATTGATCGAACAAATCATCGATCCTAGACAATGGGTACTTGTTCTTCACTGTCACTTTATTAAGTTAACGGTAATCTATGCACAATCTCATGGTGTTATCTTTCTTTTTCACAAATAAAACTGGAGCACCCTAAGGAGAACAACTCAACGTAGCAAAGCTTTTATCTGTCAACTCTTGCAACTGTATCTTCAGCTCTTTCAACTTTGTTGGAGCCATTCTGTAAGGAGTAATAGATATCGGTACAATACCGGGAGCTAGCTCAATATTGTACTCAACTTCCCTAACTGGTGGTAGTCCTGGTAATTGCTCGGGAAAAACATTCACATACTCATATACTATTGGTACTAACTCAATCTCTCATATACTATTGGTACTGACTCAATCTTTAGCTCTGTTTCTTTATCATTCATCACAAAGGCCAGATATGCTTCATACCCTTTTCTTAAGTATCTCTGGGCCATCATATGAGAAATCATTACCGGCGACCTACTCTATTCATCTGATTCTATATGAAGAGTGTCCACATTCTCACATCTCATCTCAATGTATTTCCTCCCATAATTAACTATTACATCATGGGTGGTCAACCAGTCCATACCAAGAATGATGTCAAACTCATCAAATGGTAGCAACATAACCTCTAATCATTAATGGATAATCTTTACATACTTCATCAACTAACACACTCTTGCCTAAAGGATTAAACACTTTAATCATAAATTCTGTAGAATCTATAGGCATATTCATACTGGATACTAGTTTCATACAAATATAAGAGTGTGTGGATCCGGGATCTATTAAAACAATAACTTTAACATCATGAAGAGAAATGGAACCCGTAATAACATCAGGAGAAGATGCCTCTTCGCGAGCACGAATGGCATAAGTCCCCGTAGGTGCTCTACCCTCGGGTCTCACAGCCTGTTCTCTAGTGTTATTTCTTCCACTTGCCCCACTTCCCGAGTTTTTCTGCGGTCTGTCTTTGACCATACTCCTGTATCTTAGGTTTTGAGTTCTTTCTTCTTTTGTCATCTCAGGTCAATCTTTTATGTAGTGGTCTTGGGAACCACATCTAAAACATGCATTTTCATGCGCTCGATATTCCCCAAGGTGACGTCTGCCACACTGTGGGCATTCGGGTCTGTCAGATCTAATATTCCCAACACTTGCAACAGAAGTAGTCTGTACTTTACTCCCTAAATACTGTTTACTCTTATCCTTCTTTAAAAATCCAGTGGAAGTAGTAGATCGGGTAGGGAAATCTCTTGACTTCTTAGATGAAGATTGGAATGACTTATTCCACTGTCTCTTTCTAGAGTCACGAGACTTCATTTCAAATTTATTCTTCTCTTTTACTAGTTCTTCAGCTTTACAAGCCCTTTCTACTAGTACAACAAATTCTTTCAGTTCTAGGATAGCAACAAACAGTTTGATGTCCTCATTCAACCCATCTTCAAATCTTTTACTCATGATGGCCTCAGTGGACACGCATTCACAAGCGTACTTATTGAGTCATACAAACTCATGCTCATAATCAGTCACTGATATCTTGCCTTACTTCAGTTCTAGGAATTCCTTCCTTTTCTGGTGTACAAACTTTTGGCTGATATACTTTTTCTTGAACTCTTCTTAGAAAAATTCCCATGTAACCTTTTCCCTTGGAACTACCGACACAAGGTGTTCCACCATTGGTAAGCAGAGTCTCTTAAAAGAGAGACTACACACTTCATGCATTCTTCAGGGGTGCATGACAACTCGTTGAATACCCTAATGGTATTTTCTATTCAGTACTCAACTTTTTTTGGATCATCATCTTTTCTAGCCCGAAATTCTTCTACCCCATGTTTCCTGATCCTATCAACTAGAGGTTTGTCTCTTCTTACCACCTCTACTACTTGAGGGGCTGTAAGGATAGGTTGAGGGATAGGCGAGGGTGGAGGGGGTTGTACATTCGGGTTCGTAGGAACGAATTTCGTGTACCACATATTCATCATATGGAGGAAGGCTTCTCTAGCCTCTTCTCCTCCTCCTTGACTCACCATAGTGGTCTATTCTCATTCTCATTAGGCACTCGTCCCTTTAGTAAGAGCCGGCGCGTTACTTTCTACATCATCTGCCTCAGCTCTTTCGGATCCATTTACTATATGTATAAACATAATTTAAGTCATCAAGAGTTGTCACACTATCATTATAAAAACATTCTTACGTATGGCATGGATAGCTATACTCATGCTCGTGCTACGTTAGTCCTAGAAGCGACTAAATTGTAGCTCTGATACCACTAAATGTAACACTCCATACCTGAGTCCATTGCTAAGACTAGATACAGGACATTACCATGCTTGAACTCACTTAAAACATGTACTTACGAGCTATAAAATTTTGTTCCAAATTAAAAACTTCTCTTTTTTAGTCTAATCATACATTTCATGGGCCTACAAGGCCTTAAACACATATCTGGAAACTTTCGAAACTCAAATGAAAACTTTTCCTTAAAACAGGGGTCACATGCCCGTGTGTCTTGGGACATGCCCATGTACCCCTAACACATGCCCGTGTCTTCCACCCATGGTCGACACTGACTAATTACGCATGACCTTGACACGCCCATGGATGCAAACCATGTGCTAAACCTTGATATACTGACTTTTTCACACGGTCTGGGGCACACGCCCATGTTCTAACCATGTATCGCACACGGCCTAAACAAACGACCGTGGGATTTGCCCGTAGCCTATTTTGACTTAAAACACTAAAGTGCAGGGTACGCACGGCCTAGACACACGCCCATGTATCTAACCGTGTGGGCACTTAGAGGCTATTTACCAAGCCAATTGTCACCCTGAAATCAAGACCAAACTCATGCTCAATTTAATACATTTTTCATAAACATTACTACATGCTTCATTGATCTCAATAAACACACATACTTAGTCAATTTTGTGCAATCACTTAGCCATATACAAAAGAATAATAAACTTAATAGCCAACACTTTGGCTCTTCTTAGAACATACTCTAAAAATGAAATGCTTCCTATACATGCCATACTTAGCAAAATAACTTGGCTATACCAAAATAGCGATTGATAGTGTGCTCCGAGCTTCGATGACGATATCCACGAGATTGGCTTGGCAGAACTACATAGAAAGAAAGAATAAAAGACATAAGCATTTAGCTTAGTAAGTTTGCAGATAATGCACATAGCAACATACTTGATTAATATAAACCATTTGTCATAAATAATGGTATCATAGATTTCAGCTATAAAGCTTATTTACTCATACTGGTTCTTACATATCTCATGATACTTACTAGTGTCATCCCCATGGGAGAAATAAGGTACATGTATCACTTGATCACGTTGATCAGTATACTTTAACATCATAATCATAATCTTTCCTTCATCATTCATAACATGAATAATACTCATTTCCAACTTGATAATAGCGTTGCTTACTTATCTTTCTTGTCATCTAATTTTAACTTTACTCATTTGCCCGATGAATTTCTGCGAATAACCGAGAATACTAAATCTCTTCCCACGAACTTGATACCAAAGCCATATCCTAGATACGGTCTTACATGGAATATCTCATCTTGGTTTTGAGGCCATGTCTTGACATGGACTTATAGAAGTCTTTCTTGTTCTCACCAATGCCATGACTTGGCTTGGACTTACATGGGATCTCTTTCTCTTGATAGCTTTTCAAAGCGAAGCTTGCCTTGGACTTATATGATATCTGATCAATGCTAAGCTTGCCTTGGACTTACATGATATCTGTCCAATGCCAAGCTTACCTTGGACTTACATGATATCTGTTCAATGCCAAGCTTTCCTTAGACTTACATGATATCTGTTCTATGCCAAGCTTTCCTTGGACTTACATGATATCTATGCTTGATTGCCGATGCCATGCATTGGCTTGGTCTTATACGGACTTTCTTATCTCATGTGGTAGATCGAGTATCTTGGAAAATTCATCTTCAATCGGGACTTGCTCATACTTAATATCATTGATTTCTTTGTTTAACATAACATTAAACATTCCATGAAAATAGTGTACATTATACCAAGCAATTCAATGATAAAAATCATAAAGCTTAGAAATCATACAAACTTACCTCAATATACAAAATGTATGTAGAATTTAGTCCTCAAATTTGTTCTTGCCTCGGTTTCGACCCAGGCTTTGTTTTTCTTGATCTATAATCATAAATAGTTCATTTAATAATCACATTGACTACATTGACTAAATTGACTCATTACTCATACTTTGGCAAAATTATTATTTTGCCCTTATACTTTCTCATATTTGCCCTTTTGCCCCAAGGCTCATAAAATAATTCTCATTCAACTTTATTAAACTTCATGCTTAGCTGATTCATTATCTCTACTATAAAAATCATCAATTCTCACTATTTCTAATATGTATGACCAATTTTCATAACTATTACAAATTAGTCCATACTATCATTTTTCATGAAATTCACTTAGAAAAAGATGTTTATCTAACATCAAACTCTCATAAACTCCCATAAGACATCATTTAACAAGCATGTCATTCATGGGTAGATTTTCGAACATGCATCTTAGCTCATTTTATAACTAAAAATATCTAATTCATAATACGAGAACTTTAAAAATACGAAGAATATTAAAAATGGGGCTAAGATGAACTTACTAGCAAGCTTGAAAAAATGAAGAACCGTAGCTATGGAGTCTCCAAATTTTCGGCAATGTGAGGAAGAAGATGAATAGATTTTTATCATCTTTTTCCTATTTTAATCATTTATTAGACAAATGACTAAAATGCCCTTATCTTTAAAAATTTCTATTTTACTAACTCATGTCCAATTTTGTCCAAAAATTATAATTTGGGAAAATTTCTATTTAAGGACTTTTAATTGATATTCTAAAGCTATTTCATACAAAAAGCTTCTAGAAACTCATATTTTGTAACTTTTGCCATTTAGTCCTTTTGGACCATTCAACCTCAATTTAACAAAATTGCTTCATGAAACTTTCACACTAGCATGCAAACATGGCATAAACCTTAAAAACTCATAAATTCACCTCGGATTCATGGCCTCGCACCACTATTTTGATTAGGCCCTAAATTGAACTATTACAAAATCCTTGTATGCTTTGAGAGCTATGAACACGAGTTTGTTATTATCCGATGATGGTGCTATACTGACCGAGTTGAGAGCTAGACCACTATTTTTTCAAAAAATATGTGAAGCTCAAAGGAATGATAGCGAGATACTAGCTAAAAAAGCTAAGTGTGAATTAGGAGCTGATTCTGAATTCCGGGTAAGTTCAGATGGTTGCTTAATGTTCTATGATAGAATTTGTGTACCCAGAGATGACGAGTTAATCCAAAAAATTTCACAAGAGGCACATAGTAGTTATTTGTCAGTACACCCGGGCAGTACGAAAATGTATAATGATCTGAAGAAATTTTATTGGTGGCCGAGAATGAAAAGAGATATCTCGAGTATGTAACAAAATGTTTGATTTGTCAACAAGTGAGAGCTGAACATCAAGTGCCTTCGGGATTGCTTCAACCAGTGATGGCTCCTGAGTGGAGGTGGGATCGGGTCACCATGGACTTCGTGACGGGGTTGCCTATGACTCCAAAAAAGAAAGATGCTGTGTGGGTTATCATTGATAGATTAATGAAGTCGGCTCACTTTATACCAGTGCGTATTGATTATTCGCTAGAAAGGTTAGCTGAGTTGCATATTGCGGAGGTAGTAAGGTTACATGGAATGCTTGTATCTATTATCTCAGACAGAAACCCAAGATTTACTTCGAGGTTTTGGAAGAAGTTGCAGGAGGCCTTGGGTACAAGATTGAACTTTAGCACTGCATTTCATCCTCAGACTGATGGTCAATCTGAGAGAGTAATTCAAGTTCGTGAAGATATGCTCCAATGCTGTGTGTTAGAATTTGAAGGTAGTTGGGAAAGATACCTACCCTTGGTTGAATTCGCATACAACAATAGTTATCAGTCGAGCATATGGATAGCAACGTATGAAGCCTTATATGGTCGTAAGTGTCAGACTCCCTTGTATTGAACCGAGCTGAGTGGGAAACAAATCCATGGGATTGATTTAGTTAAAGAGACTGAATGGAAGGTGAAGGTTATTCGGGATAGTCTGAAAGTTGCTTCAGACCAACAAAAGTCGTATGCGGATTTGAAAAGAAAAGAACTTGAGTTTCAAGTGGGCGACAAAGTATTTTTGAAAATGTCCCCGTGGAAGAATCGGTTGGCTTTACCGGTAGAGTTAGAGAAAATCCACAACATGTTTCATGTATCAATGTTAAGGCATTATCGCTCCGATCCTTCGCATGTGATTCCTCCAACAGAAGTTGAGATACGACCGGATATGACATATGAGGAAGAGCCAATTAAAATCTTAGCTCGAGAAGTGAAACAGTTGAGGAATAAAGACATAGCCTTAGTAAAAGTGTTGTGGCAAAGACACGGTGTAGATGAGGCTACGTGGGAACCGGAAGAAGCCATGAGAGAGCAATATCCAAACCTCTTTATCGGTAAGATTTTTGAGGGCGAAAATCCCTAAAGGGAAGAGAGTTGTAATAGCCCGATTTTGGGACTAGTCGAAATAGTGGTCTCGGGACCACTAAATCGAGGTTGAGGAAAATTATTTTAGTATTATTTTATGTGTTATGGTATTAATATATGGCTATATGGAAATTTTGGTGCTTTAATTCTAGCAATAGCTTGCTTAATTGTGAAAAAGGACTAAATCGCATGAGATACGAAAGTTCTATTTTATAAGATAAAGGTACCTAATAGCTATAGAATGTAATTTGAAGGATTTTAAAGTGAAATTAGGTCATACTGAGGGTGTTGGCCAGCCATAGGAAGCTAGGGGGACAAGTGTATTAAATTTTGGTCAAATTTGATGATGTAAGGTGGCTAATAAATAAAATAAGATGAGTAAAAGATGTTGTCAACTTTCACTATTCACCCTCCTTCTTCCCACTAAAAATTGAAGAGAAAATAAAGCTTTTGGGGGTTCAAACTTTCAGCCAAGATATCTCCTTACTAGTAAGCGATTTAGGTGGTTTTAATTGATGATTTTCGTATTTTTGGAACCCCCAAAGCTTAAGCTAGCTAATGAGGGGACCAATTTGCAATATGGTTGAAAGTATAGGGACTTTCCATGGGAGTATTTATGATTTTAACTGAGTTTTTATGGGAGAAAATGAAAGTTAGGGAGATAAGAAACAATTTTTGTGAAAGATGTTTGCATGAAAACACCTAAGTAGGACTTAAATGCAAAGAGTGAGATTGTGTCATAAATGCATGAAATAATTAGAATTTTGAGTAGTTGTAAGAGAAATAAATGTTCATCTAGGCTTTTTTAATGAGAAAATGTGTTGAAAAATAAATTACGAGCCTAGGGGCAAAATCATAATTTTGCCAATGTACAAGGGAAAAATGGTTATTTTTGCCCAAGAGTAAAAATTGATGTATTATGATCATAGAATGATCTAAACGAATGAATTTCATTGTTATAGATCAAGAAGAGCGCGAAATCAACCTTGACCGTAGGAAAGGCAAGGTGATTGAGTAAATCGCTAGTTAACACGTTTTGCATCGAGGTAAGTTAATGTGTAAACAATACAATTCACTTATATACATTGTGCTGCTAATTGGTTTATGACATGATTGAGAACATATATGATTCAAGTGGATTGAATGTGGTAGTCATTGAATAATTATTGTATGAATGAAGGAATAGTCGTATAAAAGTGTAAAGACAACACTTGATGGTGGGCTAAGTGCAATACCACCTTATTTCTTAATTACGATGGGCTTTGTCCGATACCATCGTCTATTTATCTTTTGGTGGGCTAAGTGCGATACCACCTTATTGCCTAATTACGATGGGCTTTGTGCGATACCATCGTCTATTTATCTTTTGGTGGGCTATGTGCGATACCACCGTAACCAACCTTTTGGTGGGCTAAGTGCGTTACCACCCCAATAAAAACTAATGGTGGGCTAAGTACGGAACCATCAAATAAATTGACTCTTAGTAATAGACTAAGAGATTGTGATAGGCTGTATATTGTAACATTGTGATGCTAAGCGCAGGGGAACCTGTCAATGAATGTATGCATTATGCTAGTGATATGGTTGGAATGTGTGAATGAAGGAAATGAGTAAGCATGATCATAAATGTAGATTGTTTCTTACTTAGTATATAAAGCTATGAAATTGTTGAATACATGTTAAAATGTTATATTGTTTACCTGTAAACTTGCTAAGCTTAAAGCTTACTCCCCTTTCTTTACCTTGTTTTATAGAGCTAAAGAGTAGAGCCGGGAAACGTCGATAACCAGGAGTCCGCCCACACTATCTACTTACCTCGGTATATTTAGACTTAGTGATTTTCTGTATGGCATGTATAGGGGCTAGACTAGTTAGATTATTTTTTTATTTTGGCCCAAGGTGTATTGGTTCTTGTTAAGACAACTATTTTGTAAATTGCCAAGGTTGATGGCTCACCTTATCATTTATGAAATTATGAGTTACTCATGGGAGTTCATATTGAAATCATGGATTGTTTATTAGTATGATGAATAAAGTTATGTGGTATGAGCTAGGGAAATGTAAAGAACTTGGCAAACAGCCTTGTTCTCGTCCACATCGGTAGGCATACGAGTGTGTGTCTAGGCTATGTGTGACGCATGGTTAGCCCACGGGCGTGCAACCTGGCCGTGTGTCCCCTGCATGTTAGCATTTTAAGTCAAGATAGACCATGGACTAACCACACGGACGTGTCCAGGCCGTTTGAAATTTGTTAGTGTCGACCAAGGGTGAAAAACACGGGCATGTCTTGAGGGTACACGAGCGTGTTTTATTCCACATGGGCGTGTGACCTAGCCGTGGGACTTTGGCAGAATGATGAGGTTTTTAGGCACGGTTTGGGCACATGGGCGTGTGAGACTACACACGGGCGTGTGTGTCTTCTAACACGGGCGTGTACTCCCTGTTTAGTTGAGAAAAAATTTTATGGATCGTAGAAGTTTCTGTTATAGCCTCGAGAGCCCTCGTATGTATGAATGAGGTCTCGTAAGTTAAAAATGAGGTTGTTGTAGTGACTCAAGGAGAGTAGCCGCGTTGAGCCTAAGTGGCGATCAAGTAGTTTTGTACGGTAACACCTCGTGCCCGATTCCGGCAGAGATTACGGGTAAGGGATGTTACAGATAAAGAGAAACGAGCTTCGGACCTAGATCGAGGGAAAAACAAAGTATTTGACGATTAGGTCACATTCCTACTATTTTTGTACCGAGGTAAGTTCATATGTAAATAATGCATTGTTTTATTTATGTTCTAAATGCTTTAATATTGTATGAATTATGATCGATTCCTTGAACGTAATTGACAAAGTTCGACAAGCGAGAAAATCCTGGTTGAACCTTAGGAATAGTTAGGATACAAATGTCATGACATTAGGGTTATTGAGATTTTGTGTAAGACCATATCTGGGATATGGCATCGATATGAGACTTCGTGTAAGACCATAGTAAGGCTATTGGCATCGATATGAGACTTCATCTAAGACCATATCTAGGATATGGCATTGGTATGGTACTGTGAATGCGAGATGTCCCGAGTATCCTTTAGTGTTCCAAGTGGTTCAACGGGTAGTTTGACAGGAATGTTAAAGTTGTGAAAGACTTTGGTATGTTGCACTTGGGTACAGGTATGTACATAAGACTCATGCTTAATGAGCTTGATATGTGATGAACCCTCGGTAAGTTTGTGATTGAATAAGTTTGACTATGATACTTATAATGACATTTATGTTAATTTACATCATGTTAATTATGTGTTAAATGTGTGTTATAATGCCTATTATTTGCATAGGAACTTACTAAGCTTTAAAGCTTACTCCCTTTTTTTTCCCTTGTCTTATAGTGTCACCAGGCTAGCTCAGGGATCGGAGACTATCAGAGATTCACTCACACTATCAACATATCATTTTGGGTACCGATAAATTTAACATTTTGAGTTATGGCATGTATAGGGACTTGGTCATTTTGTTATGTGTCATAATTGATTGGCCAAATGTGTTGGCTTATGATGATTGATAATTCATTTTGTAAATGGCCATTGAAATTGGCTAATATTGTTTAAGTATATATACATATGATGATGCTTATCATGGATGTGGGAATTTGCATGCTTGAGTTGATAAGTATGTGATAGTTGTATGTGATAGATGGTAGTATATGAATGAGTGTTGTTGCCTTGGTTGTGGCTGATTTGGTTGAATGTATGTGCTTGGATTGGTGTTATGTTCCGTTGTGTAGGTGTGTGCATAGAAGGGTGACAAAATGGCTTGGTAAATAAATACCCTTGTTTTTGTCCACACGGGTAGTCACACAGTGTGTGTCTAGTCCGTGTGTGACACATGGCTTGCCCCATTGGTGTGTGTTCTGGCTATGTGTCCCCTGCACCTTAATTTTACAAAATAGAATGCTCTGTAATGAGCATACGGGCGTGTGTCTCAGCCGTGTGGATGGCACAGCTTCTAACACGGGTGTGTGCCCTGGCCGTGTGAAGTCTGCACCTATTTTATGAAAAATTATGAAAATTTAATCGATCACACGGCCTAAGCAAACGGGCGCTTGACTTGGCCGTGTGACTTCAATTTGTTGATGATGTCATAAACAAAAAGCTCTCTAATTTGAACACGGCCTGAAGCACGGGCGTGTCTTAGGGTCACACGGACGTGTCCCGAACGCATAGGGGCATGTGACCCCTTTTACGCGAAAAATTTTCTAAGTTTCCCAAAAGTTTCCAAAGTTCTCGGTTTAGTCCCGAACCACTTCTGATGCATGTTTTGGGCCTCGTAGGCTCGTGATAGGGACGATATGAATGTATGTGAAAGGTTTTAAACTTGGATGGAAATTTATGTCTCGATTTTATATGTTTGCTTGTGTTTATGTCCGGTAATGCCTCATACCCTATTCCGACGTTAAACACTGGTAAGGGGTGTTACACTATATACTACAGAAGTCGTACACTTACTAACTTTCGGTTCCTTATCTATTCGAACTCAGGTTTTTACTTACATCAAAGTGTATGAGTGTCGCATAAATAGTCCATCATCCACTTAGGATTTAGGTATGCCACACTATGAATGTCACAAGTGAATAAATCTATAAACAGATTCAGGATCTATTCTTCTTGGGTCCAATCTGGTGTGTTGTCTGTCTAGTCAGTCACATCTATGTCTCTATCTTCTAAGAGTTATCCGCACCGATCTCAAGACAAAGCATTCCCCCAATTGAACTTGATATATTAGTCTTTCAATCGGTTTGCTCATTTCCGATTAGACTAAGAATATGTTTAGGTTCATCTATTAATATAAGTTGTCTTTCCATATTACGATCCGACCACATAACACCGCTTAGTATTAATTTAAACATTATACAACGAAAGAGCAATACTTGCTTCATTTTGCTTTGTGTGCAAAAACCATATAGGACAATCATACAAAGTATATTTATGTAATTAATGAATTTATTTTATTAACCAATTTGTTCGAAAAAATTACATGTTTACAAACAGATATACAACATTTAGGGCACCAGATCCAACACATATTTCATCTACCATGTCGGGATAGAATCATTGCATTAGAAGCCCATCGCATTGCAACTCAAGTTTCGAGTTCAATGTGCTTATATACGGTCACGGAACGGGTCCTAGTTGATGGATGTTAATGTGCCATTACAGGTTGGAGTATGACTCGAAAACTCACTTGATGGTAGTTATGTGGTCACGAGTTCAAGTTCCACCTCACGCGTTTTGCTGACTGTGCAGGAAAGCACGCCCCACTAGAGTGTTTTCACATTTTTTTCTCAGAATAGACCTATTCCAATAAATATCATAGAAATCGACCTCTTCTGTTAATTTTTTTTTTAAAAAATAGCGTTTTAAACTAATTTAATCAAATAAAAATCCAAAATAACTTTTTTTTTATAAAATTAGGGATAAAATAAATTATTATAGCATGATAAAATGACCAAACAATCCTTACACGCGGACGGAAAGGGACATGACTGGCAGTGACCACCTTCACTTATCTCTCGTGGATCTCAATGATAACAACCAAGTGTCCATGACCCACGTGATTCAAACCCGTTTCAGTTTTTTTCATATTACAGCTACCTTTTAATTTCATCCTCATTTTCAACTTTGTTGATCAAAGAATGAAAAATGGAAAAGAAAAAAAGATAGAAGACTGCCACCGCAGTTTCTAGAAAAAATGAAGCTTAGCGGTTGAATGATGTGCTTTCAGAAGGGTTTAATAGATTAAACATTATTCACTGAGCCCGAAGATCTTCCAGCCCACAGAACACGTTAGTATCTTTGAATTTAAATGCGTTGTTGGCCTTGCGGTTGCACGGTTTTTTGTCCCCCACTGCCCTCACCCTTTCCCAGCACTTCCCTTTTCATGGATGTTATTCATTAATCGCAATAAATTATAAAAAAAAATTATTACTTTTACTAATTAGCATATATTAATTTAACATGATATCTTTTCCCTCTAAAATTAAGTTATTTTATCAAATTAACCTAAAAAAATTTAATATTTATAAAAATAATTTAAGTTTAAAACAATTATAAAAATAATCTGAAATGAACAGTAAATTGGGATTGTGGCCTGTCAATGGCTATCACCCTTTGCATTTTGAACTCATGATTACCTGATAATTGTGTCAAGCCTTAAAAAATTATTATTTTTGGTTCCAACCTGTCAATGGCCGAAATCAGAGTATTTTTTTACACCGTATAAAATTGGTATACAAAAATATTAAAAAAGAAAAATATAAGGTAGGAACCCCTGATTTCGGCTATTAACAGGCAGGAACCAAAAAAATAATTTTTTAAAGTTTGACACAATTATTAGGTAATCATGGGTTCAAAATACAAGGAGGTGATGGCCATTGATAGGCCACAACCCCAATTTACTGTTTATTTCGAGCTGTTTTTGTGATTGTTCTTAAACTTGAATTATTTTTGTAAATATTAAATTTTTTTAAATTAATTTGATAAAATAGCCCCAAAATTATGTGGTCTTGAGCAATAAACCCTACTTCAGTTTTCTTCCTATTTGTAGGAATGTGAGTAGTGTAAACAACACAGTGTTGAATCTCCAACAATTAATTTAATTTTCTGCATTTGTAATTATTTGAACAAAGCAAAATTGGATAATGTTTTTTCCTCTTGATTCCTATGCATTCTGCAAAATTTTCTTTAAAAATGTGCATTTTAATTATATAAACAAAGAAAATTTGGATAATGGTTTTAGGGTTACATGAACCAGCAATCGGATTTTGGACGCTATAATGAATTAAACAACCTATACTTGGATTTTATTTATAATTTATAAGCACGGGTTTAGATGGAAATAACTTTTATTATTAATTGTATATTAAATTACCTTTTAAAAATTATAATTTAACAGAAATTATTATAATTACATATTTAAAAATAATTAAAATTTATGCTAATTTTAAAACATAATTACTACTTGAATAAAATTCTAAGTATAAAATATAGGGAAAAATATTGTGATAATTATAATTTGCTATTATATCGTTAAAATGTGACCTAAACAAAATTGTATTTTGTTAATTTTATTTTAAAAAAGTTGTGCTAATTTTATTAATGTGAAATAGATATATTATTTGAATAGAATTATAAGCATATTGATTATCACTTAATTTTAGAGTTAATTATATTTACAAATTTGAATTGATAAATTAATATATTTTTAATTATATTCAATAATTTAAATTAATTTTTACGATAATTACTGAAATTAAAAATAAAATATTAAAAATAATTAAATATTAAATGCATGTAGATATTATTACTTAAATAAAACTCTAAATATAAATTCTAGGAAAAAATGCGATTCCTATAATTATAATTTATTATTATTAGTTAAAAGAATTGACGTAAAAAAGTTGTCTTGTGTTAATTTTATTTCAAACAAAGTTGAAATAAAATAGAAATTTTGATAATTATAAATTACAAATTATAATTTAATAGAAGTTGTGAGAATTATAAATTTAAAATTAATTATAATTTAATTTATAATTATTAGTTAAAAAGTTGTGCTAATTTTAAAATAGAGTTATTACTTAAATAGAATTTTAAAAAATTGTGATAATTATAATTTAAATTATAATTATTAATAAAATTTTGAAATAAAAAGGAGTCATGTTAATTTTAATTATTTATTTTAAAAATTGTACTAATTTTATGTATGTAAAATTAAGTTATTACTTAAATAGAATTTTAAGCGTCTTCTTAATTATAACTTAATTAAAAGAACGAGTTTGAAAAATTTTAAACCGATAGAATACCCTTTGCTGTTAATTATATTACTATATTAACATTAGAATAATAATTTATTTGTATTATTATGTGACAATAATAAAAGCATATTAAGTAATATTATATTATATTAGTATGAAATCAATTAATTTGACACAAGTTTGAGAAAACTTTTGAACTAACTAAAATACTTTTATATTTTATCATATTACCAAATTTACATTTAAATTTTAAAATTTGAAATAAAATAGAAAGTGTGATAATTATACATTTTAAGTTATAATTTAATAGAAGTTGTGATAATTGCACATTTAAAAATAAGAAAAATATTTGGTACATTATCGGTAGAGTTGTTAGACTTTAGACAAATGTCTTATAAGAGTATAGTAAAATATTAGAAAAATAGATATATGTCATTTTTAAGCTGGATATGGAATAAAAAAAGTGCATTGTCACTGTACCAAAAACTTACCAAATAATTATGATTTAATTTACAATTATTAGTTAAAAATTTATGCTAATTTTAAAATAGAGATATTACTTAAATAGAACTATAAACATAAAATATATGAAAAAAGTGATAATTATAATTTAAATTACAATTATTAATAAAAAATTTGATATAAAAAGTTGTCATAATTTTATTTATTAAATTTTAAAAGATTGTGCTAATTTTATTGATGTAAAATCGAGTTATGACTTAAATAAAATTTAAGCATTTTAATTTTAACTTAATTATTACTAGATTTAATTATGTTAACTAATTATTGTCGAATAATTGAAAATTTTAATTATTAATACAATCATTTAATAAAATATTTGATTGAGTTTGTGTCACGAGTTAACTGGATATTAATTCGGTTTGATAATTATAAAAAATGATCTTTTGTATTTAAAATAAATTATATTATTTAAGTACACTTTAATCTTTTTTAATTTAAAGAAAAAAATAAAAATATGTATATTATAAAATTTAATTCCTATGCCAATTACATTGAAAAACAATAAATTTACAATTCAACCAATGTTTTATTTTGATTTATTTATACATGTTAATTTTTACTATGCATAATTTATTACCTCCATCAATTTTATTATCTACACATATGTGTTCTAAATAAATAGTTTCGCTTTTTATTATTTATTGTGTGTTATATTTAAACAGGTATTTTATTTTAAATTTATGATTTTCACACACATATGTGTGATGAGATTTTAGTATTGTTAATTTATTATTTAGATCATCATTTTAAATTAATATTAAAAATTCAATTAAAAATTAAAAAGGATTTGCATGTTTTTTACAAAATAAATCAACTCAAATAATTTAAAATTTGTTTATCTTGATTTCAAATATTTAACGTATAAATCAATCCCATGGACCATCAATAACATGGACCATAAATTCTTCATAATTGTAACTTGCACGTCGAGAACATTAATAATTGATTTGTCATATTGTAATTTGGGCCTAATATCACCAAAAGCTACCGAATAATATACTATAAATTATTTTGTTGTATGTGCAAATTTCATTTGAAATAGGTGGGAACCTTAGACTTTAATTCTAGTTTACAAAGCTATTATTACCATTTATTATTCTTTATACTCAAAAAGCTGCATCTCCATTTCACAGCCTTTAAAGAAAGCAAGTTTTTGCAGTCTTTAACATTGGAAACAATAATCCACACACTATTCTTTATTCAACAACCTATTTGTCAGGAACTTTTTAAGTATTTGACAAATAAGAGTATTGATTTGGATGAATCGATTAATCGAATTAATTTTTAGATCAATCAGAATTTGTATATATTTCTTTAAAATTAAATTTAAAAATAAGAAAAGCATAATTATTTTTATTTAATTTTTTAAAGAAATCAGAAAAACAAATAACACAAAAAAAACCCATAATAACAAACGTTACATTAATATTTTTTTACTTTTCTTTTTTAAATTTTTATTTTTGCTGGATTTTAAATTTAATTTTAAATTTTTCAAATATTTTTAGTTTTCATATTTCTTTTAAACGAATATTTATAAGTACATTAACTTTTTATATTGAGCTTACATAATATATTGGGCCTATAATACATTATTATTAATAATTTCGGATGATCGATTAATTTGATAATTATCCGATTATTATTAATTATCTGATCGTAAACTGTATTAATTGATAATTAAAAGTTTCAAAACCTTTAACTGAACTAACTTAGTTTAATCGGCTAATTTGGTAAAAATCAACAAATTGATAATGGGTAAATTGAAAAAATATTAGAAGAATTTAAAAACCATGGAATTCGAGATATTGGTAATACATTTTAGTTGAATGTGTTTCCTTCCTATAAAACCTGACCCTTTTTACTGCCTAATAATGTGATAAGAAAGGTTTCAAAATGAAGTGAAAGAAAATGAGGGTTTATGTAGTTCATATTTCAGCATCATTGAGCTTAAACCGTGAGGAGTTTACTGAATTCTTTCTGTTGTTTATCTAAAACGTAGGCAAATGCCATTAATGTTGTATGAAATGGGCAATGAGAAAGACAAATATTGTTTTAGCAGAATTGTATTTTAGCTGTTGCTCTTTTTTGGTGATGTATTGTCGCCACCGTTCCTTGTTTTGTTACCTTTTGCTCCTTGAGTGGAAAAAAAACTTACGAGTTAAACCTTAAATATCCACTCCTTTGTCTGGTTTCTTCCTAGATTTACATAATGGAATTTGACACATTCAGGCAACTTTCCCTTTCAACAGATAATGATATGTCATGAACAGAAAGGCATGGTTGTCCTTTCTGTATGAAGGGTCAAAAATCACTCACAAGCTCATCTTTTAGCGTCCAAGACTTGAATCCCGAGAACTGATGAATTTTTGTTTCAAGGTTAGTGGCATACGTTTCATATTTAGCTAATCAGCTGAGAATCTTCTTTCCAACTGTTGGAAATCTATGATTGTCAACCGACACCATATTATAAAGTCTAAAGATGTCCTGCATTTGCTAATGGATGTCACTTCAGAGCTGAACAGTTGTAATTGTACCCTGTGGAAGTGACAAGAGCAAAAGGTATAGAAACATTAAAGACAAGAAGTTAGACTGCTGTTTTTTGCATCCTTATTGTTCCAAGCCCAAGTATGTGCGACTTAGGCTTAGTTTGGATGGGCGGTGAGTTTATCTCCGGTGAGGTTAAAAATAGCGGTGGCGGTGAAATTAATTCTTGTATCAGAATGTGAGATTGGATCTTGTAGCGGTGAGATTAGAAATAGCGGTGGAGTGTGTGTTTGGATTCAAATGCAACTGTAGCGGTGAGGTAGAAATAAAAAATGACTATTAAGGACATCAAATTAAAATTGATATATAAAGTTTTACAAAATTATTAAAAATATGTTAATTTATAAATTCATTTAATAAAATATTAAAATGTATCTTATGATATTTTATTATAAATATTTTAATTAATTATATAATTAATTTTATAAAATCCAATTAAAAATAGTATTTAATATCATGAAAATACAAACAATATTATTATAATAAAACATTATTTTTAAATTTAATAAAACTAAAATTTTAAATATAAAAGAGATTGGGATAAAAGATAAAATGAGATATATTTTATCGAGTTCTATGTCGTGTTGTGTTGAAATCATGAAATGCGATGTTACTGTTAGTATTTTCTTGTATTTTCCATCTCTGGTTTTAATCACATATGTTTTTTGCTAACAATGGTCAATGGAATTCCTCATGCCAAGCGAAATTTATGGCTAAAAGAGAAAGGAAAGACTTACGACAAATTGTATTAAAACTTGGGAGGTAACATGACAAAACAGGTTGATAAAAAATTTAAATCAAATAGCAGTCGTTATTTCAGTTAACCCTAAAACTAGCATTAAAATATAAAAACATTTTAAACATTCCACCAAACAGGGTTGGCATTCTAATTCTCGCCTCTTTCTTGCTAAGATTTTTCTTTTTAGTACTCTCTACAAGAGACAAATGAGATGAATCAGGGCTCAGCGATGGGTGGATTACGGATCCTTCTTCCCGATAAACAGAGCGATGAAAAAGCCTTCTTTGTCCTCAACCGGATCGGTCCGAGCAAATGTTCAACTACAAAGCAATAATGCAAAGATGGATTTAACTAATTAATACACATAGATACCGATGTCCAAAAAGCACTAAACACGACATGGATATTGTGGGATAAATCATCAACTTACGACCTTCTAGAAACGGAAGACCATGACGCGCCATCGGGGAAAAGGTGTTGCTAGTCGAAAACCATGAGATGCGCAAGGGGTAAAATAGACTTGACAACATCTTCATTTTCAATTTGGTGGATGGAACAAGTCTTGTAGACTATTCTCTCAACTTGTGGAACTCAGTAGTTGAGAATGTAAAACATATAATCAACCCATAATTTAAATGCCACATAAATAAAAGCATAAACATATATATACTTAATATGCGATTGCATGTGTTAGCGCTTTCTTTTGAAAGGAGGCTAGCTTGGTAAGTCTCTCTGTTTCATCAACATTTGCTAATTGACCTGAATAATTTAATATGAAGATAAGAGAGAAAACAATGAGCAATTTGGACAGAGTTAAAATCTATGAGCGACATAATTTTCACATTGTAATGAAATAATTGTAATCGCAAAACTCATTTGATAATAAATACTTAAATAGGAAACTAACTTGGTATGACAATATAAGCAATATCAAATAAGAAGTCCGCCTCAAGAACACTTGCTTCTAGAAATTTTATGATTGGAAAGATAGTGGGAGATAGCCCCAAAACTCACTATGTTTAACAAATTGAAAACTAAAATGAAGAGAAAATTACTATAACCACTAAAAAAATAAGGAAGGAAGCTATTACCACACTACAAAGATGCACATAATTACTGCAGCATGAGATGGAAGCAGATGGTCCAATCTCTCAAAGAATCGTACAGATCCGAAGCAGGAAGGATCTAAAAGAATGGCACGGACCGCAACGTCAATTTGCTTGAGAACTCAAAGAATAAGTAAGATCAGTAGCATTAAAAGAAGCTAGAGGAGAAAGACATTCGATGTTTAAAACTAGTGAATGGAACTTCACACCTGCTGAGGTGAGCTGCTTACCTTCAATTGAAAGCACAACTGGCTAACAAAAGAGCCATGTTACTAAAACTCATTTAGTTTCCACTTCTAAGACTCAAACAAGTTTAAGTATTGCACAAAGATCTGCCTTTTGAAAAAGGCATGTCTAACCTATTTTAACTCAGGACACAAACGAGTGCATGCTTACCTTGGAGTATGGAGGATCTTTTAGGTCTAAACTTAGAAAATCGCCATGAAAAATTTCATTATCTACAACCAATTAAGAATAACATACCACAGCAAAAATTTTAATTCAGAATCAAGGATGATGATTAACAACATATGCGAGGAGTTGACTGAAATGAAAACAAAGAATCATAAAACACGGATTTGAAAATACCAATTCTTTCTTCTCGAAAAATTTTAATTCAGAAGCAAGGATGATGATCCAAAATTTTCTTCTTGAAACCATAAAGTTAATAACTACCAATTCTTTCTCACTGTATTTAAAAATACCAGTCACCGTCTTTCTCACAAATCGCAAAAAAGCAAACAAATCGCATTTTCGACACAATCCCATGAACCAAAGGGAGCTAGATAAAAATCTTAAACCACAGGTAAATCAAAACTGGCATGGCGGCATATCTAAACTCTAAAGCCTCATACTTCATATTTAAAAGAATGAACTTTAGCATCACAACATTAAACCAAGCTCGATACTAACCCCCGAATACACTAATACTCAACCACTAATCACAACAAGCGCACAACTACTGCACTTTCAAAACAACCCCATGAACCATGGGGAGCTCAAAAAAAAAAAAAAAATAGACCGGCATATCTAATCTCTAAACTCAAAATTCCCATACTTGAAATATATATATATATATATATTTTTTTCCATCAAGAATGAACTTTAGCATCACGCATTACCACAAAACCGCCAATTAATCAACCTTGTCTTGCTCGATGTTAAGTTCAATAAAATTTAATCAATAAACTCTTACATTTAACCAAGTATTCATTTAAACCTGGTAGTAACATATCAATGTCTTAAGCAGCTAAAACATACCCAAAGCTACAAATTCTTCTCCAATTTGATTTAAGCCAATCAAATAAGCAAATTGATTTTAAACAAAAAAAAAATTACCTAAACAATTTTCTCCAATAATAAAACATGATCAAAAACACAAAGGGAAAAAATTGTTGGAATCCCCTATGAGCAAATTAACAACCTAGAAGACGCTTGCAAATAAGAGGTAGCTCATTTTTCAGCTTCATTTCGTTCAGAACCCGCAATAGGAATAAGCTGCATTGAACCCTCTTTTTGAAAACTCGGTGCAATCTCAGGTTCAGAAGGGAGAGTGGAGTAAAATAATTCCAACAAGCTATGGAATCATATAGCTATCCATAGAATTTTGAAGTTTTAGCTCAATTTTTTTTAATATTTATTCTAGTTCAAGATTAATTTTGTTGTAATTATTAGTAAACTAATGTTACAACTCCATTCTAATTGTTCATTAAAGTTGCAACATGACAGACCAAGAAACAACATCCCTCAAAGGCATTGCCTTAAGAAAAGCACTGTGAATAACCAATTAATTCCGGGTAAAAATGTTTCACTCAGGAATTTCGTCGAACAATTTACATGCATCATCAAAATAATAGACTAACATATTGTTAAAAGTTTTGATGAACACATAAAAAGAAGAAAAATGGATGGAAAAAACAAATTTGATAGGGGCTTTAATAAGGAACATACAATGTCAAAAACGATTCTTCCATCAGATATTATTTTAACACATTCCTAGATCAGCGAATATAATGGCTCACGAAATAGCTAGAGAAGCGATGAGAAATGGGTCACGGACTTACCTTCTCGGAGGACCGCTTGAGTGAGACGCAGCAGAAGATGGATCGTGCAGAAGGAGAGAACCAGAATGAAGATTGACTGATGAAGGCGTTTGGGTTTTGGGAAGAGATAAAGGAAGGGTATTTTTGTCTGTCAAAAATCCCTACTGCCCCAATTGCTCTAACTGCTGCTCTCATCTCCAGTCTCATTTCAACACAGCAGTGAGATTGAAATCAATTTTCTTTCAGACCGAAATGTCGAACCAAACAGCAGATCAGTGAGTTTGATACCCCAACTGCACTACACTGATGCTAAACGGTGAACCAAAGGAAGCCTTACTAAGCTATTGACGCTTCAATATGGGCCTTTATTTGGATTTAGATAAATCTTGGGTGCCATGAAGAAACTTCCAATTATTATTTTTTAAATTGGTCTATGATGAAAACTCTTGTTTTGGTTAATGAATTATAAAAGTTTTCATTTCTATCACTATCGTTAATATTTTTTTTCACTCCTCATTAAGTTATTAATAAAAATAATGACTTGATCTTTTCTAAGTAGTATAATTACACATTTAGCCTTTGACACTTACAAATTCTATCAATTTAATCTTGATTCTATGCAATTTAACAAATTGAATCCTCCATATTTGCAAATTACCGATGATGATTAAATATTTACTAGAATACCCTTTTAATCGTATAATTATTTTGTTACATTTCAATTAAAATTTATTTTTTATAACATATATTTAGTTTAATCTTGTAAAATGTAATATAATATAAAGCAACATGTGAAATGTTGATACTAGATTAGTTTAGGTAAGAAAGATATTCCTTATTGAGATTAAGAAAAATGTTAAAATGTTAAATAAAATTAAGTTTGAAGTAAAAATAAAATAAATTTGAAATAGATTTAGGTATATATACATAAAATTCATGTTTAATTCAGACCAAACTGAATTTTGGCTTGCATTTTAAATTTGAAGTAATAAAAACCGTTCATTTTAAATTATGGGGAACTTGATACGGCCACGCCCTGAGGACACCCTTGGACAAGGCTCCCTAAGTGTGGTTTGCAATCTTTTGCAAGCTGATCAGCTCGATCTTATCCCATTGAGCTTGAACTCAGCTCAAACTTAGCTCTATGAGTTTAATTCAGCTCGACTATAGCTCATTGAGCTCGTTCTTATCTTTTTAACTTATGCAATTTACTTTGCTAGAATAAATTAAATTGTTTAACTTAGCTAGTTAATTTAATTTCAGCTCATAAATGTGTTTTAATTTGAACCTATTAATTATATGTTAAATGTGTTTTATTTTTAATGCATGTGTTTAATATGTCTTAGTTAGTACATGTTATTAATGTGTCTTAATCTATTACATGTTTTTGATGTGTCCTAGCTTCAGCTGAATTTAATATGTGTGTATTAATGTGTCTTAGATACTACATGTTTTAAATATGTCCTAACTGCTGTCGAATTAACCTTGTCTTAAACTAATTAAATTTGCTGAATTGAATGTTGCAGCTACATGCATTGGACAATTTGATTAATGTGAGCTGATGATTTAGTTCTTCTAAACACCCTTTTCGTGAACAGCAATGGACAAAGTTGAGCTACTGTTTCCTCTTCCCAAGCTAGCCATTGAGCTCTCCAAGCAGCATTAAGAGTTTTCACACTGCTGGAAAATTCCTTTCACATTAAAATGACCATTCGGCTTGGGCATTCACACACAAAGGCCGTTCAACTCCTTTTGTTCACACCCAAAGGCTGCTGAAATGATCCAAGCTGCTCATTAAGCTCATAGACTCTCCAAATAACCAAGGCAGCTCAATTAAAGCTTATTCAATCACATTGGCCGAATTTATACAGCCATTTCAGCTCACCAATCACTTCATTAATTCAAAGATACTAGAAGACATCAAAAGGTTGTCCATTAACGTCTCCCATGCTAGGAAACTTCAAGGAAGCTTCAAGGGACGTTCTAGGCCCAAATTACAACCTAAACCCTAAATTAGAGGCGAAGCAAAGAAGGCTGGCGAGGGCCCTGACCCTCTAAAATTGAAAACTTCCTTTTTTTAGCCCCTTTATGATTTATAAAATTTTAAATTAGTAGTGGTAAAATTACACTTCCCCTCCCCCAGAAAAATATTACAAATTGATTTAATCCTTTAAAAATTATAAAGATATAGGTTATTAAAATGGTGAAATTATATTTTTACTTTTCTAAAAATATACAACTTAATTCCACCACTCTTAAAAGAAAATTTTGGCTTTGCCTCTACCCTAAATGTCACATCCTAAAAATTAGATAGGAGAACTAGGTTGCTAAGTTTAGAGTTTGAGTCGAATACCGAAATTAGGGTCATAAATAATTAATTAAAATATTAAAATAACAATACGATTTTAATATAATATATTAATTAAGGAAATTAAAAATTAAACGATTGATTATTAATTAATTTAAAATAAATTTAATAACGAGGTCGAATTTAAAAATAATGGATTTTAAATTGAATTGGGATTGATTTGAAAAAGGGAAGAAATTGAAGGGCTTATGGGGCAATTGCCCAATTTTTGAAAAATGGTTGGCTATATACAACAACTCGTCACCTTTCCTCCTTAATCTTCTTCATTTTGAATTTCTTTTAAATCTAAATCTAAGAGTTTCCTTCAAAATTAATTCATCCTTTCATATCTATTAACTTATTAAACACTAAAATAACCTCCAATTTTAAATAAAAACTATGATTTCCTCTTCAAATTTGCCATTGTTCATCTCATCTAAAACTTAAAATTAAAGTTGTAGATCATTGTTTTCAACAAACCAAGGTAACATTCCGACTTTCTATGATTGAATAAAGTGTGTTGTATAATCAATTTGAGTTTTTAAACGATTGTATGGAGATTTATTTAGATCTTATATTTTTAAAGTAAACTTTGATCCAAAAATGGAATATCTGGAATATCAAGCATTTTCCCTCTTTTACATGTTCTTGAGAGCTTGAATTTCCAAAAATTTTAGATCCATGGATTTAAGTAAAATTAATGGTTTAGATCTAAAAATAAATAAAATTTAATATGTTTGGAATCAAAATTGAGGATTAGAAACAAGATTTGAGTGTCAAAACTTCTATTTCAACAAAAATAGTTAGCTTTTGATAATGAGACAAGAGAGGCTTGATCTGCATTTTCCTTGTTGTTTGATTGTGTTCAAGGCTATTTATAATGAGTTTTTAATGTGTTTATTATGTGTGCAAAGTGTTGCATCAATTGAGAGCTTCTACAAGCAATGATAAAGGTAAACAAAAGCTTACTTGAGCTTTTGTCATTGAAGCAAAAGTTGCAAAGGTGAGTGTTTGGAACTACCGTTCTAAGCCCAATGTTATGCATTATTAGGGAGATTAGGTTAACCTAAACCTCTTCCTTATGTTTCAAGGGTAAGTATCTCTAATCGATCAATTACCAATATGAAAAACATGAGTTTGTTGGATATATGCACATTGTATGAGATCTATATGATATGGCTCTTTGAACATTACATGAACACTTGATAGTGCATTTTATGATATTCAGTTATGTGTTATGACATGTCAACTATGATGTGAAAGTATGCATAAACCAAAAAATAATGGTGTGTTCAAGTGGATATATTGACATTATGATCTTTTGAAATCATTGGATATCATTGGCATGTCATAAGATTGTAAGTACTCACTGCTTTATAATTGTGTTTGGACATTGAGGCCTTGAGATATGTTGGTTGTTTTTGGTGGGTAATAGTTATATGTTGGTTGTGTTTGGAGGGTGATAGCTATATATGAGACTCTTTGAGTCATTGGTTGTATTTGGAGATCTGGTTATCCAATGCATTATGTTTATACATGTTTCATAGTCACAATATGCCAATATATCATTGTGAAATTCTATGAATTATGACAACAAAATGTCAATTTATCAATCTATGAGTTATGCTTAATGTTATGCCACGAGTGAAGGATATAGTATGCTTTCTCATAACCTTGATATTGTGGCTTGGTTGTTGTCGCTTGTGAATATGTATTGTGAATGTGCATGTATACACGTCGAATCAAGTAATATAGTGATAAGTGAGATCATCTCCACAGGGATTGAAATAGGTAAAAATATGATTGAGTTGTTACTATAAACTATAATAATTAGGCTTATGGAAAAGTAAATAGAATAATGATTTGAAGTGAAGTGTTAATGTATGAAATATAAAAATCAAATAATGAATAAAATGTTGTGGCAATTCTACGAGACAAAGTTGAAAGGATTGATGTTGTTGAATGGGAAGGCTGTACTTACTCGGATTATATCTTAACAAAAAAAATAATATCATGGCAAAATCTTGACCGAATTACTGTTCAGAGTATAACTATTGTATTCTGCTTCTTTCGAGAGCTAGAATTAAAGCTATCATTCTAAGTCTTTGTATGTCTACAAGTCTCAAGAACAATACCTAACAATATTATTCCTTAGTCTGTACAGATCACAACTCTATGTCTAGAGTGCTATGAGTATTCGCTCGAGTACTCTCTCGTATCATTCGATTACGATCCAACTTATTTAACCTTTTCAGAATTAAATCAAGTCAAAGAATATACCATGCATTCATCTATGTCTAGAGCTTGTATGCATATATTTAAAATAATCCAAACTGAAAAAATAGTAGATCTACTCAAAATATCACCATGATCATTAAATATATCAAGATATATCTAGTAATTCCAACCCAATTGAAATTAGCTCATGGGTTTGGATTTAAAATCATAAATCAGAATAACATTCAACATCATCACTAACAATGTAGAAATCAAAGAAATTAATTAACAGAATGAAGGTAGGATTGCAGGAAGCTTTTGCCACTCTAGCTTTAACTTCGACGCTGTTGAATCATGTAGGACCTAAAGCTGATTGCTTGTCCCTTTCCGTACGTCCCTGCTCCCTCCTTAAACTGCTACCCTCTCCCTTTTTTCTGGAATTTTTCACAAGTTTCTCTAGAGAGAAAATTGCTCTCCAAATCCTCCTCCAAAATCTTCGTCCCCTCTTTTTTTTTATCTTTCCTCTTTTATAAGGTAGGTCCCCTCTCTCAGCACACATTTTTCTCCCTCTTTTTCAGGTGGATTTATCTGGTACACGTCCAGCTGGCTAAGAGTGACAGGGACTGAATGTTGTATCAGCATTTTTCTAGAATTTTTATGGCACTTGTGTTAGCAATCCATCCAACCTTTTGCCATGGCAATATTTCACTTCCTTCATTCGCTTCCTCCTTTTTCTCCTTTTATTCATCATTTATGCACTTGCTGCATACAACAACCAATTCCCTTCTTCCCAACAGTAAAAGTAACATGAAATGACATTTAAGGCATAATCCAAGTGTTATTATGCAATGTTCTAAAAATGAAAATATATCTACTTAAGTACAGGCATTTAATCAAGCTTAGAGGTTTGAAATATAACTCTTTTCAAGAGTTATCAATTGTGGCATTCATGTGCACTCACTAAGCTTGTAAAAGCTCACACTCTTTTATGAAAAAATTTGTAGGAAAATAACTTGAGTGAGGATGGGAAAGTGTGCAAGTTGTGATCCACAAAAAGGTAATCCTTGGATTAGGTGATTTGGTTTGGTTTTGCAAATAATGAAGGCAATGTGGGACTTTGTTGGGACTTAGACTTTATATATATTTTTCTTGTTTGTTAAATGGATGTTTTACGGGCTATTTGACATTTTAAGGATTATTCATCAACTTTTATAACTGGTTTTTGTTTATTAGTATACTTGAGAATGTTGACTTGATTATGCATGTTTGATGGTTAACTCGTATGTTGAATGATATACATGCTTCTTGGTGAAATGTTGTTAAGGATGTTTAAATGGTATGTTGGTTGTTTAGACAATTTGAAAATAACCTATTGGTATGAAATGAAAAAAAAAATTCCATTAGAAATGTATGAGATGCAAATTTGACATGTCAAGTAATTGTTTGGTGATTTTAGAAATGCATGTTAGCATAGATAATGTTAGAAATAGTGTGACCCAAATTCCTGTTAAAATAAAATACAAGTTACAAGATAGGGGGATCTACGGTATAAGCTACACAAGTGAAATCCGTATAGAAGTTTAATTCCTCTATTTGATGTTGATTAGAATAAGGTGTTTTAACCTTACTGCATTACTTCTATTTGACTTTGATTAGAATATGGTTTTATAAACCTATAAATAAACCTAGTCTATACTCTTCTTGTATCATTCGAATTCTGACATAGTGAATTTTCTTCTCCTCTACCCATGGTTTTTTTTTCCCGAAAGGGTTTCAACAAAAAATTCTATGTCCTATTTTCTCTCTTTCTTTACGATTCATTGTCATTATCAACGTTCAATTTTCACAGATAATTAGATGGAATGTTAAACTATGTTAGTGTTTATTTCAGTGATATTAAATGTAACACCCCTAACCCGTATCCGTCGTAAGATTAGGGTTAAGAGGCATTACCAGACATATCAGAACATTTTACAAACATACATTTCATATCAACAAAACATCATCATCATTCATAAACACTTTGTCCCTTTAGAAGATCTACGAGGCTTAAACATGCTTTAGAGAGGTTCGGGACCAAACCTATCTCATACGAAAGCTTTATAAAACTTAGAATATTTTTCATTCAAAATAGGGCACATGCCCGTGTAGCTAGGCGTGTGCCTCACACGGTTGTGCCTTGGACCATGCCTCAACCCATGTGCAAAACTGACCTGAATCACACGGCCTGTTACACACCCGTGTGTCTAGCGCTTGTGAAATTCTGACTTACCTTGAATTGGGACAGTGAAGAACATGACCGGGGCAAACACCCATGTGTTGAACCATGTGGGCAATTATAGGCCATTTGCAAGGCCAAATCGCCACCCATTTTAGGTCATACCTACAAGCATCCAACAATCATCATTTTATGACCTAAAAGCAACCAAAACATGTCATTTTCAATATTCTAACCTCTCATCAAAACAACTAATCTTTGCATCACATAACATGTCCTAAACTCATCCATAATCACATTCATTAACAAGCCACATCACATGGCTACATATATATATTTACATATTTCAAAACATAACATAAGTACTCTAGCCTATACATGCCATACTTTTATATGTACATTTTCAAAAGGTACCAAAGTATAGTTTAATAGTGTGGTGATGATCCTCAATGATCCCCGAGCTTCCAGTAGCTTCGATAATCTATAAAATAATGCAAACACACACAAAGTAAGCTTTCAAAAGCTTAGTAAGCCATATACAAATAAACTTGTCATATTACACATTTATAGATCAATTCATCCATATAACATATGAAAAAACACAATTACAAGTCCATATTTCTTTTATAGCACACTTGATCATAGCACACTTATATATAACACATTTTCTTTCAATATTATCACACATATATCTCAATTCCACATTTTCACATATACTTACTTCTCATACTTAAACTTTGCATACATTTCAAACGTACCTGAATCGGATACACATTTCACATAACCATTCATTTCTTAGAGTGCATGTTGAACCATTTGGAATCCATAAGGATACTCGGATATTTCTGAGAGCTCGTACAATGCCAACATCCCAGACGTGGTCTTACATGTAATCAAAAATTGATGCCACTGTCCTAGACAGGGTCTTACACGAAATCATATACGATACCAATGTCCCAGACATGGTCTTACACGTAAATAATAAATCGATGCCAACATCCTAGACGTGGTCTTACACAATAACACATATCGGACCCTATGTCATGACATATGTATCCTAACTACTTCCTAAGGTTCATACGGGACTTTTCGGATATCGTCTTCTTACCGGAACTTTCCCGAATTTTACATATTCAGCTCAATTTGCCATACATTACGATTTATTCATCTACACACAATATTAATTCAATTCAAACGCATTTATTTGTATATAGACTTACCTCGTACAGATACGAACTGATAGAAACCACTACTCGACCACTTTCGATTTTCCCCGATCTAATTTCGTTTTCTTTTGTTCTTGATCTATACACATTCCAATTTAGCTCATTCATTCACCAAATCATTCAATTCAATCCATAAACACATATTTAGGGCATTTTACAAATTAGCCCTCACATTTTCATATTTTGACATTTTAATCCCTATTTCATAAAATCGCAAAATACACATAATTTCCTCAAACACATGCTTGGCCGAATATTCCATTAGTCCATATAAGCCCATATCTTTTATTTATTTTACATTTTAGTCCTTTAATTTCTCATTTTCACAGTTTAGCCCATAATACTCAAATTCATCAAAAATCACGTTATAAAACAGGTATATCAAACACCAAGCTTGCATAATTCATCATCAAACATCACAAAACTCATGAATTCATCAATGGAAACTTCCAAAATCATTATTAATTTCATGAATTAAGGAATGGGCTTAAGAGAACATGAAGCAACGATCTCAAAAACATAGAAATTATCAAAAACTGAAACAAAAACATACCTTAATCAAGACTTGGAAGTGCCGAACCCTAAGCTTAGTCTTTCTCTTATCTTTTCTTGTTATTTTCGACCAAAGACAGGATGAACATGCATGATTTGTACTTTATGTTTTATTTATTTCATATTAATATGCCATTTACCATTTTAACCTTTATAATTAATATGAAAACCTCATAATGGTTGCCCATTACCATCCACTTACCTATATAGTGGCTAAATTTCATTTTAAGGACTTATCAACTAATAAACCATAGCAAAATAGTACTTAAACAAATAGAAAGCCACTTTTGAATTTTACGTGATCAAGCCATTTTCTCAAATTAAGCACACAAACAATAAAATTAATTCACAAAACTTTCGCACATGCTTAATCACATACTGTAAACACGAAAAATAATATTAAAACATTTCTCTAACTCAAATTTTTGGTCCTAGAACCTCTATTCCGACTAGGGTCTAAACCGAACTGTTACAATTCTCCCCCTTAGAAACTTTTGTCCCTAAAAATCTTACCGTTGAATAAATTCGGATATTGTTGTCACATAACATCTTCGGGCTCCCACATAGCCTCTTCAACACCATGTCGATGCCACATTACTTTTACTAATAGAATTTTCTTATCTCGTAATTATTTAACCTCTCGAGCTAAGATACAATTCGGTTCTTCTTCATAAATCATATCAGACTAAATTTCTATTTGAGATGGAGAAATTACATGCGAAGGATATGATCTGTATCATTGAAGCATCGATACATGAAACACATTATGAATCTTTCCTAGCTCAGGTGGTAGTCACAATCTGTACGCAACAGGTCCAATACGCTCAAATATCTCATACGGCCCGATGAATCTTGGACTCAACTTGCTTTTTCTGTCGAATCGGAGTATTTTCTTCCACAGAGACACTTTCAAAAATACTTTATCACCGACCTCAAATTCAATATCTTTTCATTTCAAGTCTGCGTATGATTTCTTTCTATCAAACACTGTTTTCAAACTATCACGAATTACTTTCACTTTCTGCTCGATTTCTTTTCCTAAGTCAACCTCATGAATCTTATTCTCGCTAAGCTTCGTATGGTGCCATTTTAATGCTAGATTGAAAATTATTATATGTGAATTCAATCAATGCCAAATACTGTTCCCACATACCTTCAAACTCAAGAATGCAACATCTCAATATATCCTCGAGTATCTGAATAATCCGCTCGGATTGACCATCTATCTGCGGATGAAAAGCTATACTGAAATGCAATTTTGTACCTAAAGCTTTATGTAGTTTTTTCCAAAATTGTGAAGTAAATCTCAGATCTCTGTCTGACACAATAGACATTGGCACCCCGTGCAATCTCACAATATAAAAAATGTACAATTTAGCTAACTTATCAAGTGAATAATCCGTTCTCACCAGAATAAAATGAGCTGATTTTGTCAATCTGTCAACTACAACCCAGAGTGCATCTTTCTTTCTCGGAGTTGAAGGCAAACATGAAACAAAATCCATCGTCACTCTATCCCATTTCCACTCGGGAATCATAATCGGTTGTAACAAATCGGATGGCACCTGATATTCAACTTTAACTTGCTGACAGATTAAACATTTCGAAACAAACTTTGAGATATTCCGTTTCATACCGAGCCACCAATAAAATACTACGATGTGCTTCTTTCAAAATCAACTGAATTAACTCTGGATTTTTCGAAACACAAATTCGATCTCGAAAACTCAAACAATCATCAGCATCAACTCGAAATTCAAAATCAAAGTTCAAATCACACTGAGCTCGTTTCACTAATATTTCATTATCAACTTTCTGAGCATCAAAAATCTATCGTAAAAACAACGGTCTTGCTTTCATTTCGGCTAAAATCGAACCATCATCAGATAGAACTAAATGAGCATTCATCGTGCGTAAGGCAAACACCGATTTCTGACTCAAAGCATCAGCAACAATATTTTCTTTTCCCGGATGATAATCAATCACAAGCTCGTAGTCTTTTAACAGTTCTAACCATCTTCTATGTCACAAATTTAAATCTTTTTGAGTCATCAAATATTTCAAACTTTTATGATCAGAAACACATGTCATTTTTCACCAAATAGGTAGTGATGCTAAATCTTCAAAGCGAACACGATCGCAACTAATTTAAGATCATATGTCGAATAACTCTTTTCATGCGGTTTCAATTGTCTCAAGACATAGGCTATAACTTTACCTTCCTTCATCAAAACACATCCATTCAAGAAAGCATAGCTATATATCACAAATTCTTTACTGGATTCTAACTGTACTAACATTGGAGCTTCGATCAACAAAGCTTTCAATTGATCGAAACTTTTCTGACACTTTTCTGACCATTCAAATTTCACGTCTTTCTGAAGCAATCTTGTCATCGGAGTTGCAATCATCGAAAAGCCTTTTACGAATCATCGTTAATTACTAGAAAGTCCTAGAAAACTACAGACTTGACACATTTTTCAAAGGCTTCCACTCTAAAATAGCTAAAATCTTGCTTGGGTCAACTCGTATACCAGATGCTGACACAATATGCCCCAAAAATCCAACTTCGCGCAACCAGAACTTACATTTACTAAACATTGCATACAATTGCTTACCACATAGAGTTTGTAGCACAATTCTCAGATGTTCATCATGCTCAGTTTCATTACGCAAGTATATTGATATGTCATCAATGAATGCCAAAACAAATCGATCTAAATACGGTCTAAAAATTCTGTTCATTAAATCCATAAAGACAGCAGGAGCATTTGTTAGTTCGAAAGGCATAACTAAAAATTCATAATGCTCGTACCTCATTTTAAAAGTAATTTTCATAATATCTGAATCTTTTACTCGCAACTGATAATATCCCGATCTCAAATCTATCTTTGAAAACACAGATGCTCCTTTCAACTGATCAAACAAATCATTGATTCTGAGTAGAGGATATTTATTTTTAATGGTTACTTTGTTTAACTGAAAATAATCAATAAACATTCTCATCGTACCGTCTTTCTTTTTTACAAACAAAACAGGAGCACCCCAAGGTGAAAAACTCGATCGTGCAAAACCTCTATCTGTCAATTCTTGCAACTGAGACATCAATTCTTTCAATTCTGTTAGAGCCATTCTATACGAAGCTATTGAGATAGGGATTGTTCCCGGCAATAATTCAATGCTAAACTCAACTTCTCGTATCGGAATTAATCCCGATAATTCTTCAAGAAATACATTAGGGAACTTACATACTACAGGCACAAATTCAAATTTCTTTTCTGTCACTTTAGTATCAATCATATAAGTAAAATAGGCTTCATAACCCTTTTTCACATAATTCTGAGCTTTCATCACTAATATCATAGCCGGTAACCCATTCAAATCACTGGACTCAATCCGTATTACCTTATCATTCTGACATCTCAAATCAATAGTTTTCCTTTTGCAATTCACAACAGCATCATGTAATGTTAGCCAATCCATTCCAATAATTATATCAAACTCATCAAAGGGTAATAACATCAAATCAGCTGAAAAGCAGATATCTTGAAACATCAATAGATAATTCTTGCACACTTTATCAACCAGAACACACTTGCCTAAGGGGTTCGATACTCTAATTACAAATTCAGTAGACTCTATGGGCAAAGTCTTACTAGATACTAAGTTTATGCATATATTTGAATGAGTAGACCCTGGGTCAATCAATGCAATCACAGAAGAATCATAAAGAGTAAAAGTACCGATAATGATGTTTGGAGATGAAGCTTCCTCACGAGCTCTAATAGCATAAGCCATGGCATGTAATGCCCCAAATTTTGGGCCTTGTGTATGGATCAGTAATGAGGCTGTATATAATATTTAATTGTGCAAGGAAATGACACAATTAAATGTCTACTTCAGTGGCTAAGGGTCCTGAGAAGTGTTGGAGAAGTCTTGGGTTCAAACCTAGGCTTTATTAAAAATTTTAGTTTTTAAGTGAATAAAACCCTTGCTGCTTGATAGTAGGCCTTTTAGATATGTGTGGTTAAAATATGACACAAGGAACTGGTTGGTAAGGTGGTTAGTGCCGTAGTTTAAGTTGCAAGGGAGCTCGAGTTCAAATCCCATAGAATGCAAAGGGATATTTAATTTATTTCTTTGAGGTGAGAGAGGTGGAGTTGGACTGAAACTCTACTAGATGAGGTTTAATTTGGTCAAGGAGGAGAGAATCAGGGGATGTGGTTGGTAGTTGGGTGATTTGGAGGAGAATTAGGAGGAGGAAATCAAGGAATTCAAAACTTGAAGAGTTGTGGCCGATTGGTGAAGCCTGTATATGCAAATTCGACTAGGGTTCTCCTTTGTGTGCATTTTTCGACAATTTGAGAGCAGTTTTGGTTTTCCTAAGTGCCAAATTTTCCTACTTTCTCCTCTTTTTCGATTTCGTGCTCTACTTTGGTAATCAAATTGCTTTTAGGCATTTTCTTTGCTTTTTTCTTTAAGCCGAACCTTGTCTCCTTACTCTCGATCTTAATCCTTCATTTGGCCGAACCCTTGTCCCTCTTCTCTCACAATCAAAGTCGACACACTATTATTCTTTTCTTCTTTATTCACCTCTATTCTCCTCTCAATACCTCTTTTTGTGTTGGCCAAACTTAACATCTCTCTTCTTTATTATTCTTATTTTGTCTCCTTTATTCTTTTACAAGTTAATTCTCCTCCTCTCTTGTCCCTTGAACTCCCTTTTTCCCTCTTAAATACTAAGCCGACTACTCCTTGGTATTTTGGTCTCAATTTTACAAGACTTTAGAGAAAGCAGTTGGCATTTGTATGTTCCTTCTCTAGTTCGCTATTATTCCAGGTATTATGGAGGAGTGAAAAGTACAAGTGTTCTCGAGTGTCGAAACCCTGTCTCCTAATATTTGATTAAGGTATTTTTGACACGTTGTTGTTGGGTATAGGCCAATTACTCTTAGATTCTGGAAGTGTTATGTATAAGGTTTTGGGCTACATTTTAATCGATTCTATCAATCTATATATCGTGTGTGCAGTTAAGAGCCAGGATACGTGTGGTTGATTCTAGCCATGATCTAAGTACATTAGGCCATACTCCATTCGGTCAAGGTAAGCAGGAGTATTGTTTGGGGATTAGATGACTATGAACACTGTTAAGTAAGAGACAAACTGAAAGTTTGAATCAATGTAGGTTGGTGCCAAGATGAGTTTCACTAGCTCTCGTGAAAAATGTGTGTAATCACACTACTCCGTTGTGAATCGACAAAAGCCGAAAAGCTAAAATTTTGGCATTTGAGACCTCAAGAGCGTGCAATCGCTCGTATGGTAAAACTGAGCCTACAACCGTGGGCGGTAGACTAAAGAGGCCACCACAAGTGTTCTCATGCACTTGGGCCGTTATGGGCCTCATTGGGCCGGAATGAGCCGTATGGGCCCAATAGGATCATGTGCCCCATACGGATAAAATCTACGTTAAGTGGCAAAGACTGGAGTTGGCTATGTAGTTCACATAGCGGTGACTGGATATGGGCTAAATGGGCCACACGAGCGTGTGGGCCCACTTAAGCTAAATAATGGGCCTTGGGTCCATTTACACCGTTACGAACCGTTACAACCATTTAGGTTATCTGTGTCGCCGAGGTGATTGTAGACCTTCGAAAAAGTTGTTATCTGGACCGTAATGCCCCCTTAGGGTAAAATGACAGTAATACCCTTTAGGGTAAAATGACCGTAATGCCCCTGTAGGGTAAAATGACCGTAATGCCCCCTTAGGGTAAAATGACCGTAATGCTTCTATAGGGTAAAATGACCGTAATACCCCCGTAAGGTAAAATAACCGTAATGCCCTTGTAGGGTAAAATAATCGTAATGCCCCTGTAGGGTAAAATGACCGTGATGCCCTTGTAGGTAAAATAACTGTAATACCTCTGTTAGGTGAATTGATCGATATACCTCCAAAGGGTAAAATGACTATTTTTCCCCTCGAGGGTAAATGATTGATTTGCCTGCGATGTAAATGATTGATTTGTTTGTTACGTAAATGAATGATCTGTCTGTGATTTAAAAGACTGTTTTGTCTGTGATTTGTATGACTGATTCTGAGCATGGCATTTTGCATACACGACATACTGTATAGGGTTGGGATACTGTTATGGAGGAAGTATCAGATCGGTGGCTTTGCCACATATCGTTATTGGCGCTTTTTGTCGCGATATCGCTGGCGACTTTTTGCGATGCTACTAATGGTTGTGTGCCTGTCATATCACTGCTGCTGATGGCATTGTGTCGATCATATTATTGTTAGTGATGGCTTTGTGTCGATCATATTACCGTTACTAATGGCTATGTACCGATCATATTACTACTACCGATGGCTTTCTGCCAATCATATTACTGTACTCATAGCGTTATAGCTATCCTGTTTACGGCTCTTAGCTATTCTAATTACTGGCAGATTTGCTGTGATACTGATTAGTGTCACAACCGGTGCTGATATTGGTGTGTTCGCTGGGTGGGTCGATTTTATCCCCATATGGTGTGTTGGTTGGTACGGGTGGTATGTTGGATAGATTGGGATGGGTTGCATGATTGCATTGTTGTTTTCTGCTATGGATACTGCCACTATATTGGGATTAGGCCCACATGTATTCTGTTTCTGATTCTGATACTATAATGGACTAAGGCCCACACTACACTGTTACTGTGTTGGGTTAAAGCGCACAGTGTTCTATTTCTGAAAAGGGCTTAGGCCCAAACTATTATTACATATATTACTGACTGAATGATAGGGGATTACACACTTGAGTTTTCATAAACTCGCCTTTTCTTTTAATTGTACAGGTAATCCCCAGCCTTTGACGATTTGGAACCGCGAGGGACTAGGAGGTGGCCACACGATTGCTGATGTTTTGTGTTGGACTTATTTATTTAAATTCTATATTGGGCTATTGATTATGTAATAAGGCCATTGGTGGGTTGAACTTCTTTTTAATTGGGTTTTTATTTCTTGGTTAAACTGCCAAACTGATGCAAACGAGTTTTCAAAATAATAATTGTTTTCAAGACAAACGGCATCATTTTGAGAAGCGGTTTTTAAATTGTAATAACTTAATTTGCCAATTTTTCTCAAGCAATAAAAAAACTAAATGGGTTTTAACTTACATACGGATTTCTATCAATAAGCACTGATTTTGAAAGACAGATCGATGTGGAACGTCAGATTTGGTTGTAAGGTTTAGGTCGGGTTTGGGGTGTTATATTTAGTGGTATCAGAGCCCGATTGTAAAACTTAGCTATGGAATGGGTTTTCAAATTTTAGATTCCAATTAGTTATTTTTTTGATATGTGAATGTTTGAGATATTTCTTCTGTAAAGTGTGGCACACCGAGTCTCCGGCGTCGAATTCGTAAATTTTCTGAATACTTTTGTCTGTTTAGAAACTGTAATGTAGTAAGTTAGGAAGTACTGTGGCTACTTTAAAAATTAGACCATACCACTCTTGATAGAACAAACTGAAACTATAGGGAACTAAAGCTATACTGAGCTACGACGGTGAAAATAAAACTCTAAACTACTATTGCTCATAAAACATCTGCTTAATTACTGCATCTGTAAACAAATGTGCATAAAATTTCTAATTCTGATAATACGCATAGCGATAATGAACACAAGGGGTACTTGTGAACGAGGTACAATGGGCCGTGGTGGAGGCCATAGAGGTGCTAGAGTTGGGTCCTCATCGTCCGGCCATATACCTAAATTAGAACTAGAGTGCACAGCAGGAGCGTAGTGGTGTAGTCTATACATGCTACCATTCTGATAGTTGGAAATTTCAAGGATGAAATTTATTTAATGGAGGTAGAATTGTAACGTCCCGAATTTTGGCCTAGAAGTATTGGGCCTTGTGTATGGATCAGTAAGGAGGTTGTACATAAGTATTTAATTGTGCAAGGAAATGACACAATTAAATGTCTGCTTCAGTGGCTAAGAGTCTTGGGAAGTGTTGGAGAAGTCCTGGGTTCAAACCTGGGCTTTAGCAAAAATTTTAGTTTTTAAGTGAATAAAACCCTTGCTGCTTGATAGCATGCCTTTTAGATATGTGTGGTTAAAATATGACACAAGGAGCTGGTTGGTAAGGTGGTTAATGGCATAGTTTAAGTTGCAAGGGAGCTCGAGTTTGAATCCCATGAAATGCAAAGGGATATTGATTTTATTTCTTTGAGGTGAGAGAGGTGGAGTTGGACTGAAACTCTGCTAGATGAAGTTTGAATTGGTTAAGGAGGAGAGAATCAGGGGATGTGGTTGGTAGTTGGGTGATTTGGAGGAGAATTAGGAGAAGGAAATCAAGGAATTCAAAACTTAGAGAGTTGTGGCCGATTGGGGAAGCTTGTATATGCAAATTCGGATAGGGGTCTCCTTTGTGTGCATTTTTCTACAATTTGAGGGCAGTCTTGGTTTTCCTGAGTGCCAAATTTTCCTACTTTCTCCTCTTTTGCAATTTCGTGCTCTACCTTGGTGATCAAACTACTTTTGGTCATTTTTTTTGCTTATTTTTTTAAGTCGAACCTTGTCTCTCTACTCTCAATCTTAATCCTTCATTTGGCCGAACCCTTTTCCCTCTTCTCTCACAATCAAAGTCGACTACACTATCATTCTTTCCCTCTTTATTCACCTCCCTTCTCCTCTCAATACCTATCTTTGTCTTGGCCGAACTTAGCATCTCTCTTCTTCTATTATTCTTATTTTATTTCCTCTATTCTTTTACAAGTCAATTCTCCTCCTTTCTTGTCCCTTGAACTCTATTTTTCCCTCTTAAATACTAAGCTGACTACCCCTTGGTATTTTGGTCTCGGTTTTACAAGACTTTAAAGAAATCGATTGGCATTTGTATGTTCCTTCTCTAGTTCGCTATTATTCCAGGTATTACCGAGGAGTGAAAGGTGCAAGTGTTCTCGAGTGTCAAAATCCTGCCTTCTAATATTTGATTAAGGTATTTTCGACACCTTGTTGTTGGGTATAGGCCAATTACTCTTAGATTCTGGAAGTGTTATGTATAAGATTTTGGGCTACATTTTAACCGGTTCTATCTATCTGTTTGTCGTGTGTGCAGTTAAGCTCCAGGATACGTGTGGTTGATTCTAGCCACAATCTAAGTACATTTGGCCATACTCCATTCGGTCAAGGTAAGCAGGAGTATTGTTTGGGGATTAGATTACTATGAACACTGTTAAGTAAGAGACTAACTAAAAGTTCAAATCAATGTAGGTTGGTGCTAAGAGGAGTTTCACTAGCTCTCGTGAAAAAGGTGTGGAATCACACTATCTCTGTTGTGAGTCGGCAAAAGCCGAAAAGCCAAAATTTTGACATTTGAGGCCTCACGAGCGTGGGATCGCTCGTGTGGTAAAACTGAGCCTACAACTGTGGACGGTAGACTGAAGAGGCCACCACGAGTGTTTCGTGCACTTAGGCCATTATGGGCCTCGTTGGGTCGAAATGAGCCGTGTAGGCCCAATAGGACCGTGGGCTCCACTCGGATAAAATCCACGTCATGTGGCAAAGACTGGAGTGGGCTATGTAGTTTGCATAGCCGTGACTGAATATGGGCTAAATGGGCCACACGAGCGTGTGGGTCCACTTGGGCCCATTTACACCGTTACAACCATTTAGGTTATCTGTGTCGCTCGAGGCGACTGTAGACCTTCGGAAAAGTTGTTATCTGGGTCGTAATACCCCATAGGGTAAAATGACCATGATGCCCTTGTAGGGTAAAATGACTGTAATGCCCCTGTAGGGTAAAATGACCGTAATGCCCCTATAGGGCAAAATGACCATAATGCCCCTGTAAGGAAAAATGACCTTCATGCCCCTATAGGGTAAAATGACCGTAATGCCCCCGTAGGGTAAAATGACCGTAATACCCTTATAGGGTAAACTGACCGTGATGCCCCTGTAGGTAAAATGACTATAATACATCTGTTAGGTGAATTGACCGATATACCCCCAAAAGGGTAAAATGACTATTTTTCCCCTCGAGGGTAAATGATTGATTTGTCTGCGATGTAAATGATTGATTTGTCTGTGACATAAATGATTAATCTGTCTGTGATTTCAATGACTGTTGTCTGTGATTTGTATGACTGATTCTGAGAATGGCATTTTGCATACACGACATACTGCATGGGGTTGGGATACTGTTATGGAGGAAGTACTGTACTGGTGGCTCTGCCACAATCACTGTTACTGGTGGCTTTGCCACATATACTATTATTGGTAGCTTTGCTGTGATACTGTTACTGAAAACTTTACTGTGATGCTACTGATGGTTGTGTGCTGATCATATCACTGCTACTGATGGCTTTGTACTGATCATATTACCGTTACTGATGGCTTTGTGCCAATCATATTACTATTACTATTAGCTGTGTGCCGATCATAGTACTACTACCGATAGCTTTGTGCCAATCATATTACTGTACTCATAGCGTTATAGCTATCCTGTTTACAACTCTTAGCTATTCTAATTACTGGCAGCTTTGCTGCGATACTTATTAGTGCCGCAACAGGTGCTGATATTGGTGTGTTGGCTGGGTGGGTCGATTTTTTCCTTACATGGTGTGTTGGTTGGTATGGGTGGTGTGTTGGCTGGATTGGGATGGGGTGCATTATTGCATTGTTGCATTTCTATTACTGATACTGTCACTGTATTGGGCTTTGGCCCACATGTATTCATTTTTTTATTCTGATACTGTAATGGGCTAAGGCCCACATTACACTGTTACTGTGTTGGGTTAAAGCCCACAGCATTCTGTTACTGAAAAGGGCTCGGGCCCATTACTGTATATATTACTGACTGAATGGTAACGGATTACACACTGAGTTTTCATAAACTCACCCTTTCTTTTAACTGTACAGGTAATCCGTAGCCTTAGACGATTTGGAGCCACGAGGGACTAAGAGGTGGCCACATGATCGCTGATGTTTTGTGTTAGACTTATTTATTTAAATTCTATATTGGGCTATTGATTATGTAATAAGGCCATTGGTGGGTTTAACTTTTTTTTAATTGGGTTTTGATTTCTTGATTAAACTGCCAAACTGATGCAAACGAATTTTCAAAATAATAACTGTTTTTAAGAAAAATAGCAATCATTTTGAGAAACGGTTTTTAAATTATAATAACTTAATTTGCCAATTTTTCTCAAGCAATAAAAAAACGAAATGGGTTTTAACTTACATATGGATTTCTATCAATAAGCCCTGATTTTGAAAGACACATCGATGTGGCACATCAGATTCGGTCGTAACGTCTAAGTCGGGTTTGGGGTGTTACATGACAGGTGCTCTCACCTCAGATCTCACAGCTAAATCCTTCGTAGCTTTCTGGCTACCACTCATATTTCTCATGTTTCTAGGAGGTCTTCCCTTAACTGAAGCATTATTCAGCTTTGGATTCTGTACAATCTCTTGCTCATCAGACTCAAGACAGTCTCAGATAAAATGATCTAAAGATCCACATTTGAAACAAGCTCGATCCTTTAATCGACAATTGCCCGAATGTCTTTTACCATAATGTCTACACTATCGCTCAGATCTAACATTTCCAACACTCACAATCGAAGTAGCTGGAGTTCAGAAACTCGAATGTGATCTATCATGATCTCTGCTCGAATGTGCCACATTAGCCTTTGAACGCTTATACTTATCTCAGAATTTCTTTGATGCAGACTGAAATAGTTTACTTGAAGATCTCTTTCTCCCATCTCTAGCTTCTGACTTAGCTTTTCTTTTCTCTTTCCTGAGTTCTTTGGCTTTACATGCTCGATCAACAAGCACAACAAACTCTTTTATTTCCAGAATTTCGACTAACAAATAAATATCTTCATTCAAGCCATCTTCGAATCTTTTACACATTATTGTTTCAGTCGAAACACATTCTCGTGCATATTGGCTTAGTCTCACAAATTCTCGCTCATATTCTGTAACAGGCATACGACCTTGTTTCAATTCAAGAAACTCTTTTCGCTTTTGATCCATAAATCTCTCATTGATATATTTCTTTCTAAATTCAGATTGAAAGAAATCCCAAGTAATTCGTTCTTTCGAAATAATGGAAATCAAAGTTTTCCACCATTGATAAGTTACACCTCTCAACAAAGAAATGATACATTTCACACATTCGTTAAGGGTACACAACATTTCATCAATACTCAAATCATATTCTTGAGCCAAAACTCAGCTCTCTCAGCATCATCATTAGTGGTAGCACAGAATTCTTCAGCCCCATACTTTCTAATCTTATCAACCGAAGGTTTATTTAGATGATTCAAATCTATGAATTGAGGAGCTACAGGAACTTGCGGGGGCAGAGGTAAAGAAACAGCCGGATTCGCTCTAACTTACTGAGTGAACCACTCATTCATCATTTGGAAGAAGGATTGTTTCGCCTCCCCTTCCCGACCGCTAGTAACCGGTCTAGAATCAAATGGCGTTGTCCCTTGAGCGGGAGCAGGCGCATTACTTTCAACATCGTCAGCTACAGCTCGTTCGGGATCCATTTACTATACCAAAAACACATTTTATCTGTCAGAATTCATCATACTATCGTAGTTCAAATATATGGCATGAATAGCTGGACTCTCACATGCTATGTTAGTCCTAGAACCGACTAAACCGTAGCTCTGATACCAACCAAATGTAACACACCTAACCTATACCCGTCGCCAGATTAGGGTTAAGAGACATTACTAGACATATCGAAACATTTTACAAACATACATTTCACATCAACAAAACATCATCATCATTCATAAACACTTTGTCCCTTTAGAAGATCTACGAGACCTTAAACATGCTTTAGAGAGGGTTCAAGACCAAACCAATCTCATATAAAAACTTTATAAAACTGAGAATACTTTTCTTTCAAAACAGGGCACATGCCCGTGTAGCTAGGCCTTGTGCCTCACACAGCCGTGCCTTGGACCATGCCTCAACTTGTGTGTAAAATTGACCTAAATCACACGGCCTGTCACACACCCATGTGTCTGGCCCGTGTGCAACACTAATTTGAATCACACAGCCTGTCACACACCCATGTGTCTGGCCCTTGTGAAATTTTGACTTACCTTGAATTGGGATAGTGAAGAACATAGTCGGGGCACACGTCCGTGTGCTCAACTGTGTGGGCAATTATAGGTCATTTGCAAGGCCAAATCGCCACCCATTTTGGGTCATACCTACAAGCATCCAACAATCATCATTTTATGACCTAAAAGCAACCAAAACATGTCATTTTCAATATTCTAACCTCTCATCAGAACAACTAATCTTTGCATCACATAACATGGCCTAAACTCATCCATAATCACATTCATTAACAAGCCACATCACATGGTTACATATATACATTTACATATTTTAAAACATAACATAAGTACTCTAGCCTATACATGTCATACTTCTATATGTACATTTTCAAAAGGTACCAAAGTATAGTTTAATAGTGTGGTGATGATCCTCGACGATCCTCGAGCTTCCAGTAGCTTCGATAATCTATAAAATAATGCAAACACACACAAAGTAAGCTTTCAAAAGCTTAGTAAGCCATGTACAAATAAACTTATCACACAACACATTTATAGATCAATTCATCCATATAACATATGACAAAACACAATTACAAGTCCATATTTCTTATATAGAAAACTTGATCATAGCACACTTGTATATAACACATTTTCTTTCAATGTTCTCACACATATATCTCAATTCCATATTTTCACATATTCTTACTTCTCATACTTAAACTTTGCATACATTTCAAACGTACCTGAATCGGATATACATTTCACATAACCATTCATTTCTTGAAGTGCCTATTCAACCATTTCGGAATCCATAAGGATACTCGGATATTTCTGAGAGCTCGTACAATGCCAACGTCCCAGACGTGGTCTTACATGTAATCAAATATCGATGCCACTGTCCCAGACAGGGTCTTACACTAAATCATATACGATGCCAATGTCTCAGACATGGTCTTACACGTAAATAATAAATCAATACCAATGTCCCAGATGTGGTCTTACACGATAACATATATCGAACCCTCTGTCATGACATATGTATCCTAACTACTTCCTAAGGCTCGTATGGGACTTTTCAGATTTCGTCTTCTTTATGTTGGGTACATGACTTGTGTATGGCATGGATTTACTAGCAACAGTGGAATTCATAGCTCAATTAAAAAGTTAATGATATCCTCTCATTGGCATTGTGTGGATTGAAAAATATGGAACGTGGCCACGGGTTGCTTGTTCTCCAACGAGCAATTTATCACAATCATTTGTTGGCAGTGATCATATTAATCATTGAGAAGACACAATAGTGACAATGAGATAAAATAGAATTGTATTGAGTGAATGGATTTAACTCAAACGAATCAAGGATATCATATGAGGATAACACACACATGACGAGGACATTAGACAAAGCAATTGGATGAATTGCTTTCGTAAAGAGTATATAGTAAGGAGTTTTCAAGCATGGTACTTCTTGAGGACTGACTCTATGATTAAGTAATTGCGAATAATCTTAACAATACTTCTGGACATAATTGCAATTTCTAAAGTCTAATTGTATATGTCCAATTGGTCTCTCTGCTTGCTCAACAAAAGCTCGATCGGGTTACATTTGAATTAGAAGAAAGTTCTACGACTTTGAAAATAATTTAATTGAGTCGATTTATTCAATGTGGAATTAAATTGGGCGATCGTAAGAATTGTTCAAATAGAAAATTTGATTAAAGAATTTTCTTAAAAAAATAATTTAGAAAATCTAAGTGATTTTTGGGCAAATTAATTTTGATCAAGTAAAATTAAATTAATCCGATTAAAAATTAATATGATATTTCTGGAAATTAATTTTCAAGTCAGACAATTGGCTCAATGGGTAATTGAACTTTAAAATTGGACTTAGGATCAAAAATTGGGCCCAAGAACCCAAAACCAAGAACAAGACTAAAAAATTGGTCTAATCGGGCATAGTATGTGTGATCGCTGCAAAACAGTCTAGTTTTAATATTTATAAAAGAGTGATCGAACTTGTAGACTGACTGCGACAACGATAGAGGCAAGCGCACCTATCGAACAGTAGTATAGCTCAGGCAAGAATATCTTTATCGAACCCAAGGAACCTAAAAGCACTATTACTCACTTTCTTTCTATTATTTAGCCTAAAATATGAAGTGATTGGTTTATTAAACTAAAAAAAATGAAATATTTAAACTAAATACAAAGACAAAAGAAACGAAACTTTGGGAAAAGACTTTGAAGAAAACTCAATTGATAAAGACGATACCTTCGGGAAGAATCCACCTATGACTTCACTTATTATCTAACTTCCAATTCATATGATTTCTTTTACTTAGCTTGATCCGTGAGACTCCCTAACCTATATTAAACCTTCTCTCGAAGCGAATAACGTCTAACCTTAGGTTAATTAGTGGAACTCTCGTTCTCTTATAATAACCCCCTAAGGAAGCAGTAAATCGATCAATGGACTCCCATATTAGGTTTCACCCTAATCTGGTAAAATCTCGTAACCCTATCTCTAGGCGCTCGATCAACTCCGCTTAATTATGCTAGATCTACTCTTAGGCAGGGTCTATTCCTCCTCCACCTAAGCACATCAGATAAATTTAAACAACATAATTAAGAAAAACTAAGTATTTATCATATAAACCGAAAGAATTAAATAACAAAATCCATCATAGCTTTCATCCCCTTCAGGTATCTGAGGGGTTTAGTTCATGATTAAATAAGAAAACATCTCAAGAGAGAAGATAAAACAAAATATAGGAAATCCTTAAAACACCCTGAAGGAATTGAAGAGGAGATCCTCCGTCTTGAGTAGAATTTCGACTCTTCGAGATGGATCAATTGGCTATCTTCGAGTAATTCCCTAAACGAGTAAAGCTCTGGCAGAAAACTCTGCTAAAACTTGACGCCCTTGAATTGCTGCCTTGGATTTGTTTATATAGATGTTTGGGATCTTTTACTTCACTCCTAAGTACTCGTAATTCAAGTGAAATTCGTCTTAAGTGTTTGAGTGGACTTAGGATTGCGTTTCTTGGGCTCCAAGCATCCAATTCAAGTGAAATTGCTCTTTTTCGCGGCAGGGACACGGTCTTGACACGTCCGTGTAAATCGTGGTCCAACCCGTGTCTCCATCCTATCGATTTAGGCACGGCTATGACACGCCCGTACAAAATATGGGTAGAGGCCGTGTCTCGATTCTGCCATTTTGGGAACGACCGTGTAGATCACTAGGCACGCCCGTGCGTGGACTTTATCGATGGGAAAACGGTCGTGTAAATCGGGGTAAGGCCGTGGTCTAGATGACTATCGGGCACAACCGTGTGGCATGAAGTCTAGGCCGTGCTGACTTCTTAGGTCGGCCCACTTTGGTTCGTTTTAAGCCCGTTTTGCATTCTTTTTATCCTTGGGTGCTTTCCTGAGTATAAGACATGAAAAGAAAGGGTTAAGAGCACCTTTTTACATAAATTAAGGATAAATTCATCCAAAAGCATACTAAATGTGGGATTAAAATATGTTACTTTTACGGTTTATCAATGTGAAACCAGGTCGATAGTTTAATCAGTGGCTGGATTAGATCGGTCCGGCCGTCACTGGCCCGGATTGAACGGGTAGAAATCTAACCATCTAGGGGTGCTAGCAACTGTGACGATGGCATTCCGATGGCTAGAAAATGGTCGGCGTCGGTGGGTCTTCGATTGTTGAGCAGTGAAAGAATTACACTCATACTGAGACTCTACCAGAGAATTTGATTTTAGATTAACTAATCCAAAAATAATATTATTTTAATAGATTTAATATTTAATTTAATTTAATACTTATCTTAATAGTATTTTATTAATTTAATATTAAAGTGATTATTTTAATATTTAATTTAATTTAATATTTATCTTGTAAATAAATATTCTATTAATTTGATAAGATTTAATATTAAATTTAATCAAATATTTATCTTAATAAATATTATATTAATTTAATATTAAAGTGATTAAGTTTAATCATAGTTGAACTCTCTAAACTCTCCTTAAAAAGAGTTTTGGGTCATTATTTTTTACATACTTGAATCCAAGAAAAAGTTGTAGAGAGAAAATTATCTGAATAAATTATTTTATAAAATTTCTAGAGATATTTTTCTTATTTACAACTTGGCCCAAAAGTTTAGAGAAATTGTGAAATTACCTCATTAGTAATTTTTATGAAAAATTTTCTTATTCTAAGCGAGCCCACACTCGACAGACATGAGCTTGAGGATAGCAGAAAAGAATTACACTCACTCGATCGTCGAACCCAAGCAATAGGATGCCACTAACAAAATTTCTCCATTATAAACAATTTACAAATAAAAATCACAGATAAATATTAAATAATCACATACGAACATAAATATATTGTACTATTCCATCTATTCCAGGTAATTATTGAGTATATAGAAGTTTTAAAATAGTTACGGAATGAACAAAAATCGATTTGAACTAAAAATAAAAAGCTCAAAAAATTTGAAAACAGGGGACACACAGCCGTGCCCCTTACAAGTGTGGATGGCTCACATGATCATGTGAACAAACCGTACAACAACTTGATGCTGTGTGAAAAAAGGGCCACATGGCCATGTTGCCAGGCCGTGTGACAAGGCTCAGCTCGTGTGGTTCAAGAACATGGTCATGTGGACAAACCGTGTACAAATCAAAAAGAGGGTCACACGGTTATGTCTCCAGGCCGTGTAACAACCTATGACAGTGTGGGAAAAACCTGCACCTAAAATTAATAAGACACATGGTCATGTGAGGAGGTCGTGTGTGGGACACGATCGTGTGACAGCCTGTGCCTTAGGCCGTGTGCACTTAAAATGGCTTCTAAAACAAGGCAAATCTTCACTCATCACTTGGGTACCAAGTGAAACCCAAATCAACCATTTTCATACCTTCAAAACACATTCAAACATTCTTGAAATATACTTAATCATTTAACCTAAATGCCTAACCAATATGCCTTCATTGGCACCACAGTTCAACAAATCAAAATAACCAAAATGAATATGATCAAACATACCAATCTTGAACACCTTAAGTCATTTAACCATTCCATATTTAATTTTCATCTTAACCTTACAACCTAGATGAAAAAACTACCAAAACTATAAAGGTAAAACATAGTTATAAGCTTAACTTCTACCCAATATGCCTTCATTGGCACCACATTTGAACAGATCAAAATAACCAAAATGAATATGATCAAACATACCAATCTTGAACACATTAAGTGTAACACCCTAACCCGTATCCGTCGTCGGACTAAGGTTAAGAGGCATTACCGGACATATCAGATCATAACACAAACATTTCAATAACATCAAATATTCACAAACATACCATAGTAGAATATACACATAGAGTCCCTTTAGAAGGTCTACGAGACCTTAAACGTTCTTTAAAGAAGGTTTGGGACTAAATAGATCACATTTGCATCACTAAAAATTTTCAAGCATTCAGGGATCACATGCTTGTCTGAACAGACCGTGTGCCTCACACGGCCACCAAACACGCCCATGTCACAGTCCATGTGAAAACAAGGCATACATTCTGACTTGCACCACACAGCCACCGACACACCCATGTGTCTAGGCCATGGAACACTGACTTGTTTTATTTAAGCAGCAGGGGTCATACGATTGAGTCACATGTCCATGTGCTCAGGCCGTGTGGCACGAAATTAGGCTTGCTTTAAGCCATATTTCTTACCCTCATCATGCTCACCTAAACCATATCATTTTTTACCATTTTAATACAATTAATAGGCAGCCAAAACATGTTATTTTATACACCAAACATGCCATACGAATTCTCTCCATTTCATCAACTCAAATCATAACCATTTCTTATACAAAACACATACCAAAGCCAACATGATTCATTTCTCATTTCACACTTATTCCATCATATACCAAAACACATATCACATTCATCAATTCAACCTATTTCAAATATGTGTTTTATCATCAATCACACACCAAGATCGACTCATAAGTTATCTACTAACCATTCATTGATCAAGCTTAAGATCATGCATTATAAGCAATTATTTGAAACCTACCAAACAATCAAGTAAAACAACTTGAACCATCATCAACCATACCAAACTATGCCATTACATAAGGCAACAAATACACATCAAAATTAACATCAATTTCAAAGCCACACCTCATGGCAAATTGCATCAAACGCATAGGCATCAATTGCCCAAATTACAAATACTCATCAAACAATCATAAAGCCTATACATGCCATATAACCAAGACATAAAGTGTATAAATACTAAAATCATTAGCCAGATAGTGTGATGTAATCTCCACCGACTACCAACCCGAGCAAATCTCCAAAAATCTATAAACATAGGAAAAACACACAGAGTAAGCTTTGAAAGCTTAGTAAGCTTGTATCTTAGTAAACTCAACTTAACAAATAATTTCATTACAATGCCATAAGCATGATATGATATCTCACATGCCAAAACACAACTTATCTCAAGTTTATAACATGATTTCATATCAAATCATCACCATTTGATAATATACTTACTTACTTACTAACTTTAGCTTTCACAAGCTTATTCAATTCGATTCTCATATAACATTCAATTCCCACTTTCATATAGCCAAATGAGTACATTTTAGGAAATAACATATTTAATCACATATCTTTCTCATACGAATCACATATCATCACTTATACCCAAATTCACCTTTCATTCATATAGTATCTTACAATTCACATATGCCACTTTATAAATCACATCTTAATCATTTGTTCATGTTTCATTTGCACATATTCACATTTCATTTGCATATACATCATATAACATTCTTTGCACATATATACTTACCTTTCATTATCAAATATTGTCTACATTTCAACGTACCTGAATCGGACTGTCATTCACTTAATCATTTATTTCTTGAAACGTCTGTTGAATCGTTTGGAATCAATAAGGATACTCAGATAGCTTAGAAAGCTCGTACAATGCCAACATCCCAGACGTGATCTTACAAGTAATTAAATATCGATGCCACTATCCTAGACAGGGTTCCAGATAGGGTCTTACACGAAATCATATATGATGCCGATGTCCCAGACATGGCCTTACACGTAATCTCTAATCGATGCCAGTATCCCAGACACGGTCTTACACGATATCTCAAATCGTTGCCAACGTCCTAGACGTGGTCTTACAAAAAATCATATCTCAAAATCCTATGTCATGACACATGTATCCTCTACTATTCCTAGGGTTCGTACGGGCTTTTCGAACATCATCATGTTATCAGAATTTTCTCGTATTCATATATTTTTCTTCTCGAACATTTCAATATCATAATAACATATATATAACTTATTCAAAATAAATATGTTTTCATTACCATTCAACATTGAATTCAATCATACAAATAATATGCATTTATAATATGATTTTGTAGTGTCTATTAAAATACGAACTTACCTCGTTCGTAGAAATGAAAAATTAAGTCGACTAATCCGATATTTTGACTTTCCCTCGATCTCTATCTGAATTTCACTTTTGCCAATCTAATTAATATCAAAATTAACTTACTTATTCAACATTTCATTCAATTCAATCCATAAATACATAATTAGGGAATTTTGCACTTTAGCCCTTAAAATTTCATATTTTAACATTTTAGTCCCTATTTCATAAAATCACAAAATATACATAATTTCCTTATGCTCATGCTTGGCCGAATATTCCATTAGTCCATGTAAGCCCATATCTTTCATTTATTTAATTTATTTCACATTTTAACCCTTCATTTTATACCTTCTCAATTTAGTCCACAATAAACAAATTCATCAAAAATCCCAATACAAAACATATTTATCTAACACCAAACTTTCATATTTCATCAAATAACATCATTAAGCTCACAAAATCGTCAATGGCACATCACACAATCATCAACAATTTTTGAAATTTAGGCATGGGCTTGATAGAACACAAAGCAACGATCACAAAAACGTAAAAATTATCAAAAATCGAGCAAAACGCATACCCGAATCAAGCTTCCAAAGGTGCCAAAAATTCAAAGCTTTCAAAGCTTTATTTTCTTCTTATGTTTCAGCTAAGAAAGATGAATGCATAGCCATTTTAGTTTTTGTTTTATTATATTACATATCATTTCTTAATTTACAAAACTAACCTTAATGATTTTAATGATAAAACTTTTAATATAAGCCCATTACAGTCCATGCATGTTTCCAAGGGTGAAATTACATCTTAAGGACTCCACATTATAAAAAAAATAGCAATGTAGCACTTTAACAAATAGCAAGTTACTTTTGCATTTTATGCGATTTAGTCTTTTTTATCAATTTAAACAACCAATCGATAACATTATTTCACGAAACTTTCACACATATCAATTCATATGCTGTAAACACATAAAATAATATAAAAATAAATTTTACGACCTCGAATTTGTGGTTTCGAAACCATTATTCTGACTAGGGTCTAAATTGGGCTATTACATTAAGTCATTTAACCATTCCATATTTAATTTTCATCTTAACCTTACAATCTAGTCATATCATGTATCAACTAATTTCAAGCAATCACCAAACATAAAGCCAAGCATATAACCTACTCATTCATGACAACATTAAGCAAATAACCAAAGCAAACCACTTTCAAGCTATCAACTAACCTGCGCACGAGAAAAACAAAATGTACGCTGAGTATAATTCAATGGTGATTCTATAATCCGAATAATTAAATATAATACAAAACATTCAATTTCATGATTAAAATGCAATAAGATAAATGAAAAGAAACATATAATTATTCATTCATCTTTTATAACTTCAGATTCAATTCAAACATGAGTATTTCATGAATCATCACACTTTCATTTCATACATTCATTATATAATTATCAAAAGTTCACAACTATCCTTATTTCCATTCATTTCATATACTATAATTGTGATTTCCATTGTCGTTTTCAATTTCATCTTTCCTTTTTATTTTTCCCCTATTAACATGACTCAGACTCGGATACGCAAATCCAACCAGCACACCAAAGTTTGGCACCTAGTGCCTAACAGATAAATCTGTAAAATTATATTGCACCCTGAGCTAGTCAGTAAAATCGACGAATAGATGTTCCTAGCACAGGTCAATATAATCGACAAATGGGGTGCCCAGCACTCCTTGACACGTAGTCATAAAACCTTTATCTCTTCCTATCTTATGGCATGTCAATTATAACCAACCTTGCCCAAACAATTAATAAGGTAATCATTTTTTCAATTCAATTTGTAAACCAAATACTCAATCTCATATTACTAATTCACCAATTCAATCATTCATTCATAAATATAACAAAATGTCCCATTTCCATATCGAATCTAATTTCACATACAATATAAATTATTATTACAATTATGCAATTTAATCCCTTGTCACCAATAATCATTTGATCACATCATATCAATTCGAATTTAGCATTTCACAACATTATTTCAAAGGACTAACTTACCTTATATACTTACCCAATAATGAAATGTATAAAAGCATCAGTTGAAATAGTTCCAATTATAGAAACACCAATCGTATACTCCGAGCTACTCGTCGACAACATTTTCTTTTCCTTTCTCACGAATTCTGAGTCGACATTAGCTACGGATCAAAATAAGCGACACATTTCATCAATACTGTAACATCAAGGAATCTGGGGCTAAAAGTTCTGAAGTTTGTGGTTAAGGTCAGTGAGTGGGTTGAGTGTTTGGGTCCAGTTTCACATTTTAATGTTAGAATGGGTCTGCTGGTCTGGTGGTTAGTTGTGTGTTAGTGTATCTCTGGGTCTCGTGTTAGAATCCCTGCAAGTATTTTTTATATTTATTTATTTTTATGTTATTTTGTTTTGTTTTTCAAAGGGGAAGTTAATTTTAAAATAAAAAAATAAGTTTACGTTCTTTATTTTTTATTTTTTTCTTCCCCATCGTTCCTTTTTATTTTATTTTATTTTTAAAAGGGGAATTTAATTTTAAAATAGAAAATAAGTTTACGTTCTTCATTTTTTACTTTTTCTTCTTCCCCATTGTTCCTTTTTCTGTTCTTTTAAATTCCAATTTCATTTGTTTCTTGCTTCTTCTGTTTTACGCACTTGTTATCTATCGTTCCGTCAAAGGTGATTGCTCTTATGTGTTTCGTGTAATCGGATGTGAGTCAAAATAGTCTTATAGAGGCAAAGCGGTTAATCCTTATTGTTTGCAATTCTAATTTAAAGTGTGTTTTCGAAACTATTGATTTTAAGTGTTGAGTTATTAATGGATTGCATGATATTCTACATATTTCAGTACATTTCTAGATTTCCAAAGGATGGGGATTGTTTCGATGTCAAAAACACAAATTTCAGGTTGTTTCGGTGTGGTTTCGTGACCACACGGGTGGCCACACAGGCATGTGCCCCACATGGGTGGCTCACACAGCCGTGCGAAATTGGAAATTAGGATTTTTGGGCAAATTTTGGTACCACACGGCCTGGCCACATGGGCATGTGTACCCACACTAGCGTGTGAGATCTCCATAGGACCATGTCTCCTTTGCTCTTTATTTTTGGCATTTTTGGATAGTGAGTTACACTGGCTGCTCACACAGGCAAGTGTCGCCTCCACACAGGTCAGTGTGGCCTTCATACAGGCATGTATGACCTTTACATAGGCGTGTAGACCCCCACACGGTCTGGGCACTTCCACACAGCCGGGGCATACGGTCATGTGGCCCTATTTTGCAGAATTTTTGTTTTGAGTCATAAACTGTCTGTTTTATGTTTCCGTGTAATTCGATCCTTGTTTAAGCCTCAGTAAGTGTGTTTGGGACTCGATTTATTTTAGTTTGTGTATATATATGCGTTTATGGGCTTTAATTTTATTGCTCGTTTATGTGATAAATAAGTATGAGTTTATTATTGTTGACATAACTGAATATTAGAATACAAGTGTAATCAAATCTGAATCTATTCAACTGGAAATGTTAATGTCCATTTCTGTATGATGTCTACATAATGTGTGCATTGTTTCATAGCATGAAAATTTTGGGATCTAGCTATAAAGAGAAGGAAGACAGAATTAAAGTTTTAACTACGATACTTTTGTATAGCGATTTATTACACTACCCTATAAGTATATCAGCTCAACTGTATATAGTTACTCAAGTGGCATAGTTCCAAGTTGTGGTGTGTAGGGTGGATGAGCCTATTATGGTTCTATGTGGTGTGCATGGTGGACGGGCCTACCATAGCCCTTATGTGATGTGCTGGATGGACGAAGTGGTGTTTGGTTGGTGGGGTGGGATTTTGACTTGTGCATCCATCCGCATCTAAATATATGTCTGTTTGTTAGAATATTTTATCTGTTTGTGTGAACTCTTGGTTATTGACAATATAGTTAATGTCATATAATATGTTCTGATTATTGCGTATGATTGGAATATCATTTTTGTGGTTTGATACTATATTTGACTTACCGATTGAGACTTTTGTAAGTGATATTATTATACATATGCTTGTCTGAAGTATTTATTACAACAATCCGTCTTTTTCCATCTGTTCATGTTTTGGATCACACTGAGCTCGCGTAACTCATCTCTATAGTGTCTTTCCTTTCAGGTACTTTCTGTGTTTTGGAGCTGAACTCAGCATACCGGAGGTCTCAGAAAGATAGGGTTTGATTCGGTTCAAGTAGAATCTCATAAGTTTTATACGGGTAATTAGTCAGTTTGTAAAATGATTATATAAACTATGGTACAAGTTTTTATGTTGGACTTTTGTAAGGTATTATTTGGATTGAACTTTAGAAATTGCGGATTTTCTTTTCGAATGTTTAACGTCGGTTTAATATTGTTTCAAACATAATGAACAAAAAGGTAATTAAAGTTTTTATTTCCCCCATTTAGTGGCCAATGTAACCTTCAGGATTCAGTCTAAACTTCTAGGTCGGGTTTTGGGGTGTTACAAATACACAAACAATTTCAGATTCAATTGGTAATTTATGAAACTTTTACAATTTATTCAATTTAATCCCTAAAACCAGAACTAACATAACTTTCATAATTAACCCTAAATTTTCATACCAATTTCACTCTTAGCCTAATTTAACTCCCTATTTTTCATTTCCACCCCAAAATTTCAATTTTTTTGCAAATTGGTCACTATTGCACAAATTAATGATTGACTTTACAATTTAATCCTTTTTCACTTCTAACCTAAAAATCCATCAAATTAGTCCCTAAAACTTTAACTATTTAGTAATGGAAACATCTTAAATTTTGAACAATACAGAAAAATACTATATGGGTTTGCTAGCTCGTAATACTGGGGTTCCAAAAATGTCAAAATTACAAGAAAATGACTAAATTGCACTAACCAATTTAAGCTTGAAAATTTAAACCTTAAGCCGTGTGTCTTCTCCCCTTCTCTTTTGTTTCGAATTGCTTAGGATGAAAAGAGAATTTTGTTTCTCTTTCAATCCACTTTCTATTGTTTTATTATGGCTTTACTTTATGTTTTATTTATTTTATTTTAGTTTTTAAATTATAACATATAATATATATATACACTATAGTTTAACAACTGGCCATATGTTTTTATTTTAGTGAATATTTATTATTTTAACCCCTTTACTTAACTCCTAATTATAATTCTTTATTAAATTGTAATTTTACCACTTATGCGATGTCACATCCTAAAAACCCAGTTAGAAGAAATGGGGTTTGTGAAACCAAGAGTAGTCACACCTTGATTTTTGAGTTATGATTATGAAATTTTGCAAAGTGAATTGATTGGGTTCAGTGGTTAAGGGATTGTGCTTGTGTGAAAAAGGTTCTGGGATCAAATCCTTTCGCTTGTATTTTTGCCAATTTTGTCTAAACCCCTAGCTTTTGGTTTCTAGTTTAAGAAATATTTGTGTGCATTTATTAACAAGAATGAGCTTGTTGGTTCAATGGTAAGACTTTAGCTTACTTAGAGGTCATGTGTTCAAATCCTTGTCTGTGCAAAGTGAAAATTATTTTTATTTTGAACTCTGAGGGAATCTGGTAAGTGGTTAGTTATCAGATTTAGTGGAGGTTGATAGGAATTAGTAGGTAGTTTAAAAAAAATAAGTGAGAGATTATATCCTAATTTTTCTCCCCCCAATCGTCCCACTCTCTCATCCTCTCTTTCAATTTTCCATCCCCTTATTTTTCCCTTTGTACTCAATTTTCAGTTTCTTTTTCCTTCATCCATTTTCTTCCAAAATTCTTCTCATGATTCACCTAAAATTTACTTTTGCTCCTTACAATTTTGCTATTTTAATCCATCTTCTTTCATGCGCGTTGAGATGTTGTGACAAGTTTGGTAAGTATGTAATTTGTTTTGATCTTTTTTGAAGTGGGAAAATTTGAATGGTTAAGTGAAGTTTGTTGTTGATGTCTTTTTTTATTAATGATGAGAATTGTATGTCTTTGTGTTTTAGGAGATTATCATATGATGTTTAGCAATTTCTCGGCAAGTTAAGAATGATTAAGTTTGGTGTTAATTTCATGGTCATGGGTTACGATCAGATTTGAGGATTCTTGTGTTGAATTTTAGGGATGGAATTCAAGTTTTCTGGGTTGATAGTTGCTCATTAATCATCCATTTTGATGATTGTTTGTAAGATTTGGGGTGTGCCATTGGGTGGTTTATCAGAACTGTAGTCAGGTTTGTGAATCTAACCCGAAACAACGTTAGAAACTCAGGAAAACTAGAAAACAGATACCGTTTTCAAAACTATTCTGCATCACACGACCATGTGCCAAACCGTGTGGATAACACACAGTTTGGGCTATTTGGCCTGTGTGGGCCCATTTTTAAAAAATTTTCACTTAGGCTCGATAGAATCTGAAATTTGTAATTAGACTTTCTGTGGGGTCTGTTTGGCTTAAATATGATTCTAAAATATGAAATTTGATATTTAACGAATATATGTGATAGGGATAAGGTATGTGTTACAATTGCAAGTATGTTTAAAATGTGAAATTCGTATACAGTCTATAATATGATAATTTTATCAGTATGTTCTAATGTGAAAAGCATGTATGGTGCATGTGCATATTATATCTGTTAGTATTTGCATGAGCATTGGGGTGGGATATGTTATGTGATGGAGGAAGTGTGATTCTACAATATTACTACATCTTCTGGCGATGTATCTGCAATATCAGTTAGGGCAGCTTGACTACAATTATAATGGCTTGACCACATATATTTCATTCTGGAGAATTACCATGATATTTTTGTTTAGCAACTCTGTTGCACTTATATGGTGGCATACCACCGCGAGCCAGTGTGATTGGATGGATGGACTCTTGTAGTCCTAATTGGAGTGATTGTTTGGATGGAGTTGGTGTGTAGCGGATGGGAGTAGAATCTGTGTTTGTATTTGTTCTGGTCTGACATGACATTCTGATATGATATATGTGTTTCTGAAAACATGACATTCTAGTCCGATATATGTTTCTGAAAATATGATATTTCAATCCGAAATATGTTCTGGAAATATGGCATTCTGATCTGACATATGTTTATGGTAAAGTGTACATTATAAGTAAAATTTTTGTGATGGTATTTACATTTGTATTTGTTATAAGTATATATTGCTTGTGAACCGAGTCACACATTAGGCATTTAGCTCACCCATTTGCTTAATACGTTTCAGGTGACCTTCAGTCTTAGGACTTGATGGCGATTCCGGAGCTCGGTTCACACAATTTGATATAAGTACATTTTGGATTTTGCTTTTGAACTTTACGGTTTTTCAGATTTTAATTTGTTTTGTAACTTTAAATTTTGGTTTATGGTATTCGTTTTTGCAGACGTATTAATTATAGCTTGTAAACACACTCAAGACACATAACTGATGGAACCCTAAGATTTTAAGAGATAAGAATTTTTAAAGTATTTTTTGCTGTAAGGTTTTGAAATTAATTATGATGTTTTACATCTCAATTGGTTAAACATTCGGGATTGTTCTTATAAAATTAATAAAACAAGGTTTGCATCAAAATGTTTACACACGATCTTCTGAAAACTTGTGTTTTTGATAAATTATATAACTTTGTTACTCTAAAAAAAAACTAAGTTTTCATGTAATATAATTAACAAAGTTTTTGTGAACGTTGTAACTTTCATAATTCGACCTGAACGTCTAGGCCGAGTTTGGAGTGTTACATGCGATTTAGTCCTTGTACTTAAATTAAGCACTAACTCAACGAAACTACCTAACCAAAATTCAATTCACTTCTATAATAACTCCGTAAATATTTAATAAAAATATTTACAGATCTAATTTATAGAAATTGGGTTCCAAAACCACATTTTCTGATACCACTGACTTTCGGGTCATTATAAGCTTGTGTTATGTTCTTTATAAATCAATTTTGGAGTGTTTTCCCTTCAGTCGTCTCCGAAAAATAGGAAGGCTTCATAGTGGGGAGAAATATTATTGATAATATCATCATTTCCCAGGAAGTCATTCATTCTATGAAAGGTAAGAAAAATAAGAAGGCATGGATGATTATTAAAATAAATCTTGGAAAAGCTTACAATAGGGTGAGGTGGGAATTAATTGATGCATCCCTCAAGGTTGCTTGTATTCTGGATCTTTGAGAAATGTCAGCATGTTTGTCATTTCTAATTCTACTATGCATATATTATGGAATGGGGTCCCCACATAGAAGTTTAAGCCTACAAGGGGGATTCAAAAAGGGTGTGCTTTGTCCCCATATTTATTCGTATTGTGCATGGAGTGACTTGGGCATGATATTCATTCAGCGATTTCAAATGGTCAATGGTGTCCTATCAAACTTTCCAGGTCATGGCCAAATTTATCTTCTTCTTTTTTCGCTGATGATTTGGTTATTTTTAGTAAAGCAGATTTGAGACATACCCAAGTTATAAATGAACTTTTGAATCAATTTTTTTATTACCCTGGTCACAAAGTAAACGCACAAAACACCAATACTTTTTTTTTTCTCATTGTGTTGATGAGACTCTTGGAGATCAAATTAGTAGTATGCTAGGCTTCTAGAAAATTTGTGATATTGGTTCTTATATAGGGGTTCCTTTATTTCATAAAACAGTTTCCAAAAGTACCTTAAGATTCGTGGTGGACAAGGTTTACTGTAAACTTCTAAATTGGGATGCGAGACAATTGTCCTTTGCAGGAAGAGCCACGCTAGCACAATATGTGTTTTTATCCATTCCAAACTATTTATTCAGTCTATGATGGTCCCGAAAGAGATTTGTGAATAGATTGAGTGTTTGGAGAAGCAATTCATTTAGAGCTCTACTAATGGGAAGAGGAAGATGCCTTTAGTAAATTGGGGTTTAGTTTGTCAGCCACGCTTTTGTGAGGGTCTTGGTTTGAAGAGATTGGAAGATCAAAATATTTTTTTCATGATGAAATTGGGTTTCTATTTAGTGGTAAATGTCAAAGCCTTATGGGTGAGGGTTCTTCGATCGAAGTATGGTATGAAGGATCGTGTGCCGAAAAGTATTTTGAAAAGTAATAGCTCTTTCCTTTAGAAAGGCTTGTCAAAAATATGTCCAATGTTTAGAGAAAATCTAGTGTGGTTGGTTGGTGATGGGAAGTCTGTCAGATGTTGGCGACATCACTGGCTGCCAAAGATTGGACCTTTAATTAAATGGATACCTTTGCATGGGAATCTAAAAGCGGATTGTTTACTTGAAGAAATGGTTACTTCAGAAGATAATTGGAATCTTGATTTTTTTTTCTTGTATAGATTGCGAAAAATATCATTAGGCGCATTGTGAGTGTTCTACCACCACATCCAAAAGTGAGGTCGAATCAGATTTCTTGGTTATCGAACTCAACAGATGCTTTCTCAGTTAAGTGTGCTTACTGCTCACTTAGAGAGAACCACTAGAACTCTAGGGAAGAAATTTGGAAAACTCCTTGGAAGTTAAGGGTCCTTAAAGAGTTTGCTTCTTTTTATGGCTCATTTTCAAGAAACGCTTGCTCATTAACATGGAACGGGTATGACGAGGTTTTGGTTAGGAATGGTCTTGTTTGGTTTGTGGGCATGCTACAGAAGATATTCTTCATATGCTTAGAGACTATTATGCAGTAAAAGAAGTGTGGAGATAGATGATACCTATGAATCAAGGAAGCAGGTTTTTCACAACAAATCTCTATGATTGGTTAGTCTCCAATTTAAAGTCTAATAAATTGTTGGATTTTGTAGAAGTTAGCTAGGCAAGTTTATTTGACCTTATTGCTGGCGCATTTGGAAGAATAGAAATTTGTTTGTTTTCCAAAGCTTGACATGGAAAGAGGATGAGATTGTTAAAGTTTCTATTTCTTGGGCAAGACAATTTTGGACCATGTAACACCCTAAACCCGGCCTAGACATTATGGTCGAATCCGGAGATGTCATAGGAATGGGTTTTTCTAAAACGGAGTTGTCTCATCAAATCATTATCGCTTCATAATTCACATAAATTTATGGTTTACTGAAAACACCAATTAGTTAGTTTATTTGCTAAAAACTTATTACAGCGAAAGCCTTGAACCTTATAATTTGAAAATGCAGTCGTGTTTTTAGAAAAACCTTTGTTTGCGTAAAACTGTCATTTTTACAGAAAAATTTTTAATGAAATATGAAAATTATCGAGTAACGAAACCAAAACCAACAATTAAAAGTCCTTACAGTCCAGAGGATCCCATAAATTACAAACTCTCAGTTGAAAACCAAAATCATAATAAAACCATAAATGAGCAAGTTTTTGATAGTTTACGGTCGAGTGGTCACTGTTGAGTCTCCACTGCACCGATCCACCTAAGTCTATGGATTACCTGGGCAAAACAGACAAACAAATATGAGTTTTTGTAAACTCAGTGTGTAACCCAACAGAATTAGCATGCAAACATACAGAAATCTCATAAACAATCAGACACAAATCCGGGCTCATGCCAATTCCAGATACAGTCATCAGAATAAGATATACAGAATCCTACCCTATCCTCTACACACCAATTCCTTCCATCCCAGCACACCAAGTGGGGTTAAAAACACCCACCCATCCCTACACACCATATCGTACCAATACGACATAAGTTAAATAATGTGCAGCCAAGCTGCCAGAGGATAGGCGATGATCGCCATACAGAACACTTCCCCCTCATATACAAAACCCGCCCCAAAACAAATACAAAATTAACAGATTAAACATGCTCAACATGCTTATATACAGATATCAGACATACAGATAATAGAATAGACAGTCTTGCATAGTAATGTCCTACTCAGAGCATATTAATAGAATATCAAATCACATAAAACCAGGTTTGGTTAGCTCTTACCGACCCTATGGTAGGCCAACATCGATCGGAAAGACCCGTGTGACCCTAAGGAAAATTTTAGAATTATGGCCCCACATGCCCGTGTGGGCAAATGTAACAACCCGATTTAGGGCCTAGTCAGAATAGTGATGTGAGGCCATGAATCCGAGGTGAATTTATGAGCTTTTAAGGTTTATTTCATGTTTGCATGCTAGTTTGAAAGTTTCATGAAGCAATTTTGCTAAATTAAGGTTGAATGGTCTAAAAGGACTAAATTGTAAAAGTTACAAAATATGAGTTTCTAGAAGCTTTTTGTATGAAATAGCTTTAGAATATCAATTAGAATTCCTTAAGTAGCAATTTTCCCAAATTATAATTTTTGGACAAAATTGGACATGAGATAGTAAATTGTAAAAATTTAAAGAGAAAGGCATTTTGGTCATTTATCAATTTAAATGATTAAAATCGGAAAAAGATGAAAAAAATCTATTCATCTTCTTCCTCACATTATCGAAAATTTGGAGACTCCATAGTTAGGGTTCTTCATTTTTTTCAAGCTTCCTAGTAAGTTCATCTTAGCCTCGTTTTTAATATTCTTCGTATTTTTGAAGTTCTCATATTATGAATTAACTATTTTTAGCTATAAAATGAGCTAAGATGCATGTTCAAAAATTTACCCATGAATGACATGCATGTTAAATGATGTTTTATGGAAGTTTATGAGAGTTTGATGTTAGATAAACATCTTTTGCTAAGTGAATTTCATGAAAAATGATAGTATGGACTAATTTGTAATAGTTATGAAAATTGGTCATACATACTAGAAATAGTGAGAATAGTAAAGAAAATGAATCAGTTAAGCATGAAGTTTAAGAAAATTTAATGAGAATTATTTTACGAGCATTTGGGTCAAAGTACAAATATGAGAAAGTTTAGGGGCAAAATAGTAATTTTGCCAAAGTATGTGTTAAGGGCCAATTTAATCAATGTGATTATTAAACAAGTTGAATTATTATAGATCAAGAAAAATGAAGCCCGGATCGAAATCGAGGCAAGAACAAAGTTGAGGACTAAATTGCATATCTACATACATTTTGTATATTGAGGTAAGTTTGTATGATTTCTAAGCTTTATGATTTCTATCATTGAATTGCTTAGTATAATGCACATTATTATCATGGAATGCTTATTGCTTTGTTAAACAAAGAAATCAATGAGATTAAGTATGAGCAAGTCCCGATTGAAGATGAATTTCCTAGGATACTCGATCTACCACATGAGATAAGAAAGTCCGTATAAAACCAAGCCAAGGCATGGCATCGGCAATCAAGCACAGATATCATGTAAGTCCAAGGCAAGCTTGGCATTGAAAAGCTATCAAGAGAAAGAGATCCCATGTAAGCCCAAGTCAAGGCATGGCATTGGTGAGAGCAAGAAAGACTTCATATAAATCTATGTCAAGACATGGCCTTGAAACCAAGATGAGATATTCTATGTAAGACCGTATCTAGGATATGGCTTTGGCATCAAGATATGTGGGATAAGATTTAGTATCCTCGATTATTCGCAGAAATTCATCAGGCAAATGAGTAAAGTTAAAATGAGTTAACAAGAAAGCTAGGTAAGCAAAGTTATTACCAAGTTGAAATTGAGTATCATTTATGTTATGAATGATGAAGGAAAGATTATGATTATCATGTTAAAGTATACTGATCAATGTGATCAAGTGATACAGGTACCTTATTTATCCCACGGGGATGAAACTAGTAAGTATCATGAGATATGTAAGAATCAGTATGAGTAAGTAAGCTTTATAGCTGAAATTCATGATACCATTGTTTATGTCAAATGGTTTATATTAATCAAGTATGTTGCTAAGTGCATTATATGCAAACTTAATAAGCTAAATGCTTATGTCTTTTATTCTTTCTTTCTATGTAGTTCTGCCAAGCCAATCTCGTGGATCATCGTCATCGGAGCTCGGAGCACACTATCAATTGCTATTTTGGTATAGCTAAGTTATTTTACTAAGTATGGCATGTATAGGAAGCATTTTATTTTGAGAATATGTTCTAAGAAGAGCCAAAGTGTTGGCTATTAAGTTTATTATTCTTTTGTATATGGCTAAGTGTTTTGCCAAAATTGACTAAGTATGTATGTTTATTGAGATCAATGAAGTATGTAGTAATGTTTATGAAAAATGTATTGAATTGAGCATAAGTTTGGTCTTGATTTCAGGGTGGCAATTGGCTTGGTAAATAGCCTCTAAGTGCCCACACGGTTAGACATACGGGCGTGTGTCTAGGCCGTGCGCACCCTGCACTTTAGTGTTTTAAGTCATAATAGGCCACGGGCAAATCCCACGGTCGTTTGTTTAGGCTGTGTGTGATACATGGTCAGAACATGGGTGTGTGCCCCAAACCGTGTGAATAAGTCAGTATATCAAGGTATAGCACACGGTTTACATCCACGGGCGTGTCAAGGCCGTGTGTAATTAGTCAGTGTCGACCACGGGTGGAAGACACGGGCATGTGTTAAGGGTACACGGGCGTGTCCCAAGTCACATGGGCGTGTGACCCTTATTTTAAGGAAAAGTTTTCATTTGAGTTCCGAAAGTTTCAGATACGTGTTTAAGGCCTCTTAGGCCCATGAAATGTATGATTAGACTAAGAAAGAGAAGTTTTTAATTTGGAACAAAATTTTATAGCCCGTAAGTATATGTTTTAAGTGAGTTCAAGCATGGTAATGTCTCGTATCCAATCATAGCATTGGACTCGGGTATGGGGTGTTACAGCGCACACGCCCGTGTGGCCCACACACCCATATTGGCCTTGCCGTATGGCCCACATGGCCTGGCCCAAAACCTAAATGCCTGTGTGGCCCACACGCCCAACTTGGCCTAGCCCGTGTGGCTCAAATGGCCATGCTCACGCCACCATACGGTTGTGTCATGTGCACGGCCACGCCTTTGTAGACCACACAGCCAACCACACGGCCAGCCACACACGCTCGTGTGGCATCGACAATGGCCATTTTTGGCTTTTTTCGAAACTCAGTTTTTTTCATTTCGGGTACACACCTAAAACATTATGTCCAACACCTTTTAGTAACCAAAAATGAGCTTAGCACAGTTCACCCAATTACACAAAATTGACTTATCACTTAAACAAAAACGGCCACCACCTCGAATCAAGCCGTTGAAAAGCGATTTTCTGCCTCACAACCTTCTCCTAATCACAGAATTCAATGTTTAACCACCATAGATTACTATTGCAAAACCCAAAGCAAAAGTTAAAGGCTGAAAAGTCACTTACCAGTCGAAAAGAGGACCAAGAACGTAGTAGCGATGATTTAACAAGAAGGACCCTATAAGGAACAAAGGAAGGCCACGAAAAATCGAAGGAGTAAATACAAAGAAGAAAAGAGAGGAAGAGAAAACGTCAAATAAAATAGCAAAACTTCAAAAAAAGAAAAAGAACAAAAAATAAAATAATTAATAATTTAGATAACACCCAACTCCCCACTAGCCACATAATCTCAACTTCCTTAGAATCCCAACACCACTAAAACACTAACTCATCACCGAGCAAAAATAACGTCCATGCTAATGCAAAGATTCGAACATAGGACTTCTAACACACTAACTCCCTTACCACTCGAACCAGCAAGCTCATTCTAATATGAATTAACAGACAATTTAATACAAGCCCACTGAACAAGGGTAAGGCTTAGATAAAAAATAACAAAATTTAGCAAAAGTAAGACTTGAACCCAAGATCTCTCACACACACCCAGAACACTTAACCACTGAAGTAGCTACACACTTGTGTTAAATATTTACAGAAATAGGGATAAATTAATCAGGGCGTTACAGACCATGCATAAAGAAGGAATGAATCGAAGATGTTTTTACTTTTGGAGAGTTATTTATCAGATAACTAGATTCATTTGCATACTGATGGTGCGTTTAATTTGAATACAGGTTTGGCGTATGCAGGGGGAGTGGTGTGAAATCATTTAGGGGAATGGATTATGGGTTTTAACCACTTCTTGGGGGTATGCTCAATTTTTGAAGCTGAGTTATAGGGCATTCTTAATAGGTTAACCATATTGTAAGATAGGGTCCATAGAATCTTGATCCAAATTGATAGCCTTGAGGCATTCCAAGCAATCCAAGGGAGAACTTCACCAAACCCGATTTCAGCATTGGTCGTGTGAATTTAGAAGCTATTACAGAATAAAAAAAATTGGGTGATAAGGCATATACCTAGGGAGTCTAATCATGTTGTTGATTGTATTGTAAAGATGGTTACTACAGATGCGGAACAGGTACATGTCTTGCCCAAAACCCCTACTGAGTTACTTGAAACCCTTGATACTGATAATATTAGTGGTGCTTTTAGTTTTGTCTGTTTAGTTTAATTTTCTTTGTTTTATTTACACCAAAAAAATTAAAAAAACTTCCCTATTTTATGATTCATATAACTTGAATCACCATAAATTTATTTCTAAAAATTTACTATTCTATCATTGAACATAAAACCTTTCAACCATCTCTATATCCATTTCAATGAGCTATATTTAAAATAATAAAATATAAACAAGAGAGACATGACCGTTTTGTAACCATACTAAAAAGAAGTTAAAATAGATAAAAGAAAAAAATAATTTTAGTATCAAATATAAATATTATAAATGTAAAAGAATAAAAATTATATGTGAAATTTGAATCCAATCTCTACTAATTTAAATGATTATACAATTTAAATGAGCCTACTAGAAAATAAATTTTAATTTATGGACCAGATAAGCTTAAATATTAAAATAGAAATACAAGAAAGTCTAGATTGTATTTCATCTCCCAGTTTGAATATTAATGTTTCCAAAAGAAACTTGGTGGAAACAAGAAGAGAATGATTGGGAAGGATAAAATAGTATCAAAATAAAAATAAAACCTATGTTTTTTAGTATCTTTAATGTGGAATAATGTTGAGAGATTGTGATTATTGTTTCCAAAAATTTGGTGTCCAAAATTAAGAATGAGAATGATTTTGAAATCAGCGGCATGGCCCCTTCTCTTTCTTGATTAATGAATTTGCAAGGAGATGGAATCCAAGAATGTTTATTACTTCATAACTTTGGAATTAATTAAGCCAAATCTTTTATGCTTAATTCAAAGACGTTTGAATAAAGAAGTGTTGACAATATTCATAAATAACTTTATAAAATTAACCGCCCAAGCATTACTCTAAATCCTTTGATGATAAACCCCATGGCTTTTTCTTTTGCATGCCTATGAAATCAAGGTGGCAAGGCTTGATTAAAGGGAAACCAAATTTCTCCTTTTTGTTATATGTATTTATATAAAAATGGATATAATTATTTATGAGAATTAATAATTCAATAAATTACCAAAAACAAATATTGTAACAATTTATCACAATAAACTAGCAAAATCAAAAATTAAAATTTATGCATTTACTAACATCTACACTAATTTCTCAATTTTGATCAAATTCTAACATATTAAAGTAAAAGATTAATTTTTTAAAATAAATGGGTGAAATTTATAATTAAAAATTTAAACTTACGCAACCTAAAATTAAGTTATGAAAATGTTATATAAAATATTTAAGACAATTTAAATTCAGATTTAATTTGATTATAGAAACAAACTTTGCAATGAATTAAATAAACCTAATTAGCAAATCATGAACAAGATTATATGCCCAAATTCTGACAACTAAGGGTTCCGTTTTTATGTTTGAAATTTAGAATTAATAGATTGTTGTCTTTTCATATTTCTGATTAGTGATCATATATATATATAATATATAGTAGATGATATGCAATGTTGTAAAAATCAAATCGATAATAAGACAGTCAGACCACTGATTTTCGATTCAATCGGTTGATCTTTGGTTCAATCATGAAAAAATAAAAAATTTCTTGAAGATGCATCAAAAAATTAGGAAAATAAGAAAAAAACTTGATGTAAATAAATAATAATATAAATATAAACATTCATTTTATAAATTATAACAATAAAATTAAATATTTAAACAAAGTTTAACTCATTTTAACTGGTCTTTAATTGATTCAACTAAATTTTAACGATTTGGTTCGATTCTGGCAGTTATGAACTAGAGGTCATATGCATACATATATAGTAATTTATTTGAAAAATTAAATTCGATATATTAAAAAAAACCAAAAGAAACTGGTAAAATTAAGTTAAAAAAGGAAAATAAGATAGAAATATATTATATGATTTATATTTATATAAAACTTATGACTTAGTTAGCGAGACACCAATTCAAGTAGAAAGGAAAAAAACACCTTTATTCAATTTTAACATTTACATTTATAGAATAGAAGGTATAAAATTTATTTTAAATTTTTTTCTTAAAATTTTAAAGTTATTTAACCTTAATCATGTGGTCGAGGGTTCAATCCTCATTTATGGTAAGGGTTCAATCCTCATTTATGGTAATGGAACACATTTCATGGCCAATCATTTATCTCTTCGAATAGCATTTGCAGCGAGAGAATTAGTCACCGTTGTCGACGGTGGATATCGACAAAAAAAAAGTTATTTCATATATATGCATATCTATGTATAAACTAGTGGTATACATATATGGACTAATTAAATCTGGATCTCCAAATAGAAGTATTCACGAGTCAGGTCTAACCAGGCCAATGTAGTGATATTAGCACACTTCATACTTCGTCAAGCTTGATTTGACTAGAAATATGAGTCTTGAGTTTTGTTCAAACTCACCCATATTTGAAAATGACTAACCCAAATTCGTTTTAGGCTTACCAATATTTTTAATTCTTTTTAGAAAAATATGTTATTTTTAATTTAATGCTTTTCTTTTATTAAATTTTAAACATTGATAACTTAACATATATTTTAATGTTTATATTATATTATATTATATTATATTTTATTTTATATAATTATTTATTATAAATAAAACAAATATATATTACAAAGTAGAAAATGGGTTGAGCTCGGGTTTTGAATGTTAAAGTCCAAGTTGGACTCATATTTTACAATGAGCCTAATTAATTTCCCAATGCCATTTTTCATGTCTTATTCTTTTGTTTAAACTCTCACATATTTCGAGTGCACCTTCGGACTCAAGTGAGTAGTCCATTTCTTAAACAAGTTTATCTCCAAAAAAGTTAGTGAAAAACATAACACGGATGAAAATATAATATATAAATGTAAATTTATATTTAAATTAATAATATTTCATATATAAATTTGGAAAATAATAATTTAAAAATTGGATAGGTTTTTTTCTAATATAATGAGAAGTTACATGAATAATAATAATAGGCAGTGGGTTTTTTTCTTTTTACAAAAAAGAATAGATAGTTTAAATTGAGAATATAATTTTTACGCAATTAGCATATATTTAACTTATAAATGTTTCAATTATATTATAGAAACATCTCTGTTTTAAAAACAACAACAATAATAACAACTTTCGCATTTATACAAATTAATTGGTGTCATTTGACTTGTGACACTAAATTTAATAAAATATTTTATTATAATGTTATATATATATATATATATATATATATAAAAACTAACTTAATTTTTAAATCATTACCCATCCTTTCATTTTTTTCTTTTATAATTATTGTTTACATATATTTTTATAATATATATATAATATGATAATAAATAAAACCATTAACAGGGTGGGCCTTGGCCCCTAAAATAGAAAATTTATAATTAGGCCTTTAAATTTTTTTAAAATTTAAAATTAATAAAGGTAAAATTTTATTTTGGCCCCCCCTAAAATTATAGAAATTCAATTTAATTCTTTAAAAATTATAAAGATATAGACTATAAAAATTAAATTTTCATTCGGCCCCCTAAAAATTTGTTCTGACTTCGCCCCTGACCATTAATTATGGTACTTAAAGATTCAATTTTTGCCACTAATATCAATAAAATTGAAGTTTAATAAATTACATTTTTTCTTTTAATTTTTATTTTTTTATCGAAAGATATTTTTATATTAATTATATTATGAGAAAGTATGTTTTATTCATTATATTGTGAAAAGTATGTTTACATTTTGATATTCTTCATATTCATTTTATTGTCCATATTTAAAGTATATAACTGTCACTCTTTACAATGTCATCCTTAAGATTTAAACATATATCTCTCCTTAAGAGTGCAATTGTCTTACCGCTAGATTAACACTTGTTAAAAAGTATGTTTACATTAATTTTATGATCGGAAAGAAAAAATAAAGGAAAACCCCAAAAATTCTATCAATTAGGATATTCATGTAATCATATAGTTTCTAAATAAGTTATGGATAAAAATAAGTTATGGATAAAAATACTGTATATATAACAATTCATTTTGCCAACAATCTCTTAATCTAGTAACAAAAGTATTATGTTGTAGTTATGAAAGTCTAAATCTATTCATTTCTCCAAAGTTAATTTCTAGAAATTGAGGAATATTTAAATAAAAAAGTAATGAGGGAATAAAGGTACAACCGTACAAAGTCATTTTCAATGAAGGGAAGGAATTATAGTGCATTGATATGATTAGAGAAAAGGGAAAACAACAACAACAAATATTAAAAATTTTGACCAAACTCACCAAACCTTCACCAACCTGTCCCAAAAGAAAGCAAAGTAAAAGGCCAAAGCTAACTTTCTGTTCTTTAATCCTCCATATAGTTGGCAAAAATGTTTTTATCCATAACTTATTTTTATCCATAACAAATAAGCTAACTTTTGACCATAAGAACTTAAGATACACAAGTGAAAAATGTGATATAGCTCGAATGTCATTTTTACATTTAACTTTAAATTTTAGTTTATTTATTTGTATGATCTAAATGTGTGACCTAAAATATTTAATAAAAAATATTAAAGTACAAAATCATATTAAAATTTGAATTAGTTGCCTAACATTTAGGTGGGGGAACTCCAAATTTATTGGATATATAGAAGCATTTAATTTGTGATGAAGTGGAACTATCAAAGATGTATGAAAAGGAAGGGCCTAAATTACAATATTCTACATGTATTTAGTGGTCAACCATTGTTCAGCTCATAGGCACCACGTAGGAAATAATATCAGCAGACAATGATTTTGGGACAAAGGTTGTAGCAATTATCTCTATTCCTTCTTACACGTAGTTTCCTGATTTTGACTCTATAATCTCTTGTTGCAGACTTCTTTTCATTACAAACTTCTTCCAAATGCTGTGTATTTGGCCGGTTTGGTTTCATCTGATTCATTAATTGCTAAATGTCGCCAAAACTGTTGGTTAGTTAGCTATGTTTTTATTTAGTCTTACACATTTGGGTTCTTCAACCCAATTTTTTTTGCTTGGCTAAAATTAAATATATTATTATATCATAAAACCTATTGGGAGGTTACAAAGAAAACCAAAATACACTTCCCTCATACGTTCTCTAACAATAAACAGCCTACAACATGTGAACCCGTATTGCCAATCCAATATTGAATTGGAAAACAAGTGAACCCTGCCATTTGGATAAATTGCTTGGTGACTTCTTCTGATTTGGACTACTCCTCCCTTTTCACTGTTTCACTTTCTTTTAATACCCTAAACTTCAGAACTTTCCCGAACAACTCTCAACCTCCAACTTTCATTAAACTCGACTCCGCAAACATAAGGAAATCAATCTGCATAAATAAATTTTTCTCTAATTTTATTGTATTTATTACGGTGCCATCTTCAATGTCCACTTCCATTCAAGCAATATCTTTTCTATTCAATTAACAATTATACATTTCAACACCAAGCATCCCTTTATGCCTCATATCCTGCCACGATATGTCCCTTTCTCTACATAATATTTGCTATCTCTGGAATAATAATCTCACCGTTATCTAATGGCAAAGAGGAGGCTTGAGAAGAAATTTCAAGTTATAGCTTTAAAGGACTTAATTTTTAAGCTATCTCTTAATTAATGCATATGCCTTTTTGGTAGAATCAGTTAATGCTTGCTTTGAAACAATGTAAAATACACAAATATTCCAAAATATTTTGACAAATTATAACTAACATTAAAATTTTATGATAATATTTATTAAGTTTATGGGGAAAAAAATACGTAATAATTTATAAAAAAATTTGATTTAAAAACAAATGTAGTTTTGGTTGAAATTTAAAATTTAAATTGTGACTTTTGTTCAAATTTTGTTATATATATTTTGAAGATTTATACAAAATGCCTTTAAAATAGTATTTATTGTATATAAATAATAATTTTTTGTAATTTCATAATTGAATTGGACACGATTAATGATGACACTTAATTAATATATACATACCCATGAAACATAAATTTTATGTTTACTACATTATGTCACACCTAGTGAAAGAAAATATTATATTTAAAATTTTCTAAATTTTATTTAATAATGATTATAGGTGACATAGTAAAAATTTTGTATTTAAATTGTACTAAGGATATATATTTTTTTGTAATATATAATTTTTAATTATTTTATGTAAATATTATATAAAAGTATGAAAAAATAATAATATTAAAAGAAAGGATATATACTCATATTAATCCTGGAACAAATTCAAAACCAGCACTTTTTATGATGAGTATAGTTGGAAAACAGATACAGAGAAATCGAAGAATCAAAAAGTCAAAAGAGAGAAACTGTGGCATATTACAATCTCTCACAAGGTCTTCATCTGTCGGTGCCTTGCAAACAACTATTACAATCATCATTCCTCACCAACACATAATCTTCCTTTTTCTTCTATATATCATTTATGCTTGTAATCTTCTTCAAAATGATTTAAACTATATTCTCTGGTTTTGATAATTAAATTTATGTGCTCATCACGAAGGATATTTTGATAAATTGAACTCTCCATCTTGGTCTTGCTGTAATTTATGTTTCGCAGGAAAACTTACATGGGATGTCAAGGGCTCAGTGTGAACATGGTGTTGCAAGTTCATCACATGATGAACTTCAGCAAAGCCAGTCGTAGGCTTTTCACAAGATCTTTCATTGCCATTGAAAACTCAGCTTCCATCTGCAATATTGTATAATAACCATGAAATTAAAGCTTAAGTCTCAAGGGTTGTATAAACAAATACTTATCATTATGTTTAAGTTAGATTTGAAAAGCAAACCTCAATAAATTACCTGAGCAGTAATGGTTATGTCAAGAGTGGCTTCTCCAAAGGGCAAGACGTGGCTATTGAGCACAAAGAGATGAAGCTTTTCGACCTCGTTTATGATGTTTGATATGCAACCTTTGTTGTTCTTGCAGTGGATTTTAATGAGCACATCCTTGTCTGAAACTCTTGCTTCGATTTCGGGGAAAGGGTTGTTGTTAGATTGTCCATGGACGCTCTCATCAGAAGAAGATGTCTCATCATCTGCATAAATTTGGGTTTTCCTCACAAAGATTACTGATTCCATTGTTTTCTTAGCAACTTGTTCCTCCAGCACATTAACTCGATCCTGAAGTTTTTTCAAGTATGTGATAGCGTCTCCCAAAACTGAGGCCTTATCCGTCTGCATAGGCACAATAGTCCAAAGATGTCTCACAAGTTAATTTCAAAGCCCAAACTAGACTGAAATCTTTGAATCTATATAATTAGACAGAAAGACTTTTTACCTTTTTGAGGCCAGGAATAAGTGCCGAAAGAGAAATGAAACTCTGTCTAAGCTTTTCACGGCGTTTTCTTTCAGCAAGTACATGATCTTGAGCATGTAATGGTGTAACATCCTGAATAGGGCCTATGCATTTCCAGTTTAGTTGTATGAAATGACAAGTTTCAAGAAACTATGAATAAATTTTGATACTTTTGGAAACCTAGAAATGGAAATGAAAATGGAAATGAAAATGGAAATGGAAATGGAAATGAAAATGGAAATGGAAATGGAAATGGAAATGGAAATGAACATTTTTGGAAACTTAGACATTTTTGGAAACCTAATGGAATCAGGAAAGAGTAAACATTTTGGAAACCAAGCCAAAAGAGGAAACTAAACATTTTGGAAACCAAGCCAAAATAGGAAACTAAACATTTTGGAAACTTGGAAAATACAGAGCCGAGCGAAAATTTTAGGAAACTTAAAAATGACCTCGGAATGTCGAATTTAAGAGCCCAAAGGGGAGCTTAGGGCCAAGTGACCCTAAAAATATAAAGAACATAAAATTTGACCCAATAACGGACTTGGAAATGTGGCCTGAAGATGCCACCTAAGGCCCTAGGAAATGGCCCAAATGCAAGAGGTTTTTGGGCCTGAGTTTGAGTCATTTAGGAAACAAATAAAAGAAATAAAATTTTGTCTCCATAAGTGGAGAGTTGGACGGCACAAGGATGAGGAATTTCTATCCAATAAAAACTCTTGGCCAATTAGGAGATTTGATGGAATTTCATATCGATAAAACTAAAACTTATCACAAGTGAAGAATTGGCCGAATTAGGGACTCTAAGGCTAATAGATTCGGCCAAAGAAAGAAAAGAAAGGAGCTATTCTCTTCTCTTCCACATCTTGCCGAAACCTCCAAGTGAAAGTAGCAATAATCTTTCCTCTTCTCTTTAGCCGAAATTCCCTTGTCAAAAACTCTCTCCATCTTTTTCTTTCTTTTTTTTCCTCTCTTCCACTAATCATCCACAAAAGCCAAAGTTTTGAGATCCACAATAGTGCCATAGCCGAATAGCATAAGGGATCTTAGGGATTGAAACCAAGGTAAGTACATCATTATACAATCGGCAAAAAGATCCCCTCCATGATTCAATAGTAGATCAAATCTAACAAGTGATTTCGGCAGGAATTTGAAATAAAGATCAACTTCGGGATTTGAGGTAAGTGAGTCTATACATTCGACCAAGGCCAAATCTTAGTCAATTAGATCAAATTGATCAAAAAACTAATCTATTCAAAGATCTAGGAAGTTGCCGATTTCAAGGAAAAAGGGAGGTGAAGTTTCGGGATTTAAAAATCCACAAGGTAAGCCCTAAAGGTATTCGGCCAAAGTTATGTGATTACCTAGATTAGATCCGTAATTATTAAAAGCCGAAAACTAATTTATGTTGAAGTTTCAAGGTTGGCCGAATATCAAGTGAAGGAAAACAAAGATTCCGGGATTTGAATAAACATCAAATCGGCATCAAAGGTAAGCCTCTTTACAAATCCTACTAGGATTTGGATATTATAGTCCAAATAGAATGTATACTAAGTAATAATTGATAAACCGAATGTAGGAATTAGGATCTAAACATTAGATCTTGCTTTCGAAATCTCAAGGAATCGCTAAACAAATCAGGTGTGTATTCCACACTATTCTTAATAGTTTTATGGTTTAAATATGCTATATATGTTAATGTGAAAGTGAAAGAGAGTGGCTAAAGTGCCATATTATGGTACAAAGTGCTAAGGTACGTTTTCCTACTTCTACTAGGATTACGAAATAAATGTTATATAAGTGAAAAGTGATGTGAAAGTGAAATAAAAATATGTTATGCATGATATTTATAATTTGGGGCATTCGGGATTTATGTGAAAGGGAAGAAGGTGTTGACTACGGTCTCACCAACGTTATAAGTGAAAGTGATGACTTGGTCTCACTAAGTGAATGTGATGACTTCGGTCTCACTAAGTGAATGTGATGACTTGGTCTCACTAAGTGGTAACCGGTTACATTACATGATGGTGGCTATGCCACAATATTATCGATGGGCGATGAGCACGTCATTGCAATGACGCCTTCGATGGAGTGTAGCGGAAGGAGGGTTGACTTAGTAGTCCCCACGGTGTACTGAGGTTGGTACGGGTGGAGTGTAGCGGATGGCATATAGGTTTGGGTTCGGGTTTGCATCATGATCTTGAAATTGTTATATGCATATGATTTTTTTATGGTGTGCCTATTTCTATTATGTTTAGTGTTGGTTACACACCTTTGAGTCTATCGACTCACCCGTTGTGGGAATATGTTTCGTGATGAGCGATAATGGACCGGGACGGTGGAACTTGTGGTGGCCATGATCGACTTGAAGTTCGATTTAATTTGAATATTTATTTTATTTTAAAATCTTGTACAATTTATTATTTTGGGTTTCATTTTATGTAATAAGGCCACCGTGATTTATTTTTATTTTTTACGATAATTACTATATTATGAGTTTAGGGCTTTATAAAGAGTAAGCCCACTTAGCATGAAACAAGTTTAAATATTTTTGTCACTTAAAGCAAATGGGTTTTTGTTATAAAAATAAATTGGTTTTAAACTCAAGCCCAACCCACAACGGGCTATCTTCCAAAACTCATAGTTTTCAAAACAATCGAATGAATTTGAATCGGGTTACTTCAAGGAACATACCAGATCCAGTCCATTCTCGTGGGCCGGGTTTGGGGTGTTTCAAATTGGTATCAGAGCCCAGTTCAAACTCTCGGCCTGTGGCCTAAGGCCCAAAACGTTTTTAAAACAAGGCCAAATGAGTTTTATGAAAGTATTTTTACAAATGGACAGGTATAAAGACATGGCCCCTAAGTCTCCGACCCATGATCCACCGGTAAGTACCCTAACTCTATGAGTGATTACATGATTTATGAACCTGTATAAGGGTAGAAAAGGCATGGAGCGTAGAATAGCATGATAGGAACTTGAACCCTAGGATTAGTGTACTCAAACACAAACACATAAGACTTAAGGCACTAAACCAACCTATGGCTAAGTCAATTAAGCTAGGGTGTGGCAACCATGGTACGCATGTCTAGGAGTGGATCCTGAAGAGCTTGGTATTTAAGCAGTCCTAGTGACTCACCTCCTCTTCTTGAATCCTACAGTGCGTAGCTTCGGTTCACCCTAACCTGAGGACTTAGTGGGTGTGGTAACCCACATGCGCATGTCTAGGAATGGTTTCGGTGGGAGCTTGGTATTTAAGCGATCAGCGTGACTCACCTCCTCTCCACTGAATCACGCACAGTGCGTAGCTTTGGTTCACCACGACCAAGAAGGCTCGGTTATAGGCTAAACTCAATAACTAAAACCCGAAAGGAATTAGCCATTTTTTTTAACACTTAATATTAAAATTCTTAAATCACTTTCTTTCTCTTATCCTTAATTCACGAAAACTATTTCTGTACACAAATACTTTCGAAAAATTTTTGATCCATACAAATTACAAAAATGCCCTTAGTGGTAAAATTACCAAAATGCCCTTAGTTTATAAAATGATTCAACTACTCAACAGTTTTACAAAAAAAAAAAAAAGGGTTTCATTATTCAAAAACCCTAACTTGCAAACTATCAAAAATATCTCGATTTTGGAAAATTACAAAATTGCCCCTAACTCACTAAAATTACCAAAATGACCCTAAATTTCAAAATTTTTGCAACATTCCCATTTTTGAAGGAACAATCTTCGAAAAGAACCCTCAGATTTTTACAACTTTTGAAATACCACCGATCTATTAAATTTTACAAATTTACCCTGATTTGTGAAAAATTACCAAAATAACCCTGAATTTAAAAATCTTTCCAAAATTACCCCTAGACTTCAAAATTTTCAAAATAATTTTCGACAAAAACACCAAGGAATGTTTTCTTCTGAAAAAAAAAATTTACGAAAATGCCCCTGTAGGACAAAATTACGAAAATACCCCCGGGTAGAGGAAAACAACAACAACAACAAAAACTACAACGTTTCTCTGAATGAACGAAAGTTCATACTTGTTTGATGAATGAATGAATGAATGGAAAAGACTGTGTGTTTGTATGAATACGAAAGAACCACTCTTAAATACCTTTCCATAAAACTTATTCGCTAATAAACAAGTGGAACAAAGACTAATCCATAAAAATTTCTAATCAGATATCGACGCTAGAAAATGAGTTCTAGAGGACGCGGTCGTCAAGGACGCAGTAGAGGAAGAATAACTGTGTCAGAACCCGTTAGATCAGGTCAAGGTTCTGACAATGAGTTACCACCACCACCACCACCCCAATTGTTAATGTCGAGCGTGGCTCGGACGAGGGATGAGGCATGTCGCGAGCCATGTTGCGAGTGTTGGAAATGGTGGTGGCGGGTGGAAATTCGGGAGCTCAAAATCATGCCGGCGACTCAGATCTAACGGGCCGAGGTGTTTCGTGGAGTGTCCGGTGTAGCACCCAGTACCGCCGAGTATTGGTTGGAAGCAACCGAGCGTATTATGGATGAACTCGACCTGACCCCTGAGGAGAAGTTGAAAGGAATGGTAGCCTGTTACGTGATGAAGCATACCAATGGTGGCTAACTGTTTGTGATGGTGCCACGACGGAGGATCGGCGTGGGAGTATGCTAAGGAGGCATACCGAAGAAGTATGTCGGCCTTTCGGTATATTGATGAGCGGAGAAAGCTTTTCTAGGACTAGTTCGGGGAACAAATCGGTGGCGGCATATGAGGTTTGAATTTACGAGGTTAAGTCGATATGCTCGAGGAGTAGTCGCGATCGAACATGAACAACCGTGTCCGTTTGAGGACGGATTAAGGGATGACCTAAGGTTGTTGATAGCTCCACATCGGGAGAGGAGTTCTCCACGTTGGTTGAAAAGGCTAAGGTAGTGAAGGAATCAAGGACTCGACTAAGCGAATTCAGCGAGAATAGACCCAAGAGAGGTTATGGATCGTCGAGAAATGTTCAGAAAAAGCCCAGAACTGCGAGGGTCGAAGGGTCGACAAGTTGATACCGAGGCGATGTCGTTCTTGTGACTATTGTGGAAGGAAGCACTCGGTGAGTGTTGGAAAAGATAGGAGCATGTCTTAAATGTGGGTCTAAGGACCATATGCTCAAGGATCGTCCAAAGATATCGGATGATGATGACCATGACAACTCGGAATGTTAATCAGGCTGGTAAGGGAGGACAGGAGCCTCAACGAGGTCGAGGATCGAATAACAGAGGTAATAGTGCTGGCAGAGGACGTGGCAGAGGTGCCACCAATACTGAGGCAAGACAACCGGGTTTGGTTTATGCGGTTCGCCGTAGGGAGGATGAAGACGCGCCGGACGTCATAACCGGTACGTTCCTCATTCATAGTAATCCCTATTATGCTTTAATTGATGTGGGCTCGACCCATTCTTATGTTGCCTGTAGTGTAGTCGAGACACTTAGCCTAGACTCTGAACTTTCTGATAAAGAGATGAGGGTAGTAAGCCCATTAGGTCAAACTATAGTGGCAAATAAGATCTTTCGAGATATACCCCTAGAAATTCAGGGAGTGAGCTTTTGGGCTGACTTAATGGAATTACCCTTCGGGGAATTTGACCTTATACTTGGTATGGATTGGTTAGTAGAACATCGAGCCGTGTTGGATTGTGCGGCTAAACGAATGGAACTAAAAACCTCTGAGGATGAGGTGGTCATTATGATAGGAGAGAGAAGAAACTATTTGACTAATGTAGTTTCGATGCTTAAGGCGGAAAGGATGGTGCGTAAAGGGTACAAGGCGTTCTTAGCCTTTGTAAGTACGTTGGATGGAAGTGAGGAAGGTGTCAAAGTAGTCGAGCAGTGAGGGACTTTGAGGATGTGTTTCGGAGGAATTACAGAATACCCCGGATAGAAGTTGAATTTGGAATAGACTTACTACCGAGAACGGCGCTGTGTCAATTGCTCCATACCGAATGGCGCCAAAGGAATTAGTGGAGCTTAAGGCTCAAATCCGAGAATTATTGGATCGTGGGTTTATTCGACCCATGTGTCTCCATGGGGAGCACCAGTCTGTTGTGAAGAAGAAGGACGGAACTATGCGTATGTGCATAGACTATAAATCAATGAATAAGTGACCATCAAGAACAAGTATCCCTTGCCAAGGATCGATGACTTGTTCGATCAATGAAAGGAGCCATGATGTTTTCAAAGATCGATTCGGTCGGGATACCATCGATTGAAGGTGAAGGAGGCCGATATCCATAAGATCGCTTTTAGGACAAGATATGGTCACTTTGAGTTTGTAGTAATGCCGTTTGGGTTGACAAACGCTCCAGCCAGCGTTCATGGATATGATGAATCGAGTATTCAACCTTACTTAGACGGGTTTGTTGTGGTATTCATCGATGATATCTTGGTATATTCTAAGTCGGAAGAGGAGCATGATGAGCATCTCGAATTGTGTTACAAGTATTAAGGAGAAGAAGCTTTATGCCAAATTCAAAGTGTGAATTTTGGCTTAAAGAAGTTGCTTTCTTAGGACACGTGGTGTCTGGGGAATAAGGGTGGATCCTAAGAAAATCGAAGCGGTGTTGGATTGGAAACCACCTAAGTCGGTGGCAGAGATTCGTAGTTTCTTAGGGTTGGCAGGCTATTACCGAAGGTTCGTGGAAGGATTCTCGTTGATAGCCGCGCCATTAACAAAATTGTTGAGGAAGGAAGTACCTTTTGTGTGGACGGATAAGCAACAAGCGAGTTTTGAAAAACTTAAAAAGGTATTAACGGAAGCTCCGGTGTTGATTCAACCTGAAGCAGGGAAGGATTTTGTGGTATACTGTGATGCGTCACATACGGGGTTAGGATGTGTTCTTATGCAAGATGGCAAGGTAGTCGCTTATGCGTCCCGAGCGATTAAGGCCGCATGAAGTGAACTACCCAACCCATGACTTGGAATTGGCGGCGATGGTTTTCGCTCTCAAGGTGTGGAGGCATTATACGTATGGAGAAAGGTCGGTGATCTACAGACCACAAGAGTCTCAAGTATCTGTTGACTCAAAGGAGTTAAACTTGAGGCGGCGAAGGTGGGTGGAATTCTTGAAAGACTACATTGTTCGATAGAATATCATCCGCAAGGCGAATGTAGTGGTGATGCTTTAAGTAGGAAGGTTGTGACGGACTTAAGAGCAATGTTCGCTCATTTAAGCTTGTATGAGGATGGAAGTTTGTTGGCGAGTTACAAGTCAAGCCAACATGGTTGAAGGAAGTAAAGAGGGACAGTTGGTTGATGAAGATTTAAATGGTAAACTACAAAAGCACGAGCGAGAGTTGGAGGACTACGAGATTAATGATGAGGAGTATTGTGCTACAAAGGGAAAGTATGTATGCCAAGAGACAAGGAGTTAAGACAGAAGATCCTTGAGAAGCGCATAGTAGCCCTTATGCTATGCATCCGGAGGCATTAAAATTGTCTGAGACTTAAGGAACAATTTTGGTGGCGGATCTTAAGCGAGAAGTTCACGAATTTGTGGGAAGATGTCGGACGTGCCGACAAGTTAAGGTGAACACCAAGTTCCATCGGGATTGCTTGACCAATCCAGTTCCACAATGGAAGTGGGAAAGAATTACCATGGACTTCGTTAGTGGGCTTCCTCACGCCTACTAAGAAGGACTCGGTATGGGTTATAGTAGACCGTTTAACTAAGTCCGCACATTTTATCCCGAAGAAATAGACTATCCTCTTCAAAAGCTAGCCAAGTTATATGTGGCGAAAATTGTGAGGTTACATGGAGTACCAAAGTCTATCATCTCCGATAGAGACCCAAGGTTTACGTCTCGATTTTGGAAGGCACTTCATCAAGCTTTAGGCACTAAGTTGGATTTCACTCTGACCTTTCATCCACAATCAGACGGGCAGTCTGAACGAGTAATACAAGTGTTGGAGGATATGTTGAGAGGATGTGTGATGGATTTTCGAGAAAGTTGGGAGGACTACTTGCCTTTAGCAGAGTTCGCCTACAACAACAGTTATCAGGCTAGCATTCGAATGGCACCATATGAAGCATTGTGCAGACGAAAGTGTCGTACTCCTACTTGTTGGACGGAGTTAGGAGAACGTCGAGTTTTGGGACCGAGATAGTGGCGAAATGCGAGAAGAAGGTTGAAATAATTCAACACGGTTAAAGGAAGCTTCAGATAGACAGAAGTCTTATGCCGACCTCAAACGGAAGGAAATAGAATTTGAAGTAGGAGACCAAGTGTTTCTAAAAGTCTCACCATGGAAGAAAGTGATGAGATTTGGTCGGAAAGGGAAATTAAGCCCAAGATTCATCGGGCCCTATCGGGTACTAAAGCGAGTGAGACCAGTGGCATACCAGCTAGAGTTGCCACCAGAGTTGCAACAAATGCATGACGTATTTCATGTGTCCATGCTACGTCGTTACCGATCGGATCCCTCTCACATAGTACCAGTAGAAGAAGTAGAGCTAAGGCGGACTTAACTTACGAGGAAGAGCCGATTCAGATTACGGGCGTGGCGTGAAAGTACTACGAGGAAGTCGGTTCCTCTAGTTAAAGTGTTGTGGCGAAATCATGGATCGGAGGAAGCTTCGTGGGAACCAGAAGAGGCAATGAGACAACAATACCCTCAATTGTTCGGTTAGAAAATTTCGAGGACGAAATTTTGTTTAAGAGGTAGAAGCGTAACATCTGAATAAGGCCTATGCATTTCCGGTTTAGTTGTATGAAATGACAAGTTTCAAGAAACTATGAATAAATTTTGATACTTTTGGAAACCTAGAAATGGAAATGAAAATGGAAATGAAAATGGAAATGGAAATGGAAATGAAAATGGAAATGGAAATGAACATTTTTGGAAACTTAGACATTTTGGAAACCTAATGGAATCAGGAAAGAGTAAACATTTTGGAAACCAAGCCAAAGAGGAAACTAAACATTTTGGAAACCAAGCCAAAATAGGAAACTAAACATTTGGAAACTTGGAAAATCTGAGCTAGAAGCGAAAATTTTAGGAAACTTAAAATGACCTCGGAATGTCGAATTTAAGAGCCCAAAGGGGAGCTTAGGCCAAGTGACCTAAAAATATAAAGAACATAAAATTTGACCCAATAACGGACTTGGAAATGTGGCCTGAAGATGCCACCTAAGGCCCTAGGAAATGGCCCAAATGCAAGAGGTTTTTGGGCCTGAGTTTGAGTCATTTAGGAAACAAATAAAAGAAATAAAATTTTGTCTCCATAAGTGGAGAGTTGGACGGCACAAGGATGAGGAATTTCTATCCAATAAAAACTCTTGGCCAATTAGGAGATTTGATGGAATTTCATATCGATAAAACTAAAACTTATCACAAGTGAAGAATTGGCGAATTAGGGACTCTAAGGCTAATAGATTCGCCAAAGAAAGAAAAGAAAGGAGCTATTCTCTTCTCTTCCACATCTTGCAAAAACCTCCAAGTGAAAGTAGCAATAATCTTTCCTCTTCTCTTTAGCGAAATTCCTTGTCAAAACTCTCTCCATCTTTTCTTTCTTTTTTCCTCTCTTCCACTAATCATCCACAAAAGCCAAAGTTTTGAGATCCACAATAGTGCCATAGCGAATAGCATAAGGGATCTTCCGGATTGAAACCAAGGTAAGTACATCATTATACAATCGGCAAAAGATCCTCCATGATTCAATAGTAGATCAAATCTAACAAGTGATTTGGCGAGAATTTGAAATAAAGATCAACTTGGATTTGAGATAAGTGAGTCTATACATTCGCCAAGGCCAAATCTTAGTCAATTAGATCAAATTGATCAAAAACTAATCTATTCAAAGATCTAGGAAGTTGCCGATTTCAAGGAAAAAGGAGGTGAAGTTTGGGTTTAAAATCCACAAGGTAAGCCCTAAAGGTATTCGGCCAAAGTTATGTGATTACCTAGATTAGATCCGTAATTATTAAAAGCGAAAACTAATTTATGTTGAAGTTTCAAGGTTGGCGAATATCAAGTGAAGGAAAACAAAGATTCCGGGATTTGAATAAACATCAAATCGGCATCAAAGGTAAGCCTCTTTACAAATCCTACTAGGATTTGGATATTATAGTCCAAATAGAATGTATACTAAGTAATAATTGATAAACCGAATGTAGGAATTAGGATCTAAACATTAGATCTTGCTTTCAAATCTCAAGGAATCGCTAAACAAATCGGTGTGTATTCCACACTATTCTTAATAGTTTTATGGTTTAAATATGCTATATATGTTAATGTGAAAGTGAAAGAGAGTGGCTAAAGTGCCATATTATGGTACAAAGTGCTAAGGTACGTTTTCCTACTTCTACTAGGATTACGAAATAAATGTTATATAAGTGAAAAGTGATGTGAAAGTGAAATAAAAATATGTTATGCATGATATTTATAATTTGGGGCATTCGGGATTTATGTGAAAGGGAAGAAGGTGTTGACTACGGTCTCACCAGCGTTATAAGTGAAAGTGATGACTTGGTCTCACTAAGTGAATGTGATGACTTCGGTCTCACTAAGTGAATGTGATGACTTGGTCTCACTAAGTGGTAACCGGTTACATTACAGTGGTGGCTATGCCACAATATTATCAGTGGGCGATGAGCACGTCGACTGCAGTGACTGCCTTCGATGGAGTGTAGCGGAAGGAGGGTTGACTTAGTAGTCCCCACGGTGTACAGGTTGGTACGGGTGGAGTGTAGCGGATGGCATATAGGTTTGGGTTCGGGTTTGCATCATGATCTTGAAATTGTTATATGCATATGATTTTTTTTATGGTGTGCCTATTTCTATTATGTTTAGTGTTGGTTACACACTGAGTCTATCGACTCACCCCGTTGTGGGAATATGTTTCAGGTGATGAGCAGTAATGGACCGGGACGGTGGAACTTGTGGTGGCCATGATCGACTTGAAGTTCAGTTTAATTTGAATATTTATTTTATTTTAAAGTACTGTACAATTTATTATTTTGGGTTTCATTTTATGTAATAAGGCCACCGTGACGAATTTTTATTTTTTTACGATAATTACTATATTATGAGTTTAGGGCTTTATAAAGAGTAAGCCCACTTAGCATGAAACAAGTTTAAATATTTTTGTCACTTAAAGCAAATGGGTTTTTGTTATAAAAATAAATTGGTTTTAAACTCAAGCCCAACCCACAACGGGCTATCTTCCAAAACTCATAGTTTTCAAAACAATCGAATGAATTTGAATCGGGTTACTTCAAGGAACATACCAGATCCAGTCCATTCTCGTGGGCCGGGTTTGGGGTGTTTCAAATGGGGTCCTTGTGAACGAACCCACCTCATTTTTCGGTTTCACGTCATAGTCTACAGCATAGTATGAATTGGAGTTGTCGAAGGAGATTAAATGAGAAGACGAGGAAGAAGAAGGCTTTGGCGGTGGTGGGATGTTATTTTCTGTAATGCAAGAGTTCCAACTGTTGGTTTTGAGTTGTTTCATTGGCCTTTTAAAGTCGTCGACCTCGTGAGAAGCTTCAATGAATGAATTACCAATGGTATAATATGGATTGGATGAATAGTTTTCAGAGTGAAAATTGATATCATGAAATGAATAGTCAATAGGGTTTATCATTTGGTATTGTGGGAATAAAGTGGGATCCTCCATTTCCTGCCAATCATACCATCATAAAATTCATATAATAAAATAAATATGTATATAATATCTTGAGATGGTTGGAAGCAATGGAAGAACAATATTTACCAGTTGAGATAACCATTTGCCTGAAGCGATTCCATTAAAGAAGCTTTAAATCTTAGAAATGAAGTTACTAAGATTTGAAGGTATATAACAAGGAAAAACACAGAGACCCAGAGCTAAGAATGAATTTGATGTTTAATAAATGGAGAAAGCAACAAATATAGTTGAGTTGGGAGTTGAAAAAGAAGATCGACCTGCAGTCCAAAGACAAGTGTGTTCAGACGTGGGTTTGATTGATTGAAACTATTATCTTCCAATCCGGTAGCTCATAATGAGACAGGTGTTTGAGTATCCCTACCTCCGCACGCAAGTGTGAAATGAAAACACTTTCTTCCTTTTCTTTTCTAGTTTTAAATCTTCACCTGAAGCCTCTGTTTCTTGACTACTTCCGTCCAATGCGTTTATATTAATCTATAGCAACTTAAATTTTTTATGAAAAAATTAAAATTAATTCAATATTTTTTTTATGTATTTAACTAATTGTTAAAATAGACTGACGAGATAAAATTAATTTAATTGACCAAATCGAGCTAATTTAATTAATTAATGAATAAATTTGATTTTTCAGTTTAATGGGGTTTCAATTTAAGGTTGAGTTATGTAATTAGTTAATTTTTGAAATTCAAAACCCTTTAAATCAAATTAACTGACTTTACATCTATTAAATCTAATATATATTTAAATCTAAGCCCAAAGTTAAATCTAAACCTAATTTAAACTTTATTCAAAATCCAATTTAAATAAAAATAAATTCACTATAATTTTAAAAATTATATTAAAATAATACTATTAATAAACATTTAATATCAATTAAAACGTTAAACATTAATCAATCAAGAATAAAAGTAAAACCTAAGTTCTCAAATTATTAAAAAAAAAAAGAAAAGTACAACCTAAATTCACAAGTCATCAAAATTAAATTTATTAGTAATGTTATTAGTATTGTATAATAAATCATGTTTAATCATCTATGATAAGTATAAAAATAGTTATTATATTATTAAATTAATATATTATGTCATACATTTTATATTATCATTAATTTTAACTTTTATAGATTTTAGGATTTATTAATTATATATTTATTATACATATAATTATAGTATTAAAAATATTTTATATTTAATTAGTATTTTAAAGACTTATTTCACATTATAATTTAACATAAAATTTATTATTAATTACTTTTCTATTAATAAAATTTTAATATAAATATGCAATGCTATGAATACATTTTTCATAAAATAAATAAATATATTTTTATGTTGTATTTTTATTTTAAGTAATATCGTAAAAGGCATAATAAATAACTTACTTAGCCCTTCAACTTTATAAAAAAAAAATTAGCGCTCCATTTAACTTGACAACAAAAAGTTAACATTTGTTAATTTTGCTGACGTGACATACACGTAAATTGTCATATGAGGATTCTATTTCAACAATTAGTTATTTATTTAAAATTTAAAAAAAATTAATTTTTTTAATTTTAAAAAATTAATTAATTGGTTACGTGATATATACGTGGATGTCACGTCAACAAAGCTAACAGATATTAACTTTCCATCTATTTTTGAGTTTGTAGACGAAGAAAATTCTCTGACGAATTACAAAGTGGCATGTGTCAAGTTGGAATTACCGTGGGTCAAACTAAAACTACAATTGATAAAATAATAAGATCATATTTGTGTCATAATCATTTTTCTCTAATTAATTAAAATTAATTAAGAGATAAATAATAAATAAAAGAGTTTAAATTCTTATAGAACTATCAAACAAAGCAGTTTTATTAGTATTCCCTTTTATTCAAGCAATTGACACTATAAAAAGAGATAATTTTAAGCCGTTTGACACATACACAAGTTCAAGAAGTCAAAACTTGAAGAAATTTTAAAGAAAAATCACCTTCCGATCTAGTTTAATTATGGAGAAGGAGCCAAAATATGTATAATAATCACCTAAACGATATCCTATTAATTTTAAAATAAACCATAATCTAATACCAATCTAACATTAATCTCTAATTGGTAATCTAATATTTATTCTAATATTATCATTGGCACTAAGAAAAAAAATAAAAATTGAAACCCTATCTTGTCACTTGATTGAACTTTAGAAAAATAAACTTAAAAGCATGCAAAGTAAGAATGTTAATTCAGTTACTTCATTAAAAAAAATTAGCAACGTTTTTAAGTGACTTAAATTGTTAGTAATTAAAGTTAAATGATGTAATTTGGTTAAATCAAAAGTTTATAATCTATTTGAAAGTTGAGATTAAGTTCAACCATTTAATTATATTTTAAAAAAAAAAAATAGTAGGATTCAAATTAACAAAAGTTGCAAAGATTAAGAAACTAAATTTATAGTTATACCTATTTTTCATCAGAGTTAACTAAATAATGATTACATGTTAGCATATCTTCCAACAACACTCAATGGTTAATTAATTCCTTTTATAGGAAACAATTATTTTATATAAAATATGTAATCTATAAAACACTATAAAAAGAATGCATAGTAGAGGTGTGCATGGGCCGGGCCGGGCCAGGTTCGGGTCGGGCCCAACTAAAAATTTAGGCCCATTCATTGGGCTCGGGCCGGGCCGGGCCCAAAAAATGGGCCTAAAATTTTGCCCAAGCCCGGCCTATATAAAAATACTAAAACTGGGCCCGCCCTACCACCAGTATTAATTTTTATATTATTTTATATAATTTTAAATATATATAATAAATCAAAATATTAAAAAATCAAAATAAATATTTTTCAACAAATTGAGAAATAAATTTTAAAAATATGTAAACTTAAATAACACTAAAATATATGCAACTTAACAAGCAAATTCCTCTAAAATAATAACAAAATTAACAAATACTTTTAAAATAATAACAAAATTAACAATAAAATAAGTTTTATATAATATCTAAACAATAACAACAAAATAATAGAAACATAATAGTAAAATGGTAGCAAAATAAAGAGAAAATAATAAGAAAATAATATTTAAAAATAATTTTTTTGCCTTTAATGAATTCGGTAAATAGGACCGGCTCGAACCAAGAAATTCTTACCGAGGCCGGTCCATTTTTAAACGAGCCTCATTTTCTGTCCAAGCCCATTTTTGGGCCTATATTTTTACCGAACCCTCCCATTTTTAGGTAAGGGCCTTGGTCTGGTAGTGGCCCACCATGCTCACTTCTAATGCATAGTGTCGGGAGGCATTTGTAGCAAGAGAGAAAGTAAAGAAAGAGAGGAAAGGAGGAAAATAAAGAGAAAGGACAAGCAAGGAAAGATAAGAAAATAAAAATGCCCGCTGCCTCAAATTTATTATATAAGTTTTTATGTATGGTTTGTGTTAAGATATTCATATCTTTATTTTATTTATTTCTCCTTTCTCATTTCCGCATATATTTATAAATTCATTTACTTAAAATATTAAATTCCTTAAAAGATATTAAAATATTTTTTTTCTAATAATTCAGTGATATGAGCTAAAAACTGAACAAAATAAAACGGTGTGTATTTGGCTTGGAGCAAAACAGAACCTTTCGACCTTAATGAAAACGACGCGTTTTAATCTTTTAAGTAACAGACGATTAGTTATTTTGGCAAGACAGTTGTCAATTGTTTGTTTTATTTCCTTTTAAATATTGTATGGATGTAAGGAGAATGACGAGCGTAGAAAGTTTTTATACATTTTCCTCTCCTCTTCTAAGTTCTCTCTCTTTTTTCTTCCTTTCAACCTTATTTCTACAAATTTCTACATTCTGGTTTAACTCTTAACAAGGTATTAGAGCTACCAGTTCCGATGATCGGGAAGGTGTAACTACTCGTGTTAAAAAGAAGTCAATATTTTGCAACAAGAAATGGTGAAGGTGCAAGGTGAACTATCACAAATGGAGTCGAGCTTGGATGCCAAGTTTGAAGTCCGCTTACTTGGGTTCAAGGAAGAATTTAGATTTGGACTCCTCGATTTATTTGAACAGTACTTAGGTTCATCAGGGTCTATCAACAACGAAGCTGCTCGAGAAAAAGGAAAAGGAATCTTAAGACGACCTCCCCCTAGTTTTCCTCCTAAAGAGACAACATGAGGTTCTCACCACGAAACACCATCACTGGTGGAAGGAGACCCAAATCATGCCCAACCAGAGGTGTTGTTAGAAAGAAATTACATAATGGCTTGTCCTCATTTCGATGGTTCAAACTTCAGGGCGTGGTGGTTCAAACTAAGATAATATTTCGAAGCTGAAGCTGGCCTGAAGGTAACAAGATCAAGACTATGTTGTTACATCTCGAGGGAAGGGCTCTAGAATGGCACTACTTGTAACAGCCCGATTTTTAATGGTGACAGAGCAGTGGTTTGAGACCATAAAATTCCGTCGTGTTGACTAGTAAATATTATTTTTAGAATATTTATAGAGTCATTAAAGTCGTATTGAAATTTGGTTAAGAAATTTTTATGTTTAAATAGTTAATTGAAGAAAAGGATAATTTGTAAAAAGTACAAAAGTTAGTCATTATTAAAATTAGGTGATCAAATTGATTATTTAATAGTTGAGGAAGGAATTATGTAACAATTAAACCATAATTAATGTGTGGGACGACAATTAGAATTAAAAATGATAGAAAATTTAATGATAATGGCATAATTGTAAATAAATGGAAATTAAAATAAAACAACTTAGAAGAAATAAGCTTTTCTTCTTCATTTCTTCTCTATCCATTGCCAAAACACCATAGAAAGTAGCTTGGAGAATCAGCTAAGTATAGAAGCCTTGCATGTAAGTGAAATTCTGGCCCGTTTCTTATAAATTTTGTGTTTTGAGATTGTTGCAACTAGGTACAGCTAGCTCGTACCTTCATTTTTGAATTTGTTAAAAATTTTAGAAGTTCCCATTGATGAAACTTGAATTTTTTTTTTTATTATAATTGTGTATTTGAAGCTTTGTTTGTGTTGTTTGATGAAATTGTAAAGTGATTTTTGTTAGATTTTTGTTAGATTTTGAATTAAGGGTTAAATTGTGAAAATGTCAAAATTTTAGAGTTTTATAGTGAATTTGATGTTTAGAAAGGACTGTATAAGGTCCTAGTATATTCAGCTATAACTTTGACTTGAGAAAAATAGTTAATTTGATGATTTTCGGTTAATGGACTAAATTGCAAAAATTGTAAAAGTTTGGGGTAATTATGTAAATTTGAAAAATAAAAGGGTCTTAATTTTAAAATGGATTGGAATGTGAAATGTAAGCTGATAATTGAGAAATTTTATATTTTAGATTAAGACCCCGTAGAAATTCGTGGAAAAGGAAAAATTACGGAATAGTCCCTAGCCTTCAGCAACTACTACAATTCAGTCCAAGTAAGTTCGTACGGTTTAAAATTTAACATCTATATGAATTGTTGAATAGTATAACATGATACAATATATATTAAATTGTTGATAATGAATGATTATTTGAGATATGTTATTGAATTTGATGTTTGGATTGGATTGAACACGGGATATAATACAGTTGTGATATGGTGTGATGTGGGGGATTGGAGTAGAGATGGTTTTGAAGGGATGTGTTTATATATTTCCTGAGTAAACTGAGGTTCAGCATTTGTTGCAAACTCTCATGTTATACTGTCTAATTGACGTGTTTCGGTTTGACTAGCTCTTATGAGCATTGGCATGTTTCAGTTGGACTAGCTCTTGGAAGCATATGGCGTGTTTTGGAAGGATTTGATCGCATAAGCATCTGGCGTGTTATGGTTGGACTGACGATGTGCTCTTATCCGTAAATTTTTGTAACACCCTAAATTAGGGGTTATTTGTAATTTAAATAAATTCCATGTGGACTTCAAGAAATAAATAAATATGATTTTATTTAGCATGATTTAGGGTCTAGAAATAACCCTGATTTAGGTCAAATTTGGGTTTAAAAAAAATTTAAATTAAAGTACTTAAAAGGAGGGAGCTAGGTGGAGATAGGGTTTAAATAAAAATTGGGAGAAGCATGACACAAGAATGGGCTTGGTACAGGTGGCTTAGTGCGCCTAAGAGAGGTGCTAGGGGAGGTTCGAGCCTCGGCGGAACAAGGAGGAAATATTTTTTCCCTTGTGGGCTTTTTGGGTGTTAGGCCTAGGAAGGCCTTATAATTAAATCGGGGCTCATTGACATGAAAGGCGGTGGGCGGAGTGGCACAGGCGCCACTTAAGGGTGTTGACACGGAGGTCTCGGTTTCAAACGCAAGGGATGCAAGGTGTGTTATTTTTGGGCTTTTTGCGTTAAAGGGAAGAGGGTCAAAGCGGGCTTATAATTAAAAGGTGAAGGCCTATGTCATGAAAGTTTAATGGGAGAAGTGGCAAAGGCGTTGGAGAGAGTGGGGGCTACGGTGAGGTCTCGGGTTCGAGACATGAAAGATGCAATGGAGCATTTTTTAGGCTTTGGTGTTGGAAGGAAAAAGGGCCCGATTATAAAGGCTTTATAAATAAGTGGAGAGGATTTGACATGAAAGTTGGGTTGGAAGAGTTGGTGCAGGTGCTTAAGGGAGGTTGTAGCATGGGGTTCTAGGTTCAACCCGTGCCTTGTGCCTTGTTTTATTTTTTTTTCCCTATTTCTTTGGCGTGAGGAGAGCGAATTGGCGACAATTAGGACTCTTAAATTGATAAGAGATAAGGCATATTTTTTGCTCATAATCAATTTGGAAGAGGGGAAATTTTAGTGTTTTATTTGCTATTAAATTGTTGAGGGATTAGGAGATTAAAGCTAGATTTATTTTGTGATAATTCAAGGTGGAAATTATCACAAAATAAAGAGAATTGGCCAACATTGGGACTCCTTGGGTGTTCTTAATCGATTTTCATCTGACAAAGAATAGAAAAACTCTAGCAACAAATTTCTTTTCTTCTCTCCAAAATTTCGCTCATCAAACCCCTTTGTTGCATTACTCAAGTTAAAAAAAAATTCCAGCTTCTCTTCCTTCCACAAGTGAATATACCCCTCAAAAGAGAAAATTTGCAGCAAACTTCTTCTCTTCTTCCTCTCTTCTTTGTCTTGCCAAAATCTCCTTAAACTCTTAGCCAAAATTGCTTAGAAAATTCCAGCACTATTATTTTCCTTAGCGAATACACCTCCTCCTTCACAAAATTTTCAGCCCTTCCAATCGTGCATTAGGCGAATATCATATCTCAAACTAGGTCTTGCCAATTTTTCAATAAGTGTGGTAAGGATAATCATCTCTTTGGAATTAAAATTATGGCCTACAATTCAGATTAACTTGATTAAAACCAATTGTAGGAAGTTTTCGAACTTTATTTTCCAAGGGACTAATTAAGGCTTGGATTTGTTAGGAAATCAAATCCGTTTAAGGTAAGTCCTTTGATACTACTTGGTTTGGCCGAATAGGCCTAATGTCCCTAATTATGTTAATGGCTAATTATAGGTTAAGAGATCTAACATTATAGATCGACTTTTCGGGATCTAGGAGTTCCGATAGAAAAAGGTGTGTAAAATCTCAATACACACGGTATTAATTTCATGACTTTATTGTTTGCTTTTATCTTTTGGTTGTGATTAGCTTGTGGCATAATCATGGATTTGAGTAAGTCCCCTAAACTTGTAATTTTGATATATGTATGCATGCCATCACATGGTAATTAAATGTTATGACGTGATATATGAAAAATAATGTAAAAGCATGTGATGGTGGGATTTATGAGAGGAGGGATGAATTATGGATCGTCGTCGATGGTTTTGACCACAAGATGGGTTGGCCCCATCGATTATTTGTGACCTATGGTCATCAGTGGTTTTGACCACAACGATTGAATATTTGCGACTAAGTCCCGTGGTTTGGTACCACCATGGTTTTGACCACACTTTGATATATTGTGACCTATGGTCATCAGTGGTTTTGACCACACGATGGGTTGGCCTCATCATTTATATTGTGACTTTAAGTCATCGATGGTTTTACCACACGGGGTAGAAAAGGAGTATGGATGGCTAGTTGGGTTGCATGTGCATGTTTAATTAATAAATTGTGTATGAGTTGTATTTTCCGGAGGGGATTTACACACTAAGTCTTGGTGACTCACCCTTTCCTTAACATTTTGCGATGAGTAGATCGCGGAGATGGAGCCGGAGAGGACTCGAGGCGACCATGCCATCATTGGATTTGAAATCTCTGTTTTAGTTAATCATGTTTATTTTCCTAAGTCTTTTATTTTGGGATTGTAATAAGGCCGCTATTTATTTTGTGGATGTTATTTTATTTATTTTGCTTATGTTATGTTACAAATGAAATTTTCAATTGATAAGTAACCTAAAAAATAATTTTTCAAACTTAATAAATTTCTACGGGTTTTAAAAGATGTTACCATCGGGTAACAAAAATAAACTAAGTCAACTATCACTTGGATGATTTTAAAATGATACATGATCAATGTTTTCAAAAGGGTTTATAAAGTCCAACTGTATTTATAAAAAGGCCCAACTGAGTTTTCAAACCCCGTTTTAAATACCTTAGCCAAATTTAATCGAATTTTCACCCAACTTTCAAATTGGCCCAAAATATTTTACCCAGTGACATACCAGATCCGGTCAGGACTCATGGGCCGGGTTTGGGGTGTTACAAATTTTTCTTCGAATCAAAAATCTCTATAAGGTAATTTGTTTAATGAATTTGATGGATTTGCTATACATTTGAGTATTAAATTGAACGTATGTGATTTATCGGTTGAGATTGTGGATGACAAGAAACCTTCGTGGTTGAAAAGTTAATGTTTGAATTGTTGTAATTACTTCGGTCAGATTTATCGTTTAAATACGTTGAACTTACTAAGCTTCATTAAGCTTACTTGTGTTGTTTAATGTCCTTGTAAATACTTGGAAGGTTGGACAATCAGATCGACGCTCAAGTCACACTATCTAGCTTAATTCGGTAGTTTTTGGAAGGTTTGATTCGATTTATATGGCATGTAATAGGCTTTTGTGTAGTTATTACTAATGTTTTGGAATAAGTAAAATGTTAAGTATGATATTATGTGTAAAGTGTCATATTATATAATGTATGTGAATGAGGTAGATGTTTTAATGCAAATAGAAATGGTATGTGTTAATAATATGTGTATTTGAGGTACCTATGATAGGTACATTGGTTAGGCGTTGATTTGATGACTTAATAAGTTGTGTTTTAGGTTTAATTTTGATGTACAATTGTATATACTTATGGTACCAATGAGGGTACATTGGTTAGACACCTAATAAGTTGATTTGGTATGTTTTTGGCTTAATTAATGTCACTTTGAATAGGTGTTTTGGTTGGTAAATGGATTACTTAGAATACAAGTAAGCTTGAAATGATAAACTTATTGTTTAAGGTTCACTTTAGGTTCACACGGCTTGAGACACGGGCATGTGACTCAATCGTGTGTGACACATGCCCATACGACATGACCGTGTATCCACTATAGGTTTTAAGGCTCATAAGTTAGGCAATTACACGGCCTAACACACGGCTTGGCACACGGGCATGTGAGGCTATTTCAAGTGTTACACGGCCTAGCACACGGGCATGTGGCTTGGCCGTGTGACCCAACTCAGAGAGTTACACAGGTGAGGACACGGGTTGGGGCACAGTCGTGTGTCCTTATTTCGAAGGTTACACGGCTTAGCTACACGACCGTGTGACCCTTATAGTCCAAATTTTCTAATTTTTTCTTAAACTTTCCAAATGTTTTCAATTTAGTTCCAGATTGTTTCTAAAGTATTTTTAGAGCCTCGAGGGCTCAATTAAGGGACATTATTTATGTGATTAAATATAATTTTATTATGTTTAAATTAATGTATAAAATGAATAATTTAATGTTTTGTTTGCACGGTAATGCAGTCGTAACCTTATTTCGGTGATGGATACAGATTAGGGGTGTTACACTACTTTTATGTCCACAAACAAGGGGGATGCAGGCGTTGAACTGGACCGACTATGATGAAACCTTGAGAGAAAGGTTTGAGTCCACCACGTTCAGGAACCCCATGTCGTAGCTGGTCTCATTAAAGCAACAAGGCTCGGTTGAGAGCTACCACGACTCTTTTGTAAGCCTTCTGAATCAACTCAACTTATTTGAGTCTTATGCCCTGTAACACGCCATACCCGAGTCCGATGTTAAGACTGGATACGAGATATTACCAAGCTTGAACTCACTTAGAACATGTACTTATGGGCTATAAAATTTTGTTCCGAATTAAAAACTTCTCTTGCTTAGTCAAATCATACTTTTCATGGGCCTACGAGGCCTTAAACACGTATTTGAAAACTTTCAGAACTCAAATGAAAACTTTTCCTTAAAATAGGGGTCATGTAACACCCTTAAACCGTGTCCGTTGCCGGATTAAAGTTCCAGGGCATTACTATGCTTAACACAAATCATATCATTCATTTACATTCATTAAAAGCATAAAAAAATGCATTTCGAGTTTATACTACCATAGCAAACTTAAACATTAATATCTTATCATAATCCATTTAAGCCAATTTCGTATACTTGCATATATATATGTTTTCTGCTCAAAATATATAAACTTAAACTAAATATATATGCACATGTTCAAACCATATTCGAATATGTCAATTAAAAAAAAAACATAGCATAAAACTTCCTATACAAACGGTTAATATAACTTATATAGATCATATAATCTTTGGCATGTTTTATCACTTCTACCAAATCACATTATCAAACCACCCATTTACCTATTCGACATATACCTATTATTTTAAACTTATCAACGTAATAACCTTATGCCACATACACTACTTCATGCCATAAATTTTACATAACCGAATGTATATATGATTACACATCAAATTACTCATTACTATTTCACTTCTGGTTAACACATGCACAAAATACAATTTATATCAATCATACCTAATCACATTGATACATTCAACTAAACATGCCTAAAGAAATCATCATCATTCTAATGTCACATAGATATTTGAACCATATTTTATCCATTACCAAAATCTCCAATAGTAATATTCATAATTTAACCAATTCAAACCAACTCAAATAAAGAAACCTATACAATCAAATTTAAACCATAAGGGACAAGCTATTTTCGCAAATCATCATGATCATTATCCCTTTACTTTAAATTAAGTAAAAGATCACTTAATCTTATACATTACTTACATATGCTTAACCATAAAATAAACCTCTGAAATTAGCATAAAGTAAAACCTATTATTCACATCACTAATACCATGACCACATTACAAGTCACACATTCATAAAAGCATAGCCATTTTCGCATGGCATACATACATATACATATCATTCGATCACAACATAAGAGATTTAGTCTATACATGCCTTTGACTCAAAAAATATTCAAAACATATATATATACCAAAGAGAGTGATAGTGTGGTTGACTTCTCCAACGATCCTTCGAGCCTTTAGCTTGACCTAAATCTATAAAACGATCAGCGATAACACACAAAGTAAGCTCACTAGCTTAGTAAGTCTTAAGCACATATAATTATAATGAACGTACATGTAAACATTTTAATCTTCAAGCTTATAATATTGTACATAAATATTTCTATGTATATAAAATACACTTAGCGAATACTAATGTCACATTTGTATCAATTACTATCACTAAGTTATCATGAACATATGCTTTATCAACTTCACATATAAGCAATGTACATACACATTAATGATAGGTTCAACATTATAAAATAAAGTACTTGTGGAATTGACCATTTCAAAGACATCGTATTTGATTTAAAACGATAAGAAATTTGCTCACTTCATTCCTTACAAACATAATATGCCAACTCTTACCCGAGCTTTTAACACAAAACATTATATATATCTTACCTTGTTTGATTCTCAAATTTTCCATTTATATCAGTTCACGGCATTAAGCACGCTAGGCACGAAGCTTAAATATGTCACCAAGACTAAGCACTGCTAGGCACTAAGCGAATATGTCACCAAGACTAAGCACGCTAAGCATTAAGCAGAATATGTCACCTAAGCACTAAGCTCGCTTTCGCACTAAGCCGAATCAAATCACCAAGACAAGGCACCTTTAGGCTAATAGCCCGAGATATCAACATTTTCAACATTTCAATGCACATTTCAATAATACCATAACCAATTAACTCACTTGAATTTCATAATTCTATCACATTTCAAATTCAACTAAGCTTATTCATATTTTCTAAATAAAATCATTACATTCGGCTATCACACAAAAATATGCCCAAATTTATCAAACTTTATCATTAAACACATTCATAAATCATTCTTTAATATAATCTAGCTTAAGGACTTACCTCATTGTCGACGAACAACTTAAACCTATTATTCGAGAACTTTCGTCTTTCCCAGATCCAATTAGTTTTTCTTTGCTCTTGATATAGAACACATTAAATTCAGCTCATTCAAGTACATTTCATCTCAATTTAGTCCCTAAGCACATAAATAGGCAATTTACCATTTTACCCTATAGTTTCACATTTTTACAATTTAGTCCTATTTGCATAAAACACAAAATACACATAATTTGCACATAACACTTTAGGGCGAATCTTCTATACTCTCATACCAAGATATATATTTCATTTATTTTGCAAACAAGTCCCTCCAAATTTTTATTTTACAAATTAGTCCAAAACACTCAAATTTACTAAAATTTCCAATTCAATATACATTAATCTTCAACATATCATTTACATAAAATCATAAAACACCAAAAATCACAAGAATATAACAAGAGCCGAACATCATACATGATTATTCTTAAAAATTTTAACATGGGTTGCTTCTGATTCAAGCAACGATCTCAAAAACGTAAAAATTATCTAAAACCGACTAAGGACTCACCTTCAATTTTAGCTTCAAAGTGCCAAAATTTCAAAGATTTTAAACCCTTCTTCTCATGCAAACTTTCGGCCAAGACAAAGATGAATGAAAAATGGCCTTTGTTTTTGTTTTACTTTAACATATATTAATTTATTATTAAATTACTTAACTAACCTTTATAATAAAATAACCAAATATTATATCTTAAGGACAAACTTGTCCATGACCAGCCACTAACTCATAAAATGGGTTATTTACCCTTTCAATACTTCATATTATAAAGCCATGCTCAAATTAGCACATTTTACTTTAGTATGCCACTTTTACCTTTTACGCGATTAAGTCCTTTTTCTTAATTAAACACATAAACGATAAAATTTTTCCACTAAACTTTCACACATATTAATTCACATATAATAAACACAAAATATAAATTTAAAATATTTCTCAAACTCGGATTCATGGTCCTGAAACCACCATTCCGATTAGGGTCAAATTCGGTCTGTTACAGGTCACACGCCTATGTGACTTGGGACACGCCCGTGTACCCCTAACACATGCCCGTGTCTTTCACCCGTGGTCGACACTGACTAATTACACATGGCCTTGACATACCCGTGGACGTAAACCGTGTGCTATACCTTGATATACTGACTTATTTCACACAGCCTGGGGCACACGCCCATGTTTTGATCGTGTGTCATACACGACTTAAACAAACGGCCGTGGGATTTGCCCGTGGCCCATCCTAACTTCAATTATAAAGGTGCGAGTATGCGGCCTGAACACACGCCTTGTGTGCCTATCTCGTGGGCACTTGAAGGTTATTTACCAAATTAATTGCCACCCTGAAATCAAGATCAATCTCATACTCAATTCAACAACTCAAGTTACATCTTCCATGAATAATACTACATGCTTCATTTATAACATTGAACATATATGCTTAGTCAGCTTTGGCCAATCACTTAGCCATATACAAAAGAATAATAAACTTGATAGCTTATACATTGGCCCTTCTTAACACATATACTCAAATGAAGTGTTTTCCATACATGCCATACCTAACATAAACAACTTGGCTATACCAAAATAGTGATTGATAGTGTGTTCTGAGCTCCGATGACGATGATCCATGAGATTAGCTTGGCGGGACTACATGAAAAGAAAGAAATAAGGACGTAAGCATTTAGCTTAGTAAGTTTGCATATAATACACATAGCAACATGCTTGATTAATATAAACCATTTGATATAAACAATGGTATCATAAATTTCAGCTATAAAGCTTACTTACTCATACTGATTCTTCCATATCTCATGATACTTACTAGTCTCATACTTGTGAGATAAATAAGGTACCTGTATCACTTGATCACATTGATCAGTATACTTTAACATGATAATCATAATATTTCATTCATCATTCATTACATGGTAATACTTATTTCCAACTTAACAGTAGCTTTACTTACTTCTTTCTTATTATCTTAAGCTTTACTCGTTTGCCCGATGAATTTCTATGAATAGCCGAGGATACTAGATCTCGACCCGCATATGACTTGATGCCAAAGCCATATCCTAGATACGGTCTTACATGGAATTTCTCATCTTGGTGTCGAGGCTATGTCTTGACATGGACTTATACGAAGTCTTTCTCGTGTGTTCCCTAGGGAACTTGCCATTGCCATGTTTTGGCATGGCCTTTCTTGGTATATTTGCTCATGAACTGATCAATGCCGAGCCTTGGCTTGGTCTTACATGAAATCTTCCTTGTTCTCACCAATGCCATGCTTTGGCTTGGATTTACATAGGATCTTTATCTCTTGCTAGCTTTTCAATGCCAAGACTTGTCTTGGACTTAAGTGATAACTTTTCAATGCCAAGACTTGTCTTGGACTTACATGACATCTTTGCTTGGAGACTCACCAATGCCATGCCTTGGCTTGGGCTTATAAGGGTCTTCATCTCATAATAACTCTTCACAGCCAAGACTTTTCTTGGTCTTACATGATAACTTGGTTGATTGCCGATGTCATGCCTTGACTTGGTCTTATACGAACTTTCAATTTCATGTGGTAGATCGAGTATCCTAGGTAATTCATCTTCAATCAGGACTTTCTCATGCTTAATCTCATTGATTTCTTTGTTTATCATAACATTAAACATTTTCATGATACTATTATACATTACACTAAGCATTTCAATGATATAACTCATAAAGCTTAGAAATCATACAAACTTACCTCAATGTACAAAATGTACGTAGATATGCAATTTAGTCCTCGATTTTGTTCTTGCCTCGATTTCGATCCGGGCTTCGTTTTTCTTGATCTATAATAATAATTTAACTCATTTAATACTCATAATAACTAAATGGATTCATAAATCCTACTATGGCAAAATTACCAATTTTTGCCCTTAAACTTTCTCATAATTACACTTTTGCCCCAAGGCTCATAAAATGATTCTCATTCAACTTTCTTAAACTTCATGCTTAGCTGATTCTTTATCTCAACTATAGCAATAACAAATTCTCACTATTTCTACCATGAATGACAAATTTCCATAAAAGTTACAAACTAGTCCCAACTAGCATTTTTCATGAAATTCACTTTGAAAAAAAATGTTTATCTAACATCAAACTCTCATAAACTTCCTTAAAATATCATTTTACAAGCATATCATTCATGGGTATATTTTTGAACATGCATCTTAGCTCATTTTATAGCTAAAAATAGCTAATTCATAATACAAGAACTTCAAAAATACGAAGAATATTAAAAACGAGGCTAAGATGAACTTACTAGCAAGCTTGAGAAATGAACAAACCCTAGCTATGGGGTTCTTCAAATTTTTGGCACCAAGGAAGAAGATGAATGAGATTTTTATAATCTTTTTCCTATTTTAATCATTTAATTAATAAATGACCAAAATGCCATTCTTTTAAAAATTTTCACATTTTACTAACTCATGTCTATTTTTTTCCAAAAATTATAATTTGGGAAAATTGCTATTTAAGGACTTCTAATTAATATTCTAAAGCTATTTCATACAAAAAGCTTCTAGAAACTCATATTTTGTAACTTTTTCAATTTAGTCCTAATGGACCATTCAACCTCAATTTAACAAAATTGCTTCATGAAACTTTCACACTAGCATGAAAATATGGCATAAACCTTAAAAAAACTCATAAATTTACCTCGGATTCGTGGCCTCGTACCACTATTTCGACTAGGCCCTAAATCGGGCTGTTACAATTCTTCCCCTTAGGGATTTTCATCCTCGAAATCTTACCAACAAATAGGTTTGAATACTGGTTTCTTATGCTCTTTTCTGGTTCCCATGTAGATTCCTCTATCCCATGCCTATGCCACAATACTTTCACTAGAGCAATACTTTTATTCCTTAGCTGCTTGACTTCCCGAGCTAAAATTTTAACTGGTTCTTCACCATAAGTCATATCGGGATGAATATATATCTCTGACGGGGTAATTACATGTGAAGAATCTAACCGGTAGCATCTCAACGTTGACACGTGAAACACATCATGTATCTTTTATATCTCTGATAGAAAAGCCAATCTGTAAGCTACCGGCCCAACTTTCTCGGTAATCTCATACGGTCTAATAAAACGTGGACTCAACTTGCCTTTCTGGTCAAATCTGAGAACTTTTCTCCATGATGACACTTTCAAGAAAACTTTATCCCCGACTTGATACTCTATCTCTCATCTCTTTAGGTCCGAATAGGATTTTTGTCTGTCTGATGCAGCTTTTAAACATTCTCGTATCACTTTCACTTTCTCTTCCGCTTCTCTAACCAAATCAACTCCGTGAATTTAGTTTTCCTTAAGTTCAGTCCAATATAAAGGCGTTCTGCACTTACGCCCATATGGAGCCTCATAAGGCGCCATCTTTAAGCTCAACTAAAAGCTATTATTGTAGGAAAATTCTACCAATGGAAGAAACTTTTCCCAACTGCCTCGTAATTCTTGAATACAACATCTAAACATATCCTCGAGTACTTGAATTAATCTCTCCGACTGACTATCGGTTTGGGGATGAAAAGTTGTACTAAAGCTCAACTTTGTACCCAAAGCTTCTTGTAATTTCTTCCAAAATCTGGATGTAAATCTCGGATCTCTGTCCGATATGACCGATAAAGGAACTCCGTGAAGCCTTACCATTTCAAAAACCTACAAGCTTGCTAGCTTGTCGAGTGAATAATCAACTCGAACATGTAAGAAATGAGCTGACTTCGTGAGTCTATCAACTACAACCCATATAGCATCTTTCTTGCTCGGTGATAGTGGTAATCCCGTTACAAAATCCATAGTGATACGGTCCCATTTCCACTCGGATACCATAATTGGTTGGAGCAAACCCGAAGGTACTTGGTGTTCAGCCTTTACTTGCTGACAAATCAAACATCTTGAAACGAACTCTGAAATATCTTTCTTCATCCTCGGCCACCAATACAGTTGCTTCAAGTCATTATACATCTTGGTACTACCCGGATGTACAGATAAACATCCGTTATGTGCCTCATACAAAATTCTCTGAATAAGTTCCTTTTTTCTCGGTACACAAACTTTATCTTTAAACATCAAGTATCCACCAGAATTAATCCGAAAATCAGATTCAACATCTAACTCGAACTAAGTTCTCTTGGCCTACAATTCTTTGTCTTCTTTTTGAGCTTCAGTGATCTCTTGGAGGAACATTAGTCTAGCTTTTAAGTCAGCTAGAATAGAACCATCTTCAGATAAGGTTATCCGCGAATTCAATGCCCTTAATGCAAAAAAACACTTCCTGCTAAAAGTATCGGTGACCACATTCTCCTTTCCTGGATGATAGTCAATGACCAAATCATAGTCTTTTATCAAATCTAACCATCTCCATTGCCTTAAGTTCAACTCTTTCTGCATCATCAAGTACTTCAAACTTTTGTGATCAGTAAAAATTCGACATCTCTCACCATATAAATGGTGTCTCCAAATCTTCAAAGCAAAGACTATGGCAGCTAATTCTAGATCATGCGTCGGATAATTCTTCTCATGAGGCTTCAACTGTTTGGAGGCATAACCAATAACTCTGCCTTCTTGCTTAAGTACACAGCCTAATCTGTTTAAGGATGCATCGCTATTAATCACAAATTCTTTCCCTGTCTCAGGTTGTACTAAAACTGGAGCTTCTGTCAACATTGCTTTTAATTTCTCGAAACTTTGTTGGCATCATTCTGTCCACTCAAACTTCACATTTTTCTGTAACAATTTCGTCATCGGGGTTGCAATCATGGAAAACCCCTTGACAAATCGTCTATAATAGACGGCTAAGCTTAGAAAACTTCTAATTTCAGAGATATTCCTCAATGGTTTCCAGTCCATTATAGCCGAAATCTTGCTTGGATCCACTTGGACTCCATCTCCCGAGATAATATGTCCCAGAAATCCTACTTCTTTGAGCCAAAATTCACTTTTACTGAACTTGGCATACAACTGATTTTCTCATAGAATCTGTAAAACTATCCGTAGGTGCTCAACATGCTCATTCTCATCCCGGGAATAAATCAATATGTCTTCAATGAAAATGACTACAAACTTGTTAATGTATGGTCTAAAGATGCGGTTCATTAAGTCCATGAATATCGCAGGAGCATTGGTCAAACCAAAGGGCATGACTAAATATTCATAATGCCCATACCTTGTTCGAAAAGCTGTCTTGGACACATCTGAATCCTTTACTCTTAACTGATAATACCCTAATCTCAAGTCTATTTTAGAGAACACATTGGCTCCTTTCAATTGATCGAACAAATCATCGATCCTAGGCAATGGGCACTTGTTCTTCACTGTCACTTTATTAAGCTGACGGTAATCTATGCACAATCTCCTGGCGCCATCTTTCTTTTTCACAAATAAAACTGGAGCACCCCAAGGAGAACAACTCGACCTAGCAAAGCCTTTATCTGTCAACTCTTGCAACTGTATCTTCAGCTCTTTCAACTCTGTTGGAGCCATTCTGTAAGGAGTGATAGATATCGGTACAGTACCGGGAGCTAGCTCCATATTGAACTCAACCTCTCTAAATGGTGGTAGTCCTGGTAATTTATCGGGAAAAACATCCACGTACTCACATACTATCAGTACTGAATCAATTTTTAGCTCTGTTTCTTTAGCATTCATTACGAAAGCCAGATACGCTCCATACCCTTTTTTTATATACCTCTGTGTCACCATATGAGAAATCATTACTGGCAATCTACCCTGTTCATCTGATTCTATATGAAGAGTGTCTCCATTCTCACATTTCATCTCAATGTATTTCTTCCTACAATTAACTATTACATCATGGGTGGTCAACCAGTCCATACCAAGAATGATGTGAAACTCATCAAATGGTAGCAACATAAGATTTGCTTTAAAATAATGACCTCTAATAATTAATGGACAATCTTTACATACTTCATCAACTAACACACTCTTGCCTAAAGGATTAGACACCTTAATCATAAATTCTGTAGAATCTATAGGCATATTCATACTGTATACTAGTTTCATACAAATGTAAGAGTGTGCGGATCCGGAATCTATTAAAGCAATAACTTTGATATCATAAATAGAAAAGGTACCCATAATAACATCAGGAGAAGATGCCTCTTCGCGAGCGCGAATGGCATAAGTCCTCGCAGGTGCCCTGCCCTCGAGTCTCGCAGCCTACTCTCGAGTCTCGCAGCCTACTCTCTAGGGTTACCTCTACCACTTGTCCCACTTCCAAGGTTCCTCTACGGTCGGCCTCTGACCATACCCTCAGATCTCGGGTTCTGAGTTCACTCTTCTTTCGTCATCTCAGGACAATCTTTTATAAAGTGATCCTAGAAACCACATCTAAAACAAGTATTTCCATGCGCTCGGCATTCTCCAAGATGACATCGACCACACTTTGGGCATTCAGGTCTATCAGATCGAACATTCCTCACTCTAGCGACTGAAGTAGTCTGTGCTTTATTCCCTGAATACTGCTTACTCTTATCCTTCTTTGAAACCCAGTGGAAGTAGCCGATCGGGTGGAAAACTCTTTTGACTTCTTAGAAGAAGGGAGGAAGGACTTATTCCACTGTCTCTTTTTCGAGTCACGAGACTCCATTTCAAATTTTTTCTTCTCTTTTACTAACTCTTCGGCCTTACAAGCCCTCTCCACTAACACCACAAATTCTTTTAATTCAAGGACAGCAACAAACAACTTGATATCATCATTTAGTCCATCTTCAAATCTCTTACTCATGATGGCTTCAGTGGACACGCATTCTCGAGCGTATTTTCTGAGTCATACAAACTCACGCTCATAATCAGTCACTAACATCTTGCCTTGCTTCAGTTTTAGGAATTCCTTCCTTTTCTGGTCCACAAACCTTTGACTGATATACTTTTTCTTGAACTCTTCTTGGAAAAATTCCCATGTGACCTTTTCCCTCGGTATTACTAACACAAAGGTGTTCAACCATTGATAGGCAGTATCTCTTAAAAGAGAAACTACACACTTCATGCATTCCTCAGGTGTGCATGACAATTCATTAAATCCACTGATAGTATTCACTATCCAGAACTCAGCCTTTTCTAGATTATCATCATTTTTACCCCTGAAATTCTTCTGCCCCATGTTTCCTGATCCTATCAACTGGAGGTTTGTCTCTTCTTACCACCTCTACTACTTGAGGGGCTGCAGGGATAGGTTGTGGAACAGGTGGGGGTGGAGGGGGTTGTACATTCGGGTTCGTACGAACGAATTCTGTGTACCACGTATTCATCATATGGAGGAAGGCTTCTCAAGCCTCTTCTCCTCCTCCTTGACTCACCGTAGTGGGTCTATATTCATTCTCATCAGGCACCGTCCCTACAGCAGGAGCTGGCGCATTACTTTCTACATCATCCGCTTCAGCTCTTTTAAGATCTATTTGTTATATGTATAAACATAATTTAAGTCGTCAAGAGTCGTCACACTATCATTATAAAAACATCCTTCCGTATGGCATGTATAGCTAGACTCGTGCTCGTGCTACATTAGTCTTAGAATCGACTAAATCGTAGCTCTGATACCACTAAATGTAACACCCTATACCCGAGTCCTATGCTAAGACTGGATACGAGACATTACCATGCTTGAACTCACTTAAAACATGTACTTACGGGCTATAAAATTTTGTTTCGAATTAAAAACTTCTCTTGCTTAGTCAAATCATACCTTTCATGGGCCTACGAGGCCTTAAACACGTATATGAAAACTTTCAGATCTCAAATTAAAACTTTTCCTTAAAACAGGGGTCACACACTCATGTGACTTGGGACACGCCCGTGTACCCCTAACACATACACATGTCTTCCACCGTGGTCAACACTGACTAATTACACACGGCCTTGACACGCCCGTGGACGTAAACTGTGTGCTGTACCTTCATATACTGACTTATTTCACATAGCCTGGGGCACACGCCCATGTTTTGACCGTGTGTCATATACGACTTAAACAAACGACGGTGGGATTTACCCGTGGCCTATCCTGACTTCAATTATAAAGGTGCAGGGTACGCACGGCCTAGACACACGCCCGTGTGCCTATCCGTGTGGGCACTTGAAGGTTATTTACCAAATCAATTGCCACCTTGAAATCAAGATGAATCCTATACTCAATTCAACAACTCAAGTTACTACATCTTTCATGAATAATACTACATGCTTCATTTATAACATTGAACATACATGCTTAGTCAGCTTTGGCCAATCACTTAGCCATATACAAAAGAATAATAAACTTGATAGTCTATAGATTGGCCCTTCTTAAAACATATACTCAAATGAAGTGTTTTCTATACATGCCATACTTAACATAAACAACTTGACTATACCAATATAGTGATTGATAGTGTGCTCCGAGCTCCGATGACGATGATCCACGAGATTAGCTTGGCGAGACTACATGGAAAGAAAGAAATAAGGACGTAAGCATTTAGCTTAGTAAGTTTACATATAATACACATAGCAACATGCTTGATTAATATAAACCATTTGATATAAACAATGGTATCATAAATTTCAGCTATAAAGCTTACTTACTCATACTGATTCTTCCATATCTCATGATACTTACTAGTCTCATACTTGTGAGATAAATAAGGTACTTGTATCACTTGATCACATTGATCAGTATACTTTAACATGATAATCATAATATTTCATTCATCATTCATTACATGGTAATACTTATTTCCAACTTAACAGTAGCTTTACTTACTTAGCTTTCTTATTATCTCATTTGAGCTTTACTCATTTGCCCGATGAATTTCTATGAATAACCGAGGATACTAGATCTCGACCCACAAATGACTTAATGCCAAAGCCATATCCTAGATACGGTCTTACATGGAATTTCTCATCTTGGTGTCGAGGCCATGTCTTGACATGGACTTATACGAAGTCTTTCTCGTGTGTTCCCTTGGGAACTTACCATTGCAATGTCTTGGCATGGTCTTACTTGGTATCTTTGCTCATGAACTGATCAATGCTGAGCCTTGGCTTGGTCTTACATGAAATCTTCCTTGTTCTCACCAATGCTATGCTTTGGCTTGGATTTACATTGGATCATTATCTCTTGCTAGCTTTTCAATGCCAAGACTTGTCTTGGTCTTACATGATAACTTTTCAATGCCAAGACTTGTCTTGGACTTAAGTGATAACTTTTCAATGCCAAGACTTGTCTTGGACTTACATGACATCTTTGCTTGGAGACTCACCAATGCCATGCCTTGGCTTGGGCTTATAAGGGTCTTCATCTCATAATAACTCTTCAAAGCCAAGACTTGTCTTGGTCTTACATGATAACTTGCTTGATTGCCGATGCCATGTCTTGACTTGGTCGTATACGAACTTTCTCATTTCATGTGGTAGATCGAGTATCATAGGTAATTCATCTTCAATCGGGACTTTCTCATGCTTAATCTCATTAATTTCTTTGTTTATAATAACATTAAACATTTTCATGATACTATTATACATTACACTAAGCATTTCAATGATATGACTCATAAAGCTTAGAAATCATACAAACTTACCTCAATGTACAAAATGTACGTAAATATGCAATTTAGTCCTCGTCTTTATTCTTCTCTCGGTTTTGATCTGGGCTTCATTTTTCTTGATCTATAATAATAATTTAACTCATTTAATACTCATAATAACTAAATGGACTCATAAATCCTACTATGGCAAAATTACCAATTTTTTCCCTAAACTTTCTCATAATTACACTTTTGCCCCAAGGCTCGTAAAATGATTCTCGTTCAACTTTCTTAAACTTTATGCTTAGTTGATTCTTTATCTCAACTATAGCAATAACAAATTCTCACTATTTCTACCATGTATGACAAATTTTCATAAAAGTTACAAACTAGTCCCAACTAGCATTTTACATGAAATTCACTTTGAAAAAAAATGTTTATCTAACATCAAACTCTAATAAACTTCCTTAAAATATAATTTTACAAGCATATTATTCATGGGTAGATTTTTGAACATGCATCTTCGCTCATTTTATAGCTAAAAATAGCTAATTCATAATACGAGAACTTTAAAAATACGAAGAATATTAAAAACGAGGCTAAGATGAACTTACTAGCAAGCTTTAGAAATCAACAAACCCTAGCTATGGGGTTCTTCAAATTTTCGACACCAAGAAAGAAGATGAATGAGATTTTTATCATATTTTTCCTATTTTAATCATTTAATTAATAAATAACCAAAATGCCCTTTTCTTAAAAAATTTCACATTTTACTAACTCTTGTCCATTTTTGTCCAAAAATTATAATTTGGGAAAATTTCTGTTTAAGGACTTCTAATTAATATTCTAAAGATATTTCATACAAAAAGCTTCTAAAAACTTATATTTTGCAACTTTTGCAATTTAGTCCTAATGGACCATTCAACCTCAATTTAACAAAATTGCTTCATGAAACTTTCACACTAGCATGAAAACATGGCATAAACCTTAAAAAAACTCATAAATTTACCTCAGATTCGTGGCCTCACACCACTATTCTAACTAGGCCCTTAATCGGGCTGCTACATGCCCTATATATTTTTGTTAGCAACTTGAAGCATGGGGCAAGTCAATATTTGCAACTGTTTGAATCTCAAACTTTCGCTGAAGGCTTTAATTTAGCTTGGAAGGTAGAGCTTATTGTGAGTAGCACTCCAAAGAGAGTTTTTCTTGCAGCCTCTAGTCTAGTAATTCGTTTTGGATCTTCATTGACACCATCTGTTGGTTCTGTTAAACTTGTCACTTCTCTACATGTTGGAACAAGTGCTATTTCAACCCATGGTTCTGTCAATACTTCCAATTCTTCTAGAGACTTGTCCACGGGAATTAACCCAACATTGATAGTCGAACGAAGCTAAAAGGTTTGTGCTTTTAGTGTGGAAACAAATACCACGTGGGTCATAAGTGTGTCAACGACTAACTTTATCAAGTGTTGATAAGCTCTCAGTCTGAGGATGAAGGGGATGATTTTCATTAATGCACAAAGGAACTAGAAGAACCTCCAGGAGATGTAGAACAACCCTAAGAGCCTGTTCTATCGTTACATGCCCTAAAAGGGTCTCAAGGCCCTCATACCATGAAAATCATAGCTACTGTAAGAACCTGTAAGGAAATTGTGCTAATTAACTCGGGTAGTACCTATAACTTTATGGATGCAAAGATAGTGAGTAGATTATCTTTGCATTTACGTCATCAGGAGCAGCTTAAGGTAACAGTGGCAGACGGTAGAAACTTGATAACCAGAGAACTTGTAGAAAAGTGAATTGAGAAGCTCAGGGATTTTGTTTTGTGACAAACTTTATGCTACTATCGGTGAAGGGGCCTGAGATGGTCTTGGGAGTACAGTGGCTATCATCTTTTGGGGTCAATTACTTGGAACTTTGAGTTTCTAACAATGAGATTTTTGTTGGATCAGAAAGAGTGCACTTTGAAAAGGATCTTACCTGAGAGCATCCAGATCATGTTTGCGAGCCAGTCCTTTAAATGTCTAGCTCAAAATGGTCAAACTTCGAGTCCTTGTACTATGGTTATGACTTCACAACTTAGGTTTGTCTGATTGCAGCTCCTCCAACAACACATTCGGGTTTAAAGGCACTCCTTGATGAGTTTGCTGACATCTTCAGTACTCATGTTGGTTTACCACCAAAAGAGCACAAGACCACAAGATCCCTTTAAAGGACGAGAATGTGATAGTTAAGCTTCAACTCTATAGATATCCAACAGTCCAAAAGACTGAAATGGAGAAAATAATTCAATACATGTTAGCTGATGGTATCATCAAAGATAGCACGAGTTCTTTTGCATCTTCTAAAGTAATGGTAAAGAAAAAAAAGGTAGTTGGAGGCTCTGTGTGGACTATCAACAACTCAATCAGTTGACCATTAAGGATAGGTTTCCTATCCCCATTATCGAAGAGCTATTAGATGAGCTAAGTCATGCCAAGTTCTTTTCTAAGTTGAACATTAGATCGGGATATCACCAAATGAGAATGGATGAATTGGACATCCATAAAACGACCTTCAAGTTCCATGAAGGGCACTACAAATTTTTAGTGATGCTATTCAGCCTCACTAACTCCCTTTCAACCTTCCAATCCCTCATGAATGCTATTTTTAAACCATTACAAAGAAAAATAGTTTTAGTTTTCTTTGATGACATCTTGGTGTTCTCAGCATCATGGGAAGAGCATCTATCACACCTTAGGATAGTCTTTGAAAATTTGAGGTAACAAACACTTTTTGTAAAACAAAATAAATGTGCATTTGGGACAGAACAAGTGGAATACTTAGGCCATGTTATATCCAAAGAACAGGTAGCCATGGACCAAGCCAAAATTGAATCTATAATGAACTGGCCTATGCCAACCTGTACCAAGGATTTAAGGGGATTCTTGGGGCTGACTGGTTATTACAGGCATTTCATCAAGAACTATAGGTTGTTGGCTCGACCCCTTACCAATCTATTGAAAAAGAACGATTGGAATTGGGATGATCCAGCGCTCAAAGCATTCCAACTGCTCAAGGAAGCCCTTTGTTCAGCACCTATGCTTACCCTTTTAAACTTTCAGATAGAATTTTGTGTTGATACAGATGCTTCAGGTTTCGATATGGAAGCTGTACTTCAGCAACAAGGGAAGCTAGAAGCATATTTTAGCAAAGGTCTAGGTGTGAGGCATCAAGCATTGTCAATCTACGAAAAAGAAATGCTCGCACTACTGTTGGCAGTAAGAAAATGGCATGCTTATTTGGTTGGGAGACATTTCAAGATTAGGATAGACCACCAAAGCTTGAGGTTTTTGTCAGATCAACGGGCCATTACTCGATTCTAACAAAAACGGGTGGGCAAAATGCTGGGATATGACTATGAAATCGTCTATAGGAAAGGATCTAATAATGTTGCAGCTGACTCCCTTTCTAGAAACAAGTCTCTCCCAGTGGGACAAATATGGTAGCTAAATGGTTCCACGGTGGTGTCTGAATTGTTGAATAAAGTCTAAGCACTTTATTCATCCGATAACTGACTACAGAAGCTGTGTGAAGAGGTTCAGCAACAATCTTCTCAACATTCTAAATATGTATGGGATGGGCGATTTTTAAGAAGAAAGTGGAGGATAGTGGTAGGGAAATATGAACCAATCAAAAGGGACTATTTCAACACTTTCATGCAAGTGCCATAGGGGTCATTTGGGTATCCAGGCTAAAAGGAAAAGAATGTCATTAGTATTGTACTGGAAAGGACTGACTAAGGACATCAAAAGTTCGGTTAAAGAGTGCTTTGTCTTCCAGAAGTGCAAAAATGAAATAGTAGCAAAATCGGGTCTGCTGCAACCACTACCTATACTAAATAGAGCCTGGTCATCTATCAATATGGATTTTATTGAATGACTTCCCAAGTCGAAGGGTAAGTCCGTCATCTGGGTAGTGGTAGATAGGCTTACCCAGACAGGACACATTTTGGCTTTATCACATCTATATACCGCTTCGATCGTGGCTAAGAAATACATGACTCATATATTCAAGCTCCATGGACTACTTGATTCAACCATTTTAGACAGAGGTAGGGTGTTTATCAATTATTTTTGGCAAGACCTTTTCCACCATGCTGGTACTAAAGTGCAGTTATCCACTGCCTACCATCCCAAATCAGATGGTCAAACTGAGGTTTTGAATAGGTGTTTTGAAGAGTACCTTAGGTGTATGACAGGGGAGCATCTTAATAAATGGGTGAATTGGCTTCCAATGGTAGAATGGTGGTATAATTCGACTCACCACTCAACCATCGACACTACACCTAAAAGGCCTTGTATGGCCAACGTCCTTCTTACCACGTTCACTACTTAGTTGATTCTTCCTTGGTGCCTAGTGTGGACTGAAGCTTACAATAGAGAGAGACAGCCCGAAAAATGTTCCAATTCCATTTGAAACAAGCTCAGAATCGAATGAAACAATGAGTAGATAAGCATAGAACTGATAGGGAGTTCAAGGCAAGTGATTTGGTCTACTTGAGACTTTAGCCGTATAAGCAGCACTTAGTTAGAAAAATACTCAATCAGAAATTTTCCCCCAGGTACTCTGGACCCTTCACAGTTGAAGCCCAAGTAGGGAAGGTAGCTTACAGACTTCAACTTCCTTCTGGTTTGAGAGTACACCCCACATTTTATGTGTCTCAGCTTAAGAATCACGTTGGGTCCGCACCAGTTCATGCAGCCTTACCTGTCATTGATGCTGAAGGAGTTTGGACTAAGGAACCAATTTGAGTGTTGGACAGATGTATTGTGAAGAGAGGCCACAGCATAGTCACGGAAATCTTGGTGGAATGGGCAAACTCATTTCAGAAAAATGCAACTTGGGAGTCTTTTGACCGGTCAAGAACAAGTTTCCTCATTTTAATCTTTAAGGACAAGGATATTTTGCAAGAATGGAGTGGTTGATATGAGCTAAAATCTAAACAAAATAAAACGGTGCATATTTGGCTTGAAGCAAAACGGAGTGTTTCGACTTTAATGAAAACGATGCATTTTAATCTTTTAAGTAACTGACGATTAGTTATTTTGGCAGGACAATTGTCAATGGTTTGTTTTATTTCCTTTTAAATATTGACTAGATGTAAGGAGAATGACAATCAGTACAATTTTTATACATTTCCTCTCCTCCTCTAAGTTCTCTCTCTCTTCTTTTCTTCCTCTTAACTTTGTTTTTGGAAATTTATACATTTCAGTTTAACTCTTAACATTCAATTTAGAGAAAGATTTATTACTTAAACATTTTTTCTTTCAAATAATACTATATTTATAGCACATCATAATCTAGATGAAAAGTTATAGTAAATAAATTTTTATTAAAACTTTGAATAAAAATCAATGATAAAATTAATTGTTTGAAATTCTAGGTTCAAATCTCGTTATGATCAAATTTTATTGATTTATTGTGTAAAAGACAAAAACACTATATAAAAATATAATTTAATTTGTATATGAGAGGATATTTTGGAAAATTTACCAGAAAATACCAATTTTTTACAAAATTTACGGAAAAGGACCTACAAAATAATTATTTACCGAAAAGGGTCATTTCTCCCAAAAACGCATCCACGTCAGCGCGTTTTCAAGGGATGAATTAGGAAAGCGCGTCCACGAGGGAGTGCTTTGTGCCACATCAGACTAAATAGCATCCTTGAGGGCGCGCTTTGCTGATGTGGCAAAAAAGCTCCCTCGGGGACGCATTTTTGTCCGTTCAACGGTCTTTTTTTTTTACCATTGGGCCTCCAACGGTAAAAAAAAAAAAAAACTATAAAAACCCCCCACCCTTTCATTTTTTTTACACAAAAGTCCTTGCTCATTTTTCTCTCAAATTTCTCTCAACTTTCTCTCAAATTCCTCTCAAATTTCTCTCAAATTCCTTTAAAATTCCTCTCAAATTTCACAATAGTCCTTTAATATTTACAAAAAATCCCTTTTTTAAATTTTTTTGAAATATATTTTTTTGATAAATTTAAAAATATTCGATCGTACTAGCAATGGCTGGAGAATTAATTCATCTCAACAATAAACACATCTCCGTCGATCAAATGACAATGGTAAGTTATAATTTTAATCTTTCAATACTATTCAATATTTTTTAGATTGATGCAATTTTAATTAAATTTTATTTTATAATTTTTTAAACAGTCTATAGATTGGGTGTTGCAATGCTATATTCACAATATGTCTGGTCCACCATCGCCGTTGATCGAGAATTACCTTCGGGAAGCAGGTTTTTAGCACGTGGCCACGATAGGTCGGGGGTGCAAGTTGAACCCGAAGTTAATCAGTGCATTGATAGAGAGGTGGAGACCCGAGACGCACACTTTCCATCTTCCATGCGGAGAGTGTACTATCACTCTAGAAGACGTGCATTTGCAATTAGGATTGTCGGTGGATGGGTACGTAGTCACCGGGTCCGCAACTTCTGGCAATTGGGGAGCCGTATGCTACGAGCTTTTGGGTGCTATTCCGGATAACATTTACGGAGGTCGGATCGAGATGGGCTGGTTACGAGACACATTCCCAGAGCCGGATAATGATTCGATCGAAATAAAAAGAATACGGTATGCTCGGGCATACATTCTTGAGATGATTGGAGGCTATCTGATGCCGGATTTGTCACGAAACCTCGTACATCTGATATGGCTGTTGAAACTCATTGATTTTAGAGCAGCCGGTGAATTGAGTTGGGGGTCTGTCATGCTAGCAAAATTGTATTGAGAGATGTGCAGGGTGATGCGGCCGAATAAAGTGAAAATCGGAGGTTGCCTATCACTACTGCAATCATGGGCACGATTTCAATTTCCATTTTTAAGTCCTCGAGTCGACCACCTATATACATTCGATCTTATAATGAGGTAAATTTAATATTAGATTTTATAATTATTACGTAGATTTAAAATATAATTGTATGATAAAAATTTATTTAATTAGGTGGAATCATTCGGCGAGTTATGTTGGAATACTTACATCGCTTGAATATATACGGCCTCTATTAAAGCAACAGTCGAAAGCACAAGTAAGTATTAAATAAAATATATTTTCGTAATAAAATAGTCATTTCGTATTTCGTATTTAATATTTAGTATTTGGTATTTAACATTTAGTATTTAGTATTTAGTATATAACTAATATTTTTATCATGTTAATATAGTTTGAATGGACACCATAAGAGGATCCGTCAATTTGGGCAGTAATTCCGGATGAGTTCTTTCAAAATCCGAACATTTAGCATGTAAAGGTCCCATTGATCAACTATGCCACCATGAAGATGCACCAATCAGACCGGGTTCTGCGTCAATTTAGATTTCGACAACCGATTCCCGTGGCACCTGAGGTGCTCAATGATGAGCACAAAGTCAACTTACGACAGTTGCATACGGATTGGCCAAGATTTTGGTCAGCGTATATCGAATTGTGGGAGAACCGGTATGATTATATACCTACTAGGGAACCGATCATCGTTCTTAAGTTAGCGTGCATGCCGGAATACATGCCATGGTTTAGGTCCATGGCAAGTCATATTTATTGTCAGAAGAGGAGAGGCGACGACAACTTCATGAACAAAGAAAACGACGGGGCCCTCTAAATCCAAGAAGAATGGGTGATGAGACAGGACCATCAACAGCACCGACACAACCACCGGGCCCATCAACAACACCCACACAGTCACCGGACCCAACACTTCAGTCGACGACACCCACATCACAACCTTTTCAATTTATGCCAAGTGCGTACCCTAGCCCTTATATGTATCCTAACCCTTATATGTTTCCTTTTCCCAGTCCCATGGCAGGTTAGAATGCGTGGCCCGATTCGAGTCCGTTCCCGATTACTCCGACTGGCCAGCCGATCTATAGGCCGCTGTCGCATGAGGGATCGCACGAGGCGCCGTCGGGGAGCTCTTCTTTTTACCAATCTCCTTCGCCTTATGGGATTCAGACACCTCCGCCATGGGCGATGCAAACACCTCACAGTCAATATTTTATCAAGGTGGGTTATCCTCCCAACACCCACAACCAGACCCCTTACTGAAGGAACCAGAATCCCCATCTGAGGTTCCACAACCCCCGCCGGAAGCTAGAAGAAGGAGGAATCCAACGCGTAATCGTCGACCACCCCCATGTGGCACTGATTCCGACCGGCACCAACATTGATTCCGACTGTCATTATTTTATTTTTTTATTGTAATTTTTTATATATTTAATAAAATAAAAGATGTTTTTTAATTTTTTATTGTAATTTAATTTTTATATCTTTAATAAAATAAAAGTTGTTTTTTTTTTTTTTGTAATTTAATTTTTATATCTTTAATAAAATAAAAGTTATTTATTGTTTTATTGTAATTTAATTTTTATATCTTTAATTTTGTTGTTCATCTGGGATTGGTGGGAATACGTGTCTCCACACGTTGTACATGTATTCTATTTTATACACTTCATCGACATAGCTCATGGGATCCAGACGGAAATTCTGACAAGCCGCAATTACATGAGCACATAGATAACGAAGTGCATTAAATATCCCACAGTCGCAGGTCTTATTTCTCAAGTGTACACGATATTGCCCGCCAACAATACCTTGGTTCGGTCTGTCAAACTCCATCACACGAAACCATAGGTTGTCGCGATCGTGACACACTATGTGCATGGTGTTGGCCCGTGCCTTCCCCTTATTAATTTCTCGCACTACCTTCACGCACCATACATAGCCTCATTGCATTTGGCCTTTATAACTCGCTGCTTGCTTTTGGAAATAGTGTCGCTAAACGAAAATATGTCTCTTGCACAACTGATGTTATCGGCAAATGATGCGTTCCTTTTAGAACAGAATTTATGCATTCAGCCATGTTTGAGGTCATATGACCATATCGTAGGCCGTCGTCGTATGCTTGTGTCCACTGTTCGAAAGGTATGTTACATAGGTAGTTTGCGCCTTCTTCGTTAACTGAGCGCAAACTCTCCAACATCTCGTGAAAACGGTCCTTATTGATTTTGTACCCTAGCAATATAAGTTGATAGTGAATATTACATACCACTCTTCAATTTAGAATAAATTGAATATTACAAACGAAATTCTATTAATAGATATTACATACTCATGTTGGTCACTTGTCGTCATTCACTTGTAGATCGATGTTGCCCGTGGTAGTTAGATGCAACATGCCTTAGGCAATATCGATGGTGTGTGCGATGCCACAGTCTTCCCTGCCGCTTTATTACAGCTAGTATTCCAGGGCCCCGATCCGATATAATGCATCTATCAGGTTAGGGGCAGACATGCCTCCTTAACCTAGATAGAAAGAAATCTCAGTCATCAGCTGACTCTCCCAGTGTTATTGCAAACGCAATTGGAAGGATTCTCCTACTGCCATCCTGCGCCACAGCTAGCAATAACCGATGAGTATATCTACCATACATAAAGGTACCATCAATTTGTACCAATGGCTTGCAGTATAAAAATGCGTCTCGGTATTGCTTAAATGTCTAGAACAGATGCTTGAACACTTGGCATCCACAGAGCAGTCGATCGTTGTAGTACGCCGGTTCCGTTTCAAGGTCTGTTATGCTGCCTGGGACATATCTCTCCAGCACTTGACACTACTGCCACACTTTATTATATGAAGCGTCTCACCGACCATGCAATTTTTCCAACGCCTTCTGCTTAGCTATCCAAGTCTTCTAGTAAGAAGGCGTATACCCCAATTGGCTACGAATAATGCCAATTAAGGCCGGCACTATAGTCTTGGGATCCGCCTTCACCGTCGGTATTATTAAGTCAGCCAACATCTCTGAATCTATCTTTGGATGATCTTGTGAAACACCACAACAGCAATCGTTAAATAATGCAACATTACGTAATATCGGATTACTCAAAACCTTGAACACTGGTGATCTTTGTCAAGCAATACATGTATGTGGAAATTTGTAATTTTTAATCTCCCACAAGCATGTCCTTTTCCTCAACGAGGCCATGATTTTCCATGAACATGTACCGTCTTGCACGGCACAGTTGACCTCGTACTTATCGAGTTTGGATTTAACCATGTTGTAGTTAACCCCGTTCTTGATGCTATATTGTTTCAATACACAAAAAAACTATCATTATTGGAAAACTCTTTACCAACTTCTAATTCGCCCGAATTCAACGACGAACTTGTACGGTCACGCCTTTTGTGTGGTAGTTCAGGAAACTCCAATGCATCGTCTTGAGATAGACCGACATTATGCATGTGGGCTGGAGGCGAGTACGCCTTGAATCGCGGATCTTCTTCTTCTTCATTTGAACAGCCTTCAACATCTTCAGGTACGGTTGGAATAAGCTCCGGTTCAAAAATAATGCAACTTCTGCACCATCATGGTCGGGCTCTCAAAGTGGATCCACATCAGACTCATCATCTGACCCACCATCATCTGCAACGAACGAGGGCCCCTCGCTGGTGGATGTCGTGAGGAGTACATTATCCCTTCTTAAACAACTTTCGTAATGTTCCCAATCATATGTGGATTATCAATCACTAGAAGTTGATGACGTTCCCCAATACGTATTTCTAACATCGAACGACGAAGGAAGGATATGCATGTGCTATCCACCAACCGAGTGTCATGCAGGGGTTGTGTTTTCCATACTACCACCAAACACAGGCGCTTCTGTATTCTGCCTCCCACTAACAGAATGTCGACTTGGGGTCGTGTATTCCCCTCGAACAGCAGTAGATGTTAAAGTCGAAGAAATATCACTTGGCAATGAAAATTGTACATATACCTCAAGATAGGGTGATCCACTGGCAAGATGAGTCTCAACCATTGCCTCCAAGCTCGAGGACCTTTGATGTCGAATGAGTCATATCTCACGGGATCAATCGAAGCACAAAATCTATACTTAATAGACTAAACTTTCATTGGCATCGTTCTGAATTTTTTACGCCTAATTCTTTTGCGAAGTTCTATCAAATCTATGTTTTGGTTAAAAACCAGTCGCGCTGTGTTCTCCGATAAAAAAACAACACCATTTTTGGTGTCACAATCTCACCATCATAGTAAATAATAGCACTAATACGTTCACTAATCTTCAGTTTCTATTTTACTTTTGCCTCAATTTTTATTATGCAACCTGAGAATGAAATTTGCCTCATTTATAGTCTAAGGATTGCCAGAGACTACTGTAGCAAAAGAGTGTCCACGTGGGAGCTTTTTTCTCTTTTGCGACAAAGGCATCCCGCTTGAAGCATTTTGGTCACTATTTGTTTAGAAACGTCTTCTCAAAATTATTTTGCGAGAGACTCTCAGAGCAAAAGAGCGTCCACGTGGGAGCTTTTTGATACTCTTCTTGACAAAGGCATCCTGCTTGAAGCGTTTTGGTCACTATTTGTTCAGAAACGTCTTCTCAAAATTATTTTGCCAGAGACTACTATAAAAAAAATCAAATAATTTTTATTTTGCTGATATATTTTTTCCAAAACCCTAAACCTAAAATTATTTTAATTAATTAACCTTAAAATCTTGTTCATTAATTTTTCCCTAAAAACCCTACAACGCTAAGACCCTAAAAATCCTAAACGGTAGCCCTAAAACCCTAAAAACTCATACCCTAACACTAAAAACAACTGAAAAACCCATCGGGGGGAAGGGCAAAAATGCGTCCTTCGGGGACGCGTTTTTGCCACATCAGCAAAGCGTGCCCTCAAGGACGTGATTTTGTCTGATGTGGCACAAAGCGCTCCCTCGTGGACGCGCTTTCCTGATTCATCCCCTGAAAACGCGTTGACGTGAACGCGTTTTCGGGGGAAATGACCCTTTCCGGTAAATAATTATTTTGTAGGTTCTTTGCTGTAAATTTTGTAAAAAATTGATATTTTCTGGTAAATTAGCTGGATATTTTACTAATTTCATAATTGAGTTAATATCCGGTTAACTCATTATACCAAATTAATAAAAAAAATATGAAATAAGTACACATTTAAAGATATCTCACTAATTAGCAACAAAATAAAACATAAAATACTTTATTATTATATTAATTTTAATAAATTTAAAATCTCAAATCCACACGGTCACACTTTTTATAGTATGGTATATAACTTTATCAAGATTTTTTAAATAATGTATTTAAATATTTAGGTTTACATATCCGCTTTTGAATCTATTTACGAATTGTACCTAATTAAAACATTTATCCTAAATTAATTTTTATACTTAACACAAATTTTAATGAATAATTATGATTTAATATAATTAAATTGAACTTTTATTATTAAATAAATAAAAACCAAGACCCAAGCATTAGCGGGGTGATCAATGCTAGTTAATAGATAATTACGACCCCCATAGAGGGGGGGGGGGGAATGAAACAAATAAGTTATAGACATTGAAGAAATAGTTGGATTTTTTTTTTTTTTTTTGCCAGAATTAAGTTGATTTGCAAGGAGGAAAAAAAGTCATTTTTTTCTCTTTTAGGAAATTAAAATGGAATTTTCAGCAAGTTTAGTCAGATATCAAACTGAAACACCAAAAAGAAGAAGATAGCAGTCTTCCTTGAATTGCAGCCATTACTTCAACCAACAAAGCAAATGAGGTTGATCAAATTTTGAAGCTCCAATCTAAATACTATTCACAATACAATCTGCAAATAATGTGCATGTGACTAAGATATTAGTTGATGCAGTAAGTTCCACAACATCAAATACCTTCGATATCATCTCTTTCTTTTTCTCTCGTACCTTCCCGGAGATCGACCTATGTTGAAAGTTTATATTCACATGATTCATTACACGCGATCTCACCGTCGCGAATGCAGAATGCCTTTGTACATTGGGGGATGCAACCAAAATCTGTCATTTTTCTCCCATTACTGATTGCAGAGACTGCATGAAGACAAACCAACCTAAATAAATTTGCAACCTTCTTACAAATAGGAAAAATAACAGTTGAAAAAATATATATACATTTACATCTGATAGCTTGCATTTAGGTCTGAACTTAGGCTTCGTAAGAACTTTCATCCCCATTTCCATAAAGCAATGGTGTTCCATTGTCTACTGTGACTCTACAGACTTGACTTTCACTTCTGCCATTTGATGCATCGTCACTATGTAGAGAAACACCTGCTAAAAGAAACAATAATAGTCTTTGTAAAAGTAACAAAGATATCGGAAAAGTTCAGGGTTTTTATCAGGCTATCATGTTTTGGTAAAGGAAATATAGCTGCATCATGCTTTATTTCTCAAGATAAAATGTTGTCCGATATCTTGACAAACAAAACACAAGTCCTTTTTATTTTTATAAACAAATACGAACATATTATTAATCAGTATCACTTGGACGAGTCCTGCATCGTTGGTAGCTTTGAGTATATTTGCATGCTTAAAGGAGGTTTCACTACCTCGAAAAAAGAAATATATATATGTATATATATCATCAGATCTTCCAGAAACAATGTGAAGAACTTATAATTACTCACCTATAAACCATATCCCAGCAGCAAGAAAGAGAATAGAAGTCAAAATAAGTGCACTTGCCCTCCAATTGTTAATATTATCCTGCTCGAAAACATCACCAGTCACAAACAAGGCTCTGAAAAAAATAAATATACATAGATAGATTTATAGACATTTCATGGTTCATAAGAGCCTTAATTGAAACTGAAAGAAAATGGAAGTATGTTCAAATTCTTGCATCCAGTTCTCCTAAAGTGATTGTTAGACATGCTTTAAATAGAGATAAAAGGTAGGTAATAAGGCAAAGATAAAGGGCTTGCCATTTAATACAACAAAAAAATTCATTAGAAATGGGCAAATTAATTTTCCAGAATCTATATATAGTTTCCTTTTCATACTTCACTAACTTGCTATGATTTCATTTATAAATTTATTCAACATTGAAATCTATGCAAGATCAAAGAATCAATTTTTCAACCTAAAACTTTTTAGTAGTTGATAGTATTTTTCGAAAATAGCGAGCTATATTGCTATGACTCTTCATCTTTCTTGAAGTATACATGTCAAACATCTATATTTGATACATATCCAGACATGAGTACGAGGATATAATCCTCCAAAGACCCTCCAAATACATGGAAATCTTAAGAAAATGAAAATTGAAAATATTCATATTGTACACGCATACCTGAGTCTAAAACAACCAAGTTTAAGTAAAATGGATAACGAGATATTGTGAATTTTGTTTCCCAAAAATTTAAAGGACAACTGCAAAGCATACTTCATTCTAATCGATTGAAAATTACGTTTAGAATTAAGAACATTTTAAAAGCTGAAAGATTGTGCTCAAAGTTAGCAGGAAAACTTTTTTCAAAGCAAAATACATGAAACAGCATATTGATGTAAACAAACAATCTACCACATCAAAACACATGTGACTGTACAAGCTCATATATATATATTTTTTAAAAAGCACCTGGAGGACCCCAATAAGTGGTGAGGAAGGCACATCGCCAAAGATGTGAATTGAGACGGTAGAGATCGCCATAGATAACAGTCTCAAACTTGGTTTGACACAATGGAGACTCACGTAATTCACTGGAGCCTGGAAAATCAATGTATGATGAGAAAGTAACACTATTAATATAGTAGAACTGGATAAATATTTCAAGATAATATTAGTCCAAAATCGAAAAATATTGCTCAAGCGTCAATGTATCCACTAAAGAGACAATAATGGATCAGAAAAGCTCTTTCTATTATTAAATAAAAATGTAGTTCAACTTCCACAAAATATGCTATCGCTGCAGTGAAGCAGGTTGGTAAAACTCAAAGGCATAACTTCCAATTAAATCTCCCTTTTGTATCTTTTACTAAATGAAGCTAGTTGAAAAAGGGGCAGAGAGTTCCTACATCTCAAGAAATACAAATACATAATAATTTGGAGAAAAAGAATATCATAAATCTAACACACTCCAATTTTCTATTTTACCTGTGTTGCAAAAACAAAAAATTCACCCAATGCGAAAAAAACTATGAAACCATACAAGCTCCTGAGACAGAAGGCAAGAAAGCAAAATATTGCACCCAGACACGTTGCCCCTGAAAGAAGCTGTTTTAGAAGAAAGTAAGCCATAAATAATGTTATAAACAGAAAGCAAAAATGAGACAAATTTCAGATTAAAATTCATAGCTAATTGTTAGTTTCAACTATGGAAATCACAAACATTAGTTTGTCTCTCTCTTTACCAGTTAAGTCACTATCATGTTTTTCCTCCTTTTCTTTTTCTGGTTGCAATTTTTATTTAGTAGTCTGGATTTAAATAAGTAATAGTGAAAGAGGTAATTTTACATTACCAAAATTCTAAATCCATCTGTTATTTATTATTAATCAGAGGTTGTATTAGGCAAAATAACAAACAATAACACTTAGTTTTAATTAATTTCTCCAAAACTTACACTTTATTGACTTACTTTGTCATATCCAAACGAAAGGAAGTGAATGGATCTTTTTGTTCCAAATAAGCAAAGTTAGAAAATACCATTCACATACAACATCATCAAGGAGAAATAAAACTCACAATAAAAGCTTTATATATCGAAGCACTCAAGCGATCTAGTATGAAGCCACCAGATAATGTTCCTAAAATCCCACAAACAATTGTAATCCCTCCAAACATCATATCTGCATTCTCCTGCAAAAATCACAACTAAAATGATTACAGCACCGAACAGAAGGTAATAATGATTCTTTATGGTCTCAAAAAGAAAATCCTAAGAGTTTTCTATAGAAGGCACGTAAGTTGTCAGAAACAGTTCATATGATTCGTTGTGATGCCAAAAAGAAAATTCTAACAGGAAAAGATTTTGATAGAAAACATAGTGCATGTAATTCGTCAGAAATTGTACCATATGATAAATACTATAACCAGCCTTTGGCCCCCAATATGAGTATGCTCCAATGACGAAGTTGTAAGCTATGTAACCTGCCGGACAAAACGTTAGTAGTCATTCTTTACAAGCCAAAACAATCACACATGAAACAAACTTAGCTTCAAAGAATTAATAAGAAAATAAAAATCACATATTTTATAGATTGTCTTGGAAATATCCAAGAGAAAAATCGTGACCAAAAAAGAAAAACTCATGTAGCATCTGGCATCTTATTGGATTTTGTTTTCTAAGAGCATTTCTGAAATAGATGTTAAGGGTGCCAAGAAAAATACCAAAAAGATTTACAGCATAAACTTTGTCCACCAAAAGCGCTTTCATATCTTTTGCAAACTGAGAAAATTGATTCAAGATATTGTGAATGTTTACCGACCTGCCAAAGAAATGTTTCAGTCCTTAATCATGATATGGAACGGAATGAATCATGAATATTATAAACATATAGAGAAAGTTTTTATAAATCCATAAAATTAATCTTATTTTTTGTGTGTTTTTAACATAACTAAAACAGGGTGCAATATAGTTGTTTCAACCAAAGCCACATAAACCACTTTCAAAACTACATCAATCAGCCTATTTCCTGCAGCCTGCATTTTACATGTGCTCAGATTGTCATTATCTCCCAAGTCATAGCTGTAATTCCCACATTTCCCACTTTCTGACTAGAGGCCTATTGTTCCTGTTGGGAACTGTATGGAGAAGGATGGTGACCCAAATGTGTCCAACATTCTTCGTGCAACTAGAATCCTAAAGCCTTACTACCTAATTATAGTTCCTTTTAATCTTTCTTATTTGATGACTCTTCTCTGATTTCTTTTGTAAAATTTCTGATTGCGAATAAAGGTTTGTGAGTAAACATTATTTGGAACCAGCTTGCACCATTATAAGGAATGCTGTTGCAATAGAAAGCAGGACTTAACAACTCACTTTGAAGTTTTCTTCAATTCATCTACACTCATACTGTCAGCTCCAACCAAAATATGATCATGTAATTTTGATGCCTCTGAATCTGCAACTATGATAGGTTAGACTTAAAATAACATGAGTGCCTTAGAGAAAAAAAGGAAACTTACCTGCTGGTAGGCCAGCATATTACAAGAAACAAACTTATGAATCATTTTGCTTCTTTTTTTTTTTGTTCGATTCTAAGTAATGTGTATGTGAAAATTTTCTGGCCTAATTTTGATTGAAACCATAAGTTTTAGTTGAGTTCTGTTTAGGTTTAGAAACCCACCTTTTTGTTTCAGTTTAAATCAAAATTAACTACATTCTGCTTGATTTCAGTTAGCAACAAGTTAAACCAACCAAATCACATGCACACCCTAATGATCACCATATTTGCATTAGTGATTATACATGCTAGAAGGTGGTTTAAATATTTAGTCACAAGTGAAATGACATTTATTGGGAACAACAAACTACAGGTGTTGGAACTAGAGTATAAAAACCTTAAGTTTCTTTGGATGATATGAATAAAAAGATTATGCAAGAACATTAGGAGTTAAACAGTCACAGAAGTTCTTTGATTTAATCTATTTTATCTGAAAAGTGCTCTCCCTTTTTAGTTTTCTCTTTCAATTTGTCTGATTTTGCTAAAAACAAGTTCTTTTACTTGTTAAAGGGAGGACCTGAGACTTCCTTTCTAGTCCGTCCATTCATATTCAAATATTTACTGTGACATACACGCGTAGCATGTGTTTCTCACCCCACTATTGCATGCAACTTCTCACTAGATAGTGGAACCAGTTGATACAAAAAGAAGAATGATAAGGAACATGTACCATCAATTACAGAAGAACCTGTCTCAATAAATTTCAACACTTTATTTGATCCAACAGGACAGAAACTTATTATTTGAAGTTCAGTAATGCAGATGTTCAACACTTAACTTCTTGTGAGATAATAAGAGATAAAACTCTGGAATGCAGACGACACATATAAACAAATACCTTTCAACTGTAACGGTTCAAATGCAAAGCCAAAAACTGCGAATGGAAGCATTAATAATGCCTCTCCCCAAAAAGCATAGCGCCAGTTAAACTGGCTCCCAACCTATATGATAAGCAGACATATTTTATGATTAATCATCAATCATCCTGCAGACTATCTAGACAATACAGAGGGAACCACCAAGTGATATGGTCTAGGAATCACTTCCTCAACGTAAAAGCAACAGCTATAGTTAGTGAGAAAAAAATGAAGGGATATACAAACTTACAAATCCACCATAAACATATCCAACAGCCATTCCAGTAGGTATGCACATATAAAACATCGCAAGCCAGGCTGTTTTCTGGAGTATTACAGTGGATTATCATGATCGTGTAGTCCGGGCATGAAGATATGTATTCAAGAAGCTCTAAGTTCTGAAGTTAAAGAATAAATAAAATAAATGAACCTGAGAAACGGGAGCACTGTCGTCAATAAATGGAGCTGCAAGACTTATGAAGGAAGCTTCCCCAACACCAACCAACCTAAAACATCAAAGACAGAGGCACAATTAAAAAACAAACACACACACAAAAAAAAAAAAAAAAAAACGGTACAATGTAGCATAAGAAACTAGTTTAGTAAGATTGAACTACAACCAACTCCCAGAGTGTATTGAGAATGCTACACTTACATGCGGCATATTGCAATAAACCAAAAGGAAAATGCACTACCACATCCAGCTGCAGCTAAGGTCCAAACAGATAATCCAACTCCAATAAGCCTAAAAGGATGGTGGCTGCAATCATATAAATCAACTAACATTATCAACCAAATTGACATGTAATTAACAGCCAAAAATACAACAGTAGCTAAACAATCAAAACAATAAGATTTAAGTAGTATTTAACATCGCAGTGCTACTAACAAAAATGCCAGTTTGAAAATTTTTAAAATTTTTAAAATTTTTGAAGGTACAGAACGAAAAGAACCATGAAAGGTAATTCACCTCTTTGTTAAAGAGGCAAATATTGGGGACGCCACAAGAAGTCCGACCATGAATGCAGATGATAAGAGACCATCTTGAAAATTAGTCAAGTCAAACTCCCCCCTGCAAGCAAACATCTTTCAGCAAGACAACTAAAACAAACACTAGGCAATAAACAAGATCTTACGAAAGCTGAATGTGCGCAGCAAAACAAACAAACAATGTTAAGTGAAATCTTACTGAATTCCACTACCAGATGTGCAAATTCCCTTGTCATCACAAGTCCTAATACTCCCATTCACACCATTACTCGCTATTACTCCTCGATCAACATAATTTATCATGTTAATTACACAAAATAGAATCAATAACCTGCAAAATAATAATAATAATATAAATCAGGAATTAACATCTCTATTAAAACAAAAAATAAAAGAGACAACTGAAAGAAGTTCAACCTAGACCTAACTCTTCTTTCATAAACCCAAACTGCATTCAGAATCGCCTTAACAAGCAATTGAAATTCAGCTAAATTGAAGAACAAGCATAATTTCCGGATAAAACAGTTTAATAAAGATTTCTTTTTTTAAAAAAAAACAAAGGAAGAATACCTTTCGGGAGTGAACCAGGAAGGAGTAGCGGGAGGATCCTTGGTAATGGAAGAGGAAGAAAGACCCATTTCTTCTGGCGGAGCAGCAAAAACCTGCCTTAACACAATGGCATTGTAAAAACAATGGCTTCTATATTTATAGTTTTACATTTTTTTTCTATTATTATTAAAAATTTAAATTTAAAATAATTGATTGACGTTTACTTCTCTTTTCGTTTCGTTGGTTACACAATCACGCTCTACTTTACACCCACCACGCAACGTTTGCTTTTCTGTTCTCTGTTTTTTCTGTTTCCTTCTTAAAATTAATTTTCATGATTTTTAAAATTTTTTGCATTAAAATTATGAAAGAGTAAATACCACTAATCTTTAATTATAAATATCATAGTAAATTGAATTATGATTATTAAGATGTGACTTATATTCAAGCTTTTAGTTCCACATGTAAAGAAACCATTTTACATAAGAATTAAACTCAGGACTACATTTAATACTACAAACAAAAACCCTTATTTGTGTCTCTCCATCAGTTTATTCGCAACGTTATTGGTTCTTGAATTAAAAGTTTGAACCGGCTGCTAAGATCTCTTGAGTCAGCTTGGTGTCCTTGCCAATCTTGTAATTTGTGAAGGTCTCAAAGTTGTTCTTGAACAGACCACCTAATTTCAACAATGTGTTTTTGTATGCCTTCTTGTCACCCCACTGCAATCCATGAATCAAAATACATCAGCATTCAGATACAATTCAAGCTATCATCACTAATAAAGAATAGGGTAGGGCCAACATTATGCTCTACAAGGTTGAAGAACGGATATAGCTTACAGTGTTCTCTGGACGCAGGATTTCCGAAGGCACTCCCTCGATCTCAGTGGGGATCTCTAGCCCGAACACATCGGTTTTCTCATAAGTTGCATTCAAGAGGCTACTGGAGTGAATAGCATCTATGATTTTTCGGGTGTAGGCTAATTTGATACGGTTTCCAGAGCCATAGCTGTAAAAGAAAATCAACAGTTCCAGGAATTAGTGTTGGATGTTATCCCAAAAGAGGGTTTCCAATAAAAAGCCATTTACCTTCCACCAGACCAGCCGGTGTTGACAAGCCATCCTGTTGCTCCATGCTTTTGCATTTTCTCAGCAAGCATGGCTGCATACTTTGAAGGATGCAACATGATAAATGCTGCCCCAAAGCAAGCTGAGAATGTAGCTGTCGGCTCCTTAATACCATCTTCTGTGCCAGCCACCTATATGGTTATGCATCATCATCAGACAAGTTCAGGGGCTTCAAACCTTTTTTAGTTGGACATGGAAAGGTACCAGAGCGGTGTAGCCACTAATGAAATGTTACATGGTTTGTGCCAGGTTCAGCTTGCTCACAGGCGGAAGGACACTGAAGGCAGCACATGCCAAAAGGATGACATTCTTTGGGTGTGGTCCAATGCACGGTAACTTGGCGTTGGGAATGTATTCAATAGGATACGCTGCTCGAGTGTTCTCTGCAAGCAATGGAAATGGTTGTAAATATGATGTGTAAAAATGATTTCCCTGCCAAATTGTTTGACATCAAGGAATTTCTTTTTTTCACTCAAATGTTCATAATATATATACCTGTAACTGATTTATCCCCGAACTCAACCTCTCTTGTATGTTCATCAAACACTACATTTTCCAAAACTGCAGAAACAAAGGAGTTAAAAGAATGAAACCAAGCACCACAACTGTATTCCAGTAAAACATAGCCTGGAAAAAAGAGAGCACAAAGAATTTTCACCAGTGCCAAACTTAATGGCGTTCCAGATATCAGGCTCCTTCTCCCTGGAAATATCAATGCACTTGGCATAGCAACCACCTTCAATGTTTGACACGCCATAGTCACTCCAACAGTGCTCATCATCTCCGATTAGATACCGGTTGTGATCAGTAGACAGCGTAGTCTTGCCAGCACCTATTAAGAAAGTTATCCAACTAAACACGAGTGACTTAAATCCTTTTCTTCCAAAACAAGTTTATTAAGGCTTCAAGAACAAAGTAAGGACTAAGACCTTGAACCGATGACACTACATACCTGACAGTCCGAAGAAGAGGGCAACATCTCCATCTATTCCCATATTGCATCCAGAATGCAAGGAGAGGATTTGACGCTTAGGCATGAGATAATGCATGACACTGAAAAGACCCTTCTTCATCTCCCCGGCTTATTGAGTGCCAAGGATGGCCATTTCCTTCCTAGCAAGATTAAGGTTTATGCTAGTGGAGGATGTCATGTAGTGTGTATAACGATTACAAGGGAACTGTCCGGCATTGTATATGGTGAAGTCTGGAGTACCGAAATTCTCCAGCTCTTCATAAGTGGGTCGGATACACCTGCCAACCACCCCACAATTCATCCATTTCTACACTAAAGCTTTTACCAGCCTTTTCAACCTTAATTCCTCCATGGGGTTCTTCTATTTGAATCATAGAACTCAACAAATGATGCACATATATTTTTTAAATTTCTTAGCTTTTACTTACATGTTGTGCATGAACAATGAATGATAAGCTCTAGCAGAGACAATCCGTACTTTAATTCTGTTCCGTGGATCCCAGTTTAGGAATTGATCATTCACAAAAACCTGGATAATCATATACATCTAATTACCATCAATCAGATTTCATTACAGTTATTATTATTATTAAATGAAATGAAGTTTTAAAAGAAAAAAAAGTTGACCTTGTCGAGGGAATTCAAGTAATCAACAGCTCTTTCCCTGTTAACAAGAAAGGTATGCTCGTCCATCTGAATGTTGGGTGAGCCCCTGCCATGCAATCCCCCTCAATTGTTCCTTCAATTTTTCTATAATTCATAACATAAAAATTTACTATTATATATACATACACTTGCCTTCCCCATCAAAAGCTCATTTTGGGTGGTGTCATCCATAACAACCCTCTTATCTCTCGGAGACCGCCCCGTCTTGGCTCCTGACAAGGTGGCTAATGCACCTGACGATGTAATAAAAGACCCTTTCTCATACTTTATAGCCTGCTCGTACAACTCTGCACACAAACAATACCCATTTTTTTTTACATTACGTTATTTTACTTTATCATGTGATGTTATGTATACCTGCAGGGGAGAGGTTGTATAAAACATGGGTGAATTTCAAAGAACTGTCGTCAATGACGCTGATGGCGGGTGCTTCCTCGTGGCGGTGGTGGCGGTGCGCCACATGCTCCACCGCTTGACTACTCTTCGCTGCTGGATCTCCCCTTACCACCTTTGGGCCTGTCCCCCTCGTCGGCGACGCCAAAGATGCACTGTTTAAAAACTCAATTAAAAACAAAATCACTGGTCGCTGTGTGTCTCCCCAAGATGACCATCATATTACTACTATTTTTTAAGTAATCATCTTAATTCTTTAGGATGATAAGAAAATAATTTAAGTGTTGGAGAGCAGTTGCATGAGTACCTGATGGACTGAAGCTGTTGCCTGCGGCGCTCGTCGTCGGGCAAGCTAGCGAAGGCACCCTGGTTCCCTTCTAGAGGCGTAGTTGGTGCAGATCTCTTCTTTTGCAAAGAGTGCAGTTCATCAATAGTCTGAGCCTTAACGCCTTTTGCATATCATCGTGACACATCCCGTTTCCCTACTTATCCTCCGTAACAATCTTCGCCAACGGCTTCCTTGTCATCGGCAATCCGGTTCCCTTTGCCGCCATATCTTGTTCTCTCTAAAAACAAAGTGACAATAAAGAAATACAGTAAGACTTTTGTTTTGCAGTGTTATCCAGTATGTCTCCAAAACAATCGCTTTTGGTGTTGTAAAAAGAAGCAAAAGAAATGAAAGGAAAGGAAAACGAGTGAGAAGTAAATTGGAGTATTCAAAAGTTGAAATTGAGCGCCAAAGCCAAGGTTGATGAGAAAGGAAGGGGAGGAGGAGGAGTCCAATTTAAAGGGTTCAGTAGGGTAGGGGTTAACTAAAGAAAAGGGTTAGAGTTGACTATGGTTAAATCCTTATTCAAATTTACCAGTAGAATTACAAGTATACAATCTAGTACAAAGCAGATAAAAGATCCAACTGGATTAAACACTATATTACAAATAGAAACAGTCAATTCAGCTGGTTCCTTCCCACACACGCACACAGACCTGTAACTGGTTTGTTTGATGGTTTGTTTTTGTTTGGTATTTCCTTCAATTTTATAAAAAAATTATTTTAATTTTCCTTTTTACTTTTTTAATTTTTAAACTTATTTTTTTTGACAAATCACTTTAAAATAAATAATCTTTTTTATCTTTTCTCACGTTGCATACGCCTGGATTGTCACAGTCCACATGAATAACACATTAGCATTTAATTAATTTTTAAAAATTAATTAAATTATAAAAATTATTTTTAAAATAAAAAATTAATTAAATGCTAATATGTCATCTACGTGGAAATTTACATGTGTGCCACATCAGCAAAGGTAACGAATATTAATTTTTTCATCTATTTTGAGGTGATTTGACAAAAAAAATATAAGTTAAAAGGCTAAAAGAGGTGAAATATTAAATGGATAGCTAAAATAATTTTTTTGTAAAATTGAAGGGCAAAAAAATAATTATGCCTTTTTATTTTAGTCAAAATCTTTTGTGCCTGTCGCAGAAGTAGGTTAGGGAGGGTTAAGATCGTTTTCATGATTTTCATTCTACATTTATGATATCATTGAAAAGGTGTAGTATTGTCATTTGCAAAAGTCAATTCTTGTTTTCCTTTATCATTCTTTGGTTGATATTTTTTTGATTCATTTTTCTATTTTAGCATAAATGTTATAATTTTTTATCAATTGAATCTAGGCGCGGAGCAAGCAAGGCTCGGCCCCTACAAAATTTTTAAGAACATTAATATTGATGGATTGTTTAGGCAATTAAAAAGGGTACAATTGCTTTTGGCCCCCAAAATTTTAAACATCATTACATTTTCTTGTATTATTACTTTAAAAATGTAAAATTAGATTTGGCCACACAATTTTTTAATATTTTAAAATTACCCTTAATCGTTATTTAAAATTATATTTGACCCTTCCAAAGTTTTTGAATTTAATGCGAATAAAATTTCAATTTAATCTAATCAATTTGACAATACTTTTAATATACATAATTTATTACTTTGATTTTTTTTTACATTTTATTAATTAACTGGATTATTTACATTAGTTATTTTATTAGTAATATATTTTTCATCCATGCTCATAATGAAAAAAAAAAAGGATTATTCTTAATACAAATTGGATACTACGTATTTCACTTCTAAATTAATCTAATTTTATGTTTTATATTATAATATTAAATAATTTTATTCGTATTTTAATTGCATATTATTTCTTAAAATTTGAAACTTTATAATTGTGAAGTATGTATCGCATTTGAAATGAAATAGAACTGACGTTGTGATGATGAAGAGCCGATGTCATGACGACACGACAACAATGTCCTGATAAGAAGAGTTCCCTCGTCCCAATGAGGTAATATGCTACGTCACGACATGGCAACATGCACTCAACTTAAATCAAACTTCCTTTTTTTATTAAACATTGTTATTTTTTCTCAGTTAAACTCTGACAACTCTAGGAATATTCTAATTAGAATAGCCACGAAATTTAGTCTATAAATAAGGTTTTTAGCAACCCACGAGATTCAACAACATAATTAGGAGAGAGTTTTGTGAGAATTTCGGGAGAATTTTGTATTTTTTAGATTTGAATTTGTTTGTTTCTCCATCTTGTACTCATTTTCTATTTTTTTTCTATTTTAGTGAATTTTTTTTACCCGTAGTTTTTTTTATCTTCTTTGAAAGGTTTTTTCCACGTAAATATTTGTGTTCGATCTTCTTTATTTTTTTTTATTTCATTGTTTATATGGTTCATCCCCAACAATAATTTATAATATTTTAAACTTAAAAATATTATAACATTTTTATAATATTAATTTAAAATGAGCTATAGAACATATTTAGATATTGAAAAAAATTAATTAATATAGTACGTATGATGTATAAAGATATTTTTCAATTAAAATCAAATAAAAGAATTTTTTAAAAATAAAAATAAATCTTAGTTCATCTAAATTTAAAAAAAATCAGGTCAAGGCATAAAATTAGACAAATAATTTAATTTAACAACTTAATTTTATTTAAATCTGAATGTCTACAATTATTTTTAACTTTGCTTTTAGTTCGCCCTAACAAAATTTTTAACTGATTGAATTATTGGTAAGATAATAAATATTTATATTCCGGTCTTGAATTTACACTCATTTTAGATTTAATCTTTGTTAAAAATTAATTTATAAATATTTAGAATTATTTTGATCTAAATATATTTTAAATATGAAAAAGCATTAATTATTTAAAATACAAATGTACGATGCGAATCGTCATCTCATGTTATATATGGTGTTGAATTGCATGCGTTAGACAATGATAAGAAAATCTTCCTAAATAATCATTATAAACTTAATATTCAATATTTTAATCTTGATCTTCACATATTTGTTCTAGAGGTGTTTAGGGCCGGGCGACCCGGCTCAGCCTGGCCCAAAGGCCCGACTGAAATTTAGGAGAGTTTGGGTAAAAATATAAACTCGAAAAATGGGTTTGGACAAAAAATAAGACCCGTTTAAAAAATGGGTCGGGCCTCAAGTAAGGTATTTTAAGCCCGGGCCGGGCCTCAAGTAAGGTATTTTTGGCCCGGGCTCTGCCCGAATTCACTAAATGACAAAAAAAATCTACTTTTTTTTTAATTTTGAATGATATTTTCTTATTGTTTTCTTTCTATTTTGCAACCATATTACTATTATGTTGTTACTATTTTGTTGTTATTGATTGAATATTGTATAAAACTTATTTTATTGTTAATTTTGTTATTATTTTAAAGGCATTTGTTAATTTTATTATTATTTTAGAAGTATTTGCTTGTTAAGTTACATCTATCTTAGTATTTTTAAGTCTATATATTTTTAAATTTTATTTTCAATTTGTTGGGAAATATTTATTTTGATTTTTTTAATATTTTTGATGTATTATATATATATTTAAAAATTATATAAAATAATATAAAAATTTAATACGGGCAGGCTGGGCCAGGCCTGAGTTTTAGTATTTTTATATGGGTCGGGCTTAGAAAAAATTTTAGGCCCATTTTTAGGCCCGGCCTGACCCGAGGCTAGATGAATGGGCCTAAATTTTTAGTTGAGTCCGACCCAAACCCGGCCTGGCCCATGAACACCTCTAATTTATTTATGAATATTTTTTATTTTATTTTTTCATAATAAATATAGTTGACAATATAAATGATCAATTGTCTTTAATAAAATTATAAATAATGTGTGAATTAAGATTAAACGTTGTTCTAAGAACGTTAGTTAAACAAAAACCATTCGTTGATATCAGCGCCACTTGGTTTCGCCGTAATTGGAGGAATCGGATTCCAAAGGGGTTGTACAAAGAACAAATCACTCCACGTGTCCAATTCGAAGCAGCTTTCAGTCATCACAGGATGTCCATGTTAGCCGTTATTCTTCAGACATTCATCAAAGTACGGCCGCCACCTCATCAGTCTTTTCTCAGAAATAGTCCGAAGTTTAATCTTCTGCTGATGTAAGTTTATTATTTTTGTCAAATTTTGACTTATACTTAATACATATACATTTGATTTTTTAATTTTAGTTTTATGTTTTTCACATTTTCAAATTTTAATCTCATCTAAATAGTAATAACTAAATTTATTTTGTTAAATTCAACTATTATTCTTGTATTATGTATAAAGTTAAAAAATTTAATCAATATTTTCAAATTTAATCATTTTTAGTTCATATACTTTTCAAATTATAAAATTTTATTATTAATATAAACAATAATCACTAAATTCACTAACTTTTTTTGAATAGTGTGAAAATAAAATATTTACAAGTCATTACACATGGAATAATATATGTTTGTCGATAATATATTAGAAATAGTAGACTTTAACTTAATGAAACTAATATCTACTATTTGGTCAATACTAAAATTTTAAAATTAAAAAAAAAAACTAAAACTAATCAAATTAGAGTAAAAGGACTAAACTCACAACTTATACATAGTAAAAGGATTTGCTTTTTTCTTTTCATCGAAATTAAGATGTTCATCGTTGGTAGTAGTAATTAATTTTCTTGTCGTGAGTGCTCTCTAAAGAGGTAAATAGCTTGTAACAGTCCGGTTTAGACCCTAGTCGGAATAGTAGTTTCAGGACCACAAATCTGACTCAGAAAAAATATTTTAATATTATTTTTCGAGTCCATAGAATTTGAATTGGTATGTGTGAAATTTTTGTGGATTAATCTCGTTGTTTGGGTGCTTAATTAGAGAAAAGGATTAAATCGCATAAAAGGTAAAAGTGACATTCTATATGTTAATGTGCTTAATTGAGTGGCTTTTAAATGTAGAGGCCTCATGAGGCAATTAAGCCATTATATAAGTTAGTGGATAGTAATGGACAAATATGACCTTAATGTTTATATGTTTCAAATATTAATTAAAAGGTTAATATGGTAAATAATCTAATAATATGTTTATAACAAAACAAAAATATGAAAATGGGAGTGGGTTGTTCATATTTTTGAACTGAAAGCAAGAAAAGAAAAAGGGTTTATGAGCTTTCATGATATTTGGCCTTGGTTGAACAAAATTAAGGTATGTAATTTGTTTGGTTTTTGATGAATTCTACGTTTTTGTAATCGTTGCTTCGTGTTCTTTAAAATCCATGCTTCAATTTTGTGAATTGATGAAGATTCTGAAAAGTGCCATTGATGAATGCTTGAGCTTTGTGATAGTTGATGATGAAATATGAAAGATATGTGAAAGATTAACATGTTTTGTCTTTGAATTTTTGGTGAAATTGAGTAATTTGGGCTAAATTGTGAAAATGAGAAATTGGAGGACTAAAATGTGAAATAAATGAAATATATGGGCTTGTATTAGTATAAGGAGAATTCGGCCTAAGCATGGTATAATGAAATTATGTGTATTTTGTGATTTCGTGAAATAGAGACTAAAGTGTCAAAATGTGAAAATGTGAGGGCTATTTTATAAAATGCCCTAAATATGTGTGTTTGGACTAAATTGAATGATTTGGTGATTGAATGATCTAAATTTGAATATGTATAGACCAAGAAAAGAGAGATTCGGATCGAGATCGAGGTAAAGACAAAGTACTCGATTGACCGGCTAGTTTCGGTATTTCGATGTCCGAGGTAAGTTTGGATATAATACGTGTTCTTAAATTATGTTTAATTGCTTTGAAATGATTATTTATGTGACTATTGAATTAGAAATGTAATGTGTGGAATCGAGTTAGGTGGAACTAAGTGTGCGTAAATAGAAATGAGATAGATATAATTAGCACTGTGTGTGCGAAATTATAGAAGCTTCGGCTTTTTGATTGGCACTGTGTGTGCGATACCGAATTAGGTTTAGTTTTATATTGAGGCACTAAGTGTGCCATGTTATTTAAGCTTCGGCTATGAATTGGGCACTAAGTGTGCGATTGAATTGTAGAGATAGTGAACATTGAATAAATTGTGATATCGAGCATTGAATAGCAAGAATGGTTGTTAACTAAGTGTTAGCAAATGTATGCTTCGAACCTATGTGGTTGATGATATTGTGTGAGGTTGAATAGATGGATATATGAGTACATGCTTGAGGATGGTATTGTGTTTAGTTGTGAATTTATCTAAGTGATGGTTTATTTATGTATTGATATTGATTTATTGAGTAATATGTATTATATTACGAACTTACTAAGCTCTTAAGCTTACTGTGTGATGTGTTTCTCTATTTTTACAGTGTATTAAAAGCTAGCTTGGATCTGGGATCGTCAGACTCAATCACACTATCGGCATATCTATTTTGGTACTTTTGAAAGATGTATATATTTGGCATATGGCATGTATAGGCTAGTGGTTATGGTATGTTTTGTAATGTTTGGACCTTGCCATGTGATATGGCTTGGAAGTTGAATGTTGATGGTTCATATGTGAAGCTATGAAAATGATGAATGTGGTATGAAATAGTGAGATTGGAAATGATATATTTTATACTTGAATTGGTTAATGAGAATGGTATTTTAAGTGTGAATTTGTGGTATGACTAGATGATGCTTAGTTTATATGATTTGAGTTGTGAAGATGATGTTTTGGATGGATTTATCTGAGTAGGATTTGAGTATGGAAATAAATGATGTAGTAGACGATTAGTTGGTACTTGTATTGGTATGTTTTAATTGCATTTGAGGCATGAATTGGTATTGGTTTGATGCTTATAGGTGATCCCTAAGTGTGGGTGGCAAATTGGCATTGTAAATGGCCTATAATTGCCCACACGGTTGAGCACACGGGCGTGTGGCTCGACCGTGTCCTTTGTGGATGTGTTTTAAAAAAAGTTAGACTCGACCACGGGCTAGACACACGGGCGTGTGACTGGCCGTGTGGTGCAAGTCAGTGTTGACCATGGGTGAGGCACACGGACGTGTCTCAGGTCTTGTAGACAAGTTAGTATGTATGCCCTGTTTTGCCACAGCTTGGAAGCACGGACACGGCCTACCCACACCGGCGTGTGACCTCTGTAACAAAAAATGTTAAAATTTCAGAAATTTTCGTATGAGTTCGGTTTAGCCCCGACCCTTTTCTAAAGCATGTTTAAGGTCTCTTGACCTATTTAAAGGACTATATGAATGTGAATTGTTATGTTTGATTGTGAATGATATGAAATGTTCAGAAATGATTAGTAATGCCTCTTAACCCTAATCCGACGACAGTTATAGGTTAAGGGTGTTACATAACTGATTATAAAATGTGCTTCATTCCCATAGACTAAGATCGAACTCCCAACTTTATGATTAAAGAATAATCTGAGCAACCATCCCGTTAAAATATCATTGATATTTAGATGTCAATCTTAATTATTATTTTAATCAAAATCGGTCCTAGATTCCCAGTTGCCTTCTTTTAATTCCACTGATTAATGCTCAGTGTTTCAACCTTATTGAACTAGGTATCCAACTGGGGAAATAAATGGAAGGTGGACACTGAATTGGACCATGTTAATTAATCACTTCAAGAAAACTAATAATTTACCCCAAACTATCAAGAATTTATTATAAGAAAAAGTAAATAATATAGTGAATTAAAGTGAAGTGATAAAAAGCATAATTATGTTGAAGTTTAGTTTAAATCTGAATAATCTCTTTATCCTTATTTGTTGTAAAAAAAAAAGTTAGTGTGGAGTATGCCTCACATTTTTGACAAAATAGTAAGTGGCATCCCGACAAGATAAAATTCAATGTCACAACGAAAAATAAATCTCCGTCCCGACAATGTGATCATTCTTCCTCCTAACAACGCAAAAGCCACGTCACGACATGGCAATATGTTCATCAAGTTTCTCGATTTTTTTCTCTCAATTAAATTCTACTCCAAACTCGGCCTAGATGTTATGGCCGAATCTGGCGATGTCACATGATAGAGCTTTAGAAAATGTAACTACGTTAAAACCATTTTCAGATATCCTAGGCTATCGTCAAAAACATGTTGTTTGTTCGTTCATTATCCCTTTTCAAAACATTTATACATTGTGGAAGCTTTTAAAATGATTTTCAAAGTCATACGTATTTTAATAAAACATTTGTTTATTTTGAAAACTCGCGTCTTATCCTACTGCTAACAGTTTATAAAATAAAAATCCCAAATTTTAATCAAAAATCTGTAAAGGCCTTATTACATGAAATTTACCCAAATATAACCAAATCATAATTAGAAATAAACCATAAAACAAAATATCCAGCACCGTGGTCACCGCTGAGTCCTCTGCTGCGCTGATCCATCTACTGCTGGAGATTACCTGAACAGATTAAACAGAAAAGGGTGAGTTTTTGCAAACTCAGTGTGTACTCCCTACAGAAAACATACACACAGTAATATCAGATAACAGACATAATTCCACAGTTCGAGTCTGAGCCCATTACAGAAATGGTGTGGACTTTAGCCCACTTAGATACAGAGTTAGACATATCACAGGGCCTTAGCCCATTTCGCATGAAATATGCGAAAAATGTAGTCTTACCCACCAAAGATCTACACACCAACTCCGTCCAACCCGACACACCATGTGGGGATAAAATCAACCCACCCAGCCCTACACACCATGTTGTACCGAATATGGTACATAATCAGAATTTCGCAGCTGGGCTGCCAGATAACAGGCTTAAGAGCCTTTCAGACACTTCCTCCAATTATAATTAACCCACCCCGATGCAATGCAACATACAAGAATGACATACTATTAAGCAATTAAAACTCACATATTCAGATCAGTATACATGCTTAGTACAGAAATCAGACAGACAGATCACTCATTTAGGGGTCTAAGTATTGCTTACCGACCCTATGGTAGGTCCACAGTCGACTTGAGCGACTCGTGCAACCTTACAGTGTTCTTCAGAAAAATGGGCTCACACGCTATGCGGCCCACACGGCCTAAATTGGCCTTGGCCGTGTGATCTCAGAATCCTACACACCCGTGTGGCCTACACGACCTAATCGGTCGAGCTCGTGTGTCGCACACGACCTTGCCCAGCCATCACACAGTCGTGTTACTACGCACGGCCTGGATCGTCGATCACACGGCCGTGTGGTGACTAACAGGGGGACCACACGCCCGTGTGACGTCGATAGTAAGGTTTTAGACTTTCGCTGAAGCCTCATTTTTTTCATTTCTGGGTACACACCTAGTTTGTTTTCATTGCCTACACAATCCCAAGATCACCAGTACCTATAATTGAACAACTTTTTACTCATTAATCCCTTAAACGATCGAATCAAACTAAACCCGAAATGGAATGCTCATCCAACGAGCGACCCAACTTACCTTCGAGCAAGAAGTAGTGTTTATTTGCAACACGAGAACCTGATTATAGCTTTCGAGTAGTACCTAGCGTGAGTGAAATGATTCCTCTGTTAATCGCTTAATCAAAATAACGCTAGAACTTAAAGAAAACCACTTACCGAAACCATTACACAACAGAACCCGATTGAACACGGAACAAGTAGAGAAAGATGGTTTTTGGCACAACAGAAGAGGGGGAAAAATCCAATGAAGAAGTCGACAGCAAAAATTTTGGAAAACCAAAGTGAAAAGCCAAAAATTGGGAGAAGTAATCAGATTTGGAAAAAATTCTAATAACTTCTCCCCTTCCCAAAAATCCCCTTAAAACTCTCACCACTACTCCCCCTACTCAGAATCCCGATAGAACACAAACTGTTTCCGTCCATAATAGAAAAAATTCTAACCTTTGCCAATACAGAATTCAAACTCCAAACCTCCAACAACCTCTACACTCCACTTAGCCACTAGACCAGCAGGCCCATTCTGTTAGTTACTTACACACTTATACTTATAAGTCTACTAACCAGAGATAGGGCTTTATTCATAAAAACCCAAAATTTGTCCAAGTCAAGGATTGAACCCAAGACTTCTTAGACAGTCCTAGAACACATAACTACTAAAGCTGACAGATATTTGTGCCACAAAAGTACAAAAGCCGAAACTAAAGAAAATCAGGGCGTTACAACTCTACTCCCTAAAAGAAAATTTCGTCCTCAAAATTTTACCTGATCAGAAAATGTGAGAATACTACTGTTGCATCAAATCCTCTAGCTCCCAAATGGCCTCTTCAGTGTTATGATTCCGCCAGAGCACCTTCACTAAGGGGATAGACTTTTTTCGAAGCACTTTAATGTCGCGATCCAAGATCTGAACCGGCTCCTCCTCAAACGTTAGATCTGGTCTAACCTCAATGTCCTCAATAGGAACAACATGCTTGGGATCAGAGCGGTACGTCTCAATATTGAGACGTGGAGCACATCATAAATGTAATCCAACTCCGGAGGAAGCTCCAACTGATATGCGACTGGCCCCACTCGCTTCAGAATATGGTACGGCCTAATAAACCGGGGCTCAACTTACCCTTGCGGCCGGACCTCAAGACCTTCTTTCATGGCGAGACTTTGAGAAAAACTAAGTCCCCCACAGAATACTCAATATATTTTATTTTCAGATCAGCATAGGATTTTTGCCTATCAGATTTCGCTTTTAGTCAATCCTGAATCAATCGGACTTTATCCTCAGTTACAAAAATCAATTCTGGACCCAGAACCCATCACTCATCCAACTCAGTCCAGCACAAGGGAGTGCGGCACTTACGACCGTACAAGGCCTCGTAAGGTGCCATCTGAATACTAGATTAATAGCTGTTATTATATGCGAACTCTGCCAACGGTAAATACTCCTCCTAATTGCCTCGAAAATCTATAACACAGCTCCTCAACATATCCTCTAGTACTTGAATCACCTCTCCGACTGACCATCTGTCTGAGGATGGAAAGCAGTACTGAAGTCCAACCTTGAACCCAGAACGTCGTGCAATTTCTTTTAGAACTGAGACGTAAAGAGAGGATCCCTATCGGAGATGATCGAGACAGGAACCCTATGCAGTCTCATTATTTCAGATATGTATAACTTAGCCAATTTCTAGAGTGAAAAGTCCATCTTGACTGGAATGAAGTAAGCAGGCTTGGTCAATCGATCCACGATGATCTAGACATAATCCTTCTTAGTGGGTGTTAAGGGTAACCCACTAACGAAGTCCATCGTTACTCGTTCCCATTTTCACATCAAAATCTTTATCGGCTGCAGCAACCCCGAAGGCAACTAATGCTCAGCCTTAACCTGTTGACAAGTCAAATAGCGTATAACGAAATCCGTAACCTCGCGCTTCAACCCTGGCCACCAGTACAACTCTTAGAGATCTCGGTACATCTTGTTCTCATCGGGATGCATAGCTTAAGGGCTACTATGCCCTTCCCTCAGAATCGATTGTCGTAACTTCTCATCACCTGGTACATAGATTCGACCATGGAAACAAAGTATCCCATCATTGTGAATCCCAAAATTAGTACCATCATCATTCTCAATTTGACAGAACCGCACCTTAAGCGACTTATCCTCCATCTGTTTACTTCTGATCTGATCAATCCATGTGGGCTTAACTTAAAGTTCTGCCAATAGACTCCCATCATCGAATAAGCTGAGTCTAGCGAACATTGCTTTAAACTCGGTAATAGCCCTACGACTCAAAGCATCTGCCACCATGACCTTACCCGGATGGTACTCGATGGTGCAGTCATAATTCTTAAGCAGTTCAACCCATCTACGTTGCCTAAGATTTATCTCCTTTTGAGTGAGGTGATACTTGAGGCTCTTGTGATCAGTGTAGATAGTACACTTCTCACCATACAGATAGTGCCTTTAGATTTTCAGAGCGAAAACTACAACAGCAAGTTCCAAATCATGCGTCAGGTAGTTAGCCTCATGCGTCTTGAGCTGACGCGATGCATAAGCTACCACCTTACCATCCTGCATCAATACGCAACCCAGGCCCACATGCGACGCATCACTGTACATGATAAAATCCTTCCCAGATTCAGGCTGTATCAGAATCGAGCCTAAGTCAAAATAGATTTGAGCTTCTTAAAGCTCTCTTGTTGCTTATCAGTCCAGACAAAAGGAACTCCCTTACGCGGAAGCTTGGTCAACGGTGCTGCGATCAAGGAGAACCCTTCTACAAAGCATCAATAATAACCCACTAGCCCTAAAAAGCTATGGATTTCAGACACATTCTTGGGCTGTTTCCACTCCAACACTGCCTTAATCTTACGAGGATCAACACATATCCCCTCCGCAGAAACCACATGCCCTAGAAAAGTTACTTCTCGGAGCTAGAATTCACATTTACTAAACTTTACGTACAACTGTTTCTCAGGCAAAGTCTGTAATACCACTCGGAGATGCTCATCGTGCTCGTCCTTCATCTTCGAATACACCAGAATGTCGTCAATGAAGACTACCACGAATCGATCCAGATAGGGCTGGAACACTCGGTTCATCAGATCTATAAAAGCTACTGGTGCATTCGTCAGTCCAAATGGCATCACTAGGAACTCGTAATGGCCGTAGCGAGTCCTAAATGCTGTCTTATGCACGTCAACCTATTTAACTTTCAATTGGTGATACCTTAATCGTAGATCAAGTTTAGAGAAAATTGAAGCTCCTTGGAATTGGTTAAATAGATCATCAATCCTCAGTAGGGGGTACTTATTCTTGATGGTCAGCTTATTCAATTAACGGTAGTCGATACACATACGCATGGATCCATCTTTTTTTTTTCACAAAGAGAGCAGGTGCTCCCCACAGAGATATACTAGGGCGGATGAACCCATGATCCAATAACTCTTGAATCTAAGCCTTAAGATCCACAAGCTCCTTCGGTGCCATTCGGTAGGGCGCAATAGACAACGGAGCTGTACCTAGAATGAGCTCAATCTCAAATTCTACTTCTCGGTTCGGAGGCAAACCCTGTAGTTCCTCAAGAAAAACATCCAAAAAGTTCCTTACTGTTCTGATGTCCTTAATTGGAGAGTCCCCAGAATAAAAAACACTAATGTAGGCCAAGAATGTCTCACATCCCTTTCGTACCAACTTTTCTGCCACCAACGCAAAAATCACATTAGTCAAGTAGTCTAGACGTTCCCCAATCACCACTACCTCTTTTTCCTCATTGATTCTCAAAACTACTCTTTTTGATGCACAGTTCAGACTTACACGGTGTTTGACCAGCCAGTCCATTCCTAGAATCAAATCGAACTCCCCGAATGGAAGTTTCATAATATCAGCCAGAAATACTATCCCTTGAACCTCCAACGGGACGTCTCTATATAGTTTACCCATTCGGATAAACTGCCCCAATGGACTAACAACAGTTACCTCACTCGAAGTACTCTTCGAATCCCCAAAGTTTCAGACACAGAGTTAGATACGTAAGAGTGTGTAGAGCCTATGTCTATCAATGCAGTATAGGGTACATTAAAAATTATGAACGTACCGGTAATGAAGTCCAGAGCATCACCATCCTCTAAGCGACGCGCAGCATAAACCAGTACAGGTTGCCTCACCTCAGTCGGTCCCACATTTGCCCAATGATCTCTATCATCGACCTATACCATTACCACCCTTGGCCTGTTGTTTGTCCCTAGGTGGCTGTTGAACTACTCTCGATGGCTGCGCAGTACCAGTACCCGCAGCTTGCACCTGATCAATTCTCAACGGACAATCTTGAACATGGTGCTCAGTCGACCTATATCTCAAACATGCCCCAGTAGTCCTCCAACACTCGCCCAAATGGCGTCTACCACAGTGCCCACAAAGCACCACCCTAATAGGTGCAATAGGAGGCCCAACTCTTACTGGCCTATCAAATCTGACCTTTTTTTTAGGCCTCATCACAGAATTCGAGGGCTCCGATTCCCTCTTATTCTTTCCTTTCTCGCAGTTTTAGAGCTCCGCGCGCTTAACCTTATTGGCGATCTTTGCCTTCTCCACTAGAGCAGAAAAATCACGCTTCTTTTGTGGAGCTATCAAAACCCGTAAGCTATCCCTGAGTCCATCCTCAAAATGGACGCAATGCTCATACTCAGTCGCCACCATGCCCTAGGCATACGGGCTCAATCTCAAGAACTCAACCTTATACTCGGCCACCGAACCCTCAGTGAGATTAAAGAACTCACGCCTCCTAACATCAATGTAATTGGCTCTCACATACTTACTCTAAAAAATCGTTTTAAAGTAGTACCAAGTCAGACGGTCGAGCTGAGTGCCCTCCTTAACTGTCAGCCACCATTGGTAAGCTTCATCGCGAAGCAGAGAGACAGCCCCCTTGAGTTTCTACTCCACGGTAAAATCCAGATCGTCTATGATTCTTTCCGTGGCCTCCACCCAGTACTAGGCCACATTAGGGGCGACTCTAGTGACACCCTTGAATAGTTCAGCCCCATTAGACCGAATTCATTCCGTAATCGACCCTAGACCCCCAGATCCAGTGTTGGGCCCAGTGACCCTTTTAAAATCTGTAGCATGGCTTGGGATAGTACATCATTTTCAACCTCACATTCACGAAACCCAGTCTCTGTAGCAGATGAGATCGGCGTCTCACTCGTATCCAGATTTAGCAGATTTTCAGATGATGAGGACCCAGCTCGAGCCCCCTACGGCCTCTACCGTGGCCTCTAGTACCCCGTCCGCGGATACCTCGTGCGCTTATCGTAAATTTAAAATTTTATCTGGATTAACAGTTTTATGCATTAGTTACAATTCCAGTATTTGTTAACAAATGTTTTATGCAAAATAATATCAGAAGTTCAAAGTTCGTTATCGCGAATCGTAGTCTCACTACGATTTTCAGTTTCACTATAGTTTCCAGTTTACATTACCTAGAGTGTTTCAGTACAGTATACTACTTATTGGCTACTTCAAGCATGCAAGTAGTATTTTCAAAAAAATTTAAACAGAATTCAGAATACTTACAGAATCGGCGTCAGAGACTCGGTGCACCACATACCCATTTCAAAAATATTTTGAATCACTTCAAAATTGTTTCTTTAAAACCAATTTTTAAAACCCAAATCCATAGCCGAGTTTTGCAACTAGGCTCCGATACCACTAAATGTAACACCCCAAACCTGGCCTGGATATTATGGCCGAATCTGGCGATGTCACATGATAGAGCTTTAGAAAACGTAACTATGTTAAAACCATTTTCAGATATCCTGGGCTATCGTCCAAAACATGTTGTTTGATTGTTCATTATCACTTTTCAAAACATTTATACGTTTCAGAAGCTTTTAAAATGATTTGGAAAGTTGTACGTATTTTAATAAAACATTTCTTTATTTTGAAAATTCACGTCTTATCCTACTGCTATCAGTTTATAAAATAAAAATCCCAAATTTTAATCAAAAATTCTTAAAGGCCTTATTACATGAAATTTACCCAAATATAACCAAATCATAATTAGAAATAAATCGTAAAACAAAATATCCAAAGACCGTGGTTACTGCATTGAGTCCTTCTGCATGCCGATCATCTCTTCATTGGGATTACTTGAATAGATTAAACAAAAAAGGGTGAGTTTTCACAAACTCAGTGTGTACTCCCCACAGAAAACATACACACGGTAATATCAGATAGCAGATATAATTCCACAGTTCGGGTCTGAGCCCATTACAGAAACGGTGTGGACCTTAGTCCACTTAGATACAGAGTCAGACATTTCACAAGGCCTTAGCCCATTTCAGACAAAATACACAGAAAATAGAGTCCTACCCACCAGCCTCTACACACCAATTCCGTCCAACCCTACACACCATGTGGGGATAAAATCAACCCACCCAAATTTCACACACCATGTTAAATTTAATACGGAACATAATCGAATTTTAGACTAATTTGCCAGATAATAGGCTTAAGAGCCTTTCAGACACTTCCTCCAATCATAATCAACCCACCTCGATGCAATGTAACATACAAGAATGACATGCTATTATGCAATTAAAACTCACATATTCAGATCAGTATACATGCTTAGTACAAAAATCAGATAGACAAATGAGTCATTTAGATATCTAAGTATTGCTTACCGACCCTACGGTAGGTCCACAGTCGACTTGGGCGACCTGTGTAACCTTACAAAGTTTTTCAAAAAAATAGGTTCACACGCCCATGTAGCCCATATGACCCAAATTGGCCTTGGCCGTGTGGATCACAAGGCCTGGCCCAGAATCATACACGCCCGTGTGGCCCACACGACCTAATTGGCCAAGCCTGTGTTGCACATAGCCTTGCCCAGCCATCACACAGCCGTGTCACTCGCGCACGGCCTAGCTCGTCGATCACACGGCTGTGTGGTGACTAACAGTCTTGCACACGGCCTACCACACGCCCGTGTGGCGTCGACAGTAAGGTTTTCAGTTTTCACCGAAGCCTCATTTTCTATATTTTCGGGTACACACCTGATTCATTTTTGCTGCCTACGCAATCTCGAGATGACTAGTACCTATAATTGAACAATGTTTTACTCATTAATCCCTTAAACGATCGAATCAAACTAAACTCAAAATGAAATGCTCATCCAACGAGCGACCCAACTTACCTTCGAGCAAGAGGCAGTGTTTGTTTGCAACACGAGAACCCGATTACAGCATTCGAGCAGTACCTAGCGTGAGTAAAACGATTCCTCCATGAATTGCTTAATCAAAATAACGCTAGAACTTAAAGAAAACCACTTACCAAATAAGGGCATCGATCGCCGCACAACAGAACCCGATTGAACACGGACTAAGAAGAGAAATGTGGTTTTCGGCACAACAGAAGAGGTGGAAAATCCAATGAAGAAGTCGACAGCAAAAATTTTGGAAAACCAAAGTGAAAAGCCAAAAATTGGGAGAAGTAATCAAATTTGGAAGAAATTTGATAACTTCTCCCCCTCTCCAAAAATCTCCTCAAAACTCTCACCACTACTCCCATACTCAGAATCCCGATAGAACACAAACTCTTGCCATCCATAATAGCAAAAATTCTAACCCTTGCCAACACAAGGATTCGAACTCTAGACCTCCAACAACCTCTACACTCCACTTAGCCACTAGACCAACAGGCCCATTTTTTTAGTTACTTACACACTTATACTTATAAGTCTACTAACCAGAGATAGGGCTTTATTCATAAAAACCTAAAAATTGTCCAAGTCAAGGCTTGAACCCAAGACTTCTCAGATAGTCCCAGAACACATAACCACTAAAGCTGACAGATATCTGTGCCATAAATATTACAAAAGCCGAAACTAAAGAAAATCGGGGCGTTACAATTTTAGTTTCCCGTGTAAATTCTAATTAACCTATGGATATTCTAGTTATAAAAGCTACAAATTTCAGCCTATAAATAGACCTTAGTTACCCTATGTTTATAAAATAGAAAATATAGAATTGAGAAAATTTTGTATTTTTTGAGTTTGAAGGGCTTTTCTTTCAGGGTTTTGAGTTTTTCATTTTTTTGGTTCTCTCCATCTTTGTACTTCTTTTATATTAGTGAAATTTTTTTTTTGCTTGTGATTTTTTATCCTCTTTGGAGGAGTTTTTTCACGTAAAATTTGTGTGTTTGAATTTTCAATTTCTTCGTTATTATTCTTGTTCGTTGCATATACAGATTCACACCCAACAAACTAGTATCAGTGCTTGGTTTGGTTTCCACATTCAACATGTTCAAATATGGCAGCGACAAGGTTCGACATTGAGAAGTTCGATGGAATCATAAATATCAGTTTTGGAAAGTTCGAATGATAGCAATACTGGTCCAGAACGGCCTGAAAAGGTCGTTACAGAGAAGAAACCAGCAGATGCAAACCAGTCAGAATGGGAAGAGCTTGATGAAAATTTTTTATCTACAATTCAACTATGCCTTACAAATAATGTGCTACAGGAAGTATTGATGGAGAAAACAACATTCGCGCTATGGAGAAAACTGAGTATACATGATGAAATCTCTAGCTAACAGGTTAATGTTAAAACAACATCTCTACACATTCAGAATGGCTGAAACTGAGTCCATTAGGGCTCACATGAGTGAGTTCGTTACCCTTCTCAATGACCAAAAGAATCTCAATTTAAATATTAGGGATGAGGATCAAACTATGTTATTGTTGTGTTCTTCGCCCCCTTCTTATAGAACTTTCACGGAAACCCTAACTTATGGGAGAGATAATCTCTCATTCAAGGACATGAAGAGAAATCTACTGAGCAAAGATAAACTCGATCATGAGTTAGGCCCGAATAAGAAGTTAGATAGGTAGGCCTCAGTGGGCAAACAACAATCCAAAAGTCAGATCAGAATAGCTCTAAGGCAAGATCAAAATCTAGAAATTGAGACAAACAATGTGGTTACTGCAAGAAGATGGGTAACATTAGGGAAAAGTGTTACAAACTTCAAAATAAAAATAAAATGGATGCCAAAAATGATGAAAATGGTAAGCAGAAAGCAGAAGTTGTTGATGTTAGTGTAGCAGATGACGGAGGTGATGATTTTTTGTTAGTGTCAACAAGCGAAAACTTTATGGAGCGACACCATGACGATGGTTATCGATTGGTCCTTCGGGAGAACACCTCAGAAGAGTTTATCGATTCTTTCGAATCAAAGGTATATGGGAAAATATGACATCATACTGTGTAAGACCATAGCTAGGCTATGACAACCTATGAAGTCTACCAGGACAGTAAACATGATATCATATTATGTAATATCATAGTTGGGTTATGGCAATATATGAAGTCCACTAGGACAATAAACATGGCATCTTATCATGTAAAACCATAGCTGGGCTGTGACAACATATGAAGTCCATCAGGACAGTAAACATGGTATCATATTGAGTAAGACCACAGCTGGGTTATGGTAACATATGAAGTTCGTCAGGACAGTAAAACATGACATCATATTATATAAGACTATAGTTGAGCTATGACTGTTGGAAAAATGGGTTTGGAAAACGTAGCGAAAAATAAACTTAGGGAAAAACTAGAGTTTTAAAAAATTTTCCAGAATAAGATCTTGGTTGTGATATCTAAAGTAATAAACACTTAATCAAAATTGTACCTTTTCGATTCGTCTAGGATGAACACTTCGACCGAGTAGTCTTCTCCGTTATCCTCAAGCTCAAGTCTGTCGAGTGTGGGCTCGCTTCGAATCAAAAAAAAATTCACAAAAATTACCTGCGAGATAATTTTGCAATTTCTCTAAATTTTTGGGTCAAGTTATAAATTAGAAAAATATCTCTAGAAATTTTCTGGAATAATCTCTTCAAAGAATTTTCTCTTTACAACTTTCTCTTGAATTCAAGTGTGTGTAAATAGTGACCCAAGACTCTCTTTATATAGGGAGAGTTTAGAGAGTTCAACTATGATTAAACTTAATCACTTTAATATTAAATCTTATTAAAATAATAGAATGCTTATCTACAAGATAAATATTAAATTTAATTTAATACTAAACAATTAAAATACTATTAAAATAAGTATTAAATTAAATTTAATATTAAACTATTAAAATAATATTATTTTTGGAATAATTAATCTGAAATTAAATTCTCTAGTAGAGTCCTAGTAGGAGTGTAACCCTTTCACTACTCAACCATCGATGAACAACCGCCACCAGCCACCAGGACGCCATTGTCACAACTACCGCCACCACCATGTTCGATGGTGCAGGTGCGACACCCTTCCGACACCCCGAGCAGGTTCAACTACTGCTGGTTCGGTCCGAGTCAATGATGACCCTATAATAGTCCGAATTTGACCCTAATCGAACGGTGGTTTTGGGACCACGAATCCGAGTTTGAAAAATTTTTAAATACTATTTTCTGTGTTAATTATATGTGAATTAGTATGTGTGAAAGTTTCGTATAAAAATTTGATTGTTTGTGTGCTTAATTAAATAAAAGGACTTAATCGCGTAAATTGTAAAAGTTACAAACTATAGGGAAAAGTGCCTAGTTGTTAGTGGCTTTTTAATATAAAGTCCTTAAAGGGCAAATAGTCCATTCCTAAAGTTAGTGGCCGGCCAAGTACTTAACTAACCTTATATTATAATGTTTATTATATTATAAAGTAAGGTTATAATGGTAATTAAACAATAAGTTAAAATATATGATAATAAAACATAAAATGAAAGATGTTTTGTTCATCTTTTTATTTGACCGAATGCATGCAAAGGAGGGAAGAAAATAATCAAAGCTTGGTTCGGCCATTCTTAAGTCAAAATTAAGGTATGTGATTAGTTCGGTTTTTGTTAATTTATACGTTTTTGATATCGTTGCTTCGAATACTACTCGACCCATGTTAGAATTTTTGAATTTGATGTATGTTTGACATTCAGCCATTAATGAATGCTTAGATTAGAAATGTTGTTGATGATATATTAATGTTATGTTTTGAATTAACATATTTTGAAATTGGAAATTTTGATAAATATGAATATTTAGGATGGAATTGTGAAATTTGTAAAATCTTAGGGTTCGAATGGGAAATAAATGAATTATATGGCCTTGTATATGCATTGGTAGTATTTGGCCCTAAAGGAATAATTCCAAATTATGTGTATTTTGTGTTTTGTGCCTTAGGGACTAAATTGTAAAAGTTACAAATGTTAGGGATAAAATGGTAATTTAACCATTTATGTGTTTTGGGAGTAAATTGAATATAAATAAATTTGAATGAGCTTAATTTGAATATGTTTAGATTAAGAACAAAGAAACACAGATTTGGATCGGGGAAAAGCAAAAGCTATCAAATAGTCGATTTTTGCTGTTCGACAATTTTTGAGGTAAGTCTATAAGCAATTTAATATCGTTAATGTCATTTATAACCTTGAATATATGTTGAATTATGGAATTATGGTCATGAATTTAGTGAAAGCCGAATGTGGATAGACATTTTATCATGAAGTGTTGTTAAATTTTTAATTGAATTGATAAGTTCAAGTGATATAAATTATGTATGGTTTATATAATTTTGGTCAGCATGTAATGTGAATAAGATAGAGATAATATCATATTTCGGGCTTTGAGCCTAGCAGGCCTTGTGCCGGTGAATTGTGTCAGGCTTCGATCCTAGCAGGCCTTGTGCCGGTGAAGTGTATCGGGCTTATTACCTAGTAGGCTAAATGTCGGTGATCAAATTTCAGACCTTAGGTCTAGCAGGCTTAAGGTCGGTGTGTATTTCAGGCTTTGATACCTAGCAGGCTTAATGTCAGTGATGTATTATAAATAGAGAATTCATGAATCATTTACAAGGTGGAATGTAATTACTGCAATAAGCTAAATGCTCGGGTAAGTGTAAGTTTTCATAGTTGCAAGGAATAAGGTAAGTTATTATATTCCCATTTGAATTAAGTAAGATGTGATGTAGTTGAAGCTTTCAGTGAGATGTTAATATGTGCATTTGATCTTACCAATAATGAGTATGATATATATATTGGAATTTAAGCTTGGTTATGCCTTTGAGATTCGACCATATGTGTAAATGTTAAATGTGAGAGTGATTGGATATGTTTATATATGTGTATGATCGATTATATGTGTGTTTCATATGTATATTGCACTTATTCAATTTGTTTATATGCGGAAACATATTAAATTTTAAGTGTATTTGGTGAGTTTGCTTATTTAAGGTGATATGGGGATATTTTGAGGTTGTCAAAGAAATGGTATTAGCATTCGACATTAGTAGACCATTTTAGTATTAAGCTTTAAAAAATTTATGATATTAATTATAGTTTTGTAAATGCTTGAATGATCATATGATTTAATATTTTTGCTTAAGACTTAAAGCTAGTTAGCTTACTTTGTGTGATATGTCTTCACTCTGTTTTATAGATTTTGATCAAGCTACGAGCTCAGGGGATCGTCAACGAAGTCATCCACACTATCACCTTATTTTGGTACTTTTAAGCTTGATTTTCGAATTAAGGACATGTATAGGCTAGACTATGTTTTGAGCTATGAATTTTGTCTTTGTATATATTACAGCCATGCGAAAATGGCTTACTCTTAATATCAAATGTTTCCATGCTTTGTGATCTTAATCATGATGCTAGTGTGGTATATGCATATTTGGTCATGATATAAGCTTATTTTGGTAACTATGTTATATAGCATGTGAGTATAATATGTTGATTATATGGCTTGATTGGGAAATGATGTGAATAGTTTATGACTAGCTCATTTTGATAATTTTGATGCTTGCTATGTTTTGTCTTTGAGTGTGGTTATGAATTCACTTAGTAATGGGATAAAAATGTACATCATATATTCGATTTTGTTTGGCTATTTTGATTCAGTTGTAAAGGATAGGTGTGCACTTATAATAAGCCTGAATGGTTGGCTAACTAGGAATGGTTGGTGAATGTAAACTAATGAATAAGTTATATGATTAATTTGGTTCGATTATGTGCATGCAAATGAATTAATGTGAACATTGGTTTGATTGAGTGTATTGAATCTATTTGAATTCGATGAGAGCAGTATAACATGTGATCTCATATGTTTTTATTAAAAGGCCATGATTATTATCTAGTTTAAGAACTAATTATGGGCATGTGTATATTCGGTAAAGTGGATTTAATTACTAAATGAACTTAAATTTATTAAATAACATACATGATACACTTGGATATGTTAGTCAATTGAAAGAAGTATGTTTTAAATTATCTTTTATAGATATTGTTGGTTTAGTGGTTTTGAGTCCTTAGTAATTAAATAAAGAAGAATAAGAATTTTGCTTAAAGTTGATTGATGTTTCGATTATATATTCATAATAAAGATACAGTGAATGAGGCTTATGGTATTTGCATTGTCATGTGGTATGAGTAAAATGTATATAGCATATTCGGCTTATGTTCTTTGATGATTATGTCATATACGACTTAAGTTTAGTAAGGTATAAGTATGTTTTTGATTGAATAAAAGTTGTGACTTAGTTGGTAATGCCCTAAAACCCTAATCCGACGACAGATACGGGTTAGGGGTGTTACAGACCCAACCAATTTGGTTTAGCCTTCGGTTGGACCGTCAACCGGTTTCACATGCCGAGCACAGTTCGACCAGTTTTTGGGTCTTGGTCTCGGTTTTGGGCTCCCAGGCCCAATTTACGATCTCAAGTATAATTTTCAAGTTCAATTATCCATTAGGCCAATTGCTTGACTTGAAAATTAACTTTCATAAATATCATATTAATTTTAATTAATTTGATTAATTTAATTTTACTTGATCAAAATTAATTTTTCCAAAAATCACTTATATTTTCCAAATTAATTTTTCAAAAAAAATTCTTTAATCAAATTTTCAAGTTGAACAATTCTTATGACCACCTAATTTAATTCCATATCGAATAAATCGACTCTATTAAATTATTCCCAAAGTCGTAGAATTTTCTTTTGATTCAAATGTAGTCCGATCGAGCTTTTGTTGAGCTAGAGGAGGGACCAATCAGATATATACAATTAGAATCTAGTGTAGCAATTATGTCCAAAAGAGTCATTCCAATAATTCGTAATTACTTAATCATGGAGCCAGCCCATAAGAAGTACCATGATTGAAAACTCCTTATTGTATACTCTTTACGAAAGCAATTCATCCAACTGCTTTGTCCAATGACCTCGTTATGTGCGTGTTACCCTCATATGGTATCCTTGATTCCTTTGAGTTAAATCTGTTCACTCAATACAATCATATTTTATCTCATTGTCACCATTGTGTCTTCTTAATGATTAATATCATCACTGTCAACAAATGACTATGACAAATTGCTCATTCGAGAACAAGCAACCAATGGCCACATTTCATATTTATCAATCCACACAATGCCAATGAGAGGATATCATTAACTCTTTAATTGAGCTAAGAATTCCACTGTTGCTAGTACAGCCATGCCATGCACAAGTTATGTACCCAACATACCGGCTGTGGGCTCGATCATTTTAGAGCATAAGCCTCCACTTCTATCAAAGCACATGAATTGCATATGCATAGTTAGTGACTAACTCAAGATTTAGGTAAATCACACCATGAACGTCACAAGTGAATTAATTCATCTTGGGTTCAGTCCAATGTATCATTCTACCAATGAAAACATTTATGTTTCTACTTGTGTAGTCAACTACTCCGATAGTTAAGACTAGCCATCTCTCCAATTGGAATTGTAGACGACATAATAATCCTTCTTACTATTTGAATCAAATGCTCACTTTAATTCTTTTACGGGATTACAGACTTATTTAGATTATATACTGAAGTAAGTTGTCTTTCTCATAATGTAAACATTCTTTACAATACCACTTATCTTCAGTTTGAACTTTAAACAATCAATGAGCTAATATTTGCTTGTCACAATTTTGCTATGCAAAATATAAAAGATAGAAAATACAAAAGACATAATAGTGAAATGTGAAATTAACTTTATTTATTTATTCATCGTTCAAAAATAAAAAACAGTTACATGTTTATTACAATATGGACATATTTCCCAACAATGGCAACATATGAAGTCCACCAGAACGGTGAACTAGGAGGCTCGAAGTCGAGATAGGGAACTTTTGGATTAAAAATTAGTGTCTTTCTTGTAAAGATTTTTCTTTAAATGAATAGGTGATGTAGTATGATTTTTAAACAGTGAGGTCTAAATGTGTACATTAACTCGGTTCAGGTGTGGCGCTCCATACCTGATTCTGACTAATGGATCAGGTAAGGGTGTTACAAATTTAGTGGTATCTGAGTACAGTTTAGTTGGTCATTTGGACCTAGGAATTGGAAAGAGTACCCCTTATGTGCATGACGTTCGATCTGGCTAAGTTCCTTAAGTCCTTATTTTTTTAAGTTATTAAGTGGTAAGTGTACATATATTTGCCTAAATTGGAAAAAAATGAAAGTAAAAGGAGTTGAATTGGAAAAAAAAAGATATAAAAGAAGGATAAGCAATTACATTGATTGAAAGTACAAGCATTGGAGAAAATAGATTTTATTAAAGAACGGATACAGCAAAGGTAAAGTATAGATATCTGCCGAGTGAGTTATTGCCTCAAGGGTGTCTTCGCCTCCTTTTCAGCTAAGTGTTTGAAGGAGTAGAAACGATCACACTTGATTTTTGAAAATGAGGACTAGATGAGAGAATTGAGGGGGAAGGTACACTTGAATGTCAGACTTGGTGTCTGTTGTACATTCTTCAATGGCTTAGAGACCAATCATTTTCTAAGTACACCTATTCACTAAGGCTCAAGTCTCACCAACCTTTTTTCTTTTGCAAACCCACTGAGGGTTTGAATTTAGGTCTCCAAGAGGGGAGAGTATAAGTAAACCCCCAACTCTGGCGAACAGATTCCTATGAATCTAGGGGGCTGTATGCACCATTGTCTGTAACATCCCGACTGGCGAGACCTTAGAGTTTGAGTACTGTTCATAGAAGTAAAGTGTAAAGGATAAGTTCTGAATGCATAAACTACTAGGTATGACTAATTGCTTAAAGTCTATTGAATGCGCCCTTAGGTGAAGTTTATGCTAAGGCGAACTTGGCGATCTGGCATACTCCTTTACAGGGTATATGCCACCACAGCTGATAAATGTTAATATTTATTTATTTATTTCTCAATGTTAAGCCCATAGCTTGAAAGAACTATTAGCTATACTATTATCTTATCGTTCTAGTTAAACCAATTGGTTAGTGCAAAAAGATTAGTTATAATGGGATAAGAGTCCTGAAATGAAAAAGACATGCATTTAAGATAAGAGAGAAAATTATTAGTCATAGGTACCAAAAGAATGGTGGTAGGTGAAATGAGACTTGCCCAATAAGTTTTCCTTTTGTGTGCACCTGTATAAAGCCAACATTGGCTTTCTAAGCAAGTTTTATGCTTTCTTTTGGCAAACCTTATTTTCTCTCCAAATTTTCCTTGTATTTTCTCGAAAAACTCTAGAACTACAACTTGCTTGAAGAATCGAGTTTGTTATTTTCAGCAAACTCCATCGACATTGGTACCTGGTAAATACCAATAAAACTCAAGTTATTTTCATAGTTATTTGCAGGGCCCTAGCGTTTTATGCTTTAGGGTCAGTTTAAAATAAGGAAGGAGGAAACTTTCAGATTCTAAGTTTCCTATTGATGTTTTCATTAAAACTTGTTTAGTTGTTGGTAAAATGATCTGATAAGATAAATCTTGACATTATAGCTCAAGAGACTTTTAAAACTCTCGAGATAATGGCAAAGGTCCTACTTTCTAAATTTTTCTACAATCTCTGGTGAGTTCCTCCATACCCCTTATATGTGTAATTCTTTTGTTTCATATCTGGTATAAGGTAAGTTCATGTAACAGCCTATTTTTCACTGGTGTCAAAATTGTGCTTTCAAGGCCACCAAATCTGACAAGTAAGTTCGTAAATACTTTTATTTAATATTTGAGAATCAAATATAGTTTTAAAAGGTTTTTAATTTGATAATTTATGTTATATAAGCAATTTATTAAGTTCAAGTGGTAAAACCCTAAAGTCAAGTGGTTTTAGAAAATGAGGTATCAGGACATCGTGTCTATAAATTGAGCCGTAAATATTTTTATAAATATTTACGGAATGTCATTAAGGTGGTAGTAAAGTTAAAAAATTTTAACATTTCGATTGTTAATTAAAGAAAAAGGACTAAATTGTAAAATATGTAAAACTTAGTAATTATTACATTTTGATGATTAAATAGCTTATTAATGAAATGAGGAAGGACCTATATGGTAATTTAGCCTTAATTAATATGGTTGGGCGGCAACTTGAATGAAAATGATAAAACAAAATATGTTTAGTGGCAAATTTGTAAATAAGTTGAAACGTAACTTAAAACATATTGAAATTTATCAACATTTTTCTTCATTCTTCTTCTTGGATGGTCGAACCTCCATGAAAGAATACTCAAGCTTCGGTCAAACTTCACAGGATGCATATAAGTCTGATTTGGCCCCGTTTCTAATAATTTTTATGTTTTGAGATCGTTGCAACTAGGTCCAACTAGCCCGTACCTTCGATTTTGAATGTTGCCATTGATGAATCTTGTGATTTTTTATGTTAATTGATGAATTTGAAATATTAGTTGTTATGTAAAGTATTTTGTAAATGATTTTTTATGAATTTGTTGATTAGGGACTAAATTGTTAAAATAATAAAATACAAGGATTTGTTATGAAATTATTGCATGAATGGGTTTTTTTGTGTGTGCCATGAATACTCGGTTGATGTGAATTGGCATTAAAAATGGCTAATTTGCATGTTTTAGGCTCAAAGACTAAATTGAATAAAAGTAAAATGTTAGGGGCAATTTTGTAAAAATGTCAAAATAACTAAATTGCATAAAATAAATTGTTTTACTATCTAAATTAATGAATTGAATGAAATTATTAACTTAGATCAAGATTGAGTGAAAAATCGAGGAGAATGAAAAATTACCAAAAAGCCCTTATACTTTGATATTTCTACAATTTAGCCAGGTAAGTTCATTATACGATTATTATTAACTGAATTGAATGTTTCATACTATTTCATTATTGGTTAAATCTTGAATGTCATGTGGTTATGTTTTAAGAAATAGAAATGTAATGTTATTCGGGCTCTGTGTCTAGCAGGATTCGTACGGTGATATTCGGGCTCTGTGCCTAGCAGGCTTCGTGCCGATGATGCTCAGGCTCTATGCCTAGCAGGCTTCGTGCCGATGTATTATATCAGGCTTTGTTCTTAGCAGGCTTCATGTAGGTGTATTATTTCAGGCTTTGCACCTAGCCGGCTTTGTACTAGTGTATTATATTAGGCTTTGAGCCTGGCAATCTTCGTGCCAATGTATTGTACCAAGTAAGTTGTACTGAAAATAATATTTCCATTATTTGATGTTATTTCATTTGATTCATCGGTAAGTATTCAAAAGACTTATGTCATGAATCTATGAAAAGGAATAAAAAGGTAATGTTCAACGAAAGTACGTTTATGTTCATGAAATTGATGATTTCAAGTCATGTTATTCATATATATATGACTTACCTTATGATATTTTGAGTGAATTATGAGTATATGCACTAACTGGTGTATTAATGATGATATATAGGCTTGTGTCAAGTTTGCGTAATTAGTCTATGTTTTTGCTTATATCTTGTGTTATGCAAATGATACCAATGAGGAAATGTAATAAAACGGTAAGTTCATAATTAAGATGTAATGTGATAATGTAAATGCATTGATGAGTTAAAGGGTTTACTTATATGTTAGAATTTACTTAAGTTATGGATGAATTTATCTAGGTTGTGGATAAATACACTAATTTGTGAGTTGATAATGTCTTCTAAGCTAAAGTAAGTAAATGTAAGGTTTGATAAATCTTGTGGCATTAGTATAGGTTTATGCTTACCTTTTAAAGTTCATTATTGAAATGAAATGTTATATTTAAAATTTATACGCGCTTACTAAGCATTCATTGCTTATGTTGTTATTTTTCCTTTACTTTTCAGATTATCAGAAGTTTGATTGGTTTGGAAGTTCGTCGGAGATCAATCATACTATACAACAATTATATCGGTAGTTCTTAATGTTTTAGCAAAGGTTATAATGGCATGTATAGGTGGACTTGTGTTTGATGTTTGTTTAAATGCTTGGACATGGATTTTGGTATGTATAAGTTGGTTGTTTGATGCCAATTTGATGATAGTTACATTATGATAGTTTGGTACTTATAATGTGTGAATGGTATGGTACAAATGGTTAGTTTAAGCTAAAGTGATATAGGTCAATTTGTGATAAGTTTGAGATGAAAATGATTTAGGTGTTGATGAATGAAAAGTGTCAAGTACTTGTATATGTTTAAGTAAATTTGTATGTTTGCTTTTGAGGTGCTTCGATTGAATGGTATTTGATCATTTGAATTGGTCATTTTATGCATATTTGAATATGTTTTGATGCCTTGGTCATATGTGCAAATTGTGTTTAGGTGCATGCTTGAGGTGGGTGAAGGAGATGGCTTGATTTTGGCCAATTTCTTGTCCACGCGGCCTAAGACATGGACATGTGTCTCAGCCGTGTGTGACACATGGTCATGCGACACGGCTATGCGTCCCCTGTAGTTTTTTTAAGGTTGCATTTTGAGAGTTACACGGGCACGGACACGAGTTAGGACATGACCGTGTGTCCCTACTTTGAATGTCCACATGGCCTAAGACACGCGCGTGTCTCAGCGCGTGTGAGTCACATAGCCTGGCCACACGGTCGTGTAACCCCTACATTGTAAATTTTTCCATTTTTTTCCACGCAGTTTTAAATGTTTCTGATTTAGTCTTGAATCGTTTCTAAAGTGTTTCTAAGGCCTCAAGGGCTATAATTAGGGATGTTATGCATGTGTTTGATTGGAATTCATAATGATTACGAAATGTTGAGAATGAATGATTTGAGTTATGTTTTATGGTAATGCTCTGTAACCCTATTTTGGTGACAGATACGGGTTAGGGGTGTTACAATTCACCTATTCTGTGAAGGTAAAGTGTTTGCACTAAAGTAACGAACGTTCACTGTGAAAAGTCTAGCCTGGAATGTCTTTGTAAATGTTGTAAGGGCCTTGCTTCATGTTAAGTCAGTATCCCTTCTTACTTTGAAAAGAACTATATGGTCTGAACAAAAAGGAAATGAACTCATGGCGTTACCTTCAATGTTATAAGCATTGAATTGGCAGATCGTGATACATGAGAATGGTTATGTAGACTCTGGTAGGGTAAGAGAAATTGTAAACCAGACAACAAAGCATGACAAGGAAGAGGAATGACCGAATGATATGATCTCTGAACACGGACTAGGGTGTTTGATATCACAAAAAAGGGTGTCTGCATGTATGCATGGGCGTAGTATTTGCACCAATAGAACAATGCCAATTGTAAGAATTGTGTAAGTATGGTAATTGCCAATAGGTGAACTGTGTACAGTCCGCTTATGTATGGTATTCGCCTATGGGCGAACTATCTGTCTCACTGAGATGGAAAGGAATTAATTGTTCGTTTTATGTATATTATTTGTTATATCTACTTTAAAACTCATTAAGTTATTCGAACTTACTACATTACCTTTCCTTCTTAGGGTTAACGAAGAAGTAAAGGATAAGCCTAGGACTACGCTAAAGGATATTTACTGTTGTGAGACTCCTAATGAATTTGTGTTACGTATGAAAGTGGGGGGATGGCATTTAAGCTTAGAATTCTGAAGAAAAATATTTTGTAATTAAGTTTTTTTGCCAAACTACAACTTTCTCAAACTTTTGTATTGAAACTTATGGTTTTGATTTAAAATGGTTTACGTTATCATTCAATATTTTCCAATTTGTTATTTATGGTAATTGTTGGCGAAGTCCAATTTCTTTTCAAATTAGGTTTTAAGAATATGTAAGGATGTAAGGCTGTAACGCACCATCTTGGATCCTCCTTAAGGGTAGGGCATGGGGCACTCAATTGTCCGCCAAGGTAGGTGATCCTCCTGAAATCAGCCTGTTTGGCTTTACTTCTACTTTTATTAACAAATACACCTATTGCATTTATGAACTTGATGATTCGAGTGTTCTATGAGTATTTGGACCAGTGAGTGGTGGTCTTCATAGATGATATTCTAATGTACTTATGAACTGAAGAAGAGCATGATGCTCACCGGCCAACTGTGCTAGAGATTCTGCGAGAGTAGCAACTGTTCGCAAAGCTTAGCAAGTGTAAGTTTTGGCTTAAAGAGCTGGCATTCTTGGGTCATGTGGTTTCAGGAGAGGGTGTTCATGTAGACCTTAAAAAGATCGAGACAATTCTAGAATGGAGATCACTAATGAGTGTTATTGAAGTGCGAAGATTTCTGGGGATTGTAGGATACTATCGCAGATTTGTTGAGGTGTTCGCCACCATAACAACATCCTTAACAAAGTTGTCGTAGAAGGATGAGGAGTTCGCATGGATTGATGAAAGATAGAAGAGCTTCGAAAAACTTAAGGCGATACTTAATAAAGCACCTATACTAATTCAACCAGAATCTAGAAAAGACTTTGTGGTTTACAGTGATGCTTCACATATAGGACTTCGTTGCATGCTGATGCAAGAAAGCAAGGTGGTGGCTTATGCTTCAAGACGGTTGAAGCCTCATGAGCGAAACTACACAACTCATAACCTGAAGTTAGCAATAGTAGTGTGCGCACTCAAGATTTGGCGACACTACTTATATGGCGAGTGATGTACCATCTATACAGACCATAAGAGCCTCAAGTACCTTCTCACATAGGAAGGGCTAAACTTACGACAAAGAAGGTAGATCGAGCTGTCGAAACATTACGATTGTGTGATAGAATATCACCTTAGAAAGGCGAACGTGGTTGCAGATGCCTTAAGTAGAAAATCAATGAGTGAGCTCGCGTTTGAGTGTGATGAGTGATGGCGGACCACTCGCTGAACTACAAGTGAAGCTTACCCTCTTACAACAAATAAATGAGAAGTAAGTCACCGGTAAAGACTTGGTGAAATGAGTTCGCCAAGTAGAACAGGGAGTTTAAGGGGACTTTGCATTAAATAAAGAAGGGGTATTCTATTTTCGTGGAAGACTCTGTGTACCCTGTGATTAAGAGCTACCACATGCGATCCTTACTGAAGTTTACAATAGCCTTTATGCTATGCACCCATGAAGTAATAAGATTTATCGTGACCTCCGTGAACTGTATTAGTAGTCTGGATTGAATGGAGATGTCACCAACTTTGTGGCGAAGTGCGTAGTTTGCCAGAATGTGAAATCAGAGCATCAATTTCCCTTAGAATTGCTTCAACACTCAAAATTCCAGATCGAAATTGGGAAAAGATCACTATGGACTTTGTTTTAGACTTGCCCATAGCTTCGACAAAGAAATATATGATATGACTAATTGTGAATCGACTCTCAAAGAGTTTGCACTTACTAGTAGTTCGCACATACTATACATTGCAAAAACTGGCGGAGATATACATCACAGAAATAGTGCGACTTCATGGCGTACCAGTTTCCATTACTTTCGGTTGAGATCCTCGTTTACTTCGAGATTTTAGAAAAGTTTGCAAGAAGCTTTAGGATCAAAACTTAACTTTAGTACTGCTTACCATCCACAAACAGATGGTCAATCAGAAAGGATGATACAAGCACTAGAAGACAAGCTACGAAGTTGTGTGTTAAAACTTGCAGGAAGTTGGGAGCAGTATCTACCTCTCAATGAGTTCACATACAACAATAGCTACCTAGAAAGCATTCAAATGGAACCAATTGAGGTGCCATATGGAAGAAAATGTAAAACCCCCTTGTGTTGGACACAACTAGATGAAAAGCAAATGGTTGGATTAGAGTTAGTTCGCGAAACAGAGGAAAAGGTAAAGATGATATGCGAACGACTAAAGATTGTATCAGGCAGACAAAAGTCCTATGCTGACTTAAAATGGTGAGATATTGAGTACCAGGTAGGCGAGCAAATGTTCTTAAAGGTCTCGTTATTGAAGAAAGTCTTAAGATTTGGGCGAACGGGGAAGCTAAGTCCAAGGTTTATAGATCTATATGAAGTGGTTGAAAGGATTTATCTAGTGGCCTATTAACTCAAGCTGCCACCAAAACTTGAGCAAATCCATGATGTTTTTCATGTGTCCCATCTCATGTTGTGTCAGTGGATGAAATTGAGGTGCGATCTAGTTGTGGATATGATGAGGAACTAGTTAAAATCATAGCTCATGAGGAAAGGGTCTTGTGAAACAAGACAGTTCCTTTAGTCAAAGTATTTTGGCGAAAGTACAAAACCAGTAAAGCCATGTGGGAGACAGAAGAAGCAATGAAGCATTAGTATCCTCATCTATTCTAAGTAATTTCAAGGATGAAATTTCTTAAGAGGGAAAGAGTTATAACATCCTAAAAAAGGGCCTAGAAGTTTGAGCTCGATGAACTACGATCGCTAGTAGGTTTGGTGAGTTGGAGTTCGCTAAAAGGCTTGACAAGCTAGTATAAGTCAACAGGTATGGCGAGAAGGTATACACCAACAGGTCCGATAAGACGATGTACATCAGCAAGTCTAGCGAGATGGTGTATGCTAGTAGGTTCTGGCAAGCTAGTGTTCGATAGTTGGTCTGGCGAGCTGGTGTTCACCAGTGGATTCAATGAACTATGATCACAAGTGGGTTTAGCAAAGCAGGGATCGCAAGTGGACCTAGCGAGCTGTTATCTTTGTTTTGGGCCAAAAGTCAAAAGTAGGAGTAGTCAAAGGGTAATTATAACAAAACTTAGGAAGTCAACTTACTTTTCTCTTCATAGCACCATTCATGCACATAACTATTTCCTACTTCTACTACGACTAGGGTATCCTAAGAATACCAAAACACTAAGTGCCTATAAATTAAGCCCTTTTCCATAAGAAATTTCATATTCTATTAAACAAAAAAACTCTCTCAAATTCTTTATCGATTATTTTATTATCAAGTTCTAAGAACCCAAAACTTAGCTCTTAGGATCTAATGGAAGACTCTTTTCTTATATTATGTTTAGAAGAATTTGTAACAAAGAAAACTAGGTTCGCCAAAAGACAAGCATGTGCAAACCTAGGATCGCTTGTGTTTATTTATGAGTTTTTATGTGCTTTGTCTATTAGTGAGTTGTGTATATTTGTGAAATTGCGAACTTGACAGAACTGTCTACAAGCAAAGAAAAGGGAAAAGCGAAGCTTGTCTAAAGGTTTTCAGTAAATTGTTGAGTGTTCAAGGATCGCTACATGTATGGACAAACCATAATGTTAATATGGAGCTTAGGGTCCTAACCTAAGTTCTGAGAGTAAGCTTTCTCTAAAAACTCTTTTTTGTGGTTGTGTTTTGAATATGTGTTTTTATGAACAATGACATGCGAGCTCTTTATTATGAGCTTAATATGAACAATTCTGCGAGCTCCTCACAATGTGCGACCTCTATGTTTTAACTACATGTTTTGACAAATATGTTTTTCTTGAAATCATTGGATATAATGGCTTGCCATAGGATTGTGAGTACTCACCTTTATGTTTTGTGATTTGAACGAGAGGCCTTGAGACAAGTTAGAGAGATAAGGGAATGTCGAGCTAAGCTTCATTCACTAGGACATGTTGGTGTGTTGGAGAGTGTTTAGCTTTATACTACACTTATGGGACATGTTAAGACTCATTGAGTCATTTTGAAGCATTATAAGGAGATCCGCTTATCCAACAGGAAAATAAATTTATGTTTTTTGAAATAATGTGTTTTACTATTTTTAAGCTATCTAATAGTAGGTATTTACAAACCAGAGTTCGCGTAAGTATGGCGAACCGTGTTCGTAAGTTCTATAACTTTGCCAAAGCTTTTGTTTAACTTATGTTTTGTGTATGCTATGTGGTTATTCTTTCTTGTATATTAACTAAGTTCGCGAGAACTCACACACTCCTCTCTATTCACTACAGATCGCTAGGTGAGTAGTAGCGAGGTGAGCGATCCAAGTGAAGTATACATGTTGTAAAGGTAGTACAAGCGAACTTTGGATTAAAGGCAATGTGAAAATACTGTTTGGGTTTAGAGATATAATTCTTTTGACTTCGCTGATTGTTTTAGGACTTAGTTACTAATATGCTTCCTTATGTTTTTCCTTTAAGTTTTTATTCGCGAATCGATAATGTTTTATAAATGCATCTAAAATTTAAATTTATAAAGATAGTCCAAATTTGATTGATGTTCTCTTAATTTTACAAGTTCCCCTTAAATAAGTAATTTGTAACATAGTGTTTGCCATAAGCAATAACATAAACTAATCAACCTGACAAAGCTCAAAGTTCACCAAAGTTGCTGCAAAGTGACAGAGTTACAAACTATGCCAAGTGTAAACCCCCGTGATTAGCAATCTGTTAATTGCAAACCTTTAAAGGATTTGATATGTGCTATAAAAGAAACCCTGCGTACCATGTTCATGGTATCCAAACACATAGGGGTAGTTTGTAAAGACCTACTCTATTGAAAGAAACTTACCCCATGAAAGTCTTAGATTGTGCAAGCTAGCAGGGGTGCGAACCTCTGTATCAGATAGATGAACTACTGTATACTGCGAGGTACATTGTTTTGAAAAACCTAAGGCTCACATTCCTTTCTTCAATTATTTAAGACTTTTATAAAAGAGTAGTTAAGTTATGCATGCGAAGTAGGTTAGCATATTTATGTTGCTTCATATCATGAGGAAGTGAAGTGAGTTCGTAACCTTGTGCTTTCTTAAAACTATACATGTGTTATTTGTTTTAATTCGTGACGTGTTGGAGGTTAGATTGGATGTTAATGGAGAGTCACTTAAGTGACTAATATAATATTCCATAATTCAAGTTTGATGATTAGACCGGATATAAAATATTCCACTCTCTCCCATTAATATATATGATCACATTTACTTAAATAAATTTTAGTGAACAAAAATTCAATGGTGGTCGTTGGTTTTGACAAGAATTAATGGATATGGATAGTGGAGATCATTGTATCCCACTAGCGTAATTTTAAGTATAGGATGATTAATTTCACATACTTGGTTAGTAATTTTGTAAGCATTTGTTCATTTGCTAATTGATTTTATTTTTTTAATTTAGTCTCTATACTATAGTTTATTACTTATCTAATTTAATAATTTTATAATTCTATTCTCTAGTCTCGTATTTAACCTGTAATCTTCTTGATTTTTTAAATTTTAGAACGACACGGTTTAATAAAATCAGGCCCGAAATTTACCTTTTTGACACAGACAAAAATCGAGTCATTATAATAATAGGGAGTTCGGTCATGTTACTTTTAGTTAATTAACTCCATAAAAAATACTGTTGTAATTAATAGACGAAGAATCGAAACTTAAGTATAAATTATTTAAACCCTAATTATATATATCCAATCGATCTCTCCACTTATTCAACACAACCCTATATGGATGAAAAAGAACCGATATGATAAAAGAATGAAAATGATGAAAGAGATAAATGTTGCATGAATTACCATTTCTAGTAAATGTATTTTCTTGAAAGGAGAAAGAGATGATTTAGAAATTAGTTTAATTTATTTTAATAATTACCTGTAATTAAATAATTATATTTAAAGTAAAAGCTAAATTAATTACTCATCATAGTTTTATTGAAAATTACAATTAAATTTATTTACTCATGTATTTTAATATTGTAAAAACGTCATGCCTTTAACGAAATTAAAATTTAGTTGAGAGAAATAATTTAAACTACTTAATTATTTACATTTAATTAAATAAATAAGATGTTAGAAATAAAAATTAAAATTAAGTTATATAATTATATGAGCTTATTTTAAATTAATTTAAAACCAGACTACATTTATAATTATACCAAATGCAGGAAAAACCCAACTACCCCATCTAAAACAGGGATGGACGTTGGGTGTCCTAGAGTGTCAGAGGTGCCCACCATATGGTGTCCGAAAGGGACTATGAGTTTTTTTATTAAAATATTATTTTTTCCTCTCTTTCTTTTTAAGTAGAATTCTTGTGATTTCCCTTATAAATAGAGATCATGGGATAGCAAAAACACAACTCAGACATACGTGGATACTCTATCGAAATTTAAAAAAATTTACTAATTACTAAATAAAATCTAAATTTTGTGAGTACTTGAGTTTTTTCGATCTTTGGTTTCCATGGAGAAATTAAAACTTTCCACATTGGAAGTTAGAGTTTTCGTTTTGTGTTCGGTTTAAATTAAGAGTTCATTCTTTTAACAACTAAGAGTTCGATCGAAGATAGCAAAAAAGACCAATTTGTAGAAAAAAAGAAATCGATAGGCCTCGCTAGTCCAAAAAACAAAGGAAAGAAATTTGGTAAAATTTATTGTCAACAATAACACAACAAAGATTTGGTTTTATGAAAAATTTTAAATTTTCGTTGTTCAACAAAAGCGTTTTCACAAACAATTTTTCCAACACAATATACTTGTCCATGTGGTATATTACGTGTCAATTTCTTGCTGCTTTCGCTAACCATATCAACGTTTGTTCACATTCAAGTCGATAAAGGACAATTTTTGTTAACAAAATAACTTAATTGATTTTTTTCATCATTAATTACTCAATTAGGTGCATTTTTTTCAATGACTTAATTAATTTCTTTACTAAGGGTTTTCTAAACCCTTTTGCCAAAATATATTTACGAAACATTTATTCAAAAAAAAGAATCATAGGTAAAGTGATAAAACACTTATGAAAAAATCCTCATCAAGTTTGGATTTAATCCCTCAACATTTGATCTTTTTAGTTGTTTTATTTGAACATTTCATATAAAAATAGTAAAAGTGTTAATATTTAATTACTTTCTTCATAAATGATTTTAGTAATTTCTAAAATTGAATTGGTGTTGAGTTTACTCGTGACATCAACTCAATCAATCACATTATTATATGGTTTAGATATATTCAAACTTGTGTCTTTTGCATTGGGTGCACTATGAAGCTTTGGTATTGGAGAGAAATTTATCTCTGTTTTTGTCTTGAGATTTTGTCTCATCCTTAAAAAGGGCACAAAGGTACCTTAACTGATATCTATCTTATCCATGAACGCCTTATACGCTATAAGGTATGGGTTTGAAATCTAGCACGCACAAACTCTTCAATTTATCTTGATTTGCATGTTTAGGCATCGCATGTGACTCTCAATATGATCATGTGAACTTCTTAAATTATCGACACCACCGTGTAAACCATTGACAAAGGCATTCCGATGCTTTTTTTTCAAAGATAGAGGGAACACAATACTATAACTTGCAATCCTCGACATGTGAACCTCTAGGATTCTTTGACAAAGCTGAAGGACATCAATATATATATATATATATATATATATATATATATAAGTTGCCGTTCGAATATATCATAATGAGATTGTAGATGTTATGATTTAATTTCTAAATTGATTCAATATTATTTTTATTAAGGGTAAGCCATAATCAGTTATGTCATTATTTTTATTTTAGTTACTTAATTATTATTTATTTAGTTATTTAGTTTTTCTAAACTAAATATTTTAGTCAATTTTTTGTTAGTTGTTATTAAATGAGTGATGAAAAATTGACATAGGCCTTTTGTATTTGTCTAATAACAAATTTAGCGCTCTAATGTTTATCCATTCTATCAATTTGATATTAAATTTTAAAATTCAACAAATTCCTCAATGTTTGAAAAATTTGTAATTTTAGTTCTAATTCTAAAAAATAAATAAATTTAGTCCTTACATTTACAAATCTTTTCAATTTAGTTCTAATTCTAAAAGTTTAAAAAGGAAAATATAAAAAATGTTTTTGGATAAAACTTTTAAAAATAATTAAAAAATCTAAAAGTATAAATCAAAAAAATCAAAACATATGTATAAAACTAAAAAAGAAAAAAAAAAGGAAAAATATATCAAATGATTCAAAGAGAAATGAACATGAAATGAATTGATGGGCATTAGAAAGAGATGAAGTTGGACATTCCATGACACATGAAATTGACGAAGTTATCTCTCTTTGTTCAGTTTAGCTCGTATTTTCAATCCTTGAACTAGATTTTCTGAGAATTTGGTCATTTGACCAATGCACTTGGGACTACCCAACTTTGGAAGTTACTGATGACACGTCCAAGTCAGAAAAGACAAGGTGAAAAGAGAAACTTTTCTAGGTTTTTCATTTCATATGAAATATTTCACATCACATTGTTTTTTCTACTCAAAGATTAAGTTTATGAATATTTTTAAAATAAGAAACAAAAATTCAAAATAATTGTTTGGTAATAGTTTAAAAATTGTTAATATTTTAGAGGAATTAAATTAAACAATATGATATTAATGTAAATTATGGCACTTAGATAGTTGAATTTAAGTCAACTTGATTTTTACCATATTCTGAAGGTGACATTAGTTTAAAGTGAACATAATATAACTAGTATTAAATACTCTTATTGTTGAGCATGTTTTGGAGCCATGTCAAGGAATATTTAAAAATATTTTTAAAATATATATTTATATTTTAGAATTATAATTAAAATGAAAATCCTTCTAAATGTTGAGAACTAATTTTTTGAAATTTTAGAATTAGTACTAAAATGACAAATTTTATAAATATTGAGGTTAAATTTGTTGATTTTTTTTAAAATTTATGACCAAATTGGTAAAATTTGTAAACAATGAAAGGTTAAAACTATTATTAGACCAATAAAAAATGCCTACATCAATTTTAAAAATAACTAATAGAAAAGTAATTAAAATATTTAATTTTAAAAATTAGTGAATAAATTGATAAAATTAGTAGTTAATTGATAAAAATAGAATTAAAGACAAAGTTGGATAACTATTTTTGTAGTTTACCCTTTTATTAATAACTAAATTTAAATTTAAATAAATTTTTTTAAAAATATCTTAAGCTGATTATTCTCCATTTGAGTGAAAAATAAAGAGAATACAGTAAAGATACAGAGAGGAAATGGCTAAGAGAATCCATGACTTTATGGGAAACAGTATTGACACCTGTTCATCGCTAAGGGTGTTCAGTCGGTTAACCGACCCGAAATAACATTAACAGAATTAATCGACCTTTCAAAATTTTTAACTGTTAACTGAACCAAATTTTTTTCAAAAAAATTAACCGAACCGAAATTTTTTCGGTTAATTCGGTCGGTTAACCTAATTAATCGAAAATTATATATTTTTTATTTTTGGTTAAAAATTAACCAAATTAACCGAATTACTCGAAATGAATCACTACATAATTAAAAAGATTACATAATTTTAGTTTTAGAATTTTAGAATTTTATTTTTATTTATTAAATTATTTGTAATTTTTATGATTGGGTTGGATTGGCTAATTGGGTTGGGTTGGATATTTGAGTTTAGATTGGGTTTAAGGATTGAGTTTAAGTGAATAGTGGGCCTATTTATATATTATAATTTTATTTATTAATTTTTTTGGTTAAACTAAAAAATTTGGTTAACCGACCGGTTTCGAACCGAATTAACCGTTAACCAAAAAATCACAAAAATAATTAACCGACCCCAACCGAAAAAATTTGATTAACCGACCGATTAACCAAATTCAGTCGGTTAACCGAATTCGGCCGGTTAACCGAATTTTTTGGTTTTACCCGAATTTTGCATACCCCTACTCATCGCAGCCTAAAGAATCAACAACCTTAACCATAATCGTAGAGCCTTTTTGTTTACGAAAAATATTTTTAATTTTTTTTAAAAATTAAAATACCTTTCATATTTTGAGATTCTTCTAATAATATTATTGTGAAAATAAAATAGAATGTCGGTAATGACAAATATATCGCAAAGAAAAGAGAAAAAAAATAAAGAACACACATATTTTACGTGGAAACCCTTTCGGGGAAAAAATCACAGGCAGAGGAGAAGAAAATTCACTATGTCAAATTCGAATAATTACAAGAGGAATAAACTATGTCTATTTATAGGCTTGTAAAATCATATTCTAATAGGAGTGTCGTAAACACCTTATTCTAATCAATATCAAATAGATGGAGTTTAATAAGGTTTAAAAGACCTTATTCTAAAATAAAATAAAAGAAGTGTAGTTCTATAGGGATTTTTCTTTTATTTTATTTTACCACTGTATTTTATTTAAATAATGATTCAGGTCACTTGATTCTAACAATCTCCACCTTGACACGAATTCTCAATGAACAAGTTCTTCATCGTGAACTCTCAATGAACAAGTTCTCCACCCATTCCATAAAACCCCTTAAGGGTTTAACTTCAATAATGAACACCAACCAAGTCTAAGCAATGCTCAAACTTGATTATAGGATGTGACTTAGTCATCATATCTGTAGGATTTTCATGAGTACTAATTTTGCTCAAAACAATATCACCACGAGCAATAATATCACGAACAAAATGATATCGAACATCAATGTGTTTTGTTCTCTCATGAAACATTTGATCTTTTGTAAGGAAGATTGCACTTTGACTGTCACAAAATACTATACTGATTTGAAGGTCTTCATTGAGTTCACTAGAGAGTCCTTTCAACCAAATAGCTTCTTTACAAATCTCAGTAATCACCATGTACTCAGCTTTAGTAGTAGACAAAGCGACTGTAGTTTGCAAAGTGGCTTTCCAACTGATTGCACAACCTCCGATTGTAAAGACATAACCTGTGAGAGATTTTCTTCTATCAAGGTCTCCAGCAAAATCAGTATTAACATACCCAATGACTCTATCTCTAGTTTTTTCAAACTGTAAGAAAACATCAGTAGTACCTCGTAAATATCTTCAAATCCATTGAATTGCTTTCCAATGTTATTTACCGGGATTCGCTATGTATCTGCTAACTGTACTGACTGCATATGATAAATTTGGACGTGAGCAAACCATAGCATACATGAGAGATCCCACTGCACTAGAGTATGGAACATGTGACATGTACTCAATCTCATCATCTGATTGTGGAGACAAAGCTGATGAAAGTCTGAAATTGGCTGCTAAAGGAGTACTAACAAGCTTAGCACTTTGCATATTGAACCTGTAAAGAATTTTCTCAATGTACCCCTTCTGACTTAGGTATAATTAACTTGCTTTTCTATCTCCAAGAATCTCCATACCAAGCATCTTCTTTGCTGGTCCAAATCTTTCATTTCAAATTCTTCACTTAGTTTGGCTTTGACCTTTCTTATCTCTCCTTTATCTTTTGCAACTATCAACATGTCATCAACATAAAGAAGTAGATACACAAAAGAACCATCATTCTTTTTCTTAAAGTAAACACAACTGTCAAAACTACTTCTTTTGAAATCATGAGAAGACATAAAGGAATCAAATCTCTTGTACCACTGTCTTAGTGACTGTTTCAAACCGTAAAGGGACTTTTTCAGCAAGCAAACATAGTCTTCTTTTTCTGAGATTGTAAAACCCTCTGGTTGTTTCATGTAAATATCCTCCTCAAGTTCTCCATGAAAAATACAGTTTCTACATCTAACTGCTCAAGTTCCAAATCATGCATGGCCACAATACCAAGCAAAGCTCGAACCAAACTATGCTTCACAACTGGGGAGAACACATCTGTGAAGTCCACTCCTGGAATTTGACTGTAACCCTTTGCAACAAGTCTTGCTTTATGTCTGGGTTCTTCAACTCCTGGAGTCATTTCTTTCTATTTAAACACTCATTTACAACGAACAACCTTTTTACCTTTAGAAAGTTTCACAAGATCTCATGTTCTGTTTTTGTGGAGTGATTCCATCTCCTCTTACATAGCAAACATCCACTTTCTAAGTATTCACAGCTAACCGCCTCAGCATAATTAGATGACTTTTGGTTTGCATCTATATCTTCAGCCACATTTAAAGCATAAGCAACTAGATCAGCCTCGACATACTTCTTTGGAGGTTTAATTTCTCTTCTAGCTCTGTTTTTAGTGATAGAGTATTGTGGTGAAGAAGAAACTCTATTCTCAATTTTTGTACTGGCTTGAGGAGTCGACTCTGTATTAACCTAATGCTCCACCTGCTTTTGATTTTCTTTATTGAAAGATTCTTTAAGAGCTAAGTTAGGTAGCATAGCAGTTTCATCAAAAAATAACATCTTTGCTAATCACAACTTTTCTATTTTCAGGACACCATAACTTATACCCTTTTACACCAGCTTTATAACCAAGAAAAACACATTTAATGGATCTCAGTTCCAATTTTCCATTATCAACATGAGCATACGTAGGACACCCAAAAATCTTTAAATCAGAATAATTAGCAAGATTACCAGACCATACCTCTTGTGGAGTCTTTTTCTCAATGGCAAGGGTGGAGATCGGTTGATCAAAAAACATGCAGTAGAGGCTGCTTCAGCCCAAAATGACTTTGGTAAGTTGGCATTTGACAACATACATCGAACCTTCTCTATGATCATTCTGTTCATTCGTTCTGCAACACTGTTTTGCTGTGGAGTATGACGAACTGTCAAGTGTCTCATGATCCCTTCTGACTTGCATAGTTTATTAAACTCATTAAAACAAAACTCTAAGTTATTGTCTATGCGGAGGTATTTTATTTATTTTCCCATCTATTTTTCAATCATAGTTTTCCAAGACTTAAATGCAAAAAACACATCGCTTTTCCGCTTTAGGAAGAACGCCCAAACTTTTCTGAAAAAATCATCAATAAAAGTTAGCATATAATTACCTCCACCTCTCGAAGACACTCTTGATGGCCCCTATAGATCAGAATGAATATACTCCAACATTCCCTTCATGTTATGGATTCCTCTGGTGAATCAAACTCTCTTTTGCTTCCCAAAATGCGATAAAATGAACTTCGGTTGCAAATTCCTTGCCCATCAAGAAGTTCTCTTTTTCTCAGTTCTGCCATGCCATTCTCACTCATATGCCCTAGGTGCATATGCCAAAGTTTAGTAATATCATCATCTGATAAGGAAGAGAAAACGACAACTGCATCACCAGTAACAGTAGAACCCTGTAAAACATATAACTTGACAGTCTTTCTCTGCCCTTTCATCACAACAAGGGAACCCTTGGAAATATTTAAAACCTCACTTTCAGCTGTGTATCTGTACCCTTTTGAATCAAGAGTACTCAAAGAAATTAAATTTCTCTTCAATTCTGGAACATGTTGTATGTCACTAAGTGTTCTGACAACTCCATCAAACATCTTAACTTTAATTGTTCCAACATTATTTTCCATCAAAACAACACCTTTAGACACTGTTTCGTAAGTTGTAAACCAATCCCGATTGGGACTCATGTGGAAGGTGCAGCTTGAATCAAGTATCCACTCCTCACTCACTTTAAAATTGTTGACAGAAGCGACTAGAAGTTCACCGTCGCTGTAGTTTTCTACAACATCAGCTTCACTGGAATTTTCTGGTTGTTTTCCCTTTTGATTCGCAACCTCCCTTTTAATCTTGTATCATCATCAGTATTCTGATCTTGTCTCCCACGAACAATTAGACCCTCTCTCTGAGAGTCTAGTTTAACCACAAGATGCTTCATTTTATCATACGAGGTCAAAGAATCATAAACCTCATCAACTGTGAAAGACTCGCGGCTATATAAAATCGTGTCTCTAAAGGTTGAATAAGACGAGGGCAACAAACAAATTAGAATCAATCTTAGATCTTCCTTATCATACTGAACCTCCATGGCCTCCAAGTTTGAGAGAATTTTTTTAAACACTGTTAAGTGTTTGTGCACAGATACACCTTCCTTCAAACGATGAGTATAAAGACGTTGCTTCATATGCAACTTGCTGGTTAGAGTTTTCGACATACATATTTGTTCCAGCTTCTTCCATAATGCAGCGGCGGTCTTCTCCTTCATCACATCCTGCAAAATTTCGTTAGACAAATGCAGATGTAACTGTGTTAACGCCTTTCGATCCTTGTGCTTCTTCTCTTCCTCCGTCAATGTCGAAGGCATCTTATCTACCCCTAACAGGGCTTCCTCTAAGTCCATCTGTGCAAGAACTGCCTGCATCTTTATCTGCCACAACGCGAATCTGGTGTTGCGATCCAACAGCGGAATTTCATACTTCAAAGACACCATTACAGTGATCGAGATGAAAAACTCGGAAGCTCGGATACCAATTTGTGAAAATAAAATAGAATGTCGGTAATGACAAATATATCGCAAAGAAAAGAGAAATAAAAATAAAGAACACATAGATTTTACGTGAAAACCCGTTCGGGAAAAAAAACCACGGGGTAGAGGAGAAGAAAATTAACTATGTCAAATTTGAATAATTACAAGAGGAATAGACTATGTCTATTTATAGGCTTGTAAAACCATATTTTAATAGGAGTGTAGTAAGATTGAAATACCTTATTCTAATCAATATCAAATAGATGGAGTTTAATAAGGTTTAACAAACCTTATTCTAAAATAAAATAAAATAAATGTTGTTCTATAGGGATTTTTCTTTTATTTCATTTTATAACTGTATTTTATTTAAACAAAGATTCGGTCACTTAATTCTAATAATTATTTTCAAAGTTCAATCCAATTCTCCTTATAAAAGTACAATACATCTTATTATTACATTCAATACTAAAATATATATAAATTAAAAATACTAAATTAATATGATAAATTATGCATTTGCAAATTAAAATCATCACTTAAATTAGACTTGAACAAAACCTAAGAATACCATTGATTCATATATATTTTAAGTTATAATTAATTTTATAATTTTTAAAGTTACAACTTATAATTATATTAACAACATCTATTATATTCTTTCAAAAGAAAAAAATATTTTAAATTTATTTTTTTATAAATTACATAAATGTAGACTTAACTCTTCTTTAATATTTAAATAAAAATAATGGTACTTTAAAATGCTTGAATCCACTTTCTCTAATAATAATAATAATAATAATAATAATAATAATAATAATAATAATAATAATAATGATGTCAAAACCAACTAAATTAAAATACAAACGTAATAATTAAAATTAGATGTAAGTGAGTTTTTGTTTAGTGCACAAACCTTTTCTTATTCCAGGGTCCATAAGAATTTAGTTCACTGCACAAGGATGGAATTTATATCGTGATTTTGTTTCACCCACTTTTGGATCACAGTGAAAGTGATATATTCCAACTGGAAAATCCCAATTCATTAGCCAAAATCTTCCAACTTATACAATATACATTCACATGCCAACCAGCATGAAAATCAACTAATTTTTTTTAAAGACAAAAACCAATAAAAGCCCAAACTTTGTAAATATATTATAATTTGGAGACTATATCCAAATATATGTTTAATAAATATATTTACCATCGCCATAAGTTACACTACGTATATGTTTACTTGATTAATAAGAAAATTTTCAAAAACAATAAAAGAGGCATATTGACCATGACCATGAAAGCCAATAAATGAGATTGAGAAAATGGGTTCATCAAGAGGAGCTGGAAACCAGGGGAGGAGATACGTGGTACAGGTTAAAAGGGATCAACTTGAGAAAAACGCATTGCCATTCCTTCAATGGGTGTTTGTTTGTGTTGATATTGATGGGTCATTTATAAACCTCTTTATGAGCAAAGTTGGGTGGAATCATGATTTTTTTGGGGAGTTGGATTTATTTCTCCTATCACACGACTTTGGGAATATTTGCATCTGACTACTAATAGCATAAGGAAGCCTTGTCTCAATGCGGGTAATTTTAAGTGTCTTCTTAGCGTTAAAGAAAAGCAAGGAGACTGATCTTCTACTAATCCTTTCATGATTTCTTATTTGAACATAATTTTCAAGACAGAGGGGCTGAAGTTCACCTGGAACAGAGAAATCTTTTTGAGAGATTGGATTAGGCTTTTTGTAATTGTAGTCGAGTTTCGAGATTTTCCAAGGCAGTAGTAAATCATATCCATAAACTTAAACAAGATGAGTGTCCTCTGCTTATTAAGTTACACCGGAAAGTGGGGACAGAACCAGTAGGACATTTTAGATTCTTCACCTAGGAAGCACCGACACGGGGAAAATCCCCTCGTACCAGTGTCGTACTGGTGTCCGACACGGACACGCCGCCGACATAGCCGGATACGTACCGGACACGCCTTGAAGCGAGTCAAAAAGGGACACTACCGGAGTTTGCATATTTGCTGGTTTTTTTCTTGCAGAAAATGAAATATAGAGCAAAGGTAAGGTTGGTAAATTAGAAGGGAAAATAGGGGTAAATGAGGAAGAAATAAAGGGGCTTCATAAAAAAGAAAAAAAAAATAGTTAATGGGTGCGTCAGAAAAAAGATAAAAAAGCTGTGAAAAAAAAAAAAAAAATAGTTAATGGTGTTGGTGCGTCGCCGAAAAAGAGAAAAAGCATGAAAAAAGAATGTGTAAGAAAGAATAAAAATAGTTAATGTATTGTATTATATGATTATAAATTTATAATAGGGTAAGAAAATAAAATAAATTATAGTAAAATAAAAATAACTAAAATAAATATAATAAAATATGTTAGACTCATATAAATTAGATTTGAAATAATTAAAAATTAATTTTAATTATAAATTAATAAATATATGTGTGACCTAAATTCTTGTTAAATAAAATAAGACATTGTTTGCGAGTTAAGTTAAACAAAATATATTTTCTTTTAGAAGATTTAGTATTTATTAGTATAATATATTTTACATTTATTAGTATAATTTATTTGACCTATGAATTTAATTTATAAATATATGAGATACATTATAATTTACGCCAATGAAGAAGAAGATATGAAAATGCTAATGCTATGAATTGAACTAGAAAATTGTTCTTTTTTTGCTTCTTTTGTACAAGCCTTCTTAAGGATATATGTTGAACTTAATGGAAAAGAATTGATTATATATTAATGAAAAATATCAATATTTTTATTTTCATTGAGTATTTTAACATAATATATATATAATAAAAATATTTTTTATTACCGTATCCTATCGTACTCATGTCCTCATTTTTTAAAAATTACCGTGTCGTCGTATCTGTATCGTGTCGTACCAGTATTACGTGTCCGTGTCCATGCTTCATAGTTCTTCGCTGGATGGTTATCCCATAATTTACTTATAGGTCTTGTTAAAGTAATTTTGATGATACTCTTACGACTTTTGCTGATTAAGTATGAAGCTAAGAGGTTTTTGGCAACTTGAGTGTGCGAAAAAGAAGGGTTATGGCGCGATTAAAAGGGATTCAACTGGCCCTTGAACAACTAATAGTCATAATCTTTTAGAGTTAAGAGCTATCCTTGAGGTCGGAATTAGAGGAAATTCTTAATTAAAAAGAACTGCCATGTAAATTGAAGCCGGGATACACTTGGATAATGACAACAAGAACATCAAGTATTTTCATAGCCGCCCAGGGGCAAGATGTAGACAAAATCGTATTGAGGCTCTAAAGTCTACAAATGGAGAACGGTGTTTTGATGTGAAATCCTTATAGGTGGATGATGCGTCATAAATTAACATGGTAAATTAGATCATTTTCAGAGCTTGTTTTCGGGTTATATTTAGATTTATTTTGTGTGTTTTTGTATAAATAGTAGGAGTTATAATAAATATAATTTTTAAGTATTTTTACATATATTTTGAGCATTGACATTGTGTTCCTCTAAATGTGAGCTTACTTGTATGAAAATATCATTATAGGTCCTTATGGATGATGGCATGATTAGGCACCCTAATGGTGTGGAGAACAATGCAAGAACAATTGTTGTTGTGATGATAAATTGCCACGGTTTCAATGACACCTCCACTGTTTGGAATGAAACCTTGAAGACAAAGACTCCATGATGTAGGCACATCCAGGCCAATTAAGGAGGCTGATCTAGAGGTCTTACCATTAGGACCTATCGCACGATCTAAGGCAAAGAAATTCAGGGAAGTTCTTTCTTTCGCTTGTGCTAAAGATTCTGAATCTTTTGAAAGTGAATGTGCCTTAGAAGATAAGTTTTATAGTGTGTTGCATGCTGATATGTGACATACTTATGCCATACTACTTATATTGGTGTGTTTAGTATGTATATATTATGCTAAGTATGTTTTTGGATTGGATTGATAGTATTTGTATTGTCTTCAAGTTATTTGTGTGTTAACGAATAAGTGTGCACTCGTTTACAACTTATTAGACTATGTTATATTAAGTTTACATAACTTTGATAAGTATTATATTGTTTTGTAACATGTACACGGAAGGACTCTGGATCACAAGCGAATATGCAGCTCACCTTCACCTCAGGACAACTCAGAGGCTTGTTTCCCAGCTCAATTCAACTCAGAGTGCTCTACACCAGCTCATGTCAACTCATTTCATTTTTAGCTAGTTGAATTCAGCTCAGTTCAGCTCCAGTCAGCTCACCTCCAGCTCCACTAGCTCAACTTCAGCTGACAAGTCCAGAAGTAGTTGAATAGTGTCCTACGTGTCGGGGAGTATACCAGTGCACATGTGGCAGCTTAGGTGGCGTCCAAGCATGTGGATGTGCATGTGCCAGCCTTGAACACATGTAGTGCACATGTGTGACCAAAAACCAGCCCATTCTTGTGCATTTGTGTGGCAATTGAAGAGATAAGAACAAGGAAGTTGTGTGTTTTAATTTCAAACGAAATTAGCACATATTTAAAGTGATAAACATGCCAACTCACTCTTTTTTTTTACTTGGCTACAAATTAATCCCACCCAAAAGGAGTTATTTCAATTCAAATTTAAATTTTAAACTCCTTTAATGTTAGCCACACAATGTAATTTGGTCACCTCTTCATTTCTTCTATATATTTGTAACTTCAAACATTGTTAATATACATAGTCTTTTGGAAATAAAAATTACTTTGTGAGTTTTTCTCTCAAATTCGGTTCTTTTTGTTGAACTTCTTTTCTTGACATTTCAATTCTAAATTGTTGTGTCAATCTTGTGATACTTTGGGTTCTTAGATCTCTATCTAGTGGGTCCAAGTCCGTTGACGTAGAACAGATTCGGCTCGGGTTTGCATAACAGATTGTGCGAGTTCTTTCGAGTTCTTCGTTGTTCGAATTTCCAGCCAGTTCCTGCATTATTTCTGCCATTTTTTTTGAATGTTCAAGGCTACCATGGATGAATTTTGAAGCATTCATTTTCTACATTCTTCAAATATGTCTAGAAATTCTGGCAACTTTTTTTCTTCTTTAAATCTGTTCAATTTTTTTTTAAAAATAAAGTCTAAACCAACCTCTTTGTTTTGTTTAATTGCAGGGAAGTGCTTGCTACAATCCTAGATCCATAAACATTCTAGGATTGTTGTTTCGCCAAGCAACGCCTTATCATATGGTATCAGAGCCCAGGTTGGATTTTTTAGCACATTCTACACTCAAAATCAAGAAAACAAAATAAAAATTAAAAAAACAAATTTGAAAATTAAAAAAAACACAAAAAAATCAAATTAGAAAACAACAATAAAACAGAAACAAAAGAAAAAAAAAGAAAGTGTGCTAATTTGTTGCAATGATAAAAGATGCTCATACTATGCCTGAAATGCTTGGAAATCAACCGAAACAACTTATGCTTGTCTGTTCGGTGATAGGGTCATCGTAAGCATTTCTGTTGCAGTAAGTTATTAATTTTTTTCTCTTATTTTTATCCTTGTTTTTCTTCATTTCGTTTGTTAATTTTCCAACCTTGTATTTTATTTTTGTCTTCAGCCTTAACCCTTTATTCTTTATCCTTGTTGTTTCTTACAAGTTGACACAATAAACAGATTCTAAAAGATCGAAATTAGTTCCTTAAAGAACTAATTATGGGAGATTGAGTGGAAAAGGCAATTGAGCGTGTGAGATCAGAAGGGGAGACAAAAAAGAGCCTTTAAAGTATTCTCCCTAGTGAAACACGAGCGCTGAGTGAAATTGTTGAGTGTTCTTTCTTTGGGAGCGATCTGTGAGACTGGTTTGAGTGTGCTGTGAGGTCCATTCCTTTATTTTCACTAACCTTTAATAGTTTTTTTTTTACTTGTTTCTTATTATTATTATTTAAAATGACAGGTTCTAATGAAAGCAACCCGGATGACAGGCAACCAAACTTGCAAATGCAGGCCATAACACGTGAACTTCAGCGTCTTTTAAGACAATAACTCGAACCTCTACAATCGAGGATGGATAAAATTGATGGTGGTGGTTCCCAATCAGTCCCTAATGAAGGAAATGACGAGAATGAAGTTGATCAATCTCCAAGGCAGAATTTGAGAAGACATATACAACTTGATGATAATCTGTCTAACATTAAAGTTGCTATTCCATCATTTCAGGGACGAACAGATCTTGATGCTTATCTCACATGGGAAAGCAAAGTCGAACATGTTTTTGAGTGTTACAATTACTCAAAATAGAAGAAGGTTCGTTTGGCTGCAATGGAATTCACTGATTATGCTTTGATCTGGTGGGATCAATTGCTAATTAGTCAGAGACGCACCGGTAAAGGTCTAGTGAGAACGTGGAATGAAATGAAACAAATCATGCATAAGAGATTTGTTCCTTCTCATTATCATCGTGACTTATTCCAGAAGTTGCAAACGTTGAAGCAGGGGAGTAGGAGTGTTGAAGACTACTATAAGGAAATGGAAATGTCCATAATACGAGCCAACATTGCTGAGGATCGAGAGGCTACTATGGCACGTTTTCTTGTAGGTTTGAATTTCGAGATTGATAATGTTGTTGAGTTGCAACATTATGTCGAGTTGGAGGACATGGTGCATATGGCGATAAAAGTTGAACGACAGCAACGTAGAAAGTCTTCAAATCAAGGTAATACTCCATTTAAATCATTTTCAAATCCTTTATCTACTCCTAACAATTTCAAGAAGCCTACACCACAAGCACCACTTCAGATTCGAGATAAGGCAGAGTCAAGCAAACCAAAGACTCCTATTATCGAAAATAGGCGTGATAAGCGGTGGTGACACAAGAACGTTCGAGGGACATTACGTGTTTCAAGTGCCTTGGTCGAGGGCATGTTGCCAATCGCGCCCAAATCGGAGGACCATGATGTTGTTGGATAGTGGGAGATTGAATCGAGTCGAAGAAGAAGAACAGGAGCGCCCTACAGTGGACGTTGAAGAATATGATGACAATGTGTAGACGTTTGCCACCGGTGAAGCACTTGTTGTCAAGAGGAGTTTGAATACTCAACCGATTCAGGATAAACAGCAACGAGAAAACATCTTTCACATGAGATGTCTCGTCAATGACAAGGTATGTGTTGTAATTATCGATGGTGGTAGTTGCGCTAATGTTGCTAGTTCTGCGATGGTTGATAAGTTGGGTTTAAAGATGACACAGCATCCAAATCCTTACAAATTACAGTGGCTAAATGACGGAGGAGAAATTAAAGTGACTAAGCAGGTTCTTGTACCATTTACCATTGGAAAGTACAAAGATGAAGTACTTTGCGATGTCGTTTCGATTGATGCGAGCCATTTACTATTGGGACGCCCATGGCAGTTTGACAAGAGGGCGGTACATGATGGTTTTACAAACAGGTATTCTTTTGTTCATGCAGATAAAAAGATCGTCTTAGCACCTTTGACACCGAGCCAAGTGCAAGAAGACCAAGTGATATTGTGAAAGAATATCGAAGAAGCTCGAGGGAAAAAGAAGATGAATGTGTACGCTAGCAGCAAGGAAATCAAGAAATGTCTTTCCTCTCAGCATTCTATGCTTATTTTGTTGTTTAAAGATAATTGTTTATTAGCGGAGATTCCTAGTGATTTGCCTGTTTCTATTTCATCTCTTTTGCAGGAATTCGAGGATGTGTTTCCTGATGAAACACCAAAGGTTTACCCCCTATTCATGGCATCGAACATCAGATTGAATTTATTCCAGGAGCCACGATTTCGAATAGACCAGCATACCGCAGTAACCCTGAAGAGACAAAGGAATTTCAAAGACAGATTTCTGAGTTGTTGGACAAGGGGTACATTCGAGAGAGTTTAAGTCCGTGTGCTGTACTAGTGTTGTTGGTACCCAAAAAGGATGGAACTTGGAGGATGTGTGTTGATTGTCGAGCAGTGAACCAGATTACGATCAAGTATCGACATCCCATTCCTCGACTTGATGACATGTTGGATGAGTTGTGCGGAGCAACTATCTTCTCCAAAATTGATTTGAAGAGTGGATATCATCAGATTCGCATGACAGAAAGCGATAAGTGGAAGACAGCCTTCATGACGAAGTTAGGACTGTATGAATGGTTAGTGATGCCTTTCGGTTTAACTAATGCTCCTAGTACTTTTATGCCTTTGATGAATCATGTTCTGCGATCTTTTATTGGTAAGTTTTGTGTTGTGTACTTTGATGACATTTTGATTTATAGCAAGACTTTGCAGGATCACGTAAAACATTTACGAGCTATTTTGCAGACTTTGCGAGAAGAGAGATTGTTTGGTAACAAGGAGAAATGTGTGTTTTGTACTGATAACTTATATTTCTTGGTTATATTGTTAGTTCTTAGGGAGTTGAAGTTGATCCTGAGAATATTAAGGCGATTCAAGAGTGGCCACGATCGACATCGGTTAGTCAAGTTAGATCGTTTCATGGTTTAGCTAGTTTTTATCGTCGGTTTGTTCCCCATTTCAGTTCTATTACTGCCCCCTTAACCGGATTATAAAGAAGAATTCAGTCTTATCATGGGGTAAAGAACAAGAGGACGCCTTTCTAAAAATAAAAGAGTGTTTGACAAAAGCACCAGTTTTAGCCTTACCTAACTTTGATAAAATGTTTGAAGTTGAATGTGATGCTTCTGGAGTTCGTATAGGTGTTGTTTTGTCATAAGAAAAGAGGCCCGTTGCATATTTTAGTGAGAAGCTTAGTGGAGCAACGTTGAACAATCCTATCTATGATAAGGAGATGTATGCACTGATTCGGGCCTTGGAAACTTGGCAGCATTATTTGTTGCCTAAGGAGTTTTTGGTTCACACTGATCATGGGGCTTTGCGATATATCACTGGTCAGCATAAATTAAACAAACGACATGCTAAATGGGTTGAATTTCTTGAGTCTTTCCCTTATGTCATTCGTTACAAGAAAGGTAAAGACAATGTCGTTGCTGATGCTTTATCACGTCGGTATGCACTTTTAAATTATCTTGATTCTCATTTGATTGGATTTGCATATATTTGTGAGCTATATGTTGATGATCCTGATTTTAGAGGTAAGTTTAATGCTTGTGCAAAAGGTGCAGAAGGAAAATTTTATAGGCATGATGGCTATCTTTTCAAAGAGAACATGATATGCATTCCACAAGGATCTATGCGTGGTATTTTGATACATGAAGCACATGAAGGTGGACTGATGGGTCATTTTGGAGTCACCAAAACGTTACAAACATTAAAGGAGCATTTATTTTGGCCTAAAATGCGTAGGGACGTTGAATGGTACTGTGAACGTTGTGTGACATGTAAGAAAGCAAAATCGAAGATTTCACCACATGGTATGTACTTGCCTTTACCTATTCCTAATTCCCTTGGACTGATATTTCGATGGATTTTATTTTGGGATTGCCTAGAACTAGGATCGGTAGAGATAGTATATTTGTTGTGGTTGATAGGTTCTCAAAGATGGCACATTTTATTGCTTGCCATAAGACTAATGATGTTGTAAATGTGGCTAACTTGTTCTTTAGGGATGTTGTTCGTTTACATGGTATTCCTAGGTCAATTGTTTCTGAGAGGGATGTAAAGTTTTTGAGTCACTTCTAGAGGACTCTTTGGAGCAAATTAGGTACGAAACTTATGTTTTCTGCTACTTGTCATCCCCAGACTGATGGACAAACTGAGGTTGTTAATAGAGTTTTATCTACTTTACTTCGTTCCATAATTAAAAAGAACATAAAAAATATGATAAGGCGTTGCTTGGCGAAACAACGATCCTTGAATGTTTACGGATCTAGGATTGTAGCAAGCACTTCCTTGCAATTAAACAAAACAAAGAGGTTGGTTTAGACTTTATTTAAAAAAAAAAATTGAATAGATTTGAAGAAGAAAAGAAGTTGCCAGAATTTCTAGACATATTTGAAGAAGGTAAAAGATGAATGCTTCAAAATTCATCCATGGTAGCCTTGAACATTAAAAAAAATGGCAGAAATAATGCAGGAACTGGCTGGAAATTTGAACAACGAAGAACTCGAAAGAACTCACACAATCTATTATGCAAACCCGAGTCGAATCTGTTCTATGTCAACGGACTTGGACCCACTAGATAGTGATCTTGGAACCCAAAGTATCACAAGATTAACACAACAATTTAGAATTGAAATGTTAAGAAAAGAAGTTCAACAAAAAGAACTGAAATTTGAGAGAAAAACTCACAAAGTAATTTTTATTTCCAAAAGACTATGTATATTAACAATGTTTGAAGTTACAAATATATAGAAGAAATAAAGAGGTAACCAAATTACATTGTATGGCTAACATTAAAGGAGTTTAAAATTTAAATTTGAATTGAAATGACTCCTTTTGGGTGGGATTAATTTGTAGCCAAGTAAAAAAAAAAGAGTGAGTTGGCATGTTTATCACTTTAAATATGTGCTAATTTCGTTTAAAATTAAAACACACAACTTCCCTTGTTTTTATCTCTTCAATTGCCACACAAATGCACAAGAATGGGCTGGGTTTTGGTCACACATGTGCACCACATGTGTTCAAGGCTGGCAAATGCACATCCACATGCTTGGACGTCACCTAAGCTGCCACATGTGCACTGGTATACTCCTCGACACGTAGGACACTATTCAACTACTTCTGGACTTGTCAGCTGAAGTTGAGCTAGTGGAGCAAGAGGTGAGCTGACTGGAGTTGAATTGAGCTGAATTCAGCTAGCTAAAAATGAAATGAGCTGACATGAGCTAGTGTAGAGCACTCTGAGGTGAATTGAGCTGGGAACAAGCCTCTGAGTTGTCCTGAGGTGAAGGTGAGCTGCATATTCGCTCGTGAGCTAGAGTCCTTTCGTGTACATGTTACAAAATAATATAATACTTATCAAAGTTATGTAAGCTTAATATAACATATGGACACTTATTCGTTAACACACAAATAACTTGAAGACAATACAAATACTATCAATCCAATCCAAAAACAAACTTAGCATAATATGTACATACTAAACACACCAACATAAGTAGTATGGCATAAGTATGTCATATATCAGCATGCAACACACTCTAAAACTTATCTTCTAAGGCACATTCACTTTCAAAAGATTCAGAAACTTTAGCACAAGCGAAAGAAAGAACTTCCCTGAATTTCTTTGCCTTAGATCGTGTGATAGGTCCTAATGGCAAGACCTCTGGATCAGCCTCCTTGATTGGCCTGGATGTGCCCACATCATCCCCCTTCGTGAAAAGGATTTGTCCTCAAATCTGTAGAATTGTCATAAAGGGTTAAATCCGAAACATTAAATGTGGCACTTACATTATATTCACCCAGAAGTCCAATTTGTAGGCGTTGTCATTCACTTTCTCCAACACCGAAAAGGACCATCTCCTCGCAGAATAACTTAGATCGCTTTTGGGTGGAAAACGTTCCTTTCGAAAATGAACCCATACCCAATAACCAACATCGAAGGTAACTCACTTTCTTCCTTTATTTGCTTGCTTTTCATACTGCTGAGTCCTTAGTTCTAAGTTCTCCTTAACATGTTGATGCAACTTCACATATTTTTCTTTCGCTTTACCGTCCCTGTTCATCACCTGTTCTTGTGGAAAGGCAACATATCTAGAGGAGTAATAGGATTAAATCCATAAACAACCTCAAATGGTGACATCTTAGTAGCAGAATGTACAACGTGATTATAAGTAACCACAAGCCATTGTTGCGACAATGAATTTTCACAATCACGACAACACTATAAAAAAAATCCCATATTTTAAAATGATTTTAAGGGGCATTTTGGTGTTATTTTAGGTCTTTCGACATTATAAAAGAGATTTTTAGTAAGAGTATAATAGTATTTTGGTTTTGTAACGACCCAATTTTAGGCGGTGTTAGAAAATGCAAGTTCGGAACCTCATTTCCTCAAAACGAGTTTGTAAGAATAAAATAGGAAGATGTACGAAGTTGGCATGAAAATATATTGAAGATCGAATAAGTAATTCAACTAAGAAAATTTGTTAATTAAAGCTCAGGAACTAAATTATAAAAATCTCAACTCACACACTTGTTCCTATTTACTTAGTATGGTCTTGTATGTATATAGGAACTCCCTATCAGAACCTCTGCCAGAATCATTATCTATCTCAACCTCAGAACCAGACATCACACTCAACTTGAAAGCAACACTGTTGTTCACTTGTTCCTCATCGGATTCAGAATTTCTTGAAGTGTCTTCATCACTCAATGATGCATATAATACCTTCTTTTTCTTCTTAAGAGTGTTAGCACACTTTTTCTGGATGTCCATAGCCAAGACACTCAAAAAAATGGATGCCTTTCTTCTTTTCTTTTTCATTATCCTCTTTGAGAGCAACACTTTTTATCTTGTTATTAAGAGTGTTCTTTGGTGTCTCAAACTTCTTGACCTCCTAGTTTGCTTTTTAAAAGCTTTATTGAAGTTATGTGTAAGTAGAGTAATTTGCTCTTGAAGTTCTTCTATAGCAGAGGCATTGGGAATTGGCACTTCATCAGCAACTTGGAGTGCAATGCTCCTTTCTCCCTTAAACTTAACCTTCTTGGACTCATCCAGATTTAGCTCGAAAGTTTGTAGAGATCCTATCAACTCATCAATCTTCAAACTCTCAGATCTTTGGCGTCTTCAATAATAGTCACTTTGATAGAGAATTTTTCAAGAAGTGGCCTTAAGAACTTCCTTACCAAATTTAGAGTTCGAATACTTTTCTCCAAAAGCAAAAGCCTGATTTGACATGTCATACAACTTGGCATGGAACTCTCCAATTGTCTCAGAATCTTACATTCTCAAGGTTTCGAATGGTGGTTAGCATTTGCAGCTTGGATTGCTTGACCGTATTAGTTCTCTCATGAGAAGTTTGAAGTATTTCTCATGCTCCCTTTGCAACTGTGCACTTTAAAATACACTTGAACTCTTGCATATCAATGTCACAAAAATTGACATACAAGGCCTTAGAGTTTGCATTTGCAACTCTCTCTTTTTCAATACTCCATTGTACATCAGGCTTAGGAACCTTTCCAACTTCAGTATCAATAGTAGGAGCTTGCCAGCCAAAGAGAACAGATTACCATGCCTTCTCATTGACAGTTTAATATAGCCTTTCATTCTAGTCTTCTGGTTGAGATAATTTCTAGTCTCCAACATAGAGGGGCAAGTAATAGATGAACCTTCCATTGTCAACAAAAAGCACCATCAAGATTCACCACTAAATATGTTAAGTGTTTACTCTAATACCAATTGTTGCTACTTGAAGTTACCTATTTGTTCAAAATGAAAATTGCAAGGGAAGTGCTAGACTGTAGTGGCCACTACGGCTTAGCACTACAAAAAACAATGCAAACAAAACAATAATAACATAGAAGTTTGTTTATGCAGTTTAGTTTCCTTACATCTGCGGAGCCTAGCTCAGTGACTAATTCCACTATCTTTGAACACGAATACAACAACTGATTCACACTTTATCACTCCCAAGTATAGAGATCTCACCTACCAATTGTTGCTACTTGAAGTTACGTATTTGTTCAAAAAGAAAATTGCAAGGAAAGTGCTAGACTGCAGTGGCCTCTACGGCTTGGCATTGCGAAAATCAATGCAAACAAAACAATAATAACATAGAGGTTTGTTTATGCAGTTTGGTTTTCTTACATCTGCGGAGCCTAGCTCAGTGACTAATTCCACTATCTTTTAACACGATACAACAATAGATTCACACTTTATCACTCCAAAATATAGAGATCTCACCTTTGTACCTAAATATTAGAACACTCACCTCCAAATCCTCCCCCAAAGAACTTGGACAATAAAACTCAATAATGTTTACAATAGCAATTTGCACTCTTTCACAAAGCAATTCCTCAATGAATAGATTAGAATGCACTTAATAAGCTCTCATTACATAACCTAGACAAGGCCCAACACATATCAATTTTTGCTTGTTAACATAGAATCTAAGTGAATACAAAGTAACTCCGTAAAAATAATTATTACATCAATAACAATAAAAAATAAAATCACTTGAAGATATGCTCTCCAAAATCAGTAGCACTATCTCGATCTGATCTTCACATTCTAAGGACTTAATTGATTCACACGAATCTAATCTAATCTTCAAACTCCAAGGATTGGTTTATATAGTTGGACCAAAGTATCTTAAAAATAATAGCCCGCCACTAGATCTTAAAATTTTCTTTATTAAATTGTCAAACCAAATAAGGCAAATTTTTAACCACCTTAGTGGTAGTTTACATATGACAATGCCGAGTGCCACTAGACAAGTCTCAACTCATTTTCTCTCAACAAAATACCTACAAATGTCATTGCTTTTAAATTATAGAAAAAAAAACATATGAGCATATAGCGAGTGTACAACTATAACAAAAGGTCTACATGATGCATACAATTTATACTAATATAGTAATTATATAATATGGAAAATGTAAATCTAATATATAATATTTACAAAAGCATGACAAATTGTATACAGATTTGTAGTTGAAAAACAATGATGAGGGAATTTAATCCCACCACTGAGATAGATTTAGACTTTATTTAGCATTGCTTCTCAAAAGTGTTTTTGGGGTCAAAAGCATTTTTGAAGCCAGAAACAATGCTAAATAGACAACTTTTTGAGTCAAAAGTGCTTTTGAAAAGTTATTTTCAACCCAAAAATAAAATGAGTTTTTTTTTAGTTTTTACTTTCGACAAAAGTGCTTTTAAAAATAAATGACAGTTTTAACACTTATAATGTATTTTATATAATATTTATATGGTGTATGTAATTATTTTTATTAAAATTTATTTTAAATATATAATATTATATATTTAAATTTTTATTGGTCATATTTTATTATTTAAAATATAGTTTATATATGCATATTAAATTTTATGAATAATTAATATTAATTACTTAAAAATAATTAAAATTTATATTTCATATATTAAAATGTTAAAATAAATTATAAAAATAATTTTTATATTCTTACTAAGATATCATAATATTAACTAATTTGAACATTATTTAAATGTATATTTATTATTTTATTACACAATATCTGAAATAATATTTTATTTATTAAAATCAACACTTTTTATATCAATACTAAATACTTAAATCTTAAATCAAAATTTTAAAAATACTTCTCAAAATCACTTTTTCACAGCACCTTTTAAAAGCACTTTTAAAAAAAAAAAATACTAAACTAACTCTTAATCAACTTATTGTAACTCGAAAGAAAATAAATTGTTAACTTCACCAAGGTTTATTTGACTTTGCTCTTAAAGGAATCACTCATATGTAGCAATTAATTCACAACAAACAAGTACAAAGAGATAATAACGTCAATATCCTCGACCAAATCAACTCCAAATTTAAAACACGAGAAAATAAAACAAAATTTAATTAAAAAAAAAAAGAAAAAGAAAAAAGAAGGTCATACATACACCTCTATTCAACTTGTAAGGGCTTTTTTAAATCTCTCCAAAAACACAAACCAAGGCCCAAAATTCAAAAATTCAAAAAATAATACATAATAAAACCCATTATGTATTCTCATCGGCCTCCAATTTTTCAAGAATAAAACTTTGCCCAAAAAATAAGCATTTTTAGAAATATTAAATTAAACGAAGTATATGTATTTGTTGTCCCTAACAAAAACACATAAGCCAAACAAAAGATAAAGGAAGATAAAATTTGTTTGGCTTTTTTTAGCATTTTACCAGATTTTTTTATTTGTATTTTAGTTTTCTAACTGTATGTATGTGTCTAATCTACAACATCACCTCATCTAAACTTCACCTCTATTGGATCCATCAACCCAAAGCCATCACTTCTACCCAAAATGAGCAACCTGAGACCCTTACGACCGCCAGAGATTTTTGAAACCCATCTCATTTGTTTGGCTTTTATAGAGTGAACAAATGAAGAGAGAGAACTAAGAGAACCAATCAATGAGAATTGGATTAGAAAGCTTCAAAGTATGTGGCAATTTCTCACACACAGATCCTTATGCTTTAAAGATCTCAAAAGTTTGGGTAAATTAATTTTTCTTTACTAAAATATATTAATTTTGAAATATCGAAGGTGTCAATTGAATTACTTTCACAATTTATAGAAATTAGGCTTGTTATACCTCTCCACGAATAAGACATGTGGCAAATGGAAAAGATCATTCGAGGGACGTACCTTACTTGCCAAATCGGAATGTCATCGGGCGGAGGTGCGTCCTAATCACCTGGACAAGTAAAGGGTAACCATACAAGGAAGTAAACTATTTGTTCTTCTAGGAATCTGACTTTCTATTAAGAACATGATCTTTTTAGTCACCAAAACCCACGTAGGTTTAACTGCTCTATACCATCAAATCACAATGAATGACAACATCTGTCTCGTCATAGACATTCTCATCCCATCGAAGACATCCGTTCCATACATTTCAAATGATGACTTGATAGCGAGTCCAACACATAAACACTATTCTACATAGGACCCTGCCTATAAATACCCTAAAGATGACGATGAAAAATAGATCAACTCTCAAGTATACTAGACTAGACTATACCCTGCGAATTTACCCTCAACTCTCTCCATCTCCACTCTTGATAATATTAAACTCCATCTTCCTCTCTATTCTTCCTGTATTCTATTATAGTATCAACAAGGTCTAGGTAAATCACATCAATTTTGAAGTCGGAAACTGGACTATCTACTTTTAGAGGCCCATCTCCACCTTTATCAATCACAACTCTATCAAGTAGACAAACAAACAAACAAAAAAAAAAAAATCACATCGTAAGAATATTTTATTAATCAATTTTTTTTAATTAAAAAAGAACAGTTTTAAAGTGCATCATTGCTCCTCTTCGTACATGTAAAATTTTATTTTTGAATTAAAAAAGGTTATTACCATATTATTATAAGTTTGTATTTTAATTGATTAACTGTCAATGAAAACAAATAATTCTATTTTTGTTAGCCATGTATAAATTTATATACTACCCAATGTATCTAAGATATAACTTCTAATTATTTATTTTAAAAAATCTTCTAATTATTATTGCAACTTACAAAATTTTTAAAAAAAGTTTTATTATCCTTTTACTAATTACTATGGTTAAGTTTCATTTTACGATTTAAATTATCATTTACAATTGAGATTGTTAGGATTAGGATTAATATTTAATTATCAAAACTAAAATCCAATATTTTATTAATGAATCACATAATAAAAACTCTCTGTTTTTTGAAAAAGAAAAGGCTCTCTTTTTTAATTTTCATAAAAATAAAAATAATAAAAGTAATAAAAAGAAAAAAATTGTAGTATGAATTGAGAACCAGTGAAGGTGGAAGTCCAAGGTTTTACAGTTTTAGTAGAAAAAGTCATGACGATAATGATAAAGTAAATGAAAGAAAAGAAATCAAAGATTAGTCAAACCAAATACTTTATATTGGGATAAATTTTACTAAACCCATTAACTATCTTAAAATCAAGTGGATCTTCTTTTTCACACTTCACTTAGCCGCCATCCCCACCTTGTATCTTTATCATCATTTTAATATTCCTTTTTTTTTTAAATTGCTTTTTTTGTGCGTTAATTGCCATTGATGTGCTTCGTCCTGTTTTAATTGGGTTCCCTAATCAAGCTACACTTTGAGTCCACTAGTGGGTCAATAAAAACATTAAAACTAAAAATATATATTACTCTTAAAATTATACATAAATTTTAATCTAATGTGTAGTTTTATATATGATTTTCTATGTGCTACATTCATGTATGTAATTTTTTATTCAATTATATATATTATCTTTGGTTTAATTTTGTTGTGGGGTCAACTCCTTCAGGAGAAGTTGGAAGCACTTTGGTAAACCTACAAAACTCAAAAAAGAGATATCAATCAAGTGATACCATGGTTGTAGGTAAGGCTCTAACTCGGTGCTTCAAGTCCCCACACGCCCTAATAAGCTCAATAATTATTCATATACCCTATAATGATGTTAATGGAAAGATCAACATTCACACATTAGTTTTCTTGAGCTTTATATCAAGATAAAAAGAATCAAACCCCCTTAAGATTCAAGATACATGACTCTAAATGATTTGGATTAAACATTATAAACAAACTAATATAATGTGTATGTTATAAACTCATTAATCACCTTGTAAGAACTATAAAATATATAGTTTGTATCTCTGAATTTGATAAAGAATGAGACAGATGAATCCGGAAGCAGATCGTAAAGTTTGTTCAAGTTGTGGATTTGACTTAGGGCTTTAGACGTTCGAAAAGAAACTTGAATTTTGACACAAGTTGAAACATAATCGAATCCAAGTCAGATAAAACAATTAAAATAAATAACTAAAATAAAATAATAAATCAAAGATTAGAATAATAAGGAAGCAAATAAAGAAGATAAATAGAAAAGATAGAACATGGCTGTAGAAGTCCTAAGAAGCCTTGAAAACATGAAGAATCCAAAACTTCCTTCAAACGGCTCTAATTTCCCCTCCAATAAAGCAAACTTGGCAAGAAAAAGTTTGAAGATGATCCCCACAATCTGAAAAGATTGTTAAAACTCTTCTAAAAGAAGTCCAAGAGATCATTCTTGGAAAGAAAACTCAAAGAGAATTTATTAACTCAAAAGAGAAGTTGAATAATAATGAATTCAATGATTTGTGTATAATGCAAAGGCCTATACATAGGCTAGCTAAATAAATCTAAAAAAAACTCTTAAGTATACTAAAACTCTAATTAATCTAAATAAGAAGTAGTTTTAAACTAAATTTTCTTATTTACATAAAACTCCAATAACTTAAACAACTTAATAATTATTAAAATTGGAATAATAAAATAATGAAATAGTTAGAGCTGATAAATATAATATTGGGCTCATGTATAATAAAAATTAAGCCCCAAAACTGAAAACAGTATGGTTTAAACTCGAATTAAAAGCCCAAAACTCGTAATTCTCGTCATAATCACGTCAAACAAATTTTGCTCGTGCAATCTTTATTAAAACAATCATAACTTGAGCTCCCAAACTAAAAATCGAGTGATTCAAACTGTGTTTTCGAAGCTAAGAGATAGATATTTGAACTCCATGAAGACATCTCAACCCAAAAATGCCTAGATCCCATCTAAAAAGTTGTCACAAGTCTGCTGATTTTCCAATCTTGAAAATTGATAGCTTCTGTGAATGGAATTTAATAAATTTCACCCCATCTGGGCATATATCAGAATTCCTCTTCTCTTTAGCTAAACTTTCCCTTGTTGTTGTGTGAATAATCGGTCGCCACTTGCATTAATGGTCCATTGTTTTTCTTTTGCCAACTGCTCTCTTTCGTCGATTCTCACTCTCTTGACCTCTCTCTTTTTTTTTTTTAAAAAAAATCATTTCCCTCACTCAATTCTCCTTCGACATAATAATTTTTTACTCTCTTTGTCATATTTTTTAATTTACCTATTAGGATAAGGTAGTCTTTCTTAGAAGAGATCTTGATTGGAGCCCTTTATCATCGTTGCCTCTTGGAATCTTCTCGTGTTTTGATGGAGCATTGTATCCATTTTCTTACCCAAGTTATAATGTTCCTCCAAGTCCACTTCGCCACCTTGGTTGTTGCTAAATGGGAAGAGCTTGTGGTGACATCCACCATATCTGCTTTTCGATGGCTTGCTTCTTTCACTTTCGATGATCTTTTGACATTCAAGTTGGTTGCTAGAGCTTACTATCAAGGTCCTTGTGGCAATATGTCTCCCTTGGTTGGATGCGAGCATGCTGATAGTGTGGAAATAAGAGTTGATGAGTTGTGGTGCTTAATTTTGTTTTATATTTGGCTATATTCTCGATTAGATCATTTTATGGGTCCTGTTTTCTTTGTAATGTTTTCGCCTCTTCATTGAATAAAGTTGAAAAAGCACACTACTTTGCAGATGTTGAACTTTTTTGTTGTTGAAAGTGATGTTGTAACAATGGTTTCTCAAACACCTCTCACTTTTCCTAATGTATGGTATGAATGAAAGTTGCTACCAGAAATTTTCAGAATTAACAAAAATTTTCTTTCATGAAAACAGCCATTTCACTACATATTAGTGTTCTTTAAATCAAATTGGAAAATTTTAGAAAGATTAATATGATTATAAATTGATTTGGGTAATCGACTTAAAATGAATTCACTCAGGTTGAGAAAAATGGGAGTTTCATCATAATTTATAACTTAAAAAATTTAAATAAAATTAAAAAATAATATAAAAACATTTTGAAGTTTTAAAATCAACTTAAAACTATTTAGAAACATTTTTCAGGTGATCTGAGGTGCCAGGGGTCAAGTATGAGCCTTGTGTTGGAAAAATTAGCTTTGAAAATGGTTTCCTTGCACAACGGAAAATAAAAAAATTTGAAAATCGACCCGGTTTGAGATATTTATAATAATAAATCCTAGACCGAAATCGTTCCTGTGTTTTTAAATAGACGGACCCTTATTGTTCTCGGCTTTCAACCAAATGATATTCTCCACTATTCTCGTACCACAGATTACTTCGAGTATGGGCTTGAACGATTCAAATCAAACACAAAAAAATAGAAACAATTTTCTTTTCTTTTAGGGTGAAAACGAAAATTCTCTTCTTAAATAGAAACCACAAGAATTGTTATTCCGAAAAAATATATTTAAGTTAAGAATAAATTCTCTCTATTTTTCGACAAAGTAACAATATCTTAAAGTTGTGTTTGTAGCTCTACCAGTGTCATCTATTTATAGGAAGAAGGTAGAATCCTTGTTGAATTGTAGAAATTTATTTCAACTAGAAAATTGAACTCCTTGTATAATTAGGAGTATAGGTGGTGGAAACCCTAGTTAATATTAACTAGGGTTAGCTGTCCATCCCATTAAATGTTGGAAAAACGGGTTTGACAAATGCGACGGAAAATAAATTTAGGAAAAAATCAGAGTTTTAAAATTTTCCAAAATAAAAATCTTAGTTGTGATATCTAAAGTAATAAACACTTAATCAAAATTGTACCTTTTCGATCCATCTAGGATGAGCGCTTTGACTGAGTAGTCTTCTCCGCTATCTTCAAGTTCACGTCTGCCGAGTGTGGGCTCGCTTCGAATCAGAAAATTTTTCACAAAAATTACTAGTGGGGTAATTTTGTAATTTCTCTAAACTTTTAGGTCAAGTTGTAAATCAGAAAAATGTCTTTATAAATTTTCTGGAATAATCTCTTTAGAGATTTTTCTCTCTACAACTTTTTCTTGAATTTAAGTGTGTAAATAATGACCCAAGGCTGTCTTTATATAGAGAAAGTTTCGAGAGTTTAACTATGATTAAACTTAATCACTTTAATATTAAATTAACAAAATACTATTAAGTATTAAATTAAATTTAATATTAAACTATTAAAATAATATTATTTTTGGAATAGTTAATCTTAAATTAAATTCTCTGGTAGAGTCCCAGTAGGAGTGTAATTCTTCCACAGCTCAACCACCGATGACCAACCACCGCCAACCACCGAGACGCCACCGACACTGCCGTGTCCAGTGATGCAGGTGTGACACCCTTACGGTACCCCAAGCCAGTTCGGTCCGGGTCAATGACGACCTGACCAGTCCAGTCTAGCCACCAGTTGGATTGTTGGACTGGTTTCACATATCGGGCCCGGTTCGACCAGTTTTTGGGTATTGGTCTTGATTTTGGGCTTTTAGGCCCAATTTACGATCTCAGATCTGATTTTCAAGTTCAATTACCCATTAAGCCAATTGTCTGACTTGAAAATTAGTTTCCAAAAATATCATCTTAATTTTAATTAATTAGATTAATTTAATTTTACTTGATCAAAATTAATTTTTCCAAAAATCACTTAGATTTTCCATATTAATTTTTCAAGAAATTTTTTTAATCAAATTCTCTAGTTGAACAATTCTTACGACCACTAATTCAATTCCACATCGAATAAATCGACTCAATTAAATTATTTCCAAAGTTGTAGAATTTTCTTCTGATTCAAATGCAGTCCGATCGGGATTTTGTTGAGTTAGCGGAGGGACTAATCAGACATATACAATTAGGCTTTACTGATTGCAATTATATCCAGAAGCATCGTTCCGATAATTCACAATTACTTAACCATGGAGTCAGTCTACAAGAATTACCATGATTGAAAACTCCGTATTGTATACTATTTAAGAAAGCAATTCATCCAACTGCTTTGTCCAATGACCTCGTCATGTGTATGTTACTCTCATATGATATCCTTGATTCCTTTGAGTGAAATCTGTTCACTCAATTCAAACCTATTTTATCTCATTGTCACCATTGTGTCTTCTTAATGATTAATATGATTACTGTCAATAAATGACTGTGATAAATTGCTTGTTCGAGAACAAGCAACTCGTGGCCACATTTCATAGTTACCAATCCACACAATTCCAATGAGATGATATCATTAACTCTTTAATTGATCTATGAATTCCACTATTGCTAGTAAAGCCATGTAACACCCTTAACCCTTACCTATCGCTGGGACAGGGTTATAGAGCATTACCAGAGTTTATGGAGTGATTTCATATAATTCATGTCATTTACTTTTCATACCCAAAATTAATCATATTGTCTCTTGAATGGACCCTCCAGGCCCAATTTAAACATTAGAATCAAGTCAGGACTAAATTGGAAACTTAGAAAATTTTTTGCAAAATTTCAAAATTTTTCTTATATACAGGGGTCACACGCCCGTGTGGGTAGGCCGTGTGGCTCACACGGCCATGCGACATGCCCATGTCTCAGGCCATGTGGGCATTCAATGTGAAGCACACGGCCGTGTTCTAGCCCTTATCCTTACCCATGTAGTTTCCTGACTTGTGCCACATGGTCTGCTACACACCCGTGTGGTAGGCCGTATGGTTAATTTAATTTTCACAATTAGGTGCAAGTTTCAGACGGCCAAGACACACGCCCGTGTTTTGGGCCGTGTAGCACACACGGTGAGACATACGTCCGTGTCTCCATCCGTGTGCCCAATTCTGAGCATTCTATTTCTCAATTTTAAGATGCAGGGGACACACGACAAAACCACATGCCCATGTGCCAGGCCGTGTGTCACACACGGTCAAGACACACGCCCGTGTGTCTACCTGTATGGACAAAATAAGGTCATTTCCTAGCCTTATTTCTCACCCAAATTTAACCTTCAACCTGCAACAACATTTGCATATATTTGCCAACATCATTAATTTATATAAAATAGTATCACATATTCATATGATCAAGCTTACCTTGTTGTGATGATTTATATTTTACTCTAATTCAATTTAACCAAACCTTATACATGTATGTATTAAACATGATATAATTTTATATTATCATACCAAAATATACCATTACTAGCCATTCTAGTGGCTAGATTACAAACATCCATTTATATATCATTATTGGTAAAATTAGCTTATACATGCCATTTTGTCAAAGTAAGGTTTCTATTTATACCAAAATAAGCTGGAGGATAGTGTGATGATACTCCGACCGATCTCCAACCTTTACAAGCTTTCGAGCACTATAAAACAGAGAAAAGAAAACATAGTAAGCATTTAATGCTTAGTAAGTTCTATAACGGGAATTTAACTTACTATATATTTACATTTAAGTTAAGTATACAATAATGCATCCAAACAATTTGGCTCATAGCCTAAAACACAACTTCACAAATCATGTTAGTCAAATAATTCAGATAATACCAAGAACATGGATGAGCTCATCATTTAATGTCTTTCATATTCATATGTTTTCCATAATATTATTCCATATTACATGTACACTTTGATGAAAAATCATTTCAAATTTAGTTTAGCCATGTTAGAACTTTCCCGTTGAATTTATTAGCAATATCGATGGATACGCTCATATAGTACACTTTAGTGTACACTACTATAATTCATCAATTCATTTACAGGGGTACCCAATTATGGCACATAATCAGGAAGCACACTTTCGAGTCTTGTAATGGGAAGCTCACACAGAGCCATTTCGGGAAGCTCAAAAAGAGCCTATCGGGAAGCTTATCCGAGCTATATAACGGGAAGCTCATAAGAACCATAATCGGGAAGTTCATAAAGAACCTTATCAGGAAGTTCACAAAGAACCTTATCAGGAAGTTCACAAAGAACCATATCGAGAAGCTCCAGATAGCCGATATCGAGAAGTTCAAGCAAGCACTATCGGAAAGCTCACAAAGAGCCAATTTAATGGGAAGCTCATGAAGAGCCGTTAATCAGGATGCTTATAAGAGCTAAGGTGTGTCTACAACTAATGTAGGATCACAACCTATCGGGACACTCCGAAGAACTGTAACGGAAAGCTCACTGAACCAGATAATGGGAAGCTCGAGAGGGCTAATAACGGAATGCTCTTTCGAGCCATGGTGTGTCCGCAACATATGCTGGACCACAACCAATTCGGAAAAACTTGTATCCATCGAATTTCACCTATTCAAACGGGACTTAACAATTCTTGGGTATATCAGATATATAATTATTTTCATTTATATAAAAAATTCATAATTCACATATACAACATTCAATTCAAACATAAGAATGTACACAATTTTGTTACATAAACTTACCTCGATACTTGTTCGTACACGAAATCTACTAATCCGAAACTTTTTGCTTTCCTCGATCCAACTCAGTATTAGGTCTTTCAGGATCTATATAAATAAATTTAACATCAATTTAATCCATTTCATACTCAATTTAATTTATTTCACATCCTAGGCAAAATTACTATTTTTCCCCTATACTTTTCACAAATGACGATTTCACCTCTAGGCTCGGAAAATAAAATTCATGCAATTTAATCCTTATTCTGAGCCTAACCGAAATTTTCATGTAACTTTTACAGCACATGTTTTTCACAAAATTTAGAATTTTTCCATAACTTTTACATCTTTACAATTTAATCCCTAAATAATATTTTCATCAAAATTCACTTTGTAAAAGTTGTTTATCTATCAACAACCTTTCATTATCTACCAAAAATTTCACAATTTCACCATATTCATCCACGGAAAAACTTCTATACTTTGATAACTTTTCAAATTAATCCCAAAATAGATAGATTAAGTTATCCCAATATCAAAAATATAAAAATGACTAAAAACGAGACAAGAAAACATACCTAATTAAGCTTGATTAGTTTCCTTTCTCTCTCCTAGGGTTTCCATAGAATTTTTTTGGGATGAAGATGATATAAAATGATGTTATTTCTATTTAATTATTTAACATCCATTAATTTTTCCACTTTCCAATTTAGTCCTTGCCTTTTTCTAATTTTACATGGATGATTTATAAAAAATATCTCCTAACTTTTCTTTAATGGTCTAATTACCATATAAGGACCTCAAGTTTTGAATTCCATAGCTATTTGATCCTTCTAGCTATTTGAATTCAACTTTTGCATTCTATGCAATTTGGTCCTTTTCCTAATTAAACACATAATCGGTAAAATTTTCTTATTAGAATTTTCATATAACATTCCTATCACAAAGCAGACCATACAATAATATTAAAATAAATTTTCTTTTCGACTCGAATTTATGGTCCCGAAACCACTATTCCGATTTCACTGAAAATGGGCTGGTACAAGCCATGCCATACACAAGTCATGTACCCAACATACTGGCTATGGGCTCGATAATCTTTAGAGCATAAGCATCCACTTATATCAAAGTACATGAGTTGTATATGCATGGTCAGTGACTAACTCAGTATTTAGGTAAATCACAACATGAACGTCACAAATAAATTAATTCACAAACAGATTCAAAATTAATTTATCTTGGGTCCAGCCCATTGTTTTATTCTACCAATGAATACATCTATGTCTTTACTCATGGAGTCAACTACTCTGATAGCCAGACTAGCCATATCTCCAATTGGAATTGTAGATGACATAATAATCCTTATCAGTATTTGAATCAAATGCTCACTTTGATTCTTTTACGGGATTACGAACTCATTTAGATTATTTACTGAATTAAGTTGTCTTTCTAGCAATGTAAATGTTCTTTACAATGCCACTTATCTTCAGTTTGAACTTTAGACAATCAATGAGCTAATATGTTCTTGTCACAATTTCGCTATGCATACAAAATATAAAAGACATAAATACAAAAGACATAATAGTGAAATGTGAAATTATCTTTATTTATTTATTCATCGTTAAAATAAATAGAAAACAATTACATATTTACTACAATATGTGTACATTTCCTAATATTAACATAAGAGGCTTTTGGGCCTCTTCCATATCAGGTACAATTACAAGTACTTCTTGGGCTTTCAACCCGATACTTTATAATTTGATTTAACTTAATATTTTTTTCTATTTCCTAAAATAAAATTTAATAAATATATATCAAATAATTTTCTCATCCCAATTTTATCATCGGTAAAATTATGATGATTTTGCCCCTTGTAAAATTTTGAGAAAATATATTTAATATTTAACCGTTCAACTTGTTCACTATGACTGAATGGTTTATTTTTATTTTCGAGCTTTAAAATAGCTCAAAAATGTAAACTCATTATTCCTGTCATTTTTGAGAAATCGGTGTTTATTTGCAAATGAATTATTTCTCATTTTCATTTCCATTTTTAGAAAACCACATTCATTTCTAAATGATTCCATTTCTCCATTTCGAAGAAAACCATAATCATTTTTGAATGTTTTCCATTTCTCCATTTCTATTCATTCTATTCATTTTGATTCAACATGTAATTCATTTCTGGTTTCAACGAGCCAGCGGAGGGACTGATTAGACTATGAAAAACTCTCTTTCATCTATTCTCCCTCTCTTATCCTCTTTTTTTTTCATTTCCCTCACCCAATTCTCCTTCGACATAATAAGTTTTTTCTCTCTTTGTCATTTATTTTACATTTAGCTATTAGGATAAGGTAGTCTTTCTTAGAAGAGATCTCAATTGGAGCCCTCTATCATCGTTGCCTCTTGGAATCTCCCTGTGTTTTGAAAGAGCACCGTATCCCATTTCTTGCCCAAGTTATAATGTTTGTCCAAGTCCGCTTTGCCACCTTGGTAATTGCTAAATGGTAAGAGATTGAGGTGTAGTGCCATCGCACCATATCTACTTTTTGTTGGCTTGTTTTTTCCCCTTCGGTAATCTTTTGCCATTTAAGTTGGTTGCTAGAGCTTACTATCAAGGCCCTTGTGGCAGTATGGCCCCTTGGCTGGATGCGAGCATGCTAATAATGTTGAAATAAGAGTTGATGGGCTGTGGTGCTTAATTTTGTTTTTTGTTTGGCTATATTCAGGATTGGATCATTTTATGGGTCCTGTTTGTTTTGTAATGTTTTCGCCTCTTCATGAAATATAGTTGAAAAAGCATACTAGTTTGCAGATGTTGAGCTTTTTTTTTTTGTTCAAAGTGATGTTGTAGCAATATTTTCTATAATACCTTTCACTCTTCCTAATGTACGGTACGAATGAAAGTTGCTACCAGAAAATTTCTTTCATAAAAACAACCATTTCAATACATATTAGTGTTCTTTAAATCAAATTGGAAAATTTTAGAAAGATTAATATGATTATAAATCGATTTGGGTAATTGATTACTAATAGGGGAACATTCAAATCATAAAATAATTATTCGAAGCTCATCGAGTTAAAACGAAGTCATTCGGGTTGAGAAAAATGGGAGTTTCATCATAATTTATAACTTCAAAAATTTAAATAAAATTATATAATATTATAAAAACATTTTGAAGGCTTTAAAATCAACTTAAAACTATTTAGAAACATTTTTTGAGGTGATCGAATGTGCTCGTGGTCAAGTATGGCCCTTGTGTTGGAAAAATCCGGTTTGAAAATGGTTTTCTTGCACTTAAAAAAAATTGAAAACCAACCTGGTTTGTGATATTTATAACAATAAACCCTAGACTAAAATTGTACCTGTATTTTCAGACAGAAGGATCCTTATCATTTCCGGCTTTCAACCAAACTATCTTTTCCACTATTCCCATATCACGAATTGCTTCAAGTGTCGACTCAAACGATTTGAATATAACACAAAAAAATAGAAAAAAAATTCTTTTCTTTTGGGGTAAAAATGAAAATTCTCTTCTCAAATAGAGACCACAAGAATTGTTATTCCAGAAAAATATATTTAATAGTTAAGAATAAATTCTCTCTATTTTCTGGGAGAGTAACAATATCTTAAAGTTGTGTTTGCAACTCTACCGGTGTCATCTATTTATAGGAAGAGAAGGTAGAACCCTTGTTGAATTCTAGAAGTTTATTTCAACTAGAAAAATGAACTCCTTATCTAATTAGGAGTATAGGTGGTGGAAACCCTAGTTAATATTAACTAGGGTTAGTTGTCTATCCCATTAATAGAAGGGGCTTTTGGGCCTCTTCCATATTGGGTTCAATTTGAAATACTTCCTGAGCTTTTAACTCATTACTTTTATAATTTGATCCAACCCAATATTTGTTATTCTATTTCCCAAAATAAACTTCAATAAATAAATATCGAATAATTTTCTCGCCCTAATTTTACCCCAAGTAAAATTATGATGATTTTGCCCCTGGTAAAATTTCTAGGAAATATATTTAATATTTAATCGTTCAACTTGTTCACTATGATTGAATGATTTTATTGCATTTTTGGGCTTTAAAATAGATCAAAAAACATAAACTCATTCTTCTGATCATTTTGGAGAAATCCATGTTCATTTGCAAATGAATTATTTTTCATTTTCATTTTCATTTTTATTTTGACAAAGCCACATTCATTTTCAAATGATTCTATTTCTCTATTTCGGAGAAAACCATAATCATTTTTAAAAGTTTTCCATTTCTACATTTCTATTCATTCTGTTTATTTTGATTCAACATGCCATTCATTTCTAGTTTCAACGAGCTAGCGGAGGGACCGATTGAACATATGCAATTGAGGCTCAAATGATTTATAATTAAGTTCCAGCTTTTTGCCTATTCATTATAAACTCAATTAGTCACAAAGTTATTCCACTATAGTATCATGAATGAGCTCTCCCCAACGACATACCATTATGAAAGCAACTTGAATAGTGCTATTCCAGTGACTTTGTTATAAGTGTGTTATCCTTATAGAATATCCTTAATCTCTTTGGGATAATATCCGTTCTCCCGATATGATCCTATTTTATCTCATGGTAACCATTATAGCTTTCTTCATGAAAAGTCAATTATTATTAAATAGTAATCAATTCATTCATCAAAAAGACGAATGACTCGTGGGCACGTTTACTTTTCATGAACCATGTAATGCCAATGAGAGGATATCATGTAACAGCCCGTTTTTAGTTAAATCAGAATAGTGGTTTTGGGACTAAAAATCCAAAGTCAAAATATTTATTTTATTATTATTATTTTAATGTCTACAACATGGTTGTGTGATTGTGTGAAAGTTTTGTTTAGAAATTTTATCGTTTGATTAGTCAATTTGATAAAAAGGACTAAATTGCGTAAAGTGTAAAACTTGTATTCTATTAGCTAAAGGTATTAAATAGCTATAGATCCTTAAAGTTAAGGTCTTTAAGTGGTAATTAACCCATTAGTGAGTTAGTGGATGATAATGGTTTGGCATTTAGTGAAATAACTAATATTCATTAAGGTTATATTTGTAAATTGGTAATTAAACTTAAAATAAATAAAACAAAAACAATTATCATCTTTATTTCTCCATCTCCAACTGAAATTAAAAGAAGAAAAAGGAAGCCATTGTTGAGATAGGTCTAGTCAACCCTATTTTATTAATTGGTGAGTGACTTTTGTCCCCTTTTTAATGATTTCTATGTTTTTGAGATCGTTGCAGCTAGGTCTAGGTAGCCCAGGGATTATTTTTTAACACCCCAAACCCGGCCCAAACGTTACGACTAGATCTGGTATGTCACAGGGTGAATTAGAAATGATCTTACAGTGACTTTGGGAAAAACCATAAATTTTTTTTTAAAACTTCCCGGTTAAAGCAATGACTTTGTGTTTAAGCAATCAGTTTCAGGCGACTTTCAAGATAAAGGTTACTTAGACAAGAGTTATCATTGTTAAGAAAATCCAGAGTTTTATTGAAATAACTTGTAACCCATTCGCTACTACTTTAAAAAGGTAGTTGTTTAATCATTCTAGAAAAGAAATCCCAATTTGAGCATCTTTTAATGACAAGTAACCAAAGTAAACACTAAAACCAAATTTAAAATCACAAAAGGCCTTATTATAAGGAAAACCCTAAATAAAAACCAACTTTAAGCAGTGAAAAGTTCATAGAATAAAGATAACGTCTTTTATGGCCTCCACGAGTCTGCCTCAGCTCCCACATCCACGATCTACTGATCACCTGAAAAAAATTAAAGAAAGGGGTGAGTCACCGGGACTTAGTGTGTAAATTCTCCCACATTATACAGACGGCTCATGGCCCACAACTACACGTTGGGCCTTAGCCCATATATATAAAAACATACAAACACATGAATGAAATAAGCCCAACCCAAACCTAACTTTTCCATCCTCTACACACCAACCTGTACCCACCCATCACACCGTGGGGATTTCTACAATCAACCCTCCATCCGCTACACTCCATCTCGACAGTCATGCTGCCAGTTATAAACCGATCACTAGGTGACCAAATAATACATCGTGGCTTAACCACCGATCACAATGTGACCAAATAAAATATATATATATATCGTGGCTTAACCACCGATCACGATGTGACCCAATTAATGTATGTACATATATATATATATATCGTGGCATAGCCACCGATCACTACGTGACCAAATAATCATGCTCTTCCCCTTCATATCAAACCCATACCCCACGAACTACATATATCCTAACGAATGCAACATGCAATCCAAAACACAATAGATTACCATACACATATCCATCCATGTAAAGAAAATGATACGATAACGTACCTGGCCTCCGTAGCCTTACCCCTAAGGGCATCATGACTGTCTACATAGCCTTTTCCGACTTTTCAGCCCACTCTTTTGTTAGTACAGATAAAATAAAATGTGTGAAGGTTTACACACTTGATAACACGTAATACCACGCTTTCTATGTCGACACTATCGCTAATAGGCACCACTGCTATCTGTTTACTATTCTGCTCAGAAGCCGACCCACAACCCGGTGGCCAATCTCGAACAGCAGACACTACACGCCTCTTAAACTTTGGGGTTAGGTTCACGAGTCCAACCCCCTCCTTTGCCTGATCGATATTGGATTCCATCAAAGATCTGGTCAGATGCTACTATAACGAAATATGGTTGTCAAACCACAAGGTAGGGTTAAGGTACCAATTAATATAATGAATCCTAAATACAATCCAAAGAGAACACCCTTACCTTGAAATCACGAAAGAAGAGATATGGTTCAGAGGTTAACAGTTTCTGGCTTATGAACCTAGATGATCAGATCTCCTTCAATTCCCGAAATAGCGCCCCAAAGAGAACATAAGAAACAGTGAGAAACATCAGTCAAACGATGGCCTTTCCAAACCAATTAGCCATTCGATTTTGGCTTCCAAAACCCGAAAGAGAACATGAAGGATTAACAGGATTCAACGCTTACCTCAACACAGGAGATTCAGCTACCACTTCAGAGAAGATTCGGCAATGACAAGAAAGAAGATTGGAAGCCGAAAGAAATAAAACAAAACTACAGATGAGATCTAGGGTTTTCAGTTTTAGAATTCATAAGAGAAGATGAACAGAAGAAAAGCTATGAAGATTCGGCTTGTGGAAGAAACAAAGAAGAGAATTGTGGGCAAGGGACATTTGGCTATAGCATGGAAGTGGAGATGAGAATGGAGTTAGGGGTTTCGGTTTTAGAGAAGGAAACAATTGGGAGAAGAGAAATAGAACAAGATAGGGAGAAGTGTTAAGAAGGGTAAAGAAGAAGGATTTCGGCAGGACCTAAGTGGTTTCGATTTTGGCAGAAAAAGAAGAGAAGAAAAGAACCCTCAAATGTTAAAAATAAGAAGAGAACTCTCACCTTACCAAAAAATTTCGGCACCTACTAACCCAAAAGCTGAAAATGCACTATCTTTGAGAATAAAAACCCATATTCCAGAGTAAAAATTCGGCACACCCTAGCCACACCAAAACCGATTTCTCCCCCTTGCTCCTAGTGTCCAACATTTGGCCACCACCTACACTCACATCCTATTCTACATTTTCCTCTTATCCTCATCTTCATATCTTCTGACTTAATCCACACTCACACATGCAGAGTCCCAGCTGAAACCACCTCTCAGACTCCTTAGGCGCATAAAATAAAAAAAACACTCCTAGTTGCTATCAATGCAACTCGAACCTGCTCCCTCACCACCTCCCTGTGGCGTCACCTACCTACACCCTTAGTGGCGCCTCTTTGCCACTTTACCAGTTAGATTCTGGTGTCAACTTCCCCACTTAAGTATCCTTAAGGCCCACTTCAACTAGTTCTCCCTTGCAGTGCCTAAAAATGAAATTTCTACTAAGGCTCAGGCTTAACCTTGAGCCTCCCCGAAACCTTTAAACACACCAGAATAACACACACAGCACAGCGTACACACATAACACAGTACAAATGCAGAGCCCCCTATCTGGGATGTTACAGTTCTACCCCCTTAAAGAAATTTCAGCCCAAAATTACCTGGTCAAAAGAGATGTGGGTATTGCTGTTGCATAACATCCTTCGGCTCCTAAGTAGCTTCCTCTGACCCGTGATTCCGTCGCAGAACCTTAACCAAAGGAACCGATTTCCTTCGCAAAACTTTAACATCCCGCTCTAAGATCTGAATTGGTTCCTCTTCAAAGGATAAATCAGGCCTTACTTCGAGTTCCTCTAACGGTATCACATGGGATGGGTCTGAACGGTAGCGTCTCAACATAGATATATGAAACACATCATGAATCTTACATAACTCCAAAGGTAGTTTGAGATGATAAGCAACTGGTCCTACACGCTTCAATACACGGTAAGGCCCGATGAACTTGGGGCTTAGCTTACCCTTCCCCCTAAACCTTAGAATTTTCTTCTACGGTGACACCTTTAGGAATACCTGGTCACCCACTGCAAATTCTATGTCCCTCTGTTTCAGGTCAGCATAAGATTTCTGCCTATCAGAAGCTTCATTCAACCTAGCCCGGATCAACTCAACCTTATTCTCAGTTTCCAACACTAATTCTGGACCCAATAGCTGACGCTCACCCAACTTTGTCCAACACGTAGGAGTACAACACTTTCGCCCATACAACGCCTCATATGGCGCCATCCGAATACTGGACTGATAGCTGTTGTTATATGCGAATTTCGCCAATGGTAGAAATTCTTCCCAGCTACCCTTGAAATCGAGGATGCAACCTCTCAGCATGTCTTCCAAGATTTGAATCACCCTTTCTGACTGTCCGTCTGCCTGCGGATGAAATGCCGTACTAAAATCTAACTTTGTACCCAACACCTGTTGCATTGCCCTCTAAAATCTTGACGTAAACCTAGGATCTCTATCCGAGATGATGGACACAGGTACTCCATGCAACCTCAAAATCTCCGCTATATACAACTTAGCCAACTTCTGAAGAGAGTAATCAACCCGAACCGGTATAAAATGAGCGGACTTCGTAAATCGATCAATGACTACCTATATCGAATCCTTCTTAGTAGGCGTAAGGGGTAGCCCACTAACAAAATCCATAGTGATCCTCTCCCATTTCCATTGCGGGATCTTTACCGGCTGCAATAACCCCGAAGAAAACTGATGCTCCACTTTTACCTGCTGACATGTCAAACATCTACCCACAAATTTAGTTACCTCTCGCTTCAGACCTGGCCACCAAAATTGTTCTCGTAAATCCTGATACATTTTACTTCCTCTCGGATGCATAGCGTATGGGTTACTATGCGCTTCCTGAAGAATCATCCGCCTCAATTTTACGTCCCTATGCAAACTTTCTTTCGGAAACACAGGACCCCATCCTCGTTCAGACTATAATCCCCTATTTCTCCATGTTGCACTTGAGATAATCGAGCACTTAAGTCTTCATCCTGCAACTACTTCTCTTTAATCTGATCTACCCACGTCGGCTTCACTTGAAGCTCAGCGATAAACTCCCATCCTTATACAGGCTCAGATGGGCGAACATCGCACTCAGATTCGAGATTACCTTCCAACTTAGTGCATCTGCCACCACGTTCGCTTTACCCGGATGGTATTCAATCGAACAATTGTAATCTTTTAATAACTCAATCCACCTCCTCTGCCTCAAGTTCAACTCCTTCTAGGTAAGGAGATATTTCAAACTCTTATGATCTGTATAAATGATGGATTTCTCTCCATACAGATAATGTCTCTAGATCTTCAAGGCAAACACCATCGCTGCCAACTTCAAATCGTATGTGGGATAATTTAGCTCATGCAGTCTTAACTATCGAGATGCATAAGCAACAACTTTCCCACCTTGCATCAACACACATCCTAACCCATGTGTGAAGCATCACAGTAAACCATGAACTCCTTTCCAGCTTCCGGTTGAATCAAAATCGGAGCTTCCGTCAACATCTTCTTCAGCTTCTCAAAACTTTCCTGTTGCTTATCACCCCACACAAAAGGTACTCCCTTCCTCAACAACTTGGTTAAAGGTACCGCAATCAAGGAGAATCCCTCAACGAACCTCCTGTAGTATCCAGCAAGACCAAGAAAACTCCAGATCTCTATTACAGGCCTGGATGATTTCCAATCCATGATAACTTCAACTTTCCGACGATCAACTCTGACCCCTTCCGCCAACACAACGTGCCCTAGAAAAGTAACCTCACTTAGCCAAAATTTGTACTTACTGAATTTTGCATATAATTGTTTCTCTCTCAGGATTTGTAGAACCACTCGAAGATGCGAATCATGCTCCTCCTCCGACCTTAAATATACTAGGATATCGTCTATAAATACTACGACAAACTGGTCCAAATAGGGTTAGAAAACCCGGTTCATCATATTCATAAACGCTGCTGGTGCATTGGTCAACCCAAACGTCATCACCAAAAATTTGTAATGGCCATAACGGGTCCTGAAAGCTGTCTTATGAATGTTTGATTCCTTGACCTTAAGCTGATGGTAACCTGATCTCAAATCTATCTTTGAGAAAACTGACGCCCTTTTCAATTGATCGAACAAGTCATCAATTTTTGGCAACGGATACTTGTTCTTGATAGTCAACTTGTTCAGCTGGTGGTAGTCAATGCACATACGCATTGATCCATCCTTCTTCTTGACAAATAGCATTGGCGCTCCCCAAGGTGATACACTTGGTCGGATGAAACCCAGATCCAACAGTTCCTGAATCTGAGCTTTTAGTTCCACCAACTCCTTCGGTGCCATTCTATATGGTGCAATGGACACTGGTGTTGTCCCCGGAAGAAGATCAATTTTGAACTCCACCTCGTGATCCGGAGGTAGTCCTGAAAGTTCTTCTGGGAAAAGGTCAAAAAATTCCCTCACCGTTCTAACATTCCCTACAGTTGAATTTTGAACCTCCAGAGCACAAACAAAAGCTACGAATGCCCCACATCCTTTTCCCACCATTCTTTCAGCCTTTAGAGCGGACACTACATTAGACAAGTAGTTCCTCCTTTCCCCTATTATCACCACTTCATCATCTTAAAGGGTCTTTAGTACCATACGCTTGGCTACAGTCTAAATTTACCCAATATCTCACGAACCAGTCCATACCTAAGATCAGGTCGAACTCTCCAAATGGCAGTTCCATTAAATTCGCTGGAAAAACTACCCCTTGCACTTCTAGAGGCACATCCCTATACAGTCTATTCACCACTACCGACTGACCTAGCGGGCTAATTACCGTCATCTCCCTAGAAATAATCTCAGAGTCTATACTTAAGGCTCCAGATACTACACTAGCAACATAAGAATGGGTCGATCCAATGTCAATTAATGCAGAAAAGTAAACCAAAAATCAAGAACATACCGGTTATGACATCCGGTGCATCCCCCTCCTCTCAACGTCTAGCTGCATAGACCAACCCCGGCTGTCTCGTATCGGTGTTCCCTGCACTTCTGCCTGGTGCTCCATGGCCCCGGCCATAACCATTACCCCCTCTGGCTGGACCACGACCTCTCTGTGGTTATTGACCTCCTCTACCTGGCTGAGCGTTAGCCTATCCTACTCGCCCCTGCACCACCCCGATCTTGTGGGCAATCCTTAACCTGATGATTAGTAGACCCACACCTGAAACATCTTCTGTCACCCATCCAACATTCGCCCGAATGAAATCTATTACACTGGCCACACCTCTGAGGCTGACTATTACCCCCAGATCTCACATTTCGGCTTGGCCCATCCATCTTAGGTCTTTTCTGGAAATGCCCCGTTGACCCCGACGATCCAAAACTCCTCTTATTCCTATCACTGTCCCTATCCTGATTCCGCTTCTTGGACCGCTTAACTTCCTCGGCTATCTTAGCCTTTTCCACTAAAATCGCAAACTCCCTTTCTCGCTGAGGAGCTATCAGCACACATAGGTCATCCCTCAGACCATCCTCAAACCGAACACAATGTTCATGGTCTCTGGCCACTATCCCCCAGGCATAACGACTCAAGCGCAGGAATTCGCTTCATATTTAGCCACCGATTTATTTCCCTGGACCATATTCAAAAATTCCCTACGCTGCGCATCCACATAGCTCGATTCGATGTACTTACTCTGAAATACCGACCTGAAGAAATCCCAAGTAATGCGGTCAGCCACTGATCCATCCTTAACTGTAAGCCACCATTGGTACGCCTCATCCCGGAGAAGAGACACTACTCCTTTCAGCTTTTCCTCTTTCGTGAAGTCGAGATTATCCATTATACGCTCCATCGCCTCTAACCAATACTCACCAGTATTAGGAGCTACGCCAGGAATACCCTTGAACATTTTCGCTCCATTAGCCCGGAGTTGCTCCGACACAAATTTTTGAGCCCTTGTACCCATGCCCGCCTAACAACTCTCTCCAGGCTCGTAGTATTGCCTAAGACACCATATCGTCTTCACTGCTTGGTCCCGATATTCGCTTCCACAACCAAGCAGATTGGCCTCTCATTTCTCGACTCATGACCAGACCCACCGATTCTCGACACGCAATTTTGTTTCATCATGCCACGCACACCACGCCCCCTAGTGCTCATGACCAACGTTTGCGATTTAATCTGATTAAAAGTTTTATGAGTTAGTATCTTCCATTGTCTTAAGACCAAGCAATTTTATAAAACTTAGTTTTAAAGAGTCGTTCTCACAGAACATGTCATAAGCTAGAGGTTTCAGTCCCTAAAGTTTAAGTTTCCATATGCTAACAACATATCCATCCAGTTAAATAGGCATTTTATGCATACATTACCAGGAGTTAGAACACTTACCTGCATGGATTGGTTGCCGGTGGACTCGGATGCCATATCTCGATCAAAACCTTAATACTCACTTTGATTTTATACAACCTTTTTAAACCCATTTCACAGCCCAAGTTTTGTAACTTAGGCTCTGATACCAAAATGTAACACCCCAAACTCGACCCAAATGTTACGACCAGATTTGGTATGTCACGGGGTGAATTAGAAATGATCTTACAGTGACTTTGGGAAAAACCATAAATTTTTTTAAAACTTCCCGGTTAAAGCAACGACTTTGTGTTTAAACAATCAGTTTTAGGCGACTTTTAAGATAAAGGTTACTTAGACAAGAGTTATCATTGTTAAAAAAATCCAGAGTTTTATCGAAATAACTTGTGACCCATTCGCTACTATTCTAAAAAGGTAGTTGTTTAATCGTTCTAGAAAAGAAATCTCGATTTGAGCATCTTTTAATAACAAGTAACCAAAGTAAACACTAAAACCAAATTTAAAATCACCAAAGGCCTTATTATAAGGAAAACCCTAAATAAAAACCAACTTTAAGTAGTGAAAAGTTCATAGAATAAGGATAACGCCTTCTATGGCCTCCACGAGTCCGCCTCGGCTCCCACATCCACGATCTACCGATCACCGAAAAAATTAAAGAAAGGGTGAGTCAACGGACTCAAGGTGTAAATTCTCCCACATTATACGATTTACTCATGGCCCACAACCACACGTTGGGCCTTGGCCCATATATATAAAAACATACAAACACATGAATGCAATAAGCCCAACCCAAACCTAACTTTTCCATCCTCTACACACCAACCCGCACCAACCCATCACACCGTGATTTCTACAATCAACCCTCCATCCGCTACACTCCATCTCGATACCATATCGCCTGCTATAAACCGATCACTAGGTGACCAAATAATACATCGTGGTTTAACCATCGATCACAATGTGACCAAATAAAATATATATGAAGCCACCCACAACCCAAAGGCCAATCTCAAACAAAGCAGACATCGACGCCTCTTAAACTTTAGGGTTGGGTTCACAAGTCCAACCCCTTCCTTTGCCGTTCGATATTGGATTCCATCAAAGATCTGGTCAGATACTACTATAACGAAATATGGTTGTCAAAGAACAAGGTAGGGTTAAAGTACCAATTAAGATAATGAATCCTAAATATAATCCAAAGAGAACATCCTTACCTTAAAATCTCGAAAGAAGAGATATGGTTCAAAGGTTAATGATTTCTGGCTTATGAACCTAGATGATCAGATCTCCTTCAATTCCCGAAATAGCGCCCCAAAGAGAACACAAGAAATAGTGAGAAACATCAGTCTAACTATGGCCTTACCAAACCAATTAGCCCTTCGATCTTGGCTTCCAAAACCTAGAAGAGAACATGAAGGATTAACAGGAGTCGACGCTTACCTCAACACGGGAGATTTGGCTACCACTTAAGAGAAGATTCGGTAATGACAAGGAAAAAGCTATGAAGATTTGACTTGTGGAAGAAACAGAGAAGAGAACTGTAGGCAAGGGACATTCACTATAGCATGGAAGTGGAGATGAAAATGGAGTTAGGGGTTTTTATTTCAGAGAAGGAAACAATTGGGAGAAGAGAAATAGAGCAAGATAGGGAGAAGTGTTAAGAAGGGTAAAGAAGAAGGATTTCGGTAGAACCTAAGTGGTTTCAGTTTTGGCGAAAAAGAAGAGAAGAAAAGAACCCTTAAATGCCCCAAAAAAGAAGAGAACTCTCACCTTACCAACAAATTTTGGCACCTACTAACCCAAAAGCCGAAAATGCACTATCTTTGAGAACAAAAACCCATGCACCAGAGTAAAAATTTGGCACACCCTAGCCACACCAAAACCAATTTCTCCCCTTTGCTCCTAGTGTCCAACATTCGGCCACCACCTACACTCACATCCTATCCCATATTTTCCTCTTATCCTCATCTTCATATCTTCTGACTTAATCCACACTCACCCATGCAGAGTCCCAGCTGAAACCACCTCTCAGACTCCTTAAGTGCATAAATTAAAAAAACACTCCTAGTTGCTGTCAACGCAACTCGAACCTCCTCCCTCACCACCTCCCTATGGCATCACCTACTTACACCCTTAGTGGCGCCTCTTTGCCACTTTACCAGTTAGATTCTGGTGTCAACTTCCCCACTTAAGTATCCTTAAGGCCCACTTCAACTAGTTCTCCCTTGCAGTGCCTAAAAATAAAATTTCTACCAAGGCTCAAGCTTAACCTCGAGCCTCCACGAAACCTCTAAACACACCAGAATAACACACACAACACAGCATACACACATAACACAGTACAAATACAGAGCCCCTTATCTGGGATGTTACAGTTTTACCAAACTGTTAAAGATTTTAGAGGTTGACATTGATGAATACATGAGTATTTTGATGTTTAATGATAGATTATGAATGTTTGATGATAGTTATACAAGTTTTGTTAAGTTATTTTAGTGAAAATGCAAATTAGGGATTAAATTGTGAAATGTGGAAATTTTATGGTTAAAATGTGAAGTAAATAAATATGGGCTGCTAGGGACCTAATTGAAATTCAACTAGCATGGTTTGTGGCTGAATTGCATGAATTTGTGTTTTTATGAAATAAGGACTAAATTGTAAAAGTTGTGAAACATTAAGGGTAAATATGTAAAAATGCTTTAATGTGAATTTTGGATTAAATTGAATAGAGTGATGATTAAATAAGCTAAATTTGATATTATATAGATAAAGAAAAACTAAAGTCTGATCTAGAACGGGGGAAAACAAAGTTCTTAACTAATCAACCAGTTTAGCCGTTTTTACATCCGAGGTAAGTTCGTATGTAATAAGCATTGTTATAATTATTTTTTAATACTTTGATATTGTATGAATTTTGAATAAGACTCTACGGACACGTTCGATGAGGATTCAGCAAGTGTGAAATCCCGGTTGAACCTTAGGGATAGATTAGGATACGAATGACATGTCATTAGGGCTTATTGTGATTATGTGATCTAGGTGCTGGTCCTGTACGTCCAACCGGTTACTGAGCATACCGACATGTGTTGCGGTTACTTGACAGCTTGTGTGAACAGCATCGTGTAGCTACGTCTTGATCCATAACTTGTGTGAGCAGGCCCGTTGATAGCTCGAGAGTGAGCATATATGTGATATGAGATTGAGATAGCATTGGCTATATATGTGGCACTTCAGTGTGAGTTTCTCGAGTACCTGATAGTATTCTGAATGGTTCAACGAGTAAATGAAAGTCGTGGTTAAGTATAAGATTGATATGAGATAGTACAGGTATGTACATGAACTGTATAAGCTTTAAATCAAAGTGAATTGTGAAGATCACATATAATCTTATGATTGACTAAGTGAAAGGTTTGATAGTTAATATGAGTACATGATGATATATTCAATTTGTTAAATTTTGTATTTATGATTATATTGAGTTTATTGCATACGAGCTTACTAAGCTATAAAGCTTACTCTATTTATATTTTTTCGTATTTTATAGTGATTTCAAAACTAGCTAGGATTCGAGGATCGTTGGAGACTTCGTCACACTATCCTACTATCACTTGGTACTTTTGAACTTTGGTATTTTGGTATATGGCATGTATAGGGACTTTGGTCATTTTGGTTCATGATTGATGATGAATGTAGCCATTTTAGTTGGCTTGTAAATATTCTAAGTTTAGTTTTGTATATTGCCATATAAGTTAGCTTATTTTGGTATGTTTGAATCATGTATATATATAAATGTGTATATGGCTTGTCTGATGCTTGGGAATAATTAGTATTATGGATAGCAAATGGTTGATGTATGATTATTAGTATGCTAGTGAATCTAAGGATTAATGCATATTTGAGATTGGTCAATGTTGATATATATTATGAAAGTAAAGTTTGGTATGAATTTGGATGGAATATTGTGGTATTATGTTTTGTATTGGTTGGTGCTGGAAATGGTATGAAATATGCTTGAGTAAGGTTGATTGAATGTCTATTATATGCTATGATGTGTGCCATTTGGGTTGTGTAGGTGTGAGAAAATTTGGGTGGAAAAATGGCTTAGTAAATAGCCTATTTTTGTCCATACGGGCAGAGAAAAGGCATGTGTCTCAGCCGTGTGCGATGCACGGTCAGGTTACACGGCCGTGTGTCCTCGGATGTTGAAATTAAAATCATGTCAGTATGCTCCACACGGCCTCACACTCAGCGTGTGACTTGGCCGTGTGGCATAAGTCGGTATACCCTACAGGTTTGGCACGGCCTAGCACATGGTCTGGCACACGAGCGTGTGTGGCGATTTCGAAGGGCATATGGGTTAGACACGGGCGTGTGGTTGGCTGTGTGACCCAAGTCAGTATGCTCACTAGTTTGGACACAAGGTCAGACACGGGCTGGGACACGACCATGTGCTTCCATTTCGAATGTCCACATTGCCTGTGACACGGGCGTGTCTTTGGCCGTGTGAGACACACGGTCGGGCCACACGGACGTGTGTCCCTTGTTTTTGAGAAAATTTTATAAGTGTTCTAAGAATTTTTGAAGTCATCAATTTAGTCCCGAACCACTCCTAAAAGCATGTTTAAAGCCTCGTGAGGCTCATATTAGGGACAATGTGATTGAAGTAAATGATGTTTGCTATGAATTTGAGAAATGTATGTGAAATGTTTGAATATTGTGTTATAAGTCCGGTAATGCTCTGAAACCCTATTCTGGCATTGAATACGGTTGAGGGGTGTTACGTATCATTTACCGATGTCTCGGGCTATGGATTCAACTATTGAGAATGATGCTACATATTGCAGAAGTCGTACACTCAATGCACCAACTTTTGGTTCCTTATCTATTCGAACTTAGGCTTTTACTTACATCAAAATGTATGAGTCACGCATACATAGTCTGTCATCCACTCACGATTTAGGTATGCCACACTATGAACATCACAGGTGAATAAATCCATAAACGGATTCAAGATCTATTTTTCTTGGGTGAACCCAATATAGAGTCAGTCACATCTATGTCTCTATCTTCTGGGAGTCATTCGCTCCGATGGACAAGACAAAGCATTTCCCAACTTGGACTTGATAGTGATATATTAGTCTTTCAATCAAAAATTCACACCTTGAATTATTAAGTTAAGTTGGAATGGTGAATTTGAGGACTAATTTGAAAAGCTTACAAATTGAGCGGGTCCGAATGAAAATAGGAGGAATTGGCGAGCTGGTTGTGGAAAGGTTGAATTTCAACTTGGTTCTATTAAGTTTGAACTAAGAATATGTTGAAACACCCCACACCCGGCCCACGAGCCTGAACCGGATCTGGTATATTCCTAAAGTAAACCGGTTTCGAGAATTTTCAGTACTTAGAGAAAATTTGTAAAATTTTGGAAAACTCTTATTTTGAGTTGGGCTTAGATTGGAAACCCATGTAACTAAATTTATAAATCCAATTTTATTAAGGTGACAAAATAATTTAGGAGGTTTTAAAAAAATCACTTAACTTTAATCATAATAGTTTGTAACATAATAATTTAAAGAAAAGCGTAATAAGAAAATCCATCGGGCCCTATGGCCTTATTACATCAAATAAAACCCAAAAAAATGAAATGAAAGGGTACTAAACATAAATAAAGTCCAAATTTAAATAGAATCTTCAAATGGATCATGGCCACCTCAAGGTCTACCGTCCCCATTCACACCTTCATCATCACAAAAATATTTCCCACAACAGGTGAGTCAATGACTCAATGTGCACACAAGACTAACATTCAACAAATCAGCATACATGTTCAAATCAAATTTACATTCATATAAAATAAATGATGATGCAACCCAACCCAAGCCTAAGGGTCCATCCGCTACACACCACCCGTGCCTGCCATTCACACCGTGGGGACTACTAAGTCAACCCTCCATCCGCTACACACCATCGAAGGCAGTCGCTGCAGTCGACGTGCTCATCGCCCATATACGTTGTGTCATTAGACACTATATTCAAATAATGTAACCGGAGTTACCAAATTCAGATAATGTAACCGAAGTTACCATATTCAAATAATGTGACCGTAGTCACCATATTTCGTTGGTGAGACCAAAGTCAACACCTTCATTGGTGAGACCGAAGTCAACACCTACTCTTCCCCTTTCACATAAATCCCGAATGCCCCAAAAATATATATATTATGCATAACTTACTTAATTTCATGTTCATATACATATATTCGCATGTTATAAAATAACATATTTCACAATCCTATCAGAAGTAGGAAACGTACCTGGGTACTTTTTACCACATTTGTGGTACTTAGCCACATTCACATTCTTATACATATTCATATATTAAAATAATAGCCATATGAAATATCGAAGGTTAGTAAGGGTACACACCTGATTTGCTTAAAAAGGTTCCTTGAGATCTCGAAAACCCCGATCTAACTTTAGATCCGTTAACTCCTATATTCTACCATTATATAAGTCACATTAATAAACCTATTTGGCTTAAAACAAAACCAAATCCTAGTAGGATTTGTAAAAGACTCACCTTTGCTGATTTGGTGTTTATACAATTCCAAAACTTGGTTTTTCCTTTACCGATATTTGGCCAACCTTGAATCTCAATATGGGTTAGTTTTCGGTTTTTAATAATTAAAGAATTGATCAAAGTAATCACACAAGCCTTGGCGAATGTGTCTCACCTTAATTTCCTTGAATCCAAAATCCCAAAACTCTTCCTTTGATATTCGCCAAGAGACATAAAAGAGGTTATTTTCTTAAATCTTGATTAAACGAATTAAAAGAACAAGAATTAATTGTTCTTACCTTAGATCCTTGATCTTTATATTCTGAATTGTGGAAACCCGAGATCCCTTGTATATTCGGCCATGATCAAGAATAGGATTAGGCTTTTTACTTTTGGCAACTAGAAAAGAAAGAAAGGAAATTGAATGGCTTAACCTTACCTTGATGCCTTTAATCAATTGCTTCCTTGTCTTGAGTTACTGAGATCCGCTATGGAGATTTAACAGATCAAAAGAGAAGGGTTTTGACTTAACAATGACAAAGGAGAGGAGAAGAAAAGATGGAGTCCTTGCTTAGGAGAAATTTCGGCAAAGAGAATAGAGGCTAGGGAATTTTCGACACACAAATGAAAAGATGAGAGAAAAGTCTCCAACTCTCCTCCTTTAACTGAAATTGCTATGCCAAGAGTCCTTGACTTGGCCACTACTTCCCCACAAGTGATAATATTATCATTTAATTATCACAAGTATTTAATTCATCCTATATCTCCTCAATTATCTTATTAAAAGAAAATTCTTATTTATCACTCATTAATCAAGTTTTAACCGAAATAAAACTCCTCCCTTACTAGGATTAGGTGCCGTCCACCCTTAGCCTTGGAAGCCAAAATAAAACCTTCAATATTTGCTTTCCAAGTGACTCGAACTCAGGCCATTTCCATAAACCTTAAGTGACACCTTCAGGCCACTTTTCCAAGCCCGATTGTATGTCAAATTTCACCAACTTTTTCTTTTAAGGCCCTCTTGCCCTTATTTCCTATTTTGGGCTTTAAAATTTGTCATTCCTACTTATTTCTAAGTTTCCTAAAATTTTCGATCTGCTCAGAACTTGCCATTTTTCTTACATCTTGTGTTTCCAAAATGTTCAGTTTCCAAAATGTTTAGGTTTCCAAATGTTCGTGTTTCCAAAATGTTCACTTTCCTAATTTACTTAGGTTTCCAAAATGTTCACTTTCCTAATTTGCTTAGGTTTCCAAAATGGTCATTTTCCTATTTCCAACATAACATTTCCATACATTCTTAGGTTTCCAAAATCATTCCAAATTTATTCCAAAACACATAAAAGATGTCTTTTTGTACAATTAGGCCAAAATGCATAGACCCTTTTCGGATGTTACAGTTCTACCCTTAAAAATAATTTCGTCCTCGAAATTACTTACTATTGTTCATCCGCATACCTAACTCACCACACTACGCTATTGTCACAAGACTCGATCTTAAAGAACTATCATACTTTCTAGGCACATTCTCTAAGTTCACAATCAAGGTTCCATATACTTCATTAGCAACATAAGATCGAACTAATCTTATAGCGAGTAAAGTAATGAAGTATAATCCATAAATAAGAAACTTACTCGTTGTCTCGTCTGGCGCGTCACTATCCTCGCGACGGCCGACTGCATAAACTAACCTTGGCTGCCTTGCTTCTGAACCTTCAACACCTCCGCTTGGTGCTCCACGACCTTGGCCGGAACCATTACCTCTGTTATTCGAACCTCAACCTCGTTGAGGTCATTCCTCCCTACCAGCCTGATTAACATGCTGAGTTGCTGGCTGTTTGTCATCTGATATTTTTGGACAGTCCTTGAACATATGGTCCTTGGACCCACACTTAAGACATGCTCCTGTCTTTCTCCAACACTCACCTAAATGCTTCTTTCCACAATGCTCACAAGGATGATACTGCCCTCTGGTACCAATTTGTCGATCCTTTGGCCCATCGCCTCTAGGCCTCTTATTCCCGATGATCCGCATAATCCAAAACCTCTTTTCTACCTATTTCGATCGTTGTTCGCTTGATAGAATCCTTAATTCCCTCGCCACTTTAGCCTTTTCCACCAAAGAGAGAATTCTCACTCGATGCGGTGCTATCAGCGATCTCAGATCGTTCCTCATCAGTCCTCAAACGGACATGGCGTTCATGCTTCGATTGCCACTACCCCTCGAGCATAGCGGCTCAACCTCAAGAATTACGCCTCATATTTTGCGGCATGACTTACTCCCTTGTACCAACCCTAGAAAAGCCTTCCTTTGTTCATCTCAGATACCGGTTCCTACATCCTTCTTCCGAAATGCCTCTTTAACATATTCCCAAGTCAAGTTTTCACTGTGGTACCATCCCGAACAGCTTAACCACCAGCGATCGCTTTATCGCGTAACAACGCCACCATCCCTTTCAACTTTTCCTCTAGAGTCAGATCGAGCTCATCCATGATACGCTCCGTTGCTTCCAACCAGTACTCAGCTTTGACTGGGTGCCACATTAGATACTCCTCGGAACATTTTCGCTCCATTTGCTCGGAGCCGTTCAGTTACCGACTTTCGATTTCTTGAATTTCCTCCGGCACCTGCCACCAATTCCAAAACTGCAGACCTTTGCTGCGGACAAAGATCTTCCCCGTCAGAGCTCGCCGCTCAACATTAACAGCTGGGGGTGGTGGTGGCGGTGGCATTTCATTGTCGGACCCTTGACCCGATCTAACGGGTTCCGACACGATCATCCTTCCTCTACCTCGACCACAACGTCCACGTCCTCTAGATCTCATTTTCTAACGTCGAGATCTGATTAAGAAGTTTTATGGATTAGTCATTGTTCCACTTATTTACCCGCGAAAGAGTTTTATGAAAAGGGATTTAAGAGTGGTTCTTTCGTATTCATACAAACACACAGTCTTTTCCATTCATTCATTCATCCATCAAGCAAGTATGAACTTCCGCTCATTCAGGAGAAACGTTGTAGTTTTTTTTGTTGTTGTTGTTGTTTTCCACTACTCTGGGTATTTTCGTAATTTTGTCCTCACAGGTATTTTCGTAATTTGTCAAAATAAGGTTCCTTGGTGATTTCATCAAAATTATTTTGGAAATTCCAAAATCTCGGGTAATTTGGAAAAATTTTGAAATCAGGGTATTTCAAGAATTTTGACCTCAAGGGTATTTTGGTAATTTTTCACAAATCGAGTAAATTTGTAAAATTTAATAAATTTGGGGTATTTCAAAAGTTGTAAAACTTTGAGGGTTCTTTTCAAAATGGTTCCTTCAAAATGGGGATGTTGCAAAATTTTGGAAATCGTGGTCATTTTGGTAATTTTGTAAGTTAGGGGCAATTTTGTAATTTTTCCAAAATCATGGTATTTTGATATTTTACAAATTAGGGTTTTGAATGTTTATGAAATCATGAAATTTTGGTAAAGTTGTTGAGTAGTTGAACATTTTACAAACCGTATGCGTTTTGGTAATTTTATGCTAAGGGCATTTTTGTAATTTTCAAATCAGAGTTTTTCGAAAATGTTGTAAAATAATTTTCTCGATTTAAAATAAAGTTTTAAAGGTTTGAAAAGCTAGGGTTTGTTGTTTTGTTCTCTCTCTTTTTTTTTATTTAAAACATGGCTAGTTCCCTTTCGGGTTTTAGTCATTATGTTTAGCCTATGACCGAGCCCTCTTGGTCAGGGTGAACCAAAGCTACGCACCAGGCAGGATTCATGTGGAGAGGAGGTGAGTCACGCAGACTGCTTAAATGCCAAGCTCTTCCTGGATCCAATCCTAGACATGCGTCTGTGGGTTACCACACCACTAGCTCAAATGACTTAGCCATAGGTTGGTTCGGTGTATTAAATCTTATGTGGTTTTGTGTTTGAGTAGTCTAATCCTAGGTTCAAGTTCCTATCATTCTATTCTACATTCCATGCCTTTTCTACCCTTATATAAATCACAGAATCACACATAAAGTTAGGGGTGCTTACCTGGTTGACTGCGGGTCGGAGACTTAGGGGCCATGCCAGAAGCCTGCTTATTTTCAAAGAAAATCATTTGGCTCGCTTCGAAAACGTTTTGGGCCTTAGCCCACAGACCGAGAGTTTAAAATTGGGCTCTGATACCAAACTGAAACACCCCACACCCGGCCCACAAGCCTGAACCAGATCTGGTATGTTCCTAAAGTAAACCGGTTTCGAGAATTTTCAGTACTTAGAGAAAATTTGTAAAATTTTGGAAAAACTCTTATTTTGAGTTGGGCTTAGATTGGAAACCCATTTAACTAAATTTATAAATCCAATTTTATTAAGGTGACAAAATAATTTAGGAGGTTTTAAAAAAAAATCACTTAACTTTAATCATAATAGTTCGTAACATAATAATTTAAAGAAAAGCAGAATAAGAAAATCCACTGGGCCTTATGGCCTTATTACATCAAATAAAACCCAAAAAAAATGAAATGAAAGGGTACTAAACATAAATAAAGTCCAAATTTAAATAGAATCTTCAAATGGATCATGGCCACCTCAAGGTCTCACTGTCCTCATTCCTTGTTCATCACCGAAAATATTTCCCACAACAGGTGAGTCAACAGACTCAATGTGCACACAAGACTAACATTCAACAAATTAGGCATACATGTTCAAATCAAATTTACATTCATATAAAATAAATGATGATGCAACCCAACCCAAGCCTAAGGGTCCATCCGCTACACACCACCCGTGCCTGCCATTCACACCGTGGGGACTACTAAGTCAACCCTCCATCCGCTACACACCATCGAAGGCGTCATTGCAATGACGTGCTCATCGCCCATATATCGTTGTGTCATTAGACATTATATTCAAATAATGTAACCGAGTTACCAAATTCGTATAATGTAACCGGTTACCATATTCAAATAATGTGACCGTAGTCACCATATTTCGTTAGTGAGACCAAAGTCAACACCTTCACAGTGAGACCAAGTCAACACCTACTCTTCCCTTTCACATAAATCCGAATGCCCCAAAATATATATATTATGCATAACTTACTTAATTTCATGTTCATATACATATATTCGTATGTTATAAAATAACATATTTCACAATCCTATCAGAAGTAGGAAACGTACTTGGGTACTTTTTACCACATTTGTGGTACTTAGCCACATTCACATTCTTATACATATTCATATATTAAAATAATAGCCATATGAAATATCGAAGGTTAGTAAGGGTACACACCTGATTTGCTTAAAAAGGTTCCTTGAGATCTCGAAAACCCCGATCTAACTTTAGATCTGTTAACTCCTATATTCGGCCATTATATAAGTCACATTAATAAACCTATTTGGCTTAAAACAAAACCAAATCCTAGTAGGATTTGTAAAAAGACTCACCTTTGCCGATTTGGTGTTTATACAATTCCCGAAAACTTGGTTTTTCCTTTAACTGATATTTGGCCAACCTTGAATCTCAATATGGGTTAGTTTTCGGTTTTTTTAATAATTAAAGAATTGATCAAAGTAATCACACAAGCCTTGGCCGAATGTGTCTCACCTTAATTTCCTTGAATCCAAAATCCCGAAAACTCTTCCTTTGATATTCGGCCAAGAGACATAAAAGAGGTTATTTTCTTAAATCTTGATTAAACGAATTAAAAGAACAAGAATTAATTGTTCTTACCTTAGATCCTTGATCTTTATATTCGGTAATTGTGGAAACCTGAGATCCCTTGTATATTCGGCCATGATCAAGAATAGGGATTAGGCTTTTTACTTTTGGCAACTAGAAAAGAAAGAAAGGAAATTGAATGGCTTAACCTTACCTTGATGCCTTTAATCAATTGCTTCCTTGTCTTGAGTTACAGAGATCCGGCTATGGAGATTTAACAGAGATCAAAAGAGAAGGGTTTTGACTTAACAATGACAAAGGAGAGGAGAAGAAAAGATGGAGTCCTTGCTTAGGAGAAATTTCGGCAAAGAGAATAGGGGCTAGGGAATTTTCGGCACACAAATGAAAAGATGAGAGAAAAGTCTCCAACTCTCCTCCTTTAACTGAAATTACTATGCCAAGAGTCCTTGACTTGGCCACTACTTCCCCACAAGTGATAATATTATCATTTAATTATCACAAGTATTTAATTCATCCTATATCTCCTCAATTATCTTATTAAAAGAAAATTCTTATTTATCACTCATTAATCAAGTTTTAACTGAAATAAAACTCCTCCCTTACTAGGATTAGGTGCCGTCCACCCTTAGCCTTGGAAGCCAAAATAAAACCTTCAATATTTGCTTTCCAAATGACTCGAACTCAGGCCATTTCCATAAACCTTAAGTGACACCTTCAGGCCACTTTTCCAAGCCCGATTGTATGTCAAATTTCACCAACTTTTTCTTTTAAGGCCCTCTTGCCCTTATTTCCTATTTTGGGCTTTAAAATTTGTCATTCCTACTTTATTTCTAAGTTTCCTAAAATTTTCGATCGGCTCAGAACTTGCCATTTTTCTTACATCTTCGTGTTTCCAAAATGTTCGGGTTTCCAAAATGTTTAGGTTTCCAAAATGTTCGTGTTTCCAAAATGTTCACTTTCCTAATTTACTTAGGTTTCCAAAATGTTCACTTTCCTAATTTGCTTAGGTTTCCAAAATGGTCATTTTCCTATTTCCAACATAACATTTCCATACATTCTTAGGTTTCCAAAAATCATTCCAAATTTATTCCAAAACACATAAAAGATGTCTTTTTGTACAATTAGGCCAAAATGCATAGGCCCTTTTCAGGATGTTACATATGTCTTAGTTGGTGACATGATGGTTATGGATGTATACTTGGCTATTGAATTTGAGATCGGTGAAGGAAGTGTATGAGTAATATATGAGGCAGATGTTATTTTTACCGGTGTAATTCTCTCATTTTTTTTCTTCATCTTCTTTACTGGTTTGGTTGAAAGAGAGAAAGATTAATGAGTGGTCTGCATTGGAGAAGGTAGCTAAAGTTTGTGCATAGGTAACTGATGATTTCTCAAGCTGTAATCTTCCAAACATTTCTATGTTTCCGAATTTAAGAATAGGAAAGAAAGTTAAGGATTTCAACTATGCATTGATTTTGTTCTATCTTGAATAAAGTTGTGGACAACCATTTTAGTGGCCTCTGCATGCAAAAAATTCATGTTTTTATGATGATGAATTATCTTAGTTGGAAATTCTAAAATAGTCATGTTTTGTAAGCTGGAGGCTTGGGTAGCAAGGGAAAAGCTTAGATGGATTTGGCGTCAACCTTCAGCCAAGTTCTAGAACTCCAGTCTTAAATGGCTGTCCATTCATTTTCAGTATCATGTGCTGAATATGTTTGGTTGAATGTTGAGGTATAGGGATGCATGACGGATGATGATACGAAAATATGTGATTGGTTGTAAGTATCCATGTGATGTATATAAAATACTCGGTGTAATTTGTGTCGTACATGAACCGTAGTATTGGTTGAATGCTTGTGTATGAAATACAAGTGTACGAATGATATAACGAGTTGTAGAGGTCTGATGATGATGGGAGCTGGAGAAGGGAATATGATATGTGATTTGCCTCCGGTATGGCATGAAAATGCAAACAGAGATTGAAAAATGACCTTGACCTTGTGGGGGGACACTTATGTGTTCAAACTAACAAGGGGGATTTGCAGAGGTTCAAGCAGACTATATCAAAAGTGAATATCAATAATATGTGGCTTTGTAAAGGTTCGAGAGGACTATACAGAGGAAGGTGCGCACCAGTATATAAGAGCCTTTTATGGGACGTATAAGAGCCTTTTTATGGGATGTATGAAAGAATGCAGGTCCATGGCCATGGCATGAACCAGGGAAGTCTGTAAGACAGTTCGCACTTTTGAATCTGCCCAACTTGCCTAGTTGGCATAATCTAGTGGAGGTTCGTGGATAAAATTGCGTATGTGAATCTGAATATATATATATATATGTTCGCATCTATGTCTCCAAAAATATGGGATCTACCTGACAAGTCAGCCAAGTATGAGATATATGTTTATGCGAGTCCATATATGAAAGAGATGACAGCCTGTTAGGACTACCTTACTGGTATGATTTAGCAAATAGGGTATTTGCTCTTAAGAATCCACCTACATGTTATCTATATCTAAAAGTGGACCACTATGAATGAGTTATCTATTATTGAGAGATAGAGGTAGGATGCGACGGTCCGCTAGATTGGTTTACTTGATTAAGATGAGTTTTTTTTTATTAACCCATAATGAGGGCCGTCTTTATGAATCCACATGTATGTTTTTCCATCTTTTAGTTTAAAACATGAATGCACAAGGATCATGCTATATATCTGAGTCCATTATAACAAGTAACTAATAATAGTTTGTAACAGGAACTATTAGCCAAGATTTGTCATGTTTGATTATTTGTATTTATTGGTGCGAGATGCACTATGAGAATCATTTATGGGTTTTCTTTCATAAATCTACAAGTAAGATTCCGCAAGGATTTCCTCTCAAGGAATTAACTGTATAAGGGTCCGCAAAGGCAACTAGTGAAGATAGAATCTACAAGGATAATCTGCTAAGAAAGCTTTATGTGGGTAAGGCTTTGTTTAGCCAAACATGAAATCTTTTGTTTTTAAGTCACCATTAGTGGGTCAGATATAGTTAAGAAAGTTGAGTTTATGTCTAGGATGCGCAAGTAAATAAGAAATGGTATTATTTAAGATAATGTGCCAAGTGCAAGCGAGCCAGTTCGTGGGATGCAAATACTACGCTAATAAAATTGGCGAACCGTCCTAGTACAGACGGTCAAGACTTAAATTCTAAACCATGAAGCACCAGCTTGTTAGCATTTTATTGATACAAGGTATGGATAACTCACCAAATTCATTTTAACTTACGTATGTGTCATTATGTTTTGCAGGTAAAAAAACATAAATGCGAGGATTCGAAAGGCCAAGCCAAAATTTGTTGTGTTCAAACGGAGATGCTCCTTAGATGTAATATGCATATAGCAGGGTGACCTAGAGGTAGAGTGATCAGCTGAAAACGTCACAGCAATAATGTGCAAGTGTACACTGTCGATGCAAGTATAGTAGACAGATGTGAGTCTGTCGAATATCGATCCCACAGGGATGGTAGTCTTTTTTCTATTAATGTCGGTGCAATAACTGGATATAAACGAGATAAATTGTGAGGATAGTTGTCGATGCAATAACTTTAAAAACAAGAAAATAAAATATGATAATGATAAATTGGGATCCCCAACATGAATTTTTAGCAGAATACTAAGTGCTCACAAGGTACAAAAGTATAGGTGATTGTCGAGGCAATAAAATTCAATGTATATCTTACCCAGTGTTACTCCTCTATTTAATCTGAGACTTAAACATGCATAGATGATAGGAATATGGCACTATTAAGAATAAGTGGACTAAATTCCTCTAATCCTCACTCAACTTTCGTTGTAATGCTTGTTGGCTCAAATCATCACCGTACTTTCCGATTATCGTTGGATCGCAATAACATTTTCGTGTTAAAAAAATTCAAATATCAAGATTAAACAATAAAAGCAAGATTGAATAAGATAACATTTAACCAAGAATTCATGTGTATTTCCATACAAACATAAATCAGAGAGTTATCACCAGCATTTAGAAAGAAATAAGAAAGAATCGAATGGAGAATACTATCTATAGACAACTCGACTAAATCTCTCTATTCCCTATTGTCTCACACTTAGGTCTCCTCGTCAGGAGCTAGTCTAGATCTGGTTTCCACGTTGGCTCACCCGAGAGGCTTAAACTGCCATGGCCACAAGCTTTAAGGTAGGATGATGAAGATAATGATGGAGAAAAAAAGCTCTCCTTTTTCTTCTCACATTCACCTTTTATGTCCTCTTCCAACAGTACAGGTGTTCTTTCCTCAAAATTCTTCTATCCTTGTACGTATAGGTTTTTACACCAGACTAGACAACTCACGTAGTTTTGGTTCTTATCCGAAAAACTATCAAGTGCGGTGACAATTCTAGACGTAATTTAGAATTAACTATTGCAACGACATTGCAGGTAGCTGTTAGGTGTGGAGACAATTCTGGACGCAATCTAGAATTAATTCATGCAGCGACATTAATGCAATAAGATAGAAAAATTAAGGATAAAATAGGCTAGTATTCACTAAGTTATAAAATGCAATTTACTAAATTGAAAATGCTAAAATGTATGCTAAGGATAACTAAATGGGAACAATTTAACCAATTAGTAAGGGGGAAAACCTATGTTCTTTCTAGAGCTATCACACCCCCAAACTTGAATTGTAACACCCTTAACCCATATCCATCGCCAAAATAGGGTTACAGAGCATTATCAGACTTAATACTTAAACAAATATATATTTCTCGTACATTTTTCATATCCAAACGAAAGTCAATCACAATCAATCATATTGTCCCTAATACGAGCCCTCGAGACCTAAATCAAACATTAGAAGTGATTCGAGGCTAAACTGAGAACTCAAAGAAATTTCAGGAAAACATAGAAAATTTTCAAAGTACAGGGGACACACGCCCATGTGGTCCAGCCGTGTGTCTCACACGGCCAAAGAAACGCCTGTGTGGACATTTAAAATCGAATCACATGGCCGTGTCCTAACGCTTGTCTGACCCCGTGTAACTCCCTGACTTGGGTCACACAGCCAACAACACGCCCATGTGACTAGCCCGTGTTCCCTTTGAAATGGATTCACACGCCCGTGTGACAAGCCGTGTGCTAGGCCGTGCGAAAACTGGAGGGTACACTAACTTATGCCACAGGGCCAAGTCACACGCCCGTGCGCTGGGTCGTGTGGAGCTACTGACTTGGTTTCTAAATAAAGATCAGGGAACACATAGTTGTGCCACCTGATCGTGTGTCACATACGGCTGAGACACACGCCTGTATCTCTACCCATGTGGACAAAAATAGGATATTTTCCAAGCCATCTTTCTCACCCAAATCTGTATCAACCTAAACATGTCAAATGGAATTTAACATATCATCAATAGGCATTCAAACCAATCTCAACTAAGCTTAAATCATGCTATTTCAATACCAACAACTATAATACTCATAACATCATGTTTTGCCAATTCAAAACATACCAATTTATCATTTAAAACTCACCTAAATGGTTAACTTCATATATGCATTATTTTGCAAAATACATTCTCAATTTCATCTATTTGCTACCTTCAGTACCAATTCTCAACAAGACATTTACAAAGCAATTATAAACCACATAACAAAAGGCAATTTATACATTCACATATCCAAACATATTCCATGGCAACCCAAATTAACACAAGATGAAAATAACCACATATATACATACATATACCAACATATGCCAAATCAAGTCATATTACATGACTAAATACTTAACCAAACATATAGGCTTTCATTAGCCAAATGACCTATACATGCCATATAACCAAAATACACAAGTTCAAAAGTACCAAAATGACGACTTGATAGTGTGATGAGATCTTTGACAACTCCCAATCCGAACAAGCTTCGAAATTACTATAAAACATGGCAAAGTAAACAATGTAAGCTATAAAGCTTAGTAAGCTCGTATGGTTAATAAATATAACCTACGATTCATTCACAAATTAAGTTATCTATCAAAATACACTACAATTCAACTTAATCACAAGGCTAAAATATGTTAATCCACATAATAGATCATGTAACTCACAAATTTAATAGATTCAATGTTTATACAATTTACATACATACCTGTACTGATACGTATCAATCTCTTACCCTTTCGTATCTTCAATATACCTATTGAACCATTTGGAATAATATCAGATACTCGGGAATCTTGCACCTTAAGTGCCAATACATGGTTGAAACCATCTCAATCTCATATCCCATATAATGCTCACTCTCGAGCTATCATCGAGTCTGCTCACACAAGATGAAGGTCAAGGCATAACTACACGGTGCTGTTCACACAAGCTGACAAGAATACACAACACATGCCAAAAAATCAGCCATCGGTAGAACGTACGGACCAACATCCAAACACAATAACCCTTAATGACATGTCATTTGTATCCTATCTATTCCTAAGGTTCAACTGGGATTTCACATTGCCGAATACTTGTCGAACATTTTCATAAGGTCTTATTCATAAAAAAATGAAATTATAAAACATTTAAAGCACAATTACATTAATGCTTATTAACATACGAACTTACCTCAGATTTATACAGAGAGAATTGAGCTATCAATCCACTATTTTATTTTTCCCCCGATCTAATTCTGAACTTCGTTTTTCTTGATCTATATATAATCAAATTTAACTTATTTAATTACCATTCTATTCAATTTAATCCAAATTTCATATTATGAAAATTTTTACACTTTTGCCCCTAAACTTTAGACTTCTTTACAATTTAGTCCCTAGCTCATAAAAATGCAAATTCATGCATTTGAGTCCACACCCATGCTAGCCAAATTTCACCTATACTCATAGTAGCCCATATTTTTCATTATTACACACATTTACCGCACAATTTATCACATTTCTCAATTAAATACCCAATTGACAATTTTATCAAAAATCACTTAACAAATGTTGTTTATCTAACAACAACCATTCATTTTCTATCATCAAACACCAAAACACATACATATTCATCAATGGTAAAACCCTATACTTTCAACAGTTTGCAAATTAGTCCCTGGGCTAGCTAGATTAAGCTACAACGACTCTAAAAACATAGAAATCACTAAAAACCGAGATCAAAATCACTTACATGCATGAAAAATAGCTTGGACGAATCTAAGCTCTCCTCCTATGGTGAATTTTGGCTGAACATTGATGAAATGAAGGAGATGAAGCCTTTGTTTTAATTAATTTTATTTTTATTTACTAAATTACTTAATTAACCTTAACTTAAAACTTTGAAAATCACATAAATGATGTCCATCTTTGTCCACTAATAATAGTAATGGTCTAATTACCAATTAAGGACCTCCACTTTAAATTTATATAGCTATTAGAAACCTTTAGCTATTAGAACCCAACTTTTACACTTTACGCGATTTAGTCCTTTTTATCAAATTAAGCACGCAAATGATAAAATTTCTTGATGAAATTTTTACAAAATCATACTATAATGCTATAGACCTCAATTTAATAATAAAATAAATTTTGAACTCAAATTTTTGGTTTCAAAACCACTGTTCCAATTTGATTAAAAATAGGCTATTACAACTCTCCCCCCTTAGAAAATTTCATCCCCGAAAATCTTACCAGAAAATAGGTTAGGGTATTGCTTTCTCATAACTTTTTCGGGTTCCCACGTAGCCTCTTCAACACTGTGACATTTCCATAGAATCTTCACTAAAGCTATGCTTTTATTTCTCAACTCTTTAATCTCTCGAGCTAGAATTCTAATTGGATCTTCACTATACGACATATCAGGTTGAATTTCAACTTTTGTTGGATAAATTACATGTGACGGATCTGATTTATACCAACGTAACATCAACACATGAAACACATTGTGAATATTTTCTAATTCTGACGGTGACTCATGTCGATAAGCTACTGGCCCAATTCTCTCAATAATCTCGTACGGTCCGATAAATCGTGAACTCAATTTTCCTTTGCGACCAAATTGAAGAATATTCTTCCACGGTGATACTTTCAAAAATTCTCTATCTCTGATTTGAAATTCAATATCTTTACATTACAAATTCGCATATGATTTCTATTGATCTGAAGCTGCTTTCAAACTGTCGCGAATTACTTTCACTTTATCTTCGGTCTCTCTAACCAAATCAACCTCATGAACCTTTTTCTCACTAAGCTCAGTCTAGTACAACAGAGTTCGGCATTTACGACCATACAAAGCTTTATACATTGCCATAATTATACTCGATTGAAAACTATTTTTATACGCGAATTCAACTAACGGTAAATATTTTTCCCAGTTGCCTTCAAAATCTAAAACACAACAACGAAACATATCTTCAAGAATCTGAATAACTCTCTCAGATTGACCATCTGTTTGAGGATGAAATGCAGTACTAAAGTGCAACCGCGTGCCCAAATATTCTTGCAATTTCTTCAAAAATCGTGAAGTAAACCTTAGATCTTTATCCGAAATAGTTGAGATTAGCACCCCGTCTAATCTAACAATCTCAGAGATGTATAATTCAGATAATCTCTCAAGTGAAAAATCTGTACGTACCGGAATGAAATGTGAAGATTTCGTGAGTCGATCAACAACAACCCAAATAATATCTTTCTTTTTTGGAGATAGAGGTAATACTGATACGAAATCCATCTAACTCTATGCCATTCCTATTCTGGTATCATCACTTGCTATAGTAGTCCCGAAGGAACTTGATATTCGACTTTGACTTGTTGACAAACCAAGCATCTCAACACAAATTTTGAAATGTCTTGTTTCATGCCCGACCACCAGTAAAATTATTTCAAATCATTGTACATCTTAGTACACCTGGATGAACGGAAAAGCTACCACTGTGTGCTTCGTGTAGAATTTTCTGAATAAGCTCGAAATTTCTCGATAGACAAATTCTACCTTGGAACATCAAACAATCATCGAATCCGATCTGATATTCTGAATCAGTGGTTGACTCACACTGTACTCTTTTAGCTTGCAATTCATTGTCACATTTCTGAGCCTCGTAAATTTGCTGAAGAAATACCAGTTTAGCTTTTAACTCATTAAATGAAACCATCATTACATAATGTTAACTGTGTGTTCATCGCCTGCAGAGCAAATAAAGATTTTCTACTCAGGGCATTCGCGACTACATTCACTTTCCGTGGATGATAATCAATCACTAACTCATGATCAGTAAAAATATGACACTTTTCACCGAATAAATAATGTCGCTAAATTTTTAATGCAAAAACAATAGCAGCCAACTCTAAGTCGTGTGTTGGATAATTCTTTTCATGCGACTTCAATTGTCTAGAAGCATAAGCTATCACTTTGTCTTCTTGCATTAAAACACATCCCAAACCTTTCAATGACGCATCACTGAAAATCACAAATCTTTACCTGACTTAGGCTGAACTAAAACTGGTGCTTTAGTTTATAGTGCTTTCAACTGTTCAAAACTCTATTGGCATTTCTCAGTCCACTCAAATTTCACATATTTCTATAACAATTAAGTCATCAGTGTAGCAATCATTGAGAACCTTTTTACAAAATGCCAATAGTAGCCAGTTAATCTTAAAAAACTTCTGACTTCGGATACGTTTCTTGGTGCTTTTCAGTCAACAACTGCTGAAATCTTACTCAGATCAACTTGGATGCCTTTCGCTGAAACAATATGTCCCAAAAATCCAACTTCTCAGAGCCAAAACTCACATTTACTGAATTTAGCAAATAGTTGCATATCTCTCAATGTTTGTAATACAATCCTCAAATGTTCAGCATGTTTAGATTCATCTCAGGAATAGATCAGAATGTCATCAATGAATACAATAACAAATCTGTCTAAATACGGTCTAAAGATTCGATTCATCAAATCCATAAATACTGAAGGTGCGTTTGTTAATCTGAATGGCATTAGAAGAAATTCATGATGCCCGTACTTGGTTCTGAACACAATTTTTGGCACATCTGATTCTTTAACTCACAACTGATAATAACCAAATCGCAGATCAATCTTTAAAAATACTGTTGCTCCTTTCAAATGATTGAACAAATCAACAATTCTTGGCTAATGATACTTATTTTTAATCGTAACCTTGTTAAGATTACAATAGTCAATACACAGTCTCATCGATCCATCTTTCTTCTTTACGAATAAAACTGGTGCACCCCAGGGCGAAAAAATAGGTCGCGCAAAACCTCTATTTATTAACTCTTGCAATAGAGCTTTAAACTCTTTCAATTCTGTAAGAGCCATTCTATACGGAGCTATCGATATCGGTGATGTAACACCCCTATCCCGTGTCCGGTCACCAGATTAGGGTTAAAGGCATTACCAGATAGATCAAAAACATTTACAGAATTAATCGTACAACCATTCATCAATATCAATCATAATGCCCTTAAGTAAGTCATCGAGACCTTAAGCATGTTTAAAACTGAGTCGGGACTAAACCGGAACACATAAGAAATTTCATAAGAATTTGAAACTTTTCTAATATACAGGGGACACATGGCCGTGGGGGTAGGCTGTGCCTCACCCACGGCTACTGGACACTCCCGTGTGTCCTTCCTGCGGTAGTATACTGCCAAAATCAACACGGCCACCAAGCAAGCCCGTGTGCTACGGCTGTGTACTACTAGATCACATACTGCCATTTCTCACACGGCCATCAAGCACACCCGTGTCGAGGCCGTGTGCAATTTGAGCCACATTCTACCAATTTACCATCGGTCTTAGGCACGACCATGTACCTCAACCATGTGACATTATAGGCCCTTTTACAAGGCCAATATGCCACCCATTTTGGGTCTCACCTACAAGCAAAACATACCAAATCATAATATGCATATATGACAACCAAAACATACCAAATTGCTCACTTCATCTATACATTCAATACCAATTCCATTCATACTAACTTACAAACTAAATCCTACATCATTTCAAGCATATATCATCCATTTCATATGCATCAAAGCATACCAAAATATATGCTTCATATAACTCATTCATTCAAGCATTTTATCAACTCAAGACTAACCAAAACATATGGCTAGAATCATCTTATAATCACATACACTTATCTAGCCTATACATGCCATAAGTAGCTATATACATTTTAAAAAGGGTACCAAAATAATTTTAGTAGTGTGATGATGACCCGTGACGGTCCTGCACCTTCAGTAGCTTTGACAACCTATAAAATAGAGAAAACACGCACAGAGTAAGCTTTCCAAAAGCTTAGTAAGTCATATACAAATAAACTTGGCATAGAAGACACTTATGCAAATAAATACATTAGTACATATCAATCATTTAACATATTATTGCATAAATGATTTGATTCAAACACTATTAACCACATTTGTTATCATTGTAACTTCAAGAATAATATAATTACGAAATTCATATAATCAAAACTTTACATATCATACCATCAATTCCGTATCCATAGCGTCATAGTAAAATTACTTAGATGCTTACCTTATATACACAATTAGTGTATAATCAACGTACCTAAAATGATTTTACACACACATATTTATTCTTAACTTGAATTTGCAATTCGCATCACAGACTTTCCCGTTGATCCAATAGGAATCTAATCGGATGCTCAGAAAACTCGGAATAGTTGTACAAAGCCAACGTCCTAAATGGAACCTTACATGTACTCAGATATCGATACCTCAATCTTGGACAGATTGTTACACAAATCAACATGATGCCCATGTTCTAGACATGGTCTTACACGAGAAGATCATATCACTGCCAACGTCCCAGACGTGGTCTTACATATAATCAGATAATGATGCCTACGTCCCAGACGAGGACTTATATATAATCAAATAATGATGCCTACGTCCCAGATGACGTCTTATATATAATCAGATAATGATGCCTACGTCCCAGATGAGGTCTTATATATATAATCAGATAATGATGCCTACGTCCCAGGCGAGGTCTTATATAAAATCAGAATATGATGCCTACGTCCCAGACGAGGTCTTATATATAATCAGATAATGATGCCTACGTCCCAGACGAGGTCTTATATAAAATCAGATAATGATGCCTACGTCCCAGACGAGGTCTTATATAAAATCAGAATATAATGCCTACGTCCCAGACGAGGTCTTATATATAATAAAACATAACAGATACGTATGTCATGACATAGCTAATCCTATCTATTCCTAGGTTCGATCGGGACTTCTCAGACTTAATCACTATGTCAGACTCATCTCGGAATTCATAAGCATATACTCTCATAGGTATACATTACCAACATTAGTCATACGAACAAGCATAATATCATACAAATATGTTTATTTGCGTAGTGATGTACCTTGGACTTGGTTTATCGAACAAAAATGGCTACTCGGTTATTTTCGCTTTCCCGCGATCTAAATCCGTTTTCCTTGGTTAAAAGCTAGCCAAACTTTAGCTTTGTTTTCTTTCTTTTCTTTCCTTCAAAATTCAAAATAAGGATGAAGAACAAATAAAATGGCTTTTAATTTCATATAATTTAACATATAATAACATTTTTAATGATTTACCATTTTAACCTTTCATTAATAATAAAAACAACTTATAACTTAATGTCATACTTGACCTTTTCCGCCCACTAACTCATAAAATGGGTTAATTGCCCTTTTTATACTCCAAATTAAAAAGCCACAATCAATTTAGTGCATTTTCACTCTAGTTTGAAACTTTCACCCTTTTACGCGATTAAGTCCTTTTTCTAAATTAAACACACAAACAATTAAATTTTTCTACGAAACTTTCACACACTTTAATTCACATATAATAAGCACAGAATAAATCATTTAAATATTCCTTAGACTCGGATTTGTGGTCCCGAAACCACTCTTCTAACTAGGGTATAAACTGGACTGTTATAATTTTCCCCTTAAGGATTTTCGTCGCCGAAAATCTTACCGTTAAACAGATTCGGATATTGATATCTCATTGAGTTTTCAGGCTCCCACGTAGCCTCTTCTATTCTGTGTCGATTCCATATTACTTTCACTAATGGAATTTTCTTGTTTCTTAACTCTTTCACTTCACGAGCTAAGATACGGATCGATTCCTCTTCGTATGTCATATCAAATCGGTTTCAATTTTAGATGGGGCAATCACATGCGACGGATCGGATCAATATCTACGGAGCATTGAGACATGAAACACATTGTGTATCTTTTCTAGTTCAGAGGGCAACCTTAATCTATAAGCCACAGGCCCAACACGTTCAATGATCTCATACGGTCCGTTGAACCTCGGACTTAATTTGCCTTTTCGTCTGAATCGAAGCACTTTCTTCCACGGAGAAACTTTCAGAAATACTTTGTCGCCAACCTCAAATTCTATATCTTTTCATTTCAAGTCTGCATAGGACTTCTGACGATCAGATGTTGCTTTCAAACAATCTCGGATCAGTTTCACTTTCTATTCTGAGTCTCTAATCATATCAACTCCATGCAACTTATTCTTACTGAGTTTAGTCCAATACAGGGGTGTACGACATTTACGTCCGTACAAAACTTCATAAGGTGTCATTTTGATGCTCGTCTAAAAACTATTATTATATGGAAATTCAATCAATGGCAAAATACTGTTTCCACGAACAGCTAAACTCAAGTATACATCATCTTAACATGTCTTCGAGAATCTGAATAATTAGTTCTGACTGACCATCAGTCTGCGGATGAAAAGCTGTACTGAAATGTAATTTCGTGCCAAAAGCTTCTTGTAATTTCTTCTGAAATTGTGATGCGAATCTCGGATCTCTATCTGACACAATAGATAATGGCACTCCGTGCAATCTAACAATCTCAGAAATAAACAGCTCATCTAATCTTTCAAGTAAATAGTCAGATCTTACCGGAATAAAATGGGCAGATTGTGTCAATCGATCAACTATGACCCAAATCATATCTTTCTTTCCCAGAGTCTGAGGTAAACTCAAAGCAAAATCCATCATTACTCTATTCCATTTTCACTCAGGAATCAGGATCGGCTGTAACAATCCAGACAGAACTTGATGTTCTATTTTCACTTGTTGGCAGACTAAACATTTTGAAACAATGTCAGAAATGTCTCGTTTCATACCAGACCACCAGTAGTGTTGCTTCAAATCATGGTCCCTTTTTGTTCTACCTAGATGAACAAATCAATGACTATTATGTGCTTTGTTCAAAATCAACTGGATTAACTCAGGGTTTCTCGAAACACAGATACGATCTCAAAATCTCAAGCAATCATCAACAACTCAAAACTAGGAATTAGAATTTGAATCACACTGAGCTCATTTCGCTAACATTTCATTATCAACGTTCTGAGCATAATATATCTGCTTTAAAAACAACAGTTTTGTTTTCAATTCAGCCAACACTGAACTATCATCAAACAAATCTAATTGAGCATTCATAGCACGTAATGCACACAGTGACTTTCAACTCACCGCATCGACAATTACATTAGCTTTACCCGGGTGATAATCTATTACAAGCTCGTAGTCTTTCAATAACTCTAACCATCTTCTCTGATCGCAGATTCAAATCTTTCTTTTTCACAAATAGAACAGGAGTACCCCAAGGTGAAAAACTCGGTCTTGCGAACTCTTTGTCGGTTAATTCTTAAAACTGTGACTTTAACTCTTTCAATTCCATTGGTTCCAATCTATACGGAGCTATCGAAATAAGGGTTGTACCAGGCAACAGATCTATACCAAATTCAACTTTGCAAATCGGAGGCAATCCTGGCAATTCTTCAGAGAAAACATCAGAGAACTCACAGACTACTGGCACCGATTCAACTTTCTTTTCAAATACTTTCAAATCAATCACATAAGCAAAATATACCTCGTAACCCCTTTTTTTTAATTTCATTCTGAGCTTTCAACACAGATATCATAGCAGGTAATCCATTTAAATCATTCGACTCAATACGAACTATTTCACCATTTCGATGACTTAAATCAATAATCTTTCTTTTACAATTCACAACAGCATCATGCAATGTCAACTAGTCCATTCTTAGAATTATATCAAACTCATTAAACTGTAATAGTATCAAATAGCAGGGAAACAAATATCTCGAACATTAACGGGAAGTTCTTACCTACTTTGTCAACCAGAAAATTTTTACCTAAGGGGTTCGATACTTTTATAACAAACTCAGTAGACTTTACAGGAAAAGTCTTACTGAATACTAAGTTCATGCATACATAGAAATAAGTAGAATCAGGGTCTATCAAAGCAATCATAGAGGTATCATAAAGTGTAAAAGTACCCATTATAACATCTGAAGGTGAAACTTCCTCCCGAGCTCAGATAGAATACGCTCTGGCCGGCGCTATAGCTTCAGATCTCGCAACAGTATCTCTAGTAGTTCCTTGACTACTATTGACATTTCTTGCATTTTGAGGAGATCTACCTCGCGCTGAATCATTCTCATATCTCGAGTTTTGAACAATCTCTTGGTCAACAGACTCTGGGCAGTCTTGAATATAATGATCTAACGGTCCACATCTGAAGCAAGCTTGATTATTCAATCTACAATTCCCCGAATGTTTTTTATTACAACGCTTACACTTGAGTCGCTCGGATCTGACATTTTCAACACTTGTCATCGTTGGGCAATCTCGAATGAAGTGATTTTGTGATCCATATTTATAACAAACTCTATTGTTGTACTTGCCCCAACATTTTCCCACATGTCGTCTTCCACACTGTCTACACTCAGGTTTGTTGCTTTTAGTACTTCCATCATTTGATTCAATTTGAGCTTGAGTTCCCAGACCAACATTTGGTCTCACACGATCTCTACTCGTATGTCCGATTGAAACATTTAATCTATTGTTTGCATCTCTATATTTCTTCATCAATGGTTGAGAGAAATTACTTATCGATCTTTTTCTTTCATTACGAGCTTCAGATTCGACTTTCTCGATATTATCATCATTAATAGCCCAAAATTCTTTAGCCCCCATACTTACAAATCTTATCAATCGGAGGCTTGTTCAACAGATTCGGATACATAATCGGTGACACAACCATAGTCTGAGGAGGATTAACCGGGGGCGGGGGTTGCGAAACAGTCGAGTTATTTTTCATGAATTAAGTGAACCACCACTCATCATCTGGAAGAAAGCTTGCTTAGCTTCTCCCTCCTGACTGCTCGTAGCCAGTCTTAAATCAGAAAGCTTTGTCCCTTGCGCGGGAGTAGGCACATCACTTTCTACGTCGTCAGCTACGGCTCTTTCGGGATCCATTTCTATACAGAAATCATATTTATACGTCAGGATTCATCACACTATCACATTTCAAATTTTATGGCATGTGTAGCTAGACTCTGACACACTACGTTAGTTTGAGAATCGACTAAACTGTAGCTCTGATACCAATCAAATGTAACACCCCTATCCCGTATCTGATCATCGAATTAGGGTTAAAGGCGTTACCAGACAGATCACAAACATTTACAGAATTAATCGTACAACCATTCATCAATATCAATCATAATGTCCCCTTAAGTAAGTCATCAAGACCTTAAGCATGCTTATAAATCGAGGACTAAACCCGAACACACAAGAAATTTCATAAGAATTTGAAACTTTTCTAATATATAGGGGACACACAGCCGTGGGGGTAGGCCGTGCCTCACCCACGGCTACTGGACACTCCGTGTGTCCTCTCCGTGGTAGTATACTGCCAAAATCAACACGATCACCAAGCACGCCCGTGTGCTAAAGCCGTGTACTACTAGATCACATACTGCCATTTCTTGCACGGCCATCAAGCACACCCGTGTCGAGGTCATGTGTAATTTGAGCCACATTCTACCAATTTACCCACGGTCTTAGGCACGACCGTGTACCTCAACCATGTTACATTATAGGCTCTTTTACAAGGCCAATATGCCACCCATTTTGGGTCTCACCTACAAGTAAAACATACCAAATCATAATATGCATATATGGCAACCAAAACATACCAAATTGCTCACTTCATCTATACATTCAATACCAATTCCATTCATACTAACTTATAAACTAAATCCTACATCATTTCAAGCATATATCATCCATTTGTTTAACCAAAACATAATCATTTCATATGCATCAAAGCATACCAAAATATATGCTTCATATAACTCATTCATTCAAGCATTTTATTAACTCAAGACTAACCAAAACATATGGCTAGAATCATCTTATAATCACATACACTTATCTAGCCTATACATGCCATAAGTAGCTATATACATTTTAAAAAGGGTACCAAAATAATTTTAGTAGTGTGATGACAATCCGTGACGGTCCTGAGCCTTCAGTAGCTTTGACAACCTATAAAATAGAGAAAACACGCACAGAGTAAGCTTTCCAAAAGCTTAGTAAGTCATATACAAATAAACTTGGCATAGAAGGCACTTATGCAAATAAATACATTAGTACATATCAATCATTTAACATATTATTGCATATATGATTTGATTCAAACACTATTAACCACATTTGTTATCTTTGCAACTTCAAGAATAATATAATTACGAAATTCATATAATCAAAACTTTATATATCATATCATCAATTCCGTATCCATAGCTTCATAGTAAAATTACTTAGATGCTTACCTTATATACACAATTAGTGTATAATCAAGGTACCTAAAATGATTTTACACACACATATTTATTCTTAACTTGAATTTGCAATTCGCATCACAGACTTGCCCGTTGATCCAATAGGAATCTAATCAGATGCTCAGAAAACTCGGAATAGTTGTACAAAGCCAAAGTCCTAAACGGAACCTTACATGTACTCAGATATCGATACCTCAGTCTTGGACAGATTGTTACACGAATCAACATGATGCCGATGTTCTAGACATGGTCTTACACGAGAAGATCATATCGCTGCCAACGTCCCAGATGTGGTCTTACATATAATCAAATAATGATGCCTACGTCCCAGACGAGGTCTTACATATAATCAGATAATGATGCCTACGTCCCAGACGAGGTCTTATATATAATCAGATAATGATTCCTACGTCCCAGATGAGGTCTTATATATATAATCAGATAATGATGCCTACGTCCCAGACGAGGTCTTACATAAAACCAGGATATGATACCCACGTCCCAGACGAGGTCTTATATATAATCAGATAATGATGCCTACGTCCCAGACGAGGTCTTATATAAAATCAGAATATGATGCCTACATCCCAGACGAGATCTTATATATGATAAAATAGAACAGATACCTATGTCATGACATAGCTAATCCTATCTATTCCTAGGGTCGATCGGGACTTCTCAGACTTAATCACTATGCCAGACTCATCTCGGAATTCATAAGCATATACTCTCATAGGTATACATTACCAACATTAGTCATACGAATCATACGAATACATTTATTTGCATAGTGATGTACCTCGAACTTGGTTTATCGAACGAAAACGGCTACTCAGTTATTTTCGCTTTTTCGCGATCTAAATCCGTTTTCCTCGGTTCTTGATCTAATCAAACCAAAAGCTAGCCAAAATTTAGCTTTGTTTTCTTTCTTTTCTTTCCTTCAAAATTTGAAAATAAGGATGAAGAACAAATAAAATGGCTTTTAATTTCATATAATTTAACATATAATAACATTTTTAATGATTTACCATTTTAACCTTTCATTAATAATAAAAACAACTTATAACTTAAGGTCATACTTGACCTTTTCCGCCCACTAACTCATAAAATGGGTTAATTACCCTTGTTATACTCCAAATTAAAAGGCCACAATCAATTTAGTGCATTTCACTCTATTTTGAAACTTTCACCCTTTTACGCGATTAAGTTATTTTTCTAAATTAAACACACAAACAATTAAATTTTTCTACGAAACTTTCACACACTTTAATTCACATATAATAAGCATAGAATAAATCATTTAAATATTCCTCAGACTCGAATTCATGGTCCCAAAACCACTGTTCCGACTACGGTATAAACCGGACTGTTACAGGTGATGTTCCTGGTACTAATTTAATAGCAAATTCAACCTCTCTGATCGGTGGCAACCCAGGTAACTCTTCTAGAAACACATCCGGATATTCATAAACCATTGGCACTAATTCAATCTTCAATTTAGACACTTTTGTATCTAGTACATATGCAAGATAAGCATCGCAACCTTTTCACACAAATTTTTGTGCTAGCATCACCGATATCACTATAGGTAACTCACTCGAGTCATCAGATTCAATTCTAAGAATTTTACTATTCTAACATTTCAACTCAATAGTCTTTTGTCTACAATTCACAACAGCATCATGCATAGTCAACCAATCCATATCCAAGATCACATCGAATTCATCAAACGGTAAAAGCATCAAATCAATCGAAAAACAGTAACCTCTAGTCATCAAAGGACAGTTCTTGCAAACTTTATCAACTAGAACATACTAGCCTAAGGGGTTTGATACTTTAATCACAATTTTAGTAGACTCAATAGGTAAAATCTTACTAGACACTAAATTCTTACAAACGTACGAATAAGTCGATCCAGGATCAATCACAGTAATTACATCAGTGTCATAGAGAGAAAATATACCGATGATAACATTTGGTGATGAACCATCTTCGTGAACGCGAATAGCATAAGCTCTAGCTGCCGCTCGAGCCTCGAATCTCATAGAAAAATCCTTTGTCGCAACTTTGCTACTAGTCTCATTTCCCGTATTTCTAAGCAGTCTCCCTCTTGCAGCTGTTGTAACAGCCTGATTTTGGGGCTAGTCAAAATAGTGGTTTTGGAACCACTAATTTGAGGTTAGATAAATTAGTTTTACTATTATTTTATGTGTTATATCATGATTATAAGAGTGCATGAAAATTTGGGTGCATTAATTTTGGTAATTGCTTGCTTAATTTTGAAAAAAAAGACTAAATCGCATAAAGTGTGAAATTTTTATTTTACAAGCTAGAGGTGTCTAATAGCTATAGAATATTAAATTGGAGTGTATCGACTGAACCAATGACTATTCATGATTCCATAATTGAATCAATGCTCCAAACTAGAGGAATGTTATGGTAAAACTTCGTTTGAAACGATGTGGTAGAAAGCAACATGCGACTTGAAGGACATGATCAGCTGTGGATGTCAAAACCCACCACTTTCTGTTATGTAGAAATGAAGGTGCTTTTTGCTCGAAGTGATGGCCGGCCATAGGGACAAGAAAATCAAATTGGTCAATGGTTAGGTGAGTTTTGGTGACTTAATTGAATAAAATAATATAAAATAATGAAGCTATCATCTTTTCCTATGTCCATTTCTTCTTCCACTGAAAATTTTAGCAAGAATAGGGGTTTTTGAAGCTCAAAATTTTAGCCAAGCTATCCTCTTGCAAGTCAGTGATTATGATGGTTATTTTTGATGATTTTTGTGTTTTTGGAACCCTAAAGCTTAAGCTAGCTAAAGAGGGGACTATTTTACAAAATGGTTGAAAGTTTAGGGATTTTCCATGAGAGTTCTTATGTTGTTTTCTGAGTTTTTATGGAAGAAAATGAATTATGGTTGTTAAATAAATAATTTTTGTGAAAGGGGTGTTTTCTAAAATGACCTTTTTGTAAAGGTTGTAAAATGGATAGTAAATATGTGAAATAGTTGAAATTGTGAGTTACTATAAGAGAGTAAATGAATCAGTTAGTCTTGGATATGTGAAAAATGAACACATTTCATTTTACGAGTCTAGAGGCAAAAGTGTAATTTTGTGAAAGTATAGGGTAAAATGGTAATTTTGCCAAAATAGAAATTTTGAAATGTTTTGAATAATGTGGTGATTTAATAAGTTAAATATGTAATTTTAGATCAAAAAGAACGTGGAATCAACCTTGACCGGGGAAAAGGCAAGGTTACGGACTAAATTGCAAACTGACATATTTTGTATCGAGGTAAGTTTATGTGTAAACGATACATCCTTATTACATATGTTTATACTTATTGATGCATTGTGTGCATGTAAGTGCTTATTTGGGAGATTTATTAAAAATGGGAGGAAATGAGGAAATTCTTGGATGAACTTTCGTGATGGGAATAAAGGTATGGATAAATATCCGTAAGTGCGTAACTATTATTGTTGGTGGGCTGTGTGTGATACCATCATATTTATTATCATTGGTAGGCTGTGTGCGATACCACCGTAGACATGTAATTAATGGTGGGCTGTGTGCGATACCACCTTGTAAATTATTAAATGGTGGGCTGTGTGCAAAACCACCAACTATCCAACAATATTTCGAAGTGTTCATCGAGAAACTTGTCTAAGTGAAATTAAATGTGGCTTTATGGTGATAAGTGCAGGGTATAAGTGCAAGTAAATGTGAGCAATGTTTATGAGATGTGGTTGAGAAGTGGTTGAGACGTGGTAAGGGTTGAAATGAGTAAGCATGATTATAAGGAAATGAATTTTTTTTACATAGTATGTAATGTTTTTGATTCATCAGCACGTAGTATGATGCTTATTGTTTACATATAGACTTACTAAGCTTAAAGCTTACTCTCTTCTCTTTTCCCTTGTTTTATAGTGTCAAAGAGCTAGCTCGGGATACAGAGATGATCAGAGGATCACCCACACTATCAGCACATCTTGGTATAGTTAGATTTAGCATTTTGAGTATGGCATGTATAGAGACTAGACTTAGTCGAATGCCATATTGTTTTGGCGAAATGTGTTGGCTCATTCAAAGATGAATTCTTTTGTATAAGGCCATAGTTGATGGCTTAAATCGCATAAAGTGCGAAAGTTTTATTTTACAAGCTAGAGGCGTCTAATAGTTATAGGATATTAAATTGGAGGTCCTTAAAGTGCAATTAGGCCATTGGGGAAGTGATGGCTGGCCATAGGGACAAGAAAATCAAATTGGTCAATGGTTAGGTGAGTTTTGGTGACTTAATTGAATAAAATAAGATAAAATAAAGAAGCTATCATCTTTTCCTATTTCCATTTCTTCTTCCACTGAAAATTATAGCAAGAATAGGGGTTTTTGAAGCTCAAACTTTCAGCCAAGCTATTCTCTTGCAAGTAAGTGATTATGATGATTATTTTTGATGATTTTTGTGTTTTTGGAACCCCCAAAGCTTAAGCTAGCTAAAGAGAGGACTATTTTATAAAATGGTTGAAATTTTAGGGATTTTCCATGAGATTTCTTATGTTGTTTGTTGAGTTTTTATGGAAAAAAGTGATTTATGGTTGTTAAATAAACAACTTTTGTGAAAGGGGTGTTTCCATGAAAACACCTAAAAGGACCTTTTTGTAAAGGTTGTAAAATGGATAGTAAATATGTGAAATAGTTGAAATTGTGAGCTTCTATAAGAGAGTAAATGAATCAGCTAGGCTTGGATATGTAAAAAATGAACACATTTCATTTTACGAGTCTAAAGGTAAAAGTGTAATTTTGTGAAAGTATAGGGCAAAATGGTAATTTTGCCAAAATAGAAATTTTGAAATGTTTTGAATAATGTGGTGATTCAATAAGTTAAATATGTCATTTTAGATCAAGAAGAATGTGGAATCAACCTTGACCGGGAAAAGGCAAGGTTACGGACTAAATTGCAAACTGACATATTTTGTATCGAGGTAAGTTTATGTGTAAACGATACATCCTTATTACATATGTTTCTACTTATTGATGCATTGTGTGGATGTAAATGCTTGTTGGGGAGATTTATTAAAAATGGTAGGAAATGAGGAAATTCTCGGATGAACCTTCGGGATGGGAATATGGGTACGAATAAATATCCGTAAGTACGTAATTATTATTGTTGGCGGGCTATATGCGATACCACCTGGTTATTTATGAATGATGGGCTATGTGTGATACCATCATATTTATTATCATTGGTGGACTGTGTGCGATACCACCTTGTAAATTATTAAATGGTGGGCTGTGTGCGAAACCACCGAGTATCCAACAATATTCCGAAGTCTTCATCGAGAAACTTGTATAAGTGATATTACATGTGGCTTTGTGGTGATAAGTGCATGGTATAAGTGCAAGTAAATGTGAGCAATGTTTATGAGATGTGGTTGAGATGTGGTAAGAGTTGGAATGAGTAAGCATGATTATGAGGATATGACTTGTTTTTACATAGTATGTAATGTTTTTGATTGATTAGCATGTGGTATGATGCTTATTGTTTACATATAGACTTACTAAGCTTAAAGCTTACTCCCTTCTCTTTTCCCTTGTTTTATAGTGTCGAAGAGCCAGCTCGGGATACAGAGATAATCAGAGGATCACCCACACTATCAGCACATCTTGGTATAGTTAGATTTAGCATTTTGAGTATGGCATGTATAGGGACTAGACTTAGTTGAATGTCATATTGTTTTTGCCAAATGTGTTGGCCCATTCAAAGATGAATTCTCTTGTATAAGGCTATAGTTGATGGCTCTCTCTTATTAATCTATGAAATGATGAGGTTATTCATGAATGTGCAAGATGCATGGTTGATTTACTTGGTTTAATTTTGTATGAATGAGTTGATGGTTTGATGTGATTTATGTTTGTATGAGTTAGGGTGGTAGAAAGACCTTGGCAAATAGCCTTGTTCTTGTCCACACGGGTGTGTGTTTGGGCTGTGTGTGACACACGGTTAGCTTCATGGGAGTGTGCCTAGGTCCTGTGAAGTCTGCACCTGAATTAGGAATTTAATTCACCACACGTCGAAGGACACGGGTGTGTGCCTTGGTCGTGTGACATTTATGGGGTGATGACATCAAAAACAGAATGCCAAGGTTTTTACACATGGGCCTGTCATGGCCGTGTGAGGGACACGGGCCATGGACACGGGCGTGTGTCTTGCTGTGTGAAAACTCCTGTAGGTTCAAATTGAGAAATAAATCCACACATGTAACACCCCTAACCCGTATTTGTCGTCGGAATAGGGTTACGAGGCATTACCTAACAAAACACAGTTCAACATGCTCATATAAATTATTTTATGTTCATGGATATATCAACTTCTTTAATCAAATTTTTTTTTGAACTAACTAACATACATCAAAGCTAAAATACTTATACTTAATAGACATAATGTTCGACACAAACAAACATTAAATGCATGATATTCACATACTTAATTTATAAACAAGCATATTTCGCTTCATAACCAAGCACATATATTATCACCTTCGTTTATATGACCTTAGCAAACATTACCAAATTATTACAATGTTCACTTGACTAACCTTGGTCATTTCTATGTACTTTAGCCGAATTATAACATACCCAAATCCATATGCTTTAAACCATGCTAAAGTTTCATTCACACAACTAAGCTAAATTATTTCATATTCGGTCAATTAATAAAACCTCCATATACATTCATTTGACCTACCTTTAATCAAGAATCAAGCTCATCACCTAAGTCGAATTAAAACATTCCATAAATGCAAAAAAAAAAATCAAATGTAACATTACATATATATCTACATAAGTATAATACCCTATTCAATATTCATATATTTAATATTCACCAATTTCAAAAGTAAAGTTCCCATAATATAATCCACACTTAGAAAATATAACCAAATTTAACGTTAACATATACTAGACATTTTTAAAAACCTTACTACAAGTCACAAGGTGATTTATAATCATCAATTAAAACTCATTCGTCAACCATATCTAATTCACTTGAATGAAATTATATCAAACCATAATTGCAAATCATACCAACTTTCAAAATTATATCATCATGCATATACCAAATACATCATACATATATATATACCATGATCAAAATTTTGCATAAACTTAAGCATCATATCTAGCCATTTTCGCATGGCATTTATATACATCACATTCATAGTGAACTCAAAGAGTAACATAGCCTATACATGCCATAGTTTCAAAAGAAGTTTAGCCTATAAAATACCAAAGTTAGTTGATAGTGTGATAGACTTTGACGATGATCCCCGAGCTCGAATCTTGACTCCCAAAATCTATAAAACAATGCAAATAAACACATACAGTAAGCTATTATAGCTTAGTAAGTTATAAGCAATTTCTCAACAACAATGCATTATTTCATTATATTTAAAATACCGATTTTATATAACCACAAATAAGGTTTACAACCATAGCTATAATTTATATCACCTTTCATAGCTACAAAAGCTGAACACCCATACATTTAATAATTGATTTCATATGCATATACCACTTACCAAATTTATACTTACAATTCAAATAATAACCTCTAATAGTATCAAAACATACCAAACTCAATCTTGAATTAAAGTTTACTCACACCTTCAATGCTCGTTAACCGATTTCGTACACTTAGTGCTCGAAAATTCAATTCGCACACTTAGTGCTTGGAAGTTCAATTCGCACACTTAGTGTTCTTTACCCGATTTCGCACACTTAGTGCTCAGAAGTTTAATTTGCACACTTAGTGCTCTTTACCCGATTTCGTACACTTAGTGCTCGGAAGTTCAATTCACACACTTAGTGCTTCTCTAAATTTTACTCCTCATTCATACTAACACATATAAACTTAACTTCAACCATATATATATACATTTCCGAATCAACTTATTCATCTCATAAAACATTATCACATTCGGCAATATCCAACACACACACACACACATATATATATATACTTCCATTTATTTCAATACATCATTAAGAATAAATTCAATTCAACTCAATTGCTTAAAAACTTACCTCGAGTATCGACGGACTATGTTTCCCGACTATTCAATTAACTTCGCTTTTCTCCGATCCAATCCCGATCTTTTTGTTCTTGATCTAATAAATTTCAAATTAAGCTCATTCGAACATATTTTCTTTCAATTTAGTCCAAAATCACATAAATGGAAATATTACATTTTTACCCCTAATATTTTACATTTTCACAATTTAGTCCCTATTGCACAAAACACAAAATATTCAAAATTTGACTACATCATGCTTAGGCTGAATGTTCCATACACTCATACAAGTCCATACATTTCATTTATTTTACATTTTAGTCCCTCAAAAATTTATTTTTGCAATTTAATCCTAATTACGCAATTTCACCAAAAATTCAAAGACAAAACTTATTAATCTAACACATATAATTCTTATTTCATCATCAAACATCAAAAATCACAAAGTATCATCAATGGAAAATCACAAAATCATCATCACAATAAAAAATTAAGACATGGGTTTTGTTCATTTCTAATCAATGATCTCAAAAATGTAGAAATTATTAAGAACCAAACAAAACACATACCTAAATCAAAGCTTTGAAGTGCCGAATGTAGCTTAGGTTTTTTCTTGTCTCTTTTCTTTGTTTAACCTTGTTTTTAGGAAGCACCACGAAATTACACAACTGAGCCAGATCCTAGACCTCGTACTAACAAGAAAATAACTCATGAGGAGCGAAGGCTTCAGATCGATGCACTAGTCGAGTGGAAGATATATGACAAGGAGAAACCGGGGAATCACGATGAACCAAAGCAAAACCATGTCAAACTTAAGGATGGGACAAACCAATTTAAGATCGAAGATCAGATATTGTTGGATAAGAAAGACCCTCAAATCGCCACTTTGGACCTTAATACAAACAAAGAGATCCCTTTCACGGTACTGAATGTCTTCCCATATGGAACAGTCTAGGTAACTAATCCTACATTCGAAACTTTTAAGGTAAACACCACTCGACTTAAACTATATATCGATAACCGAATTGATAGTAAGAATGAGGAGTTTCAACTCTTTAAACCACCATGAGTATGAGAATGAGACGTAAGTCTAGCTTAAGACTTTAACGAGTGCTTCTCGGGAGGCAACCCAAGTACTAAACACATTAATTTTCCTATTTTTGATTTTGGAATCTAACTAAAAACTAACCAAATTAATAAAGCGTAAGTTTCCCTACCACACGGCCTTGCACATGGGCGTGGCCGTGGCCGTGTGGACACCACGAATAGGGACATTAGCTTGGCAGAAACCGTGCGAACAAAGGACGAAACGTCCCTAAACCACATACGAAAAAAATGCCACGGCCTTGCGATATGGTCGTGGTCGACACTGATTAATCAATATAGGCGTGTCAACCTCTACACGGGTGTGAGAGAAATGAATGAAACACTACACGATTGTCCGATACGGTCGTGCGATCTAACACGCCCATGGCACATGGGCATGGGCAACCACCAGATCTCTGATTCCTATTTAAAACCCCCATTCTTCTCACTTTGTCCTCAATTTCTTCTTCTTCCAAACTCTAACCACCACACCCCTCTCTTTTCCCACTATCTTTCTTCATCTTCCTTTCCCCCATTTCCCTTATTCTTCCTTTACACCACCACCACACCTACCGCCATCCTTGCCACCGTACACAATGAATACTACTAAAGGCAAGACCAAGACCACCATCCCCATGTCGAAAAAGCGAAAGGACCCTAGCACAATCACCATATGCGATACCAATCTCCATAAGTTCATGCCGCCGCTTCATTACCTCGACAGGATAAGGACCTATAAATCCATCCACTTTTTCTTTTTCTTTTCTCTTCTCCTTTATTTTCTTTCTCTTTATCTTTCTTGTGCTTAATTTATATTATTATGTTTTGATTTCTTTAATTTAGGTTCAAGGGGCTATTACAGAGCGACCACACCACCAGAGTATCCTCCTCCAACTCGGCCCAAATTTCCCTCGTTTCTTTTCTTTGACTCCATCCAAAATTCAGGATGTTTCTCTTCTCTCTCTCTTATGATTTTCTTACTTTATTATCATTTTTATCTTTGTACATTGAGGACAATGTAAATCTTAAGTGTGGGGAGGTGTCAACAATACTCGTATTAGAAAATCCCTGAATTATGCTTTGTCTCAAGTAATTTTCTCATATTACTATTAAAATGAAATTTCTATTAACTCATGATTTTTACTGATATGTCTTGGATTAAGTCATAGATAATTGTGCATTGATAGTTTAAACTTTAAGATATTAGAGAATCAAGCATGATAAGTCTTTTTTCAGAATTAAAATTTATTAGCTTGTTCCCATAATCTTAAATATTACTTTGAAGTTTGAAATTTACAAGGTTGACATCAAAAACCATAATTTCTGTGAGATTTTGAGTATTTAAGAGCATATCCTTTTCTTGCTCACTTTATTGTTGGCTATTAGTGTGTCAACATTGATTTTTTATTCTAGAACTTACTTCGATTATGCATGTCGAGACCACACTTTTGATTTGATATACTGATATGATAAAGGCACCTAGGTTTTAACCCACTTACTCCATAAAAAGCCTACCTTCATAATTAACCCCTAGTGAACCCCTTTGATCCTAATAAACCATTTCTTAACTTAACCTTTAATATTAACCCCAAACCAAATTTTTACTTACCTTACTTTGACTCCCCATATGTCGAGGTTTGATTTGAGTAGTTGCCTAACTATGTTCTTTATGTCAGTTGTTAAATTCTATCTTATTATTGTATGTTCTTATTCTAAAAAAAAAGTTGGAAATTTAGCTATTATTAGTTAAATATTGTTAAGCTTAAAGTAATTTATTTTACATTTTGAGAAGGAGCTCATTTTATTTGAATGTAATTATTAATTATTAGTTCATTGTTTCTAATTAGGTAAATTGTCAATTCAATCTCGATTCTAACCCTCTAATTCAGCCTTTATCCACACCTTTAACCCAAGCCCCATTATAACCCTTTTAAAAACCTTTTGATTTATGTATCATCTTATTTTATAGTGGTGGAGATTTGATTTTCATACAAGCCTATGGGATTAACTCTTCATGTTTGACTTTTGAGTGCTTAAATTGAACCTTAAACACTTTGAGTGATTTGAGTGAATCATTAGTGAGGATGTCAATCCTTGTCAGTTTTGAATTAGAGGTAATTATTTAGATAAGGGGAAACACCTATGTTTTCGTGCTATAAAAATTTATGACTTAGATTGTTTGAATCTTTAGGACTCTTTGAGTTAAATTATTTATATATGAGTTATCTATAAATTATGATGAGACATTATTGATGATAATTATGAATTGAGGGAAGTAAATTTTAATTGTGAGTTGAGAATTTTGCTTGAGGACAAGCAAACGCTTAAGTGTGGGAATATTTGATAAACCATAATTTATACATATTTTAACCCCATGTTTGGCTTATTTTTGGATGAATTTTCATTAGATTTGATGAATTCGATGCTCTTAATCCTTAATTTCATGTTTTATACTTAATAGAGCTTAGGAAGTCAAAAAGAATGAGAAACGGGCCAAAAAGGGACAAAATGGGCCTACATCAGAAATCACATGGCTTGGACTATAGACCACGAGCAGATCACACGGTCGTGTGTGGCGAGCAGAATCGACCACGGCCAAAGGAGTCCACCACGGGCGTGTCTCTGCCGTAGTAAAGATGAATTCTATTCGGAATAGGGTACTTATGGGCCAAGAGAGGTGTTCCAAAGCCTATATAAATACCCTAGGGGGTAACCTAAAAGAGGACGTTGAATAGACGTCAAGTAGAAGGCAGAAAATACTCCAAGACAGCCGTCGGGAACAACTTAGGAGAAGGATCTCTATCAAGACCGAGGATCTCCCATCAAGTTCTTTAGAAGTTTTTGGGTTTTCTTATGTTTTGTTGTTTTCCCTATTCTAATATGTTTCCCTCTATTAGTATGAACTAAATCCCTTAAATACCTAAGGGGATGAAACCTAGACGAATCTTTTTATTATTTGATTTACAAGATAAATACTTGTTCTTATTCTTAATTGTGAGTTTTAATTCTTGTTTTGATTATTCAGGTTATTGATTCAAGTCGAATGTGCTTATTTAGTGGAGTAAAAGTCCCTGTTTAAGAGAAGATCAACACAATTAAGCAAAGTTGATTGCAACCCTAGAAATAGGGTGACAAAAATCTGCCGGATTAGAGTCAAATCTAATAAGGGAATTCATAGATCGAGTTAATGCGACAATAGGGGTTTTAAGTAGAAATAAATTTCAATTAATCAACCTAGAGTTAGTTGTTTTTTGTCTTGAAAGAGATATTAACATAAATCAGGAATTTCTATAGATTAAGTCAAGTGAATAAATCATATGGATCAAAAGTAATAAGTTAAGTCTAGGTGGATTCTTCCTTAGGTATTGCCTATCTCATATAAGTTGTCCAAAAGTATTTTCCCAATTCTCTCTCTGTCACGTTCATAGTCATTTAGTTAGTTAAATTAGTTAGGTAATTTTAGATTAAAAATAAATCCCCTTAATTACTAGGCTAGATAATAAAAAGATAGTTATTACTAGTAATTTTAGTCCTTGAGGATACAATATTCTGGACTCACCATAGTTATACTACTGTTCGATAGTTGTGCTTGCCTTTGTCAAAATAATAGTTAGTTTTGAGCCTATCAATATTCGTTAGAAATCTACAGTTTACGGTTCACTTCTTGATTCTAGAATAAATGATAAGAAGTTTCGGGTAAGCAGTTACAAATCTTTGATACCGCATTTTGCTCTCCAATTGATGGTCAGTTTGAGTGTGTTACTCAGATTCTTGAAGATATGTTTTGATGTTGTAATTTAGAATTTGAAGGCAAATGGAAAAGAAGTAATTGCAGTTAGTCAAAATTGCATGTCTTAACAGTTTTCAGCTAAGTATTAAAGTAGCACAATATGAGATTCTGTATAACTACAAATGTAAAATTACATATTATTAGATTAAGTTTGATAAGAAAGGATACATGGAGTTGCTATGATCCGTGAAACAGAATAAAATGTAAAAGAGATCCGAGATAGGTTTGAAGCAGCCTTTAATTGTTAGAGATTTTATTGAATTTTAAATGGAAATAAATAGAGTTTCAAAATGGTGACAAAGTGCTTCTGAAAAATTTGCCATGGAAGAAAGTTTTTCGACTTGGTCGTAAAGGAAAGTTGAGTCTGTAATTTATCGGACCGTACGAGATTATAGGGAAATTTGGGCCAGCGACTCATCGATTAGAATTACTGTCAAAACTTGAGAAGATTTATATATGTTTCATGTGTTATGTCATGATGGTACTGGTCGGATCCTCCACGTAAAATTTCTCAGAAAAATGTTGAGATTAAGTCGGCATTTAGATAATGAAAAACTGATCCAAATTATGACATGTGAGATTAAAGAGTTAACGAACAAAATCATATCCTTAGAGGAGATTCTATGGAATCTTCATGAGATATAGGAAACTATGAGAAAACAGTACCCAAACCTCTTTTCCGGTAAGATTTTTGGGTACGAAAATCCCTAAAGGGGGAAGAGTTGTAACAGCCCAATTTTGAGCCTAGTCGGAACAGTGGTTCCGGGACCACAAAATTCGACGTAGTAAAATTTATTTTTATTATATTTTTACGGTCTATAATTTTATGGAATGATTTCGTGAAAATTTCGTTCGAAAATTTTGATGTTTGGGCACTCAATTTAGTTAAAGGGACTAAATTGCAAAAAAGTGCAAAATTTGAGTTCTATATGTTAAAGGTGTCCAATTGCTATGAGATCTTAAATTAGAGGTCCTTAAATGGTAGTTAGACCATTATACATCATAATGACAAAAATGGACATGGTTATGTGAAATTTTGAAGTTTTTCATTAAGGGCATTTTAGTCATTTGTTAATAAAGACAAAATAAAACAAATAAAAGATGTTCATCTTTCTATTTTCACCCCCATGGCTGAATGCCCCAAGGGAAACCATACCTAGGGTTTTCCAAGCTTCCAATCTCGATTGTAAGTCCGTTCTTGCCCCGTTTTTCATGATTTTTATGTTTTTAAAGTTGTCTCAACCTAATCTAGCCTTTCCAAGGACTAATTTGATGAGGGATTAAAGTCTAAAATTTTACCCATGTTGAATATGTGTGTATTTTGATGTTTTATGATAGAAAAATGCATGTTTGTTGTTTGTTAAATGACTTTTGTAAAGTAATTTTCGGTAAAAATGTCAAAAAAGACTTATTTGTAAAAGTTAATAAAATGTGTGTAAAAATGGGAATAAATGAAAAATGGGCTGTTATGATCATGAAATAGGTTCGTCTAGGATTGGGTGTGAAGAAATTGGATATATTTCATTTTATGAGCCATAAGACTAAAATGTAAAATGTCAAAAGTTTAGGGGCAAAAATGAAATTTTCCATAATGTGACTTTTGGGCTGAAATGAATAATGTGATGATTAAATGAGATGAATTTGGCATTATAGACCAAGCAAAATGAAGTTCGGGTCTAGATCGAGGGAAAACCAAAGTGTTTGACGATTAGGTCCATTTCTGCTATTTTTTTACTAAGGTAAGTTCGTATATTAATAATGCAACATTATAATTGTATTTATAATGTTTTGTTATTGCATGAATTGTATGATTGACTCTATGGATGTAATTAACGATGTTTCGACAAGCGAGTAAATCTCGGTTGAACCTAGGAATAGATTAGGATACAAGTGACATGTCACTAGGAACCCATGTGAATATGTAATTATGTGATTTATGTATCCCGGGTGCTGGTCATGTACGTCCTACAGGTGGCTGGGTATACTGGCATATGTTGCGTATACCTGACAGCTTGTGTGAGCAAGCCCGAGGATAGCTCGAAAGCGAGCCTATATGTGTTATGAGATTTGTGGTAGCATTGGCTACTTATATGGCACTTATGTGCAAGAATTCCATGTATCTGATAGTATTCCAAGTGGTTCAACGGGTATGTCAATGATGAGAATGTATGTGATTATGTTACGAGTTGGTACAGTTATGTATGAAAAACTCAATAGAAATGGATTCGGTATATGATGAACCATTGGTAAGAATGTGATTGAGTAAGTTGTACTTATGAAGCTTAAATGAAAATTATGTTAAATATATTTTAAGTTATTTATGAAACACCCCAAACCCGGCCCACAAGCCCTGACTAGATTTGGTATGTTCCTCGAGTAAAACTTCAATTATTTTCATTTTGTTTTATGAAAATATGATGGTTTCGTATAAAATGGATCTATTTAGTGGTCGCGTTGTAAATGGTGTTTAATATAGTTGGTGTCTCATTAAAACGTTATCTTTAAGAGAAAGGTTTTAAGTTAAAAGAAAACAATTTTTATGAAAAACTTATTATCATTGTAAAAACCATAGGTGTTTAGGTGTCAAAAGCAGTTTAAGTTATTTTTCAAATCATTTAATTATTTAGTAAATATTTGATCATAGCAGATTAAAAATCTAAAACGTAAAAATTTAAACAGTTCATAGCGGCCTTATTACAAAAATAACATAACCCAAAATAAATCCTAAATAATAAAAAAAAACTTTGTAACATCCTAAATATTTGAGTATCATTATGTTGCTAAATGTTGGTTCGGGTTACTTGGAGTTAGAATAAATATTATTATGAATAAATATTATTATTTAAGTGTACTTTAGAGTAAAGAAATTAAATGACCTTAAGACTTAAATTAATTAAGTATTAAAAGATGGCATAAGTTGTGCTAGTAGTAAAGTGGAGTTGGCGCCATATGTATTACCATGAGGGAAGGAGTTCGAATCACCTAGCATGCAACTAGAAATTTTTATTTTTTGCTTTAGCTTGAGCATGTGTCGGCAAAGAGATAAGGCTAGGATGAGTTGGAATGTTTTATTTTGGTAAGAACACTAAGTATTTGGAAAGCTAAGGATAAGGTCTTGAAATGGGGATTGTGTTTCATCAACTTAAGGAAAAAGGAGGGGAAAAAGGCTTAAGTGTAGGAAGGTGTTTTGGAAACTTCCTAATGGCCATTTGACCATTGTATTTGGACGGCATTGAGGCTAAGGGGGGTGGCCGGTTTTGGTTGAGAGGATGGTAAGCTAGGATGATAGGAAAACCTTTTCATTTTGGTCATTTTGGCTTAAGCAAAGTGTTTATTTTCCTTTCATCTATCTTGCTCTCTAGCCGAATTTTACCAAACCCCTTGAGAAAGCTATAGCAATTTTCTTGTATCATTCTTTCTTTTTGATCATTTGATCAATTCTTTGCCAACTATTCCCCCTAGTGTCGAAACCATAAACACACCAAAAAGACCATTCTTTTTCTTTCTTCTTCACAAAATCGATTATACCATCCTTCCAAAAACCCAAATTCTTTTTCTTCTCTTTTCTTTCTCCTTTCTTTTTCTTTCTTTCTCTCTTTCTCTTTTGAAACCGAACCATACCATTCTATTTCCCTTTTCTTCATTTTTTTTCTTCATTACAATTTTCTTCAATTTTATTTCATCCATGGCCGAATGCATTTTGCTCTTGTGACAAAATTTCTTCATTTCTTTTACCACAATCGATTTCAAGAATCAAGGTAAGGAATTTTTCTTTTAAGGATTCTTATTCATTTAGTATAGTTAGTTATTAATCGATTTAGTTTTAGGGACACAATCGCTCGATCGATTCTCGTGGAACGAAGACAAACCGTGGTAAGCCAAATCTAAAATCTTATAAACGTTAGTCATATTTCAATATTTATAGTCGGACTAATGATCGTACATCTTTAAAGACTTTCAAGATAGGCCAAAAAAGGGCAGTCCATAGTCTTTGAAAAAGGCGGTTCTGCAAATCCCCCTAAATATAAACGAAGGGTTGTTTTGGGAATCCGGGATTTTCCACCGGGTTGCGGACCATCAACCGAGGAGAATCAATTATTTGAAGTAGTTCGTACTCCCGAGCCCTTGTACGTTCGTGGATTCTCAGCGGGCAACGAATCAAAAAACGAGGAGAAACCAAAAATAGAAGTGGTTCAAAATCAAAGGGGTAAGGATTTAGATCGAATACCAATAGTGTATTTTTGATAAATGATAGTATTCTAATGGTTCATATTAAGTTTAGGTGTTGACGAGCGGGAAGGTTTAGTACTCACGATATCAAGGTGTGTAACTTCACACTTTTCTCGGGTTGGATGTCATTTGTGGTATTGAGTAAAATCATAAAAACGACAAAATCGGTATAATACGAAATAATTGGTATTTTGGTGAAATTTCATGAAAATTGTTAAAAATGTGAAAATTTTGAAAATGCCCTCGATGTGTAGGTAGTAAAATGAATACTAAATATCTCATGTGTAAATGGGCCGATAAATATGCTAGTTAGTAAAATGGGCCGAAATCTTGGATAGATAGTTAAATGGGCCGAAATCCCTGATAAATAATAAATGGGGCAAAATCTCTGCTAGATCGATAAATGGGCCAATATCTCTGTTAGATCGAAAATGGGCTGAAATCTCTGTTAGATCGTAAATGGGCCGTAATCTCTGTTAAATTGTTAAATGGGCCAAAATCAATGCTAGATCGCTAAATGGGCCAGAAATTTTGCTAGATCGCTAAATGGGCCAAAGATGCTAAATAGTTATATGGAATAAATGTTATATTGTATTATGGGCCTTAATAAAAATCTGAAATATTGACTTATATATATTGGGCCTTTTTGATAAAATCATCATATGTACATAGGCTATTTTGCATACATGTTGCATGGGTTGGGATTAGCAATGAAGAGAAGAAAGGCCTATTGCCAAAATCTAGTTCGGTGGCTTTGCCACAAAATAATTAAACAGCTGATTGCCTCTAGTTCGATGGCTATGCCACAAATATTTTAATGGCTCAATGCCTCTAGTTCGGTGACTCTGTCACAATCTAGTTCGGTGGCTCTGCCACAAATATAAAATGGCTTAATGCCTACGATTGGTGTGATGGCGGGGTGGGTTGACTTGATCCCCACAGGTGTGATGGTTGGTACGGGTGGTGTGTAGCGGATGGAAATTAGGTTTGGGTGGGAAATTTCATTTCTGCATGCATTCCATTATTTATACTGTTAATCTTGATATTGGGCTCAAGCCCAAAATCATGACTTGATGATCTGGCCCAGTGGATTAAGTAAGTAAGTTATACACTGAGTTCTGAGTAACTCACACCCTCAAATTTTTCCTCTCAGGTAATGGAAATTGATGTGGACTTGGGCCGAGGATGACTTCGTGGAGGCCATACTGCAAACATGGGTTTAATAAACTTTGAACTTTTTAATAAGTACTTTCCTTATTTTACTATTTTGGGTATAATGTAATAAGGCCTCTATTATTATTATTTTATGGTTTTTATGTGTGGATGGATTTCAATTATGTTTTGGATATTTTAATATGGGCTTATGTTTATCATATAAAATTTTATTAAAATATTTTGGGTTTTCAAACATACGAGATTCTTTAACTATTCTTATTTCCAAATACTTTGAACTCTTATAAAAATTACTTTAGAGTTTTGATAATTAAAAATTAAATGACGAGATTTTCAACTTATGTTTCTCAAATACATCAAACTTAAAATTATTTCTCTTGTTTTTTTATTTTATTAAACTCAAATTTCAAAGGGTTTTGAAATACCGACTCATCTAAATTATTAAGATAGTTCGATCTATGTAACAAACCAAATCTCGTCTTAATGCAAAGGCCGAGTTTGGGGTGTTACAAACTTAGTAGGTTTAATTAAAAGAAACTCCGAAATACTTAGTTGAGCAATGGCCACCACGTAATCCTCGCTGACCCAATCCATCACGCTAAGCGTCATCTGAAAATATATCCCATAAAAAGGGTGAGTCAACAGACTCAATGTGTAACATTACACTAAAAGCCCAATCGATCAAAGCCATTAAGCCCATTTAAAACATATTTAGCCATAAGCCCATTTTATATCAAATCAGATAAAAATCGATTAAATCACATGTGTATATATATATATATATATATATATGAAATGCAATCCCTAGCCCACCTAAATATCCATCCGCTACACACACCCGTACCTACCAATCACACCGTGGGGATTACTAAATCTACCCTCCATCCGCTACACACCATCGAAGGCAGTTGCTACAGCCAACATGCACATCGCCCTGATAATTTTGTGGCATGGCCACCAGATAATTGTGACCAAAGTCACCGGATTCATATATGTGACCGAAGTCATCGGATTCATATTATGTGACCGAAGTCACCGGATTCATATTATGTGACCGAAGTCATCGGATAATGTGGTAAAAACCATCGGAACACTTCCCCTTTATCAATATCACCCATATGCCCATGCACATACATATATTATTCAGATTTTATGCAATATACCCCAAAATCATAACAGACTCATACTTATTTCATATTTATGCTTATAGCATTATTAACGAAGTAATGGGGTAAACATACCTGAATATCGTGTATCACTGAATGGTACTCGCAACCATTATCATACATATTTTCATACAAATCATTATTATTTTAGATCAATGAGAAATTTAGTATAGTGTTACACACCTTATAACAGTGAGAACGATACCTTCCCGCTCGTCGACACCTAATTATTTATCACACTTGATTAGAAAACACTAATACTTATAAATCTATATTATTGATGAATAATCTAATTCCTTACCTTTGGAATCTCGGACAACTGTTATAAGTGATTTTTCTCCAATAGATGGATCAAAACCCGATGACAAACCACGAACAAAAAGTGGCTCGGGTGTACGCACGACTTCAAATAATCGATCTTCATTGGCAGAGGGTCTACAACCTGGTGGAAAATCTCAGATCGTCGATACAGCCCTTCGTTTGAAATTTAAGGGTATAAGAGAACCACCCTCTTCCAAACACTCCTTACCGCTCTTTTCGAACCTATTTTGTTAGTCCCAAAATCTTAAATTACGGGAAATGATCGAGCGATAGAGTCCCCTAAAATGAAAGCGATTAGTAATCTATCTAAAACGATATAACCAATAATATGACAATCCTTACCTTGAATGATCCCGAATGATTTCTCCTTAATTGTTGGCTACAAAAAAAATCCCAAAATCCTCCTTCAGAGATTCGACCAAGGTGAAATAAGAGGATTAGATTTCTATAATCGGCTAATCCAAAAGAAAAGAAAGAAAGACGATTGATCGATAATCCTTACCCGTAACACGGAGATTGATTCACCCTTACTTGAACTATAAAGAAATTCGGCCTTAACAATTAAGAAGAAAAGAAAAGATAGTGGTTTGGCTTTAACAAAAGAGAAGAGAAATGATGGTGGTTTCGGTTATGGTTATGGTGAAGGATGGTTTCAAGAAGAGAAAGAAAGAGAAAAGAGAAAAGAAAGAAAAGAGAGAAAAAAAGAAAAGATAAGAAATGCCCTTGGTACTAGGATGATTTGACACTAGATAGGAAGAAAAGAAAAGAGAAATGTCTTCTAAACTTTTTGGTGTTTTCGGCAATAGAGGAAAAGGAATTTGAGAGAATTGGCACTTAACCAAAATGGTCAAAAAAAAATGATAGCCAAACAAAACAAAACTTACACCTATTGCAAGTGATAATTTCAATAAGAAGCAAAATTTGGAGAAAAGGGAAAAGATGCACAAATTGATAAGGTTTTGGCCAATTATCACCCCCAATCCCATTACAAAATTAAGCCAACACACACATGCCAACATAATCCCATTTTTCTCCTCATTTCTTCCCTATCATCCCTTAATCACTATCACAATTAAACCAACCCCTTAGCCCCTTATGTTGTCTAGGTTCATGGTCAAATGACCATGGAAAAACTTCAAAACATCACCCACTCATCAAGCCTTTTGTCCCCTTATCCTTCCATAACATCTTGATTCCATACCTTAACTACTAACTTGCCTTTTTCCTTTGGTCTACTATCCAAAAATAAGAGAAAATCCATCCATACTAGATAAGGCTTGACCGACACTATAGTAAAGAGAGCAAAAATTAAAATCCTTCCAATTGCTAGCTAAGGGATTCGAACCTCTCCCCTCATGCATTCATCCATGCGCCAACTCCACTTTGCCAATTGACTTGTTATGAAAAAAAACCTTATGCCAATTTTTCTTAAAGCCTATCTTGCTTAGCTCCATTTTAAGACTTAAAAATTTAATAATTTTCTAGGGCATACTCTTACATACTGAAGTTTCTAAAACTCCCAAAGCACACTCACTACACATAGGCATGCAATCACATACAATTAAATTAAAAAAAAAGATGCATAACCCCTATATTCAGGATATTACAATTTATATAACTAATGTATGAATAATGTTTTGTATTATTTGCATATGGACTTACTAAGCTATATAGCTTACTCCCCTTTCTTTCCCTTATCTTATAGTGTTACCAAGCTAGCTCGGGATCGGAGATCGTCGGAGATTCGTACACTATCAAACCCTCCCATTTTGGGTATTGATGATCTTAGTATTTTGAAAGTATGACATGTATAGGGACTTAGTCATTTTGTTATATGTGTCATTATGATTGTAGCCAATGTGTTGTCTTGTAATTGTCAAAGGCTTGTTTTGATATTTGGCCATGTAGATTGGCTTATTTGGGCTAACATGGTTGTAAGCCTAAGTATATTTATATGTGTGCCAATGTCCTTGGTGATATGTTCTTGGTATGCTTGGTGAATGATGGAAGTGTGATTTATGACATGAATGTGAAATGTTTGACAATGTGGTCTATTGAAGAGATGATAAAGAGGTGTACAATTAGGTATTTTGAAAGCAGTCAGTTGTGGCTTAATAAATGTTGTGAGTATGATAGATGTTGACATTGTGTTGGCATGTGTTGATCATAATTGTCGATGTTTTAGTTGCCTAAGTATGTTATGTTTTGTTCCTTTGAATTGGGGTAAGTGTATGTGTGAATAAGGGTGACAAGTGGCTTGGTAAATAGCCTTATTTTTATCCACACGGGTAGGCACACGGGCGTGTGTCTAGGCCGTGTGTGACACACGGTTTGCCCCACGGGTATGTGTTTCAGCCGTGTGTCCCCTGCACCTAAATTTTGAGAAACAGAATGTCTAGAATTGAGCACACGGGCGTGTGTCTCAGCCATGTGTGCTACACGACCTAGCACACGGGCGTGTGGCACGGCCATGTAGCGCAAGTCAGAGAGCACCCTAAATCAAACACGGTTTGAAGCACGGGCGTGTCCCAGGGTCACATGGGCGTGCCCCTTGAACCACACGGGCGTGTGAGCCCTACAGTTAGCAAAAATTTTCTAAGTTTTTGTAAAATTTTCCTGAGTTCTTGGTTTAATCCCGAATCACTTCCAATACATGTTTTAGGGCTCATAGGCTCGTATTAGGGACTTTATGATCGATTATGAATGATTTTAATTTGGACACAAAATTTATGACTCGAATTGTGTGAATGCTTGTTTTGTAAGTCCACTAATGCCTTGTACCCTGTTCTGGCGTTGAATACGGGTAAGGGATGTTACAGTTACAAAATATTATAGAAGTATTTTCCTTTCACAATCAAAATTTATTTTATAATAAGATTATATTTTATAATAAATAATATATTTTATAGACTTAATAATAACCGATATCTAATTAAAGCATAATTTAAAGTTACATATATTATATAAATGAGAGTGGATAGTGATCCAATGGAATTGGAAGGATAAATAAAATTAAGTAGGATATAAATAAATACTTACATATATATTATGAAAATATTTATATTTTATACAATAAAATATTTATAAATTATGATGAATATTTACTATTAAAATGTTAATATAATTTTAATAAAATATTAATGATATTACTTAAAATTTGAAATTGTTATTAATGTTAAACTTTATTATTAAAATAAAATTATGATATTAAATAATTTTATTAGAATAATAAATTATAAAATTTGAAATTGTTATTAATGTTAAACTTTTCTCAATCTTATTATAGGATTAGATTATATATATATATATATATATATATATATTTTAATGTAATGTCTAGAAATATTCATAGTCTTTCTCCAACACATAAATAGGAGAATAATACACTTCAATGTACTCGAACCCACGTCATCTTGTATTGGCAACAATTCTCATATCAATAAAGTTAAAACTCAATCGGTAATATAAATATTAAATACGTAAAACAAAATGTAGTGATATAAACCTAAATCATGAGAACGCATCTCCAAGGAGGAATCAACAAAAGTACTTTCTGGTAATTTATAGAAGAAGACAAATAATCATTTGCAGACAACAGTAATTGAATATACTCTATTGTTTAAAAAGATGAATTGTCGAAAGAAATATATATATATACTAAAATTATTTCCATAATCAGCATCCATGGGGAATAAAAATATATTCTCCATTATTCACTCAAACATGCACTATATTCTGTTTAATAATTTAATCTCGTTACTCATCATTGTGCTGCATCAGATGCCTGAAAGATGACGAAAAAATAGATGAATCTTTTTCGAATATAAATTCGAATAACATAATTTTGAATTGGAGTAACATACTTGAATTGCTTTCTCTGCAAATATTGAATTAAAATACTTTATAACATTGGGTCAGGTGGTTAGTTGTACATTAACAGGTTTCTTCGTTGAACAAATCAAATATTTATCATACTGCTCAGAAAACAATAACAAGATCCATCTTAAGTTTCATCCCCCTCAGGTATTTGAGGGGTTTAGTTCATAATCATAAAAGAATACATCTCAGAAGAAAATATAAAACAAAATATAAAGAAAACCCTAAAACCCCCTGAAGGAATTGAAGGAGAGATCCTCAGTCTTGAGTATGATCTCGGCTTCTTGAGATGAATCAACTGGCTTTCTTCAAATGAAACCCACAATTCGGCCCCTTTGGCTTGGCTTTTTGGCCTAGCTGAATGCCCTCTAAAGGTTGGCCTCTAGGGTGTTTATATAGGATTTTGGAATGTCTTTCTTTGCCTCTAAGTACTCTAATCCGAATAGAACTCTTCTTTGCTGCACCAGGGACACGCCTGTGTGATTTGAGGCCAGGCTGTGGTCGAGCCTGTTATAGAGGCACGGCCGTGTGAATCGAGACCCAGGCCATGTGTAATTCATGTTAGGCCAATTTTATCCATTTTCGACCCATTTCTTGTTCTTTTTATCCTCCGGTGCTTTCCTAAGTATAAAGCATGAAAACAAATGATTAAGAGCACCAAATTCCATAATTAAAGGGATAAATCATCCAAAAGTATGCTAAATGTGGGATTAAAATATGTTCATATTACGGTTTATCAAAATCCATAAGTAAATTACACTTTTATCACTTATGCAATTTAGTGCCTGTACCCTAATTAAGCACTAATTTGACAAAGCTCCCTGATCAAAATTCAATTCACTTCTAAAATAACTTCATGTATATTTAATAAAAATATTTATGGATTCGATTTATGAAAAAAAGATCTCAAAACCACATTTTCTGTCACCACTGACTTTCGAGTCATTACAATTCTCCCCCCTTAAGAAATTTTGTCCCCAAAATTTACCGAAAAAAAGGTGGGGATACTGAGACCTATTTCACCTTAAAAGCTAGAATTTTGACCGGTTCGTAAGAAACATTGGGCTAAATTTCAATTTCCTCCATTGAAATGACATAAGATGGACCCGATCGATATCTCTTAAGCATTAGCATGTGAAAAACATCATGTATTTTCTGTAACTTAATCGGTAATGCCAACCTATACGCAACTGGTCCAACCCTTTTGGTGATCTCACATGATCCGATAAATCGAGGGCTTAGCTTTTCTTTTCGGCTGAATCGCAAGACTTTCTTCATGGAGAATCCTTTAGAAATACTTTATCGCCCACAGAAAACACAATATCTCGGCATTTCAGGTTCTCGTACAATTTCTGCCTACTAAAAGTTGCTTTCAATAAGTTTCTGATAAACTTAAATGTATCTTTAGTATCCTGAATCAGTTCCGGCCCAATGATTATGCTTTCACACAAATTCAACCAACAAATAAGTGTTTGACACCTTCGACCGTATAATGCTTCATACGAAGCCAATTGAATGCTTGACTGGAAACTATTATTATACACAAATTCAACAAATGGTAAATAATGTTCCTAGCCTGATTCAAAATCAATTACACAGGCTTGAAGCATATCTTCTAAGATTTGAATGACTCGTTCCAATTGTTCGTATTTCTACAGGTGAAAATCAGTGTTGAAATTTAATCTCGTAACTAAATATTCGTGTAACTGTCTATCAGAAGAAATTCTTGTTTTTGGTCTTCCAAATATAGCTCCCCAACATACTTTTTCTAGAATTCCAATTGAAAGAATTTCTAATCAATAGAACCAGCAAGGATGTTACACATAAACATAACAGTTTTCCACCAGGTATAAGCCTCACCTTGTAACAAAGAAACAACACAAGTAACACTTTCTCAAGAGTTACACTCTAGCTACTAAAGTACTCGATTTTTTGATTTTAGTCACATCTCGTTCTTTGAAGAATCAACTCCTTTAATTCCTGTAAACTCAGCAGCACCATACCTCCACAATTTTCTAAGTAAAGCCCATCAAATAAAAAGCACAGGTACTACCGCATGAGTAGTTCTTTCCGCTCTCTGAAGAGCATCAACTATAGCATGGAGTATATTTGCATCGCCTTGTCCCTCGATACCACCTCTATCAAACCTAGGTTGTTGAGCATCAGCTGAACCTATGCTATGTACTTCAGATTTGACCCTAATTTCTTTCTCAACAGAGTGACTGCTACTATGTACATCCTGATCAACTTCATTCCTAGATTGTCCTAACACCTTTTAACTATAAAAAAGAAGGATTTATAATCAACATTCAAATCCTAAATCAGACTTGACTAAACTTCGGCATGTACCTCTAGACTTGATTTTGAGCTCGATTTAGCCTGAGAATTAGCTAAACCTATACCTCTGATGCCATTAAATGTATCACCTTTACCCAGGCCAATCGTCGAACACGAGCAATAAGGTGTTACAAACAAATACGAGAGATTTAAATACAATTCATAGTTAAAAATTTCAATTTAATATCAGTTTAATCATATATGATCAAATATGATCAAGTATAACATGCAATAGAATCATATTTGGGTTTAAATCGAGTTTACGAAAGCTTTCAATTAACTCGATATCAATAAGGGATCAGTTTAAAAAAAACACAAAAATATAGGAAAATTTTGGAAACATGGGCCACACGACCATGTCCTTTGACCGTGTGAAAGGCATCCCCACACGGCAATGTGGGAAGACCGTGCAACAGACTGAGGTCATGTGGAGTCGAAGTCACATGGCCATGAGAACAAAACATGTAACTCACTGTGGCCTTATGGGTCAAAAGTGTAATAATTCAAAACATTTTACACGATCGTGTCGTCAATGTAACAGCCCTATTTTGAGGCTAGTTAGAACAGTGGTTTCAGAACCACTAATCCGAGGTCAGAGAAATTATTTTTAATATTATTTTATGTGTTATAGCATGGTTATATGAGTGCATGAAAATTTTGGTGAAATAATTTTAGCGATTTTATGCTTAATTTTGAAAAGTGACTAAATCGCATAAAAGGTAAAATTTTTGTTCTACTAATTAGAAGTGTCATATAGCTAGAGAAGCTTAAATTATAGGTCCTTAATGTGTAAATAGGCCTTTAAGAGAGTGATGGCCGACCATAGAGACAAGGAAATGAAATTGTCAAACGTTAGGTGAGGTTTTGGTGACAAATTTAACTAGAAATAAAATAAAATAAAGAAGAAAAGATATCACCTTTTCATCTTCCTTCTCTCCACCAAAAATATCAGCAAAAATAAGGGTTTTGGAAGTTTGAAATTTTAGCAACTCTTCACCCTTGCAAGTAAGTGATTTTAATGGTCATTCTTGATCATTTTTGTACTTTTGGGACCTTTGTAGCATAAGCTAACTAAAGGGGACTATTTTGCAAAATGGTTGATAGTCTAGAGATTTACCATGAAAGGATTTGTGATGTTGGCTGAGTATTTATGGAATAAAATGAATTCTGATTGTTAAATAAATAACTTTTGTGAAAGGGGTTTTCATGAAAACACCTAAAAGGACCATTTTGTGAAGTTTATAAAATAGGTTGTAAATGCGTGAAATAATTGAAAATTGTGAGTTGCTATACGAGTAATAAAGGTTCAGGTAGGCTTGTTAAAGAAGGAAATTTGATTAAAATCATTTTATGAGCCAAGGGGTAAAATCATTATGTGAAAGTGTAACATCCTGAAAAGGGCCTATGCATTTTCGGTTTAATTGTACGAAGTGACATGTTTTATGTGTTAAGAATAAATTTTGAACATTTTTGGAAACCTAAAAATGTATGGAAATGCTAAGTTAAAAAGAGGAAAGTGAACATTTAGGGAAACTAGGAAAATGATTTAGAAATGATTCAAAAGAGGAAAGTGAACATTTAGGGAAACTAGGAAAATGATTTAGAAATGATTCAAAAGAGGAAAGTGAACATTTATGGAAACTAGGAAAATGATTTAGAAATGATTCAAAAGAGGAAAGTGAACATTTCGAAACTAAGAAATGTAAGGAAATGTCAAGTTTAAAGAGCCAAACGAAAATTTTGGAAACTTAGAAATGACTTAGAAATGTCGTGTTTTAAAGTTTAAAAAGGAAATTAAGGCAAGGTGGCCTTAAGAGAAAAAGTATGTGAAATTTGACACACAACAAAGCTTGGAAAAGTGGCTGAAGATGCCACTTAGGCCTCTCGGAAATGGCGCCACATGCAAGTGTATTTGGGCCAGGATCGAGTCACTTAGGAAGCAAATAAAAGAAGTTTTATTTTGCTACAAAGAGCAGAGAGGTGGATCGCATGAGGGCTCTTAAAGAGGAGTTTTATTTCCTTTAGAATTTGCTAAATAGGAGATAATTGTTGGATTAATTCTTTTGATAAAGTGATAATTATCACATAGGAAGAGTGGTGGCCAAGTAGGGGACTTTAGCCTAGGAATTTCGGCAATAGAAAGAAGATAAGGCCATTCTTCATTCATTCTTTTCTCTTCAAGAAAGCCTCTGCCGAAATTCTCTAGCAAATTTCTCCATTCTTTTCTTTCCTTCCTCTACCGAATTCTCTCTGCCATTGTTCTCTTTTTGTCTTTTCTTTTCTTCTTCTATTACAAACATAATCAAAAGCCGAAGGTACCAATAACCCTAGCCGATTTCTCACTAAGCCTCAAGAGCTGAAATTGTGATACATATCGGGCCATAGCTGAATAGTGCTAAGAGTTCAAGCAAGAGTTCTATCAATTCTTGATGAAGGGTAAGATCTAGACTCGGTTTCCATTCTTTTCTTTTTAAGCCTGTCAAATTTAGGGACTAATCCCTCATATTGTATTTTGGCCGAAACTATGGAAGGGAATTTCGGGATTTAGGTGGTGTCGACTAGAGAAAGAGGAGTTCTCCGGGATTTCTAAGATCTAAGGTAAGCTATGAATACCATTCGCCATTAGCTATATAATTATGATTCAATGTTAGATTAGATCTAACATATGATTATAAGGATTTCGACAGCACCTAAGACAAAAGATCAATTTCGGGATTTAAGATTTGGAAGGTAAGCACATAGGTATATTCGGCCAAGGCCTGATTTGATATCTAGATCTATTTGATAATCGTTTAAAAAGTGAAACTAATGCATTTAAGTGATTCAAGGCTTGGCGAATACAAGAAGAAACATAGCAGCGATTTCGGGATTTGAATAGTCATCAAATCGGCACCAAAGGTAAGAAGTTGACTACATAAATCCTTCAGGATTTGGGGTTATAGCCGATTAGGATTTAGAAGAAAAACACTAAGTTTGGCCGAATAGGCCTTTGCTAAATATTACTATGTTGGCCGAATGTAGGGACTTAAAAATCTAAAGCAAGAGATTAGTTTTTTCGGGATTTCAAGGAATTCGTTAAGCAAATCAGGTGTGTAACCCACACTATATCATAATATGTTTTATGGCTACGTTTAATTAATATATGTGATATTAAGAATATGAAAGTGGCTAAGGTACCATGTTATAGTACAAAGTACTCAGGTATGTTTCCTACTCCTACTAGGATTACGAAATATGTTAATTGTAACATGAGAATAAGAATAAGAATGTGAACTCTGGAATATTTATGCATATTACTATTATATGGGGCATATGGGTTTATTTTTGGGGAAGTGAATGTGGTGACCTAAGACCACAAAAATCTGAACGTGGTGACCTAAGACCACGAATGCGGTGACCTAAGACCGCGATATGGAGTGTAGCGGAAGGAGGGCCGACTTAGTAGTCCCTACAGTGTACAGGTTGGTACGGGGGAGTGTAGCGGATGGCTTAATAGGTTTGGGTTTTGAGAATGCATCATAATTTGTATGCTATGATATGAATGTGTAATAATTGTTATGCCTGATTCGATTATGATTTAGTGCCGTGTACATATTGAGTCTGTTGACTCACCCCGTTGTGGGACCATGTTTTAGGTGATGAACAGTGATGGACCGGGGCGGCATAACTTGTGGTGGCCATGCTCAACTTGGAAGTTTTTATTTTTAATGGACATTTTTATTTCATTTAAGTGCTTTGAACTATTTGGAATTGTTTGATGTAATAAGGCCATAAGGCCATGGTGAGCCATTTTATTTCTGTTTGTTGTTTAATTATGTTACAAATTTTTATTGAGTTAAAGACTAAGTAATTCATTCTTTTTTTTTATATACTCTATATGTTTTATCACTAATATTAAAAAGGGGTTTTCAAAATGAAATTGAATCCGTTTCAACACAAGCCCAACCCAAAGCAATAATTTTTCTTAAAATCACACAAGTTTTCTCTAAGTTACAAAAGAACTTGAAACCAGTTTACTTGAGGAACATACCAAATCTGGTCAAAGCTCGTGGGCCAAGTTTGGGGTGTTTTAGTTTGGTATCAGAGCCCAGTTTTAAACTCTCGGCCTGTGGGCTAAGGCCCAAAATATTTTCAAATGGAGCCCAAATAAGCTTTATAAAGTATCTTATGAAATAAGCAGGATTTTCTGGCATGGCACCTAAGTCACCGACCCGCAGTCCACCAGGTAAGTACCCCTAACTATCTGTGTGATTATGTAAATTATAGAAGGGTAGAAAAGGAATGGAACGTAGAATAGCATGATAGGAACTTGAACCCTAGGATTACTCTACTCAAACACAAATACATAAGACTTAATGCACTAAACAAACCTATGGCTAAGTCAATCGAGTTAGGGTGTGGCAACCATGGTACACATGTCTAGGATTGGATCCGGAAGAGCCTGCTATTTAAGCAGTCCTAGTGGCTCACCTCCTCTTTGCAGGAATCCTACCTGGTGCGTAGCTTCGGTTCATCCTAACTCAGAGGACTTAGTGGGTGTGGCAATCCCAGTGCGCATGCCTAGGAATGGTTTCAGTGGGAACTTGGTACTTAAGCAGTCCGTGTGACTCACCTCCTCTCCACTCGAATCCTGCCTGGTGCGTAGCTTTGGTTCACCCTAACCAAGAAGACTCGGTCATAGGCTAAACCCAATAACTAAAACCCGAAAGGGAACTAGCCATGTTTTTTTAGAACCCTAATTTTAAAACTCTTAAAATCATTTTTCTTTAATTTGTGAAAATTAATTTTTTCTACATAATGTTCCGAAAAATTTTTGATTTATAAAATTACAAAATACCCCTAGTGGTAAAATTACGAAAATGCCCTTGGTTTATAAAAATGTCTAAAATACCCACAGTTCTAATCAACATTTTCATTATTTCCTAACAAGTCCAAAAACCCTTATTTGGAAATTATGAAAAATACCTTATTTTTGAAAAATTACAAAATTGCCCCTAACTTACCAAAATTTCCCAAAATGACCCTGATTTCCAAAATTTTTGCAACTTCATCGTATTGGAAAATAAATTTCTCAAAAAGAACCCTCAAAGTTTTGCAAATTTTGAAATAACCCTGAACTATTAAACTTTACAAATTTACCTTGGTTTATTACTAAAATACCCCCAAAATTTAAAATTATCGAAATACCCCTGGAAATTTCCAAATTTATCGAAAAGCCCCGGGATTTTAAAATTTCCAAAATACTTTTGACAAAATCACCAAGGAACCTTATTTGACAAATTACGAAAATACCCACAGAGGACAAATTACATAAATACCCACGGTAGTGAAAAAAACAACAACAATGAAAACTACAACATTTCTCCGAATGAACGGAAGTTCATAATTGATTGATGAATGTATGAATGTGAAGACTGTGTGCATGTATGAATACGAAAGAGCCACTCCTAAAATTCTTTTCATAAAACTTCTTCGCAGTTAATCAGTGGAATAAGGGCTAAATCATAAAAACTTTCTTAATCAAATTAAAGCGCATCGTTAGATATGAGTTCTAGAGGACACGGTCGTCAAGGAGGCGATAGAGGAAGAATGGCTGTGTCGAAACCCGTTAGGTCGGGTCAAGGGTCTGACAATGAATTACCACCGCCACCGCCACCCCCAACTGTTGGTGTCGGCGACAAGCTCGACGGGGATGATCTTTCGTCGCGCTATCTTTAAAGTTTTGGAAATGGTGGCTGGCGCGGGTGGAAATACGGGAGCTTAAAAATTTGTACCCGAGCGACTCCGAGCCAATAGAGTTGAGGTGTTTCGTGGTGTATCGGGTGTAGCACCCAGTATGGTCGAATATTGGTTGGAGGCAACCGAGCACATTATGGATGAGCTCGATCTGACCCCGGAGGAGAAGTTGAAAGGAATGGTGGCACTACTACGCGATGAAGCGTATCAATGGTGGTTAACAGTGAAGGATGGTGCCGCTGCTGAGGATCTGACCTGGGAATATGCTAAGGAGGCATATCAGAAAAAGTATGTCGGCACACGATATTTTAATGAGCAGAGGAAAGCTTTTCTGGGGCTGGTTCAAGGGAACAAGTCTGTGGCGGAATATGAGGCTAAAGTTCTAAGGTTAAGCCGGTATGCTCGAGGAGTAGTGGCAACTGAGCATGAGCACTGTGTCCATTTTGAGGACGGACTAAGAGATGATCTGAGATTGTTAATAGCACCGCATCAGGAGCGGGAATTTTCTACTTTGGTGGAAAAGGCTAAAGTGGCTGAAGGAATCAAGGATTCTACAAAGTAGACTATGGATCGAAATAGGCCCAAAAGAGGTTTTGGATCATCTAGAAAGGTTCATAAGAGGCCTAGAGTTGATGGGCCGCGAGGTCAGCAAGTTGGTTCTAGAGGGCAGTATCATCCTTGTGATGTGTGTGGAAAGAAGCACTTAGGAGAATGCTGGAAGAAAACCAGAGGATGTTTTAGGTGTGGGTCCAAGGACCATGTGATCAAGGATTGTCCTAAGCAAGCAGATGAAAGTCGACCAGCAGCTGAGAATGTTAGTCAGGCTGGTAGAGGGGGACAGCAGCCTCAACGAGGTCGTGGTTTGAATAACAGAGGTAGTGGTCCTGGCAGAGGACGTGGAACACAAGGCAGAGGTGCTGCTAATACTGAGGTGAGGTAGTCAGGTTTGGTTTATACGATTTATCGAAGGGAGGATGGAGACGCACCGGACGTCATGACCGGTACGTTCTTTATTTATGGCAAACCTTGTTATGCCTTAATTGATGTGGGCTCGACCCATTCTTATGTTGCCTGTAGTGTAGTTGAAACACTAGGCCTAGGCTCTGAACTTTCTGATAGGGAGATGATGGTAGTAAGCCCATTAGGCCAAACTGTAGTGGTGAATAAGATCTTTCGGAATGTAACCCTAAAAATTCAAGGAGTGAACTTTCGGGCTGACTTAATGGAGTTACCCTTCGGAGAATTTGACCTCATACTTGGTATAGATTGGTTAGTAGAACACCGAGCTGTATTGGATTGTGCGGCTAAACGAATGGAACTAAGGACCCAAGAGGATGAAGTAGTAGTAATGATCGGAGAAAGGAGAAATTACCTGTCTAACGTAGTTTCGACGTTAAAGGCTGAGAAAATGGTTAGGAAAGGGTGCAAGGCATTCCTAGCCTTCGTAAGTGCTTTGGATGGAAAGGAGGAAGGTGTCAATGGAGTTAGAACGGTAAGGGACTTTGAGGATGTGTTCCCAGAGGAATTACTGTGAATACCCCAGATAGGGAGGTGGAATTTGGAATAGATTTGCTCTAGGAATAGCTCTGTGTCAATCGCTCCATGCCGAATGGCGCTAAAGGAGTTAGTGGAGCTCAAGGCTCAAATCCAGGAATTACTTGACCGTGGGTTTATCCGACCCAGTGTGTCTCCGTGGGGAGCACGGTTTTATTTGTAAAGAAGAAGGATGGAACTATCGTATGTTCATAGACTATCGTCAGTTGAATAAGTGACCATCAAGAACAAGTATCCTTTGCCAAGGATTGATGGTAGTTCGATCGACTTAAGAAGCGGCAGTGTTCTCGAAGATCGACTTAAGGTTAGGATATCACCAGTTGAAAGTGAAGGAGGTAGATATCCATAAGACAACCTTTAGGACAAGATACGACCACTATGAGTTTGTGGTAATGCCGTTCGGGTTGATAAACGCCCCAGCCGCGTTCATGGATATGATGAACTGAGTTTTCCAACCTTACTTGGATAGGTTCATCGTTGTGTTCATCGACGATATCTTGGTGTACTCTAAGACTGAAGAGGAGCATGATGAGCATCTCCGGATTGTGTTGCAAGTTTTAATGGAAAAGAAGCTTTATGCCAAATTCAACAAGTATGAATTTTGGCTCAGGGAAGTTGCTTTCCTAGGACACGTGGTGTCTGCCGAAGGAATAAGGGTGGATCCTAAGAAGATCGACGCTGTGTTGGATTGGAAACCACCTAATTCGATGGCGGAGATTCGTAGTTTCTTGGGATTGGTAGGTTATTACAGAAGGTTCGTGGAAGGATTTTCGTCAATAGCCGCGCCTTTAACAAAGTTGTTGAGGAAGGAAGTACCCTTTGTATGGACGGATAAGCAACAGGAGAGTTTTGAAAAACTTAAGAAGGTGTTGACTAAGCTCGAGTTAATTCAAATTTAGGCGGGAAGGATTTTGTGGTGTCTTGTGACGCTCATGACACGGATTGGGATGTGTCCTAATGCAAGATGGAAAAATAGTCGCTTATGCGTCTCGACAGTTAAGGCCACATGAAGTTAACTACCCAACCCACGACTTGGAATTAGCAGCAGTGGTTTTCGCTCTTAAGGTGTGGAGACACTACCTTTATGGCGAAAAGTCGACGATCTACACAGACCACAAGAGTCTCAAGTACCTGTTGACTCAGAAGGAGTTAAACTTGAGGCAGAAAAGGTGGGTTGAATTGTTGAAAGACTATGACTGTTCGATAGAATATCACCCGGGCAAGGCGAATGTAGTAGCGAATGCCCTAAGTCAGAAGGTGGTGTCGGATCTGAGGGCAATGTTCGCCCATTTAAGTTTGTATGAGGATGGAAGCTTTGTTGGGAAGTTGCAAGTCAAGCCAACGTGGTTGAAGGAAGGTGAAAGAGGGACGGTTGGTTGTTGAAGAATTAAGTGTTAAGTTACAACAAGCACAGAACGGAGAGTTAGAGGACTATGAGGTTAGTGATGAGGGAATGTTGTGCTTCAAAGGAAAAGTCCAGATGCCGAGGGACAAGGAGTTAAGACAGAGGATTCTTCGGGAAGTGCATAGTAGCCCTTATTCTATGCATCCTGGAGGCACTAAGTTGTCTGATTTAAGAGAACAATTTTGGTGGCCTTGATCTTAAACGGAAGTTCTTGAATTAGTGGGAAAATGTCGACATGTCGACAAGTTAAGGTGAACACCAAGTTCCATCGGATTGCTTGACCAATCGAGATTTCGCGATGGAAGTGGGAAAGAATTACCATGGACTTCGTTAGTGGGCTCCCCCTTACGCCTACTAAGAAGGACTCGGTATGGGTAACAGTGGACCGTTTGACTAAATTCGCACACTTCATCCCGGTAAGAGTAGATTATTCCCTTCAGAAGTTAGCCAAATTGTACGTGGCGGAGATTGTAAGGTTACACGGAGTGCCGGTGTCAATTATTTCGGATAGTGACCCAAGGTTCACGTCTCGGCTTTAGAGGGCACTTCATCAAGCTATAGGCACTAAGTTGGACTTCACTACGGCCTTTCATCCACAATCAGACGGGTAGTCTGAACGGGTAATACAAGTGTTGGAGGATATGTTAAGAGGTTGTGTGATGGATTTCTGAGGAAGTTGGGAGGATTACTTGCCTTTAGCAGGGTTCGCCTACAACAACAGCTATCAGGCTAGCATTCGGATGGCACCATATGAAGCATTGTATGGTCAAAAGTGTCAAACTCCTACTTGTTGGACTGAGTTAGGAGAACGTCGAGTTTTGGGACCAGAGTTGGTGGCAAAAACTAAGGAGAAGGTTGAGATAGTCTGAGCACGGTTAAAGGAAGCCTCTGATAGGTAGAAGTCTTATGCTGACCTCAAGCGGAAGGAAATAGAGTTTGAAGTGGGAGACCAAGTGTTTCTGAAAGTCTCGCCTTGGAAGAAGATTATGAGATTTGGTCGGAAAGGGAAGCTAAGCCCAAGGTTTATAGGGCCCTATCGGGTACTAAAGTGAGTGGGACCAGTGGCATACTAGCTAGAGTTACCACCAGAGTTGCAGTAGATGCACGACGTATTCCATGTGTCCATGCTACGTCGCTATCGATCGGATCCATCTCATGTGGTACCAATTGAAGAAGTAGAGCTAAGGCCAGACTTATCCTACGAGGAAGAGCCGATTCAGATATTGGAACGTGATGTGAAAGTACTACGGAGGAAGCCAGTTCCTCTAGTCAAAGTGTTTTGGCGCAATCATGGATCGGAGGAAGCTTCGTGGGAGCCAGAAGAAGCAATGCGACAGCAATACCCTCAATTATTTTAGTTAGGAAATTTTGGGGACGAAATTATTTTAAGGGTAGAAGCGTAACATCCCGAAAAGGGCCTATGCATTTTCGGTTTAATTATGCAAGTGACATGTTTTATGTGTTAAGAATAAATTTTGAACATTTTGGAAACACGAAAATGTATGAAAATGCTAAGTTAAAAAGAGGAAAGTGAACATTTAGGGAAAGTAGGAAAATGATTTAGAAATGATTCAAAAGAGGAAAGTGAACATTTAGGGAAACTAGGAAAATGATTTAGAAATGATTCAAAAGAGGAAAGTGAACATTTCTAGAAACTAAGAAATGTAAGGAAATGTCAAGTTTAAAGAGCCAAACAAAAATTTTTGGAAACTTAGAAATGACTTAGAAATGTCGAGTTTTAAAGTTTAAAAGAGGAAATTAAGGCAAGGTGGCCTTAAGAGAAAAAGTATGTGAAATTTGACACACAAATAGGCTTGGAAAAGTGGCCTGAAGATGCCATTTAGGGCCTCTGGAAATGACGCCACATGCAAGTGTATTTGGGCCAGGGATCGAGTCACTTAGGAAGCAAATAAAAGAAGTTTTATTTTGCTATAAAGAGCAGAGAGGTGGACGACATGAGGGCTCTTAAAAGAGGAGTTTTATTTCCTTTAGAATTTCAACTAAATAGGAGATAATTGTTGGATTAATTCTTTTGATAAAGTGATAATTATCACATAGGAAGAGTGGTGGCCAAGTAGGGGACTTTAGCTTAAGAATTTCGGCAATAGAAGGAAGATAAGGCCATTCTTCATTCATTCTTTTCTCTTCATGAAAGCCTCTGGAAATTCTCTAGCAAATTTCTCCATTCTTTTCTTTCCTTCCTCTACCGAATTCTCTCTACCATTGTTCTCTTTTTCTCTTTTCTTTTCTTCTTCTATTACAAACATAATCAAAAGCCGAAGGTACCAATAACCCTAGCCAATTTCTCACTAAGCCTCAAGAGCCAAATTGTGATACATATCGGGCCATAGCCTAATAGTGCTAAGAGTTCAAGCAAGTGTTCCATCAATTCTTGATGAGGTAAGATCTAGAACTCGGTTTCCATTCTTTTCTTTTTAAGCACATCGAAATTTAGGGACTAATCCCTCATATTGTATTTTGGCCAAACTATGGAAGGAATTTGGGATTTAGGTGGTGTTGACTAGAGAAAGAGGAGTTCTCAAGGATTTCTAAGATCTAAGGTAAGCTATGAATACCATTCAGCCATTAGCTATATAATTATGATTCAATGTTAGATTAGATCTAACATATGATTATAAGGATTTCGACAGGCACCTAAGACAAAAGATCAATTTTGGGATTTAAGATTTGGAAGGTAAGCACATAGGTATATTTGGCCAAGGCCTGATTTGATATCTAGATCTATTTGATAATCGTTTAAAAAGCCGAAACTAATCTGTTTAAGTGATTCAAGGCTTGGCCGAATACAAGAAGAAACATAGCAGTGATTTCGGGATTTGAATAGTCATCAAATTGGCACCAAAGGTAAGAAGTTGACTACATAAATCCTTCGAGATTTGGGGTTATAGCTGATTAGGATTTAGAAGAAAAACACTAAGTTTGGCCGAATAGGCCTTTGCTAAATATTACTGTGTTGGCCGAATGTAGGGACTTAAAAATCTAAAGCAATAGATCGATTTTTTGGGATTTCAAGGAATTCGTTAAGCAAATCAGGTGTGTACCCCACACTATATCATAATATGTTTTATGGCTACGTTTAATTAATATATGTGATATTAAGAATATGAAAGTGGCTAAGGTACCATGTTATGGTACAAAGTACTCAGGTACGTTTACTACTCCTACTAGGATTACGAAATATGTTAATTGTAACATGAGAATAAGAATAAGAATGTGAACTCGGCATATTTATGCATATTACTATTATATGGGGCATATGGGTTTATTTTGGGGAAGTGAATGTGGTGACCTAAGACCACAAACACGGTGACCTAAGGTAGTGATATTTGAATGTGGTGACCTAAGACCACAATGTCGAATGTGGTGACCTAAGACCACAGAAATCTGAACGTGGTGACCTAAGACCACGAATGCGGTGACCTAAGACCGCGATATGGAGTGTGGCGGAAGGAGGGTCGATTTAGTAGTCCCCACGGTGTATAGGTTGGTACGGGGGAGTGTAGCGGATGGCTTAATAGGTTTGGGTTTTGGGAATGCATCATAATTTGTATGCTATGACATGAATGTGTAATAATTGTTATGCCTGATTCGATTATGATTTAGTGCCATGTACACATTGAGTCTGTTGACTCACCCCGTTGTGGGACCATGTTTCGGGTGATGAACAGTGATGGACTGGGGCGACAGAACTTGTGGTGGCCATGCTCAACTTGGAAGTTTTTATTTTTAATGGACATTTTTATTTCATTTAAGTAGTTTGAACTATTTGGAATTGTTTGTTGTAATAAGGCCATAAGTCCATGGTGAGCCATTTTATTTCTGTTTGTTGTTTATTATGTTACAAATTTTTATTGAGTTAAAGACTATGTAATTCATTCTTTTTTTTATATACTCTATATGTTTTATCACTAATATTAAAAAGGGTTTTCAAAATGAAATTGAATCCATTTCAACACAAGCCTAACCTAAAGCAATAATTTTTCTTAAAATCACACAAGTTTTCTCTAAGTTACAAAAGAACTTGAAACCAGTTTTCTTGAGGAACATACCAAATCTGGTCAAAGCTCGTGGGCCGATTTTGGGGTGTTTCAGAAAGTCTAGGGGAAAAATGGTAAATTTAACCATGTATGAATTATATATTGTCTTAATTAATGTAGTGATTAAATAAGTGAATTTGTCATTATAGGTCAAGAAAAATGGAGTCCGGACCCAGACTGGGGAAAGACCAAGCTAGTAGACTAATTCAATCAGTCACCCGCTTTTCGCATATTGAGGTAAGTTAAACATAAATAATACAACTTTATTGTTATTATGTGTTGAACAATTTATATGGCATAAAGTGTTTGATTATTTTTGTGAGTATGCATGATGAAAATTGATGTAGTAAAGGCTCCCAGTTGAACCTTAGGAATAGATTCGATATCCATGCCTGACATTTGGGTGATATGTGTACTAGTGTAAGACCATGTCTGGGACATGCATCGGCCACATTATGAGAGCCAGTGTAAGACCATGTCTGGGACATGGCATCGGCGTTGATATGTGTGCTAGTGTAAGACCATGTCTAGGACATGGCATCAGCCACATTATGAGAGCCAGTGTAAGACCATGTTTGGGACATGGCATCGACATTTTACCCTCTTGTGTGTTGCTTATCAGATATCCTTCAGTATTGCAAATGGTTCCATAGGTTATTTAAAGCTTATGATAAAGATATGAAAGGATATAATCATGTTGTGAGTGGTACAGGTTCTTACTCGAAACTCATGAGATATGAGCTTAGATATGACGCCTTAATGGTACGGATGAAATTGAGTAAGTTCTATCTATGAGAATAATTTTGGGACGATCTTGTAATCTTTGGCTTATACTTGTGATGTGTAAATATGTAGTAAATCTATCATTGTTAAATCAAGAATGTTGTGCTGGTTTATAATATGCTATGTGTTTAAAGATGCATGGTTGATGTTGTTAATTATTTACATGCAAACCTACTAAGCTTTATGCTGACTCCCATTTCTTTTCCATTTTCTTATAGTATTGCCAAGCTAGCTCGGGGATCGAAGGACGTCAGAGACTCAATCACACTATCAATTGAAACTTTTGGTTATAGTTAGTTTCAACATTTTGAGTATGGCATGTATAGGGACTTGGTCTTTTGTTATATGTCATATTGGTTTAGCCAAATGTGTTGGCTTATGATAATATTTGATTCATTTTATATAAGGCCATGAGATGTGGCTCATAATGATTACTTGGTTTAAACCTATTTATATATGCATGCATGTGCCAATGCCATTATGTTATGGCCTATGGTTATTAATGGTTGAATGATGATATGCTGTATGTGATTATGGATGTTTGATGATGGTGAAGCATTTTAAGTGCCTTGAAGTTATATTTATATATTTGGATTGGTGTGGTTTTGATGTTGTGTAGGTTGGTGCAAGTATGGGTGGAAAAAAGGCTTGGTAAATAGCCTTATTTTGTCCACACGGGTAGACACACTAGTGTGTGTCTAGGCCGTGTGTAACACACAGCTTGCCCCATAGGCGTATGTTATGGCCGTGTGTCCCCTGCACCCTAAATAATGCAAAACAGAATATCCAGTAGTAAACACACGGGCACGAGACATGACTGTGTGTCTTGGTCGAGTGAGAGACACGACCATAGGACATGGGCATGTGCCCAGGCCATGTGAAGTCTGCACTTGATTTTTGGAATTTAATTCACCACACGGCCTAAGGACATGAGCGTGTGCCTTGGCCGTGTGACCTTATTTTGTTGATGACATCATAAACAGAATGTCCCCTATTTTGGACACGGCTTGAAGCAAGGGCGTGTGATATGCCGTATCGGCGTGTCCATTCACCCACAAGGGCGTGTTCCCCTATTTTCAATGAAATTTTGTAAAGCTTTCTAAGGTTCTCGGTTTAATCCTAAACCACTTTTAAAGTATGTTTTGGGCCCGTAGGCTCGTAATAGGGATGATATGAGTGTCTATGAAAAGTTTTAAATTTGGATGGAAATTCATGTCTTGATTTTGTATGAATGCTTATGTTTAAGTTCGATAATGCCTCGTACCCTATTCCAGCATCGAATACTGGTAAAGGGTGTTACATTCAGTGGTATCAGAGCTATGGTTTAGTCGATTCTTGGACTAACCTAGCATGAGTACGAGTCTAGCTATACATGCCATATATGTTAAATGATAGTGTGGCGACTCCTGACAAATTTATATTCTGCTTTCATATAGTAAATGGATCCTGATGGAGCAGTGGTAGATGATGTAGAGAGTAATGCACCGGCTCCTACTGAGGGAACCGCACTAGTCGTGAGTGGGCCCGTGACACTGAGTCAAGGAGGAGGGGCTAGAGAAGCCTACCTCCATATGATGGATGCTTGGTATTCGGAGTTTGTTCGTCCAAATCCAAACACTCCACCCCCTGCAATCCCCTAGTCTTCCCCTATAGCTCCCTAAGTGGTGGAGATGTTAAGAAGGGAAAAACCTCCAGTTGACAGAACTCGAAAGCAAGAGGTTGATGAATTTAGAGCAAATATAGATGATGACCTAGAGAGGGCAGAGTTCTGGCTAGAAAATACCATTAGGGTATTCGATAAATTGTCTTGCACACCTGAAGAGTGCATGAAGTGTGTTGTGTCACTCCTGCGAGACTAAGCCTACCAATGGTGGAACACCCTTGTGTCGATTGTACCAAGGGGAAGGATTACACGAGAGTTTTTTCAAGAGGAATTTCGAAAGAAGTATATTAGTCATAGGTTCATAGACCAGAAGAGAAAGGAATTTATAGAATTGAAGCAAGGCTGAATGACAGTAACAGAGTATGAGCGTGAGTTCGCAAGGCTCAACAAATATGCTAGGGAGTGCGTATCTACCGAAGCCATCATGTGCAAGAGATTTGAGGATGGATTGAACGAAGACATCCGATTATTAGTTGGCATCTTAGAGTTAAGGGAGTTTGTGGTGTTTGTTGAGAGAGCTTACAAGGTAGAGAGTTGGTCAAAGAGAAGAGAAAAGCTAATAACAAGTCTTGTGACTCAAAGAAAAGACAAATGGGAAGATCATTTCAGACCTCATCTAAGAGATCGAGAGAGTTTCCTACTCGATCAAATGTGTCAGTAGGATTCTCGAGAAGAAATAAGAATAAGCAGTATACATTGTCTAAAGCTCAAACCACTTCTATCACGAGTGTTGGTAGTGCTCGATCAATAGACCAGAATGTTCACAGTGTGGTAGACATCATTTTGGTGAGTGCCGAGGAAATGAAAGAGGCTGTTTCAACTTTGGGTCACTAGACCATTTTATTCGTAGTTGTCCCGAGATGGTCGAGAAAGATAGAGATCAAGGTGTGAGATCAGGTAACGCTCCTTCTATGAGTAGACCACAAAATAACCAGGGAAGTGGGGCTAGCAGTAGAGGTGTGCCTAGAGATTCCACCATGAGGTCTGAGGGCCGAATGCCTGCAAGGACTTATGCCATTAGCGCTCGCGAAGAGGCATCATCACCAGATGTGATTACAGGTACTTTTTTCTTCACGATATTTCTGTTGTTGCTTTGATTGATTCAGGGTCTACCCATTTGTATGCTTGTGTGAAATTGGTGTCTAGCATGAATATGCCTGTTGAGTCTACAGAATTTGTGATAAAAGTGTCAAACCCATTAGCCAAGCATGTGATAGTTGACAAAGTGTGTAGAAACTGTTCTTTGATGATTAGAGGTCATTATTTTTCGACTAACCTCATGCTACTACCGTTTGATGAATTTGACCTAATTCTTGGCATGGATTGGTTGACTATTCATAACGTGTTAGTAAACTATGGTAGCAAGTTTATTGAGCTGAAATATGAAAATAGGGATATTATTCAAGTTGAATCAGGTAAACCAGATAGCTTACATGTACTGATTTCTTCTATGACTATTGAGAAATACATGAGAAAAGGGTATGAGTCATATCTTGCATTTGTGTTGAATACCCAAGAGTCAAAAGTAAAGATTGAGTCAGTGCCTGTGGTATGTGAGTACCTGGATGTGTTTCTAGAAGAGTTGCCCGGATTGCCTCTAACTAGGAAAGTCAAGTTTGGTATTGAGTTAGTCCCTGGTACGACACCTATTTCAGTTGCCCCGTATAGGATGGCATCGTTGGAGTTAAAAGAGTTAAAGGTTCAGCTACAAGAGTTAAAAGATAAGGGTTTTGCGAGACCGAGCTATTCTTTGTGGGATGCTCCGGCACTTTTTGTAAAAAAGAAAGATGGGTTGATGAGGTTATGTATAGACTACATAAACCTCAACAAGGTGACAATGAAGAACAAGTATCCTTTTCTAAGGATCGATGATCTGTTTGACCAATTGAAAGGAGCCACAGTGTTTTCTAATATAGACTTAAGGTCTGGTTATTACCAGCTACGAGTTAAGGATCAAGATGTATCAAAAACCGCATTTCGAACGATGTATGGGCACTATGAGTTCTTTGTCATGCCCTTTGGCTTAACAAATGCTTGCTGCCGCCGTGTTTATGGATTTAACAAATCGTATTTTTTGACCGTACTTGGATAAGTTCGTTGTTGTTTATATCGATGATATATTAATTTATTCTCGTGATGAGAGTGAGCAAGCAGAGCATTTAAGAACTGTTTTGTAGACTTTAAGAGATAAGCAGTTGTATGCCAAGTTTAGTAAAAGTGAGTTTTGGCTCTGAGAGGTCAGCTTCTTAGGACACATCGTGTCGGGTGATGGAATTAGAGTTGACTCGAGTAAGATCTCAGCTATTGTTGAGTGGAAACCACCGAGGAATGTATTAGAGATCAGAAGCTTTATAGGCTTAGTGGGTTACTACAAATGATTTGTTAAAGGATTCTCCATGATTGCTACTCTGATGACGAGGTTGCTACAAAAAGATGTCAAGTTCGAATGGACGGAAAAATGCCAACAGAGTTCCGAGAAACTAAACACGTTGTTGATTGAAGCTCTAATTTTAGTGCAATCGGAACTGAGAAAAGAATTCGTAGTGTATAGCAACGCATCCTTAAATGGATTAGGATGCGTGCTCATGTAAGAAGGCAAGGTAATAGCATATGCCTCGAGACAACTAAAGCCGCATGAGAAAAACTATCTGACTCACTACTTAGAGTTAGCTGCCATAGTGTTCTCACTGAAGATTTGGAGACACCATTTGTATGGCGAGAGATACCGAGTATTCACCAACCATAAAAGTCTAAAGTATTTGATGACTCAAAAGGAACTGAACCTTCGCCAATGGAGATGGCTAGAGCTCATAAAATATTACGAATTGTTGATCGACTATCACCTAGGGAAGGCGAACATGGTCGTCGATGCTTTGAGTAGGAAGTCATTGTTTGCCTTGAGGTCTATGAACACTCAGTTGTTAGTAACCAATGATGATTCGATTTTAGCCGAGTTGAGTGCAAACCAATATTTTTGCAAGAGATATACAAAGCTCAGAAAGGTGATAAAGAATTGCAAGCTAAGATAACTCAGTGAAAGACGAGTATAGAATCAAACTTTCAGATTAGTTCAGATGGTTGTTTAATATTTCGAGACAGAATTTGTGTACCCAAAGACGATGAGCTTTTTCAAAAAATTTTACATGAGGCACATAGCAATTGTATGTCTATCCATCCGGGTAGTGTGAAAATGTACAATGACTTGAAGAAAATGTATTGGTGGTCGGGAATAAAAAGAGACGTTTTAGAGTTTGTCTCTAAATGCCTAATTTGTCAGCAAGTGAAAGCCAAACACCAAGTACCTTCGGGTTTACTTCAGCCTGTGATGGTTCTCGAATGGAAATGGGACCGTATTACTATGGATTTCGTGTCTGGGTTGCCGTGGACGCCAAGGAAGAAAGATGTCATCTGGTTGTGGTTGATAGGCTAACAAATTCAGCTCATTTTATATCGGTACGTATGGATTATCAGCTTGAAAAATTGGTTGATTTGTATGTTTCTGGATTTTGCCCTTGTCGATTATTTTGGATAGAGATCCGAGGTTTACCTCGCGATTTTGGAAAAAGTTATAAGAACTTTAGGGACAAAGTTGAATTTTAGCACGACTTTCCATTGGCAAACCTATAGTCAGTCGGAGAGAGTAATTCAGATTCTTGAAGATATGTTGCGGTTTTGTGTCCTTGAATTCCAAGGCAGTTGGGATAGGTATTTACCGCTGGTAGAGTTTGCCTACAACAATAACTATCAGTCGAGTTTGAAAATGGCATCTTATAAGGCTTTGTATGGGACCGAACTCAGAGAAAATTAGATTCATGGGGTTGACTTAGTCAAATATACCGAAGACAAAGTAAAGGTAATTCGTGACTGTTTGAAGGCCGCTTCAGATTGACAGAAATCTTACGCGGATTTGAAACGAAAAGAAATTGAGTTTCAATTCGGTGATAAGGTGTTTTTGAAAGTATCCCTATGGAAGAAAGTCCTCAGATTCTGTAAGAAAGGAAAATTAAGTCCATGTTTTATTGGACTTTATGAGGTGACTGAGAGAATTAGACCGGTAGCTTATCGACTAGCCTTGCCATCTGAGTTAGAGAAGATCCACAATATTTTCCATGTGTCGATGTTGCGCCATTACCGTTATGACCCATCGTACATTCTTTCACTAACAAAGGTTGAGATTCGATTAGACATGACTTATGGCGAAGAGCTGGTTAAGATCTTGGCCCGAGAGTTCCAATAATTGAGAAATAAAAGTATAGCACTCGTGAAAGTACTATGGCATAGACATGGGATTAAAGAGGCCACATGGGAGCCCGAGGAGACTATGAGAGATCCATACCCAAATCTTTTCAATGGTAAGATTTTCGGGGATGCAAATCCATAAAGGGGGAGAATTGTAACAGCTCAATTTGGGGCTAGTCAGAACAGTGGTTTCGGAACCACTAATCTGAGGCTAGAAAAATTATTTTTAATATTATTTTATGTGTTATAACATGATTATATGAGTGCATGAAAATTTTAGTGAAATAATTTTAGCGATTTTATGCTTAATTTTGAAAAGGCACTAAATCGCATAAAAGGCAAAATTTGTTTTCTACTAATTAGAAGTGTCATATAGCTAGAGAACCTTAAATTAGAGGTCCTTAATGTGCAAATAGGCCTTTAAGAGAGTGATGGCCTACCATAGAGACAAGGACATGAAATTGTTAAAGGTTAGTTGAGGTTTTGGTGACAAATTTGACTAGAAATAAAATAAAATAAAGAGGAAAAGATATCACCTTTTCATCTTCCTCCTCTCCACTGAAAATATCAGCAAAAAAAAAAAGAAGAGGGTTTTGGAAGCTTGAAATTTCAACAACTCTTCACCCTTGCAAGTAAGTGATTTTAATAGTCATTATTGATAATTTTTGTACTTTTGGGACCTTTGTAGCATAAGCTAACTAAAGGGGAGGACTATTTTTCAAAATGGTTGATAGTCTAGAGATTTACCATGAGAGGATTTGTGATGTTTGCTGAGTACTTATGGAAGAAAATGAATCTTGGTTTTTAAATAAACAACATTTGTGAAAGGGGTTTTTATGAAAACATCTAAAGGGACCATTTTGTGAAGTTTATAAAATAGGTTATAAATGTGTGAAATAATTGAAAATTGTGAGTTGCTATAAGAGTAATAAAGGTTAAGCTAGGTTTGTTAAAGAAGGAAATTTGATTAAAATCGTTTTATAAGCCTAGGGGCAAAATGGTAATTTTGCCCAGGTATGAATTATATATTGTCTTGATTAATGTAGTGATTAAATAAGTGAATTTTTCATTATAGATCAAGAAAAATAGAGTCCGGACCTAGAACAGGGGAAGACCAAGCTAGTAGACTACTTTAATCTAGTCGTCCACTTTTCGTATATCGAGGTAAGTTGTACGTAAATAATACAACTTTATTGTTATTATGTATTGAACAATTAATATGGCATAAAGTGTTTGATTATTGTTGTGAATATGCATGATGAGAGTTGATGTAGTAAAAAATCTCGGTTGAACCTTAAGAATAGATTGGATATCCATGCCATGACATTTGGGTGATATGTGTGCTAGTGTAAGACCATGTCTGGGACATGGCATCGGCCACATTATGAGAGACAGTGTAAGACCATGTCTGGGACATGGCATCGGCGTTGATATGTATGCTAGTGTAAGACCATGTCTGGGACATGGCATCAGCCACATTATGAGAGCCAGTGTAAGACCATGTCTGGGACATGGCATCGGCCACATTATGAGAGCCAGTGTAAGACCATGTCCCAAACATGGCATCGACATTGAGATGAGAGCTAGTGTAAGACCATGTCTGGGACATGGCTTCGACCTCAACATGTTAGCCAGTGTAAGACCATGTCTAGGACGTGGCATCAGCATTTTACCCTCTTGTGTGAGGCTTATCGGATATCCTTTAGTATTCAAAATGGTTCCACGGGTTATTTAAAGCTTATGATAAAGATATGGAAGGATATAATCATGTAGTGAGTGGTACAGGTTCTTACTCGAAACTCATGAGATGTGAGCTTAGATATGATGCCTTAATGGTACGGATGAAATTGAGTAAGTTCTATCTATGAGAATGATTTCGGGACAATCTTGTAATATTTGGCTTATACTTGTGATGTGTAAATATGTAGTAAATCTACCATTGCTAAATCAAGAATGTTGTGTTGGTTTATAATATGCCATGTGTTTAAAGATGTATGGTTGATGTTGTTAATTATTTACATTCAAACTTACTAAGCTTTATGCTTACTACCCTTTCTTTTCCATTTTCTTATAGTATTGCCAAGCTGGCTCACGGATTGACTCAACATTTTGAGTATGGTATAGGGACTTGGTCTTTTATTTTATGTCATATTGGTTTAGCCAAAATGTGTTGGCTTATGATGATATTTGATTCATTTTGTATAAGGCCATGAGATGTGGCTCATAATGATTACTTGGTTGTAAACCTAATCATATATGCATGCATGTGCCAATGCCATTATGGTATGGCCTATGGTTATTGATGGTTGAATGATGATATGTTGTATGTGATTATGGATGTTTGATGATGGTGAAACATGTTAAGTGCCTTGAAGTTATATATATATATATATAGATTGGTGTGGTTTTGATGTTGTGTAGGTTGGTGCAAGTATGGGTGGCAAAAAGGCTGGGTAAATAGCCTTACGGGTAGACACACGGGCGTGTGTCTAGGCCGTGTGTGACACACAGTGTAACAACCCGATTTAGACCCTAATCAGAATAGTGGTTTTGAGACCACAAATCTGAGGTCAAAAAATATTTTAATAGTATTTTCTGTGTTTACAGTATGTGATTGAGCATGTATAAAAATTTTGTGTGAAAATTTTATCGTTTGTGTGCCGAATTGAGAAAAATGACTTAATCGCATAAAATGTAAAAGCTGTGTGCTACTTGTTAAAGTGCTTATTTGGCATGACTTTTTGAATGAGAAGTCCTTATGTTGTAATTAGACCTTTGATAGTGGGGATGGACATAAATGGCCATTAAATGAATGAATATGTAATGTTTTAATTAAGGGTAAATTGGTAAATGGCATATTAATGTTATTATAATTAAAACAAAAGAAATTAAAGGCCATTATCATCTTCCATTGCCAAAAATTGAAAGAAAAAGAAAGAGTTGGGGCTTTGAAACATTCGGCCATTGTTGTTTTAAATCAAGGTATGTTTTGAGCTCTATTTTTGATAATTACTACGTTTTTGTGATTGTTGCTTTGTGTTCTAGCTAGCCCATGTCTTAATTTTAGAATTTGATGGTGATTTTGAGATGTGTGATAGTTGATGATGAAATATGAAAGATATGTGATAGAATAACATATTTTATCTTTGAATTTTTGATGAATTTCACTATTTTGGGCTATATTGTGAAAATGAGAAATTAGAGGACTAAAATGTGAAATAAATAAAATATGTGGGCTTGTATGAGTTAGGGGAAAATTTGGCTAAGCTTGTATAAAGTGAAATTATGTGTATTTGATGATTTTATGAATTAGGGACTTAAATGTAGAAATGTGAAAATGTGAGGGCTATTTTGTAAAATGCCCTAAATATGTGTGTTTTGATTAAATTGAATGAATTGGTGATTGAATGAGTTGAGTTTAATATTATATAAATCAAGAAAAGAGAGATTTGGGTTGAGATCGAGGCAAAGACAAAGTGCTCGATTGATCGACTTGTTTTGTAATTTTGATATCCAAGGTAAGTTCGTGTATAATGCAAATTGTTTAAATCATGTTCAAGTGTTATGTAATAAATGAATATGTGGTTGATGAATTAGTAATGTTATATGTGGATTTAAGAAATATGGCACTAAGTGTGCATAAATAGACTCGATTCGGTGGTGAACGACACTATGTGTGCGAAATAAAGAAAGCTTCAATTATAATGATTGGCACTGTGTGTGCGATACGGAGTTAAATTCGGTTTAATGTAAAGGCACTAAGTTTGCGATGATATTAAAGCTTCGGCTAAGAAATTAGCACTAAGTGTGCGAATTCATCAAATGTTTAAAGAGAGTCGAATGAGAAATGGCTTGGAGCATTGAATGGTAAATGTTGTTGTTGAATACGTGATGGTACAGGTACGTATATAACCTAAGTGGTTGATGAAGTTGTGTTTGAGGTAAATGGATAGTCATGTATGAAAATAAGGAATTGTTATGGATGAAAATTGAGTGTTGAGGTGAATTGGCTAGGTGTTGGTTATTTCGTATAATGAATTTGAATTGTTGATTTAATTATATTAGAAACTTACTAAGCTTATTCGCTTAGTGTTGTGAAGTTTATCGATTTAATTATATTACAAACTTACTAAGCTTATTCGCTTAGTGTTGTGAAGTTTATCTCTGTTTTACAATGTCATTAAAGCTAGCTCGGATCCAGGGATCGTCAGTGACTCAATCACACTATCGGCTATCTATTTTGATACTTTTGGAAGTTGTATAATTGGTATATGGCATGTATAGGCTAGTGATTATGATATGTTTTGAGATGTTTAGACCTTGCCATGTGATATAGCTTGATAGTTTAATGAATTTTGTATATGCCATGGATGTGTAAAAAGGATGGTTAATAAGTGTATGTGTGTTCTATGTGAATGGTCTTTATTATATGTTATGGTGATATGGAGGTGGTATGTTCATGCTCTGAAATGGTATGGATCAAATGATGCATAAATTACATGTTTTTGAATGTGTAATTGATACTTTGTGATAGCATGTTGAGTTGAATTTGTATAGGAAGATAAATGGTGATGTTAAGAGGTTAAATTGAGCATGTTCTAGTATGTTTGGATGCCATTTGGGGTATGAAATTGTATTGGTTAATGCTTGAATGAATGACCCAAAGTGTGGGTGGCAAATTGGCCTTGCAAATGGCCTATTTTTTCCCACACGGTTGAGCACAAGGGAGTGTGGTTCGACCGTGTCCCTTAAATTTGTAATTTGATTCAAGTCAAGCTCGCACACGGGCTGGGCACACGAACATCTGACTGGCTGTGTGATGCAAGTCAGTGTTGACCACGGGTAAAGCACACGGGTGTGTCTTCGGCTGTGTGGACAAGTCAGTATGTATGCCCTGTTTTGACACGGCTTGGACACACGGGTGTGTCCTCACACGGCCTACCTACACGGGTGTGTGACCTCTGTAGCTTTGAAAAATGTTAAGTTTTTGGAAAATTTTGTATGAGTTCGGTTTAGTCCCGACCTCTTTCCAATGCGTGTTTAAGATCTCGTAGACCTTATTATGGGACTTAGTGACATTGCTTGAATATGATTCAATGATGTATGAATAATGAAGGTTAAATGTTATGATTTGATCAATAATGCCTCTTAACCCTATTCTGGCGACGAATACGGGTTAGGGGTGTTACACACAGCTTGCCCCATAGGCGTGTGTTATGGCCGTGTGTCCCCTGCACCCTAATTAATGCAATCAGAATGCCCAGTAGTAAACACACGGGCACAAGACACGACCGTGTGTCTCGACTGTGTGAGAGACACGGCCATAGGACAGGGGCATGTGCCCAGGCCGTGTGAAGTCTGCACTTATTTTTTGGAATTTAATTTGCCACACGGGCTTGTGCCTTGGCTGTGTGACCTTATTTTGTTGATGACGTCATAAATAGAATGTCCCCTATTTTTGACACGGCTTGAAGCACGGGCATGTGATATGCCACACGGGCGTGTCCATTCACCCACACAGACGTGTGCCCTTATTTTCAATAAAATTTTCTAAAGTTTTCTAAGGTTCCTGGTTTAGTCCTGAACCGCTTTTAAAGTATGTTTTGGGCCTCGTAGGCTCGTAATAGGGACGATATGAGTGTCTATGAAAAGTTTTAAATTTGGATGGAAATTTGTGCCTCGATTTTGCATGAATGCTTGTGTTTAAGTTCGGTAATGCCTCGTACCCTGTTCCGGCATCGAATACGGGTAAGGGGTGTTACAGTCAAGCTGTGGCCATGTCTCGAAATAGTGTGTGATACACGACTTTGTGGCCAGGCCGTGTGGCACCAAAAGTGACCAATAATCGCCAAAAACAAGCCTAAACATTTCCATACACAAGCATGCTCAAAGCCTAATCACACCTACTTATAACTTGCATATGAATCACTGACATATTAACCAAATTACTACATTTAAACCATTCCAATATGTGTAACAACCCATTTTTGGTCAACTCAAAATAGTATTTTCGGGACCACAAATCTGAATTCAAAATATTTATTTTATTATTATTTTATTGTTTACAGTAGGAATATATGATGGTGTGAAATTTTCGTTAAGAAATTTTAGCATTTGAATGCTCAATTTGTTAAAAAAGACTAAATTGCGTAAAGTGAAAAATTGATGTTCTATTAGCCAAAGGTGCCTAATAGCTATAGAACTTAAAAGAAGAATTCCTTATGTTGTAATTAAACCATTTTTACATTGAGTGGACATTTATGGGCATAATATGAATGCTTTTAATGGTTTATGAATAAGGTTAAAAATGTAAATTAGTAAGGTAAATACATTAAAACAAAACAATTTCTTTATCATCTTTTATCACCATCTTCACCGAAATTAAAAGAGAAAGGAAGCCATGGGAGAGCATTTAGGGTTTGTCCAACTCTTAGTTTGATTAAGGTACGATTTTAGCTCGATTTTTTTTATGATTTCTATGCTTTTGTAATCGTTGAAGCTCAATCTAGTTAGCCCGTACCTTAAATTTTGAAACAGTTAAAGATTTTGAAAGTTGTCATTGTTGAATCTATGTGTTCTTTGATGTTTAATGTTGAAATATGAAAGTTTGATGATAGTTTTAATGTTTTGTTAAGTGATTTTTGATGAAAATGCATAATAGGGATTAAATTGTGATAACTGCAAATTGAGTGGTTGAAATGCAAAATAAATGGAAAATATGGGCTGTTAAGGGTATATTGGTAATTCGAATAGCATGGGTTAATCTTGAATTATGTGAATTTTGTGTTTTGTGAAATAAGGACTAAATTGTAAAAGTTGTGAAATACTTGGGAAAAAGTGTAAAAGTGCTTTAAAGTGTGATATGGACTAAATTGAAAGAATATGTGATTGAATAAGTTAATTTTGAATACATATAGATCAAAAAAGAAAGAATTCGGATTTAGATCGGGGGAAAAGTAAGGTTATCGAGTAGTCGATTCGTTTCGTCAAATCCTTATACGAGGTAAGTTCGTATAATTGAACTTAATTATGCAAGTGTTTAATTGATGGATAGAATTGAGTTGTATGTATTCTATTAGTTAAATTTGGAGATATTAAATCTAAATGTACGGTTTAAGCATACGAGTTGCGGAATAAGACTATAGCTGGGTTATGGTAAATCGGATAATAAGACCATAATCGGGTTATGGCATGTGAATGTAAGACCACGACAGGGCCTTGGCCATGTATGTGTAAGACCATAGTTAGACTATGGCATAGAAAAATTGACATACTTATATCGTAAGCATTTATAAACTCGAATTGATTCGATAAGCGAATTGGTGAGAATAGATATGTATCAGTACAGGTATGTACAAAAAACTGTGCAAATGATGAATTATAAGAAGATGAGAACTTATGAATTGCTTTGTAGTTACTTTATGTTATCTTATTGATTGAAGTTTTAATTGCAAATTATGTATCTATTGGAAGTGTTAATGAATGATGTTGATTATTTCATATATACATATGAACTTACTAAGCTTTATAGCTTACTTTGTTTATTTCCTTCTATGTTTGTAGTAAATCGAAGCTAGCTCAGAATCGGGGATCGTCAAGAACTTCATCGCACTATCAGACATCTATTTGGTACTTTTGAGTTGTGTAAATATGGTATATAGCATGTATAGGCTTGTGTCATTTTGGTATGTTTGGTGAATATGTATTTTGGCCATTTGGGTTGGCATAAAATGATGAACATGATGATGTTATAAATGTGCAACTAGTTTTATTTTGAGTTTGGTAAATTGACTTATGTTAGGTTATTGAAGTTTATAATTTGGAAGTTATGTGTTTGTGAATTAATGCTTGATAATTTATGTTTGAAATGAATTAGTAAATTGAATTGTATATGTGAATTATGGTAAATGAACCATATTATTGATGTTGTTTTGGTTTATATTTCAGTAAGTGAAATGGTTGTATTGGTATAGCATGAGATGTGCATGATTTGGGATTGATTTGGCTGCATATTTGTGCCTTGAAATGATACCATTTGTACTTGTGTAGGTATGTGCAAAATAGGGTGGCAAATTGGCCTTGCAAATGGCCTATTTTTGTCCACACGAGCAGAGACACGGGCGTGTGTCTAATCCGTGTGTGATGCACGGTCATGTTACACGGCCGTGTTTCCCCTGGTGTTGAAATTGAATTGAAGTCAGTATGCTCCACACAGTCTCACACACTAACGTGTGACTGGCCGTGTGGTACAAGTCAGTATACCCCCTCAATGGCACCTGGCCTAGCACACGGGAATGTGACTTGGCCGTGTTGCATAAGTCAGTATGCACTACAGGTTTGGCACGGCGTAGCACACGGCCTGGCGCACAAGTGTGTGTGGCCACTTCGAAGGGTACACGGGCGTGTGGTTGGCCATGTGACTCAATTCAGTATATATGCCCTGTTTCCACATGGCCTGAGACACGGGTGTGTCTTGAGCCATGTGAGGCACACGGCCTGATTCACACGGGCGTGTGACCCCTAAATGATTGAAATTTCTCTAAGTTTTGAAAATTTCCTAAGTTATCGGTTTAGTCCCGAACCACTTTTAAAGTATGTTTAAGGCCTCGTAAGCCCTTATAAGGGACAATGGGATTGTGATTAAATGATATTTGAGTATGAATGTATAAAGGTATGAGATATGTATGTTAAATGATATGTATTGATCAGTAATACCTCATGACCCTACTCCGGTGACGGATACTGGTTGGGGGTGTTACATTTATTGGTATCAGAGTTATGGTTTAGTCGATTCTAAGACTAACGTAGCATGTGTGAGAGTCTAGCTATACATGCCATATATACTTTGCGATAGTGTGATGATTCCTGACAGCTTAAATTGTGTTTTCGTATAGTAATGGATCCTGAATGAGCGATAGATGATGATGTAGAGAGTAATGTGCCCACTCCTGCTCAAGGGACAGTGCCTTCCGAATCTAGACCCGTGTCTAGTAGTCACGGAGGTGAGGCTAAAGAAGCCTTTTTCCAGTTGATGACGAGTGGTTCACTCAAGGAGTCAAGCTTTTAAGATTGAATAAGCCTCCAATTGCTAAGATCCGTAAACACTGGGCTGAAGAGTTCAAGGCTAATGTTGATGGTGACCCTGAGAGAGCTGAGTTTTGGCTTGAAAATACTGTTTGAGTGTTTGATGAACTTTGGTGTATGCCAGCTGAATACTTAAAGTGTGCTATTTCTCTTCTAAGAGACTCTGTGTATCATTGGTGGAATACTTTAGTGTTGGTAGTATCGAGAGAGCGAGTGACCTGGGAATTCTTTTAGTCCGAGTTTCAGAAGAAATACATCAGTCAACGGTTCCTTGACCAAAAGCATAAAGAATTTCTAGAATTGAAATAGGGCCATATGACCATAACTGAATATGAAAGAGAATTTTTACGGTTGAGCAAGTATGCTCGAGAATATGTTTCTACTGAAGAGATAATGTGCAAGCGATTTGTTGATGGGCTGAACGATTTGTTGATGGGCTGAACGAAGACATTAAACTCCTGGTCGGGATTTTGGATTTAAAAGAATTCGTTGTGTTAGTCTAACGTGCATGCAAAGCTAAAGAACTAGGCAAAGAAAAGAGAAAGGCTGATTCAGAAGCTAGAGATTCGAGAAAGAGATTAATGAATAAACCCTATCACTCTTTATCAAAGAAATCCCGAGATTCGTATAGTGGATCAAATACACCAATGGAGTACTCTAATAGAGATCGTGGGAAAGAATTTACGGGTTCAAAAGCTCTAGCTATGTCAGCCGCAAGTGTGGGTAATATTAGACTGAACCAACCTGAATGTGGACAATGTGGAAAATGACATTTTGAAGAGTGTAGACTGAATTATAGAGCCTGTTTTAGATATGGTTCACACGAACACTTCATTTGAGATTGTCCTGAGTTAGATGAGAAAGATAAATCTCAGAGTGCAAGACAAAGCAACACGACTGCGAGAGGAAGACCATTCCGTAATGTTGGAAATGTGAGTGGTGGTAGAGGTTCGACACGAGATATTGTTGTGAGATTCGAGGCCAGAGCACCTGCTAGAGCCTACACTATTCGTGCTCGCGAAGAAGCGTCATCTCTAGATGTTATCACCGGTACTTTCACTCTCTATGATACTAATGTTATTGCATTGATAGATCCAGGATCAACTCATTCGTATATATGTATGAATTTAGTATCTAGTAAGACTTTGCCTATAGAGTCTACTAAATTTGTGATTAGAGTATTGAACCCCTTAGTCAAATGTGTTTTGGTTGACAAAGTCTATAGGAATTGTCCGTTAATGTATCGGGATTTTTGTTTTCCGGCTAATCTGATGTTGTTGCCATTTAATGAATTTGATGTGATTCTAGGTATGGATTGGCTAACGATGCATGAGGCTATAGTGAACTGTAGACGAAAGACAATTGAACTGAAATGTTAGAATAATGAGACTATTAGAATTGAATCTGATGATCTGAATAATTTGTTAGTTGTGATCTCGTTTATGTTAGCTCAGAGATTCATGAGAAAGGGGTGTGAAGCTTATCTTGCTTATGTACTTGAAACGAAAGTGACAGAAACAAAGATTGAATTATTACCATTTGTGTGCGAGTATCCAGATGTATTTCCCAAAGAGTTACTAGGTTTACCACCTATCAGAGAGGTTGAGTTTGGAATTGAATTAGTACCGAGAACAACGCCGATATCGATAGCTCCAAATAGGATGGCTCTGACAGAGTTAAAAGAATTGAAAGCTCAATTACAAGAGTTGGCAGATAGAGGTTTTGTAGACCGAGTTTCTCTCATTGGGGAGCACCGGTGTTATTTGTGAAAAAGAAAGATGGCACGATGATAATGTGTATAGACTATCGACATCTCAACAAAGTGACGATTAAGAATAAATATCCTCTGCCACGAATAGATGATTTGTTTGATCAGTTAAAAGGGGAAATAGTGTTTTCGAAAATTGATTTGAGATTGGGTTATTAGTAGTTGCGAGTTAAAGACTCAGATGTGCCAAAGACTGCATTTAGAACAAGGTACAGACACTACGAATTTATTGTTATGCCTTTTGGACTAACAAATGCACCTGTTACTTTTATGGGCTTGATGAACTGGATTTTCATGTCGTATTTAGACCGATTCGTAGTTGTATTTATTGACGACATTTTGATTTACTCTCATGATGAATCTGAGCATACCGAGCATTTGAGTTTCGTGTTACAAACTTTGAGAGATAAATAGTTGTTGCAAAGTTCAGCAAATGCGAGTTTTGGTTAAGAGAGGTTGGTTTTCTAGGTATATAGTTTCAACAGCGGGTATTTGAGTTGACCCGAGTAAAATTTCTGAGATTGTTGATGGGAAGCCTCCGAGAAATGTATCCAAAGTCCATAGTTTTCTAGGACTAGCATGCTATTATAGACGATTAGTGAAAGGATTCATGATGATTGCGACTCCGATGACACGATTGCTTCAAAATGATGTTAAATTTGAGTAGTCAGAAAAATGTCAGCAGAGCTTCGAGCAGTTGAAAGTATTATTGACAGAGGCACCAGTGTTAGTTCAGCTTGAGTCGGGTAAAGAATTCGTAGTTTTCAGTGATGCATCATTAAATGACCTGGGTTGTATTTTGATGCAGGAAGGCAAAGTTATAGCTTATACCTCGAGACAGTTGAAGCCACACGAAAAGAATTATCCGACGCACAATGTAGAGCTAGCCGCTATACTGTTCGCATTGAAAATTTGGCGTCATTACTTGTTTGGTGAGAAATGTCATATTTATACCGACCAAAAAAGTTTGAAATATCCGATAACTTAAAAAGATTTGAATTTGCGACAGCGGAGATGGTTAGAATTTCTAAAAGACAATGAATTAGTGATTGATTATCATCCAGAGAAAGCAAACGTAGTTGCTGATGCTTTGAGTCGAAAGTCCTTATTTTCTTTTGTAACACCCCAAACCCAGCCTAGAAGTTAGGCCCGAATCTGGCGTGTCACATTGGGGTACTTTTCGAGAAACCATGGTTCCATTTGAAAACCTTTCTTGATATTAAAAACTAAAGTCCCAGTTTGCGTTTGTTTATTATTAATCGACATTTATTAAAAAGTTATTATCTAAAAAAACTTTGTTTGTAGCGAAAATTTAATTAAAATGACTGACTTATGAAAACATGATGTTTACGACCTATTCGCGAAAGCATAGTATTTTGAAAGTAGATATTATTTTGGAAAACCGTGATACAAAGTTTAGCATATTTAAGACATAATAAACTAAAAATCCAAAACTAAAACCAGAATTTATGAGAGGCCTTATTACAAAATAATAACCCAAGTTAAAAATAAGTAAATTACTAGAGTCCAAAACTGCTCATAGTGTGGCCACCTCCTTGTCTCCTATGTGGCGCCACTTTGCCACTACACCACACACTCCACTTGTGTCATTTTTCTCCACATTTTATTCTTAAAGCCTACTACTAAATCTCAGGGTTTTATTCACCTAAAACCAAAATTTTCCTAAAGCCAAAGTTTGAACCCGGGACTTCATAGAAGCCCCTCAACCTTCCAAAATCACTCACCTAATAGGTTTAACTTGCACTAATGCCGTTCTCTTATTCCTAAAAATTTTGAATGCTCCTACGCCTAAAGCCCAATGGGCCCAATTCTACTAGGCCCGAATTCGGGATGTTACAAATCTGCCCTCCTTAAAGAAATTTCATCCTCGAAATTTCCAACTAACTACTAAACGCACCAATCAAGTCACACCACTATGCTTTCGCTGCGCACTTTGATTAAGAATTTTTTGAAATTTTTACTTAGTTCCACTTGTTTAGGGCACATGTCTTATGTAAGTAACAACAATTTCTTAAAGTTATTCCGCAGTCGAGAATCCACTACAGGCTGAAGTTTCCTACGGGCTTTAGTCTCTAAAATCCTATTTTTAAGTAGCCCATTATCTATACAGTTCAATAATTCAAACAATAATAGAAAACTTACTTGGTTCGACGTCGAGGGCTCGATGAACCACACTTCAAGAATCCTGCCAAAACTTTTTTTAAAAAAACCAAAAATCTAAGGCCCATTCACAGCCCGAACTTTGCAACCTAGGCTCTGATACCACTAAATGTAACACCCTAAACCCAGCCTAGAAGTTAGGCTCGAATCTGGCGTGTCACATTGGGGTGCTTTTCGAGAAACCATAGTTCTATTTGAAAACCTTTCTTGATATTAAAAACTAAAGTCTCAGTTTATGTTTGTTTATTATTAATCGACACTTATTAAAAAGTTATTACCTAAAAAAAACTTTCTTTGTAGCGAAAATTTAATTAAAATGACTGACTTATGAAAACGTGATGTTTACGACCTATTCACGAAAGTGTAGTATTTTGAAAGCAGATATTGTTTTGGAAAATCGTGATACAAAGTTTAGCATATTTAAGACATAATAAAATAACTAAAATCAGAATTTATGAGAGGCCTTATTACAAAATATTAACCCAAGTTAAAAATAAGTAAAATACTAGAGTCCAAAACTGCTCGTAGTGTGGCCACCTCCTTGTCTCCTATGTGGCGTCACTTTGCCACTACACCACACACTCCACTTGTGTCATTTTTCTCCACATTTTATTCTTAAAGCCTACTACTAACTTTTAGGGTTTTATTCACCTAAAACCAAAATTTTCCTAAAGCCAAAGTTTGAACTCGGGACTTCATAGAAGCCCTCCAACCTTCCAAAATCACTCACCTAATAGGTCCAACTTACACTAATGCCGTTCTCTTATTCCTAAAAATTTTAAACGCTCCTACGTCTAAAGCCCAATGGGCCTAATTCTACTAGACCCAAATTCAGGATGTTACATCTTTACGTGCTTTGAGCATACAAATAGCTTTGTCTGATGACGGTTCGATAGTAGCTGAGTTGAAAGTGAAACCATTATTTCTATAGTAGATTTGTGAGGCTAAAAAATTTGATAATGAATTGCAAGCAAAATGAGCTCAATGTGAATCGACTTCTGATTCAGAGTTTTGAATGGGGTCTGATGACTATTTGATGTTCTGAGGTAGAATTTGTGTATCGAGAAATCCCGAGCTTATCCAGAAGATTTTAAATGAAGCACACAGTAGTTATTTATCAGTACATCCGGGAAGCATGAAAATGTATAACGATTTGAAACAGCTTTATAGGTGGCATGGCGTGAAAATATCTCAGAATTTGTTTCGAAATGTTTGATTTGTCAGCAAGTCAAAGCTTAGCATCAAGTGCCGTTAGGTTTATCACAGCCTATTATGATTCCTGAGTGGAAGTGGGATATAGTAACAATGGATTTTGTATCGGGTTTGCCCTTATCTCTAAAAAAGAAGATGCTATCTGGGTTGTTGTTGACAGATTGACGAAATTAGTTCATTTCATTCCAGTACGTACAGATTTCTCGCTTGATAAATTAACTGAGTTATTTCTTTTGAAATTGTGAGATTACATGGTGTTCCCCTATCTATTATTTTGGATAGAGATTCGAGGTTTGCATCGAGATTTTAGAAGAAATTACAAGAAGCTTTGGGTATTAAGCTGTATTCTAGCACTGCATTTCACTCGCAAATGGATGGTCAATCCGAACGAGTTATTCAAATACTTGAGGATATGTTGCGTTGTTGCATTCTTGAGTTTGAAGGTGACTGGGAGAAATATCTATCGCTGATTGAATTTGCTAACAATAATAGCTTCCAATCGAGTATAAAGATTGCACCATACAAAACTTTATACGGTCGTAAATGTAGAACACCATTGTACTGGACTGAGCTTAGTGAGAATAAGATTCACGAGGTTGATTTGATCAGAGAAATAGAAGCAACAGTGAAAGTAATTCGTGATAGTTTGAAAGCAGTTTTGGATCGATAGAAATGATACGCAGACTTGAAACGGGAAGATATTGAGTTTCAGATCAGAGATAAAGTGTTTTTGAAAGTGTCGTTGTGGAAAAAGATATTACGGTTTGGTCAGAAAGGGAAATTGAGTCCGCGATTTATCGGACTGTATGAAATTACTGAGCGAGTTGGGTAAGTGGCATAATGGCTATCCTTACCATCTGAGTTAGAAAAGATACATAATGTATTTCATGCGTCGGTGCTTCAACGATACCGATTTGACCCTTCCCATGTCATTTCCCTGACCAAGGTTGAAATTCAGTCTGATATGTCATACGCTAAAGAACCAATTCAAATTTTAGCTCGTGAGATCAAAAAGCTGAGAAATAAGAGAATAGCCTTAGTGAAAGTATTATGACATCGAAACGGGGTTGATGGAGCTACATGGGAACCCGAAGATTCTATGAGAAAATAATACCCGAACCTATTCACTGCTAAGATTTTCGGGGACAAAATCCCTAAAGGGGGAGAGTTGTAACAACCCATTTTTGGTCAAATCGAAACAGTGGTTTTAGGACCACAAATCCCAAGTGAAAGTATTTATTTTATTATTATTTTATTTTTTACAGTAGGAATATATGATGGTATGAAATTTTCGTTAAGAAATTTTAGCATTTGAATGCTCAATTTGATAAAAAGGACTAAATCGCGTAAAGTAAAAATTGATGTTCTATTAGCTAAAGGTGCCTAATAGCTATAGAACTTAAAAGAAGAAGTCCTTATGTTGTAATTAAACCATTTTTATATTTAGTGGACATTTATGGGCATAATATGACGGCAAGTTTGGTTGGAGGGAATGGAATAGCTATTCCCTCCTTATTCTTTAACGAACAGTAAAACACTAGTTTGGTTGGTGGAATGCCATTACATGCCTATTCTATTACCTGTTTAAGCATTGAATAAGGCAATTTTCTATTCCATTCAAAATGCCCTAAATCAACACTGAATACACATTTCTTTTCCATTTTACCCTCCTACTCAGCCATCTTTTCGACCCTTGCTTCTTCGTCTCCTGCCTCCCATTTAGCCATCTCAGTCCCGACCCCTTTGCTTCCTTCATCTCCTGCCTCCCAGTAAGCCATCTCTGTCTGACCCCCTTGGTTACTTCGTATCCTACCTTCCACTCAGCCATCTCAGTCCTGACCCCCTTGCTTCCTGGTAAAAGTTGCAGATTCGGATGATTTCGGTGGCTTCCAGGTAAATGCTCTTGCATGCTTATTTATTTTGGTGATTCACTCTTTTATACCATATAACTAAACGTTCTACATACCTCTGCTGCAGAAGAAGGTCTTCGATGTCCTATACAAGTTTGTTGATATTCCTTTCTTAAGCAAATACAAGCTCCAACTTATTGTTTCTGGATCCAATCGGTAATTTGTAGGTTTTTTTAGAACTGGGGTTTATTTTGGTGCTTTGGATCTATTTGGGATCATGGGATATTGAGTGATTTCTGGGTATTTTGTTAGAAATAAAGATGTTTGAAAGTGAAGATGGTACTTCAAATTTTGGCTGTTCAAATTTCTGGGAATTCTGTGATTGGTAGATATTTGGCTGTTTAGATACTACTTCAAATTTTTATTGATCAATTTATTACTCAGTACTGAAACTTGGCTTAACAATTTGAATTCAATCCTGTTTAAGTAAAATGTGGGTAAAATTTGAAGCATGCTACTGAAATAGATGACTAATGACCTTAGGTTTTCAGAAACATCAAAGTATACATGGTAATAGTTCGGGTTGGATTTAATGACCATAAGTTTTTTTAAATGAGTGATTTTGGAACCTAGGTTGATGTTGAAACTACTTAATTCCTTTTGACTTAATTATATTTAGTAATTTCTTGTTAGCAATCTACAGATATGGGTTGAAAAGCTGGAAAAATTTCATGTTGAAATGTTGTCCAAATGCTAAAAATTTAGCATGCATATTCTGTTATTTTAAATGTTTTGAGCTGATGTTGTAAATGAAGGAAAGTGTGATTGTGGATTAAATTTGATTGTTGATTGGAAGTGTTTAATGTTGTCCAAATGCTGAAAATTCAACATATAAATTCCTAGATTTAAATGCCATAAACTACTATTTTAAATGAAGGAAAGTTTGGTTGACATTTTTTTTCTTCAATTTGGCTGCTATTTATAAGGGTTATATGCTGACCAAATGCTGGAATTAGCATACAGACTCCCTTGTTTAAAAAGCCTTGAGCTGCTATTTATTAATTTTAATGCTATGTATTGTTACTGTTTGTTGCTGTCTAAATTGAAGAGAAATTTATGTTTTAAATGCTATAAGCCGCTGCTGTTTCTACTTTTGAATGTAGGATTTTAGTGTTGTAAGAATGCTAGTTTTTCAGCATTTTATCCTCAGGATTAATGTTTAATAACTAAACCGTTAATATGCCTTAATCTCTTGCATTAGTAATGCATTTAAGTTGTTCAAAGTTTGACTGATTAATAGTGGCTCTTGTCGAATTAACTACCAGCTATATGGATACATTGGGATACTATTATAGCTAATTCATTGTGAAAGTATGCTCGTTAAGTGACTGCAAAAGGAGTTTTACCATTTCTGTTGGTTTAATCACTATATCAATACTTTTAATTGCTCCAAAATATATGACATTTTTCTATTGTCTTTCAGATCCTTTTCGAGAAGTAAAAAGAAAACGTGATAGGAAAAAAGAGGTAAGAGTCTCTACTGAAAATTGCACAAGTATTTTCTCTCTTTCTTTTTAAATTTATGTAAATTTTGCTATTTTTTTTGCAATATTGAACCTTCTTATTGTTAAGATATTGGTTCAGATAAGTCCTATTATGTAGATGATGGAGGGAAGAGGCTTAGATAAGTCCTACCTATTGAGCTTCCATAGTGTCTGCATACTTTTTCTTTTTGGTTTTAAAATGGGGGTTGGGAGGCAGCAGAGACTACTTGGAAGTATTTGTCAAGAATATACCTTGTATTTCAACTGGAGAGTATTTGTCAAGAAAGTTGATTTGTAACACCCCAAACCCGGCCTAGACATTATGACCGGATCTAGCATGTCACATAGAATGGTAGTTTAAAAACTCGCATGTTCGTTTAAACGTTTGTACTCTCTTTAAAACTTCGAGCTTAGTCACTTAACAAATAAAATTTGCTTAAAGTTATTTTTCCTTGCAAACATAATATTGTTTTCAAAACATTGTTTGTAGAAGAAGATTGACTTTAAAAGTTGAGGAAACGTGATATTTGAAAACGACAGTTATCATTTTTAAAAACCCATGTTATATTGTTTAGCAGATCATAACTAAAAGAATTACCAATAAAAGTTAAAAGAAAATCCCAAAATCCAAATGCCTTATTACAATATACTGAACCCAAATTAAAATAATCTCAAAATGAAGTAAAGACCAGATTTACTAAAATTTGTGAATAAAGCTCCGATGTATGGCCACCACAGAGTCCTCCGCAGCTCCAAATCCTCAAATGCTGGGGATCACCTGCAAGGTTAAAGCAAAGAGGTGAGTTATGAGAACTCACTATGTAATCCCCTAATCGACCATTAACTGGGCCTGAGCTCATACGAAAGCGGACTGGGCCGAAGCCCATACAAAAGTAGTGTAACACCCTAAACCCAGCCCATGAGTCCTGACCGGATCTGGTATGTCACTGGGTAAAATATTTTGGGCCAATTTGAAAGTTGGGTGAAAATTCGATTAAATTTGGCTAAGGTATTTAAAACGGGGTTTGAAAACTCAGTTGGGCCTTTTTATAAATACAGTTGGGCTTTATAAACCCTTTTGAAAACATTGATCATGTATCATTTTAAAATCGTCTGAGTTATTGGTGACTTGGTAATTTTTTTGTTACCCGATGGTAACTTCTTTTGAAAAACCCGTAGAAATTTATTAAGTTTGAAAAATTATTTTTAACTGGTTACTTATCAATTGAAAATTTCATTTGTAACATAACATAAGCAAAATAAATAAAATAACATCCACAAAATACGGCCTTATTACAATCCCAAAATAAAAATACTTAGGAAATAAGATAATTAAACTTAACGAAAACAAAATTAAATTCCAACATTAAGCATGGTCGCCTCGAGTCCTCTCCGACTCCATCTCCGCGATCTACTCATCTCGCAAAATGTTAAGGAAGGGTGAGTCACCAAGACTCGAGTGTAAATCCCCTACCCGAGAATACAACTCATACACAATTTATCAATTAAACATGCACATGCAACCCAACTAGCCATCCATACTCCTTTTCTACCCCGTGGTCAAAACCACTGATGACTTAAAGTCACAATTTAAATGATGGGGCCAACCCATCGTGTGGTCAAAACCATCGATGACCATAGGTCACAAAATATCAAGTGTGGTCAAAACCATCGGTGGTACCAAACCACCGGGACTTAGTCGCAAATATTCAATCGTTGTGGTCAAAACCATCGATGACCATAGGTCACAAATACTCGATGGGGCCAACCCATCTTGTGGTCAAAACCACCGACGACATCCATATTTCATCCCCTCCTCTCATAAATCCCACCATCACATGCTTTAGTAAAATTTTCATAAATCATATCACAAAGATTTAATCATCATGTGATGGCATGCAAATCATATATCAAAAGTCATAAATTTAGGGACTTACCCTAATCCATGTTTAAGCCCACAAGCATATCATAGATCACTACCAAAATTTATACACAAGACAATAAATTGCAAGTTTAATAATAAAGTGTGTAAGGAGTTTACACACTGCTTCTACCGAATTCCTAGATCCCAAGATCCGATCTACAACACTAGATTTTTGTCCCTTGAATGGATTTGATTTAATCAAATCCAAGCCTAACTTAGTCCCTAAATCCATGGCATACGTTAGTTTCGCATTTAATCATAGACTTTTAATTGAAAGGCCTTTGGTCGAATGTGCTTACCAACTTTCCTTGGAAAATAATTCCCAAAGCTTCCCTACAATCGGTTTAGACATAATGTTATAACCATAGATCTTGATCCAACAAAATGTAACATTCGACGAGATCCACTTACCTCTTCTAACCGATTGAAGAAAAAGAGCACCCTTTGCTTTAATGTTCGGCCAAAACTACACCAAATCGGGAGGAGTAGATTCGCTAAGGAAAACAAGAGATGATGCTGGAATTTTGAGTGATTTTGGGCGGTTTGTCTAAGGAGATTTTGGCAGAAGGTGGTAGGGTTTGGCTAATGGAGGAAGAAAAGATGAAGGAAAAGAAGTAGGGTTCAAAGGGTTTTCGCTTGTAAAAGAACAAGAAAAGAAGCTGGAAAATTGAGCAATTGCTTAGGGAATTTCGTGAAGAACAAGTGAGAAAAAGAAGAGAAAATTGAAGAACTTTTGGCCCTTCTTTGTTGTAAAAACAATTATGGACAGCCCTAAGGAGTCCCAAAGTGGCCAAATTCTCTTTATTTTGTGATAATTTCCAGCCTTGAATTATCACAAAATAAATCTAGCTTTAATCTCCTAATCCCTCAACAATTTAATTGTAATTAAACTACTAATAACCCCCTTCCAAATGATTATGAGCAAAAAAATGCCTTATCTCTTATCAAAATTAGAGTCCAAAATGCTGCCAATTCGCTCCTTCACGCCAAAGATGGGGAAGAAAAAAGAGGAAAAAATAACCTAGTTGTCGCTGCTTGATTCAACCTAGAACCCCAAGCAAAGAAATTTCCTTAACACGCCCTGTGCCACTTTACCACACTGTCTTTCTTGCTATAGAACCCTATCTTTTAATTTTAAAGTCTTCATCCTGGCCCTTTTTCCTTAATGCCAAAAGCCAAAAAACGTCCTCCTTGCGCCTACCATGACTCGAACCCAAGTCCTCATACCAAGGCCCCTTAAGTGGCGCCCAAGCCACTCCACCAAATTCCTTTCATGTCGAACATCTCCATTATTTAATCTTAAGACCTTCCTTTCTCGCCCCTTCTCTTTAACGCCCAAAATAAAAACAAAATGAATTCTCCCTTTCCAAGATTCGAACCCAAGACCTCCCTTGCAACCCTTAGGCGCACCACGCCACTTATACCAAATACATTCCTGTGTTAAGTTTTTCTTAAATTTTATTTAACCGCTATTCCCTAGCTTCCCTCCTTTTAAGTACTTTAATTAAATTTTTTTTTCTTCTTTTTTTTTAAACCCAAATTCGACCTAAATCAGGGTTATTTCTAGACCCTAAATCATGCTAAATAAAATCATATTTATTTATTTCTTGAAGCCCACATGGAATTTATTTAAATTACAAATAACCCCTAATTCAGGGTGTTACAATTCTACCCCCTTAAAAATAATTTCGTCCTCGAAATTACTTACTAACGAATAACCGTACATCTTTACTCACCGCACTATGCTACTGCTGTGCACTCTGATCTTAAATAATTATCATGCTTCCTAGACACAATCTCTAAGTTCACAACCAAGGTTTCAAGCACTTCCCTAGTAAAACAAGAAAACTCTACAATAATTAAAGCAATTAGGGTATTCCGAATTAAGGAACGTACCGTTGTCACGTCCCGCACATCTTCCTCCTCGACGGCCAATTGCATAAACCAACTTTGGTTGCCTCGCCTCTGACCTTCAAGACCTCTACCACGCCTGCTACCATTTCCATTACCCTAGTGCACCTCGACCCTCTGTGGTTGTTGGTTATCCCTTCGTTCGGCATGGTCTTGACCTTCCGTTTCTCGACCTAGCCGCCTTAGGATGCTCTCTAACTCGATGCTCCATAGACCCACATTCAAAGCATCCACGATTACCATTCCAACACTCCCCTTGTGAAACTTGCCACACTTATCACACCGTGGCGGCTATTGAGGATTAGCAAAGAAGCCTAGCAGCTTGATCCGACCCACCAAACTTTGACCTCTTTTGTCGATTACCGTGAACTCGATGGTTCCGAGCTCCTCTTATTCCAATTTCTATCCGGTTCCGTCTAACTGACCGCCTTACTCCCTTAGCAACTTTAGACTTCTCCACAAGGACAACTCGCGTCCTGTTGTGGAGCTATCATCATTCTCACTCATCTCTCGTGCCATCCTCAAACTCGACATAGCCATGCTCTGTACCCACAATACCACGAGCATATCTACTTAATCGGAGGAACTCGCCTCATATTCTCGCCATCGACTTGTTTCCTTGAACCAGTTCAAGAAAGCCTTTCTCTGAAATGCGCCTACATAGTGGTTCCACTATACTTATTTTGGTAGGCTTCCTAAAAATTCCAAAGTAAGGTTTTCGCCACTGCTCCATCCCTTACGGTGAGCCACCACCGATAGGACTCATCCCAAGCGTAGAGATGATGCCTTTGAACTTCTCCTCGGGGGTTTCACCCAAGTCACCCATAATCCTTTCTGTGGACTCTAACCAATATTCCACAAGACTAGGTGCCACTCCGGAAACTCCTCTGAATACTTCGCTCATAGTTAGCTTGAGTCGTTCAATACCACATTTACGGGTTCCTCGCACCAAGCCAAATTTCACCTACTGCTCCAACACCAGTAGTACCACCGAGATACTACGCCATTACCACCAGATAGTCTTGAAACTCGCCTCCTGTCGAGAGATCCGCATCTCATTTTCGGACCCATGACCGGACCTCGCGGTTCGACAGGTCATCCTACCTCTACCACGGCCACGAGGCGGACGTCCACGACCTCTTGAACTCATTCTAACGATCGCTTTTCTCCTTAAGAATTTTTATGTATCGAGACCTTAGTTTCACTTGGTTATCCGCCAAGAAATTTTATGATAGGAGTTTAGGAGTGGTTCTTTCAGAATCAACCAAACACACAGCCTTTCATTCATTCATTCAAAGAGAGTTGTTGATTTCATGGTGATTGTTTTTCCACTACCCGGGGTATTTTCCGTAATTTGTCCTATAGGTATTTTCATAATTTTTCAAAATATGTGTTCTCGGATGATTTTGTCAAAATTATTTTAAAACTCTTAATTTCCGGTATTTTGGAAAAATTTTAAAATTCGGGTCTTTCGGTGATTTTGAATCTCAAGGGCATTTTGGTAATTTTCCACAAATCAGGGTAAATTTGCAAAATTTGATAAATTAGGGATATTTCAAAAAGTTATAAAACCTTGAGTGCTCTTTTTGATAATTGTACTTTCCAAAATAATGATGTTGCAAAATTTTGAAAGTTGTGGTATTCGTAATTTGGTAGGTTAGGGACAATTTTGTAATTTTACAAAATCATGACGTTTCAATTTTAAGATTTTTGGGCACTTTTTATGTGATGAAATTTTGATTAAAATCGTGGGTATTTTGGAAATTTCATAATTCAAGTATGCTTTTGTAATTTCTACCCCTAATGGTATTTTAGTAATTCTACATAGTCGGGTATCTTCACAAAATAATTTCCAAAATTTAGATTCTAAGTGAATTCACAAAAGAAGGATGTTTTTGAAAATTTCTATTTGAAAATTTTTCCATATGGAGGGTATTTTACAAACCAGGGGTATTTTGGTCATTTTTCATACTAAGGGGTATTTTGGTCTCTTTTTTTTTTAAAAAACTAAAATTTTAATTATTTCCCAAAACAAAACGGCTAGTCCCTTTCGGGTTTTAGTTATCAAATTTAGCCTGTGAGTGTGTCGTCTCAGCTAGGATGAACCGTTACTACGCACTAGGTAGGATTCAAGTGAGTAGGAGGTGAGTCACGAGGATCGCTTAAATACCGTGCCCTCACCGAATCCAATCCTAGACATGCGATAATGATTGCCACATCCTTTGCTCAAGGACAACCCATGTGGTTTGTTTAGGTAATTATTAAATTTTATGAAATTTTTGTTGGGGTATGCTAGCCCTAGGTTCAACAGCTTTCTACTCTAGTAGTCTACGCTCCCATTTTACCCTTCTACCCTCATCCAAAGAATTCACGAAATTGATAGAGGTACTTACCGGCGGATAGGTGCCGAGACTCGGTGCCATGCCGATCAAGCCAAAACAATTTCTCAAACATTATAATAAGGCCTACTATCCAAAAACCAAACATTTTGGGCCTTGGGCCCCCACGTACCGAAGTTTTGAACCTGCTCGATACCAATTTGTAACACCCCAAACCCGCCCATGAGTCCCGACCGGATCCGGTATGTCACTGGGTAAAATATTTTGGGCCAATTTGAAAGTTGGGTGAAAATTGATTAAATTTGGCTAAGGTATTTAAAACGGGTTTGAAAACTCGTTGGGCCTTTTTATAAATACAGATTGGGCTTTATAAACCCTTTTGAAAACATTGATCATGTATCATTTTAAAATCGTCTGAGTTATTGGTGACTTGGTAATTTTTTGTTACCCGATGGTAACTTCTTTTGAAAAACCGTAGAAATTTATTAAGTTTGAAAAATTATTTTAATCGGTTACTTATCAATTGAAAATTTCATTTGTAACATAACATAAGCAAAATAAATAAAATAACATCCACAAAATAAATAGCGGCCTTATTACAATCCCAAAATAAAATACTTAGGAAATAAGATAATTAAACTTAACGAAAACAAAATTAAATTCCAACATTAAGCATGGCCTCGAGTCCTCTCCGGCCCATCTCCGCGATCTACTCATCGCAAAATGTTAAGGAAGGGGTGAGTCACCAAGACTCAAGTGTAAATCCCCTACCCGAGAATACAACTCATGCACAATTTATCAATTAAACATGCACATGCAACCCAACTAGCCATCCATACTCCTTTTCTACCCCGTGGTCAAAACCATCGATGACTTAAAGTCACAATTTAAATGATGGGGCCAACCCATCGTGTGGTCAAAACCATCGATGACCATAGGTCACAAAATATCAAGTGTGGTCAAAACCATGGTGGTACCAAACCACTGGGACTTAGTCGCAAATATTCAATCGCTGTGGTCAAAACCACCGATGACCATAGGTCACAAATACTCGATGGGGCCAACCCATCTTGTGGTCAAAACCACCGACGACAAATCCATATTTCATCCCCTCCTCTCATCAATCCCACCATCACATGCTTTAGTAAAATTTTCATAAATCATATCATAGCATTTAATCATCATGTGATGGCATGCAAATCATATATCAAAAGTCATAAATTTAGGGGACTTACCCTAATCCATGTTTAAGCCCACAAGCATATCATAGATCACTACCAAAATTTATACACAAGACAATAAATTCAAAGTTTAATAATAAAGTGTGTAAGGAGTTTACACACTGCTTCTACCGGAATTCCTAGATCCCAAGATCCGATCTACAACACTAGATTTTTGTCCCTTGAATGGATTTGATTTCAATCAAATCTCAAGCCTAACTTAGTCCCTAAATCCATGGCATACGTTAGTTTCAGCATTTAATCATAGACTTTTAATTGAAAGGCCTTTGGTCAATGTGCTTACCAACTTTCCTTGGAAAATAATTCCTAAAGCTTCCTACAATCGGTTTAGACATAATGTTATAACCATAGATCTTGATCCAACAAAATGTAACATTCGACGAGATCCACTTACCTCTTCTAACCGATTGAAGAAAAAGAGCACCCTTTGCTTTAATGTTCGGCCAAAACTACACCAAATCGGGAGGAGTAGATTCGCTAAGGAAAACAAGAGATGATGCTGGAATTTTGAGTGATTTTGGGCGCTTTGTCAAGGAGATTTTGGCAAGAAGGTGGTAGGGTTTGGCTAATGGAGGAAGAAAAGATGAAGGAAAAGAAGTAGGGGTTCAAAGGGTTTTCGACGTAAAAGAACAAGAAAAGAAGTGGAAAATTGAGCAATTGCTTAGGGAATTTCTGCAGAACAAGTGAGAAAAGAAGAGAAAATTGAAGAACTTTTGGCCCTTCTTTCTTTGTAAAAAAACAATTATGGATGCCCTAAGGAGTCCCAAAGTGGCCAAATTCTCTTTATTTTGTGATAATTTCCAGCCTTGAATTATCACAAAATAAATCTAGCTTTAATCTCCTAATCCCTCAACAATTTAATTGTAATTAAACTACTAATAACCCCCTTCCAAATGATTATGAGCAAAAAATGCCTTATCTCTTATCAAAATTAGAGTCCAAAATGTCTTAATTCTACTCCCTCACGCCAAAGAGAGGGAAGAAAAAAAAGAGGAAAAATAACCAAGTTGTCAGCCGCTTGATTCAACCTCGAACCCCAAGCAAGCCCTTTCACGCCCCAGTGCCACTTTACCACACCGTCTTTCTTGCTATAGAACCCTATCTTTTAATTTTAAAGTCTTCATCCCTCGCCCTTTTTCCTTAATGCCAAAAAGCCAAAAAACGTCCTCCTTATACCTACCATGACTCGAACCCGAGTCCTCATACCAAGGCCCCTTAAGTGGCGCCCAAGCCACTCCACCAGCCCGTCTTTCATGTCGAACATCTCCATTATTTAATCTTAAGACCTTCCTTTCGGCCCCTTCTCTTTAACGCCCAAAATAAAAACAAAATGAATTCTCCCTTTCCAAGATTCAACCCAAGACCTCCTTGCAACCCTTAGGCGCACTACGCCACTTATACCAAATACATTCCTATGTTAAGTTTTTCTTAAATTTTATTTAACCGCTATTCCCTAGCTTCCTCCTTTTAAGTACTTTAATTAAATTTTTTTTCTTTTTTTTTAAACCCAAATTCACCTAAATCGTGGTTATTTCTAGACCCTAAATCATGCTAAATAAAATCATATTTATTTATTTCTTGAAGCCCACATGGAATTTATTTAAATTACAAATAACCCCTAATTCAGGGTGTTACAAGTAGACTGGTCGAAACCCATATAGAAGCAGACTGGGTCGAAACCCATACAGAAACAGACTGGACCAAAGCCTATATAGAAGCAGACATGGACGAAGCCCTATTTGGTAACAATCTGGGCCTTAGCCCTAGAAACATGATCATGCAAACAAAATATGCAGCCCAGCCTAATAATCCATCTGCTACACACCACCCGTACTAGCCCAACACACCTGTGGGGATTTCTAAATCGACCCATCCATCCGCTACAAACCTCGATGGCAGACAAGCTGCTAATCACAGAATTTGTGGCGAAGCCACTAGAATAACAGAATATACGTGGCATAGCCACTATACAGATTGTGGCAGAGCCACCAGAATATGTGGTGGAGCCACCAGAATAACACTTCCTCCGACCATCAATATCCCAAACCCATGCAAAATGTCATGTATGCAAAGCACATATCGAAATGATGTATGAAATAAATTACCATCATGAACAGTTAAACATATTACACACAATCGTACTAATTAACCCCTAAGGGTATAACGGTAATTTACCCACCAAGGGTATTTCGGTAATTTTGCAAACCAGGGGTTTTTCGGTAATTTCACAAACTAGGGGTATTTTGGTAATTTTACAAACCAAGATATTCTAAATAGAGATAACGATGCGAATGGGCCTAGGGCCCATTCTCGGTCCAAATGGACCCATACGTTCGTATGGCCCATTTAGCCCAAATCTAGCCACAGATATTAGATTCACATAGACCAATTCACTATCTACTACGCAATCGTACAATTTATTCATATGGGCCCTTGGGCCCATTGGGCTCACTTGGCCCCTTTCGGCCTATCGTGGCCCAAACAACGTCAACCAACAACAATACTCATGGTGGCCTCGACTATCGCGTAGAAGCTCCCACACGTGTGCCCATACGCTCGTATGGCTATCATCGCCGTGTGACCGGCATTTTAGCATTTGTCACTCTACAGCTAAAGTAGTGCGAAATACACACCTGATAGGAGTCTAAAGCTAATCCACGCTCTGAATGCTCCTATGCCCAAACGCCCATCAAGGTATGCTTTCTCTCCTCATAGACCGCTCCATATATAGCCAGCTTCTCACCTTCCCTCTTGCTAGCTTTCCAATGTGGGATCCCGTCTTCAGTAGAGTTTAAATCCAATACAAACTCTGGCCGTCCAATCCGTAAAATAGATACTCCCTACTTGTCATGAGATTCGATCCCATGTTCCCTTGCACCCTTAATGATGCCTTGCCACTAGACCACTCGCTTCCTTGTGTCTAACATCATGCGCAACTAAATATAAATCTATGGGCCAAAGTCCAAGTTCACTTAAAAATAAATCAAATTGAAATGCCAGCGCCAAGGCTTGAACCTTGGACCCTTTGCTTCCTTGTGGCGTCACCTCCTTGTCTTTTATGTGGTGTCACTTGCCACTAGACCAAAACTCCTTCTGTGCCATTTTTCTCCACATTTTATTCTTAAATCCTACTTACTAACTTCCAGGGTTTTATTCCCCTAAAACTAAAATTTTCCTAAAGCCCAGGTTTGATCCCGAGACTTCATAGAAGCCCCCTAACCTTCCAAAATCACTCACCTAATAGGTACAACTTGCATTAGTGCCGTTCTCATGTTCTCAAAAATTTTAAACGCTCCCCTAGTCAAGACCCAATAAGCCTAATTCTACTAGGTCCAAATTCGGGTCGTTACAAAGGTCACTTCTGAGTCCCTCGCAGCTCCGATCCGTCTAAGGCTAAGGATTACCTGCACAGTTAAAAAAATGGGGTGAGTTTATGAAAACTCCTCAATGTGACATGCCAGATTTGGGCTTAACTTCAAGGCCGGGTTTGGGTTGTTACAAATTGTGCTGCATGAACTTGGGTTTGTTTCAGGCATGTGACAAATTTAGTATGGTTCAATGAGCCATGTGACTTCTTATTGTCCTTGTATCTTTGCAGTTCTTTCAGTTTGATAAATCACATTTCTTTACATAGTTTAAAATTATTTTTTGTATTGTAACAAGTTATCAAGAAAGTACTCAATGTAACAAAGCAGCTCAAGGGAAACACTATAGACCAGTAACATAAAAGAGAAGCTCAATTACATCTGATCTAACAACTTAATAATCAAGTGTCAGACTGAATCAATGTTCATCAAAAATAATTTACAAAGAAGCCAACAAATGTCTCAACTCTTCAATTTAGTAATCTGAATAAATAAGCATCCAACAAATATAGTTCATACTAAAATTCAACAGATATACTAAAATTCAACTCTTCAATTTGGTAATCTGAATAAATATGCTTGGATGTGAAATATAATTCTCAAGTTATTTATTACTTCTAATATTTAATTATTTTTAATGTAGAATAATTAAATTATTCATTTCTGTAATGATAGTTTAGCACATTGAATATGTATTACAGTTTAAAAATAATAAAGTAGATTATATATATTTTATAGTATTATATATTTTGATTTTTAATTCATATAATAATAATTATATTAAGAATGTTATTAAATTATATTTTTATGAAATTATATTTAATAATAATTATGTTAAAATATGGTTAAATTATTTATTATTTTCATTAAATTATTTTAATAATAATCTTATTAAAATTTAATAATAATAATAATCATCTACCTAAAAAAAAATTATGCTAAGGGTATTCTGGTCATTTTAGTTCTTTTCCTTATCATATTACATCATTCCATTCAACCAAACGCAAGAATACTATTACAGTTCTATTCCATTCCATTTAACCAAACAGTTGAATTATTTATTACAGCTCTATTTCATTACAGCTCTATTCAATTATAATCCTATTCCATTACAGTGAGCAAACGTACCCTGAATGTTTTTAATGGTTATGAATAAGGTTAAGTGGGGCGGCCAATCCAAAACCCTAATTTTACTAGTGAGAAGAAGGTAAAGAAGAAATGGCGGTGCCGCTTCTAAGTAAGGAGATCGTGAAGAAGAGGGTCAAGAAGTTTAAGAGACCCCAGAGCGATCGCAAAATCTCCGTCAAGGTTCATCTACAAGATCATAGCAAAAGTTTATGCCAACCGGTTAAAAGTTGTTCTTCCAAATTGCATTAGCCAAAACCAAAGCGCTTTCGTGCCGGGGAGGATGATCCACGACAACATTCTGATCGCACACGAGCTCCTTCACTACCTTAAAAGCTCTAAAAACGGACCGAACAAAGGCTTCGTCGTTAAGCTCGATATGAGCAAAGCGTACGACCGCGTGGAGTGGGATTTTATTGAATCCATTATGATGAAGATGGGCTTCAATGTAAAATGAATCGAAAAAATTATGGATTGCGTTCGCTCGGTTAAATACAGGGTTAAATGCAATTTTTCTTTCCGATATTTTTATTCCCGAAAGGGGTCTCCGCCAAGGGGATCCCCTCTCACCCTATCTGTTCTTATTTTGTATGGAAGCATTTTTGAGAATGCTCATTCAAGCCCAAGACAATAATACCTTGAGAGGTATTCGGGCTAGTCAAAATGGTCCTAGGATAAATCATCTATTTTTTGCTGATGATGCGCTTTTATTCATTAGAAATAGTAGGAGTGATGTTGAATTACTTGTCAATATTCTTAATACATTTTCTAACATGTCAGGACAAGAGATTAACTTTGAAAAGTCAATGATTCTATTCAGTTCCAACACTCCTAGAAATCAAAGAAGTAACTTTAGCAATCTGCTAGGCATGATGGTGGTGGAGAGTTTGAATAATTACCTTGGTCTCCCTATACCGATCGGTAAGAAAAAAATAGCAACTTTTGTAGAGACTAACAACAGATTATCATGCAGGATCACCAGCTGGACTAAGAGATTGCTTTCATTTGGTGGCAAAGAGATCTTCATCAAAGCCGTTCTACAATCTATTCCTACTTACGCGCTGTCAACCTTCTTAGCTCCCAAAGGAGTGATAGAGGACATCCAAAGCAAACTTAGTAAAACTTGGTGGGCCAGAAAAGATAGAGGTAGATTTTAGACTATGCTTCCTTGGAAGTCTTTATGCAAACCGAAGGGCATGGGAGGTCTGGGAATAAGAGATATTTGGCTTTTCAATTTGGCTCTGTTGGGACGTCAAGTATGGAGGCTCATTAACAATAAAGAGTCGCTATGTTTCAAAGTGTTGTCTTCAAAGTACTTCCCTGATGGTAACATCTTCAATGCCAAAAGGGTGGACAAGGCATCTTTTACGTGGTCTAGCATTGCGACAGCTGCTGAAGCTCTTAAAGAGGGTTTTGGTTGGCAAGTTGGGAATGGCAACTTGATTAATATTCGGGTTGATAGATGAGGAATGGAGGGGCTCAATGGAGAGGCCATAAGAGTGGGGCGCCTTAGCCCAAATGAAACTAGTGTGAAGGACCTTTGGAGTACGGATGGGAGATGTTGGAATGCCTACAAAGTTAACGATGTGTTCGGGCAAGACTGGGGCGAGAGGATTTGTAACCTGCCTATTGGTGATGAGGGACAGGAAGATAGATTAATTTGGTTTCATAACCCTCATGGGTGCTATACCACCAAGTCTGCTTATTCGTGGTTATTATTGAAAGAAATAGGATACGGCCCTCATAGGTTCTACTGGAAAGCGATATGGAAATTAAAAACTTTGCCTAAAATTCGGGTGTTCGCTTGAAGGGTGGGGCATGAAATTATCCCGATGAATATGAAGATTGCTTCTATTAGAAATGAAGCGGACAAAGGGTGCCAAAGGTGTGGAGCTGCAGAAGAAACTCTACTGCATGCGTTGAAAGATTGCCCTACATCGCGTGAGGCTCTCTTCAAAGGAGGGTGGTCCGAGAGCTTGTTGTCGATAGAATACGATCACTACATTGACTGGTTGGAGGACTTGATGCGGGTCCTTGATAAGGATACTATGGCCAATTTCATGGCTCTTTTATGGAACCGCTGGAACAATAGAAACAACTCCATGTTTAGGGGAAAAGAAGATACAACTACGGTCATGTGGGAGAGAGCCAACGCTTTAAACGATGAGTTCCGGATTTGTAATTTGTTGAAGGAGCCTCTGTTATCTTGTAATTTTGAGGAGCAAAAGTGGACAAAACCATCGAAAGGTGTGATAAAAATTAATTTCGACGCTGCTGTAGGAACTAATAGCATGGGGTACGGGGTGATTGTGAGGGATGAGGATGGTTTTGTTTTGGGTGGCGGGGGCGGCTTTAAGGAAATCAAAATGTCGGCGCTTGAGGCCGAGTGTTTGGCTTTTGAAAGTAGCATCCAAGTGGCGACTCAGCTGAAGGTTAAGGGAGACGTGTTGTTCGAAACGGACAGTGTGGCTTTGGTTAATAAATGGAAAAATAGTGAAACAGATATGACTATAATTGGTACGCGCATTAAGAAGTGTAGAGCTGCTGTTAGGTGTCTTAATTCGGCCGATCTTATTTGGACTAAAAGGGCCTGTAATAATGTTGCCGATTTAATCAGTAATATGTCTTGTAACGAGAAAAAAACTTTGTTTTTTGATATGGATTACCCTATGAAAATCCATAAAGCTGTAATATTTGATGTTACGTAATAAATTTTGTTTAGACCCTTTGTGGTCTTTTATTGCTAAAAAAAAAGGTTATGAATAAGGTTAAAAATGTAAATTAGTAAATAAGGTAAATACATTAAAACAAAACCAATTCTTTATCATCTTTTATCACCGTCTTCACCAAAATTAAAAGAGAAAGGAAGCCATAGGAGAGCATTTAGGGTTTAGCCAACTCTTAGTTTGATTAAGGTATGGTTTTAGCTCAGTTTTTGATTATTTCTATGTTTTTATAATCGTTGTAGCTCAATCTAGCTAGCCCGTACCTTTAATTTTGAAACTGTTAAAGATTTTGAGAGTTTCCATTATTGAATCTATGTGTTCTTTGATGTTTAATGTTGAAATATGAAAGTTTGATGATAGTTTTACATGTTTTGTTAAGTGATTTTTGATGAAAATGCATAATAAGGATTAAATTGTGAAAAGTACAAATTGAGTGGTTAAAATGTGAAATAAATGGAAAATATGGGCTGTTAGGGGTATATTGGTAATTTTGTAACATCCTAAATATTTTAAAAAAAATCATTATGTTGCTAAATGTTAGTTCGGGTTTACTTAGAGTTAGAAAAAAATTATTAGTTAAGTGTATTTTAGAGTAAAGAAATTTGGTGATCTTGAGACTTAAATTAATTAAGTACAAAAAGATGGCATAAGATGAGCTAGTAACAAAGTGGTGATGGCGCCATGAGTTGGACATGAGGGAAGGAGTTCGAATCACCTAGCATGCAATTAGGAATCTTTATTTTTTTTTTTTTTTGCTTTAGCCTATGCATGTGTCGGCAAGGAGATAAGGTTAGGATGAGTTGGAATGTTTTTATTTTGGTAAGAAGATTAAGGTTTTGGAAAGCTAAAGATAAGGGCTTGAATTGGGGGATTATGTTTCTTCAACTTAAGGAAAAAGGAGGGGAAAAAGGCTTAAGTGTATGAAGATGTTTTGGAAACTTCCTAATGGCCTTTTGACCATTATATTTGGACGGCATTGAGGCTAGGGGGGATGGCCGGTTTTGGTTGAGGGGATGGTAAGCTTGGATGTTAGGAGAACACTTTCATTTGGTCATTTCATTTGGTCATTTGGTCATTTTCATTTGATCACAATCGATTTCCTTTAATCATAACCGAATTCTTCTTACTCAATTATCTTTCCAATCGTGGACATTAGTGAGATTTTGGAGGGTAGAAACTCAAGGTGATCTTGAGTATTTTTTGGAACTTTGGAATTGATTTCAAGAATCAAGGTAAGGAGATTTTCCTTTAAGGATTCTTATTCATTATATTAGTATAGTTAGTTATTAATCGATTTCGTTTTAGGGACATAATCGCTCGATCATTTCTCGAGGAACGAAGATAATCGTGGTAAGCCAAATCTCAAATCTTATAAATCGTTAGCCAAATTTCGATATTTATAGTCGGACTAATGATCTTATGTCTTTAGAGACATTCAAGATAGGACAAAAAAGGGTAGTCAATAGTCTTCGAAAGAGGGGCGGTTCCGTTAATCCCCCTAATTATAAACGAAGGGTTGTTTCGAGAATTCGGGATTTTCCACCGGGTTGCGGACCTTCAACCGAGGAAAATCAATTGTTCGAGGTTATTCGTACTCTCGAGCCTTTGTACGTTCGTGGATTCTCATCGGGCAACGAATCAACAATCGAGGAGAAACCAAAAATAGAAGTGGTTCAAAATCAAAAGGGTAAAGATTTAGATTGTTTACCAATAGTATATTTTTAATAAATGAAAGTGTTCTAATGGTTCGTGTTACGTTTAGGTGTTGACGAGCGGGAAGGTTTAGTACTCACGATATCAAGGTGTGCAACTTCACACTTATCTCGGGTGAGATGTCATACCGTAGTATTGAGCAAAATCGTAAAAATGAGAAAATCGATACATTACGAAATAATTGGTATTTTTGGTGAAATTACATGAAAATGGTTAAAATAGTGAAAATTACGAAAATGCCCTCGATAAGTTAATTGGTAAAATGTAAATTTTATGTCTCATGTGTAAAATGGGCCAAAAATATGCTAGATAGTAAAATGGGCCGAAATCTCTGCTAGATCGTTAAATGGGTCGAAATCCCTGCTAGATCGTTAAATGGGCCGAAATCCCTACTAGATCGTAAAATGGGCCAAAAAGTATGCTAGATAGTAAAATGGGCCGAAATCCCTACTAGATCGTTAAATGGGCCGAAATCCCTACTAGATCGTTAAATGGGCCGAAATCCCTGCTAGATCGTAAAATGGGCCAAAGTTGCAAGATTGTTAAATGGGCTAAATGATATTTTGTATTATGGGCCTTAATAAAAACCTGAAATTTTGAATCACATGTAAATTGGGAATTTTTGCAAATTTTCATATGTACATAGACTATTATGCATACATGTTGCATGGGTTGGGATAAATGATGAAGAGAAGAAAGGCCTGTTGCCAAAATCTAGTTCGGTGGCTTTGCCACAAAATAATTAAATGGCTGATTGCCTCTAGTTTGGTGGCTCTGCCACAAATATTTTAATGGCTCAATGCCTCTAGTTTGGTGACTTTGTCACAATCTAGTTCGGTGGCTCTACCACAAATATAAAATGGCTAAATGCCTACGATTGGTGTGTTGGCGGGGTGGGTTGACTTGATCCCCACAGGTGTGATGGATGGTACGGGTGGTGTGTAGCGGATGGAAATTAGGTTTGGATGGGAAATTTCATTTTGCATGTATCTCATTATTTTTTTGCTAAATCTATTAATGGGCTCAAGCCCAATATTTATGACTTGATGATCTGGCCCAGTGGATAGAGTAAGTAAGTTATACACTGAGTTCTGAATAACTCACACCCTCAAATTTTTCCTCTCAGGTAATGGAAATTGAGACTTCGTGGAGGCCATACTGCAAACATGGGTTAAATAAACTTTGAACTTTTAATAAGTATTTTCTTTAAATTGCTATTTTGGGTATGATGTAATAAGGCTTCTATTAATGTTTTATGGATTTTATGTGTGGATGGATTTAAATTATGTTTTGGACTATTAATATGGGCTTATGTTTATCCTATAATGTTTTCTTAAATTACTTTGGATTTTCAAACATATGAGATACCTTATCTATTCTTAATTTTCAAATACTTTTAACTTTTATTAAAAAAATTACTTTTGGGTTTTGACAATTTAATATTAAATAATAATATTTCCAACTAATGCTTTCTCATATGCATCGAACTTAAATTGTTCTCTTGGTTTTAATTAAACTTTATTTTTAAAATGATTTTATAATTTTCGATTCACCTTAATCTTTAAGATAGTTCGATCTATGTAACAAACCAAATCTCGTCTTAACGCATAGACCAGGTTTGGGGTGTTACATTTAATGGTATCAGAGCTAGTTTCAAAACTCTACGTGGTTGGGTTCAAAGAAATAACTTCATATGAAATTATTTCAATTATGTTTTAAAGATTAGTATGGCACCACAAGCATCCGGCACCAAGTCAAGTAAGTATTCGTTACTAAATAATTATTATGATGATGATATGATCATAGGAACACTCTAGAACTTCTAGTTTTAGATGTTAAAAATCGTAGAGATTGAGACTATAGGATGTGTTGCGAAAAATAACTTTATCTCTCAAATCTCATAAAACACCGTTAATAAACACTGAAACAAATTTCTGATTCATAAAACTTGTAATCAGATTAAATCAAATTAGTCATCATGAGCACTAGAGGACGTGGTCGTGGACGCGGTAGATGTGGCCGTGGAAGAGGACGAGGTGTTAGAGGTGCAACTGAAGCACCAAATCATATGCTCGGAAATGGATGCACTGCGTCATTTGAGAGTGAGACGGATCACATGATCATATGGAAGAAGACAATGCTTTGACGCAAGCAATGCTGCGAGTCCTGGAAAGGGTCGCTGGAACTAGAATTGGGTCAACAACTCGTGGGTCAATTTCGAAACGACTCAAGTCAAATAATACAGAAGTTTTTAGAGGAGTTTTCGGTGTAGCTCTGAATGTGGCTAAATATTGGCTCGAAGCTGTGGAGCAGATTATGGATGATATGGAATGCACTGTTGAGCAGAAACTGAAAGGAGCTGTGTCCTTGCTAAGAGACGAGGCGTATCAATGGTGGCTTACTATTCGAGAAGGCACCGAGGCTGCACTGATTACTTGGGAATTCTTTAAAGCTACCTTCCAAGGGAAATATGTTGGAACAAGTTATGTGGACGCCCGAAGGAAGGAGTTTCTGAATCTTGTTCAAGGGAGTAAGACAGTCGCAGCGTATGAGGCTGAGTTTTTACACTTGAGTCGCTATGCTCGGACAATAGTGTCAACGGATTATGAACGTTGTGTGCAATTCGAGGATGGGATGAATGATGAGTTGAGGGTTCTGATTGCCCCACAAGAAGTTAGAACTTTTGCCACCCTTGTGGAGAAGGTCAAGATAGCCGAAGAGGCTAAGAACTCGTAACGTCGAAATCGAGAAAGATTTAGGAACAAAAGAGATATAAAGTAGTCGGTTCTTCAAAAGGTTTCAAGAGGCCTCGGAATGATGAACCACTCAAGGTAGAGCACCCAGTAGCTAATAATCAAAGTCGAGATTGTCTTGAATGTGGAAAAGACATTTTGGAGAGTCTTTGGAGGAAAACGAGTGCTTGTTACAAATGCGGTTCAATGGATCACCAATATAGAAATTGCCCTCGATGTATGGATACGACTCGGGAAGTTCGTATCTCGATGCACAACGGCCACAGTACTCAAGAGCCCACCGAGAGGTCGTGGACCGTGTCATGGTGGTAATGGGGCGGGCGTGGTCGAGGTGCACCGGTCGAGGCAATGGTCCTAGAGGTAACACGATGCAAGACGGCCGAGATTGGTCTATGCGGTTAGACGCCATGAGGATGGCAATGCACCTGATGTAATAACTGGTGCGTTCTTCATCTTCGATGTACCTGTTGCTGCTTTAATAGATATTGGTTCTACCCACTCGTATGTTGCTAGTGCCATATCTGGAAACCTGAATCTAGAATCTGAAATTACCGATAGTGAGATGATAGTAATTAGTCCTTTAGGACAGTCGGTAATTGTAAATAAACTGTTTAGAGACGTGCCCTTAGAAATTCAAGAGGAGGTATTTTTGGCGAATTTGATGGAATTGCCTTTCGGCGAATTTGATCTCATTCTGGGCATGGATTGGTTGGTTAAGCATCGGGCGCATTTGGATTGTGCTGAAAAGCGGATGTCAATAAGAACCTCGGATGATAAAGAAGTAATAATGATAGGTGAACGAAGGAATTACTTGGCAAATGTGGTATCGGCGTTGAAGGCAGAAAAGTTGGTGTGGAAAGGGTATGGAGCATTCCTAGCTTTTATTTGTGCTTTGGATGCCAAAGGGTTATCTGTGGATGAAGTGAGAACGGTGAAGGAATTTCCAAATGTATTTCCGATGAACTTCCTAGTATACCTCTAGATCGGGAAGTAGAATTTGGTATTGAGCTTTTGCCCGGAACGGCTCCAGTGTCCATTGCTCCTTATAGAATGGCACCGAAAGAGTTGGCAGAGCTTAAAGCTCAAATTTAAGAATTGCTGGATCGGGGATTTATACGACCGAGTGTGTCTCCGTGGGGAGCACCAGTTTTGTTGGTGAAGAAGAAGGATGGATCGATGTGTATGTGCATTGATTATAGACAACTGAATAAATTGACGATCAAGAATAGGTATCCTTTACCGAGAATTGATGACCTGTTTGATCAATTGAAGGGAGCTTCAATTTTCTCCAAAATTGATTTGAGATCGGGTTATCACCAGCTTAAGGTGAAAGAAGCAGATATTTATAAGACGTCATTCAAAACTCGTTATGGACATTATGAGTTTTTGGTGATGCCGTTTGGATTAACCAATGCACCAACCGCATTTATGGATATGATGAACCGAGTCTTTCAACCATATTTAGACCGATTTGTGGTGGTGTTCATAGATGACATTTTGGTTTATTCAAGAAATGATGAGGAGCATGACACGCATTTGCGTATAGTATTGCAGCTACTTCGTGATAAGCAACTTTATGCCAAATTCAGTAAATGTGAATTTTGGCTAAATGAAGTGACTTTCTTGAGTCATGTGGTATCAGCTGAAGGAATAAGGGTGGATCCTCAGAAGATTGAGGCTATTCTGGATTGGAAACCACCAAAGTCGGTAGGTGAAATTCAGAGTTTCTTAGGATTGGCTAGTTATTATAGACACTTTGTTGAGGGGTTTTCATTGATTGCTGCACCCCTAACTAAGCTGTTGCGGAAGGGAGTTCCGTATAATTGGACTGAAAAATAACAAGAGAGTTTCGAGAAATTGAAGAAGATTCTGACGGAAGCACCAGTTTGATTCAAATAGGAGGTCTGAAAGGAATTCTTGTTCTTGTGATGCGTCTCACACGGGTTTGGGTTGTGTGCTGATGCAAAATGGAAAGGTGGTGGCTTATGCTTCTCGACAGTTGAGACCGCACGAAGTAAACTACCTTACTCATGAGTTGAAATTAGCCGCAGTGGTTTTTGCTTTAAAGATTTGGAGGCACTATCTCTACGGTGAGAAGTCTATCATCTACACGGATCACAAGAGTCTTAAGTACCTCCTTACCCAAAAGGAGTTGAATTTGAGACAAAGAAGATGGGTGGAATTATTAAAGGACTATGATTTCTCAATCGAGTACCATCCTGGAAAGGCTAACGTGGTAGCTGACGCGTTAAGTCGTAAGGCGGTATCTGAATTGAGAGCAATGTTTGCTCATTTGAGTTTATATGAGGATGGTAGTCTATTAGTAGAACTTTAGGTGAAACCTTTGTGGTTAGAACAAATCAGGGAAAAGCAGACATCAGATAAAAAGTTGGGACTTTTATTCCAGCAGGTTGAAAGGAATGAAATAGAGGATTTTGGTATAAACACGAATGGAGTGTTGTGCTTTCATGGAAGGGTTTGTATGCCTAAAGACTCAGAATTGAGGCACATGATTCTACGGGAGGCGCATAATAGCCCTTATGCTATGCACCCCAGAGGAAATAAGATGTTCCGAGATCTCTGTGAATAGTATTGGTGGCCAGGGTTGAAGCGTGAAATTTTTGAGTTTGTAGGAAAATGCTTGACTTGTCAGCAAGTGAAGGCGGAGCATCAATTGCCGTCAGGTTTGTTACAACCAGTAAAGATTCCTCTTTGGAAATGAGCGCGAATAACTATGGATTTTGTTAGTGGGTTACCTTTAACACCTACTAAGAAAAATTCCATATGGGTAGTAGTTGATCGTTTGACGAAGACTGTTCATTTTCTTCCATTAAATCGGATTATTCATTACGTAAATTGGCTAAGTCAGTATGTATCTGAAATCGTGAGGTTGCATGGGGTACCAGTGTCTATTATATCAGACAGGGATCCTAGATTTACATCACGATTTTGGAAAGCTCTACATAAAGCCTTGGGGACAAAGTTGAATTTCAGTACGGCTTTTCATCCTCAGTCTGATGGTCAGTCAGAAAGAGTAATTCAGATATTGGAAGACATGTTAAGGGGATGTGTGATCGACTTCAGAGTAGTTGGGAGGATTTTCTACCATTGGCAAAATTCGCGTATAACAATAGCTATCAGTCTAGCATTCAGATGGCACCCTATGAGGCATTGTATGGTCGTAGGTGCCGTACTCCTACTTGTTGGACTGAATTGGGCGAACGGCAGATGTTGGGTCCTAAAATGATATCTAAAATAGAGGAAAAGGTAAAAGTTATTCGAGCACGGTTAAAAGAAGCTTCGAATAGACAGAAGTCATATGCAGACCTGAAGCGAAAGGATATCGAGTTTGCTGTGGGAGAGCAGGTCTTCCTGAAGGTCTCACCTGGAAGAAAACTTTCAGATTCGAAAAGAAGGGCAAGTTGAGCCCTAGGTTCATCGGGCCATATCGTGTGACGAAGCGTGTTGGTCCAATGGCTTATCAAATTGAATTACCTCCAGAGTTGAGTCAAATTCATAATGTTTTCCATGCTTGCATGCTGAGACGCTATAGATCGGATCCATCTCATATAGTACCGGTAGAGGAAGTGGAATTAAATTCAGACTTGTCTTTTGAAGAAGAACCAGTGGAAATTATAGATCGGGATGTTAAAGTGCTAAGAAAGAAGACTGTACCGTTGGTCAAAGTTTTATGGCATAATCACGGAGCGGAGGAAGCTACGTGGGAGCCTGAGGATGCAATTCGACAACAATATCCTCACCTCTTTTAATCAGGTAAATTTCGAGGACGAAATTTTCTTTGAGGGGGGTTGAATTGTAACATCCTAAATATTTAAAAAAAAATCATTATGTTGCTAAATGTTAGTTCGGGTTTACTTGGAGTTAGAATAAAAATATTAGTTAAGTGTATTTTAGAGTAAAGAAATTTGGTGATCTTGAGACTTAAATTAATTAAGTACAAAAAGATGGCATAAGATGAGCTAGTGACAAAGTGGTGATGGCGCCATGAGTTGGACATGAGGGAAGGAGTTCGAATCACCTAGCATGCAATTAGGAATTTTTATTTTTTTTTCTTTAGCCTATGCATGTGTCGGAAAGGAGATAAGGTTAGGATGAGTTGGATTGTTTTTATTTTGGTAAGAAGATTAAGGTTTTGGAAAGCTAAAGATAAGGGCTTGAATTGGAGGATTATGTTTCTTCAACTTAAGGAAAAAGGAGGGGAAAAAGGCTTAAGTGTAGAAAGATGTTTTGGAAACTTCCTAATGGCCTTTTGACCATTGTATTTGGATGGCATTGAGGCTAGGGGGGATGGCCAGTTTTGGTTGAGGGGATGGTAAGCTTAGATGTTAGGAGAACACTTTCATTTGGTCAATTTTTAGCAAAAACATCTTTTCCCTTCACCTATATTCTCTCTAGCCGAAATATTGCCAACATACTTGGGTAAACAATTCTTTGTTTTTTTTGATCCATTCTATTGTGACCATTTTGGCTTTGAAATTTTTCTCTCCCAAATCTTTCCTTCTCATTGTGACCGAAAGTACTAAGGCAAACAAGTATCTTTCTTCTTTTCATTTTCTCATTTTCTTCTCCTATGCCGAATGCATTTTCTTCTAAACTAAGTACTTTTTTTTCTCTTTTCTTTCCCTCTTTTCTCTTGAAACCGAATTATATTACTTCTATTTCCCTATTCTTCATTTTCTTCCTCATTAAAATTTTCTCAAATTCTTTCATCCATGGCCGAATGTTAACTTATTATTGTGCTAAAATTTCTTCCATTTTCTTTGATCACAACCGATTTCCTTTAATCATAACCGAATTCTTCTTACTCAATTATCTTTCCAATCGTGGACATTAGTGAGATTTTGGAGGGTAGAAACTCAAGGTGATCTTGAGTATTTTTTTGGAACTTTGGAATCGATTTCAAGAATCAAGGTAAGGAGATTTTTTTTTAAGGATTCTTATTCATTATATTAGTATAGTTAATTATTAATCGATTTCGTTTTAGGGACATAATCGCTCGATCGTTTCTCGAGGAATGAAGATAATCGTGGTAAGCCAAATCTCAAATCTTATAAATCGTTAGCCAAATTTCGATATTTATAGTCGGACTAATGATCTTATGTCTTTAGAGACATTCAAGATAGGACAAAAAAGGGCAGTCCATAGTCTTCGAAAGAGGGGCGGTTCAGTTAATCCCCCTAATTATAAACGAAGGGTTGTTTCGAGAATCCGGGATTTTCCACCGGGTTGCGGACCTTCAACCGAAGAAATCAATTGTTCGAGGTTATTCGTACTCCCGAGCCTTTGTACGTTCGTGGATTCTCATCGGGCAACAAATCAACAATCGAGGAGAAACCAAAAATAGAAGTGGTTCAAAATTAAAAGGGTAAAGATTTAGATCGTTTACCAATAGTATATTTTTAATAAATGAAAGTGTTCTAATGGTTCGTGTTACGTTTAGGTGTTGACGAGCGGGAAGGTTTAGTACACACGATATCAAGGTGTGTAACTTCACACATATCTCGGGTTAGATGTCATACTGTAGTATTGAGCAAAATCGTAAAAATGACAAAATCGGTATATTACGAAATAATTGGTATTTTTGGTGAAATTACATGAAAATGGTTAAAATAGTGAAAATTACGAAAATGCCCTCGATAAGTTAATTGGTAAAATGTAAATTTTATGTCTCATGTGTAAAATGGGCCAAAAAGTATGCTAGATAGTAAAATGGGCCAAAATCTCTACTAGATCGTTAAATGGGTCGAAATCCCTGCTAGATCGTTAAATGGGCTGAAATTCCTGCTATATCGTAAAATGGGCCGAAATCCCTGCTAGATCGTTAAATGGGCCGAAATCCCTGCTAGATCGTTAAATGGGCCGAAATCCCTGCTAGATCGTTAAATCCCTGCTAGATCGTAAAATGGGCCAAAGTTGCAAGATTATTAAATGGGCTACATGATATTTTGTATTATGGGCCTTAATAAAAACCTGAAATTTTGAATCACATGTAAATTGGGAATTTTTGCAAATTTTCATATGTACATAGACTATTATGCATACATGTTGCATGGGTTGGGATAAATGATGAAGAGAAGAAAGGCCTGTTGCCAAAATCTAGTTCGGTGGCTTTGCCACAAAATAATTAAATGGCTGATTTCCTCTAGTTTGGTGGCTCTGCCACAAATATTTTAATGGCTCAATGCCTCTAGTTCGGTGACTTTGTCACAATCTTGTTCAGTGGCTCTGCCACAAATATAAAATGGCTAAATGCCTATGATTGGTGTGTTGGCGGGGTGGGTTGACTTGATCCCTACAGGTGTGATGGATGGTACGGGTGGTGTGTAGCGGATGGAAATTAGGTTTGGGTGGGAAATTTCATTTTGCATGTATCTCATTATTTTTTTGCTAAATCTATTAATGGGCTCAAGCCCAATATTTATGACTTGATGATCTGGCCTAGTGGATATAGTAAGTAAGTTATACACTGAGTTCTGAGTAACTCACACCCTCAAATTTTTCCTCTCAGGTAATGGAAATTGACGTGGACTTGGGCCGAGGATGACTTCGTGGAGGCCATACTGCAAACATGGGTTAAATAAACTTTGAACTTTTAATAAGTATTTTCTTTAAATTGCTATTTTGGGTATGATGTAATAAGGCCTCTATTAATGTTTTATGGATTTTATGTGTGGATGGATTTAAATTTTGTTTTGGACTATTAATATGGGCTTATGTTTATCCTATAATGTTTTCTTAAATTACTTTGGATTTTCAAACATATGAGATACCTTATCTATTCTTAATTTTCAAATACTTTTAACTTTTATTTAAAAAAAAATTACTTTTGGGTTTTGACAATTTAATATTAAATAATAATAATATTTCCAACTAATGCTTTCTCATATGCATCGAACTTAAATTGTTCTCTTGGTTTTAATTAAACTTTATTTTTAAAATGATTTTGTAATTTCCGATTCACCTTAATCTTTAAGATAGTTTGATCTATGTAACAAACCAAATCTCATCTTAACGCATAGACCGGGTTTGGGGTGTTACAAATTTGGCTAGCATGGATTAATCTTGAATTATGTGAATTTTTTGTTTTGTGAAATAAGGACTAAATTGTAAAAGTTGTGAAATACTTGGGGAAAAAGTGTAAAAGTGCTTTAAAGTGTGATATGGACTAAATTGAAAGTATATGTGATTGAATAAGTTAATTTTGAATTCATATAGATCAAGAAAGAAAGAATTCAGATTTAGATCGGGGGAAAAGCACGGTTATCGAGTGGTTGGTCTGTTTCGTCAAATCCGTATACGAGGTAAGTTCGTATAATTGAACTAAATTGTGCAATTGTTTAATTGATGGATAGAATTGAGATTGTATGTATTCTACTAGTTAAATTTGGAGATATTAAATCTAAATGCACGGTTTAAGCATACGAGTTGCAGAATAAGACCATAGCTGGGCTATGGCAAATCAGATAATAAGACCATAACTGGGTTATGGCATGTGAATGTAAGACCACGACAGGGCCTTGGCAATGTATGTGCAAGACCATAGTTGGATTATGGCATCGAAAAATTGACGTACTTATATCGTAAGCATTTATAAACTCGAAGTGATTCAATAAGAGAATTGGTGAGAATAGATATTTATCAGTACAGGTATGTACAGAAAACCGTGCGAGTGATGAATTATAAAAAGATGAGAACTTATGAGTTGCTTTGTAGTTAAACTTTATGTTATCTCATTGATTGAAGTTTTAATTGCAAATTATATATCTATTTGGAAGTGTTAATGAATGATGTTGATTATTTCATATAAACATACGAACTTACTAAGCTTTATAGCTTACTTTGTTTATTTCCTTCTATGTTTTATAGTAAATCGAAGCTAGCTCAGAACCGGGGATCGTTAGGAACTCCATCGCACTATCATACATCTATTTGGTACTTTTGAGTTGCGTAAATATGGTATATGGCATGTATAGGCTTGTGTCATTTTGGTATGTTTGGTGAATATGTATTTTGGCCATTTGGGCTGGCATAAAATGATGAACATGATGATGTTATAAATGTGCAAATGGTTCTATTTTGAGTTTGTCAAATTGACTTATGTTAGGTGATTGAAGTTGATAATTTGGAAGTTATGTGTTTGTGAATTAATGCTTCATAATGTATGTTTGAAATGAATTAGTAAATTGAATTATATATGTGAATTATGGTAAATGAACCATATTATTGATGTTGTTTTGGTTTATATTTGAGTAAGTGAAATGGTTGTATTTGTATAGCATGAGATGTGCATGATTTGGGATTGATTAGGCTGCATATTTGTGCCTTGAAATGATACCATTTGTACTTGTGTAGGTATGTGAAAAATGGGATGGCAAATTTGCCTATTTTGGTCCACATGGGCAGAGGCACATGCGTGTGTCTAAGTCGTGTATGATGCACGGTCATGTTACACAGCCGTGTCTCCCTTGGTGTTGAAATTGAATTGAAGTCAATATGCTCCACAGGGTCTTACACACGGGCATGTGACTGGCCATATGGTACAAGTCAGTATACCCCCTAAATGGAACACGACCTAGCACACAGGTGTGTGACTTGGCCGTGTTGCATAAGTCAGTAGACCTTACAGGTTTAGCACGGCCTAGCACACGGTCTGGCACATGGGCGTGTCTGGCCACTTCAAAGGGCACACGGGCTGGACACATGGGCGTGTGGTTGGCCGTGTGACCCAAGTCAGTATGTATGCCCTGTTTCCACATACCTAAGACACAGGCGTGTCTAGAGTCGTGTGAGGCATACGGCCTGTTCACACGGGCATGTGACCTCTGAATGATTAAAATTTTTCTAAGTTTCCAAAAAATTTTTGAGTTACCGGTTTAGTCCCGAACCACTTCAAAAGTATGTTTAAGGCCTCGTAGGCCCTTATAAGGGAGAATGGGATTGTGATTAAATGATATTTGAGCATGAATTCATAAAGGTATGAGATATGTGTGTTAAATGATATGTATTGATCAAACATACCTTGTAACCCTACTCCGGTGACGATACGGGTTAGGGGTGTTACAATATGCCTCATTGCACCTCAAACATCAACATGGCATAAAACATTTAACCATTAGAACAACTTAAAATGACTTAATATCAACCACCAAAACATGCTCCAGAACATATCAAATTATTTCAAGCTCAACACAAGCATGCCATTCATTTATTCAACAACCATTTACTTACCTAACAAATTTCATAGCATAACACCTAATCATAATTTAAACCATTAAGCATACAAGCCAAACTACTCAACAAAATATCATTAACATGACCATTGCCATACTTATGATATTCAAATGTCAAACTCACTCAAAATTTAACATTCGCACAAACATAAAACTCCTTAGGTACATGTCCTGACCAAACTAAAAACTTTACGAACACTTGAGTTTGGGATTTCTATTGGATGCTGAAGTTAAAGATCGAACCAAAAACAACCTAACTTGTACACGAAAAGAAAAATCATACGCTAAGTATAACTCAGTGATATTTCAAAAATTCGAACACTAAAACATAAGATAATTCATTTAAAATGCATAAGTTAAGAATAAATGGTTATATGAAATTAACATGTCAATTATACCATTTCTTGATTTCATTATCCCAATCTAACAAAAGTCACTAGTATAGGCATAACACTTCCATTTCATATTCCATTTGAAAACTCAAGCATTCAGTATCTCTTTCCATCTCAATTTTCCATATCATAAATTCAATCTTTATGACTATTCATTTCACATATCATTATTCCTATTTCATTTTTAGTTCCCTTTTAACTTGACTCAGCTTTGGATGGATATGCGAATCCAACCAACACACCTATTTGGCACCTAATGCCATCGGGTAAATCCGAAACTAATATGTTGTGCCCTGCACTGGTCGGTATAACCTACAAATGGGGTGCCCAACACTCCCTTAAACATAGTCGTATAACCCTAAACTCTTTCTATCTATGGCACACCAATTATACCCGACTCTACCCGAATAGTTAATAGGGTAACAAATTTCTCACATTAACTTTTAACCAATTTTCAATTTAATTATCATAATCTCAATCAACCAATCAATAATTACCATAGATAATAGCATAGCTCATCACAACAATAGTACAATTCCACATTTCAAATAATATTTAATATTTTCAAATTCATTCATTTCAATCCCATTTCACAGACAACCAATTCATTTCAATTCTCTGAATCAATTATAACTTACCTTTTGAACTTACCATACAATGCAATTCATAAATGCAACAATTGAGATAGTTCGAATTATAGAAACACAAATCATAAACTCCAAGCTATTCGTTGACGATTGTCTTTTTCTTTCTTTTTTGAGGAATTTGGATCGATGTTAGCTACGGGTTAAGACAAACATACAAAATTTATCAATACAAAAACAATTTTACTTTCAATTGCTAATTCAAGCACATTTTGCATTTTATTCAAATTAGTCCCTAAAATCGGGACTTACTTAACTTTCAATTCTAATTTCAATTTTTCATATTGATTTCACTCTAGTCCTAATTGAACTTCCTAATTGTAATTTCTACCAAAAATTTCTTTTTTTCATTTTAGTCCCTATTGAACAAAATCATTAATTGACTTTACAATTTAGTCTTTTTTCAATTCTAAACTTAAAATCTATCAAATTAACACCTAAAGCTTTCAGAATTCATCAATGGTAACTTCCTCAATCTTTAACAGTACAAAAAATAGTACATGGGTCAGCTAGCTTAAGCTCTCGGGATTCCAAAAACAAAAAATTTACAAGAAAATGACTAAATTGCACTAACCAATTTTTGAATTGAAGTCGAAAACCCCTAAGCCAAACATTCCCTTCTTCCTTTTAGGTTTTGGTTTCTTTTTGTAACATCCCAAAATTTGGAATTTTGATTGTTTCATTATTGTTTGTAGTAAGCTCGATTAAATATTAATAGTGTATGTTAGGAGTTCTGAGAAGGCTCGGGTTTATTTAGAACTTAATAAAAAAATTTTTTGTTTAAGTCTATTAAGGAGAGATGGTAAGTAGCTTCAAGACTTATGGAAATAAATGAGTTAAGTGCTTACATAAATGAGTATTTGGTAAGGAGGTAGTGGCGCCATATGATAGACTTGGAGGGAGGAGGTTCAAATCCCATTGTGTTCAAATTTTGACTATTATTTTTGCATTCCTTCCCTATGTGTCGGCCAAGCAAGTAAATAAGGCAAGGTGGACTTTTTATTTTAGGCAAGGTGGCTAAGGAAATAAGGAAACGATGAAAGTAAGGTAAGGAATCAAATGAAAGTGGAAAGTAAAGGGAACATGTTGGCACAAAAAGAGGAGTGTGTTATGGAAAGTGTGATTGGCCAATTTTGACCATTATTGACATGAATGTGGACAGTTTTGGGTGTAGAGGGGTAGCCAAATTTTGTTTGGTCATTTGGTAGAATTTTGATGCTTGTTAGGCCAAAATCTCTTTTGCACAATTTTGTGTTTTTCTCCAAACTTCTTCTTTTGCTTTGTGCCAAAATTACAAGCTTTTGGAGAGCATATTTTCTTCTTTCTTTTTGCTTTGGCCGAAACCTCCTAGCACATTTGTGCATTTTTCTTCTCTTTTGTTTGGTCAAAACATTCATCTTTTGTTCATCTTCCTTTGATAGCCGGATCACCTAACATCCATCCAACTTTTTATCCTTTTCTTTTAAACATTTCTTCAATCTTCCTCTTCTCTAAAATTGACACCACCATAAGATTATATCTCCTTGTTTGATAATCCTCCATAGCCAAATATCAATATCCATTTTCCTCTATAACCGAACCTTCATCTCTTCTCAATCTTTTCTTCTCATCCGTATTAACACTCATTCCTTGATCAATTGGTAAGTGTTCTTCTCAACATTTTATTTTTCTTCCTTTTTATGCCGAATATATGTCTTGTTTTGGGAAGGTCATATCAATCGAAATTATCATTTTATTCTACTCTCTCAATGAGATCATTCTCTTCTTTGTATTGGTATAGTGGGAGGTCGAATACCACAACATAGCTTAATCATCTCTAGTCATAGGACGATCGTAAGAAACGGGAATTTCATTGTTCAAGGTAAGGAAGTTCTTTTATAGTCCATTCAATAACTCCATTGTTGATTGTGATAATCGGATTGAAGGTTGGCTAATCGACTACATGTTTTAGGGACTTAATCGCTCGATCTATCGTCTTGAGATCATATGGATTTTGTGGTAAGCCGACCTTACTCCTTAAATCAATCGTTCATATCAACGTAATATTAGTTTTGACTAATATTTGATTTTAATGGAGACAAGAAATATTGAATCGAAAGGGATAGTAATTGGAGATCGAAAAAGGAGCGGATTTGCGATCTTTACTCCTAAATTCAAACGAAGGGCGGTATCGACGGTTTGAGATTTTCCACCAAGTTGTGGACCGTTATTCGAAAAAAATCGTCAAATCGTGGTTGTTCGCGATTCCGAGGGTAAACACTTTAGATCGTTTATTTTAGAGTTTGATTATTAAAATCATGTATGTTGATTAATTGAGTGATTACAATATCTTAGGTGTCAAAATCAAGAAAGCCTTATACTTACCATAATCAGGTGTGTAATCCTATACCCTTCCGAATACATGTTTGAAATGGTGTGTAATCTCACATCGTTTTTCGTGGGGTAAAGATTGATATCATATTGGAAATAAGTCATTATGTTTAAATCGTAAAATTGTGTAAATCGAGAAAACTTGCCTAAATTTCACTATTTTGATTAAGTTGGAAAAAATCGGTATTAGCATTGTGAAAATTACGAAAATACCCCTAAAGGGTAAAATATGAAAATGCCTTAATGGGCCGATTTGATATATGCCTTAATGGGCCGGTTTGATATATGCCTTAATGGACCGATTTGATATATAGCCTTAATGTGCCGATTTGATAAGTGTTGCAATGGGCTGAATTTTTGTAATCTCTAAATTAATTATTTGTAAATACCATGACTGCTATGTATGATGCATAGATATGATTTTGCATGGGATGGAAAAATATGATGAAGAGAAGTTCCGGTGGCACTGCCACAAATAAATTGTTTGTTAATATGATTCACTATGATTCTGGCCAAATCATAAACGGCAAAATGCTTGCGATTGGTGTGTTTGGCGGGGTGGGTTGACTTGATCCCCACAGGTGTGATAGGATGGTACAGGTGGTGTGTAGCGGATGGATTACTAGGATGGGTTGGGTTATATGCATTGCTTATTTTTATTGTAAATGTATATGTTCTGCTTTGTAAACGGGCTTTGGTCCAAGATTATGCTTTATGGGCTCAGCCCAAGTTTTTGCTAAATGGGTTCAAGCCCGGTGATCGATGGTAAGGGATTATACATCGAGTTCTAGTAACTCACCCCATTTCCTTATTCCTTTTAGGTAATACTCAGTGACGTGGGGTTGGGCGAGGGATGACTTGGTGGAGGCCATACTTCAGAAATGGTTTATTTGGACTTAAGACTCCTTTCTCGTTTATTTAATTACCTTTCTATTTTGGGATTTAATGTTGTAATAAGGCCTCCAATTATTTTATTTTTGCTTTATGTTTGACGTAATTATATTTTTGCTCAAATTACTTTAAATGAGATTTTTCTAGAAACTTAAATAAAGATTTTTCTAAAATGGTTTCACAAATGGAATTCAAAATAAATTTTTACAAATCTTTTAAACTCGGATATTTTCTCTCAAATTATTAGCAATATTTTTAAAAGTCACAGTTTGTAAGACCACTACTTCAAATTTATCGATTTATCAATCAATCTTCGAAGTTAGTAATATTTTATCAAATATTTCAAATCAAACTTGTTTTCTTGATTTTAACAAATAATTACTTATTTTCGTACGAATAAAAAGGACTTGACATATTTTTCTCATGTGACATGTCAGATCCGATCATAACGCATGGGCTGGGTTTGGGGTGTTACACTTTTGAATGTAAATATGGAAGAAATGTTTTGTTTTCTTTCCATCAACTAAGTTTATTCACATTTTATTTTATTATCATAATTAATTAATGTTTTATAATATAAAAACATACTTATTTTGATTCCTCAATCAGCCATCATATATACAAAGGGTATATTTACTATATAAGGCCCTTACAAGAAATCTAATTATAGATTCATAAGCAAATCACACTTTTATCACTTATGTGATTTAGTCCCTAAACCCTAATTAAGCACTAATTCGACAAAATAACCTGATCGAAAATCAATTCACTTTTAAAATAACTTCGTATATATTTAATAAAAATATTTGTAGGTTTGATTTACGAAAATGGGGTCTCAAAATCACACTTTTTGTCACCACTAACTTTCGGGTCATACACAAGCCGATACACATTCTGGTCAGAGTTAGGAGACGTCAATCGAAGAAGTTGACGAGTTCATCTCGTTCTCGTTTGACAATGAAGTTAAATCCTCATGTAACAATGAGGTGAAAATTCTCGAGGTAATAATACATCAAAAAACCATTTTGAGTTGGCTCATATTTGGTGTCTAATGGATCGTAATGTGGATGTTGCGCCAGTCGAGGATAAGGCAACATTAATGGCATCGACTTATAGTTCTGGTATGCATATCCCGATGGAAAAACAAATTACGGATCAAAGTTTAGAGGAACAGTTGGAAGTTTTTTTTACAGGGCGATGCAAATCTTCCCAACTCTTAAAATAGACCTCATTTAAATTTTATTTAATTAAAATTTTCATTTAAGTGTTTTTAATCATCTTATTAAATGTTTTAATTCAAATATTTTTTTTTCATATTTTCTATAAAGGTTATTGAGCTTGTGAAAGGGGAAAATCAATTAACCAAGGAAAAGAAAATTTCACACACGGGAGGGCCGAAACAACCGTGATGTCGTGATGAGTTACCCATATCCCAATGAGGAAATTCACGTCATCACAACGAGCATCTCCCACATCTCAACGTGACCATCCGACGTCGTGACGAGCCAGTTCAAGAAAGGGAAAAACTAACGTAGACATCAGGATGATGGATGTCATGTCTGTAACAGCCCATTTTTAGAGAAATCAAAACAGTGATTTCGGGACCACAAATCCGAATTCTGGAAAGAATTTATTTTAATATTATTTTATGGTCTATAATATGATAATAATGTTGTGTGAAAATTTCGTAAAGAAATATTCTCGATTACATGCTTAAATTGATAAAGGACCAAATTGCACAAGGTACAAAAATTGAGTTCTAAAACCTAAAAGGATTAAATTGTAACACACCTTACCCGTGTTTGACGCCGAAACAGGGTACGAGGTATTATCGAAACAAAACACATACAGTCGTACTAAACCGAGACATAAAATTTACATCCAAATTTAAAACTTTTCAATTTCCATCACACACTCATTCAACCTAGTCATGCATCTAATAAATTGTATCATCATAAACATATAACTTGATCAATAATAGCTAACATCAATGGCCTTATACAAAATGAACTATCAAATAACATAGGCCAACATTTTTGGCCAAATCAATTATGAAACATAACAAAATAACCAAGTCCTCTATACATGCCATAATTCAAAATATTGATTTCAAAATACCAAAAGAGTGTTGATAGTGTGGATGGATCTCCGACGATCTACGAATCCCGAGCTAGCTTGGTGACACTATAAAAAAAGGGAAAAGAGAGGGTAGTAAGCATATAGCTTAGTAAGTAAGTATGTAAATAATAAAGAAATTACTAACATGCTTTCAAAATAATACAATCATAACTACACATAGATTCACCAATTATTCAAGTTCAAACAAGCTGTTTATTCGAGTCAAAGTCACTAAATTATTTTTATTTGGAGCTAGGAAATCCAAATTAAGATCCGATAATTTTCTCTAAAACTAGACCCACATATCTTCTTACCATAAAATTTCTAGAATTTTTGGTATAGCCAATAAGTAAGGTTTATTCTTTAAATCTTCCCCTATTTTGATGTTTGACAGTTCCGACCCCTCTGCACTAAAAACTAATTATCTCATCATACAAAATTTGGATAATATTCTCGTTTATTTCTCTTGAAAGTAGACTCATTAATAAATTTAATAATATAAATTATAAACCATATTTATTTTTATAAAAGTTTTAATGATTTTTCAAAGTCAGAACAGCGGATTCCGACATCATTCTGACCCTATCTCAAAAAAAAAATCACAGAATATGAAATTCTTTTGTTTACACCATTTCTTTTATATGAAAATAGACTCATTCAGATTTAATTTCATATCTTATTCAACCTCTAATTAGTTTTGTAACACCCTAAATTAGGGTTTGTTAAAAATTTAATTAATTTCCCATGTGTGCTTGAAGAAATAAATATTATGATTTTATTAAGCATGTTTTAGGGCCTAGTCATGACCTCGAATTAGGACGGATTTGGATTTTAAAACTTCTTTTTAGGGGTTTATAAGGGGGGAGCTAGGAGTTAGGGCTTAAGAAAAATTTTGGAAGGAACATGACACAAGGAAGTAGCTGGTAGAGTGGTTGGGACGCTGCCTAGGGAGCTAGAGTGGTGCGGCAGAGCAGGGGTTCGAGCTGCCAAGGTTGCGCTTGGGGCTTTTATTTTTGCGTTATGAATGGAATGTTGGGCTAGGAAGGCCTTATAATTAAATGAAGGGGGTTTGTGACATGAAAGGCAGGTTGGTGGAGTGGCTTGGAGCGCCACTTTAAGGGGTTGGCAAAAGGTCTCGAGTTCGAGACATTAAGGACGCAAGAGTGTTTTATTTTTTGGGGCTTGGGGCGTTAAAGGAAGGGGGCCCAGTAAAGAGGGCTTAAAAGAATTTTTGGGTAAGGAATGGACATAAAAATCAGATTGGTAAAGTGGTAACCGAACGCCACTTAAGAGCTGGAGGAGAGAATGGGCGCAGGTCACGGGTTCGAGTGGCTAGAGGGCGTTTTATGCTTTTATTTTATATCTGGTGATGGGCTTAAGTAGGGAAGCTTTAAAAATTAAAAGGTGAGGGTGCATGACATGAAAGTCGGGTTGGAAGAGATGGCAAGGGGCGTTGTAGGGGGCTGCATTAAAGAGGTTCCAGGTTCGAACCATAGGAACAACATATGGTTGTTATTTTTTTTATTTTTGCTGCTTGCGTGTATGGGAGAATTGGCTGCATTTTGGACTCTTATTTTGATAAGGGAAAGCTATTTTTTTTGCTCATATTCGGCTGGAAGGGGGGTTATTAGTGTTTATTTGCTATTAAAGTGTTGAAAGTGATTAGGAGATTAAATGTAAGATAAGTCTTGCATTATCTTTGATAAATAAAAGCTGGAAATTTATCACCAAAAGAGGTGATGGCTGAAATAGGGACTCCTTGGGGGCTGTCCATATCAGTTTTGTACAGCAAAGAAGTGCCACAAATCCCTCAATTTCTTTTCTTCTTTTCTCTCTTCATTGTCTTTGAATTCTCCTTAAACCATAGCCAAAATTGTTCAAAAATTTCAAGTCTTTCTTGTTCCTTTTTAGCCGAATCTACCTCCTCTTTTAAGAGGAAAATTCCAGCCCCTTTCCATCTTGTGATTAGCCGAATTCCTCTAAGGTAAGTTGCTGTTTCGGTTCTTTTCTTTTCATTGAAGATAGCCAAACCCCCTCACAACACCAAGTGGTGCTGATTTATGGAGTTTAAGGGCTGAAACAATTATCAAGATAAGGGGGTAATCACCTCTTTTAGGTTCAAGTTTATGGCCGAATGGCCTAAGTTTCTTACTAATATGATCAAACCAATTGTAGAGAGGCCATAGTCGATTAAAGGGAGCTTTCAGGATTTGTTCTCCTAAGGTAAAGAGGTAAGTGACATTCGGCCATAGGCCTTGATTATGTGTGATTATACAAGTCGATTCTTAACTAGTGTTTTGGTAGGGATCTCGACAAATCAAGTGACGTTTTTGGGATTTGTTTGGAAATCAAATCCGTTCAAGGTAAGTTCACAAAAGAGCCTTTGGTATTAATTTGGTTTGGCCGAATAGGCCTAAGTCCCTAACCATGATTTTTGGCCGATTATAGGACAAGAGATCTAACATCGTAGATTGAATCTTCGGGATCTAGGAATTCTGGTAGAAACAGGTGTGTAAAACTCCTTACACACTTTATTAGTAAACTTTTCCATATTATTGTTTTGTTAATCATTGTGGTAGTGATTTGGTATTGTGGCCTTAAGCAAGGATTTCGGGTAAGTCCCCTATTACATGATCTTTGATATATGTTGTGTATGCCATCACATGTTGTCGTATAATATGCTACACATGAATGCATAATATATGGGATTATGATATATGATTATGTAAGCATGATGATGGTGGGATTAATGAGTGGAGGGGGATGATTTTTATGGACTGTCGCCAGTGGTTTTGACCACAAGATGGGTTGGCCCCATCAGATTATTTGTGACCTATGGTCATCAGTGGTTTTGACCACACCGATTGATAAATTGCGACTAAGTCCCAGTGGTTTGGTACCACCAGTGGTTTTGACCACACTTGATTATTTGTGACCTATGGTCATCGATGGTTTTAGCCACACGATGGGTTGGCCCCATCATTTGATTTGTGACTCTAAGTCATCGATGGTTTTGACCACCAAAGGTTTTGACCACACGGGTAGTTAAGGAGTATGGATGGTTAGGTTGGTTTGCATGTGCATGTTTATTAATAAAATGTGTATGAGTTATGTTTTTCCGGTGGGGATTCACACACCGAGTCTTGGTGACTCACCCATTCCCTTAACATTTTGCGTATGAGTAGAACGCGAGATGGAGTCGGAGAGGTCTCGAGGCTGCCATGCTTGTCGAAGGATTTAAATTCATTTTATTAAAGTTATTATTATTTATTTTCTAAGTTTTCATTTTGGGTTTGTAATAAGGCCGATAATTATTGTTGGATGTTTATTTTATTGCTTTATTTTACTCATGTTACATTACGAATGGAATTTTATAAAAATTAATTGAACCGGTTAAAAGCAACTTTTCAAACTTAATAAATTTCTACGGGTTTTAAAAGATGTTACCATCGGGTAACAAAAATTCACCACGTCAATCATGATTTTGAAAGTTCCTTAAATTTTAAATAATCAAACAATTTCAAAGGGTTGAACAACCCAACTATATTTATAAAAAGCCCAATCAATTTTCAAACACCGTTTTAATTCCTTAGCCAAATTTCATCAAATTTTCACCAGAAAATCAATGTCCTTCAAAATATTTTACTCCGTGACATACCAGATCCGGTCAGGACTCATGGACCGGGTTTGGGGTGTTACATTTTTGGTATCGAGCCGTGTTCAAAACTTCTACTTTGGGGGCCCAAGGCCCAAAATGTTTAGTTTTTGTTAGTAGGCCTTATTATGATAGTTTGAGAAACTGTTTTGGCTTGAACAGCATGGCACCGAGTCTCCTACCAATCGCCTGTAAGTACGTCTATCCATTTCTCTGTGAATTTTTGATGAGGGGTAGAAGGGAAAAATTGGGAACGTAGACTAATTGTTGAACCCTAGGGTTAGCATACCCCAACAAACATGCATAAGATTTAATAAATACCTAAACCAACCCTGTGAGTTGTCACTGAGCGAGGGATGTAGCAATCGTTATACGCATGTCTAGGATTGGATTCGGTGGGGGCCTAGTATTTAAGCAGTCCTCATGACTCACCTCCTACTCACTTGAATCCTACCTGGTGCGTAGTAACGGTTCATCCTATTTGAGACGACACACTCACATGCTAAACTTAATAATTAAAACCCGAAAAGGGACTAGCCATTTTTTTTTAGTAATTAAAACCTTGTTTTAAGATTAAAAAAAGACCAAAATACCCCTCAGTTTGAAAAATAACCAAAATACCCCAGCTTGTAAATTACCAAAATACCCTCCATATGAAAAATTTCCAAATAGAAAATTTTCCAAAATGTCATTCTTTTGTGAAATCACTTAGAACAAAACTTTTGAAAATCATTTTGTGAAAATATCCTGATTATGAGAAATTACCAAAATACCCTTAGGGGTAAAATTAAAAAAACGCCCTTGATTTATGATATTCCCAAAATACCCATAGTTACAATAAAAAATTTCCATTATATACAAAGTGTCCAAAAACCTTACTTTGCAAAATATCGAAAACATCATGATTTTGTAAAATTACAAAATTGCCCCTCACCAACAAAAATTACCAAAATGACCTTGGTTTTCAAAATTTTTGCAACACCATCAACCTGGAAAATAAACTCTTAAAAGAATCTTCAAAATTTTGCAACTTCTAAACATCCCTGATTTATCGAATTTTACAGATTCACCCTGACTTGTGAAAAATTACCAAAATGCCCCTGAACTTCATAATCAACAAAATACACCTGAATTTCAAAACTTTTCAAAATACCTCAGGAATTTAAGAGTTTCGAAATACTTTTTGACAAAATCATCCAAAAATTTTTATTTTTGAAAATTTACAAAAATACCCCTGTAGGACAAATTACGGAAATACCCCGAGTGGTGGAAAACAATCACAACGAAATCAACAACGTCTCTTTGAATGAATGAATGGAAAACTGTGTGCATGTATGATTACGAAAGAACCACTCTTAAAACTCTTATCATAAAATTCCTTCGCGGATAATCCAGTGAAACATGTTCTAATACATGAAATTCTTAAACAGATAAACGCAATCGCTAGAATGAGTTCAAGAGGTCGAGGACGTCCGCCACGTGGTCGTGGTAGGGGTAGGATGACCTTGTCCGAGCCAGCAGGGTCCAGACATGGGTCTGGAAATGAGATGCCGGATCTGCCGGCGGCGAAAATTAAATTTCAAGATCAGACGGGTGGTAATGATGTCGTATCTCAAGTCGTATTACGGTATTGGAACAGGTTCTTGAGGCAAAAGTGGTGTCAGGGCCCGTAAATTGTGGTTGAATGACTTGCTAACGGAGCAGAAGTATTTAGAGGAGTTTCGGGAGAGGAGCCCAATGCGGCAGAATATTGGTTGGAATCCACTGAAAGGATCATGGATGATTTAGATTTCACGGCTGAGGAGAAGTTGAAGGGCATAATATCTTTGCTTCGGGATGAGTCATATCAGTGGTGGCTCACTATGAGGGATGGAACGGTGGCAAAAATCTAACCTGGGAATTCTTCAGAGAGGCTTATCAAAATAAGTACATCAGAACTAGCTACGTGGACGCACAACGAAAGGCTTTCTTGAACCTGGTTCAAGGTAATAAGACAGTGGCAGAGTATGAGGCCGAGTTCCTCCGGTTGAGTAGATATGCTCATGGTATTGTGGGTACCGAGCATGAGCGCTGTGTTTGATTTGAAGATGGCCTGAGAGATGAGTTGAGAATGATGATAGCTCCACAACAGGAATGGGAGTTCGCGGTCTTAGTGGAGAAATCAAAAGTTGCTGAAGGGGTAAGACAGTCGGTTAGACGGAACCAAGATCGAAATTAGAATAAGAGGAGCTCGGAACCTTCGAGGTTCTCGGGTAATGAGCAGAAGAGGACGAGGTTTGATGGGTCAGATCAGGCTGTTAGGCCTGCTACTATTGCTAATCCTCAATGGCTGCCACGGTGTGCTCGGTGTGGCAAGTCTCACACGGGGGAATGTTGAAATGGTAATCGGGGATGCTTCGAGTGTGGGTCCTTGGAGCATCGAGTTAGAGACTATCCGAAAAAGGCAGCTAGACTGAGATCAGAGGGTCAGGATCGTGCCCCGAATAGGAGGGATAACCAATAGCCACAGAGGGGTCGAGGTGCAGTTAGGGGTAATGGAAATGGTAACGGGCGTGGCTGAGGTACTGAAGGTACAGAGGCGAGACAACCAAGGTTGGTTTATGCAGTTGGCCGTCGCGAGGAGGAGGATGTGCCAGATGTGACAACGGGTATGTTCCTTACTTCTGGAATACCCTTAATTGCTTTGATTATTGTAGAGTTTTCTTGTTTTACTAGGGAAGTGCCTGAAACCTTGGTTGTGAACTTAGAGATTGTGCCTAGGAAGTAAGATAATTTTATTAAGATCAGAGTGCACAGCATAAGCGTAGCACGGTGAGTTAAGATGTACGACTATTCGTTAGTAAGTAATTTCGAGGACGAAATTATTTTTAAGGGGGTAGAATTGTAACACCCTAAATTAGGGGTTGTTAAAAATTTAATTAATTTCCCATGTGTGCTTGAAGAAATAAATATTATGATTTTATTAAGCATGTTTTAGGGCCTAGTCATGACCTTGAATTAGGACGGATTTGGATTTTAAAACTTTTTTTTAAGGGTTTATAAGGGGGGAGCTAGGAGTTAGGGCTTAAGAAAAATTTTTGAAGGAACATGACACAAGGAAGTAGCTAGTAGAGTGGTTGGGACGCTGCCTAGGGAGCTAGAGTGGTGCGACAGAGCAGGGGTTCGAGCTGCCAAGGTTGCGCTTGGGGCTTTTATTTTTGCGTTATGAATGGAATGTTGGGCTAGGATGGCCTTATAATTAAATGAAGGGGGTTTGTGACATGGAAGGCAGGTTGGTGGAGTGGCTTGGAGCGACACTTTAAGGGGTTAGCAAAAGGTCTTGGGTTCGAGACATTAAGGACGTAAGAGTGTTTTATTTTTATTGGGGCTTGGGGTGTTAAAGGAAGGGGGCCCAGTAAAGAGGGCTTAAAAGAATTTTTGGGTAAGGAATGGGCATAAAAATCAGATTGGTAAAGTGGTAACCGAACGCCACTTAAGAGCTGGAGCAGAGAATGGGCGCAGTCACGGGTTTGAGTGGCTAGAGGCGTTTGCATTTTATTTTATATGCGATGTGAGCTTAAGTAGGAAGCTTTAAAAATTAAAAGGTGAGGTGCATGACATGAAAGTCGGGTTGGAAGAGATGGCAAGGCGTTGTAGGGGTTGCATTAAAGAGGTTCCAGGTTCGAACCATAGGAACAGCATATGGTTGCTATTTTTTTATTTTTGCTGCTGGCGTGTATAGGAGAATTGGCTGCATTTTGGACTCTTATTTTGATAAGGAGAGCTATTTTTTTTTCTCATATTCTATTTGGAAGGGGTTATTAGTAGTTTATTTGCTATTAAAGTGTTGAAAGTGATTAGGAGATTAAATGTAAGATAAGTCTTTCATTATCTTTGATAAATAAAAGTGAAACTTATCACCAAAAGAGGTGATGGTGAAATAGGGACTCCTTGGGGTCATCCATATCGGTTTTGTACAAAGAAAGAAGTGCCAAAATCCTCAATTTCTTGTCTTCTTTTCTCTCTTCATTGTCTTTGAATTCTCCTTAAACCATAGCCAAAATTGTTCAAAATTTCCAGTCTTTCTTGTTCCTTTTAGCCGAATCTACCTCCTCTTTTAAGAGGAAAATTCCAACCCTTTCCATCTTGTGATTAGCAATTCCTCTAAGGTAAGTTCTTGTTTAGTTCTTTTCTTTTCATTGAAGATAGCCGAACCCCCTCACAACACCAAGTGGTGCTGATTTGTGGAGTTTAAGGGCTGAAACAATTATCAAGGTAAGGGGGTAATCACCTCTTTTAGGTTCATGGTTATGGCCGAATAGCCTAAAGTTTCTTACTAATATGATCAAACTAATTGTAGGGACGCCATAGTCGATTAAAGGGAGCTTTCGGGATTTGTTCTCCTAAGGTAAAGAGGTAAGTGACATTCGGCCATAGGCCTTGATTATGTGTGATTATACAAGTCGATTCTTAACTAGTGTTTTGGTAGGGATCTCGACAAATCAAGTGACGTTTTTGGGATTTGTTTGGAAATCAAATCCGTTCAAGGTAAGTTCGCAAAAGAGCCTTTGGTATTAATTTGGTTTGGCCGAATAGGCCTAAGTCCCTAACCATGATTTTTGGCCGATTATAGGACAAGAGATCTAACATCGTAGATCGAATCTTCGGGATCTAGGAATTCCGGTAGAAACAGGTGTGTAAAACTCCTTACACACTTTATTAGTAAACTTTGCCATATTATTGTTTTGTTAATCATTGTGGTAGTGATTTGGTATTGTGGCCTTGAGCATGGATTTCGGGTAAGTCCCCTATTAAATGATCTTTGATAAATGTTGTGTATGCCATCACATGTTGTCGTATAATATGCTACAAATGAATGCATAATATATGGGATTATGATATATGATGATGTAAGCATGATGATGGTGGGATTAATGAGTGGAGGGGGATGATTTTTATGGACTGTCGCCAGTGGTTTTGACCATAAGATGGGTTGGCCCCATCAGATTATTTGTGACCTATGGTCATCAGTGGTTTTGACCACACCGATTGATATATTGCGACTAAGTCCCAGTGGTTTGGTACCACCAGTGGTTTTGGCCACACTTGATTATTTGTGACCTATGGTCATCAGTGGTTTTGACCACACGATGGGTTGGCCCCATCATTTAATTTGTGACTCTAAGTCATCAGTGGTTTTGACCACCAGTGGTTTTGACCACACGAGGTAGTTAAGGAGTATGGATGGTTAGGTTGGGTTGCATGTGCATGTTTATTAATAAAATGTGTATGAGTTATGTTTTTCCGGGTGGGGGATTTACACACTGAGTCTTGGTGTCTCACCCCTTCCCTTAACATTTTGCAGATGAGTAGAACGCGGAGATGGAGCCGGAGAGGACTCGAGGCGGCCATGCTTGTCGAAGGATTTAAATTCATTTTATTAAAGTTATTATTATTTATTTTCTAAGTTTTCATTTTGGGTTTGTAATAAGGCCGATAATTATTGTTGGATGTTTATTTTATTGCTTTATTTTACTCATGTTACATTACTAATGGAATTTTATAAAAATTAATTGAACCGGTTAAAAGCAACTTTTCAAACTTAATAAATTTCTACGGGTTTTTAAAAGATGTTACCATCGGGTAACAAAAATTCACCACGTCAATCATGATTTTGAAAGTTCCTTAAATTTTAAATAATCAAACAATTTCAAAGGGTTGAACAACCCAACTATATTTATAAAAAGCCCAACTGAATTTTCAAACACCGTTTTAATTCCTTAGCCAAATTTCATCAAATTTTCACCAGAAAATCAATGTCCTTCAAAATATTTTACTCCGTGACGTGCCAGATCCGGTTAGGACTCATGGGCGGGTTTGGGGTGTTACATTTTTGGTATCAGAGCCAGGTTCAAAACTCGGCTGTGGGGGGGCCCAAGGTCCAAAATGTTTGGTTTTTGTTAGTAGGGCTTATTATGATGGTTTGAGAAACTATTTTGGCTTGAACAGCATGGCACCGAGTCTCCAACCCCAATCCGCCCAGGTAAGTACGTCTATCCATTTCTCTGTGAATTTTTGATGAGGGGTAGAAGGGAAAAATTGGGAACGTAGACTAATTGTTGAACCCTAGGGTTAGCATACCCCAACAAGCATGCATAAGATTTAATAAATACCTAAACCAACCCTGTGAGTTGTCACTGAGCGAGGATGTGGCAATCGTTATAATGCATGTCTAGGATTGGATTCTGGGGGCACAGTATTTAAGCAGTCCTCGTGACTCACCTCCTATTCACTTGAATCCTACACAGTGCGTAGTAATCTGCTTCATCCTAGTTGAGACGACACACTCATAGGCTAAACTTAATAATTAAAACCCGAAAAGGGACTAGCCAATTTTTTTAGTAATTAAAACCTTGTTTTAAGATTAAAAAAAAGACCAAAATACCCCTCAGTTTGAAAAATGACCAAAATACCCCTAGCTTGTAAATTATCAAAATACCCTCCGTATGAAAAATTTCCAAATAGAAAATTTTCCAAAATGTCATTCTTTTGTGAAATCACTTAGAACAAAACTTTTGAAAATCATTTTGTGAAAATATCCTGATTATGAGAAATTACCAAAATACCCTTAGGGGTAAAATTACAAAAATGCCCTTGATTTATGATATTCCCAAAATACCCATAGTCACAATAAAAAATTTCCATTATATACAAAGTGTCCAAAAACCTTACTTTTCAAAATATCGAAAACATCATGATTTTATAAAATTACAAAATTGCCCCTCACCAACAAAAATTACCAAAATGACCTTGGTTTTCAAAATTTTTGCAACACCATCAACCTGGAAAATAAACTCTTAAAAAGAATCTTCAAAATTTTGCAACTTTTGAAACATCCCTGATTTATCAAATTTTACAAATTCACCCTGAATTGTGAAAAATTACCAAAATGCCCCTAAACTTCAAAATCAACAAAATACCCCCGAATTTCAAAATTTTTCAAAATACCTCAGGAATTTAAGAGTTTCGAAATACTTTTTGACAAAATCATTTGAAAATTTTTATTTTTGAAAATTTACAAAAATACCCCTGTAGGACAAATTATGGAAATACCCCGGGTGGTGGAAAACAATCACAACGAAATCAACAATGTCTCTTTGAATGAATGAATGGAAAACTGTGTGCATGTATGATTACAAAAGAACCACTCTTAAAACTCTTATCATAAAATTCCTTCGCGGATAATCCAGTGAAACATGTACTAATACATAAAATTCTTAAACAGATAAACACAATAGCTAGAATGAGTTCAAGAGGTCGAGGACGTCCGCCATGTGGTCGTGGTAGGGGTAGGATGACCTTGTTTGAGCCAGCAGGGTCTGTACACGGGTCTGGAAATGAGATGCCGGATCTGCCGGCGGCGAAAACTAAATTTCAAGATCAGACGGGTGGTAATGATGTCGTATCTCAAGCTGTATTACGGGTATTAGAACGGGTTGCTGAGGCAAGTGCGGGTGCAGGAGCCCGTAAATCCGTGGTTGAACGACTCCGGGCTAACAGAGCAGAAGTATTCAGAGGAGTTTCAAGAGTGTCGCCCAGTGCGGTAAAATATTGGTTGGAATCCACTGAAAGGATCATGGATGATTTAGATTTCACGGCTGAGGAGAAGATGAAGGGCATAATATCTTTGCTTCGGGATGAGTCATATCAGTGGTGGCTCACTGTGAGGGATGGAACGGTGGTAGAAAATCTAACATGGGAATTCTTCAGAGAGGCTTATCAAAAGAAGTACATCGAAACTAGCTACGTGGGCGAAAGGCTTTCTTGAACCTGGTTTAAGGCAATAAGACAGTGGCAGAGTATGAGGCCGAGTTCCTCCGGTTGAGTAGATATGCTCGTGGTATTGTGGGAACTGAGCATGAGCGCTGTGTTAGATTTGAAGATGGCCTGAGAGATGAGTTGAGAATGATGATAGCTCCACAACAGGAACGGGAGTTCGCGGTCTTAGTGGAGAAATCAAAAGTTACTGAAGAGGTAAGACAGTCGATTAGACAGAACCAAGATCGGAATTGGAATAAGAGGAGTTCAGAACCTTCGAGGTTCTCGGGTAATGAGCAGAAGAGGATGAGGTTTGATGGGTTAGATCAGGCTGCTAGGCCTGCTGCTGTTGCTAATCCTCAATGGCCGCCACGATGTGCTCGGTGTGACAAGTCTCACACGGGGAATGTTGGAATGGTAATCGGGGATGCTTCGAGTGTGGGTTCTTGGAGCATCGAGTTAGAGACTGTCTGAAAAAGGCAACTAGACTGAGATCAGAGGGTCAGGATTGTGCCCCGAACAGGAGGGATAACCAACAGCCACAGAGGGGTCGAGGTGCAGTTAGGGGTAATGGAAATGGTAACGGGCGTGTCCGAGGTGCTGAAGGTACAGAGGCGAGACAACCAAGGTTGGTTTTTGCAGTTGGCCGTCGCGAGGAGGAGGATGTGCTAGATGTGACAACGGGTATGTTCCTTACTTTTGGACTACCCTTAATTGCTTTGATTATTGTAGAGTTTTCTTGTTTTACTAGGGAAGTGCTTGAAACCTTGGTTGTGAACTTAGAGATTGTGCCTAGGAAGTAAGATAGTTTTATTAAGATCATAGTGCGCAGCATAAGCGTAGCACGGTGAGTTAAGATGTACGACTATTCGTTAGTAAGTAATTTCGAGGACGAAATTATTTTTAAGGGGGGTAGAATTGTAACACCCTAAATTAGGGGTTGTTAAAAATTTAATTAATTTCCCATGTGTGCTTGAAGAAATAAATATTATGATTTTATTAAGCATGTTTTAGGGCCTAGTCATGACCTCGAATTAGGACGGATTTGGATTTTAAAACTTCTTTTTAAGGGTTTATAAGGGGGGAGCTAGGATTTAGGGCTTAAGAAAAATTTTGGAAGGAACATGACACAAGGAAGTAGTGGTAGAGTGGTTGGGACGCCGCTGGGAGCTAGAATGGTGCGTCGGAAGCAGGGTTCGAGTGCCAAGGTTGCACTTGGGGCTTTTATTTTTGCGTTATGAATGGAATGTTGGGCTAGGAAGGCCTTATAATTAAATGAAGGGGTTTGTGACATGAAAGGCAGGTTGGTGGAGTGGCTTGGAGCGCCACTTTAAGGGGTTGGCAAAAGGTCTCGGGTTCGAGACATTAAGGACGCAAGAGTGTTTTATTTTTTTGGGGCTTGGGGCGTTAAAGGAAGGGGGCCCAGTAAAGAGGGATTAAAAGAATTTTCGGGTAAGGAATGGACATAAAAATCAGATTGGTAAAGTGGTAACCGAATGCCACTTAAGAGCTGGAGGAGAGAATGGGCGCAGGTCACGAGTTCGAGTGGCTAGAGGGGCGTTTTGTGTTTTATTTTTATATGCGGTGACGGGCTTAAGTAGGGAAGCTTTAAAAATTAAAAGGTGAGGGTGTATGACATGAAAGTCGGGTTGGAAGAGATGGCAAGGGGTGTTGTAGGGGGCTGCATTAAAGAGGTTCCAGGTTCGAACCATAGGAACAGCATATGGTTGTTATTTTTTTTATTTTTACTGCTGGCGTGTATGGGAGAATTGGCTACATTTTGGACTCTTATTTTGATAAGGGAGAGCTATTTTTTTTGCTCATATTCGGCTGGAAGGGGGGTTATTAGTTGTTTATTTGCTATTAAAGTGTTGAAAGTGATTAGGAGATTAAATGTAAGATAAGTCTTGCATTATCTTTGATAAATAAAAGCTGGAAATTTACCACCAAAAGAGGTGATGGCTGAAATAGGGACTCCTTGGAGGTTGTCCATATCAGTTTTGTACAGCAAAGAAGTGCCAAAAATCCCTCAATTTCTTTTCTTCTTTTCTCTCTTCATTGTGCTGCCGAATTCTCCCTTAAACCATAGCCAAAATTGTTCAAAAATTTCCAGTCTTTCTTGTTCCTTTTTAGCCGAATCTACCTTCTCTTTTAAGAGGAAAATTCCAGCCCCTTTCCATCTTGTGATTAGCCAAATTTCTCTAATGTAAGTTGTTGTTTCGGTTCTTTTCTTTTCATTGAAGATAGCCGAACCCCCTCACAACACCAAGTGGTGCTGATTTGTGGAGTTTAAGGGCTAAAACAATTATCAAGGTAAGGGGGTAATCACCTCTTTTAGGTTCAAGGTTATGGCCGAATGGCCTAAGTTTCTTACTAATATGATCAAACCAATTGTAGGGAGGCCATAGTCGATTAAAGGGAGCTTTAGGGATTTGTTCTCCTAAGGTAAAGAGGTAAGTGACATTCGGCCATAGGCCTTGATTATGTGTGATTATACAAGTCGATTCTTAACTAGTGTTTTGGTAGGGATCTCGACAAATCAAGTGACGTTTTCGGGATTTGTTTGGAAATCAAATCCGTTCAAGGTAAGTTCACAAAAGAGCCTTTGGTATTAATTTGGTTTGGCCGAATAGGCCTAAGTCCCTAACCATGATTTTTGGCCAATTATAGGACAAGAGATCTAACATCGTAGATCAAATCTTCGGGATCTAGGAATTCCGGTAGAAACAGGTGTGTAAAACTCCTTACACACTTTATTAGTAAACTTTGCCATATTATTGTTTTGTTAATCATTGTGGTAGTGATTTGGTATTGTGGCCTTAAGCATGGATTTCGGGTAAGTCCCTATTACATGATCTTTGATATATGTTGTGTATGCCATCACATGTTGTCGTATAATATGCTACACATGAATGCATAATATATGGGATTATGATATATGATTATGTAAGCATGATGATGGTGGGATTAATGAGTGGAGGGGGATGATTTTTATGGATCGTCGCCATGGTTTTGACCACAAGATGGGTTGGCCTCATCGATTATTTGTGACCTATGGTCATCGATGGTTTTGACCACACCGATTGATAAATGCGACTAAGTCCCGGTGGTTTGGTACCACCAATGGTTTTGACCACACTTGATTATTTGTGACCTATGGTCATCGATGGTTTTGACCACACAATGGGTTGGCCCCATCATTTGATTTGTGACTCTAAGTCATCAGTGGTTTTGACCACCAGTGGTTTTGACCACACGGGGTAGTTAAGGAGTATGGATGGTTAGGTTGGGTTGCATGTGCATGTTTATTAATAAAATGTGTATGAGTTATGTTTTTCCGGGTGGGGGATTTACACACTGAGTCTTGGTGACTCACCCCTTTCCTTAACATTTTGCAGATGAGTAGAACGCAGAGATGGAGCCGGAGAGGACTCGAGGCGGCCATGCTTGTCGAAGGATTTAAATTCATTTTATTAAAGTTATTATTATTTATTTTCTAAGTTTTCATTTTGGGTTTGTAATAAGGCCGATAATTATTGTTGGATGTTTATTTTATTGCTTTATTTTACTCATGTTACATTACGAATGGAATTTTATAAAAATTAATTGAACCGGTTAAAAGAAACTTTTCAAACATAATAAATTTCTACGGGTTTTTAGAAGATGTTACCATCGGGTAACAAAAATTCACCACATCAATCATGCTTTTGAAAGTTCCTTAAATTTTAAATAATCAAACAATTTCAAAGGGTTGAACAACCCAACTATATTTATAAAAAGCCCAACTGAGTTTTCAAACACCGTTTTAATTCCTTAGCCAAATTTCATCAAATTTTCACCAGAAAATCAATGTCCTTCAAAATATTTTACTCCGTGACATACCAGATCCGGTCAGGACTCATGGGTCGGGTTTGGGGCGTTACAAGTTTTCTACCATTTTTGGTGATTTTTCAAATTCACACAATTGCTGCTGTCCAAAACTATTTTGTTGGTAAATTTACTCTTTCATAATTTCACTTACTCCATTTCATCTTACTGAAGGTTCGATCAAATATCGGGCACATTGTTCATAAATTTTCACACTTATACCTACACTTATTCGTCAAATAATCATATCCAATTACACTTAGTCGTTATATGATCACATGTGTTTTCACTTAGTCAATTTTTCATTGAACTCATCGGAATAATAACAGGTACACGGTGGCCTGCACATTGTACCACCCTTGTAGCCGAAGCTATCTAGTGCACATAGTAGCCTGCACTTAGTACTACACATGTGACCAAACCATCACTTACACATAGTGGCCTACACTTAGTACCACACATGTGACCTAGCTACCTCATTCGTTTCTTTTCTATTCCGAAGGTTCAACCGGGAATTCACACTTTTCAACATTTTACCAATTCATCCATAATCAATCACAATTCATAATTTACATCAAATAATTACTCCATATTCAACCATATCTCATATAATATAACAAAATATTAAAACATAAATAAAAAATGATGTATTATTTACATACAAACTTACCTCGGTACAAAATATGACGAATTTGTAATTTAGTCCACAACCTTTTCTTTTCCCCTATCAAGGTCAATTCCTCGTCTTTCTTGATCTATAATAACACATTTAAATCATTTAGTACTCACATTTTTCAATTTAGTAAAAAAATCACACTATGAAAAAATTACTTTTTTGTCCCTAAAGTTTCACTTATTTATAATTTTTCCCCTAGGCTCGTAAAATAGTTTTTATTCAATTTCCTTGCATTTTAGGTCTAGCCGAACCATTTTCATAACTATAACAATCCACAATTTGCACTTATGCACACACTTATACACATTTTTCAACTTTTTTACTAGTCCTTTTCACTTAGTAAAAATTGTTTATCACACCCTTAAATTTCATATTCTTCCATAAAACATCAAAAAACATGCATGCCATCCATGGGTAAATTTTTAAACATAAACCCTAGCTCAAAATAATAGTATAAATTGTAACAGTCCAAATTTGACTCTAATCAGAATGGTGGTTTTGGGACCACAAATTTGAGTCTGATATATGTTTAAATGATATATTATGTTCTTATTATATGTGATTTAATATGTGTGAAAGTTTCGTAGAAAAATTTAATCGTTTATGTGATTAATTTAGAAAAAGGACTTAATCGCGAAAAAGGTAAAAGTTACAAATTATAGTTAAAAGTGCCCAAGTGTTACTGGCTTTTTAATATGAGGCACTAAAAGGGTAATTAGCCCATTTTATAAGATAGTGGACAACATAGGACTAAAATACCCTTATATTATAAGTTAGTTTTATTATTATTAAAAGGTTATATTAGTAATTCATTTATAAAATATATTATATGTTAAATAAAACAAAATGAAGACCACTATCATCTTTTACATTGTTGGCCAAATATTGAGAAAAGAACAAGGGTTATAGAGCTTTGAATTTTGGCAATCAATTTGCTTGATTAAGGTATGTGTGATTTTCGGTTTTTAATAATTTTTACGTTTTTGAGATCGTTGCTTCATATATTACCCAACCTATGCTAGAATTTTTGAGATTAGTATGTATGTGAGATTTGGCCATTGTTATGTTCTTATGGTTTTTGATGTTTTATGATTCTATATTAAAGATATGTTAAAGATTAACAAGTTTTGTATTGGAAATTTTGGTAAAATTGAGTATTTAGGGCTAATTTGTAAAAATAAATTTTTAGAGGGGCTTATTTGCAAAATAAATGAAAGAAATGGACTTATAAGGTCCTTTTGAACATTCGTCCCTTGAGTGTTGTAGTGGAATTTTGTTTATTTTGTGTTTTGTACAAATGGGACCAAATTGCAAAAATGTGAAATAGTAGGGGTAAAATGGTAAATTACCTATTCATGTGCTTAGGTACTAAATTGAGATGAAATGTACTTGAATAAGCTGAATTTTAATCTGTCTAGATCAAGAACAAAGAAAAACGGATTTGGATCGGGGAAAGACGAAGGTTATTGAATAGTCGGTTTACACGGTCCATCAACAGTCGAGGTAAGTCCTTAAGTGAATATATGTTAAAGAATTATTTATGAATCTAATGAATGATGAAATTCGAATATTTTTAGCATGAATCCATGAATTAGCCAAATGCAAGGGTACTAAATTGGATTGATTGTAATTTTATTTAATGTGATGTAAATAAATGAATTTGGTGTGATATGTGAATGTAATTTGTGATATATGGGTTGTTGTGAAGTTAGCATTATGAAATGTGAATTGAAGGATTAATCATATTGATATTCGGGCTTCGAGCCTAGCAGGCCTTGTGCCGGTGGTTTATTTCGGGCTTCGAGCCTAGCAGGCCTTGTGCCAGTGGTTTATTTTAGGCTTCGAGCCTAGCAGGCCTTGTGTCGGTGGTTTATTTCAGGCTTCGAGCCTAGCAGGCCTTGTGTCGGTGGTTTATTTTGGGCTTCGAGCCTGGCATGCCTAGTGCCGGTGATCTATTTCGAGCTAAATGCCTAGCAGGCCTCGTGCTGGTGAATATGTCAGGCTTAATGCCTAGCAGGCTAAATGCCGGTGTTTTAAATCTCGGACTTCAAGTCTAGCAGGCAAGGTGTCGGTGTATACGATTTGAATTAGTGCATAGCTTGATATATGCTGGTAATTTTTCAACTCCCAAACTTTAGTTACGAAATGGTAAAGTTATGAAACAAATCATGCAAGTTTAAGTTTGTGAAAGCGAATTTGTGAGTTCGGCTATAAGATATGTATTAAGCATACTTAAATGTTATGACTATATGCCATGATGATAAGTAATTGAAATGATGAAATGAAGTAATATACACATGATAGATGGAATTTTGATTAATAGATACTATGAGTGAATTGGTTATAGAAAAGCATGGAAGGAGTAAGTATTCGTATAAGAATATCTATAAGCATAAGTGGTTAAAGGTATTATAAAGGTACATGGATATGTATGATTTGCATTATATGTATATATATATATTGGAGAATGGTGTGTCTTGGTGAGTAAATGAAGTAGAAAGATTAAATGAAGTAGAAAATTTGGCTATGATGTATTTATAAATAAAGATATGTTTATTCAATGTTATAAATTGGCTGCCTAAAATGCTTGGTTAATTGAATGTTTTAATATAGTTGCTTAAGACTTACTAAGCTAGTAAGCTTACTCTATGTGTTCAATGATCTGTTTTATAGATTTTGGTCAAACTACAAGCTCGGAGGATCGTCAGTGAAGTCAACCACACTATCACCCCTTTTTGGTACTTTTAAGCTAGTTTTCTTTTATATAAGGCATGTATAGACTAGTTATGTGAGTTTAAATGATGTTTTGTTGGTAATGTAATTAAACCATGTGAAAATGGCTAATTGTTGAATGATATTGTTCGATGGTAAGTCCTATCATTGATGTAACTGGTGTGTGCTTTGTTTGGATGAATTGAGATTATGGTATGAAATTATCCTTGATGAGATATGAGTGGATGATGTGCTTGAGAGATGACGATGACTTGATGCATGTTTTCTTCTTCATGATAATATGGTTCGATTTTGACTAAGGAAAATGTTATAATCATTTTAGGTTGGTTATTGAAGACTGGTTATAAGGAAGTGGATGGATTATACTCTTGTGTTTCGAACTAGTTATGTAGTATGTGTTTATTTTGTAACTTAATAATCCTTGAGTATATAAATCTTTGTTGTGAAGGTGGTGAAATGAGCATGAATTTAAAGACCATTATCGTGTATGTGGTTATAAATATTACATATATACATGAATGTTTGAAACTTATTAGTAACTTTTGGTTCAATTATGTGCATACAAACATAATTTCGTGTATCTTGTTTTTAATTGATTGTTTGGATATATTTGAAATTAGTATGAGATATGTACATGTAATTTCATAGATGTGTCTTAGTATATTTGGCCAAGTGATTATATGCTTATAACTGTTTATTGAGCATTTAAATTTGGACTCATGATGTTATGTAATGTGATGGTTTGTTCGGCCATAATGAAGAGGATTTTATACCATGTATATTCGGCCTTGCAAGTGTAGTATAGTAAGATGTATATTACATCTTTGGTTTAAGTTGTTTATGTTGTGCTGTAATAAAATAAAAATATATAATAAACAATTAGTTAAGTATATTAAGCACATTTTCTGTATGTAACCGGTTGGTTATATGGTAACGTTATATAAGTTTGTTTATCTATGATTTAATTTATTAAACAAAAGTTGGGATTTTTAGTTGGTAAATGCTCGTAACCCTAATCCGGCGACGAATACGGGTTAAGGGTGTTTCATTTGATTGGTAGTAGAGCTTACAATTTAGTCGATTCTAGGACTACTGTAGCGCGTGAGAGTCTAGCTATACATGCCTTAATTGTACATTTGATAGTGTGGTGACTTCTGACATTCTGAATTATGTTTTATATAGTAAATGGATTTCGATCCTGACAGAGCCGTAGCAGATGATGTAGAGAGTGTAGCGCCTGATCGTGTACGCGGATCAGCACCGGTAGACTCTCGACCAGTTTCGGGTAGCCATGAGGGAAAGCTAAACAATCCTTCTACCAAATGATTTACTCAGTTTATTCAGACTAACCCGGCTATACAACGACCTCCACCCCCGAATAATCCAACTCTGATACCTTCTGCACCTCCGATGATAGATCCGATGAGATCTAGTATGCCTCCCGTTGATAAAATAGGAAACATGGGGCCGAAGAATTCAAAGCTAATGATGATGTTGACGTAGAGCGAGCTGAGATGTGGCTTGATAACACTATTCGGGTACTTGATGAACTATCCAGCATTTCTAATGAATGTTTAAAGTGTGCTATATCGCTACTTCGAGATACTGCATATCACTAGTGGAATACACTAGTATCAGTAGTTCCGAAAGAAAAAGTAAATTGGGATTTCTTCAAGATCGAGTTCCGTAATAAATACATTAGCCAAAGGTTCATTGATCAGAAAAGAAAAGAATTTCTGGATCTAAAACAGGGCCGCATGCCTGTAACTGAATATGAGCGAAAATTTATCAGATTGAGCCATTATGCCTGAGAGTGTATATCAACTGAAGCCATTATGTGTAAAAGATTTGAAGACGGTCTGAATGAAGACATAAAGTTGCTTATTGGCATTCTTGAAATCAAAGAGTTCATGGTACTAGTCGAGCGAGCATGTAAAGCTGAAGAGCTTGGAAAAGAGAAAGAAAGGCTGAAATTGAAGCTAGGGACACTCGTAAAAGATCATCGAGTAAGACTTTCCATTCAGTGCCTAAAAAGTTAAGAGATGACTTCAGTGACATAAAGCCACTTCAAACTTGCCTAGACGTGATTGACCTCCAGTGAGTTCCCGAGCCACTTCGATGGCTAGTGTTGGTAATGTTTCGCAGAACCGGGCTGAGTGCAAACATTGTGGGAAATGGTATTCTGGGAGTTGTAGATTCTGTGATCAGTCATGCTTTAAATGTAGATCATCAGACCATTTCATTCGAGAGTGCCCGATGCTAGCCGAGCACAATACGACTCAAAACACTAAACTGAGCAACGCGTCAGTACGGAGCCGGCCACCCAGACATTCAGGCTATGTAAGTGGCAGTCAGGGAGGGACGAAGGACACTGCAGTTCGATCAGAGGCTAGAGCTCCAGCTAGAGCTTATGCTATACGAGCCAGAGAGGATGTTTCTTCCCCAAATGTTATTACCGGTATTTTCACACTTTATGATACTACTGTGATTGCATTGATTAATCCTAGTTTCACTCATTCATATGTGTGTGAAACTCTAGTATCCAGTAAGACTCTGCCAGTTGAGTCTACTGAGTTTGTGATCCCTGTGTCCAACCCTTTGGGTAGATGTGTACTTGTCGATAAAGTGTGTAAAGGTTACCCGTTGATGATTCGAGATTTCTACTTTCCAGCCGATCTAATGTTGTTGCCCTTCGACGAGTTTGATATAATTTTGGGAATGGATTGGTTAACTTTGCATGATGCGATGGTGAATTGCAAAAGAAAGATCATTGATTTGAGATTTCAGAACGGTGAGACTATCTGAGTTGAATCTAGTGATTTAAATGGGTTACCTACCGTAATATCCTCGATGCTAGCCCAAAATATGTGAGAAAAGGATGCAAAGGTATGTGTTGGATAATAAAGTGTCTAAAAAAAAATTAAATTCATACCAATTGTGTGTGAATACCCAGATGTGTTTCCCGAAGAATTATTGGGTTTACCACTAGTACGAGAGATTGAGTTCGGCATTGAATTAGTACCAGGGACGACTACGATTTCGATAGCTCCGTATCGATTGGCACCTACTAAGTTGAAAGAGTTGAAAGCACAGTTGCAAGAGTTGACAGATAGGGGCTTTGCACAACTGAGTTTCTCTCCTTGGGGTGCACCTGTTCTATTTGTGAAAAAGAAAGATGGGACTATGCGAATGTGCATTGATTATCAGCAGTTAAATAAAGCGACAATAAAGAATAAATACCCATTGCCTCGAATTGATGATTTGTTTGACCAGTTGAAAGGGGCTTTAGTGTTTTCAAAGATAGATCTGAGATCGGGTTATTACCAGTTGTGAGTCAGAGATTCCGATGTGCCTAAGACTACATTCTGAACGAGGTACAGACATTTTGAGTTTCTTGTTATGCCTTTTAGGCTTACTAATGCACCTGTTGTTTTTATGGATTTGATGAATCGGGTTTTCAGACAGTATTTGGATCAGTTTGTAGTAGTGTTTATTGATGATATCTGATCTACTCCAAAGATGAAACCGAGCATGCCGAGCATTTGAGATTGGTGCTACAAACTTTGCGAGATCAACAGTTGTATGCAAAGTTTAGTAAGTGTGAATTTTGGATGAAAGAGGTCAGCTTTTTGGGACATGTTGTTTCAGCGTCAGGTATTCGGGTTGATCCGAACAAAATATCAGCTATACTTGATTGGAAGCCACCAAAGAATGTTTCTGAGATTCGAAGCTTTCTGGGACTTGCGGGATATTATAGACGATTTGTCAAAGGTTTTTCCATGATAGCTACACCTTTGACAAAGCTACTACAGAAAGATGTCAAGTTTGAGTGGTTGAAAAAGTGTCAGAAAAGTTTCAATAAGTTGAAAGCCCTTTTGACTGAAGCTCCAGTGTTAACTCAGCCTGAATTGGGTAAAGAATTTATTTTTTATAGTGATGCTTCTTTGAATGGTTTGGGTTGCGTTTTGATGAAAGAAGGCAAAGTGGCCTACACTTCGAGACAATTGAAGCCTCACGAAAGAAATTATCCGACTCATGATCTAGAATTAGCAGCCATCGTTTTCGCATTGAAAATTTGGCGTCACTACTTATTCGGTGAGAAATGTCATGTTTACTTGGATCACAAAAGTCTGAAGTATTTGATGACTCAGAAAGATTTGAACTTGAGGCAACACAGGTGGTTAGAACTATTGAAAGACTATGAATTAATGATTGACTACCATCTAGGGAAAGCTAATGTTGTCGTAGATGCCTTAAGCTGAAAATCATTGTTTGCTCTTCGTGCATTGAACGCACATATAGTTATGTCTGATGATAGTTATATCATAGCCGAGTTGAAAGCAAGACTGATGTTTATTCAGCAAATTTGTGATACACAGAAAATTGACAAAGATATGATTGCTAAACGGGTTCAATGTGAAAATGATGCAGAGGTAGAGTTTCGAATCGATGCAAATGATTGCTTGAACTTCAAAGGCTAAATATGTGTTCCGAGGAATATGGATTTGATTCAGATGATTTTGGACGAGGCTCATAGTAGTCAACTATCGATACACCCAGGTAGCACGAAAATGTATAATGATGTAAAATAGTTCTGTTGGTGGCCTGGCATGAAGCGGGATATATCTGAATTTGTTTCAAAGTGTTAAATTTGTCAGCAAGTAAAAGCCGAGCATCAAATACCTTCTGGATTACTTCAGCCAATTATGATACCTGAATGGAAATGGGATAGAATCGCTATGGATTTTGTATCCGGTTTGCCTATGACACCGAGCAAGAAAGATGCAGTCTGGGTTATAGTAGGTAGACTGACCAAATCAGCTCACTTTGTCCCAGTTTGTACAGACTATTCACTCGATAAACTTGCTGAATTATATGTATCACAAATTGTAAGGTTACATGGTGTGCCAAGTTCCATTGTTTCAGACAAAGACCCAAGATTCACATCGCGATTTTGGAAGAAGTTTCAGGATGCTTTAGGTACTAAACTTCATTTTAGCACTGCCTTTCATCCACGCAGACAGACGGTCAGTCTTAATGAACCATTCAAATACTTGAGGACATGTTGAGATGTTGCGTCCTCGAGTTTGAAGGTACATGGGAAAGATACTTACCTTTGATTGAATTTTCTTATAATAACAATTTTCAATCGAGTATCAAAATGGCACCTTACGAAGCTCTATATGGTCGCAAGTGTCGTACACCATTATACTGGACTGAGCTCAGTGAGAATAAGATACACGGGTTGATTTGATTAAAGAGGTGGAACAGAAAGTAACTGTAATCAGGGATAGTTTAAAAGCTACCTCCGATCGTCAAAAGTCCTATGCTGATTTGAAGCGCAAAGACATTGAGTTTCAGATCAGAGACTGGGTATTCTTGAAAGTTTCTCCGTGGAAGAAGGTACTCTGATTTGGTCAGAACGGCAAACTAAGTCTGAGGTTCATCGGACCGTACGAGATCATCGAACGTATTGGGCCTGTTGCTTATAGATTGAAGTTGCCCTCTAAATTAGAAAAGATACACAACGTATTTCACGTTTTGATGTTTTGTAGATACAGATCAGATCCATCACATGGGATTGCTCTGTCTGAGATTGAAATCTGACCCGATATAATGTATGAGGAAGAACCGATCCGTATTTTAGCTCAAAAAATGGAAGAGTTGAGAAACAAGAGAATTCCATTAGTGAAAGTACTATGGAATCAGCACGGAGTTGAAGATGCTACATGGGAGCCTGAGGATTCAATGAGGCAACAATAGCTGACTTTGTTTAACGGTAAGATTTTAGGAGATGAAAATCCTTAAAGGGGGGAGAGTTGTAATAGTCCGAATTTGACCCTAATCGGAACGGTGGTTTCGGGACCACAAATTTGAGTCTGATATATATTTAAATGATATATTCTATCCTTATTATATGTGATTTAATGTGTGTGAAAGTTTCATAGAAAAATTTAATCATTTATGTGATTAATTTAGAAAAAGGACTTAATCGTGAAAAAGGTAAAAGTTACAAACTATAGTGAAAAGTGCCCAAGTGTTACTAGCTTTTTAATATGAGGCACAAAAAGGGCAATTAGCCCATTTTATAAGATAGTGGACGGCATAGGACTAAAATACCCTTATATTATAAGTTAGTTTTATTATTATTAAAAGGTTATATTAGTAATTCATTAATAAAACATATTATATGTTAAATAAAACAAAATGAAGACCACTATCATCTTTTACATTGTTGGCCGAATATTGAGAAAAGAACAAGGGTTAGAGAGCTTTGAATTTCGGCAATTAATTTTCTTGATTAAGGTATGTGTGATTTTCGGTTTTTGATAATTTTTACGTTTTTGAGATCGTTGCTTCATATATTACCCGACCCATGCTAGAATTTTTGAGATTAGTATGTATGTGAGATTCAGCCATTGTTATGTTCTTGTGGTTTTTGATGTTTTATGATTCTATATTAAATATATGTTAAAGATTAACAAGTTTTGAATTGGAAATTTTGGTAAAATTCAGTATTTAGGGCTAATTTGTAAAAATAAATTTTTAGAGGGGCTTATTTACAAAATAAATGAAAGAAATGGACTTATAAGGTCCTTGTGAACATTCGGCCCTTGAGTGTTGTAGTGGAATTTTGTTTATTTTGTGTTTTGTACAAATGGGACCAAATTGCAAAAATATAAAATAGTAGGGGTAAAATGGAAAATTGCCTATTTATGTGCTTAGGTACTAAATTGTGATGAAATGTTCTTGAATGAGCTAAATTTTAATGTGTCTAGATCAGGAACAAAGAAAAACAAATTTGGATCGGGGAAAGACGAAGGTTATCGAATAGTCGGTTTACACGGTCCATCGACAGTCAAGGTAAGTCCTTAAGCGAATATATGTTAAAGAATTATTTATGAATCTAATGAATGATGAAATTCGAATATTTTTAGCATGAATCCATGAAGTAGCCGAATGCAAGGGTACTAAATTGGATTGATTGTAATTTTATTTAATGTGATGTAAATAAATGAATTTAGTGTGATATGCGAATGTAATATGTGATATATGGGTTGTTGTGAAGTTAGCATTATGAAATGTGAACTGAAGAATTAATCATATTGATATTCGGGCTTCGAGCCTAGCAGGCATTGTACCGGTGGTTTATTTCAGGCTTTGAGCCTAGCAGTGCCTTGTACCAAATGGTTTATTTCGACTTTGAGCCTAGCGAGCTTTCTCTGGGTGGTTTATTTGAACTTGAGCCTAGTAGGCCTAGTGCCTTGATCTATTCGGGCTAAATGCCTAGCGTGCCTCGTCTTGGAAATATGTCGGGCTTAATGCCTAGCGGGCTAAATGCTTGGTGTTTTAAATCTCGACTCAAGTCTAGCGAGGCAAGGTCTTGGTGTATACGATTTGAATTAGTGCATAGCTTGATATATCTTTGGTAAGTTTTCAATTTGAACTTTAGTTACTGAAATGGTAAAGTTACGAAACAAATCATGCATGTTTAAGTTTGTGAAAGTGAATTTGTGAGTTCGGCTATAAGATATGTATTAAGCATACTTAAATGTTATGATTATATGCCATGATGATAAGTAATTGAAATGATGAAATGAAGTAATATACACATGATAGATGGAATTTTGATTTATATATACTATGAGTGAATTGGTTATAGAAAAGCATGAAAGGAGTAAGTATTCGTACAAGAATATCTATAAGCATAAGTGGTTAAAGGTATTATAAAGGTACATGGATATGTATGATTTGCGTTATATGTATATATATTTTGAGAATGGTGTGCCTTGGTGAGTAAATGAAAGTAGAAAGATTAAATGAAGTAGAAAATTTGGCTATGATGTATTTATAAATGAAGATATGTTTATTCAATGTTATAAATTGGCTGTCTAAAATGCTTGATTAATTGAATGTTTTAATATAGTTGCTTAAGACTTACTAAGCTAGTAAGCTTACTCTGTGTGTTCAATGATCTGTTTTATAGATTTTGGTCAAACTACGGGCTCGAAGGATCGTCAGTGAAGTCAACCACACTATCACCCCTTTTTGGTACTTTTACGCTAGTTTTCTTTTATATAAGGCATGTATAGGCTAGTTATGTGAGTTTAAATGATGTTTTGTTGGTAATGTAATTAAGCCATGCGAAAACGGCTAATTGTTGAATGATAATGTTCGATGGTATGTCCTATCGTTGATGTAACTGGTGTGTGCTTTGTTTGGATGAATTGAGATTATGGTATGAAATTATCCTTGATGAGATATGAGTGGATGATGTGCTTGAGAGATGACGATGATTTGATGCATGTTTTCTTCTTCATGATAATATGGTTTGGTTTTGATTAAGGAAAATGTTATAATCATTTTAGGTTGGTTATTGAAGACTGGTTATAAGGAAATGGATGGATTATACTCTTTTGTTTCGATCTAGTTATATAGTATGTGTCTAGTTTGTAACTTAATAATCCTTGAGTATATAAATCTTTGTTGTGAAGGTGGTGAAATGAGCATGAATTTAAAGACCATTATCGTGTATGTGGTTATAAATATTACATATATACATGAATGTTTGAAACTTATTAGTAACTTTTGGTTCAATTATGTGCATACAAACATAATTTCGTGTATCTTGTTTTTAATTGATTGTTTGGATATATTTGAAATTAGTATGAGATATGTACATGTAATTTCATAGATGTGCCCTAGTATATTTGGCCAAGTGATTATTTGCTTATAACTGTTTATTGAGCATTTAAATTTGGACTCATGATGTTATGTAATGTGATGGTTTGTTCGGCCATAATGAAGAGGATTTTATACCATGTATATTCGGCCTTGCAAGTGTAGTATAGTAAGATGTATATTACATCTTTGGTTTAAGTCTGTTTATGTTATGCTGTAATAAAATAAAAATATATAATAAACATTTAGTTAAGTATATTAAGCATGTTTTCTGTATGTAATCGGTTGCTTATATGATAACGTTATATAAGTTTGTTTATCTATGATTTAATTTATTGAACGAAAGTTGAGATTTTTGATTGGTAAATGCTCGTAACCCTAATCCGGCGACAGATACGGGTTAAAGGTGTTATAGAAATAGATAAACCAAGCTACGAGGATTTCAAAAATGTAAAGAACATTAAAAATAGGGCTAAAACGGACTTACAATTGAGCTTGGAAGCTTGAAAAACCCTAGTTATGTCTTCCTCATGTGAATTTCGACCAAGGGGTTGAAGATGAGCAAAAATTGGCCTTTAATTTGGCTTTTTAATTCATTTATTCACCAAATTACTAAAATGCCCTTAACTTAAAATTATTCTATTTCACCTATTTCATGTCCATTTGTTTCCAAAAAATTAACCAATGGTCTAATTACCTTTTAAAGACCTCCAATTTAAAATTTCATAGCAATTAGACACCTTTAGCTTCTAGAACTCAAGTTTTGCACTTTTTACAATTTAGTCCTTTTGACTAAATTGAGTGCCCAAAGATCAAAATTTTCGAAAGAATTTTTCACGAAATCATTCCATAAATAGATCATAAAAATATAAGAATATTAAAATTTTCCTCGTCGGATTTGTGGCCCCAAAACCACTACTCCGACTAGGCCTAAAATCGGGCTGTTACAACTCTCCCCCATTAGGATTTTCGTCTCCGAAAATCTTACCGGAAAAAGGTTTGGGTACTATTTTCTCATAGCTTCCTCCGATTCCCACGTAGCCTTTTCTACTCCATGTCTTTACCACAACACTTTCACTAAGGCAATACTTTTATTTCTCAACTGTTTAACTTCTTGAACCAAAATCTTAATCGGTTCCTCATCATAGGTCATATCCGGTCGACTCTCAATCTCTGTCGGAGAAATCACATGTGAAGGATCAGAACGATAGTGTTGCAACATTGACACATGAAACACATTATGAATTCTTTCTAACTCTGTTGGTAAAGCTAACTGATATGCCACTCGTCCAATCCTTTCGATAACCTCATACGGCCCGATGAAACACGGACTCAACTTGCCCTTTCGGCCAAATCTCGAAATCTTCTTCCAAGAAGATACTTTCAGAAACACTATATCACCCACCTAAAACTCAATTTCTTTTCTTTTCAAATCCGCGTATGACTTTTGTCGATCTGAAGCAGCTTTTAGACAATCACAGATTACTTTCACTTTCTCTTCGGTTTCTCTAACTAAATCAACCCCGTGAATCTATTTCTCACTGAGCTCGGTCTAATACAAAGGAGTTTGACACTTGTGACCATATAATGCTTCACACGGTGCCATCTATATACTCGACTGATAATTGTTGTTGTAGGAAAATTCAACCAAAGGTAGATATTTCTCCCAACTACCTTCGAATTCTAAAACACAACATCGAAACATGTCTTCAAAAACTTGAATTACTTTTTTCGAATTGACTGTCAGTTTGTGGATGAAATGCGGTACTAAAATTCAATTTCGTACCCAAGGCTTCTTGTAACTTTTTCCAAAACCTCGAAGTGAACCTCGGATCTTTATCCGAAATAATAGACATAGGCACTCCGTGTAGTCTCACAATTTCAGCAATATACAATTCAGCCAACTTATCAAGTGAGTAGTCGGTACGTACTGGTATAAAATAAGATGATTTCGTCAATCTATCAACTACAACCCAAACGACATCTTTCTTTTCCGGAGTCAGAGGCTAACCTGTCACAAAATCCATCGTGATTCTATCCCATTTCCACTCGGGAACCATCACTGGCTGAAGTAAACCCGAAGGCACCTGATGCTCGACTTTCACTTGTGGCAAATCAAACACTTTGATACAAACTCAGAAATGTCTCTTTTAATACCCGGCCACCAATACAATTTCTTCAAATCACTATACAATTTTGTACTACCTGGATGAACTGACAAACAACCACTGTGTGCCTCATATAAAATTTTTCGAATCAACTCATCATCTTTCAGTACACATACCCTATCACGGAACATCAAGCAATCACCTAGTCCGATTCGAAATTCTAAATCACTGCCCAATTCAAACTGAAATCATTTAACTTGCAATTCCCTATCTTTCTTTTGAGCTTCACAAATTTGCTGATGAAATAATGGTCTAGCCCTCAACTCGGCCAAAATCGAACTGTCGTCAAACAAAAACAAACTCGTACTCATAGCTCTCAAAGCATACAAGTATTTTTTGCTCAAGGCATCTGCGACTACATTCTCTTTCCCCAAATGATAATAAATCACTAGCTCATAATCTTTCAATAATTCGAGCCATCTCCATTGTCGCAAATTCAAGTCCTTTTGATTCATCAGATACTTCAAACTTTTATGATCAGTAAAGATTCAACATTTCTCACCATACAAATAATGTCGCAAAATATTCAAAGCAAAAACAATGGCGGCCAATTCCAAATGGTGCATCAGGTAATTCTTCTCGTGCGGTTTCAACTGTCTCAAAGCATAAGCTACCACTTTGCCTTCTTGCATCAACACACAACCAACACTAGTTATGCAATACCCCTTACCCGTAAACCCTACCGAAATTGAGCCTGAGGCATTACTGTATTAAAACCACATGATTGCCACTTAGGCTCATCGTGACTACTCTCTTACGTCACCTCAATAACTTCATTCTCGACTTACGAGGCCTCAATCAAACTCACGAGGGATCTTGAGACCTTATCAGTGACTTCTACGATTTCAAAATTTCTCCACATAAATAAGGACTACATGCCCGTGTAAAGTGAGACACACCTGTGGAGGTCACCCACGCCCATGCCCTCAACCCATGTATGAAAACCCAAGCATTCTGCCAATGCCATACGGCTATGGCACATACCCGTGCTCACCACCCGTGGTGAACACTGACTACACCACACGGCCTAAAGTCTAGACACACGCTAGTGTGGCTAGCCCATGGCCTATACTGCTTGAAACTGTCAAAGAGACATGACCCAAGCACACGCCCGTGGGCTAGCTGTGTGTCACACATGGCCTAGACACATGCCCGTGTGTATATCTACATGGACAAGAACAAAGCTATGTGCTAAGCTCTTCTCACCCCTCAAGTTCATACAACATATACTCATTCAACTCATTCATAAATAACTCAAACACCAACACAATCTTACGTGGATAACTACATCTTTCCATATAATAAAGTAGCCAACAACTATGGCATTATACAAAATATATTATCCATCTAAAGGCCAATACAACAAAATTCACTAACTTGTCTAGCTCCTATACATGCCATATACAAAACACTGAGTTTAATGTACCGGAGTGTGCTAATAGTGTGGGCGATCTTTCGTATGATCCACGTATCTCGAATCAACCCTTTTTCTCTATAAGACAAGGGGAAAAGAAAGGGAGTAAGCTTTGAGCCTAGTAAGTTTCAACATAACAATTTAGGCATTCTAGTATAAGCTAAAAAACAATTAGCACTATACTATCAAATAAATTCACATCACAACTATACTTATTCTTTCTATTTCTTACCACATTTCCAACACATCATGAGTCACATACTCATAATCATTGACATGCACCCCTGCATTCAATATCATATTTACTCTTAATACAACACATCGTTATTTCTCAATAATACATAATTCTCGGTGGTTTTGCCTTTAGCCCACCACAATCAATTTATATGGTAGTATCGCACTTAGCCTACCAACAAAGTAATCATAGTGGTTCCCTACTTAGCCACTAGACAATATACTTAATTTTAGCATCGTACATAGCCCAGCTCATTGCCGTTAAGTATTAGGGTGGTATCGCACTTAGCCCACCACCAAGTATTATCACTACACATTCACTTGTCTATTTTACAATTCACTCATCCATTCACAATATCTATCACATTCATTCCACTTGAACCACATCAGTTCTCAATCATTCTCAATCATGCTATGCACTAGTTAGCATCAACAAATTGTAAGTATGAATACATTATTTACGCATAAACTTACCTCGGCCTCAAAAGTATAGAGATGTGCAATTTAGTCCACTACCTTGCTTTTGCTTCGATTTTGATCCAGGCTTTATCTTTCTTGATCTATAATGAATAAATCAACTTATTCAATACACAAATTGACTAATTTGACCCTTATCTCATACTTTAGCAAAATTACCATTTTGCCCTAAAACTTTCTCATATTTACACTTTTGGCCCAAGGCTCGTAAAGTGATTTTCATTCAACTTTCTAGCCTTTCATGCATAGACGAACCATTTACTCAACTAAAGCAATCATCAATTCTCACTAAATCACACATGTATGACCAAACTCAAGACTTTCACAAACTAGTCCCTACATGCATTTTTCATGGAATTCACTTAGCAAAAGATGTTTCTACTACATCAAGCTTTCATATTCTTCCATAAAACATCAAAATACATGCATGTTATATATGAGTATATTTTTGAACATCCATCATAGCTCAACATATAGCTAAAAAATAGCTTACTCATGCTACTAGGACTTCAAAAATACGAATAATATCAAAAACAGATCTAGAATACACTTACTAGCTAGCTTGAAAAGTTGAAGAGCCCTAACAATGGATTCTCTCAATTTTCTACAGCTTGGTGAAGAAGATGAATGAAATTCTATCATCTTTTCCCATTTTAATCAGTTAATTGATAAATGACCAAAATGCCCTTTTGTCAAACTTTCAAATTTTAACCCATTCAAGCTCAATTTTGTCCAAAAATTAGAATTTGGAAAAATTACTATTGAGGGACCTCTAATTGATAATCCAAAAATATTTCACACAAATAGCTTCTAGAATTTCACATTTTGTAACTTTTGCAATTTAGTCATTTTTGGACAATTCAACCACAATTTAACAAAATTGCTTCATGAAACTTTAACACTAACATGCAAACATGGCATGAACCTTAAAAACTCATACATATACCTCGAATTTGTGGTCTCGCACAACTATTCTGACTAGGCCCTAAATCAAGATGTTAGAACTCTCCCCCCTTTAGAGATTTTCGCCCCCAAAAATCTTACCAGTAAAGAGGTTTGGATGTTGCTCTCTCATAGCTTCTTTCGTCTCCCATGTAGCCTCTTCTGCACCGTGTTTTTTCCACAACACTTTTTCTAGGGCCACGTTCTTATTCCTCTACTGTTTCACTTCTCGAGCCAAGATCTTAATCGGCTCTTCTTCATAAGACATATTTGGTCTTATCTTAATTTCGTTGAACGAATCACATGCGAAGGATCGGAGCGATATCGTCGTAACATCGACACATTGAATACATTATGAATCTTTTCTAATTCTACCGGTAAGGCCAAACGGTAATCCACTGGTCCAATTCTATCGGTAATTTCATATAGCTCTATGAATCTTGGACTCAATTTCCCTTTTCGTCCAAACCTCATGATCTTCTTCAATGGGGATACTTTCAAAAACACTTTGTCACCCACATCAAAATCAATTTCTTTTTGTTTGAAATCCGTATACGACTTCTGTCGGTCCGAAGCAGCTTTTAGACCATCACGAATCACTTTCACTTTCTCTTCAGTTTCTTTCACTGGATCGACCCCATGATTCGCTTCTCACCAAGCTCGGTCCAATACAAAGGAGTCCGACAGTTACGACCATATAAGGCCTCATACAGAGCCATCCGTATACTCGATTGATAACTATTGTTATAAGAAAATTCGACCAAAGGTAGATATCTCTCCCAACTACCTTCGAATTCTAACACACAGCATCGGATCATATCTTCAAGAACTTGAATCACTCTTTCAGACTGACTATCAGTTTGTTGACGGAACGCGGTACTGAAATTTAACCTCGTACCCATGGCTTCTTACAACTTCTTCTAGAACCTTGAAGTAAACCTCGAATCTCTATCTGATATTATAGACACAGGAACACCATGTAATCTCACTATTTCTGTCACATACAACTTAGCTAACTTATCCAGTGAATAATCAACACATATTGGAATAAAGTGACCCGACTTCTTCAACTTATCCACAACAACCCACACAGCATCTTTCCTTTTCGGAGTCATCGGCAACCCCCTCATAGAATCCATGGTAACCCGATCCCATTTCCATTCGGGAGCCATTACTGGCTGAAGCAATCCCGAAGACACTTGATGCTCATCTTTCACCTACTGAAAAATCAGACATTTTGCCACAAACTCTGAAATGTCTCTTTTCATACCTAGCCACCAATAAAACTTTCTCAAATCGTTGTACATTTTCGTACTGCCCGGGTGTACTAACAAATAACCACTATGCACCTCATGCAAAACTTTTTGGATTAACTCTTCATCTCTTGGTACACAAATTCTACCATGGAACATCAAACAATCATCTGAACCCACTCGAAAATCAGAATCACTTCCCAATCCACACTTAGCTCTCTTAGCTTGCATCTCACTGTCTTTTCTCTGAGCCTTACTTATCTATTGGACAAATAGTGGTCTAGCTCTCAACTCGGCCAAAATAGTCCCATCATCAAACAATGTCAGACTCGTGCTCATGGCTCTCAAAGCATATAAGGATTTCCTACTCAGAGCATCTGCATCCACATTTGCTTTTCTCGAGTGGTAATCAATGACTAACTCATAGTCTTTTAATAACTCGAGCCACAACCTCTGTCTCAAATTTAGATCCTTCTGATCCATTATATACTTCAAACTCTGGTGATCCGTAAAAATTTGGGACTTTTCCCCATACAAGTAATGTCACCAAATCTTTAACGCGAAAACAATCACAGCCAACACCAAATCGTGAGTCAGATAATTCTTCTCGTGCAGTTTTAACTGTCTCAAGGCGTAAGCGACTACCTTACCCTCTTGCATCAACACACAACCGAGACCATTAAACGATGCATCACTATAAACCACGAACTCTTTTCTCGATTCTAGTTGAACCAAAATCGATGCCTCGGTCAACAATATTTTCAACCTTTTAAAAATCTGTTGACATGTCTCAGTCCTATCAAACTTTACATCCTTATGTAACAGTTTTGTCATCGAGGTAGCAATCATAAAAAATCCCTTTACGAAACGTCTGTAATATCCCGCTAAACCCAAAAAGCTTTTAACTTCTGATACGTTCTTTAGCTGTTTCCATTCCACAATAGCCAAAATCTTGCTCGGATCAACTCGGATACCATCACCTAACACAATGTGTCCTAGGAATCCGACCTTTCGGAGCCAAAACTCACTCTTGCTAAACTTAGCATACAACTGCTTCTCTCTCAAAGTTTGCAAGACAATTCTCAAATGTTCTTCATGGTCGTTCTCATTCTGAGAATAGATTAATATGTTGTCAATGAAGATAACAACAAACTTGTCCACATACGGTCTGAAGACACGGTTCATCAGATCCATAAAAATCATAGGTGCATTCGTTAAACCAAACGGCATGACCAGAAACTCGTAATGGCCATAACTTGTTCGAAATGCAGTTTTCAACACATCTTGCTCTTTCACTCTCAGCTAATAATAACCAGACCTTAGGTTTATCTTGGAGAACACTGAAGCTCCCTTCAGTTGATCAAAAAGATCATCAATCCTTGGTAAAGGATACTTATTCTTCACTGTCACTTTATTTAGTTGTCTATAGTCTATGCACAACCTCATAGACCCATCTTTCTTCTTCACAAATAATATCGGAGCACCCTACGGTGAGTAGCTCGGTCTCCACGAAACCTTTATCCATCAACTATTGCAACTGAACCTTCAGTTCTTTCCACTCTACAGGTGCCATCCTATAAGGAGCAATTGAAATACGTGTCATTCCCAAAATTAACTCAATCCCAAACTAGATCTCTCTCACTAGAGGTAATCCGGGTAACTCCTCCAGGAATACATCCATATACTCATATACCACCGGCACTTATTCAATCTTCACCTCAGATTCTTGAGTATTCAATACAAACGCGAGATAGGACTCACATCCTTTTCTCAAGCATTTCTTGACCACTAAAGAAGAAATCATCACTGGTAGACTATCCGATCCACATAATTCAACTCGAATAACATCTCCACCCTCACATTTCAGCTCGATAAACTTACTACCACAGTTCACTAAAACACTATGTGTAGTCAACCAATCCATGCCAAGGATTAAATCAAACTCATCAAACGGCAACAACATCAGGTTTGCTGGAAAACAATAACTCTCAATCATCAAAGGACAATTCTTACACACCTTGTCCACTAACACATGCTTACCTAACGGGTTTGAAACCTTAACCATAATGTCCGTAGACTCAATGATCATGCTCAAACTAGATGCCAATCTCATGGAAATATAGGAATGTGTAGACTCTGGGTCAATTAAAGCAATAACAAAGGTGTCATAGAGAGAGAAAGTACTCGTTACCACATATGGGGAGGATACCTCTTCGCGAGAGCGAATGGCATACGTCTTTGCAGGCGCTCGACCCTCTGGTCTCGCAACAGAATCTCATGACACACCTCTACCACTAGTTCCCCCTCTCGGGTTCTTTGGTGGCCTACCCCTCATAGGTACATTGCTAGATCTTATCTCTTGCTTCTCTTGCTTCTCTTCCTTGTCATCCCTCTCAGGGAAATTTTGGATAAAATGGTCGGGGAACCACACTTATAATAGTTTCAACTGTTACCCCAACACTCTCCAGTGTGATATCTACCACAACTTGGACACTCCGATTTGTTCTTCAGATTGCCCACACTTTCAATTGAGGTGGCTTGGACTCTTGAACCTAAACGAGTGTTGTCTTGATCTCGATATGAATATCCAACTGATGTAGTGGTCTGAGGATTCACCTCCTTGGACCTTTTCGATTGAGCTTGGTGTGATTTGCTCATAGGCCGCTTTCTCGCATCTCAGGCCTCACTTACTGCCCTCCTCTTTTCCTTGCTTAGTTCTTCGGCCTTACTTGCCCTATCAACTAACACTACAAACTCTTTCAATTCCAAAATACCAACCAAGAGTTTAATATCCTCATTCAGTCCATCTTTGAACCTTTTACATAAAACGGTCTCCGTCGACACATATTCTTGAGCGTATTTGCTAAGCCTAAAAAACTCGCGCTCATATCCTGCTACTGACATTCTTCCTTGCTTCAACTCAAGGAATTCCTTCCTTTTTCGATCTGTAAATCTCTGGCTTATATACTTCTTCCAAAACTCTTCTAGAAAGAAGTCTCACGTCACCTGCTCTTTTAGGAGTACCGACGTCAATGTCTTCCACCAATGGTATACCGAGTCTCTTAGCTAAGATACGACACACTTCAGGTTCTCTTCAGGTGTACATGAGAGTTCATCGAACACTCTCATCGAGTTCTCCAACCAAAACTCTGCCCTCTCAGGGTCATCATCTACCTTAGCTCTAAACTCCTCAGCCCCGTGTTTCCTAATCTTATCCACCTGGGGTTTCGTTACTCTCACTACTTCTATACCTTGAGGAGCCACTAGAACTGGCTAAGGTATAGGAGGAGGTGGAGGAGGTTGAGCATTAGGGTTTGCTCGAATGTACTCTGAGTACCATTTACTTATCATCTGGAGAAAGGCTTCCTGAGCCTCATCTCCTTGACTTCTAGTCCGGGTTCACTATACATAGGCGCAGTCCCTTGCGCGGAGCGAGCACATTACTAGCTGCGTCATCAGCAATCGATTGATCGGGATCCATACACTGTATAAAAACAAGCTTAAAATTATCAAAAGCCACCACACTATCATTAAACGCTTATGCCATGTATAGCTAGACTCTTATACCCGCTACGGTAGTCCTAGAACCGACTAAACCATAGCTTTCATACAACTAAATGTAACACCCCATACCCGTAAACCCTGCCAGAACGAGGCTTGAGGCATTACTGTATTAAAACCACATGGTCGCCACTTAGGCTCATCGTGACTACTCTCTTACGTTACCTCAACAACTTTATTCTCGACTTACGAGGCCTCACTCAAACTCATGAGGGCTCTAGAAACCTTATCGGAGACTTCTACGATTTTAAAATTTCTTCACCTAAATAGGGACTACACGCCCGTGTAAGGTGAGACACGCCCGTAGATGTCACCCACACCCATACCCTCAACCGTGCATGAAAACCCAAGCATTTTGCCAATACCCCACGACTAGGGCACACGCCCGTGCTCACCACCCGTGGTGAGCACTGACTACACCACACGGCCTTAAGTCTAAACACACGCCCATGTGGCTAGCCCATGGCCTATATTGCTTGAAACTATCAAAGAGACACGGCCCAAGCACATGCCCGTGGGCTGGTTGTGTGTCACACATAGCCTAGACACATGCCCGTGTGTCTATCCACATGGACAAGAACAAAGCTATGTGCTAAGCTCTTCTCACCCCTCAAGTTCATACAACATATACTCATTCAACTCATTCATTGTAAAAACCTGGCCTAGAAGTTAGGCCCGAATCTAGAATGTCACATTAGAGGCACAATTTAAAACAGTTTTGCTAATTAAGAAATTAAGGCCCAAAAGCCCAAAATCTAATAGACTTATTAATTAATGATAAAAAACCCATTTTTATTATTTTAAGCATTTAGTAAACCAAGTTTGAACATAAGAGCTTACTTAGGTTTAATAATTAAATAAACATTTAATCTCAAAACCCAAATTAAATCTGAAGTCAAAACGGAGTACAAGGTCTTATTACGTCCACTGAAAATTAAGTAAATAAAACATGTATTTTGAAACAAATAAATGAAAATTCAAGCTTCTTGTAGTGTGGCCATCTCCAAGTCCTCTCCCACGTCGAGTCATCTATTCGGGATTACCTGAAACATTAAATTAAAGGGGTGTGAGTTTGAAACTCGATGTGCACAACCCTTGGAAAACAAATCACTTACAAATGTCCACATTGGGCTAAGCCTATCAAAATCGATGGTCTTGGGCCTTATCCCACAATGACCTCATATCATATCATATCGTATCATTCATAAACAAATAATGCAAAACCCACCCCAAAAATCCATTCGCTACACACCATTTCCCTTCCAACCTTATGACTCCTGTGGGGAATTCTAGCTCGACCCACCCCTCCGCTACACACCAAAGGTAACCCGATTGCGGTACTACCGAACGTTGCAGCAAAGCTACTAATCAAATATTGGGCTTAAAGCCTCCGGTGGATCCATATCATACGGCCATGCGATCCTGGATCCATACCATATGGCCTTGCGATCCTCAAATATTGACAAAGAGTCATCAATATATATATGTTAGGCACATAGCCACGGTAAATATGATTGGCACAAAGCCCATTATTGTGGCACGAAGCCCATATTAATGGCACACAACCCTCGGTAACATTATCGGTGCAGCATGGCTGCTCGGTGGCTAAAAGCCTGCGGTGGATCCATACCATACGGCCATGCGATCCTGGATCCATACCATACGGCCATGCGATCCTCAAATCTTCCTCCGTACCATACTTCCCACCTATATGCATCCTAAGCAGAATATCATATGAATACATCAAACACACAAGTAACATCCATAAACTTATATTCGTCACATAAGGGTATTTTCGTCATTTCACTACCTAGGGGTATTTTCGTAATTCTACCCTATAGGGGTATTTTGGTAATTTCGCAAAGCAGGGGTATTTCAGTAATTTCACAAATCAATGGTACTTTGGTAATTTCACAAATCGTGGGTATTTTGGTAATTTTATAAATTGAGGGTATTTCGGTAATTTAATAAATTGAGGGTATTTCGGTAATTTTACAAATCGAGGGTATTTTGGTAATATCACAAATCGAAGGTATTTTAATAATTTTATAAACCAGGGGTATTTTGATAATTTCACAAATTAAGGGTATTTTAGTAATTTCACAAATCGGGGGTATTTCGATAATTTTACAAATTAGGGGTATTTTGGTAATTTTGTAAATTAGGGGTATTTTGATAATTTTGTAAATTGGAGGTATTTTGGTAATTTCGTATATTAAGGGTACTTCGATAATTTAGCAAATCGGGGGTACTTCGGTAATTTCATAAACTGGGGGTATTTTGGTAATTTTGCAAATCGGGGTATTTTGGTAATTTCACAAATCGAGGGTATTTCGGTCCCTTTCAGGTTTTAGCTATGAACTTTGGCCCATCAACAAGTCTTCGCGGCTAAAGTGAATAGACACTACGCACTGTAGGATTCTAGAAAAGAGGAGGTGGGCCACTAGTAGTGCTTAAGTACCAAGCTCTCCCTAGATCCAATCTTAGACATGCGTATGCCCGTTGCCACACCCTAACCCAGCGACTTGTTCACAGACATGTTTAATTAGAGAAATTAGGTCTTATGGATTTTAAGAGTTGTTCAAACTAGACCTAGGGTCCATAAACCCTAACATACATGTCTACGTCCCCATAAGCCCTTCAAGCCTAAATCACTCCTCACGACCCATTAGGCCCAAATCTCATCATATGGCCTATTAGGTCCAAAACAAATCCAATTCATGTATCATGCATGACTAATTCAACTCGTATAACCAACCAAACTGTTTCATCAAACTTAGCCTCAGGGCCCACTGGGCCCATTTAGCCACGTTCAACTTTTCGGCTTTTCGGCATTGCCGATATCATGTGTGTAGTGTTTTTACACACTGGTAACCACGCGCGCTGCAAACCCCTTAGTCACGAACCTACAATCGACATCACCTAACGATTAATCATAACTTAATATACACTTATCAGAAATCGAAACCTCACCGTAACCTTATCGTGCACCTCATGTTATAGTAGCCCTTCCTTCGCTACTATTGGGGATTATCCTCTAGGTCTGCACCCAAATGCCCACCAAGGTATATTAACTCTCCTCATAGAATGCTCTATATATAGCTAGCTTCTCACCTTCCTTCTTTGTATCTTACTGATGTGGGATCCCTCCGTTAGCAGAGTTTAAATCAACTCAAACTCTTCTCATCCAATCCGCAAAATAAATACTCCCTTGCTTGTCATGAGATTCAAACCCAAGCTCCCTTGCACCCTTAATGACACCTTGCCACTAGACCACTCACTTCCTTGTGTCTAAAATCATGTGCAACTAAATATAACCTTATGGCAAAATTCTAGAGTCCATTTAAAAAGAAATCCCAAAATACAAGAGCCAAGACTTGAACCTTGGACCTCCTTCCTTCCTTGTGGCGTCACCCCCTTGTCCCTTATGTGGCGTCACTTTGCCACTACACCACACACTCCACTTATGTCATTTTTTTCCACATTTTATTATTAAAGCCTACCTACTAACTCCCAGGGTTTTATTCACCTAAAACCAAAATTTTCCTAAAGCCAAAGTTTGAACCCGGGACTTCACAGAAACCCTCTAACCTTCCAAAATCACTCACCTAATAGGTCCAACTAGCACTAAAGCCATTCTCTTGTTCTCAAAAATTTTAAACGCTCCTGTGCCCAAGGCCCAATAGGCCCAATTCTTCTAGGCCCAATTTTGGGATGTTACATTCATAAATAACTCAAACACCAACACATTCTTACGTGGATAACTACATCTTTCCATATAATAAAGTAGCCAACAACTATTGCATTATACAAAATATATTATCCATCTAAAGGCCAATACAACAAAATTCATGAACTTGTCTAGCCCCTATACATGCCATATACAAAACACTGAGTTTAATGTACCGGGGTGTGCTGATAGTGTAGGCGATCTTCCGTATGATCCACGTATCTCGAATCAACCCTTTTTCTCTATAAGACAAGGGGAAAAGAAAGGGAGTAAGCTTTGAGCTTAGTAAATTTACACATAATAATTTAGGCATTCTAGTATAAGCTAAAAAAAATTAGCACTATACTATCAAATAAATTCACATCACAACTATACTTATTCTTTCTATTTCTTACCACATATCCAGCACATCATGAGTCACGTACTTATAATCATTGCTATGCACCCCTGCATTCACTATCATATTTACTCTTAATAAAACACATCGTTATTTCTCAATAACACATCCATACAGCTAAACCACATAGCTAAATTCTCGTTGGTTTTGCATTTAGCCCACCATAATCAATTTATAGGGTAGTATCGCACTTAGCCTACCAACAAAGTAATCATAGTGGTTCCACACTTAACCACTAGACAATATACTTAATGTTACCATCGCACATAGCCCAGCTCATTGCCGTTAAGTATTAGGGTGGTATCACACTTAGCCCACCATCAAGTATTATCACTACACATTCACTTGTCTATTTTACAATTCACTCATCCATTCACAATATCTACCACATTCATTCCACTTGAACCACATCAGTTCTCAATCATTCTCAATCATGATATACACTAGTTAGCATGAACAAATTGTAAGTATGAATACATTATTTACGCATAAACTTATCTCGGCACTCAAAAGTATAGAGATGTGCAATTTAGTCCACCACCTTACTTTTGCCTCGATTTTGATCCGGGCTTCGTCTTTCTTGATCTATAATGAATAAATCAACTTATTCAATACACAAATTGACTAAATTGACCCTTATCTCATACTTTATCAAAATTACCATTTTGCCCCAAAACTTTTTCATATTTATACTTTTGGCCCAAGGCTCGTCAAGTGATGTTCATTCAACTTTCTAGCCTTTCATGCATAGCCGAACCATTTAATCAACTAAAGCAATCATCAATTCTCACTAAATCACACATGTATGACCAAACTCAAAACTTTCACAAATTAGTCCCTACATGCATTTTTCATGGAATTTACTTAGCAAAAGATGTTTCTACTACATAAAGCTTTCATATTCTTCCATAAAACATCAAAATACATGCATGTTATACATGAGTATATTTTTGAACATCCATCTTAGCTCAAAATATAACTAAAAATAGCTTACTCATGCTACTAGGACTTCAAAAATACGAAGAATATAAAAAACGGAGCTAGAATACACTTACCAGCTAGCTTGAAAAGTTGAAGAGCCCTAACAATGGCTTCTCTTAATTTTCAGAAGCTTGGAGAACAAGATGAATGAAGTTCTATCATCTTTTCCCATTTTAATCATTTAATTGACAAATGACCAAAATGCCCTTTTTGTCAAATTTTCAAATTGTAACCCATTCATGCCCAATTTTGTCCAAAAATTAGAATTTGGAAAATTACTATTCAAGGACCTCTAATTGATAATCCAAAACTATTTCACATAAATAGCTTCTAGAATTTCACATTTTGCAACTTTTGTAATTTTGTCCTTTTTGGACAATTCAACCGCAATTTAACAAAATTGGTTCATGAAACTTTCACGCTAACATGCAAACATGGCATGAACCTCAAAAACTCATACATATACCTTAGATTTGTGGTCTCACACCACTATTTTTACTAGGCCCTAAATCGAGATGTTACAAGTTAATGACGCATCACTATAGATCACAAACTCTTTCCCCGACTCGAGTTGCACTAACACTGGTGCTTCTTTAATCGCGCTTTCAACTTCTCAAAACTTTGCTGACACTTTTTAGTCCACTTGAACTTAACACTCTTTTGTAGCAACTTAGTCACAAGATCGAGAATCCCTCGACAAAGCGTCGATAATATCCGGCTAAGCCCAAAAAGCTTCTAACCTAGGATACATTCTTTGGCGGTTTCCAATCAACTATTGCCGAAATTTTGCTCGGATCAACCCGAATACCATCATCCAAACTATATGTCCCAAAAATCCAACTTCACGAAGCCAAAACTCACTTTTACTGAATTTAGCAAACAATTTCTTCACTCTCAAAATCTGCAACACCATTCTCAAGTGTTCGGTATGCTCGAACTCATGTTGAGAATAAATCAAAACATCACTATGAACACAACCACAAACTTATCCAAGTATGGTCAAAAAATGTGATTTATCAAGTCCATAAAGATGGCAGGAGCATTAGTCAAACCGAAAGGCATCACAAGAAACTCATAATGTCCACACCTCGTTCTAAAAGCGATTTTTGGAACATTTGACTCTTTAACTCTCAGCTGATAGTAACTAGACCTCAAGTCGATCTTTGAAAACACTATCGCCCCTTTCAACTGGTCGAGTAAATCATTAGTTCTCGACAATGGATACTTGTTCTTTATAGTCACCTTGTTAAGTTGTCGATAGTTACTACAAAGTCTCATAGATCCGCCCTTTTTCTTCACAAACAATACGGGGGCACCCCAAGGAGAAAAACTCAGTCTCACAAATCCCTTATTTGTCAACTCTTGCAACTAAGCTTTTAATTCTTTCAATTTAGTCAGAGCCATTCTATACAGAGCAATTGAGATCAGTGCAGTCCTAGGCAACAAACTAATGGCAAACTCTATCTCTCTGATCAGAGGCAACCTAGGTAATTCTTCTGAAAATACATATGGAAATTCATAGACTTCTAGAACTGATTCAAGCTTCGACCCGAACATCTCAGTATTCAACACATAAGCAAGATAAGCTTCACACCCTTTTCTCATGTATTTCTGAGCAGACATGTGCAAAATCACCATAGGCAGTTTATTTGATTCATTAGTAATCACATCAGAAGATGACGCCTCATCATGAGCACGTATGGCATAAGCTCTAGCTGGTGCTCTAGCTTCTGATCTCCCACCAAATCCTTCATCACACTTTTACTGCTAGTTCCACTTCCAGTATTTCTCAGAGGTTTACCTCTATTAGCAATGCTAGTCTGTCTGACACTTTGAAATTTTTCTTCTTCAACCCTTTTAGGACAGTCCTTAATATAATGTTCTCGAGAACCACACTTGAAACAAGCTCGGCTAATCACCCAACACTCACCGTGATGTTGCTTACCACAATGCTGACACTCGGGTCTATTAGACCTCACATTACCCACACCTGCCATTGAAGTAGCTTGAGCTTTAGAACCCGAATATGATCTCCCACGGTCTTGGTGCAAATATCCAACTGAAATAGTCAATCGAGGATTCATCTCTTTGGACTTCTTTGACTGAGAGTGGAACGACTTGCTCATTGGCCTTTTTCTTGAATCTCGTGCTTCAATCACAACTTTTCTCTTTTCTTTATTCAGCTCTTCGGCTTTACAAGCTTGATCGACCAATACCACAAATTCTTTTAGTTCTAAAATCCCAACTAACAGTCTGATGTCTTTGTTTAACCCATCCTTGAACCTCTTGTACATAATAGCCTTAGTAGACACACATTCCTGGGTATACTTGCTAAGTCTAACAAATTCACATTCATATTCTGCCACAGACATTTTACCTTGTTTTAGCTCGAGAAACTCTTTCTGTTTCTGATCAATGAACAGCTGGCTTATGTACTTTTTGAATTCCTCTTGGAAGAAATACCATGTAACCCTTTCTTTCGGAACCACAGATACCGGTGTCTTCCACCAATGATATGCTGAATCCTTTAATAAAGATATAGCACATTTTAAACATTCTTCGGGAGTGCAAGAAAGCTCATCAAATACCCTGATAGAATTCTCAAGCCAAAACTCTGCTTTCTTGGGATCATCATCTATATTAACCCTGAATTCTTTAGCCCCTTGCTTTCAAATTTTATCAACCGAAGGCTTGTTCAATCTTACAGTTTTGGCACCTTGAGGAACTACAGGAACCGGTTGAGAATAGGACGGGGTGGAGGAGGTTGAGCATTTGGATTCACTCGAATAAATTCAGTGTACCAATTATTCATCATACATAGAAAGGCTTCCCGAGCCCCATCTTCCTACTACGTGTTTCGAATCTACTTTCAACTGGCATGGTCCCTTGTACGGGAGCCGGTGCATTACTTTCTACGTCATTAGCTACAGCTCGGTCGAGATCCATTTACTACATGAAAACACAATTTAAAATATCAGGAGTCATCACACTATCACAGTATATTTATGGCATGTATAGATAAACTCACACACACACACTATGTTAATCCGAGAACTGACTAAACCATAGCTTTGATACCACTAAAATGTAACACCCCTTACCCCTGTTCGACGCCAGAATAGGGTACGACGCATTACCGAAACAAAACACATAACTAAACCGAGGCATAAAATTTACATCCAAATTTAAAACTTTTCAATTTTCATCACACACTCATTCAACCTAGTCATGCATCTCATAAATTGCATCATCATAAACATATAAGTTGATGAATAATAGCCAACATCAATGGCCTTATACAAAATGAACTATCAAATAACATAGGCCAACATTTTAGGCCAAATCAAGTATGACACATAACAAAATAACCAAGTCCTCTATACATGCCATATTTAAAAATATTGATTTCAAACTACCAAAGGAGTGTTGATAGTGTGGATGGATCTTCGACGATCTCCGAATCTCGAGCTAGCTTGGTGACACTATAAAATAAGGGAAAAGAGAGGGGAGTAAGCATATAGCTTATTAAGTAAGTATGTAAATAACAAACAAATTACTAACATGCTTTCAAAATAATACAATCATAACTACACATAGATTCACCATTTATTCAAGTTCAAACAAGTTGTTTATTCGAGTCATAGCCAATAAGTACAGTTTATTCTTTAAATTTTCCCCTATTTTGTTGTCTGACAGTTCCGACCCCTCTGCACTAAAAATTAATTAGCTCATCATACAGAATTTGGATAATGTTCTTGTTTGTTTCTTTTGAAAGTAGACTCATTAAAAAATTTAAGCATATAAATTATAAACCATAAATATTTTTATAAAATGTTTAATGATTTTCAAAGTCGGAACAAGGGATTCTGACATCATTCTGATCCTGTCTCACGAAAATTCAAATATCACATAATATGAAATTCTTTTGTTTACACCGTTTCTTTTATGTGAAAATAGACTCATTCATATTTAATTTTATATCTTATTTAACCTCTATTTCGATTTCCACTATTTTTGGTGATTTTTCAAATTCACACAACTACTGTTGTGCAAAACTATTTTGTTGCTAAATTTACTCTTTCATAATTTCACTTACTCCATTTCATCTTACCGAAGGTTCGATCAAATATCGAGCACATTGCTCATAAATTTTCACACTTATACCTTCATTTATTCATCACATAATCATATTCAATTACACTTAGTCGTTACATGATCACATGTATTTTCACTTAGTCAATTTCCCATTGAACTCATCGGAATAATAACAGATACATGGTGGCCTGCACATATTACCACCCTTGTAGCCGAAGCTATCTGGTGCACATAGTAGCCTGCACTTAGTACTAACACATGTGACCAAAACCATCACTTACACATAGTGGCCTACACTTAGTACCACACATGTGACCTAGCTACCACATTCGTGTCTTTTCTAATCTGAAGGTTCAATCTGGAATTCTCACCTTTCAACATTTTACCAATTCATCCATAATCAATCACAATTCATAATTTACTTCAAATAATTACTCCATACCCAACCATATCTCATATAATATAACAAAATATTAAAAAATAAATAAAAATGATGTATTATTTACATACAAACTTACCTTGATGCAAAATATGACGAATTTGTAATTTAGTCCATAACCTTTTCTTCTCCCCTATCAAGGTCAATTCCTCGTCTTTCTTGATCTATAATAACAAATTTAATTCATTTAATACTCACATTATTAAATTTAGTCCAAAAATCACACTATGATAAAATTACATTTTTACCCCTAAAGTTTCACATATTTATAATTTTGCCCCTAGGCTCGTAAAATAATTTGTATTCAATTTTCTTGCATTTTAGGGCTAGCCAAACCATTTTCATAACTATAACAGTCCACAATTTTCACTTATTCACACAATTACACACATTTTACAACTTTTTTACAAACTAGTCCTTTTATGCAATTTCATCAAAAATCACTTAGTAAAAGTTGCTTATCACACCCCAAACTTTCATATTATTCCATAAAACATCAGAACACATGCATTTCATCCATGGGTAAATTTTTAAACATAAATCCTAGCTCAAAATAATGGTAGAAATAGGCAAACTGAGCTATGAGGATTTCAAAAATGTAAAGAACATTAAAAACGGGGCTAAAACAGACTTACAATCGAGCTTGGAAGCTTGAAAAACCCTAGCTATGTCTTCCTCATGTGAATTTTGGCCAAGGGGTTGAATATGAGAAAAAATTGGCCTTTAATTTGGCTTTTTAATTCATTTAATCACCAAATTACTAAAATGCCTTAACTTAAAAATGTTTCGTTTCACCTATTTCATATCCATTTTTGTCCAAAAAAATTAGCCAATGGTCTAATTATCTTTTAAGGACCTCCAATTTAAAATTTCATAGCAATTAGACACCTCTAGCTTCTAGAACTTAAGTTTTGCACTTTTATAATTTAGTCCTTTTGACTAAAATTGAGTGCCCAAACATCAAATTTTAGAACGAAATTTTAACAAAATCATTCCATAAATAGATCATAAAAATATAAGAATATTAAAATTTTCCTCATCGGATTTGTGGCCCCGAAACCATTATTCTGACTAGGCCCAAAATTGGGCTGTTACGTAAATAGCTATAGAAGTTTAAATTGGAGGTCCTTATATGATAATTAGACCATTAAAAATGCTTAGTCATTAAGGATGATGATTCATCCATGGAAAATAAATTAAAGAAAAGGACAAAATTGGAAGAATAAAAAAATAAAGGTGATAAATAATAAAAGATGAAAATATCATCATTTATCATCATCTTCCCCAAATATTTTGCATGGAAACCCTACGAAAGAGAAAGCAAGGTTTCTTGGTCAAATTAGGTAAGTATTCAAGCCCCATTTTCAGTAATTTTTATATTTTTGAGGTCGAGGTAACTTAATCTATTTATTTTGGGGATCAATTTGAAAAGATATCAAAGTATAAAATTTTTACCATGGATGAATATGCTAAAATTATGAAATTTACGGTACAAAATGAAGGTTGTTGATAGATAAACAACTTTTTCAAAGTGATTTTTGATGAAAACTTGATTTAAGGACTAAATTGTAAAAATGAGAAATCCATGGAAAAATTCTAATTTTTATGAAATTTATGGGATGTAAATATTACATGAAAAATTTAGTTAGGCTAGGAACAAGGATTAAATTGCATGAATTTTATTTTCTGAGTCTAGGGACGAAATCGTCATTTATTAAAAGTTTAGGGGCAAAATGGTAATTTAGCCTCAGGTGTAAATTGGACTAAATTGAGTTTGAATTACATTAAATTGATGTTAAATTTACTCGTATAGATCCAAATAAACTAAATATGGAGTTAGAACTAGGAAAGGAGAAAATGTCGGATTAGTAGACTTAATGTATACAAACACTTATTGAGGTAAGTTCGTATAACTAAATTATATATGTTTATATGCTTGAATTGAATGTTGTGTATGTAAGTTGTATAAATTCCATAATTATGTGAAATGACCACATATTCATTCAAGCCTGATAAATGAAAGCGCCTGAAATAAATGACAATACCCGATAAGTGATAAATGATAAAAATTTTATTTTTATGCTTGAGTTGAATGTGAACATTTGAATTGCATAAATGCATAAATATATGAGATTGATCACATACCCAACAATTTCCTGATAAATGTCAAATTTCGTTTGAATAAATGAAACATCGATGGATTTTATGAATGAGGTCCCGCATTTGTTGCTGACGGGATTTAGCTCGGACAAGTAATCCTTTTGACCTCATTACAGATAGGATTTAGCCTGGACGGGTAATCCTAATAAAATCCCTCTTGAGCATATGTTACAATTAGGATATGGCCTGGACTAGTAATCCTAATTGAGCTCTTCTGAGCATATGTTACAGAAAGGATTTAGCCTGGATTGGTAATCCTATTATATGATTTGTGGCTTGAGAGTGTGTTTCCTGGTTAGGTTCCCTAATGGGTACTCCTCAATATGAATTGACAGATTTACTGATTTGTACACTTTGTGTGTACTACCTGAGTATCCATCGATATTTTCAATAATTCAATGGGTAAAATCCTGACATGAAAAGAAATGGGTTTTTACATGTATCTGCCTAGAGTACATGAAAATGATGTTATATGAAATATGGAAGTATGAAATTATGATATATGAACATGGAAATTTGTTTGATGAATACATTCATCTATGAGAATAGATTTGTACATCTCGAGTGTATTATCTGTGTGATTATCAATATTTCAATTGAATAATAAGTAAAGTTCTGACATGAAATATACTAAAACTCGAGATGAATTATTATAGAATGTACCCAAAAAAATATGGAAATAATTTGTATATATGTTATATGAATACATGATGTGGAAAACATATATGTATGAGAATCCGAATATTGTTGAGCTCATATATGTGCTTCTTGATGTTGATAAGAAATAAGTTACTAACAAGGGTGATGAGAATATGTGTTAGGGCTAGGGATCGAATGGTTGATTGTGATTCACATGTTAATTTTTAATATGAATAGTTGATAAGTTACTTACCAAGTTATACGGACTTACTAGCATTATATGCTTACTCTGTTTTATTTTTTTCCTTATTCTATAGTAAATTGGAAGCTTGTTGGATTGGAAGCTTGACGGAGATCACTCACACTATCCATCGACTCAATTTGATTTATAAGGTAAAACAATTGTGGTTATAATGGCATGTATAGATTAAATTGGCCAAGGAATGCCATGTAAATATTTGCTAATGGCTAGCTATTAGAATGACTAGTTATGAACATGTTTTGGTGTTTATGTATAAAACACTATATCATGGTATATGTTTGAAAATGATTGATTAATAGAAATTACAATGAGATATGTATGAATGAATTAAATTAGTATATTTTATACAATATACACAAATGTGAACATGGTATCTGGATAAATATGAGTATAAATTTACATGTATAAGACTTAAATTTTGGTATGAAAATGTGGTTGGTGAATGTGATAAATTGTGTATAAGTGTTGGTATAGGTGCAAGGCTAAAATGGGTGAAAAATAAAGCTAAGAAATGGCTTTATTTTGTCCACACAGGTAGACACACGGACATGTGTCTTGACCGTGTGTGACACACAGCTTAGCACATGGGCGCGTGGTTTAGCCGTGTGTCCCCTGCATCTTAAATTTTAGAAACAGAATGCTTAGAATTGAGCACATGGGTAGAGACAGAAGCGTGTGTCTCAGCCGTGTGGGCCTAGCACATGGGCATGTGACTTGGCCGTGTGATGCAAGTCAGAGAGTTACATGGGCAGGACACGACTTGATGTACGGGCGAGTCATAGGGTCACACAGGCGTGTCCCTTGGCCACTCGGGCAGAAAATTTTTTTGAGATCTCGATTAAGTCCCGATTTGATTCTAATGTTTATATTGGCCTCAAGGGCCCATTTAAGGGACAATATGATTAGTATCGAACATGAATAGTAACTAATGTGAAATATCTATAATGAAACACCCCAAACTCGGCCCACGAGCCTCGACCAGATCTGGTATGATCCTCAGGAAAAATCGGTTCAAATTCATTTGTTGTTTTTTTTTTGGAAAAGCTTGAGTGATTTGGCAGAAAACCCGAATTGTGTTGGGCTTAAGTTGAAAACTGGTTTAATTTTGAAATCAAGGTTTATTTAAAATTTTACTTTCAAACTTAGAAGACATGTCGATTCCTTTGTCTTAGGTTTTATCTTTAAAATTGGAATTCATATTGTTTTAGGTGTCAAAACATTTATAGATTTATTTTGAAATAAAATTTACTTGACTTTAAATTTGGTAAAATTTGTATCGTACTGAGATAAATGGCATGCATGCATGAAATAGTTCGTACTAGGGCCTTATTACATCAAACAATCCCAAAATAAATTAAAGTACTTAATAAAATAAAATCCAAATTAAATAAATTCCTTCTTGTGCATGGCCACCTTTAAGCTCCTCGCCGCCGGTCCATTCTTGATCGTCACTGAAAAAGGTTCCCTAACGGGTGAGTCAAAGCAGACTCAATGTGTACACAAACACTAAGTCTTAACAAATTCGCATAACAAATCATATTCATACATATCATAATTTACATTTAATGATGCATTCCCGAACCCAAGCTTATATGCCACCCGCTACACATCACCCGTACCATCCTGCACACCGTGGGGACTACTAAGTCAACCATCCATCCGCTACACACCATCGAAGGCAGTCGCTGCAGTCGACATGCTCATCGCCCTTATAAAATTCGTGGCATAGCCACCAGATACATACTTTGTGTCATGAGACACCATATTCAGATATCGTGGTCTTAGGTCACCACCTTCACTTCCCCTTTTTCATAATATCCCATATGCCCGTGTCATACAAAATCATGCAACATAATGCCTTAGGCTCGATTTCATATTCTTATCATATTCATATTCGTGGCATAACAAGTCTTATCATACTCATAATAGGAGTAGGAAAACGTACCTTAGTACTGTGTACCATAACATGGTACTTAGCCATATTTTCCACATTTGTATAACATACATACATATTAAACAGTGCCTTAAACTTATTAAGAAATAGTGTGGGGTACACACTTGATATTAATGCCTTCCTGAAACCCGAAAATATGATCTAACACTTTAGATCCTTAACTCCTACATTCGGCCAATATTAAAAATTTAATGAAAACCCATTCGGCCACAAATCCAAATCCCAATAGTATTATTACACTTAAAACCTACCTTGTTGTCGATTGACTTAAGAATCAAGTCCCGCAATCTTTGCTATACTCCTCCTTGTATTTGGCCAAGCACTAGATCTCTACATAGGTTAGTTTTTCGACTTCCAAGATAATAAGGAATAGATCTAAGTATCAAAATAGGGCTATAGCCAATTGTCCATAGCGCTTACCTTGTGGTTTTGAAATCCTGAAATTAGCCCCCTAACCAAGGAGATGTCGAATTACCTATAGTCATAGGTTAGATTTAAATCTAATCTTTAAATCACATAATAATGGCCTATGGCCGAATATCACTTTATTGCTTACCTTAAAACTTGAGATCCCTAAAAGATCCTCTTCCAAAGTCGACAATACTTAACTCCCGAAGCACCCCTTCATAGATTCGGCCAAAAAACAACATGAGGGATTAGATCTTTAGTTTTCGACAAGCCTAAGAGTAGAAGAATGAAAACTGAATTTGATCTTACCCTTATTGAAGAAATCGACAGCAACTATGTCAGTCACCTCTGAGTTATTCAGCTTTGAAACTTGAAGAAAAATTAAATGCGGAAGTCCCTTATATAATCGACTCTTGAAAAGGGTAGCAAGGGTTATGGATTCGGCTTCCACAAGGGTCACAAAAGAAAAGGTATGAGGTAGTAACGGCAATGGTGAAAATCTTTGAAGAAGAAATGATGGAGAAGTCGGCTAAGCTTTCTTGAGTATTCGGCTTTGGCAAAATAAAAGAGAAAGGAGAGAGTTTGCTAGAGACTTTCGGCAGAGACTTAGAAAAGAATGAATAATGGCCCTATTTTCTCCTCTTTGCCGAAATTATCACCAAAGGAATCCCCTATTCGGCCAACACTAGCCAATTCCTAGCTTTTCTCTTATCCCTTTATTCAATAATAGAATTAATCCATCAATTATCTCTTATCACTTAAAAAAATATACCAATAATTATCCATCACTTATCCATCTATTTGCCGAATTTTAACAAAAATAAAACACCTCCCTTTTAGTGCCTTAATGATGTCCACTTCTCTCTTTTAATGCCGCAAAATAAAAACTCCTTTTGTTTACCTTGTGGCTCGAACCTAGGCCCATTTGCATAGCTTGTGGCGTCACTTACCTGGGCTTTAAGTGGCGTTCTATAGCCACTTTACCAAGCCTATTTGTATGTCATATTTCACATGCATTTTCTCTTAAGGCCCTATTCTCTTAGCTCCCTTAGTAAGACTTAAAATCTAAAAATTTTCTAAGGTGTTTCCCTTCATTTCAAAGTTCACGATATTCATAGATCATATTCAGAACATTCATAAACATGATATTTCATATAATTAAGCATGAATGCACAATCCCATTTCCAGGATATTACATGTAAATATTCTATAAACTTTGGTAATGCTCCGTAACCCTATTCCGACAACGAATACGGGCTAGGGGTGTTACAGCATCATCCCGACAAGCGGATCCACTTCCCAACAAGAGGCAGGGGATACCGCAACGAGCTGTGATGAAACAACCTTAGAAGTTGAACCAACGGTGCATCGTCATGACGAGTCAAAACCTACATCAAATGAGATGAAAAATATAAAAGGGCCTCATCAAGACGAGCCCTAGCCCAACCGTGCCAAACAGTTTCTTCTCCTCTCCTTCGTCATTTTCCATTCTCTCAATGCCTTCAGATCCATATTTCTTCCATTTTTTCTATTGAACCTCTATTTTTTTCTGTTTTCTTTTATTTCTAATTAAAATCTTTTTTATACAAACCGAAAATTTCCTACCAAGTGCAGCAAAATGGTCTTTGATGAGGAACCAACGGTGGCCGATGGGGACGCACAATACGCAAAAGTGTCGACGTCAATAAAAACTCGATTATATCACATATTTATGTAGTCTTTATATATTAAAGTTTAATTTCAAATGGTAGTTTAATGAACCCGAATTTTTGGAATCGATTCGATTTGTCTGATTGATTGTTGGAATTGCATAATTGGTTAGTATGGCCCTTCGTAAACAACCAATGTCTCGAAGAATCTAGGAGCGCAATGCTCTCATTGAATCAAGGAGATGATTTTTCTATGCTGACACCATGACCTGAGCCAATAATTTTGTGGATAAACCACTAGTACCCAAGATTGATTTAATTTTTCCACACAATTATTTCACTATAACAGCCTGTTTTTAGTGAAATCGGAACAATAGTTTCGGGATACAAATACAAAGTCAAAATATTTTTTTATTATTATTTTATGGTCTAAAACATGATAGTATTACTATATAAAAATTTCGTTAAGAAATTTTACCTTTTAAATGCTTAATTTGATAAAAAGGACTAAATCGCGTAAAGTGCAAAAGTTGAGTTCTAATAGCTAATTGTATTAAATAGCTCTAGAACTTTGAAGTGGAAGTCCTTATATTGTAATTAGACCATAAATGAGTTAGTGGAAGATGTTGGCTTGGCATTTGTGTAATTTTTAAAGTTATTAAAGGTTAAATTAGTAAAAAGGTATTTAATGTTAAAATAAATAAAACAAATAAAGCTTTCATCTTTCTTTCTCAACCACAACCGAATGTAGAAGAAGAAATAGCCTTCTTTTGAAGCTTGATATTTGGAAAAGCTAGTAAGCTCAATTGGTAAGTGATTTTTGTTCCTTTTTTTTTATAATTTTTATATTTCCAGGATGGTTGTAGCTTAATCTAGCTAGCTCGGGGACTAATTTGTAAAACTATTAAACTATTAGGGTTTTATCATTGATGAATATATATATATATATATATATATATATATGAGTTTTGAAGTTTGATGATAGAAAATGAATTGTTTTTTTTTTTAGGTAAACAACTTTTGTAAAGGGATTTTTGGTGAAATTGTCAATTAGTGGTTAAATTGAAAAATGTAATAAATTCATTGTAAAATTTGTGAATTTGTGAAATATGTGGGCTTGTAACACCCCTTACCCGTATTTAACGCTGGAACAGGGCTCGAGGCATTACCGGACTTATAACACAAGCATTCACACAATTCTGAGTCATAAATTTGCGTCCAAATTAAAACCATTCATATTCAATCATAAAGTCCCTTATATGAGCCTACGAGGCCCAAAACATGCTTTGGAAGTGGTTCGGGACTAAATCGAGAACTCAGGAAACTTTCACAAAGCTTAAAAAAATTTTGCTAGAAGCAGGGCTCACACACCCGTGTGGTCCAAGGGACACGCCAGTGTGACCCCGAGAACACACCCTTGCTTCATACCGTGTTCAAATTAGGGTGCTCTCTGACTTGTGCCACACTGCCGTGCCACACGCCCGTGTGATAGGCCATGTAGCACGCACGGCTGAAACACACACCCGTGTCTCTGCGCACGTTCTCAATTTTGGACATTCTATTTTGCAACAATTAAGGTGCAGGGGACACACGGCCCAAACACATGTCTGTAGGGCAGACCGTGTGCGACACACGGTCTAGACACACGCCCGTGTTTCTACCCGTGTGGACAAAATAAAGGCTATTTACCAAGCCATTTTTCACCCTCACTTGTACACATCAATGCAACATCACATGGCACAAATTCAAGCATATAAGAGCAACCAAATGACCACAACCAAGACAATAACATGTCATCCTCATGCCATTATTTATCATGCTTTGAACATCAACCTTTCCACACCAATTCATGCAAGATTCCACATTCACAAATGACATTAATAAATAAATATACTCATAACCAATATTAGCCAACTTCCATGGCTATATACAAAATGAACCATAAACCATCATAAGCCAACACATATGGCCAAATTAATAATGACACATATAACCGAAATATCAAATCCCTATACATGTCATAAACTCAAAATACTTGAATTCATCAATACCCAAAATAATAGCTTAACAGAGTGATAGGATCTCCGGTGATCTCCAATCCGAGCTAGCTCAATGACACTATAAAACATGGGAAAGAAAGAGGGTAAGCTATATAGCTTAGTAAGTTCATATGCAAATAATACAAAACATTAGTCATACATTTGGCATATAAATAACCTAACATCTATAAACATAAATATCATTAAGACTTCATAAACACAGCTTACTCAATTACAGTCTTACCTACAACTCATCATATGAATAACATAACATATATCAACATAAATGTCATTTAAACTTCATAAGCACAACTTACTACATCACATTCTTACCAATGGTTCATCACATATCAAGTTCATTACTTATGAGTTTTACGTACATACCTGTACCAACTCATATCATAGCCATATCCTTTCACAACTTTGACATTCCCGTTGAACACTCAGAATATTAACGGATACTCAAAAATCTTGCACATAAGTGCCATATATGTAGCTAAAGCTACCTCATATCTCATAATACATATAGGCTCGCTTTCGAGATATTCACGGGCCTGCTCACACAAGCTGTCAATCAGGATGTAGCTATGTAGTGCTGCTCACACAAGCTGCCAGGTATCCGCAACACATGTCAAACTACCAAGCCACTAGTAGGATGTACAAGACCAGCACCCGGATCACATAATCGCATATACACATGGGTTCCTAGTGACATGTCACTCGTATCCTATTCTATTCATAAGGTTCAATTGGGATTTCTCATTTTTTGAAACTTTGTCGAATATATCCAAAGAGTCAATCACAATTCATACAATATTAAAGCATTTAAAACATAAATATGACAATGCATTATTTACATACGAACTTACCAAGATACAAAAATAGAAAAAATGGACCTAATCGTCAAACACTTTGGTTTTCCCCCGATCAAGACCCGAACTTCATTTTTCATGATCTATAATACAAAATTCATCTCATTTAATCATCACATTATTCATTTTAGCCCAAAAGTCACATTATGGAAAATTTACATTTTTGCCCTTAAACTTTTGATATTTTACACTTTAGTATCTAGGCTCGTAAAATGGATTTCATTCAATTTCTTAAAACCCCAAGCCTAGTCGAACCATTTTCATACTCATAACAGCCCACATTTCCCATATAATCACACTTTTACTACTCATTTTATAACTTTTACAAATAAGTCCTTTTTGACATTTTTTACCAAAAATCACTTAGCAAAAGTTGTTTAACACACAACAAATATGCATTTTCTACCATCAAACATCAAACATCAAAATATAAAAATATATAACATGGGTAAATTTTAAACTTCACCTTTCTTTCAAATTAGTCCTTGAAATAGCTAAATCAAGCTACAACAATCTCAAAAATACAAAAATCATTAAAATGGGACAAGAACGAACTTACAATCAAGCTTGGAAGCTTGGTAAACCCTAGCTATGGTTTCTCCTTGTGAAATTCAGCCATGGGGGATGAAAATAGAAAGATGAACATCTTTTATTGGTTAAGTTTTGTCTTTATTAACCAAATGACTAAAATGCCCTTAATGAAAAACTTTAAAATTTCACCTATCATGTCCATTTTTGTCCATACTAAAGTATAATGGTCTAATTACCATTTAAGGACCCTGAATTTAAGATCTCATTGTAATTGGACACCTTTAACATAACGGCCGTGTAACATAGCCGTGTGTCACACACGGCTGAGACACATGCCCGTTTCTCTGCCTGTGTGGACAAAAATAGGCTATTTGTAAAGCCATTTTGCCACCCTATTTTTACAAACCTGCACAAACATAATTTGTAGCATTTTGTAACTCAGTAGGCAACTAATCCATAACATTTCATACACATATTTGAATACTTATATGCAACCAAAGCATTATACCAAGTTAAGCCAAATCAAATGGCTTTATCATATACCACAACATGTACCAAAATCACTCGCTTAAGTAACCATAACTATCATCTTTATAACTACCCTATACATGCCATATTTACATGTATCCATGGGTTCAAAAGTACCAATTGGAAACTGGATAGTGTAATACGTATGTCCAACTTTATCCGAATCGAGCGAGCTATCGAACCTCTATAAAATACGAAAAAGAAACAGAGTAAGCTTTATAGCTTAGTAATCTCGTATAATTTAGAATTAAACTTACCATTTATACATAATTAAGTCAACAAATTAGGTATATTCAATTCAATTACCAAATGCCTAAACACAAGCATTCATCAACAAGTTAGTCACAAGTACATATAATCATCCATTATCTCAATTTTGTACTCAATGCATTGTATCATATCATGTACATCATTTGTAACATTTCACTCTCAATAGTATATTCAATAATTCATTTGATAACAGTAACTCATTCATATAAACAATAATTCATCCGTATAAACAGTAATTCATCCATATAAGCACATAGTTTTGTCACATAACCACTAACAAAATTTATGCCCATTGAACCTATTTGAATATCGAGGGATACTCAGGTAATATACATCACGTATAAGTTGGTAATCTATCAATTTATTATCATTTTCGCTCTTTTGAGCTATGATCAGCAGGCTCCTCCTAAGTTGATGATCCATAACAGTTGAATTTGACCCTAATCGGAATGGTGGTTTCGGGACCACGAATTCAAGTTTGATAAATAATTAAATATCATATTTTGTGTTTATTATATGTGAATTAATGTGTGTGAAAGTTTCATATAAAGATTTAATCGTTTGTGTGCTTAATTCGATAAAAAGGACTTAATCGCGTAAATTGCAAAAATAGCAAACTATAGTGAAAAGTGCCTATTTGATGATGGTTGATTAATATAGGGCATTAAAAGGGAAATTAGCCCATTTTAAATGGAAGTGGGCGGCAATGGTTGTTTTATATATTTTGTTATAATGGATAAAAAGGTAAATTGTATATTATGTTAATATATCAAAAACATAATGAAAATAAAGCCATCATCTTTTATTTATTCCTTGGCCGAATATGGAGAAAAGAGTAAGGGTTAGGGATCTTTGAGTTTCGGCAATCAATTTGCTTGATTAAGGTATGTGTGATTTTCAGTTTTTGATAATTTTTACATTTTTGAGATCATTGCTTCGTATATTACCCGACCCATGCTAGAATTTTTGAGATTAGAGTGTATGTGAGGTTCGGCCATTGCTAAGTTCTTGTGGTTTTTAATGTTTTATGATTTTATATTAAAGATATGTTAAAGATTAGTATATTTTTGTATTGGAAGTTTTGGTGAAATTGAGTATTTAGGGCCAAATTGTAAAAATGAAATTTTAGAGGGGCTTATTTGCAAAATAAATGAAATTTATGCCTTGGTAGGGATGTATAGAAGATTCGACCCTAAAGAATTAAATGAAAATTATGTGTATTTTGTGTTTTGTACAATTAAGACTAATTGGTAAAAATGTGAAACCTTAGGGGTAAAATGGTAATTTGCATATTTATGTGTTTTGGGACTAAATTGAAGTGAAATGTACTTGAATGAGTTGAATTTAATGTGTTTAGATCAAGAGCAAAGAAGAACAGATTTGGATCGGGGAAAGACAAAGGTTATCGAATAGCCGAATTTAGATCGGGGAAAGACAAAGGCCTCATGCCGGAGATTAATATCGGGCTTATTGCCTAGCAGGCCTCGTGCTGGTGATTAATATTGGGCTTATTACCGAGTAGGCCTCGTGCCGGTGATTAATATCGGGCTTATTGCCTAGTAGGCCTTGTCTTGGTGATTTAGTTCGGTTGTAATACCTAGCGGTGCTTATTAGGGTGGAACGTCATAAATGAGGATTTGAGAGTTAAACAAGTTTAGATGTATATACATAATAGTATGAGCTATAAGCTCGGGAAAAAGGTCAGCTTATTGTATTGGTAAGGAATAAGGTAAGACAGATTATTTTTAGTTGAGTTATTCGTGATGTGATGAAGCTAATGATTCAAACTGTGTTCTATCTCATGATATTGAGATTATCATTGATTGATATGATCTATATATATGTGAAATTGAGGTATATACATATATTTATGCTACATGAAGATTTGGCTATAGATATGAAAGGCAGTGAAATTGAAATTATGACATGTCTTCGTAACTTGAAATGTTCGAATGCATATGTTATCCTTATGAAATGGTATTGTATAAATTGATGTGATAAAGTACTATTGATTAGGTTAAATATATGAATAATATTCGGCTAAGTGAACTTCATATTGAATTAATTATGCTAAATGCCACAAGCATGAAATCTAAATGTTAAGTATATGTTTATGTCATTAATATTGCTTGGGACTTACTAAGCTAGTGAGCTTAATTGTGTGATATGTTCTTCTCTGTTTTATAGATTTGGGTAAAGCTACGAGCTCAAGAGGGATCGTCAAGAAAGTCATCCACACTATCGCCCCTTTTGGTATTTAATCTTAGTTTTGAATCGAAGGCATGTATAGGTTAGACTAAGGTTTTGATTAAGAATATTCGGTTTTGTATATATATGCATAGCCTTGCGAAAATGGCTATTCCTTTTAGTCAAGTTTAAATTCATATGTTCTTGTTATAATGGCTTGATTAAGTTATTAAATGAGGTGAGATTCGGTCATGGTTAAATCATGCATGGAAAGTAGTCATATAATATATATATATATATATATTGTGGTGTGTGGTTATGTGTTTTAGCAATAAAGGAAATGATGGATATTTGATGATGTATAACGTGTAGCATAAATAACAAATAATATGCCTATAATAGGTGGATGTGTTGCGTTTGGGATAAGCATGACATATTGATATGTTTAGTATTTGTTGTATTTTGATATGTACTATTATATGTTAAATGAGGTTGATATGTATATATTTGAAGTACGATCTTGGCTAGGTGATTTATGTGTTGCTTGTTAATTTGTTTTATTATCGATAGATATGTTAAACCATGTGTTTCATTATTAATGTAAATTTTGTTTATAGGGAAAGGTACGCTTGTTATATGAATAATTTATATGCTTCAATAGTGCTTTCGGTCATATAGTAATGTTGCTATGTTTGTATGTACATTTGATCTTTAAAAAGTATAGATAGTTCGGTTGTTTTAATAGGTATTCATTTGATAGAAAAATGTATGCAAATTGTTTGTATTAAACGATATTTGATTTATGCCCGATACAAGTATTTAAATGATGAGTCATTTTATATTTTGATTGTATATGTATATATATTTATATACCATGAATGTATAAATTTTATGGATTGGATATTGCCATATTTTGAGTACCTATAATAAATCTCGTTGTGCATTTTCTAATTCAATAAGTTGAAAGGTTATATGAAAAGGAAAAGAGTGCATTGTTGTGCTTAAAGTCTAATGAAGGTCTATTTGGAATTGAGTTTAGTTTGGTAATAGCCTTAACCTTAATCCGGCGACGGATACGGGTTTGGGTGTTACATTTTATTGGTATCAGAGCTTACGATTTAGTCAATTCTAGGACTACTGTAGCGCGTGAGAGTCTAGCTATACATGCCTTTATTGTATATATTTGATAGTGTGGTGACTTCTGATATTTTGAACTGTGTTTTATATAGTAAATGGATCCTGATCCCGATACAGCCATAGCGGATGATGTAGAGAGTGTAGCGCCTGACTGTGCACGCAGATCAACGCTAGTAGACTCTCGACCTGTTTCGGGTAACCACGAGGGGGAGGCTAAACAAGCCTTCTACCAGATGATGAACGAGTGGTTTACCCAGTTTATTCAGAATAACCCGGCTATACAACAATCTCTACCCCCGAATAATCCAACTCCGATACCTTCAGCACGTCCGACGATAGATCCAATGAGATCTAGTAGACCTCTTGTTGATAAAATCAGGAAATATGGGGCCGAAGAATTCAAAGCTAATGACGATGATTGTAACAGCCCACACCCGGCCCAAACGTTAGGACCGAATATGGGTCGTTACTAAGGAGAACTTTTTGAAACCCATTTTCTAAATCCACTTAAGTTTTGCTTGAAACGCTCATTTTAAGTTATCTTGCTTAAATTATACTTAGTCCAAATTGAAAATTTAATTAAGCCAAGTTATTGTACAAACTTCAGATGTGCCCGTTGGCACGATAAAACATTTTTCGTGTTAACTTAGAAAAACGTGTGATTCAAATTTTAATTAAAATAAAAATATCCAACATAAAAGAAAATAACCAAAAATAAAGTTTAATGAGGCCTTATTACATCCAAAATAAAACAAACCAATAACCAAATTTAAAATAACTAAAATTAAAGTCTATTTAGTTTTAAATCCACCGCATGGCCTCCTCAAGTCCCTCCGGCTCCATGTCCGCGATCTAAGCATCACCTGAAAAATTAATGGAGAAGGTGAGTCACCAAGACTCAGTATGTAACCCTTCCCCCGTTTTAAAAAAAATATTTTTCATACACAGCATATAATAATCAATATGCAAAATAATGTGTACCCAACCTAGCCAACCATACGCCACTGCTCACCCCTGCTTGGTACCAAACCACCGGTGGTGCTAAACCACCGGTGACATATAGTCACAATGTGTTACTAAAACAACGGTGTCCGTGAGACACAAATCGGGTGATGGGGCCAACCCATCGTGTGATACCAAATCACCGCGACGATCCCATATCTCAAGTGGGGCCAACCCACGGTGGTGTTAACCACGGGACAAGTCGCTATTGAGGTACCAAACCTCCTGAGGTACCAAACCTCCGTGACGATAGTCACTTGTGCTACTAAAGCACCGGTGCCCGCCGGCACAATATCACCGCCTCCACTCATCAATCCCACAACAAATAAACATACATATATTTCATGCCATCACATTCTTAAATTTCATGTGTTAACACATCATGCTTACCAAAAGCATTAATAATAATAAATCACATTAATGTACTTACCCGAATCACCACTTATACCGATTTGGTATTCATTCCAATGCTACATTCATAAAAGATGAGCATTCACAAAGTTAAGCATATTTAATATATTATACAAGGTGTATGTACACACCGTCACCACCGGATAGTCTAAACCTCAAGATAACCAATCGCCACCTTATATCTCTTTGTTCCTATATTCTACCATAATAGAGTTAGTGATATGGGCCATTCGGCCAAACCAATTAATTTGAGAGGGATTCCTTGTGAACCCGAACGTTACCTTTTACGCTTTAGGATACTTAACCACAATACCCGATTCCTAATCGCTTCATCAATTACCACCTGTTAGTAAACAAGCCATTAGCCTTCTACTTTTAAATATTTGCAAACTAAAACTTATGAGAACCGATTCTTACCAACACTTACCACTTGATTGGTCACGAATGGAACTTAGTTGACGACCTCCAAAATTCCGTAACACCTAGATGATTCGGTTAGTACCTTGTAAAAATCGACAAGGATAGGAAGAAGGAAGCATAGGCATTCTGCCAACTCTACTTACCATACAATTGATTGAACACCTAGCTAAATCTCGATGTGCCTATGCCTCTTACACCATTCGCCAAGGTGAGCAAAATAGGAGAAGAGAAAATCAGCCCTTCAAAGGGAGTGATTCGCCAAGTAGAGCTTTTGGAAAGGGATTTGACCTTGATGGGAGTTAGATTCGCTAGGGTGTTTAACTCAAGGTGGATTTTTGGTGGAAGAAGAAAATAGGTAGAGAGTAGATGATTCGGCTTAGTAGGAAAATAAAAGAAGAGAGAATTGAGGAGGGAATTCGCAATGGGAGATGCTAGGAGGGTTTCACCTAGGTTTTGGAGAGGATGTAAAAAGAAAAGAGAATATATGATGAGAGGGTTTAGAGATTCTGGCTAGCAACTTGCAAAAAGAAAATAAGGTGATCACTTTAGTGCTTATATAAGAATTCGCACCCCTCCCTAGTGTCCTTGCAGGCCCACCTCTTCTCCCAAGAGTCCAACATCCATAAATTTTCCTTGAATCACTCCTAGCCTCTTGTTTAATTAAATTCAAAATAATTTGAATTAATCCCAAGTAAATCAACTAATATCTCCTTTATCACCCTTTTACTTTGTTTATCAAAATGAATTAATATCATCCTAATTATCCTTGGAAATTAATATTAAATAAAATCCTTAATTATCTCATAAAATAAAGAGTTTAAAAAGAGAAGAAACTCTCCTCCCTATGCCGTCCAACATAGTGCCAAAAAGAGGGATTTCCGCGACTCGAACACAAGCTCTCCTTGCTCCCTTGGTGGCGTCACATGTAGCTCTCAAGTGGGCTTGCTTTGCCACTTGGTCTAAGCTCATTTTATGTCCAAATTATCCCCATTTATTCTTATAACACCCTCTTGCCAAGGCTCCCTTAAAAGTTAAAAACTAAAATTCCCTACCAATCGAGCCAACACAAAGCCTTAAATTGATCATTATTATTCCATAAATAATGACATAGCAGCTTCTTACATAAGAAAATAATTAAATTCCAAATAACCCCATTTTGGGATGTTACAGTTCTACCCCTTAAAATAAATTTCATTCCAAATTACATAACTAAAACAGATGAGGGTATTGCCGTAGATCACATCCTCAGTTCCCACGTAGCTTCCTCAAAGACCATGATTCCGCCATAGCACTTTCACTAAGGCATCGACTTCCTCACGAGAACCTTTATATCTCTATCCAAGATCCGAACAGGTTCTTCCTCAAAAGATAAGTCCGTTAACCTCGATTTACATCACGGTACCACATGAGATGGATCCGACCGATACTGCCTCAAAGATTGATACGTGAAAGACGCCATGAATCGACTTAACTCACCGGCGCTTCAAGTCGATAAGCTACCGGTCCTACTCGCTTCAAGATCAGATATGGGCCAATGAATCTTGGGCTCGGCTTCCTTTTCGCCCAAATCTTAGTACCTTCTTCCAAGGCGACACCTTCAGAAGACCTTATCCCCACGCATACTCCATTTCCTTGCGCTTAAGGTCAAGATAGACTTCGTCTATCTCGAGGCTTCCTTAAGACGAGACCGAATCACCTTGACTTTGTCTTCGCCTCGCTACCATTTCGGGCCCAACACTTGTCGTTCACCCAATTCCGTCCAACACGCCGGAGTTCGCATTTCCGTCCATACAAGGCTTCGATGGTGCCATCTCAATACTTGCTTGGTAGCTATTGTTGTAGGCTAACTCACTAGAGGTAAGAATTCTCCCAACTACCTCGAATTCCAAGACACAACCCTCAAAGATATCTTCTAAGATCTCAGATGACCCTTTCTCGATCGCTCGTCTGTTCGAGGATGGAAAGTCAGATCGAATCCAACCGCGCACTCCAACGCTTGATGTAACGCTTCAAAACCTCAAGTGAACCTTGGGTCCCTATCTCGAGATAAGCGACACAGTACACCATGTAATCGACTATCTCGCCACATACAACTTTGCTAATTTCGAGTGAGTAGTCCATTCTCACCAGATGAAGTGAGTGATTTAGTCGACGGCCTCGATTACCCAAATCGCATCTTTCTTCTGTGGGTGTAAGGGTGACCACCGATTTAAATCCATAGTGATCCGCCCCACTTCCATTGAGGGATCTTTACCGCTGAAGTAACCCCGATGGTAACGGTGTTCACCTTAACTCACGACACGCCAAACACTTCCCTACGAATTCCGTTATCTCACGCTTCAACCCGCCACCGTAATCAAGCTTTAGTAGATCTCCATACATCTTGCTTCCTCCCGGATGCATAGCGATGGGTCTATGAGCATCCCGGAGAATTTTCTCGCCTCAACTCCATATCTCTTGGCATACAAGGCCGTCCTCGAAAACATAGCACACCGTCACCAAATACACTATACCCTCTACACCACCATTCTCAACTTGTATTCTCTTCAGATTTAGCCCTTCATCCATTATCTGCTTGCCCTTAATCTCCTCGATCCATGTTGGCTTAACATGAAGTTCTCGCCAAAAGGCTTCCATCATCATACAGCTCAACGAGCAAACATTGCTCTCAAATCGCCACGACCTTCCTGGCCAACGCGTCACCCACCACGCTAGCCTTACCCGGATGATACTCGATGGAACAATAGTCCTTCAACACTCAATCCATCGACGCCGTCCTCAGATTCAGATCCTTCGTGTCAAGATACCTCAAACTTTTGTGATCCGTGTAAATTACCGACTTCTCCCCATAAAGATAATGTCTCCATACTTTCGTATAAGACAATCAAGCGGCTAATTCCGGTCATGAGTTGGATAGTTAACCTCATGCGGCCTTAGCCGACGGGACGATAGGCTACTACCTTCCCATCTCAGATCAACACACACCCCAAACCAAAGTGAGATGCATCACAATAGATCGTGAATAATTTCCACCGCCTCGGTTGTACTAGAACCGAGCTTAGTCAAAATTTTCCTTAGCTTATCAAAGCTTCCTTGCGCTTTTCCGACCATACAAACTAACACCTTTCCTTAGCAACTTGGTTAACTCTGCGGTCTTTGCGATCGAACCCTTCCACAAATCTTCGTAATACCGCTAACCCCGAAAACTTCAGATTCTCGCCACCGACTTAGGCGGTTTCCACTCCAATACCGCTTCAATCTTGCGGGATCCACTCTAATCCCTTCCACGATACTACGTGACCTAAGAAAGTCACCTCCTCACCAAAATTCGCACTTCATCGAATTTGGCATACAACCGCTTTTTCCTCAACACTTGTAGGACTATCCAGAATGCTTGTCGTGCTCCTCCTCCGTTTTAGAGTAAACCAATATGTCGCCAATGAATACTACGACAAATTGGTCCAAGTATTGTTGAAAACTCGCTCATTAGATCCATGAACGCCGGTGCATTGGTCAACCCGAATGGCATAACTAGGAACTCGTAATGCCCATACCGAGTTCAAAAGCCGTCTTGTGAACATCGCCCCTTCACCTTAAGTTGATGGTAACCCGACCTAAGGTCTATCTTTGAAAACACCGACGCTTCTTCAATCGGTCAAACAAGTCATCGATCCGTGGCAATGGGTACTTGTTTTTGATCGTTAACTTGTTTAACCGACGGTAATCGATGCACATTCGCATAGAACCGCCCTTCTTCTTGACAAACAATACAAAGCGCCCCACGGAGATATGCTAGGTCGAATAAACCCCTTATCCAAGAGCTCACGAATCGAGCCTTCACTCCACCAACTCCTTTGGTGCCATCCCAGAAGGTGCTATAGACACAAAAGCCGCTCCGTATCAAGTTTATACTAAATTGACTTCCCGATCCGGAGGCGCATCTTAAGTTCTTCAGGAACACATCAGCAAATTCCCAATCGTTCGGACCTTTCCAACTCTCGAATCCTTAGCTTCCAAAGCACAAATTCGAACCAAATACGCCTTACAACCTTTCTTGACCATCTTTTACGCCTTCAAGACAGACACCATATTGATAGGTAATTCCTTCTATCACCTATCATAACCACTTCACCATTCTCACCGTCTTAAGAACCATGCGCTTAGTCAAGAATCCAAATTTGCTCGATACTTAGCCACCAATCCATTCCAAGGATCAAATCGAACTCCCGAATGGTAGTTCCATCGATCGACCTCAACACGACCCCTTGGAGTTCTAGGGTACGTCCCTAAAAGTTTGTCTACCACTACAGAGTGACCTAAAGGACTCACTACGGTCATCTCCCTAGCAGCGCCTCGAGTCTAGGTTCAAAGTCTCTACCACACTATCAGCACGTATGAGTGTGTAGACCCCACATCAATTAATGCATAATAAGGAAGACCAAAAATCGAAACGATCTGTTATGACATCCGGCATACGTCACCTCTCATGACGCCTTGTCAGATAGACTAAGCCAGTCCGCTTAGCCTCATGGTTGCTCGAACCTCCGCCTCGAGTTCCTCGACCTCGGCTAGGACCATTGCTTCCTCTGCCATTACCACGACCCTCTGCGGTCCCACATTTCGGTCCCGAGTACGGTTCGCCTCAGCCGATTTCGAGCTCGCTCGGGACAATCTCGACCCGATGTTCCAAAGATCCACACTCAAAGCATCCCTATCACGGTCGAACAACCTCCCCAATGGGACTTCCCACAACGATTGCAACCGAGCCGGCCTCGACTATTAGCTACGGCCTTGTCACCGACGGCCCACTCGCCTAGCCTTCTTCTCGATCATTACCACTGGATCCACCGACCCAAATCCTCTCTTTGATTATTTCTACTATAATTACGCCTCACGCCTCCTTGATCCCCGCAACTTTAGCCTTTTCCACCGTGAGATGAAAACTCCGAACTTGTCATGGGCAATCAAGAGCCTCAAGTCATCTCGAGTCCGTCCTCAAAGCGGACACACACGCTGTTCAAGTATACGATTCCTCCGCATACCTACTCACTTTAAAACTCCGCTTCATACTCTGCCACGGACTTAGTTCCTTGCACTAAACCCGAAAAGCCTTCCTCTCACAAACAGTAGTAGGTGCCCACATACTTCTTCCGAAGGCGGTTTAAAGTAGTCCCATCGTAAGATCATCACCGTGGCTCCATCCCGAATCGTCACCACCACTGCACGCTTCATCCTTTAGAAGTTTACACACGCCTTTCAATTTTTCCTCCTCGGTCGATCAAGTTCATCCATTACCCTTTCAGAGATTCCAACCAATACTGCTACACTGGTGCCACTCCCCGACACACCTTTAACACCTCAAATTGTTGATCAATCCGCCGGGAATGATTTCGAGCTCCTAAATTTCCACCAGCCTCACCACTAATTCAAGGACTCGCAATACCGCCATGAGCATCGCCTCCTCCCTCCCGATCTCGCCTCCTCCGCTCCAAAAGTCGGAGGTGGTGGTGGTGGTACATCGCTTTAACCTTGTCCCGACTGACGGTTCGTACACCGTCATCCTACCCTACCAAGGCCCACGGCGCCCACGCCCTCTAGAACTCATTCTATCTATCGCGCTTTTAATCTGATTAAGAGAAATTTTATGCGTTAGCATTTGTTCCACTTTATTACTCGCCAAGAAATTTTATGGATAAAGTTTAATCGAGATTATTTCGTGCAAACAAGGTTTCATCTTTCATCCTAGTTCACACAAAGAAGTTCTTGCATCCATTCCCTAATGCTTTCCATACCTATTCACTCTTCTGACATTTCGCCCATTTCTAACCTGTGGGTATTTTCGCCATTTTCCTACGTGGGTATTTTCGTAATAAAAGAAAATTTAAAACTTTAGTAGAGTATATTGTTTGAAGTTCCCAAAACTAGAGGGTATTATTGAAAATTGACAAGATTTGAAGTTATGGCATTATTTCAAAACCGTGGTATTTTGGTAATTTGGTCCTCCAAGGGTAATTTTGTAATTTTGTAAATCAAGGATGTTTTAACCATTGTAAAACTCGAGGGTCCCTTTGAGAATTTTTTTTTAAAACTATGATGTTGCAAAATTTTGTACTCAAGTATGCTTTGGTAATTTTGTAAGTCGAGGTGTTTTCGTAATTTTCCCAAAACCAAATATTTTGTCGATGATTTTCAAGGCTAAGTTGTTGAATATTGATAGAATAGCTAAAATTTTTTTTTGGACAAAACCATTGATTTGATATTTTATGAACCTAGGTATTTTAGTAATTTTACCCTAAGGGCATTTTTGTAATTTTTCCGTAAATCAAGTTTTTCAAGGAAAACGTTGTAAAAATGATGTTTTCTCGATTTGAAAGAGTTATTACGTAAATTTTGAAAACATTAGGGTTTTTGTTGTTTCGCTCTTTCAAAACATGGCTAATTCCCTTCGGGTTTTAGTCATTAGGTTTAGCCTATGACCGAACCTTCTTGGTCGAGTGAACCTGTGCTACGCACCAGTGCAAAGCTTCGTGTGGAGAGGAGGTGAGTCACGGATCGCTTAAATACCAAGCTCCCAACGAACCTTTCTAGACATGCGCATGAGGTTACCACACCATCGAGCCCTCTCGAGTCGTGGTGAACCCAAGCTACGCACTGTAGGATACCTGCGAAGAGGTGGTGAGTCACCTGACCGCTTAAATACCAGGCTCTTCCTGTTCCAATCCTAGACATGCGTGGGGTTACCACACCTAGCTCAAAGGACTAAGTCATAGATTGGTTTAGTTCATTAAGTCTTATGTATCGCTTGTGTGTTTGAGTAATCTAATCCTAGGGTTCGATTCCTATAAGTCTATCTACGCTCCATGCTTCCTACCCTTCTATGTAATATAATCCACAAAGAAGTTTAGAGGTACTTACCGGTGGACGTGGGTTTGAGACTTAGGTGCCATGCCGTAAAACCCGCTATTTTTTCAAAGATAATCATTTGGCTCGCTTTGAAAACGTTTGGGCCTTAGCCCACAGCCGAAAGTTTGAAACTGGCTCGATACTAATTTGTAATACCTCACACCCGCCCAAACGTTAGGACCGAATATGGGTCGTTACTAAGGAGAACTTTTTGAAACCCATTTTCTAAATCCACTTAAGTTTTGCTGAAAACTGCTCATTTTAAGTTATCTTGCCGAAATTATACTTAGTCCAAATTGAAAATTTAATTAAGCCAAGTTATTGTACAAACTTCGATGTGCCTGCTATACGATAAAACATTTTCGTGTTAACTTAGAAAAACGTGTGATTCAAATTTTAATTAAAATAAAAATATCCAACATAAAAGAAAATAACCAAAAATAAAGTTTAATGAGGCCTTATTACATCCAAAATAAAACAAACCAATAACCAAATTTAAAATAACTAAAATTAAAGTCTATTTAGTTTTAAATCCACCGCATGGCCTCCTCAAGTCCCTCCTACCCATGTCCGCGATCTAAGCATCACCGAAAAATTAATGGAGAAGGTGAGTCACCAAGACTCAAGATGTAACCCTTCCCCGCTTTAAAAAAATATTTTTCATACACAAAGATATAATAATCAATATGCAAAATAATGTGTACCCAACCTAGCCAACCATACGCCATCGCTCACCCTGCTGTGGTACCAAACCACCGGTGGTGCTAAACCACCGGTGACATATAGTCACAATGTGTTACCAAAACACCGGTGTCCAGAGACACAAATCGGGTGATGGGGCCAACCCATCGTGTGATACCAAATCACCGCGACGATCCCATATCTCAAGTGGGGCCAACCCACGGTGGTGTTAACCACGTGGACAAGTCGCTATTGAGGTACCAAACCTCCGGAGGTACCAAACCTCCGTGACGATAGTCACGGTTGTGCTACTAAAGCACTGGTGCCCGTCGGCACAATATCAACGCCTCCACTCATCAATCCCACAACAAATAAACATACATATATTTCATGCCATCACATTCTTAAATTTCATGTGTTAACACATCATGCTTACCAAAAGCATTAATAATAATAAATCACATTAATGTGTACTTACCCGAATCACCACTTATACCGATTTGGTATTCATTCCAATGCTACATTCATAAAAGATGAGCATTCACAAAGTTAAGCATATTTAATATATTATACAAAGGTGTATGTACACACCGTCACCACCGGATAGTCTAAATCCGAAGATAACCAATCGCCACCTTATATCTCTTTGTTCCTATATTCGCCATAATAGAGTTAGTGATATGGGCCATTCTACCAAACCAATTAATTTGAGAGGGATTCTTGTGAACCCAACGCTACCTTTTACGCTTTAGGATACTTAACCACAATACCCGATTCCTAATCGCTTCATCAATTACCACCTGTTAGTAAACAAGCCATTAGCCTTCTCGCTTTTAAATATTTGCAAACTAAAACTTATGAGAACCGATTCTTACCAACACTTACCACTTGATTGGTCACGAATGGAACTTAGTTGACGACCTCCAAAATTCCGTAACACCTAGACAGATTCTGTTAGTACCTTGTAAAATCGACAAGGATAGGAAGAAGGAAGCATAGGCATTCTACCAACTCTACTTACCATACAATTGATTGAACACCTAGCTAAATCGATGTGCCTATGCCTCTTACACCATTCGCCAAGGTGAGCAAAATAGGAGAAGAGAAAATCAGCCTTCAAAGGAGTGATTCGCCAAGTAGAGCTTTTGAAAAGGGATTTTGCACCTTGATGGGAGTTAGATTCGCTAGGGGTGTTTAACTCAAGGCTAGATTTTGGTGGAAGAAGAAAATAGGTAGAGAGTAGATGATTCTACTAGTAGGAAAATAAAAGAAGAGAGAATTGAGGAGGGAATTCGCAATGGGAGATGCTAGAGGGTTTCACCTAGGTTTTGGAGAGGATGTAAAAGAAAAAGAGAATATATGATGAGAGGGTTTAGAGATTCTCGCTAGCAACTTGCAAAAAGAAAATAAGGTGATCACTTTAGGTGCTTATATAAGAATTCTAAGACCCTCCCTAGTGTCCTTGCTGGCCCACCTCTTCTCCCAAGAGTCCAACATCCATAAATTTTCCTTGAATCACTCCTAGCCTCTTGTTTAATTAAATTCAAAATAATTTGAATTAATCCCAAGTAAATCAACTAATATCTCCTTTATCACCCTTTTACTTTGTTTATCAAAATGAATTAATATCATCCTAATTATCCTTGGAAATTAATATTAAATAAAATCCTTAATTATCTCATAAAATAAAGAGTTTAAAAGAGAAGAAACTCTCCTCCCTATGTCATCCAACATAGTGCCAAAAGAGGATTTCAGCGACTCAACACAAGCTCTCCTTGCTCCCTTGGTGGCGCCACATGTAGCTCTCAAGTGGGCTTGCTTTGCCACTTGGTCTAAGCTCATTTTATGTCCAAATTATCCCCATTTATTCTTATAACACCCTCTTGCCAAGGCTCCCTTAAAAGTTAAAACTAAAATTCCTACCAATCGAGCCAACACAAAGCCTTAAATTGATCATTATTATTCCATAAATAATGACATAGCAGTTCTTACATAAGAAAATAATTAAATTCCAAATAACCCCATTTTTGGGATGTTACAATGATGATGCAGAACGGGCTGAGATTTGGCTTGATAATACTATTCGGGTGCTTGATGAGTTATCCTGTAATTCTGAGGAGTGCTTAAAGTGTGCTATATCCCTACTTCGGGACTCTGCCTATCATTGGTGAAAAATGCTAGAATTAGTAGTTCCGAAAGAAAAGGTGACTTGGGATTTCTTTCAAATTAAATTCCGAAAGAAATATATCATCCAACGATTCATCGATCAAAAACGTAAAGAATTTCTTGAACTGAAATAAGGGCGAATGATTGTAACAGAGTATGAGCGAAAGTTTGTCAGACTCAGCAGATATGCTAGAGAGTGTGTTTCTTCTGAAGCTATTATGTGCAGAAGATTTGAAGACGGCCTGAATGAAGACATAAAGTTACTTGTGGGCATTCTTGAGATTAAAGAGTTTGTGGTACTAGTCGAGCGAGCTTGCAAAGCCAAAGAACACGGAAAAGAGAAAAGAAAGGCAAAATTAGAAGTTAGAGACACTCGTAAAAGATTATTGAGTAAGACGTTCCAGTCAGCACCTAAGAAGTTCAGAGATGATTTTAGCTGTCATAAAGCTACCTCCGACTTATCTAGACGAGATTGACCCCTTGTGAGCTCTCGAGCCACCTCGATGGCTAGTGTTGGCAATGTTCAGCAGGACCGGACTGAGTGTAAACATTATGGAAAATAGCATTCTGGGAGCTGTAGATTCGTGATCGGTCTTGCTTTAAATGTGGATCGTCAGATAATTTTATCAGGGAGTGTCCAATGTTAGCTGAACAAAATACGGCTCAGAATTCAAGACCAAGCAACATGCCAGCACGAGGCAGACCACCCAGACATTCTGGAAATGTAGGTGGCAGTCAGAGAGGAACAAAAGATACTGCAGTTCGATCAGAGGCTCGAGCATCAGCTAGAGCTTATGCTATAAGGACCAGAGAGGATGCTTCTTCCCCAGACATTATTACCTGTACTTTCACACTTTATGTTACTAATGTGATTGCATTGATTGACCCTGGTTCGACTCATTCATATATGCGTGAAATTCTAGTATCCAGTAAGACTCTACTTGTTGAGTCTACTAAGTTTGTGATCCGTGTGTCTAACCCCTTGGGTCGATGTGTACTTGTCGATAAAGTGTGTAAAGGTTGCCCGTTGATGATTCGGGATTCTTACTTTCCAGCAGACTTAATGTTGTTGCCTTTCGACGAGTTCGATATAATTTTGGGAATAGACTGGTTAACTTTGCATGATGCAGTGGTGAATTGCAAAAGAAAGATTATTGATTTGAAATGTCAGAATGGTGAGAGCATTCGAGTTGAATCTAATGATTTAAATGGGTTACCTACAGTAATATCATCGATGCTAGCCCGAAAGTATGTGAGAAAAGGATGAGAAGCTTATTTGGCCTATGTACTGGATAATAAAGTGTCTGAAAAACAAATTGAATTTGTACCGGTTGTGGGTGAATACCTAGATGTGTTTCCTAAAGAATTACCAAGTTTACCACCAGTACGAGAGATTGAGTTTGGCATTGAATTAATACCGGGGACGACTCCGATCTCGATAGCTCCATATCGGATGGCACCTACTGAGTTGAAAGAGTTGAAAGCACAGCTGCAAAAGTTGACAAATAGGGGCTTTGCACGATCGAGTTTTTCTCTTTGGGGTGCACCAGTTTTGTTTGTGAAAAAAAAGATGGAACTATGCGAATGTGTATCGATTATCGGTAGCTGAACAAGGTGACAATAAAGAATAAATACACGTTACCTCGAATTGACGATTTATTTGATCAGTTAAAAGGAGCTTCAGTGTTTTCGAAGATAGATTTGTGATCGGGTTATTATCAGTTGTGAGTTAGAGATACAGATGTGCCAAAGACTGCATTCCAGACAAGGTACGGACATTTTGAGTTTCTGGTTATGCCTTTTGGACTTACTAATGCACCTGCAATTTTTATGGATCTGATGAATCGAATTTTCAGACAGTTTTTGGATCGGTTTGTAGTAGTGTCTATTGATGATATACTGATCTATTCCAAAGATAAAATTGAGCATGCCGAGCATTTGAGATTGGTGCTATAAACTTTGCTAGATAAACAGTTGTACGCAAAGTTTAGTAAGTGTTAATTCTGGGTGAAGGAAGTTAGCTTTTTGGGTCACGTCATTTCAGCATCAGGTATTCGTGTTGACCCGAACAAAATATCAGCTTTTCTTGATTGGAAACCACCAAAGAATGTTTCTAAAATTCGAAGCTTTTTGGGACTTGCAGGTTATTACTGACGATTTGTGAAAGGTTTTTCTATAATAGCTACCCCGGTGACAAAGCTATTGCAGAAAGATGTCAAGTTCGAGTGGTCGAAAAAGTGTTAGAAAAGCTTTGATCAGTTGAAATCCCTTTTGACCGAAGCTCCAGTGTTAATTCAGCCTGAATCGAGTAAAGAATTTGTTGTTTATTCTGATGTTTCTTTGAATGGTTTGGGCTGCGTTTTGATGCAGAAAGGCAAAGTCGTAGCCTATGCTTCAAGACAATTGAAGCCACATGAAAGAAATTACCCGACACATGACTTAGAACTCGCAGCTATTGTGTTCGCATTGAAAATTTGGCGTCATTACTTATACGGTGAAAAATGTCATGTTTACTCGGATCACAAAAGTCTGAAGTACTTGATGACTCAAAAAGATTTGAACTTGAGACAACGCAGATGGTTAGAACTGTTGAAAGACTATGAATTAGTAATTGATTACCATCCGGAAAAGCCAATGTTGTTGTGGATGCCTTAAGTCAGAAATCATTGTTTGGTCTTCGTGCGTTGAACGCACATATGGTTGTGACTGGTGACGGTTCGATCATAGCCGAGTTAAAAGCAAGACCGATGTTCATTCAACAAATTTGTGATGCACAAAGAATTGACAAAGACTTGATTGCTAGACGAGTTCAATATGAAAATGATGCAGAGTCATGGTTTCAAATTAATGCAAATGATTGTTTGAATTTCAAAGGCTGAATATGTGTTCCGAAGAATGTGGACTTGATTCAGATGATTTTGAGCGAGGCTCATGATAGTCGATTATCGATACATCCGGGTAGCACAAAAATGTTTAATGATTTGAAACAGTTCTATTAGTGGCCTGGCATGAAACGGGATATATTTGAATTTGTCTCGAAGTGCTTAGTTTGTCAGCAAGTAAAAGCAGAACATCAAGTGCCTTCAGGGTTACTTCAGTCGATCATGATACCTAAATGAAAATGAGATAGAATCACTATGGATTTTGTATTCGGATTGCCTACGACACCGAGTAAGAAAGATGCAGTTTGGGTTATAGTGGATAGACTGACCAAATCAGCTTATTTTGTGCCAGTTCGTACAGACTATTCATTTGATAAACTTGCTGAGTTGTATGTATCACAGATTGTGAGATTGCATGGTGTGCCGAGTTTCATTGTTTCAGATAGAGATCCGAGGTTCACATCACAGTTTTGAAAGAAGCTGCAAGATGCTTTAGGTACTAAACTTCACTTTAGCACAGCCTTTCATCCGCAGACAGGCGGTCAGTCTGAGCGAACTATTCAGATACTTGAGGATATGTTGAGATGTTGCGTCCTCGAGTTTGAAGGTACATGGGAAAGATACTTACCTTTGATTGAATTTGCTTATAATAACAGTTTTCAATCGAGTATCAAAATGGCACCTTATGAAGCTCTTTATGGCCACAAGTGTCGTACACCATTGTATTGGAATTAGCTTAGTGAAAGCAAGATACACGGGGTTGATTTGATTAAAGAGACTGAACAGAAAGTGGTTGTGATCAGAGATACTTTGAAAGCTGCCTCGGATCGATAAAAGTCTTATGCTAATTTGAAACGTAAAGACATTGAGTTTCAAGTTGGAGATCAAGTGTTTTTGAAAGTTTCCCCGTGGAAGAAAGTACTTCCGTTTGGTCGAAAAGGCAAACTAAGTCCGAGATTCATCGAACCGTATGAAATCATCGAATGTATAGGGCCTGTTGCTTATAGATTGAAGTTGCCCGCTGAATTAGAAAAGATACATGACTTATTTCACGTTTTGATGCTTCGTAAGTACAGATCAGATCTGTCATATGTGATCACTCCGTCAGAGGTTGAAATTCTATCCGATATGACGTACGAGGAAGAACCAATTCGTATTCTAGCTCGAGAAATGAAAGAATTGAGGAACAAGAGAATTCCATTAGTGAAAGTTTTATGGAATCGGCACGGAGTTGAAGAAGCTACTTGGGAGCCTGAGGATTCAATGAGGCAACAATACCCAACTTTGTTTAACGGTAAGATTTTCGGGGACGAAAATCCTTAAGAGGGAGAGTTGTAATAGTCCGAATTTGACCCTAATTAGAATGGTGGTTTAGGGACCATGAACTCGAGTCTGATAAATAATTAAATATCATATTTTGTGTTTATTATATGTGAATTAATGTGTGTGAAAGTTTCGTAGAAAGATTTAATCGTTTGTGTGCTTAATTCGATAAAAAGGACTTAATCGCGTAAATTGTGAAAATAGCAAACTATAGTGAAAAGTGCCTATTTGATGATGGTTGATTAATATGAGGCATTAAAAGGGCAATTAGCCCATTTCAAATGGTAGTGGGCGACAATGGTCAAGAATGACCTTATTATATATGTTTTATATATTTTGTTATAATGGATAAAAAGGTAAATTGTATATTATGTTAATATATCATAAAACATAATGAAAATAAAGCCATCATCTTTTATTTCTTCCTTGGCTGAATATGGAGAAAAGAGTAAGGGTTAGGGAGCTTTGAGTTTCGGCAATCAATTTGCTTGATTAAGGTATGTGTGATTTTGGTTTTGATAATTTTTACGTTTTGAGATCATTGCTTCAGATATTACCCCACCCATGCTAGAATTTTTGAGATTAGAGTGTATGTGAGGTTCGCCATTGCTAAGTTCTTGTGGTTTTAATGTTTTATGATTTTATATTAAAGGTATGTTAAAGATTAGTATATTTTTGTATTGGAAGTTTTGGTAAAATTGAGTATTTAGGGCCAAATTATAAAAATGAAATTTTAGAGGGGCTTATTTGCAAAATAAATGAAATGTATGCCTTGGTAGGGATGTATAGAAGATTCGGCCCTAAAGAATTAAATGCAAATTATGTGTATTTTGTGCTTTGTACAATTAGGGCTAATTGGTAAAAAATGAAACCTTAGTGGTAAAATGGTAATTTGCATATTTATGTGTTTTGGGACTAAATTGAAGTGAAATGTACTTGAATGAGCTGAATTTAATGTGTTTAGATCAAGAGCAAAGAAGAAGGGATTTGGATCGGGAAAAGATAAAGGTTATCGAATAGCCGGATTACGCGGTTCGTCGACAGTCGAGGTAAGTCCTTAAGCAAGTATGTGTTAAATATTTAATTATGAACTCATTAAATGATGAAAATTATAAACTTAAATTTAAGAGATGGCCGAATTTGATGGTATGTTATTGAAGTGAATTGTAATTTTTTTTTTTTTTTGTTTAGTGTAATGTGAATAAATAGGTTCTGTTTAATATATGAAAGCATTATGAAATATATAAGAAATGTTTGTGATTTCAGTGTTAAGTGATGTGTATGGAAATGTTAAATATATGAAATATTCGGGCTTATTGCCTAGCAGGCCTCGTGCCGGAGATTAATATCGGGCTTATTGCCTAGTAGGCCTCGTGTCGGTGATTAATATCGGGCTTATTACCTAGTAGGCCTCGTGCGTTGATTAATATCGCTTCGCCCTAGCGTGCCTCGTCTCTGGTGATTAATATCGGGTTATTGCCTAGCGTGCCTTGTGTCGGTGATTTAGTTCGAGCTGTAATGCCTAGCAGGCTTATTGCCGGTGGTACGTCATAAACAGAGGATTTGAGAGTTAAACAAGTTGATATGTATATACATAATAGTATGAGCTATAAGCTCGGGAAAAAGGTCAGCTTATTGTATTGGTAAGGAATAAGGTAAGACAGTTTATTTTTAGTCAGTTTATTTTTAGTTGAGTTATTCGTGATGTGATGAAGCTAATGATTCAAACTGTGTTCTATCTCATGATATTGAGATTATCATTGATTGATATGATCTATATATATGTCAAATTGAGGTATATACATATATTTATGCTACATGAAGATTCGGCTATAGATATGAAAGGCAGTGAAGTTGAAATTATGACATGTCTTCATAACTTGAAATGTTCGAATGCATATGTTATCCTTATGAAATAGTATTGTATAAATTGATGTGATAAAGTACTATTGATTAGGTTAAATATATGAATAATATTCGGCTAAGTGAACTTCATATTGAATTAATTATGCTAAATGCCACAAGCATGAAAACTAAATGTTAAGTATAAGTTTATGTCATTAATATTGCTTGGGACTTACTAAGCTAGTGAGCTTAATTGTGTGATATGTTCTTCTCTGTTTTATAGATTTGGGTAAAGCTACGAGCTCAAGAGGGATCGTCAAGAAAGTCATCCACACTATCGCCCATTTTGGTATTTAATCTTAGTTTTGAATCAAAGGCATGTATAGGTTAGACTAAGGTCTTGATTAAGAATATTCGGTTTTGTATATATATGCATAGCCTTGCGAAAATGGCTATTCCTTTTGGTCAAGTTTAAATTCCTATGTTCTTGTTATAATGGCTTGATTAAGTTATTAAATGAGGTGAGATTCAGTCATAGTTAAATCATGCATGGAAAGTAGTCATAATATATATATATATATATATATTGTGGTGTGTGGTTATGTGTTTGAGCAATAAAGGAAATGATGGATATTTGATGATGTATAACGTGTAGTATAAATAACAAATAATATGCCTATAATAGGTGGATGTGTTGCGTTTGGGATAAGCATGACATATTGATATGTTTAGTATTTGTTGTATTTTGATATGTACTATTATATGTTAAATGAGGTTGATATGTATATATTTAAAGTATGATCTTGGCTAGGTGATTTATGTGTTGCTTGTTAATTTGTTTTATTATCGATAGATATGTTAAATCATGTGTTTCATTATTAATGTAAATTTTGTTTATAGGGAAAGGTACGATTGTTATATGTATAATTTATATGCTTCAATAGTGCTTTCGGTCATACAGTAATGTTGCTATGTTTGTTTGTACATCTGATCTTTAAACAGTATAGATAGTTCGGTTGTTTTAATAGGTATTCATTCGGTAGAAAAATGTATGCAAATTGTTTGTATTAAACGATATTTGATTTATGTCTGATACAAGTATTTAAATGATGAGTTATTTTATAATTTGATTGTATATGTATATATATTTATATACCATGAATGTATAAATTTTATGGATTGGATATTGCCATATTTTGAGTGCCTATAATAAATCTTGTTGTGCATTTTCTAATTCAATAAGTTGAAATGTTATATGAAAAGGAAAAGAGTGCATTGTTATTCTTAAAGTCTACTGAAGGTCTATTTGGAATTGAGTTTAGTTTGGTAATAGCCGTAACCCTAATCCGGCGACGGATAAGGGTTAGGGTGTTACATGATCAGTAAGCTCTGTTGAGTTGAAATAGTAAGCTCTGACGAGCTGAAAACAATAAGATCTTATGAGCTGATATATCAGTAAGCTCATACGAGCTGTGGAGAGTCCACAACATATGCAGGATCTCGACCAAAACAGTAACCCTAGTGACATGTCACTCGTATCTTTCTACGGTTCAAACGGGACTCAATAGTCAATAATTATAATCAATTAGGCATTTGAACTCAGTAATACCATTTACTCAATTATACTTTCATTTCAAATAAATTACAAGTATTTAAAGATTCAATTCTAAGTATACAAACTTACCTCGAGTTTTGTAATTTCGTTTCATTTCACTTCACCTCTCCATATTTCAAGAATAATTCCCATTGAACTATTGTAATTTTGATGGATACTCGAGTAGTATACTCAAGGTATGCATGTCAATAATCCGTCAATTCATATTCAAAAGTGACCTTTTGGCACATATTCATAGAGCACACTCTCGAGCCACATATGATATCACAGGATTGCCAGTCCAGGCTAAATCCTTTCAGTAATGTATGCTCTAAAGGGCTTACTCTAGATTACCCATCCGGGCTGAATCCATTTCATAACATATGCTGGAGAAGGCTTAATTCAGGATTACCCTTTCGGTTTAAATCCTTTTTGCAACATTTAAAACATTTTATCCGTTTCGTAAAATCACTATAATCCATTGAAATACAACATTCAATCGAAACAATGACATTTTTTTCCATATTTCTCAAGTTATGGTTATTTCATTTTGTACATCATCACATACATATCATGGACCCTTATTCACACCTTTTCGTGTTTCGACTCATCACAAACACATTTTCAAATATCTTAGTATCACTTTGTAACGCCCCCGAATTTGGCCTAGTAGAATTGGGCCTATTGGGCCTTGGGCATGGGAGCATTTAAAATTTTTGAGAACAAGAGAACGGCACTAATGAAAGTTGGACCTATTAGGTGGGTGATTTTGGAAGGTTAAGGGGCTTCCATGAAGTCTTGGGTTCAAACCTGGGCTTTAGGAAAAATTTTGGTTTAGGTGAATAAAACACTGGTTGTAATGAGTAGGCTTTAAGAATATTTGAGGATAAAATGTGACACAAGAAAGTGAGTCGTCTAGTGGCAAGGCGTCATTAAGGTTGCAAGGGAGCATGGGTTCAAGTCTTGGCGCTTACAATTCATTTTGATTTCCTTTTAAATGAACATAGACTTTAGCCCATAGGCTTATATTTAGTTGTGCTTGTTTTGTTACACAAGGAGCTGATTGTAAGGTGGCTAGCAGCGTGGATTAAGTTACAGGGGAGCATGAGTTCGAAACCCCTTGCATACAAAAGGTGACTATTTTGCTAATTTGGGATGGTTTTGGAGGATTGATGGAGGGATCCCACATCGGGAAGCTAGCATGAGAGTAGACGAGAAGTTGGCTTTAAATAGGAGTGTTCGGAGCGCGGATTAACTCCAGATACCTATCGGGTGTGTATTTTGCACTACTCTAGCTGTAGAACGGTAAATGTCGAAATGTTGGTCACATGACGATGGTAGCCACACGAGCGTGCAAGCGCACATGTGGGAGCTTCGACACGATAGTTGAGGCCATCATGAGTGTTCTTGTGGGTTTAGGCTGTTTGGGCCACGATGGGCCGAAAGGGGCCATGTGGGGCCAATGGGCCTATGGGCCTAAACGTATAAGTTGTATGATTGTGTAGTAAATATTGGACTGGATTATGTGAATCACATATTTGTGGCTAGATTTGGGCTAAATGGGCCACACGAGCATGTGGGCCCATTTGGGCCGAGAATGGGCTCTAGGCCCATTCGTATCGTTATCTCTGTTTAGAATACCTTAGTTTACAAAATTACTGAAATACCCTTGGTTTATAAAATTACTAAAATACCCTTAGTTTACAAACTTAGTGAAATACCCTTAGTTTACAAAATTACTAAAATACCCTCGATTTGTAAAATTACCAAAATACCCTCGATTTACAAAATTATCGAAATACCCCCAATTTATGAAATTATCGAAATACCTCAGTTTGTAAAATTATAGAAATACCCCAAATTTTCAAAATTATCGAAATATCCCAGTTTGTGAAATTATCAAAATACCCTCGATTTGTAAAAATATTAAAATACCCTCGATTTGCAAAATTATCGAAATACCCTTGGTTTACAAAATTATAGAAATACCTTCAGTTTGGAAAATTATCGAAATACCCTCGATTTGTGAAATTACTAAAATACCCCTAATTTATGAAATTACCAAAACACCCCTATAGAGTAGAATTACTGAATTACGCTTGTAGGGTAGGACAACCAAATACCTTTATAGGGTAAGATGACTATTTTGCCCTTGTGGGTAAATGACTGACTTAGACTATAAGTTGACTAATTTGACTGTGGTTGTATGATTGATATGCTTTTATTACATGTTTAAATGATTGTTACTGGGCGTGGCCATTTTGCATACACGTGTAATGATTGAGCATGACATACATGACATATTGCATGGGGTTGGGACATTGATACAGAAGAAGTTTTGATAGGGTCACACGGGTCGCATGACGACTGTGGATCCAGTATTAATCTGATAGGGTCACATGGGTCGCAAGATGACTGTGGATCCAGTATTTATCTGATAGGGTCGCACGGGTCGCATGACGACTCTGGACCCAGTATTGATCTGTTGAGGTCGCACGGGTCGCATGACGACTATGGACCAACGGACGGCTTAAAGCCGCGTAATCTGATTATGGCTCTGGGCCAACCTAAACATGGCTCTAAGCCATCTTGATTGTGGCTTTGTGCCAATCGTACTTACCCGTGGCTATATGCCTAACATATATATCGATGACTTTGTGTCGATCATATTTACCCAAAGCTGTGTGCTGATTATATTACCGTCGCTGATGACTATGTGCCAAACTATTACAGTTACCGATAGCTTTGTGCTAGCCTGATTATGGCTCTGTTTATGGCTTTTAGATGTTCCGTTAACTGGCAGCGTTGCTGCGATATTTATGGCTTTTAGTCGTTTTATCCACGGCACCGAGCCGTTCTGTTGACTTAGTGTCGCAACCGATGCTAAGCTTGGTGTGTTGCCTGGGTGGGTCGATTTTATCCCCACATGGTGTGTTGGTCGGTACGGGTGGTGTGTTGGCTAGATAGGGGTGGGATGCATCCTCATACTGTTGTATTCTTGTTTATGAGATCTGTCCCTGCATTGGGCTTTGGCCTACTTGTTATGTTATTGGTTTGGGCTAGGCCCAATTGATTCTATATGGGCTATGACCCAAATGATATGGTAGTGGCTTTTCCCACGTATGCTTTGAACTAGACTGTACTAGTACTGTTAAAGGGCTTTAGCCCAGACTGTTTTGGGTTCTGTTTTTGTATACTGACTGTTACTCTAGTAAAGGGATTATACACTAAGTTTTCATAAACTCACCCCATTTTTAACTGTGCAGGTAATCCCCAGCCTTAAACGGATCGGTAGTGCGAGGGACTCAGAGAAAGCCACAAACTGCTTGTGTTTTTCATTTTGATTAGTTACATTCAAGTATTTTGATTTGAGTTGTAATAAGACCTCTTTAAGTTTCGGATTTTTACTAGGGGTCTTTCTTAATTTGAATTATATTCGATAGAAGTAAATCATGGTTTTCCAAAATGCTAACTTGGATTTTACTTAAGCTTTTAAAAAGAAGGGTTTTCAATGAAAACATGGTTTTCGAAAAACACTTCAATGTGACACTCCAGATTTAGGCCTAACTTCTAGGTCGAGTTTGGGGTGTTACATTTAATGGTATCAGAGCTCGGGTTGTAAAACTCGGTTGTGGATTGGGTTTTTAAAATTGAATTTCTGAAAGTGTTATTTCAAAACGGCTTGAAAAGATTTGAAGTTCTAAAATGTTGTATTGATCGTTTTCTAAAGTTTGGTACACCGAGTCTCTAGTGCCGAATCCATAAGTTTTTTGAATACTTTTATCTGTTTAGAAATTTAAATACAGTGAGTTAGAAATACGGTGGTTTCTTTAGATATTGGACTGTATTTTTTGTATTTTTTCTGTGAGTGTTTTGTTTGGATGTGATGTTTGAATATAGAAATTGTATGCATGTGTGATAAATATCTATTTTCTTTTTTGGTTAGATGTTTGGTTGTGTGTAAGAGGTTTCAATATTAAGTTAAAAGTGTATTATTGTTTTTAGGATTAGAGTGCACAGCAAAAGCGTAGTGGTGTAACCTATGTTGTGCGGCTATTAGATAGTTGGAAATTTCGAGGACGAAATTTCTTTAAGGGGGTAGAATTGTAATACCCTGAATTTAGGCCTAGTAGAATTGGGCCTATTGGGCCTTGGGCATGGTAGCGTTTAAAATTTTTGAGAACAAGAGAACAACACTAATGCAAGTTGGACCTATTAGGTGAGTAATTTTGGAAGGTTAGGGGGCTTCCATGAAGTCTTGGGTTCAAACCTGAGCTTTAGGAAAAATTTTGGTTTAGGTGAATAAAACCCTGGTTGTAAGTGAGTAGGCTTTAAGAATATTTGAGGATAAAATGTGACACAAGTAAGTGAGTGGTCTAGTGGCAAGGCGTCATTAAGGTTTCAAGGGAGCATGGGTTCAAGTCTTGGCGCTTGCAATTCATTTTGATTTCCTTTTAAATGAATTTAGACTTTGGACCATAGGCTTATATTTAGTTGTGCTTGTTTTCTTACACAAGGAGCTAATTTGTAAGGTGGCTAGCGGCGTGGATTAAGTTACAGGGGAGCCTAAGTTCGAAACCCCTTGCATGCGAAGGTGACTATTTTGCTAATTTGGGACGGTTGTGGAGGATGATGGAGGGATCCCATATCGAGAAGTTAGCATGAGAGTAGGCGAGAAGCTAGGCTTTAAATGAGCGATCTGTGAGGAGAGTAAGCACACCTTGGTTGGCGTTTTGGCATAGGAGTGTTCGAGCGCCGATTAACTCCAGATTCCTATCAGGTGTGTATTTCGTACTACTCTAGTTGTATAGCGGCAAATGCCAAAATGCCGATCACATGGCGATGGTAGCCACACGAGTGTGAGAGCTTCGATACAATAGTTGAGGCCATCATGAATGTTCTTATGGGTTTAGGCTGTTTGGGCCACGATGGGCCGAAAAGGGCCATGTGGGGCCAATGGGCCCGTGGGCCCAATCGGATAAGTTGTATGATTGTGTAGTAAATATTGGACTGAATTATGTGAATCTCATATCTGTGGCTAGATTTTGGCTAAATGGGCCACACAAGCGTGTGGGCCCATTTGAGCTGAGAATGGGCCCTAAGCCCATTCGTATCGTTATCTTTGTTTAGAATACCTTGGTTTACAAAATTACTGAAATACCCTTAGTTTACAAAATTATCGAAATACCTCTGGTTTATGAAATTATCGAAATACCCCTAAGTTGTAAAACTTACCAAAATACCCTCGATTTGTGAAATTATCGAAATACCCTCAATTTGTAAAATTACTGAAATACCCCTAGTTTATGAAATTACCAAAATACCTCGGTTTACAAAACTATCAAAATATCCCCAATTTGTGAAATTACCAAAATACCCCAGTTTACAAAATTATCGAAATATCCCCAGTTTGCAAAATTATTGAAATACCTTCGATTTGTAAAATTACCGAAATACCCTTGGTTTACAAAATTATCGAAATACCTTCAGTTTGGAAAATTATCGAAACACCCTTGATTTGTGAAATTATCTAAATACTCCCAGTTTATGAAATTACCGAAATACCTTTGGATTACAAAATCACCAGAATACCCTTAATTTGTAAAAGTATCAAAATACCCCGATTTGCAAAAGTACCGAAATACCCCCAGTTTACAAAATTACCAAAATACCCCTGTAGAGTAGAATTTCTGAATTACCCCTGTAGGGTAGGAGCACCGAAGTACCTTTATAGGGTACAATGACTATTTTGCCCTTGTGGGTAAATGACTGACTTAGACTATGAGTTGACTAATTTGACTGTGGTTGTATGACTGATATGCTTTTATTACATGTTTAAATGATTGTTACTGGGCGTGGCCATTTTGCTTACACGTCTAATGATTGAGCATGAGATACACGACATAATGCATGGGGTTGGGACATTGATACAAAAGAAGTTCTGATAGGGTCGTACGGGTCGCATGGCGACTGTGGATCCAGTATTGATCTGATAGGGTTACATGGGTCGCATGAAAATTGTGGATTCAGTATTTATTTGATAGGGTCGCACAGGTCGTATGACGACTGTGGATTCAGTATTGATCTGTTAAGGTCGCACGGGTCGTATGACGACTGTGGACCAACGGACGGCTTAAAGCCTCGTAATCTAATTATGGCTCTATGCCAACCTAAACATGACTCTGTGCCACCTTAATTGTGGCTTTGTGCCAGTCATACTTACCCGTGGCTATGTGCGTAACATATATATCGATGACTCTATGTCGATCATATTTACCCAATGCTGTGTGTCGATTATATTACTGTCACTGATGGCTATAAGCCAAATTATTGCAGTTACCGATAACTTTGTGCTATCCTGATTATGGCTTCGTGCCATCCTGATTATGGTTTATAACCATTCTGTTTATGGCTTTTAGCCGTTCCGTTAACTGGCAGCGTTGCTGTGATATTTATGGCTTTTAGCCGTTCTGTCCAATGCACTGAGCTATTCTGTTGACTTAGTGCCGTAACCGTTGTTAAGCTTGGTGTGTTGGCTAGGAGGGTCGATTTTATCCCCACATGGTGTGTTGGTCAGTACGGGTGGTGTGTTGGCTAGATTGGGGTGGGATGCATCCTCATATTGTTGCATTCTTGTTTATGAGATCTGTCCCTGTACTAGGCTTAGGCCTACTTGTTTTGTTATTGGTTTGGGCTAGGCCCAATTGATTCTGTATGGGCTGTGACCCAAATGATATGGTAGTGGGTTTTGGCCCACGTATGCTTTGAAATGGACTGTACTGGTAATGTTAAAGGGCTTTGGCCCAGACTATTTCGGATTCTGTTTCTGTATACTGACTGTTACTCTAGTAAGGGGATTATACGCTAAGTTTTCATAAACTCACCACGTTTTTAACTGTGCAGGTAATCCCCAGCCTTAAACGGATCGGTGCTGCGAGGGACTCGGAGAAGGCCACACACTGCTTGTGTTTTTCGTTTTGATTAGTTACATTCAAGTATTTTGATTTGGGTTGTAATAAGGCCTCTTTAAGTTTCTGGATTTTTATTAGGTGTCTTTCTTCTCTTTGAATTATATCCGTTAGAAGTAAATCACAATTTTCCAAAATGCTAACTGAGATTTTACTTAAGCTTTTAAAAAAGAAGGGTTTTCAATAAAAACATGGTTTTCAAAAAATACTTAAATGTGACATGCCAAATTCGAGCCTAACTTCTAGGCCGGGTTTTGGGTGTTACACACTTTCAACGTTTTTAAAAATAGCTCAGTTGGAAAGCATATCTGGCTCAACAAAACAATTTCATCAGAGTTAGGAGATATCACACTATCACAGGTAGTAATATGGCTTGTATCACTAGACTCACATACGCTACGTTAGCTCGAGAATCAACTAAATCGTACCTCTGATACCACTAAATGTAACACCCCTTACCCGTATTCAACATCGGAACAGGGCTCGAGGCATTACCAGACTTGTAACACAAGCATTTACACAATTCTGAGTCATAAATTTGCGTCCAAATTAAAACCATTCATATTCAATCATAAAGTCCCTTATATGAGCATACGAGGCCTAAAACATGCTTTAGAAGTGGTTCGGGACTAACGAGAACTCATAAAACTTTTACAAAACTTAGAAAATTTTTGCTAGAAGCACGGCTCACACACCCGTGTGACCCTAGGGACATGCATGTGCTTCAGACCGTGTTCAAATTAGGGTGCTCTCTGACTTCTGCCACACGGCCATACCACACACCCCATGTGATAGGCCGTGTAGCACACACGGCTGAGACACACGCCCGTGTGCTCAATTCTGGACATTCTGTTTTTCAACAATTAAGGTGCAAGGTACACACGGTTAGAACACAAGTCCGTGGGGCCAGACTATGTGTCACACACGGTCTAGACACTCCCTGTGTGTGAAACACCCCACACCCGGCCCACGAGCCTGAACCGAATCTGGTATGTTCCTAAAGTAACCGGTTTCGAGAATTTTCAGTACTTAGAGAAAATTTGTAAAATTTTGGAAAACTTTTGTTTTGAGTTGGGCTTAGATTGGAAACCCATTTATTTAATCTTGTAAATCTAATTTAATTTATCACGTCCAAAATAGTCTTTAGCACAATATTTAAAAGTAAAGTAAAAATAAAGAATAATCCACTGGGCCTTATGGCCTTATTACATCAAGTAAAACCCAAAATAAAATTTAAAGGTGCTAAATAAAATAAAGTCCAAATAAAATAAAATCTCCGAATGTAGCATGGCCACCTCAAGGTCCACCGGCCCGGTCCCGTCACTTCGCTCATCATCAAAATAATTCCCACAACGGGTGAGTCAATGACTCAATGTGCACACAATACTAACATTCAACAAATCGGCATTCATGTTCAAATCATCAGATCCATATAAAATGAAATTATGATGCAACCCAAACCCAAGCCTAATGGTCCATCCGCTACACTCCACCAGTGTCGCCATTCATACCGTGGGGACTACTAAGTCAACCTCTATCCGCTACACACCATCGAAGGCGTTCATTGCGAATGACGTGCTCATCGCCCATATACGTTGTGTCATTAGACACTATATTCAAATAATGTAACCGAGTTACCAAATTCGATAATGTAACCGAAGTTACCATATTCAAATAATGTGACCGTAGTCACCATATTTCGCAGGTGAGACCAAAGTCAACACCTTCAAGGTGAGACCAAGTCAACACCTACTCTTCCCCTTTCACATAAATCCGAATGCCCCAAAAATATATATCATGCATAACTTACTTAATTTCATGTTCATATACATATATTCGCATGTTATAAAATAACATATTTCACAATCCTATCAGAAGTAGGAAACGTACCTGGGTACTTTTTACCACATTTGTGGTACTTAGCCACATTCACATTCTTATACATATTCATATATTAAAATAATTGCCATATGAAATATCGAAAGTTAGTGTGCGTACACACCTGATTGGCTTAATAGATTCCTTGAAATCCCGAAGAACGATCTACCGATCTAGATCTTTATCTCCTATATTCGGCCAATTATTAAAACATATTAACAAACCTATTTGGCTTAAAAACCAAATCCTAGTAGGATTTGTATTATTTACCTTGTTGCCGAATTGGATGATTGTAAATCGAATCCCACAATTGCTAGTATCCTTTTCCTTGAAATCGGCTAACACTAATTCATGTAACCATGTGAGTTTTCGCTTTTGAAATAATGAAAAATAATTCCAAATACCAAAATTAAGCCTTTGCCGAATATCACTTACCATACAAATTCCAAATCAAGAGGATTCCTTGCCCTATATGTCCGTCAAAATCTTCATGTTAGATCTAATCTAGCATATACATCATAACCTTTAATCAAATAAATTTATCTTACCTTAGATCCTTGATCCTTGTATTCGACAGTTGAAGAAACCCTTTTGATGTTGTAGTTGATTGCTCCTTTACTTAGAATCAACAAAGATTCTGGCTTTGACAAGAGAGACAAAGAAGAAAAATAGAAGAAGAAAAGATGGATTTTGCTTGAAGAAAATTTCGAGAGAGGGGAGAGAGCTAGGAAAATTTCGCAAAAGAGGAAGCAAAAGTGATTGAGTAGCCCTCCCGCCTCCTTTTATAGCCAAAGTTATCGACCTAGAGTCCCTTACTTGTCCACCACTCCTCTTTTTGATAATATTATCTCTTTTATTTAAAAGATAAAAGCCTTTAATCCTTCCATTATCTCCTCAATTATCTCCTTAGAAAATAATCCTTTATTTATCTCTTATTATTCACATATTTATGTGAATAAAACTCCTTTATTTATCTCTTATTATTCACATATTTATGTGAATAAAACTCCTTTATTTCTCTCTTATTATTCACATATTTGTGTGAATAAAACTCCTTTATTTATCTCTTATTATTCACATATTTATGTGAATAAAACTCCTTTATTTCTCTCTTATTATTCACATATTTATGTGAATAAAACTCCTTTATTATCTCTTATTATTCACATATTTATGTGAATAAAACTCCTTTATTTATCTCTTACATATCCAAGTTTCCTAAAATGTTCAAGTTTCCATTTTGGATCATTTCCAAAATGTTTAGGTTTCCAAAATGTCTAAGTTTCCAAAATGTCTAAGTTTCCAAAATGTCTAAGTTTCCAAAATGTCCATTTCCATTTCCATTTCCATTTCCATTTCCATCTCCATTTTCATTTCCATTTTCATGCATTTCTAGGTTTCTAAAAGTATCAAAATTTATTCATAGTACTTGAAACTTGTCATTTCATACAATTAAACTGAAATGCATAGGCCCTTTTCGTGATGTTACGCTTCTACCCCTTAAAATAATTTCGTCCTTGAAATTACTTACTAACAATCGACAATCCTTCTCACCAAGACTTATGCTTACGTCACAAGACTCGATCTTAATAGAACCATCATACTTTCCAGCACAATCTCTAAGTTCCCATCCCTTAGAACTCATTTCTAACGTCATGATCCGATTAAGAAATTTTATGGATTAGTCATTGTTCCACTTATTTACCAAAGAAATGAGTTTTATGAAAAGGGATTTTAGAGTGGTTCTTTCGTATTCATACAAACACACAGTCTTTTCCATTCATTCATCCATCCATCAAACAAGTATGAACTTTCGTTCATTCAAAGAAACGTTGTAGTTTTCGTTGTTGTTGTTTTCCACTACCTGGGGTATTTTCGTAATTTTGTCTTAAAGGGGCATTTTCGTAATTTTCGTAAGAAAATGTTCCTTGGTGTTTTGTCAAAAGTATTTTGAAAATTTCAAGTCTCGGGTAATTTGGAAAATTTTGAAATCTGGTGTATTTTGGTAATCTTTGACCTCAGGGATGTTTTGGTAATTTTTCACAAATCAGAGTAAATTTGTAAATTTAATAAATTAGGGGTATTTCGAAAGTTGTAAAACTTTGAGGGTTCTTTTCGAAAATTGTTTCTTCAAAAATGGAAATGTTGCAAAAATTTTGGAAATTAGGGTCATTTTGGTAATTTTGTAAGTTAGGGGCAATTTTGTAATTTTCCAAAATCAAGGTATTTTGATATTTTACAAATTAGGGTTCTTGAATGTTTATGAAATATTGAAATTTTGGTAAAGCTGTTGAGTAGTTGAACATTTTATAAACCAAGGGCATTTTGGTAATTTTACCCTAAGGGCATTTTTATAATTTTTCAGAATCAGAGTTTTTCGTAAAATGTTGTAAAATAATTTTCTCGATTTAAAAGAAAGTTTTAAAGGTTTGAAAAAACTAGTGTTTGTTGTTTTGTTCTCTTTTTTTTTAAAACATGGCTAGTTCCTTTTCGGGTTTTAGTCATTATGTTTAACCTATGACCGAGCCCTCTTGGTCGTGGTGAACCAAAGCTACGCACTGTGCAGATTCGTGTGGAGAGGAGGTGAGTCACGCGGATCGCTTAAATACCAAGCTCCCACCAAACCATTCCTAGACATGCGATGAGAGTTGCCACACCACTAAGCCCTCTCGAGTTATGGTGAACCGAAGCTACGCACTGTAGGATTCTCAAGAGGAGATGAGTCACTAGGACCGCTTAAATACCAAGCTCTTCCGGATCCAATCCTAGACATGCGTCTGGGGTTACCACACCACTAGCTCAAGGACTTAGCCATAGGTTGGTTCAAAGTATTAAATCTTATGTGGTTTTGTGTTTGAGTAGTCTAATCCTACTGTTCAAGTTCCTATCATTCTATTCTACGCTCCATGCCTTTTCTACCCTTATATAAATCATGTAATCACACATAAAGTTAGGGTACTTACCGGTGGATTATGGGTCTGAGACTTAGGGGCCATGCCGAAGCCCGCTTATTTTCAAAGAAAATCATTTGGCTCGCTTTGAAAACGTTTGGGCCTTAGCCCATAGGTCGAGAGTTTAAAACTGGCTCGATACCAAATTGAAACACCCCACACCCAAATTTCACGAGCCCGAACCGGATCCGGTATGTTCCTAAAGTAACCTGGTTTAGAATTTTCAAGACTTAGAGAAAATTTGTAAAATTTTGGAAAACTTTTGTTTTGAGTTGGGCTTAGATTGAAACCCATTTATTTAATCTTGTAAATCTAATTTAATTTATCACGTCCAAAATAGTCTTTAGCACAATATTTAAAAGTAAAGTAAAAATAAAGAATAATCCACTGGGCCTTATGGCCTTATTACATCAAGTAAAACCCAAAATAAAATTTAAAGGTGCTAAATAAAATAAAGTCCAAATAAAATAAAATCTCCGAATGTAGCATGGCCACCTCAAGGTCCACCGGCCCGGTCAGTCACTGCTCATCACCTGAAAATAATTCCCACAACGGGTGAGTCAATGACTCAATGTGCACACAATACTAACATTCAACAAATCGCATTCATGTTCAAATCATCGATCCATATAAAATGAAATTATGATGCAACCCAAACCCAAGCCTCATGGTCCATCCGCTACACTCCATCCGTACCTGCCATTCACACTGTGGGGACTACTAAGTCAACCCTCCATCCGCTACACACCATCGAAGGCGTCATTGCAATGACGTGCTCATCGCCTATATACGCTTGTGTCATTAGACACTATATTCAAATAATGTAACCGAGTTACCAAATTCGATAATGTAACCGGTTACCATATTCAAATAATGTGACCGTAGTCACCATATTTCGTTGGTGAGACCAAAGTCAACACCTTCGTTGGTGAGACCGAAGTCAACACCTACTTTTCCCCTTTCACATAAATCCCGAATGCCCCAAAAATATATATCATGCATAACTTACTTAATTTCATGTTCATATACATATATTCGCATGTTATAAAATAACATATTTCACAATCCTATCAGAAGTAGGAAATGTACCTGGGTACTTTTTACCACATTTGTGGTACTTAGCCACATTCACATTCTTATACATATTCATATATTAAAATAATTGCCATATGAAATATCGAAAGTTAGTGTGCGTACACACCTGATTGGCTTAATAGATTCCTTGAAATCTCAAGAACGATCTACCGATCTAGATCTTTATCTCCTATATTCGCCAATTATTAAAACATATTAACAAACCTATTTGGCTTAAAACCAAATCCTAGTAGGATTTGTATTATTTACCTTGTTGCCGAATTGGATGATTGTAAATTGAATCCCACAATTGCTAGTATCCTTTTCCTTGAAATCGGCTAACACTAATTCATGTAACCATGTGAGTTTTCGCTTTTGAAATAATGAAAATAATTCCAAATACCAAAATTAAGCCTTTGCGAATATCACTTACCATACAAATTCCAAATCAAGAGGATTCCTTGCCCTATATGTCTGTCGAAATCTTCATGTTAGATCTAATCTAACATATACATCATAACCTTTAATCAAATAAATTTATCTTACCTTAGATCCTTGATCCTTGTATTCGACGAGTTGAAGAAACCCTTTTGATGTTGTAGTTGATTGCTCCTTTACTTAGAATCAACAAAGATTCTGGCTTTGACAAGAGAGACAAAGAAGAAAAATAGAAGAAGAAAAGATGGATTTTGCTTGAAGAAAAATTCGCAGAGAGGGGAGAGAGCTAGGAAAATTTCGACAAAGAGCAAGCAAAAGTGATTGAGTAGCCCTCCCGCCTCCTTTTATAGCCAAAGTTATCACCTAGGAGTCCCTTACTTGTCCACCACTCCTCTTTTGATAATATTATCTCTTTTATTTAAAAGATAAAAGCCTTTAATCCATCCATTATCTCCTCAATTATCTCCTTAGAAAATAATCCTTTATTTATCTCTTATTATTCACATATTTATGTGAATAAAACTCCTTATTTATCTCTTATTATTCACATATTTGTGTGAATAAAACTCCTTTATTTCTCTCTTATTATTCACATATTTGTGTGAATAAAACTCCTTTATTTATCTCTTATTATTCACATATTTATGTGAATAAAATTCTTATTTATCTCTTATTATTCACATATTTATGTGAATAAAACTCCTTTATTTATCTCTTATTATTCACATATTTATGTGAATAAAACTCCTTTATTTATCTCTTACATATCCAAGTTTCCTAAAATGTTCAAGTTTCCATTTTTGGATCATTTCCAAAAATGTTTAGGTTTCCAAAAATGTCTAAGTTTCCAAAAATGTCTAAGTTTCCAAAAATGCCCATTTCCATTTCCATTTCCATTTTCATTTCCATCTCCATTTTCATTTCCATTTTCATTTCCATTTCCATTTTCATGCTTTTCTAGGTTTCCAAAAGTATCAAAAATTTATTCATAGTACTTGAAACTTGTCATTTCATACAATTAAACTGGAAATGCATAGGCCCTTTTCAGGATGTTACAGTGTGTCTACCCATGTTGACAAAATAAAGGCTATTTACCAAGCCATTTTGCCACCCTCACTTGCACACATCAACACAACATCAAATGGCACAAATTCAAGCATATAAGAGCAACCAAAAGACCACAACCAAGACAATAACATGTCATCCTCTTGCCATTATTTATCATGCTTAGAACATCAACCTTTCCAAACCAATTCATGCAAGATTCCACATTCACAAATGACATTAATATATAAATATAGTCATGACCAATATTAGCCAACTTCCATGACTATATACGAAAATGAACCATAAACCATTCTAAGCCAACACATATAGCCAAATTAATAAGGACACATATAACCAAAAGACCAACTCCATATACATGCCATAAACTCAAAATACTTTAATTCATCAATACCCAAAGTGATAGCTTGATAGTGTGATAGGATATCCGACGATCGCCAATCCTATCTAGCTCAATGATACTATAAAACATGGGAAAGGAAGGGGGTAAGCTATATAGCTTAGTAAGTTCATATGAAAATAATACAAAACATTATTCATACATTTTACATATAAATTGTAACACCCCAAACTAGGTCTATACGTTAAGATGAGATTTGGTTTGTCACACATAACGAACATCCATTTAATTATCTAATGATTTAGGTAAAATAGTTCTACAAAACCTTTTGAAAATGAAGTTTAGTAAAAACCAAGAATTTGATTTAAAATCGATGAATAAAGTAGTACTAGTTTGAAATCTTATTATTTAATATTTAATTGTTAAAGACTTTAAAGTAATTTTTAAAGAGTTTAAAAGAATCAAAAACAAGAATATTTAAAGAATCTCATATGTTTTAAAAAACATAATATTTAAGGAAACATTATTAAAATAGTATTAGTCCAAATTAAGTGTCTAAAGCATAATTAAATCCATCCACACATAAAATCCATAAAATAATAATAATAGAGGCCTTATTACATCATACCCAAAATAGTAATTAAATAAATATACTTAACTGAAGTTCATAGTTTATAAAACCCTTGTTCGAAGTATGGCCTCCACGAAGTCATCCCTAGCCCAAGCCTCCATCAATTGCCATTACCTGAGAAGGATAATAAAGCAGAGTGAGTTACTCATAACTCAGTGTATAACCCACTTACCATAACCACTAGGCCAAATCATCAAGACATTATACTGGGCTTGAGCCCATTTACAAATTTAACAATATAATAATAATAATAATACATGTAGAATGAAATTCCCAGCCAAACCTAAATTTTCCATCCGCTACACACCACCCGTACTAACCAGCACACCTGTGGGGATCAAGTCAACCCACCCCGCCAACACACCAATCGCAGGCATAAAGCCATTTTAAATAATATTGTGGTGCACCACTGAACTAGATTGTGGCAAAGCCACCCGAACTAGATTTTTGGCAACAGGCCTTTCTTCTCTTCGTCAATTTTCCCAACCCATGCAATCATGTTTATATATAAAACATAACAATACATTCACATGATTAATTTAACAAAAGGCCCATAATACAAGTGGGTCCATATTTCAAATTTTCATTTTGGCCCATAAGGAAAAATAGCATTTTAGCCCATTTAACGATCTAGCAAACCTTGGCCCATATATCGATCTAGTAGTTGTTGGCCCATATATCACATGAGGCACAAAATTTTACTATTTATCAAATTACCCATTGAGGGCATTTTTGTAATTTCCATGACTTTAACCGTTTTCATGCATTTACACAAAAGTGTTAATTATTTCGTATTTCTTTGATTTTGCCATCTTTATGATTTTATCCTAATACTTACGGTATAGTATCTAACCCGAGAGATAAGTGTGAAGTTACACACCTAGTTACAGTGAGAACTAGACTTTTCCCGCTCATCGATACCTAAACACGCATCACGATAATTTAGAACACTAATACTATTTATAAATCTATTCTTATAAATAACGATCTAGACTTTACCCTTGGAATTTCGAACAACTTCTATATGCGGTTTCTCCCCGATTGTTGGTTCGTTATCCATTGAATATCCATGAACAAAAAAAGGTTCAGGAGTACGAATGACTTCAAATAATAGATTCTTCTCGGATGAGGGTCCACAACCCTGTGGAAAATCTCGAATTCCCGAAACAACCCTTCGCTTAAATTTTAGGGGAATAGCGGAACCACCGGTCTTTCGAATACTATTCATAACCTTTTTCGTCCCTATCTTGATTGTCTTCATTGACAAAAGATCGTTAGTCCAACTAAAAAGTATATCAGAAAATGTGACTAATGGTTTTAAGGGTGAAATCGGCTTACCACAAAATATCCTTGTCCCACAAGATAAAAATCAAGCGATAACGTCCCCTAAAACAAAACTGATTAATAGTTCATCTATAACAATATGTCAAGTAGTATATAGCTCCTTGATAAGAACCCTTACCTTAACACTTCGACTCGATTTCTAACGAATCACGACGATAACAAATACTCCAAGTTCGGCCTTCTTTATAACACGATTGTTTAAACGAAGGTTGAAGGAATAATCAACAAAACAATATAGATGAAGAGAAGATTCGACTTTCAAAGAGAAGAAAAGAGAAAGAGAAAAGTGATGAGTTTAGGAACAAAATGCATTCTAAGAATGGGGAGGAGAAGGAAAAGAAATGGCTTTTGTGTTGATAATTTCAAGACTAGGAGAGAATACAAGATGAAGCACTTGAGAGGTTTTGCAAAATAATGACCCAAATGGTCAAAAAATGACCAAAAGAAACAAAACAAAAGTTGCTTCCTCCTAACACAAACACATTCGGCCAAGAGAGGGAAAGATGAAAGGAGAAATGTCTAGCAAAACAAACATGACCAAATGGTGCCCAAAAGCTACCAATCAAACTAAACCTATCACCAAAATTTGCCACCCAAAATCTGGCTCCCCTTTAGTCCACAATGTTGTCCAAATTCATGGACAAATGTCCATTCAAAAGTTTCAAGACATCATCCTTGTATCATGCCTTGTGATCCTCCACTTTCCAAAAGATTAAAAATTCTATCCCTAAAATCAAGTTGATTCTATCCCTAAATTCATGCTTGCCATAACCTTTAGCCTTCTTACCATAAAAAGATTTGTCCATCTTATCCATGAATGAAGCTTGGCCGACACTTGCTAGGAAAGAGCAAAAATAAATGCTCACAATTTGCATGCTAGGAGATTCGAACCTCTCCCCTCAATACCATACATGTAGTGCATATCCACTTAACCAATAACTCAACTTATGCTATCTTTTACCACTGTAATTAACTTAAACTTCATAGTCACCTGATTCCTCTACAGTAAAGTACTCTTTACTAAAATTTATTCTAATTCTGAATAAACCCGAGCCTTCTCAAGACTATATTAAACACACAAATAAAATCATTCACAAGCTAAACATCAAAAACATGCAACATATTGATACTCACATTTTTAGGATGTTACATAAATAACCTAACATATATTAACAAAAATATCATTAAGACTTCATAAACACTGCTTACTCAACTATAGTCTTATCAATAGCTCATTATATGAATAACATAACATATATCAACATAAATGTCATTTAAGATTCATAAGTACAACTTACTCCATCACATTCTTACCAAGGGTTCATCACATATCAAGCTCATTACTTATGAGTTTTACGTACATACCTGTACCAACTCACATCATAGCCATATCCTTTAACAACTTTAACATTCCCATTGAACACTCGAAATATTAACGGATACTCGAAAATCTTGCACATAAGTGCCATATATGTAGCTAAAGCTACCTCAAATCTCATAATACATATAGGCTCGCTTTCAAGGTATTCACGGGCCTGCTCACACAAGCTGTCAGTTAGGACGTAGCTACACAATACTACTCACACAAGCTGTCAGGTATCCGTAACACATGCCAGACTACCCAGCCACTGGTAGGACGTACAAGACCAGCACCCAGATCACAAAATTGCATATACACATGGGTTCCTAGTGACATGTCACTCGTATCCTATTCTATTCCTAAGGCTTAATCCGGATTTCTCGTTTGTCAAAACTTTGTCGAATATGTCCAAAGAGTCAATCACGATTCATACAATATTAAAGCATTTAAAACATAAATATAACAATGCATTAGTTACGTACGAACTTACCTTGATACAAAAATAGCGAAAATGGACCTAATCGTCAAACACTTTGGTTTTCCCCCGATCTAGACCCAAACTTCATTTTTCTTGATCTATAATACCAAATTCATCTCATTTAATCATCACATTATTCATTTCAACCCAAAAGTCACATTAGGGTAAAATTACATTTTTTCCCCTAAACTTTTAACATTTTACACTTTAGTCCCTATGCTCATAAAATGTATTTCATTCAATTTCTTAAAAACCCAAGCCTAGCCAAACCATTTTTCATACCCATAACAACCTACATTTCCCATTTAATCACACTTTTACTACTCATTTTATAACTTTTACGAATAAGTCATTTTTTACATTTGTTACCGAAAATCACTTAGCAAAAGTCGTTTAACACACACCAAAAATGCATTTTCTGCTATCAAACATCAAAATACACAAATATATAACATGGGTAAAATTTTAAACTTTACCTTTCTTTCAAATTAGTCCTTGAAATAGCTAAATCAATCTACAATGATCTCAAAAGTACAAAAATCGTTAAAACGGACAAGAATGGACTTACAATCGAGCTTGGAAGCTTGGAAAACCCTAGCTATTGTTTCTCCTTGTGAAATTTGGCCATGGGGGATGAAAATAGAAAGATGAACATCTTTTATTTGTTAAATTTTGTCTTTATTAACCAAATGACTAAAATGCTCTTAATGAAAAACTTCAAAATTTCACCTATCCATGTCCATTTTTGTCTATACTCAAGTATAATGGTCTAATTACCATTTAATGACCCCGAATTTAAGATCTCATTGCAATTGGACACCTTTAACATATAGAACTCAAATTTTTCACTTTTTGTAATTTAGTCCCTTTAACTAAATTGAGTTCGCAAACGTCAAAATTTTCAAACAAAATTTTCACAAAATCATTTCATAAAACTGTAGACCATAAAAATATAATAAAAATTGATTTTTCTTCATCAAATTTGTGGTCCCGAAACCATTGTTCCGACTAGACCCTAATTCAGGCTGTTACAGGGCTGTTATAAGCAAGTATAAAAATCGGCTAGGCTTGGGTATGGGTAAAATTGCATGAATTTCATTTTCTAAGCCTAGGGAATAAATTGCAAAGAAATTAAAAGTTTAGGGGCAAAATGGTAATTTTTCCAAAAATATGTGTTGGACTAAATTGAATGAGAAATATATTAAATTAAGTTAAATTTATCTGTATAGATCAAGACAGACCTTGTACGGAGTTAGACAGAGGCAAAGGAAAAATCTTGAATTAATCGCCTCCGTATCTAAGTATACTCGCCGAGGCAAGTTTGTGTAATTAAATTGTGTATTTATATGTTTTAGTTGAATTATATATGTGTGTGTGTGTTTGTATAATTGCCATGTATAAATACCCGATCGCATATTCGACAGATACGATGACTACAGAGTCCCATTTGAACCTTAGGAATTTGTATAATACAAATGACATGTCATTAGGGTTACATGATTTGGGTGCTGGTTCTGAACATTCTACCGATGGTTAAGGTCTGACATGTGTTGTGAATACTCCACAGCTCGTGTGAGCAGCATGGTGTAGCTACGTACTGCCCTACAGCTCATATGAGCTTACCGATTCTCAGCTCATATGAGTGTAATATCCTAAAATAGGGGTTATTTGTGATTGAATTGTTTTGCATAAGTGTGGTTGTTGTGTTGTTGTCCGAGGTGTTCTAGAGGCTAGTTATAAGCCAAAAGTAGGCTCGATTTGTAGGAAAATTTTGTTTTAAGTGTTAATTAAAGGAAGTCAAGGAGCTAGGGGTTAAGTATAATTTGTGGGGGATTTAAGCACAAGATTGGGCTTGGAAAAGTGGCAAGGAGATGCCACTTAGGGTCCTGTGATTGATACCACATGCAGGGAAGGGAGAGCTCAGGTTCGAGCAGCAGAAATTCCACTTTCTGCTTATTATTTTGATGCCAAGGGGGAAGAGTTGTGCTTAGCACAAACTCTGTCAGATAAGCATTGATTAGATCAAACTCATTTGAATGATTGGCCAGGAGTGATTGAGGGAATTTTGACAAAATCTGAATTCTTGATGGAAGAGTAGTAAACGGTTGGGAGGCTGAGTAAGGGGGTGCCGAATTTCCTCAGGCACCTAGTTGTGCATTTTCGGCTAGTATAGGTTATTGTGCATCTAGTGAATCAAAAGCCGAAAACCCTTAGTGAGCATTGCCGATTTCAACAACTCTCTTTTTCTTTCTTCTCAAAGCCAAAAGTGCCCATCTCCTCCCTTTCATCTTTTTCTTTTCTTCTCTCAAACTCTTGTGCCGAAATCCTCTCCACCTTCCTTTGCCGAATTCCCTCTCTTCCATTTCACTTTTTTTTCTTTCTTTTTCCCCCACTCTAGCCGAATCTCCCTCCATCACCTAACACTATTGTCGAAATTTCCCTATTCTCTTCTTATTTTTCTTTGGTGAATAATAATCAAGCCTAAATCTCTTCTTCGGGATTTCTTCAATCGATTTTAAGAAGGTAGGTGTTCATGGCCGAATGTCTTTTATTTCATTTCTCTTCTCTTTATCATTTCTCATGAAAGCAGAAGCCGATTTTGACATTTCTAACCATTCATAAGAACCGATTTCTTCTAGGCTCTTCGGGACTTTGGAAGCAGTCGATCTAAGCCTCTATTCTCTAACAATCGGATCTGGTAAGTCAAGTGGTAAGGATATCTACGTTGGTTCATCATTCTTTAAGTTGGTGAAAAGGCGAAGGCTATTAAGACTAAGCTTTATTGGTTGACTGAATGTAGGGGGAGAATCAGTCTCGCATATTTTGGTGTTGAAATTTGTTTTCGTAAGGCAGAAAGGTAAGGGTGGTGTTGTTTATGCGTAATCTCACCCTTCGGATTTATTGGTATGTTCGAATGGCCTTGTTAATGGTTTTGTGATTGGTCGAATGTAGGGCAAGGAGATCTAGTGCGGTAGATCGGGTCTTCGAAATTTAGTGCTTGCATTAGTAACAGGTGTGTAACTTACACACTTTATAACTAAGTAAATATATTAATAACCTGAATATGTTAATAGCCGAAAATTGTGTGGATCTTGATATGATACCGTAAGGGTATGAGCAAGGATTTGGGTAAGTCCGTTTCGATATGATTTGCTATATGATGCTTAATACCATGATCTGTGATATATTTGCTATATGATTCATAATAAAGCATGATGGCATGATTTGCATAAGTTTTGCATTGTGATGGGTGATATGAGAGGAGGGAGAAGATTTGATATCCGTGTCTTTGGGACACCAGAGGTTTGGCACCTCCAGTGGTTTGGTACCACAGATTATTTTATGTCTTTGGGACACCAGAGGCTTGGCACCTCATAGCGACTCGTCCTAGTGGCTTAGCACCACAGTGGGTTGGCCCCATAGTTGATTTATCGGGATTGTTGCCAGTGATTTGGTATCACACGTGGGTTGGCCCCACACTTGGAATATTGATATTTCGTGACTTTGGGTCACCAGTGGTTTGGCACCACATTTTTATTAGATATCGTGACTTTGGGTCACCAGTGGTTTGGCACCACCAGTGGTTTGGTACCACACGAGGTAGAAACGGAGTATGGATGGCTAGGTTTGGGTGCATTATATGTTTTGCTTGGTTATGATTTGTGTAAGTATGTTGCTTTATTCGGGAGGAGGATTTATGCACTGAGTCCTGGTGACTCTCCTTCTCCCTTATCTTTTCAGGTGATTTGTAGATCGCGGATGAGGAGCCGGATGGACTCGAGGTGGCCCATGCATTAAAACATTTAGTTTTACTTGGATTTTTAAATTGGGTATTATTTCATATTTCGTTTTTATTATTTGGGTTTGTAATAAGGCCTTCTAAATTATGTTTTGAATTATTTATGTGTTTTGGATTTGATTTCGAACATGGTTAAGTAAGTTACTTGATTAATTTAATAACATGAGCGCAAGGTTTCCTAAACTACAAAACTTAATGGTTTTCAAAACTTTACCATCGGGTAATACAAATCACTTGGTAATAAATGAAAACTCAAATATTTACCACTTAAATGGTTTCAAATTTTAAGTTCTACACTCAAATGCAATCGGTTTTTAACTAATCATGCACCTGGTTTCTACAAACATAGAACAACAAAGGGTTTTCTCTGGTTTTCAATCGGTGATTTGATTTTCTTCAACACGTTTTACCTCTGTGGCATGCCAGATTCGATCGTGGTATGTTGACCGGGTTTGGGGTGTTACATTTTTGGTATCAGAGCCAAGTTCAAAGGCTCGACTATGGGCTCGGGGCCCAAAATGTTTTAAAGTAAGGTTTTTAAATGTTCTTGGTTGGAAATACATAGGTTGAACAGCATGGCACCGAGTCTCCGGCACCAATCCGCCCAGGTAAGTACTTCTGACTGTTGTTTGATTTATATGTGGGGGAAATGGGTATTTCGGGATCGTAGATTAGTAAAATAGGAATTATTGAACCTTAGGAATAGCTTACCCCAATGCAAGTACATAAGACTCAATGATCCACTAAACAAACCTGTGAGTACGTCACTGAGCTAAGGGTGTGGCAGCCGTTGTGCGCATGTCTAGGATTGGACTCAGGGGGAGCTTGGAATTTAAGCAGTCCTAGTGACTCACCTCCTCTCCACCTGAATCCTACCTGGTGCGTAGTGATGGTTCACCCCAGCTAAGACGGCTTATTCACAGGCTAAATTTCATAACTAAAACTCGAAAGGGACCAGCCATTTTGTTTTGAAACACTTTAAAACCTTGGTTTTGAAATGGCCAGAATAACCTTGATTTAAGAAATGACTAAAATACCCCCGATTTGAAAAAATGACCAAATTACCCCTAACTTGTAAAATTACCAAAATGCCCTCAGTATTGGAAAATTTCTGAAGTACCCTCGAATTGAAAATTTTCAAAATACCTTTATTTTGTAAAATCAACTTGAACCATATTTTGAAAAAAAAAATTTGAAAATACCAGTGGATTATGAAAATTACGAAAATACCCCTAGTTTATGAAATTACCAAAATGCCCCAATTTTTTTGGGAATTTTTGAAATATCTATGATTTGTAAAGGTTTTCAAATTAACTTTGTTTTATTACTAAAATACCCTGATAGGATAATTACAAAAAAAACCTTCGGGTAGTAAAATGACGAGAATACCCCTACAGGTGGAGTGAGGGTAGGAAATTGAACTGAAAACTGTGTGATGATCGAAAGAACCACTACCAAATTCCTTTACATAAAACTTATTTGTGGGTAATCAGTGAAACAGAAGCTAATTCATAAAAATCTCTTAAACAAATAAATCGCAACCATAGACATGAATTCTAGGGGACGTGGTCGTAATGTGCGTGGCCGTGGTAGAGGCCGAATAATCGTGTCGGAGCCTGTTAGGTCTGGTCAAGGGTCCGAAAATGAAATGCCACCACCACCACCACCGATGTGGAATATCAGGATCAGATGGGGATGATGCAGTATCACAGGCGATGCAGCGGGTTTTAGAAAGGGTGGCTGGAGTAGGTGGAGGAATGGGAGCTCGAAAGTTGGTACCTGAGCGACTCCAAGCTAATGGAGCTAAGTTTTTTCGTGGTGTATCTGGTGTGGTGCCCAATACAGCTGAGTATTGGTTAGAGGCAACAGAGCGAATCATGGATGACCTAGATCTGACTGCTGAGGAAAAACTGAAAGGGATAGTGTCGCTTCTTCGGGATGAGTCATACTAGTGGTGGCTCACGGTTCGGGATAGTGCAGCAGCGGATGATCTCACTTGGGACTATTTTAAGGAATCTTATCAGAAGATGTATGTCAGGACCACTATATTGATCTTGCAATGGAAGGAGTTTCGAAATGGGTTTAGGGAGTAAGTCCGCCTCGAGTACGAGGTGGAATTTTTAAGGTTGAGCCGGTATGCTAGGGGCATAGTGGCTCTGAAACATGAACGATGTGTCGTTTGAGGATGGATTGAGAGATGAGTGAGGTTGTTGATGGCTCCACAATGAGCGAGAGTTTCTGTCTTTGGAAAAGGCCAAGGTAGTCAAGGGGTAAAGGAGTCTATAAGATAGAATCTGGATAGGAATAGACATAAGAGAGGTTTTGGATCTTCGAGGTCGGCTGGTAATTCACAGAAAAGGGCTGGACAGGTGGGCCGAATCAATCTGGAAGGCCTCTCGCTACCAATCGTGGACCAAAGACAAAGTAATCGATATGGAAAATCTCATTGGGAGGATGTTGGACCGGTGGAAAGGGATGTTTTGAGTGTGGTTCACTAGATCATCGTGTGAGGGACTGTCCACGTAAGTTAGCCAGATTCATCCAATGTCAAGGTCGTGCTCGGTTCAAAATGATGGACCACCACCGCAGAGGGTCGTGGTACCGTAGGGAGGTAATGGCTCGGTAGAGGTCATGAGCACCAGGCGAGGTGCGAGTAATCTTCAAGTAAGACAACTGGGTTGGTATATGCAATGAGACGTTGAGAGGAGGGCGACGCACCGAACGTCATAACCGGTACGTTTTTAATCTTTGGATTACCGTATATTGCTTTGATTGATGTGGGTTCGACGCATTCGTTTGTTGCTAGTAGCATAATAGAGACCATGAACCTAGACTTTGAAACTACTTCTAGGGAGATGACAGTAATAAGCCCTTTAGGTCACTCTGTAGAAGTAAATAAGCTGTATAGGGATGTATCTCTAGAACTCTAAGGGGTAGTGTTCATAGCTGATTTGATGGAACTGCCGTTTGGGGAGTTCGATCTGATTCTTGGGATGGACTGGCTGGTAAATTACCAAGCAAGTTTGGATTGCGCGGCTAAGCGCATGGTTTTAAAATGGCTAAGGGGAAAGAAGTGGTGATGATAGGTAATAGAAGAGATTATCTATCCAACGTGGTATCAGTGTTGAAGGCTGAGAAGATGGTTAGGAAGGGTTGTGAGGCAATTTTGGTTCGGGTGTGTGCTTTGGAGGCTAAGGAGGTTGCTGAAGAGGGTGTCCGAACAGTAAAGAAATTTACTGACGTATTTCCAGAGGAACTTCCGGGTCTGCCTCCAGATCAGGAAGTGGAATTAGATATAGACCTGTTACCTGGAATTGCGCCAGTGTCTATAGCCCCGTATAGAATGGCACCGAAGGAATTGGTAGAGCTAAAGGCCCAAATTCAGGAGTTGTTGGATCTAGGTTTCATCCAACCAAGTATATCTCCTTGGGGAGCACCTGTGCTCTTTGTTAAGAAGAAGGATGGTACAATGCAGATGTGTATAGATTACCGCCAGCTAAATAAGTTGACAATCAAGAACAAGTATCCGTTGCCCCGGATTGACGACTTGTTTGATCAACTTAAGGGTGCATCAATTTTCTCGAAGATAGATCTTAGGTCAGGGTACCATCAACTCAAAGTAAAGGAGGCAGACGTTCATAAGACGCCATTCCGTACTCGGTATGGGCATTACGAGTTTCTGGTAATGCTTTCGGGTTAACTAATACACCGAGCATTCATGGACTTGATGAATTGGGTGTTTCAGCAGTACTTAGACCAGTTTGTCGTAGTATTCATAGACGACATATTGGTGTACTCCAAGACTGAGGAGGATCATGATACACACTTGCGGGTGGTATTGCAAATTCTGAGGGAGAAGTAGCTCTTTGCCAAGTTCAGTAAGTGCGAATTCTGGCATAGGGAAGTAACTTTCTTAGGTCATGTAGTGTCTGCTGAAGGGATTAGAGTAGACCCTCGCAAGATTGAGGCGGTGTTGGATTGGAAATCGCCAAGGTCGGTTGTAGAAATTTAGAGTTTTCTAGGTCCGGTGGGGTATTACCGGAGATTTATGGAAGGATTTTCTCTGATTGAGGCACCGTTGACCAAGCTGTTGAGGAAAGGAGTTCCATTTGTGTGGTCAGAGAAACAGCAGGAGAGTTTTGACAAGTTGAGGAAGATTTTGATGGAAGCTCCGGTTCTAGTACAGCCTGAGGCAGGAAAGGTATTCACGGTCTATTGTGATGCATCACATACTGGCTTGGGATGTGTCTTGATCACGCAGAAGGAAAGTAGTGGCATATCGTCTCGGCAACCGAGACCGCATGAGGTTAACTATCCGACACATGACTTAGAGTTAGGCTGCAGTGGTTTTCGCTCTGAAAATATGGAGACACTATTTGTACGGAGAAAAGTCGATAGTTTACACAGATCACAAGAGTCTAAAGTATCTTCTGACTCAGAAAGATTTGAACTTGAGACAGCGCAAATGGATTGAGCTGTTGAAGGACTACGATTGCTTGATTGAGTATCATCCGGGCAAGGCTAACTCGGTGGTAGATGCGTTGAGCCGTAAGGTGGTAGCAGACTTAAGAGCGATGTTTGCTCGTCTTAGCTTGTATGACGATGGGAGTCTTTTGGCGGAATTGCAGGTTAAGCCGACTTGGGTTGAGCAGATCAAGGAGAAACAGTTAGTGGATGAGGGCTTGAATGCTCGGAGGTTGCAAGTTCAGCATGGTGGTGTAGAGGGTTATAGTGTGCCCAGTAATGGAGTATTGTGTTTCCAAGGGAGAGCTTGTATGCCGAAGGATGTCGAGTTAAGGCGGAGGATTCTTCAGGATGCACATAGCAGCCCATACGCTATGCATCCTGGAGGTAGCAAGATGTACCAGGATTTGCGAAATAGTTCTGGTGGCCAAGGCTGAAGCAGAAAGTGACTGAGTTTGTGGGTAAATGTCTGATGTGTCAGCAGGTCAAAGTTGAGCATCAGCTGCCGTCAGGTTTACTTCAGCCGGTAAAGATTCCTCAATAGAAGTGGGAAAGGATTACAATGGACTTTGTCAACGGGCTGCCCCTCACGCCTAGTAAGAAAGACTCAGTCTGGGTGATTGTGGATCGTTTGACCAAATCAGCTCATTTCATACCAGTGAGGGTTGATTATCCGCTTCAGAAGTTAGCTAAGTTGTATGTGGCCGAGATAGTGAGGTTGCATGGTATACCAGTATCAATTATCTCGGATAGGGATCCAAGGTTCACGTCAAGGTTCTAGAGAGCTTTGCATCAGGCTTTGGGAACGGGTTGGATTTCAAAGACGACTTTTCACCCGCATCGGACGGGCGATCGGAAAGGTTATACAAATCCTAGAGGATATGCTAAGGGTTGTGTTTTGGACTTCAGAGGCACGGTGGGGAATTTCTACCATTAGTGAGTTCGCATACAACAATAGTTATCAGGCAAGTATTAAGATGGCACCATATGAGGCGTTGTATGGTAGGAAGTGTCGCACACCTACTTGCTGGACAGAATTGGGTGAGCGTCAGATGTTGGGACCAGAGTTGGTTGCAGAGACCGAGGATAAGGTTAAGATGATTCAGGCTCGTCTGAAGGAAGCTTCAAACAGGCAAAAGTCATATGCTGATCTCAAGCGGAGGGATATAGAGTTTGCCATGGGTGACAAGGTCTTTTTAAAGATCTCGCCATGGAAGAAAGTGTTGAGGTTTGGTAAGAATGGCAAGTTAAGTCCAAGGTTTATTGGCTCGTCTAAGGTGTTGAGAAGAGTAGGACCAGTAGCCTATCAGCTTGAGTTGCCAGCGGAGTTAAGTCAGATACATGATGTGTTCCATGTCTCCATGCTCAAGCGCTATCGTTCTGATCCATCCAATGTTGTAGCAGTGGAGGAAATTGAGGTAAGTCCTGATTTGACCATAGAGGAGGAACCAGTGCGGATTCTAGATCGAGATGTGAAGGTTTTGCACAAGAAGTCGGTCCCATTCGTGAAAGTGCTATGGCAGAATCATGGCGTGGAAGAGGCTACGTGGGAACCAGAGGATGTGATGAGACAGCAATACCCCCAACTCTTTTGACCAGGTAATTTCGAGGTCGAAATTATTTTTAAGGGTAGAAGCGTAATATCTGAAATAGGGTTATTTGTGATTGAATTGTTTTGCGAATGTGGTTGTTGTGTTGTTGTCTAAGGTGTTCTAGAGGCTAGTTATAAGCCAAAGGTAGGCCCGACCTATAGGGAAAATTTTGTTTTTAAGTGTTAGTTAAAGGGAGCCGAAGGAGCTAGGGGTTAAGTATAATTAGTGGGGATTTAAGCACAAGATTGGGCTTGGAAAAGTGGCAAGGCGCCACTTAGGTCCCGTGATTGACGCCATATGCAGGGAAGGAGAGCTCAGTTCTAGCAAAGCAGAAATTCCACTTCTCGCTTATTGTTTTGACGCTAAGGGGAAGAGTTGTGCTCGGACAAACTCACGATATAGCATTGATTAGATCAAACTCATTTGAATGATTGGCGAGGAGTGATTCAGGGAATTTTGATGAAATCTGAATTCTTGATGGAAGAGGAGTAAACGGTTGGGAGGCTGAGTAAGGGGGTGCCGAATTTCCTTAGGCACCTAGTTGTACATTTTCGGCTAGTATAGGTCCTTGTGCATCTAGTGAATCAAAAGTCAAAAACCCCTAGTGAGCATTACCGATTTCCACAACTCTCTTTTTCTTTCTTCTCAAAGTCGAACGTGCCCATCTCCTCGCTTTCATCTTTTTCTTTTCTTCTATCAAACTCTTGTGTCGAAATCCTCTCCACCTTCCTTTGCCAATTCCCTCTCTTCCATTTCACTTTTTTTTTCTTTATTTTTCCCCCACTCTAGCCGAATCTCCCTCCATCACCTAACAATATTGTCTAAATTTCCCTATTCTCTTCTTGTTTTGCTTTGGCTGAATAATAATCAAGCCTAGATCTCTTCTTCGAGATTTCTTCAATCGATTTTAAGAAGGTAGGTGTTCATGGCCGAATGTCTTTTATTTCGTTTCTCTTCTCTTTGTCCTTTCTCATAAAAGCAGAAGCTGATTTCGGTATTTGTTAGCAAGGTTCTAACGATTCATAGGAACTGATTTCTTTTAGGCTCTTGGGACTTTGGAAGCAGTCGATCTAAGCCTCTATTCTCTAACAATCGGATCTGGTAAGTCAAGTGGTAAGGATATCTACGTTGGTTCATCATTCTTTAAGTTGTTGAAAAGCCGAAGGCTATTGAGACTACGCTTTATTGGTTGACCGAATGTAGGGGGAGAATCAGTCTCGCATATTTTGGTGTTGAGATTTGTTTTCGTAAGGCAGAAAGGTAAGGGTAGTGTTGTTTATGCGTAATCTCACCCTTCGGGATTTATTGGTATGGTGAATGGCCTTGTTAATGGTTTTGTGATTGGCGAATATAGGGCAAGGAGATCTAGTCTAGATGATAAGTCGGGTCTTGAGATTTAGTGCTTGCATTAGTAACAGTGGTGTGTAACTTACACACTTTATAACTAAGTAAATATATTAATAACTTTGGGTCACCGGTGGTGCAATATGTTAATAAGTATGTTGCTTTATCCGGAGGAGGATTTAAAATTGTGTGGATCTTGATATGATACCGCATTTTATTATTTGGGTTTGTAATAAGGCCTTCTAAATTATGTTTTGAATTATTTATGTGTTTTGGATTTGATTTCGAACATGGTTAAGTAAGTTACTTGATTAATTTAATAACATGAGCGCAAGGTTTCCTAAACTACAAAACGCAATGGTTTTCAAAACTTTACCATCGGGTAATACAAATCACTTGGTAATAAATGACAACTCAAATGTTTTCGACCACTTAAATGGTTTCAAATTTTAAGTTCTGCACTCAAATGCAATCGGTTTTTAACTAATCATGCACCTGGTTTCTACAAACATAGAACAACAAAGGGTTTTCTCTGGTTTTCAATCAGTGACTTGATTTTCTTCAACACGTTTTACCTCTGTGGCATGTCAGATTCGGTCGTGGTATGTTGACCGGGTTTGGGGTGTTACAATGAGCTTCCCGATTCACAGCTCATATGAGCTTATCAATTTACAGCTCGAGAGAGCATATCGATTCATAGCTCGTATAAGCTTCCCAATTCACAACTCGTATGATCTTATCGATTTACAGCTCTAGAGATCCTATCGATTCACAGCTCGTATGAGCATACATGTATGAGCTATGTGTTAGCTATCCCGAGTATCCAACGATATTCTAAATGGTTCAACGAGCAATATTCTGTTACGAGATTGTAATAGCCCAATTTCGGCAAAATCGAACAGTGTTTTTGGGACCACAATCCTAGCCAAAAATAAAATTTATTTTTATTTTATTATATGGACCGTATTATGTTAGAAATGTCATGTGAAAATTTTGAAAAGAAATTTTTTCGATTATCTGCTTAATTACGGGAAGTACTAAATCGCATAAAATGCAAAAGTTGAATTCTAGTAGCTAGAAAGATTAAATAGCTATGGAATTCAAAATTTGAGGTCTTTATATGGTAATTAGACCATTAAAGAAGAGTATGTAGATATTTTTGGTGACTCAGCCATGAAAATTTAGAAAAAGGGCAAGGACTAAATTAGAAAGTGAATTAATTTAATTAATTAAAAGATGATAAAAGAATTATCATCTTATTTTATGCCATATTCATCCCCAAAATACATGGAAACCCTAGGAGAGAGAGAGAAAACTTTCATGGTCAAATTGGGTAAGTTTCCTTGTCCCGTTTTTAGTAATTTTGATATTTTTAAAATCGGGATAGCTTAATCTATCTATTTGGGGGGTTACTTTGAAAAGTTATCAAGGTATAAAATTTGGGTCATTGATGAATATGCTGAAAATTAGAAATTTATGGTAAAAAATGAAAGGTTGTTGATAGATAAACAACTTTTACAAAGTGATTTTTGATGAAAACATGATTTAGGGACTAAAATGTAAAGTTGTGAAATTTGATGAAAAATTCTAAATTTTTATGAATACATGTGCTGTAAATTTTATGATGGAATTTTGGTTAGGCTTGGAATAGGGAGTAAATTGCACAAATTTCATTTTCCGAGCCTAGGGACAAAATTGGGATTTATGGAAAAGTTAGGGGCAAAATGGTAATTTTTCCTAGGGTGTAAATTGAGTCCACGTGAATATGAAATGTGATAAATTGATGTTAAATTTACTCGTATAGATCCGGATAGACCAAATTCGGAGTTAGAATGAGGAAAAAAGGAAAATGTCGGATTAATAGATTTTACGTACACGAACATTTATCGAGGTAAGTTCATGTAACTAATTTGTGTATATTTATATGCTTGAATTAAATTTTGTGCTTGTCAATCATATAAATATTATATGTATATGACATTGGAAATATACCTGACGAAGCGTGATCAATAAAAAGGCCCCCGATAAATGATAAATGATAAAAATGTTACTTATGTACCTGAGATGAGTGTGGAGCGTGTCTATTTGAATTATGTGAATATTATAAATGTGTGAAATAATCACATGCCTGATAATGCTTGGAAAATGTCAAATTTCGTTTGAATAAATGAAAATTTTGATGGATATGTGATTTCCCGAAATCAATGGGGTCCTGCATTTGTTGCAGACGAGATTTCATTGGATGAATAATTCGATTGACCTCATTATAGAAAGGATTTAGCCCGGACAGGTAATCCTGATATAAGTCCTCTAGAGCATATGTTATGGATTGGATTTAGCCTGAACAGGTAATCTAGATCAATCTCTTTAGAGCATATGTCATAAAAAGGATTTAGTCTGGACTGGTAATCCTGTTGAATATATGTATGGCTCGAGAGTGTAATCTCTGAAATTGTACCTTATAGGTACCACTGAATATGAATTGAGAGATTTACTGATTTGTAAACTTTGTATGTACTACCTGTTTATCCATCGATATTTTGAATAAATTCAACGAGTAAAAATCTTGACATGAGAGAATATAAATAAGAAATGAGTTGTTACACATTTTTGTCTAAAATACATGAAAATGATGATATATGACATTTAATATATGAAAACATGAGAGGATGATATTTGAACAAGCAATTTATTTGATGAATGTATTCATCCTTAAATGTAGACTTGTATACTTTGAGTGTACTACTACTCGTATGACAATGATATTTTGAGTAAAATGAGTAAAGTTCTGATATGAAATAATTTGAACTCGAGATGAACTATTAGGAACTATTAGGAACTTTATGTGTAATATAAAGAGATGATTTATACATGTTTAATGAATAGAAACTTGATTGTTGTTGAGCACAAACATGTTTTGATGTTATTATGGAATATATGACTAACAAGGGCAATGAGGATATGTGTAGGGCTTGAGGTCGAATTGAATGAATGTGCCTTACATAGTTTGTAACACCCCAAACTTGGCCCAGAAGTTATGCCCGAATAAGGCGTGTCACATTGAAGTGTTTTTCAAAAACATGATTTCATTGAAAACCCTCCTTAATATTTAAAAACTAAAGTCTTAGTTTGTGTTCGTTCAATTTCAAAAAGTGGTTCATTGAAAAGTTAATCACTTTTAAAACGTTATTAACTTCGTTAAAAATCTCTTTTAGTTGCAGAAGCTAATTTAAGGTAAAGAAGTTTAAAACGTATGTTTTTAAAAAATAGTAATTGGGTTGAAATCTCGTCTACATCTAACAGATATAAAACGTAACAAAATCCCAAATTCAGAATTAAATCCAGAGAGGCCTTATTACAAAAATTAAAACCCAAAATAGAATTTAAAACATATATACAGTCCAAAGCATGTCAGCGAAATCGTGTGGTCACCTTCGAGTCCCTCGTAGCACCGAACCACCTAATGCTAGGGATTACCTAAAAGGTTAAAAACGGGGTGAGTTTACAAAAAACTCAGTGTGTAATCCCTTTACTAGAGTAACAGTCAATATACAGAAACTGAAACTAAAATTGTCTGGGCCAAAGCCCTTTAACAGTAACAGTACAGACCAGTTAAGAGCATACGTGGGCCAAAGCCCACAACAATATCATTTGGGTTACAGCCCATAACAGAATCAATTGAGCCTAGCCCAAACCAATAACAGAACCAGTGGCCTAAGCCCAGTACAATGATAGATCTCATAAATAGATATGCAACAGTATGAGGATGCATCCCACCCGATCCAGCCAATACACCACCTGTACCAACCCTACACTTACGCAGGGATAAAATCGACCCACCCAACCAACACACCAAGCTTAGCACCGGTTACGACAGTAAGTCAACAGAAAGGCTCAGTGTTGTGTACAGAACTGCTAAAATCCATAAACAGAATGGTTATAAACCATAATCAGGATGGCACAAAGCTATCGGTAACTGTACCAAGTTTGGCACATAGCCATCAGCGGCGATAATATGATCGGCACACAACCACTGGTAATTATGATCGACACGAGTCATCAGTATATATGTTAGGCAAATAGCCACAAGTAAATATGATTGGCACAAAGCTATAATCAAGATGGCACAGAGCCATAATTAGGTTGGCACAGAGCCATAAATATGTTGTCTCATACGACCCGTGTGACCTTAACAGATCAATACTGGATCCACAGTCGTCTCATACAACCAGTGCGACCCTATCAGAACTTCCTCCGTATCAATGTCCCAACCCCATGCAATATGTCATGTATGTCATGCTCAATCATTACACGTGTATGCAAAATGGCCATGCTCAGTAACAGTCATTTAGACATATATTAAAAGCATATCAGGCACACGACCACAATCAAGTCAGTTTAAAACACAGTCATACGATCACAGTCAAATCAGTCAAATTCATAGCACAAGTCAGTCACTTACCCATAAGGGCAAAACAATCATTTTACCCTGTAAGGGTATTTTGGTAATCCTACCCTTCAGGGTATTTTGATAATTCTACCCTATAGGGGTATTTCGGTAATCCCCTTTAGGGGTATTTTGGTAATTCTATCATACAGGGGTATTTCAGTAATTTTACAAACTGGGGTATTTTGATAATTTTACAAATCGGGGGTATTTTGATAATTTTACAAATCGAGGGTGTTTCGATAATTTTGCAAACCGGGTATTTCGATAATTTTACAAACTGGGGGTATTTCAATAATTTTGCAAATCGGAGGTATTTCGGTAATTTTGCAAGCCAGGGTCTCAGCAACCCAATAGAAGGTCCACCGTCGCCTCAAGCGACTTAAGTAACCTAAACAAACACAACGGTGTAAATGGGCCTAAGGCCCATTATACGGCCTAAGTGGGCCCACATGCTAGTGTGGCCCAACTAGCCCAGAAATAGCCTCAGCTATACGAACAGCATAGTTCAAACCAATAGAAACCATATAACATGCATTTTATCCGTGTAGGCCTACCATCCGAGTGGGCCAACACGGCCCATGCCAAAAAATGAGCTTAGCCATGTGGACTACACGGCTCGGTCTAACATTTACCACAATATGCAAATTTAATCTGTGTGGGGCCCACACGACCCATTTTGGCCCCAACGCGGCCCAAAACGACCTAAGCCCATGAGAACGCTTGAAACACCCCAAACCCGGCCCAAAAAGCCCAACCGGATTTGGTATGTTCCTCAAGTAAAACTTTAGCGGAAACATTATTTTTAGAAGGAATTAATAAAATAAAAAGGAAACCAAACTTGAAAAAATTTCTTTGAAAACATTTATATAATAGTAACAAACACATTTTAAATAATTTATCGAAAACCATTTAGATATTTGATAATTATTCATGGCGAAATTTAAAATAAATCCAAACACAAAATTAAAGATAATTTATAGTGGCCTTATTACATAAAATTTGGCAAACCCAAAATAAAGTCTAAATAATAAAATTAACTTAAAAAGTTTAAGTTGGAAAATCTCCACAATACTTAATACGAGCAGCCACCTCGAAATCCTTGCATTCCGATCCATCGCACCACGAAGTTATCTGAAAAGTTATCCCATAAAATGGGTGAGTCATAAACTCAATGTATAACACATACACTAAAAAGCCCATTTTATGAAATGCTTTCAAGCCCAAAAATTTCACATATGGCCATAGGCCCATTTAACTCATATTTAGCCCAAAGGCCCATTTAATTCATATTTAGCCCAAAGGCCCAATTTAGCTCAAATTTAGCCCAAAGGCCCATTTCATAACAGATCAAATATAATCATATAATATTACATGGATATACTTATGGAATGAGATGCAAGCCCTACCAACCTAATTGTCCATCCGCTACACACCCCTACATCAACCAAAGACACAGTGGGATTTCAAATCGACCCTCCATCCGCTACACACCATCGAAGGCGATTCTTTGCGATCAACATGCACATCGCCTTTATTGTGGCAAAGCCACCAAAATAGATGTGACCGAAGTCACCGATCAAGTCCAAATTTCAAATCGTGGCCAAGTCACGGAACCAAATATGTGACCGGCCACCAGAGTCAAATATGTGACCGAAGCCACCAGAGTCAAATATGTGACCGAAGCCACCAGAGTCAAATATGTGACCGAAGCCACCGGAGTCAAATATGTGACCGAAGTCACCAAATTCACATATGTGACCGAGGTCACCAGAAATGTGGTAAAACCACCAGAATACTTCCTCCTTTATTAAACATACCCATATGCCCATGCACATACATATCAAATCATATTTTCATGCTATTTATCTACAAATCATAATATAGTCATGCTTATTTCATATTAATGCATATAACAAAATAAACGGAATATTGAGGTAACATACCTGAATTTTGTATACCAATGATTGGTATCCACAAACAAACATATTATCATATAATCACTTTTAAGACATAAATCTATGGAAATTTTAATGTATGGTTACACACCTAGTAACAAAGTGAGAATAATACCCTCCAGCTCGTCCACACCTAAATGATTAATAAACTCGGTTAGTATAAACTATTGTTAGCAAAACTATACTTATAAGCGATGGATCTAAATCCTTACCCTCGGATTCACGAATGATAAGTTTTACGGTTTTCTCCACTAGATGGATCAAAACCATGATATTCCACCAACGTAAAGTGGTTCGGTTATGCGACTACTTCAAATAACCGATCCTCGTTAGCGAAAGGTCCACAACCCGGTGGAAAGTCTCTAACCCCGATATCTGCTTCTTCGTTTGTAATTCGATGGTAAAGAATACCTCCTTCTTCCAAACACTTGACGGCTCTTTTCTTACCTATCTCGATGATCTTAGATCGCTCCTAAAAATAACTTAGATTAGTGATCTGTCTAAAAAAAATGATATAATCTAAATTAGTAGTCTTACCTTGATGATTCGAATGGTCACTTAAGGTTGTCTTCAACAAAGCTCCTTTCAAAGTCTTTTCAAGAGATTCGGCCTAAGAGAGAAATAAAAGATTATGATTTCCAATCTTACTCAAGTGAAAGGAAGTGATGAAAAATAATTGATAGCATCTTACTTTGATCACTTGGAGGTTCGGCTTTGAAAAAGAAGAAAAGAAAATGATGATTCGGCCTTCACAAAATAAAAGAATAAAAATGGTGGTTTCAATATGATGGTTTCAGTTTTGAAGGGAAAGAAGAAGGAGAATGAAAAGAGAAGGAAGTAAAGAGAAAGATGAGAAGAAAATGATAATGGTGATTTCGGCAATGAGAGAAAGATAAGAGAAAAATAAGATGAAAAGAAAAGAAAAGAGAATAGGATCAAAGAGAAGAGAGATTGACTATGGAACTTAGATGCATTCGGCAAGAGGAGAGAAAATGAAGAAGAATAATGGTGCTTAATCTTTGTGGTTTTTGGTTTCAAAATAAAAACTAAATGAGAGAAAGAAGGTTGTGTTTGGTTCAAGCAATTGAGGCTAAATCAAAAGCGAAAATGTACCAAAATGGCTAAGGTACATTCGGCCAAAAAGAAGAAAATTTGGTCAAAAGGATGAAAGCTAAAACAAAGAGAGTTTTTACCTAAACTCTATGGCAAATTCGGCTAGAGAGAATTTTTGAAGAAAATGAGAAAAGATGGACAAACAAAGACTTTTGGCTAACTTTTCCCCCAAATGGCAAAGCATAAATTCGCCACATCAATGCCAACATATCCCCTTTTCCTCCTTGTTTCTTTCCCATCATATCCAAAGAATTTACTACACAACTAGGCCTCTCCTTTAGCCTTCATGCCGTCTAGGTTCATGGTCAATTGACCATGAACACATCCCCAAAACATAGCCCTATTTCATGCCTTTGTCCCTTTATCTTATCACCAACTTATCATCCCATGCCTTAAGTTTTTAACTTCCTTTTCACATGGTCAACTAGCCAAAATGGATGAAAGCTCATCCACTCTAGAATATTCTTGGCCGACACTTACAAGGAAGAAAACAAAAAATTAAAATCTCCCTAATGTAAGCTAGAAGATTCAACCTTACACCTTAAGCACACATCCATGCATCTTAACCACTTTGCCAATTACTTAACTTATGCTAGAACTTCTTATCATCAATTCTTAAGGCCTTAATAGCTTAGTTCTCTCTCTAATTAATAGAATTAAAAGTTTAACAAAGCATTCACTTAATAAATGAAGCTCAAATAACTTCCAAAATTGCACTTAATAATGATTAAGCATGCAACATCATTCAATTATGTAAAATGCATAGCCCCCAAAATATCAGGATGTTACAACGCTCATGGTGGCCTCAACTATCTTATGTCCATATTCGTGGGCTTGGTCCACCACACGTGCGATCGCACGCTCGTGTGGCATCATTCGCCAGTACTTCGGCTTATTGACATTTTGTCCATCTATGATCAGAAGGAGTGTGGTTACACACCTGATCGCAAAGCTCACCACAAATCCCTAGCACCGAACCTACCATATTCAAAACTAACGGTTAATCACTCGATTAATACGGTTATTCTTTCTTTTTTCCAAACACATGCCTAAATCACATTGATACTTGCCTTAGTCGATCGAGATTTGATAAGTCCCCACAAACTGTTAGCAAGAATTGATCCCCTTGCTGCAATTATAGTCAAAACTGAGAGTAGGCCTTCGATCACTTTTGGAACACATGCCCCTCTTTACTCCTCGAAAGCGCCTAGGTATCAACCAACTTTAGTCTAACAGAAGAGAGAGAGAGGATTCAGCAGAAGGTAAAAAGAACCATACTAGCAAATCCATTTAAGGAATCACCATAACTTACACTTAACCTCAGCAAATAGAGGAGAAGAACACGCAACCTTATGATAGGAGAACAGAAATGAGAGTAAATTCGACAATAGATGAAAGAGAGATAGCAGGGTATTCGAGTTTTACAAACTTATGAACAAATGATAACAGTGTTAAGCAAGAGGGAAATTCGGCTCAAGAGAAATAAATGAGGAAAAATAAAAAAGAAAATATGTAGAAGAAGAGAAGAGATTCAATCGGCCAAGGGGAAATAATACGCAAAAAAGGTACAAAAAGATGCCTAAATGGTAACACAGAAATGGCTAAGAAGAAAGTAGAGTGAAACAGAGCAAAAAGAATGCATGAGAGGTCACCTTTAGTGCAATTTCGACATCATCTAGAAAAAGAGAAAAGTAGCTTTGGTTTGGTAACTAAACTGATCAAAAGAACAGAAAAAAAACAAAACTCAACAAAGCCAAAATATCCACCAAAATCCCTCTTTGGTCAAATTTCTTGAGTGTTACACTCAAATTTCGGCTCCAACCTCCTCCAATTCCAATTCCTCATTTTTCTCTTCCATTTTGTCCTCTAAACCTTTACCAACTTCTATCCTTATCCATGAATCACTCCCTCAAGACCGATTCCACAACCACCTTTGTAGAACTCCACTCCAACTCAAACACTAGGTGTCCCGTCAGCAAAATAAATACTCCACTTCTTATCCCAATACTTGAACCTTAGACCCCTTGCCACACCTGGAATGTCACTTCCATTAGACCATAAGGCTCCTTATGTCACTTCTTAACCACAATTAACTATAAGATCTACTTCTAATCACCAAGGGTTCACTTAGGAGCAAAAATAATAATTTTGTAAACGCCAGGTCTTGAACCCCAATCCTCCTATACCACCCTTGGCGTCACTTACCACTGGAGCCCAAGCTCCTTTGGTGTCATAAATATAAATAAGGCCTTCAAACTAACGCCAAATTCACTTAAGGGGAAAAACTAATATTTTTGCTAGAGCCCTGGTTTGAGCCCAGGAATTCTCTAACACTCCCAAACACTTCTAATCACTTAACCATTAAAGCAACAACCAATTTGTGATATTTCATGCACACATAAAATTTATGTGCAGTCTCCTAGCGGCTCCTACACACAAGGCCCAATCCTACTAGGCCCAAATTCAGGGCGTTACATAGTTACCTCAAAATAGAAAGAATGGTAATTTAAGTACCATGTTATACGAACTTACTAAGCATGTAATGCTTACTTATTTTTATTTCCCTGTTTTATAGTAAATCGAAAGCTCGTTGGATTGGAAGCTTGGTGTAGATCACTCACACTATCCATCGGCCTATATTGGTACATATGGTATATCAATTATGGTTATAATGGCATGTATAGGTTATAATGGCCATATTGGCATGTAAATGTATAGGATAACTTGGCCATTGGTGGCTTGAAAATGATGCTTGTAATCTAGCCATTGGAATGGCTAGTAATGGTTTGTTTTGATATACCTGTAATGTCATACTATGGTAGCTACATATATGTTAAGTAGTTGATCATATTATGTCTAACATATGGACTAAACCAAGGTAAGATTATAAACATGTATGCATGTAATGATATGTCATGTTGAATGATAAAATTTGCTTAATTTGAATGCTAGAATTGGATGATTTATGGATGTGAGTTTTAGTGCAAGTCATTGGTATGATTTTGGGTGAGAAATGAGGCTAGGAATGGCTTTATTTTGTCCATATGGGTGTGTGTCTAAACCGTGTGTGACACACTGACGGGTACATGGGCGTGTAGTTAGGTCGTGTGTCCTCTGTACCTTAAATTTGAGAAACAGAATGCTTAGAGTTGAGTCCACGGGCAGAGACACAAGCGTGTGTCTCAGTCGTGTGAGAGCACGGCCTTGAACACAGGCGTGTGTCTTGGCCGTGTGAAACCTACACCTAATTTCCAAATAATTTAATTAACCACACGGCCTACCAAACGGGAGTGTGGCATGGCCGTGTGCACAAGTTAGAGAGTTATATGGGGTCGAACGTTGCCTGTAACACGGGCGTGTCCCTTGGACCACACGGGTGTGTGAGCCCTACACCTTGGAAAAATTTTGAAATTTAGCGAAAATTTCTTAGAGTTTTAGATTTAGTCCTGACTTGATTCTAATTCTTATATTGGGCCTCGAGGGTCCATTTAAGGGACTTATGAATAATCTTAAAAAATGAATAGTGATTGATATGATTTATCTAAAATTGTTCTGAAGTTTTAGTAATACTCCGTAACTCTATTCCAGTGACAAATACGAGTTTGGGGTGTTACAGAGATGATATAAGTTTGATACGAACGATTATAGGTATTTACATGAGCTACATGGAAATGATTTTACATGATATACAGATACATGATATGGATGTTACATGTATTTACATTTTGTCTTATGTTGGTGAAATGGTACATTTTGATGTGTATATAAGTAGCCTTGTAATGGTTGATATGTGACTTGATATGGTTGAATTATGGAAGATCGAAAGGTAATTGAATGTGCATATTAAATATGTCATATAATTTGTTGTGAATTGGTGCTTTGTTGTAGAAGGCATATATGTATATTGATGCTAGTGATTAAGGGATTAGTTGGTACCATTTGGTGTATTTTGGTAAGAGAGTTACATGGTAAGTTTTGATGCAAATATGCACATATTTTAGTTGATCATTTGATTATATTGAACACATGGTTAGACATGTTTATAAATTTTTATTTGAGGTGCCTAAGGGCATATAGGTTGTGTGTGAATATACCATATGTTGAAGGCTTGGTTATGCTTATTTTGGGTGCCTTATTATGGCTAGTTGTTATGTACAATGTTGGGTGTAGGTTTATGCCTATTTGGGTGAGAAAAATGGCTTGTAAAATTACCTATTTTCGTCCACACGAGCAGAGACACGGATGTGTATCTCAGTCGTGTGTGACACACGACCGTGTGTCCCCTGTAGCTTTCAAAGGGTTGGAAGTTAGGCTATTACACAGCCTAGCACATGGGCGTGTAAGGTTACTTCGAAGGGTACACGGCCTAGCACAAGGGTGTGTGGCTTGGCCGTGTGGCCCAAGTCAGCGAGTTATACAAGCATGGTCACGGGCTTGGACACGGTCGTGTGTCCCTATTTTGAATGTCCACACAACCTAAGACATGGTCGTGTATCTTGGCCGTGTGCTTCATACGACCTGACCACACGGCCATGTGACCCCTATAGAGTTGAAAACTTTTACTATTTTCTGAAAAAATTCTCTGAGTTTCTAATTTAGTCCCGTCTTGTTTTTAATATGTATTTTGGGCCTTGAGGGCTCGTATAAGGGACAATATGTATATTTTGAATTGGTTTTAATGTGTTTATTGATATGTTATGAAATGTTTCAAATTTTTTTCATTTGTAATGTAAACTATGGTAATACTCCATAACCCTGTTCTGGTGAAGGATACAGGTTAGTGGTGTTATATTCACGACTCGATCATAACTAGGGTCGATCGCTTAAGGTATTCCCAGTTTTATCGAAAACCTCTTAAATCACTCGTTATACCAATTGTACAAGAAATATATGTGAATTTCTTTGAGGCACATGACAATATATTCTTCGTGAAGGACATTTTCATAGGTGCCTCTCCTGCCGCAATCGAGACACCTCACTATATTTTTAACTATTATAAAAATTTATAATAAATGAGGTGGATTACAAAGAAATTATAAATTCTTTAACTAAAGGTAGTGGTACCTGGGGTCGGAGAGTAGTGACTAGCAAGCCTTTATGATCACAACAATAAATTATGACCCCTGATGCTAAAATGTGGATGTACTTCATCAGTGCTAAACTTTTCCCTGGTCAGCATGTCACGGAAGTTACTGGTGATCGTGCTCTTCTCTTGTATACAATTTTTTAGGGTTGAAAGATAAATGTTGGGAACTAGATCCACCACAACATGCGGCAAATCTGTTGGAGGGTATACACGAGGACTTTCACACCCAAATCAAATCACAGGGATGTGTAAGAGGGCTAGTGTGGTGATAGATCCTAAGGAACTGACTTTCCTACCAAAGAGTGTTTTAAATGACATTATTTTCGAGTGGTTCTGCAATTAACACGCAAGTTAGGTGGAAATGACGAATGAGCAAGTGCCAGCACATTGAGAGTACTCTAAAGACCATGGACTCCCGGATCCACTGGAAGAGCCTCAATCTGAACCAACAAAGGTACAACAAACTCAGGCGATTATGGAAAACTCGTTGAATAAAGAGATGCTCATGCACATGATTACACATGACAAGGCCCAAACAAGGTGGATGGCCCATTCTGATGACCTATCAAGTGTAAGTGCCTTCCAATGGCGCCCATTCTGGACCACTCCGGTAGTGTTTCATTGCCCAATTTTGGACCACTCCAATAGTGGCTGATCCACCTATTCCACCACAAAGTGGTGGTGCATGATCTAGACCCCAAGAAGGAAGGATCTCAATCCGCGACCCACCCAGCACCACCCAGCTCGAACAAGAAGGACCATCCACATCAAGAGCGAAAGAGACGAGGGTTGTCTTGAAAGAGAATGATGGTAGCACGGACAAGTTTGATGATGACCATTTTTTTGACTTATGAGGGGGTTTTTAATTTTCTCGTTTGATTTTTTTATTGTTAAAAAATGATTTTAGTTTTTTGTTTTTAGTTCGCTCTTAAAAAAAACTAGGATAATTTTAAATTTTTAAGTATAGTTAGATTTTATATTTAATCGTTTAATTAAGGAAAAAGAAAAGGAAAAAATGAGTGTTTTTCTGTGTAGAAACTCCATATTTTTTATAGCACAAATTTTTGGGAGCTAAACCAAGAAGGACGAGAAGACCCAACATCAATTACGGCACTAATACACTGAATAGGGTAATTTCAATCCTTAATTTATTTTTAAGCACATTAGGGACAATGTTCTAAATAAAGTGTGAGGAGTGACATAGAATTTTTAATTTTTAAATTTTTCATTGTTATTTTTGTTAAATTTTCGTAATATTTTTAGTTAAAAAATTTATGTGTTTGAGCTTGTAGAAATACAAGTGATTGGTTAGGAGCATGTACATAGGTTTTTCGCTTAAACTATAAATATAGCCTAAGAATTAACGATTTTAGTTTTTTTTTTTTTCATTTAGACTATTTAGTTCAATTTATTAAACTGTAAACAGGAAAAAGAAGTTAAATGCACCAAATGACATAGGTATTTATGAGTAGGTATATATGTTTGTTTAATTCTAGGTTGTTTAAATTAGAATACTCATAATTAAATCCATGATTATTGAAATGGTATAGTATAATAAGTATAAAATCCTTTCAAGTATGTGCCTTAAAATAAAAATTAATGTGTGAACAAAAGCATTGTGAGGGTTAAAAGCAAAGCAAGTATGCTAAATATGAGAAAACGAGAAATTGATAAATATGAGAAATTGATAAATATGAGAAATTGAGAATATCTTACTCATATTAGCACAAATACTCGTGAATTGCTTATACATATTGCATTAGATTTCAGAGAATGGATAAAAGAAACTGAGTAATTAGAATTTGAACTATCTGTATTCTTCAATCGTAAATGCTATACTCGTACATATTATTATATAGATCCATATATAGACTTACTTTGACCTGTTTGCTTTGTAAAATATTGAATTATCATGTCTAAATGTGAAAATTGTAATTAGTTTAAACATCTAGCTTGAATTACGTGTTTAGCAAAATGTCCTATGGTCATCGCTCCAATCTACTTTCATGTACAAAGCAAGCTCAAGTACTTTAGTTTATTTTTGCATTTTTGTTTTGTTTTATTTTGTCTTTTTTTATTTATTTTTTCTCTTTTTCTTGACAACAAGCAATAACTTAAGTGTGGAGGTATTTGACCTACCACAAATCGTAGTGCTAATTTAAGTACATTTCAACACTTAACGAGCTTGTTTTCTAGGCATTTTATCTTCTTTTATTGCATTTTTTATTTTATTAGCTTGGATTTAAATTATTGCAAAATAAGTGTTTGTACGTACCTTTCAGTGTTTCGACGACCCGCTAGGCCAACTAGGGCCTTAGGAATGAATAATAGGCTATTTGAGTGTGTAGGATGACATTTCAAGTCAAGACGCATAAGGGACGACAGTCATGTGCGACACAAGGTGCCCGTGTCACAACACAAAACTTCGAAGCTGCCAAGGTTGAAAACCACTCAAAACCACTCAACGTCATAACAAGGGTTTCTCCCACATCATGACGACGCGACAAATTATGGAAAGATTCAGTCGTATCTGGACGGTGACGTTGTGACGAGGACTTTCTCGACGTCATGACAAAACTTGGAAATATTCAGCTGCATTTTGGAAGGCCATTTAGTGTTATTTTCCCTAATTAAAACTCAATCACTCCAAGGGTAATTTAGGCAGCTATCACCCTAATGTGTGCCTATATAAACACCTTATAACCTCATTAGAAGGGGAGCCGACCTATGGAATCACCCTAGGGAATCACCAAACAAATTTTGATATTTTAAATTTAAGTGTTCAATTTTTTTTAGGTCTTTTGTTTCTCTTATGTTCGTTTAAATGAGATTGTTCTATTTTGATGTGAAGACAATCGTGAACGAGATTGCTCTGGAACCACGGTTATATATTTATTCATGAGCAATTTCTTTATCATTTATTTTATTCTTTTATTTATATTTCGCTAACCTAATCAATTAACGTTTGTATGAATATTGGGATAAAATCTTATGCTTTATTTATATCTTGCATGATTCGATTATAGAACTAATTAACTAATTAGGGAGTAATTAACGGATGAATAAGGGTTTCCCATCGAATTAGTTGGTAAAAATTTATCTGTGCTTAAACCCTAGGATTGATGACCGTAGGAAGTAATCTAGGTTAAATAAGGTCAAGAGATAAGTCTACCGAGTAAATCATAATTTATCCCAGTCAAGAAAGTGAGGCCGAGAAATGAGTATTGGTCGATTAATTAATTAGTAAAGGCCGAGGGGTAATACTGGTTAGTTAATAACTAGTTTACTAATAAAACTCAAATTCTGAAGTTAATTTCAACTACTAAAGTAAGTTGATCTTCTGATTGTTAAACAATTATAAGTCGGGAGCTCGCATCGTTGACACTAGGGATAAGAAATTTAATTTGTTAATTTAGGTTAATTAATTTAATTATTTGAATTAATACTTTAATTTGGATTCACAGTACTAATTCATAACTCGATTAGATTAGTAATTATTTTTGGTAATTAATTTAATAATAAAATTATTCAATTTGCAATCTGTAACACCCCAAATAGGGCCTAGGAGTTTTAGGGGTATTTTAGGAGTTACAGCCTTAGAATGCTTGGAATTATGTGACATGGTATATTGGTGATATTTTTTTTATTATAGTTTTTAAAAGGTCAAATCAATTTTTGAAAAAGTGTTTTAGAAACCTTTAACTTTAGAAAAAGGACTGATTTGTAACATTGTCAAAATTGTGAGTTTTTAAGAAGCAATTAGACAAAATTTTAAAAATAAACCTAAAAAATAACCCCCCACCTTCTGCATATCACGTTAGTTCTTCCCAAACCATTATTTTGCCATTTCTTGTTCTCCCAAGCCAATCCCACTCAATTTTGTTCTTTAAATCTTGATTCCTTGATTTCCATTATTCCCAAAGCCTTAGACCTTCATAATTATTCAAGAAAACATTCTAAAATCTCATTGAAATCATCATCTTCCTCACGTGTGGGTGTTCTCAGATTTGCGCCAAAAGACCATTTTTCTTCCATCAAAGGTAACCAATTGTCTACCCATTAGGCTTCAATGTTATTAGGCCTTTGAAACTAATTTTTTAGCCGTTAAATGGCATATTTTAATTAAACACCGAAAATAGGGTTGTTAATGGAGAATTTTTTATTTTCTAGTAAAAATGTGATTTCAATGTGTTAATCAATAAGTTTTGACATGATTAAGAGGTTCTTAAATTTGCTTTGAAGTTTCGTTAAAGATTTCTTGAGTTTTAATGAATTTCGTGAAAGTAGTCAAAACTTGTTAAAAAATGTTGATACCATGAATTATGTAGTTTTGTGTATTTTAAAGGTTGGAATTAGTCGTAGGTGAACTATAAGTTGAATGGAATTGGTTTTAGGCAAAAATATTGAGTAAAGACCGAGATATTCGAATTTAAAGTTTGTTACGTTAAAGGTTTTGGTTATATAGGGACATAGCTTAGGCTTATGTTTCTGATTGCTTTTGGTGAGTCATTAGCTGACTTCTGAATGTGTTGCTGTAGTGTGAATTGTTGTGTTGAATTTTTGGATTTGTTAGGGCTATTAACAAGCTAGGAAAGGCTAGTTTGAGCTTTCGGCATTTTGGTGAAGGCGAATTGGTAAGTGTTTAGATTAACTGCTTGTGGACACGATTCAATGCGTTGTTAAGGAATTTAGTTGTAGCCTAATCCCCTACTCTAAATTCTGAATGTAAGTTCTCTTGTGCTCATGTTTAACTTGTATCTTATGTGCTCATTGAATTGTGAAAATGTGTATTAAGATGGTATGCCACTAAATATGTTATGTGTTCATGATTATTATTAAGGGATTATACATATGAACATGTCAAACAAGCTAAGTGTTGGAGATAATATTGTGCTTATGATGCAAGTATGCAGTGGTAATGAGTAGAGAATTGGTAAGCAATATATGTGTGTTTAATAACAGATTTTTGGCCTTGTGACACTTGAGACCTTTGGATATAGTTGGCATGCCATAGGATTGTGAGTACTCACCTATATGTATAGTGATTTTGTGCGTTGAGGCCCTGGGACATGTTGGAAGGATAAGGGAATGTGAGCTATGCTCCATTCAGTGAGACATGTGAGGGGGAATAAGGAGAGTGTTAGCTATATGCTTCACTTATGGGACATGTTTGACTCTATGAGTCTATGTGGTAGGTTGGAGATCTGTGTATCCGATGAGTAGTGATAGTGCCCACTTTTACGTTTTATAAGATCAAGTGTCAAATTATCTTAAATTGCAAGCATGCTTGTATGTATTGAGATATATGCATGAATGTGTATGTGTTGACTCTACAAATAGGATATTGAATATGCAAAATATGAAAAATGTGTCAACTAAGTTGAGGCTCTTATAATTATGTTATTTATATGCTTCACCAATGCTTGCTGAATTGTTTGCATGGTAGTTGTTCCAGGTATTCACTAAGCTTGTTAAGCTCACCCACTCCCTTCTTTACCCATTGCAGATTAGTTGTGTGCCAGTGTGAGCGGTGTGGTTCTTAAGGAGTGGTCCAAGCAAGTCTTTGTGTTACATCATAGGTGTTTATTATCTATTCATTTATGTTTTGGGAATATGACAATGTGGTAGATTATATGCTGGTTTTTCTATGACTTTTAGGTTGTTTACATGGTTATTATGCCTTAGGACTTATGGACTTTACATTTGAATTATTGGTTTCTTGCTCAGTCATGATTGAAACACCCCAAACCCGGCCCACGACCTTGACCGGATCTGGTATGTTCCCCGGTGTAAACCGTTTCAAATTCTTTTGTTACTTAGGAAAAACTTGTGTGATTTGGAAGAAAGATCGTTTTGGGTTGGGCTTGAGATGAAAACAAGTTTATTTCATTATTAAAAATCATTTACTTTAGGTGACAAAACGTTTGGGCTTTGTTTTAAAAAAATAGATTTACTTAATCTTCTAATAAATAAAAGTTTGTAAAATAAAAACAGAATAAAATAATTCTACTAAGGCCTTATAACATCAAATAATTCCCAAAATTTAAATTCATAATACTTAAAGTAAAATAGTCCAAATAAAAGAAAACTGAACTTCACATGGCCTCCACTAAGCATCTGCCGGCCCGGTCCATCACTGGTCGTCACCTGAAAAGTAATCCCACAACGGGGTGAGTCAACAGACTCAATGTGTAACCAACACTAAAATTTAATATTTCAGGCATACAAGTATCATACATGTTCATAAAGCATTTAAACAATATGATGCAACCCGAACCCAAACCTATATGCCATCCGCTACACACCACGTACCATCCTCACTTTGCACCGGGGACTACTAAGTCAACCCTCCATCCGCTACACACCATCGAAGGCGATCGCTGCGGTCGACGTGCTCATCGCCCTTATAAAAATTCGTGGTCTTAGGTCACCACATTTAGAATTCGTGGTCTTAGGTCACCATATTCGATTATTGTGGTCTTAGGTCACCACATTCGATTTCGTGGTCTTAGGTCACCACATTAACTTCCCTTTTCATATAACCCATATGCCCCCATATTTCATACACAATATGCAAAATCATGCCTTAATTCACATTCTTATCACTATGTTAAAAATAACATATATTCATATTCCTAGTAGGAGTAGGATCGTGCCTTAGTACTTTGTACCATTGTATGGTACCTTAGCCATGCTTTTCACATTCTTAATAACATATTTAATTTAAAACATAGCCATGAGCGATATTAAAACTTAGGGTAGGGTACACACCGATTAAGCAACAATTCAACGAAATCCGAAAATCGATCTAAAGCCTTAGATCTCAAGTCCTACATTCGGCCAACCTTAATATGTTAGCATAAGCCTATTCGGCTATAAAACCAAATCCTAGTAGGATTTGTACGCTTAAAACCTACCTTGTTGCCGATTGGGACACCAACCAATCCCGAAATCTTTGCTTTATTCCTCCTTGTATTCGGCCAGGCATTGAATCAATTAACTTGGTTAGTTTTCGGCTTTTGAATATTTAAAGAATAGATCTAAATACTAATCTAGGCTTTAGTCGAATATACATAGGTGCTTACCTTCCAAATCTTAAATCCCGAATTGGATCCTTGCTTCCTTAATGCTGTCGAAATTCCTATAACCATATGTTAGATTTAATCTAACCTTAAAACATAAAACATGGCCTTTGGCCGAATATACATATGTCTTACCTTAGATCCTTGCAATCTTGAAAGATACCTTCTTGTAGTTGACAATTCTTAAATCCCGAATACACCCTTCCATAATTCGGACAAAATCAATAATAGAGATTAGTCCCTAAATTTTTGATAGGTCTAAAATATAAAAGAATTGAAACCAATTTTGGATCTTACCCTTTTAAGAAATCGGTAGCACCCTTGTTAAAAGCCCCTTAAAGAATCGGCCTTGATGACTAGATGATAAGGTTTCGGCTTTTGGGATTTAATGGAGAAGTCGGCTAGGGGTTCTCTTGGGGTATTCGATTTCCATAAAAAATAAAGAAAAGAAGACTTGAGAATTTTGGCAATGGTGGACTATAGATTGACTTAACAAATGAAAGAGAAGAGAGAGAGAGAGCACTAAGAAATTGGTAGAGAGAGAAGAGGAAAAAATTGTTGAGTAGCCCTTTTTTCCCTCTTAGTCAAATTACTACTCGAATCCCTTACTTGGCCACCACTATTCTATTTTGATAACTTTATCCTTTGAATTATCACTTTATTAAAAGAATTAATCCAACAATTATCTCCTAAAAATAATGATAAATAAATCTATTATTTATATCCTATTTAGATGAAATTTAAAGAGAATAAAACTCTTCCCTTGGGTTCCTTAGTGCCGTCCACTTCCACGCTCTTTGTAGCAAAAATAAAACTCCTTTATTTGCTCCCCAAGTGACTCGAACCTAGGCCCAATACCCTTGTATGTGGCGTCACCTACAGGCCTCAAGTGATATCTTGAGCCACTTTTCCAAGCTTGTTTGTGTGTCAAATTCCTCCTATTAATTTTCTTAAGGCCACCTTGCCTTAGTTTCCTCTTTTAAACTTAACATTTCCATACATTTCCGGGTTTCCAAATGTTCACTTTCCTCTTTTAACTTAAGTTTCCAAAATGTTCACTTTCCTCTTTTAACTTAAGTTTCCAAAATATTCACTTTCCTCTTTTAACTTAACATTTCCAAGTTTCCAAAATGTTCACTTTCCTCTTTTTGAAACTTAACATTTCTAAATCATTTCTTACATTTCCAAGTTTCCAAAAATGTTCATAATACATTCATAACACATAAGACATGCCATTTCGTATAATCAAAAGAAATGCATAGGCCCATTTTCAGGGTGTTACAATGATTATGAAGTTTTGGACAGTTATTTCAGACATTTTGGTGCCCATTTGATGAAGTGAATGATGCATGATGATTAGACATTGATTGGTATGAATTATATGTTTGTAATTATTTTTAATTTTTATGTCTAAAGCAAAGCAATCAAAATTTGGGTTCTAATATCGATACCTCCATGATTATTGAAACTGTAGGAAGTCAGTAGCGTAATTTGGCATCGATACCTTATCACGAGTATCGGTACTCAAGATAAAACAATCGATACTTTTCGAAAGGTATCGATAATTTCTAAGACTTTGGCTTTTTGTGCAAGAAACAAAATACAAGCTTGGTATTGATTTTCCAAGCGGTATCGATACCACACCTTAAGTATCGTACCTACGTGATAGTTTTGGAACTTTTGCTTAATGGTCCCAATGCATGATAGACTATTATAATAAGACTATTTGATGTGTGAATAGCATGTAATAGTACATACGAATACTAAAATGGAAGACGTTTCGTTAGAATGAGTTTTTGCTTATTATATATGGCCTGAGACGATGGTGTGGCATCCTGATATTCAAGCTTGGCAAACAGGCTGGGTATAGGGTGTTACACAATCCCTTAGGTATGATCCTCAAAATACTTACTGGTGTTTTATTGTAACACAAAACTTTATTACAATTTGATATGTTAGCCTGCAGATACAACACTTCATTATAAATATTTTATTTGAACGATTTTTACACTAAACTTTCGCATGTTTGGAGGCAATCAGTTGCAAATGGATTTTTAAAACAAAATTAAACTTGATGATTTTAATATGAAGCTAGACTTGTTGCACAAGGTCTTACATAAACTTTTTATACATAAAATGGATGTTAAAATAATTTTTATTAGAGATTTAAAAGAAGAAATTTATATGAAGCAACCTAAAGGTTATGTCATTTTTGGTCAAGAATCAAAAGTTTGTAAAATTTTCAAATCCTTATATGGCTTAAAATAAGAACCCAAATAGCTGTATGAGAAATTTGATCAAAAACTAGTAAATGATGGTTTTTCCTTTTGTTAAAGTAGATAAATGTGCATACACAAAATTGGTTAATGGTAAATTAGTGATTATTTGTTTATATGTGGATGCTATGTTGATTTTCAGTACTAATTATGAGTTAGTACTTGTGACAAAGAGATATCTTTCTTGCAAATTTGACATGAAAGGCATGGGGAAGCAAATGGTATATTAGGTGTTTAAATCATAAGAAAAAAAATGTTATATTATGTTAGAAACTTCTAAAGAAGGTTGGACAGTTTGTTGTAAACCAACAAGTACTCCTAATTATGCTAGCTCTCAATTGAGGAAAAATAAATGTGAGTCTATTGCTCAATCAAAGTATGCACAAGATTATTAGAAGTCTGGTTCATATAATGAATGTATGTCTACTAAACATAACTAAATCATAAACAACGGGTTGTTATAGTTAAACTTGTGAAATATTTGGAGAGTGACATGAATTATGGTATCTTATTTAGTGGAGTTCCCATTGTATTAGAAGGATATATTGTGCCAATTGGATCTTTAGATTCAAATGAGACAAAATTCACTAGTGATTACATATTCGCCCTAGGTAGTGATGCTATATCATGGAGATCAACCAAACAATTATAGCAAAATCTATTATGGAGTCAGATTTTATTGCTCTGGAGTTGGCTAATAATGAGGCTGAATGGTTGAAAAACTTATTAACAAATATTCTATTGGGCACGAAGCCAACAAATTCTGTGTTCATGCATTGCAATTGCCAATCGAAAATAGTCATTGCAAAGAATAAAACTTTCCATGGCTTGACATGTCCCAGACATGGTCATATACGGGACCTTATAATCTCATGTCTTGACGATAGTATCCTTTCTATTCCGTAGGTTAACTGGGACTTTCACATCATAAAAATTCGTCATATTCTCATCAAAATATTATTGATCATTTTCATAGAAATAATATACTTCTTCATGAAATGTCAAGCATATTTAAGCAACATGATGTTGAATTATTACACACAAACTTACCTCATTATCAAAATATTTATAATTGTTCGATTTAGTCCACCACCTTGTTCTTTCCTCGGTTTCGGTTCGGACTTTGTGTTTCTTGATCTATAATGACAATTTTACTCTTTTAATAATCACATTGACTAAATCGAACCATGAATCATACTTTGGCAAAATTATGATTTTGCCTTTATACTTTCTCATATTTATAAAATGGTCAACAAACGACCGTGGGATTTTCCCGTGGCATATTCTGACTCAAAACACTAAGGTGCAGAGTACGCACGGCCTAGACACACGTCTGTGTGTCTAATCGTGTGGGCACTTGGAGGCTATTTACCAAGCCTATTGCCACCCTGAAATCAAGACCAAACTCATGCTCAATTCCATACATTTTTCATAAACATTACTACATACTTCATAGATCTCCATAAACATACATACTTAGTTAATTTTAGCCAATCACTTTGACATATACAAAAAAACAATAAGCTTGATAATCTATACAATGACCCTTCTTTAAACATATTCTCAAAATGAAATGCTTCCTATACATGCCATACTTAGTAAAATAACTTCGCCATACCAAAATAGAGATTGATAGTGTGCTACGAGCTCCGACTCCAACAATCCACAAGTTAGCTTGGCGGGACTACATAGAAAGAAATAATTAAAGACATAAGCATTTAGCTTAGTAAGTTTGCATGTAAAACACATATTTATAAACTTTCTTAATATAAACCATTTGACATAACAATGGTATCAAAAATTTTAGCTATAGAGTTTACTTTCTCATACTGATTCTTACATGTCTTATGATACTTACTATTCTCATACTTGTAAGGTAAACATGGTACCCGTATCACTTGATCACATTGATCAACATACTCTAACATAATAATCATGATCTCTAATTCATCATTCATAACATAAATGATACTCAATTTCAACTTGGTAATAGCTTTGCTTACCTAGTTTTCTTGTTAACTCATTTAAACTTTACTCATTTGCCCTATGAATTTATGCGAATAACCGAGGATACTAAATCTCATCCCACATATCTTGATGCAAAAGCCATATCCTAGATACGGTCTTACATGGAATATCTCATCTTGGTTTCAAGGTCATGTCTTGACATGGACTTATATGAAGTCTTTCTTGTTCTCACCAATGCCATGCCTTGACTTGGGCTTACATGGGATTTCTTTCTCTTGATAGCTTTTCAATGCCAAGCTTGCCTTGGACTTACATGATAACTTGTTCAATGCCAAGCTTGCCTTGGACTTACATGATAACTTGTTCAATGCCAAGCTTACCTTGGACTTACATGATAACTTGTTTAATGCCAAGCTTGCCTTGGACTTACATGATAACTTGCTTGATTGTCGATGTCATGCTTTGGCTTGGTCTTATACGGACTTTCTTATCTCATGTGGTAGATCGAGTATCCTGGGAAAGTCATCTTTAATCGGGACTTGCTCATTCTTAATCTCATTGATTTCTTTGTTTAACAAAACAATAAGCATTCCATGATAATAATGTACATTATACTAAGCAATTCAATGATAGAAATCATAAAGCTTAGAAATCATACAAACTTACCTCAATATACAAAATGTATGTAGATATGCAATTTAGTTATCGACTTTGTTCTTGCCTCGGTTTCGATCCGGGCTTCATTTTTCTTGATCTATAATCATAAATAGATCATTTAATAATCACATTGACTAAATTGACTCATTACTCATACTTTGGCAAAATTATTATTTTGCCCCTATACTTTCTCACATTTGCACTTTGGCCCAAAAGCTCATAAAATAATTCTCATTAAACTTTCTTAAACTTCATGCTTAGCTAATTCATTTTCTCTACTATAACAATCATCAATTCTCACTATTTCTAGTATGTATGACCAATTTTCATAACTATTACAAATTAGCCCATACTATCATTTTTTCATGAAATTCACTTAGAAAAAGATGTTTATCTAACACCAAACTCTCATAATCTTCCATAAAACATCATTTAACATGCATGTCATTCATGGGTAAATTTTTGAACATGCATCCTAACTCATTTTATAGCTAAAAATAGCTAATTCATAATACGAGAACTTCAAAAATACAAATAATATTAAAAATGGGGCTAAAATGAACTTACTAGCAAACTTGAAAAAAATGAAGAACCCTAGCTATGGAGTCTTCAAATTTTCGGCAATAAGGGGAAGAAGTTGAATAGATTTTTATCATCTTTTTCCCATTTTAATCATTTAAATTAATTAAATGACCAAAATGTCCTTCTCTCTAAATTTTTACAATTTACTATCTCATGTCCAATTTTGTCCAAAAATTATAATTTGGAAAAATTGCTACTTAAGGACTTCTAATTGATATTCTAAAGCTATCTCATACAAAAAGCTTCTAGAACCTCATATTTTGCAACTTTTGCAACTTAGTCCTTTTGGACCATTCAACCTCAATTTAACAAAATTGCTTCATGAAACTTTCACACTAGCATGCAAACATGACATAAACCTTAAAAGCTCATAAATTTACCTCGAATTTGTGGCCTCACACCACTATTCTGATTAGGCCCTAAATCAAACTGTTACAGGCCCTCTCCGAGTCCCTCGCAGCTCTGAACCGCCTAACGTTGGGGATTACCTGAAAGGTTAAAAATGGGTGAGTTACGAAAACTCAGTGTGTAATCCCCTTATTAAAGAAACAACAAGATCTGAAATAAAATCGGTCTAGCTGAGCCCTTTAACAATAATAATGCAGTTCGATTCGAGAGTATATATGGGCCAAAGCCCAAAACAATGTCATTTGGGTCACAACTCATAACAGAATCAATTGGGCCTAGCTCATCACATTAATAGTCTCAGTATGAATGATGCATGATGCATGCAAACCCATCCAACCCTGCCCCTACCTCCGTCCAACCCTGCACTACCTGTGGGGAATAAATCACCCACGCCATCCCTACACTTACAGTGTTAGCACCAATTGCAGCACTAACCGAAATAGCAGCAAAACTGCTAGTATATATGCGGCTTTAAGCCTTCAGAAATAATCTTATAATTGGCACATAGCCATCGGTAACTGTAATAAGATCGGCACATAGCCATTGGTAACTATAATAAGATCGGCACATAGCCATCAGCTACGGTAATATAACCGGCACACAACCATCGGTAAGTATGACCGACACAAAGTCATCAATAATTACGACCGACACACAGCCATGGATAAATATGATCGACACAAAGTCATAATCAATACCGCACAGAGCCATAATTAGGTTGGTACAGAGCCATAATCAGATTCATTGGCTTAAAGCCATCGGTAGGTCCATAGTCATCTCGCGCGACCCGTACGGCCTTAACAGATCATTACTGGATCCACAGTCATCTCGTGCGACCCGTGCGACCCTATCAGAATAATACTTCATAACCAATATCCCAACCCCATGCAGTATGTCATGTATGCAGAATGTTTGGCCCACAAATCATCATAACATTCATAGTTAAGTCAATCAAATCATAGTCATACAATTACAGTCAAATCATAGCACAATTCAGTTATTTACCCTCGAGGGGCAAAATAGACATTTACCCTATAGGGGCATTACGGTCATTTTACCCTACATTGTAATTACAGTCATTTTATCCTACAGCGACATTACGGTCATTTTACCCTACATTGTAATTACGGTCATTTTATCCTACAGCGACATTACGGTCATTTTACCATACAAGGGCACTACGGTCATTTTACTTATTTTGTGGTCTCGATGTAGATAACGACCTCTCTGAAGGTCTACAGTCGCCTCGAGCAGCACAGATAACCTAAATGGTCATAACGGTGTAAATGGGTCCAAGGCCCAATATTCTTCCCAAGTGGGCCCACACGCTCGTGTGGCCCATTTAGCCCAAATTCAGTCACGGCTATGCGAACTACATAGCCCAGTCCAGTATTTGCCACTTAAAATGGATTTTATCTGTGTGGGGCCCATAAGCCTATTGGGCCCACAAGACCCATTTCAGCCAAATGAGGCTTAAGATCACGAGAATGCTCGTAGTGGCCTTTACAATCTATGGCCCATGATTTGTGGGCTCGATTTACCACATGAGCAATCGCACACTCGTGAGGCCTCGAATGTCGAAGCTTTAGCTTTTTAACTTTTCGGCTTTTGCCGATTCACAGCAGAGATAGTGTGATTATGCACCTATTCGTGATAACGAGTAAACTAGCCCTTGTGCTCTCCAACTATCGCCTTGCTTGAACCAACGGGTATTTGCAACTAACCGTTGATCAAAAGTGATTACCCACTCTTTGATTAGTATCAACACACAAAACGAATCACCATTAATATATATATAACCATAAAACAATTGATCCTTAATGAACACGCTTACCGATATCGTGCAATTAAGAACTCGCAAGAATCATGTAACACCCCAAACCCGGTCTATGCGTTGAGACTAGATTTGGTTTGTTACATAAATCGAGCTTTTTTTTTAATTTGCAATAGGTTGAAATCTACAATATTATTTTTTTAAAATTTGAAGAGTATTTGAATTTGATAAATATTAGAAAACATTAGTAAAAAAAACATTATTTTATTATCAAAAACCTTTGGGTAATTTATTTAAGAGTTAACAATAATAAATATTATAAATGAATTTCATATACTTGAAAGCCCAAATTTATTTTAATAAAATATCATATAATCATAACCCATATTTTTAAAAAAAATCCAAAGTATAATTTAAAAGCAAACACACATAAAATCCATAAATTATTTATAGAGGCCCTTATTACAACATCCCAAAATAGTAAAATTAATTATTAAAAAGTTCAGAGTTTAAATAACCCATATTTTGCAGTATGGCCTCCACGAAGTCATCCTCGGCCCAAGTCCACATCAATTTCCATTACGAGATGGAAAAAATAAAAGGGTGAGTTACTTAGAACTCGATGTGTAACTCACTTACCACCATTCTTGGGCGGATCGTCAAGATATTATGCTAGGCTTGAGCCCAATTCACGTAATTCAATATATCATAAAATAAAATAATTTAAAGATGCATGTAAAATGAATTTCCCAACCAAACCTAATATCCATCCGCTAGCACCCCTGTACCAACCATCACACCTGGGGATCAAGTCAACCCACCCCGCCAACACACCAATCGTAGGCATTAAGCCTTTTTATGATTGTGGCAAAGCCACCGAACTAGAGGCATAAGCCATATTTGTGGCGAGCCACCGAACTAGAGGCAATAAGCCATTTGATTATTTGTGGCAAGGCCACCGAACTAGAGCAATAAGCCATAATTGTGGCGAGCCACCGAACTAGAGCAATAAGCCATAATTGTGGCGAGTCATCGAACTACATTTTGGCAACAATGCCATTCTTCTCTTCATATACCCCACCCCATGCAATCGATGCGTATATAACAAAATATAATCATATAATAATTTCTTTTATTTAATTCATAACAATGGTGGGTTTATCATTAAACATTTCATTGGCCCATAAAATAATTTAGCAATTTGCTCATTTAGCAGTTTAGTGGACTTTGGCCCATTTATCAAACTAGAGTATTTTGACCCACTTTATCGAACTAGAGTAATTTGGCCCAATTTATCGAACTAGAGTATTTTGGCCCAATTTATCGAACTAGAGTATTTTGGCCCAATTTATCGAAACATACAATTTACATAATAACAAGTAATTTCTCGAGGGCGTTTTCATAATTTTCACGATTTAGTCATTTTTTACGTATTTTAGTCAAAATATCAATTTTACGTTTTCTGATCTAGTCGTTTTCGATTTTACTTCCATACCGAAATTGACATCCAACAGAAATAGTGTGAAGTTACACACCTCGATACCGTGAGTACTAATCCTTCTCGTTCCTCGGCACCTAAACATATTTTGATCCGTTAGATTACTATTTCAGTAAAATATTCTTAATCGATAATAGATCCAAAATCTTACCCTCTTGATTTTGAATCACTTGATTTTGGCTTCTCCTCGTTTATTGATTCATTCGCACGAGAATCCACCAACGATAATGGCTCGGAAGTTCGTACCACTTCAAATAATGGACTTCCTTGGAAGATGGTCCACAACCGGTGGAAAATCCCGATCTTGAAACCGCTCTTCGTTTAAATGGGGATTTACTGATCCGCCCTCTTAACGTGACTAACCACGCCCTTTTCTTCCCTATTTTGAAAGTCTTCACGATCAAAGGAATATTAGTTAGATCTAAAATAGTATCAAACAAGACTAAAGGCTTTAAAGAATGGGATTTCCTTACCACAATAAAACGTTTCCAACGTTTCTACAATTCTCCGATCACTTGAGTTCGATCTTCCGTTATTACACTAAATAATAACGAAAGAAACGTTATTAGAACGAGCGTTTATTTCGATCCAAAAGGCCCTCATAACACCATTAATATTCGCCATAATACTTTAATAAAGCGAAAACAAAAAGAATCCCTTACCTATAATCCACGATCGAAAAGAAAGGATTGAGAGAGGTGTTTGTGAGAGTTGGAGAATTGGCTATGCAACCAAAGAAAAGAGAAAATAGATTCGGTTATGGCACTCTAGCATTCGCCAAGAGAGTGTTTGATGGAGAAACTTTGATTGAAAGAATTAAAATATGAAAAGAGATGGTGATGAGGTAGTTTGATTTCAAAGAGAGAGAAGAAAAGATTGATTTTTAGGAGTTAGTGCATTCGGCCATGGCAAAAAGAAAAAGAAAGAGAATGGTTTTTGGTATGGTTGATTTGGCACAAGGAAATACAAAAGAAAATTCACAAGATGAATAAAAGTGACCAAATGGTCAAAAGACTTTGGCTTTACCAATTGCAAAATTCGCCAAGATGAAAGTTGAAAGGAGAGGAAATAAAATTCTGCACAAAGTGCAAGGAATGACCAAAGAGAAAAAGAAATTCTTAGCCAAAACTAACTCAAAATTAGGCTCCTCCCTATACCAAATTGCCGTCCAACACATGGTCAATTGGCCATGATTTGTTTCAAAATTTCCCTTGATATGTGCCTTATGTTCCCCTATCTTTCCTTAAGTATTTGATTCCATGCCATATATTTTCTATTTCCATAATCCTTTGATACACTAACCAAAAATAATATGGTCAACTCTTACCTTAATTGTCCTTGGCCGACACTTGCCATGGATGTGCATAAAAATTAAAACAAAATTTACCTAAAAGGTAAACAAGGGATTCGAACCTCTTCCCTCTTGCTAAAACCCATGCGCCAACTCCACCATGCCATATACTCAACTTATGACACTCATTAATACTTAATTTAACTTAAGTCTTAATGACATTTGCTTCTCTTCAATAATTTCTTAATTAATAAATTTTATTCCTTATCCAAATTATGCTATACTCCTCTTTAGGACTTCAATAAGCACTTAAAAAAAATCTAAACACCAATTCATGCAATATAATAATACTCGGATTTTTAGGGTGTTACAAATTAGAAGAACAAAGAATGCAGCAGCTTAGGTTTGGCACATTGGACAAATGATGGTGGTAATCGGCACTAGCAATAGATCCCCAATCACTAGGCTATCAACAATCGTCAGAGTAGAATGAGGGAGGAAGATAGACAAGAGGGGACGGTCTCTAAAGAAAATCTAAAAAGAAAGGACCACAATCGGCCAAAGGTGAGAGAGGGAGAAAAAAGTAGATTCGGCTTTGAAAGAAAATAGAAGAATGAAGGGGGAGAGAAGAGAAGTGCATTCAGCATTGTTAGGAGTGTAAAGAAAATAGAAAAATGGGCAGAAAAAGAGAAGTGAGACCACAGAAGAATATTACCTAATTGGCAATTGAAGAAAGGGAGAAAATAATGGCACTTCTGGTCACCATAGTTGATAAAATGCAAAACCCGAAAGAAATCCTGAATGGAAAAAATCACAAAGGAAATTTGGCCCTCTCCTTTCAAGCTCCACAAAACCGAAACAAAGAATATGCCTACAACCGAAATTGCTCCCTATTTCCCCTAGCTGAAATCCCCTGGAGCCTTAGAGTCCCAATTGGCCACAACATGTAGACATTGGAATGGAATTAAACATGTATTTAGATATCTCAGAGGGACCATTGATATGGGGTTATTTTATTCAAATGATTCAAAATCTCTATTAGTCGGCTATGCTGATTTGGATACTTATCAGATCCACATAAAGGTTGATCTTAAACAAGATATTTGTCTATATGTGGGGGGATTCAATAAAGCAAACATTAGTTGTCGCTTCTTCATATCATGTAGAAATAATTGCAATGCATGAGGCAAGTCGAGACTGTAATCATCCTATAAATAGAGACTCTAATTAAGCATTGTAATCATCCTTTTGATCAATAAAGTATGTTCTTTATTGATTTCATATTTTTTTATTCTTTATTCTCTCCATCTCTCTTTATTTTATAACACTTTTAAGGTTATTAATTAACTTTTAAGAGAGAAAAAAGGTTGTACATGGGAATTAAAAGTTAATTAATGCACTTTAAGAAAAGTGATAATGGAGAGAGGGGGAATTTTTTTCCATGTACAACTTTTTTTCCTATTGAAACCATAAAATTGCATTAATTTTTTTACCTTGAAACCATAAAAGATTATTAATTAATTTTTTAATGCAATTCTATATAAAACTATTTTTTTCATCTTCTCTCTTGTTTCATTTGACTACTAAGTACTATAATCAATAAACTGAACTCAAAATCTTTTTCTTTTTTCTTCTCAAATATTCAGTGCTTCTTCTCTACTGATATTGTGTTATTTTTTTCAAAATCTCTCTTCTCATGCAATTGAAGGCTTAGGAGTCACATTGTCCAAAGCTTGAAAAAGAACCAAATGGTCACCAGTCTCGACAACCAAAGCTAGCTAGCAAAATAAAAATAAAAATAAAAACCATACAAGTGTTGATGGAAAGAAGGCTGGCACCAAAAAAAACTTTTAATCCGAGTGATGGTCGACACAAAAAAAATATCGTAAAATAAAAATTGAATTTTTTTTCCTAATGCTAGCCACCTAGATGCTGGCACCTAATAAAAAAATTAACTGGGAAATACTGGTATTTTAAAAAAAAGTACTCAAAAAAATACATATGAGTGCCAACCATTGTACTTTGACACCAAAAAAAATATTTTTCTAAACTCTGACACAATCAACAAGCAACCATTATACGGTGATTGACTTTGGTGTCGGCCATTGGAGTGCCAGCACCGCCCGACATTGTAGATTTTAGGTCATTTTCGTTATAGCTTTTCAACTTGGGTCATTTTCGTGAATATCTATTTTTAAGGTTAGTGGGTAAAAAAAACCCCATTTTTAGCCAATAAAACTTCTATAAATATCATGCATGACTGCACTTCAAACTCACTCAAACTATAAATTGTTTACCTTCACTTTCAAACGTTTTGTTTTCTCACATTTCACAAATATTCTTTTTCTTCTTCAATTTTAGTTGAGAGTTTAATTTGGTTGTTTTTCATTGTTCACTACTATCCTTTGATTAATAGAAGAACTTTTTGAATCCTAATGAATACACTATACGATGAAATATCTTTTAAGGATAGGGTCTAACACATTTCAAATTATTCAATTTATGCTCTTTGTTTGTTAAATTGATGAATATTTGCGACTATTTTACCCAAATGACCTAAAAAATAATTATTTACACAAATGACCGGGTTCAAAAACAATCACCCAGAAGACTTAAAATGAACAGTAAAATTGGGTAGGGGGACTAAATGACTTGCATTACCCTCTTTTTTTACACAATTATTGCCCGATGATTGTGTCAGGTGTTAAAAAATAATTTTTTGGGTGTTGGGGACAAGATGGCCGGCACTCTTGTATTTTTTTCACCCTATATCATACTGATATATGTTTATACCAGTATTTGAAAAAAATTTAGGGTGTTGGCACACTGATGGCTAGCACCCCTTTATCATATTAAAAAAATATTTTTTAGGTGCTAGCACACCAATTGCCGACACCCCTTTTAAAATTAAAAAAATTTGGGTGCTAGGACATTGTTACCAAATTTTTTTAAACAAATTGGGGTGCTAGGATACTGATTGCTGACACCTCATTAGTGTGTATATATATATATATATGGAAGCTCTTTGGGTTGTGGTATTATAAACGGATGGAAAAAAAAATGTTGAGAGTACCATCAAATGGGAGTGTTTGGAAGTGTATCATCAAATGGGGATACTGTATTTGGGAATGTGTCATCAAATGGGTGTGATGTAGTGGATTGCAGATAGGAGTGTTTGGGAATGTATAACCGAGTTTCGGGGTTGAATTATATACTGTCATATTTTAACAAAGTTGAATTATATAATGTCATGTGAACCGTAAAGGTTATGCCATTAAAGGTCGAATGACTTTCTCCGTCATAGATGGCGAACTGTGTAGACCGGTTACGGTTAAAGAATATGGCAGGTGAACATGGTCAAAATTACTAAATGCAATGTAGACTTAATTCAAGCAAAAGATAACTAAACCTAATTCAAGCAAAAGATGACTAACTTTGGAAAAATTACTATTCAAAATGTTTGTATTTTTTTATCTGCAAATCAATGTTGGTCCATGTTATTTGCTGTTGGATTTTTTTCGTATATCAAGTGTATAAAAAAATCATATTTTTTTATATGTAAATCAATATTGGTCAATATTATTGGATGGCCGAATTATAATTTTTTTATACTTAATTTTTGTAGTCATCTATGCAAACAAAATATTATGTTAAAATATTTTTTCATATTGGAATAATATGTACAAAGTTAATAATTACAAAAAATCAGATTTGTCTAGACCCCGAAGACATCCCTGACCTTAAAGTGTAAAGGTCGGGTTATCTTCGTCGACGAAGGGGTGCACCTGCATGTTGGGATTGGTAAATGCTTGAGTCGACCTTAGTGTTTGAACTGGAGTGCTAAAAAAAAGTAGAATAATCATATACCCTACCATCAAGTGTGACGGGTTATTATGATACCGGAGGGGCTGAGCCAAAAATATCCTACACGGTAGGTGTATGTAGTTGCCTCTGGAGCTCCGGTTGGTATGAGGACGACCCAGAGTATGCTGAATGTTGAGGCTTAGGGTTGTCCTTAAATATCTCCTCAAGCGAAGGAGGTTGCTATTGAGGATGGGGTATACAGTAAAGATGTCGTATATTAGAGCTCGGGGTTTAAGGCAAATTCTATCTTCCCGAATAGTGGAACTCAGTTATGGAGTGATTGTGTGTTCGTTTGTCGCCATTGAGAAGATTTCAGCTGCGTGTGTTCTAGGATCACCATGTATCGACCCTGGACTATGAAGGGCATCCCATTTGTCCGTACCAAGCTACGTATTGGCACGTAAGAAAGAACACTGTCTCTGAGACAAACAAGGGGGTTGCCTCTCAGGTTGGGCGATCCACAGAATGATGTACAGAGCATGTTGGTTTTCCCAATTTATGGCATCCCAACCCTTTTTGTCTATCCCGTGTATTTCTTTGAAGTCTTATAGAGGGTCTGAGATAGGTTTCATACGACCAAACTGTCTCAAGACCTGATCCGTTGCGTGCCACCTGCATGCAACTGAACTGTCTCAAGACCCGATCCGTTGCGTGCCACTCGACCATATGAAAATTAATCAATGGGACATTTTTTCACAAACAGAGCTTGCTACTCGTGAATCCATGATGGTAAGAGGTTTGCAATTTCCTTGTCACATCCCGAGTTTATGGGGCTTTGCATTTAACGTGCTATGATGTATTGTTGTGCTTATTATGCTTGTTAGAATGTTTGAGGGGTCTAGAATGGGCTCGAAGTTGGGCCAAGGCCTTAGCAAAAATTTTCTATTTAGGCACACTATTGGAGAGTCAGGTAGGATAGGGCTTAAAAGATATTATCTGTGAAGTAAGACACAAAAATGGGCTTGTGGCCTAGTGGTCAGTGGCGACATGCAGGGATTAGAAGGTGGCGTGTCAAGCAGTTAAGGAGGTCCAAGGTTCGAGTCGCATGATACCTTTTTATTTTAATTTAATTTCGGCAATAGCAAAAAGCAGTAGTGGAGTTCGGCTTGGATGCTTGAAATTAGGAATTATTTAATATGGATAATAAGGTTGATAATGTACTGATAAAGGGAGGAAGAGGTGGTGTTATCCATGACACTGTGGATGAGTAATCAGATAAAAATAAGGAGAAAATTTCAGATTTATCTACTGGCCACAGTGGTGGCTGAAATTCCAACACTGAAGGGGGAGGTGAAAGCGGTTCTGATAGGTTCAAGGGGTGCCAAAATTTCCATTGATTAAATAGCTTAGTTTTAATTTTAAATAGGGGCATTTTCAATTTTTAGGCAGTAGGTGTTGAAATTTGGTTTAAGAAGGGGGGATACCTCTTCAATTCCAGCATTTGATTCTATTCTCTTTTTACTTTCCTCTCAACTCCACTGTTATGCAAAAGTCAAAATTCCATTGTTCTCTTCTCTTAATCATCTTTTTCTCAAAAGTCGAAACTCATAACTCTTCTCTTCTCCATTCTTTTCCTATAACCGAGTGATTATTATTTTTCCTTTATTCTCTCTTTGCCGATTTCTTCATAGCTGAATACCTTTTTCCACTTTTCTCCTTATTGATTTCTTTCTTCTATGTGATAAGTGCCGGAATCTCTAAAGGTTAGTCGAATCTGTGGTGTTAAGGTAAGTGCCGAATTCTCTCTTCACTTTTTCTCTTTCGGATTTTGGAGACCAAAGCCGAAAGGCTAGATAAGATTATCTATGGAGTAATGATTTGATTGTTCTTGTGTTCTTATTTTGGGGCGACACATCGGGAATCGAAGTAGATCGTCTGGATCTAAAAGCCAGAAACTGTTAGTCTCTAAACTCCATCTCTTTCAGGATTTCTAGGTAAGGGATCTCTGCCCTATGGATGTACATTTGAGTTTGTATTCGATTCCATGTTTTAATCCAGTTTCTTGACTAAGATCTGTTCCATGGATACAAACGCTAGTCAAACGAAAGAGGGAAGTGGATCCGTAAATCCAACCCCTAAGTTTAATAAGCGCGCGGTGTCTGCCGTCAGAGATTGGCCACCGAGTTATGGACCAGCTTCAAAACAAAACCTTGGACAGTTAGCAGTTGTATCGGCTTCTGATAGAGTCAATATAGAAAGTATCGTCTTGTCGGCAATCAGGTGTGTAGATCTCTATTACACTAGTTAATCTGTACTATGTATATACCATGGGCTAAAAGCCAAAAAAATGCTGTCTGAACAGTCGTGTTACCCGAAAAGGGTAGGCAAGGGATACCAGGTACGTGATCATAGAAACTTCTGTATGTGTATCGAAGTATGTGATAGACTGTGATCTTTTTAGGTAGTATATTTATTTGTTCTTGCATGTATGTATGCATGGGATGGGATTGATATGATGAAGGGAAGAAAGTGCATGGCGATCGGTGGCTTTGCCACATAGGTCCTACAATGATCGATCTTTATGATGAAAGACACAATTGTCGAAATACCACAATATATTATTACGATCGCTAGACGATGATCGGTGGCTTCTACATAGGTCACATAGTGATCGGTCTTTATGATGACTGACAACCATCAATATGGTGTGTAGCGGATGGAGGGTTGATTGTAGAAATCCCACGGTGTGATGGTTGGTGCAATGGTGTGTAGAGGATGGACTCTTAGGTTTGGGATGGGCTATGTTGCATGTAAATATTCTGTTGCATGTAAATATCCTGAGTCTTGGTGACTCACCCTTTTATTTTTTCCAACTTTTAAGTGAGCAATAGATCGTGGACATGGGAGCCGAGGCGGACTCGAGGGGGCATCAAGTCTTTTATTTTCATAAACTATTTCTGGTTTTCCTTTTAGTTTTAATTTTGGGAATTATTTATGTAATAAGGCCTCCGTAGCTTAGGTTATCAAGTTATATTTGTTAATATTACATTTTATAAATTTGTGTTTAAAGTCTTAATTATAAGAAGAAATAAAATGGAGTTTCAAACACGTTCAACGCAATAGTTAAAGTTTCTTTCAAAAATATCACAACTAATGATTAGTCGGTTAGATAAACTAAGATTTTCAAAACCCTTCAAAGTAAAGTTTTTAACATTTAACCCGTAGCATACCAGATCTGGTCGTGATGAATAGGCGGGTTTGGGGTGTTACATTTTGGTATCAGAGCCCAGTTCAAAACTCGGGCTGTGAAATGGGTCCATTAGTGATTTGTAAAATTGATGTGAATTTGAGAAAACTTTCGGTTGACATATGGCCTTCGAGTCTACCGGCACCCGATCCACGTAGGTAAGTATTCTAAACTCATTATGTGTTATGCATGTTGGGCTTAATGGGCTCCATACGGACTTAGGCTAGTATGATTAGAGTTTGATGGACTTTCAGCTCAGTTTAAACAACTCTTAAAATCCATAAGACTTAATTTTTCTAATTAAACATGTTCGTGAACAAGTCGTTGGGTTAGAGTGTGGCAATAGGCATACGCATGTCTAGGATTAGATCTAGGGAGAGCTTGGTATTTAAGCGGTCCTAGTGGCCTACCTCCTCTTCGCTGGAATCCTACCTGGTGTGCAGTGACTGTTCACCTTAGCCATGAGGACTTGTTGACAGGCTAAAATTTATAACTAAAACCCGAAAGGGACCAGCCACCCTATTTCGCAAGATTGCTACAATACCCTAGTTTTGTAAAAGTTTCGGAATACCCTTAATTTGTGAAAATTATCGAAATACCCCTAGTTTGTAAAATTATCGAAATACCCCCGAATTACAAAATTACCAAAATACCACTATTTTAGTAAAATCACCAAGATACCCTATTTTGGAAAATTACGAAAATGCCCCTATAGGATAAAATTATGAAAATACCTCTAGGTAGTAAAATGACGAAAATACCCTTAAGTGATAGATGTGAGTTCATGGATGCTACTTGTATGTTGATGTGTGATGGTTGAATTATGTGGTTCCTAGAGCTAGGAGATATAGACTTGAGACTGAAACCGTAGATATAATCTCTAATTCAAAAGAACTACTCCTGAAACTACTTTCCATAAGATTGTTCGTGGTTAATCATTGAAAGAAATTAATAATTCATAAAATTTCTAATCAGATAAGCGAATCGGTAGAATGAGTACAAGGGGTCGTGGACGTCCTGCGCATGGCTGTGGTAGGGGTAGGATGGTTGTGTCAGAGCCAGTAGGGTCTGGCCATAGATCAGAAGATGAGATGCCAGTTCCACCAGTTGAGGAGGCGAAATTTCAAGACCAGATGGCTGGAGATGATGCGGTATCTCAGGCGATGTTAAGGGTTTTAGAGAGGGTTGTTAGGGCAGGCATGGACACAAGAGCTCGGAAATCTGTGTCGAAGCGACTTAGAGCGAATGGGGCAAAAGTGTTTAGGGGAATTTCTGGTATAGCCCCGAGTACAGCTGATTATTGGTTGGAGGCGGTTGAACACATAATGGATGATCTAGATTTTACAGAAGAAGAGAAGCTAAAAGGAGTAGTGTCCCTTCTTCGGGACGAAGCGTACCAATGGTGGCTTATGGTTAAGGATGGTACAGTGGCTGACCGTATCACCTGGGATTACTTCAGAACGGTATTTTAGAGTAAGTACATTGGAACAAGTTATGTGGATGCGTAGTGCAGAGCGTTTCTGAATCTGGTTCAAGGAAGTAGGTCAGTGGGGGCATATGAAGCAGAATTCTTACGCCTTAGCTGTTATGCTCGAGGGATAGTGGCCACAGAACATGAGCGTTGTGTTCGATTTGAGGATGGCCTGAAAGATGATCTACGTGTTTTGATAGCTCCACAACGGGAGAGGGAATTTGTTGTGCTTGTGGAGAAAGCTAAGATAGTTGAGGAGGTGAAGCGGTCGAAAAGACTGAACAGGGATAGAGATAGGAGTGGAAGTAAGAGAAATTTTGGATCATTAGGAGTAGCCGGGCGTGTTTAGAAAAGACCTAGGCTAGATAGGCCGAGACGGGATAAGAGACATGCTACTGCTAGTCAGACACAGAAGTGTGCTCGATGTGGTAAATTCCATGTAGGTGAGTGTTAGGCAGGCAGTGAGAAGTGCTTTAGGTGTGGATCTATGGAGCATCTGATTAGAGACTGTCCACAGCCACGGGGCGATGTAAGACCCGTAAGGCAGGGAAATGCTCTGCCGGGTAGAGGGGGTCAATAGTCGCAGAGAGGTCGTGGTCCAGTCGAAGGTGGTAACAGTTTCGGTCGGGGCTGTGGAGCACCAAACCAAGGAGTAGGAAACACTGAGGTAAGGCAGTCGGGGTTGGTCTATGCTGTCAAATGTCGAGAAGAGGCTGACGCACTGAATGTTATAACCGGTACATTTTTAATATTTGGTTTGCTTTACACTGCATTGATTGACATTGGGTTGACGCATTCGTATATTGCTAGTAGTGTATCTGGAACTTTAAGTTTAGATTCCGAGATTACCCCTAGGGCGATGACTGTAATTAGCCCATTAGGACAATCTGTAGTAGTAGATAAACTCTATCAGGAGGTACCTTTAAAAGTTAAGGGAATAGTTTTCCTGATGGATCTGATGGAATTGTCGTTCGAGGAGTTTGACTTAATATTAGGCATGGACTGGCTGGTGAAGTATCAAGGTAATTTAGATTGTGCAGCCAAGCGTATGGTGTTAAAAACCCCCGAGGGTGGTGAAGTGTTGGTGATAGGAGAAAGGGGGAACTGTCTGTCGAATGTGGTGACTGCCCTAAGAGCAGAAAGGATAGTGAGAAAAAGATGAGAGGCAGTTTTAATGTTTGTTCGGGCTCTGGAAGCCGAGGACCTAATTGTTGGGGACGTTAGGGTGGTGAAGGAATTTCCTGATGTTTTCCTAGAAGAGCTTTTGGGATTGCCCCAGGATCGTGAAGTGGAGTTTGGTATCGATCTTCTTTCGAGAATAGTGCCAGTATCTATCGCTCCATATAGAATGGCACCAAAGGAGTTGGTGGAATTGAAAGCGCAAATTTAGGAGTTGCTGGATAGAGGGATTATTCAACCAAGTGTGTCGCCGTGGGGAGCGCCAGTGTTATTTGTTAAGAAGAAAGATGGATCAATGCGTATGTGCATTGACTATCGTCAGTTGAATAAGTTAACAATCAAGAACAAATACCCATTGCCAAGTATCGATGACTTGTTCGATCAGTTGAAGAGGGCCTTAGTCTTTTTGAAGATAGATCTGAGATCAGGGTACCATCAGCTTAAGGTCAAGGAGGCGGATATTCATAAGACGGCATTCAGGACTTGATTTGGTCACTAAGAATTAGTGGTGATGCCATTTGGGTTGACTAACTCACCAGCAGCGTTTATGGATATGATAAACTGGGTGTTCCAACCCTACTTGAATCGGTTTGTCCTAGTATTTATAGATGATATCCTGATTTATTCAAGATCAGAAGAGGAGCATGATTCACATATGCGAGTGGTTTTGCAGATTCTGAGGGAGGAGCAGTTGTATGCTAAATTTAGTAATTGTGAATTGTGGCTAAGTGAAGTTACTTTTCTAGGCCACGTTGTGTCAGCAGAGGGGATTAGGGTTGACCCTCGAAAAATTGAAGCAGTGTTGGAATGGAAGCCGCCTAGGTCTGTGGCAGAAGTTCAGAGTTTTCTTGGTCTGGTCGGGTACTACTGAAGGTTTGTTGAAGGATTTTCTTCAATTGTGCACCATTGACTAAGTTGTTACGAAAAGGGGTTTCGTTTGTTTGGTCTAATAAGCAGCAAGAGAGTTTCAAAAAGTTAAAAAGGATTTTGACGGAGGCTCCGGTATTAATCCAGCTGGATGTTGGGAAGGAATTTGTAATTTACTGTGATGCTTCACATAAGGGACTACGATGTGTGTTGATGCAGGATGGAAAGGTTGTTGCGATGCATCTCGGTAGTTAAGACCGCACGAAGCAAATTATCCCACCCATGATTTGGAATTGGCGGCAGTGGTTTTTGCTCTAAAGATCTGGAGACATTATCATGACGGGAGAAATCATTATTTATCTCGATCATAAGAGCCTAAAATACCTTTTAACCCAGAAAGAGTTGAATCTAAGGCAGATGAGGTGGATCGAGTTGTTAAAGGATTATGACTGCTCGATACAGTATCATCCGGGTAAAGCTAACATGGTGGCGGATGCTTTGAGTCGTAAAGTAATCTCTGACTTGAGAGTAATGTTTTCTCACCTTAGTTTATACGATGATAGGAGTTTATTGGCTAAACTTCAAATGAAACCCTCTTGGGTCAGCCAGGTTAAGGAGAAGCAGCGGACTGATGAGTTGCTTAAGGTGAAGTTGCAGCTAATATCAAATGATGGGCCAATAGAATTCAGTGTGAATGGGGAAGGACTTTTATGTTTTCGAGGGAGAGTTTGCATTCCAAAAGATCCGGAGTTGAGGCGTAGGATTTTGCAAGAAGCGCATGGTAGTCCATACGCTATGCCCCTGAAGGGAGTAAGATTATCGGGATTTGCGGGATCAGTTCTGGTGGCCGGGCTTCGTGAGGTAATTGAATTGGTGAGTAAGTGTTTGACCTGTCAGCAGGTAAAGACGGAGCATTAGTTACCATTAGGGTTATTGCAGCCGGTGAAGATTCCACAATGGAAGTGGGAAAGGATCACAATGGACTTTGTTAGTGGGCTACCTCTCACGCCTACTAAGAAGGATTGATGCAGGTGATTGTTGATCGCTGACGAAGTCTGCTCATTTCATACCAGTACGGGTCGATTACTCTCTGCAAAATTGGCTAAGCTATACATAGCGGAGGTGGTGAGGTTGCATGGAGTACCAGTATCGATCATATCGAACAGGGACCCAAGGTTCACGTCACGATTTTGGAAGGTGTTGCATCAAGCGTTGGGTACGAAGTTGGATTAGTACAATGTTTCATCCTCAGACCGATGGACAGTCTGAGCGGGTAATTCAGATCTTGGAGGACATGTTGAGAGGATGTGTCATTGATTTCAGGGGTAGTTGGGAAGAATTTATACCATTAGCGGAGTTTGCTTACAACAACAGCTACCAGTCTAGTATTCAGATGGCGCCCTATGAAGCATTGTACGGGCAAAAGTTTTGTACTCCTACTTGTTGGACAGAATTAGGGGAACGTCGAATTTTGGGACCGGAGTTGGTTATCGAGACAGAAAAGAAGGTTGAGTTAATTCGAGCTCGATTGAAGGAAGCGTCGGACTGACAGAAGTCCTATGCTGACTTGAAGCATAAGGACATAGAGTCTGCAATGGGTGACAAGGTGTTCTTGAAGGTGTCGCCATGGAAGAAAGTATTGACGTTTGGATGAAAAGGTAAATTAAGTCCCAGATTTATCGGACCTTATTGGGTGTTGAAACGAGTAGGGTTAGTAGCCTATCAGCTAGAGCTACCTTCTAAGCTAAGCCAGATTCATAATATATTCCACGTCTCTATGTTAAGACGTTACCGTTCAGATCCGTCTCATGTGGTGCCTGTGGAAGAAATCAAAGTGAGACCTGACCTATCCTTTGAAGAGGAACCAGTAGAAATCCTGGATCATGATGTTAAGGTATTGTGAAGGAAAACGGTTCCGTTAGTTAAGGTTCTATGGAAGAATCATGGTTCTGAGGAGGCTACTTGGGAACTAGAGGAAGCAATACTGCAGCAATACCCGGATCTATTCTGATCAGGTAATTTCGAGGTCGAAATTTCTTTAAGGGGGTAGAACTGTGACATCTCGAATTTATGGGGCTTTGCATTTAACGTGCTGTGATGTATTGCTGTGCTTATTATGCTTGTTAGAATGTTTTAGGGGTCCAGAATGGGGTCGAAGTTGGTAGAGGCCTTAGCAAAAATTTTCTGCTTGGGCACTCTCTTGGAGAGTCGGTAGGATAGGGCTTAAAAGATATTATCTGTGAAGTAAGACACAAAATGGGCTTGTGGCCCGATGGTGCAATGGCGACATGTAGGGATTAGGAGGTGGCGTGTCAAGCGGTTAAGGAGGCCCAAGGTTGAGTCACATGATACCTTTTATTTTAATTTAATTTCGACAATAGCAAAGAGCGATGAGTGGAGTTCAAACTGGATGCTTGAAATTAGAAATTATTTAATGTGGATAATAAGGTTGATAATGTGCTGATAAAGGGAGGAAGAGGTGGTGTTACTATGGATGAGTAATCAGATAAAGATAAGGAGAAAATTTTGGATTTATCTACTGGTCACAGTGGTGGTCGAAATTCCAACACTGAAGGGGGAGGCGAAATCGGTTCTGATAGGTTCAAGGGGTACCAAAATTTCCCTTGATTAAATAGCTTAGTTTTAATTTTAAATAGGGGCATTTTTGGTTTTTAGGCAGTAGGTGCCGAAATTTGGTTTAAGAAGGGGGGATACCTCTTCAATTCTGGCATTTGATTCTATTCTCTTTTTTTTTCCTCTAATCTCCACTGTTATGGAGAAGCTAAAATTCCATTGTTCTCTTCTCTCAATCATCATTTTCTCAAAAGCTGAAACTCATAACTCTTCTCTTCTCCATTCTTTTCCTATAATCGAGTGATTATTATTTTTCCTTTATTCTTTCTTTGTCGATTTCTTCATAGTCGAATACCCTTGTCCACTTTTCTCCTTGCTGAGTTCTTTCTTCTATCGTGATAAGTATCGAAATCTCTAATGGTTAGTCGAATCTATGGTGTTAATGTAAGTGTCAAATTCTCTCTTCACTTTTCTCTTCCGAGTTTTGGAGACCAAAGCCGAAAGGCTAGATAAGATTATCTATGGAGTAATGATTTGATTGTTCTCGTGTTCTTATTTTGGGGCGACACATCAGGAATCGAAGTAGATCGTCTGGATCTAAAAGCTAGAAATCGTTAGTCTCTAAACTCCATCTCTTTTAGGATTTCTAGGTAAGGGATCTCTGCCCTATGGATGTACATTTGAGTTTGTATTCGATTCCATGTTTTAATCCAGTTTGTTGACTAAGATCTGTTCCATGGATACAAACGCTAGTCAAATGAAAGAGGGAAGTGGATCCGTAAATCCAACCCCTAAGTTTAAGAAGCGCGCGGTGTCTACCGTCAGAGATTGGCCACCGGGTTGTGGACCAGCTTTGAAAAAAAACCTTACACAGTTAGCAGTTGTATCGGCTTCTGATAGTGTCAATATAGAAAGTATCGTCTTGTCGGTAATCAGGTGTGTAGATCTCTATTACACTAGTTAATCTGTACTATGTATATGTTATAGGCTAAAAGTCAGAAAAAGGCTGTATGAACAGTCATGTTACCCGAAAAGGGTAGGCAAAGGATGCCAGGTACGTGATCATAGAAACTTCTAAATGTGTATCGAAGTATGTGATAGACTATGATCTTTTTAGGTAGTATGTTGATTTGTTCTTGCATGTTTGTATGCATGGGATGGGATTGATATGATGAAGGGGAAGAAGGTCGCATGGCGATCGGTGGCTTTGCCACATAGGTCACACAATGATCGGTCTTTATGACAGGTAGTACAGCTGTCGAAATACCACAATATATTATTAAGGTCGCACAGCGATCGGTGGCTTTGCCACATAGGTCACATAGTGATCGGTCTTTATGACAACAGCTATTGATATGGTGTGTAGCGGATGGAGGGTTGATTGTAGAAATCCCCACGGTGTGATGGTTGGTACGGGCTGGTGTGTAGAGGATGGACTCTTAGGTTTGGGATGGGCCATGTTGCGTGTAAATATTATGTTGCCATTGTGTATGGGCCAAGGACCATAATGTGTTTGTGGGCTTCAAGGCTTTTATGTGTTTCCGGGATTTGCACACTGAGTCTTGGTGACTCACCCTTTTATTTTTCCCAACTTTTCAGGTGAGTAGTAGATCGTGGACATGGGAGCCGAGGCGGACTCGAGGGGCCATCAGGTCTTTTATTTTCATAAACTATTTCTGGTTTTCCTTTTAGTTTTAATTTTGGGAATTATTTATGTAATAAGGCCTCCGTAGCTTAGGTTATCAAGTTATATTTGTTAATGTTACATTTTATAAATTTGTGTTTAAAGTCTTAATTATAAGAAGAAATAAAATAGAGTTTCAAACACGTTCAACGCAATAGTTAAAGTTTCTTTCAAAAATATCACAACTAATGATTAGTCGGTTAGATAAACTGAGATTTTCAAAACCCTTCAAAGTAAAGTTTTCAACATTTAACCCGTAGCATACCAGATCTGGTCATGGCGAATGGGTCAAGTTTGGGGTGTTACATTCCTCCTCCAAATACGGTTTCAGCAGAAACTACACAATATAGTGTAGACGTTTTTTACGAACAAAGCTTGTTGCTCGTGAACCCATTATGGTATGAGGGTCGTAATTTCCTCCTTCAAATACGGTATCCATAGATATTGCACAATATAGAGTAGACATTTTTAGCTAAGTTAATTTTTTGCAAATATTGTATTTGAAAAAAAAAATCGGAAGTGTATTTTACGTTATCCCCAAAATGAGCCTCTATCATCTGGTGGTATACGAACATAATGTCTGATCATCCAATTCCCGATATCGTTTCCCATCTGAAATACACATTCATATTTTGGATTATTTTTTACATGCAAAAATTACTATACTATACAATTAAGAAACAAAAGGTAAAGTCAAAATACCAATCACCTATTTATGAGTGGCCACGCCCGCGGTTGGTGGCCCACTTATGTGAGAAATGGCATCTGGTATTAGGCCCACGACTATAGTAGAAGGCAACAACCGCCTATGGTCTTCGTATATAGCTTTGTCGCTCAAAAAGGCACGCGATATAAGCACGCCAATACTAGAGAGCCCTAGCAATAATTCCAGGCTTGGGCCAGGTCTTCCAATAGTAAGGGGAGGTATATAAGTTGGACCTATTTATGTTCAGCATCAATAACCCACCTATCAATTGTAGAATAAATGCTCTTACAGCATAGATAATGTCCATCTATGTTTGGACGGCTTGATAGATGTTTAAGTTTCTTAACCACATAAAATTCAACTCGGTTAATTTTCCTTCCTCATCATCAGTGGGCACTCTTCCTAGTAATCGTTCACAAATGCCCCACGGTCGAGCACTTTTCCCGGCTCAATCACTGCTTCTCCATTAATAGATAGCCTCAGTTAGACTGCTACGACTTACAGTGTTATTATCATCTCCCCCACACAGGAGGTGGAACGTGTGTGTCTCCGGGCACCATCGTTCCACTAGGGTTTATATTAAATTGGCCCGTAGGTCAGCAATCTGAATGTATGCAGCTACCCCAAACCTCGTGACATTTAAAAATGAAAAAACCCTCTGATCGGTAAAATATCATTAATCATGGAGTCGAGATCTACAACCCAGTACTGTTCCTGCAGAAATAATAAAAATAATATGTTTTATTTCTCGTTAAAATACAAATTACTGTAATTTTTTTTAAATCTCAATTGGTCAAAAATTTACCATATTGTGTACAAACTTTGCAATGTGGTTCTCATGATTTATAAGAGAATTAGGATCCATTCTGATATTTGCGTAAAAATTGAACAATTTATCACGAATGATATAAAAAATTAAAAAATTATTGAAAAACCTTTAATTTTGTAAATATGTTATAGCAACTTATATTTTTAAATACTGGAGAAAAATGGGTGGAAATTCTGATGACAGGCAGTTGTTGGCGGTGGTTGGCGGTGGAGCTTCCAGTGAAGAACGATGGGGGTTCAAATGGGGGTTTTATAGTGGGGGGCCAATAGAGGTTGTTAGGAAAAATAAAGGAAGAAAAATGGAAAGGAAAAAAACTTACCTGAATGCTCCGTGACCCATGCCTGCCAGTTCACACCGGTGCAAGCTGAAACCAACCACTAGAAGCCTGAGGTATCGCTAACCTGGGTCAGAAGCCGGCCATTTAAAGGCCACGACTTACTTATAGCAGCTCGTTTTTAATGAAATTGGTACAGTGGTTTCGGGACCACAAATCTGACAAGTAAATTATTATTTTCTTATTATTTTAATATCTATGGGATATTAGTAAGGTCGTATTAAAATTTGGTTACGAAATTTTGATATTTGCATGATTAATTAAGTAAAAAGGACTAATTCGTAAAAAGTGTAAATGTAACACCCTTACCCATATTCAATGCCGGAACAAGGCTCGAAGCATTATCGGACTTATAACACATGCATTCGAACAATTTCAAGTCATAAATTTGCATCCAAATTAAAACTATTCACATTCAATCATAAAGTCCCTTATACGAGCCTACAAGGCCTAAAATATGCTTTGGAAGTGGTTCGGGACTAAACCAAGAACTTTAGAAAATTTTACAAAACTTAAAAAAAAAATTCATGTTACAGGGGTCACAAGCCCGTGTTGATTTGGGACATGCCTATGTGACCATGGGACACGCCCATGCTACAAGCCGTGTTCAAATTAGGGAACTCTCTGACTTGTGCCACACGGCCGTGCCACACGCCCGTGTGCTAGGCCGTGTGATTGATTTAATTTTCATAATTTTTCATAAAATAGGTGCAGACTTCACACGGCCAGCACACATGCCCGTGTTCAAGGCCGTGTAGCACACACGGTTGAGACACACACCCGTGTCTCTGCCCGTGTGCTATATTCTAGACATTCTGTTTTGTAAAAATTAAGGTGCAGGGGACACATGGCTGAAACACATGCCCATGGGGCAAACCGTGCGTCACATACGGCCTAGACACACGTCCGTGTGTCTACCCGTGTGGATAGAAATAAAGCTATTTACCAAGCCTTTTTGCCCCCTTTAATGTACACACCTACACAACATAACATAGCACCAAACGAAGCATATCCATACAACCAAATTAGCCACAACCAAGACAACAGCACATTATTTACACGTTACCATCTATCAAACACAAACATCACATACTTATAAACTCAAATCAAGTATATTCCCACATCCATAAAGGCATTATCCAATATTAGCCAATTTTCAATGGCCTTATACAAAATGAGCTTTCAACCAATATAAGCCAACATATTTGGCCAAATTAATTATGACACATAACAAAATGACCAAGTCCCCTATACATGCCATAACTCAAAATGTTGAAATCATTGGTACCAAAAAAAAAATTTTTGATAATGTGAGTGGATCTCCAACGAACTCCGAACCCCAAGCTAGCTTGGTGACACTATAAGACAAGGGAAAGGAAAGGGGAGTAAGCTATATAGCTTAGTAAGTTCCTATGCAAATAATAAGCATCATAACCACACATTTAACATACAATTAGCATGATGAAAATTATCATAAATGTTATTAAAATTTCATAGTCATAACTTACTCAATCACAACCTTACTGAGGGTTCATCACATAATGAGCTCATTAATTATGAGTTTTACATACATACCTATACCAATTCACAACATAACCATAGTCTTTCGCAACTTTGACAATCCAGTTAAATTTTCTGTTGAAACATTTGGAACACCAAAGGATACTCGGGAGTCTTGTACACACAGTACCGTACCAATGCCATATCCTTGATATGGTCTTACATGAAATCTCGTATCGATGCCAATAGCCCAGCTATGGTCTTACATGAAGTCTCATATCGATGTCATATCCCAGATATGGTCTTACACGTAATCTTAGTAACCCTAATGTCATGACATTTGTATACTATCTATTCCTAAGGTTCAACCAGAATTTCTCGCTTGTCGAAACTTTGTTGAATACATCCAAAGGGTAAATCGCAATTCATACAATATTAAAGCATTTAAAATATAAATATAACAATGCATTATTTACATACAAACTTACCTCGGTACAAGAATAGTAGAATTTGACCCAATTGTCAAATACTTTATTTTTCTCCTGGTCTAGGTCCGTACCTCATTTTTCTTGATCTATAATAACAAATTTAACTCATTCAATCATCACATTATTCAATTCAGCCCAGAAATCATATTATGGCAAAATAACATTTTTTCCCTAAACTTTTGACATTTTACATTTTAGCTCTAGGCTCGTAAAATGATATATGTTCAAGTTCTTTAATACACAAGCCTAGCCAAACTATTTTTATGCTCATAACAGCCCACATTTTTCATCAAATCACACTTTTACCACATATTTTATAACTTTTACAAATAGGTCCTTTTGACATTTTTACCGAAAATCACTTAGTAAAAGTTTTTTATCCAACCTCAAATTTGTATAATCTACCATTAAACATCAAAATACACAAATATCTAACATGTTTCAAACCGTGTACCTTTATTATTTCTTAAATTAGTGGTAGAAATAGATATATCGGGTTACAACGATTTCAAAAATGTAAAGAGCATTAAAAACGGAGCAAGAACGAACTTACAATCGAGCTTGAAAGATGGCCAAACACTAGCTATGGACACCCTTGAATTTTGGCACTAGCATGAAGAAGATGAACTAAATTTGGCCTTTATTTTACTTATTAATTCATTTAATTAGCCAAATGACCAAAATGCCCCTAACTTAAAACATAAAAATTCTCTTAGTTCATGTCCATTTTTTTCCACTAACTCAACCAATGGTCTAATTACCATCTAAAGACCTTCAATGTAAAGTTTCATTGCAATTAGACACCTCTAGCTTCTAGAACACATATTTTGTACTTTTTGTAATTTAGTCCTTTTAACTAAATTAAGTGCCCAAACGTCAAAATTTTCGAATGAAATTATCACAAAATCATTCCATAAAACTGTAGACCATAAAAATATAATAAAAATAAATTTTACTGTGTCAAATTTGTGGTCCCGAAACCACTATTCCGACTAGACCCAAAATCGGGATGTTATAGTAAAAGTAAAGTTCCATTAACTAAAAGGGTCAAATGCCTATGAAATTTTAAAGTGAAAGGACTTAGATAGTAATTAGACCATTTTAATAGTTAGTGGATATTCATGGTAAGGTTTTATTGAAATTTTGATAGTTTTAAAAGGGAAAAATGGTAATTTGGTAATTAAAGTTAAAATTAAACTAAGAAAAGATGTCATCTTCCTTATTTTTTCTTGTTTCAACCGAAAATGACATGGAAGGTGAAGCTTTGTTGCATGGTATGATTCTAAGTCTCGTTTTTAATGATTTTTATGTTTTTGAGATCATTTTAGCTTAATCTAGCTTGCTTAGGGATCAGTTTGTAAAATTGTTAAAGATTGAGGGTTAATTCATGAATTTTTTTGCATGGTTCTTTATGTTAAATGCTATATTATGGATCTTTTTTGATAAATAAACAAGTTTTTGTAAAGTGATTTCTGATGAAATTTGCATTTAAGGATCGATTGTATAAATGGTAAAAATTCATGTTAAATATATGAAATGATAGTTTAATAGGGTTGATATAAGTCCCTAATAAATTCAGTTAGCTTGAATGGGGGATTAAAATGCTTAGATTTCAATATATGAGTTTACAGACTAAATTGTGAAGAGTTAAAATGTTAGGGGAAAAATGGTAATTTTACATAAAAATGAATTATGGATTAAATTGATGTTTAGAAGTACTCAATTGAATAAAACTATTGTTTTAGATCACGAACAGGTTGACGATCGTGAAAAGGAAAGATTTTGGAATAGTTCTTGTGCTTTGCGATTACTACAAACTAGTCTTGTAAGTTCGTTTTATATTTATGTATAGTTGAATTAAATTCGTTATTAGTGATTTAAATCTTTATAGTCTGTTATGGAATGATGTTTAAGTGTTGAGTTATATGGTTACTCAGACTTAGTGCCTAGCAGGCTTATTGCCGATGTAATAAAAGTTAACATCCTTTGGAAATTTGGTATTTGATAGTAAACGGATTTACTTATCAAACTTACTAAACTCCATTGTGCTTATTAGTTTGATTTGATTTTGTAAGACTCTTGGAATCGTTGCTTTGATTGGATCGACTCGAAAGCTTACACACTATCATCATCATCTCGGTAGTCATTTTGGTACTTATTTGTAGTTGGTTAAAGTGGCATGTAATAGGAAAGGTCTTTGGTATTAAGATGTTTTGGTGAATATGTAAATGTTAAAAGTTGATATGTTTATGCTTGTTGTTAATGAATGGTGTTTGAGTTATGATGCATGACTAGATAAATCCTTTTGGAACACTTTTCATTAGTAGATGTATAAAGCATTTTGGTACAAAGTGTTGGAGTAAGAATGATTCAATTATGTTGTGTTTTTAAGCTTAATATGGAATAATATATGATGCATGAATTTGTGGTAAGTTTTTTGGTATGTTTAAGTAAGCATTATTTGTATGTGTTTGAAGTACCTATGTGTGGCATATTGGTTGAATGTTAGATGGATGATTTAGCATGTTTTTGGCTTGCTTATGGTCACTTTGAATGGATCTTTTGGCTCGTAAATGGTTTACTTAGGTTCCAAGTAAGCTTGAAATGGTAAACTTGTTGTTTAAAGTTCATTTTGGGTCCATTTGAGAGTTTCTTTGTATGCAAGCCAATGAGTTGCACAGCCTGACACACGCACGCATAGGGCTATTTTGAGAGTTACACGGCTTGACACACAGGTGTCTGATATGGCGTGTGATACTGGAGTATGACCCTACCTTGAGAGTTACATGGCCTGACACACGGACGTGTGATACGGACGTGTGACACGATCGTGTAACCTTACCTAGAGAGTTACACGGGTGAGGACACGGGCTAGGATACGATCGTGTGTCCCTAGTTCAAAGGTTACATGACCTGGGACATAGGCGTGTGTCTCAACCGTGTGAGTTACACAGCCATGTGTCTCAACCATGTGAGTCACACAACCATGTGACCCCTACATTTAAAATTTTATAACTTTTTCTTAGACTTCCCAAATGTCTTCAATTTAGTCCTGAATCGCTTCTAAGGTATTTCTAGAGCCCCAATGGCTCGATTTAGGGATAGAATGTGCATGTATGATTTATATATAATATGTTTATGTTATTAAATGAAATATCGTATAAATGTTTCCAATTGTACGGTAATGGTTCGTAACCATAATCTGACGATGGATACGGGTTCGGGGTGTTTCACTACTGCTGTCAGAAGCTGGTCATTTCAAGGCTTGGCCTGCGTCTTAAGGCCTGATGTCGGGTATTTGAAGGACGGGCCCACTTCTTAAGGCTTGTTAAGTCCGATCCTCTTTTCTTTTCTTATTTTTTTCTTTTTTAATTAAATTTTATTTTTTAAAATTTAAATTTATCCCTTTAAATTAATTTATCCTTAAATTATTTCTTTTTAATTAAATTCAATTTTTACAATTTAAATTTATTCCTTAAAATTAATTTATCCTTTAGTTATTTCTTTTTAATTAAATTATATTTTTAAAATTTAAATTTATTCGTTTAAATTAATATATCCTTAATTTTTATTTTTAATTAAATTTGATTTTTAATTTAAATTTATTCCTTTAAATTGATTTATCCTTTAATTATTTCTTTTTAAATTTAAAATCTATTTTAAAGACCATAGGTAGCACATTAACTTAATGACCAAAATAAGCACATTTAGTGGCATCATATTATGCCACTAAACCCATGACCCATTGCTTGACTTTAATTTAAATTTATTCATTTGAATTTATTTTTTAATAAATTTAATTTTTAAATTAAGAATCATGAAAAATAAAAAAAATAAGAATGTGGGCAACATAATTTATATAATTTTACAACTTTTTTTAATGACACGTTTTTATAAGAATCATGGAAAAATAAAAATAAAAATCACTAATCATCTTTCAATCCAGCATTATGAGAAGATTGACTGGTAATATAGACACGATGTGGGCAAGTTGATCGATTGTGGCCAGATGTTCAGCATACCGTGCACTGTTTGGGTTTGCCCGTCTCCCTAACATCCATGTCATTTCGAATCCTCGTCGAATATGGTCAACCTTTAGGATGTTTACGGAGACTACGATCTGACAACATCTTGAAAGCAGGCGGTGGAACTTCCCAATTCGAGACATCCGATAGTATGGGAAATTCATTTCCCTAAAAACACAATGTGCGTTGCAGCGTGTAGACATCGTCTATGAATTGTTCGACATCTAGGTTTACATGTGCACACACTGCATGAACATGATCACACAGATATTGAAAACTCTAGAACTTCCCACACTTGCAACGCCTGTTTCGCAAATCAACTGCGTAAGACCTAGGCGGAAGACCCAAGCAACGACTGATGACCGATGTGCTCTTGAACTCAAAAAGTCTCCAAGTCACGCGAAAACAGTTCTATGTTCATCGCCTGAACCCTCCGAGTGTTTACTGCCATGACCTTTCGGATGGCCTCAGTGAACACGTGCCCGGCCTCTATTTACTTTACTTCTCTCAGCCCCATCCTTGGCATCAATGTGGCCAACCTATACAATGTTGTCAAGAAAATAGTAAAAATTAGCAGATGACGTGTACGCCTCAAGACCGAGTTAACCACCTCTACGAGGTTGGTCGTCATCTAACCATACCAAAACCCATCATCATGACATTGACTCCACTATCAGTTCTCTATTCTACCCAACCATTGTTGGAGACGATGACTTTAGGGTAACAATGTCATTGAGCTTCAAGCCTCACAAACCTTTGTCTAATTCTTTGCAATGCTAACTTGTATCCTGCGTATGCAATTTCAAACCAATATTTTAAAAAATTACAAAGTTATAAATTTTGAAAACAAAATTTTAAAATACAAATTGATAAATTTTGAAAAAATATACAAACAGATTCTAAAAATAAAATATGAACAAAACAATTTTGGAATAGTATTTTTTGACCATGTTCACAATTTCTATATTCCATTCTTTATTCTTATAATCTTTGTGAAGTTTGTCGCAATATGTTAGATGCAATAAACGAACCTCCACGGAACTCCCAAATGCCTTATCGCAGCAAGTAGTCTCTTCGATCTGTCCGATATGAGGCAAATGTTTTCTTCCCTAACAACGTGCCTCCGCAGATTTGTCAAAAAAATTCCCACAACTCGAAGTTCTTACCCTCCACAATGGTGAAAGCAATAGGAAGTACATTCTGGTTGTTGTCACAATTAGGATTATTTACGTGTATTTGCCGTACAGCCAGGTTTCGTCCACCTGCACCAACGGCTTGCAGTTATGGAAGGTCCTAACACACGGCTCGAACTTCAAAAACAAGTGGTGGAAAACTCATTTCCTCGGTTCTATCTTGTCATCCAAGCCTCTATGTGATAGTGTTTTTAAATCAGTCACCGTTCCCGACACATACTTCTGCATCGCGGCTGCTCACTTTAAAGTTCATTGTATGACACATCCCAATCACCAAACAACTGTTGCATCACCATTTGCTTCGCCCACCATGCCTTCCTGTAGGAAACCCTGTATTTGAATCGAGCTTACATGTCCACAATAAGGGTCGATACAAGGATGGTGGGCATGTCTTTCACCAACGGAATAATGCATTGCATATGGTGTAACAGCCCGGTTTAGACCCTAGTCAGAACAGTGGTTTCAGGACCACAATCTGAGGTTGGAAAAATATTTTAATATTATTTTTGGTGTTTATAATATGTGATTGAGCATGTGTGAAAGTTCTGTGTGAAAATTTCATCGATTGTGTACTTAATTAGCAAAAAGGACTTAATCGCATAAAATACAAAAGTTGTGTGCTGATTTTTAAAGTGCTTATTTGGCATGGCTTATTAAAATTTTAGTCCTTATGATTTTATTAAACCATTGATAAATTGGATGGACATAAAAGCCTATGGTTAGTGGAATTTGAATAAAAATAAAAAGGCTAAAAAGGTAAATATGTTAATATATAATATTAAATAAAACATAAAGTAAAATACATGCTTTGTTCATCTTTCTTCCACCTAATTTAGAAAATAAAGGAGGGTTTATGAGCTTTGAAGGTTTTGGCAAGCTCAAGCTTTAATTGGTATGTGTTTTTAGCTCGGTTTTTTATGATTTCTACGTTTTTGTGATCGTTGCTTTGTGTTCTATCAAACCCATGTCTTAATTTTACAATTTGATGGTGATTTTGAGACATGCCATTGATGAATGTTTGAGCTTTATGATGGTTGATGATGAAATATGAAAGATAGGTGAAAGATTAACATATTTTGTCTTTGAATTTTTAGTGAAATTGAGTAATTTGGGCTTAATTGTGAAAATGAGGAATTGGAGGACTAAAATATGAAATAAATGAAGTCTGTGGACTTTTATGAACCTAAGGAAATTCAGCTAGGCATGTGTGAGATGAAATTATGTGTATTTGATGATTTTATGAAATAGGGACTAAAGTGTCAAAATGTGAAAATGTGAGGGCTATTTTGTAAAATGCCCTAAATATGTGTGTTTGGACTAAATTGAATGATTTGGTGATTGAATGAGCTAAATTTGAATATGAATAGACCAAGAAAGGAGAGATTCGGATCGAGATCGAGGCAAAGACAAAGTCCTCGATTGATCGACTAATCTCGGTATTTCTACGTCCGAGGTAAGTTCAGATATAATATGTGTTCTTAAATTATGTTTAAATGCTATGAAATGAATAGTTATGTGATTATTGGATTAGAAATGCTATGTATTGAATCGAGTTAGGTGGCACTAAGTGTGCGTAATTAGAAATGAGACGGAGATGATTAGCACTGTGTGTGCAATACTGAATTAAGTTCGATTTTATATTGAGGCACGAAGTGTGCGATGTTATTTAAGCTTCAACTATGAATTAGGCACTAAGTGTGCGATTAAATTGAAGAGATAGTGAATAGTGAATAAATTATGGTATTGAACATTGAATAACAAGAACGTTTGTTAACTAAGTGTTGGCAAAGGTATGTTTCGAACCTATGTGGTTGATGATATTTTTTTAGGTTGAGGATGATATTGTGTTTAGTTGTAAATCTATCTAAGTGAAGGTTTATTTATGTATTGATATTGCATTATTGAGTAATATGTATTATATTACAAACTTACTAAGCTCTACAGCTTACTGTGTGAAGTTTTTCTCTATTTTATAGTGTCTTTAAAGCTAGCTCGGATCTAGGGATTGTCAGTGACTCAATCAAACTATCGGCTATCTATTTTGGTATTTTTGGAAAGGTGTATAAATATGAATATGGCATGTATAGGCTAGTTGATATGGCATGTTTTGAGGTGTAAAACTTTGCCATGTGATATGGCTTGAAAGTTGAATAATGTAACAGTTCGGTTTATACCTAGTCAGAACAGTGGTTTCGGGACCACAAATTCTAGTCCGAATAATATTTTAATATTATTTTCTATGCCGTTGATATGTGTTTAAGCATGTGCTAAACTTTCGTAAGTTAATTTGATTGTCTGTGTGGTTAATTTGACAAAAGGATTAAATTGCATGAAATGTGAAAGTTGCTTGCTATTTGTTAAAGTACTTAAGTGATGTGGCTTTTGAATGTTGTGGCCTTAATAGGCAAATTTGCCATTAAGTGATTAGTGGATGGCTAAGGTCATAAATGACCTTGAATTATATGTTTTAATATATTTGATTAAGGGTGAAAAATGTCTTTTATGTATTAAATGATTATATGATAAAATAAAATATGAAAATGGACTTAGTTCACCCATTCTTCCACCGAAAAACAAAAAGAAAAAGAAAGCTTTGAAGCTTTGTAATTTTGGCTAGTTTGAGGCACAAATTCAAGGTATGTTTTAGTTAGTTTTTGATAATTTCTGCGTTTTTGTAATCGTTGCTTCGAGAGCTATCAAACCCATGTCTCAATTTGATGAATTGATGTTGTTCATGAGAAATGCCATTGATGATATGTTGAGTTTTGTGATGTTTTAAGGTGTTAAAAGATAGTTAAGTGTTAGATGAACATGTTTTGCTCTTGAAGTTTTGATGAATTTAGCTAAATAGGGCTAAATTGTGAAAATATTATTTTGGAAGGTTAATGTGTGAATTTGATGAAATATTTGGACCTATATAGTCCTTAGGGAGGTTCGGCTATGCATATGTGTGAACAAATTTTGTATATTTGATGTTTTGAGAAAATAGGACTAAATTGATAAAATATACAAATATGGGGGCTAAATTGTAAATAGCCCAAAATATGTGTGTATGGATTGAATTGAATGAATTAGTGAATAAAAGGATTAATTCTGAATATGTTTAGATCAAGAACCGAAGAAAACGGACGTACAACACGGGAAAGCGAAAGTAACTGAGTAGTCGTTTTCATTCCGATAAACCGAATACGAGGTAAGTCATATTGCTAATAAATGTAATTGTATTGAATTGAGTTTATTTACATGATTATCAATGATAAAGACTGCATTTGTGATACTATGTATATGAATTCTGAGATAAAGTCGACATAGTGATAAGTCGGAGAAGTTTTGTATGAATTTGGGAATACAAAGGTATCTATTCTGTTTTATCATGTAAGACCACGTCTAGGACGTTGGCATTGATTTGATAATCATGTAAGACCACATGCAGGACAAATGGCTTCGATATCTGATTATATATAAGACCTCGTCTGGGACGTAGGCATCGTTATCTGATTATATATAAGACCTCGTATAGGACGTAGGCATCATTATCTGATTATATATAAGACCTCGTCTGGGACGTAGGCATCATTATCTTATTATATGTAAGACCTCGTCTGGGACGTAGGCATCATTATCTTATTATATATAAGACCTTGTCTGGGACGTAGGCATCGATATCTGATTATATATAAGACCTCGTCTGGGACGTAGGCATCGTTATCTGATTATATATAAGACCTCATCTGGGATGTAGGCATCGTTATCTGATTATATGTAAGACCACGTCTGGGACGTTGGCAACGATATGAGCTTTTCGTGTAAGACCATGTCTAGGACATTGGCATCATATTGATTCGTGTAACAATCTATCCGAGACTGAGGTATTGATATCTGAGTACATGAAAGGTCTCGTTTAGGATGTTGGCTTTGTACGACTATTCCGAGTTTTCTGAGCATCCTATTAGATTCCTATTGGATCAATGGGCAAGTCTGTGATACGAATTACAAATTCGAGTTAAGAATAAATATGTGTCTGTAAAACCATTTCAGGTATATTGATTATACACTAATTGTGTATATAAGGTAAGCATCTTAGTGATTTTAATAAGACCTATGGATACGAAATTGATGATATGATATGTAAAGTTTTGATTATATGAATTACGTAATTATATGATTCTTGAATTTGTAAAGATAGCAAATGTGGTTAATAGTGTATGAAACAAAGCATATATGTGATATTATGTTAAATGATTGATATGTACTAATGTATTTATTTGCATAAGTGCCTTCTATGTCAAGTTTATTTGTATATGACTTACTAAGCTTTTGGAAAGCTTACTCTGTATGCGTTTTCTCTGTTTTATAGGTCGCCAAAAGCTACTGAAGGCTCGGGACCGTCAGGGATCATCATCACACTACTAAATTGATTTTTGGTACCTTTTTGAAAGTGTATATAACTAAATATGGCATGTATAGGCTAGTATGTTGGTATAAGTTATGTAATCTTAGCTTTGTGATTTGGCTATTTATGAGATAAGACTTTGCTTAAATGAAGGTGATATATGATGCATATCTTGGTATGGTGAAAGTATGTGAAATGGCCAAGTTTTGAGTGAGCAAATGAATGATCTTATTGGTATGTTTTGATGGCAATATGTGCATGAGATGTTTGGTTGATTGGCTTGTAGGTTTCACCCTAAGTGGGTGGCATGTTGGCCTTGCAAAAAAAATGGCCTATAATGTCACACGGTTGGGGCACACGGGCATGCCTCAGACCGTGGGTAAATTGGCAGAATGTGGATTAAACTGTACACGGCCTTGGCACGGGCGTGCCTACAGGTTGTGCGAGAAATGGCAGTATATGACCTTACAGGACATGGCCTTAGCACACGGGCGTGCTTGTTAGCCGTGTTGATTTTGGCAATATGTAACCACGGGGAGGTCGCACGAGTGTGTCATGTAGCCGTGGGAGAGGCACGGCCTACCCCCACGGGCGTGTCTCCCCTGTATTCTAGAAAAGTTTCAATTTTTCATGAAACTTTATATGTGTTTCAGTTTAGTCCCGACTCGGTTTATAAGCATGCTTAGGGTCTTGATGACTCGTTTAAGGGACACTATGATTGTATATGAATGTGTTTGTTGATGATTGACTTTGTGTCGACATTTAGAGGTTAAATGTTCTGATTGACCGGTAATACCCCTTTATCCTATTCCGGCGACAGTATCGGGTTAGGGGTGTTACAAATAATGTTAGTATATATGTGTGGAATTATGAAGATGACGAATATGGTATGTTTCATGCTTAAATGGTTGATGAGAATTGAGGTTTAGACATGAACTTGTGGTATGGATTATATGATGTTTGACTTATAGGATTTGGAATGTGGAATTGGTATTTTAGATAGGCTTATTGAATTGAATTTGAGCATAGAAAAAAATGATGTAGTTGATGATTAATTGTGCATGTAGTGGTATGTTTTGGTTGCCATTTGAGGTATAAATGTTTATGATTTGAGACTTGTAGGTGACCTGAAGTGTGGGTGGCAAGTTTGGCCTTGTAAATTGCCTATAACTGCCCACATGGTTGAGCACACGGGCATGTGGCTCGACCGTATCCTTCGTGGCTGTGTTTCAAAAACAAGTCAGTCTCAACCATGGGCTGGACACACGGGCGTGTGACTGGCCGTGTGGTGCAAGTCAGTGTCGACCACGGGTGAGGCACACGGGCATGTCTCAGGCCGTGTGGACAAGTCAGTATGTATGCCCTGTTTTGCCATAGCTTGGCGTGTGACCTCTGTAACTTAGAAAAATGTTTAAATTTCAGAAATTTTCGTATATGTTCAGTTTAGTCCCGACCACTTTCTAACATGTGTTTAAGGTCTTGTAGACCTCATTAAGGAACTATATGTTTATATTTTGATATGTTTCAATGATGATTGCCTTCGTGTTGTAAAATGATTGTAAATGTTCCAAAATGATTAGTAATGCCTCTAAACCCTAGTTCGGTAATGGTTACGAGTTAGGGGTGTTACATATGGTTTTTGTATCCAATTTTCGATGGTCTTGCAACATACAAGTGACCGTGCATGTGTGAGGACCTTCTATTTTCTTAATTGTCCACATCTGAGTCTGCTACATTAATACAGCTCGAAAATGCCAGTTACAGCCACTTGAGGCTTTCCAACATTCTCCAACATATAAAGACTACGTTGACATCGTGACTTTGTAGTCTAAAAACAACTTCAAAATGTACTATTTTATTGCATGTAAGCAGTCTTTCTTGTTATCGAATTATTGTCCTACAAACAACTCTTCAACGTCCGATTCTTCATCCACTAGGTGAGCTGGCAATATATTTGGATATTCGGTGAACTCAAGTGCAAGCACCACATCAGGATCTTCCCGACCGCATGGGGGTGTACATCTTCACCTTCCACCGCACCTTTATTGTTAGGGATGTCATCCATATCGGGGTCACTGAAATCTTTATTATCATGGTAGGACTACTCTTCATTATCAGACCCTTTATTATCATCTTCTATGGTGCCCAACACCTCCAGATGAATCTCTAGACGAGGACACGGGATTGAGATGTTATACAAACATCCACCGTAGTTTGGATTTTCGAGAGTTTGCAGTGACCCTCCACAACCTGACTGATCTTCCCAGCCGACATTAAGATCAAAATCAATTCCAGAAGGCTGACTTACTAGAATTAAAACTTGAATGGATTTCGGTTCAACTATCTCAGTGAACAACTCAACCGAGCTAGGATTATCCATCTTAGAGGGCAATAAATTGCTATCATTGTCCCTAGATCATCATCATCTTCAAGCTCCATTTCCGAGAAATTAAGCAAATTTGTTGAAACCGAAAATTTGTAAAACAGTCTTAACATTTGCTTCCCGCAATGAGTAGCTATCTTTGTACTAATCTTCCGTTTCAAATCTACTAGCAAAACACACTTGTTGAATCTCATTTTGATTTTTTTCCAACTTTGAAAGACACAATCTTCTTCAGCTATATTTATCATTTTTCCATTGAAATGAAAATAAACAAATAGAATTTGGGAACTCATTTTCAGCAATTTTTACTTCCTCAACAAACAAAACACTAATATTCTTAATCTCAATTTCCAACTAATAAAGCAAACAAAAAGCTTAAATGGAAGACAAAATACCTCTATATATTAAAGGGCGATGACTGTCAATATCCCAGCACCCCAAAAAATTTTATTTTTTTTAAATTTGGTACTAAGTTGTCGACCATCATTGTCCTAACACCCTAATTTTTTTTTAATTGCATGCAAAAGTGCGGGCCATCGTGTCCCAAAGACCCAAATTTTTTTTAAATCTGCATGGGGTGTTGACCATCAGTGTCCCAACACCCCAAAATTATTTTTTTAAAATTTGATACAAGAATGTCGGCCATAAGTGTCCCAACACTCAAATTTTTTTATATTTTTAATTTTTTTTAATCTAATAAAGGGGGACTGGCCATCAGTATGTCGGCACCCTAAATTTTTTTTCAAATACTAATATAAACATATACCAGTATGATATGGGATGAAAAAAATATAAGGGTGTCAGCTATCTAATCCCAACACCCAAAAAAAATATTTTTTTAAACACCTGACACAATCATCAGACAATTATTGTGTTAGAGAAAATGTTGATGCTGACCATTTAGTCCTCCTACTCATTTTTACTATTCATTTCAGATGGTGATTGTTTCTTAATAATGTCATTTATATAAATAATTACCTTTTTTAGGTCATTTGGTTAAAATAATATTTGCCAACAGATCATAGATAAGGTTTCAGGTGAGAGGAAGGGATAGAAGAATGGATATCAGCAAACTCAACAGCTTGGTTTGGTAAACAGAAAAGATATACATGATACTCGTTGATTGACGAAAAGTTGAAAACCCATAATTGAAAAGTTCAGATTTATGAGAGTTTTGAGTGTAAATTTTTCTTAAGTGTAGCAAACTGACAACAGCTAATGGTCCCATTGAGACAATAGGTAGAGATGGATATCAACATTTCCTACGTAGGATATCAACTTTTTCCCATCTAACAGCAGTGTCCCAAAATTTATCACCTCGTTTAGCTCTTCTTGTTTCACCGTTTTGCCCTTCCCTTGTGTCCCCAGATTCAACCTTTTCCCCTAAAATATGAAATGTTAAAGATAAGATGAATAAGAGGGCACCAAGAAGCTGCATATTGAGCAGGTTTCGAGTAGTTGCCATCCAGGCTGAAAAACAAAGCTCCGTGCATGGCAGATATGGTTAAATGGAAACCAGAAAGGTATGAAAAGGACCTGCTTATAGGTAGTGAATTTTTCCAGCTACAAATTATCTGTTTCCAAGCCACAAATTATCTGTTTCCAAGCCTAATAATCCATTCACAGGAATAAAATAAAAATAAAATAAAATGGAATGAAACACCAAATTGCAACTAAAATCTCTAATAATGTTGTCACATTCATATGAAAATGTGTGGAATGAAGCAAACATTCCAAAAGTTTTATCTTCCGTGAAACCCGATTTCGGTTTAACTATTTATGAATGATGCGAGCAAGTCAGTTTTCGAACTATTAAATGAACCTAAAAAAAGGGTCCCCCGTTTATGAAGAAAAACGAAGGGAAAAGAGTTCTGGTTTTCTGTATATTCTGGTGGATGGAAAAGGAAGGCTTAAGTCAAATGACAGCTGAAAAATCTTTCTTAAGCTTTTTCAAATTTGGATTCCACACGACATTTCTTCTATATAAAGAATCCATAGCCACCATGCTGTTGCTATCAATCATAATTCATATGAAAAAAAAAAAATCTCTTTAACAATTGGTTGGATATTACTCCTACTTTTTCTATAAAATCTTTCTTTTCTTGGGACTTTCTTGTATTGCAAAAACATCCAGCAATTTGAAGTTCCACTTTCTACTGTAAAACCAGGAGAAAAAATGGGTTTTTTTTTTAATATTTCTTTTGTCCCTTTATTAAGTTCGAAAGGCAAAATAATGAAACACCCACTTGTGTTTTAGCATTGTAGGACCCTTAGACCCCATTTTCATTTGACTAAAAAAAGTCTGATCTTTGATTTTAAAAGGTAAAGTTTAATATCAATGAAGTACAATTCTTTGTGTAAGCAAGTTCTACTATTTTTTTAGGTATAAGCCATTACCAAATTAACTGTAAGTCTGTAAGTTAAGACATAACGGTAGTTGCAAAGGTTGAATTTTGAAAGTACAAACAGTTTGGACCATTCCTTGCAACACAAGTAGGTGGCTGCCGTCCATAGAAAATGATAACTTGATTAAGCAGTTGTTTTGAAGGGGCCAAAAGTTGCAAGTAATTGTCCTCACAAGAACATCAAAAAAGGAAAAGTGTACAAAGGGGGAGACCAAACCAGACCAAACCAGACTCAAGTTGCCAGCTAATGGAGCCAATTCCTTTTTCTATTGTTCTAAATTTCCCAGTTTTTGCTTTCACACCTTTCTAATCTCCCCGTTAATTACAATAGTTATCTAAATATATAAAATTATAAACTTTTAACTTGTTGAGCTTTTAAGCTATTGTGTTATGGTCATAGCCTGGCTTGCACCTAACAGCCGGACCTACCAAATTCCGTACTGGGACCGGAAGACTCAGGACAATTGCCGGTGCACCTCTCCACATGGTATTATTGGGTCACATACACGCCTCCCCTTTCATTTTATAAATTCCCCTCTCCCCATCGTCCCCCAATCTCATTCCTCTCTTCATATTTGCCATTTGAGCCGATACTTCACTAAAATAACCATCCTTCATTAACATCATCTCTTTTTCTTCATACATATGAGAGAAGGAGAAACAACATCAGAAAGAAGTAGCGGTTTATCGTCGAGGAAGAGTAGTAGTAGTGTATGTGATGGAGAATCAGGTTGTTTCGCCACCCCATGTAGATGCATCTCGACCGTCCCTCGGCTTCCCTCTTGGCACTGCCCTCCTCTTAATCATCATTTTCAGCTTGAGTGGTATCTTCTCCTGCTGCTACCACTGGGACAAGCTCAGATCACTCCGCCGATCTTCCGCCGACCGCACATATCCCCATCCCGATATCGAAGCTTCTCCCTCCAAACCCATGCCTGATTTCATGGTAATTTCTCTCCCACCCTTTCAGAAAAAAAATTGATATGAGAATTCAACCTTAGCTCATGTTTTTTTTTCTTTCTTATTGTATTTCAGGATTTAAAGAAAAACCAAAGCCAAAGCCTACCTGTATTAATGCCAGGAGATGACATCCCAAAATTCATAGCATTACCATGTCCGTGTCAGCCTCCACGGCAAGACAAGGTTGAAGTGAAAATTGAAAAGCCACCCAAGCCAGCGCGTTGCCCAGTACCTTTTGGATTGGCTATTTGACGATTTGTTGTACATAATTTGGAGAAATTAGATTAATTTTCCCTTTTCCCCATGAGTTTTTACCAGTAAAAGAAAAAAGAAGAGGTGAGCTTGTGTGTACAATTTCATGCCATCATTCCCTCAAGGAAGAAGATTCCAATTGTTTTTGTCAGTTGGAAAATGAGATGGCTTAATGAAATCGATATCCATAAAAGCATAGATCCAGATCTCACTGTTTAAGTTTATAGATTATGTACGTCATTCATTTATATCACACACCCTACCTTATTCCCCAATGTCATGTAACCTTTCCTTCATCATTCTTAAATTTGCAGTTTGTTTTGTAAGAGCAAACTTGGTTGAAGTTTTTAAGTCCAATTTTCTTGGCTAAGAAACTATGCATTTTCTTTCCTAGAAAGAGGTCTAGGTATCTTTAGTATTCATTTTTCATTATATGAAGGATTGAAAACTATTTTTCTAGTTGAGTTGCCTTAATAAAAATTACTACACTCTGGTCTATTTGGGGATAGGGAAGTGGAAACAAGTTAGCCCTTATCTGTAAAGGACCAGCGCATAAAATTAGGCAAACCTGTAGGGCTTTTCTATCAATATGCTTTTGTAAGGACAAGTTTCAAGTCAAGCAAAGCACATTTTCCATGTTAATGGTACTTGTTATGGTATTATCTCATTTTCCGTTTTGGAAGGTTTGTACTTTGTCTGGTTTTATCTCAGTTTCTGTTTTAAACGTAGTTTCTGTTTCAAGTCAATCTGCTTGTTTTTAGACGAAAAAATTGAACTATTTAAATTTTATCATATTGATGTAGTTATTAGTGTAACAGTTTACCGTCTAATTCATAAAAAGTAAAAATATCAACAAATTTTAAAAATAGTAAAAATTTATTTATGTTAGTAGTGAAGCATACGTAAATTGTCACTTGAACTATCATAGTAAAGTTATTAAAATTTTAACAGTTAAATCACTCTTGAACTCACAAAGTCATTAAAATTTTAACAATTTGAATTAGTTTTATTATAGAAAAGTAAGTTATTTGATTACATTTTAAAATTAAAACTAAAATGACTATGTTACCATATAAATGCATTAAAATTTAAAAGTATAAAAATTAAAAACCACGAAACTGGAATTTCAAATGTCCCCCTCCCCCTCAAAATTAGACTTGGAAAAAAAGAAGAAAGATTAAAGACTAGGTGGAGAAACAGGAAGTGATATCAAAGTGCGAATAGATTTCTATCATTGCAAGCAATTGGTTATTCAGTAACCGAACAGACTGCATTAAAACGTTGCAAACAAACTTCATGTTTATGTTCTTCTCACGTGGCTTACGAAATACGCTAGACATGAGATGTCATGCCACTACGCCAGGTGTTCCACAAAAACCACCCAACAAACTTAACTAATTTAAATGTGAAGCATGGAATGTTGAGCCAAATCCAGTTTTCACGTTATCCTCTATAAGTATATTCACACCTATACTCATTTTATATATATTTTATTTAAGGTGATAAATGAGAGCAGATTAATATAAATACTTTCTTATCATTTCATCTATAATTTAATTTTTTCTAATTTAATACTCAATTAGCTTCAGTAACCAATTGGATGTTTATAAAATATTTTAGATATTTAACTTGAAGGACACGTAAGAAATTTATAACTTTGTGAAATTATAACGGTGCACACTTTAATTTAAAATTCAATTTTCAAAAATAATTGAATTATATATTCTCATTATGGTTGAAATTTTGAATTATTTAAATTTAAAGTTATATATAATTTAAATTATATTTTTATTACTAAATTTCAAAAGTTACAATATAGTCTCTAACGTTATCGATATGTTACATTTTGGTCATTATGTTATTAAAATGCTATTGACGGTATAGCAAATAGTTAAATTGACATGTTATATAATTTATTTTGGTCAAATTCCATAACTAGTCCCTATACTTTTTGAACAATTTAATTTTTCTTTGGTTTGGATGCAGTTTTAATCTTTGAATTTGATAATTTATCCCAATTAAAAATTCTAATAAATTTTATTTTATAAATATTTTTGAAATCTTATTATAAAATTCTATTTATACAAGCGTAAGGCTGAATTATCGGGTAAAGTAACTTGAATAAGCATACCAAAGGAGGCTTTTATTTGTGATAAGGTGATTGGAGCGTATAGCCTAATGTTGCACGATACTTTTACAGTCAACTGTGAAGCTTGGTTGCATGGAGTTAAATTTGGTATCATTTACATTTCTTCTAGATTCAAACAAATTAGCAAGGCCAGAATGTGTGATTGTGATCACCATCATCATTTAATTACTAGCTGAGCAGCCAAATGTCATTTTTTGTTTACATAATTTATTTCTGCTTCAACCAAAAGCCTATGAATGTGGATTTTAGTTTTCCCTCATGCTGCTTCTCCTGAACGAACTGACAAAAAGTACAAGTTCAAATCCACAATCATCGCACGCACGGATTCATTTTTAGCTAATCTGTTTTCATTTTAATTAACTATGTCCAGAATAGGAAAACAATCTAATAATCTAATGTCACACCTTCCATTTATTTGATTTCTAATAATATATATTGTTACCCACAATTGATGTTTAATGAAAAACACAATATTTAATGGAAGTGTTTGACTACAGTAACTACTACGGTTTGGCAATGCAAAAACTGTACAAACAAAAACACAAAGAACACAAGACTTGTTTATATAGTTTGGTTTTCCGAAATCAATGAGTAATTCTACTATCTTTAATCCACAATACAACAAGTGAATCACACTCTATCAATCCCCGTTATAAATATATTATCTTTGTACCTAAAAACTAGAACACTCACCTTCAAATCCTTCCCCTGAAAACTTAGGCAGTAAACATTTAATGTTTATAAATCAGGTTGCACTCTTGAAGGAAAATAGTTCCTCAATGAACAAATACATATGCTCTTAGCATCACCTAGACAAGCCTCATAGCATATTTCAATCTCAACTTCATAACATAGAATCTAAATGAATACAAAGCAACTTCTTCAAAATAGCTATTACAATACAATCAATGAAAGCATAATCTGATGAAGATATGACCTTCTAAAACAATGTCACAATCCCGACCAATTCTCCACAAAACAAGGGTTGTCTTGATTCATTCAAATCCAATCTAATCTCCACTAACCACGAATCAGTTTTCATAAATGGACTACAATATCTTCAAAATATCGGCACAAGAACTAATCCAAAGATTTTGCTGCATAAAATTGACAACTCAAATATGGCAAGTATTTTCACTATTTTAGTGGCAGTTTGTAGTGGGCATTGTCGAGTGCCACTCTACACAAAATTACACAACTTATCTCAACATGTATTCTTTTAGAATTTTTCAAACTATAAGTATCAACTTGGGAGAATGTGTCAAATTTAGAGACTAAACCTGTATTTAATCCAAAGAAATTAAAATAAAAATAATTAAATTGCTCAAAATAGAAAAAAATGGAGATTAAATGTGCAATTTGACCTAAAATTTTTGTCTGAAATGATGATATAACGTGCCATGCCAGTTTTCCATTATACAATTAACAATAGTTAATGACTCAGTGACAAAAATATAACAAATTGATGAAATTAGTAATCTTTTCGTAACTTTTAAAATTTAGTGACCAAAATGTAATTAACTTAAACCATAAGTAAGTGACCAAATCTATAATTTATCCTTAAGTTTATTAAATAAAATATAAATAAAATGACACTAATGACACTAAAGTAAAAATTAAAGAATATACAAACATTCGGTTTAAATAGAGTACAATAAATATTTTTCCTAAAAATTTACTAAATAATTCATAGGTAGAATCTCAATTTCAATTACAAATAATATAGTATTAATATACACTTTAGTCCTTAAAGTATACGGTACCTTTTTCACTTTGTTATTTAAAGTTTGTCCACTTCAATCCTTAACATTATCAGATGTTTCTAATTCAGTCCCTAACGTTTTTAGGCACTTCTATTTTAATCATTTGGACGTAAAAAAATTGAGATATTTAGTCATGTTATGAATACCTTATTAAGTGGATGTCCATCATGATAAGTTTTGATATACTTTAAATTCTAATAGTTATTAGAATTAGATCCTACTTCTTTTATATTTCTTATGTCTATAAATAGAAACTCTAATGAAGCACTGTAATCATCCCTTTTGATCAATAAAGTTCATTCTCTATTGCTTTCATATTTTCTTTGTTCTTTATTCTCTCCATCTCTCTTTTTTTTTTTTATAACACGTTATCAGCACGATGATTCTCTATTTTTTTCCTTTTAAAATCTTTCGAAGCCGTCCCCCAAATCCAATTCCTCTTTCATCTTAAACTTTCACCCTTACAACTTCACCTTCAAGATGTTGAAAGATTCAATCTCATAATAGATTATGGTGATGACGATGATGTTAAAGATCTTCAGGTATATTTTATTATATTTTATTTATTATATTATGTTTATTATAATTGATGACTAATCATGACAACATTAATAGATAGGTTTTGATTTAAAATCCATGCATGTTTGCAATGGTGATTATGAAATAAAAAATCTATTGGTACGTTTACAAGTTTGTCCTAGTAAATCTATTGCATTCCCCGAAGTGAACGCAAACATAAAAAAAAAAATTAAAGATATAATCATGGACCACTAAAAGTGGGAACATAGTAATAAATAAGAGAACAATGAGTTTTCTCAAGATAACTCTTCAAGGGGTAAATATAACTTATGTTATCAATGTGATATGAAAGATTATTGGCCACATATGTGGCATATGCTCATATATTTTGTTTCTGTTAATATCCTTTGAGGAAGGATATGAGAATGTAATAATTAAATCTATCATTATAGATAGAAAATATTTGTCTTATTTGGTACTAAAACAAACAAATATTATTTCAATATTTGATAGTACAAAATTAGTTGAAAGCTTTAGAAGAGCTAATATATTAATATCTAAAAGTCACAAAATTTGCTATTCCCAAGCGAATATTGCATATAAGTATTTGAAAATTTTATTTATTAACTTAGTGCCATTATAGACTTCATATTGATTTAGACATTTCCAAAAGTAAATGTCACAATATTGCTTATATGTGAATACAAAATAAAAAATGACGATAAAATTATTATTCTCAAAATTTTTATTTACATTATTAGTACAATTGAAAAACATGATTAAGTAAACCGAAGTTTATTGATACAAATACATTTACTATTTGGCGTGATCAGTTAGACCATTCTTGATTATATATGATGCGAAAATTAAGTGAGAATTCATATAAACATTTATTAAAGAACTAGAAGATTCTTTAATTTAAAGAATCCTCATGTGTTGCTTGTTTTCAATGATAATTTATTATTACAAACTCAAAGGTTAAAGTTGAGATTTAATGTTTCGCATTTCTTAAATGAATATGGGCTCATTCATCCACCATGTGGATGATTTTGACATTCTATGATTTTGGTAGATACATCTACAAAATAATCACATGCGTTATCAACTCACAACCTGTTATTTGCGAGATTGCTTGTTTAAATGATTAATTTCAGATTATGCAATTAAAACAATTCATTTTGCTTATATTGGTGAGTTTATGTCCCAAGCTTTTAATAATTATTGTATGTCAATTGAGATAAAAGTTGAACATCTTGTAGCTCATGTTCACACATAAAATGATTTAGCTGAATTGTTTATCAAATGCCTCCAACTAATAGCTAAATCATTACTTATGAGAACAAAACTTCCTATTTCAGCATGAGATTGTATTGAATTACATGTTGTATGCATTAAGCCAATAAATTATAAATACTCCCCATTATAATTGATTTTTGGACAAGAGCCAAATATTTCCCATCTTACAATTTTTGGATGTGCGGTATATGTTCCAACTTCTCCACCACAATGCACAAAGATGGGTCATCATAAAAGATTAGGAATCTATATTTATTTGAGTCTCCTTATAATATTTTTGAGCTATTAATTCGATATTTGATTATGACATGAGTTGTCAGTTTTCCCAACATTAGGGGAGAGAATAAAAGGTTGGATTAATGAAGTACTTGAAATGAATTATCAATGTCTAAGATCCTTGTACAAAACAATGTGAACTAGAAGTTCAACAGATAATTCATTTTACAAATCAACTGTTAGATTCATTAAATCTCACATAATAGCTGAAAATGCTCCAATACAAATTGATGTCCTAATAGGGAAAACTGTTAGTGCAAAAGAAAGTAATCCATGCCTGAAGCGCGGAAGACCAGTCAATTCCAAAGATAAAAATCCTCGTAAAAAAAGGGGAGCAAACATTCAAGATGGTTATATAGTGGAGGCGGGGGTTCTTGAAGAGACCCAAGACATAACTAATTATAAAACTCAAGATAAGATTCAGGTATCTAAAAGTGAAAATGGAAATGATGAAAATAAAGAGATCTCGATAAGTTATGTCAATACGAGAAAAAAATGGAGCAAAAAAAAATATAGTTGTCGACAATATTTTTTCTTTATGTTGCTATTGAAATAATAAAAGAAAATAAGGATCCTAAGCCTAAATCTACTAAGGAATGTAAAAATAGAAAAGATTGGCCAAAATGAAAAGATGCAATTCAAGCATAATTGAATTCACTTTCTAAACGTGAAGTTTTTGGACCTATAGTCCAAACACCTAAAAGTGTAAAGTCGGTAAGATATAAATGGGTATTTATGTGAAAACAAAATGAAATTGATGAAGTCGTAAGATATAAAGCACAATTTGTAGCACAAGGATTTTCGCAAAGGCTCGTCATTGATTATGAAGAGACATATTCTCTTGTGGTGGATGCAATCACGTTTAGATATCTTAATAGCCTGGTAGTACGTGAAAAACTTGACATGCATCTAATGGATGTTGTTACAGTCTATTTGTATGGCACAACTAAAGGATTTAAAATCCCAGAAGGATATAGAGTTTATCGGGAAAATTGTTCGATCAGATTAAAGAAAAGTTTATATGGATAAAAACTATCTGGACGTATGTGGTATAATCGTCTTAGTGAATACTTGTTAAAAAAATGTTACAAAAATGATCCAATTTGTCCATGTGTCTTTATAAAAAGGTTTGGATCAAATTTTATGATAATTTTTGTTTATGTTGATGATCTAAATATTATTGGAACTCCTAAAGAGCTCCAAAATACAGTAAATTGTTTAAAGAAAGAATTTGAGATGAAAGATCTTGGAAAAACAAAGTTTTGTCTTAGCTTATAAACCGATCATTTAAAAGATAGAATTCATGCTCATCAATTAACTTATACGGAAAAGATATTAAAGAAATTTTCCATGGATAAAGCACACCCATTAAGTACTCCGATGGTTGTACAATTGTTAGATGTGAATAAAGATCAATTTGGTCCTTGCAAGGATGGTGAAGAGTTCTTAGTCTTGAAGTACCATATTTAAGTGTCATAGCAGCATTGATGTATCTTGCAAACAACACAAGACCTGATATAGGTTTCGTTGTAAACTTCTTAGCAAGATTTAGTTCTTCTCCAACACGTAGACATTAGAATTGTAACACCCCTTACCCATATCCGACGTCGATGCAGGGTACGAGGCGTTACCTTACTTAAAAACATGTATACAAACATTTTCGAGTTATAAAATTTTGTTCAAATTTAAAACTTTTCAATCTTCATCTTAAAGTCCTTAATATGATCCTGTGAGGCCCAAAACACACTTTAGAAATGGTTCGGGACCAAACCAAGTTCTTTAGAAAACTTTGGAAAATATCACTAAAAACAGGGGCACACGCCAGTATGGAAGGGCGACACGCCCTTGTGACCTAATAACATGGCCATTTTGAAGTACCATGTAACTCACACGGCTTAAGCATATAGGGACACACCCGTGTCCCATGCTCGTGTGGATTTATTTTTCAATTCGAACCTACAGGGGTTTTCACACGGCCATGGCATGCCCGTGTGCAAAAACCTTGATATTCTGTTTCTGACGTCATCATTTATTTAGTGTCACATGGCCAAGGCACACGCTCGTGTGCTAGGCCGTGTGGTGAATTTAATTTTGTATTTAAGGTGCAGACTTCACACGGCCTAGGCACATGCCCGTGTCCTATGGCCGTGTCTTCCACACGGTTGAGACACACGGCCGTGCCTCATCCCGTGTGGTTATTGCTAGCATTTTGTTTTGCCAACTTAGGGTGCAGGGGGACACATAGCCGGACTATCGCCTATAGGGAAGACCGTGTGTTACACACGGCCTATAGACACGCTCGTGTGTCTACCCGTGTGGACAAAAACAAGGCTATTTACCAAGCCCTTTTTGTCACCCTCACTTGCATCAACATAAGCCACATCAAGAAACACCAATCCCCACATTAAGGCCACTACACTCCATTCACATACAAAACTTATCACATACTTTATCAATCCAATCATGCAACCTACTCATTCATGCATTAACATACTAAATACTCAACCATGAAAAGCATCATCATTTGCACATATCAATAACAAGTATTAGCCATCATCCATGGCCTTATACAAAATGAATCAATCTTCAAGACAAGCCAACACATTTGGCCAAAACAATATGACACTTGACAAAAGACCAAGTCCGTATACATGCCATACTCAAAATGATAAATCTAACTATACCAAATGTCCAGATTGATAGTGCGATCGAGCCTCCGATATCCTTTGATCCCCGAGCTAGCTTGGCGATACTATAAGAAAATGGAAAGGAGAGGGAGTAAGCATAAAGCTTAGTAAGTCGCATGTAAATAATTAACAACAATTATCATACATTATCATACTCATTATATATTATAAACTTGCACATAATTCTCAAATGATTAAAGGCATGACTTACTCATTTTCATCCTTACTAATCATACAACATAACTCAAGCTCATATCTCATTGATTTTATGTAGGTACCTGTATCACTTACAATAAAGTTGTAACTTTTCTCACTTTTAACACAAGCTTTAAATTACCTGTTAAACCAGTTGGAATACTAAAGGATACCCAAAAGCCTCACACGAGAGGGTACAATGCCAATGCCATGTCCCAGACATGGTCTTACACTGGCTCACATATCGAGGTTAATGCCATATCCTAGACATGGTCTTACATTAGCTCTCACCTCAATGCCGATGCCATATCCCAGTCATGGTCTTACACTAGCATACATATCAATGCCGATGCCATGTCCCAGACATGGTCTTACACTGGCTCTCATAATGTGGCCGATGCCATGTCCCAAACATGGTCTTACACTAGCACACATATCACCCAAATGTCATGGTGTGGATATCCAATCTATTCTAAGGTTCAACCGAGAGTACACTACATCAAATTTCATCATGCGTATTCATATCAATAATCAAACATTTTATGCGATACCAATTGTTTAATGCATAAAACAATAGAGTTCTATTATTTACGTACAACTTACCTTGGTATACAAAATATAGGCGACTAGTTCGATTTAGTCCAATAGCTTGGTTTTTCCTCGGTCTAGGTCCAGACTATGTTTTTCTTGATCTATAATGAAAAAATTTACTAATTTAATCATCACATTAATCAATACCTACCAAAATTCCTAATTTGGAAAAATTACCGTTTTTCCCCTAGACTTTCACTAAATTATGATTTTGCCCTAGGTTCGTAAAATGATTTTCATCAAATTTCTTTACTACCCAAGCCTAGCCGAACCTTTATTAAGCTTATAACAGCTCGCAATTTCAATTATTTCACACATTTACCACCTATTCTACAACCTTTACAAAAAGGTCATTTTTAGGTGTTTTCATGAAAATCACTTAACAAAAGTTGTTTATTTAACAACCAAGATTCATTTTCATCCATAAAATTTCAGCAAACAACATGAATACTCACAAGGTAAAACCCTAAACTCTCAACCATTTGGTAAAATAGTCCCCTCATTATCTAGATTAAGCTATAGGGGTCCCAAAAGTTCAAAAATTATCAAAAACAACCACCAAAATCTTCATCGGGAAAAACATTCGAAAAATCTTTGACTATTCTAATATCTTTAACAGACAAAACCTCAGAATCAAAAACATCGATGTAGGCTATATACGCCTCACAACCCTTACGAACCAACTTCTCGGCCTTCAGGGCAGAAATCACATTTGACAAATAATTCCGACGTTCCCCTATTACTACCACCTCATCACCCTCCACATTTTTTAGTACCACCCGTTTAGCAGTGCAATCCAAATTCACTTGATGCTTAACAAGTCAATCCATGCCCAGTATTAAGTCAAATTCTCCAAAAGAAAGTTCCATCAAATCAGCCAAAAAGATGGTTCCTTGAACCTCCAAAGGTACATCTCTGAACAATTTGTTTACCTTAACTGACTGCTCTAAAGGACTCAACACAGTAACTTTACTCGCAGTGGTTTCAACCATTATACCCAAAGGCTCAGACACCGAGCATGTTATATACTAATGCTTAGACCCAACATCAATCAGTGCAATATAAGGTACATTATAGATAAAGAACGTGCCAGTAATAACATCTGGGGTGTCTCCATCCTCTCGGCGATGTGCAATATAAACTAGAGCTGGTTGCCTCGCCTCAGCATGCCCAGCACCTCTGCCCGATGCTCTACGACTACGGCCCATACCATTTTCATCTCTGGCTTGACCACGGCCTCTCGGTGGTTGTTAAACACCTCTCAGTGCTGAACCGTACCCCGACCTGTAATTTACATCTGCTCAGGCTTTCGTGGACAATCTCTAATACGGTGCTCTAATGATCCGCACCTCAAACATGCCCCAATCTTTTTCCAGCATTCGCCCTGATGGCATTTACCACAGTCAACACATGTCTGCGGTCCAATAGCAGCAATAGGGGCCCCAACTCTGACCGGCCCATCCACTCTGGCCTTTTTCTTCGCCTCTGAACGAAACTTGAGAGCTCTAAGTCCCTCTTATTCCTTACCTTTTCTCGATTTTGATGCTCAGTTTGGTTCACCTTCTCGGTAATCTTCGCCTTATCTACTAGTGTGGCAAAATCTCGCTCCTTCTGTGGAGCAATCAAAACTCTCAGACTATCCCTAAAGCTATCCACAAAATGAACAAACCACTCATATTCAGTTGCCACCATCCCACATGAATAGTGATTTAATAGCAAAAATTCAGCTTCATATTCAGCCACTGATTTATCCCCCTGAGTTAAGTTCAGAAATTCCCTCTTCCAGGCATCCATATAACTAGCGCCCACATACTTCCATTGGAAAGCAGTCTTGAAGAATTCTGATGTCAATCGGCCGGCCTGATTACCTTCTTTAACTGTAAGCCACCACTGATAGGCTTCATCTCGTAACAAAGACACTGCACCTTTTAGTTTTTGTTTGAGGTGCAGTTGAGGTCATCCATGATCCTCTCTATAGCCTCAATCCAATATTCAGCCACGCTAGGGGCAACTCCAACAAAACCCCTAAAAATTTTAGCCCCATTAGACCGGAGTCGTTCTGTGACTGACCCACGGCCCACAGTACCAGTATTAGGCCCAGTGACCCTCTCCAGAATTGTAACATAGCTTGGGACAATGCGTCGTCCCCAGTCGCTAGATCGTGAGACCCAGTCTCAGTCACAGGTGAAGTCGGTGCCTCTCTAGCTTCAGCGTTAGGCATGTGGCCCAATGACGAAGACCTAGCCTGAGCACCTCTACGGCCTTTGCCACGGCCTATTGTACCCCTTCCACGAGTACCCTTGGTGCTCATTATCTATTTGTGTATTATCTGTTTTTAACAATTTTATGCATCGGTTTACAGTTTCAGTGTTGATTAGTAGATATCTTATGAAAAATAATATCAGTATTTAAGAGTTTATTTTCGCAAAAAGTAGTCTTACTTCAGTTTTAGTTTTCCCTAATTAGAATATTTTAGTACAGTCTAAATAGTAGTCTCAGTATTTCACTTCAAACAAACAGAAGTTTTAGAGGACTTACCAGATCGGTGCTAGAGATTCGGTGTACCACACATCAGTAAAAATATTTCAAAATACTTCCAAATCATTTGGAACAGTTCTTTTTTTGAAAATTCTAAGTTTTAGAAGAAACCCAAAAACCACAACCAAGTTTTGAAATCTTGCTCTGATACCACTAAATGTAACACCCCAAACTCGGCCTAGACGTTATGGTCGAATCTGGTGATATCGCATTGAAGTGTTTTTCGAAAACATAATTTCATTGGAAAACCCGTTCTATATTAAATCTCATTTATGATCATAAAGGAAATTTAAGGGTATCTTATTCATTTAAAACTCAAGTTGTTTTTAGTAGTTTATTGATCATATTAGTTTGTTACTATATTTAAAATAATGTTTGATGCTGAAGCTTTTATAGTATGTTACGAAAACGTGGTGTTTTGAAAAGCATTTATCTTTTGAAAATTCGCATCCTACTTCTTTCAAATATGAATTAAAATAAGTAAAATCCCAAATTAAAAGTTACAAATTTAAAGAGGCCTTATTACAAAATAAATACCCAAATTAAATTTCTTGTAAATCAAAAAGTCAAATATAAAAGCAAGTGCGGTTGTGTGGCAACCTCCGAATCCCTAGCAGCATCGATTCGCCTAAGATTGGGGATTACCGGTACAGATAAATAGAGGGGTGAGTTTACGAAACTCAGTGTGTAACCCCATGTAAGCAAAATGCCAATCATGCCATAGGCAAGTACAGTCTGGGCCTAAGCCTAAATCAATAATAGTTTAGTTTAGTTGGGCCTTAGCCCATTACAGTATCAGTATTAGTGTGGGCCTTAGCCCATTTCAATGGCAGTATCAGTGTGGGCCTTAGCCCATTTCAGTGACAGTAATAGTTCAGGCATGCATTCAAAAATCCTACCCAACCAGCCTCTACACTCCACTCGGTCCAGCCCTACACTCCATGTGGGGATAAAATTAACCCACCCATCTTTACACTCCAAAAATTAGTACTAGTTGCAGCACTAAACAATATTTGCAGCAGAGCTACTAGTACAGTACACTTCCTCCAATCATCATAATCCCATCCCCATGCAACATATCATACATGGATGCAACATATATATCATGGCATACTCATATACAGTCATACATAACATAAGGCATACAGTCATTTAGTATCATAGGGGCATAACAGTCATTTTATCAGTTTAAGGTCTAGGTATACTTATCGACCCATTAGTAGGTTCACAGTCATCTCGAGCGACCCGTGAAACCTTTAACAATCAAACAATAAAAATAGGCCTAAGGCCCATAATACGGGCCCACGTGGGCCCACACGCCTGTGGGTCGACATAACCCATAATTAGTCTCAGCCATGTAAATTACACAGCTCGGCCCAATATTCTCCACACGTTCGTGTGGTTTACCCGTGTGGGGCCCATAAGCCCGTTGGGCCCACAAGGCCTATTTTGGCCCAACGTGGCCCAAAATGGCCTAAGACCACGAAATCGCTCATGGTGGCCTCAATAGCCTAACGCCCACTGTAAGAGCCCAATTTTGATCGGGATTAAGCAAACCAAAATAAAAAATGTCCAGCACAGTCCTTTTACAATAAACAGACCAAGCCCAATACCCGTGGCCCAATTTACATACCCAGATTAACCAGCCACCCAAATAGACCCAGACTAAACCTAATGACCCAAACTACCCAAAACCCAACATCTAAACTAAGCCCAAACCTTTGACCCAAAACCCAATTGCCCTGACCTAAACTAGCACGGCCCAAGTTGGCCCAAAAAATAAACAAATTTCAGACCTAGGGTTGCCCTAGAAACCCTAGGCGCTGCAATTGCACCTCAGCTTCTTTTGCGCCGCAAAGGCAAGAACCCAACAGTTGCACCACACTCCAAGCTCACGCCCAGGCCAACAGTCGCCGCCATCAACGTACAAACGACCTCATCGCCGGATCTCCGCCCTAGGCGCTGCAATCGCACCTCAGCTCCTTTTGCCGCAAAGGCAAGAACCCAACAGTTGCACCACACTCCAAGCTCGTGCCCAGGCCAACAGTCGCCGCCATCAACGTACAAACGACCTCATCACCGGATCTCCACTCCACCTGCACAAGAAAAGAAAGAAAACAACAAGAATAGGGCAAAAAGATATGTATTTCCTTTTTTATTTTTTTATTTCGGGGCTATATAAAACCCCTAAAAATCTGAAAAAAAAGGACACAGAGACAATAACACCAAAATGCCCACAAAATCAAAAGAAAGATACAGAGAAAAAATATTCAAAAGATATATTGAATAAAAGAAAGCTTTAACAGCAAAGGTTACTCTCTATTTTATTTTGTTTATTTCTTCTCTTTCGATCTATTTTTTTATAAATACCGTTAAAAATAAAAGGAAAAGGAAGCATTTATCTTTCGAAAAGGGGCCCTTCTTATCGAAAAACATCACGAACGATGGCGCGTGTGGCGACGCGTGGCCGGAACAGAGGCCGGACTCCTACCGAATACAGGAGGGGAAAAGAGAGCTTTTCAGAGCTCTGTTTGTTTTTTTTTTTTTTGAATGCTTGTTAAAATGATTTTTTTCTTTTACTTTTGGGCTTATATAGCAAACAACAAACGACACCGTTTTGCCTTATAAGATCCGCGCGTCGACTCGGATACCCGAGTAGGATCCGCGCATTTCTTATTAATGGTGTAATTATCATTTTAGTCCTTCCACATTTTTTATTCCATTTAATTTCATTTTTTATATTTTAAATTTGGCCCTAAAAGTTTAATTATCTTTCAATTTAGTCCCTCGAGCTTTTTAAAGGTTGAGATCAAAACGATGTAGTTTTTAGATTTGGCTAAATTTCTATTTTAATCCCTGTAATTTAATAAGAGTTTTAATTTAGTCCTTTTAATCTGTTTTAATTACTTTTTAACCCCTATTTTCTTTATTTTAATTTTATTTTTATCTTTTTATTTTATTTTATTATTAATAGTTTTATCACATTAAAATATTCTATATTATTTTCTTATATTTATTAATTTATAATATATATTATGTGTATTATTTATATATTTAATTATTATTTTATATATTATTTTATTTGTTTAATAATTTGTATATTATTATTTTTTATATATATTATTTATTATGTTATATTTTGTATATTATATAGTATTATGTCACATTATATATTATTTCTAAAATTTATTTTATATAAAATTTATTTATATTACCTAATCCATTTTATTATTTATATTATGTATGTAAATTTATGATTAGTGTATTATATATATTTTTCATCATTTTATTTTGTTTAATATTATTTTAATTATATATTAATTTCATAAATTAGTTATTATATTATTTTATAAAAATATATTTATGTTTCATTTATATTATTTATATTTTATTTTATTTATTCAAAATCATTATATATTATTCTTTTTATTGTTTGCATTTTTATATCATATATGTATGTAATATTTTTATTTTATTTATTAATCTTGCATGAAATATGTTCATATTTGTTTTATTATTTATTGTATTTATTTATACTTCATCATGTATTCACAATTGCCTTAGTGTAGGAATTATTATTTGTCATCTTTTGTATTATTATTTCTTTGTTGCCTATCTTAAACGTTAGTATATTTGCTTTTAATATTTATGTTCGATAATTAATGCAATGTTGTCACATGGTTATTGTTTATTATAAAAATCAATTTTTTTTTGCAAAACCATTATATTTTTAAAAGTTTTTTAAAATAAGGCAATGTTTCGGTATTTAGAAAATCGGGAAATAGTGCCCTAACGTACTGAGCTGCGATTTTCTGTTTGGCTAAATAACTGAATACCCTTTTACAAGTTTTGTAAATCATGAGATGATCTTGATTACGAAGGTTCTTAAATATCGTGTCCTAACGTACTGGATGTGATGTTTATATTCCCTCGGAATAAAGAAATCTCAAGTTTTAACTTAAATGGCTCAAAGTTTTTTTTAAAAAGAAATCATATTTTTGAATACTTTTTAACTTCAAACATTTGGACATGAATTTATCGATTAGGTACCAATTTTTGGGCGTTATGAGGGTGCTAACCCTTCCTCGTACGTAACCAACTCCCGAACCCATTTTCTTATTTTTTGTAGACCAAAATCAAATGTTTAACGTTTTACAAGGTGATCCAATCACACCTAAGTAAAAAGGGATTGGTGGCGACTCCCATTTCATTTTTAAAGTCGATCCCCGTTTTTAAAACCTGATTTTAAAATGGTTTTGACACTCACGTTTTATGCATTCGGATTACCACACGAGCGAGTGCATGCTCGTGTAGCTTCAATTGTCATATTTTCTGGCTTTTTTGGTTTACTATTTGGGCAGTGTTTACACACCTTGTGTCGATTCGTCTCGAACAGTCGCTCAAGCACTCACCAACCTACATTTGGCCAATCAAACACCACCATCAGTCCTACTTTACGGTTAAAATGAAACCTGAAACCAACAATCCATTCATAGTATAGAGTAGAGTTACCTTCAATCGAACCACTGTTATTCCCACGAATCTTAGTCTCTAGCGATTGAGTAGGAGTTCCCTGAATCCTTCCTTAACTGCCATATAATTGCTATTAGTTACCACTTAAGGCAGAAGAAGAAAAGGGAATAATGATTCGTCTATAGCACTTACTGAAAGAGAACAAGAGAACCGAATAATGGAAGGATTCAGCACTAGCACAGCCCCTCACCCTCGATTTATAGTTGTCAAAAACAATTAAACAAAAACCCAATTTAGTAACTCAGAAGTTGAAACTTCAAGTGCCATACTCACTTACTCAAAAAAATGCGGTAAATCGTTAAACAAGATGGAGGCTCAGAACGTTTAAGAGAAGAAAAGAGCAAAGTCAATCGGCAAAGGAAGAGGAATGGTTTCAGCAGTGATCAGAATTGGGAAATCGGCAGCACAAAACTTGAAGGAGAGAAAAAAGAGAAACGGTTTAGGGGAGAAAGGAGAAGAGAACACGAAGGAGTGGCGTAAATGGCCCAATTTTCCCGGGCCCATAAAACCAAAAAAAGGGAGCAAAGTAAACAAAAAATACAAAAAAAAATAATAAAAAGATATTTAAAAATTCATTACATTCCATAGTCCATTTACAAATGACCCAGATTAGGACCCAACTAAACAAACCCAAATCAGCCTACCCAATTCAACTAAACCCAAACCTAGAAATTGGCCCGAATGGCCCAAACAGTTTTAGCCAGCAGAAACCCTAGGGTTTCCCCCAGCGCCACACACAGCCCCAACAACAAGTCACCCCACGCCATGTCACCACCTTACGGCCTCCGTACGCCACCCTCATGCCTCCACGTCGCCTCGTACCTGCACAAGAGAACTAAACAACAACAAATCAAAAGAAAACGATTATATTTTTCTTATTTTTATTTTCATTTTTTGAATTCAGTTATAAAAAACCAAAGCAAACATTTGCAAAGCTTCTGGACGATTTTATGCACACATACGCAAATACACGAAATCAAAAATAGAAAAGGATATTGAAAGGTGATTTTCAAATTTGGGTTTTCTTGGATTGTTTCTTTTCCCTTATTATACGTTCTATGTTTCTTACTTATTGTGTGCGAAAAAAAACAACAAAGCGAATAAAAAGGAGATACTTATCTGTCAATATCGTGGTCTAATCCCTATTTGGCTTCGATGAAATCGAAGTTTGAATAGGGGTTTCGAGCCAAAAATAGGCGATACCTTGGGCATCGTTTTGAGAGGGGGTAGGAGGACGTCACTAAACACCACCATACACCGATTACCATGGTGAATCGGTGGTCGAACGACGCAGTCCTCTAGATCGACAGAATAGCGAGAAGGGGGCTCTGTTTTTGTTTTTTAAGGCGGCTAGGGTTCTGTTTTGTTTAAAAAAAAGAATGGTTGTGTAACAGACCGAATTTGACCCTAATTAGAATGGTGGTTTCGGGACCACGAATCCGAGTCTGAGAAATATTTTAATATTATATTTTGTGTTTATTATATGTGAATTAATGTGTGTGAAAGTCTCGTAGAAAAATTTTATCGTTTGTGTGTTTAATTTAGAAAAAGGACTTAATCGCGTAAAAGGTAAAAGTAGCAAACTATAGTGAAAAGTGACTATTTGATGATGGCTTTTTAAAGTGGGGTATTAAAAGAGTAAATAGCCCATTTTTAAGTTAGTGGGTGGTTTATGACAAGATTAACCTTATATTATATGTTGTTTTTATTATTAAATAAAGGTTAAAATGGTAAATCATTAAAATATTATTATATGTTAAAATGCATGAAATTAAAAGCCATTTTAGTTGTTTTCTTCTTCCATTGCCGTGAGTTAGCTAAGAAAAAGGGGTTTAAAGGCTTGAAACATTCGGCCATCATCAAGCTCAATTAGGTATGAATTTTAGCTCGGTTTTTAATAATTTTTATGTTTTTGAGATCGTTGCTTCGTATATTACCCGACCCATGCTTGAATTTTTGAGAATCATGTGTATATGAGGTTCGACCATTGATTTGTTCTTATGGTTTTGATATTTGATGGTTTTAGATTAAAAATGTGTTAAAGATTTACAAGTTTTGTATTAGAAATTTTGGTGAAATTTTGTATTTAGGGCTATTTTATAAAAATAAAATTTTAGAGGGACTTAATTACAAAATAAATGAAATTAGAGGGCTTATAAAGTCCCTAGGAATATTCGGCCCTTGTATAGTCTTGGCAAATTGTGTGTATTTTGTGTTTTGTACAATTAGGACTAAATAGTAAAAATGTGAAACCTTAGGGGTAAAATGGTAATTTGTATGTTTATGTGTTTTGGGACTAAATTGAATTGAAATGTACTTGAATGAGTTAAATTTAATGTGTTTTAGATCAAGAGCAAAGTCAAACGGAATTGGATCGGGGAAAGACGAAAGTTCTCGAATAGTCGGTCTAAGTTGTCCGTCGACAGTCGAGGTAAGTCCTTAAGCTAAAGTATGTTAAAGAATTATTTATGAATAGGTTCAATGAAATTATTTGATAAATTTGAGTATGAATATATGTGTTAGCCGAATGTAAAGGCTTTAAAATGGATTAGATGTGTTTTTGTATTTATGATAAGAATTTGTACATTAGTGGGGATATGTGAATGTGAATTGTGTATATGTTTAGTTAATGATGATAGTGTTAAGGAATGAAATTTGATGGACATGTTTATGAATTATTTCGGCTTATTGCCTAGCGTGCCTTGTGCCGTGACATATTCGGCTTCGTGCCTAGCAGAGCTTAGTGCCGATGACATATTCGAGCTTTGTGCCTAGCGAGCTTAGTGCCTGTGATATATTCAAGCTTCGTGCCTAGCGGTGCTTAATGCCGATGATACTTTAAAATGAAGAAACCATAATTGATCGAGGTGTAACATAGTGAAACTATTGAGTTAAAACTCGTAAGCTTAAGTCCCATTGAATTCATCAGAAGTAAGGTAAGTTGTGATTAATGTTATTTGAGTTGAAAAATTATGATAAGAATGGTGTTATGCGAATTTGAGTGGTACTCGACATGTAATATATGTACTTTGTGCTTTGATGAGTTCGAGTTGATTATAGTGAAGTATAAGTAATTGAGTTAATACATCACTAGTATTCAGTTTTGTATCAATTGCATATCAAAATATACATATACAACGTTCTACATTTATTGATTAAAAATGTTAAAGTGCTTGATTAGTGAATTATCTTTTGCTTAAGACTTACTAAGCTAGTGAGCTTACTCTGTATGTGTTTGTATTTCTGTTTTATAGATCATTGATTCAACTACGGGCTCAGGGGATCATCAAGAAAGTCGACCACACTATCACTCTCTTTGGTATATATATGTTTTGTATACTTTTTGAATCAAAGGCATGTATAGGCCGTATTTTGATAAGTAATGAATGATGTTCGATTTTGTAAATGTATATATATGGCCTTGCGAATAAGGCTATTACTTTCGGTTTAAGCATTGTTTATATGTTTGATATAATAGTCTATTTTAAACTTTGGTATAAGACGTATGTTTATAATGCTTGGAAGTTAAATGTAGTTGTATAGAAATGATTATATATATGTATAAGTTAACTTGTTGGATTCATTGTTAATGATAAGTATAAGTAGTTATAAATTATGAAAAATTGGTAATGAATGTTCGGTCAAGGCATGGTTTATATGCTTGTGTTTTTTTAGGTTAAGTTGGTTTTGAGACCTATGTTTAAGTATGGTCAATTGTAGTACAAATAAATAACGTAAATTTTGCATGAATTATGGAAGTTTAGTTGGTATATTCGGTCTTTGATCTATGCATATAACATGAAAAGTTATATTGGGGTTATGCATTAAAAACTAAGGTTATGCATATTCGAATATAGATATATAGATATATTTATGAAGTATATTGTCTCTTAGTCCATAAGTGTAATGTCAAGTGATGTATGCATGTAATCATAATGATGCTTATTAGTAGTTCCAATTACCAAGTTCGGTGTGTTTTGGTTTAAAACGAAATGGCACGTGAGGCATGTTTGCATGAAATGTATACAAAGGAGTGGTACTAATTAGGTGTTGGTATCATAGAACAAAATAGATAAATATGCTAATAATGCGGATAGAAGTATATTGTTTGATCATTTTGTATTTGTGGATGATTATATTGAATATGTTTTAACTCCTATATAAAGTATATTTATATATATTTATTATGCCCATGTGCTTTATCTGTTTAGGATATGAATTAATAAATTAAAAAAGATTTGGCTATTGGTAATGCATGTAACCCTAATTCGGCGACGGATACGGGTTAAAGGTGTTACATTTTATTGGTATCAGAGCTACGGTTTAGTCGATTCTAAGACTACCATAGTGCGTAAGAGTCTAGCTATACATGCCTTTGAATTGTATATATGATAGTGTGGTGACTTCTGACAATTTCAATTGTATTTTATATAGTAAATGGATTTTGATCCCGATAGAGCCGTAGCTGATGATGTGGAAAGCTTTGCGCCTAGTCTCGCACGTGGATCAGCGCCATTAGACTCTCGACCAGTTTCGGGTAGCCATGAGGGAGAGGCTAAACAAGTCTTCTATCAGATGATGAACGAATGGTTTACCCAGTTTATTCAGACTAATCCGACTATACAACAGCCTCCACCCCTGAATAATCCAACTCCGGTACCTTCAGCACCCTCGATGATAAATCATATGAGATCTAGCAGGCCCCCCGTTGATAAAATCAAGAAATATGGGGCCGAGGAATTCAAGGCCAATGATGATGATGACGCAGAACGAGCCGAGATGTGGCTTGATAACACTATTCAGGTACTCGATGAGTTATCTTGTACTCCAGATGAATGCCTAAAGTGTGCTATATCTCTACTTGGGACCGCTTATCACCGGTGGAACACACGGCATCCGTAGTTCAAAGAAAAATAACTTGGGACTTCTTCCAAATTGAGTTCCGTAAGAAATATATCAGTCAGAGATTCATCGATCAGAAACAGAAAGAATTTCTAGAATTAAAATAGGGTCGCATGGCTGTGACGGAATATCGAGCGAAGTTTGTCAGATTGAGCCGTTACGCTCGGGAGTGTATATCCACCGAAGCCATTATGGGTAAAAGATTTGAAGAAGGCTTGAATGAAGACATAAAGTTACTTGTTGGCATTCTTGAAATCAAAGAGTTTGTGACATTAGTCGAGCGAGCTTGTAAAGCCGAAGAGCTCGGAAAGGAGAAAAGAAAAGCTGAAGTAGAAGCTAGAGACACTCGAAAAAGATCATCGAGTAAAATTTTCCATTCTGTGCATAAGAAGTTCAGAGATGACCCCGGTCGACATAAAGCCACTTCAGACTTGCCTATATGTGATCGACCTCTAGTGAGATCCCGAGCCACGTCGATAGCTAGTGTCGATAATGTTCCGCAGAATCAGGCTAAGTGTAAACATTGTGGGAAATGGCATCGTGGGAGTTATAGAGTTCGTGATCGATCCTGCTTTAAATGTGGATCGTCAAATCATTTTATTCGAGAGTGCCCGATGTTAGCTGAGCAAAATGCAACTTAGAACACTAGACCGAGCAGTGTGCCAACACGGGGTAGACCACTCAGACATTCAGGCAATGTAGGTGGCAGTCAGAGAGGGACTAAGGACACCGCAATATGATCAGAGGCTAGAGCTCCAGCTAGAGCTTATGCTACACGAGCCAGAGAGGATGCTTCCTCCCCGGATGTCATTACCGGTACTTTCACCCTTTATGATACTACTATGATTGCATTGATTGATCTTGGTTCGACTCATTCATATGTGTGTGAAACTCTAGTATTCGGTAAGACTCTGCTAGTTGAGTCTACTGAGTTTGTGATTCGTGTGTCCAACCCTTTGGGTAGATGTGTATTTGTTAATAAAGTGTGTAGATGTTGCCTGTTGATGATTTGGGATTCTTGCTTCCCAGCTGATTTAATGTTGTTGCCCTTCGATGAGTTCGACATAATTTTGGGAATGGACTGGTTAACTTTACATGATGCAGTGGTGAATTGCAAAAGAAAGCTTATTGATTTGAGATGTCAGAACGGTGAGATCATCAAAATTGGATCCAGTGATTTAAGTGAGTTTCCTACAGTAATATCCTCGATGTTAGCCTGAAAGTATGTGAGAAAAGGGTGTGAAGCTTATTTGGCCTATGTACTGGATAATAAAATATCTAAAAAGCATATTAAATCTGTACCGGTTGTGTGTGAATACCCAGATGTGTTTCCTGAAGAACTACTGGGTTTGCCACCAGTACTAGAGATTGAGTTCGACATTGAATTAGCACCGGGAATGACTCCAATCTCGATAGCTCCGTATTGGATGGCACCTACTGAGTTAAAAGAGTTGAAAGCACAGTTGCAAGAGTTAATAGATAGGGGCTTTGCACGACCGAGTTTCTCTCCTTGGGGTGCACCAGTTCTTTTTGTGAAGAAGAAAGATGGAACGATGCGAATGTGTGTTGATTATAGGCAACTGAATAAGGTAACTATAAAGAATAAGTACCCGTTACCTCGATTGATGATTTGTTTGATCAGTTGAAAGGGGCTTCGGTATTTTTGAAAATAGATTTGAGATCGGGTTATTATCAGTTACGAGTCAGAGATACAGATGTGCCAAAGACTGCATTCCGGACGAGGTACGGACATTTTGAGTTTCTGGTTATGCCTTTTGGACTCACTAATGCACCTGCTATTTTTATGGACCTAATGAATCGGGTCTTTAGACAGTTTTTGGATCGGTTTGTAGTAGTGTTTATTGATGATATACTGATCTACTCCAAAGATGAAATCGAGCTTGTCGAGCATTTGAGATTAGTGCTACAAACTTTGCGAGATCAACAGCTGTATGCAAAGTTTAGTAAATGTGAGTTCTGGATGAATGAAGTCAGTTTCTTGGGTCATGTTGTTTCAGCATCAGGTATCCGGGTGGATCCAAATAAAATAACGGCTATACTCGATTGAAAACCACCAAAGAATGTTTCTAAAATTCAAAGTTTTTTAGGCCTTGCGGGATACTACAGACGGTTTGTAAAAGGTTTTTTCTGTGATAGCTACACCTTTGACAAGGCTACTACCGAAAGATGTCAAGTTTGAGTGGTCAGAAAAGTGTCGAAAAAGTTTGAACAAATGAAAGCTCTTTTGACCGAAGCTCAGGTGTTAACTCAAATGAATCGTAAAAATTTGTCGCTTTTAGTGATGCTTCTTTGAATGGGTTGGGTTGCGTTTTGATGCGGGAAGGCAAAGTTATAGCCTATGCTTGAGACAATTGAAGCCGTCTGAAAAGAAATTATCGACTCACGATCCGGAATTAGCGACCATTGTTTTCGCATTGAAAATTTGGCGTCATTATTTATTCGACGAGAAATGTCACGCTTATTCGGATCATAAAAGTCTAAAGTATTTGATGACTCGAAAGATCTGAACTTGAGATAATGCAGATGGTTAGAATTGTTGAAAGACTATGAGTTGGTGATTGACTACCATCCAGGAAAAGCCAATGTTGTTGCAGATGCGTTAAGTGGAAAATCATTATTTGCTCTTCGTGCGATGAACGCACAGATGGTTATGTCTAGTAATGGTTCGATCATGGCCGAGTTAAAAGCAAGACCGATGTTCATTCAACAACTTTGTGATGCGCAAAGAATTGACAAAGACTTGGTTGCTAGATGAGTTCAATGTGAAAATGATGTAGAGTCAGAGTTTCGAATTGATGCCAATGATTGTTTGAATTTCAAAGGCCGAATATGTGTTCCGAAGAATGTGGACTTGATTCAGATGATTTTGAGCGAGGCTCATGATAGTCGATTATCGATACATCCGGGTAGCACGAAAATGTATAATAATTTTAAACAGTTCTATTGGTGGCCTGGCATGAAACGGGATGTATCTGAATTTGTCTCGAAGTGCTTAGTTTGTCAGCAAGTAAAAGCAGAACATCAAGTGCCTTCAGGGTTACTTCAGCCGATCATGATACCTGAATAGAAATGGGATAGAATCACGATTGCCTATGACACCGAGTAAGAAAGATATAGTTTGGGTTATAGTTGGATAGACTGACCAAATCAGCTCATTTTGTGCCAGTTCGTACAGACTATTCACTTGATAAACTTGCTGAGTTGTATGTATCACAGATTGTGAGATTACATGGTGTGCCGAGTTCCATTATTTCAGACAGAGATTTGAGGTTCACATCGCGGTTTTGGAAGAAGCTGCAAGATGCTTTAGGTACTAAACTTCACTTTAGCACAACCTTTCATCCGCAGACAGAAGGTCAGTCTGAACGAACCATTCAAACACTTGAGGACATGTTGAGATGTTGCGTTCACGAGTTTGAAGGTACGTGGGAAAAGTACTTACCTTTGATTGAATTTGCTTCTAATAATAGTTTACAATCAAGTATCAAAATGGCACCTTATGAAGCTCTATATGGCCACAAGTGTCGTACGCCATTGTACTGGACCGAGCTCAGTGAGAACAACATACAAGGGGTTGATTTGATTAAAGAGACTGAACAGAAAGTGGCTATAATCAAAGATAGTTTGAAAGCTACATCAGATTGTCAAAAGTCTTACGCTGATTTGAAACGTAAAGATAGAGAATTTCAAGTCGGAGATCGAATATTCTTGAAAGTATCTCCGTGGAAGAAAGTACTTCGTTTTGGTCGGAAAGGCAGACTGAGTCTGAGATTTATCGGACCGTATGAAATCATCAAACATATTGGGCCTGTTGCTTATAGATTGAAGTTACCCTCTGAATTAGTAAAGATACACGATGTATTTCACGCTTCGATGTTCGTGAGATACAGATCGATCCATCACATGGGATTGCTCCATCGAGATTGAAATCAATTCGATATGACGTATGAGGAAGAACCGATCCGTATCTTAGCTCAGGAAATGAAAGAGTTAAGAAACAAAAGGATTCCATTAGTGAAAGTACTATGGAATCGGCATGGAGTTGAAGAGGCTACGTGGGAGCCTGAGGATTCAATGAGGCAACAATATCCAACGTTGTTTAACGGTAAGATTTTTGGGGATGAAAATCCTTAAGGGGGAGAGTTGTAACAAACCGAATTTGACCCTAATCGAACGGTGGTTTTGGGACCACGAATCCGAGTTTGAGAAATATTTTAATATTATATTTTGTGTTTATTTTATGTGAATTAATGTGTGTGAAAGTCTCGTAGAAAAATTTTATCGTTTGTGTATTTAAGTTAGAAAAAGGACTTAATCGCGTAAAAGGTAAAAGTAGCAAACTATAGTGAAAAGTGACTATTTGATGATGGCTTTTTAAAGTGGGGTATTAAAAGAGTAAATAGCCCATTTTTAAGTTAGTGGGTGGTTTATGACAAGATTAACCTAATATTATATTTTGTTTTTATTATTAAATAAAGGTTAAAATGGTAAATCATTAAAATATTATTATATGTTAAAATGCATGAAATTAAAAGCCATTTTAGTTGTTTTCTTCTTCCATTCCCGTGAGTTAGCTAAGAAAAAGGGGTTTAAAGGCTTGAAACAATCGGCCATCATCAAGCTCAATTAGGTATGAATTTTAGCTCGATTTTTAATAATTTTTACGTTTTTGAGATCGTTGCTTCGTATATTACCCGACCCATGCTTGAATTTTTGAGAATCATGTGTATATGAGGTTCGACCATTGATGTGTTCTTATGGTTTTAATATTTGATAGTTTTAGATTAAAGATGTGTTAAAGATTTACAAGTTTTGTATGAGAAATTTTGGTGAAATTTTGTATTTAGGGCTATTTTATAAAAATAAATTTTAGAGGGACTTAATTACAAAATAAATGAAATGAGAGGGCTTATAAAGTCCCTAGTACTATTCAGCCCTTGTATAGTCTTGGCAAATTGTGTGTATTTTGTGTTTTGTACAATTAGGATTAAATAGTAAAAATGTGAAACCTTAGGGGTAAAATGGTAATTTGTATGTTTATGTGTTTTGGGACTAAATTGAATTGAAATGTACTTGAATGAGCAGAATTTAACGTGTTTTAGATCAAGAGCAAAGAAAAACGGAATTGGATCGAGGAAAGACGAAAGTTCTCGAATAGCCAATCTAAGTTGTCCGTCGATAGTCGAGGTAAGTCCTTAAGCTAAAGTATGTTAAAGAATTATTTATGAATAGGTTCAATGAAATTATTTGATAAATTTGAGTATGAATATATGTGTTAGCCGAACGTAAAGGCTTTAAAATGGATTAGATGTGTTTTTGTATATATGATAAGAATTTGTACATTAGTGGTGATATGTGAATGTGAATTGTGTATATGTTTAGTTAATGATGATAGTGTTAAGGAATGAAATTTGATGGACTGGTTTATGAATTATTTCGAGCTTATTGCCTAGCAGGCCTTGTGCCGGTGACATATTCAGGCTTCGTGCCTAGCAGGCTTAGTGCCGGTGACATATTCGGGCTTCGTGCCTAGCAGGCTTAGTGCTTGGCGACATATTCGGCTTCGTGCCTAGCGTGCTTAGTGTCGATGACATATTCGGGCTTTGTGCCTAGCAGGCCTTGTGCCGGTGACATATTCGGGCTTCATGCCTTGCAGGCTTAGTGCCGGTGATATATTCGGGCTTCGTGCCTAGCAGGCTTAATGCCGATGATACTTTAAAATGAAGAAACCATAATTGATCGAGGTGTAACAAAGTGAAACTATTGAGTTAAAAACTCTGGTAAGCTTAAGTCCCATTGAATTCATCAGAAGTAAGGTAAGTTGTGATTAATGTTATTTGAGTTGAAAAATTATGATAAGAATGGTGTTATGTGAATTTGAGCTGGTACTCGACATGTAATATATGTACTTTGTGCTTTGATGAGTTGCAGGTTGATGGTAGTGAAGTATAAGTAATTGAGTTAATACATCACTAGTATTCGGTTTTGTATCAATTGCATATCAAAATATACATATACAACGTTCTACATTTATTGATTAAAAATGTTAAAGTGCTTGATTAGTGAATTATCTTTTGCTTAAGACTTACTAAGCTAGTGAGCTTACTCTGTATGTGTTTGTATTTCTATTTTATAGATCATTGATTCAACTACGGGCTTAGGGGATCATCAAGAAAGTCGACCACACTATCACTCTCTTTGGTATATATATGTTTTGTATACTTTTTGAATCAAAGGCATGTATAGGCTGTATTTTGATAAGCAATGAATGATGTTCGGTTTTGTAAATGTATATATATGGCCTTGCGAATAAGGCTGTTACTTTCGGTTTAAGCATTGTTTATATGTTTGATATAATAGTCTGTTTTAAACTTTGGTATAAGACGTATGTTTATAATGCTTGGAAGTTAAATGTAGTTGTATAGAAATGATTATATATATGTATAAGTTAACTTGTTGGATTCTTTGTTAATGATAAGTATAAGTAGTTATAAATTATGAAAAATTGGTAATGAATGTTCGGTCAAGGCATGGTTTATATGCTTGTGTTTTTTTAGGTTAAGTTGGTTTTGAGACCTATGTTTAAATATGGTCAATTGTAGTACAAATAAGTAATGTAAATTTTGCATGAATTATGGAAGTTTAGTTGGTACATTCGGTCTTTAATCTATGTATATAACATGCAAAGTTATATTGGGGTTATGCATTAAAAACTAAGGTTATGCATATTCGGATATAGGTATATAGATATATATATAAAGTATATTGTCTCTTAGTCCATAGGTGTAATGTCAAGTGATGTATGCATGTAATCATAATGATGCTTATTAGTAGTTCCAATTACCAGGTTCGGTGTGTTTTGGTTTAAAATGAAATGGTACGTGAGGCATGTTTGCATGAAATGTATACAAAGGAGTGGTACTAATTAGGTGTTGGTATCATAGAACAAAATAGATAAATATGCTAATAATGAGGATAGAAGTATATTGTTTGATCATTTTGTATTTGTGGATGATTACATTGAATATGTTTTAACTTGTATATAAAGTATATTTATATATATTTATTATGCCCATGTGCTTTATCTGTTTAGGATATGAATTAATAAATTGAAAAAGATTTGGCTATTGGTAACACCTGTAACCCTAATTTGGTGACGGATACGGGTTAAGGGTGTTACATTTTATTAGTATCAGAGCTACGGTTTAGTCGATTCTAGGACTACCGTAGTGTGTAAGAGTCTAGCTATACATGCCTTTGAATTGTATATACGATAGTGTGGTGACTTCTGACAATTTCAATTGTATTTTATATAGTAAATGGATTCCGATCCCGATAGAGCCGTAGCTGATGATGTGGAGAGCATTGCGCCTAGTCTCACACGTGGATCAGCGCCATTAGACTCTCGACCAGTTTCGGGTAGCCATGAGGGGGAGGCTAAACAAGCTTTCTATCAGATGATGAACGAATGGTTTACCCAGTTTATTCAGACTAATCCAGCTGTACAACAACCTCCACCCCCGAATAATCCAACTCCGGTACATTCAGCACCACCGATGATAGATCCGATGAGATCTAGCAGGCCTCCCGTTGATAAAATCAAAAAATATAGGGTCGAGGAATTTAAGGCCAATGATAATGATGACGCAGAACGAGCCGAAATGTGGATTGATAACACTATTCGGGCACTCAATGAGTTATCTTGTACTCTGCATTTAATGCCTAAAGTGTGCTATATCTCTACTTGGGACACCGCTTATCACCGGTGGAACACACCGCATCCGTAGTTCGAAAGAAAAAGTAACTTGGGACTTCTTCCAAATTGAGTTCCGTAAGAAATATATCAGTCAGAGATTCATCGATCAGAAATGGAAAGAATTTCGAATTAAATCGGGTCACAATCTCGTGACGAAATATGAGCGAAAGTTTGTCAGATTGAGCCGTTACGCCGGAGTGTATATCTACCGAAGCCATTATGTGTAAAAGATTTGAAGATGGCTTGAATGAAGACATAAAGTTACTTGTTGGCATTCTTGAAATCAAAAAGTTTGTGACATTAGTCGAGCGAGCTTGTAAAGCCAAAAGCTCGGAAAGGAGAAAAGAAAAACTGAAGTAGAAGCTAGAGACACTCGAAAAAGATCATCGAGTAAAATTTTCCATTCTGTGCATAAGAAGTTCAGAGATGATCCCAGTCGACATAAAGCCACTTTAGACTTGCCTATATGTGATCGACCTTCAGTGAGATTCCGAGCCACGTCGATAGCTAGTGTCGGTAATGTTCTACAAAACCGGGCGAGTGTAAACATTGTGGGAAATGGCATCCTGGGATTTGTAGATTTCGTGATCGGTCCTGCTTTAAATGTGGATCGTCGAATCATTTTATTCGAGAGTGCCCGATATTAGCCGAGCAAAATACAACTCAGAACACTAGACCGAGCTGTATGCCAGCACAGGGTAGACCACTCAGACATTCAGGCAATGTAGGTGGCAGTCAGAGAGGGACTAAGGACACCGCAATACGATCAGAGGCTAGAGCTCCAGCTAGAGCTTACGCTACATGAGCCAGAGAGGATGCTTCCTCCCCCGATGTCATTACCGGTACTTTCACCCTTTATGACACTATTGTGATTGCGCTGATTGATCCTGGTTCGACTCATTCATATGTGTGTGAAACTCTAGTATTCGGTAAGACTCTGCCAGTTGAGTCTACTGAGTTTGTGATTCGTGTGTCCAACCCTTTGGGTAGATATGTATTTGTTAATAAAGTGTGTAGATGTTGCCCGTTGATGATTCGGGATTCTTGCTTCCCAGCCGATTTAATGTTGTTGCCCTTGATGAGTTCGACATAATTTTGGGAATGGACCGTTAACTTCACATGATGTAGTGGTGAATTGCAAAAGAAAGCTTATTGATTTGAGATGTCGAGCGGTGAGATCATCGAATTGGATCCATGATTTAAGTGAGTTTCCTCAATAATATCCTCGATGTTAGCCCGAAGTATGTGAGAAAAGGTGTGAAGCTTATTTGGCCTATGTCTTGGATAATAAAATGTCTGAAAAGTATATTGAATCAGCACTTGTTGTGTGTGAATACCCAGATGTGTTTCCTGAAGAACTATCGGGTTTACCACCAGTACGAGAGATTGAGTTTGGCATTGAATTAGCACCGGGAATGACTCTAATCTGGATAGCTCCGTATCGGATGGCACCTACTGAGTTAAAAGAGTTGAAAGCACAGTTGCAAGAGTTAACAGATAGGGGCTTTACACGACCGAGTTTCTCTCCTTTGGGTGCACCAGTTCTTTTTGTAAAGAAGAAAGATGGAACGATGCGAATGTGTATTGATTATCGGCAACTGAATAAGGTAACTATAAAGAATAAGTACCCGTTACCTCGGATTGATGATTTGTTTGATCAGTTGAAAGGGGCTTCGGTATTTTCGAAAATAGATTTGAGATCGGGTTATTATCAGTTACGAGTCAGAGATACAGATGCGCCAAAGACTGCATTCTGGACGAGGCACGACATATTGAGTTTCTATTTATGCCTTTTGGACTCACTAATGCACCTGCTATTTTTATGGACCTAATGAATCGGGTCTTCAGACAGTTTTTGGATCGGTTTGTAGTAGTGTTTATTGATGATATACTGATCTACTCCAAAGATGAAACCGAGCATGCCGAGCATTTGAGATTAGTGCTACAAACTTTGCGAGATCAATAGCTGTATGCAAAGTTTAGTAAATGTGAGTTCTAGATGAATGAAGTCAGTTTCTTGGGTCATGTTGTTTCAGCATCAGGTATTCGGGTGGATCCAAACAAAATAACAGCTATCCTCGATTGGAAACCACCAAAGAATGTTTCTGAAATTCGAAGTTTTCTAGGCCTTGCAGGATATTACAGACGGTTTGTAAAAGGTTTTTTCTGTGATAGCTACACCTTTGACAAGGCTACTATAGAAAGATGTCAAGTTTGAGTGGTAAGAAAAGTGTCAGAAAAGTTTCGAACAGCTGAAAGCTCTTTTGACCGAAGCTCCAGTGTTAACTCAGCCTGAATCGGGTAAAGAATTTGTCGTTTTTAGTGATGCTTCTTTGAATGGGTTGGGTTGCATTTTGATGTAGGAAGGCAACGTTATAGCCTACGCTTCGAGACAATTGAAGCCGCACGAAAGAAATTATCCGACTCACGATCTGGAATTAGCAGCCATTATTTTCGCATTGAAAATTTGGCGTCATTATTTATTCGGCGAGAAATGTCACGTTTATTCGGATCATAAAAGTCTAAAGTATTTGATGACTCAGAAAGATCTAAACTTGAGACAACGCGGATGGTTAGAATTGTTAAAAGACTATGAGTTGGTGATTGACTACCATCCGGGAAAAGCCAATGTTGTTGCAGATGCGCTAAGTCGAAAATCATTATTTGCTCTTCGTGCGATGAACGCACAGATGGTTATGTCTGGTGATGGTTCGATCATAGCCGAGTTAAAAGTAAGACCGATGTTCATTCAACAAATTTGTGATGCGCAAAGAATTGACAAAGACTTGGTTGCTAGACGAGTTCAATGTGAAAATGATGCAGAGTCAGAGTTTCGAATTGATGCCAATGATTGTTTGAATTTCAAAGGCCGAATATGTGTTCCGAAGAATGTGGACTTGATTCAGATGATTTTGAGCGAGGCTCATGATAGTCGATTATCGATACATCCGAGTAGCACAAAAATGTATAATGATTTGAAACAGTTCTATTGGTGGCCCGGCATGAAACGGGATATATCTGAATTTGTCTCGAAGTGCTTAGTTTGTCAACAAGTAAAAGCAGAACATCAAGTGCCTTCAGGGTTACTTCAGCCGATCATGATACCTGAATAGAAATGGGATAGAATCACTATGGATTTTGTATCCGGATTGCCTACGACACCGAGTAAGAAAGATACAGTTTGGGTTATAGTGGATAGACTGACCAAATCAGCTCATTTTGTGCCAGTTCGTACAAACTATTCACTTGATAAACTTGCTGAGTTGTATGTATCACAGATTGTGAGATTGCATGGTGTACCAAGTTCTATTATTTCAGATAGAGATTCGAGGTTCACATCACGGTTTTGGAAGAAGCTGCAAGATACTTTAGGTACTAAACTTCACTTTAGCATAGCCTTTCATCCGTAGACAGAGGGTCAGTCTGAACGAACCATTCAAACACTTGAGGACATGTTGAGATGTTGCGTTCTCGAGTTTGAAGGTACGTAGGAAAAGTACTTACCTTTGATTGAAATTGCTTATAATAACAGTTTTCAATCAAGTATCAAAATGGCACCCATATGAAGCTCTATATGGCCGCAAGTGTCGTACGCCATTGTACTGGACCGAGCTCAGTGAGAAAAAGATACAAGGGGTTGATTTGATTAAAGAGACCAATGTAAAGTGGCTATAATCAAAGATAGTTTGAAAGCTGCATCAGATTGTCAAAAGTCTTACGCTGATTTGAAACGTAAAGATAGAGAATTTCAAGTCGAGATCGGGTATTCTTGAAAGTATCTCTGTGGAAGAAAGTACTTCGTTTTGGTCGGAAAGGCAGACTGAGTCCGAGATCTATCGGACCGTATGAAATCATCGAACGTATTGGGCCTGTTGTTTACAGATTGAAGTTACCCTCTGAATTAGTAAAGATACACGATGTATTTCACGTTTCGATGCTCCGTAGATACAGATCAGATCCGTCACATGTGATTGCTCCATCTGAGATTGAAATCCGACCCGATATGACGTATGAGGAAGAACCGATCCGTATCTTAGCTCGGGAAATGAAAGAGTTAAGAAACAAAAGGATTCCATTAGTGAAAGTACTATGGAATTGGCATGGAGTTGAAGAGGCTACGTGGGAGCCTGAGGATTCAATAAGGCAACAATATCCGACGGTGTTTAACGGTAAGATTTTCGGGGACAAAAATCCTTAAGGGGGGAGAGTTGTAACAGACCGAATTTGACCCTAATCAGAACGGTGGTTCCGGGACCACAAATCCAAGTCTGAGAAATATTTTAATATTATATTTTGTGTTTATTATATGTGAATTAATGTGTGTGAAAGTCTCATAGAAAAATTTTATCGTTTATGTGTTTAATTTAGAAAAAGGACTTAATCGCGTAAAAGGTAAAAGTAGCAAACTATAGTGAAAAGTGACTATTTGATGATGGCTTTTTAAAGTGGGGTATTAAAAGAGTAAATAGCCCATTTTTAAGTTAGTGGGTGGTTTATGACAAGATTAACCTTATATTATATTTTGTTTTTATTATTAAATAAAGGTTAAAATGGTAAATCATTAAAATATTATTATATGTTAAAATGCATGAAATTAAAAGCCATTTTAGTTGTTTTCTTCTTCCATTGCCGTGAGTTAGCTAAAAAAAAGGGGTTTAAAGGCTTGAAACATTCGGCCATCATCAAGCTCAATTAAGTATGAATTTTAGCTCGGTTTTTAATAATTTTTACGTTTTTGAGATCGTTGCTTGGTATATTACCCGACCCATGCTTGAATTTTTGAGAATCATGTGTATATGAGGTTCGGCCATTGATGTGTTCTTATGGTTTTGATATTTGATGGTTTTAGATTAAAGATGTGTTAAAGATTTACAAGTTTTGTATCAGAAATTTTGGTGAAATTTTGTATTTAGGGCTATTTTATAAAAATAAAATTTTAGAGGGACTTAATTACAAAATAAATGAAATGAGAGGGCTTATAAAGTCCCTAGGAATATTCGGCCCTTGTATGGTCTTGGCAAATTGTGTGTATTTTGTGTTTTGTACAATTAGGACTAAATAGTAAAAATGTGAAACCTTAGGGGTAAAATGGTAATTTGCATGTTTATGTGTTGTGGGACTAAATTGAATTGAAATGTACTTGAATGAGCTGAATTTAATGTGTTTTAGATCAAGAGCAAAGAAAAACGGAATTGGATCGGGGAAAGACGAAAGTTCTCGAATAAGCTAGGCCTAAGTTGTCCGTCGACAATGAGGTAAGTCCTTAAGCTAAAGTATGTTAAAGAATTATTTATGAATAGGTTCAATGAAATTATTTGATAAATTTGAGTATGAATATATGTGTTAACCGAATGTAAAGGCTTTAAAATGGATTAGATGTGTTTTGTATATATGATAAGAATTTGTACATTAGTGGTGATATGTGAATGTGAATTGTGTATATGTTTAGTTAATGATGATAGTGTTAAGGAATGAAATTTGATGGATGGTTTATGAATTATTTCGGCTTATTGCCTAATGTGCCTTGTGCCGATGACATATTCGAAGCTTCGTGCCTAGCGTGCTTAGTCTTTGGTGACATATTCTAAGCTTCGTGCCTAGCGTGCTTAGTCTGGGTGACATATTCGGGCTTCGTGCTTAGAAGGCTTAGTGCCGATGACATATTCAGGCTTTGTACCTAGCAGGCCTTGTGCCGGTGACATATTCGGGCTTCGTGCCTAGCAGGCTTAGTGCTGATGATATATTCGGGCTTCGTGCCTAGCAGGCTTAATGCTGATGATACTTTAAAATGAAGAAACCATAATTGATCGATGTGTAGCATAGTGAAACTATTGAGTTAAAAACTCAGGTAAGCTTTAGTCCCATTGAATTCATCAGAAGTAAGGTAAGTTGTGATTAATGTTATTTGAGTTGAATAATTATGATAAGAATGGTGTTATGTGAATTTGAGCTGGTACTCGACATGTAATATATGTACTTTGTGCTTTGATGAGTTGTAGGTTGATGGTAGTGAAGTATAAGTAATTGAGTTAATACATCACTAGTATTCGGTTTTGTATCAATTGCATATCAAAATATACATATACAACGTTCTACATTTATTGATTAAAAATGTTAAAGTGCTTGATTAGTGAATTATCTTTTGCTTAAGACTTACTAAGCTAGTGAGCTTACTCTGTATGTGTTTGTATTTCTATTTTATAGATCATTGATTCAACTACGGGCTCAGGGGATCATCAAGAAAGTCGACCACACTATCACTCTCTTTGGTATATATATGTTTTGTATACTTTTTGACTCAAAGGCATGTATAGGCTGTATTTTGATAAGTAATGAATGATGTTCGATTTTGTAATTGTATATATATGGCCTTGCGAATAAATTGTTACTTTCGGTTTAAGCATTGTTTATATGTTTGATATAATAGTCTGCTTTAAACTTTGGTATAAGACGATGCTTATAATGCTTGGAAGTTAAATGTAGTTGTATAGAAATGATTATATATATGTATAAGTTAACTTGTTGGATTCATTGTTAATGATAAGTATAAGTAGTTATAAATTATAAAAATTGGTAATGAATGTTCTATCAAGGCATGGTTTATATGCTTGTGTTTTTTTAGGTTAAGTTGGTTTTGAGACCTATGTTTAAGTATGGTCAATTGTAGTACAAATAAGTAACGTAAATTTTGTATGAATTATGGAAGTTTAGTTGGTACATTCGGTCTTTGATCTATGCATATAACATGCAAAGTTATATTAGGGTTATGCATTAAAAACTAAGGTTATGCATATTCGGATATAGGTATATATATATATATATATATATATGAAGTATATTGTCTCTTAGTCCATAGGTGTAATGTCAAGTGATGTATGCATGTAATCATAATGATGCTTATTAGTAGTTCCATTTACCAGGTTCGGTGTGTTTTGGTTTAAAATGAAATGGTACGTGAGGCATGTTTGCATGAAATGTATACAAAGGAGTGGTTCTAATTAGGTATTGGTATCATAGAACAAAATAGATAAATATGCTAATAATGAGGATAAAAGTATATTGTTTGATCATTTTGTATTTGTGGATGATTACATTGAATATGTTTTAACTTGTATATAAAGTATATTTATATATATTTATTATGCCCATGTGCTTTATCTGTTTAGGATATGAATTAATAAATTGAAAAAGATTTGGCTATTGATAACGCCTGTAACCCTAATTCGGCGACGGATACGGGTTAAGGGTGTTACATTTTATTGGTATCAGAGCGACGATTTAGTCGATTCTAGGACTACCATTGTGCGTAAGAGTCTAGCTATACATGCCTTTGAATTGTATATATGATAGTGTGGTGACTTTTGACAATTTCAATTGTATTTTATATAGTAAATGGATTCCGATCCCGATAGAGCCATAGCTGATGATGTGGAGAGCATTACGCTTAGTCTCGCACGTGGATCAGCGCCATTACACTCTCGACCAGTTTCGGGTAGCCATGAGGGGGAGGCTAAACAAGCCTTCTATCAGATGATGAACGAATGGTTTACCCTGTTTATTCAGACTAATCCGGCTGTACAACAACCTCCACCTCGAATAATCTAACTCCGGTACCTTCAGCACCCCAGATGATAGATCCGATGAGATCTAGCAGGCCCCCCATTGATAAAATCAGGAAATATGGGCCGAGGAATTCAAGGCCAATGATGATGATGACGCAGAACGAGCCGAGATGTGGCTTGATAACACTATTTAGGTACTCGATGAGTTATCTTGTACTCTAGATGAATGCCTAAAGTGTGCTATATCTCTACTTCGGGACACTGCCTATCACTGGTGGAACACACTGGTATCCGTAGTTCTGAAAGAAAAAGTAACTTGGGACTTCTTCCAAATTGAGTTCCGTAAGAAATATATCAGTCAGAGATTCATCGATTAGAAACGGAAAGAATTTCTGGAATTAAAACAGGGACGCATGACTGTGACGGGATATGAGCGAAAGTTTGTCAGATTGAGCCGTTACGCTCGAGAGTGTATATCTACCGAAGCCATTATGTGTAAAAGATTTGAAGACAGCTTGAATGAAGACATAAAGTTACTTGTTGGCATTCTTGAAATCAAAGAGTTTGTGACATTAGTCGAGCGAGCTTGTAAAGCCGAAGAGGTCGGAAAGGAGAAAAGAAAAGCTGAAGTAGAAGCTAGAGACACTCGAAAAAGATCATCGAGTAAAATTTTCCATTCTGTGCATAAGAAGTTCAGAGATGACCCCAGTCGACATAAAGCCACTTCAGACTTGACTATATGTGATCGACCTCTAGTGAGATCCCGAGCCACATTGATAGCTAGTGTCGGTAATGTTCCGCAGAATAGGGCTGAGTGTAAACATTGTGGGAAATGGCATCCTAGGAGATGTAGAGTTTGTGATCGGTCCTGCTTTAAATGTGGATCGTCGAATCATTTTATTCAAGAGTGCCCGATGTTAGCCGAGCAAAATGCAACTCAGAACACTAGTCCGAGCAGTGTGCCAGCATGGGGTAGTCCACTCAGACAATCAGGCAATGTAGGTGGCAGTCAGAGAGGGACTAAGGATACCGCAATACGATCAGATACTAGAGCTCCAGCTAGAGCTTATGCTACACGAGCCAGAGAGGATGCTTCCTTTCCCGATGTCATTACCGGTACTTTCACCCTTTATGATACTATTGTGATTGCATTGATTGATCCTGGTTCGACTCATTCATATGTGTGTGAAACTCTAGTATTCGGTAAGACTCTGCCAGTTGAGTCTGCTGAGTTTGTGATTCGTGTGTCCAACCCTTTGGGTAGATGTGTATTTGTTAATAAAGTGTGTAGATGTTGCCTGTTGATGATTTGGGATTCTTTCTTCCCAGTCGATTTAATGTTGTTGCCCTTCGATGAGTTCGACATAATTTTGGGAATGGACTGTTTAACTTCACATGATGCAGTGGTGAATTGCAAAAGAAAGCTTATTGATTTGTGATGTCAGAATGGTGAGATCATCAGAATTGGATCCAGTGATTTAAGTGAGTTTCCTACAGTAATATACTCGATGTTAGCCCGAACGTATGTGAGAAAAGGGTGTGAAGCTTATTTGGCCTATGTACTGGATAATAAAATGTCTGAAAAGCATATTGAATCAGCTTGGTTGTGTGTGAATACCGGATGTGTTTCTAAAGAACTACCGGGTTTACCACCAAAGACAAGAGATTGAGTTCACATTGAATTAGCACCGGGAACGACTCCAATCTCGATAGCTCCGTATTGGATGGCACCTACTGAGTTAAAAGAGTTGAAAGCACAGTTGCAAGAGTTAACAGATAGGGGCTTTGCACGACCGAGTTTCTCTCCTTGGGGTGCACCAGTTCTTTTTGTGAAGAAGAAAGATGGAATGATGCGAATGTGTATTGATTATCGGCAACTGAATAAGGTAACTATAAAGAATAAGTACCTGTTACCTCGGATTGGTAATTTGTTTGATCAGTTGAAAGGGGCTTCGATATTTTCAAAAATAGATTTGAGATCGGATTATTATCAGTTACGAGTCAGAGTTACAGATGTGCCAAAGACTGCATTCTGGACGAGGAACAGACATTTTGAGTTTCTGGTTATGCCTTTTGGACTCACTAATGCACCTGCTATTTTTATGGACCTAATGAATCGGGTCTTCAGACAGTTTTTGGATCGGTTTGTAGTAGTGTTTATTGATGATATACTGATCTGCTCCAAAGATGAAACCGAGCATGCCGAGCATTTGAGATTAGTTCTACAAATTTTGTGAGATCAACAGCTGTATGCAAAGTTTAGTAAATGTGAGTTCTGGATAAATGAAGTCAGTTTCTTGGGTCATGTTGTTTCAGCATCAGGTATTCGGGTGGATCCAAACAAAATAACGACTATACTCGATTGGAAACCACCAAAGAATGTTTCTAAAATTTGAAGTTTTCTAGGCCTTACGGGATATTACAGACGGTTTGTAAAAGGTTTTTCTGTGATAGCTACACCTTTGACAAGGCTACTACAGAAAGATGTCAAGTTTGAGTGGTCGAAAAAGTGTCAGAAAAGTTTTGAACAGCTGAAAGCTCTTTTGACCGAAGCTCTAGTGTTAACTCAGCCTGAATCGGGTAAAGAATTTGTCATTTTTAGTGATGCTTCTTTGAATGGGTTAGGTTGCATTTTGATGCAGGAAGGCAAAGTTATAGCCTACGCTTCGAGACAATTGAAGCCGCACAAAAGAAATTATCCGACTCACGATATGGAATTAGCAGCCATTATTTTCGCATTGAAAATTTGGCGTCATTATTTATTCGGCGAGAAATGTCACGTTTATTCGGGTCATAAAAGTCTAAAGTATTTGATGACTCAGAAAGATCTGAACTTGAGACAACGTAGATGGTTAGAATTATTGAAAGACTATGAGTTGGTGATTGACTACCATCCAAGAAAAGCCAATGTTGTTGCAGATGCGTTAAGTCGAAAATCATTATTTGCTCTTCGTGCGATGAACGCACAGATGGTTATGTCCGGTGATGGTTCGATCATAGCCGAGTTAAAAGCAAGACCGATGTTCATTCAACAAATTTGTGATGCGCAAAGAATTGACAAAGACTTGGTTGCTAGACGAGTTCAATGTGAAAATGATGCAGAGTCGGAGTTTCGAATTGATGCCAATGATTGTTTGAATTTCAAAGGCCGAATATGTGTTCCGAAGAATGTGGACTTGACTCAGATGATTTTGAGCGAGGCTCATGATAGTCGATTATCGATACATCCGGGTAGCACGAAAATGTATAATGATTTGAAATAGCTCTATTGGTGGCCTGGCATGAAACGGGATATATCTGAATTTGTCTCGAAGTGCTTAGTTTGTCAGCAAGTAAAAGCAGAACATCAAGTGCCTTCAGGGTTACTTCAGCCGATCATGATACCTGAATAGAAATGGGATAGAATCACTATGGATTTTGTATCCGGATTGCCTACGACACCGAGTAAGAAAGATACAGTTTGGGTTATAGTGGATAGACTGACCAAATCAGCTCATTTTGAGCCAGTTCGTACAAACTATTCACTTGATAAACTTGCTGAGTTGTATGTATTACAGATTGTGAGATTGCATGGTGTGCCGAGTTCCATTGTTTCAGATAGAAATTCGAGGTTCACATCGCGGTTTTGGAAGAAGCTGCAAGATGCTTTAGGTACTAAACTTCACTTTAGCACAGCCTTTCATCCGCAGACAGACGGTCAGTCTGAACGAACCATTCAAACACTTGAGCACATGTTGAGATGTTGCGTTCTCGAGTTTGAAGGTACGTGGGAAAAGTACTTACCTTTGATTGAATTTGCTTATAATAATAGTTTTCAATCAAGTATCAAAATGGCAACCTATGAAGCTCTATATGGCTGCAAGTGCCGTACGCCATTGTACTGGACCGAGCTCAGTGAGAACAAGATCCAAGGGGTTGATTTGACTAAAGAGACTGAACAGAAAGTGGCTATAATCAAAGATAGTTTGAAAGCTGCATTAGATTGTCAAAAGTTTTACGCTGATTTGAAACATAAAGATAGAGAATTTCAAGTCGGAGATCGGGTATTCTTGAAAGTATCTCCGTGGAAGAAAGTATTTCGTTTTGGTCGGAAAGGCAGGCTGAGTCCGAGATTTATCGGACCGTATGAAATCATCAAATGTATTAGGCCTGTTGCTTATAGATTGAAGTTACCATCTGAATTAGCAAAGATACACGACGTATTTCACGTTTCGATGCTCCGTAGATACAGATTAGATCCGTCACATGTGATTGCTCCATCTGAGATTGAAATCCGACCCGATATGATGTATGATGAAGAACCGATCCGTATCATAGCTCGAGAAATGAAAGAGTTAAGAAACAAAAGGATTCCATTAGTGAAAGTACTATGGAATCGGCATGGAGTTGAAGAGGCTACGTGGGAGCCTGAGGATTCAATGAGGCAACAATATCTGACGTTGTTTAACGGTAAGATTTTAGGGGACAAAAATCCTTAAGGGGGAGAGTTGTAATGAATCAATTTGACCCTAATCGAACGGTGGTTTCGGGACCACGAATTGAGTTTGAGAAATATTTTAATATTATATTTTGTGTTTATTATATGTGAATTAATGTGTGAAAGTCTCAGTAGAAAAATTTTATCGTTTGTGTGTTTAATTTAGAAAAGGACTTAATCGCATAAAAGGTAAAAGTAGCAAACTATAGTGAAAAGTGACTATTTGATGATGGCTTTTTAAAGTGGGGTATTAAAAGAGTAAATAGCCCATTTTAAGTTAGTGGGTGGTTTATGACAAGATTAACCTTATATTATATTTTGTTTTATTATTAAATAAAGGTTAAAATGGTAAATCATTAAAATATTATTATATGTTAAAATGCATGAAATTAAAAGCCATTTTAGTTGTTTTCTTCTTCCATAGCCGTGAGTTAGCTAAGAAAAAGGGGTTTAAAGGCTTGAAACATTCGGCCATCATCAAGCTCAATTAGGTATGAATTTTACTCGGTTTTTAATAATTTTTACGTTTTTGAGATCGTTGTTTTGTATATTACCTGACCCATGCTTGAATTTTTGAGAATCATGTGTATATGAGGTTCGGTCATTGATGTGTTCTTATGGTTTTGATATTTGATGGTTTTAGATTAAAGATGTGTTAAAGATTTATAAGTTTTGTATTAGAAATTTTGGTGAAATTTTGTATTTAGGGCTATTTTATAAAAATAAAATTTTAGAGGGACTTAATTGTAAAGTAAATGAAATGAGAGGGCTTATAAAGTCCCTAGGAATATTCAGCCCTTGTATAGTCTTGGCAAATTGTGTGTATTTTGTGTTTTGTACAATTAGGACTAAATAGTAAAAATGTGAAACCTTAGGGGTAAAATGGTAATTTGCATGTTTATGTGTTTTGGGACTAAATTGAATTGAAATGTACTTGAATGAGCTGAATTTAATGTGTTTTAGATCAAGAGCAAAGAAAAAATGTAATTGGATCTGGGAAAGACAAAAGTTCTCGAATAAGCTTGGCCTAAGTTGTCCGTCGACAATCGAGGTAAGTCCTTAAGCTAAAGTATGTTAAAGAATTATTTATGAATAGGTTCAATGAAATTATTTGATAAATTTGAGTATGAATATATGTGTTAGCCGAACGTAAAGGCTTTAAAATGGATTAGATGTGTTTTTGTATATATGATAAGAATTTGTACATTAGTGGTGATATGTGAATGTGAATTGTGTATATGTTTAGTTAATGATGATAGTGTTAAGGAATGAAATTTGATGGACTGGTTTATGAATTATTTCAGGATTATTGCCTAGCAGGCCTTGTGCCGGTGACATATTCGGGTCTCGTGCCTAGCAGGCTTAGTGCCGGTGACATATTCGGGCTTCGTGCCTAGCAGGCTTAGTGTCGGTGACATATTCGGGCTTTGTGCCTAGCAGGCCTTGTGCCGGTGACATATTCGGGCTTTGTGCCTAGCAGGCTTAGTGCCGGTGATATATTCGGGCTTCATGCCCAGCAGGCTTAATGCCGGTGATACTTTAAAATGAAGAAACCATAATTGATCGAGGTGTAACATAGTGAAACTATTGAGTTAAAAACTCAAGTAAGCTTAAGTCCCATTGTAACACCCCAAACCTGGCCCATGAGCCTTGGCCGGATCTGGTATGTCACAGAGTAAAACGTTTTGAAAGATTCTGATTAACTGGTGAAAATCTGAAAGTACTGTTAAGGTTATAAAATAGTGTTTGATAAAACTCAGGAGGGATTGATTTTTTTTTTTATAAACATGGTTGTGTGGAAAACCTTTGAAAACATTTGATCATTAAAATTTTAAAGTCATCAGAGTTATTGTTAACTTGGTGAATTTTGCTACCCGATGGTAACATCTTTGAAAACTCGTAGAAGATACTTAACTTGAAAATGTTACTTTTAACCGATTCACTTAACATTTTATAGTTTCATTTGTAACATAGTATAAGTAAAGTAAAAACAACTATGTAAACGTCCAAAATAATAAACTAGCGGCCTTATTACAACCCAAATCAAAATTTAGTAAATAAACAAACTTAAACTGTATTAAATAAAATTTCAAATCCAAGGAACAAGCATGGCTGCCTCGAGTCCTCTCCGGCTCCATCTCCGCGATCTACTCATCTGCAAAATAATACGGGAAGGGGTGAGTCACCAAGACTCAGTGTACAAATCCCCAACCCTGAAATGCAACTCATGCACAAAATATTAGTAAAACATGCAAACATGCAACCCAAACTAACCATCCATACTCCTTTAGCTACCCCGTGGTCAAAACCACCGTGGTCAAAACCACCGGTGACTAGAGTCACAAATCAAGTGATGGGGCCAACCCATCGTGTGGTCAAAACCACTGATGACCATAGGTTACAATTATCAATATGTGGTCAAAACCACTGGTGGTACCAAACCACTGGGACTTAGTCACAATTTATCAACGGTGTGGTCAAAACCACTGGTGACCGAAGTCACAATTAAACTGATGGGGCCAACCCATCTTGTGGTCAAAACCACTGGTGACAGTCCATAGAGAAAATCCCCCTCCTCTCATCAATCCCATTACCAACATGCTCATATCATGCTTAACATATTATCGTAAATCATGCATATAAGTCATGGCATAGCATATTACCCATCATGTCATTCATAACAAATTTTAAATCACAAGTGACTTACCCGGAATCCATGCTCATGTCCACAAGCAAATCACTACCACAATGATTAAAAGGCAACATAATAGCAATGCTAACTAATAAAGTGTGTAAGAGTTTTACACACCTGTTTAACCGTAGATCTAAGGGGAAATCCTGAATCTATGCGATATCACAAAATCCCGAAAGTAATCCCGTATTGCTCCTACAATCGGCAAACACCCAACCCTTTTAGATCTAATAGTCATTCGGCTATACTAATAATCCTGAAGGATATGTCGTACTCTAAATAACACTCACCTTGGTTGCTGATTTGGTCTCCTACCAAATCTTGAAACTGCACTTGTTCCTGAAATCGTTGAGATCCTTACATGGCACATATTAGTTTCGGCATTAGGCATAAATTCTTAACAAATGGCCCTTGGCTAAAACTATCTATTACTTACCAAAACGGATTGAAATCCCGGAAGACTCCGTCAAAGCCCCTTAACGTTACCTACACACAAGAGAACACATCACCTTTGTTTTAAGAACACATTCGGCCAACCTTACCAAGGCCTATTCTCAAACTTTCGGCACACTAAAAGGAAGAGAAGAGAAACCGAATGCTAAAGAGAGACACTTACCAATCTTTGAAATCGACAGCACCTTCCTTAGGGGGATTCGGCCAAAGTGGATCTCATAGGAGAAGGGAGATTTAGGCAAAGAATGGAGTAGATTCGGATTACACAAGATGGAAGGGATGGATTTTGAGTAGAAGAGGGGTGATAGATTCAGCCAAAAAGGAACAAAAGAAGAGAAGGATTTGGAAGGATTTTGAGCAATAGGGCTAGAGAGAATTCGGCCAAGAACAAATTAGGGAGAAAAAAAAACCAAATGAATTTCGGCACCTCTCTACTGTACTCAAAACCGATTGTGGATGGCCCTAAGGAGTCCTACATTCAGCCATTGCTCCCTAAAGTGATGAATCTTATCTTTTGATTATCACCCATTTGAATTAAATTAACACAACACCTATCTTCTATCCCCTCCTTTATCACCTCTTCAAAAATAAAATAAAATGATAATAATACTTACTCTTCCAGCCGAATTTAAGAGAAAAAATTAAGCTTATCCTTATCAAATTAAGAGTCCCACATGCAGGCAATTAGCTCACTCCCTTAACGCCAGCATGCATAAAAAAAAACACCCATTGCTGCCCATGCTACTCGAACATGGGACCTCACTGCCGCAGCCCCTTACAACGCCCCAAGCCACTTTGCTACTGATTCATTTCGTGACATAAACCCCCTTACAATCCCTTTTAAGTGCTCCTTCCTTAGCTCTCCCTTACCTTAACGCCAAAGGAAAAAAAATATAAAACATCCTTACGCTTCCATCAGGACTCGAACGTGAGTCCTCCCTCCTGCTTGGGCAGCATTCCCCCAAGGCCCTTAAGTGGCGCCCTTAAGCCACTATGCCAATCCGACTTTCATGTCCAACATCACCCAAAAAATCTTTTGAAACCTCCTTAACTTAGCCCTTTCCTTTAACGCCAAAAAGCCCAAAAATAAAAGACACCCCCTTGTGACTACCAAGATTCGAACCTCTTCCCTTGAAGCTCCCCTTTGACGCCACCTTCCAAGCCCTTAAGGTTGCGTCCCTTGCCACTCTTCCGCTTGACTTCTTATGTCCAACTTCTCCCAAAATTTTCTCTTAACCCCTATCTCACCTAGCTCCTTCCTTTTAAGCACTAAAAAGAAATTTTTAGCCCTAAATCCGACCTAGCCCGGGGTTATGACTAGACCCTAGAATATGTCAAGCAATCATAACATGCATATTTCTTCAAGCACGCACATCGAAATAATTAAATTGCAAACAACCCCTAGTTCAGGATGTTACAGTTCTACCCTTAAAAATAATTTCGCCCGAATTACAGGATCAAGAGTTGGGGTATTACTCGATCACATCCTTGGGTTCCCATGTGGCCTCCTCCGTACCATGGTTTCGCCATAGCACTTTTACCAAAGGTACTGACTTCCTCCTCAAAACCTTGACATCTCGATCCAAAATCTGTATTGGCTCCTCCTCGAAAGACAAGTCTAAGTTCACCTCAATTTTCGCAATCGGCACAACGTGTGATGGATCTGATCGATAGCGTCTCAGCATTGAAACATGGAAGACGTCATGAATTTGACTTAATTATGCCGGCAACTCGAGCTGGTAAGCTACCGGTCCCACACGTTTCAACACTGTGTACGGCCCGATGAACCTAGGACTTAGCTTGCCCTTCCGGCCAAACCTCAGCACCTTCTTCCAAGGTGATACCTTCAGGAAGACCTTATCACCCACTGCATATTCAACCTCTCTGCGCTTAAGATCGGCGTAGGATTTCTGCCTGTCCGACGCCTCCTTAAGACGAGCCCGAATTACTCTAACCTTTTCCTCTGTCTCCGCCACTAACTCCGGACCCAACATCCAACGTTCTTCCAACTCTGTCCAACATGTAAGAGTACGATATTTTAGATCATACAGCGCCTCATACGGTGCCATCTGAATACTCGCTTGATAACTATTGTTATAAGCGAATTCTGCCAAAGGTAGGTACTCCTCCCAACTACCACGGAAGTCCAAAACACAGCCCCTTAACATATCTTCCAAAACTTGGATTACCCTCTCAGATTATCCATCGGACTGCGGATGAAAAGCCGTGCTGAAATTTAACTTCGTGCCTAACTCCTGATGTAAAGCCTTCCACTGCGCATCCACGTAGCTAGTTCCTATGTATTTTTTTTGGTAGGCAGCCTTAAAGAATTCCCATGTGAGATCCTCCGCCATCGCTCCATCCCTTATGGTGAGCCACCACTGGTATGACTCATCCCGAAGTAGAGAGATTATACCCTTCAACTTCTCCTCAGCTGTAAAATCCAAGTCATCCATGATTCTCTCAGTTGATTCCAACCAATACTCCGTAGCACTAGGTGCCACTCCAGAAACTCCTCTAAACACTTCTGCTCCGTTAGCCCGGAGTCATTCAACCACGAATTTACGGGCTCCTGCACCTGCGCCTGCCTCGGCAACTCGTTCCAACACTCGTAGTACACCTTGGGATCTCGCATCGTTACCACCGGTCCCGATCCTCGAAACTCGATTTTGGCCGGCAGATCCGGCATCACATTTCCAGACCCATGACCAGACCCTACTGGCTCTGACAAGGTCATCCTACCCCTACCACGGCCATGCGGCAGATGTCCACGACCTCTTGTACTCATTCTTCTCGTTCGCGTTTATCTGATTAAGAATTTTATGCATTATTAACACTGTTCACTGTTTACCCACGAGCAATTTTATGAGAAATAAATTTTTGAAGTGATTCTTTCGAAATCGAATCTACCTATAGTTCCAGTTTTAGGTTTATCTCCTAGTTCTAAGTACATCCATCACACAAACAACATTCACAGACCATATCCAACGTGTAGGGGCATTTTCGTCATTTCACTACCCGGGGGTATTTTCATAATTTTAACCTACAGGGGTATTTTTGTAATTTTTTCTCAAAAATAAAAGTTCTTGAATGATTTTGTCAAAAAGTATTTTGGAACTTTTAAATTCCCGGGGTATTTTGAAAAATTTTAAAATTCGGGGGTATTTCGGTGATTTTGAAACTCGAGGGTATTTTGGTAATAAACTAGGGTAACTTTGTAAAGTTTGATAATTTCGAGGTATTTCCAAATGTTGCAAGACTTTGAGGGTTCTTTTTGAGAATTTGTTTTCCAAGTTGATGGTGTAGCAAAAATTTTGAAAATCAGGGTCATTTTGGTAATTTTATAGGTTAGGGGCAATTTCGTAATTTTCCAAAATCATGATATTTTCGATATTTTGCAAATTAAGGTTTTTGGGCACTTTATATGTAATGGAAATTTTGATTAGAACTGTGGGTATTTTGGGAATTTCATAAACCAAGGGCGTTTTTGTAATTTTACCACTAAGGGTATTTTAGTAATTCTACAAATTGAAAAAAAAAAATTTTCGGAAAATGTTGTAAAACAATAGTTCTCACACATTAAAAAGAAATTTAAAGAGTTTTAAAACTGGGGTTTTTATGAAAATACAGCTAGTTCCCTTTCGGGTTTTAGTTAGGGTTTAGCCCATGAATAAGTCCTCTTGGTTAGGGTGAACCGAAGCTACGCACCAGGTAGGATTCGAGTGGAGAGGAGGTGAGTCACGCGGACGGCTTAAATACCAAGCTCCCACCGAATACCAATCCTAGACATGCGCACCATGGTTACCACACCCTAACTCGGCGACTTAGACATAGGTTTGTTTAATTAAGCAATTAAGTCTTATGAAGTAGTTGGGGTAGACTAGTCCTAGAGTTCAAATACCTATCATTCTATTTTACGTTCCCAAGTTACCTATTTACCCTTATCAAGTATTCACAGAACAGTCAGAGATACTTACCTGGGCGGATTGGTGCCGGAGACTCTATGCCATGCTGTTCAAAACAAAAACCATTTTCATAATAATTCACAAAGGCCTACAAAAACATTTTAGGCCCTGGGCCCCCACAGCCGAGTTTTGAACCGGGCTCTGATACCAAAAATGTAACACCTCAAACCCGGCCCATGAGCCTTGACCGGATCTGGTATGTCACAGAGTAAAACGTTTTGAAAGATTCTGATTAACTGGTGAAAATCAGAAAGTACTGTTAAGGTTATAAAACAGTGTTTGATAAAACTCAGGAGGGATTGGTTTTTTTTTTTTTTTTTATAAACATGGTTGTGTGGAAAACCTTTGAAAACATTTGGTCATTAAAATTTTAAAGTCATCAGAGTTATTGTTAACTTGGTGAATTTTGCTACCCGATGGTAACATCTTTGAAAACTCGTAGAAGTTACTTAACTTGAAAATGTTACTTTTCACCGATTCACTTAACATTTTATAGTTTCATTTGTAACATAGTATAAGTAAAGTAAAAACAACTATGTAAACGTCCAAAATAATAAACTAGCGGCCTTATTACAACCCAAATCAAAAATTTAGTAAATAAACAAACTTAAACTGTATTAAATAAAATCCCAAATCTAAGGAACAAGCATGGCCGCCTCGAGTCCTCTCCGGCTCCATCTCCGCGATCTACTCATCTGCAAAATAATATGGGAAGGAGTGAGTCACCAAGACTCAGTGTATAAATCCCCAACCCGGAAGTGCAACTCATACACAAAATATTAGTAAAACATGCAAACATGCAACCCAAACTAACCATCCATACTCCTTTAGCTACCCCGTGTGGACAAAACCACTGGTGGTCAAAACCACTGGTGACTAGAGTCACAAATCAAGTGATGGGGCCAACCCATTGTGTGGTCAAAACCACTGATGACCATAGGTCACAATTATCAAGATGTGGTCAAAACCACTGGTGGTACCAAACCACTGGGACTTAGTCACAATTTATCAACGGTGTGGTCAAAACCACTGGTGACCGAAGTCACAATTAAACTGATGAGGCCAACCCATCTTGTGGTCAAAACCACTGGTGACAGTCCATAGAGAAAATCTCCCTCCTCTCATCAATCCCATTACCAACATGCTCATATCATGCTTAACATATTATCGTAAATCATGCATATAAGTCATGGCATTGCATATTACCCATCATGTCATTCATAACAAATTTTAAATCACAAGTGACTTACCCGGAATCCATGCTCATGTCCACAAGAAAATCACTACCACAATGATTAAAAGGCAACATAATAGCAATGCTAACTAATAAAGTGTGTAAGAGTTTTACACACCTGTTTAATCGTAGATCTAAGGGGAAATCCTGAATCTATGCGATATCACAAAATCCCTAAAGAAATCCTGTATTGCTCCTACAATCGGCAAACACCCAACCCTTTAGATCTAATAGCCATTCGGCTATACTAATAATCCCGAAGGATATGTCGTACTCGAAATAACACTCACATTGGTTGCTGATTTGGTCTCCTACCAAATCCCGAAACTGAACTTATTCCTAAAATCGTTGAGATCCTTACATGGCACATATTAGTTTCGGCATTAGGCATAAATTCTTAACAAATGGCCCTTGGCCGAAACTATCTATTACTTACTAAAACGGATTGAAATCCCTGAAGACTCCGTCAAAGCCCCTTAACGTTACCTACACACAAGAGAACACATCACCTTTATTTTAAGAACACATTCTACCAACCTTACCAAGGCCTATTCTCAAACTTTCTAAGACACTAAAAGGAAGAGAAGAGAAACCAATACTAAAGAGAGACACTTACCAACCTTTGAAATCGATAGCACCTTCCTTGGGGATTCGCCAAAGTGGATCTAATAGGAGAAGGGAGATTTAGGCAAAGAATGGAGTAAATTAAACACACAAGATGGAAGGGATGGAGTTTGAGTAGAAGAGGGTGATAGATTCTACCAAAAGGAACAAAAGAAGAGAAGGATTTGGAAGAATTTTGAGCAATGGGGCTAGAGAGAATTCGGCCAAGAACAAATTAGGGAGAAAAAGAAAAACCAAATGAATTTTGGTACCTCTCTGCTGTACTCAAAACCGATTGTGGATGGCCCTAAGGAGTCCTACATTCGGCCATTGCTCCCTAAAGTGATAAATCTTATCTTTTGATATCACCCATTTGAATTAAATTAACACAACACCTATCTTCTATCCCCTCTTTTATCACCTCTTCAAAAATAAAATAAAATGATAATAATACTTACTCTTCTAGCCGAATTTAAGAGCAAAAATTAAGCTTATCCTTATCAAATTAAGAGTCCCACATGCAGGCCATTAGCTCACTCCCTTCACGCCAGAATGCATAAAAAAAACACCCATTGCTGCCCATGCTACTCGAACATGAGACCTCACTGCCGCAGCCCCTTACAACGCCCCAAACCACTTTGCTACTGATTCATTTCGTGACATAAACCCCCTTACAATCCCTTTTAAGCGCTCCTTCCTTAGCTTCCCCTTACCTTAACGTCAAAGGAAAAAAAATATAAAACATCCTTGCGCTTCCATCAGGACTCGAACGTAAGTCCTCCCTCCTGCTTGGGCGGCATTCCCCCAAGGCCCTTAAGTGGCGCCCTTAAGCCACTATGCCAATCCGACTTTCATGTCCAACATCACCCACAAAATCTTTTGAAACCTCCTTAACTTAGCCCTTTCCTTTAACGCCAAAAAGCCCAAAATAAAACACACCCCCTTGTGACTACCAAGATTCGAACCTCTTCCCTTGAAGCTCCCCTTTGACGCCACCTTCCAAGCCCTTAAGGTTGCGTCCCTTGCCACTCTTCCGCTTGACTTCTTATGTCCAACTTCTCCCAAAATTTTCTCTTAACCCCTATCTCACCTAGCTCCTTCCTTTTAAGCACTAAAAAGAAATTTTCAGCCCTAAATCGACCCTAGCAGGGGTTATGACTAGACCCTAGAATATGTCAAGCAATCATAACATGCATATTTCATCAAGCACGCATATGGAAATAATTAAATTGCAAACAACCCCTAGTTCAGGATGTTACACCCATTGAATTCATCAGAAGTAAGGTAAGTTGTGATTAATGTTATTTGAGTTTAAAAATTATGATAAGAATGGTGTTATGTGAATTTGAGCTGGTACTCAACATGTAATATATGTATTTTGTGCTTTGATGAGTTGCAGGTTGATGGTAGTGAAGTATAAGTAATTGAGTTAATACATCACTAGTATTCGGTTTTGTATCAATTGCATATCAAAATATACATATACAATGTTCTACATTTATTGATTAAAAATGTTAAAGTGCTTGATTAGTGAATTATCTTTTGCTTAAGACTTACTAAGCTAGTGAGCTTACTCTGTATGTGTTTGTATTTTTGTTTTATAGATCATTGATTCAACTACGGGCTCAGGGAATCATCAAGAAAGTGGACCACACTATCACTCTCTTTGGTATATATATGTTTTGTATACTTTTTGAATCAAAGGCATGTATAGGCTGTATTTTGATAAGTAATGAATGATGTTCGATTTTGTAAATGTATATTTATGGCCTTGCGAATAAGGCTGTTACTTTCGGTTTAAGCATTGTTTATATGTTTGATATAATAGTCTGTTTTAAACTTTGGTATAAGACGTATGTTTATAATGCTTGGAAGTTAAATGTAGTCATATAGAAATGATTATATATATGTATAAGTTAACTTGTTGGATTCATTGTTAATGATAAGTATAAGTAGTTATAAATTATGGAAAATTGGTAATGAATGTTCGGTCAAGGCATGGTTTATATGCTTGTGTTTTTTTAGGTTAAGTTGGTTTTGAGACCTATGTTTAAGTATGGTCAATTGTAGTACAAATAAGTAACGTAAATTTTGCATGAATTATGGAAGTTTAGTTGGTACATTCGGTCTTTGATCTATTCATATAACATGCAAAGTTATATTAGGGTTATGCATTAAAAACTAAGGTTATGCATATTCGGATATAGGTATATAGATATATATATGAAGTATATTGTCTCTTAGTCCATAGGTGTAATGTCAAGTGATGTATGCATGTAATCATAATGATGCTTATTAGTAGTTCCAATTACTAGGTTCGGTGTGTTTTGGTTTAAAACGAAATGTTACGTGAGGCATGTTTGCATGAAATGTATACAAAGGAGTGGTACTAATTAGGTGTTGGTATCATAGAATAAAATAGATAAATATGCTAATAATGAAGATAGAAGTATATTGTTTGATCATTTTGTATTTGTGGATGATTACATTGAATATGTTTTAACTTGTATATTAAGTATATTTATATATATATATATATATATTTATTATGCCCATGTGCTTTATCTGTTTAGGATATGAATTAATAAATTGAAAAAGATTTGGCTATTGGTAACGCCTGTAACCCTAATCCAGCGACGGATACGGGTTAAGGGTGTTACAGGTTGATTATAATATGTTTTTAAAGTATATAGTATAAAGGGAACGACGCCGTTTGGGCTCATTCCAATAGCCTCAAAATGACGTCGCATAAGGCCGCCCCGACCCGATCCGATCCAGTATTCACAGGATCCACACACTTCCACGATGTTGGATAATTTGCGCGATTAGTCCCCCTTTTTCTGCGTCGTTATTTGATTAGATCCTAGGTACTTTTTATTTGTTTTTTAATTAGTCTCTGTAATTCAAGCGCGCTTTCAATTTAGTCCAATTTGAATGCTGCGTTTTGGGCTTTGGAAATATTTGCTGGTTCAGTCCTTGATCATTTGTCTGCATTTTAGCTTGGTCCGTGACTTGATTAAATCATTTTGTTTATTTATAAAGTAGCCTGCCAATTTTATTATTATTTCAATTAAGTTTATCTAGTTTTCATGCACAATCTTTGCAATTTTCTTCTATAGAAATAAATTTATTTATTATATAAGTTGTTTTAATAAATTATTTTGAGTTATTTTATTGATTTTTACAATGCTTTAATTTGTTTTACTTTCCATTTGTATATTTTTTTATTTATTACATGAATGTTTAATTTCAAGATGTTCTTTTATATGTTACTTTGTGTCGATAATTTGTATAATATCAAATATAAATACTCTTATATATTATTAATTTATACATATATATATGTAATTTGTATTAAAACTATCTTACTTATGTATATATTCTTAATTTCATATAATTTTATGTATGTATTTTCTTTTGAATTTACTCACGTATATATACATATATATATTTTCTTTTAAATTTATTTATGTAAATAATTGGTTTCTTTAAAAGAACCTATTTTAAATTATATTTATTTATTCAAAATGCTTTCACATGTCATCATTATTTTATTTTACATCGAGTTTTTTATTACATGTGTATTATTTAAATTGACGATACTATTTTCTATGTATTAGATGTTCACTTGTTTGTTATTGTATGGATTATATTTCTTAATTTGTAACCATTAATTATTTGTGATTCATTATTGTAATATTTTTTGTGTATGTATTGCTACTTTGCTTTGTATATTATCATTCCATTGCGATTTATTTGTTAAAGAAAATCGAGTTTGATGTCATTCAAGTTTTAAAAAAAAAAATCATTCCATTCAAAGGTTTTCCCAAATAAGGCAATACTCGTGTTTAGAGGTTTCGAGAAAGTCATGCCCTAACTTACTGGGTTCCGATTCTTCTTGTTAAAACCTAGCAACCGAGTCCCCTTTTCATTCTTAAATTGAAATATTTTAAAAACTTATTCTCGAGAATTTGAGACATTGCGTCCTAACTCACTGGATGTGATGTTTTATCATCACAAGGTAAGAACTTCAAAAAAAAGGGCAATATTTTGTATTAGGGAATCTTCAGAAATTGTGCTCTAACTTACTGGGTTCTAATTTTTCATAAAGCCCAAATAACCGAATATCCTTGTCAAACTTTATTACGTGGGTTTTAAAAATCAAAAGATAATTTTAATTTCAAGAATACAAGATGTTGTACCCTAACTTATTGAGTACGACATTTTATTTCTTCGAAATAAGAAGTTTTGGCATCCAATATGATTCTCTCCAAATGTATCTTAAGAAAATGGATCGTAATCTAGAATCTTTTCAAATTTTTGACATTAAGACATTAAGTAATCAATTAGGTACCAGTTTTTAGGCGCTACGAGGGAGCTAACCCTTCCTCGTACATAACCGACTTCTGAACCCATTTTCTCGATTTTCGTAGACCAAAATTTATTTTAATAAATCAAAGTTTTATTAAAATAATTAATTCCAAGGTAATCCAATCACACCTCGAAAAAGGTCGATGGAGGCTCCATTTGTCGTTTTAAAATCGACTCTGTTTTCCAAAATTTTAAAAAAATGGTTTTGACAGCTTGGCGACTCCAATGCGGACTTCGAAAGAGAGTCAAGCCGTAAAATTGATTAATTTCTAGCCTTTTGTCGAAAATTGAAAATTTGTTTTGAAAAATTACGATCCTTTTTATTGCATTCTCTTGCGTCATCTCATTTGATTGCAATGGTTTGAGTCTTGTAGAATACTTTTGCATCATATTGCATGACCGTCGGGTCATACCGTTTTAAGTGGGAGTGAGAAGCTACTCCTTCGTGAGGTTTTTTCCTTCGTGCAGGATAGTGAATCACTTTTCGGATACATTCGTACCTATGTCTTCGTGAGATTTTCATCTCCGTACAGCCATAGGGAAATGTATTCCCCTGAACTGAACTCGGTCCGTATGAGCCTATAATGGGTGATGATTGAGGAATCTACTAGTTCAGGTACCCTCAACTTTAGAACCAAACCAGATATAAAGAGACCTAGGAGCCTACCCTAGATAGAGCCACGCCAAACCCTAGTGATCACCCGGACAAATGTTCTGTGTTGTTTATTTCTCTTGTACTAACGTGTTTTCTTTTGTTTTGATTGCATTGGATTGCATCACCATAGAAAGGAGATGTTGATTAATATTCGATTGCTAAAGAGAGGAGTTTGTCATAAGGAAATGAATTTCTTGATAAAGTGGATTATAATACGGTTGTCCAGACATGGTCCAAGTAAACAACGAGAGAAGGCTGATAGTCCGCAGAAGAATACAAGACTTCTCCCGAGGATTGAAGTCGACAAAAACTATTCAAGAGCCGTCACGTCTTGACTTTCTTAAAGGAGCTAACGAGCATCGTGGGAATAAGTGAGCAAAGGGTCACGTCTTGGATCAAGCAACAAGGAGCTAGAAGAAGCATCTATTGAGAAAGTCTATGGGACACGACCGTAACATCCAGATACGAAGAAAAAGATTGGCGTCCTCACTTGGACTATGAGGACTAAACCGCATATGTAATCTGTTTTATGTAAAGATATATGTTTTCTAAAAAAGTTCTTCTAATGGAATTGAATTCAGAATCAACGTCTCTCTTTCTTATTGCATTCATTTCATGCATTTACATTTCATGCATTTGCATTACATCATTTGCATTACATCATTTGCATTACGTTTTTGCATTAGATTTTCACAAAAGGATCCTAATTAGGTAAAATTATTTCAGTTAACCTGGGAACCGATAAAAGTCAATCGAGCAAGCATCTTTATGGTATTCACGCAAGAACAAAAGCCATGGACCGAAGGTTGGAAAGAAAAGAGAAAATGCAAATACAAATGCAGGAGCAACTGACCAAAATTTAAAAAGAAATGCGGGAACAAATGCTAGAATTCCAAAGGAATATGATGGGCCAGTTAACTCATTTACTAGCCGGAGGATTTGAAAAAAGGAGTGACCCAGTGGTCAACAGTATGGATGATAACGAAGATATCATTTATTCCCTAAGATTTTCCCCAATAAGTGTCCCAACTCAAGCAGGCACGTAGTCACAGAGGGTGCCTGTCATTATTAGACCCCAATGTCATACTGATACTTCGGCCCCGTTGAACTTCCCGATGGGTTCAGGTTTTAACCCGGAGGATGATCGAGCCAAACCGGTTATACTGGCAGAAATAAAAGAAAAAGGAGAGTGGACTTTAAAAGCCCCGAAGAAAAAGAAAAATAAAGTGAATAGTACGAGAAGGTATAACAAGGGCCATTCAGAGTCGATTACAGTAAGCCAGCCGAGGACAGTAACTGCCAGCCAACAGGTCTCCCCAAGGCAAGAACCCAATTTAAGACTGAACTCAAAGAAACCCCAGTTCACACCTATTCCAACAACATATAGGGAGTTATACTAGAGCTTATTTGAAATGCATGCTGTAGCTCTTCTTTACCTGAAACCAATGCAACCCCCATACCCCAAATGGTATGATTCGATTGCTTAATGTGAGTACCATGCCGGGATTACAGAACATTCAATAGAAAATTGCCTTACTTTCAAGAAGCTGGTTGAACGATTAATCAAAATAGGAGTTATAAGATTCGATGATCCCTCTGGTGTAGAAAATCCGTTACTCAACCATGCTGTTAAAAGGAAAACTATTGTGAGTACCATGATGAATAGGGGCATGAGATCAGAAGTACATCAAGTTCAGGGCTCTAGTGCAAAACTTGATACTGGCGATTTTGAACATTAATGGCGTATCGAAAGAGTGAACCGGGGAATAGACTTTTCCAAGCTTCTGCCTTTACGTACTTGAGATGTTTTGAACAATGGAACTGTGGGAGAGATCCCTATATTTTTAGAGCTAATATAGAGCAATATGCAAAACATGCTTGTTGCTTCAAGCCTAGAAGTAACAAGAGTCTTTTTGTGAAATAGGCTTGTGTCCAGAATTATTATTTCAATAAGATGCATCTTTTTATTCTTTACATTTTTAGAATATTCTTTCATTTTTTATTCATGACCATACCATACGAATAATTATCTTTAGAATCATTTATTCTTTGGATCTTTTGCCTTCGCACTTAGGTACCCAGATATCAATGACATGAGCGACGTTGTTATTGACTCCCTTTTGGATGAGATATGGGTCTAAGCGATCAAAAGACTTTGAAGATGACAGAGATTGTAGTCTATCTTTTGATTTGTTAAGGATGGTAGAACCAGATGAGAATAGACTCTACCTTGCAAAGGGTCAGTGGACGTTGCAAGGCTTAAGAAAGGGGCAAAGATCGAAGCCTAACTCACCACAAAAATAAGGCGAGACATTATTGAGTCATTTTCAAGAATTTGAAAATGTTTTCGCACGATCATATTGAGGCACGCCGGGGTACTGAAACGTGGGTATGCTGTTAAGATTGGTGTTTAAAGAACCAATGCTAATGGTTCTACAATAGTCAGGCTGATCATGAGGTTTAGGTACTGTTGGTCCACCAAGAAAGGTAGGTTGCATCAGTTATGCCGTGAATGCCAGATGGATAAATACAGGACTTACGCACCTCCTCTATTTCTTCGCAGATTCCCTATATGTGGGGTAGGGATGTTATCAAGCCAATTTCCTCAAAAGCTTTTAGCCAAATTTGATTCATATTCATGGTCATTGGTTACTTCACTAAAAAGGTAAAGGTCGCTCCATATGCCAAAGTTGCAAAGTCAGCAGTCATCAAATCCAAATCGAAAAAAAAAGTGACAATAAAGAATGCCAGAAAGGAACATGTCTAACATAATTGCACAATGTCAAAGATTTACAGTGTGTTCAAAGATTAGACACCATATCAGTACAGCAAAGGCAGCCAAAAACCATTCAAATTTTTTGAAAAAATATTGAGATTTGTAAAGGTTGGCATAGAGAAGTTACCATTTACCCTCTATGCTTCTTAAACGATGGCCAGGAACTTCACCGGGGCAACATCTTTCTTATTGGGATATGAAAGGGAAACAATTGTTAGAAGTTAAAATTTCTTTTCTCTAAGCTTGGATTAAATTGGATGAAGCAGAATGTCTCCAGTAAGCTTGATTGAAAGTATTCGTCATGGTCGAATGTACCAAAAATAGATGATACGGGCTTATTACAAAAAGGTTCGCTCAAGAGAATTTCAGGATAGGGGCCTAGCATTAAGATGGACTCTTCTCATCCAAAAGGACTTCAGATGTAAATGCCAAATTTGAAAAACCTTTTATGGTGAATAAGGCTTGTTCTGGAAGATCATTAACTTTAACCAAGACGGTTGGCAAGGACATTCTCAAGCTGTTAAATTTAGATTTCAGTCTAAAAGGAGAGGCCAAGGTGAAAACCCATAAAGGGGCACCTTGAGACTGTAAAAAAAATCATAAAAATTTCAATCAAAAAGAAGAAAAAAAGGAGAGGCTAAGGCAAAAACCCGCAAAGGGCGCCTTGGGACCAAGGGGATTTGAGTTGAAAACCCGAAAAGGGCAGCTCAAATTTTGATCGAAAGTAAGGCATACAGTAGTCTTGTTATACTTGAATTAAAAATGAAAAAGTATGCTACGTCTTGGGGCATCGACAAAGTACTATGGATCCCCTAAACACACATTGAGCTTAAAATGGTCCTCAAGAAGTTTGAACAGGGAAGCTCAGGCTGCGATATCTGGGGCACCTAGTTTCCATTTTATCCATTTCAAATTTTTTATTTGGATTATCTTATTCTTTTCAAAGAATGCTCCCAATAAAATTTCTTTGCATTTGCTATCTTGAATTAACTTATTTTGTTTCGAGCTATGCTCTTAATTAATTTCCTTCTGATCCATGGTTATGATCTTTTTCAAGCATTTTGCATTGAAATAACAATTAGTGGACTAATAATACTTTCATAAAAGGAGCTTCACATATTACTCTGGAAGCTTCTAAATAATACAAGAGCTTGAAATAGGACTATTGTTTCAAACTCACCAAGTTTAAAGAAGAGTCTAAACTGAGACTATCTCTTCGGATTTTTATCAAAAATAGTGGTTGAGATGACAAGATATTGCGTCAGTAATACAATCTTGACGAGAGATGGGCAATGTTAACCCAAGTGTAAAAAGGAATCATACGCAAGAAAAAAAATGATATCCTTCATCCATGCAAATATCATGCATACACATTTGGTTAGGTCACCTGGGGAGTGATCAGTTGATTGAACAAGTTACAGTCCTCTACCCCTGTGTTGTAGAGGGATAGATGGGAAAAGATTTAGATCCTATACCCCTAAGTTGCAATGAGATGAACCCTGAAGTTACAAAGGGGAAATTCTATTGAGCAAGATATAATTGTTTTCTCGGGTTTCCTGTTAAGAATACCAGCCAAACAAGATGGCAGCATAATGTGTCAGTGATAAAGCCCCTATAAACAAGGAGCGATGACAACCCTAAGAATTTAAAAAGATCATTATCATGACATTTTACATTCACGCAAATGTCACCCAGTTAGGAGCATTTGATTCATTCCGATTTTTACATCCTAACCGTTGTACATTTAACAAAGGATCATTCTCATGACGTTCTGCATTCATGCAAATGTCATCCATAATATCATTTATTTAGGAGTATTTGATTCATTTTGATCATAGCATCCTAACCATTTTTGCATAAGCATAAACACATAAAACTGATTTTACAGGATGGGTCCCCGAGGACGGTCTCTCAACATTGGTGAATTCACAGATCTGGCATTCATGAAGTTGCAGGAGCAGATCGAAGATAGCAGATCTTGCCTTCTTGAGCGAAGCGGATTGAAGATACCAATCTAGCATTCCTGAAGTGGCAGGCGCAGATCGAAGATAGCAGATCTTGCCTTCTTGAGCGAAGTGGATTAAAGATACAGATCTGGCATTCCTGAAGTTGCAGGAACAGATCGAAGATAGCAGATCTTGCCTTCTTGAGCGAAGCAGATCGAAGATACCAATCTGGCATTCCTGAAGTTGCAAGAGCCGATTGAAGATAGTAGATCTTGCCTTCTTGAGCGAAGTGGATCGAAGATTCCAATCTGGCATTCCTGAAGTTGCAGGAGCAGATCGAAGATAGCATATCTTGTCTTCTTGAGCGAAGCAAATCGAAGATGCCAGTCTGGCATCCCTGAGTTTGCAGTGGAGCAGTCTAAAAATAGCATATATGACATTCCTGAAGTTGTAGGAGCAGATCAAAGATAGCAGATGTTGCCTTCTTAAGTGAAGTAGATCGAAGATACCAGTCTGGCATCCCTGAGTTTGCAGTGGACCAGACTGAAGATAGCAAATCTCATCTCCTCGAAGTTGCGGTGGAGTAGATTGAGGCTACAAGCCCAAATTCCTTGAATTAGTCGAAGCGCTAGTTCTCAGGCCCCTAAAGATGCTGCGGAATGGAACGAAGCTATTCGAAGAAGAAAAGCACTGAAAGAGGTCAAGATTTGCAAGACCGGGCAAAATTGCCCCTTTTTGAAATCTTTGCTCTATTCTCATTACACGACAGCGAGCAAGGAGGGGCAGCTGTAAATGGCCCAATTTGCCCGGGCCCATAAAACCAAAAAAGAGAGCAAAGCAAATAGAAAATACAAAAAAATAATAAACAAAATATTTAAAAATTCATTACAGTCCATAGTCCATTTACAAATGGCCCAGATTAGGACCCAAATATACAAACCCAAATCAGCCTACCCAATTGCGCTAAACCCAAACCCAGAAACAGGCCCGAATGGCCCAAATAGTTTCAACCAGCAGAAACCCTAGGGTTTCTCCTAACTCCGTACACAGCCCCAACAGCAAGCCACACCGCACAACGTTGCCACCGTACGGCCTCCGTACGCCACCCTCATGCCGTCACGTCACCACCGTACGGCCTCCGTACATCACCCTCGTGCCTCCACGTCGCCTCGTACCTGTGCAAGAGAACAAAACAACAATAAATCAAAAGAAAATGATTATATTTTTCTTATTTTTATTTTTTGAATTCGGTTATAAAAACCGAAGCAAACATTTGTAAAGCTTCTGGACGATTTTACGCACACATACGTATACATACGCAAATACACGAAATCAAAAATAGAAAAGGATATTGAAAGGTGATTTTCAAAATTGGGTTTTCTTGGATTGTTTCTTTTCCCTTATTCTACGTTCTATGTTTCTTACTTATTGTGTGCGAAAAAAACAAAAAGCAAATAAAAAGGAGATACTTATCTGTCAATATCGTGGTCTAATCCCTATTTGGCTTCGACAAAATTGAAGTTTGAATGTGGGTTTTGAGCCGAAAATAGGCAATCCTTGGGCATCGTTCTGAGAAGGGGTAGGAGGATGTCACTAAACACCACCATACACCGATTACCATGGTGAATCGGTGGTCGGACAACGCAGTCCTCTGGATCGACAGAATAGTGAGAAGGGGGGCTCTGATTTTGTTTTTTAAGGCGGCTAGGGTTCTGTTTTGTTTTAAAAAAAGAATGGTTGATTATAATATGTTTTTAAAGTATATAGTATAAATGGAACGACGTCGTTTGGGCTGTTTCCAATAGCCTCAAAACGACTTCGCATAAGGCCGCTCTGACCCGATTCGATCCAATATTCACAGGATTCGCGCACTTCTGCAATGTTGGATAATTTCGCGATTAGTCCCCCTTTTTCTGCATCGTTATTTGATTAGATCCTAGGTACTTTTTAATTTTTTTTAATTAGTCTTTGTAATTCAAGTGCGCTTTCAATTTAGTCCAATTTGAATGCTGCGTTTTGGGCTTTGGAAATATTTGCTTATCAAGTCCTTGATCATTTGTACGCATTTTAGCTTGGTCCTTGACTTGATTAAATCATTTTATTTATTTATAAAGTAGCCTGCCAATTTTATTATTATTTCAATTAAGTTTATCTAGTTTTCGTGCACAATCTTTGAAATTTTCTTCTATAGAAATAAATTTATAAGTTGTTCTAATAAATTATTTTGAGTTATTTTATTGATTTTTACAATGCTTTAATTTGTTTTACTTTCCATTTGTATATTTTTTATTTATTACATGATTGTTTAATTTCAAGATGTTCGTTTATATGTTTCTTTGTGTCAATAATTTGTATAATATCAAATTTAAATACTCTTATATATTATTAATTTATACATACATACATATATATATATATATATGTAATTTGTATTAAAACTATCTTACTTATGTATATATTCTTAATTTCATATAATTTTATGTCTCGTATTTTCTTTTGAATTTACTCACGTATATATATATATATATATATATATATATATATATATATATATTCTTTTAAATTTATTTATGTAAATAATTGGTTTCTTTAAAAGACCCTATTTTAAATTATATTTATTTATTCAAAATGCTTTCACATATCATCATTATTTTATTTTACATCGAGTTTTTTATTACATGTGTATTATTTAAATTGACGATACTATTTTCTATGTATTAGATGTTCACTTGTTTGTTATTTATGGATTATATTTCTTAATTTGTAACCATTAATTATTTGTGATTCATTATTGTAATATTTTTGTGTATGTACGCTACTTTGCTTTGTATATCATTCCATTGTGATTTATTTGTTAAAGAAAATCGAGTTTCATGTCGTTCAAGTTTTTCAAAAAAAAAATCATTCCATTCAAAGGTTTTCCCAAATAAGGCAATGCTCGTGTTTAGAGGTTTCGAGAAAGTCATGCCCTAACTTACTGGGTTCCGGTTCTTCTTGTTAAAACCTAGCAACCGAGTCCCCTTTTCATTCTTAAATTGAAATATTTTAAAAACTCATTCTCAAGAATTTGAGACATTGCGTCCTAACTCACTGGATGTGATGTTTTATCATCTCAAGGTAAGAACTTCGAAAAAAAGGGCAATATTTGTATTAGGGAATTTTGAGAAATTGTGCCCTAACTTATTGGGTTCCAATTTTTCATAAAGCCCAAATAACATAAAATCCTTGTCAAACTTTATTACGTGGGTTTTAAAAATCAAAAGATAATTTTAATTTCGAGAATACAAGATGTTGTACCCTAACTTACAGAGTACGGCATTTTATTTCTTCGAAATACGAAGTTTTGGCATCCAATATGATTTTGTCCAAATGTATCTTAAGCAAACGGATCGTAATCTAGAATCTTTTCAAATTTTCGACATTAAGACATTAAGTAATTAATTAGGTACCAGTTTTTGGGCGATACGAAAGAGCTAACCCTTCCTCGTACGTAACCGACTCCCGAACCCGTTTTCTTGATTTTCGTAGACTAAAATTTATTTTAATAAATCAAAGTTTTATTAAAATAATCAATTCTAAGGTAATCCGATCACACCTCGAAAAAGGTCGATGGCGGCTCCATTTGTCGTTTTAAAATCGACCCCGCTTTCCAAAATTTTAAAAAATGGTTTCGACAGCTTTAAAAAAAGGGGTTTCGACAGCTTGGCGACTCCACTGGGGACTTCAAAAGAGAGTCAAGTCGTAAAATTGATTAATTTCTGGCCTTTTGTCAAAAATTGAAAATTTGATTTGAAAAATTACGATCCTTTTTATTGCATTCGCTTGTGTCATCTCATTTTATTGCTATGGTTCAAGTCTTGTAGAATACTTTTGCATCATATTGCATGATCGTCAGGTCATACCGTTTTAAGTGGGAGTGAGAAGCTACTCCTTCGTGAGGTTTTCATGTAACACCCCTTACCCGTGTTCTACATCAAAACCAGATACGAGCCGTTACCGTACTTAACTCACAGTGTCATACGACTTTGGGCTATCAAATTTCATTACAAATTACAACCTTTCCACACACACACCTCTAACATCCTTATAATGGGCCTACGAAGCCTTAAACATGCCTCTAAAAGGTTTCAGAAATAGATCGAAAACTTTTACACACTTGGAAAATTTTTACCTGAACAGGGGCCACACGCCCGTGTAAGCTTAGGGACACGCCCGTGTACCCCTAAAACACGCCCATGTCTTCCACCAGTGGTGGAAACTGCCAAATTACACACGACCTTGACACACCCGTGGCCTCAGGCCGTGTGTCACACCTTGATATACTGACTTAATCACACGACTTGGAGCACACTCCCATGTACTAACCATGTGTCACACACGGCCTATACAAATGGCGGTGGGGTTAGCCCGTGGTCTATTCTGACTTAAAACACTAACATGCAGGGAACACACGGCCTAGACACACGCCCATGTGTCTATCCGTGTGGGCACTTAGAGGCTATCTACCAAGCCGTTTTCCACTCTCATTTGCATACCATCATATATTAGCACATAATATCACATAACATCAATATAACTCTTGAATTAAGGACATTTAATCATAAGAGTGATAAAGTCTTCATCCCTCACGCTAGGGAGAACTATTCCAATACATTTACAACAACTTAAGCCATCATCTATGACCACACATAACCCAATTATAACTTCTCTTAGGCCAACACATTTTGGCTACATCAACAAAGACTTAATCAACCTCAAGTACTAGCCCTATACATGCCATGACTCATAAGGACTTGATACCTCATACCAAGTGTTTGCTCGATAGTCTGAAAACATCTCCGGTGATCTCCAACCTGAGCTAGCTAAAATAACCTATAAGAGGTGAGAAAGGAAGAGAAGTAAGCAATAATGCTTAATAAGTTCATCTGCATAATTTGACAATTATTGATATTCATTGAATAAATATAACTACGAGGTAACATGTCGAGTTTTTCTCATTAGCTCATGTTTACTTACTCAATCATTCTTGAAGCTTACTCATTCTATCTCCTACCACATTCTTACCATGCCACGAGCCAATTTGCTTGTTTAATTAACATACATTCCTGCATTGATCACACATGATCATATAAAACAACACATCCAACATTTTCGATAAGCCACTCATTCTACTAATCTATCGGTGGTTTCGCACTTAGCCCACCATCAACCTCTAATAGGGTGGTATCGCACACAGCCCACCAATCATTTATACTTACGGTGATTTCGCACTTAGCTCACCAATCATTTATAAGCGATGGTATCGCACACAGACCATCGATTACTAATTAGTCAGGTGGTTATGCACACAACCCACTGATAATAATATAGTTGATGGTATCGCATACAGCCCATCAATTAATAATTAATCAGGTGGTTACGCACACAGCCCACTGATAATAATATAGTTGATGGTATCGCACACAACCCATCAATTAATAATTAGTCAAGTGGTTACACACACAGCCTACCGTTAATAACATAGTTGATGGTATCGCACACAGCCCATCAATTAATAATTAGTCAGGTGGTTACGCACACAGCCCACCGATAATAATATAGTTGATGGTATCGCATACAGCCCATCAATAACCCTCAATGAGGTGTATTTGCACATAGCTCACCATTATTATACATTCAAAAATATTTATCCACATACATTTCTCTAATTCAAATGTTCATCCGTGAACATCCTCACTCACTATCATTCTTACTTAGATTCTACAATAATCATACACATTCACACAATGCATTTATAAATCTATCTTATGCAACTAGGTGCATTGATTACACATAATCCACTAGGTTTTATCAAATTCTGAATTCATCTCAATTTAGTTCTAACACATACTTGTGCTTCTCATGGCACAGCCACATACTTTCTCTCTTTCAACTTACCCGTTGAATCACTCAAATTATTAAATAACACTCTTGAGCCTTATACCCATAACGTCATATTGACATTATACCCAATAGGGTCTTACATGAGATATCGTATTGATGCCATGTCTCTGGCATGGTCTTATTCAATATCTCACACCGAGGCCGTATGCCAACATGGTCTTACACGAGACCTTAACTATCATCATATCATGCTATATACATTTTTTTATTACTCTTAGATTCTTTTAACATCTCATCAAAAGATATTTCAAACATTTACTGAATAAATATACATTCCATATTATATTAGAATATTAAATTAGCTTGTACGTAATTGCAACAATTGCACATGAACTTACCTCTATGTCAAAAGGGCCGAAAGGAACCTTTTTGCCCACATTTCTCTTTTCACCCGTTCTAGTTCCAAAACTCGTTTTCTTTGATCTAGATAAATGGAATTTACTGATTTAATCACTCATAAATCATAATATACTATTTTGCCCCTATATTTTGGTAAAATTATGATTTTACCCCTAGGCTCATAAATAAATTTTTATCACATTTTGTTGTTAAGCAAGCCTATATGAACATTTAATCCTCTCATAACTATCCACAATTTCATCTATTTCCTGCCTTAATGAACAAATTACAACTTTTGCATTTTAGTCCCAATTAGGTGTTTTCATGGCTACACCTTTCACAAAAGTTGTTTCACATCACTTTAACATTCATTTTCTTCCATAAAATCTCAGCTAACAACTTAAAATCTCACATGGTAAATCTCTAAACTTTTTACCATAATGCAAAATAGTCCCCTTTTCAGAAAGCTTAAGCTTTAGGGATCTCAAAAGTACAATTTTCTTCCAGAAAAACCATCAAAATCACTTACTTGAGTGGAGTAAAGTTTGCTGAAATTTTGAGATTTCAAACTCCCCTTGTTTGCTGAAACTTTTGGTGGAGAAGAAGAGAGGAAAGATGATATCTTTTTCTTTTCTTTGTTTTATTATAAAACATCAATTTAAGCCACCAACTTTGACCAAAATCAAAAGCTCTTGTCCCCCTTGTCTGGATGGCCGACCAACACATTCAAGATGGTCTAATTGCCCTTTAAAAACCTCCAATTAACATTTCATGGCTATTTGATACCTTTAGGCTATAGAATGGAACTTTCACACTTTATGCGATTTCGTCTTTTTTGTGATTTAGCATGAAATCGCTAAAATAAGCACCAAAATTTCCATACATCCTTATAAACATGTTATAACACATAATATAACATGAAAATAATTTTATAAAACCTCAAATTAGTGATTTCGAGATCATTGTTTTGACTAGCCCCTAAATCTAGCTGTTACAATTATCCCCCTTAGGGATTTCCGTCCCCGAAAATCTTATCAGGAGGAGTTGCTACCCACATTCTTACAATGTTTCCATAAACTCTTCAAAATCACAAATCCATTTATCCTCAAGTTTCTCTTGTCAACAACCTTTAAGCTATCATACACAAGTTCGAGGCATCACTTGCGACCTAGGTATTTCTTCCTCCAGAGCGTATACTCAGTAATCCACTAATTTAGAACTCTGTACACGTCCAAATGATCACTCAAATCTTTACCGGTTGATTTCCAACAATTAGAATGACATTCCCCTTCTTGGGAATTTTCTCAAGCCAAATTTGAAATCAATAAGGTTTTATCTCACTTTCTCATTAAAGCATTCACCGGCTTTAATACTCTTGACTTGTACGCTTTAAAAACTCAGCTTTTAATGGTCAACTACTTCTGGCCAAAAACCCAATCATATCGTGAAATGTATTCTAGTGTCGAAACATTTATGCACATAACTATACTTCCTTATTCTTGTATTAGTAGATATGCTACTACTAAATCTCATACCAAAACTTCTGCATAAGTTCTGGATTTATCATCATTCGACTTCTATCTCAGGGAAACATCAACAACGGAAATCTTATCCAACCTGGATTTTATCACCTTAAATAAACTCATTCAGAGCTTATTTAAAATACCATTTAGTATCTCACTTCTGAACCCTTTTGTTCTAAAAAGAAAACTCGCTCTAGTCATTAACCTCGCTGAAACTAGGATATTACTAACTAGGATCAACCGAGTAACTAACTCGCACTGCTTAACATGAATCTTTCATAACATCTAACTTAAAATAAGGACACAGAAGTGATCGTCTCGGGATCACCAACCTGCAACTCTTTTTCTTGATTCAGACTGAACTCAGTATTAGAACTTTCAATTAATAGTTCTTTCTATAGCTTTCAACTCCACTATCACAGTTTGAACATTTCGATGAGCATACCTTTGTATCATGCTCCCTACTCATGTACACACAGAATTTTATTCTCTTTATGGATTCATGCATGAATATACACAGAGCTTGAATCATATCCCAATACATTAATATACTCTTTTCTCCTTACTGAGAACATATTTTAAGCACATTCTCATCTGATCTTCTATTGCTAGGCTAATCTAAAACCTTTACTATCATTATATTTCACGATAGTAGGGACACCTAGATCGAATTCATTAACTCTATTCAGCTCACTCGAAAACTCATCATACAACGTGAAACTTGTGATTTCACTTTTTATACTAGAATCATCCCCGACTTCCTCCTCAAAGTACCCAAATAGGGTTACGAGAAAATAAAGAAATGTTGATTTCAATTAACTAAATCGACAACCATTTTGTCTGATTTTTACTATCAGCTAACATTCTCACACAATCACGGTCTATAGAAAGAACAACTACATCAGCCCTAAAAGGCAACAGATATTTATACGTAATACCCAAGAAGATTATTATAATCCATCCGTGGCATTAACTAACCATACACAAACTACAAGCTTCTAGCCAACTTACTCATACTTGCCCTTATATAACATGTTTTGTGCCACATATTGTAATCGTCTCTTTGTGATTCATTCACGAGTTCCTGAATTCACTCCTTCACATGACTTTAGTACTCATCTCATTTCTCCTTCTAACTCATCTACCTGTCTCATTGATCATTAGGGATAGTCAAATACGCATATTCATCATCATTCATGTAGGTACCAAACCAATGTCACATCCCCAAGGTGGTCTTATATGGAGTCTCCTCTAAATGCCAATGCCATATCCGGATAAGGTCTTATATGGACTTTCACATCAAGTATCAATGCCATATTCTGAATATGGTATTATACGATTATCATATTCGTTACCGAAACCATATCCTGGATATGGTCTTATACGAAACCTTATCATTTCGTATCTCAACAATAGCCTTTCTATTTTAGTCCCCTAGGACTTCAATCTTATGTTCAACAACAATTACTCTATTTAGTAGAGCATCATGTACCAATGTGATACAGAGCATTCTCAATTGTGCTATCATAAATATTTCATTAATCACATACATCAACATACTTTGATATAGTAAACATAATCTCAACTTCTTCATTCATAACATGTATAACACTCTTAGTCAGCTTTAACTAGCATAACTTAATAACAGCTTTACTCACTTAACTTCCTTGCTTTCTCATTCAATCTTCACTCTTTTGCCCGATGAATTACTACGAATGACTGAGGATACTGAATCTCATCTCACATATATCTCGATGCCAATGCTATATCCTAGATATAGTTTAAATGGGATTTCTTAACTTGTCCTCGACGCTGTGTCTTAATAGGGACTTACTTGATACATTTGCCTATTTGCCGATGCCATGCCTTTGGCTTGGTCTTATACAGACTTTCTTGTCTCATGTGAGCTACTGAGTATCATAAGTAATTCAACTTCAATCGAGACTTTTACATACTCAAGTTCCACATTAATATCTACTCAAGTACTAAACATTTCACTCTAATTTCTCTTACTATTATTAATCAATTAAAGAATGTCTTATGGGTTTGAGTACGTTGTTTACTTGATTGCCATAGTTCAATGATCTTACTCATATCGCAACATCATAGCCCTGTTACTACTTTACATGTCATCACGATGCCATAGCCTCGCTATGGTCTTACACGAAATCTCATATCAATACCAATGCCATATCCCGGATATGGTCTTACATAGAACTCATGTCGATGCCGATGCCACATCCCAGATATGGTCTTATACGAGATCATGTATCGATGACAATGCCATGTCCCAGACATGGTCTTATATGGGATCACATATACCGCCATAGTCTAACCATGGTCTTATTTATCAATTTATTATTGGACGATCGTATTCATCTCATGCATTCTACTAAATCAAGCCGAGTCATGAAACAAAACATTATATATTCTCTACTTTAACAAACACACATGAGATTTAACTATGTGGACACATTCATATGACACCCTTCAAACAATTGTACATATACACATATCTCGTTCTCTGGATAATTTTCCTCATTATATGCACTTAACCCAATAAGTTGAGTATATAACACCATACGCATATCAAATCAATATAAATAAGTTCATCACTTCATAACTCTCATTTCATTTACTTGGAGTTATAACATTTCATACCTTATCACCCACATGTTATAAACTTCTATTCATACTTCTATAAATTTCAACAATGCATAAGCACATTTCAATTACCTCATTGCCACTTACAACCTTATTGATATTAGCTCAGTTGGGAATCATTTCTGTCTTAACAAAATAGTTTTATTAGAGCCGGGAGATATCACACTATCACGGTCCACCTATGGCATGTATAGCTAGGCTCTTACTCACGCTAGGTTAGTCCGAGAACTGACTAAATCATAGCTCTGATACCACTAAATGCAACACCCCTTACCCGTGTTCTACATCGGAACCGGATATGAGGCGTTATCATACTTAACTCACAGGGTCATACAACTTTGGGCTATCAAATTTCATTCCAAATTAAAATCGTTCCATACACACACCTCTAACATCCTTATAATGGGCCTACGAGGCCCTAAACATGCCTCTAAAAGGTTTCAAAAATTTATCAAAAACTTTTACACACTTGGAAAATTTTTACCTGAACAGGGGCCACACGCCCGTGTAGGCTTAGGGACACGCCCGTGTACCCCTAATACACGCCCATGTCTTCCACCTGTGGTGGACACTGCCAAATTACACACGGTCTTGACACACCCATGGCCTTAGACCGTGTGTCACACCTTGATATACTGACTTATTCACACGGCTTGGAGCACACTCCCATGTACTAACCGTGTGTCACACACGACCTATACAAACAGCCGTGGGGTTAGCCCGTGGTCTATTCTGACTTAAAACACTAACATGCAGGGAACACACGGCTTAGATACACACCCGTGTGTCTATCCGTGTGGGCACTTAGAGGCTATCTACCAAGCCTTTTTCCACTCTCATTTGCATACCATCATATATTAGCACATAATATCACATAACATCAATATAACTCTTGAATTAAGGATATTTAATCATAAAAGTGATAAAGTCTTCATCCCTCACGCTAGGGAGAACTATTCCCAATACATTTACAACAACTTAAGCCATCATCTATGGCTACACATAACCCAATTATAAGTTCTCTTAGGCCAACACAATTTGGCTATATCAATAAAAACTTAATCAACCTCAAGTACTAGTGCTATACATGCAAGGACTCATAAGGACTTGATACCTCATACCAAGTGTTTGCTCGATAGTGTGAAAACATCTCCGGCGATCTCCAACCCGAGCTAGCTAAAATAACCTAAAGAGGTGAGAAAGGAAGAGGAGTAAGCAATAATGCTTAGTAAGTTCATCTGCATAATTTGATAATTATTGATATTCACTGAATAAACATAACTACGAGGTAACATGTCAAGTTTTTCTCATTAGCTCATGTTTACTTACTCAATCATTCTTGAAGCTTACTCATTCTATCTCCTACCACATTCTTACCATGCCACGAGCCAATTTGCTTGTTTAATTAACATACATTCTTGCATTGATCACACATGATCATATAAAAAAACACATCCAGCATTTTTGATAAGCCACTCATTCTGCTAATCTCTCGGTGGTTTTGCACTTAGCCCACCATCAACCTCTATTAGGCTGGTATCGTACACAGCCCACCAATCATTTATACTTATGGTGATTTCGCACTTAGCTCACCAATTATTTATAAGCGATGGTATCGCACACAACCCACCTATTACTAATTAGTCAGGTGGTTATGCATACAGCCCACTAATAATAATATAGTTGACGGTATCGCACACATCCCATCAATTAATAATTAGTCAGGTGGTTACGCAGACAGCCCACTGATAATAATATAGTTGATGGTATTACACACAGCCCATCAATTAATAATTAGTCAAGTGGTTAGACACACATCCTACCGATAATAATAGAGTTGATGGTATCGCACACAGCCCATCAATTAATAATTAGTCAGGTGGTTACGCACACAGCCCACCGATAATAATATAGTTGATGGTATCGTACACAGCCCATCAATAACCCTCAATGAGTTGTATTTGCAAAATAGCTCACCATTATTATACATTCAAAAATATTTATCCACATACATTTCTCTAATTCAAATGTTCATCCGTGAACATCCTCACTCACTATCATTCTTACTTAGATTCTACAATAATCGTACACATTCACACAATGCATTTATAAATCTATCTTATGCAACTAGGTGTGTTGATTACACATAATCCACTATGTTTTATCAAATTTTGAATTCATCTCAATTTAGTTCTAACACATACTTGTGCTTCTCTTGGCACAACTGCATATTTTCTCTCTTTCAACATACCCGTTGAATCACTCAAATTATTAAATAACACTCTTGAGCCTTATACTCATAACATCATATTGAAATTATACCCAATAGGGTCTTACATGAGATATTGTATTGATGCCATGTCTCTGGCATGGTCTTATTCAATATCTCACACCGAGGCCATATGCCAACATGGTCTTACATGAGACCTTAACTATCATCATATCATGCTATATACATTTTTTTATTACTCTTAGATTCTTTTAACATCTCATCAAAAGATATTTCAAACATTTACTGAATAAATATAAATTCCATATTATATTGGAATATTAAATTAGCTCGTACGTAATTGCAACAATCGCACATGAACTTACCTCTATGTCGAAAGGGCCGAAAGGAACCTTTTTGCCCACATTTCTCTTTTCACCCGTTCTAGTTCAAAAACTTATTTTCTTTGATCTAGAACAATGGAATTTACTGATTTAATTACTCATAAATCATAATATACACTTTCGTACTTTATGCGATTTAGTCCTTTTTCGCGATTTAGCATGAAATCTCTAAAATTAAAGCACCAAAATTTCCATACATCCTTATAAAAATATTATAACACATAATATAACATGAAAATAATTTTATCAAACCTCAAATTAGTGATCCTAAGATCAGTGTTTCGACTAGCCCCTAAATCAGGCTGTTACATTTCACCTTCGTGCAGGATAGTAAATCGCTTTCGGGATACATTCGTACCTATATCTTCGTGAGATTTTCATCTCCGTGCAGCCATAGGGAAATGTATTCCCCTGAACTGAACTCGGTCCGTATGATCCTATAATGGGTGAGGATTGAAGAATCTACTAGTTCAGGTACCCTCAACTTTAGGACCAAACAAGATATAAAGAGACCTAGGAGCCTACTCTAGATAGAGCCACGCCAAACCCTAGTGATCACCCGGACAGATGTTCAGTGTTGTTTATTTCTTTTTTACTAACGTATTCTCTTTTGTTTTGATTGCATTGCATTGCATTGCATCATCATAGAAAGGAGATGTTGATTAATATTCGATTGCTAAATAGAGGAGTTTGTCATAAGGAAACAAATTTCTTGATAAAGTGGATTATAATACGGTTGTCCAGACATGGTCCAAGTAAACAACGAGAGAAGGCTGATAGTCCAGAAGAATACAAAACTTTGCCCGAGGATTCAAGTCAACAAAAACTGTTCAAGATCCGTCACGTCTTGACTTTCTTCAAAGAGCTAACGAGCATCGTGGGGATAAGCGAGCAAAAGGTCACGACCTGGATTAAGCAACAAGGAGCTAGAAGAAACATCTATTGAGAAAGTCCATGGGACACGACTGTAACGTCCGGATACGAAGAAAAATATTGGCGTCCTCACTTGGACTATGAGGATAAAACCGCATATGTAATCTGTTTTATGTAAAGATATCTTTTTTCTAGAAAAGTTCTTCTAATGGAATTGAATTCAGAATCAGCGTCTCTCTTTCTAACTGCATTCATTTCATGCATTTACATTTCATGCATTTGCATTACATCATTTGCATTACATTTTTGCATTAGATTTTCAAAAAAGGATTCTAATTAGGTAAAATTATCTCAGTTAACCTGGGAACCGATAAAAGTCAATTGACCAAGCATCTTTACGATACACACGTAAGAACAAAAGCCATGGATCGAAGGTTGGAAAGAGAAAATACAAATGCAGGAGCAACTGACCAAAATTCAACAAGAAATGCGAGAACAAATGCTAGAATTCCAAAAGAATATGATGGGCCAGTTAACCCATTCACTACCCGAAGGATTTGAAAAAGGAGAGACCCAGTGGTCAACAGTATGGATGATAACGAATATATCATTTATTCCCTAAGATTTTCCCCAATAAGTGTCCCGACTCAAGCAGGCACGTATTCGCATGGGGTACCCGTCATTATTGGACCCCAATGTCATACTGATACTTCGGCCCTGTTGAACTTCCCGATGGGTTCAGGTTTTTACTCGGAGGATGATCGAGCCAAATCGGTTGTACTGGCAGAAATATAAGAAAAAGGAGAGTGGACTTTAAAAGCCCCGAAGAAAAAGAAAAATAAAGTGAATAGTACGAAAAGTTATAAAAAGGGCCATTCAGAGCCGATTACAGTAAGCAAGCCGAGGACGGTAACTACCAGCCAACAGGTCTCCCTAAGGCAAGAACCCAATTCAAGACCAAACTCAGAGAAACCCCAGTTCACACCTATTCCAACGATGTATAGGGAGTTATACCAGAGCTTATTTGAAATACATGCTGTAGCTCTTCATTACCTGAAACCAATGCAACCCCCATACCCCAAATGGTATGATTCGATTACTCAATGTGAGTACCATACCAGGATTACAGAACATTCAATAGAAAATTGCCTTGCTTTCAAGAAGCTGGTTGAAAGATTCATCAAAATAGGAGTTAAAAGATTCGATGATCCCTCTGGTGCAGAAAATCAGTTACTCAACCATGCTGTTAAAAGGATAACTATTGTGAGTACCATGATAAATGGGGGCATGAGATCAGGAGTACATCAAGTTTAGGGCTCTAGTGCAAAACCTGATACTGGTAATTTTGAACATTAATGACGTATCGGAAGAGTGAACCAGGGAATAGACTTTTCCAAGCTTCTGCCTTTACGTACTTGGGATGTTTTGAACAATGGAACTGTGGGAGAGATCCCTGTATTTTTAGAGCTAATCTAGAGCAATATGCAAAACATGCTTGTTGCTTCAAGCCTAGAAGTAACAAGAGTCTTTTTGTGAAATAGGCTTGTGTCTAGAATTTTTATTTCAATAAGATGCATCTTTTTATTCTTTACGTTTTTAAAATATTCTTTCATTCTTTATTCATGACCATACTATCTGAATAATCATCCTTAGAATCATTTCTTCTTTGGATCTTTTGCCTTCGCACTTAGGTACCGGGATATCAATGACATGAGCAATGTTGTTACTGACTCCCTTTTTGAATGAGATATGGGTCTAAGGGATCAAAAGGCTTTGAAGATGACAAAGATTGTAGTCTATCTTTTGATTTTTTAAGGATGGTAGAACAAGATGAGAATAGACTCTACCTTGCAAAGGGTCAGTGGACGTTGCAAGGCTTAGGAAAGGGGCAAAGATTGAAGCCTAACTCACCACAAAAATAAGGCGAGACATTATTGAGCCATTTTCAAGAATTCGAAGATGTTTTCGTACGATCATATTGAGGCACGCTGGGGTACTGAAACGTGGATATGCTGTTAAGATTGGTGTTTAAAGAACCCATGCTAATGGTTCTACAATAGTCAGGCTGATCATGAGGTTTAGGTACTGCTGGTCCACCAGGAAAGGGAGGTTGCATCAGTTATGCCGTGAATGTCAGATGCATAAATACAAGACTTACGCGCCTCCTCTATTTCTTCACAGATTCCCTATATGTGGGGCAGGGATGTTATCAAGCCAATCTCCTCAAAAGCTTTTAGCCAACATTGATTCATATTCATGGTCATTGGTTACTTTACTAAAAAGGTAAATGTCACTTCATATTCCAAAGTTGCAAAGTCAGCAGTCACCAAATCCAAATCTAAAAAAAAAAGTGACACTAAAGAATGCAAGAAAGGAACATGTCTAACATAATTACACAATGTCAAAGATTTACAGTATATTCAAATATTAGACACCATATCAGTACAGCAAAGGTAGCAAAAAACCATTCAAATTTTTTGAAAAAAGACTGAGATTTGTAAAGTTTGGCATAGAGAAGTTACCATTTACCCTCTATGCTTCTTAAACGTTGGCCAGGACCTTCACCGGAGCAACATCTTTCTCATTGGGATATGAAAGGGAAACAATTGTTAGAAGTTAAGATTTCTTTTCTCTAAACTTGGATTAAATTGGATGAATCAGAATGTCTCCAGTAAGCTTGATTGAAAGTATTCGTAATGGTCGAATGTACCAAAAATGGATGATACGGGCTTATGACAAAAAGGTTCGCTCAAGAGAATTTCAGGATGGGGACCTAGCATTAAGAAGGACTCTTCTCATCCAAAAGGACTTCAGAGGTAAATGCCAAATTTGAAAAACTTTATATGGTGAAGAAGGCTTGTTCTGGAAGATCATTAACTTTGACCAAGATGGATGGCAAGGACATGCTCAAGCCGTTGAATTCAGATTTCAGTCTAAAAGGAGAGGCCATGGTGAAAACCCGCAAAGGGGCACCTTGAGACCGTAAAAAAATCATAAAAATTTTAGTCAAAAAGAAGAAAAAAAAGGAGAGGCTAAGGTGAAAACCCACAAAGGGCGCCTTAAGACTAAAGGGGATTTGAGTTGAAAACCCGAAAAGGGCAACTCAAATTTTGATCGAAAGTAAGGCATACAGTAGTCTTGCTATACTTGAATTAACAATGAAAAAGTATGCTACGCCTTGGGACATCGACAAAGTACTATGGATCCCCTAAACACATATTGAGCTTAAATGGTCCTCAAGAAGTTCGAACAGGGAAGCTCAGGCTGCAATATTTGGGGCACCTAGTTTCCATTTTATCTATTTCAAATTTGTTATTTGGATTATCTTATTCTTTTCAAAGAATGCTCCCAATAAAATTTCTTTGCATTTGCTATCTTGAATTAACTTATTTTGTTTCGAGCTATGCTCCTAATTAATTTCCTTTTGATCCATGGTTATGATCTTTTTCAGGCATTTTGCATTGAAATAACGATTAGTGAACTAATAATAATTTCATAATAGGAGTTTCACATATTACTCGAAGCTTCTGAATAATACAAGAGCTTGAAATAGGACTATTGTTTAAAATTCACCAAGTTTAAAGAAAAGTCTAAACTAAGACTATCTCTTCAGATTTTTGTCAAAAATAGTGGTTGAAAATGACAAGATATTCCGTCAGTAATACAATCTTGACGAGAAATGGGCAATGTTAACCCAAGTGTAAAAGGGGAATCATTCGCGAGAAAAAAAATGATATTCTGCATCCATGCCAATATCATGCATACACATTTGGTTAGATCACCTAGGGACTGATCGATTGATTGAACAAGTTACAGTCCTCTACCCTTGAGTTGCAGAGGGATGGATGGGAAAAGATTCAGATCATATACCCCTAAGTTGCAATGAGATGAATCTTGAAGTTACAAAAGGGAAATTCTGTTGAGCAAGATATAATTGTTTTCTCGGGTTTCCTGTCAAGCATACCAGCTGAACAAGATGGCAGCATAATATGTCAGTAATAAAGCCCTGATAAACAAGGAGCGATGACAACCCTAAGCATTTAAAAAAGATCATTATCATAACATTTTACATTCATGCAAATGTTATCCAGTTAGGAGCATTTGATTCATTCTAATTTTTGCATCCTAACTGTTGTATATTTAGCAAAGGATCATTCTCATTGCATTCTGAATTCATGCAAATGTCATCCATAATATCATTTATTTAGGAGCATTTGATTCATTTTGATCATAGCATCCTAACCATTTTTGCATAAGCATAAACACATAAAACTGATTTTACAAGATAGGTTCCCTAGAGGACGGTGTCGCAACATCGGTGAATTCACAGATCTGGCATTCCTAAAGTTGCAGGAGCAGATCGAAGATAGCAGATCTTGCCTTCTTGAACGAAGCGGATCGAAGATGTAATAGTCTAATTTATACCCTAGTCAGAACAGTGGTTTTGGGGCCACAAATCTGAGTCTGTATAATATTTTAATATTATTTTCTATGCCACTGATATGTGAATTAGCATGTGCTAAATTTTCGTAAGCTAACTTGATTGTCTATGTGTTTAATTTGACAAAAGGATTAAATTGCATTAAATGTGAAAGTTGCTTGCTATTTATTAAAGTACCTATGTGTTTTGGCTTTTTTAAGTTATCGCCTTAAGTGGCAATTGAACCACTATTTAGTTAGTGGGTGGTTTTGGTCAAAAATGACCTTGTTATTTATGTTATAAAAATTTTGTTTTAAAAGGCTAGAATAGGAATTTTGTTACTAAGATATTTTTAAAGAAATAAAGCATGAAAATGAACATTTTCTCATCCATTTTTTTCTATCGTATTTGGGAAAGAAAAGAAAGAACTAAAGCTTTCAAATTTTCGGCTATTACAAGTTTAAATCAAAGGTTAGTTTTTGATCCATTCTTGATAATTTTTACGTTTTTGTAATCGTTGCTTTGAGAGCTATAAAACCCATGTCTTGATTTTGTGAATTGGTGATGTTTGTGTGAGATGCTATTGATGATATGTCAAGCTTTTTGGTGATTTTTGGTGTTAAATGAAAGATATGAGTTAGATAAACATACTTTGTTCTTGAAGTTTTGATAAATTTAGCTAAATAGGCTAAATTGTCAAAGTATTATTTTGAAGGACTAATTTATGAATTTGATGAAAGATGTGGACTTGTATAAGATATATATATTCGGTTAAGCATGTGTATGTGGGGATTTTTTGAATTTGATGTTTTGACAAAAATGGACTAAATTGATAAAATGTGCAAATGTGAGGGCTAAATTATAAATAGCCCAAAATATGAGTGTTTGAATTGAATTGAATGAATTAGTGAATAAAAGGGTTAATTCTAAATATGTTTAGATCAAGAACCGAAGAAAATGGACTTAGATCACAGGAAAGCGAAAGTAAACGAGTAGCTGTTTTCATTCCTATAAACCGAATCCGAGGTAAGTCATATTGCTAATAAATGTAATTGTATTGAATTGAGTTTATTTACATGACTATCAATGATAATGACTGCATATGAGATACTATGTATATGAACTCTGGGATAAGGTCGACATAGTGATAAGTCGGAGAAGTTTTGTATGAACTTAGGAATACAAAGGTATCTGTTTTGTTTTACCATGTAAGACCACGTCCGGGACGATGGCATTGATTTGATTACGTATAAGACCTCGTTTGGAACATATTCATCGATATCTGTTTATATGTAAGACCACGTCTAGGACGTTGGCAACAATGAGTTTTTCATATAAGACATCGTTTGGAACGTAGGCATCAATTTTTGTTTACATGTAAGACCACGTCTGGGACATTGGCAGCGATATGAGTTTTTCGTATAAGACCTCGTTAGGAACGTAGGAATCAATTTCTGTTTATATGTAAGACCACGTGTGGGATGTTGGCACCGATATGAGTTTTTCGTATAAAACTTCATTAGGAACGTAGGCATCAATTTCTGTTTATATGTAAGACCATGTCTGAGACGTTGGCAATGATATGAGTTTTTCGTATAAGACCTCGTCTAGGACGTTGGCTTTGTATGACTATTTCAAGTTTTTTGAGCATCCTATTAGATTTCTATTGGTTCAAATGGCAATTCTGTGATATGAATTATAAATCTGAGTTATGATCAATTAAGTAAATGAATGTCTGTTTGAGATACGTTGACTCATACACTAAGTGTGTATATAAGGTAAGTTCTCAAGTGATCTTACTAATATGATTATGTATAATTGGATATCATTATGAGATGTGATAGTAAGTATGAAAATGCTTTTTATTTATAAGACTTTTGAATTGGTGAATGTGGCAAATATGGTTAAGTACATGGACCAAAGTATGTATGTGATAATTTGCTATGTATGTGATAATTTGCTAAGTGATTTAGTGGTGCTCATGTATCTATGAGTATATTTGCCTTCTATGCTAAGTTTGTTTGTATTATGACTTACTAAGCTTTTGGAAAGCTTACTCTGTGCATGTGTTTTCTCTGTTTTATAGGTCGTCAAGCTACTGAAGGCTCGGGACCATCATGGATCGTCATCACACTACTAAACTCATTTTGGTACCCTTTTGAAAATGTATATAGCTAAATATGGCATGTATAGGTTAGATATGTGTATATGTTTATGAAGTGAACTTAGCCATGTGTTTTGGCAAGTTTTGAGTTGGTATTATGCTTGAATGAATGAGTTATGTGATACAAATTTTGATATGAGTTGATGCGTATGAAATTGTTAAGTTTTGTTTAAACAATGGATGATTAGGATTGTATATGAATTAGGTGTATTTTGTAGGTTTTAATAACCTAAAAATGGTGAAAATTACAGTTTTCACACGGCCTAGACACATGGGCATGTGCCCAGGCTGTGTGGTAAAAGTCAGAATCAAAAGAATCACCCACGGGCTAGTTCCACGGCCGTGTGTAGTAAGTCAGAATCTGCCCACGGGCTACCCACGGCCATGTGATTTCTCACGGGCATGTGCCCCTATTTTCAAGAAAAAGTTTTTAAAGTTTCTAATTTAGTCCCAAATCATTTCCTAATCATATTTTGGGTCTCGTAGGTCCATATTAGGGTCGTAATGATGAAATTTGAAAAAAAATTAAGTTGTGCCACGGGATTATGTCCCAATTTTCTCGTTTATTTATGTTTGACTCCGATAATATCTCGTAACCCTATTTTGATAATGATTTAGGGTTAAAAGTGTTACATTTAGTTGGTATCAGAGCTACGGTTTAGTCAATTCTCAGACTAATGTAGCATGTCAGAGTCTAGCTATACATGCCATATATTTGAATTGTGATAGTGTGATGAATCTTGACGTATAAAATGTGATTTTTATATAATAATGGATCCCGAAAGAGCCGTAGCTAATGACGTAGAAAGTAATGCACCTACTCCCGCGCAAGGGATAGCGCCATCTGATTCAAGACTAGCTACGAGCGGTCAAGAGAGGGAAGCTAAACAAGCTTTCTTTCAGATGATGAGTGAGTGGTTCACTCAGTTTGTAAGGAATAACCTGACTTTTCTGCAACCCTCGCCCCCGATTAATCCCCCTCAAACATCCTATATACCTCCGACTACAAATTTGAATCCGTAGAATAAGCCTCTGGTTGACAAGATTCATAAGTATGGGGCTGAAGAGTTCCGGGCTACTAATGATGATGATGCTAAGAAAGCTGAGTTTTGGTTAGAAAACATTATCCGAGTATTTGGTGAGATGTCACTGACACCTGAAGAATGTATAAAGTGTGTTGTTTCTTTGTTACGAGATGCAACCTATCGGTGGTGGAAAACTTTGATTTTGGTTGTTCCTAAAGAATGGATCACATGGGATTTCTTTCAGTCTGAATTCAAAAGAAATACATTATTTAGAGATTCATTGATCAGAAATGAAAAGAATTTTTGGAATTGAAACAAGGTCACATGTCTGTCATTGAATACAAACAAGATTTTGTAAGATTAAGTCATTATGCTCGGAATACGTTTCGACTGAATCGATAATGTGTAAAAGATTCGAAGATGGCCTAAATGAAGATATCCAATTTCTAGTTGGTAATCTGGAGATACAAGAGTTCGCAGTGCTAGTTGCCCGAGCATACAAAGCTGAGTCTGAAGCTAGAGATATGAAAAAGAGATTTATGAGCAAATCATTTCAGTCTGCCTCGAAGAAATTCTGAGATGAACATAGCCGCTCAAAAGCTAATGTGAGGTATTCGAGTAGAGATTGAGCTAGATCACAGTTAAGCTCTAAAGCTCTAGCAACTTCAATGACTAGTATTGGAAATGTCAGATTCAAGCGACCTGAATGTAAACATTGTGGAAAAAGGCATTTTGAAATTTGTAGATTAAATGGCTGAGCTTGTTTCAAATGTGGATCATTGGATTATTTTATTCGAGACTGCTCAGAGTCTGTTGAACAAGAGATTGTTCAAAACCCGAGATCTGTGAATGTTTTGGCGAGAGATAGATCTCCTCAAAATGGAAGAAATGTCAGTGGTAGTCAGAGAACTACTAGAGATACTGTTGCGAGATCCGAAGCTAGAGCGCCTGCCAGAGCGTATGCTATCCGAGCTCGGGAGGAAGCTTCGTCTCTAGATGTTATAACGGGTACTTTTACACTTTATGATACTTCTGTGATCGCTTTGATAGACCCTAGTTCTACTCTTTTCTATATATGTATGAACTTAGTATTCAGTAAGACTTTGCCTGTAAAGTCTACTGAGTTTGTTATAAAAGTATCGAACCCCTTAGGTAAAAATATTCTGGTTGACAAAATAGGTGAGAACTACCCGTTAATGTTTCGAGATATCTGTTTCCCTGCTGATCTGATACTATTATAGTTTGATGAGTTTGATATAATTTTGGAGTGGACTGGTTGACATTGCATGATGCTGTAGTGAATTGTAAAAGAAAGACTATTGATTTGAGTCATCGGAATGGTGAAATAGTTCGTATTGAGTCGAATGATTTAAATGGATGGCCTGCTGTGATATCTGTGTTGAAAGATCAGAATTAAATTAAAAAGGGTTACGAGGCATATTTTGCTTATGTGATTGATTTAAAAGTATATGAAAAGAAAGTTGAATTGGTGCCAGTAGTCTGTGAGTTTTTTGATGTTTTCCCTGAAGAATTGCCGGGATTGCCTTCGATTTGCAAAGTTGAATTTGGTATATATCTGTTGCCTAGTACGACCCCTATTTCAATAGATCTGTATAGATTGACACTAATGGAATTGCAAGAGTTACAGTCACTGTGATAGGAATTAACCAACAGAGGGTTCGCAAGACCGAGTTTTTCACCTTGGGGTGTTAGATTTGTTTGATAATAGTTCAGTGTTAGTTGAATTGAAAATAAATTTTATTTTTACAGCAGATATGTGATGTTCAGAAAGTTGATAATGAAATGTTAGTGAAACGAGTTTAGTGTGATTCAAATTCTAATTCTAATTCTGAGCTTTGAGTTGTTGATGATTGCTTGAGATTTTGATATTGTATCTGAGTTCCGAGAAACCCTGAGTTAATCCAGTTGATTATGAACAAAGTATATAATAGTCGTTTATCTGTTCATCCGTGTAGTACAAAAATGTACTATGATTTGAAGCAACATTATTGGTGGTTTGGTATGAAACAGGATATTTCTGACTTTGTTTCGAAATGTTTAGTTTGTCAAGAAGTGAAAGCTGAACATCAAGTTTCGTTTGGTTTGTTATAGCCAATTCCAATTCTCGAATGGAAATGGGATAGAGTGACTATGGATTTTGTTTCTGGTTTGCCTCAGACTCCGAGAAAGAAAGATGTGATTTGGGTCGTGGTTGACCGACTGACGAAATCTTCCCATTTTATTCTAGTAAAAATTTGATTATTCACTTGGTAGATTAGTCAAGCTTTATATTTCTGTGATTGTGAGATTACACGGAGTGCCACTATCCATTATGTCAGATAGAGATCCAAGAATCACATCGCGATTTTGGAAAAAAAATTGCAACAAGCTTTGGGCATGAAATTGCATTTTAGTACAGCTTTTCATCCGCAAAAAGATGGTCAGTCTGGATGGATCATTCAGATTCTATAAGATATGTTAAGATGTTGCGTTCTTCAATTTAACGATACTTGGGAACAGTATCTGCCATTGATTGAATTCGCATATAATAATAGTTTTCAGACGAGCATTAAAGTGGCACCATATGAAGCTTTGTATGGACGTAAATGTCGTACACCTCTGTATTGGACTTAACTCAGTGAAAATAAGCTACATGGGGTTGATTTAATAAAAGATTCAGAACAAAAAGTGAAACTGATCTGAGATTGTTTGAAAGCAGCATCTGATCGTCAGGAGTCCTATGTAGACTTGAAACGAAAAGATATAGAATTGGAAATTGGTGACAAATTATTTCTAAAGGTGTCACCGTGGAAGAAAGTGCTTCGATTCGGATAAAAAGGCAAGTTAAGTCCGAGATTCATCAGACCGTATGAGATTATTGAATGTGCCGAGCCGATTGCATATAGATTAAGGTTGCCTTCTAAACTAGAAAGGATCCATAATGTATTTCATGCCTCAATGCTCCGTAGATATCGATTTGATCCGTCACATGTGATTGCTCCGTCTGAAATTAAAATTCGATCTGATATGACATATGAAGAGGAACCGATCCGTATTTTAGCTCGTGAAGTGAAAGAATTGAGAAACAAGAAAATTTCGTTAGTAAAAGTAATGTGAAACTGACACGGAATAGAAGAGGCTACGTAAAAGCCTGAGAACTCAATAAGATAGTAATATCCGAATTTGTTTAACGGTAAGATTTTCGGGGACGAAAATCCCTAAGGGGGAGAATTATAACAGTCCGATTTATACCCTAGTCAGAACAGTGGTTTCGGGACCACAAATCTGAGTCTGTATAATATTTTAATATTATTTTCTGTGCCATTGATATGTGAATTAGCATGTGCTAAATTTCCGTAAGCTAACTTGATTGTCTATGTGTTTAACTTGACAAAAGGATTAAATTGCATTAAATGTGAAAGTTGCTTGCTATTTATTAAAGTACCTTTATGTTGTGGCTTTTTTAAGTTATGGCCTTAAGTGGCAATTGAACCACTATTTAGTTAGTGGGTGGTTTTGGTCAAAAATGACTTTGTTATTTATGTTATAAAAATTTTGTTTTAAAAGGCTAGAATAGGAATTTTGTTACTAAGATATTTTTAATGAAATAAAGCATGAAAATGAACATTTTCTCATCCATTTTTTTCTACCGAATTTGGGAAAGAAAATAAAGAACTAAAGCTTTCAAATTTTCGGCTATTACAAGCTTAAATCAAAGTTAGTTTTTGATCCGTTCTTGATAATTTTTACGTTTTTATAATTGTTGCTTTGAGAGCTACAAAACCCAAGTCTTGATTTTGTGAATTGATGATGTTTGTGTGAGATGTTGTTGATGATATGTCAAGCTTTTTGGTGATTTTTGGTGTTAAATGAAAGATATGAGATAGATAAACATACTTTGTTCTTGAAGTTTTGATAAATTTAGCTAAATAGGGCTAAATTGTGAAAGTATTATTTTGAAGGACTAATTTGTGAATTTGATGAAAAATGTGGACTTGTATGTGATATATATATATATTCGGTTAAGCATATGTATGTGGGGATTTTTTGAATTTAATGTTTTGACAAAAATGGACTAAATTGATAAAATGTGCAAATGTGAGGGCTAAATTATAAATAGCCCAAAATATGAGTGTATGGATTGAATTGAATGAATTAGTTAATAAAAGGGTTAATTCTGAATATGTTTAGATCAAGAACCGAAGAAAATAGACTTAGATCGCGGGAAAGCGAAAGTAAACGAGTATCCGTTTTCATTCCGATAAATCGAATCCGAGGTAAGTCATATTGCTAATAAATGTAATAGTATTGAATTGAGTTTATTTACATGACTATCAATGATAATGACTGCATATGAGATACTATGTATATGAACTCTGGGATAAGGTCGACATAGTGATAAGTCGGAGAAGTTTTGTATGAACTTAGGAATACAAAGGTATCTGTTCTGTTTTACCATGTAAGACCACATCCAGGACGATGGCATTGATTTGATTACGTATAAGACCTCGTTTGGAATGTAGGCATCGATATCTGTTTATATGTAAGACCACGTCTAGGACGTTGGCAACAATATGAGTTTTTCGTATAAGACCTCGTTTGGAACGTAGGCATCAATTTCTGTTTATATGTAAGACCACGTCTGGGACATTGGCAACGATATGAGTTTTTCGTATAAGAACTCGTTAGGAGCGTAGGCATCAATTTCTATTTATATGTAAGACCACGTTTGGGACGTTGGCAACGATATGAGTTTTTCGTATAAGACCTCGTTAGGAACGTAGGCATCAATTTCTGTTTATATGTAAGACCACATCTAGGACGTTGGCAACGATATGAGTTTTTCGTATAAGACCTCGTCTAGGACGTTTGCTTTGTACGACTATTTCGAGTTTTTTGAGCATCCTATTAGATTTCTATTGGTTCAAATGACAAGTCTGTGATATGAATTGTAAATCCGAGTTATGATCAGTTAAGGAAACTAATGTCTGTTTCAGGTACGTTGACTCATACACTAAGTGTGTATATAAGGTAAGTTCTTAAGTGATCTTACTAATATGATTATGTATAATTGGATAACATTATGAGATGTGATAGTAAGTACGAAAATGCTTTTTATTTATAAGACTTTTGAATTGGTGAATGTGGCAAATATGGTTAAGTACATGGACCAAAGTATGTATGTAATAATTTGCTATGTATGTGATAATTTGCTAAGTGATTTATTGGTGCTCATGTATCTATGAGTATATTTGCCTTCTATGCTAAGTTTTTTTGTATTATGACTTACTAAGCTTTTGGAAAGCTTACTCTGTGCATGTGTTTTCTCTGTTTTATAGGTCGTCAAGCTACTGAAGGCTCGGGACCGTCAAGATCGTCATCACACTACTAAACTCATTTTGGTACCCTTTTGAAAATGTATATAGCTAAATATGGCATGTATAGGCTAGATATGTGTATATGTTTATGAAGTGAACTTAGCCATGTGTTTTGGCAAGATTTGAGTTGGTATTATGCTTGAATGAATGAGTTATGTGATACAAATTTTGATATGAGTTTATGCTTATGAAATGGTTAAGTTTTGTTTAAATAATGGATGATTATGATTGTTTATGAATTAGGTGTATTTTGTAGGTTTTAATAACCTAAAAATGGTGAAAATTGCAGTTTTCACACGGCCTAGACACATGGGTGTGCGCCTACGCCATATGGTAAAAGTCAGAATCAAAATAATCGCCCATGGCCTAGTTCCACGGCCGTGTGTAGTAAGTCAGAATCTGTCCACGGGCTGCCCACTGCCATGTGATTTCCCACGGGCAGGCCACACGGGCATGTGCCCCTATTTTCAAGAAAAAGTTTTTAAAGTTTCTAATTTAGTCCCAAATCATTTCCTAATCATATTTTGGGTCTCGTAGGTCCATATTAGGGTCGTAATGATGAAATTTGAAAAGAAAATTAAGTTGTGTCACGGGATTATGTCCCATTATTTATGTTTGACTCCGATAATATCTCGTAACCCTATTCTGGTGACGGTTTAGGGTTAAAGGGTGTTACACAAGATACCAATCTCGCATTCTTGAAGTTGCAGGAGCAGATCGAAGATAGTAGATCTTGCCTTCTTGAGCGAAGCGGATCGAAGATACCAATTTGGCATTCCTGAAGTTGCAGAAGCAGATAGAAGATAGCAGATCTTGCCTTCTTAAGTGAAGCGGATCGAACATACAGATCTAGCATTCCTGAAATTGCAGGAGCAGATCGAAGATAGCAGATCTTGCCTTCTTTAGCGAAGCGGGTCGAAGATACCAATCTGGCATTCCTGAAGTTGCAGGAGCAGATTGAAGATAGCAGATCTTGCCTTCATGAGCGAAGCGGATCAAAGATACCAATCTGGCATCCCTGAGTTTGCAGTGGAGCAGACTAACAATATCATATCTAACATTCTTGAATTTGTAGGAGCATATCGAATATAGCAGATCTTGCCTTCTTGAGCGAAGAAGATCAAAGATACCAGTTTGGCATCCCATGTGGAGCAGACTGAAAATAGCAAATCTCATCTCCCCGAAGTTGCGGTGGAGCAGATTGAGTCTACAAATCCAAATTCCTTGAATTAGTCGAAGCTCTAGTTCTCAGGCCCCTAAAGATGCAGCGGGATGGAACAAAGCTACTCGAAGAAGAAAAACACTAAAAGAGGTCAAGTTTTGGCAAGACCGGGTAAAATTGGCCCTTTTTGAAGTATTTGCTCTATTCTCATTACACGACAATGAGCAAAGAGGGGCAACTGTAAATGGCCCAATTTGCCCGAGCCCATAAAACCAAAAAAAGAGAGCAAAGCAAACAAAAAATACAAAAAAAATAATAAACAAAATATTTAAAAATTCATTATAGTCCATAATCCAATTACAAATGGCCCAGATTAGGACCCAAATAAATAAACCGAAATTAGCCTACCCAATTGCACTAAACCCAAACCCAAAAACCTTAGGGTTTCCCCCAACACCGCACACAGCCCCAACAACAAGCCACCCCACGCCACGTCGCCACCGTACGGCCTCCGTACGCCACCCTCGTGCCTCCACGTCGCCTCGTACCTGCGCAAGAGAACAAAACAACAGGAAATCAAAAGAAAACGATTATATTTTTCTTATTTTTATTTTTATTTTTTGAATTCGGTTATAAAAACTGAAGCAAACATTTGTAAAGCTTCTGGATGATTTTACGCACACATACGCATACATACGCAAATACATGAAATCAAAAATAGAAAAGGATATTGAAAGGTGATTTTCAGATTTGGGTTTTCTTGGATTGTTTTTTTTCCCTTATTCTGCGTTCTATGTTTCTTACTTATTGTGTGCGAAAAAAAAAACAAAGCGAATAAAAAGGAGATACTTATTTGTCAATATCGTGGTCTAATCCCTATTTGGCTTCGACGAAATTGAAATTTGAATGGGGGTTTCGAGCTGAAAATAGAGATCCCTTGGGCATCGTTCTGAGAGGGGGTAGGAGGATGTCACTAAACACCACCATACACCGATTACCATGGTGAATCGGTGGTCAAACAACGCAGTCCTCTAGATCAACAGAATAGCGAGAAGGGGGGCTCTGATTTTTTTTTTAAGGCGACTAGGGTTATGTTTTCTTTAAAAAAAGAATGGTTGATTATAATATGTTTTTAAAGTACATAGTATAAAGGGAACGGCGTCGTTTGGGCTCATTCCAATAGCCTCAAAACGACGTCGCATAAGGCCGCTCCGACCTGATTCGATCCAGTATTCACAGGATCCGTGCATTTCCGCAATGTTGGATAATTTGCGCGATTAGTCCCCTTTTTTATGCGTCGTTATTTGATTAGATCCTAGGTACTTTTTATTTTTTTTAAATTAGTCTCTATAATTCAAGTGCGCTTTCAATTTAGTCCAATTTGAATGCTGCGTTTTGGGCTTTAGAAATATTTGCTGGTTCAGTCCTTGATCATTTATGCGCATTTTAGCTTGGTCCTTGACTTAATTAAATCATTTTATTTATTTATAAAGTAGCCTCGCCAATTTTATTATTATTTCATTAAGTTTATCTAGTTTTCGTGCACAATCTTTGCAATTTTCTTCTATAGAAATAAATTGATTTATTATATAAGTTGTTTTAATAAATTACTTTGAGTTATTTTATTGATTTTTACAATTGCTTTAATTTGTTTTACTTTCCATTTGTATATTTTTTTATTTATTACATGAATGTTTAATTTCAAGATGTTCTTTTATATGTTTATTTGTGTCGATAATTTGTATAATATCAAATTTACAAACTCTTATATATTATTAATTTATACGTACATATATATATATATATATATATATATATATGTAATTAGTATTAAAACTATCTTACTTATGTATATATTCTTAATTTCATATAATTTTATGTATGTATTTTCTTTTGAATTTACTCACGTATATATAGATATATATATTTTCTTTTAAATTTATTTATGTAAATAATTGATTTCTTTAAAAGACCCTATTTTAAATTATATTCATTTATTCAAAATGATTTCACATGTCATCATTAGTTTATTTTACATCGAGTTTTTTTATTACATTTGTATTATTTAAATTGATTTATACTATTTTTATGTATTAGATGTTCACTTGTTTGTTATTGTATGGATTATATTTCTTAATTTGTAACCATTAATTATTTGTGATTCATTATTGTAATATTTTTGTGGATGTATTGCTACTTTGCTTTGTATATTATTATTCCATTGCGATTTATTTGTTAAAGAAAATCGAGTTTGATGTCGTTCAAGTTTAAAAAAAAATCATTCCATTCAAAGGTTTTCCCAAATAAGGCAATGCTCGTGTTTAGAGGTTTCGAGAAAGTCGTGCCCAACTTACTAGGTTCCGATTCTTCTTGTTAAAACCTAACAACCAAGTACCCTTTTAATTCTTAAATTGAAAAATTTTAAAAACTTATTCTCGAGAATTTGAGACATTACGTCATAACTCACTAGATGTGATGTTTTATCATCTCAAGGTAAGAACTTCAAAAAAAAAAAAAGGCAATATTCTGTATTCGGGAATTTTGAGAAATTGTGCCCTAACATACTAGGTTCCAATTTTTCATAAAGCCCAAATAACCGAATATCCTTTTTCAAACTTTATTACGTGGGTTTTAAAAATCAAAAGATAATTTTAATTTCGAGAATACAAGATGTTGTACCCTAACTTACTGAGTACGACATTTTATTTCTTCGAAATAAGAAGTTTTTGGCATCCAATATGATTCTGTCCGAATGTATCTTAAGCAAACGGATCGTAATCTAGAATCTTTTCAAAATTTTCGACATTAAGTTGTTAAGTAATCAATTAAGTACCAGTTTTTGGGCACTACGAGGGTGCTTACCCTTCCTCTACGTAACCGACTCCCGAACCCATTTTCTCGATTTTCATAGACCAAAATTTGTTTTAATAAATCAAAGTTTTATTAAAATAATCAATTCCAAGGTAATCCGATCACACCTCGAAAAAGGTTGGTGGCGACTCTATTTGTCGTTTTAAAGTTGACCCCGTTTTCTAAAATTTTAAAAAATGGTTTCAACAGCTTTAAAAAAAAGGGTTTTGAAAGAGGAATATGGTATATTTGGCCAACAACAGAAAAAGAAGGGACAAGAAACGAAGAAGAAGCAATTGAAAGAGGAAGAATTCAGCCAATGAAATGGTTAACAAAAAGAAGACAAACGAGGTGAAACAGAACCCACCACATTTGGCCTTCAAGCAATAGAGGAAAAGCAAATCCCAAGCAAAACCGAAATGAGGAGTATACCCAAATGAGGAGTATACCACTCTGGCCGAATTTCTTGAGTGCCAGAGTCCAATTTTGGCACAACACTCCCTCTCCCCTCACTTCCCTATATTTTCTCCTAAAATCCCTCCTCAAATCTCTCCACCCGATCACACATCCCCTCAACCACTCAATTTTGAATTCTTCTCAACCACTTTAGTGTTTCAGTCAAACTACAACTCCCCCCACGGCACAGCAGCAAAATAAATACTCCCTTTCCTCCACTAAGATTCGAACCTTAGTCCACTGGCATAGGTAACACGCCACTTACCCCCTATACCAACAGGCTTTTTATGCTTTGCTTTTCTCACAATAATTTAAAAGCCTTCCAACTATAGCTAAGGGTTTATTGCCTAAAAACAAAACTTTTTGCACAAGCCCAAGCTTGAACCTAAAACTTTTCAAACACTTCTAAACACACCCAAATCACTTAACCCCTAAGACAGACAGATAGTTGTACTTCAAACATACAAAAATAATTATATAAATTTTGGGCGTTACAGTAAATGGTATCATTCAAGAGGCAACGATCTCATATTCATTATCTAATATTTCTAATATTTTAAAAATAGTAATATTTATAATTTTAATACTTTTGTAATTTTATAATATTTTTTTGTAAATTTTACATAATTTTTTCAGTTTTAAAAGATTTTAAGTTTATTCTAGTGATCACATCACTGATTTACATGTGAACATTTGAAAATGTTAAGGATTGAAATGAATAAAAAAAATTAAAGATTAAAATGAGAAAATATTATATTTTAAGGATTAATGGGCACATTAAACCAATAATATTTCCAAATAACTATAATAAAAACAATCACTATAAAACGCATACCTATAATTAAAATACATCCTAACTTATATTATAATAAATTTGAATAAACCCTACAGACTCAAATTTTAAATAAATTTGAAGTTCTCACATTTGCTGTTAAGCAAAAGTGTGATGGAAGATGAACTTTCTTTCATTGGTGACCTAATTGGAGCCATATTGAGTTGATTTTGACTTTCTTCACTCTTCTCTCCCCGCCTCCCCCAGTACTGCGAAAAGGATTACTGCTTCTTCCCCATCAGGATGATGCTGCTTTCACTTTTTGCATTTTTCTCGGATAATATGAGTTTTGGTTCTTCAATTTAGTATATCGGTTTATTTTAGTATTTATAAATTTTTATTCATTTTAACATTTAAATTTAATAAGTAAATTTATTATGGTGCTTGAACTTGAAAGAAAAATAAAATTTGATGATGTAATAATTTGAGATTATATCATATCATCACTTAAAATTTATATATATATATATATATATATAAACTTTTAATTGAATGACATAATACAATCTCAAAATGTTATATCCAGTATTTTAATAATCGAACTAATAGTTGAACTGGTTAGACCTCCAGTTTGATCGGTTCGACCACCAAACCAATAATAATTAAATAAAACATTAAAAATTTATAAAAATCTGATTTTTTTTAAAATAAAAAACTATTAAACCAATTTTTGCCCCCTTTTTTTTATTTTTATTAATTTCAAATAATTTCTAATTCAATCTATTCATCCCCTTTGTTCAAACCGTTATACCATTCAGTTCTCAGTCCAATTGGCCCAACCAATAAATCAAGTCATGTTCCAATAACACGAGTCATCTCATTAAATCTTGATAGAATTTAAGTTTAAAAACCAAAATGGATCTAGTTGCTAGATTCAAATACCAAAGTGAACTAAAAAAATATAGGTACCAAACTAGACCTAGTTGTCAAGTTTAGGGGCCAAAATTATAACCTTTATATGGACTTTGAGTTTTTATTTTTTTGATATATTATAATAAAAATTTCTGGGTAAATATCCCATATATACAAAACAATTAAATTATTTACGGAAATTGGCCAGTTTGAAGAATATTTACGAAAAAAAAGTTTCCCCAAACGCGTCCAAGTCAAGCGTTTTGGGGAATAATGTAAAAACGCTACTTGAAGACGATTTTTGTGCCACCTCAAAGCGCGTGCTTACGCATGCGCTTTGTTGATGTGGCATAAAGCGCGTCCTCAAGAGCGCGCTTTAACCCTGCAACGGTCAAATCCCAACGGCTAATTTTTTTTGACCTTTGGGGGCCCAACAGTAAAAAAAAAAAAAACTATAAAAACCCCTCCAACCCTTTATTTTTTTCACACTTCAATCCTTTCTCAATATTCTCTCAATTTTCTCTCAATTTTCAATTTTCTCTCAAAGTCCTTGAAATTTACGCTCAAATTTCAAAATAGTCCTTACTATTTACTTAAAAAGCCCTTTATAATTTTTTAATATATTTTTTTGGAAAATTTTAAAATTTTTATTGGATTACAATGGCCGGAGAATTACTTCGCCTAGACAACAAGAACATCTCCGTCGAGAAAATGCAAATGGTAAGTTTTAATTTTAATTTTCAATATTATTTAATTTTTGATAAAATAGAAATGGTTTAATTTTTTTGTAATTTAATTTTAATATCTTTGATAAAATAGAAATGGTTTAATTTTTTTGTAATTTAGTTTTAATATATTTAATAAAATTTGAGTTTAATTTTATTTTTTTAATTTAATTTTAATCTCTTTGATAAAATAGAAATGGTTTATTTTTTTTGTAATTAAGTTTTAATATATTTAATACAATTTGAGTTTAATTTTATTTTTTTTGTAATTTAATTTTAATCTCTTTGATAAAATAGAAATGGTTTAATTTTTTTTGTAATTTAGTTTTAATATATTTAATAAAATTTGAGTTTAATTTATTTTTTTGTAATTTAATTTTAATCTCTTTGATAAAATAGAAATGGTTTAATTTTTTTGTAATTAAGTTTTAATATATTTAATAAAATTTGAGTTTTATTTTATTTTATTTTTGTAATTTAATTTTAATATCTTTGATAAAATAGAAATGGTTTTTTTGTAATTTAGTTTTAATATATTTAATAAAATTTGAGTTTAATTTTATTTTATTTTTGAAATTTAATTTTAATATCTTTGATAAAATAGAAATGGTTTATTTTTTTTGTAATTTAGTTTTAATATATTTAATAAAATTTGAGTTTTATTTTATTTTATTTTTGTAATTCAATTTTAATATCTTTGATAAAATAGAAATGGTTTAATTTTTTTTGTAATTTAGTTTTAATATATTTAATAAAATTTGAGTTTAATTTATTTTTTTGTAATTTAATTTTAATCTCTTTGATAAAATAGAAATGGTTTGATTTTTTTGTAATTAAGTTTTAATATATTTAATAAAATTTGAGTTTTTTATTTTTTTTTGTAATTTAATTTTAATCTCTTTGATAAAATAGAAATAGTTTAATTTTTTTTGTAATTAAGTTTTAATATATTTAATAAAATTTGAGTTTAATTTTTTTTGTAATTTAATTTTAATATCTTTGATAAAATAGAAATGGTTTAATTTTTTTATAATTTAGTTTTAATATATTTAATAAAATTTGAGTTTAATTTTTTTTGTAATTTAATTTTTTAATTTAATTTTAATATCTTTGATAAAATAGAAATGATTTATTTTTTTGTAATTTTGTAATTTAATTTTAATAACTTGAATAAAATAAAAGTTCTTGTACAAAAATTCACCGCTTTCCTCCAAAAATAGAAATTACATAACCACTAGGAGACAAAAAGCTAAGAACACGGTCAACTATTCCGATTTGGACACGAGCGAGATGTATGGCGGGTTCCTACACCATCCGCACAATGACTTTGGTTGCTCGCTTCTGATATCCATATTGTTGCGTATTCTACTCGAGCAAGGTCGACCTTTTGGTTTGCGCCTCAATTGTCTATCCCAAGAATGTTATACTGCAAGCGATACCGACGCCACTTACGCTCATCCGGGATCGGTGGAATACGTGTCTCCACACGTTGTACATGTTTTCTAATTTATACACTTCGTTGACATAGCTCATGGGATCAAGACGGAGATTTTGACAAGCCGCAAGTACGTGAGCGCATGGGTAACGAAATGCATCAAATATCCCACAGTCGCAGGTCCTATTTGTCAAGTGTACATGATAATGCCCGCCAACAATACCTTGGTTCGGTCTGTCAAACTCCGTGACACGAAACCATAGGCTATCGCGATCGTGACACACTGTGTGCATGGTGTTGGCCCGTACCTTCCCACTGTTTATTTCTTGCAAGACCTTCGCTCCATACATGGCCTCCTTGCATCCGCCTCTATAACTCATTGCTCTCTTCAAAATAGTGCCGCTAAATGAAAATATGTCTCGCGACAACCGATGTAACCGCAGATGACGGGTTCCTTTTAGAATGTAATTTATGCATTCACCAGTTTGTGGTCATATGACCATATCGTAGGTCGCCGTCGATGCTTGTGTCCACTGCTCAAAGGAGAAACACCCCAAACCCTACCAAAAAGCCCAACCGGATTTGGTATGTTCCTCAAGTAAAACTTTAGCGAAACATTATTTTTTAAAAGGAATTAATAAAATAAAAGGAAACCAAACTTAAGAACATTTCTTTGAAAACATTTATATAAGATTATCAAACACATTTTAAATAATTTATCGAAAACCATTTAGATATTTGATAATTATTCATAGCGTAATTTAAAATAAATCCAAACACAAAATTAAAGATAATTTATAATGGCCTTATTACATAATATTGGCAACCCAAATTAAAGTCTAAGTAATAAAATTTAAACTAAAGAGTTTAAGTTGGAAAATCTCCATAATACTTATTACGAGCAATCGCCACCTCAAATCCTTGTCATTCCGATCCATCGCACTATGAGTTATCTCAAAAGTTATCCCATAAAATGGGTGAGTCATAAACTCAATGTATAACACATACACTAAAAAGCCCATTTTATGAAATGCTTTCAAACCCAAAATTTTTCACATATGGCCATAGGCCCATTTAATCAAATATTTGGCCCTAAGGCCCATTTTAGCTCAAATCTAGCCCAAAGGCCCATTTTACTCAAATTTAGCCCAAAGGCCCATTTTATAGCAGATCAAGTAATAGTCATATAATGTTACAAGGATATGTATATGAAATGAAATGCAAGCCCTACCAACCTAAATATCCATCCGCTACACACCCCGCATCAACCAAAGACACCGTGGGATTACTAAATCGACCTCCATCCGCTACACACCATCGAAGGCGCTTGTCAGCAGCAACATGCACATCGCTTTATTGTGGCAAAGCCACCAAAACAGATGTGACCAAGTCACCGACCAAGTCCAAATATGTGACCGGCCACCAGAGTCAAATATGTGACCGGCCACCGAGTCAAATATGTGACCGGCCACCAGAATCAAATATGTGACCGGCCACCAGAGTCAAATATGTGACCGGCCACCGAGTCAAATATGGGACCAAGTCACCAATTTCACATATGTGACCGAAGTCACTGTAATTGTGGTAAAACCACCGTAATACTTCCTCCTTTACAAAACATACCCATATGCCCATGCACATACATATCAAATCGATTTTCATGCTATGTACCCACAAATCATAATATAGTCATGCTTATTTCATATCGATGCATATATCAAAATAAACTAATATTGGGTAACATACCTGAATTTTGTATACCAATGATTGGTATCAAGAAACAATCATATTATCATATAATCACTTTTTAATAATATAAATCTATGGAAATTTTAATGCATGGTTACACACCTAGTAACAAAGAGCACAATACTCTCTAGCTCGTCCACACCTAGATGATTAACACACTTGGTTAGTATATACTATTGTTAGCAAAAACTCTACTTATAAACGATGGATCTAAATCCTTACCCTGATTCACGAATGATGCTTATTTGCGGTTTTTCCACTAGATGGATCAAAACCCGCCAGATTCCACCAACGAGAGTGGTTCGGCTGTACGACTACTGAATAATCGATCCTCGCTTGCAGAGGGTCCACAACCGGTGGAAAATCTCTAACTCCCGACATCGCTTTTCGCTTGTAGTTCGATGGTAAAGGAATACCTCCTCTTCCAAACACTTCGAACGGCTCTTTTCTTACCTATCTTGATGATCTTAGATTGCTCCTAAAAATAACTTAGATTAGTAATCTATCTAAAGAATTTGATATTATCCAAAATAGTAGTCTTACCTTGATGATTCAATGGTCACTTAAGGTTGTCTTCAACAAAGTTCCTTTCAAAATCTTTTCAAGAGATTCTACCTAAGAGAGAAATAAAAGATTATGATTTCCAATCTTATTCAAGTGAAAGGAAGTGATGAAAATAAATGATAGCATCTTACTTTGATCACTTGGAAGTTCGCTTGAAAAAAAAAAAAGAGAATGATGATTCGCCTTCACAAAATAAAAGAATAAAATGGTGGCTTCAAAATAATGGATTCTGGCTTTGAAGAGAAAGAAGAAAGAGAATGAAAGAAGAAAGAAGTAAAGCGAAAGAGAAGAAGAAAATGATAATGGTGATTTCGCAATGAGAGAAAGATAAGAAAATAAGGTGAAAAGAAAAGAAAACAAGAATAGGATCAAAGAGAAAAGAGATGGACTATGGAACTTAGTTGCATTCTGCAAGAGAAGAGAAAATGAAGAAGAATAATGGTGCTTAAACTTTGTGGTTTTTGGTTTCAAAATGAAAACTAAATGAGAGAAAGAAGGTTGTATTTGGTTCAAGCAATTGAGGCTAAATCAAAATGAAAATGTACCAAAATGACTATGGTACATTCTACCAAAAGAAGAAGATTTGGTCAAAAGGATGAAAGCTAAAACAAAAGAGAGTTTTTACCTAAACTCTATGGCACATTCGGCTAGAGAGAATTTTTGGAGAAAATGAGAAAAGATGGACAACCTAGGCTTTTGGCTAACTTTTCCCCTAATGGCAAAGCATAAATTCGCCACATCAATGCCAACATATCCCCTTTTTCCTCCTTGTTTCTTCCCCATCATATCCAAAGAATTTACTACACAACTAAGCCTCTCCTTAGCCTTCATGTTGTTTAGGTTCATGGTCAAATGACCATGAACACATCCCCAAAACATAGCCCTATTTCATGCCTTTGTCCCCTCATCTTATCATGAATTTGTGATTCCATGCCTTATGTTCTTTAACTTCCTTTTCTCATGGTCAATAAGCCAAAATGGATGAAAGCTCATCCACTCTAGAATATTCTTGGCCGACACTTACAAGGAAGAAAACAAAAAATATTAAAATCTCCCTAATGTTAGCTAGAGATTCAACCTTGTACCTCAAGAACACACCCATGTATCTTAACCACTTTGCCAATTACTTAACTTATACTAGAACTTCTCATCATCAATTCTTAAGGCCTTAATAGCTTAGTTCTCTCTAATTAATAGAAATTAAAAGCTTAGCAAAGCATTCACTTAATAAATGAAGCTCAAATAACTTCCAAAATTGCACTTAATAAAGATTAAGCATGCAACATCATTCAATTATGTAAAATGCATAGCCCCTAATTATCGATGTTACGCTTCTACCTCTTAAAATAATTTCGTCCCCTAAATTACCCGTCTCGAATAAGTGAGGGTATTGTTGTCGATCGCTTCCTCCTGCTCCCACGAAGCTTCTTCGATCCATGATTTCGCCATAATACCTTAACGAGAGGAACCGATTTTCTCCGTAAAACCTTTATATCTCGCCTCCGTAATTTGAATTGGCTCTCTTCATATGACAACTGATCTTAATTCCACCTCCTCAATCGGTACTATATGAGATGGATCCGATCAGAACGGCGTAACATTGAAACATGAAACACATCGCATTTGCTTCAATTCAAGGCAAATCTAATCGATATGCCACAGATCCGACCCGCTTCACAATCCGATAAGGTCCAATGAACTCGGGACTTAGTTTCCTTTACGTCCAAATCTCATCACCTTTTTCCAAGGTGAAACCTTTAGGAAAACTTGGTCTCCCATCGATACTCTATTTCTTTCCGCTTTAAATCTGCGTACGATTTTTGTCTGTCTGATGCTTCCTTTAACCGAGCCCGGATTACCTTAACCTTTTCTTCGGATTCAGACACTATCTCTGGGCCCAAAATCTGTCGTTCCCCTAATTCTGTCCAACACGTAGGAGTGCGACACTTCCGTCCATATAGTGCTTCATACGGTGCCATCCAGATATCGATTGAAACTCGTTGTTGTACGCAAATTCGCCAACGGAAGAATTCCTCCCAACTTCCCTTGAAATCTATCACACAACCCCTTAACATATCTTCTAAGATCCGATTACTCTTTCTGACCGACCGTCTGACCGAGGATGAAATGCCGATCAAGTCCAATTTGGTGCCCAAAGCTTGATGCAATGCTTTCCAAAATCGCGACGAATCTTGATCTCCGTCCAAATTATCGACAACGGCACTCCATGCAATCTCACAATTTCACCACATATAATTTTGCCAATTTCGCAAAGAGTAATCAACCCGAATCGAATAAAATGTGCGATTTCATTAATCGGTCCACTATCACCCAAATGGAGTCTTTCTTAGTCGGCGAAGAGGAAGCCCACTAACAAAGTCCATGGTGATTCTCTCCCACTTCCATCATGGAATCTTTATCTACCAAGCAATCCGTAAGGTACTTGATGTTCAAATTTAACTTGTCGACACGCCAAGCACTTCCCTACAAACTCCGTGAATCTCCCGCTTAAGACCAAAGCCACTCAAAACCGATCTCGCAAGTCTCGATATAACTTACTTCCTCCAGATGCATAGCATAGGGGCTACCATGCGATTCTCAAGTATCTTTTGCCTCAACTCCCGATCCCCAAGATACGACTTTACCTTTAAAGCACAATACCCTTCACCGTTAATACCAAAATCTTCCAATTTCCCACTCGCACTGCCTAAGCTTTTCACTCAGATCTTCATCTATTAATTGCCTCTTTCACTTGACTTAACCATGCTCGGCTTAACTCAAGTTCGCCAACAAGCTTCCATCATCGTAGAGACTAAGATGTGCAAACATCGCCTCAAATCGACACCACTTTTCGACTTAGAGCATCCGCCACCACATTCGCTTTGCCCGGATGGTACTCGATAGAACAATCGTAGTCTTTAACAACTCTATCCACCTTCTCCGCCTCAAATTCGCTTTTTCGAGTCAAGAGATATTTCGCACTTTTGTGGTCCGATATATCACCGACTTTTCCCCAGATAAGTAATGTCTCCAAACCTTAAGAGCAAAGATTACAACCGCTAACTCCAAGTCATGTGTCGGTAATTAACTTCATGCGGTCTCAATCGCCGAGACGACACGCAACTACCTTTCCGCCTTGCATTAAAACACATCCTAATCCCGTGAGAAGCATCGCAATACACGACAAAATCTTTTCCCGCTTCAGTCAATCAAAACAGAGCTTCCACAAAACTTTCTTGAGCTTCTCAAACTCTCTTGCGCTTATCACCCCACACAAAAGGTACTTCCTTCCTCAAGAATTTCAAGTTAAAGGTGCAAATTATTGATGAAAACCCTTCACTAATCTTCGTAATATCCGCTAAACCCAAGAAACTACGAACCTCGCCATTTGGACTTAGGTGGTTTCCAATCTAACACACCGATCTTCCGAGGATCCACCCTAATCCCTTCCGCAGATACCACATGTCCTAAAATGCAACTTCTTTCACCAAAATTCACACTTATCAATTTGGCGATGCCTTCTTCTCCTTAAAACTCGTGAGCACAATCCGAGATGCTCATCATGTTCCACTTCGACTTAGAATACACCAGATGTCGCCTATGAATACCACGACGAACCGATCCAAGTAGGGCTGAAAATCCGATTCATCATATCCATAAACGCAATGGGCGCGTCATTAATCCGAATGGCATTACCGTAAATTCATAATGGCCATATCCGTTTCGAAAGCCGCCTTATGGATATCCGCTTTTCACTTTAAGTCGATGATACCCGACCTTAGATCAATTTTAGAGAATACCGCAGCCTTTAAGTCGATCGAACAAGTCGTCGATCCCGGCAAAGGATACCGTTTTGATAGTCACTTTATTCAACCGCCAGTAGTCTATACACATCCTCATCGATCCGCCCTTCTTCTTCACGAATAGACCGGTGCTCCCATGGAGACACACTAGGTCGGATGAATCCACGATCAAGCAACTCCTAAATCGAGCCTTAAGCTCAACCAATTCCTTCTTGCCATTCTATATGGAGCAATAGAAACCGCGCCGCTCTGTGCAATAAGTCTATCCCGAATTCTACCTCACGATCCGGAGGCAACCCCGAAGTTCTTCCTAAAAACATCTACAAATTCCTTCACCGTCTCGACTTCATTAATGCTTGCTTCCTTAGCCTCCAAAGCATTCACCAACATCGAAAAGCTTCAGATCCTTTCTTAACCATCCTTTCCGCCTTTAAGAGCGGATACTACATTAGATAAGTAGTTCCGCTTTTCGCCCATCACTACAACTTCCTTATCATCAAGAGTTCTTAAGGACATTCTCTTAGCAACAAGAATCCACATTTGCACGGTACTTTACAAGCCACCCATGCCTAAAATTAGGTCAAATTCTCCAATGGCAACTCCATTAAATCACCGAAACCGTATCCCTTGAACTTCTAGAGGCACTTCCTTAAAGAGTTTGTCTACAACTCATCGCCTCATTCCTAGAGGACTAAGTATACCATCTTCCTAGGTACGCTTCGTAAGTCACATGCAAAGTCCCAGATACTTCACTAGCGATATAGGAATGAGTTGACCCTATATCTATCAAAGCAATAAAGGGAAACCCGTAAATCGTAAACGCATCTGATGACATCAAAAGGCCATCGCCTTCTCTCGCGATTTAACAAAGATACACCAAACTTGGTTGTCTCGCCGAGTTTCCACCGCCTCCGCCAAGTTCCGCGACCTCTACCGTAACCATTGCCCTTCCATTGGGACCACGGCCTCTTATCTACTGTTGACCACTTCTATCGCCTTGATTAACACCTCGATTCGTTGGATTCGGTTCTTCTCCGAGTTCATCTGGACAATCCTTGATCATGTGATCCTTTGAACCGCACTTGAAACATCCGCCGGTTTTCTTCCAAAGATTCTCCGAGTGCATTTTCCCACACCGAGAACAAGTACGACTTTGCACTCCCAGTAGTAGTCTGTTGACCTCGCGGTCCATCATTTCTTGACTTTTTCTCGAAAGTTTCCTGACGACCTCAAGACCCAAAACTTCTCTTATTCTTGCTCGACCTCCGTCCCGCTCGCCTCTCAAATTGCTTAGCCTCTTCAGCAATTCTTGCCCTTTCCACTAAGATTGCAAAATCCTTTCACGATGTGGAGCAATCATCACTCTTAGCTCATCTCTAAGTCCATCTTCAACCGACGAACGTTCATATTCCGTAGCCACTATCCCTCCGCATAACGGCTAAGTCGCAAAAATTTCGCTTCATATTCACTATCGACTTGTTTCCTTGTACCAGTTCGTAAATGACTTCCTCTCGAGAGTCGATGTAGCTAGCTCCAACATATTTTCCTCAAATTTCACTTTAAAATACCCCCAATCCGCACGATCCACGTGGGTACTTTCCTTGATAGTAAGCCACCACCGGTAGGTTTCATCACGAAGAAGTGAAATAGCTCCTTTCAATTTCTCTTCATCGCAGCACTATATCATCCATGATCCTCTCGATCGCTTCCAACCAATATTCACCACGCTTGAGCTACTCCAGATACTCCTCCGAAAACCTCACCCATTCGATCTAAGTCTCTCACCATGCACTTCGAGATCCACTTCCGAACTAGCTTCGCTACTCGCCCAAAACTCGCAAAGACAAACTTGTGATATCACACACCTCCTTCATTTTGTTCTTGAAAGTCCGCCCCACAAATGGTGGTGGAGCTTCATTCTCTAACCTTGACTGACCGAATCGGTTCAAACACCATCCTTCCTCTTCCATGTCCACGACGACCTCGCCCCTAGAGCTCATGTCTACTACGATCTTATCTGCTTTTACTTAAAAGTCTTATGTATTAGAATCTTTTCACTTCTTATTAAAAGAAAGTCTTATGAAATGATTTTCAAAGGGTTTTCAGAGTAGCACACATACGCCTAGGGTCCATGTCTCTACAGCTTCCTTAGGCTTATCAAACATTCATATCATTTATCAAATGAAGGTACATACCGATGGATCCGGGCCGAGAATTCGAAAAGCCATGCTCTTATAAAACCATTTAACTTAAGAAAACTTTCAAAAATCTTTTGGGCCAAATTTTGAAAACGCTAGGGCTTCAAAACCCAAGGCCGAGGGTTTAAATCGGGCTCGATACTAAGTCAAACACCCCAAACCCTACCAAAAAGCCCAACCGGATTTGGTATGTTCCTCAAGTAAAACTTTAGCTAAACATTATTTTTTAAAAGGAATTAATAAAATAAAAGGAAACCAAACTTAAGAACATTTCTTTGAAAACATTTATATAAGATTATCAAACACATTTTAAATAATTTATCGAAAACCATTTAGATATTTGATAATTATTCATAGCGTAATTTAAAATAAATCCAAACACAAAATTAAAGATAATTTATAATGGCCTTATTACATAATATTGGCAACCCAAATTAAAGTCTAAGTAATAAAATTTAAACTAAAGAGTTTAAGTTGGAAAATCTCCATAATACTTATTACGCAATCGCCACCTCGAAATCCTTGTCATTCCGATCCATCGCACTATGAGTTATCTCAAAAGTTATCCCATAAAATGGGTGAGTCATAAACTCAATGTATAACACATACACTAAAAAGCCCATTTTATGAAATGCTTTCAAACCCAAAATTTTTCACATATGGCCATAGGCCCATTTAATCAAATATTTGGCCCTAAGGCCCATTTTAGCTCAAATCTAGCCCAAAGGCCCATTTTACTCAAATTTAGCCCAAAGGCCCATTTTATAGCGATCAAGTAATAGTCATATAATGTTACAAGGATATGTATATGAAATGAAATGCAAGCCCTACCAACCTAAATATCCATCCGCTACACACCCCTGCATCAACCAAAGACACCGTGGGATTACTAAATCGACCTCCATCCGCTACACACCATCGAAGGCGCTGTCGTAGCAATCAACATGCACATCGCTCTTATTGTGGCAAAGCCACCAAAACAGATGTGACCAAGTCACCGACCAAGTCCAAATATGTGACCGGCCACCAGAGTCAAATATGTGACCGGCCACCGAGTCAAATATGTGACCGGCCACCAGAATCAAATATGTGACCGGCCACCAGAGTCAAATATGTGACCGGCCACCGAGTCAAATATGGGACCAAGTCACCAATTTCACATATGTGACCGAAGTCACCGTAATTGTGGTAAAACCACCGTAATACTTCCTCCTTTACAAAACATACCCATATGCCCATGCACATACATATCAAATCGATTTTCATGCTATGTACCCACAAATCATAATATAGTCATGCTTATTTCATATCGATGCATATATCAAAATAAACTAATATTGGGTAACATACCGAATTTTGTATACCAATGATTGGTATCAAGAAACAATCATATTATCATATAATCACTTTTAATAATATAAATCTATGGAAATTTTAATGCATGGTTACACACCTAGTAACAAAGGAGCACAATACTCTAGCTCGTCCACACCTAGATGATTAACACACTTGGTTAGTATATACTATTGTTAGCAAAACTCTACTTATAAACGATGGATCTAAATCCTTACCCTGATTCACGAATGATAGTTATTTGCGGTTTTTCCACTAGATGGATCAAAACCCGCCGGTATTCCACCAACGTAGAGTGGTTCGGTTGTACGACTACTGAATAATCGATCCTCGCTTGCAGAGGGTCCACAACCGTGGAAAATCTCTAACTCCCGACATCGCTTCTTCGCTTGTAGTTCGATGGTAAAGGAATACCTCCTCTTCCAAACACTTCGAACGGCTCTTTTCTTACCTATCTTGATGATCTTAGATTGCTCCTAAAAATAACTTAGATTAGTAATCTATCTAAAGAATTTGATATTATCCAAAATAGTAGTCTTACCTTGATGATTCAATGGTCACTTAAGGTTGTCTTCAACAAAGTTCCTTTCAAAATCTTTTCAAGAGATTCGCCTAAGAGAGAAATAAAAGATTATGATTTCCAATCTTATTCAAGTGAAAGGAAGTGATGAAAATAAATGATAGCATCTTACTTTGATCACTTGGAAGTTCGGCTTGAAAAAAAAAAAAGAGAATGATGATTCTACCTTCACAAAATAAAAGAATAAAATGGTGGCTTCAAAATAATGGATTCGGTTTTGAAGAGAAAGAAGAAAGAGAATGAAAGAAGAAAGAAGTAAAGCGAAAGAGAAGAAGAAAATGATAATGGTGATTTCGCAATGAGAGAAAGATAAGAAAATAAGGTGAAAAGAAAAGAAAACAAGAATAGGATCAAAGAGAAAAGAGATGGACTATGGAACTTAGTTGCATTCTGCAAGAGAAGAGAAAATGAAGAAGAATAATGGTGCTTAAACTTTGTGGTTTTTGGTTTCAAAATGAAAACTAAATGAGAGAAAGAAGGTTGTATTTGGTTCAAGCAATTGAGGCTAAATCAAAATGAAAATGTACCAAAATGACTATGGTACATTCTACCAAAAGAAGAAGATTTGGTCAAAAGGATGAAAGCTAAAACAAAAGAGAGTTTTTACCTAAACTCTATGGCACATTCTGCTAGAGAGAATTTTTGGAGAAAATGAGAAAAGATGGACAACCTAGGCTTTTGGCTAACTTTTCCCCCTAATGGCAAAGCATAAATTCTACCACATCAATGCCAACATATCCCCTTTTTCCTCCTTGTTTCTTCCCCATCATATCCAAAGAATTTACTACACAACTAAGCCTCTCCCTTAGCCTTCATGTTGTTTAGGTTCATGGTCAAATGACCATGAACACATCCCCAAAACATAGCCCTATTTCATGCCTTTGTCCCCTCATCTTATCATGAATTTGTGATTCCATGCCTTATGTTCTTTAACTTCCTTTTCTCATGGTCAACAAGCCAAAATGGATGAAAGCTCATCCACTCTAGAATATTCTTGGCCGACACTTACAAGGAAGAAAACAAAAAAATATTAAAATCTCCCTAATGTTAGCTAGAGATTCAACCTTGTACCTCAAGAACACACCCATGTATCTTAACCACTTTGCCAATTACTTAACTTATACTAGAACTTCTCATCATCAATTCTTAAGGCCTTAATAGCTTAGTTCTCTCTAATTAATAGAAATTAAAAGCTTAGCAAAGCATTCACTTAATAAATGAAGCTCAAATAACTTCCAAAATTGCACTTAATAAAGATTAAGCATGCAACATCATTCAATTATGTAAAATGCATAGCCCCTAATTATCGTTGTGCCACAACTATGTTACCAAAAGATCCTAATCATATGTGGATTGCCAACCACTAGAAGTTGATGACGTCCCCCAATACGTATTTCTATCATCGGACGTCGAAGGACGAATATGCATGTCCATCCACCAACCGAGTGTTGTGCAGGGGTTATGTTTTCCATACTACCACCGCACAGGGCACTTCTGTGTTTTGCCTCCCACTTACAGAGTGTCAGCTTGGGGTCGTCTATTCCCCTCGAACGGCAGTAGATGTTGAGGTCACAGAAAGATCACTTGGAGATGAAAATTCTACATATACCTCGATATGGGGTGATCCACTGGCAAGATGAGTCTCCACCATTGCCTCAAAGCCCCGAGGACCTTTGATGTTGAATGAGTCATATTTCACCGGATCAACCGAAGCACAAAATCTATACTTAATAGACTGAACTTTCATTGGCATTGTTCCGAATATTTTACGCCTAATTCTTTTGCGAAGTTCTACCAAATCGATGTTCCGATTAAAACTCAACATACTGTTCTCCGATAAGAAAACAACACCATTTTCGGTGTCACGAACTTCACCATCGTAGTAAATAACAGCATTAATAGGTTCACTCATTTTCAATTTTTTTTCTTTTGCCTCAATTTCTCTTATGCAACCTGAGAATGAAATTTAGTTGATTTATAGCCTAATTTTGCCGAAAACTACTGTAGCAAAAGAGCGTCCACGTGGGAGCTCTTTTCAAGACTCTCACGACAAGTGCACCTCACCGAAACATTTTTGGCCACTGTTTGTTCGAAACGCTCCTCAAATTAATTTTGCCGGAGATCATCAGAGTAAAAGAGCGCCCATGTGGAGCTCTTTTCAAGATTCTCACGACAAGGCACCTCGCCGGAAGCGTTTTGGCCATCGTTTGTTCAAAACGCTCCTCAAATTAATTTTGCCGGAGATCATCAGAGCAAAAGAGCGCCCACGTGAGAGCTCTTTTCAAGATTTTGTTGACAAGGCACCTCGCCGAAGCGTTTTTGCCATCGCTTATTTAGAAACGCCTTCTCAAAATTATTTTGCGGAGACTCATCGTCACAAAATTCAATTAATTTTTATGCTAATATATTTTGCCCAAAACCCTATATATATTTTTTTCCTAGCCCAAAAATTCAATTAATTTTTCATACTGTAATTGGATGGGAAGGGAGGGCAAAAACGCGTCCACGCTGCAAGGCTTTTCTGGTTATTCAAAGAAGAAAGCGCTCCCCGAGGACGCTTTGTGCCGCCTCAGCAAAGTGCGCAGACGTAAGCGCTTTTTTTGAGGTGACGCAGTGCGCCTTCAAGGGCGCTTTTATTAGCTTCCCAAAACGCTACCGACATGGACGCGCTTTTGGGGAAACAAACTTTTCCATAAATATTCTTCAATCTGGCCCATTTCCGTAAATAATTTAATTTTTTGGTATATATGGGATATTTACCCAAAATTTCTTTACTTTTAAATGCTTACACAAACTAGAAGTATAAGAAATAAAATATAGGCAACCTTCTCTATTACAGTCACCCCGCTATAACAACATGTCGCTTTAATAATTAAGTTTCTAGAAGAATTGATTTTTTATATTTCATTTTAACTCTCTACGATAGCTTTCCACCTATAACAGCAACATTCATAGTTATTAAGTACGTTCTTTATTAATTTAGTTCTCTATAACAATATGTGGTCTAAAATTTAAGTAAAATTATAGTTATTCATTTAAGCAAACCTCTTAATTATTAATTATTAATGAAAATAATCTTAATTAAAATATTATTTTAATAAAATGATTAAATTTAATGTGAAGAAATAGATTAATCATATTTTATTAACTAAAATAATCTTCAATATGTGGAATTAAATATATCAATTCAAGAAACTATTAAGTTTCCTAATTCAATATTTTACTATTAATTTGGAACATCATAAACTTAGAAATTGATTACTTGAATTTAGTAAATCATTATAAATTAATTTAATTTGATAACTCATATTGACTAACCGAACTTGTGAGATTTATGAACTTTATAATTAATCATATGAAAGAATATAAAATAAAATATGCAAAAGAGCAATAATACATGCACTGTTATAATGCTTTTTAATTTTGCTTATTTGATTCCCAATTTCTTTCTTTTTTGAATATAATTCTCCCTTTCTTTATTTTAAGAAAATTCATGATATGAATTATATGGCAAGCTTACAACAATTATCACTCTATAACAACATGTTGTTATAGGAGTATAACAGCCACCTCTCGATAACAAGCAAAATCTTAGCAAACAAATGGGTTGTTATAGTGAGGATTGACTATAGTATCTTCCAATTTTACATTTTTTTTTTACACAAGTGAAATAAGATATGAGTAATGTTATTTTGTACCATTATTTAGACAATTTTGTTTTTGTTGTAGTACATGCATTCTTTACATGTAATGGATGATTATTCATTTGGGTTTTATGAGATTCATGTTGAAAAAAAAATTTGGTTTGAAAACAGTTTTCTTCAACAGTAGAAAATAAAAATTTTAAAAACCGAGTTGGTTTGTGATATTTATAAAAATAAACTTTACCCGAAATCGCACATGTGTTTTCGGCTAGACGAATCCTTTTCATTCTCGCTTTCAACCGAATGACCTTCTCCTCTATTCTCGTACCAGGAACTACTTCGAATGTAGATTTAAATGAATTTGAATCAAACACAATCAGAAATTATTTACTTTACTTTCAGTGGGAAAAAAATCTCTCTTTAATAGAAATCTGTAGAATTATTATTTTGAAAAATAGAATTTATACCTAGAAACAAATTCTCACTATTTTCAGGCAAAATAATAATATTTCAAAGTTTGTGTAAAACTTATTGTGTATTTAGCATTACTGGTTCCATTTATTTATAGGAAGAAGAAGTGAAACCCTTGTTAAATTAGAAGAAGTCTATTTAATAGAAAAATAACTTCTTAGTTGAACTAGGAAAGAGAAGGGCTAATATGGTGTGCTTCCTCTCATATGTATTATGATGGAGATTCGGGCTTTTCTTGTATTAAGTCCAATTACAAGTGCTTCCTAAACTTTTAACCCAACATTTTATAATTTAATCCAATTCAATACATGTTTTTTCAATTTTCAAAATAAACATAATAAGTTAATTTAAATAAATAAATTTCCCAATTAAATAATTTTCGCAACCCGATTCTTATTCCGTTAATACCATGGCAACTTTACCATAAAAGAATCTATGAGAAAATATATTTTATTTTAACATTCAACGGATTCACAATGACCGATTAATTTAATTCCATTTTGAACTTTAATTAATTAATTAATTAATAATTCAAAAATTATAAATTAATTCTCAAGTCATTACCATACCTAATGAGAAAACCACATTCATTTTCAAATGTTTCTTATTTCTCTAATTTTACTCATTTCTATCTATTTTTGTTCATTTGATTCAACATGCAATTCATTTTTTGTTTCAATTACCTAGCGGAGGGACCAATTGGACATATGTGTGACCTGTAACAATTTGTTGTGGAAAATTAGACTATCTCAAACACTTAACGAGCTTGTTTTTAGGCCATTTTATGTTATTTTAATACATTTTCAATTTCAGTAACTTAGATTTAATTTCTAGCAAAATAAGCATTTGTATGCATAATTTAAATTTAGTTGACCTAATGGGCCGATATAGACCTAAGGTAGTTTTAACGAGCTTAATCGAGTGAGTAGAACACCTATTTTCAGGCCTAGGAGCATCAAGAACGACAATCAGGTTGCAACACGAGCTTTTAGGGTCACAACATAGTAGAATGAGCTCTAGAGTTTAGGTTCGAAGTTGTGTGTCGTGACACAGCTGTGACAAGGGCCAGAAATTAAGCAAAGGTGTTTTTGTCTGCACAATCGATTTTTTATCAGAATTAAGGGTTGTAATTGACCTAATTAGAGCAACTAATCTTGCCTATAAATAGCAAGGCTATGCTAAGCTATGGGAGACTTTTTTTAGAAGAGCTAGAAGGCTATTAGTTTTTAATTAGGTTTTTAATTCAATTTTAAAATAGTTTATTTTCTTGTTTCAAACTTGGATTCAATTTGAGCCCAAGCCTTCGTTATTTTATTATTCAATATTATTCTTTTACTTTTCTCTTGCAATCGTCGATATCTCGCTAGTTGTTAAAGGAATTTTCGCAACCAAGCACAACCAACATCTTAAACGGATCGAATTCTATTATCTTCTCATTTTAGTTTAATTTGTGTGTTTTGCATGATTAGATTATTTCTTGGGAAAATGACATTTAGATTCATGAGTAACTAATTCCTTTAGGAAGATTAACGAGTGGATGTGAAAGTAATTAACGAGAGAACATGGGTTTATGTCATAATTAGTTGGCTTCAATTGTGTGTGCTTAAACCCTAGGATTAACGACCCTATGGAGTAATTTAGGTGGATAGGCTGACACGATTAGTCTATCAAGCACCTCATAATTTATCTCAGTTTTAAACTGTGAGGTTGAAGGATAAGTGAGTTTTACCGATTAATTAATCAATTAGAAGCCGAATAATAATAATTGGTTAGTTATTAGCTAATTCACTAAAAACCGAGTTTTGAAGTTAATTACAAACACTAAAGTGAGTTAATCTTCTGCCTATTATTCGAGATTTCATTAATATTCAATTTTTTTAGTGAATTTAGTTTATTTTATGATATTAAATTTTAATGTTATTTGTCATAATATAATTTTTAGTTGTTACTATTTAGACATGTTATTGTAGAAGATAATATTAAGTTTAATCCATCTTCCCTTAGGTATGATCCTCGAAGTACTTTATTTACCTTATTGTATAATACTATATTAAAATTTGACCCATATACTTGCTGACACTACTGCTTTAATTTCATATCTTTCTGTTACAATATTTCCAATCCAAACATTTGCACATTTGGCAACGGTCAATGTGAATAGTTTTTAAAACAAGCAGAATGCCAAAATGGTATGGATTTTTATATGAGTACTGATACTTTTCTTAAATTAACGATACCAGAAAGTAAATATCGATACCTTTGTTTTGCATAACAAACAAAATTATGATTTGGTATTGTTATTTAAATATGGGATCGATACAATATCGATACCCAACAATTAAATATCGATACTAACCTTAAAATTTTAAAACTTTGAAATTTTACAAATTAATCCTATTTCACGTTTGAATATCACAATTAAGTCCTTGTAGCCTTCAATTTATTACATTGCAATGTATGTGAATGATATTTATATAAATTGCATGCAATTGTCTTCATTTTGCGTGTAGCATCCTATTTTTCGAGTTCAACTATCAGACCGGGTAAGGGGTGTTACATTTCTCCTCTACTTTCGTAATTGCTACCGAACCTGTCACAATTGAACCTTACAGATTGTATAGGCTGCCGACTTTTTGTTCTCTTATCAAAACAAGAGCTCCACAAGATACTTTTAAGTCATTTGACTCGATGACAATCTTGCAACCATTTGATTCTAGAATACCCGAAGAGAGGCGAGATTCTTATTTAAATCGGGCACATGTTTGACATCTGATAATGTTCTGGTTATGTCGTCATGCATCCTAATCCGAATGATACCAATGCTGGTTATTTTGCAGGGTGAGTTATTTCTCATAAGCACAACTCCACCTTCAATCGAACTGTATGTGAAAAACCAGCCCATATTTGGACACATGTGGTAGGAACACCCTAAATCCAAGATCCACTTGGATGTGAACTTAGACTTTCGATCATTGGCACTAGAAATAAATCATCACATCTATCCTCAGCTACATCAGCTCTCTGCTTCCCTTTCATTTCGTTTTCGAAGGCCCTCTTATTTTTACTGAAGTTTGTAACTTTTTTCCTTAATGTGACCCATCTTTTTACAATAGCCACATTGCTTGTCGCAATTTCTTGATTTCGATATCGTCCTAAATCTTCTTTGACCCAAATCCTTAGGTTGTTGCCTTCCTCTAGCAACCAATACCAAGGCTTGCCCATTTGACTTGTCCTTTGAAGCTAACTCATTGTCAAGTTTATCCTTGCTTAATAAGTTTCCTTCATGTCCTCAAACGAGAGTTTCTCTCTACCATAAATTAGGGTTTCCCTGGAAGTTTTGTATGAAAGGGGCAAAAAATAAAGTAATTGCATAGTTTAATCTTCATCGTCTTTGTTGGCCTCGAAATTCTTCAGGTCATTAAGGAAAGTAACAAATTCACTGTTGTGAGCCTTAACAGGCTCACTTTCTACCATACAAAACATGTATAATTGTTGTTTCAATACCAAGCAATTTGCGATAGACTTTGTCATGTAAAAGGCTTCAAATTTCCTCTACAAGGATGTCATTTTCTCTACAAGTACTTCCTACAATACATTGTTCGTGATGCACAATTGAACTGTTGATGGTGTCTTCTCATCAAGCTTCTCCCATTTTTTCTAATTCGCATTCATGGGCCTTTCCCTTGTAACGACCTTCTTTAGACCGTTCTGAACTAGAATTTTCGTCATTCGAACTTGCCACAAACTGAAATTTGTGATCCCATTGAACTTCTCGATATCGTACTTCATTGCCATCTCTAAACGAGTTGAATGCCAAAAACGAACCAAGCTTTGGTACCAGTTTGTTAGGGTAAACTCGAGTTATGCGACAAACAAGAATGAAAAAACGAGAAAATTGGACACAAATATTTATATGGAAAACCTTCTATGAAGAGGATAAAAAACCACGAGCAAAAAAAAAAAAACTCCAATAAAACGACAAGAACCGAAAATGAGTACAAGATGGAGAAATTAACAAACTCGAACCCGAAAATACAAAGTTCTCCCAAAATTCCCACAAAACTCTCTTTTTGAATCAAACTCTCTAGGACCGCTAAAAGCCCTATTTATAGTCTAAAATTCGTAACTAATCCGATTAGAACATCCTAGAGTTATTAGAGTTCAATTGAGAAAAGATAACAGAGTTTAATTAGGAGAAAAAACCCGATTTAGTAAGGAACAAGTCGCCACGTCGTGACGTGGCATATTGACTCGTCGAGATGTCATTCATCGCGTTGTCTAGAGGTGGCGATTCTTCTCGTTGGGACATCGACTCTGTTTCATCCAAAATACGAGATACTCCACAAATTAAATAATTAAAATTGACAACTTGTGCATATTATTATCATTATTAACAATTATATTAAATGATTGGATAATTATTTTTATTGAAGCTATCAACTAATCAAATTTTTTATTCATATTTTTTGGTCATGCGCCCACATAAAGAATGCTTTATTTTCTATAAAATTCCTCTTTGGAGTCTTACTTAACAACTTCATTAATTTACATAGCATTGATAATTAATTAGACGTTATAATTCCAACCGCCAAATTGTAATTTTCCCAATTGTCTCATCCACCTACAATAGATATTTTAAAATAAAAAATAGAGATGGAATTGGCCGCCGTGTAAACAGCTTGGGCCATCATGTTCCTTTAAATGTTTTGGAGAAAATTGAGTGAAAGTTAGGATTTGTAAAAACGTATGGATAACAAGCAAAGCAAACCCTATCAAAAAAGATCCGTATTTATTCTTCACCAAAATCATTCTCACATCCTTTCGATAATAAACAATCCTTAGTGGGTTTTCAGTGGTCTTATCCCAACACTTGGAAGATGATGCAATTTTCATATTCCAAGTTGAAATTATTGGAAAAAGAAAATCATTTTTGGTTTTTTATTTTTAACGCCAAATTTTTTAGTGATGGGCAATTTTTAACTGTATACCCTTGGTAAATAATTATTAATTATATTTAGTGTTAATATATATTTTGTTTTTAAATTTGTCTATTTGTTTTTATTTGATTTTTATTATAATTTTAAATATATTTAGTGTTAATATATATTTTGTTTTTAAATTTGTCTATTTGTTTTATTTGATTTTTATTTTTTATTTAATCGATATCATCTGAACTTATATTCAGGTCACACAATTTAGTACATTTGTATTTATTTGATTTTTATTTTTATTTAGTTGATTTCTTTTGAACTTATATTTTGTCACACAATTTAGTACATTTATATTTGTTTCTTTTTATTTTTTATTTAATTGATATCATTTGAACTTATATTCTGTTATATAATTTAGTACATTTGCACTAACACTGCTATTTGTGTTGACATGATATTCATAGTCAAAATGATAGTAACATATGACATCCTCCAAAATATCACATGTCAAACATAAATAAAAATAAAAAATTATTTATTTATTTATTTATTTATTTTGCATTCATATACATTCTAGATATGTTCTTTAGTAATTGTAATATTTATATATTTTTATAAATTTTAAAATACATATTATAAAAATTTTAATTTTGAAATACAATAGAATTTGTATATATTTTTATAAATTAATAATTTTATATTTTATATTTTATATATTTTTCAAAATAATTATACCTAAATAAAATTATTAAAAACACATCTAAAATGAATCTGACAAATAGTTATCTAGATTTAGCTAAAAAGTTGTATTTTTATTAATTCATATATTTTAAAGATTTTTTTAGTTTTTTATTTATGTTTGATACATGGAATTTTGAGAGGCTATCACTATCAAAATGGCTATCAATGTTACGTAAAAGCATACTAATGTCGTTAATAAAAGATACCAGACTGTGAAGCAAAATTCAAGTTTAAATACTAACTAAATAAAAAAATTAAGTACCAACTAAATACAAATAAAAAAAAATTCTGGGGTCAAATGTATTAACCATACTGTATATGGATTATGTTTTTTAGGAATATACTAAATATTATTTAGAAAATTAGTTTGATTTTTAGATAATTTTAAAAAATTCATGGAGAAAAACCGTCATATCATATGGCGAGTTGATTGTATGTTGACACATGTTATTTTTGAAGAAAAGAAAAATGACAAGTCAGCTTTTCATGAAATGTTGGCTGGCATGATAATTTCTGTAATCACGAGAGAACTACATGTGTTCTAAAAACAAGAATGATACATGTTATCCGATCTGGCTTTTTCAAAATTTGTCCTTTTTTCTTTCTAAATAATCTAAGAAACTGCTAAATAAATATACTCATTATATTCTTAAAAGAACCTTGGATTTACAGGGACTCCTTAAATACTTTAATGGCTAGTGATTATAATTATTATTAAAGTTGAATTAATTTGTTTTTTTTTAAAAAAAGGAATTTGGGAGGGCTTTAATGATGCACTTTTTGATAATTACGAAAAGAAAATCTTTTGAGTCTTCCACTAATCAATAAACAAGGTTATTATTTTTATTTTGAATCATTGTAAAACCAACTTTGATTGAAAAAGAACAAACCCTTAACTTTCTTTTAAAATGTCTTAATCAGGCTTAAATAAAAATAAAATTTATACATGAATTATTATAATATTTTCTTCATTTTCCTAGTATTACTACAGATTTAATTGCCTATTACTGTAAGTTGTATTTTGTGATGTCCATGTAATCAATGAATTTACAACAACATTTTTGAAACTCTATCATTTTAATTTAAAACTTTTATGATTTTATTACACTTAAATAATTCTTTAAATTTTATTCTTTAATTAAATTAATATATATATATATATATATATATATATATATAATTCAATGACCCTTTATTAAATTTAAAAATTTTGTACTTTTGCCCCTTTCAAAATTTTTTTTTTAAACTTTTCTTCTCCTTTTCTTAATTTTATTTTGGCCCAAAAAATTTCTCAATTTCACCCCTAAAATAATAGGCTCTTTTAAAATTATAAAATTATAAATTAGAACAATAATAAATTTGCACTCTATCTCTCAAAAATTATAATTTAATTTTCCTCTAAATTAATTTTCTAACTTCACCTTGCATAAAATAATATAAATTTTATCCAATAAGCTCCAATATTTTGATTTACATTTACATTAACTCTTATTTCAAATGAAATATTGATTTATATTAAGAATTTTATTTTGATATAAATAAAAATTAAAAGCTTATTTAAATACAAATTAAAGATTAAGAACTTATTTGAGCGTCAATTAAAATTTAAGGATTTATTTGAATATCAATTAAAATTTAAGAGTTTATTTGAATATTTAAAAGTATAAAACTTATGTAGATAAAGTGATCATAAAGCCCAAGAACTTATTACAATAGTCAATATCCAAATTGTCGCTACATCTAAGTTTATAACTATATTACAAAGACATAATAATTTTTTCCTCCATTTTATAAAAAAAAAATCATTTTACTCATTCATTCAATTTTTTTCTTTTTTAGCCCTTAAACTTACATTATTTGTCAAATCACCCCAAAATGGATTGAAAAGTTAATGTCTATTACCTTTACTGACGTGGCATGCCATATATATCCCACGTCAACAATTAATTTTAATTTTTAAAAACCATTTTATATCTTTTAAAATTTTAATATTTTTAAATTCTTTTGAAGTTTTAAATATTAAAATGAATTATTTGTTGAATATGCCACATCAAAATTAACATACATTAACTTTTCAATCAATTTGAGGTGAATTGAAAACAATACAAGTTGAAGGACTAAAAGAGACAAAAATTAAATGAAAGATTAAAATGAATTTTTTTATAAAATAAGAGGGCTAAATAAATCATTATGCCTATTTAAAATTGTGATAAATTTGTTACTATGATTTTTGTTTAATCTACCATTTAGCAAGAAAACCTAAACCAATGAAATAATTTGTGCAACGTATGTAGAGGTGTCCATGGGTCGGGCCCAACCAAAATTTTAGGCCCATTTGTTAGGTTTAGGCTCGGCCTGACTCAAAAAATGGACATAACATTTTGCCTAAGCTCGACCCAGATAAAAATATTAAAACTTTGACCCAGTCCAATCGTATTAATTTTTTATATTATTTATTATATAAATTTTAAAAATATATAATACATCAAAAATACTAAAAATATTAAAATAAATGTTTCCCCACCAAATTAAAAATAAATTTTAAAAAATATGTATACTTAAATAATACTAAAATTGATATAACTTAACAAATAAATACATCTAAAAAAAACATTTTTATTGCATATTCAGGTTGGGCCCAAGCCGAAAAACATTACCCAAGGCCTGACTTATTTTTTTAAACAAACCATATTTTTTTGTCTAAATTTATTTTTTAGACATATATTTTTATCCAAACTTTCGTCTAACCGACCATGGATAGATTACATGCTATACATCTTCATTATTATTATTATTATTATTATTATTATTTTTCGGAGATCTCTAAAATATAAGTAATGCTTTGCAACATTATCATACTGAAAAGGGTGAAGACAATGCCCCCCAACTCAAGTCATGAATGATTAGGTTTTGGCTGCAAACTCTTGAAGGTGATGTTGATAGTGGGGTTCCAAAAGCACAATGTTGCTCAGCAAAATCAATCAATCAATCAATCAAGTACAGCTAGCTGCATACATGAAGACTTCTTGTTATAGTGGAAATCCCTATGAAAAGTTGGGTACATGTATATAAAATATCATTCGAAATTAAATTTTTATTTTATTTTATATCGCGTTTAAAATTATCCAAATTTATGCAAACATCTTTTCCTTTTTCTTTTCTTCATGTTCCTTCAATTTTCATGGCATAAACAAGTGGATTAGCTAAATCGAGGCTTTTGGTTCACCAAAAATTTTACTCGAAAACCACTCAAATTGGCTTTACATGTCAGCCTGGATTATAAACTAATATATTATAGTGACCATTAGGTTGATGGTTAGATTAATACAAACAATTTTGATGTAAGGGTAAAGCTTTTCAAGTAGTCACCCAATCATTGTCATCTTCTGCAGCTTTTCATCAAATGCTTGTTTATTACATTAATATGCTGTTGCAGGCAAAATGAATCATCATCGTTTCGAGTGGCTACCCAATCACAAATTGTCATCTTTTTGCAAGCAAAATGAATCATCATCGTTTCAAGTTGCATTGTCCACGTTCCATCGTCGGTTGGTTGGTTCAATTAAGTAATAATTATTAATTATAAGAATGGTACATACTTGATTTTGGTATTAATATTTTATCTTTTGTGATAGATAAATAAAATTATATTTTAAGAAATTGTATTTTTATAGTTAATAATAAAGTTAGTTCAAAATAAGTAAAAGTTTTATTTCACTTACTCCAAGTTTGGTTGAAGGAATAAGGGTTGTAATAAAATAGAATTGTAATGTAATAGAGATTTAATCAATATTTCAGTTGTTTAGTTGAATGGAATGGAATGAAGTTGTAATAATATTCTTTTGTTTGGTTGAATGAAATAGATGTTGTAATAGGATAAAAAAAGACTTAAATGACCAAAGCAACCTTAGCAAATTTTTGTAGTAGATGATTATTGTTATTAAATTTTAATAAGTTATTATATATAATTTAATAAAAATAATAACAAATAATTTAATCATATTTTAACATAATTATTATTAAATATAATTTAATAAAATAATATATAATTTAATAACATTCGTAATATAATTATTATTAAAAATATGAATTAATAAAAATCATAATATATAATATTATAAAATAATATATAACCTATTTTATTATTTTTAAACTGTAATGCATATTTAATGTGCTAAAATATCATTTTATAAACATATCATTTATATTTTTATGTAGTTAAATTAAAACACTTGTTCCCTTGTCAAATAACTATAAGGATAGTCACTCCAAGCCAATGTGCTATACTGTAAACAAACATCAAAAGAGCACATAAAATATATATTTCAAAGTTTCATCTCAAATTGGATTATTCTCCATGTTCATGCAAGCATTGCAAATGACACACACATCTACATACACAGTTCATTGTAAATACCATTCAATTTGATATTACTAATGGGACATCACACAATTCATTGTAGTAGAAGAGGAGGATTAAATACTTCTGCCAACAATAGTCACCATCAATTTAAACAAATAAACCTTGAACGATCAAATATGAGAAGCAATGTAACACCCATGACTTGTATCTTTCGTCGGAACAGGATTATAGAGTATTACCAGAATTTACAGAACAAATAAACAAATATTTCATATCATATAGCATTCATATCAGAAACCAATCGAAATCAAGCATAATGTCCCTTATGGAAGCCTTTGAGGCTCAAAATACACATTAGAAACAAGTCGGGACTAAATCGGGTACTTAAGGAATTTTTTAGAAAACATTAAAATTTTTCAAAGGTGTAGGAGACACACGCCCATGTGGCCAGGCTGTGTGTCTCACATGGTCAAGAGACACGTCCCTGTCTCAGGCCGTGTGGACATTCGGAATAGGGGTATACGGCCGTGTCCCAGCCCGTGTCCATACCTGTGTAACTCTTTGACTTGAATCACACGGCCAAGCCACACGCCCGTGTACTAGGCTGTGTAAGCATATTGACTTGCAATTTTAATATGATACAACAGACACACGGTTGAGACACATGCCCGTGTCTCTGCCCGTGTGGACAAAAATAGGCCATTTTCAATCCATATTTCTCACCCAACTTGTTATCAACCTATCTCAACATTTTTGGACATCAACAAACCATAACAATACATTCAAATCAAGCCAAAATCGAGTTTTGTACTTGACATATCACCACATATATCCAAGTATCCAAACTTACCAAATTAACAAAATACACATATATGCATATTTGTACCAAACATACTATCTCAAACCAATCTTCAATATGCCTATAAATATTTCATCATTCAACCATACCAAACACATATTAATCATGATAAGGCCATATATATACAAGTCAAAATATATCAAACACAAGCCACTCTAATGGCTAGTCTCAACAAGAAAATTTTATGCCAACATTGGCCAAATTAACCTATACATGCCATTATAACAAAAATTAGTTTACTATATGTACCGAAAAGGCCGATGGATAGTGTGAATCAACTCTGACCAGCTTCCAACCAAAACGAGCTTCTGAGTTGCTATAAAACAAGAAAAATAAAACAAAGTAAGCATTTAAGCTTCGTAAGTTTGTATAACACGGAAACTAACTTACCATTCAATTACATTTAAGGTAAGCATACAAAACATATTCCAATCAACTTGGCCAAAAGCCTAAACACATATCTTAAACATGTTAACCATGTAAGCACATATAATAGCCCATCATCATAGATGAACAAAGTCATCAAGCAAGTTCCACATACATGTAACAATCATTTCATGCTTCAGTATATCAAGTAATATCAGTTCCATGTACTCCATGTATATACGGGTAATAGTTTGTGTCGAACTTATATTATCTCATATTAGAACTTAGCCCGTTGAACCATGTAACACCCCAAACCCCACCCATACATTACGACCGAATCTGGTATGTCACAGGGTGAAGTAAAATCAAGTCTTTGTTAAATTTTAGAAAGAACAGGTGATTTGGAAGATAACTTTTTCACTTACTGCGGTGTCTTGAAAACAATGATGCTGAAATTACTAAAAACTCCACTTTTTACTTTAATATTTAACCGACCGAGGTGTCGCATTTGATATAAACACTAAAATAATAAAATAAACCGAAGTACTACCTTGAAAGGCTTTATTACATAGCGAAAATCCCAAATTTAAAAAAAAACATAAACTTATAGTATTACCGAACTATAAAGAAAGAAAATCAAAATTTATGGCCTCCACGAGTCCGCTTCGGCCTCGCATCCACGAAGCCATCGCTCACCGAAAAGTTAAGGAAAGGGTGAGTCACCAAGACTCAGTGTGTAAAAATCTCCCATATTATACATACTACATCCAATCCACAATCACACATTGGCCTTAGCCCACATATCATCATACACATATGAATGCAATAAGCCCAACCTAAACCTAGTTTTTCCATCCGTTACACACCAACCTGTACCAACCAATCACACCGTGGGGATTTCTACAATCAACCCTCTATCCGCTACACTCCATCACGATAGTCATGCTGCCAATTAAACAAGATCACTAGGTGACCAAATAATATTTCATGGCACAGCCACCGATCACTATGTGACCAAATAAATATATATATATATACATCGTGGCAGCGCCACCGATCACAATGTGACCAAAAATAATGTATTAACATATGTATATATATCGTGGCAAAGCCACCGATCACTACGTGACCAATTAAGTACTTCCCCTTCATATCAAACCCATACCCATAATCTACATACAAAACCTAACAATGCAACATGCTATTCATAACACATCAGTCTGCCACACATACATTCGGCTATGCAAAGAAACAATACAGTCATGTACCTGGCAATCCTAGCCTTACCCCTAAGGGCATCACGATCGTCTCAAGACACCATTTTTCCGCTTTTCAAATTATACAAATGTTAGTACAGTTATAGTATAGTGTGTTTGAAAGTTTACATACCTGATAACACGTAAGACGACACTCTCTATGTCGACACTATCACTAGCCGAAACTATCGCTAACTGCCATTGTTCTGCTCAGAAGTCGGCCCACAACCCTGTGGCCAATCACGAACAGCAGACACCGCGCGTTTCTTGAACTTCGAGTCCATGAATGATCTTGGTTAGAAGGTACTATGATGATTGCTTAACAAAACATTAAGTTAAGGTACGAATAACGAAAAGAAATTGATTGATCAACTTAGGGAGAATTGAAATCTTTACCTTGAAATCCCGAAAGAAATAATATGGTTCGAATACTACTGATTTCTAACTTAGAAACCTAGGCGATTAGATCTCCTCTACAGAAGATTTCGGCTACCACTTGCAAGAAGATTCGGCAATTAAAAAAGAAGATTGAAACATTGAAAGAAATAAAACCAAGCCACAAATGAGATCTAAGAGTTTTCGGCTTTTAAGAAAGATCCGAAAAAAAAGATGAACAGAAAAGAGGCTAGGTAGGTTCGACAATGAATAAGGTAGAAAAGAACTAAATGAGAAAGCCGAAAGAAAAACAAAGATACTCCAAACAGTGACTTAAGAGTTTCGGTTTTGGCAGAAGAAGGGAAGAGGAAATCCTCTAATGCCGAAAATAGGAGAAGAAAAGAAGAAGAAACAAAACTATGCTTCGGGAAAAAAGAAAAAAATTTCGGCACACCCTTAACCAAATGAGAATTTCGGCATGCCCCTAGCCACTTCAACCGATTTCCCCCTTGCACACAGTCCCACTTTCGGCCACCTCTTCCCCCTCTATCCTATCCCTCATTTTTCTCTTATCCTCATCTTCCTATCTTTTGACTCAATCCACACTCACTCCTTTAGAGTCCTAGCCGAAACCACCTCTCACTCCTCAGGCACATATATTAAAAAAAACACTCCTTTTGCTTAACATGGGATTCGAACCTGCTCCCTTCAAATCCCTTGTGGCGTCACCTTTCTATGCCCTTAGTGGCGCCTCCTTGCCACTTTACCAACTAGATTTTTGTGTTAACTTTCCCATTCAAGTACCCTTAAGGCCCACTTCACCTAGTTCTCCCTTGCAGAGTCTAAAAACAAAATTTCTACCAAGGCTCAGGTTTAACCTCAAGCCTTCCCAAAAGCTCTAAACACACCAGACATACACACACATAGAGCATGGTATACACACAACACATCACAAATGTAGAGCCCCAAATCTAGGATGTTACAGTTCTACCCCCTTAAAAAGAATTTCGTCCCCGAAATTACCTAATCAAAAGATGTGAGGGTATTGTTGTCGTATAACATCCTCCGGCTCCCATGTAGCTTCCTCCGATCTGTGATTCCGCCACAGAACCTTAACCAAAGGAATCGATTTTCTTTGCAAAACCTTAACATCCCGCTCCAAGATCTGAATTGGTTCCTCTTCAAAAGTTAAATCAGGCTTCGAGTTCCTCCAACGGTATCACATGAGATGGGTCTGAATGGTAACGTCGCAACATCGAAATATGGAACACATCATGAATCTTACTTAGCTCCAAGGTAGCTCAAGCTGATAAGCAACTAGTCCTACATGCTTCAACACCCGATAAGGCCCGATAAACCTAGGGCTTAGCTTACCCTTCCGTCCGAACCTTAAAATTTTCTTTCACGGTGATACCTTCAAGAAAACCCGATCACCCACTGCAAATTTTATGTCCCTTCGCTTCAGGTCAGCATAGGACTTCTGCCTATCCGACGCTTCCTTCAACTTAGCCAGAATCAACACAACTTTATTCTCCGTTTCCAATACGAGTTTCGGACCCAATAACTGTCGTTCACCCAACTTCGTCCAACACGTAGGAGTACGACACTTCCTCCCATACAACGCTTCATATGGTGCCATCCGAATACTGGACTGGTAGCTGTTATTATATGCGAATTCTGCCAATGGTAGGAATTCTTCCCATCTACCTCTGAAATCGATAATGCAACCTCTCAACATGTCTTCCAAAATCTGTATCACCCTTTCTAATTGTCCGTCCGTCTGTGGATGAAACGCCGTACTAAAATCCAACTTTGTACCCAACGCTTGATGTAACGCCCTCCAAAATCTTGACGTAAACCTAGGATCCCTGTCCGAGATAATAGACACAGGTACTCCATGCAACCTCACAATCTCCGCTATATATAGCTTAGCCAACCTTTGTAGAGAGTAATCAACCCGAACTGGTATAAAATGAGTGGACTTCGTCAATTGATCTACGACTACCCATATTGAATCCTTCTTAGTAGGCATAAGAGGTAGCCCACTAACAAAATCTATAGTGATTCTCTCCCATTTCCATTATGGAATCTTCACCGGCTGCAACAACCCTGAAGGCAACTGATGTTTCGCCTTTACCTGCTGACATGTCAAACATTTACCTACAAATTCAGTTACCTCCCGCTTCAGACCTAGCCATCAAAATTGTTCTCGTAAATCTCGATACATTTTACTTCCCCCCGGATGCATAGCATATGGGCTACTATGCGCTTCCTAAAGAATCATCCACCTCAATTCCACGTCCCTCGGCACACAAACTTTTTTTCGAAAACACAGAACCCCGTCATCGTTCAGATTATAGTCCCCTACTTCACCATGTTGCATTTGAGATAGTTGGGCACTCAAATCATCATCCTGTGACTGCTTCTCTTTAATCTGATTTATCCATGTCGGCTTTACCTGAAGCTCAGCTAATAAACTCCCATCTTCATACAGGCTCAGATGAGCAAACATCGCCCTTAGATCCGAGATCACCTTTTGGCTTAGTGTATCTTCCACCACGTTAGCTTTGCCCTAATGGTATTCAATCAAACAATCGTAATCCTTTAGTAGTTCAATCCACCTCCTCTGCCTCAAATTTAACTCCTTTTGGGTGAGGAGATATTTCAAGCTCTTATGATCTGTATAAACGATGGACCTCTCCCTATACAGATAATGTCTCCAAATCTTTAAAGCAAAAACCACCGCCGCCAACTCCAAATCATACGTGGGATAATTTAGCTCATGCGGTCTTAATTGTCGAGATGCATAAGCAACCACTCTTCTGCTTTGCATCAACACACATCCTAACCCGATGTGCGAAGCATCACAATAAACCACGAACTCCTTTCTAGCCTCCAGTTGAATCAACATCGAGCTTCCGTCTCTTCAATTTTTCAAAACTTTCCTGTTGCTTGTCACCCCACACAAAAAGTACTCCCTTCCTCAACAACTTGGTTAAAGGTGCCGCAATCAAGGAAATTCCTTCTACGAACCTCCTGTAATAACCAGCAAGACCCAAGAAACTCTAAATTTTTATCACAGACCTGGGTGCTTCCCAATCCATGATAGCTTCAACCTTCCGGGAATTAACTCTGACCCCTTCAACCGACACAACGTGTCCTAGAAAAGTAACCTCCTTAACCAAAATTTGTACTTACTAAATTTTGCGTATAATTTCTTCTCCCTCAGGATTTGTAGTACCACTCGTAGATATGAATCATGCTCATCCTTCGACCTTGAATGCACCAGGATATCATCTATAAATACCACTACGAACCGGTCCAAATAGGGTTAGAACACCCGGTTCATCATATCCATAAACGCCGCTGGTGCATTAGTCAACCCAAACGGCATTACCAAAAATTCGTAATGGCCATAACGGGTCCTGAAAACTGTCTTATAAATATCCGATTCTTTGACCTTAAGCTGATGGTATCCTGATCTCAAATCTATCTTTGAGAACACTGACGCCCCTTTCAGTTGATCGAACAAGTCATCAATCCTTGGCAATGGATACTTGTTCTTGATAGTCAACTTGTTCAGCTAACGGTAGTCAATGCACATACACATTGATCCATCATTCTTCTTGACAAATAGCACTGGCACTCCCCAAGGCGATACACTTGGTTGGATGAAACCCGATCCAACAATTCCCGAATCTGGCTTTCGGCCCACCAACTCCTTTGGCGCCATTCTATATGGTGCAATGGATACCGTGTCGTTCCCTAAGAAGATCAATTTTAAATTCCACCTCATGATCTGGAGGTAGTCTGGGAAGTTCTTCTAGGAAAATGTTAGAAAACTCCCTTACCGTTCTAACATTCTCCACAGTTGAATCCTGGACCTCCAAAGCACAAACAAAGGCTACAAACGCCCTACACCCTTTTTTCATCATTCTTTCAGCCTTTAGAGTGGATACTACATTAGACAGGTAGTCCCTCCTTTCACCTATTACAACCACCTCATCCTCCTGACTAGTCTTTAGTACCATACGCTTGGCTGCACAGTTTAGATTCGCTTGATATTTCACTAACTAGTCCATACCTAAGATCAGATCGAACTCCCCAAAAGGTAGTTCCATTAAATCCGCCGAAAAAACTACCCCTTGCACTTCTAGAGGTACAGCGCTATACAGTCTGTTCACTACTACTGACTGACCTAGTAGGCTAATTACAGTCATCTCCCTAAGAATAACCTCAGAGTCTATACTTAGGGTTCCAGATACTATACTAGCAACATAAGAATGTGTTGATCCAATATCAATTAATGCAAAAAAAGGAAACCCAAAAATCAAGAACGTACCGGTTATGACATCTGGTGCATCCCCCTCCTCTCGACGTCTTGCTGTATAGACTAACCCCGGCTATCTTGCATCGGTGTTCCCTACACCTCTGCCTTGCATTCCACTGCCCCGACCATAACCATTACCTCCTTTGGCTGGACCGCGACCTCTCTGCGGTTGTGGACCTCCTATCAAGCTGAGCGTTAGTCTATCCTACCGGCTCCGCGCCACCCCGATCCTGTGGACAGTCCCTAACCAGATGATCTGAGGACCCACACCTAAAACATTTCCTGTCACCTACCCAACATTTGCCCGAATGAAATTTATTACACCGACCACACCTCTGAGGTTGACCATTACCCGCAGATCTTACACCCTGTCTCGGCCCATCCATCTTAGGTCTTTTCTAGAAATGCCCCATTGACCCTAACGATCCAACATTTCTCTTATTCCTATCCTTGTCTCTCTCATTATTCCGCTTCTCGGTTCGCTTAACTTCCTCGGCTATCTTAGCATTTTCCACTAAAACTACAAATTCTCGCTCTCGTTGAGGGGCTATCAACACCCGCAGATCATCCCTCAAACCATCCTCAAATCGAACGCAACGCTCATACTCGGTGGCCACTATCCTTCGGCATAACGACTCAAGCGTAGGAATTATGCTTCATAAGCAGCTACCGATCTATTACCCTGGATCGATTCAGATCGCCTTACGCCAAGATCCACATAACTCGATCTGATGTACTTACTCTGGACTGCCAACTTGAAGAAATCCCAAGTAATGCGGTCAACCACCGCACCATCCCTGACCGTAAGCCACCATTGGTACGCTTCATCCCGAAGAAGAGACACACTCCCTTCAGCTTCTCCTCCTCCGTGAAGTCAAGGTCATCCATTATACACTCCACAGCTTCCATCCAATACTCAACTGTACTAGGAGCTACACCGAAAATTCCCCTAAACATTTCGCTCCATTAGCCCTAAGTCGCTCTGGCACAGATTTTCGAGCTCTCGTACCCATGCATGCTCCCACAACTCTCTCTAACACTCGAGCATCGCTGAGACACCGCATCGTCTCTGCCCATTTGGTCTTGATACTCTACCTCCATAGCTGGTGGCACTAGTATCTCATTCCCTGACTCATGACCAGACCCTACTGGTTTTGACATAGCAATCCTGCCTCTACCTCGACCATGCACACCACGCCCCCTAGTGCTCATATCTAGCGCTCACGATTTATCCGGTTAAAATTTTATGGATTAATAATTTATTCCAATCGATTAATAACGAACAATCTTATGGAAGGTAGTTTCGATAGTAGTTCTTTCAATTCGTAATTATATCTACAAAGTTCACTCAAGTCTCAGATCTCCTAGTTCTAGAAACCACATAGATTCAAAGAACCATATGCATTCCCAAACAAATTATCACATAAATGTATCAAACACGAAAGTAACATCCATAACCTCACCTTCGTCACACAAAGGTATTTTTGTCATTTCACTACCCAGGGGTATTTTCGTAATTTCACCCTACAGGGGTATTTTTTAATTTCATAAAATAGGGTATCTTGGTGATTATACAAAATAAGGGTATTTTGGTAATGTCATAAATTAGGGGTATTTTGGTAATTTTCTTAAATCTAGGGTATTGTGGATATTTTACAGAACTATGGATATAAGTAATTTTACAAAAATAGGGTATTGGTCCCTTTTGGGTTTTAGTTATGAACTTTGGCCCATTAATAAGTCATCGCGGCTAAGGTGAATAGACACTACGCACCAGGTAGGATTCTAGCGAAGAGGAAGTGGGCCACTAGGACCACTTAAATACCAAGCTCTCCCTAGATCCAATCCTAGACATGCGTATGCCTGTTGCCATACTCCAACTCGGTGACTTGTTCACGGACATGTTTAATTAGAGAAATTAAGTCTTATAGATTTTAAGAGTTGTTTAACTAGGCCTAAGGTCCATAAACCCTAGCATACCTGTCTATGTCCCCATAAAGCCCATCAAATTCAATTATGCATACCACATCAAAGGTTAGAATACTTACCTGAGTGGACCAGGTGCCACCAGACACGAAGGCCATATCCCAACCCAAAGCTTTTCTTAAACTCACATCAAACTATAAAATACCACTGGACCCAATTCACAGCCCGAGTTTTGAAACTAGGCTCTGATACCAAAATATAACACCCTAAACTCAAATTTCATGCGTTACTTAATCAATCGGTATGTCACGGGGTGAAGTAAAATCAAGTGTTAGTTAAATTTTAGAAAGAACCGGCGATTTGGAAGATAACTTTTTCGCCATCGTGGTGTCTTGAAAACAATGATGCCGAGATTGCTGAAAACTCCACTTTTACTTTAATATTTAACCTACGATGTGTCGATTTGATATAAATAGTAAAATAATAAAATAAACCAAGTACAACCTTGAAAGGCCTTATTACATAGCGAAAATCTCAAATTTTAAAAAACATAAACTTATAGTATTGCCAAACTAAAAAGAAAGGAAATCAAAATTTATGGCCTCCACGAGTCCGCCTCGGCTCCTGCATCCACGAGCTACTACTCACCTGAAAAGTTAAGGAAATGGGTGAGTCACCAAGACTCAGTGTGTAAAAATCTCCCACATTATACCTGCATCCAATCCACAATCACACATTGACCTTAGCCTATATATCATCATACACATATGGATGTAATAAGCCCAACCCAAACCTAGTTTTTCCATCCGCTACACACTAACCCGTACCAACCAATCACACCATGGGGATTTCTACAATCAACCCTCCATCCGCTACACTCCATCACGACAGTCATGCTGCCAATTAAACACGATCACTAGGTGACCAAATAATATTTCGTGGCACAGCCACCGATCACTATGTGACCAAATAAATAAATATATATACATCGTGGTAGCACCACCGATCACAATGTGACCAAAAATAATGTATAAACATATGTATATATATCGTGGCAAAGCCACCGATCACTACGTGACCAATTAAGCACTTCCCCTTCATATCAAAACCATACCCATGATTTACATACAAAACCTAACAATGCAACATGCTATTCATAACACATCAGTCTGCCACACATACATTCGGCTATGGAAAGAAACGATACAGTCACGTACCTAGCAATCCTAGCCTTACCCCTAAGGGAATCATGACTGTCTACACAGCCCTTTTTTCGGCTTTTCAGCCCATACAAATGTTAGTACAGTTATAGTATAGTGTGTTTGAAAGTTTACACACCTAATAACACGTAAGACGACACTCTCTATGTTGACACTATCGCTAGCTGAAACTACCGCTAATTGCGTATTGTTCTACTCAGAAGCCGGCCCACAACTCAGTGGCCAATCACGAATAGCAGACATTGTGCGTTTCTTGAACTTTGAGGCTGGGACTACAGATCCAACCCCTTCCTTTGATTTGCTGACATTCGAGTCCATGAATGATCTTGGTCAGAAGGTACTATGATGATTGCTTAATGAAACATTAGGTTAAAGCACGAATAACGAAAAGAAATCAATTGATCAACTTAGGGAGAATTGAAATCTTTGCCTTGAAATCCCGAAAGAAATATTATGGTTCGAATACTACCGATTTCTAACTTAGAAACCTAGGCAATTAGATCTCCTCTACAGAAGATTTCGGCTACCACTTGAAAGAAGATTCGCCAATTAAAGAAGAAGATTGAAACGTTAAAAGAAATAAAACCAAGCCACAAATGAGATCTAGGAGTTTTCGACTTTTAAGAAAGAACCAAAAAAAGATGAACAGAAAAGAGGCTAGGTAGATTCGAAAATGAATAAGGTAGAAAAGAACTGAATGAGAAAGCCGAAAGAAAAACAAAGATACTCCAAACAGTGACTTAGGTGTTTCGATTTTGGCAAAAGAAGAGAAGAGGAATGTAATATTCGAGATTTAGGGGTTATGCATTTTCAGTTAAATGTATGTGGTAGTATGCTTGTGTGTGATTTGCATGTGTTTTGGGGGCTTCGGGAACCTTGGAATGTAGGTAGAAGCCTTAGAAAAATATTTGATTTCTAAGCCTTAAAGGAGGATTAAGGGAGCTAGGCCTTAAGGAGTTTAGTATGTGGACTAGGACACAAGAATTAAGCTAGTAAAGTGGCAAGGGAGGCGCCACTTAGAGCACATGAGAGTGACGCCACAGGAAGTGTGAAGGGGCCTAGGTTCGAGTAACGTAGGTGGCATTTTAGAGCTTTTATTTTTTGGCAAGGAGGTGCAGTGGTGGATGGCACAAGGACTCTGAATGGATGAAGTGTGGATTGGGTCAGACAGCTCAAATATTCGGCTAAGTAGGAGGAAAAGAAGGGATTTGGATGAGAGAGGAAGAGTTGGACGGCAAAAGGGACTTTGAAGGGACATATTCGGTCATGCATAGGGGTTTTAGGTGCAATTTGGCTCTCTTTTCTTTCCCTAGTGATGTGCTGAAAGTGGTAGTCAGAGAACTTTCAAAACTTTTCTTTTTGCATTAGCCGAATTTGAGAAGACCATTAAGGTCACTTTCTTCTTCTATTTTCTTCTTCCATCTCTACCATCTTCAAAGCCGAAACCTTGCGAGTTCTCTTCTTCCTCTCTTCTTTCAAGTGTTTGGCCAAATATCCTTGGCCTTATTTCTTTCTTTTCTCACGTTGTCTAGTCTCCATTGAAGTGCCGAATCTATCTTTTTCTTTTTGAGTTATAGCCGAATTTCTCTGTGTTTCCAAACAAGGGTGCAATCGATCTCAACATTGTGGTAAGGGTTAACTGTCATTCGATTTCTTGTCCTTTTTCCTTTGGTTAGATAAAATCTAGGAATCTAATCCCTCTTATTTTCTTTTGGCCGAACCATGAAGGAGATCTTTCGGGATTCTTGAAGCCGACGCTTGAAAGGTGATTTTTTGGGATTTGAGATCCAAGGTAAGGGTTAGTATTCGGCCAAAGGCCATATTATTTTAAAGATGGCCGATTCTAACTATGGTTTTTAGGGGGAGTTCGACGGAGATAAGGAGAAGTTTCAGGATTCAGATCTATTTCGGTAAGGGTTCTAGTGTTTCGGATCTGTCTCTCATTCGTTTAAAAGCCGAAGGCTAATTATTTTTGTGTGCTAATGCTTGGCCAATTGCAAGGGAGGTGAATCACGTAGCTTCGGGATTTGGTTGGAAACCAAATCGGCATTAAGGTAAGGTATGTCTTCATGTGACATATCCTTCGGGATCTCTAGTTGAGCCGAATAGGCTTTTGGTTACTAACAAAGTGTTTCCCAATTGTAGGAAGGGGGAAGGCAAACGTTTTGGGATCTCGTTAGTTTTGCGTAGTTTTAGGATTTCACTTAGATCTGCGAATAGTCAGGTGTGTAACCCTACATTAATTCCCGATAGATTAATGGTAGCAATATTAAACATGTGGTTATGAAAATGCGAGTAACCTGGCCAAGGGTACCATTCAATGGTACAGTGTATTCAGGTACGTTACCCCTAACTCTCAGTTTATAATATTACAAACATTGATACGGAATATGTGTGATTTCGTTATGACTTTGGGGTAGGGTACATTGCATGATATCTGAATAATATGTATGTTGCATGGGCATATGGGTGATAATGATAAAGGGGAAGTGTTCTGGTGGTTTTTACCACATTATCCGGTGACTTATGTCACATATTATGAATCCGGTGACTCTGTCACATTATCTGGTGACTATGCCACGAATATAAGGGCGATGTTCAGTTGAGTGCAGCAACTACCTTCGATTGTGTGTAGCGAATGGAGGGTCGATTTAGTAATCCCCACGGTGTGATTGGCAGGTACGGGTGGTGTGTAGAGGTCGGATATCTAGGTGGGTTTGGGTTGCATCATTGCTTATATTTGTTATATGTGATTTGATATGCCTTAATCGTTTGGGAGTCTGTGATGGTTATTACACACTGAGTCTGTTGACTCACCCTTCGTGAGCTAACATTTTGCAGGTGATACTCAGTAAATGGACCGGGTCGGTAGGGACTTAGTGGTGGCCATGCTCAGCTCAGTATTTTTAGGTTTCTTATGATTAAGCTTGTCACGTTTTCTTATTAAGTTTTTTTTTTTAGATTTATTTCGGGATTTGTTTTGTTGTAATAAGGCCATTACTATTTAACTGTTTCACGCATGCGTTTTAAATTTTTATTCTATTACGATCGACATCAAACAAATGGTTAAATAATTTTTCGTAAAACAACTTCAAATGTTTTGACACCTAAACACCTACGATTTTCAACTTATTGATAGGCTCTAAAATTCGGCATTTCTTTCAACTTGAAATTTTTGAAACATGAAAATAACATTTTAATGAAATAAAAACTTTAATAACAACACGGTTTTCAACTTGATCATAACACAAATCTATTTTCTTCAAAACCACCAAATTCTCTAAGATGACAAAGCGAGATTTAGCTATGTTTTACTCAAGAAGCATGCCAGATCCGGTCAAGGTTTATGGGTCGGGTTTGGGGTGTTTTAGCTTGGTATCAAAGCTAGGTTCAAAACTCAACTTGAAGGGCTTTTGGGCCCAAAACATTTTATAAAAGTGAGTTTACTAAAAGATGAGCAGGTTTCTGGCATGGCACCTGAGTCTCCGGCCCGAAGTATACCAGGTAAGTACCTCTAATTATTGTGTGATTTGTATGTGGGTGTTACGGGATAATAGATTAGTAGATTAGGAACTATTGAACCCTAGGATTAGCTTACTCCAACATAAAATCACATAAAATTTAAAGACCAAACCAACAAACCTGTGAGTGAGTCACCGAGTTAAGGGTGTGGCAACAGTTGTGCACATGTCTAGGATTGGATTCAGGGGGGAGCTTGGTATTTAAGCAGTCCTAGTGACCCACCTCCTCTTTGCTCGAATCCTACCTAGTGCGTAGTGACGGTTCACCCTAACCAAGAGGACTTACCCACAGGCTAAATTTAATAATTAAAACTCGAAAGGGACTAGCTACACTGTTTTATAAAAACCCTAGTTTTAAAATCACCAAATTACCCCCTAATTTGCAAAAACTACCTTAGATCTGGAAAAAATTTTTTGAAGTACCCCGATTTATGGAAATTACTAAAATACCCTTGATTTATAGAATTACCATACTACCCTCAATTTTTACCAAAATATTCCTATTTTGCAAAAATACCAAAAACCCATATTTTGCAAAATTACGAGATACCCCTAATTTGGAAAATTACCAAAATACCCCTGTAGGATTAATTACGAAAATACCCCTGGGTTGGAACGGATGAAAATGCTCAAATTGATGAACGTGTGTAGTAGATACTATTGAATGAATGTGATTCTCTGAGTTAGGGTAGGAAACTTTAAAATGATCGAAAGAACTACTACTAAACTTCGTTACATAAAATTTATTCGTGGATAATTAGTGGAACAGAAAGCTAATGCATAAAATTTCTTAAATTAGATTAAATCGCGATCATAGACATGAGTTCTAGGGGACGTGGTCGTAATGTGTGTGGGCGTGGTAGAGGCAAAATGACCGTATCGAAACCTGTTAGGTCTGGTCAAGGGTCCGAGAATGAGATGCCACCACCACCATTACCGTGTTGAGTATCGAGATCGACGGGGATGATGCATCGATGTCATTTACGATCTTGCAAGTTCGGAGAGGGTGGCTGGAGCAGATGGAGGCATGGGAGCTCAGAAATCTATACCTGAGCGACTCCGAGCCAATAGAGCTGAGGTATTTCGAGGTGTATTTGGTGTGGCGCCCAATATGGCTGAGTATTGGTTGGAGGCGACGGAGCGAATCATGGACGATTTGGATCTGAATGCTGAGGAGAAACTGAAAGGGGTGGTGTCACTTCTCTGAGGTGAGTCGTACCAGTGGTGGCTCACGGTTCGGGATAGTGCTGCAGCAGATGATCTCACTTGGGAGTATTTTAAGGCGGCGTATCAGAAGAAGTATATTGGGACTAGCTATATTGATGCGCAGAGGAAGGCATTTTGAGGCTGGTTTAGGGGAGTAAGTCTGTAGCGGAGTACGAGGCAAAATTCTTAAGATTAATCGGCATGCTCGAGGTATCGTGGCTATGGAGCATGAACGGTGTGGCAGGTTTGAGGACGGACTAAGGGATAGCCTGAGATTGCTGATTGCTCCACAGCAGAAGTGGGAGTTTATCGTGTTGGTAGAGAAGACTAAGATAACCGAAGGGGTCAAGGAATATACAAAAGAGAGGTTTTGGATCGTCGGAGTCATCTGGGAATGCTCAAAAGAGACCTAGAGTTGATAGGCCGTGAGGTCAACAGGTTGTTACGGGAGGATAGTACCATACTTGTGCTCAGTGTGGAAAGATACACTCGAGAGAGTGTTGGAAAAAGACAAGAGGATGTTTTAAATGTGGGTCCAAAGATCACATGATTAAGGACTGTCCTGTGGAAACAGGCAGGAGCCGACCAGCAAGTCAGGGTCTTAATCAGGCTAAAGAGGTGGACAACAACCACTGCGGGGTCGTGGTCCGGTTGGTAGAGGTAATGGTTCTGGTAGAGGTCACGAGACATTGGCAGAGGTGTTAGTAACGCGGAGGCGAGACAGCCGGGTCTGGTGTATGCGGTTCGTCGAAGGAGGATGGTGATGCACTTGATGTCATAACGGGTACGTTCCTTGTTTCTGGGTTACACTTTATTGCTTTGATAGATATAGGGTCAACTCATTCATACATCGCTAGTGAGGTATCTGGAACTCTGCATGTGAACTTTGAGACTATACCTAGGAAGATGACTGTACTTAGTCCTTTAGGGCAATCAGTAGTAGTAGACAAACTCTTTAGGGCAGTGCCTTTGGAAGTTCAGGGGGCGCAGTTTCCAGCTAACTTAATGGAGTTGCCATTCGGGGAATTTGATCTAATTTTAGGCATGGACTGGCTAGTGAAGTACAGTGCAAATGTGGATTGTGCTGCTAAGCGCACGCCATTGAGAACTTCTGACGACAATGAGGTTGTGGTGATGGGCGAGAGATGGAATTACTTATCGAATGTAGTATCTGCCCTTACGGCAGAGAAGATGGTAAAAAAAGGGATGTGTAGCTTTTTGATGTTGGTCAGTGCCTTAGAGGCTAAGGAAGCATCTATAGGAGGGGTCAGGACGGTAAGAGAATTTATGGATGTTTTTCTGGAGGAGCTGCTTGGTTACCCCTAGACAGGAAGGTGGAGTTCAAAATTGATTTCTTTGCCAGTCTGACTCCGTGTCAATTGCTCCGTATAGGATGGCGCCAAAGGAGTTGGTAGAGCTCAAGGCCCAGATCCAAGAGTTACTTGATCGTGGGTTTTTCCAATCCAGTGTGTCTCCATGGGGAGCACCAGTCCTATTCGTGAAAAAGAAGGATGGGACTATGCGTATGTACATAGATTACCGGCAGTTGAATAAGCTGACGATCAAAAATAAGTACCCGCTGCCGAGGATAGACGACTTGTTTGATCAGCTTAAGGGGGCGGCGGTATTTTCAAAGATAGATCTAAGGTTAGGATATCATCAGCTTAAGGTGAAGGAAGCAGATATCCATAAGACAGCTTTCTGAACAAGATATGGGCATTATGAGTTCTTAGTAATGCCATTCAGATTGACGAATACCCCAACTGTGTTCATGGATATGATGAACTGGGTTTTTCAACCCTACCTGGATCAGTTCGTCGTTGTGTTCATAGACGACATCCTAGTGTATTCCAAGTCTGAGGAAGAACATGATGAGCATCTCCAGGTGGTATTGCAGGTGTTAAGGAGAAGAAGTTATGTGCCAAGTTTAGCAAGTGCGAATTTTGGCTGAAGGAAGTTACGTTCTTAAGGCATGTGGTGTCTGTGGAAGGAATAAGGGTAGATCTTCGAAAGATTGAGGTAGTATTAGATTGGAAACCACCTAAGTCTGTGGCAGAGGTTCGTAGTTTCTTGGGGTTAGCAGGCTACTACATGAGATTTATTGAAGGGTTCTCATCAATAGCAGCACCTCTGACGAAGTTGTTGAGAAAGGAGGTACCTTTCGTATGGGCGGATAAGCAGCAAGAGAGTTTTGAGAAGCTTAAGAAAGTGTTGACAAAAGCTCCGATTTTGATTCAGCTGAAAGCAGGGAAAGATTTTGTGGTGTATTGTGATGCTTCCCATACAGGATTGGGATGTGTTCTAATGCAAGATGGGAAAGTGGTCGCTTATGCGTCTCGGCAATTGAGGTCACATGAGGTTAACTATCCGACGCATGACCTGGAGTTGGCTACGATACTTTTCGCTCTAAAAGTGTGGAGGCACTACTTGTGTGGAGAAAGGTCAGTGATCTACACGGACCACAAGAGTCTGAAATATTTGTTAACGCAGAAGGAGCTGAATTTGAGACAGCGAAGGTAGGTGGAGTTGTTGAAAGACTACGACTGTTCCATAGAGTATCACCCGGGCAAGGCAAATGTGGTGGCAGTTGCCCTAAGTCGGAAAGTGGTGTCGGATCTGAGGGTGATGTTTGTACATCTTAGTCTTTATGATGATGGAAGTTTGCTAGCAGAGTTGTAAGTGAAGCCGACATGGTTAAGTCAGGTGAAAGAAAAATAGTTGGTAGATGGGGAACTAAGTGCTAACCTGCTGCAAGTGCAGAATGGGGAGTTGGAAGACTATGGTGTAAACAGTGATGGAGTGCTGTGTTTTCGGAGAAAGGTCTGTATGCCAAAGGATGAGGAGTTAAGGCAGAGAATTCTTCGGGAATTGCATAGTAGCCCTTATGCTATGCATCCTGGAGGAAGTAAGTTATACAGGGATCTACGGGATCAGTTTTGGTGGCTTGGTCTTAAGCGGAAGTTACAAAATTTGTAGGAAGTGCTTAACGTGTCGTGAGTTAAAACCGAACACCAAATCTTGTCGTGGTTGCTTCAAATTATAAAGATTTCACAATGGAAGTGGGAGAGAATTACTATAGACTTCATTAGTGGGCTTCCCCTTACGCCTACTAAGAAGGACTCGATATGGGTGATAGTAGATTGGTTGACGAATTCTGCACATTTCATACCAGTGTGGGTTGACTATTCTCTGTAGAGGTTAGCGAAGTTGTATGTGGCAGAAATTGTGAGGCTGCACGGGGTGCTAGTGTCGATTATCTCGGATAGGGATCCGAGGTTTACGTCTCGATTTGGGAAAGCACTACATCAGGCATTGGGCACCAGGTTGGACTTCAGTATGGCATTTCATCCGCAGTCGGACGGCCAATTTGAGCGGGTAATTCAAGTGTTAGAGGACATGTTGAGGGGTTGCGTGATAGACTTTAGAGGAGGCTGGGAGGAGTTCTTGCCTTTAGCGGAGTTTGCGTACAATAACAGCTATCAAGCAAGTATTCGGATGGCACCGTATAAAGCACTGTATAGACGGAAGTGTCGCACCCCTACGTGTTGGACAGAGTTGGGAGAACATCAGGTTTTGGGTTCGGAGATTGTAGCAGAATCGGAGGAAAAGGTTGAGGTAATTCGGGCACGGTTAAAGAAGGTATCTGACAGACAAAAGTCGTATGCAGACCTCAAGCGGAAGGAGATAGAGTTTGCAGTAGGGAATAAGGTGTTTCTAAAAGTTTTGTCATGGAAGAAGGTGATGAGATTTGGTCACAAGGGAAAGCTAAGTCCTAGGTTTATAGGACCTTATCGGATTTTGAAGCGGGTTGGACCAGTAGCATATCAGTCAGAGTTGCCTTCGGAGTTGAAGCAGATGCACGATGTGTTCCACGTTTCGATGCTACGTCGTTATCGATCGGATCCATCTCATGTAATACCGATTGAGGAGGTGGAGCTAAGACCAGATTTGTCCTATGAGAAAGAGTCGATTCAGATTCTGGAACGAGATGTGAAGGTGTTACGAAGGAAATTAGTTCCTCTAGTCAAAGTGTTATGGCGTAACCATGGATCGGAAGGGGCTTCGTGGGAGCCAGAGGAAGCAATGCGACAGCAATACCCTCACTTATTTTAGCCAAGTAGTTTCGAGGTCGAAATTATTTTAAGGGGGTAGAACTGTAATATCCGAGATTTAAGGGTTATGCATTTTCACTTAAATGTATGTGGTAGCATGCTTATGTGTGATTTGCATGTGTTTTTGGGGCTTCGGGAACCTTGGAATGTAGGTAGAAGCCTTAGAAAAATATTTGATTTCTAAGCCTTAAAGGAGAATTAAGGGAGCTAGGCCTTAAGGAGTTTAGTATGTGGACTAGGACACAAGAATTAAGCTAGTAAAGTGGCAAGGGAGGCGCCACTTAGAGCACAGGAGAGTGACGCCACAGGGAGTGTGAAGGGGCCTAGGTTCGAGTAACGCAGGTGGCATTTTGGAGCTTTTATTTTTCGGTAAGGAGGTACAGTGGTGGACGACACAAGGACTCTGAATGGATGAAGTGTGGATTGGGTCAGACAGCTCAAATATTCGGCTAAGTAGGAGGAAAAGAAGGGATTTGGATGAGAGAGGAAGAGTTGGACGGCAAAAGGGACTTTGGAGGGGGCATATTCGGTCATGCATAGGGGTTCTAGGTGCAATTTGGCTCTCTTTTCTTTCCCTAGTGATGTGTCGAAAGTGGCAGTCAGAGAACTTTCAAAACTTTTCTTTTTGCATTAGCCGAATTTGAGAAGACCATTAAGGTCACTTTCTTCTTCCATCTCTACCTTCTTCAAAGCCAAAACCTTGTGAGTTCTCTTCTTCCTCTCTTCTTTCAAGTGTTTGGCCGAATATCCTTGGCCTTATTTCTTTCTCTTCTCACGTGATCTAGTCTCCATTGAAGTGCCGAATCTATCTATTTCTTTTTGAGTTATAGCCGAACTTCTCTGTGTTTCCAAATAAGGGTGCAATCGATCTCAACATTGTGGTAAGGGTTAACTGTCATTCAGTTTCTTTTCCTTTTTCCTTTGGTTAGCCGAAATCTAGGAATCTAATCCATCTTATTTTCTTTTGGCCGAACCATGAAGGAGATCTTTCGGGATTCTTGTAGCCGACGCTTGAAAGGTGATTTTTCGAGATTTGAGATCCAAGGTAAGGGTTAGTATTCGGCCAAAGGCCATATTATTTTAAAGATGGCCGATTCTAACTATGGTTTTTAGGGGGAGTTCGACAGAGATAAGGAGAAGTTTCGGGATTCAGATCTATTCCGGTAAGGGTTCTAGTGTTTTGGATCTATCTCTCATTCGTTCAAAAGCCGAAGGCTAATTATTTTTGTGTGCTAGTGCTTGGCCGATTGCAAGGGAGGTGCATCACGTAGCTTTGGGATTTGGTTGGAAACCAAATCAGCATCAAGGTAAGGTGTGTCTTCATGCGACATATCCTTCGGGATCTCTAGTTGAGCTGAATAGGCTTTTAGTTACTAACAAAGTGTTGGCCGATTGTAGGAAGGGGGAAGGCAAATGTTTCGGGATCTCGTTAGTTTTGCGTAGTTTTGGGATTTTGCTTAGATCTGCGAATAGTCGGGTGTGTAACCTACATTAATTCCCGATAGATTAATGGTATTAAACATGTGATTATGAAAATACGAGTAACCTGGCTAAGGGTACCATTCAATGGTACAGTGCATTCAGGTATGTTACCCCTAACTCTCAGTTTATAATATTACAAACATTGATATGGAATATGTGTGATTTCGTTATGACTTTAGGGTAGGGTACATTGCATGATATCTGAATAATATGTATGTTGCACGGGCATATGGGTGATAATGATAAAGGGGAAGTGTTCCGGTGGTTTTTACCACATTATCCGGTGACTTATGTCACATATTATGAATCCGGTGACTCTGTCACATTATCTGGTGGCTATGCCATGAATATAAGGGCGATATGCAGTTGACTAAAGCGACTGCCTTCGATGGTGTGTAGCGGATGGAGGGTCGATTTAGTAATCCCCACAGTGTGATTGGCAGGTACGGGTGGTGTGTAGAGGTCGGATATCTAGGTGGGTTTGGGTTGCATCATTGCTTATGTTTGTTATATGTGATTTTATATGCCTTAATCGTTTGGGAGTCTGTGATGGTTGTTACACACTGAGTCTGTTGACTCACCCTTTGTGGGCTAACATTTTGCGGTGATACTCAAGAAATGGACCGGTCGGCAGGACTTAGTGGTGGCCATGCTCATTTCAAAGATTTTCGGGTTTCTTATGATTAAGCTTGTCACGCTTTCTTATTAAGTTTTTTTGAGATTTATTTGGGATTTGTTTTGTTTTAATAAGGCCATTACGATTTAAGCTTTTTCGACATGCGTTTTAAATTTTTATTCTATTACGATCGACATCAAACAAATGGTTAAACAATTTTTCAGAAACAACTTCAAATGTTTTGACACCTAAACACCTACGATTTTCAACTTATTGATAAGCTCTAAAATTTGGCATTTCTTTCAACTTGAAATTTTGAAACATGAAAATAACGTTTTAATGAAATACAAACTTTAATAACAACACTGTTTTCAACTTGATCATAACACAAATCTATTTTCTTCAAAACTACCAATTTCTCTAAGATGACAAAATGAGATTTAGCTATGTTTTACTCAAGAAGCATGCCAGATTCGGTCAGGGTTTGTGGGCCGGGTTTGGGGTGTTTCAAGGAAATCCTGTAATGCCAAAAAGAGGAGGAAAAAAGAAGAAGAAAGAAAACTATGCTTCGGGAAAAAAGAAAAAGAAATTTCGGCACACCCTTAACCAAATGAGAATTTTGGCATGCCCCTAGCCACTTCAACCGATTTCCCCCTTGCACACAGTCCCACATTTGGCCACCTCTTCCCCCTTTATCCTATCCCTCATTTTTCTCTTATCTTCATCTTCCTATCTTCTGACTCAATCCACACTCACTCCTTTAGAGTCCCAACCGAAACCACCTCTCACTCCTCAGGCACATATATTAAAAAAACACTCCTTTTGCTTAACATAGGATTCGAACCTGCTCCCTTCAAATCCCTTGTGGCGTCACCTTCCTATGCCCTTAGTGGCACCTCCTTGCCACTTTACCAACTAGATTTTTGTGTTAACTTTCCTATTCAAGTACCCTTAAGGCCCACTTCACCTAGTTCTCCCTTGCAGAGTCTAAAAACAAAATTTCTACCAAGGTTCAGGCTTAACCTCAAGCCTTCTCGAAAGCTCTAAACACACCAGACACACACACACACAGCATGGCATACACACACAACACATCACAAATGCAGAGCCCCCAATCTAGGATGTTACAAACCATTTAAAATATCGTTGGATACACGGATAGTACACACAAGGTGTACAAATCTGTAATTCGTCAATTCAAAATACAAGTATGCCTATACGAGCATGTAAACGGGAAGCTCTTTTGAGCCATGTAATGGGAAGCTCATATGAGCCATGTAATGGGAAGCTCATAAGAATAGTAATCAAGAAGCTCATGTGAGCTAATATCGGGAAGCTTTGGAGAGCCATTAATCGAGAAGCTCATGAAAGCCAATTATGAGGAAGCTCGTGAGAGCCAAAAAATGGGAAGCGCAAGAGAGCCATATATTGGGATGCTCATAAGAGCTGTGGTGTGTCTACAACACATGCAGAACTACAACCAATCTGGGAACCCTAATGACATGCCATTTGTATCCATTGAATTTCTAAGGTTCAAACAGGATTCTGTACTTGTCGGATATGTGATCAATAATATACATGGCATTTTATACAAATCACACACACAACAATATTCAATTCAAATCATACAAATATACAATTTAATTACACGAACTTACCTCGACAAGTGTATGTAGATTTGTAAGCTACAATCCAATACTTTTTCTTTTCCTCGATCCAATTCCGTACTAGGTCTATCCGGATCTATACGAATGAATTTAACTTAATTTAATACAATTCATATTCAATTCAATCCACTACAAATCTTTGGTAAAATTACTATTTTGCTTTATACTTTTAATTAATTATGATTTAGACCCTAGGCTCGAAAAATGAAATTCATACAATTTAATCCTTATTTCAAGCCTAGTCGATTTTCATATATAATAATAGCAGCCAGTGAATTTCATAAAATTCAAAAATTTCCCATGAATTTATCATATTTTTAATTTAGTCCCTAAATCATAATTTTATCAAAATTCTCTTTACAAAAGTTGTTTATCTAACAACAACCTTTCATTTTCTATCATAAAACTTATAATTCAAGCATATCATCCATGGAAAAACCCTAATACTTTAACGATTTTACAAATTAATCCCCGAGATAGCTAGATTAAACTATTACAATCTCGAAAACACAAAAAGCATTAAAAACAGATAAGAATACATACCTAATTAAGCCAAATAAGTTTGCTAGAACTCAACTTCCATGGCTAGTGTAACAACCCGATTTTGAGCATAGTCAGAACAGTAGTTTCGGGACCACAAATTCGATGCAGTAAAATTTATTTTTATTATATTTTTATGGTCTACAGTTTTATGAAATGATTTCGTGAAAATTTTGTTCGAAAATTCTGATGTTTGGGCACTCAATTTAGTTAAAAAGACTAAATTGCAAAAGGTGCAAAATGTGTGTTCTAGAAGCTAGAAGTGTCTAATTGCTATGAAATTTTAAATTGGAGGTCCTTAAATGGTAATTAGACCATTATACTTTAGAATGGACAAAATGGACATGGTTAGGTGAAATTTCAAAGTTTGGCAATAAGGGTATTTTGGTAAAATGGTAAATAAAGACAAATAAAACTAATAAAAAGATGTCATCTTCTCTAATTTAGTCCCTTTATGCCGAATTTGAAGAGTCACCATACCTAGGGTTTTTGGCCAAGCTTCTAAGCTCGATTGTAAGTCCGTACTTGTCCCGTTTTTAATGATTTTTTTACTTTTTTTTTGAATGTTATAACTTGATTTAGCTATTTCAAGGACTAATTTGAAAGAAAATCAAAGTCTAAAATTTTACCCATGTTAGATATTTGTGTATTTTTATGTGTAATGGTAGATTATGCAAGTTTGATGTTGGATAAACAACATTTATTAAGTGATTTTTTATGATAATGTTAAATAAGGACCTATTTATAAAAGTTGTAAAATGTGCGTAAAAATATGAATAAATGAAAAATGTGGGCTGTTATGAGCATGAAATGGGTTTGGCTAGGCTTGGGTGTAATGAAATTGAATGAAAATCATTTTACGAGCCTAGGGACTAAAATGTAAAAAGTTGAAAAGTTAAGGGCAAAAATGTAATTTTTCCATGAGATATTTTTGGAAATAAATTGAATAATGTGATAATTGAATAAGCTAAATTTGATGTTATAGATCAAGAAAGATGAGGTTTTGACCTAGATTGAGGAAAGAACAAGATTGTGGACTAAATCGAATAATTATCCATTTTATACCGAGGTAAGTTCGTATGTTAAAAAAAATAAGCTTTAGAATAATTGTATTTAAATGCTTTAATATTGCATGGATTGTATGTTTGATTTGTGAATGAGTATAATCCTACGAACGAGTCCAAAGACGAATCGACAAGCAAGAAATCTCGTTTGAATCTTAGGAATAGGTTAGGATACAAGTGACATGTCACTAGGGTCATTATGTGTTATGTGATTATGTGATCCGGGTGCTAGTCTCGTACGTCCTACCTGTGGCTAAATATACCGGCATATGTTGTGGATACTTGACAGCTTGTGTGAGCAGTACCGTGTAGCTACATCTTGACTGGCAGCTTGTGTGAGCAGGCCCGTCAATAGCTCGAGAGCGAGCGATTATGTGATTTGAGATTTAGGTAGCTTTGGCTACATATGTGGCACTTAGTGTGCAAATTTTCTCGAGTATCCGACATTGTTAGTTCGAGTGGTTCACGGGTATGTCAAAGATGAGAATATGTGTAAGTTCATTTCGAGATCGATCAGGTATGTACATAAAGCTCATGCTTAATAAATGTGTGAAGTGATGAATATGAGGTAAGTTTTTATGATGGAATAAATTATGATCATGAGACCATGGTAAGTTTGCTTATTTCTTGCATACGAGCTTACTAAGCTATATAACTTACTCCATTTATTTTCTATGTTTTTATAGTGTCACCAAGCTAACTCAAAATTGGAGATCGTCGGAGATTCAAATCACACTATCAAACTCTCATTTTGGGTATTAATGGTCTTAGCATTTTGAATGTATGGCATGTATAAGGACTTGGTCATTTTTGTTATATGTTTCATTGGTAATGTGACCAAATGTATTAGCTTATAATGGTTAATGATTTCACTTTGTATATGGCCATGTAAGTTGGCTAATGTTGGTTAGGAGTATATTCATATGTTGACACCATTCATGATTATGGAAACTTGCATGAATTGTGTCGATAAATTATGATGTTAAAGCATATTAGATGTTGGCATGTGGATGTGATGTTAATACCTTGGTTGTGGATGTTTTGGTTGCCTAAGTATGCTATGAATTATGTAATGGAATTGGTGTAAGTGTAGGTGTAAATGATGGTGGAAAATGGCTTGGTAAATAGCTTTATTTTTGCCCACACGGGTAGACACACGGGAGTGTGCCTAGGCCGTGTGCCCATGTGTGACACACGGTCTGCCCCACGGGTATGTATTTCAGCCGTGTGTTCCCTGTATCTTAATTGTTGCATAAAAAAATGTCCAGAATTGAGAATACAGGCAGAGACATGGGTGGGTATCTTAGCAGTGTGTGCTACACAGCCTAGAACATGGGCGTGTGTCTTGGCCGTGTGAAACCTGTACCTTATTCGAATTGAATTAATTAACCACACTGCGTAGCACATGGGTGTGTGGCATGGCCGTGTGGCACAAGTCAGAGAGCACCCTAAATTGAACACGGTTTGAAGCATGGGCATGTCCACGGTGTAACACCCCTTACCCGTATCCGACGTAGGTACAAGGTACGAAGCGTTACCTTACTTAAATGCATACAAACATACATTTCTGAGTCGTAAAAGTTAGTTCGAGTTAAAAACTTTTCAAACTTCCTCTTAATGCCCTTAATAAGGGCCTAAGAGGCCCAAAACACGTTTTAGGAAAAGTTCAAGATTAAACCGAGCACTATCGTAAACATTAGAAAATTTGATTAAAAACAGGGCACACGCCCGTGTGGAAAGGCAACATGCCCGTTTGATCTCATAACATGACCATGTTGAAGGCCCGTGTAGCTCATACGGCCTAGGCATTTAGGGACACGCCCGTGCCCTATGTGAATTTATTTTCTAACATCAATCCTACAGAGGTTTTCACACAGCCCGGCACACGCATGTGTCCATGACCTATGTCCCCGCACGGCCATGACATGCCCGTGTCTCAGCCCGTGTGAAAAAACCTTGACATTCTATTTTTGACGTCGTCAATCATTTAGGGTCACACGACCAAGGCACATGCTCGTGTGCAAGGCCGTGTGGAAATTCTAAATTTCATTTTCAAGGTGCAGACTTCACACGGCCTTGGCACATGCCCATGTCCTATGGCCGTGTCTTCCACACGGTTGAGACACATGGCTGTGCCTCAGCTCTTGTGGTTACTACTGGGCATTCTGTTTTACCAAATTAAGGTGTAGGGGGGCACAAAACTGGACTACACTCCCATGGGGTAGACCGTGTGTCACACACGGCCTAGACACACACCCGTGTGTCTACCCGTGTTGACAAAAACAAGGCTATTTACCAAGCCCTTTTGCCACCCTTACTTGCACCAACATAAGCCACATCAAGACCACTACACTACATTTAAATGCAAAATTTGTCACATACTTTATCAATCCAATCATGCGACTTACTCATTCATGCATTAACACACCATATATTTCACCATGCAAATTACACATTCCTGAAAAAAATCATCATTTACATATATCAATAACAAGTATTAGCCATCATCCATGGCCTTATACAAAATAAATCAATCTTCAAGACAAGCCAACACATTTGGCCAAAACAATATGACACTTGAAAAAAGACCAAGTCCCTATACATGGCATACAAAAAATGATAAATCTAACTATACCAAATGTTCAGATTGATAGTGTGATCAAGCCTCCGACATCCTTTGATCCCCGAGCTAGATTGGCGATACTATAAGAAAATGGAAAGGGAAAGGAGTAAGCATAAAGCTTATAAGTTGCATAAATAGTTAACAACAATTACCATGCATTATCATACTCAGAACATATTATAAACTTGTACATAATTCTAAAATGATTAAAGGTATAACTTACTCATTTTCATCCTTACTAATCATACAACATAATCAAGCTCAAATCTTATGAATTTTGTGTAGGTACCTGTATCACTTACAACATAGTCGTAACTTTTCTCACTTTTGACATAAGCTTTAAATTACCCGTTGAACTAGTTAGAATATCAAAGGATACCCGACAAGCCTCACACAAGAGGGTATGATGCCGATGCCATGCCCCAGACATGGTCTTACACTGGCTCGTATATCGAGGCCGATGCCATGTCCCAGACATGGTCTTACAGTGGCTCTCATATTATGGCCGATGCCATGTGTAACACCCGTTACCCGTATTCGACACTTGAACCGGGTAAGGAAGCATTACCATACTTAACTTGCTTAATCATGCAACATCGATTCATAAAATTTCATTTCAAATTACAACTTTTCATTTAAGACCTTTATGTCCTTATTGTAGGTCTACGAGACCCTAAACTTGCACTCGGAATGATTCGGGCCAAACCAAAAACTTTTGAAAACTTAGACAAATTTGACATAAAATAGGGCCACACACCCGTGTGAAGGTAGGAACACACCCGTGTGGCACATCACATGCCGTTGTTCCCCACCCGTGTGGATTTATTTTCCACTTCGAACCTACAGGGGTTTCCACATGACCTGACACAAGCCCGTGTCCCTCACATGGCCATGACACGCCCATGTCTTCGCCCGTGTGTGAAAACCTTGACATTTTGTTTATGACATCATCATCTCAATAAGGTCACACGGCCAAGGCACACGCACGAGTCCTTAGACTGTGTGTCGACTTAAATTCCTAATTTCAAGTGCAGACTTCATACGGTCAGCCCACATGCCCGTGTCTTAGGCTGTGTCTCCCACATGGTCGAGACACACGATTGTGTCTCTATCCGTGTGTTTACTACTAAGCATACTGACTTGCCAATATAGCTTGCATGGGGACAGACGACTTATCAACACACCCATGGGGCTGACCGTGTGTCACACATGGTTTAGACACACGCCCGTGTGTCTACTCGTGTGGACATTTGTAAGGCTATCTACCAAGCCAAATGCCACCCTACAAAGTAACCATACTTATACCAATTCAATCAACATATATCATAACCATAAGACACTTCTAAGAACTCATAATCAAGACATCCAAACAAGCAATCACTTCATGTATTTCATCATCACTGAATATATAAACTTGTCAAGTATTGGCCCATTTCCAACGACCACTTACAAAATGAATTTCACAACATTAATAGCCAACACTTTGGCTAAAAAATATGACATAACAAAATGACCAAGTCCTATACATGCCATACTCAAAATAAATCTAACTTTGCTATACCAAATAGAAGTTGATAGTGTGATTTCTAAACTTCGACGTTCCACAAATTCCCGAGCTAGCTTGGCAATACTACAAGGGAAAAGGGAAATGAGAGGGGTAAGCATAAAGCTTAGTAAGTTTGCATGAAATAAATAGCAACGATAAGGCTCATAATGTCATCCATCCATTGCATTGAGTAAAACACAAAGTCTCAAACACATTACCATGACTTACTCTTACCAAATACCTGTCATGTTACATATTGTAAACATTTCTCGTGAATTACTCACATGTACCTGTACCACTTCATCACATAGCTTTAACATTAATTTCATCTCTAACATAAGCTTAACTACTTATCTCATTGAATCACTTAGAATATCCGAGAATACACAATCATCATCATACGCATAAACACGGTGCCAATGCCATATCCCCGATATGGTCTTACATGAGGTCACATCTTGATGCTAATGCCATATCCCAAATATGGTCTTATACGATTTTCATATTCAATGCCGATGCCATACCCAAGATATGGTCTTATACGGGATCTCAATTTAGTGCCGAGGCCACGTCCCAGACATGGTCTTATACGGGACCTTACCAATCTCGCGTCTCGATGATGATATCCTATCACATCTTAAAGTCCAATCGGGACTTCAACATCGTAAATTTTCATCATTTTCTCATTCAAAATCATTGCTCAATTTCATGGAAATGATATAAATCTTAAATAATATCAACATTTTAGAATTCAATAACATGATGTTAAATTTATTACACACAAACTTACCTCGATTTCAAAATAGGCCAAATTACCGATCTAGTCCAATACCTTGCTGTTTCCTTGGTCAAGGTTAAATCCTCATTCTTATTGATCTATAATATCAAATTATCTCATTTAATTACCACATTAATCACCACATTTCAATAATCATACTTTGGAAAAATTACCATTTTGCCCTTAGATTTCACAAAATGACTATTTTATCCCTAGGCTCGTAAATAGATTCTAATCAAATTTCCTCATTTTAAAAGCCTAGATTAACATTTATTACTCTTATGGAAACCCTAAATACTCATTATTTCATACATTTAACACCTATTTTATAACCTTTACAAAAAGGTCCTTTTAGGTGTTTTTATGGTAACACCTTTCACAAAAGTTGTTTATTTAACAAATAAGATTCATTTTCTTCCATAAAAATGTAGCAAACAACATAAATGCTCACATGGAAAAACTCTAAACTTTCAACCATTTTGCAAAATAGTCCCTTCTTTAGCTAGCTTAAGCTTTAGGAGTTCTAGAAGTATAAATATTATCAAGAAATGATCATTAAAACACTTACTTGCAAGGAGAAAAGCTTGCTAATATTTTTGAGCTCTCAACCCCCTATTTGTTGCTAATTTTCAGTGGAGAAGAAGAGAAGAAAAGATGATATCTTTTCTTTATTTATTTTATTCTAAAACATCAATTTAGTCCACCTAATTTCAACAACTTTGACCAATTTGAAATTGTTTGTCCCCTATGGCCAGCCACCCTATTTCTAAGGGTCTAATTGCACATTTAGGGCCTCTAATTAATAATATATGGCTTTTAGACAACTTTAGCTTATAAAATTGATTTTTTGCACTTTATGCGATTTAGTCCTTTTTTGAAATTAAGCATGCAATTGCTAAAATTAAAGCACCAAAATTTTCATGCACTATTGTAGTCATGCTATAACACATAAAATAATATAAAAAATTGTTTTCGACCTCAGGTTAGTGGTTTCAAAACCACTATTCTGACTAGCCCCTAAATCAGGCTGTTACACCATGTCCCAAACATGGTCTTACACTAGTACACATATTAACGCCGATCCCATGTCCCAGACATGGTCTTACACTAGCACACATATCAACGTCGATGCCATGTCCCAGACGTGGTCTTACACTGGCTCTCATAATGTGGCCGATGCCATGTCCCAGACATCGTTTTACACTAGCACACATATCACCCAAATGTCATGGCATGGATATCCAATCAATTCCTAAGGTTCAACCGGGAGTTTTTACTACATCAATTCTCATCATGCATATTCACAACAATAGTCGAACACTTTATGTCATATTAATTGTTCAATACATAATAACAAAAAAGTTGTATTATTTACGTACAACTTACCTCGGTATACAAAATATGGGCGACTAGTTCGATTTAGTCCAATAGCTTGGTTTTCCCTAAGTCTGGGTCTGGGCTCTATTTTTCTTGATCTATAATGAAAAATTCACTTATTTAATCACCACATTAATCAAGACATTCCAAAATTCCTACTTTGGCAAAATTACCGTTTTGCCCTTAGACTTTTACATAATTACGACTTTGCCCCTAGGCTCGTAAAATGATTTTCATCAAATTTCTTCATTAACCAAGCCTAGACGAATCTAATTTATACTTGTAGAAGCTCAAAATTTCTATTCTTTCACACATTTACCACCTATTTTACAAACTTCTCAAAATGGTCCCTTTTTGGTGTTTTCATGAAAACCCTTTTCACAAAAGTTGTTTATTTAACAACCAAGATTCATTTTCTTCCATAAAATTTCAGCAAACAACATGAATACTCACATGTTAAAACCCTAGACTCTCAACCATTTTGCAAAATAGTCCCCTCATTAGCTAGATTAAGTTATAGGGGTTCTAAAAACACAAAAATTTTAACAAAAACAACCACCAAAATCACTTACTTGCAAGAGAAAAGCTTGGCTGAAATTTGAGCTCTCAAAACCCTTAAGTTTGCTAAACATTTCGGTGGAAGAGGAGGAAGATGGGAAAAGATGATAACTTTGTCCTTGTTTTATTTTATTTTATTCATTTAGTCACCTAATGCCACCAAACTTTGACCAATTTCATGAATTAAAAATTTATGTCTAGCCACCATAATTTCATTGGTCTATTTACTCAATAAGGACCTCTACTTTAGTGTTCCATAGCTACTTAACACCTTTAGCTTGTGGAACAAAACTTTTGCACTTTATGCAATTTAGTCATTTTTTAAAATTAAGCATAAAATCACTAAAATTAATTCACCAAAATTTTCAAACACTCATATATCATGCCATGATACATAAGATAATATTAAAATAATTTCCCCAACCTCAGATTTGTGGTTCTGAAACCACTATTCCTACTAGCCCCAAAATCGGGCTGTTACACCAGGGTTGCACGGTTGTGTCCCTTGGACCACACATGCGTGTGAGCTCTACTTCTAGCAAAATTTTTCTAAGGTTGTAAAAATTTCTTGAGTTCTCGGTTTAGTCTTGAACCACTTCTAAAGTATGTTTTGGGCCTCGTAGGCTCGTAATAGTGGCTTTATGATCAAATATGAATGGTTTTAATTTGGATGCAAATTTATGACTTGGAATTGTGTGAATGCTTGTGTTGTAAGTTCGATAATGCCTCTACCCTGTTTCAGTATTGATTACAGTTTAGTGGTATCAGAGATACGATTTAGTCAGTTCTCAGACTATCTTAGCGTGTATAATAAAAGTCTAGCTATACATGCCTTACATGTATTTTGATAGTGTGAAGACTCCTGACAATTTAAACTGTGTTTTCATATAGTAAATGGATCCTGAATGAGTAGTGGTTGATGACATTGAAAGTAATGCACCGGCTCCCACCCAAGGGACCTCGCCATCCGAAAGTAGACCTGTGACAATTGGTCAATGAGGAGAGGCTAGGGAAGCCTTCTTCCAAAGATTGGACAAGTTGCTTACTGAGTTTTTTCAGACAAATCCAGTTGCCTAACATCCTCCACCCCTACCTAACCCTCAACCGATTCCTGTAGCTCCTCAAGGTGTGGAAATGGTAAGACTGAACAAGCCTTCAGTCGATAAGATTCGAAAGCAAAGGGTTGAAGAAGTTAGAGCAAATGTCAATGATGATCCCGAGAGGGCATAATACTGGCTTGAGAACTCTATCTGGGTATTTGATGAGCTTTCTTGCACACCAGAGGAGTGCTTGAATTGTGCTATATAACTCCTGAGAGATTCTGCATATCATTGGTAGAACACTTTAGTATCGGTAGTACTAAGGGAAAGAGATACTTGGGACTTCTTCCAAGAGGAGTTTAGAAAGAAATATATCAGCGAACGATTTATTGATCAGAAGTGCAAAGAGTTATTGGAGCTAAAACAAGGTCGAATGACTGTGATTGAATACGAGCGAGAGTTTGTTAGACTCAGTAAGTATGCTTAGGAATGTGTTTCAATAGAGGCTATCATGTGTAAGAGATTCAAAGATGGTTTGAATGAGGATATCAGACTATTAGTTGGGATTTTGGAACTAAAAAAATTTTTTGTGCTAGTTGAGCGAGCTTGCAAAGTTGAAGAGTTGAGTAATGAAAAGAGAAAAGCTGAGTTTGAGACTAGAGACTCGAGAAAGAGGCCATGAATAAGTCATTTCAGTCTTCGTCAAAGAAATCGAGGGATATGCATACTCGTTCAAATGCTTCATCTGAGTATGCCAACAGAGATCGTGAGAAGCAATATTCAGGTTCTAAGGCCTAGACTACATCTATAGCGAGCGTTGGTATTGCTAGGTCTAATAAGCCTGAATGCCAACACTGTGGTAGGCGACAACCTGGGGAACTTAGGATGAACAATCGAGCTTATTTTAAATGTGGCTCCCAAGATCACTTCATTCAGGATTGTCTTGATGTAACATCCTTAAATAGGGGTTATTGTGTTTGAGCTTCTTTACATGTGTGTAGCCATTGTGTTAATTATTTGTGGTGTTGTAAGATTTAGTTATAAGTTTATAGTAGGCCCGAGATGTAGGAAATTTTTGTTTTTAAGTTTTAAGTGAAGGAAGCGGAAGGAGCTAGGGGTTAAGTATAATTCGTGGGGGATTAAGCACAAGATTGGGCTTGGTAAAGTGGCAAGGAGGCGCCACTTAGGGCCCTATGATTGACGCCACATACAGGGAAGGGAGAGCTCAGGATCGGGCAGTAGAAATCTTACTTTCTGCTTATTATTTTGACGCCAAGGGGGGCGAAGAGTTGTGCTCAGCACAAACTCTATTAGATAAGCATTGAACAAGTCAAATTAATTTGAATGATAGGCTAGGAGTGATTCAAGGAGGTTTGCCGAAATCTGGACTCTGGTTTGAGAGGAGTAATCGATTGGGAGACTTAGGGGGGCTAGATGACATTTTCGGCTAGCAAAGCCTTGGTGCATTCGGTGGGGAAGCAAACTGAAACCCTCCCTTGAATTCTCTCTTTTCTTCTTTGCAAATCGAAACCCTCACTTGACATCTTCTTCTCTTCTATTTTCGGCAATTAAGGTGCTTGGACGAACCTCTCTTTCTCCCACCTTTCTTTTTCTTCTTTTCTTAACTGCTTAAGACCCCATCCTCTCCTTTATTTTCTTTTCTTACCGAAACCTCTTAATCCCTTTTTCTTTAAGCCTAAGCCGAATACCCATCATCTTTTCTTCCATTCTCTTTTTTTTTTTCCTTTGAGCCAAATCTCAATTGTTTCTCTTCTATCAACCATAGCCGAATCTTCCTTCACCACTCAACCTTTGTCAAAATTTCCTCTCTTACTTCTAGTTGCTTTGGCCGACTATCAAACAAGGGTGGATCTTCTTCGGTTCTTCTTTAATCGATTTTGAGAAGGGCTAAGTGTCTTGGCCGAATTCCTTTTTGTTCCTTTCTTGGCCGAATTCCTTTTTGTTCCTTTTCTTTTCTCTCTGTCAACTTTTATAGGAGCAAAAGTCAAATTTTGGCATTTGGTAATAGATTTCTAATCATCTATAAGGACGATTTCTCCTAGGTTCTCCGGGATTTTGAAGCAGTCGATCTAAGCCTCCATTCTCTAACAATCGAATTTGGTAAGTCAAGTGGTAAGGATATCTACGTTGGTTCATCATTCTTTAAGTTGTTGAAAAGCTGAAGGCTATTGAGACTAAGCTTTATTAGTTGACCGAATGTAGGGGGAGAATCAGTCTCGCATATTTTGGTGTTGAGATTTATTTTCGTAAGGCGGAAAGGTATGGGTGGTGTTGTTTATGCGTAATCTCACCCTTCGGGATTTATTGGTATGGCCGAATGGCCTTGTTAATGGTTTTGTGATTGGCCGAATGTAGGGCAAGGAGATCTAGTGTGGTAGATTGGGTCTTCAGGATTTAGTACTTGCGTTAGTAACAGGTGTGTAACTTACACACTTTATAACTAAGTAAATATATTAATAACATGAATATGTTAAAAGCCAGAAATTGTGTAGATCTTGATATGATACCGTAAGGATATGAGCAAGGATTCGGGTAAGTCCGTTTTGATATGATTTGCTATATGATGCTTAATACCATGATCTGTGATGTATTTGCTATATGATTCATAATAACGCATGATGGCATGATTTGCATAAGTTTTGCATTGTGATGGGTGATATGAGAGGAGGGGGAAGTTGATATCCATGTCTTTGGGACACCAGAGGTTTGGCACCTCCAGTGGTTTGGTACCACCGATTATTTTGTGTCTTTGGGGCACCAGAGGTTTGGCACCTCATAGCGACTCGTCCCAGTGGCTTAGCACCACAGTGGGTTGGCCCCACAGTTGATTTATCGGGATTGTCGCCAGTGATTTGGTATCACACGTGGGTTGGCCCCACACTTGGATTATTGATATCTCGTGACTTTGGGTCACCAGTGGTTTGGCACCACATTTTTATTGGATATCGTGCCTTTGGGTCACTAGTGGTTTGGCACCACCTGTGGTTTGGTACCACACGGGGTAGAAACGGAGTTATGGATGGCTAGGTTTGGGTGCATTATATGTATTGCTTGGTTATGATTTGTGTAAGTATGTTGCATTAACCGGGAGGAGGATTTATGCACTGAGTCTTGGTGACTCACTTTCTCCCTTATCTTTTCAGGTGACTCGTAACTTGCGGATGAGGAGCCGGATGGACTTGAGGTGGCCCATGCATTAAAACATTTGGTTTTACTTGGATTTGATTTGGGTAATTATTTCATAATTTATTTTTTTTGTTATTTAGGTATTGTAATAAGGCCTTTTAAATGATGTTTTGAATTATTTATATGTTTTGGATTTGACTTCGAACATGGTTAAGTGAATTATTTGATTAATTTAATAATGTGAGCGCAAGGTTTTCTAAACTACAAACGCAATGGTTTTCAAAACCTTACCATCGGGTAATACAAATCACTTGATAACAAATGACAACTTAATTGTTTTTGACAACTCAAACGATTTCCAAATTAATCATTTGGGTTTCCTTTAAAAATTTACAAAAAGGTTTTCTAATCTATGGATCAGCAACTAAGTTTTAAAGATTTATTTATGGGATTTCAAAGTAAACCATCAGTTTTTAACTAGTCATGCACCTGGTTTCTACAAACATAGAGCAACAAAGAGTTTTCTACAAAATTTAATCGATAACTCGATTTTCTTCAAAACGTTTTCCTCTGTGACATGCCAGATTCAGTCGTGGTGTGTTGACCGGGTTTGGGGTGTTACATTTTTTGTATCAGAGCCAAGTTCAAAGGCTCGACTGTGGGCCTGAGGCCCAAAAATATTTTAAAGTATGGTTCTAAAATGTTTTTGTATGAAAATATATGGTTTGAGAAGCATGGCACCGAGTCTCCTGCACCAATCTGCCCAGGTAAGTACTTCTGACTGTTGTGTGAATTATATGCGGGGAAATGGGAATCTCGGGATCGTAGACTAGTAGAATAGGAATTATTGAACCCCAGTAGGAATAGCTTACTCCAACATAAATAGCATAAGACTTAATGATCCACAAAACAAACACGTGAGTACGCCATCGAGCCAAGGGTGTGGTAACCGTTATGCGCATGTATAGGATTGGATTCAGGGGGGAGCTTGGTATTTAAGCAGTCCTAGTGACTCACCTCCTCTCCACTCGAATCCTACCTGGTGCGTAGTGATGGTTCACACCAGCTAAGACGACTTATCTACAGGCTAAAATTAATAATTAAAACCCGAAAGGGACCAGCTATTTTGCCTCGAAACACTTTAAACTTTAGTTTTGAAATTACTACAATACCCCTGATTTGGAAAAAAAAGACCAAATTACCCCTGACATGTAAAATTACCAAAATGCCCTCAGTATGGAAAACTGCCGAAGTACTCCTGAATTGAAAATTTTCAAAATACCCTTATTTTGTAAAATCACCTTGAACCACAGTTTGAAAAAAAATTCAAAAATACCCCTGGATTATGAAAAATTACGAAAATACCCCTGATTTGTGAAATTACCAAAACACCCTTCGATTTTGGGAAATTTTTGAAAATATATACGATTTGTAAAAGTTTTCAAATTAACCTTGTTTTAATTACTAAAATACCCTGATAGGTTAAAATTACAGAAATACCCCAAGTAGTGAAATGACGAGAATACCCCTACAAGTGGAATGAGGTAGGAATTGAACTGAAAACTGTGTAATGATCGAAAGAACCACTACCAAATTTTTTTACATAAAACTTTTTCGTGGGTAATCAGTGAAACAGAAGCTAATTCATAAAAATCTCTTAAATAGATAAATCACAACTATAGACATGAATTCTAGGGGACGTGGTCGTAATGTGCGTGGCCGTGGTAGAGGTCGAATGATCGTGTCGAAGCCCGTTAGGTCTGGTCAAGGGTCCAAAAATGAAATGCCACCACCACCAGCCGCTGATGTGGAATATCGAGATCGACGGGGATGATGCGATATCACAGCGATCTCGCGGGTTTTGAAAAGAGTGGCTGGAGCAGGTGGAGGCATGGGAGCTCGAAAGTCGGTACCTGAGCGACTTTGAGCTAATGGAGCTGAGTTTTTCCGTGGAGTATCTGGTGTGGCGCCCAATACGGCTGAGTATTGGTTAGAGGCGACGGAGCGAATCATGGATGACTTGGATCTGACCGCTGAGGAAAAACTGAAAGGGATAGTGTCGCTTCTCTGGGATGAGTCATACCAATGGTGGCTCATAGTTCAGGATAGTGCTGCAGTGGATAATCTTACTTGGGACTATATTAAGGCAACTTATCAGAAGAAGTATGTCGGGACCAGCTATATTGATGCGCAGCGGAAGGCATTTCGAGGTCGGTTCGGGGAGTAAGTCTGTCTCGGAGTACGAGGTAGAATTTTTAAGGTTGAGCCGGTATGCTAGGGGCATCGTGGCTCGAAACATGAACGATGTGTCGTTTGAGGATAGATTGAGAGATGAGTGAGATTGCTGATCGCTCCACAAAGAGGAGCGAGAGTTTGTTTGTCTTGATGGAAAAGGCCAAGGTAGCTGAAGGGGTAAAGGAGTCTGTAAGACAGAATCTGGATAGGAATAGACACAAGAGAGGTTTTGGATCATCAGGGTCAGCCAGTAATCTGCAGAAAAAGGCTAGACAGAGTGGGCGGAATCAATCTGGAAGGCCTCGCTACTAATCGTGGACCGGTAGCAGGTAATCGATGTGGGAAATCTCATTGAGGAGGATGTTGGACTGGTGGAAAGGGATGTTTTGAGTGTGGTTCACTGGATCATCGTGTGAGGGACTGTCCACGTGAGTTAGCCAGATTCACCGAGGTCGAGGTCGTGCTCGATTCGAAATGAGGACCACCTCCGAGAGGGCCATGGTGTTTGTTAGGGAGGTAATGGCTCGGGTAAAGGCCGTGGGGCCTTGAGAGGAGGCAGCAACAACAAGCAAGACAAACCTAGGTTGGTATATGCAGCGAGATGTCGAGAGGAGGCGACGCACCAGATGTCATAACCGATATGTTCCTAATATTTGGATTACCGTATATTACTTTGATTGATGTGGGTTCGACGCATTCGTATATTACTAGTAGCATAGTAGAGACCATGAACCTAGAATTTGAAATTACTTCTAGGGAGATGACAATAATTAGCCCTCTAGGTCACTCTGTAAAAGTAAATAAGCTGTATAGGGATGTACCCCTAGAACTTCAAGGGGTAGTGTTTGTAGCTGATTTGATGGAACTACCGTTTGGGGAGTTCGATCTGATTCTCGGGATGGACTGGCTGGTAAAATACCAAGCAAGTTTGGATTGCGCGGCTAAGTGCATGGTTTTGAGAACAGCTGAGGGTGAAGAAGTGGTGATGATAGGTAATAGAAGAGATTATCTATCCAACGTGGTATCGGCGTTGAAGGCTGAGAAGATGGTTAGGAAGGGTTGTGAGGCGATTTTGGTTCGGGTGTGTGCTTTGGAGGCTAAGGAGGTTGCTGTAAAGGATATCGAAACAGTAAAGGAATTTGTTGACGTATTTCCAGAGGAACTTTCAGGTCTGCCTCCAGATCGGGAAGTTGAATTTGGTATAAATTTGTTACCTGGAACTGCGCCAGTATCTATTGCGCCGTATAGAATGGCGCCGAAGGAATTGGTAGAGCTGAAGGCTCAGATTCAGGAGTAGTTGGACCGAGGTTTTATCCGGCCAAGTGTTTTGTCTTGGAGAGCGCCGGTACTCTTTGTCAAAAAGAAAGATGGTACAATGCGGATGTGTATAGACTACCTCCAGTTGAACAAGCTGACGATCAAAAACAAGTATCCGTTGTCGAGGATAGATGACTTGTTCGATCAGCTTAAGGGGGCATCAATTTTCTCAAAGATTGATTTAAGGTCTAGGTATCATCAGCTAAAGGTGAAGGAGGCTGATATCCACAAGACGGCGTTTCGTACTTGGTATAGGCATTACGAGTTTCTGGTGATGTCGTTCGGGTTAACCAATGCACCGGCAGCATTCATGGATTTGATGAATCGGGTGTTTCAGCAGTACTTGGACCAATTCATTGTAGTATTTATAGATGACATATTGGTATACTCAAGGACTGAGGAGGATCATGATGCGCATTTGCGAGTGGTGTTGCAGACACTGAGGGAAAAGCAGTTATTTGCCAAGTTTAGTAAGTACGAGTTCTGGCTGAGGGAAGTGACTCTCTTAGGTCACGTAGTGTCCGCTGAAGGGATTAGAGTGGACCCTCGCAAGATTGAGGCAGTGTTGGATTGGAAACCACCTAGGTCGGTGGCTAAAATTCAGAGTTTTCTAGGTCTGGTAGGGTATTATCAGAGATTTGTGGAAGGATTTTCTCTGGTCGCGGCACCGTTGACTAAGTTATTGAGGAAGGGAGTTCCATTTGTGTAGTCGGAGAAACAGCAGGAAAGCTTCGACAAGTTGAGAAAGATTTTGACGGAAGCTCCAGTTTTGGTACAGCCTGAGGCAGGAAATGTATTCACGGTCTATTGTGATGCATCACATACTGGCTTGGGATGTGTGCTGATATAGGAAGGAAAAGTAGTGGCACATGCGTCTCGACAGCTGAAACCACATGAGGTTAACTATCCGACACATGACTTGGAGTTAGCTGCAGTGGTTTTCACTTTAAAAATATGGAGACACTATTTGTATGGGGAAAAGTCGATAGTCTACACAGATCACAAGAGTCTGAAGTATCTTCTGACTCAGAAGGATTTGAACTTGAGACAGCGCAGATGGATTGAGCTGTTGAAAGACTACGATTGCTCGATTGAGTATCATCCGGGCAAGGCTAACATGATGGCAGACGCGTTGAGCCGTAAGGTGGTAGCGGACTTAAGAGTGATGTTTGCTCGTCTTAGCTTGTATGACGATGGGAGTCTTTTGGCGGAATTACAGGTTAAGCCGACTTGGGTTGAGCAGATCAAGGAGAAATAGTTAGTGGATGAGGGCTTGAATGCTCGGAGGTTGCAAGTTCAGAATGGTGGTGTAGAGGGTTATAGTGTGTCCAGTGATGGAGTATTGTGTTTCAAGGAGAGCTTGTATGCCGAAGGATGTCGAGTTAAGACGAAAGATTCTTCAGGACGCATATAGCAGCCCACACGCTATGCATCCTAGAGGTGGCAAGATGTACCAGGATTTGCGAAAATAGTTCTGGTGGCCAGGGCTGAAGCGGGAAGTGAGTGAGTTTGTGGGTAAGTGTTTGACGTGCCAGCAGGTCAAAGCTGAGCATCAGCTGCCGTCAAGTTTACTTCAGCCGGTAAAGATTCCTCAATGGAAGTGGGAAAGAATTACCATGGACTTTGTCAGTGGGCTACCCCTTACGCCTAGTAAGAAAGACTCAGTCTGGGTGATTGTGGATCGTTTGACCAAATCAGCTCATTTCATACCGGTAAGGGTTGATTATCCGCTTTAGAAGTTAGCTAAGTTGTATGTGGCCGAGATAGTGAGGTTGCATGGTGTGCCAGTATCAATTATCTCATATAGGGATCCAAGGTTCACATCGAGGTTCTGGAGAGCTTTGCATCAGGCTTTGGGAACGAGGTTGGATTTCAGTACAGCTTTTCACCCGTAGTTTGACGGTCAGTCGAAAAGGGTTATACAAATCCTAGAAGATATGCTAAGGGGTTGTGTTTTGGACTTCAGAGGCAGCTGGGAAGAATTTCTACCATTAGCTGAGTTCGCATACAACAATAGTTATCAGGCAAGCATAAAGATGGCACCATATGAGGCGTTGTATTCTAGGAAGTGTCGCACACCTACATGCTGGACGGAGTTGGGTGAGCGTCAGATGTTGGGACCAGAGTTGGTGGCAGAGACTGAGGCTAAAGTTAAGTTACTTCGGTCTCGTCTAAAAAAAGCTTCAGACAGGCAAAAGTCATATGCTGATCTTAAGCGGAGAGATATAAAGTTTACCGTAGGTGACAGGGTCTTTTTGAAGGTCTCGCCATGGAAGAAAGTGCTGAGGTTTGGAAGGAAAGACAAGTTAAGTCCAAGGATTATTGGCCCATATAAGGTGTTAAGACGAGTGGGACCAGTAGCCTATCAGCTTGAGTTACCAGCAGAGCTGAGTCAGATACACGATGTATTCCATGTCTCCATGCTTAGACGTTATCGTTCAGATCCATCGCATGTTGTAGCAGTGGAGGAAATTGAGGTAAATCCAGATTTGACCATAGAGGAGGAACTAGTGCAGATCCTGGATCGAGATGTGAAAGTTTTGAGCAAGAAGTCAGTCCCATTAGTGAAGGTGCAGTGGCGGAACCATGGAGTGGAGGAAGCTACATGGGAACCAGAGGATGAGATGAGACAGTAGCACCCTCAACTCTTTTGACCAGGTAATTTCGAGGTCGAAATTATTTTTAAGGGGGGTAGAACTGTAACATCCTTAAATAGGGGTTATTGTGTTTGAGCTTCTTTGAATGTGTGTGGCCGTTGTGTTAATTATTTGTGGTGTTGTAAGATCTAGTTATAAGTTTAGAGTAGGCCCGAGTTGCAGGAAATTTTTGTTTTTAAGTTTTAAGTGAAGGAAGCGAAGAAGCTAGGGGTTAAGTATAATTCGTGGGGGATTAAGCACAAGATTGGGCTTGGTAAAGTGGCAAGGAGGTGCCACTTAGGGCCTGTGATTGACGCCACATGCAGGGGAAGGAGAGCTCAGATCGAGCAACGAAATCTCACTTTCGCTTATTATTTTGACGCTAGGGGAAGAGTTGTGCTCGGACAAACTCTATCGATAAGCATTGAACAAGTCAAATTAATTTGAATGATTGGCCAAGAGTGATTCAGTGAGGTTTGCCAAAATCGGACTCGGTATGAGAGGAGTAATCGATTGGGAGACTTAGGGAGGGCTAGATGACATTTTGGCTAGCAAAGCCTTGGTGCATTCGATGGGAAGCAAACTGAAACCCTCTCTTGAATTCTCTCTTTCCTCTTTGCAAACCAAAACCCTCACTTGACATCTTCTTCTCTTCTATTTTCTAATTAAGGTGCTTGGCGAACCTCTCTTTCTCCACCTTTCTTTTCTTCTTTTTTTGTAACTCCAAGACCCCATCCTCTCCTTTATTTTCTTTTCTTGCGAAACCTCTTAATCCCTTTTCTTTAAGCCTAAGCGAATACCCATCATCTTTTTTTCCATTCTCTTTTTTTCCCCTTTGAGCCAAATCTCAATTGTTTCTCTTCTATCAACCATAGCTGAATCTTCCTTCACCACTCAACCTTTGTCGAAATTTCCTCTCTTACTTCTAGTTGCTTTGGTCGAATATCAAACAAGGGTGGATCTTCTTCGGTTCTTCTTCAATCGGTTTTGAGAAAGGGTAAGTGTCTTGGCCGAATTCCTTTTTGTTCCTTTTCTTTTCTTTCTGTCGACTTTCATAGGATCAAAAGCCGAATTTCGGCATTTGGTAATAGATTTCTAATCATCTATAAGGATGATTTCTCCTAGGTTCTCCGGATTTTGAAGCAGTCGATCTAAGCCCCCATTCTCTAACAATCGAATTTGGTAAGTCAAGTGGTAAGGATATCTACGTTGGTTCATCATTCTTTAAGTTGTTGAAAAGCCGAAGGCTATTGAGACTAAGCTTTATTGGTTGACCGAATGTAGGGGGAGAATCAGTCTCGCATATTTTGGTGTTGAGATTTGTTTTTGTAAGGCAGAAAGGTAAGGGTGGTGTTGTTTATGCGTAATCTCACCCTTCGGGAATTATTGGTATGGCCGAATGGACTTGTTAATAGTTTTGTGATTGGCCAAATGTAGGGCAAGTAGATCTAGTGTGGTAGATCGGGTCTTCGGGATTTAGTGCTTGCGTTAGTAACAGGTGTGTAACTTACACACTTTATAACTAAGTAAATATATTAATAACCTAAATATGTTAAAAGCCAAAAATTGTGTAGATCTTGATATGATACCGTAAGGGTATGAGCAAGGATTCGAGTAAGTCCGTTTCGATATGATTTGCTATATGATGCTTAATACCATGATCTGTGATGTATTTGCTATATGATTCATAATAACGCATGATGGCATGATTTGTATAAGTTTTGCATTGTGGTGGGTGATATGAGAGGAGGGGGAAGTTGATATCCGTGTCTTTGGGACACGAGAGGTTTGGCACCTCCAAAGGGTTTGGTACCACGGATTATTTTGTGTCTTTGGGACACGAGAGTTTGGCACCTCATAGCGACTCATCCCAAGGTGTCTTAGCACCACGATGGGTTGGCCCCACAGTTGATTTATCGGGATTGTCGCCAGTGATTTGGTATCACACGTGGGTTGGCCCCACACTTGGATTATTGATATCTCATGACTTTGGGTCACCAGTGGTTTGGCACCACATTTTTATTGGATATCATGACTTTGGGTCACCAGTGGTTTGGCACCACCAGTGGTTTGGTACCACACGGGGTAGAAACGGAGTTATGGATGGCTAGGTTTGGGTGCATTATATGTATTGCTTGGTTATGATTTGTGTAAGTATGTTGCATTAGCCGGGAGGAAGATTTATGCACTGAGTCTTGGTGACTCACTTTCTCCCTTATCTTTTCAGGTGACTCGTAAATTGCGGATGAGGAGCCGGATGGACTTGAGGTGGCCCATGCATTAAAACATTTGGTTTTACTTGGATTTGATTTGGGTAATTATTTCATAATTCATTTTTTTATTTGGGTATTGTAATAAGGTTTTTAAATGATGTTTTGAATTAATTATATGTTTTGGATTTGACTTCGAACATTGTTAAGTGAATTATTTGATTAATTTAATAATGTGAGCGCAAGGTTTTCTAAACTACAAAATGCAATGGTTTTCAAAACCTTACCATTGGGTAATACAAATCACTTGATAACAAATGACAACTTAATTGTTTTCAACAACTCAAACGGTTTCCAAATTAATCATTTGGGTTTCCTTTAAAAATTTACAAAAGGTTTTCTAATCTATGGATCGGCAACTAAGTTTTAAAGATTTATTTCCGGGATTTCAAAGTAAACCATCAGTTTTTAACTAGTCATGCACCTGATTTCTACAAACATAGAGCAACAAAGAGTTTTCCACAAAATTTAATCGATAACTCAATTTTCTTCATAACATTTTCCTCTGTGACATGCCAGATTCGATCGTGGTGTGTTGACCGGGTTTGGGGTGTTACACTTGAAATGGTTAAAAAGGATAATTTTTTAGAATGCAAGATCGAGTAACACTACTGCTAGAGGGAGACTAGTAAGAAATACGGGAAATGGGACCAGTAGTAGAGGTGTATCCAAGGATTCAACTGTGAGATCAGAAGCTAGAGCTTATGCCATTCGTGCTTGCAAGGATACGTCCTCCCCTGATGTGATCACTGGTACATTTTCTCTTTATGATACTAATATAGTTGCATTGATTGATCCTGGATCAACTCATTCTTATGTTTGCTTGAAATTGGTAGCTAGTAAGAGCTTGCCTGTTGAGTTCACTGAGTTTGTGATTAAAGTTTCAAACTCCTTAGGTAAACATGTATTAGTTGATAGAGTTTGCAAGAATTGTCCCTTGATGATTCGAGGTCACTATTTTTCGGCTGATTTAATGTTGTTGCCATTTGATGAGTTTGACGTTATTTTGGGTATGGATTGGTTGACATTGTAACAGCCCGATTTAGGGGCTAATCAGAACAATGGTTTCAAACCACTAATCTGAGGCCAGAGAAATAATTTTAATATTATTTTATGTGTTATAGCATGATTGTATTAGTGTTTGAAAATTTTGGTAAATTAGTTTTAGCGATTTCATGCTTAATTTTAAAAAAGGACTACATCGAATAAAGTGTGAAAGTTTTGTTCTACAAGCTAAAGGTGTTAAATAGCTATGGAACACTAAAGTAGAGGTCCTTATTGAGTAAAAAGACCAATAAAAGTTGTGGTGGCTGGACATGGAATTCAAAAATGATGAATGGTCAAAGTTTGGTGGCATTAGGTGACTAAATGAATAAAATAAAATAAAACAAAGAAAAAGTTATCTTCTTTTCCCATCTTCTTCCTCTTCCACTGAAATTTTCAGCAAAAATAAGGGTTTTGAAACCTTGAAGTTTCAGCCAAGTTTTTCTCTTGCAAGTAAGTGATTTTGGTGGTTGTTTTGTTCATTTTTGTGTTTTTGGAACCCCTATAGCTTAATCTAGCTAATGAGGGGATTATTTTGCAAAATGGTTGAGAGTCTAGGGTCTTGAAATGAGAGTATTTATATTGTTTGCTAAAATTTTATGAAAGAAAATGAAACTTGGTTGTTTAATAAACAACTTTTGTGAAAGGATTTTTCATGAAAACACCTAAAATGGACCTTTTTGTAAAAGTTATAAAATGGGTAGTAAATGTGTGCAATAATTGGAATCGTGAGTTGCTATAGGAGTAATAAAGGTTCTGCTAGGCTTGTTAAAGGAGGAAATTGATTAGAATCGTTTTACGAGCCTAAGGGCAAAATTGTAATTATGTGAAAGTCTAGGGGCAAAATGATAATTTTCCCAAGTATGAATTATAGATTGTCTTGATCAATGTAGTATTTAAATAAGTGAATTTGTCATTTTAGATCAAGAAAAATGGAGTCCGGACCCAGACCGGGGGAGGACTAAGCTAGTAGACTAATTCAATCTACTTTTTGTATACCGAGGTAAGTTGTACGTAAATAATACAACTTTATTGTTATTATGTATTGAACAATTAATATGGCATAAAGTGTTTGATTATTGTTGTGAATATGCATGATGAGAATTGATGTAGTAAAAACTCCCAGTTGAACCATAGGAATAGATTGGACATCCATGCCATAACATTTAGGTGATAAGTGTGCTAATGTAAGACCATGTCTGGGACATGGCATCGGCCACAGTATGAGAGCCAGTGTAAGACTATGTAACACCTGTAACACCCTTAACCTATATCTGTCACCGAATTAGGGTTACAAGCATTACCAGTCCAAATACAACCCACAACAGACATTCATTCCTATACATGTTTTATATAATATCACATCAATACACTTATCCATTTATTATTTTTTTCAAATTTCAATCATAAACAACAATACATATGCATAATAAATTGAATAATCCATATCACACGATTCATTGTTCTTCAGTGTATCTAACATAAACAACCACGCAATTTGGTCAGATAAAGTATTTTATCATTTTAGTTTATGCGCATTTGATATTATCATAGAAGAATCATTTCTAAACTTTAATAACAAGTTAAAACATACTTAAGTTGTGTATCAAAAATCATATTTAGACATCATTAGTTAACTGTACAAGGAGTTTTCATTTCGATCACCAAATAGCCTTAACATTCATACTAAATCTCTTTATTCAATAATAAACAAATTATACTATTTCATTTACCAAAAATCAAGCATAATATATGTATACAGATTATTTACATAAACCAAATCAAAATAGCGAAGTATAATCATACATTATAGAACTTAAATCTTATCTTGCAAATGACCAAAACAAATACACAAACACATGACATAAACATTACTTAACTAATATATCACATACTATAACTTAAGTGTGCATCTATCATTTTCTTCATTGCCTAAATCGAATATTACACCATGCTTACTAATATTCATTACAAAAAACAAACATCCAAACACCATAAATATATATAATCCCATAATATTCACATAAGTCTTTAAGTATCAAGATTTAGCCATTTTTGTATGGCTTAATATATATACATAACCCAAAACAATCCTTTCAAAATTATAAGTCAGCCTATACATGCCATAGTTTCGAAAATTTAACTTATAAAATACCAACATTAGTCGATAGTGTGATAGACTTTGACGATGATCCTCGAGCTCATAACTAGACTTCAAAATCTATAAAACAAATCAAATAAACATACATACAATAAGCTATCATAGATTAGTAAGTCATAAGCAAATTGAACAATTCAAATGAACAATAAAAACATTTCTATCAAATTAAATTGTATCATTAATATTATACTATAACTCAACAAATCACCTTGGCTGAATGCTTATACTTCTCATTAAGCATAATATTATACAACTTTTCGTTCCCAAAATAACACTATTTCAATTTAATTCATAATCATGCCTAGTTGACCGAATAATCAAGTTCTCCTATATCATATTATAATTACTTACTTATATGATCAAATATACATAGCTCATTATACCATCACATACGGCCGAATATACTAATTTAATACATTTTCATATATAACTGAACATTCAAAGTTAACTAAATTATCACATGCACTCATACATTCGAATTAAATATAACATCACATATGACCACTTGTATACAAATTCAATTCATCATCACATATGCACATACCTTTGTGGCCGAACATATAAGGTCAATTAAATCAACTTACTTGCTCAATTTCCACATCAATTTGAGGTCTTGTAGACATAGACTTGAAAATAAATCACCGGTATCAAACCTAGTAGGCGTAAGCCTGAATCACACACCGGCACTAGGCTTGTTAGACCTAAGGTTTGATATTTAATCACCGGCAATAAGCCTGCTAGGCACGAAGCCCAATTTAAGTTCACCAGCTCAAAGCTTGCTAGGCCTAAGGCCTGAATAACAGTACTTAATAGCTGTCTCATGGACATATCATGTAACAAAACTTTCATGTACTTCATAATCTTCATACGAACTTTCAGATATTATAACTCAATCGAACTAAACTTAAACGTAATAGTTCTAAATTTATTCATTTTCGGTTATCTCAATACAATCTCCACAAATTCCAAATCAACGTATATTAGATTATATACACAGTTTACAATGTTTAATCGCTTAAAGACTTACCTCGGATATCGTCGAACGACAAAAATCGGCTATTCAACTATTTTCGCTTTTCCCCGATCCAAGTCCGATTTCTTTGGTTCTTGATCTAAATATATTCAAATTAAGCTCATTCAAACATATTTTCATTCAATTTAGTCTAAAAAACAAATAAATGGGAAAATTACTATTTTACCCCTAACATTTCACACTTTTTATAATTTAGTCCTATTTGCACAAAACACAAAATACAGAAAATTTGACTATACACCTTAAGGGCCGAATATTCCTAGTCCTCCTACAAGTCTATACATTTCATTTATTTCACATTTTAGTCCCTCAAAAATTTATTTTTGTAATTTAGTCCAATATACTTAATTTCATTAAAAATTCAAAGATAAAACTTGTTAATCTAACACATATATATCATATTTCATCATCAAACAACATAAACAACAATCTATCATCAATGGCTCAACTCAAAATATTCATCAAATTCAAAAATTGAAACATGGGCTTTGTGCATCTCATAGCAACGATCTCAAAAACGTAGAAATTATCAAAAATTGAAACCTAAACATACCTTAATCAAGCTAATTTTATGCCGAATACCCAAAGCTTTCCTATGTTCTTTTTCTTTTCTTTGTTTCGGTCAAAAAGAAAGAAAATGGCTTTTAAATGTTATGATTTTGTTTTATTAAACTAATGTAATAATATGATATAATAATATTAATTATAAAATTAATATACATAAAAACTATATATTATAACCATGTTGTCGTGCACTATCTTATAAAAATGGGTTTATGGAATTTTAAATTCCCCCATTTAAAAAGACAACCTCAATTTAGTCCTAACACATTAAACTATCAAGTTTATAATTTACGCGATTAAGCCTTTTTTTATTAAATTAAGCACATAAACAATCAAATTTTTAAACGAAACTTTCACACATGCTAATTCACATATAATTAAAACGAAAATAATATTTTAATATTTTTTGACTCAAATTAGTGGTCCTGAAACCACCATTCCGATTAGGGTCTAAATCAGACTGTTACAACACCCCTTACCCGTATCTGTCGCCGGAGTAGGGTACGAGGTATTACCAGACTTAATCACCTATAGCCGATCATTTCGGAGTCACAAATTTCCATCCAATTTTAAAACTTTTCATATTCAATCATAGAGTCCCCAATATGGACCTATGAGGCCCAAAACATGCTTTGGAAGAGGTTCGGGACTAAACTGAGAACTTTGACTAATTTCACAACACTTAGAAAATATTTCTTCAAAATAGGGTCACACTCAATATGCATCCTCAACAACTCTTATACATGCATAATTATATCTAATTATCATACCATACCATTGAGCCAAACTTAGCCATTCGACATCAAGACTACTAGCACATTCAACCATTAGGTATTTAGGCCATAACCCACAACTCATCATGTATCATGCAAACACAGCTCACATGACAAGACATTGGCATATAAATAATATATAAAGGCCTACAATCAACTAGCCAATATAAACCAATTAGCATGGCTACATACTACAATAACCTTTAACCATTATAAGCCAATACATTTGACCAAAACATAATAACACATACACAGAATGACTAAGTCCCTATACATGCCATAGACTTAAATTACTTGAAGGCATTGATACCAGTCAAAAGCTTTGTAACATCCCGAATTTGGGCCTAGTAGATTTGGGCTATTGGTTTGTAACACCCAAAAAATCCCGAAACTTTTAATTTTTGTGCATGGGAGTTAATATGTATGTGTAGCACTTAGAATAATAATATTAAAGTATTATCGGGATTATTTGAAGCCTTAGAGTTAGGGGAGACCATAGGAAAAATTTATGTTCTTACTTAGTGGACCCTAGTCTCAGGCATGAGGCCTCATAAGCAGATTAATAAAAGAGAGGACACAAAAATGGGCTCAGGTTTGGGTTGAGGCCCTAATTAAGTTTTCTGTTTGGGCACTATAGGGTTAAAAGGGTAGCATCTGTGTTTAAAACACCAAAGTGGGCTGGTGGCCCAATATTAAGTGACGCTGCACGGGGGCTAGAGGGTGGCATCACTAGCAGTTGAAAGAGGCCCAAGTTTTGCCGCAAGGAGCCCATGTCTTTGGGCCAATTTTGGCACTTAAATGGGGACTAGGAGGAGACATCACAAGGTTTGTTTTTAGGAATTTTACTGTGTTTAAATTGTGAGGATAATAAGCAGATAAAGGGGAAAGGAGTTGATGATAGTTAAGGCTATTTCTGAGGAGATAACAGATTAAGATAAGGGAAAGAAGGAGGGGCTATCCAGGAGACTAAGTGATGGCTGAAATTCCATCACCTAGAGGGGTGAAGAATTCGGCTACTACATAGGAAAAGGGGTACTGAATTTTCCCTATTATTTGCTTAAGCTTTAGATATTATGAAGGGCACTTTCGGTTTTTAATAGGTAGGTGCCAAAATTTCTATAAATAAGGGGGGATAGCTCATCAATTCCGGTATTTGAACCCTACTCTTTTCTTCCTTTTTGTCTTAGAAAATCAAGGCCATCTTAGTTGTTTTCTTTTCTCATCTTTTCTCTTCCAAAAGCTAAAATCACCAGCTCCTCACCCTTTTCTTTTTCTTTGAAACCTCCTTCTAGCCGAATCTTTTGATCCCCATTGTTATTCTTCTCCCATTCACTAAAAGCTAAAACTACGTTCTTGTTTGTTCTTGTAGCCGAAATCTCTGAGCCTTTCCTTATCTCTTTTTACTTTCTTTCTAAGCCAAAGCCGAAACACTTTACTCAGACCTTCTAAAAGCCGAAAGAGCATCAGTTCATCTTTTTCGGGATTTTCATAAAAGTTGAAATCCCTAGATCTCATGTCCCGTGTTTGCCGAATTCTCTCTGAGGTGTCTACTTGTGCCGAATCTTGAAGGAAACTCAGGGTAAGTGTCGATTCGTGAGATTTCAGTCTTTTCTGGCTTTTTAGAGACTCTAGCCGAATGGCTACTTAGACACTAATCTCTTGTTTCTCTCTTATTTACGGCGTTCTGGGATTTGAAGAGGAGTCAATCGCTTAGATCTCTAAGTCGGGGTTCAGTAACACTCGAATCCTGTTACGTTTAAGATTTCAAGGTAAGGAGATCTATTAGTTTTAACGTGTAAATTTGGGTATTTATTAACCCTTGGCCGAATGTAGGGGAGGCCAAATCTTCATGTTTTTTCGATTTTTCTTGAACCAAGTTATAGACTGAGGATAGTAGATCCGGATAGCAGGGATATCGACTAAGAGTATAGTACTACGCGATATCAGGTGTGTAACTTTCCACACCATCTAGATTGTTTGTTAATACATGTATATAAATCTTCTATGTTCTGTTAAAAGCCAAAATCCCGGCATTATGGTTGAAACCCGAGGAGGGTAAAAACGAATCACCAGGTTAGTGATCTTAGTCATTCCTAAAGTGAATATTCCTATTAAGATGTCATATGTGATAAGTATACCGATTTCTGTGATTGCATGGGGTTGGGATTGATGAAAGGGGAAGTGTTCTGTTGTAGTGGCTTATGCCATGATCTGTTGTAGTGGCTTATGTCATGATCTATTGTAGTAGCTTATGCCATGATCTGTTGTAGTGGCTTTTTCCATGATCTGTTGTAGTGGCTTTTTCCGTGATCTGTTGTAGTGGCTTTTTCCATGATCTGTTGTAGTGGTTATTGCCATGATCTGACGATGAGCAGCATGACTGCCATCAATGCCGTGTAGCGGTGTGGGTTGATTGTAGAAATCCCCAATGGTGTGAATGGCAGGTAAGGGTGGCGTGTAACGGATGGAAACCTAGGATTTGGGTTGGGCTTGCATAGTTTTTGTTATAAATATATTAATCATTATTCTCGCTACGTGGGCTAAGGCCCAAATCTAATGGTGCATGAGGGTTGCAGACTGAGTCTCGCGACTCAACCTATTATTTAATATTTTTTCCAGGTAGCACCTAGTGCATCGGACCGGGTTGGAGAGGAGTGCAAGGTGGCCATGCAAAAGAACATTTGGATTCACAAAAGACTTTAGTTTATTATTTTATATCTTTATTTAATGGGTTTTAAATTTCAATGTAATAAGGCTGACAGTATTAGCTTTATCTTTCGGTTCAGTTTTAATTTTTGGCTTTTATTATTATTATCAGACATTTTAAGTTGACACTTTTTTTTTTCTAAGGCATGTATTTAAGTTTCGATTTTTAATTCATAGAAACATCTCATAGAATTTATAGCTTATCTAAACTATCAACCTATTAAATTTTTCCCGAATAAAAGGTTAAACTTTAGGAAAATATTTTCCAAAAATGTGACATGTTTTTACTATTCTTCTTAGTGGCATGCCAGATCCGATCATGGTGTTTGGGCCGGGTTTGGGGTGTTACAAATTGGTATCAGAGCCCGGTTCAAAACTCGGCTTTGGGGGTTTTTGGGCTCAAAACATTTTCTAAAGATGGGTTTTAGAAACATGCATGTTTATAAATAGTACAGGGTTGTTTTCTCGGCATGGCACCTGTGCCTCCGGCCCAAGTTCGCCAGGTAAGTATTCTGAACTCACTATGTGATATATATATCTGTATGTGGGCTTGATGGGCTTTAAGGGACGTAGACTATCTTAGCTAGAACTTGACTAGAACTTGATGAACTTTAGGCCTAGTTTACATCATACTTTTCAACTTCCACAAAACTTAAACTAATTAAACAAACCCGAGAATAAGTCGCTGAGCTAAGGTGTGGCAACAGGCATACGCATGTCTAGGATTGGATTCAGGGTGAGCTTGGTGTTTAAGCAGTCCTAGTGACTCACCTCCTCTTCGTTGGAATCCTACCTGGTGCGTGGAGACTGTTCACCCTAGCCATGAGGACTTGTTGACGGGCCAAAATTTATAATTAAAACCCGAAATGGACCAGCCACCCTATTTTGTAAAATTACTAAAATAACCTCTAGTTTCAAAAATTTCCAAATTTCCCCTGATTTGTAAAATGACCAAAATACCCCTGGTTTGAAAAGAAATTACCAAAATACCCCCGATTTGCAAAATTACTGAAATACCCTCAGTTTGTAAAATTATCAAAATACCCTCGAATTGTGAAATTACCAAAATACCCTTATTTTGAAACATCACCAAGATACACTATTTTGAAAAAAATTACGAAAATACCCCTGTAGGTAAAATTACAAAAATACCCCTAAGTAGTGAAACGACGAAAATACCACTAGGTGGTGAATGTAAGTTTATAAAATTTTTTTATGATTGATGTGTCTTAATGTTGATTGAAGGTGAACTCTAGGACTAGGAAGTATCGACTTGAGAACTAAACCCGTAGATAGAATTCGAATTCGAAAGAACTACTATAGAAATGATTTTACATAAGATTGTTCACGGTTAATAAGTGGGAAGAATTAATTATTCATAAAATTCTTAATCAGATAAACGTTGATCGAAAGAATGAGTACAAGGGGACGAAGATGCTCCAGATGCGAATAATGGTGCGTACCCTACTATAGTATATTTAGTGTTTATTTTTTTATTTTTTTAAATTAGAGTGCGCCGCAGAAGCGTAGTGATGAGACTTGGGTAGTACAATTGATAGTTAGTTGAAAATTTCAAGGATGAAATTTCTTTAAGGGGGTAGGACTGTAACATCCCAAATTTGGGCCTAGTAGATTTGGGCTTATTGGCTTGTAACGCCCCAAAAATCCCGAAACTTTTAATTTCTGTGCATGGGAGTTAATATGTATGTGTAGAACTTAGAATAATAATATTAAAGTATTATCAAGATTATTTGAAGCCTTAGAGTTAGGGAAACCATAGGAAAAATTTATGTTCTTACTTAGTGGACCTTAGTCTTAGGCATGAGGCCTCATAAGCAGATTAAGAAAAGAGAGGACACAAAAATGGGCTCAGGTTTGGGTTGAGGCCCTAATTAAGTTTTCTGTTTGGGCACTATAGTGTTAAAAGGGTAGCATCTGTGTTTAAAACACCAAAGTGGGCTGGTGGCCCAATATTAAGTGACGCTGCAAGGGAGCTAGAGGGTGCCGTTACTAGCAGTTGAAAGAGGCCCAAGTTTGGCCGCAAGGAGCCTATGTCTTTGGGCCAATTTCGGCACTTAAATGGGGACTAGGAGGGGACGACACAAGTTTTTTTTTAGGAATTTTATTGTGTTTAAATTGTGAGGATAATAAGCAGATAAAGGGGAAGGAGTTGGTGATAGTTAAGGCTACTTCTGAGGAGATAACAGATTAAGATAAGGGAAAAAAGGAGGGGCTATCCAGGAGACTAAGTGATGGCCGAAATTCCATCACCTAGAGGGGTGAAGAATTCGGCTACTACATAGGAAAAGGGGTGCCGAATTTTCCCTATTATTTGCTTAAGCTTTAGATATTATGAAGGTCACTTTCGATTTTTAATAGGTAGGTGCCAAAATTTCTATAAATAAGGGGGGATAGCTCATCAATTCCGGCATTTGAACCCTACTCTTTTCTTCCTTCTTTGTGCCAAAAATCTGAAGGCCATCTTAGTTGTTTTTCTTTTCTCATCTTTTCTCTTCCAAAAGCCGAAAATCATCACCTCCCTCACCCTTTTCTTTTTCTTTGAAACCTCCTTCTAGCTGATTCTTTTGATCCCCATTGTTATTCTTCTCCCATTCACTAAAAGTCAAAACTACGATCTTGTTTATTCTTGTAGCCGAAATCTCTGAGCCTTTCCTTGATTTCTTTTTACTTTCTTTCTAAGCCAAAGCCGAAACACTTTACTCAGACCGTCTAAAAGTTGAAAGAGCATCAGGTCATCTTTTTCGGGATTTTCATAAAAGCTAAAATCCCTAGATCTCATGTCCTGTGTTTGTCGAATTCTCTCTGAGGTGTCTGCTTGTGCCGAATCTTGAAGGAAACTCAAGGTAAGTGTCGATTCATGAGATTTTAGTCCTTTCTGGCTTTTTAGAGACTCTAGTCGAATGGCTATTTAGAAACTAATCTCTTGTTTCTCTCTTATTTGAGGCATTCCGGGATTTGAAGAGGAGTCAATCGCTTAGATCTCTAATTCGGGGTTCAGTAACACTCAAATCGTGTTACTTTTGGGATTTCAAGGTAAGGAGATCTATTAGTTTTAATGTGTAAATTCAGGTATTTATTAACCCTTGGTTGAATGTAGGGGAGGCCAAATCCTCGTGTTTTTTCTATTTTTCTTGAACCAAGTTATAGACTGAGGATAGTAGATCTGGATAGCAGATCTGGATAGTAGGGATATCGACTAAGAGTATAGTACTATGCGATATCAGGTGTGTAACTTTCCACACCATCTAGATTGTTTGTTAATACATGTATATAAACCTGCTATGTTCTGTTAAAAGCTGAAATCCCGGCATTATGGTTGAATCCCGAGGAGGGTAAAAGCGAATCACCAGGTTAGTGATCTCAGTCATTCCTAAAGTGAATGTTCCTGTTAAGATGTCATATGTGATAACTATGCCGATTTCTGTGATTGCATGGGGTTGGGATTGATGAAAGGGGAAGTGTTCAGTTGTAGTGGCTTATGCCATGATCTGTTGTAGTGGCTTATGCCATGATCTGTTGTAGTGGCTTATGCCATGATCTGTTGTAGTGGCTTTTACCATGATCTATTGTAGTGGCTTTTACCATGATCTGTTGTAGTGGCTTTTGCCATGATCTGTTGTAGTGGCTTTTGCCATGATCTGTTGTAGTGGCTATTGCCATGATCTGATGATAAGCAGCATGACTACCATCAATGGTGTGTAGCGGTGTGGGTTGATTGTAGAAATCCCCAATGGTGTGAATGGCAGGTAAGGGTGGCGTGTAGTGGATGGAAACCTAGGATTTGGGTTGGGCTTGCATAATTTTTGTTATAAATATATTAATTTGTTATTCTATTGTGTGGGGCTAAGGCCCAAATCTAATGGTGCATGAGGGTTGCACACTGAGTCTCGCGACTCAACCTATTATTTAATATCTTTTTTCAGGTAGCACCTAGTGCATCGGACTAGGCTGGAGAGGAGTGCAAGGTGGCCATGCAAAAGAACATTTGGATTCAGCAAAACACTTTAGTTTATTATTTTATATCTTTATTTAATGGGTTTTAAATTTCAATGTAATAAGGCGACGGGCTGTTAGCTTTATATTTCGGTTCAGTTTTAATTTTCGACTTTTATTATTATTATCAAACATTTTAAGTTTACACTTTTTTTTCTACGGCGTGTATTTAAGTTTCGGTTTTTAATTCATAGAAACATCTCATAGAATTTATAGCTTATCTAAATTATCAACCTATTAAATTTTTCCCGAATAAAAGGTTAAACTTTAGGAAAATATTTTCCAAAAATGCGACATGTTTTTACTAATTCTTCTTAGTGGCATGCCAGATCCGGTCACGGTGTTTTGGCCGGGTTTGGGGTATTACAAGCTTGATAGTGTGATAGAATCTCCGACGGTCTCCAACCCGAGCTAGCCTCTGTCACACTATAGGAAAAAGGAAAGGAAGGGGGTAAGCTATATAGCTTAGTAAGGTAGCATGAAAATAATAAGCAATTAATTAATATGTTTTTACCAATCCTCACAATATGTTCTCAAGGTAATACAATCATAATTGCACAAAATTTCACTATTTACTTATGTTCATCTCAAGCTGTCTACTCGAGTCACAGTTACTAAATTATTTATATCTTGAGTTACGAAACACCAAATTAAGATCCAAAAATTTTCCCTGAAACTAGACTCACATATATTCTTACCATAAAATTTTTAGAATTTTTTATTTAGTCAATAAATACAGTTTATTCATTAAAGTATCCCCTGTTCTGCTGTCTGATAGTTTGAGCCTTATTCACTAAAAATTAATTATCTCTTCGTACGGGATTCGGATGATGTTCTTGTTTATTTCTATTGAAGGTAGACTCATTAAGAAATTTAAGCATATGAATTATAAAACCATAATTATTTTTATACAATTTTTAGTGATTTTTCAAAGTCATAACAGGGGATTTCGACATCATTCTGACCCTGTTTAACAAAAATTCGAATAGTCAACCTCTAATTTGATTTCCACCATTTTTGGTGATTTTTCAAAGTCACACAACTGCTGCTGTCCAAAACTGATTCGTTGTTAAATTTACTATTTCATAATTTCACTTGCTCCATTTCATCTTACCGAAGGTTCGATAAAATATTGAGCACATTGTTCATAAATTTTCACACTTATACCTGCACTTATTCATCACATAGTCATATTCATCGGAATAATAATAGATACATGGTGGCCTGCACTTAGTACCCCCTTGTAGCCAAAGCTATCTGGTGCACATAATAGCCCGCATTAAGTACTATACATGTGGCCAAAACCACCACTTACACATAGTGGCCTGAACTTAGTACCACACATGTGATCGAAGCTATCTGGTACCCATAGTAGCCTACACTTAGTACTACATATGCGACCTATCTGTCTGGTACACGTAGTAGCCTGCACTTAGTACTACACACGTGATCGAAGCTATCGGGTACGCATAGTAGCCTGCACTTAGTACTACACATGCGACCTATTCGCCTGGTACACATAGTAGCTTGCACTTAATACTACACACGTGACCTAAAACCATCTCGTAGCTCTCTTGTACACATAGTGGCCTACACTTAGTACCACACATGTGACCTAGCTACCTCATTCGTATCTTTTCTATTCCAAAGGTTCAATCGGGAATTCTCACTTTTCAACATTTTACCAATTTATCCATAATCAATCTCAATTCATAATTTACATCAAATAATTACTCCATATTCAACCATATCTCATATAATATAACAAAATATTAAAACATAAATAAAAAAATGATATATTATTTACATACAAACTTACCTCGGTGCAAAATATGACGAATTTGTAATTTAGTCCCCTTTGCTTTTCCCTGGTCAAGGTCAATTCCTTGTCTTTCTTGATATATAATAACACATTTAACTCATTTAATACTCATATTATTCAATTTAGTCCAAAAATCACTCTATAAAAATTACATTTTTACCCCTAAAATTTCACATATTTACAATTTGCCCCTAGGCTCATAAAGTAATTTTTATTCAATTTCCTTGCATTTTAGGCCTAGCCGAACCATTTTCATAACTATAACAGTCCAAAATTTGTACTTATTCACACACTTACACACATTTTACAACTTTTTTATAAACTAGTCCTTTTATGCAATTTAATCAAAAATCACTTAGTAAAAGTTGTTTATCGCACCCCAAAGTTTCATATTCTTCAATAAAACATAAAAACACATGCATCTCATCCATGGATAAATTTTTAAACATTAAACCTAACTCAAAATAATGGTAGAAATAGGTAAACCAAGCTACGAGGATTTTAAAAATGTAAAGAATATTAAAAACGGGGCTAGAATAGACTTACAATCGAGCTTGAAAGCTTGAAAAACCCTAGCCATGGTTTCCTCTTGTGAAATTTGGCCATGGGGGTTGATGATGGAAAAAATTGGCTTTTAATTTTGTTTTTAATTCATTTTAATTACTAAATGACCAAAATGCCCCTAACATAAAAATATTCTATTTCACCTATTTCATGTCCATTTTTATCCAAAAAATTAACCAATGGTCTAATTATCATTTAAGTACCTCAAATTTAAAATTTCATAACAATTGGACACCTCTAACATGTAGAAATCAACTTTTGCACTTTTTACAATTTAGTCCTTTTGACTAAATTAAGTGTTCAAACGTCGAAATTTTCAAACAAAATTTTCAAAAAATCACTTTTTGAAATTTTAGACCATAAAAATTTAATAAAAATAAAATTTTCCTCATCAGGTTTGTGGTCCCGAAACCACTGTTTCGACTAGGCCCAAAATCGTACTGTTACAGACCATGTTTGGGACATGGCATCAGCATTGAGATGAGAGCTAGTATAAGACCATGTTTGGGACATGGCATCGACCTCGACATGTGAGCCAGTGTAAGACTATGCCTGGGACATGGAATCGGCATTTTACCCTCTTGTGTGAGGCTTATCGGATATCCTTTAGTATTCCAAATGGCTCCACGGGTTATTTAAAGCTTATGATAAAGATATGAAAGGATATAATCATGTTATGAGTGGTATAGGTTCTTACTCGAAACTCATGAGATATGAGCTTAGTTATGATGCCTTAATGGTAAGGATGAAATTGAGTAAGTTCTATCTATGAGAATGATTTTGGGATGATCTTGTAATCTTTGGCTTATTCTTGTGATGTGTAAATATGTTGTAAATCAACCATTGTTAAATCAAGAGTGTTGTGCTGGTTTATAATATGCTATGTGTTTAAAGATGCATGGTTGATGTTGTTACTTATTTACATGTAACTTTTCTTATAGTACCGCCAAGCTAGCTCGGGGATCAATAGACGTTGGAGGTGTGCTAGGCCATGTGAAAACCCCTGTAGGTTCAAATTGAAAAATAAATCCACACGGCTAGGGACATGGGCGTGTCTGATCGCACGGTCTACCCTTACGGGCGTGTGCCCCTATTTTTAGTGAAATTTTCCAAAGTTTTCTAAAGTGCTTGGTTAAGTACCGAACCATTTCTAAAGTATGTTTTGGGCCTCGTAGGCCCATATTAGGGACTTCAAGATAAATTTTGAAAAGTTTTAAATTTGAACAAAATTTCATAACCCGAAAATGTTTATATACATGTTATTAAGTTATGTAACGCCTCGTACCTTATTCCAGCATAGGATACGGGTAAAGGGTGTTACATTTAGTGGTATCAGAGCTATGGTTTAGTCGATTCTCGTACTAACCTAGCATGTGTAAGAGTCTATCTATACATGCCATATATGAATTATGATAGTGTGACGACTCCTGACAATTTAAAATGTGTTTTTATATAGTAAATGGATCTCGATAGAGTAGTGTCGAATGATGTCAAAAATAATGCGCTGGCTTCCGTAGAAGGGACCGCACGGTCGAATATGGGCCTGTGACTGAGTCAGGTTGGAGGGGCTAGAGAAGCCTTCCTCTATATGATGAATGCTTGGTATTTAGAGTTTGTTCGTGCAAAGCTGAACACCCCACCTCCTCCACCCCGTCCAATCCCTAAGTCTGCCCTTGTAACTCCCCAAGTGGTGGAGATGATAATAAGGGAAAAACCTCCAGTTGATAGAATTCGAAAACAAGGGGCTGAGGAATTTAGAGATAATATAGATGATGACCCAGAGAGGGCAGAGTTCTGGCTAGAAAATACCATTAGGGTATTCGATGAATTCTCTTGCACACTGAGGAGTGCATAAAGTGTCTTGTGTCACTTTTGCGAGACTCGACCTACCAATGGTGGAACACTTTTGTGCTGGTTGTATCAAGGGAAAAGGTTTCATGGGAGTTTTCCCAATAGGAATTCTGAAAGAAGTATATTAGTCAGAGGTTTATAGACCAGAAGAGGAAAGAATTTCTAGAACTGAAGCAAGGCCGAATGACAGTAACAGAGTATGAGTGTGAGTTTGTAAGGCTCAGCAAATGCGCTCGGGAGTGCGTATCCACTGAAGCCATCATGTGTAAGAGGTTTGAGGACGGATTAAATGAAGACATCTGACTATTAGTTGGCATCCTAGAATTAAATGAGTTTGTAGTGCCTGTTGAGAGAGTGCAAGGCCAAAATTGGCCAAAGAGAAAAGAAAAGCTGAAATCGAGTCTCGTGTCTCGAAGAAAAGATAGTTGGGGAAATCATTTCAGTCCTCCTCCAAGAAATTGAAAGAGTTCAATACTCGATCAAATGCTTCAGCAGGGTTCTCGAACAGAAATAGGAGTAAGCAGTACTCGGTTTCTAAGGCTCAGACCACTTCTATTGCGAGTGTTAGTAGTGATCGACCAAATAAACCAGAGTGTTCGCAGTGTGGTAGATGACATTTTGGTAAGTGTCGAGGAAATGATAGAGGCTGTTTCAAGTACGGTTCACTAGACCACTTCATTCGTAACTACCCTGAGATGGATGAGAAAGACAGAAAGCAAGATGTTCGAGCGAGTAATGCTTCTTCTAAATATAAACCACAGAAGAATCGAGGAAGTTGGGCTAGTAGTAGAGGTGTGCCTAGAGATTCCACTATGAGATCAAAGGTTAAAGCTTCTGCAAGGACATTTTCCATTCAAGCTCACGAAGAGGCATCATCTCCAGATGTGATAACGGGTACTTTTCTTTCTATTTTTGCTTTGATTGATCCGGGATCTACCCATTCCTATGTTTGTGTGAAATTGGTGTCTAGTTTGAATATTCCTATTGAGTCTACAGAATTTGTGATAAAAGTGTCAAACCCATTAGGCAAGCATGTGATAGTTGACAAAGTGTGTAGAAACTGTCCTTTGATGATTAGAGGTCATTGTTTTCTGGCTAACCTCATGCAACTACCGTTTGATGGCCTAATTTTTGGCATGGATTGGTTGACTATTCATAAAGTGTTAGTAAACTGTGGTAGTAAGTTTATTGAACTGAAATGTGAAAATGGGGATATTATTCGTGTAAAAGTCCGGTTTATACCCTAGTCAGAACAGTGGTTTCGAGACCACAAATCTGAGTCTGTATAATATTTAATATTATTTTCTATGCCGTTGATATGTGACTAAGCAAGTGCTTAAAATTTCATAAGTTAATTTATCCGTCTGTATGCTTAATTTGATAAAAGGATTAAATTGCATTAAATGCAAAACTAGCGTGATATTTGTAGAAGTGTCCATTTGAGATGTCTTTTTAATAAGGAGGCTTTATGAGACAATTGTGCCAATATTTAGTTAGAGGATGCATAAAAGACATTAATGGCCTTATATTTATGTATTTTATATGTTTGTTTGTAAGGTTAATTTTGTAAATGAATAAATGGTTAGTGTTTTAATAAAATAAAACATTAAAGTGGCCATTTCCATTCATCTTTCACCGAATTGTTGTAAGAAAAAAGAGAGGGATTTGCTTTGTTATATTCGGCCATATCTAAGCTCAAATTAAGGTATGTTTTGACTTTGGATTTTGATGATTTTTATGTTTTTGAGATTGTTGCTTAGTCTACTATCAAGCCCATGTTGTAATTTGAAGAATTGATGATGTTTATGAAATGTACCATTGATGAAATGGTGAGCTTTATGACGAGTTTAGGTGTTAAATGAAAGATATGTGTTAAATGAACATGTTTTGTTCTTGAAATTTTCATGAATTTAGCTAATTAGGGCTAAATTGAGAAAATGGTAAATTGAAGGACTAAATTGCAAATTTGATGAAATATTTGGGCTTATATAGTCCCTAGAGAGGTTCGGCCAAGCATGTGTGTGTGTGGATTTTGTGAATTTGATGTTTTGTGAAAATAGACTAAATTGTTAAAGTGTGCAAATATGAGAGTTAATTTACAAATAGCCCTAAATATATGTGTTTGGATTTAACTAAATGAAATAGTGAATAAAAGGATAAATTATGAATATGTTTAGATCAAGAACCGAGGAAAACAAACTTTGATCGTAGGAAAGCCAAAACAATCGAGTAGCCATTTTCGTTCGATAAACCAAATCCAAGGTAAGTCACTATGCAAATAAACTTATCTGTATTGAAGTGAAAATATGTATTCATATGTCTATCGATGAATATGAATGAGTATGAGATGCTAAGTGCGTGAATTCTAAAATAAGTTTGATATAGTGATAAAGCCGAGAAGTCCTGTACGAACCTAGGAATAGATAGGATTAGCTATGTCATGACATAGGTATCTGTTCTATTTTATCATGTAAGACCACGTCTGGGACGTTGGCATTGATTTGAAAATTTGTGTAAGATCTTGTCTAGGACGTAGGCGTTGATATGAATTCTCTGTAAAAGACCTCGTCTGGGACGTAGGCATCGATATAAACTTTATGAGTAAACCATGTCTGGGACATCGGCATCATTTTGACTCGTGTAAGACCACGTCTGAGATGTTGGCATCGTTATGATCTGTACGTGTAAGACCCTGTCTGGGATAGTGGCATCGATATATGAGTGCATGTAAGACCTCGTCTGGGACGTTGGCATTGTACTACTATTTCGAGCTTTCTGAGTATCCTACTAGGTTCCTAAGGGTTCAATGGGAAGTCTCACTTGTACGAATGGTATATCCGAGCTATGATCAATTAAGTGAATGAATATCCGATTCAGGTGCGTTGAATGTGCATTAAGTATGCATGAATGGTAAGTATGCATATGACTTTGATTTGAAGAAAAGTATGTTTGAATAGGATAATGCGAATGAGATGCAAGAAAGATTATGAATGAGCTATGTGTTTCAAATGAGTTTTGAATGGATAAATGTGACAAATGTAGTCATAAGTATGAATCAAGCATATACATGATAAATTGTTAAGTGAATGAGATATGCAAATGTATCAAATTGCATATATGTTTTTTATGCCATGTTTAATTGTATATGACTTACTAAGCTTTCGGAAAGCTTACTCTGTGTGTGTATTTTCTCTATTTTATAGGTCGTCGAAACTACTGAAGGCTCGGGATTGTCAAGGATCATCATCACACTACTAAACTTATTTTGGTACCTTTTTTAAAATGTATATGGCTAATTATGGCATGTATAGACTAGCTATGTGTATATGTTTTTAGAAGTGAACGTAGCCATGTGTTTTGGCAAGTTTAATTTGGTAATATGCTTGAATGAATGTGATATATGATGGATATCTTGGTAAGGTGAAAGCTTATGAAATGGTTAAGTTTATGTAGGATTTAGTTTGTAAATTGGTATGAATGGAATTGGTATTGAATGTATGGATGAAGTGAACCATTTGATATGTTTTGGTTGCCATATATGCATATTATGTTTTGGTATATATTGCTTGTAGGAAGACCCTAAGTGGGTGGCATATTGGCCTCGTAGAATGGCCTATAATGTCACACGGTTGAGGTACACGAGCGTGCCTAAGACCGTGTGTAAATTGGTAGAATGTGGCTTAAATTGTACACGGCCTCAACACAGGTGTGCTTGGTGGCCGTGTGAGAATTGTCAGTATATGACTTAATTGTACACGGCCTTAAGACACGGGCATTCTTGGTGGTCGTGTTGATTTTGGAAGTATACTACCACGGGGAGGACACACGGGTGTTTCAAGTAGCCGTGGGTGAGGCACGGCCTACCCCCACGGCCGTGTATCCCCTGTATTTTAGAAAGGTTTCAAATTTTTATGAAATTACCTTTGTGTTTCGGTTTAGTCCCGACTTGGTTTATAAGCATGCTTAGGGTCTCGGTGACGCATTTTAGGGACTCTTTGATTGAATTCAAATGAGATTGATGGTGATTGACTTTGTGTCGTGAATGTGATGTGAAATGATCTTATTGTTCGGTAATGCCTCTTAACCTTATTCTGGTGATGGTTTTCGGGTTAGGGGTGTTACATTTTATTGGTATCAAAGCTATAGTTTAGTCGATTCTCGGACTAACGTAGTGTGTCAGAGTCTAGCTATACATGCCACATATTTGAATTGTGATAGTGTGATGAATCTTGACGTATAAAATGTGATTTTTGTATAGCAATGGATCCCAAAAGTGCCGTAGCTGACGACGTAGAAAGTAATGCGCCTGATCTCGCAAGGGACAGAGCCTTTTGATCCGAGATCGGCTACAAGTGGTCAGAAGGGAGAAGCTAAACAAGCTTTCTTCCAAATGATGAGTGAGTGGTTCTCTCAGTTTGTAAAGAATAACCCGACTGTTTCACAACCTCTGCCCCCGGTTAATCCCTCTCAGACATCCAATATACCTCCGACTGCAAATCTGAATCTGTTGAGTAAGCCTCTGGTTGACAAGATTCGTAAGTATGGGGTAGAAGAATTTTGAGCTACTAAGGATGATGATGCTGAAAAGGCCGAGTTCTGGATTGAAAATACTATTCAGGTATTTGATGAGATGTCTCTGACTCCGAAAGAATGCATAAAGTGTGTTGTATCGTTACTTCGAGATGCAACATATGAATGGTGGAAAACTTTGATTTTGTTGTTCCAAAAGAACGAGTTACATGGGATTTCTTTCAGACCAAGTTCAGGAAGAAATATATATCAGTGAGAGATTCATTGATCAGAAACGGAAGGAATTTTTGGAATTAAAATAGGGTCGAATAACTGTTTCTGAGTATGAACGAGAGTTCATGAGATTGAGTCAATATGCTCGAGAATGTGTATCTTCTGAAGCTATAATGTGCAAAAGATTTGAAGATGGCCTTAATGAAGACATTCGTTTGCTAGTCGGGATTTTAGAAATAAAAGAGTTCGTTGTACTTGTTGACTGAGCTTGCAAAGCTGAGGCACTCGGGAAGGATAAAAGAAAAGTTGAGTCTGAACCTCGTGATATGGAAAAGAGATTTCAGAGTAAATCATTTCAGTCTGCTCTGAAAAGATTTCGAGATGATCAAAGTCGTTCTAGAGATAATGTGGGACATTTGAACAGAAATCGATCTAAATCGCAAATGAGTTCCAAAACTCCAGCAACTTCAGTGGCCAGCGTTGGAAATGTTCGATCCATGAGACCCAAATATAAACATTGTAGAAAAAGACATCCGGGAAGCTGTAGATTAAATGACAGAGCTTGCTTTAGATGTGCATCGCTTGATCATTTTATCTGTGATTGCCCTGAGCCTGTCGAACCAGAGACTGTTTAGAATCCAAGATCTGATAATGCACCTGCGAGAGGTCGATCATCGAAGAATGTAAAGAATGTCAGTGGTAGTCAAAGAACTACGAGAGAAATGTTGTCAGATCTGAAGCTAGAGTGCCTATCAGAGCGTATGCTATCTGAGCTCGTGAGAAAGCTTCAAACCTGATGTGATAATTGGTACTTTTACTCTTTACAATACTACTGTGATTGCTTTGATAGACCCTGGTTCTATGCATTCATATATATGCATGAATTTAGTATTCAGCAAGACTTTGCCTGTAGAGTCTACTGAGTTTACTATAAAAGTATCGAACCCCTTAGGAGAAAGTGTCCTTGTTGACAAAGTATGCAAGAATTGTCCGTTAATGTTTCGTGATATCTATTTCCCTGCTAATCTGATGCTTTTGCCATTTGATGAATTCGATATTATTTTGGGAATGGATTGGTTGTTTATGAATGATGCCGTTGTGAACTGTAAAAGAAAGACTATAGATTTAAGAAGCCTGAATGATGAGATTACACGGATTGAGTCTAATGATTTAAATGGATTGCCTGTTGTGATATCCGTTTTGTAAGCTCAGAGTTATGTGAAAAAGGGGTATGTATCATATTTTGCTTATGTGATTGATTCAAAAGTATCTGAGAAGAAAATTGAATCAGTACCCATTGTTTGTGATTTTTCTGATGTGTTCCCTAAAGAGTTACCGGGTTTACCTCCGATTCGTGAAGTTGAATTTGGTATTAAATTGTTGCCTAGTACGACACCTATTTCAATAGCTCCGTATAGAATGGCACCAACAGAGTTGAAAGAGTTAAAGTCTTAGCTACAAGAATTGACTGATAGAGGGTTTGCTAGACCGAGTTTTTCGCCTTGGGGTGCTCCTGTTCTGTTTGTGAAAAAGAAAGATGGCACGATGAGAATGTGTATCAATTACTGTTAGTTTAATAAGGTGACTATAAAGAACAAATATCCATTTCCCAGAATTGATGATTTGTTTGATCAATTAAAAGGAGCTACTGTGTTTTCCAAGATTGATTTGAGATCGGGATACTACCAATTAAGAGTTAAAAATTCAGACATTCTGAAAACTACTTTTCGAACGAGGTACGGGCATTATAAGTTTTTAGTTATGCCATTCGGACTAACCAATGCTCCTGCTATTTTTATGGACTTGATGAATAGAATTTTCAGATTGTATCTGGATTAATTTGTTGTTGTATTCATTGACGACATTTTGATTTACTCACGTGATAAGAATGAGCATGCAGAACATTTGAATATTGTGTTGTAAACTTTGAGAGAAAAGCAATTGTACGCAAAATTTAGCAAATGTGAATTCTGGTTGAATGAGGTCAGTTTTATGGGGCATATTGTGTCAGCTTATGGGATTCGTGTTGATCCGAGAAAGATTTCTGCTATTCTGAATTGGAAACCTCCGAGAAATGTATCTGAAGTTCATAGTTTTCTGGGTTTAGCTGGTTATTACCATAGATTTGTAAAGGGCTTTTCAACAATAGCTACTCCATTGACAAGATTGCTTCAGAAAGATGTCATATTTGAATGGTCGGATAAATGTCAGAAAAATTTTGACCAGTTGAAAACTTTGTTAACAGAAGCTCCAGTGTTAGTACAGCCAGAATCGGGTAAGGAATTTGTTGTTTACAGTGATGCTTCGTTAAACGGTCTGGGATGTGTTTTGATGCAAGAGGGCAAAGTGGTAGCTTATGCTTCAAGACAATTAAAGCCTCATGAAAAGAATTATCCAACACACGACCTGGAATTAGCCGCAATTGTGTTTGCGTTAAAGATTTGGCATCATTATTTTTACGGTGAGAAATGTCATGTGTTTTCAAATCATAAAAGTCTGAAATATCTAATGACTCAGAAAGATTTGAATCTGCATCAAAGAAGATGGTTAGAACTGTTAAAAGATTACGAGCTTGTGATAGATTATCATCCAGGTACAGTCAAACGTGGTTGCTGATGCGTTGAGTAGAAAGTCATTGTTTGCACTACGTGTTCTAAATGCTCAGTTAGATTTGTCTGATGATAGTTCTGTGATAGCTGAATTGAGAGCGAAACCGTTATTTGTACATCAAACATGCGATGCTCAGAAGGTTGATAATGAATTGTTGTTGAAACGAGCTCAATGTGAATCGAGCTCTGAATCTGAATTTTGAATTGTTAATGATTGTTTGAGATTTTGAGATCGTGTTTGTGTTCCGAGAAATCCGAAGTTGATTCAGTTGATTTTGAATGAAGCCCATAATAGTCATTTATCTATTCATCTGGGTAGTACAAAAATGTATCATGATTTGAAACGACGCTACTGGTGGTCTGGTATGAAATGGGACATTTCTGAATTTGTTTCAAAATGCTTAGTTTGCCAGCAAGTGAAAGCCGAACATCAAGTTCCGTCTGGGTTGTTACAGCCGATTCTGATTCCTGAATGGAAATAGGATAGAGTAACTATGGACCTTGTTTCTGGTTTGCCTCTAACTTCGAGAAAGAAAAACGCAATATGTGTCATAGTTGACCGATTAACTAAATTAGCCCATTTTATTTCGGTAAGATCTGACTACTCACTTGAAAGATTAGCTGACCTTTATATTTCCGAGATTGTGAGATTGCACGGGGTACCACTATCTATTGTGTTGGATAGGGATCCGAGATTTACATTGCGTTTCTGGAAGAAATTGCAAGATGCTTTGGGTACGGAATTGCATTTTAGTACAGCTTTTTATCCCAAATGGATGGTCAATCCGAGCGAATTATTCAGATTCTCAAAGATATGTTAAGATGCTGTGTACTTGAGTTTAATGGTTCGTGGGAACAATTATTGCCGTTGATTGAATTTGCGTATAACAATAGTTTTCAGTAGAGCATCAAAATGGCACCATATGAAGCTTTGTACGGACATAAATGTCGTACACCTCTATATTGGACTGAACTCAGTGAGAATAAGTTACACGGGGTCGATTTGATAAAAGATACCAAAAAGAAAGTGAAACTGATTCGAGATTGTTTGAAAGTAGCATCGGATAGTTAGAAGTCCTATGAAGACTTAAAATGAAAAGATATAGAATTTGAGATTTGCTACAAAGTATTTCTAAAAGTTTTTTCGTGGAAGAAAGTACTCCGATTCGGACGTAAAGGCAAGTTAAGTCCGAGATTCATCGGACCGTATGAGATCATTGAACGTATTGGGCCTATTGCATATAGATTGAAGTTACCCTCTAAATTAGAAAAGATTCACAATGTATTTCACGTTTCGATGCTCCGTAGATATCGGCCTGATCCGTCACATGTGATTGCCCCATCTAAAATTGAAATCCGATCTGATATGACATACGAAGAGGAACCGATCCGTATCTTAGCTCGTGAAGTGAAAGAGTTAAAAAAACAAGAAAATTTCATTAGTGAAAGTATTGTGGAATCAACACGGATTAGAAGAGGCTACGTGGGAGCCTGAATATTCAATGAGACAGCAACATCTGGATCATTTAGCAGTAAGATTTTGGGGACGAAAATCCCTAAGGGGGGAGAATTGTAATAATCGGTTTATACCTAGTCGAACAAAGGTTTGGGAGCACAAATCTAAGTCTGTATAATATTTTAATATTATTTTCTATGCCATTGATATGTGACTAAGCATGTGTTTAAAATTTCGTAAGTTAATTTATCCATCTGTGTGCTTAATTTGATAAAAGGATTAAACTGCATTAAATGCAAAACTAGCGTGATATTTGTAAAAGTGTCCATTTGAGAAGGCTTTTTAATAAGGAGGCCTTATGAGACAATTGTGACAATATTTAGTTAGTGGATGCATAAAAGGCATTAATGGCCTTATATTTATGTATTTTATATGTTTGTTTCTAAGGTTAATTTTGTAAATGAATAAATGGTTAATATTTTAATAAAGCAAAACATTAAAGTGGCCATTTCCATTCATCTTTCACCGAATTGTTGTAAGAAAAAAGAGAGGGATTTGCTTTGTTATATTCGGCCATATCTAAGCTCAAATTAAGGTATGTTTTGACTTTGGATTTTGATGATTTTTATGTTTTTGAGATTGTTGCTTAGTCTACTATCAAGCCCATGTTGTAATTTGAAGAATTGATGATGTTTATGAAATGTACCATTGATGAAATGGTGAGCTTTATGAAGAGTTTAGGTGTTAAATGAAAGATATGTGTTAAATGAACATGTTTTGTTCTTGAAATTTTCATGAATTTAGCTAATTAGGGCTAAATTGAGAAAATGGTAAATTGAAGGACTAAATTGCAAATTTGATGAAATATTTGGGCTTATATAGTCCCTAGAGAGGTTCGGCCAAGCATGTGTGTGTGTGGATTTTGTGAATTTGATGTTTTGTGAAAAATGGACTAAATTGTTAAAGTGTGCAAATATGAGGGTTAATTTGTAAATAGCCCTAAATATATGTGTTTGGATTTAATTAAATGAAATAGTGAATAAAAGGATAAATTCTAAATATGTTTAGATCAAGAACCGAGGAAAACAAACTTTGATCGTGGGAAAGCCAAAATAACCGAGTAGCCGTTTTCGTTCGATAAACCAAATCCGAGGTAAGTCACTATGCAAATAAACTTATCTGTATTGAAGTGAATATATGTATTCATATGTCTATCGATGAAAATGAATGAGTATGAGATGCTAAGTGCGCGAATTTTGAAATAAGTTTGATATAGTGATAAAGCCGAGAAGTCCTGTATGAACCTAGGAATATATAGGATTAGCTATGTCATGACATAGGTATCCATTCTATTTTATCATGTAAGTCCCGTATGAACCAAGAGTCAGAAGTAAATATTGAGTCAGTGCCTGTGGTATGTGAGTACCTGGATGTGTTTTCAATAGAGTTGCCCGGATTGCCTCCAACTAGGGAAGTCGAGTTTGGTATTGAGTTGGTCCCTAGTACGGCACCTATTTCGATTGGCCCGTATAGGATGGCACCATTGGAGTTAAAAGAGTTGAAGGTTCAGCTACAAGAGTTAACAGATAAGGGTTTTGCGAGACCAAGCTATTCTCCGTGGGTTGCTCCGGTAATTTTTTGTGAAAAAGAAAGACGAGTCGATTAGGTTATGTATAGACTATAGACAACTCAACAAGGTGACTTTGAAGAACAAGTATCCTTTGCCAAGGATCGATGGTCTGTTTGAGCAATTGAAAGGAGCCACAGTGTTTTCTAAGATAGACTTGAGGTCCAGTTACTACCAGTTGAGAGTTAAGTAGCAAGATGTGCCGAAAACTACATTTCGAACAAGGTATGGTCACTATGAATTTTTAGTTATGCCTTTTGGTTTAACGAATGCTCCTGCTATATTTATGGATTTGATGAAACGTACTTTTCGACCGTACTTGGATAAATTTTTTGTTGTTTTCATTGATGATATACTGATTTATTCTCGTGATGAGAGTGAGCACGCGGAGCATTTGAGAACTATTTTGTAGACTTAAAGAGATAAGCAGTTGTATGTCAAGTTTAGTAAAAGTGAGTTTTGGCTCCGAGAGGTCAAATTTTTAGGACACATCGTGTCGGGCGATGGAATTAGAGTTGACCCGAGTAAGATCTCGACTATTGTTGAGTGGAAACCACCAAGAAATGTATTAGAGATTAGAAGCTTTTTAGGCTTAGCGGGTTACTGCAGACGATTCGTTAAAGGATTCTCCATGATTTCTACTCCAATGACGAGGTTTCTACAGAAAGACATCAAATTCAAATGGACGAAAAAATGCCAACAGACTGTCGAGAAACTAAAGGCGTTGTTGACTGAAGCTCCAATTTTACTGCGACCAGAACCAGGAAAAGAATTTGTAGTGTATAGCGACGCCTCCTTGAATGGATTGGGATGTGTGATCATGCAAGAAGGCAAGGTAGTAGCATATGCCTTGAGACAACTGAAGCCGCATGAGAAAAACTATCTGACTCACGACTTAGAGTTAGCCGCCATAGTGTTTGCTCTGAAGATTTGGAGACACCATTTGTATGGCGAGAGATACCGAGTATTCATCGACCATAAAAGCCTAAAGTATTTGATGACTTAAAAGGAGCTAAACCTTCACCAGCGGAGACGGCTATAGCTCATAAAAGATTATGAACTGGTGATCGACTATCACCCAGGGAAGGCGAATGTGGTCGTCAATGCTTTGAGTAGGAAGTCATTGTTTGCCTTGAGGGCTATGAACACTCAGTTGTTAGTAACCGACGATGGTTCGATTTTAGCTGAGTTGAGAGAAAAACCAATGTTTTTGTAAGATATCTACGAAGCTCAGAAAGGTGATAAAGAATTGCAAGCTAAGATAACTCAGTGCGAGATGGGTATAGAATTAGACTTTCAGATTGGTTCAGATGGCTGTCTAATGTTTCGAGACAGAATTTGTGTAACCAAAGACGATGAGCTTATTCGAAAAATTTTGCATGAGGCACATAGCAGTTGTATGTCTATCCATCCGGGTAGTGTGAAAATATAAAATGGCTTGAAGAAAATGTATTAGTGGTCGGGAATGAAGAGAGACGTTTCAGAGTTTGTCTCTAAGTGCCTAATTTGTCAGCAAGTAAAAGTCGAACACCAAGTACCTTCCGGTTTACTTTAGCCTGTGATGGTTCCCGAGTGGAAATGGGACCGTATTACCATGGATTTTGTGTCTGGATTGTCGTTGATGCCAAAGAAGAAAGATGCTGTATGGGTTGTGGTTGATAAGCTAACTAAGTTGGCTAATTTTGTATCAGTGCGTACCGATTATCCACTTGAGAAATTGGCCGATTTGTATGGTTCTGAAATTGTGAGACTTCACGAGGTACCTATATCGATCATTTCGGATAGAGATCCGAGGTTCACATCACAGTTTTGGAAAAAGTTACAAGAAACTTTGGGTACAAAGTTAAATTTTAGCACGACTTTCCATCTGCAAACCGACGGTCAGTCAAAGAGAGTAATTTAGATTCTTCAAGACATGTTGCGGTGTTGTGTCCTTGAATTCCAAGGCAGTTGGGAAAAGTATTTAATGCTAGTAGAGTTTGCCTACAAAAATAGCTATCAGTCGAGTTTGAAAATGGTGCCTTATGAGGCTTTGTATGGGCGTAAGTGCCGACCGCCCTTATATTGGACTGAACTCAGAGAAAATCAGATGCACGGGGTCGACTTAGTCAAAGAGATCGAAGAGAAAGTAAAGGTAATTCGTGAATGTTTGAAGGTCGTTTCGAATAGGCAGAAATCCTACGTGGATTTGAAACAAAAAGAAATTGAGTTTCTAGTCGGTGATAAGGTGTTTTTGAAAGTATCCCTGTGGAAGAAAGTACTCAGATTCGGTAAGAAAGGAAAATCAAGTCCACATTTTATTGGACCTTATGAGGTGACTAAGAAAATTGGGCCAGAAGCATATCGATTAACTTTACCGCCTGAGTTAGAGAAGATCCACAATATTTTCCATGTGTCGATGTTGCGCCGTTACTGTTCTGACCCTTCACACTGTAACACCCCTTACCCGTAATTGACACTGGCACAGGGTACGAGGCGTTACCTTCCTAAAACACATACTAACATTCATTCACAATACATAAAAGTTCGTTCAAATTTAAAACTTTTCAATCTTCAACTCAAAAACCTTAATATGGGCTTACGAGGCCCAAAACACACTTTAGAAATGGTGCGGAACCAAACCGAGTTCTTTAGAAGATCTTTGGAAAAACATAGAAAATTCTTATCAAATAGTCCACACGCCCGTGTGAAAGAAAGGACACGCCTGTGTGGCATATCACATGTGCGTGTTCCACACCCGTGTAGATTTATTTCTCAGTTCAAACCTATAGGGGTTTTCACACGACCAGACACACGCCTGTGTCCATAGAACATGTCCTTCACACGGCCTAGACACGCCCGTGTCTTAGCCTGTGCAAAAATCTCGACAGTCTATTTCTGACTTCATCAACATCATATGGTCACGTGGCTAAGACACACGCCTGTGTCCTTAGCCCGTGTGACGAATCAAATTCCTAAATTCAGGTGCAGACTTCACACGGCCTGAGAATAAGCCCATGTCTTAGGGTCGTGTCATCCACAAGGTTGAGACACACGACCGTGTCTCATCCCGTGTGGTTACTATTGGGCATTTTTTTGCCGACTTAGGATGTAGGGGGACACACGGCCAAACTACACGCTTATAGGGCAGACTGTGTGTCACACACGGCTTAGACACATGCCCGTGTGTCTACCCATGTGGACAAATACAAGGCTATTTACCAAGCCCTTTATGTATCACCCTGAAGCAATACATAGCATGACCATAAAGCACTTCTAATATTCACTACTTCATCATGCATATATAAATTTTACACATTACTCATTTAATTGTATAAACTTGCACTTCATGAATTTCATCATCATTGAATAAATATAACTTGGCTAGCTTTGGCCGAATTCAATGACCATTTACAAAATGAATAATTAATCCTAATATCCAATACTTTGGCTAACCAATATGACATATCACAAAATGACCAAGTTCCTATACATGCCATACTCAAAATAATCAAACTTCACTATACCAAAAGAATAACTTGATAGTGTGAACCGAGCTCCAACGTCCTACGATCCTCGAGCTAGCTTGTCAATACTACAAGGAGAATAGAAAAGAGAGGGGTAAGCATAACGTTTAGTAATTTTTCATGAAATAAATAGCAACATAAAGGCTTATAATAACATCCATACATTTCATTGAGTAACAACTCAAATTCTCTAACACATTGCCATAACTTACTCATGCTTACTCTTACCAATCACATATCACATATCGGTCATATTTCTCGTAAGATACTCACATGTACCTGTATCACTTCATTTCATAACTTTAGTACTAATTTCATCTTCAACATAAACTTAACTTCTTATCCTGATGAACCACTTGGAATACTTAAGGATACACAAGAATCATCATTCAAATAATATGATGCTAATTCCATATCCTATATATGGTCTTACATGGGATCACATCTCGATGCCAATGCCATATCCCAGATATGGTCTTATACGGGATCTCATATCGATGTCAATGCCATATCCCATATATGGTTTTATATGAGATCGTATATCGAGGCATGTCTCAGACATGGTCTTACACAATTTTCATATTTGATACCGATGCCATATCCCAGATATGGTCTTATACGGGATCTCAATTCAGTGCCAAGGCCATGTCCCAGACATGGTCTTAAATGAGACCTTACACATCTCATGTCTTGATGATGGTATCCTCTCACTTCCTAAGGTCCAACCGGGACTTCAACATCATAAATTTTCATCATTTTCTCATTGAAACATCATTGATCAGTTTCATAGAAGTAATATATATCTTCATGAATGTCAAGAATTTTAAAACATAATAACATGATGTTGAATTATTACACACAAACTTACCTTGGTTCCAAATATGCCAATTTGCAAATCTAGTCTGAAACCTTGCATTTTCCTCGGTCAATGTTAATTCCACGTTCTTCTTGATCTATAATAACAAATTCACTCATTTTATCACCATATAAATCAAGACGTTTTAAAATTTCTATTTTGGTAAAATTACCATTTTACCCTTAAACTTTCATAAAATTATGGGTTTGCCCCTAGGCTCGTAAAATGAAATGTGTTCATTTTTCACACACCCGAGCCTAGCCAATTCATATTCCCTCTTATAGAAACTCAAGATTTAAATCACTACAGACATTTACCACCTATTTTACAACATTTACAAAAAGGTCATTTTAGGTATTTTCATGGAAGCACCTTTCACAAAAAGTTGTTTATTTAACAACCAAGACTCATTTTCTTCCATAAAATTTCAAAAAAAAAAAATGCTCTCATGGAAAAACCCTAGACTTTCAACCATTTTACAAAATAGTCCACTCATTAGTAAGACCATGCTACAAGGTTCCTAAAAGTACAAAAATTATCAAGAAAGACCACCAAAATCACTTAATTGCAAGAGTGAGAAGTTGCTAAAAATTTTAAGCTCCAAAACCATTATTTGGCTGATATTTTTGGTGGAAGAAGAAGGAGAATGAAAAAGATGATAGCCTTTCTTTTATTTTATTCTATTTTATTCAATTAAGTCACCTAATCCACCAAACCTTGACCAACTTAAATATTTCTTGTCCCTATGGCTAGCCATCACCATAAACAAGGCCTAATTGCACAATAGGGACTTTCAATTAAAACTCTATAGCTATTTGGCACCTTTAGCTTGTAAAATAAAATTTTTGCACTTTATGCGATTTAGTCTTTTTCGCAATTAAGCATGCAATCACCAAAATTAATGCACCAAAATTTTCATGCACTCATATAATCATGGTATAACTCATAAAATAATATTAAAATAATTTTCTTCGACCTCAGATTAGTGGTCCCGAAACCACTGTTTTGACTAGCCCCAAAATTGGGTTGTTACACACGTTCTTTCGCCAATAGCGGTTGAGATTCGATCAGACATGGCTTATGGCGAAGAGTCGGTTAAGATCTTGGCCCGAGAGGTCAAGCAATTGAGAAATAAGAGTATAGCACTCGTGAAAGTATTATGGCATAGACATGGGGTTGAAGAGGCCACATGGGAGATCAATATCCAAACCTTTTCACTGGTAAGATTTTTGGGGATGAAAATCCCTAAGGGGGAGAATTGTAACAGCCCAATTTTGGGGCTAGTCGAAACAATGGTTTTAGAACAACTACTCCAAGGCCAGAGAAATTATTTTTAATATTATTTTATGTGTTATAGCATGATTATATTAGTGTTTGAAAATTTTGGTAAATTAATTTTAGCGATTTCATGCTTAATTTTGACAAAGGACTAAATCGCATAAAGTGTGAAAGTTTTGTTCTACAAGCTAAAGGTGTTAAATAGCTATGGAACACTAAAGTAGAGGTCCTTATTGAGAAAAAAGACCAATAAAATTTGTGGTGGCTGGACATGGAATTCAAAAATGATGAATGGTTAAAGTTTGGTGGCATTAGGTGACTTAATGAGTAAAATAAAATAAAAAAAAGAAAAAGTTATCATCTTTTCCTATCTTCTTCCTCTTCCACCGAAATTTTCAACAAAAATAATGATTTTGGAAGCTTGAAATTTCAGCCAAGCTTTTCTCTTGCAAGTAAGTGATTTTGGTGGTTGTTTTTGTTAATTTTTGTGTTTTTGGAACCCCTATAGCTTAATCTCGCTAATGAGGGGATGATTTTGCAAAATGGTTGAGAGTCTAGGGTCTTGCCATGAGAGTATTTATATTGTTTACTGAAATTTTTTGAAGGAAATGAAATTTGGTTGTTTAATAAACAACTTTTGTGAAAGGATTTTTCATGAAAACACCTAAAATGGACCTTTTTGTAAAAGTTATAAAATGGGTAGTAAATGTGTGAAATAATTGGAATTGTGAGTTGCTGTAAGAGTAATAAAGGTTCGGCTAGGCTTATTAAAGTAGGAAATTGATTAGAATCATTTTACGAGCCCAAGGGCAAAATCATAATTATGTGAAAGTCTAGGGGCAAAATGGTAATTTTGCCCAGGTATGAATTATAGATTGTCTTGATTAATGTAGTGATTAAATAAGTGAATTTGTCATTTTAGATTAAGAAAAACAGAGTCTGGACCCAGACTGGGGGAGGACCAAGCTAGTAGTCTAATTCAATCTAGTCGCCCACTTTTTGTATACTGAGGTAAGTTGTACATAAATAATACAAATTTATTGTTATTATGTATTGAACAATTAATATGACATAAAGTGTTTGATTATTGTTGTGAATATGCATGATGAGAACTGATGTAGTAAAACTCCCGGTTGAACCTTAGGAATAGATTGGATATCTATGCCATCACATTTGGGTGATATGTGTGCTAGTGTAAGACCATGTCTGGGACATGGCATCGACAACAGTATGAGAGCCAGTATAAGACCATGTAACATCGCTTACCGGTATTTGTTGCTGGAATAGGGTACGAGGCATTATCAGACTTAATCACCTATAACCGATCATTTCAGAGTCACAAATTTCCATCCAAATTTAAAACTTTTCATATTCAATCATAGAGTCCCTAATATGGACCTACGAGGCCCAAAACATGCTTTGGAAGCAGTTCGAGACTAAACCGAGAACTTTGGAAAATTTCACAACACTTAGAAAATTTTTCTTCAAAACAGGGTCACACTCAATATTCATCCTCAACAACTCTTATACATGTATAAATATATCTAATTATCATACCATACCATTGAGCCAAACTTAGCCAGTCGACATCAAGACTACTAGCACATTCAACCATTAGGTATTTAGGCAATAACCCACAACTCATCATGTATCATGCAAACACAGCTCACATCACAAGACATTGGCATATAAATAATATATATAGGCTTACAATCAATTAGCCAATATAAGCCAATTAGCATGGCTACATACTATAATAACCTTTAACCATTACAAGCCAATACATTTGACCAAAACATAATAACACATACACAAAATGACTAAGTCCCTATACATTCTATAGAATTAAATTACTTGAAGGCATTGATACCAGTCAAAAGCTTGATAGTGTGATTGAATCTCCGACGATCTCCAACCCGAGCTAGCCTCTGTGACACTATAGGAAAAATGAAAGGAAGGGGGTAAACTATATAGCTTAGTAAGTTAGCATGTAAATAGTAAGCAGTTAATTAATATGTTTTTACCAATCCTCACAATATGTTCTCAAGGTAATACAATCATAATTGTACAAAATTTCACAATTTACTTATGTTCATCTCAAGCTGTCTACTCGAGTCATAGTCACTAAATTATTTAGATCTTAAGTTACAAAACTCTAAATTAAGATCCAAAAATTTTCCCTGAAACTAGACTCACATATATTCTTACTAAAATTTTTAGAATTTTTGGTTTAGTTTTTTCATAAAAGTCTCCCCTGTTCTGCTGTTTGACAATTTCAACCCTTCTTCACTAAAAATTAATTATCTCTTCGTACGGGATTCAAATGATGTTCCCGTGTAGACGCATTAAGAAATTTAAGCATATAAATTATGAATCATAATTATTTTTATACAATTTTTAGTGATTTTCCAAAGTCAGAACAGGGATTTCGACATCATTCTAACCCTATTTAACAAAAATTCGAATAGTCAACCTCTAATTTGATTTCCACCATTTTTGGTGATTTTTCAAAGTCACACAACTGCTGTTGTCCAAAACTAGTTTGTTGCTAAATTTAATCTTTCATAATTTCACTTAGTCCATTTCATCTTACCAAAGGTTCGATCAAATATCGAGCACATTGTTCATAAATTTTCACACTTATACCTGCACTAATTTATCACATAGTCATATTCAATTACACTTAGTTGTTACATGATCACATGTATTTTCACTTAGTTAATTTCCTGTTGAACTCATCGGAATAATAACAGATACACGGTGGCCTGCTTATAGTACCCCCTTGTAGCCGAAGCTATCTGGTGCACATAGTAGCCTGCACTAAGTACTACACATGTGACCAAAACCATCACTTACACATAGTGGCCTGCACTTAGTACCACACATGTGATCGAAGCTATCGGGTACGCATAGTAGCCTACACTTAGTACTACATATGCGACCTATCCATCTGGTACATGTAGTAGCCTGCACTTAGTACTACACACGTGATCGAAGCTATCGGGTACACATAGTAGCTTGCACTTAGTACTACACATGCGACCTATCAATCTGGTACACGTAGTAGCCTGCACTTAGTACTACACACGTGACCTAAAACAATCTCGTAGCTCTCTTGTACACATAGTGGCCTACACTTAGTACCACACATGTGACCTGGCTACCTCATTCGTATCTTTTCTTTTCTGAAGGTTCAACCGGGAATTCTCACTTTTCAACATTTTACCAATTCATCCATAATCAATCACAATTCATAATTTACATCAAATAATTACTCCATATTCAACCATATCTCATATAATATAACAAAATATTAAAACATAAACGATGTATTATTTACATACAAACTTACCTCGGTGCAAAATATGACGAATTTGTAATTTAGTCCACAACCTTTTCTTTTCCCCGATCAAGGTCAATTCCTCATCTTTCTTGATCCATAATAACACATTTAACTCATTTAATACTCACATTATTCAATTTAGTCCAAAAATCACACTATGACAAAATTACTTTTTGCCCCTAAAGTTTAACATATTTATAATTTTGCCCCTAGGATCGTAAAATAATTTTTATTCAATTTCCTTGCATTTTAGGCCTAGTTGAAACATTTTCATAACTATAACAGTCCACAATTTGCACTTATTCACACACTTACACATATTTTACAACTTTTTTTACAAACTAGTCCTTTTATGCAATTTCATCAAAAATCACTTAGTAAAAGTTATTTATCACACCTGAAACTTTCATATTCTTCCATAAAACATCAAAAAACATGCATCTCATCCATGGGTAAATTTTTAAACATAAACCCTAGCTCTAGATAATGGTAGAAATAGATAAACTGACTTATGAGGATTTCAAAAATGTAAAAAACATTAAAAACGGGGCTAGAATAGACTTATAATCGAACTTGGAAGCTTGAAAAGCCCTAGCCATGGTTTCCCCTTGTGAAATTCAGCTATGAGGTTGAAGATGGACTAAATGACTAAAATGCCCCTAACTTAAAAATATTCTATTTCACCTATTTCATGTCCATTTTTGTCCAAAAAATTAACCAATGGTCTAATTATCATTTAAGGACCTCAAATTTAAAATTTCATAACAATTGGAAACCTCTACCATGTAGAACTCAACTTTTGCACTTTTTACAATTTAGTCCTTATGACTAAATTAAGTGCCCAAACGTCGAAATTTTCGAATGAAATTTTCACAAGATCACTTTGTGAAAATTTAGAACATAAAAATGTAATGAAAATAAATTTTTCCTCGTCAAATTTTTGGTCCGACTAGCCCAAAATCGGGCTATTACAGACCATGTCTGGGACATGGCATCGGCCTCAACATGTGAGCCAGTGTAGGACCATGTCTGGGACATGGAATCGACATTTTACCCTCTTGTGTGAGGCTTATTGGATATCCTTTAGTATTCTAAATGGTTCTACGAGTTATTTAAAGCTTATGATAAAGATATGAAAATATATAATCATGTTGTGAGTGGTATAGGTTCTTACTCGAAACTCATGAGATATGAGCCTAGTTATGATGCCTTAATGGTAAGGATGAAATTGAGTACGTTCTATCTATGAGAATGATTTCGGGATGATCTTGTAATCTTTGGCTTATATTTGTGATGTGTAAATATGTAGTAAATCTACCATTGTTAAATCAAGATTGTTATGCTGGTTTATAAATATGCTATGTGTTTAAAGATGCATGGTTGATGTTGTTACTTATTTACATGCAACTTACTAAGCTTTATGCTTACTCCCTCTCTTTTCCATTTTCTTATAGTGCTGCCAAGCTAGCCCAGGGATCAACAGACATCGGAGGCATTGATCACACTATCAATTGAAGCATTTGGTATAGTTAGCCTTATTATTTTAAGTATGGCATGTATAAGGACTGGGTCTTTTTGTTAAGTGTCATATTATTTTGGCCATATATGTTGGCTTGTCATGATGTTGATCCATTTTGTCTAAGGCCGTGGATAATGGCTAATATTTGTTGTTGATTTATGCAAATGATGATGTTTTTCATGATTGAGCGAATTGCATGGTTAAGTATTTGGTATATTAATAAGTGAATGAGTAGGTTGCATGATTGAATTGATAAAGTATGTGATGAGTTTTGCATATGAATGAAGTATAGTGGCCTTGATATGTGGATGTCTTGGTTGTGGTTGATTTGGTCATGTATTTGTATGTGGATTGGTTTTGTTGGGTGTGGTTTAGGTTGTTGCAAGTAAGAGTGGCAATAAAGCTTGGAAAATTGTTTTATTTTATCCATACGGGTAGACACACGGGCATGTGTCTAGGCCATGTGTGACACATGGTCTGCCCCATGGGCGTGTAGTTCTACCGTGTTTCCCCTGCACCCTTAGTTGGCAAAACAGAATGCCCAGTAGTAACCACACGGGCTGAGATACGGTCGTGTGTCTCAACCATGTGGAAGACACGGCCATAGGACATGGACATATGCCCAGGCCGCGTGAAGTCTACACCTTGAATGTGAAATTTAGAATTTCCACACGACCTTGCACACGAACGTGTGCCTTGGCCGTGTGACCCTAAAATGTTGCTGACGTTAGAAATAGAATGTTAAGGTTTTAACACACGGGTGGAGACACGGAGTGTCATGGCCGTGTAAGGGACACGACCCATGGACACGGGCGTGTGGCAGGCTATGTGAAAACCCCTATAGATTCGAATTGAAAAATGAATCCATACGGCTTGGGACATGGGCGTGTCCCTTGCGACACAAGTGTGTGCGCCCCTATTTTTAGTGAAATTTTCCAAAATTTTCTACAGTGTCTATTACCGAACCATTTCTAAAGTATGTTTTGGGCCTCGTAGGCCCATATTAGGGACTTCAAGATGAAGTTTGAAAAGTTTTAAATTTGAACAAAATTTTATAACCCGAAAATGTTTGTATGCATGCTATGAAGTTAGGTAACGCCTCGTACCTTGTATCGACATAGGATACGGGTAAAGGGTGTTACAGACACTTGATGTGGTAGTGAATTGTAGACATAAAATTTTTGAATTGAAATGTGAAAATGGTGAAATTCTTCTGATTGATTCAGATGAGTTGGGTGAGTTTCTTATTGTGATCTCTTTGATGTCTGCCCAGAGATATGTAAGAAAAGGTTGTGAAGCTTATCTAGCTTATGTGTTGAATACAAAAGTGTCTGAATTAATAATTGAATCAGTGTCATTATTTTGTGAATATCCAGATGTTTTTCCAGAAGAGTTGTCTGGGCTGCCACTGATTAGAGAAGTTGAATTTGGTATTGATATAGTGCCAGGGACTTCAATGATATCGATTGCTCCATATAGAATGGCTCCGACAGAATTGAAAGAATTAAAAGCTTAGTTGCAAGAGTTGACAGATAAGGGTTTTGGAAGACCGAGTTTTTCTCCCTAGGGTGTAATAGTATTATTTGTAAAGATGAAAGATGGATCTATGAGACTTTGTATCGATTATCGACATCTCAACAAGGTAACGATAAAGAACAAGTATCCTTTGTGAAGAACTAATGACTTGTTTGATCAGTTGAAAAGGGCAACAGTGTTCTCAAAGATTGATTTGAGGTCTGGCTACTACCAATTGAGAGTTAAAAAGTCAAATGTACCAAAAACTGCTTTTAGAATAAGGTACGGGCATTATGAATTTCTTATCATGCCGTTCGGACTAACTAATGCTCCTGCTGTTTTTATGGACTTGATGAATCGAATCTTTTGACCATTTTTAGATAAATTTGTAGTTGTGTTTATTGACAATATTCTGATTTATTCTTGAGATGAGACTGAGCATGCTGAGCACTTAAGAACTGTATTGCAGGCTTTGAGAGATAAGAAATTATTTGCTAAAATCAGTAAAAGTGAGTTTTGGCTCTGAAAAGTTGGATTTTTGAGACATATTGTTTCTAGAGATGGTATTCAGGTTGATCCGTAAGATTTCGGCAATTGTTGATTGGGAACCGCCGAGGAATGTATCCGAGGTTAGAAGCTTTTAGGCTTAGCCGAGTATTATCGACGTTTTGTTAAGGGATTCTCGATGATTTCTACACCTATTACAGGACTGTTACAGAAAGATGTTAAGTTCAAATGGACTGATAAATGTCAAAAAAGTTTTGAATAGTTGAAAGCATTGTTGACTGAGGCGCTTGTGTTAGTGCAACCTGAGTCGGGAAAAGTGTTTGTAATTTCCAGCAACGCGTCATTCAAAGGTCTTGGTTGTGTGTTGATGCATGAGGGTAAAGTGATAGGTTATGGTTCAAGACAGTTGAAACCGCATGAAAAGAATTATCAGACGCACGATTTGGAATTGGCTGCCATTTTGTTTGCTCTAAAGATTTGGTGACACCATTTATTCGGGGAGAAGTGCCACATCAATAGTGGCCACAAGATCTTGAAGTATTTGATAAGTCAAAAGGATTTGAACTTGCGACAACGGAGATGGCTCGAGTTATTAAAAGATTATGAGTTGGTAATTGATTATCATCTGGAAAGGCGAATGTAGTCGCTGATGCTTTAAGTAGGAGATCTTTGTTTGCTTTGAGAGTAATGAATACATGACTGACTTTATCCAATGATGGTTCGATTCTAGCTGAGTTAAAAGCTAGATCGGTATTTCTTCAGCAAATTTGTGAGGCTCAGAAGTGCGACGAAGAACTTCAAGCTAAGAGAGTTCAGTGTGAATCGACCAATGATTCATATTTTCAAATTGGGGCTGATGTTTGTTTGATGTTTTGAGGTAGGATTTGTGTACCGAGAGATGCTGAGCTTATTCAAAAAATTCTTCATATAGCACATAGTGGTTGTCTGTTTGTTTATTTGGGAAGTACGAAGATGTACAATGATTTAAGAAACTGCATTGGTGGTCAGGTATGAAATGAGATATCTTTGAATTTGTATCAAAAATTTTGATTTTTCAACGAGAAAAAGCCAAACACCAAGTATCTTCAGGTTTACTTCACCAGTAATGGTACCCGAATGGAAATGGGACAAAATTACAATAGATTTCATAATGGGTTTGCCTTTGACTTTGAAAAAGAAAGATGCCGTATGGGTTGTGGTTGATAGATTGTCGAAATCGGCTCATTTTATACTGGTACGTACATAATTAGCTGAGTTGTATGTTGCTTAAATTGTTAGATTGCACGGGGTGCCTATTTCTATTATTTCGGATAGAGATCCGAGGTTTACTTCGTATTTTTGGAAAAAGTTGCAAGAATCTCTGGGTACAAAATTGAACTTTAGTACCGTATTTCATCAACAAACCGATGATCAATTTGAGAGAATGATTTAGGTACTCAAAGACATGCTTTACTATTCTTTTTAGAGTTCGAAGGTAGTTGGGAAAAATATCTACCTTTAGTCCAATTTGCTTATAACAATAGTTTTTAGTCAAGTATTAGGATGGCGCCGTATGAGGCGCTGTATGGCCGTAAGTGTCGAGCTCTGTTGTACTGGACCAAGCTCAATGAGAAACAGATTCACGGCATCAATTTGGTTAGAGAGACCAAAGAAAAAGTGAAAGTAATTCGTGACTATTTGAAAGCAGCTTCAGATCGACAGAAATCATACGCAGAATTGAAAAGAAAAGAGATTGAGTTTCAAGTTGGTAATAAAGTATTTCTGAAAGTATCACCGTGGAAGAAAATTCTAAGATTTGGTCGCAAAGGCAAGTTGAGTCTGTGTTTCATTGGGCCGTATGATATAGTTGAAAGAATAGGGCCAGTGGTATATTGGTTCGCTTTGCCGACAGAGTTGGAACAGATTCACAATGCATTTTCTGTGTTGATGTTGTGACATTATTGATCAGACCCTTCGCATGTGATTTCTCCGACAGAGGTTGAGATTCGATCCGATATGACTTATGGTGAAGAATCGATCAAGATTTTGGCTCGAGAAGTCAAACAATTGAGAAATAAAAACATAGCCCTAGTTAAAGTTTTGTGGCAACGACATAGGGTCGAAGAGGCTACATGGGAACCCGAGAAAGCTATGACAAAATAGCATCCAAACCTCTTTTCCGGTAAGATTTTTGAGGACAAAAATCCCTAAAAGAGAAGAGTTGTAACATCCCAATTTGGAGCCTAGTCGGAATAATGGTTTTGAGACCACAAATCTGATGTAGTAAAATTTATTTTTATTATATTTTTATGGTCTACAATTTTATGGAATGATTTCTTGAAAATTTCTTTCGAAAATTTTGATGTTTGGGCACTCAATTAGTTAAAAGGACTAAATTGCAAAAGGTGCAAAATAAGTGTTCTAGAAGCTAGAGATGTCTAATTGCTATGAAATTTTAAATTGGAGGTCCTTAAATGGTAATTAGACCATTAGACTTAGTGTGGACAAAACTGAACATGGTTAGGTGAAATTTCTATGTTTGGCATTAAGGGTATTTTGGTAAAATGATAAATAAAGACAAATAAAACTAATAAAAAGATGTCATCTTCTCCAATTTAGTCCCCTTGTGCCGAATTTGAAGAGTCACCATAGCTAGGGTTTTTGGCCAAGCTTCCAAGCTCGATTGTAAGTCTATCCTTGTCCTGTTTTTAATGATTTTTACGTTTTTGTGAATTTTGTAACTTGATTTAGCTATTTCAAGGACTAATTTGAAAGAAAATCAAAGTCTAAAATTTTAACCATGTTAGATATTTATTTATTTTGATGTCTAATGTAGATTATGCAAGCATGATGTTGGATAAACAACATTTACTAAGTGATTTTTATGAAAATGTTAAATAAAGACCTATTTGTAAAAGTTGTAAAATGTGTGTAAAAATGTGAATAAATGAAAATTTGGGCTGTTATGAGAATGAAATAGGTTCGGCTAGACTTGGGTGTAATGAAATTGAATGAAAATCATTTTACGAGCCTAGGGACTAAAATGAAAAAAGTTGAAAAGTTACGGGTAAAAATGTAATTTTTCCATAAGATATTTTTGGGAATAAATTGAATAATGTGATAATTGAATAAGCTAAATTTGATATTATAGATCAAGAAAGACGAGGTTCTAACCTAGAACGGGGAAAGAACAAGATTATGGACTAAATCGAACAATTATCCATTTTGTATCGAGGTAAGTTCGTATGTTAAAAAAAATAAGCTTTAGAATAATTGTATTTAAATGCTTTAATATTGCATGAATTGTATGTTTGATTTGTTACGAACGAGTCTGAAGACGAATCGACAAGCAAGAAATCCTGTTTGAACCTTAGGAATATGTTAAGATACAATTGACATGTCACAAGGGTCATTATGTGTTATGTGATTATCTGATCCGGGTGCTAGTCTCGTACATCCTACTGGTGGCTGAGTTTATCGACATATTACGGATACTTGACAGCTTGTGTGAGTAGCACCGTGTAGCTACTTTTTGACTGACAGCTTGTGTGAGCTAGCCCGTCAATAGATTGAGAGCGAGCGATTATGTGATTTGAGACTTAGGTAGCTTTGGCTACATATGTGGCACTTAGTGTGCAAATTTTCCCGAGTATCTGACATTGTTATTCTGAGTGGTTCACGAGTATGTCAAAGATGAGAATATGTGTAAGTTCATTTCGAGATGGCTCATGTATGTACATAAAGCTCATGCTTAATAAATGTGTTAAGTGATGAATATGAGGTAAGGTTTTATGATGGAATAAATTATGCTCATGAGACCATGGTAAGTTTGCTTATTTCTTGCATATGAGCTTATTAAACTATATAGCTTACTCTGTTTATTTTCCATGTTTTTATAGTATCACAAAGCTAACTCAGAATCAGAGATCGTCGGAGATTTGGATCACACTATCAAACTCTCATTTTGGATATTAATAGTCTTAGCATTTTGAATGTATGGCATGTATAGGGACTTGGTCATTTTGTTATATGTGTCATTGATAATGTGGCCAAATGTATTGGCTTATAATGGTTAATGATTTCATTTTGTATATGGCCATGTAAGTTGGCTACCATTCATATGTTGGTACCGTTCATGATTATGGAAACTTGGCACGAATTGTGTCGATAAGTTATGATGTTAAAGCATGTTAGATTTTGGCATGTGGATGTGACGTTAATACCTTAGTTGTAGATCTTTTGGTTGCCTAAGTATGCTATGAATTGTTTCATTGAATTGGTGTAAGTGTAGGTGTAAATGAGGGTGGCAAATGGCTTGCTAAATAGCCTTGTATATGTCCACATGGGTAGACACACGGGCGTGTGTCTAGGTCGTGTGTGACACACGGCCTGCCCCATGGGCATGTGTTTCAGCCGTGTGTCCCCTGCATCTTAATTGTTGCAAAACAGAATGTCTAGAATTGAGCACAAAGGTAGAGACAAGGGTGTGTGTCTCAATCGTGTGTGCTACATGGCCTAGAACACGGGCGTGTGTCTTGGCTATGTGAAACCTGCACCTAATTCGAGTTAAATTAATTAACCACCCTAGCACACAGGAGTGTGTGTAACACCCCAAACTCGGCCTAGACGTTACGGTCGGATCTGGTATGTCACAAGGAACGATTGTAAAAGAAACTTCGTGATTAAAATTTTTGAGTTTTGTTTTACAATACAAAAATCAGGGTTGATGGTTTTAGGAAAATGCGCCGTTTTGAAATAGTTTTTGAAGTTCTAAGAAAATCCCAAGTTTAATTATTTATTTCTTGTGATCCGTTTGTTCACATTTTGGAAAATGGTTATTACATTTTTAGGGAAACCCCGTATTGATCAATTCATAAGAGATAACAACTGAATAAAAGCAAAATCCAAATTAAAATCCCGGAGGCCTTATTACATAACAAATTCCCAAATTTAAAATAAGTTTAAAATAAAGAAAGATGGAGTTTACAAAAGAAGTAATGCATGGCCACCTCAGAGTCCTCCTCAGCTTCAAATCCGCAACTAGGGGTTACCTATAAAATTAAGCAGAGGGGTGAGTCACCAAGACTCATTGTGTAATTCCCTTTATGAATGTAATTTGGCCTAAGCCCACAAAAGCACATTGGGCTTTAGCCCACACAATATGGCATATTAAAAATGTATGTAATGCAGCCCAGCCCGATCCTACTTTTCCAACCTCTATAACACCAAATCAGCCAAACACCCGTGACACCAAGCCACTGTGGTACCAAACCACTGGTGGTTCCAAACCACTGGTGATAGAGTCACTAAATATTATATGTAGGGCTAACCCACTATGGTACCAAACCACTGGTGATAATCCCTAATAATATATATATGTGGGGGCAACCCAATGTGGTACCAAACCACTGGGACGAGTCACAGAAATAAACTATGTGGTGCCAAACCACTGGTGGTGCCAAACCACTAAGACATAGTCACTGGATAAATTATGTGGGGCCAACCCACTATGGTACCAAACCACTGGTGACAATCTTAGAATCACACTTCCCCTTTTCACATCATAACCCAAGCCCATGCACATATTGGCATAATGATATGAATGCAACATGCTCCCAAAGCACAACGGTGAATTATATCATACATTCATATAATCAAAAGTAGAACTGTATAAGTACTTACCCGGTGTCACTAACTTTACTTACGAGGGTATCTCAACTATCAAGTTAATCATTTCGGCTTTTAGCCAACACAGTTAATAACACAAACAATAAAGAAGCGTGTGAGTATTACACACAATCACGCTAATCAACCCCTAAGGGTATAACAGTAATTTTACCCACCGAGGGTATTTCAGTAATTTACCTACCAAGGGTAATTTGGTAATTTCACAAACCAGGGGTATTTCGGTAATTTTGCAAATTGGGGGTATTTTAATAATTTCACAAACCAGGGGTATTTCGGTAATTTCACAAACCAAGGTATTTCGGTAATTTTGCAAACCAAGGTATTTCGGTAATTTTGCAAACCAGGGTATTTTGGTCATTTTACAAATCAAGGTATTAATGACCCAAGTATTCTAAATAGAGATAATGATGCGAATGGGCCTAAGGCCCATTCTCGGCCCAAGTGGGACCACACACTCGTGTCACCCATTTAGCCCAAACCTAGCCACATATATGAGGTTCACATAGTCTAGTTCACTATCTACTACTCAATCATACAATTTATTCATATGGGCTCCCAGGCCCATTGGGCCCACACCCACAAGAATATAATGGTGGCCTTGACTATCGCGTCGGAGCCTCCACACGTGCGCTCGCACGCTCGTGTGGCTACCTTCACCGTGTGACCGGCATTTTGGCATTTGCCGCTCTACAACTAGAGTAGAGAGAATACACACCTGATAGGGAATCTGGTGCTAATCCGCGCTCCGACCACTCCTACGTCCAACGCCAACCAGGTATGCCTACTCTCCTCCCAGACAGCTCTATATATAGCTAGCTTCTCACCTTCCTTCTTTGTATCTTTCCGATGTGGGATCCTTCCATTAGCAGAGTTTAAATCCAACTCAAACTATTACCGTCCAATCCGAAAAATAAATACTCCCTTGCTTTCCATGAGATTCAAACCCAAGCTCCCTTGTAGCATAATCCACGCAACTAACCACTAGGCCACAAGCTCCTCTTGTGTCTAAAACCATGCACAACTAAAAATAATCTATGGCCAAATTCTAAAGTCCATATAAAAAGAAAACCAAAATGCAAGAGCCAAGACTTGAACCTTGGACCTCCTTCCTTCCTTTTGGTGTCACCCCCTTGCCTCTTATGTGGCGTCACTTTGCCACTACACCACACACTCCACTTGTGTCATTTTCTCCACATTTTATTCTTAAAGCCTACCTACTAACTCCTAAGGTTTTATTCACCTAAAACCAAAATTTTTTCTAAGGCCTAACTTGAACCCGGGACTTCATAGAAGCCCCCTAACCTTCCAAAATCACTCACCTACTAAATCCAACTTGCATTTAATCCGTTCTCTTGTTTTCAAAAATTTTAAACACTACTACGCCCAAGGCCCATTGGGCCCAATCCTACTAGGCCCAAATTCGGGATGTTACAGTGTGGCACGGCTGTGTGGCACAAGTCAGAGAGCACCCTAAATCAAACACGGTCTGAAGCACGGGCGTATCCTAGGGTAGCACGGGCATGTCCCTTGGACCACACGGGAGTGTGAGCCCTACTTCTAGCAAAAATTTTCTAAGTTTGTAAAAATTTCCTGAGTTCTCGGTTTAGTCTCGAACACTTCTAAAGTATGTTTTGGGCCTCGTAGGCTCATAATAGGGACTTCATGATCGAATATGAATGGTTTTAATTTGGACACAAATTTATGACTCAGAATTGTGTGAATGCTTGTGTTGTAAGCCCGGTAATGCCTTGTACCATTTTCTGGCATTGATTACGGGTCATGAGTGTTACATTTAGGGTTTCCATGTTTTTTTAGGAAAGATAATGAAAATGATATTAATTTAATTATTTATTTCATTTATCATCATTATTTTATCATCTTTCCAAAATTAACCTTAATATTTCTTCAATTTCCAATGATGAATAATCATCCTCAAATACTAACTCCTCTAAATGGTCTATTTGCCATATAAGGACCTCAAATTTTAAATTCCATAGCTATTTGATACTTTTAGCTACTAGAATTCAACTTTTGCACTTTATGCAATTTGGTCCTTTTTATCACATTAAACATGTAAACAATAAAATTTCTTAACAAAATTTTCATATGATATTTCTATCATACTATAAACCATAAAATAATATTAAAAGTAAAAATTTTTTGACTTCGAATTTGTGGTCTCGAAACCACTGTTCCGATTTCACTAAAAACGGGCTGTTACACAAAAAATAACTAATTCGTTATTTGATTGTATCTTTTCTGCATTTTGCCTACAACCATTTTTACAAGTCTCAAAACTCCAATTATCAAAGCCAACTTCATCTATACACCACATTACAATATACATTCAATTCCTAATCACCTTCATAAAGAAATCAAACAATATCAAACATCTAAACCTAATCAATAAAAATGAATTGATATGGGGGTGATAATCCTATATTTTATTCTTTTTGTGAAGTGCAACCATTAATCCCCATAGTGTTTGGTATGCATTTTCACGTTGGTTTGATTCACAAATTGAACTTGTGTAAGCCAACTCTTATTTCAGGTATATACTGCAAATCTCATCTAAATAGTTATATCATCTAAATCTAACAACAACATAAGATATGTCATATTTACTGTCTCTTTTAACTACTTTCGTAATTAGTTGTTTCAAAGCCTTTTGTGGGTCTTTAAAATTTTGTGCAATATCAACAGCCTCTTTATTACTCATCACTTGGATTAAGCATAAGCAAAAGGAAAATAAATCCTATAAAACTATTTCCAACTCAATAAGGAGACATCAAAGTAAAGTGTTTTAACTTCCAAAGACCATCACTTGTAAGAATTAAAATATTTGTACTGTTATCTATGTTGGTCCATTGAATGTCGAGATGTAATCGTAGATGCAATTTAAGGCTCTCGTCATCGAAAACACATGAAACTGCTAGTTGTCCATTAATTCTAGGAACATCTCTTGATAGTATGCATAAACAAAAAATTTAACGTTCTCATCATTTTAGAAAATTAGAAATGCAAGGTCATATTTTACACAAGGAATATGATGCATATAAATCAACCAAATTAGAACCAAGACCTTAATACCACTCAATAGTAGAAACTTGAAGTTTTCAAGCATCGATTTTTTTCTTAGTATCTTTATCATGTAGGGCCAACAAACAAGAATCAAAATGATAAAACACAATGGCAACTAACAGTTTTCTTTTTGGTCAGCAAGACCAAGATTCTGAATGCAATGGAACATGATATTTCAAATTTGTAGTGACTTTAACATGCCTGATGCATTTGTACTTCATAACCAACAAAAGACATGCCTTAAGAGACCATTAAGTTGTTATACAACAAGGAACAAAAACATAAAACAGAGTGCAGAACTTCACAAGTGATTAATATGTGAAAAAGTAAAGACAAAACACTTTATAGTTTACTACAAGGTTAAAAAAACTAGTAGAGATGATCTCTCCCTATGATTGCAAAGAGGCTAAGAGCTAAATACAAGCATTAGTATTAGAAGCTGCAAGACCACTTAAAAACATTTAGCAAATATAACCAAAAACATTCGTTGAATTATTAACTTATATGAGCAGATGTGAACGAGCTCAAAGAATTAACTTTTAAAAATTGGAAGCAGTAGAAGACCTAACATATTTGAGACGAATCCACCTCTGTTCTCAATGCTGCCTCGTTCAGTGTTTTGTTGATGATATATCATCATTTGTATTGCTAACCCTCTCTAGAAAGAACAACATGTGAATCTCCTGCACTTTCCTCCATAGTTTTATTCCATTTATCAATACTGCAGTTGTAACAGTGGATCCACCACTACCTAAGTTTGAGCTCTGTGAAAGAATTACCTGATATGTTTTCTCAAAAGATTTGGAGATGGCTCTAGAAGGGTCAACCCAAAACTCTTCCTATAATAAGTGAGAAAATGTAAGTATATGAGGCAAACAAATGCTTCTATAGGTAGGACGATATAGTATCTCCCAAATGACCATCGTAGATAACAAAAAAGCTCTAACTCATGCTGTTGAATCTACATGAACTTAGCCACATGATAATCCAGCATAATATGATTAGCTTTCCTTTTTACTAGGCTAAAACCGAACTTTATCATACTATCATGGCTTTTTCCCTTACCAGAACCCGAATACAAATGTCCTTCTCCAAGCTAAAATAAGACCCAATTAACCTTCTAAATAGAAATCAAAGATCAATGAATTGAAAATCCTACAAAAGCTCAGTTCAAAATCAAACCTAAACACGCCCAAAAAATTAACAGAGCGAAAGAAAATGAAAACCTCGGCTATGAAAACTCTACTGAGAGAAAGAAAAAGAAAAGCAAAAAAAGAGCAAAGATTAAAAAAAGAGGGCAGAAAGAATGACAGAGAGGAAAATGAAAGGAATGGAGAGAGAAAATGTTTACCTGAAGGACGTTGTGATGAAGGGAATGAGTGGTATGGTCGGAGTCGAAGCAAGCAAGGGAGTGGCTGTCTGGCTGGGTGAAAGTGTTTTTGAGGTGAAAAGGGTAAAATGGAAATAGGGCAAGCACCAAATCAATAATTAGTGGGGAGGAGATAGAATTGAAATGACACCATTTCCATGCATAAGCCCATAGTGGAATAAACCCGTAATAGGGCATTCCACTGAACCAAGCAACTGTTTGTGGTGGGCTCGCGGAATAGAGTTGTAATGACTATGCCATTACATTGAACCAAACAGGGTGTTAATCTCTTTTTGAAGAACAACATTTGTTTAGAATAGTTTTTCAAAATAATTTTTTTTATAATAGCTATGTTTGGAATGACTATGTTCATAACAAGATCTAGTTTAGAACTGTTGAGATCTAGTGTCCTCAGTGTAGTAATTTCGTCAATATATACTTGTATTTTTTGAACAAATTGGTTTAATAAAATGTTATTGATTACATTAATATTTTTTGTATATTGTCCTCAACGGTTTTTACACGCAAAGAAAAAATAGAAACAAATATTGACTTATTGGGTATCTAAGATTTAACTAATACTAAGCGAGATTACGTAGTTGGATCATCATACATAAAGACAACTTATATTAGTAGATAATCTAAACACTTAGCCTAAACAAAAATGAGCAAACCAATTGAAAGACTAACATGTCGTCTATCAAGTCCAATTAGGAAGATGCTTTGTCTTGAGCATCAGAGCAGATGACTCCCAAAAGATAGAGACCTAGATATGATTGACTAGACGAACAATACATCAGATAGGACCTAAGTAGAATAGATCCTAAATTTGTTTATGGATTTATTCACTTTTGACATTCATTGTGTGGCACTCCTTAATCCTAAGTGGATGATAGACTATTTATGGGTGACTCGTATACTTTTATTAAGTGAAAGCTTGAGGTCAAATATGTAAGAAATTAAAAGATGGTATGTTGGGTATACAACTTTTGTAGTAAGAAGTATCATTCTAAAATAGTGGAATTCATAGCCCAACTAAAGGGTAAATGATATCCTCTCATCGATATTACATGATAGATGAAAAGTAAACATGGCCATGGGTCATTTGTCTTTGTGATAAATGATTTGATTACTATTCGATAGTAATTGACTTTTCAAAAAAGAAGGCGTAATGGTTACCATGAGATAAAATAAGATTATATTAGGAGAAAAAAGTTATCCCAAAGAGATTAATGATATCCTATGAGGGTAACACGCTTATGATAAGGTCATTGGACGAGCACTTATGAATTAGCTTTCATAATGGTATATAATAAGAGAGAGCTCAGTCACGATACTTTAGTGGAATGACTTCGTGACGAAATAAGTCTATAGTTAATAGATGAAAATTTGAAATTAATTATAAATTATTTAAGCCCTAATCATATATGTCCAATCGGTCCCTCCGTTATCTAATTGAAACCAAAAATGAATTGCATGTAGAATTAGATGAATAGAAATAAATGAAAACAATGAACTAAGAGAAATAGATCGCATTTGCAGTGAATGAATTTTCTTGCTAAGTACAAAAATGACTTGAGAATTAACTGAAGGTTTGTTAAATTTTATTAAATTAATTATAATTAAATAATTGAAGTTAAAAATGGAATTAAATTAATTAGTAATTATGAATTTGTTGAATAAGAAAATTATATATATTTTCTCATAGATTCTATTACGGTAAAATTGTTTTGACTTTAACGTAATTGAAATTGGGTTGAGAAAATTATTTAATTGAAAATTTTCATTAATTCGATTAATTCAATTAATTGATTAAATATTATTTAGTTTTGGAAATAGAAAACAAATATTGTAACACCCCAACCCTGGACCAAACACCACAACCGGATCTGGTATGTCACATAAGAAGATTTTTATAAAACTTCACATTCGTCTAAAAAATTAAAATCTATTTTGAAATCTTCAAGTTCGGTAGTTCATCTGAAAACTCAGTGTTCATTTTATAAAAGATGTGATTAGCCTAAATCATGCTTTTAGCTGACGTTTGAAAACACTTGATGTTGCATTAAGTTAACTTGAGATTGTTGTCTAGTTTCGGTTATAAAGTCGTTGGTTAAGTTGTGAGAAAACTTTCGTTTGCATTTTATGAAGAAAACGTCTTACCAATTAATGTATAGATTAAAGCGTTTAAAGTTCAAACCAGAAATAAACCCAAATAATTAATGGCCTTATTACATAACAAAATCCCCCTAACTTAAAAAATGATAAATAAAGGCAGAGTTTAATTTAATAAAAATCGTGCATGGCCACCTCAAAGTCCACTCCGGCCCAAATCCTCTGAACTAAGAATCACCTGCAAAAGTTAAGCAGAAGGGGTGAGTCATGAAGACTCAGTGTGAAATTACCCCACATACCATAACTGGGCCTAAGCCCCCATATATGAATCGGCCAAAGCCCAAACACTATAACATATCAGATAATCAATATGATAGACCTAGCCCATCCTAATGTTCCATCCTCTACACTCTACTCCATATATCCAACCTCAGCACACCTGTGGGGATTTCTACAATCGACCCTCCATCTGCTACACTCCTCTTTGGCAGTGACACTGCTCAAAGTCGATACGATGTGGCCTAGCCACCGAATCAATGTGACCAAGTCACCGATATACATATATGGCACTGAGCCATCAGAATAGTGTGACAAAGTCATCGATATACACTGCCCCTTTACATCATTATAATTACCCAACCCCATGCACATGCAATCATAGTGGATTGAATGTAACATATAACAACATTCATATAATATTTAAAGAACATATATATATTCATGCTAACGAAAATATTTATAGGACATAATCAGAGAATAACTAACCTGGTATTCCGGTTTTACCCACCAAGGGTAACTCAATAGCCATTACCGAGTTTTCGACTTTCAAACAACACATATACTTTTTATAACAAACAAAAGAAGGTGTAGGAATTACACACCTGATAACGTAGAGATTAAGCTCTCTTGATCAACATTCCCCTCACTATCGCAAACCACTGCAATCTGTCTATTCAGATTTGAAGTCGGCCTACAACCTAGTGAAAAATCCTGAATGGCTGACACTGCACGCTGTTTGAACTTAGGGGCAGGAACTATGAGTCCAACCCCCTCCTTCACTTCACTGGAATTCGTATCCATGAAAGGATCTTGATCAGGAAACTGGTTAAAGCAATGCAAAAGAAAGAGAGAAACGGTACCCCAAATCGAAAGAAATTTCTTACCTTGATCAACGAAAATCGAATACTAGAAGGTTGGCTTATGAAACCGTGTGTCCCTAGATAGTACCAATGTTAGAATCGATTCCAAAAAAAAAATAAAGGAAACGGCCTTCAACCAAACAAACAAGGAAAGACCCCTTTACTACCCATTTGGCCAACAACCATACTTACCAGAGACCTCCCAAGTGCAGGCTAAACGGAGAAGAGAAGGTGAAAATAAGCCCCTCTACAACCAGCCAACCCCTAAAAGAACAAGTCAACACCTTTGGTTTAGCAAGACAATCAAGAAAAAGGTAAGAGATGAAAAGAAAATAGAAGAAGGAGGGTCCTTACCGAATAACAAGAAAATATCGATTGGAAAGACTATATTTGGCTTTTGGCAAAATAATTGTAACAGCCCGATTTAGGGCCTAGTAGGGATAGTGGTGTGAGGCCACGAACCTGATGTGAATTTATGAGTTTTTCAAGTTTATTCTATGTTTGCACGTTAGTATGAAAGTTTTGTAAAGCAATTTTATTAGGTTGAGGTCAATTGGTCTAAAAAGGACTAAATTGCAAAAGCTACAATATATGAGTTTCTAGAAGTTTTTGTTGCATGAAATAGCTTTAGAATAATAATTATGAGCCCTTAAATAGAAATTTTACCGAAAATAAAATTTTGGACAAAATTGACCTTGAGATGGTGTTAAATAGAATTTTTGTGAGGAAGGGCATTTTGGTCATTTGCCTATTAAGTGTTTTAAGTGGGAAAAAGATGAGAAAAATTCACTCATCTTCTTCCTTGTGCTGCCAAAAATTTGAAGACACCATAGCTAGGGTTCTTCATTTTTTTTCAAGTTCATAGTAAGTTCATCTTGGCCCCATTTTTAATATTCTTCGTATTTTTGAAGTTCTTGTAATATGAAATAGCTAATTTTAGCTATGAAATGAGCTAAGATGCATGTTCAAAAATTTACCCTTGAATGATATGCTTGTTAAATGATGTTTTATGGAAGTTTAAGAGAGTTTGATGTTAGATAAACATCTTTTCCTTAATGAGTTTCATGAAAAAAATGGTAGTAGGGACTATTTTGTAATAGTTATAAAATTGGTCATACCTACTAGAAATAGTGAGAATTGATGATTGTTATAGAAGACAAAATGATTCAGCTAAGCATAAAGTTTAAGAAAGTTGCATGAAAATCAGTTTACGAGAATTGGGGCAAAAGTGCAAATATTAGATAGTATAAGGGCAAAATAGAAATTTTGTCAGAATATGAGTTATGTGTTAATTTAGTCAATATGATTATTAAATGATCTATTTATGATTATAGATCAAGAAAAATGAAGCCCGGATCGAAATCGAGGCAATAACAAAGTTGTGGACTAAATTGCATATCTATATACATTTTGTATATTGAGGTAAGTTTGTATGATTTCTAAGTTTTATGATTTTTATCATTAATTTGTTTACTATAATGTACAATAATTGTATGAAATGATCATGTTATGTTCAAGCAAGAAATCACGATAATATGTACAAGCAAGTCCCGATTGAAGATGAATTTCCTTGGGATACTCGATCTACCACACAAGATATCATGTAAGTCCAAGGCAAGCTTGGCATTGATCAAGTTAGCAAGCAAGTTATCATGTAAGTCCAAGGTGAGCTTGGCATTGAGCAAGATATCATGTAAGCCCAAGGCAAGCTTGGCATTGATCAAGTTAGCAAGCAAGTTATCATGTAAGTCCAAGGCAAGCTTGGTATTGAGCAAGTTATCATGTAAGTCCAAGACAAGCTTGGAATTGATCAAGTTAGCAAGCAAGTTATTATGTAAGCCCAAGGGAAGCTTGGCATTGAGTATGTTATCAAAAGCAAGACTTCATATAAGTCCATGTCAAGACATGGCCTTGAAACTAAGATGAGATATTCCATGTAAGACCATACTGAAGATATGGCTTCGGTATCAAGTTATGTGGGTCGAGATTTAGTATCCTCGATTATTCGCAGAAATTCATCGGGCAAACGAGTAAGTCAAAAAGAAGATATCAAGAAAGATAAGAAAGCGAAGTTAGTATCAAGATGAAATTGAGTATTAGTCATGTTATGAATGAGGAAGTAAAGATTATGATTATTATTATTAAAGTATACTGATCAATGTGATCAAGTGATACAGGTACCATGTTTACCTTACAAGTATGAGAATGTTATGTATCATAAGACATGTAAGAATCAAGTATGAGTAAGTAAGTTTTATAGCTAAAATTATGATACCATTGTAAGCTAGATGGTTTATGTTAAGCAAGTATATTGACATGTGTTGTACATACAAACTTACTAAGCTATATGCTTACGTTATGACTCTTTCTTACTATGCAGTCCTGCCAAGCTAACTAGTGGATCATTAAAGTCGAGCTCGCAACACACTATCAACTCTTCTTTTGGTATAGCCATGTTACTTTACTAAGTATGGCATATATAGGAAGCATTCATATTGTGTATATGCTTTAGGAAAGGCCATTATATAGGCCATCACGTTCATTATTCTTTTGTATTTGACTAAGTATGTATGTTTATTGAGATCAATGAAGCATGTAGTATTATTCATGAAAGATGGGTTGTTATTGCATTGTTTATTTGAGTTTATGTATGATCTTCTTTTCAGGGTGGCAAATGGCTTGGTAAATGGCCTTTAAGTGCCGGCATGGTTGGACACACGGGAGTGTGTCAAGGCTGTGTTAACCCTGCACCTTAGTATTATTAATCAGAATAGGCCACGGGAAAATCCCATGGCTGTGTGTGTATGTCGTGTAAGACACACGGTTTGGACATGGGTGTGTGCCTGCACTGTGTTAATTTAGTCAAGATATCAAGGATTAGCACACGCCTAAGCCCACAGCGTGTCATGGCCATGTGAAATTAGTCAGCAACCTCCCACGGTTGGTAGACATGGGCGTGTCTAAGCCGTGTGGAAATAGTCAGTAGCTCTACACGGTTTGAGGGCATAGGCATGCTTAAGGGTACACGGACGTGTTCCAAGTCACACGGGCGTGTGAACCCTGCTTCAAAAATGTAACATCCTAAATTAGGGGCTTTGCATTTGATGTGTTTGTGTGTGTGTGCTATGTCTAACACGTTAGTTTACGGTACTTTAGGGTCCAGGAATGACTTAGGGGTAAGCCGGAGCCTTAGTAAAAATTTTGCTTTTAGGGCACTTTAAGGGAGAGCTGAATGGGATAGGACTTAAGGGTGGCTTGTTGTATGGTTAGACACAAGAAGTGCTTTAGTAAAGTGGCAAGGAGGCACCACTTAAAGCTCAGGAAGGTGACGCCTGTGGAAGTGGGCAGGAGCGGTGTTCGAGTGCGTGGATTCCCTCTTGGGGATTTCTTTTTGACGCCAAGGTAGGGGAGAGTTGCTTTCAGCTTGGACTCTGGTGGATGAGTGTTGAATGGCTCAACACATTTGAATGAAGGGAAGAGAGCAATTCAAGGAGAAGGAATCGGTCAATAGGTTTGAATAGGGAGTGGAGAGTGATCAGTGGAGAGAATCATGGGATTGGGAGAGAGGGAGAGAGTTTAGCCGAATGTGGGGTGTGTGAGTGTGTGTGTTCGGTTTAGTGATGTTAGGGGGCGGCTGAATGTTAAATGATAGCATTAAAGGGAGTGTTGAGCATTTTCAGCTAGCTAGAAAGGACCAAAAGCGTTCTTTTGTTCATTTCTTTTGGTCAAAACCGAAACACCCTCATACCACTTGGTGCATTTTTATTTTCTTTCAAATACCAAAACCAAAACACCTTCTAATCCTCTTCTCATTTTCTCCTTCTTTTGTGCTTGGCCGAAACCTACATTGCCTTTCACTCATCACTTTTGTTTTATTTTCTTTGCCATTAAATATCAAAGCTGAAACCCTCTGAAGCCACACCTTTTGCCGAAACCCTGCCATTTTCTTCTCTTTTCTTTCGAACACCTTAACCGAATCTCTCTTGGTAGATAGCACCTTTCTTCTCCATCTCTTTCTTTTCAAGAGCAGAACAACTTTGGCATTTGATAAGTTCTTTTTGGTTTAGCCGAATCTCTCTAGTCATCTTTGCATTCATTTTCATCTATTGATTTCTTTGTAAAGGAAGCTGAAACTTATTTTTGTTTAGGCAGTTTTTTTATTTTGATTGGTTAGCCGAAACCCTCTGACATTCTTACTCTCTTCTTTTGGCTCTTATTTCAGTAGATTACTGTTACCTATTTTCTTCCTTTCCCAATCAGTTTCTCTAGTGTTTGGGGTAAGTGTTTTCTTTTCGGTACAATCATCTCTTCTCATGGTAGATTACGGAAGGCAGTAATCATAATCTGAAACTCTTGGCTGATCGTAGGGGGTTTTATCTTCGCATTCTTCCGGCTTTTGGTCTACGTTTGGAGTGTTTAAAGGGATAATCGGTTCTAGTCGATTTAAGTACTCGAGCGGTGCAGGATTCAAACCTTTTTGATCTCCGGGATTTGTTGATCTAGGTAAGGATCCTTAGCCTTGAGTGTTATTCTCTTTTGTTTGATTTCACTGCTTTAATCCGGTCTAGTGACCAAGGTTTTGTTCATGGACTCAAATGTCAGCCAAGCGAAAGGAGGGGTTAGACCCGTAGTCCCAGCCCCTAAGTTTAAAAAGCGCGCGATATCTGCTGTTCGGGATTAGCCACTGGGGTGTGGGCCGACTTCTGAGCAAAATAGGAGGCATATAGCAGTAGTTTTCGAAAGCGATAGTGTTGACATAGATAACATAGTGTTGCGGGTAACCAGGTGTATAAAATTCACACATTTTAATATTATTATGTGTAATTAAATATCTGGGCTGAAAAGTCGAAATAGTTAGATGAATCGACATTATGCCACAATAGGCATGGCCGAAATACCAGGTAAGTACCCTGTTGTTTATGTATGCGCTAATGATTGTATGCCATAATGATATTGTGCCCTTGACAGCTTGCTGCATTCATTTGACACTTGTATGCATGGGCTGGATATGATGTTTAAGGGGAAGTGTAAGACTGTTACTAGTGGTTTGGTACCACACGTGGGTTGGCCCCACATTCTTGATTCGTGACTAAGTCTCAGTGGTTTGGAACCACCAGTGGTTTGGTACCACATATTGATGATTTCTTGACTCGTCTCAGTGGTTTGGTACCACAGTGGGTTGGCCCACATATGTGATTATTCGGGATTGTCACTAGTGGTTTGGTACCACAAGTGGGTTGGCCCCACAAATGATATTTTGTGACTCTATCACCAGTGGGTAGGTGCCACATATAGAGTGTAGCGGATGGAGGTTTGATTGTAGAAATCCCCACGGTGTGATTGGCTGGTACGGGTGGTGTGTAGAGGATGGAAATCTAGGATTGGGTCGGGTACATTGCATCCAAACTTGTACATGCTATCTTTGAGTGGGCTAAGGCCTAATATGTGGCTGTGGCTTGGAGCCATTTATATGACTTAAAGGGGGATTTACGAACTGAGTCTCGGTGACTCACCCCCTCTGCTTAAATTTGTAGGTGATCAGTAAGACGTGGACTTGGGAGTCGAAGAGACTCGAGGAGGCCATAGCTTGTTATTTTCAGTACACTTAGTTTCTTTTTAAGACATTTTAATTTGGGGTTTTAATTGATGTAATAAGGCCTTTTCATTGCTATTTTGTTTTACATTATTATTCTACTTTGATACAACATTACTTTACGACTTAAACTTAGTTGTTAAAAAGAAGTTTTTTCCTAAATAACCGCAACCTAAAATATCTATTTTTCTCACAAGTGTTAACATTGATAGTAAATCAACGGTTAATCCAACCTGTAAATTTTTCTTAAGTTGCAAACCACTATTTTCAAAACATCACCTGAAATAAAAAGTTTCAAACTTACAGTTTCCATTAGGATTTCAAAGTTTCTTTTCAACCTTTCTCCCTGTGACATACCAGATCTGGTCATAACGTTTAGACCGGGTATGGGATGTTACAATTTTAGTATCAAAGCCTAGGTTGCAAAACTCGGGATATGAAAATGGGCTTAACAATGTTTTATTAAGTTGGTTTGAACGATTTTTGGAAGGAATGGTTTGGTTGGAGTATGGCATCCGAGTCCGACGGTACCTAGTTCACTAGGTAAGTGTTTCAAAATTTCTAGTGGTGTATGCATGAAACAATTGTTAATGTAAGAGAATATGGTTGTTTGCTCTAAGAGACTTAGATTATAGAGACTGAAACTTTGATATGTGTTGCGAAACTACTCTTTGAGACTATTTCCCATAAAATTTCTCGGTATTAAAAAATGAAAAAAATAACTAACTCATAAAACTTTTAATCAGATTAAGTCACAAACGTTAGTCATGAGCACACGAGGTGTGGACGTAATGTATGTGGTCGTGGTAGGGGCAGGACTACTGTTTAGGAACCAGTAGAATCTGGTCATGGGTCAGAAAGTGAGATACCAGTGCCACCAGCGGTGGGAGCAAAATTTCAGGACCAAACAGGCGGGGATGATGCGGTGTCTCAGGCAATGTTATGGGTCTTGGAGAGAGTTGCTAGGGCATACATGGGTACTGGGGCTCAAAAATCTGTGTCTGAGTGACTCCGAGCCAATGGAGCAGAGATGTTTAGGAGTGTTCTGGCGTAGCCCCTAATACAGCTGACTATTGGTTAGAAGCACGTGAGCGTATAATGGATGATCTAGACTTCACGGTGGAGGAGAAGTTGAAAGGGGTGGTGTCTCTTCTGCGAGACGAGGCGTATCAATGGTGGCTCACGGTTTGGGATGGTATGGTGGCTGAGCATATCACCTGGGATTTCTTTAAGACAGCATTCCAGGTGAAGTACGTCGGATCAAGTTATGTGGATGTGCAGCGTAAGGCATTTCTAAATCTAGTTCAGGGGAGTAAGTCGGTGTCTGAGTATAAGGCAGAATTCCTACATTTAAGCTGTTATGCTTGGGGTATTGTGGCCACGGATCACGAGCATTATGTTCGGTTCGATGATGGGTTGAGAGATGATCTGTGTGTGCTGATAGCCCCACAGTGAGAAAGGGAATTTGCTATTCTTGTGGAAAAGGGTAAGATAGCCGATGAGGTGAAGCGGTTTGAAAAGCAAAATCAGGAGAGGAATAGAAATAAGAGGAATTTTGGTTCGTCAGGATCAGTTGGGCGGTTTCAGAAGAGGCCTAGGGTTGAGGGGCCGAATCGTGTTGTGAGACCTGCTGTGTAACATCCTGAAAAGGGCCTATGCATTTTCGGTTTAATTGTACGAAATGACATGTCTTATGTGTTATGAATGTATTATGAACATTTTTGAAAACTTGGAAATGTAAGAAATGATTTAGAAATGTTAAGTTTCAAAAAGAGGAAAGTGAACATTTTGGAAACTTGGAAATGTTAAGTTAAAAGAGGAAAGTGAACATTTTGGAAACTTAAACTAAAAGAGGAAAGTGAACATTTTGGAAACTTAAGTTAAAAGAGGAAAGTGAACATTTTGGAAACTTAAGTTAAAAGAGGAAAGTGAACATTTTGGAAACCTGGAAAATGTATGGAAATCTTAAGTTTCAAAAGAGGAAACTAAGGCAAGGTGGCCTTAAGAAAATTAATAGGAGGAATTTGACACACAAACAGGCTTGTCAAAGTGGCTTGAAGGCACCACTTAAAAGCCCAAAGAAGTGACGCCCACAAGCTTGTGTGTTTGGGCTGTGGATCGAGTCACTTGGGAAGCAAATAAAAGAAATTTTATTTTTGCTTCTAGAAGCAAAAGAGGTGGACGGCACAAGGGAACCTAAGTGAATAGTTTAATTCTCTTTAAAATTCAGCTAAATAGGTGGATAAATGATGGATAATTATTGTTATTTTTATTAGGAGATAAGAGATAATTGAGGGATTAAGTCTATTGATTAAAGTGATAATTAAAAGATAACAATTTATCACATAGGAAGAGTTGGCCGATTGGGGGAGACTAAGGCTAGTATTTTCGGCAAATAGGAGAAAACAAGGCCATTCTTCACACTTTTCTTCCCTCCTATTCTCTGCCGAATTCCCTAAGCAACATTCTCTCTTCTCTTTTTATTTTTTTTGTCAATCCGAAATCTACTTCTTCGTTATCCACCATTATTAATTCTTTAAGCATCATGAATCAAAAGTGTTGACACACCTCTAGGCCATAGTCGACTAGTCTTCAAGACCCCATAGCCGAATCTTTGAGAGGCACCAAACAAAGCAGCTGTCGAATTCTTCAATAGAGGTAAAAAAAAAACAAGTTGGATTTCTATTCTTTTCTTTAAGGACTTGTCGAAAATTAAAGACTAATCCTTACTATTATTCTTTGACCAAAATCTTAAGGAGAGATTCAGGATTTTGGCCTATCGTCGATTTTTAGGAGGAAGATTTTCGGGATTTAAGATTTGGAAGGTAAGTACATTTGGCCAAGGGTCTATTTCAGTATTTAGACTTGTTTCTTATCTATTCAAACCGAAAACTAATAAGTTAATAGATCTAAGGAGTAGCCGATTACAAGAAAGGAGAAGTTCTTTTCCCGAAGGTACACCATAGGCCGCGTATTCCCTAGTTATTCAGTGAGTTTCGGGATTTAAGATTTTCAAGGTAAGTAACTATGAATATTAGGCCAAGGCCTTATTTTAGTACATAGATCTATTCCCTTATTATCTTAAAAGCTGAAAACTAACCTATGTAAAGATTTAGGATTTGGCCGAATACAAGGAGAAGAAAAGTAAAGTTTTCAGGATTTGAGTAATAAGAAAATCGGCATTAAGGTAAGTTTTAGTGCACAAATCCTGCTAGGATTGGTTTTATGACCGAATGAGTTCTTCATTAAACCTTTAATATGGGCTGAATGTAGGGAGTTAAAGATCTAAGGCAGTAGATCGAATTTCGGGATTTCAAGTGAAATTGTTAAGCGAATTAGGTGTGTACCCACACTACTTTTTAATAAGATTCATGGATATAATAAATATATGCATGTTTATAAGAATGTGAATATGGCTAAGGTACCGTGTTACGGTACAAAGTACTCAGGTACCTACTAGGATTACGAAATATGTTATATTTAACATGTGAAAAGTGACATAAATGTGAATTTAAGTATGATATGCATGATATGAATAATATAGGGCATTCGGGTTATATGAAAAAGGGGAAGTGAAAGTGGTGACTTGGTCTCACTATCCGAATGTGGTGACTTGGTCACATTATCCAATGTGGTAACTTCGGTTACATTATCTGAATGTGGTGTCTCATGACACAATTATTTAATCTGGTGGCCATGCCACGAATTATATGGGCGATGAGCACGTCAACCGCAGCTGACGCCTTCGATGGTGTGTAGCGGATGGAGGGTTGACTTAGTAGTCCCCACTTGTGCGAGGTTTGGTACGGGGATGTGTAGCGGATGGTATCTGGTGTGGGTTCTGGATTGCATCATTATTATTATGTGAACATGATATGTATGGTATGCCTAAATCATTAAATTTTAGTGTTGGTTACACATTGAGTCTGTTGACTCACCCTGCTGTGGGAACATGTTTGTGTGATGAACAAGGATGGACCGGACTGGCAGAACTTGTGGTGGCCATGCTCACTTAAAGTTTTATTGAATTTGGACATTTTATTTTATTTAAGTACTCTACAATTTTATTTTGGGTTTTGTTTTATGTAATAAGGCCATGGTGATGATTTTATTGTTGTTTTAATTACTATGTTACTTAATTTATGTTATTTAAAGATTAAGTCAATTTAATTTAAACTAAACTTTAAATTTTGTCACCTGAAATAAATGGGTTTTCAATATAAAAAAAATAAACTTGTTTTCAACTCGAGCCCAACCCACAAACAAACTATCTTCAAAACACACAGTTTTCAAAGTAACAAAAGAGTTTTGAACCCGATTTACATCGAGGAACATACCAGATCCAGTCCAGGCTCGTGGGCTGGGTGTGGGGTGTTTCATGCTGTTGATAGTCGGCCTTTGAGGTGTGATCGATGTGATAAATTTCATTTTGGTGAGTGTTGGGTTGGTAATAGAGGCTATTTCAAGTGTGGGTCTACAAAACATCGAATAAGGGACTGTCCACAAGAGAGGGGCAGAGCGCAATCAACGGGTAAATGTTATGTTCAGTCAGGTAGAGGTGGTCAGCAACCACAGAGAGGTCGAGGTCTGGTCAGAGGAGGTAATGGTTTTGGTTATGGACGTGGAGCACCAGGCAGAGGTGCTAGGGGCAGTGATGCAAGGAGACCTGGGCTGGTCTATGCAGCCAGACGTTGAGAAGAGAGTGATGTACCTGACGTCATAACCGATACGTTTCTTATTTATGGGTTGCCTTATACTGCATTGATTGATATAGGATCAACACATTCATATGTGTCTAGTGGGATATCTGGAACTTTAAGAATAGACTTTGAGATTGCCTCTAGGGAGATGACCGTAGTTAGCCGGCTCGAACAATCGGTAGTGGTGAATAGACTTTATAGGGATGTACCTCTAGAAGTTTAAGGGATGGTTTTGCCGGCTGATCTGATGGAACTACCGTTCGGAGAGTTTGACCTGATCTTAGGCATGGACTAGCTAGGGAGGTATCGAGCGAATCTGGACTGTGATGCTAGGCACATGGTATTGAGAACTCTTGAGGATGAAGAAGTGGTGGTAATAGGTGAGAGGAGAAACTATTTATCTAATGTGATATCTGCTATAAAGGCTGAGCGAATGGTGAAGAAGGGTTGAGAGGCATTCATAGCTCTGGTTTGTGCCTTGGAGGGCAAGGATTTGGCAGTGGAGAATGTTAGAACAGTAAAAGAGTTTTCTGATGTTTTTCCAAAAGAGCTTCCTGGATTGCCTCCGGATCGAGTGGTGGAATTTGGTATTGATCTTTATCCAGGGACAGTGCCTGTTTCGATTGCCCCATATAGGATGGAGCCCAAGGAATTAGTGGAATTAAAGGCTCAGATTTAAGAACTGTTAGATCGGGGTTTTATCCGACCGAGTGTATCACCTTTGGGAGCATCATCGCTATTTGTCAAGAAGGACGGATCAATGCATATGTGCATTAACTACCGTCAGTTGAACAAGTTGACCATCAAGAATAGGTATCCGCTGTCGAGGATTGATGACTTATTCGATCAACTAAAGGGGGCTTCAGTTTTTTCGAAGATAGATTTGCGGTCAGGTTATCATCAGCTTAAGGTCAAGGAGGTGGACATTCATAAGACGACATTTTGAACTCTCTATGACCACTATGAATTTCTGGTGATGCCATTTGGTTTGACCAATGCACCAGCAACATTTATGGACATGCTGAACCGGGTTTTCCAACCCTATCTGGACCGATTCGTTGTAGTATTCATAGACGATATCGTGGTCTATTCCAGATCAGAGGAGGAGCATGATTCGCATCTTCGTGTGGTCTTACAAACTCTGAGAGAGAAGCAACTGTTCGCCAAATTCAGTAAGTGTGAGTTTTAGCTAAAAGAAGTTACCTTTTTGGGTCATGTTGTGTTTGCTGAGGGGATTAGGGTTGATCCCTGGAAGGTCAAAGCTTTGTTGGATTGGAAGCCACCTAAGTCTGTGGCAGAAATCAGAAGTTTTCTTGGTCTAGCTGGGTATTATAGAAGATTCGTTGGGGGTTCTCCTTGATCGCCGCTCCATTAACCAAGTTGTTGCGGAAAGGGGTTCCATTTGTTTGGTCTGACAAGCAGTAAGAAAGTTTTGAGAAGCTAAAAAGGATTTTGACAGAAGCCCCAGTTGTTGATTCAACCAGAGGCTGGGAAGGAGTTCGTGGTTTACTGTGATGCGTCACACACAGGTTTGGGATGTGTGTTGATGCAAGATGGAAAGGTTGTTGCATATGTGTCTCGATAGTTAAGACCGCATGAGTTGAATTTTCCCACGCATGACTTGGAGTTGGCGGCGGTGGTTTTTGCTCTGAAAATCTAGAGACATTATCTATATGGGGAGAAGTCCATCATTTATACAGATCATAGAAGCTTAAAGTATCTCCTTATCCAGAAGGAATTGAATTTAAAATAGAGGCGATGGGTTGAGTTGTTAAAGGATTACGATTGTTCGATCGAATACCATCCGGGTAAAGCTAACATGGTGGCAGATGCATTGAGTCGTAGGGTAATCTCAGATTTGAGGGCGATGTTTGCACATCTTAGCTTGTATGATAATGGGAGTTTGTTAGCTGAGCTTCAGGTGAAACTGACATGGATAAATCGGATTAAAGAAAAATAGTTGTTAGTTGATGTCTTGAATACTCGACTACTTCAAGTTCAGAATGGTGGAGTAAAGGAATATAATATGAGTAGTGAGGGAGTTCTATGTTTCCAAGAAAGGATTTGCATGCCGAAGGATTCAGAGTTGAGGCATAGGATTTTGCAGGAAGTGCATAGCAGCCCATACGCTATGCATCCTAGAGGAAATAAGATGTATCAGGATTTGCGGGAACAATTTTGGTGGCCGAGTCTGAAGCGAGAAATAACCGAATATGTGAGTAAGTGTTTGACGTGTCAGCAGTGAAAGCAGAACATCAGTTGCCTTCAGGATTGTTGCAACCGGTGAATATTCTGCAGTGGAAGTGGGAAAAGGTCACAATGGATTTCGTTAGTGGGCTTCCCCTTACACCTACTAAAAAGGATTCGATTTGGGTAGTGGTTGATCGTTTGACGAAGTCTGTTCATTTCATACCGGTGCGAGTAGACTACTCTCTTCAGAAGTTGGCTAAATTATATATAGTAGAGATTGTCAGGTTCCATGCGGTGCCAGTGTCGATTATCTCGGACGGAGACCCTAGATTTACGTCAAGATTTTGGAAGGCGTTGCATCAAGCGTTGGGTACAAAGTTAGATTTCAGTACAGCATTTCATCTGTAGTTCGACGGACAGTCAGAGAGGGTAATCCAAATCTTAGAGGTTATGCTGAGAGGCTGTGTCATGGACTTTAGAGGTAGTTGGGAAGACTTCTTACCATTGGCGGAATTCGCGTACAATAATAGCTACCAATCGAATATCCAGATGGCACCGTATGAGGCGTTATATGGTCAGAAGTGTCGTACTCCTACTTGTTGGACAGAGTTAGGTGAACGTCAGGTGTTGGGTCAAGAATTGGTCTCTAAAATAGAAGACAAGGTTAAGCTAATTAGGGCTCAGTTGAAGGAAGCTTCGGACAGATAGAAATCCTATGTGGATCTAAAGTGTAAGTACATAGAGTTTAAGGTGGGTGACCAGGTGTTCTTAAAGGTGTCACCGTGGAAGAAAGTGCTTAGGTTTGGATGGAAGGGTAAGCTAAGCCTCAGGTTTATCGGGCCTTATCGGATAGTGAAGCGTGTGGGACCAGTAGCCTATCAACTTGAGTTGCCTATAGAGTTAAGTCAGATTCACGATGTGTTTCACGTGTCGATGCTGAGACGTTATCGTTCAAATCCATCTCACATGGTGTCAGTGGAGGAGATCTAAGTGAGACCTGATTTATCCTTTGAAGAGCAACCAATTCAGATTTTGGATTGTGATGTCAAAGTATTACGTAGAAAGACGGTTTCGTTGGTTAAGGTTTATAATCATGGTTCTGAGGAAGCTACGTGGGAACCCTAAGAATCAATGGGACAACAATACCCTCATCTCTTTTGACCAAGTAATTTCGAGTAATTTTGAGGCCAAAATTATTTTAAGGAGGTAGAACTGTAACATCCTAAATTAGGGGCTTTGCATTTGATGTGTTTGTGTGTGTGCTATGTCTAACACGTTAGTTTAGGGTACTTTAGGGTCCAGGAATGACTTAGGGGTAAGCCAGGGCCTTAGTAAAAATTTTACTTTTTGGGCACTTTAAGGGAGAGCTGAATGGGATAGGACTTAAGGGTGGTGGTTGTATGGTTAGACACAAGAAGTGCTTTAAGTAAAGTGGCAAGGAGGCGCCGCTAAAGCTCGTGAAGGTGGCCTTTGAGGAAGTCGGGGGAGTAGGTTCGAGCTCGTGGATTCTCTCTTGGGGATTTCTTTTTGGCCAAGGTGGGGAGAGTTGCTTTCACTTGGCTCGGTGGATGAGTGTTGAATGGGTCAACACATTTGAATGAAGGAAGAGAGCAATTCAAGGAGAAGGAATCACCAACGTGTTTGAATGGGGAGTGGAGAGTGATCGGTGGAGAGAATCATGGGATTGGGAGAGAGGGAGAGAGTTTGGCCGAATGTGGGGTTGTGAGTGTGTGTGTTCGGTTTAGTGATGTTAGGGGGTGGCTGAATGTTAAATGATAGCATTAGAGGGAGTGTTGAGCATTTTCAGCTAGCTAGAAAGGACCAAGAGCAATCTTTTGTTTATTTTTTTTTGGTCAAAACTGAAACACCCTCATACCACTTGTTGCATTTTTCTTTTCTCTCAAATACCAAAACCAAAACACCTTCTAATCCGCTTCTCATTTTCTTCTTCTTTTGTGCTTGGCCAAAACCTACATTGCCTTTCACTCATCACTTTTATTTTATTTTCTTTTCCATTAAACATCAAAGCCGAAACCCTCTGAAGCCACACCTTTTGCCGAAACCCTACCATTTTCTTCTCTTTTCTTTCGAACACCTTAACCGAATCTCTCTTGGTAGATAGCACCTTTCTTTTCCATCTCTTTCTTTTCAAGAGCAGAACAACTTCGACATTTGGTAAGTTCTTTTTGGTTTAGCTGAATCTCTCTAGTCATCTTTGCATTCATTTTCTTCTCTTGATTTCTTTTTAAAGGAAGCCGAAACTTATTTTTGTTTAGGCATTTTTTTTATTTTGATTGGTTAGCCGAAACCCTCTGACATTCTTACTCTCTTCTTTCGGCTCTTGTTTTAGTGGATTGCTGTTACCTATTTTCTTCCTTTCCCAATCGGTTTCTCTAGTGTTTAGGGTAAGTGTTTTCTTTTCGGTATAATCATCTCTTCTCATGGTAGACTGCGGAAGGAAGTAATCATAATCTTTAACTCTTGGCCGATTGTAGGGGGCTTTATCTTCCAGTTCTTTTGACTTTTGGTCTGCGTTTGGAGTGTTTAAAGGGATAATCAATTCTAGTCAATTTAAGTACTCGTACGGTGCAGGATTCAAAACTTCTTGACCTCCGGGATTTGTTGATCTAGGTAAGGACCCTTAGCCTTGAGTGTTATTCTCTTTTGTTCGATTTCACTGCTTTAATCCGGTCTAGTGACCAAGGTTTTGTTCATGGACTCAAATGTCATCCAAGCGAAAGGAGGGGTTATACCTGTAGTCCCAGCCCCTAAGTTCAAGAAGTGCGCGGTATCTGCTGTTCGGGATTGGCCACTAGGTTGTGGGCTGGCTTCTGAGCAAAATAGGAGGCAGATGGCAGTAGTTTTCGAAAGCGATAGTGTTGACATAGATAGCATAGTGTCTCGTATCCAGACCTAGTATCGATCTTGGATGCAGGGTGTTACATTTAGTGGTATCGGAGCTACGGTTTAGTCAGTTCTAGGACTAACGTAGCACGAGCATGAGTCTAGCTATACATACCATATAATGATAGTGTGACGACTTAAATTATGTTTATACATATAGTAAATGGATCCAAAAGAGCTGAGGCGGATGATGTAGAAAATAATACACCAGCTCCCGCAGAAGGGACGGTGCTATATGAGAATGAGAATAGACCCACTACGGTGAGTCAAGAAAGAGGAGGAGAAGAGGCTAGAGAAGCCTTCCTCTATATGATGGATGCCTGGTACACGGAGTTCGTTCGAGTGAACCCGAATACACAACCCCCTCCACCCCACCTGTTCTACAACCTACTCTAGTAGCCCCTCATGTAGTAGAGGTGGTAAGAGGAGGTAAACCTCCAATTGATAGGATCAGGAAGCATGGGGTAGAAGAATTCTGAGCTAGAAAAGATGATGATCCAGAAAGAGCTGAGTTATGGTTAGAAAATACCATCAGGGTATTTAATGAGCTATCCTGCACCCCTGATGAATGCATAAAGTGTGTAGTCTCTCTTAAGAGATTACGCTACTAATGGTGGAACACCCTTGTGTTTGGTACCAAGGGAAAATATTTCTTTGGAATTCTTCTAAGAAGAGTTTAAGAAAAAATATATCAGCCAGAGATTTGTAGACCAGAAGAGGAAAGAATTTTTAGAGCTAAGGCAAGGCAAGATGTCAGTAACCGATTATGAGCGAGAGTTTGTAAGACTCAGCAAGTACGCTCGCAAATATGTGTCCACTGAGGCCATTATGAGTAAAAGGTTTGAAGATGGTTTAAATGAAGACATTAAGCTGGTTGTTGCTGTCCTCGAGTTAAAAGAATTCGTTGTGCTAGTGGAAAGGACTTGTAAAGCAGAAGAACTAGTAAAAGAAAAGAAGAAATTTAAAATGGAGTCTCGTGATTCTAGAAAGAGATAGTGGAACAAGTCGTTCCAATCGTCATCCAAGAAGTCAAGAGATTTCTTTACTAGAACAGCTACTTCCATTGGATTTTCAAGAAATGACAAGAGTAAGCAGTATTTGGGAAATAAAGCATGGACGACTTCAATTGCAAGTGTTGGAAATTTTAGACCTGACAGACCAGAATGTCCACAATGTGGTAGACGCCATTTGGGAGAATGCCGAGCACATGAAAATGTATGTTTTAGATGTGGTTCCCAAGACCATTTCATAAAAGATTGTTCAGAGATGACTAAAAAAGAGAGAACTCAGAACCCGAGATCCGGGAGTATGGTCGAGGGGACTACAGAGGAACCTGGGAAGAGGGGCAAGTGGGAGAGGTAACCCCAAAGAGCAGGCTGTGAGACCCGAGGGTAGAGTGCCTGCAAGGACTTATGCCATTCGCACTCGCGAAGAGTAATCTTCCTCTAATGTTATTACGGGTACATTTTCTCTTTACAATACCAAAGTTATTGCTTTAATAGATCCCGGATCCACATACTCTTACATTTGCATGAAATTATTACCCGGTTTGGGTGTGCCTATAGATACCACAGAATTTGTGATTAAGGTGTCTAATCCTTTAGGCAAGAGTATGTTTATTGATAAAGTTTGTAAATATTGTCCATTAGTGATTAGAGGTCATTGCTTTAAAGCAAATCTTATGTTGTTACCATTGATGAATTCGACCTCATTCTTGGTATGGACTGGTTGACTACTCATAATGTAATTGTAAATTGTGGGAAGAAATACATTGAGATGAGATGTGAGAATGAGGATACTCTTCATGTAGAATCAGATGAGAAAGTTAGATCGTCGGTAACAATTTCTCATATGATGGCGCAGAGATATCTAAGAAAAGGGTATGAGGCATTTTTGGCCTTTGTATTGAATGATAAAGAGACAAAGTTAAAGATTGAATCAGTGCTGATGGTATGTGAGTATGTGGATGTTTTTCCTGAGGAATTACCAGGATTACCACCAGTTAGAGAAGTTGAGTTCAGTATTGAGCTAACTCCCGGTACTATACCAAGATCCATTACTGCTTATAGAATAGCTCCAACAGAGTTGAAAGAGTTGAAGTTACAGTTGCAAGAGTTGACAGAGAAAGTCTTTGCAAGATCAAGTTGCTCACCATGGGGCGCTCCGGTTTTGTTTGTGAAAAAGAAAGATAGCACCATGAGATTGTGTATTGATTATCGTCAGCTTAATAAAGTGACAGTAAAGAATAAGTACCCATTACATAGGATCGACGATTTGTTTGATCAATTGAAATGAGCGACTGTGTTCTCCAAAATAGACTTGATATCAGGGTACTACCAGTTGAGAGTGAAAGATTCAGATGTATCCAAGACTGCCTTTCGAACGAGGTATGGGCATTATTAATTTTTAGTCATGCCCTTTGGGCTGACCAATGCTCCTGCAGTATTCATTGACTTAATGAACCGCATTTTCAGACCATACCTTGACAAGTTTGTAGTCATTTTTATTAATGACATACTAATTTATTCTCGAGATAAGAATGAACATGCTGATCATCTACGGATAATTTTACAGACTCTTCGAGAAAATCAGTTGTATGCCAAATTCAGTAAAAAGTGAGTTTTGACTCAAGGAAGTGGGATTCCTGGGACATATTGTCTCGAGAGATAGAGTCTGAGTAGATCCAAGTAAGATCTCATCTGTAATAGACTGAAAACCACCGAAGAACATCACGGAGATTAGAAGTTTTTCGGGCCTAGCCAGCTACTACAGACAATTTGTCAAGGGGTTTTTCATGATTGCAACCCCTATTACTAAATTGTTACAGAAGAATGTGAAGTTTGAGTGGTCGAAAAAATGCCAACAAAGTTTTGAGAAGTTGAAAGCAATTCATAATTTATAGTGATGCATCCTTAAATGTATTAGGCTATGTACTCATTCAAGAAGGCAAGGTAATTTCTTATGCCTCTAGACAGTTGAAGCCTCATGAGAAAAATTATCCGACGCATGATCTTTAATTGGCTGCCATAGTCTTCGCTTTGAAGATTTGGAGACACCATTTATATGGTGAACGATGTCGGATTTTTACTGATCACAAAAGTTTGAAATACTTGATGACGTAAAAAGAGTTGAACTTAAGACAACGAAGATGGTTAGAGTTTATAAAGGACTATGAGTTGGTCATTGATTACCATCCTGGAAAGGCGAATGTGGTCACCGATGCTTTAAGCAGAAAATCCCTATTTTCCTTGAGAGCACTGAATTAAAAAATATCTTTATCCGATGATGGTTCTATTTTAGCTGAGTTGAGAGCTAGACCAATGTTCCTTCAAGAGATCTTGGGGGCTCAGAAATAAGATAATGAATTGCAAGTTAAGAGAGCTCAGTGCAAATCAGGTGCTGAATCTGACTTTCGGATTAATTCTGATAGATATTTAATGTTTAGAGATAAAGTTTGTGTGCTAAGAAAAGAGGAGCTTATTCAGAAAATTTTACACGAGGAACATAATGGATGTTTATTTGTACATCCGGGTGGCACCAAGATGTATAATGATTTAAAGCAACAGTATTGGTGGCCAAAAATAAAGAAAGACATTTCAGAATTTGTTTCCAAGTGCATGATTTGTCAGTAAGTAAAAGCTAAGCACCAAGTACCTTTGGGTTTGCTTCAGCCTATCTTAGTCCCCGAGTGGAAATAGGACCGTATCACCATGGATTTCATAACGGGTTTACCGTTGTCTCCGAGTAAGAAAGATGCTGTTTGGGTAGTGGTTGATAGACTCACGAAGTCAGCCCACTTTATACCTGTACGAGTGGATTACTCAATAGACAAGTTGGTAAACTTGTATGTTTTAGAAATAGTAAGACTTCACGGAGTTCCCTTATCGATCATATCAGATAGAGATCCGAGATTTCCATCTAGATTCTGGAAGAAGCTGCAAGAAGCTTTGGGTACAAAATTGAGTTTTAGTACAACTTTTCACCCTCAGACTGATGGTCAGTCAGAAAGGTTAATTCAAGTACTCAAGGACATGCTCAGATGTTGTGTTTTGGATTTCCAAGGCAGTTGGGAAAAGTTTCTCCCATTAGTAAAATTTGCCTATAATAATAGCTTTCAGCCGAGCTTAAAGATGGCACCTTATGAGGCCCTATATGGGCGTAAGTGAAGAACTCTTTTGTTGTGGACTGAACTTAAAGAGAACCAAATTCACGGGTTGATTTTTTTAAAAAAGCTGAAGAGAAAGTGAAAGTGATTCGAGAATGTTTAAAGGCCGCATCAGATGTATGTAAATCCTATTCGGATTTAAAGAGAAAAGAGATAGAGTATCAAGTTGGGGATAAAGTTTTCTTGAAAGTGTCACCATGGAGAAAAGTCCTCAGATTTGGCCGAAAAGGTAAATTAAGTCCACGTTTTATTGGACCTTACGAGATTACTGAGAGAGTTGGACCGGTAGCTTTGCCCTCTGAATTAGAAAAGATACATGATATGTTTCACGTATCAATGTTACGACGCCATAGATCAGACCCTTCACATGTAATTACCCCTTTAGACATAGAGATTCACCCCGACATGACTTATGGTGAAGAACCAGTCAAGATTTTGGCTCGGGAAGTCAAGCAACTGAGGAATAAGAGTATTGCCTTAGTAAAAGTATTGTGGCAAAGACATGGAATTGAATAATCTACATGGGAACCAGAAGAGAGTATAAGAAACCAGTGATCCAAACCTTTTTGCTGGTAAGATCTTCGAGGACGAAAATCCCTAAAAGGGGGAGAATTGTAACAGCCCGATTTAGGGCCTAGTAGGGATAGCGGTTCGAGGCCATGAACCTAAGGTGAATTTCTGAGTTTTTCAAGTTTATGCCATGTTTTCACGTTAGTATGAAAGTTTTGTAAAGCAATTTTATTAAGTTGAGGTCAATTGGTCCAAAAAGGACTAAATTGCAAAAGTTGCAATATGTGAGTTTCTAGAAGCTTTTTGCATGGAATAGCTTTAGAATAATAATTATGAGCCCTTAAATAGAAATTTACCCAAAAATAAAATTTTGGACAAAATTGACCTTGAGATGGTGTTAAATAGAATTTTTGCGAGGAAGGGCATTTTGGTCATTTGCCTATTGAGTGCTTTAAGTGGGAAAACGATGAGAAAAATTCAATCATCTTCTTCCTTGTGTTGTCGAAAATTTGAAGACACCATAGCTAGGTTTCTTCATTTTTTTTCAAGTTCATAGTAAGTTCATCTTGGCCCCGTTTTTAATATTCTTCGTATTTTCGAAGTTCTCGTATTATGAATTAGCTAATTTTAGCTATGAAATGAGCTAAGATGCATGTTCAAAAATTTACCCTTGAATGATATGCTTGTTAAATGATGTTTTATGGAAGTTTAAGAGAGTTTGATGTTAGATAAACATCTTTTCCTTAATGAGTTTCAAGAAAAAAATGGTAGTAGGGATCATTTTGTAATAGTTATAAAATTGGTCATACCTACTAGAAATAGTGAGAATTGATGATTCTTATAGAAGAGAAAATGATTCAGCTAAGCATGAAGTTTAAGAAAGTTGCATGAAAATTAGTTTATGAGAATTGGGGCAAAAGTGCAAATATTAGATAGTATAAGGGCAAAATAGTAATTTTGCCAGAATATGAGTTTTGTGTTAATTTAGTCAATATGATTATTAAATGATCTATTTATGATTATAGATCAAGAAAAATGAAGCCCGGATCGAAATCGAGGCAAGAACAAAGTTGTGGACTAAATTGCATATCTACATACATTTTGTATATTGAGGTAAGTTTGTATGATTTCTAAGTTTTATGATTTTTATCATTAATTTGTTTACTATAATGTACAATAATTGTATGAAATGATCATGTTACGTTCAAGCAAGAATCACGATAATATGTACAAGCAAGTCCCGATTGAAGATGAATTTCCCTGGGATACTCGATCTACCACACAAGATATCATGTAAGTCCAAGGCAAGCTTGGCATTGATCAAGTTAGCAAGCAAGTTATCATGTAAGTCCAAGGCAAGCTTGGCATTGAGCAAGATATCATGTAAGTCCAAGGCAAGCTTGGCATTGATCAACTTAGCAAGCAAGTTATCATATAAGTCCAAGGCAAGCTTGGCATTGAGCAAGTTATCATGTAAGTCCAAGACAAGCTTGGCATTGATCAAGTTAGCAAGCAAGTTATTATGTAAGTCCAAGGCAAGCTTGGCATTGAGTATGTTATCAAGAGCAAGAATTCATATAAGTCCATGTCAAGACATGGCCTTGAAACTAAGATGAGATATTCCATGTAAGACCATACCGAAGATATGGCTTTCATATCAAGTTATGTGGGTCGAGATTTAGTATCATCGGTTATTCGCAGAAATTCATCGGGAAAATGAGTAAGTCAAAAAGAAGATATCAAGAAAGCTAAGAAAGAAAAGTTAGTGTCAAAATGAAATTGAGTATTATTCATGTTATGAATGAGGAAGTAAAGATTATTATTATTATTATTAAAGTATACTGATCAATGTGATGAAGTGATACAAGTACCATGTTTACCTTACAAGTATGAGAATGTTAAGTATCATAAGACATGTAAGAATCAAGTATGAGTAAGTAAGTTTTATAGCTGAAATTATGATACCATTGTAAGCTAGATGGTTTATGTTAAGCAAGTATATTGACATGTGTTGTACATACAAACTTACTAAGCTATATGCTTACGTTATGACTCTTTCTTACTATGCAGTCCCGCCAAGCTAACTAGTGGATCATTAAAGTCGGAGCTCGCAGCACGCTATCAACTCTTATTTTGGTATAGACATGTTACTTTACTAAGTATGGCATGTATAGGAAGCATTCATTTTGTGTATATGCTTTAGGAAAAGCCATTGTATAGGCCATCAAGTTTATTATTCTTTTGTATTTGACTAAGTATGTATATTTATTGAGATCAATGAAGCATGTAGTATTATTCATGAAAGATGGGTTGTTATTACATTGTTGATTTGAGTTTATGTATGATCTTCTTTTCAGGGTGGCAAATGGCTTGGTAAATATCCTTTAAGTGCCGACACGGTTGGACACACGGGCGTGTGTCAAGGTCGTGTTAACCCTGCACCTTAGTATTATTAATCAGAATAGGCCACGGGCAAATCCCACAGCCGTGTGTGTATGCCGTGTAAGACACACAGTTTGGACATGGGTGTCTGCCCAGACCGTGTTAATTTAGTCAGTATATCAAGGATTAGCACACTGTCTAAGCCCACGGAAGTGTCATGGCCATGTGAAATTAGTCATTAACCTCCCACGATTGGTAGACATGGGCGTGTCTAAGTCGTGTGGAAATAGTCAGTAGCTCTACACGATTTGAGGGCATATGTGTGCTTAAGGGTACACGGGCGTGTTCCAAGTCACACGGGCATGTGAACCCTGCTTCAAAAATATGTTATTTGATTTTAATTCTGAAAGTTTTCTGACATGAGTTAAAGGCCTTGTAGGCCCTTATTATATGTGTTGACTAAGAAAGTGAAGTTTTTAAGTTGGAACGAAATTTCATAGCCCGTAAGTACATGTTTCAGTGAGTTCAAGCATAGTAATGTCTCGTATCCAGACCCAGTATTGGTATTGGGTGCGGGGTGTTACAATAATGGAAGAAGATTCAAATTGAACAATATGCGGCTTAGGGAGAAGAGTAGAAGAAGGAAGGCGAAGGAGAGGGAATGTTTCAGCTAACACACAAATGAAAGGAAACAATGAAGAGGGAGACTTGAGAGATTTGGCACAAGCATAAAGTGTGAAGTGGAAGATGTCATAAGGTTGAGTAGGCTCGGCTACAAGAAGAGAAGATTTAAAAGGGGTTTCGGTTATAAGAAAAGATGTAGAGAAGAAGAGATGAAAGAACCAAGGAGAGTAGGAGTAAAGGTGCTATGGTTTTTGGTAATCCAGAGAAAAGAAAGATGACCAAAGTGAAAAAGAAAAAGGAAAGCTTCTCAAATGGTTTCGGTTTACTCTACTCTCAAATGACAACTTAAGAAAACGTCACTCCCCTTCACTTATGACCAAAATTGCTCACCAAAATTGCCAAAGTAACTCAATGAAATTTCGGCACACTTACACACCCTCACTAACCGAAAATGCTCCCACAAAAGTCCCCTACATTCGACTAACCTCTCTCCCTCTCTCTACATCCCACCAATTCCTCCACCTTTCACTCTCCACTCCCCATTCAAATGTGTTGATCAATTCTTCCTCCTCCAACACCTCTCCTCCTTCCATTTCAAACATGTTGACCCATTCCACAACTAACATGCAGAGTCTTGGTCGAATCCATCTCTTCTCCCTCATTAGAAAAATGAAGCCCCCAAAAATGCAATCTGTGAGACTCGAACCTGCTCCCTTCTCCTCCATGCTCCCATGAGGCATCACCCCTTGATCCCTAGGCATCACTTAACACTCTTCTACTTCCCTTTTTGTGTCATCAACTACACACAAATATACATAAGATCGACATCTACAAGCTTGCCCTAAAGTGCCCTAAAATAAAAATTTAACCAATACCCCGACTCGAACCATTTTGTAGCTGATTTATCTTCCTGAATCGTGTAAACCAAAAATGAATTAACAAATAGGAAGCAAGACCTACTCCCTCCCATCCCAGGAATAATTGAAGAAAGTTATCTCCAGTAACCAACATTGGCATAAAAAAAGTAAGAATGGATAAATAACACATAAATCGAGGGCTATGTGGATCCTCAGACATGTATGAAATGGAATAAATATGGACCAAGCTACTTATGGATGTAACCACAATTAACATCACTAGGTCAGGCTATCAAACACGGAGTCAGAAGTGAATTACGAGTCGGACCAATTTGCGAATCGAGTGAGCTCCCCTTGCATGCAATGATGTGGTGGTGAACCTCTCATTCTAATTTAGTGCTCTTTGAACCGTGAGGGAAGGTTTCCCATCACACGGCTCACCAACTTGATCTTCTGCGGGAACTGTATGTCCAAACAGGCCTAGAAAAATAGGTACGATCCCGCTTTCCTTTGACACTCAAGTGTTCGGCATCCGCCATGCTTAAGCCCCTTCTTCCCTTCCCTAATGAAAGAGTCCACCACCTGCCTTAGTAGTATCAAATAGGGCGTGCAGGTCTGCCTCTTTTTTTTAGTAGGTGATTCACTACCGAAGCGAAGAAAAGGCTGGATTAAGAAAAGGGGGTACTACGAGCAGAGCCTTCCTAAGACCCCCAAACACATCCAAATAGTGAGCAGTACAAGCCAAACACACAGAAACATGAAATGCAGAACCCCCTAACTTGGGATGTTACAAATCTTAAGTTGGTTTAAATTATAAAGTGTTGGGTCAAAAAGTCAAGAAACACATATAATTGGACCCATAACATGAAAGGCCCAAACTTGTTCCTCATGCAACATGAGGGGTGACAACCCTAATAAATATACTAGGGTGTGCAATTCATTTCCGATTTCAATGAGATAAAGGATGGACCGATTGGGCTATAATTAGGGCTCAAATAATTTATAATTGAGTTTCCAATTTTTGCCTATTAATTATAATCTTATTTAGTCACAAATTCATTCCACTAAAGTATCGTGATTGAGCTCTCCTTTATTATATACCATTATGAAAGCTACTTTATACGTGCTCTTCCAATGAATTTATCATAAGTGTTTTACCCTCATATGATATCTTTAAATAATATTATTTATCAAGGACTTATTCAACCAGGATTCTTGTATGTCTCCTTCTAAATAGAGAATACAAGTTGACCTAAAAAGACACTTCATACAATATTGAGATATTGTTATTTTCCATAAAGTAGTGATAATTTATTTATTTAGAATAAATTTTATTTTTTTGGAATTACGATCTTTATCGATTTTTATAGAGATAACTTACTTTCTTACTAAAAGTAAGTAAATAGTTTTCTTTTTTTTGTTTTCATTCGTGTTGCTCGAGCCCACACTCGACCCAATTCGTGGCACGAAGATAGTGGAAAAGGTTGTTCAGTTGAAACCTAAGATCAGCTAAATCTGTCTCGCACAAAGCACAAGTACTATTCGATTTAGAGTTTATTGCTATGATTATCACAAAAGGATTGATTTTAAAAAATTTTAAAACTTCCGCTGTAACTGTTAAAACTATTTCGTTAACTGATTTACCCAACAAGAACAACTATTATTTAAGAGCAACTCTTATTGAAAAAACTAAAGTTCGAAATAATGCTTGTTTGCTCAAACCAAGCCAAAATAACCATTGTTCAAGAACAACCCTTATCTTAAATTCTAAGAGATGTTCCACGAAAGATGTTTCATAGGGTACGACTTCACCAAAGTATAACAAGTTAAAATAACCCCAACGTAACACCCTTCACCTGTCTCGACATACAGTGTGACTAGGAGGTGCTATTAGAGTACTTTGCAAACCATAGTAAAATTTTATATTAATAAAACACCATTTGGTAACATTGTAGATTTTCTTTAACAAAAGTTCTCAACATTCAAGAAGGTGTAATATACAATTTTGAAATCATTTTGGGTCATTGAATACATATTAGGACCCATTTAGATCAAAAACCAAATGTTTGAGGCCTCGACTTAAATTAGGGTTTTTGAGTTGAGAGAAATGTGAGTTTTACTAAGATTGAAAATTTAAAACATTTTTATAAAATCATTAACCTAGATTTAGGAAAATTAAAAGCATTTAGAGACAATTTAAATTCATTTTGAAGATGTTGGGGTGGCCAAAAGTGCTCTGGACCCAAAATGATTCCCGAAAAACCAAAACGACTAAACCTGTAACAACCCAAACTCTGCCTGGATGTTATGGCCGAATCTAGCAAAGTCACATAGAAGTGCGTTTGAAACACGTATCGTTGCTAAAATCGTTTCCCATTTAGAACCTATCATTATGTTTCATTAATTGTCAAATCGTGATTCATTTCCAAAATGCTATACTTTGCAGAAGCTTTTAAAATAGTTTGTGCGTGTGTGATATTTTTATAAAACATTCATCTCTTTTGAAAACCCGAGTTTTACCTACTTCTAGCAAATATAAATAGAAAACAGTAAAAAAATCCAAATTTTAGGTAAAAATCCATAGAGGCTGTTATCACAGAAAAATACCCCAAAATAAAACTTAAAATCGTAAATAAGTATCAAATAGCAAAAATGAGTCGTGTGGCCATCGTTGAGTCCTCCACCGCACCAATCCGCCTATGCCTAGTGATTACCTGTACAGGTTAAACAGAAGGGGTGAGTTTACGTAAACTCAGTGTGTAATCCTCATGCGAACAAACTGACAATAACATATAATCTCAGTTTGGGCCTAAGCCCTTTTTAATATCAGTTTAGGCCTCAGCCCATTTCAGTAATAGTAAGCATTAAGGCCTTAGCCCATCACAGTACATTAATAGTGACAGTTATACACTTAAAAAATCCTACCCAACCAGCCTTTACACTCCATCTCCGTCCAACCCTACACTCCATGTGGGGATATAATCAACCTACTCATCCCTACACTCCAAATAGTACCAAATACGGTACTAGACAGTAGTTGCAGCTAAGCTACCAGTAAGTTAGGCTTGAAGCCTTTCAGTACACTTCCTCCAATCAATATCAATCCCCAACCCAATGCAATGCATCATCAAGACATGTCATTGTATCATGTATAATCAGTACAGTGTGAATAGCATGCTCAACATACATACATACATATCTATCTCATATAGGCATATAACAGTCGTTCAGTCATTTTAGTTAATTAGGGGTCTAGCTAAACTTACCGAATCTACAGTAGGTTCATAGTCGACTTGGGTGACCCATGCAACCTTGGCAAACAAATCAATGAAATTAGGCTCACACGCCCGTGTTGGCCTGCCCGTGTGGGCCCACACGCCCGAGGAACACTTCGTGAATTGGATCTAACTCTAGAAGTAATTCCAACGGATAATCAACTGGTCCCACACATTTCAGTATGCGGTAAGGCCCAATGAATCTAGGGCTCAGCTTGCCCTTGCGACCAAACCTCAGTACTTTCTTTCATGGTGAGACCTTGAGAAAAATGAAGTCTCCCATAGAATACTCAATCTCTCGACGCTTCAGATCTGCATAAGACTTCTATCTATCAGATGCCACTTTCAGTCCGTCTCAAATCAATCTAACTTTGTCCCCGGTATCAGAAACTAGTTCAGGGCCCAGAACCCGTCGCTCGCCCAACTCAATCCAACATGAAGGTGTGTGACACCTATGACCATATAGTGACTCGTAAGGTGCCATCTGAATGCTAGACTGATAGCTGTTGTTATAAGCAAACTCTACTAGTGACAGGTAATCCTCCCAACTGCCTCGGAAGTCAATCACACAACTCCTTAACATGTCCTCCAGTATCTGAATCACCCTCTCAGATTGACCATCGTTCTGAGGATGGAACGCAGTACTAAAGTCTAACTTTGTACCAAGAGCTTTATGTAGCTTTTTCTAGAATTTAGACGTAAAGCGAGGATCCTTATCAAAGATGATCAAAGCCGGTACCCTATGCAGTCTTATTATCTCAGAAATATATAGTTTAGCCAGCTTTCGTAGAGAAAAGTTAGTACGAACCGGTATGAAGTGGGTAGACTTGGTCAATCGATCCACGATGACCTAACCAGAATCCTTCTTAGTGGGTGTGAGGGGTAACCCACTAACGAAGTCCATTGTCACTCTCTCCCACTTCCAAACCAGAATCTTAACTGGCTACAGTAAACCCAAAAGTAACTGTTGCTCAGCCTTAAACTGCTGGCATATTAGACATTTACTCACAAAATTAGTAACCTCACACTTCAGACCTGGCCACCAGTATAACTCACGAAGGTCTCGGTACATCTTGTTTCTGCCAAGATGCATAGCATAAGGGCTACTATGTGCCTCTCGCAATATAGACTGCCTCAACTCAGTATCATTCGGTACACAGATTCTCCCACGAAAATAGAGTACCCCTTCACTACTTAGACCAAAATCCACAGTATTCCCACTCTCTATTTGTCGAAAGCGAAGACCCAAAGACTCGTCCTTCATTTGTTTACTCTTAATTTGCTCTATCCACATCGGTTTAACTTGAAGTTCGACCAACAGACTACCATCATCAAATAAACTGAGGTGAGCAAACATTGCCCTCAGATCAGACATAGCCCTATGGCTCAGTGCTTTGACCACCACATTGGCCTTTACAGGATGGTATTTGATAGTACAATCGTAATCCTTAAGCAACTCAATCCATCTACGCTGCCTAAGATTCAGCTCCTTCTGAATGAGGATGTACTTGAGGCTCTTGTGGTCGGTGTAAATGATACACTTCTCACCATATAGATAATGCCTCTAGATTTTTAGTGCAAATACCACTGCGTCCAACTCCAAGTCATGCATCGGATAATTCGCCTTATGAGTCTTAAGCTGACAAGACGCGTACGCTACCACCTTACCCTCTTGCATCAACACACATCCTAAACTGACATGTAATGCGTCACTGTAAACAATAAACTTCTTTCCAGACTCGTTGTAGCGAGCAGGGCCTCGGTCGAAGACTGATCTTGAGCTTTTCAAAGCTCTCTTGCTGCGAATCAGTCTAGTTAAATGACATACCCTTACGTAGCAACTTAGTCAAGGGTACGGCGATCTTAGTCAAGGGTACGGCGATCAGTGAAAACCCCTCTACAAAACGTCAATAATAACCTGCCAATCCCAGAAAACTGCAAATCTCAGATATAGTCTTAGGCTACTTCCAATCTAAGACAGCCTCAATATTTCAAGGATCGACTCTAATCCCCTCAGTAGAAACCACATGTCCTAAAAATGTTACTTCACGTAACCAAAACTCACATTTACTGAACTTGACGTACAGTTGTTTCTCTCGCAGAATATGTAGAACCACTCTAAGGTGTTAATCATGTTCATCCTCAGTTTTCGAATACACTAGTATATCATCAATAAATACCACTATGAACCGATCCAAATAGGGCTGGAACACTCGATTTATTAGATCCTTGAAAGCTGCTAATGCATTCATCAATCCAAATGGCATCACTAAGAACTCGTAATGACCGTATCGAGTCTTAAATGCTATCTTGTGCACATCAGTCTCTTTAACCCTCAACTGATGATATCCTGATCTGAGGTCAATCTTAATGAAAATCAAAGCCCCTCAAAACTGGTCAAATAGATCGTCTATCCTCGTTAGGGGTACTTATTCATAATGGTTAATGTGTTCAATTGTCGGTAGTAAATACACATACGCATGGATCCATCATTCTTTTTCATAAACAGTACTAGTGCCCCCATAAAGACACACTAAGGCAGATGAACCCACAATCCAATAGCTCTTGAATCTGGGTCTTAAGCTCCACAAGCTCCTTCGGTGCCATCCTATAAGGGGCGATGGACACTGGAGCTACACCAGGAAGGAGCTCAATCCTGAACTCTACTTCAGGATTTGGAGGTAACCTAAGTAGCTCTTTAGGAAAAATGTTTGAAAAGCCTTTAACCATCCTGATATCCTTAATCAAGAATCTCTAGAATCTGAAACACTGATGTAGGCTAGATACGCCTCACATCCCTTACGGACCAACTTTTCGGCCCTCAATACAAAAATCACATTCAATAAATAGTTTCGACGCTACCCAATTACGACTACCTCACTATCCTCCTCAGTTCTTAGTACAACCCTTTTTGTGGCACAATCTAAGCTCACTTGGTGTTTGACTAACCAATCCATTCCCAATATCAGACCAAACTCTCCAAAAGGCAGTTCCATCAGATCAGCCAGAAAGATAGTCCCTTGGAGCTCTAGAGGAACATCTCTAAATAGTTTATTTACCCTTACTGATTGCCCCAGTGGGCTCAGTTCAGTGACCTTACTCATAGTTTTATCAACCAAGATACCCAAGTTCCCAGGTACAGTACATGCTATATATGAGTGAGTAGATCCTATATCTATCAGTGCAGTATAGGGTATATTATAAATAAAGAACATACCTGTAATAATGACTGGAGCATCTCCATCCTCTCAGCAACGAGCAACATAAACTAGAGTCGGCTGTCTTGCCTCAGCGTGACTAGCACATCTGTCCAATGCTCTCTGACCACGGTCCAGACTGTTACCACCCTTGGCCTGATCACAGCCTCTTGGTGGCTGTTGAACTACTCTCGGTGGTGCAGTACCCATGCCAGAAGCTTGCATTTTATTGGACCTCTGCAGGCAGTCTCTAATACGGTGCTCTAATGAACTGTATCTCAAACAAGCCCTAATTCTTTTTTGACAATCACCCTGATGGCGTCTGCCACAGTCAGTACACGGTGGCTATCCAGTAGCAGCAATAGGAGCCCAACTCTAGTCGACCTATCAACTCTAGCCTTTTTCTTAGGCCTCTGTACTGAACTCGGAGGCTTGAATCCCTCTTATTCCTACCTCTCTCTATTCTAGCGCTCAGTGCGCTTCACTTCCTTGGTAATCTTCGTCTTATCGACCAGTGCAGCAAAGTATCACTCCTTTTGTAGAGCTAATAGTATCCTCAGATTATCCCTGAGGCCATTCTTGAAGTGAACACATCACTCGTACTTAGTCGTCACCATACCTCGTGCATAGCGGCTCAGTCGCAGAAATTCGGCCTCATACTTGGCCATCGATCTATCTCCCTAAGTCAAATTCAGGAACTCTCTCATATGGCCATCCACATAACTGGCCCCCACATACTTCCCCTAGAAGACGGTCTAAAAGAACTCCTAGGTTAGTTGGTCAGGCTGAGTGCCATCCTTAACCGTAAGCCACCACTGGTAAGCCTCATCTCTCAGCAGTGACACTGCGCCCTTTAGTTTCTTCTCGGGGGTGCAGTCCAAATCGTCCAAATCGTCCAAAACGTCCATAACCTTTTAGGGGCAACTCTAGCAATACCTTTAAAATCTCAACTCCATTAGACCGGAGTCATTCCGTAACCGACCCTCGGCCTCCAACTCGAGTATTGGGCCGAACGACCCTCTCTAAGATCTGTAACATGGCTTGGGATAGTGCATCGTCCCCAGCCACACGATCAGAGACCCAGATCCAGTTTTAGTAATAGGAGACACCGACGTCTCGCTAGTATCTAGATTTGGTATGTTGCCAGATGATGAGGACCTAGCTCGAGTACCTCTACGGCCTCTACCACAACCTCTTGTACTTCGTCCGCGAGTACCTCTAGTGCTCATTATCTAATTACATTTATCTGTATTAATAGTTTTATATATTAGTTTACAGTTTCAGTAATTATTAACAAATATCTTATGTGAAACAGTATCAAAAGTGTAAAGTTTGTTTTCATACAACGCAATGTCTAGAAGTGTCTATCGATTTTACTACAGTATCAGTATACACTAACTTGAGTGTTTTTAGTCTTTCCATAGTAGTCTTTACCATATGCTATCTATAGTAGTTTCAGTTTACAACACATGACAATTTCAGTAAACTTACAAGATCGGTGCCGGAGACTCAGTATACAACACATTCAGTAAAACATTTCAAAACATTTCAAATAATTTGAAAGTAGTTCTTTAGAAATTCAAGTCTTAAAAACCCAATCTACAGTCTGGTTTTGCAACCTGACTCTGATACCACTAAATGTAACACCCCAAACTCAGCCTGAACATTATGGCCGAATCTGGCGAAGTCATATGGAAGTGCGTTTGAAACACGTATCATTGCTAAAACCGTTTTCTGTTTAGAACCTATCATTATTTTTCATTAATTCTCAAATCGTGATTCATTTCCAAATGTTATACTTTGCAAAAGCTTGTAAAATAGTTTACATGTACGTGGTATTTTGATAAAATATTCATCTCTTTTGAAAACCCGAGTTTTACCTACTCTGGCAAATATAAACAGAAAATAGTAAAAAATCCAAACTTTAGGTAAAAATTCATAGAGGCCATTATCACAAAAAAATAACCCAAAAAAATAAAACTTAAAATCATAAATAAGTATCAAATAGAGAAAAGGAGTCGTGTGGCCACCGCTGAGTCCTCCACCGCACCGATCCGCCTATTCTTGTGGATTACCTATACAGATTAAATAGAAGGGGTATGTTTACGTAAACTCAGTGTGTAATCCCCATACGAATAAACAAACAATAACAGATAATCTCAGTTTGGGCCTAATCCCTTTTCAATATCAGTATTAGTATCAGTTTGGGCCTTAGCCCATTTTAGTAACAGTAAGCATTAGGGCCTTAGTCCATCACAGTACAATAACAATGACAGTTATACAGTTATAAAATCCTACCCAACCAGCATCTGCACTCCATCTCCATTCAACCCTACACTCCATGTGGGGATATAATCAACCCATCCATCCCTACACTCCAAATAGTACCAAATGCGACACTAGACAGTAGTTGCAGCTAAGCTGTCAGTAAGTTAGGCTTGAAGCCTTTCAGTACACTTCGTCCAATCAATATCAATCCCCAACCTGATGCAATGTATCATCCAGACATGTCATGGTATCATGTATAATCAGTACAGTGTGAATAGCATGCTCAACATACATACATACATATCTATCTCATATAGGCATATAACAATCTTTCAGTCATTTTAGTCAATTAGGGGTTTAGGTAAACTCACCGACCCTACAGTAGGTTCACAGTCAACTTAGGTGACCCGTGCAACCTTGGAAAACAAATCAGTGAAATTGGGTTCACACGCCATATTGGTCTGCCCGTGTGGATCACACGGCCTGGCCCAAAATCCCACACACCTGCATGGATCACCCGTGTAGCCCACAAGGCCCAGTTGGTCGAGCCTGTGTCTCGCGCATAGTCTCTTCAGGCCATCACACGGCCATGTCATGTGCTCGTGTCGTCTGCGCATGGCCTGGCTCGTCAATCACACACCCATGTATTGTCACACAACTTACCACGCGGGCTACCTCACGCCCGTGTGGCATCAACAGAAAGCTTTTTGGCTTTTCACCGAGACGCGTTTTCAGTGTTTTGAGTACTCACCTGGTTCATTCTAGACGCTTAATCACTCTTGAGCACTCCAGAACCTATATTCGACAATTGGAACTCAATCTCAGTCACTTAATCTGAATTAGTTACAACAGTCAATTCCCAAAACTATCGACAACCCTACCTCGCTTGAGCAACCCTGATTTTTTCCACAATCACAGCGTCAATTGGGATCTACTAGCCCCTTAATTATCTCTTAACCACTAAACGAAACCCAGTAAACAATGATTCATAAATCCAAAACAATAATTCACCACAATACTTACATAAAATGCGAAAAGAGAACCTAGGCGGTGGATTACGGAGACCAAGCGACAAAAAGAAAATGATTGTAATCAGTAAAAAGAGGGGAAATTCGACAGCGAGGAGGAGAGGAAAATGGAAGGGGAATAGCCGAATTTTGAAAAAAGAAAGCAGAGTAATCAGAATTAGATTTTCTGGTAAACCCTAACTCAAATTCCCTTAATTCTCTCTACCAACTCCCCACTACTCAGATATTCAGTAAAACTAAAACTCTAGCAAATTTTGTAGCAAAAATACTATCCCTTGTTGTTCTAGGGAATCGAACACAAGACCTCCAACACACCAACACTCCACTTAACCACCAGACCAGCAGGCCCATTTTGATATATCCTACCAACATTTAAACTTAACCCTATTGATTAGAGATAGGGCTTAGTCATAAAAAATACCAAAATTTTCCTAAGTCATGACTTGAACTTGGGACCTCACAAACACTCCAAGAACACATAACCACTAAAGCTGACAGGTAATTGTGTCACAAACATACGAAAATAAATATAAGAGATATTTTAGGCGTTACAAAATCAATGTAGTTGCTTAAGTTTTGGGCCACTTGTTGCTATAGAAGTGCTTAGATGTACTAATACAAGTGCTCCATACAACACATGGAGGCATTCTGCCTCACTTATGCTGATACCACTAAGCCCAAGTTTCAAAACCATGACCCTTAAAGTAAAAAATGGACTAAAAAACACTTTAAAACATGCCCAACATTATCATATCATCTCAACATGAATCAATGCAATAAAAATAAACATTTACACCCACTTGGGCACAAAAACATTGCATAAATACATTCATACTGGAATGACAAGAATTTTTGCTAAACAAAATTTTAAAAAAAATCTAAACCATGTCATTCACATTACATCTTTATATTCAATATGAGAATATATATTCCATTAACCTTTTACAAATTACACTTTAACATCTGAAAAATAGCTTTAAAGGATTGTTTGGTGATGTGATGCTCCCTAGAAATCATAGCAACTTCTCGACAAGTCCATACCTACGTGTTTTAAACAACTAATGTGTGAGCAATAAAGCTCAATGAGTAAAAAGGATAATCAAACTTTATCCTAAGTCTTTATTAACCTTAAGCCATTTATATGAATCATCATTTTAAATTTATTTAAGCCAAATTGTTATTATTTTAACCTTTACATGTGAGTTTGCAAGGTAAGCCTCAACTTATAGTTTGATGATTTATTAACAATTCCCATTATGCATTTGTTCCTAGTTTTGACATTTGATTCATTTATGAATCTCACCTTTTAATTTCAATTTTCATCCCTAACGACTTTCACAATTATTACTCACCTTAATAATGTATTAAGGGTTTCAATTAGACCATAATTTTTTTTTAGATGTTTTATTACACCACTTTCTTGAAGGCTTACTTTTCCTTTCAATTTATTTACAGTTAACACTATTTAAAACAAAAATTGAGACTTTGTACAATGGTTTATAAAATGTTTAAAAGTAGTGTTAATAGTATCTATTCAATGATTTAGAAAACAAAAAGCAATTTAGTTCCATAAAGGTCATAATTAAACAATAACATCTGACAGTTTATATAATGACGAAATCAGTTTAAATTCAGCCCTCAATAAGCCTAGAAAAATAAAGATTGGATACTAGGGATGAATTATGCAGAACTACAATAACTAGGATTGCATCGAAGCACCAGGAACAAGAGCACCGAAGTGCTTGCAATTGGAGTACTAAAGTACAAAACAAGAGTCCCCTATTGGCATTCCAATTGTATCCTAACTATTTATCTAAGCCACCAAAGCCTTGTTTCAATATTTTCAAAATATTAGTAAACTCATGTATCAAATCAAATTATAGCTCAATATAAGTATTCATGGCGTAAACCACCATAATTTATATCAATAATCTAAAACATAGCTGTAACACCCCTAACCTGTATCCTTCGCCGGAATAGGGTTACAGAGCATTACCGGAGTTTACGTTTTAAAACTATCAAAACTATCAAAAATTTTAATAATTTAATAATTCAAAATCAATCATAGCAAAGTCAAACAATAACATACATATGGTCCCTTATACGAGCCCTCGAGGCCCTAAAAACACATTAGAAACAAGACGGGACTAAATCAAAAACTCAGGGAATTTTTTAGGAAACAATAAAATTTTTCAAAGCTGGAGGGGTCACACAACCAAGAGACACGACCACTTCTCAGGCCATGTGGGCATTCGAAGTAGGGACACACGGCTGTGTCCCAACCCGTGTCCGTGCCCATGTAACTCACTAACTTGGGTCACATGGCCAAGCCACATGCCCATGTGCCAGGCCGTGTACCCATCGAAATAACCTAACTCACCCATGTGCTAGGCCGTGTAACAGCCTAACTTGCAACCCTTTGAAAGCTACAGAGGACATATAGTCATATAGACAAAAATAGGCCATTTTACAAGCCATTTTTCTCTCCCAGCATTCCATAAACCTACAACCAAAATTTCATATAGATACAAGCCATAACAAGGCACCAAATTCAAGCATAATCAAGCTATAAACATAAGGTATACAAACATACAACAAATATGCCCATGGGGCACCTCAAACTCAACATTTAATCTAGTATAAATACAACCTCGATTTGACTAAAATGTTCAACTAAACTTGAGCTAATCTTACATCAATAACCAACCATTGAGTTCACCTACTAAACATGCTAATTGGTACCAAAATTTCCATTCAACAATTAGCACCAAAGTATACATATTTTTCATATAAAACAAGGTACCAATTCATCACATTTTCAACACATCACAAACATTTATAGCTTCCATTTTAGACTACCATTTCATCCTTAATCATCCAAGCATCATGATCAAAGGTAACAACCACCTTAAGACTAAATATTTACATAACAAACTAAGTTCACATTAACACACAAAATCCTTAATACAAGCCACGATATGGCAACTTCAACAACCAAAAAGCCTATACATGCCGTTATAACTGAACTTAAAACATCCATAGGTACCGATATAGCCGATGGATAGTGTGATGGATCCCCGACTAGCTTCCAACCCGATCGAGCTTCCAATAATCTGTAAAGTAAGAGAAAGACAACCACATAAGCAATGAAAGCTCAATAAGCTAGCATAAATTTTAAACATAACTTTTCATTTCAAATATGAACTTTATATGTCATGAATAAACCTATACGAATGCTTCAAGATTTACCAATCTATATAAATCTCATCTCACAAATGAATATTAATAACCTGAGAACTTTTGATTTATAACATAATAATGTCTCATACGTTGAATTACATAATCATCTCCCTTTTCTTTAAACGACAATGCATTTCATTTACTTACTTACCATTTCATTCGCCTATTCTCAATCATTTCATTTGTATAACACACAAGACATGAGCATAAACATCAATTATAACCATAAACTAGTGCATTTAAGTATGACTATTTTAAAATCAACGATACAATAAACATTTCATAAGAAATTGATTACTTTGATTCTTACTACCCTTTCATGCACCTAAGCATCTTTCCATTTGGTTAATTACCATTTCAATGCATTTCTTTAAAACTAACATAATACAATCTAACCAATAGCTCAACACAAGCCTAAGCACTTCAAAAATATATCTTAGTACACTTAAACATGATTCAATTGGATTTATCATTCTTCATAACGTATCATGTTTTCTATGTAACACCATTTCAATAAGTTTCATACACACATGTCTTGGTTCATAGTGAATATTGACCATAATCACAAGCTAGTGATTAAACACATAATAATATCATCACAGGATAAGATATGATACATAAATATAGCATCACTTAAATCATACCTTTCATCATGAATATTCATACTTTGATCAATGGTACATCATACATTTCCATATTTGTCGTAGTGAAGTCACTCGGAATCCTTACCGAAGCTCGTACGAAGTGTACTAGAAGATGGTTGTGATCGCTCCTTTTCATATTCGATGGTCAAAACCATCCCTTTTCATTAATCGATGGTCGTCACCATCCCTTTTCATAGCTGATTGTAATAGTCCAGTTTAGACCCTAGTCAGAATAGTGGTTTTGAGACCACAAATCTGAGTCATAAAATTATTTTAATATTATTTTCTGTGTCTGCAGTATATGATGAAGCATATGTGAAATTTTCTGTGATTTAATTTTGTCTGTTTGTATGCTTAATTTGAGCAAAGGATTAAATCGCATAAAGCATATGATTAAGTGCCTATTTGATACGGCTTTAAAATGTGGAGACCTTATGAGGCAATTATGCCATAAATATGATAGTGGATAACTAATGGATGATTTTGGACATGGTTTATGTACTTTTCTTATTTGATTAAAAAGGCTAAAATGGTAATGTGATAATAAAAAGTTATTAAACAAAAAAAAGCCAAAAATTCCATCATCTTTTATGTTCATCACCGAAAATAAGAAAAACAAGTAAGGGTTTTGAGCTTTGGATATCCAGCTAGCTTTAAGCTTAATTAATGTAAGTTTTGACTTTGATTTTTGATAATTTTTACGTTTTCGTAATCGTTTCTTTGTATACTTCAAAACCCATGCTTAAATTTTGAGAATTGATGATGTTTTTGAAATGAGCCATTGATGAACACATGAGTTTTATTAAGTTTGATGGTTAATTATGAAAGATATGTGTTTGATTAACATAGTTTGTCTTTGAGTTTTGGATAAATTTGAGTATTTTTGACTTAATTGAGAAAATAGTATTTTGAGGGACTAAATTGTGAAATAAATGAAATGTGTGGACTTGAATGAGCATCGGTGATATTCGGCCAAGCATAAGTATCATGAAATTTGGTATATTTTGTCATTTTGTGAAATAGGGACTAGATTGTCCAAATGTGAAAATGTGAGGGCTAATTTGTAAATTACCCTAAATATGTGTTTTTGGATTGAATTGAATGTTTTGGTGAATAAATGAGTTATATTTGAATATGTATAGTCAAGAACCGAAGAAAACGAATTTAGATCGCGGGAAATCGAAAGTAATCGAATAACCGAATTCGATCGAATATACGAATCTGAGGTAAGTCGATATACAAATAAATGTATTTGAATTGAATTATTTGTACATATATGAGATTTGAGTTTCTATGAATATCCATTGAGATGGAATGCATATGAAATTCGGGTTTATGCATATATCGGCATGTTATCAGTGTTCGAGATGTCCCGTTTGAACCTATGGATAGATAGGATAGTATATGTCCTGGCATAGGTGTCCTATGTGTGATATCATGTAAGACCACGTCTGGGACGTTGGCATTGATTTGAGATTTCGTGTAAGACCACATATGGGATGTTGGCATCGATATGAGATTTCGTGTAAGACCACATTTGGGACGCTAGCATCGATATGAGATTTACGTGTAAGACCATGTCTAGGACATTGGCATCGTATTGATTCATGTAAGACCCTTTCTGGGATAGTGGCATCGATATCAAGTTACATGTAAGACCACGTCTGGGACGTTGGCATTGTACGACTATTTTGAGCACTCTGATTATCCTATTAGATTCTGAATGGTTCAACGGGCGAATCCGAGAAATGAATGATTATATATGATAGTTATCCATTTCAGGTACGTCTGAAATATATGTTTTGAATAAGCCTAAGAGGTAAGCTAACATGTACATTGATGCTATGAACAAAGTGTGATATGTGTATGTTTGAGAAATGAGCAAATGAGATACTTGAGATATGATGAATTGGTATGCAATTGCAAAGCAAGTGAACCAAAGAGATTATCCATGTGCATGAAATGAAGATATGTTAATGAATTCAAATAGCTATACTTATGATTTATTATGTGTTAAGTTTATTTGTATATGGCTTACTAAGCTTTTGGAAAGCTTACTTTGTGTGTGTTTGTTCTATTTTATAGATCGTTAAAGCTACAAGAGGCTCAGAGACTGTCAAGGATCATCATCGCACTATTAAACTCAACTTTTGTACTTTTGAATGTGTATATAGCTAAATATGGCATGTATAGGCTAGTCACTTTGAGTTATGTTTGATACATGTATATATGTAGCCATGTGATATGGCTAGGTAAGTGAATGTGTTGTATGTGATGCTATGCTATTTGATGTTGGTTTTTGGTATAATTTCATGCCTATGAAATGGTCAAAGTTATGGTAAGTATATGGATGCAATATGAGTACGTATGTTTGATCAATGAAATGGTTATATAAAGGTAAGATGTGGATGTACTATGAAACACCCCAAACCCGGCCCATAAGCCTAACTGAATTTGATATGTTCCTCGAGTAAAACTTTGATTAAATCTCGTATTGTTTATTAAGAAAATATGATGGTTTCATATAAAACAGATTAATTTAATGATCGCGTAGAAATCGTATTGTTAAATAAATTTGTATAATCTTAAAACGTTATTTTTAAGAAAAAGATTTTTAGTTAAAAGAAAACCAAATCTAATGAAAAACTTATTAGTATTGTAAAAACCATAGAAGTTTAGGTGCCAAAAATAGTTTAAGTTATTTTAAAAAAAAATCATTTGGGCCAAATTTTGTAAATATTGATCGTATGCATTAAAAATCCAAAAGCAAAAATTAAAAGCAGTTCATAGTGGCCTTATTACAAAATAACCAAACCCATAATAAATCCTAAGTAATAAAATAAACTTAATAAGTATTATTGCAAGAAACTCCAAAATACTTTGTTGAGCTTTGGCCACCACGTAGTCCTCGCTAACTTGATCCATCGTGCTAAGAGTCACCTGAAAGATATCCCATAAAAGGGTGAGTCATAGACTCAATGTGTAACAAAAACACTAAAGCCCAATTGATCATGGCCTTTAAGCCCATTTAATAACACATATAGCCATAAGCCCATTTAAGTCATATTTAGCCATAAGCCCATTTTTATAGCAAATCAAATAAAATCATTTAGAAATCACATGGATATATATATAATGAAATGCAAACCCGGCCCACTTAAATGTCCATCCGCTACACACCACCCGTACCTACCAATCACACCGTGGGGATTACTAGATCGACCCTCCATCCGCTACACACCATCGAAGGCAGTTGCTGCAGTCAACATGCACATCGCCCTTATAATTTTGTGGCATGGCCACCAGACAATTGTGACCGTAGTCACCGGATTCAAAATATGTGACCGAAGTCACCAGATTCAAAATATATGTGACCGAAGTCACCAAATTCACATATGTGACCGAAGTCACCGGATAATGTGGTAAAAACCACAGGAACACTTCCCCTTTATCAACATCACCCATATGCCCATGCACATACATATTATTCGGATTTTATGCAATATACCCCAAAATCATAACAGAGTCATACTTATTTCATATTTATGCATATAGCAATATTAACGAAATATTGGGGGTAAACATACCTGAATATCGTATACCACTAAATGGTACCCGCAACCATTATCAAACATATTTTCATACAAATCACATTTATTTTTAATCTATGAGAATTTAGTATAATGTTACACACCTTATGACAGTGAGAACGATACCTTCCCGCTCGTCGACACCTAATTAATTATCACACTTGATTAGAATACGCTAATACTTATAATCTACACTATTGATGAAAGATCTAATTCCTTACCCTCGGAATCTCGGACAACTGTTATATGTGGTTTCTCTCAAGCGGATGGATCAAAACCGATGACAAACCACGAGCGAAAAGTGGCTCGGTGTACGCATCGACTTCAAATAAATGATCTTCGTTAGCGGAGGGTCCACAACCCGGTGAAAATCTCGATCCTCGATGCACCCTTCGTTTGAAGTTTGAGGGTATAACAGAGCCTCCCCTCTTCCAAACACTCTTTACCGCTCTTTTCGAACCTATCTTGTCAGTCCCAAAATCTTACGTTTACGAAAAATATCCGATCGATTGAGTTCCCTAAAATGAAATCGATTAGTAATCTATCTAAAAACGATATAATCAAATATGATAATCCTTACCTTGGATGATCCCGAATGATCTCTCCTAAAACGTTGGCTACCAAAAAGAATCCTTAAAATGCCCTTCAAAGATTCGGCCTAGGAGAAAATGTGAGAATTAGGTTTCTAAATCGGCTATTCTAAAAGAAGATAATGAAAACAATTGATAAAAATCCTTACTTGAATTATTAGGAGATTCGGCCTTGTCAATATAGAAGAAAAGAAATGATGATTTCGGCTTGGACAAAAAGAGAAGAGAAAAGATAGTATTTTGACTATGGTGGTTTCGGTTTTTAATAAAAGAAAAGAAAGAATAAGATGAAGATGGAGGATGGTTCGGTTTGACAAAAGAGAAGAAAAGAATGGTGGTTTTGGTTATGGTAGAAGATGGTTTCAGTTGAGAAAAAGAAGAAGAAAAGAGAAAGAAAGAGAAAGATTGAAAGAAGATGATGATGATGATGATGATGATGATGATGATGATGATGATTTTCAAAAGAAAATAGATGGGTTTAGAAGCTATGAACATTCGGCCATGAAGGAAAAAGAAAAGAAAAATGGTCTTTGATATTTGGTATTTTCGGTTACAAAGAGGAGACAAAGAAGATATGTTTTGGAGAAAGGAAAATAAAAGGACTACTCAAAACCAAAATGGTAAAATATCAAATGACTAAAAGAGAAGAGAAAGGTTTATTTTTTTGTGTAATATGTATTTGGCTAAGAAACAAAGTTTGGAGAAAAGAAAAGATGCACAAATTGGTTAAAGTTTTGGCCAACTTTTACTCATAATGCTATTGCAAAATTCAGCCAACACCTTGCCAACATGATCCCCCTTTTTCCTCCTTATTTCTTCCCCATCAATCCCTTAATTCCTATCACAAATAATCCAATCCCCCTTAGCCCCTTATGCCGTCTAGGTTCATGGTCAAAAGACCATGAAAAAGCTTCCAAAACATCATCCCCTCTTCAAGCGCTTTGTCCCCTTATCCTTCCATAACCACATGATTCCATACCATAACTTTTAACTTGCCTTTTTCCAATGGTCTACTATCCAAAATTAAAAGAATGTCCATCCATTTTAGATAAGGCTTGACCGACACTATAGGAAAGAAAAAAATTAAAAATTCTTCCACTTGGTAGCTAGGGGATTCGAACCTCTCCCCTCATGCATTCACCCATGCGCCAACACCACCTTGCCAAATGACTTATTATGCTTAAACCCTCATGCCAAATTTTCTTAAAGCCTATCTTGCTTAGCTTTATCTTAAGTCTTAAAAATTTAATATTTCTCTAAGGCATTCACTTACATACTGAAGTTCTTAAAACTTCCAAAGTACACTCAATTACACATAGGCATGCAATAACATACAATTAAATTAAAAATGCATAGCCCCCAAATTCTGGATGTTACAGTTCTACCCCCTTAAAATAATTTCGACCCAAATTACAGCTAGAACAAGTGAAGGTATTCTTTGTCGATCGCTTCCTTCAGCTCCCACGAAGCTTCTTCTGATCCATGATTATGCCATAACACTTTGACGAGAGCAACTGATTTTCTCCGTAACACCTTTACATCCCACTCCAGGATTTGAATTGGCTCCTCATCATATGACAAATCTAGTCTTAATTCCACCTCCTCAACTGGCACTACATGAGATGGATCCGACCGGTAACGGCGTAACATTGAAACATGGAACACATTGTGCATTTGCTTCAACTCCGAAGGCAATTCTAACTGATATGCCACAGGTCTGACCCGCTTCAAAACCCGATAAGGTCCTATGAACCTGGGACTTAACTTTCCTTTGCGACCAAATCTCATCACCTTTTTCCAAGGTGAAACCTTTAGGAAAACTTGATCCCCCACAGCAAACTCTATTTCTTTCCGCTTAAGATCTGCGTATGACTTTTGCCTATCATATTTTAACCGAGCCCAGATTACCTTAACCTTTTCTTTGGATTCAACCACTATTTCTGGACCCAAAACCTGACGTTCCCTATTTACATCCCAACACGTAGGAGTGCGACACTTAGTCCATATAGTGCTTCATACGGTGCCATCCGAATCTCGGCTTGGTAACTATTGTTGTACGCAAATTCTGCTAACGGTAAGAACTCCTCCCAGCTTCCTCTAAAATCTATCACACATCCCCTTAACATATCTTCTAAAATTTGGATTACTCGTTCAGACTGGCCGTCCGACTGTGGATGAAATACCATACTAAATTCCAATCTGGTGCCCAGAGCTTGATGCAATGCTTTCCAAAACTGAGACGTAAACCTCAGATCCCTATCTGAAATAATTGACACCGACACTCTATGCAACCTCACAATCTCAGCCACATATAACTTCGCCAATTTTTGCAAAGAGTAATCAACCCGAACGAGGATAAAATGTGCAGATTTCGTTAATCGATCCACTATCACCCATACCAAGTTGTTCTTAGTAGGCGTAAGAGGAAGCCCACTAACAAAGTCCATGGTGATTCTCTCCCATTTCTACTGTGGAATCTTTATCGGCTGAAGCAATCCCGAAGGTACTTGATGTTCAACCTTGACTTGCTGACACATTAAGCACTTTCCTACAAACTCCGTAACTTCTCGCTTAAGACCAAGCCACTAAAATTGATCTCGCAAATCTCGATATAACTTACTTCCTCCAGGATGCATAGCATAGGGGCTACCATGCGACTCCTGAAGAATCTTTTGCCTCAATTCCTGATCCCTCGGCATACAGATTTTACCTTTGAAACACAATACCCTATTGTTGTTGATACCAAAATCTTCTAATTCCCCATTCTGTACCTGCCGTAGCTTTGCACTCAGATTATCGTCTACCAACTGTCTCTCTTTCACTTGACTCAACCACGTCGGCTTTACTTGTAATTCTGCCAGCAAGCTTCCGTCATCATAAAGACTAAGACATGCAAACATCGCCCTTAGATCTAACACCACTTTCCGACTTAGAGCATCTGCCACCACGTTCGCCTTGCCCAGGTGGTACTCTATAGAACAGTCATAGTCTTTCAACAACTCTATCCACCTTCGTTGTCTCAAATTCAGTTCCTTCTGGGTCAGTAGATATTTTAGACTCTTGTGGTCTGTGTATATCAATGACTTTTCCCCGTATAAATAATGTCTCCAAACTTTAAGAGCAAAGACTACTACTGCCAATTCCAAATCATGCGTCGGGTAATTAACCTCGTGTGGCCTCAACTGTCGAGACTCATATACAACTACCTTCCCGTCTTGCATCAGAACACATCCTAATCCTGTGTGAGAAGCGTCACAGTACACCACGAAATCCTTCCCTGCCTCAGGCTGAATCAAAATCGGAGCTTCAGTCAAAACCCTCTTAAGCTTCTCAAAGCTCTCTTGCTGTTTATCTACCCATACAAAAGGTACCTCCTTTCGTAACAATTTTGTTAATGGTGCAGCTATCGATGAGAATCCTTCGACGAATCTTCGGTAATAGCCTGCTAATCCTAAGAAACTGCGAACCTCAGATACGGACTTGGGTGGTTTCCAATCTAGTACTGCCTCAATCTTCCGAGGATCCACCCTTATTCCTTCTGCCGATACCACATGACCTAAGAACGCAACTTCCTTCAGCCAAAATTCACACTTGCTGAATTTGGCATAAAGTTTCTTCTCCCTTAAAACTTGCAACACTATTCGGAGATGCTTATCATGTTCCATCTCAGACTTAGAATACACTAGGATGTCATCTATGAATACCACGATGAACTGATCTAAGTAAGGTTGGAAAACCCGATTCATCATATCGATGAATGCAGCTGGGGCATTCGTCAATCCGAATGGCATTACCAGAAATTCATAATGCCCATATCTTGTTCGAAAAGTTATCTTATGGATATCTGTTTCTTTCACTTTAAGCTGATGATACCCCGACCTTAGATCTATCTTTGAGAATACCGCAGCTCCCTTAAGCTGATCGAACAGGTCATCGATCCTCGACAAAGGATACTTGATCTTGATAGTCAGCTTATTCAATTGTCGGTAGTCTATACACATCCTCATCGTTCCGTCCTTCTTCTTCACAAATAGGACCGGTACTCCCCATGGAGACACACTAGGTCAGATAAATCCACGATCAAGCAACTCCTGGATCTGAGCTTTGAGCTCAACTAACTCCTTCGGTGCCATTCTATAAGGAGCAATAGAAACTGGCGCCGTTCCAGGCAATAAGTCAATCCCGAATTCTACCTCTCGATCCGAAGGCAATCTTGGAAGTTCTTCTAGAAAAACATCTACAAATTCTCTTACAGTTCTGACTCCTTCAATAGTTGCTTCTTAGCCTCCAAAGCACTAACCAACATCGAAAAGCTACACATCCCTTTCTAACCATCTTTTCTGCCTTAAGGGCAGATACTATGTTCGATAAGTAATTTCGTCTCTCGCCCATCACCACAACTTCTTTGTCATCAATAGTTCTTAATGACATCTGCTAAGCAGCACAATCCACATTTGCACGATATTTCACTAGCCAGTCCATGCCTAAGATCAAGTCGAATTCTTGGAATGGCAACTCCATTAAATCAGCCGAAAATTGCATCCCTTGAACTTCTAAAGGCACTTCCTTAAAAAGTTTGTCTATTACTGCTGTCTGCCCTAAAGGACTAAGTACAGTCATCTTCCTAGGTATAGTATCAGAAGTCAAATGCAAAGTTCCAGATACTTCACTAGCGATGTATGAATGAGTTGACCCTATATCTATCAAAACAATAAAGGGCAACCTAGAAATCAGAAATGTACCCGTGATAACATTAGGTGCGTCACTATCCTCTTTGCGACGAACTGCATATACTAGACCTGGCTGTCTTGCCTCAGAGCTACCACTGCCTCTGCCTGAAGTCCCGCGACCTCTACCAGAACCATTACTTCTTCCATTTGGACCACGACCCTTATCAATTGCATCCACCTCTGCTAGCTGATTAACACCTCGACGATGGGTCGTTTTATCTAAATTCATCAGGAAATCCTTGATCATATGATCTTTAGACCCGCACTTGAAACATCCCCCGGTCTTTTTCCAACATTCTCTCGGGTGCATCTTCCCACATTGAGCACAAGTACGATGTTGTCCTCCCGTAGCAAATTACTGACTTCGCGGCCCATCAACTTTAGGTTTCTTTTGAAAATTCCCGGATGACCCTGAAGACCCAAAGCTCCTCTTATTCTTATTCTGGCCTCTTTCCCGGTTCTGTCTCTCGGTCAACTTCTTCAGCTATCCTTGCCCTATCCACTAAAATCGCAAAGTCTCTTTCTCTATCTTGAGTAATCAACACTCATGAGCTCATCTCTCCGTCCATCCTCGAATCTGACACACCGTTCATATTTAGTAGCTACTATCCCTCTGGCATATCAGCTAAGTCGCAAGAACTCTGCTTCATACTCAGCTATTGACTTATTTCCTTATACTAAATTCAGAAACGCCTTTCTCTGGGAGTCGATGTAGCTAGCTCCAATGTTTTTTCCCTTCAAATTTAACTTTAAAATACCCCCAATCCACTCGATCCATAGGGGTACTCTCCTTGATAGTGAGCCACCATTGGTAGGCCTTATCACGGAGTAGTGAAACAGCACCTTTCAACTTTTCTTCAGCAGTGTAGTCCAAATCATCCATGATCCTCTCGACTGCCTCCAACCAGTACTCCGCTACATTCAGAGCTACTCCAGATACTCCCCTAAAAACCTCAACTCCATTTGATCTAAGTCTCTCAACTACTGACTTTCGAGACCCATTTTCCGTACTAGCTTCTCTACTCGTTCCAAAACTCGTAGCATAGCTCGTGATACTGTGTCACCTCCTCCATTTTGCTCTTGAAATTTCACCCCAATAGCTAGTGGCGGAGCTTTATTTTCAAACCTTGACCAGATCTAACTGGTTCCGACACAGCCATTCTTCCTCTACCGCGTCCACGATGACCACGTCCCCTAGAACTCATGTCTACTACGCGTTTTATCTATTTTTACGAAAAAGTCTTATGCATTAGTCTTTTCACTTCTTATTAAAAGAAAGATTTATGCAACAGATATTTATTCAGTGGTTTTTCCGTAGTAGTACACATACACCTAGGGTCCATGTCTCTAAAGTATAGTTTAAGCTTATCACTTTAAAATATCATACATTCACACCACTTTATCAATAAAGTACTTACGATGGACTGGGCGAGAACTTGGTGCCATGCTTCTATAAAACCATTTTAACTTAAGAGAACTTTCAAAAAGTCATTTGGGCTAAATTTTGAAAACATTGTGGGCTTCAAAACCCAAGGCCGAAAGTTTAAAACTGGGCTTTGATACCAAGTTGAAACACCCCAAACTCGGCCCATAAGCCTAACCGGATTTGATATGTTCCTCGAGTAAAACTTTGATTAAATCTCGTATTGTTTATTAAGAAAATATGATGGTTTCATATAAAACAGATTAATTTAATGATCGCGTAGAAATCGTATTATTAAATAAATTTCTATCATCTTAAAACGTTATTTTTAAGAAAAAGATTTTTAGTTAAAAGAAAACCAAATCTAATGAAAAACTTATTAGTATTGTAAAAACCATAAAAGTTTAGGTGTCAAAAACAGTTTAAGTTATTTTAAAAAAAATCATTTGGGCCAAATTTTGTAAATATTGATCGTGGCAGATTAAAAATCCAAAACGCAAAATTAAAACAGTTCATAGTGGCCTTATTACAAAATAACCAAACCCATAATAAATCCTAAGTAATAAAAATAAACTTAATAAGTATTATTGCAAGAAACTCCAAAATACTTTGTTGAGCTTTAGCCACCACGTAGTCCTCGCTAACCCGATCCATCGTGCTAAGAGTCACCTGAAAGATATCCCATAAAAGGGTGAGTCATAGACTCAATGTGTAACAAAAACACTAAAAGCCCAATTGATCATGGCCTTTAAGCCCATTTAATAACACATATAGCCATAAGCCCATTTAAGTCATATTTAGCCATAAGCCCATTTTTATAGCAAATCAAATAAAATCATTTAGAAATCACATGGATATAAATATAATGAAATGCAAACCCGGCCCACCTAAACGTCCATCCGCTACACACCACCCGTACCTACCAATCACATCGTGGGGATTACTAAATCGACCCTCCATCCGCTATACACCATCGAAGGCGATTCTTTGCGATTAACATGCACATCGCCTTATAATTTTGTGGCATAGCCACTGGACAATTGTGACCGTAGTCACCGGATTCAAAATATGTGACCAAGTCACCGGATTCAAAATATATGTGACCAAGTCACCAAATTCACATATGTGACCAAGTCGATGGATAATGTGGTAAAACCATCTAACACTTCCCTTTATCAACATCACCCATATGCCCATGCACATACATATTATTCGGATTTTATGCAATATACCCCAAACTCATAACAGAGTCATACTTATTTCATATTTATGCATATAGCAATATTAACGAAATATTGGGGTAAACATACCTGAATATCGTATACCACTAAATGGTACCCGCAATCATTATCAAACATATTTTCAAACAAATCACATTTATTTTAGATCTATGAGAATTTAGTATAATGTTGCACACCTTATGACAGTGAGAACGATACCTTCCCGCTCGTCGACACCTAATTAATTATTAGACTTGATTAGAATACACTAATACTTATAATCTACATTATTGATGAAAGATCTAATTCCTTACCCTCAGAATCTCGGACAACTGTTATATGTGGTTTCTCTCCGACAGATGGATCAAAACCCGATGACAAACCACGAACGAAAAGTGGCTCGGGTGTACGCACGACTTCAAATAAATGATCTTCGTTAGCAGAAGGTCCACAACCCGGTGGAAAATCTCTGATCCCCAATACAGCCCTTCGTTTGAAGTTTGAGGGTATAACAGAGCCTCCCCTCTTCCAAACACTCCTTACCGCTCTTTTCGAACCTATCTTGTCAGTCCCAAAATCTTATGTTTACGAAAAATATACGATCGATTGAGTCCCCTAAAATGAAATCGATTAGTAATCTATCTAAAAATGATATAATCAAATATGATAATCCTTACCTTGGATGATCCCGAATGATCTCTCCTAAAACGTTGGCTACCAAAAAGAATCCTTAAAATCCCCTTCAAAGATTCAGCCTAGGAGAAAATGTGAGAATTAAGTTTCTAAATCGGCTATTCTAAAAGAAGATAATGAAAACAATTGATAAAAATCCTTACTTGAATTATTAGGAGATTCGGCCTTGTCAATATAGAAGAAAAGAAATGATGATTTCGGCTTGGACAAAAAGAGAAGAGAAAAGATAGTATTTTGGCTATGGTGGTTTCGGTTTTCAATAAAAGAAAAGAAAGAATAAGATGAAGATGGAGGATGGTTCGGTTTGACAAAAGAGAAGAAAAGAATGGTGGTTTTGGTTATGGTAGAAGATGGTTTCAGTTGAGAAAAAGAAGAAGAAAAGAGAAAGAAAGAGAAAGATTGAAAGAAGATGATGATGATGATGATGATGATGATTTTCAAAAGAAAAGAGGTGGGTTTAGAAGCTATGAACATTCGGCCATGAAGCAAAAAGAGAAGAAAAATGGTCTTTGATATTTGATATTTTTGGTTGCAAAGAGGAGAGAAAGAAGATATGTTTTGGAGAAAGGAAAATAAAAGGACTACTCAAAACCGAAATGGTGAAATATCAAATGACTAAAATAGAAGAGAAAGGTTTATTTTTTTTGTGTAATATGTATTTGGCTAAGAAACAAAGTTTGGAGAAAAGAAAAGATGCACAAATTGGTTAAAGTTTTGGCCAACTTTTACTCCTAATGCTATTGCAAAATTCGGCCAACACCTTGCCAACATGATCCCCCTTTTTCCTCCTTATTTATTCCCCATCAATCCCTTAATTCCTATCACAAATAAACCAATCCCGCTTAGCCCCTTATGCCGTCTAGGTTCATGGTCAAAAGACCATGAAAAAGCTTCCAAAACATCATCCCCTCTTCAAGCCCTTTGTCCCCTTATCCTTCCATAACCACATGATTCCATACCATAACTTTTAACTTGCCTTTTTCCTATGGTCTACTATCCAAAATTAAAAGAATGTCCATCCATTTTAGATAAGGCTTGACCGACACTATAGGAAAGAAAGCAAAAAAAAAAAAAAAAAATTCTTCCACTTCCTAGCTAGGGGATTCGAACCTCTCCCCTCATGCATTCACCCATGCGCCAACACCACCTTGCCAAATGACTTATTATGCTTAAACTCTCATGCCAAATTTTCTTAAATCCTATCTTGCTTAGCTCTATCTTAAGTCTTAAAAATTTAATATTTCTCTAAGGCATTCACATACATACTGAAGTTCCTAAAACTTCCATAGTACACTCAATTACACATAGGCATGCAACAACATACAATTAAATTAAAAATGCACAGCCCCCAAATTCTGGATGTTACATACTATGCTTAGTTATACATGTGTTTTAGTTGTGAAATTTGGTATACAAGTTGGCATGATTAGAAATGAGATTGAATGGGATGATATGCTATTCATTTGACATGATTTTGGTTGCCAATTGTGCATGGAATAATGCTTGTTTGAGATTGTAGGAATGACTCTTGTGTGGGTGGCAATTTGGCCTTGAAAATGGCCTATAATTGCCCACACAGTTGAGTACACGAGCGTGTGGCTCGACCGTGTCCCTCATGGTTAAAATTCAAAACAAGTCAGGATCGACCACAGGTTGGACACACGGGCGTGTGACCGGCCGTGTGGTGCAAGTCAGGATCGACCACTGGTGAGGCACACGGGCATGTCTACGCCTGTGTGGACAAGTCAGTATGTATGCCCTGTTTTGGCACGTCCTAGACACACAGGCGTGTCTGAGGCCGTGGGAGGCACACGGCCTACCCACATAGGCGTGTGACCTCTGTAACTTAGAAAAAGTTTTAAATTTCCAAGAATTTTCGTATGTGTTCGGCTTAGTCCCGGCCTTATTCTAAAGTATGCTTGAGGTCTCGTTGACCTATTTAAGGGACACTTTGATTGGATTTGACGAATTATACTATGATATGTTCGTAAAAAAATTATGTTTGTTTGATAATGCCTCTTAACCCTAATCCGGCGACGGATACGGGTTAGGGGTGTTACACTGATGGTCGTCACCATCCCTTTTCATAATCGATAGCCGAAGCTATCCTTTTTCATATTTGATAGCCGAAGCTATCCCTTTTCATATTTGATTTTCATTGCCATCCCTTTTCATGGTTGATGGTCGTCACCATCCCCTTTCATAATTGATAGCCGAAGCTATCCCTTTTCATAGTCGATAGCCGAAGCTATCCCTTTTCATATTCGATAGCCGAAGCTATCCCTTTTCATTATTTGAGGTTTGTTGATACGTCATTGGATTTTCTATCAAGACATGATATGATAATATAACATAATAGCATTTAAAACAGCAATTTAAAATGTTATTTATGTAACATCCTAGATTAGGGGTTATGCGTTTGTGCATAATTCATGAGTAGTAGGTTTTGGCAGTGTTTGGAAGTGATTTAAGGGTTTTAAAATCCTAGGATGGAAGAGAAAGCTTTGGACAATTATTGGTTTTTAAGTTAAAAACAAGAAGTGATGTAGAAAAGTGGCAAGGGACGCCATCTAAGGTGCAAGGGTTATGGCATCAAGTGAAGTACTTTGAGGGAAGAGGTTCGAATCCTAATGTGTGCATTTTTGCTTAATTTTATGAAATAGCATGTTTACTGTGATATGGATGTGTGGTGTGCATTTTTAGAACCTTGGAAATATAAGGAAATGTAGAGAAATGCAAGCAAATGAAAGGAAATGTAAGGAAATATAAGGAAATATAAGGAAATGTAAGGAAATGAAAGGAAATGAAAGGAAATGAAAGGAAATGAAAGGAAATGTAAGGAAATGTAAGGAAATGTAAGGAAATAAAAGGAAATGTAAGGAAATGAAAGGAAATGAAAGGAAATGTAAGGAAATGAAAGGAAATGTAAGGAAATGTAAGGAAATGTAAGGAAACTTGGAAATGATTTAGAAATGTTAAGTTTCAAAAGGAGGAAAGTAAACATTTTGGAAACCTAAGCTAAAAGAGGAAAGTAAACATTTTGGAAACTTAAGTTAAAAGAGGAAAGTGAACATTTTGGAAACCTAGGAAATGTCAAGCTTAAAGAGCCAAACGAAAATTTTGGAAACTTAGAAATGACCTAGAAATGTCGAGTTGTAAAGTTTAAAGAGGAAATTAAGGCAAGGTGGCCTTAAGAGAAAAAGCATCTGAAAATTGACACACAAGCAGGCTTGGAAAAGTGGCTGAAGATGCCACTTAGGGCCTCTGAAATGGCGCCACATGCAAGTGTATTTGGGCGGGATCGAGTCACTTAGGAAGCAAATAAAAGAAGTTTTATTTTGCTACAAAGAGAAAAGAGGTGGACGGCATGTGGGCTCTTAAAAGAGGAGTTTTATTTCCTTTAGAATTTTGGCTAATTAGGAGATAATTTTTGGATTAATTCTTTTGATAAAGTGATAATTATCACATAGGAAGAGTGGTGGCCAAGTAGGGGACTCTAGCCTAGTAATTTTGGCTATAAAAGGAAAAGAAGGCCATTCATTCATTCATTCACTCTTCCTTTTCCGAATTTCCTAAGTAGATTCTCCTCTCTCTGTCGAAATTCCTACAGTTTTATTCTTCCTTCTCTTTTCTTTCTAATCCCTCCAAAAGCCAAAAGTTGTGAGAGCATCATTTAGCCATAGCCGAATCTCTGAAGGTTGAAGTGAAAGTGCAATCGATTCCTTCAAATAAGGGTAAGATCCAAGTTTAGTTTCCATTCTTTTATATTTTAAACTTATCAAAATTTAGGGACTAATTTCAATTATTAATCTTGGCCGAATCATGGAAGGAGAAGTTCTTTTCCCGAAGGTACACCATAGGCTTCCCTAGTTATTCGGTGAATTTTGGGATTTAAGATCCTTAAGGTAAGTGACTATGAGTATTCGGCCAAGACCCTATTTTAGTAGTAGATCTATTATTATGTGTTTTAAACCGAAAAACTAACCGATTCAAGGAATCTAGTGATTAGCCGATTTCAAAGGAGTAGAATACAAGTTTCGGGATTTGATTAATCATCTAAATGGCAACAAGGTAAGTTTTAAGAATACAAATCCTACTAGGATTTGGTTTTATAGCCGAATAGGCTTTATGCTAATATATTAAGGTTGGCCGAATGTAGGAATTGAGATCTAAGGCATTAGATCAAGCTTTTCGGGATTTAAGTGAACCGCTAAGCAAATCAGGTGTGTACCCTACCCTAAGTTTTAATATGTTCATGGCTATGTTTTAAATTAAATGTGTTATTAAGAATGTGAAAAGCATGGCTAAGGTACCGTGTGTACCCCACACTAATCTTAATAGATTTATGGCTTAAACTTGATATATGTGTTAATATGAAAGTGTAAGAATGTGGCTAAAGTACCATGTTATGGTACAAAGTACTCAGGTACGCTTTCCTACTCCTACTAGGATTACGAAATATGTTATGCTTAACATGTGAAAAGTGACATGAATGTGAATTTAAGTATGATATGCATGATATGAATAATATGGGGCATTCGGGTTATTTGAGAAAGGGGAAGTGAATGTGATGACTTCGGTCTCACTATCTGAATGTGGTGACTTCGGTCACATTATCTGAATGTGGTGACTTCAGTCAAATTATCTGAATGTGGTAACTTCGGTTACATTATCTGAATGTGGTGTCTCATGACACAATTATCTGGTGGCTATGCCACGAATGTTATATGGGCGATGAGCGCGTCATTATGCGATTGCCTTCGATGGTGTGTAGCGGATGGAAGGTTGACTTAGTAGTCCCACGGTGTGTGTGATGGTACGGGTGGAGTGTAGCGATGGTTAACTAGGTTTGGGTTTGGGTTGCATCATTATTTTACCTATTATATGAACATGTATATGATATGATAATGCATGCACGAAATGTTAATTCTTAGTGTTGGTTACACATTGAGTCTATTTGACTCACCCCACTGTGGGACTATTTTCGGTGACTGACAAGAATGGATCGGGTTCGGCGAGAATCTTAGGGATGGCCATGCACAAAGAAGAAATTTACGACTTGGACTTTTATTTTATTTTAAGTATTTTGAATTTAAATTTTGGGAATTATTTGATGTAATAAGGCCTTAGTAGGAATATTTTATTCATTTTTATTATTAAGCTTACAATTTTTATCAATTAAAGATTAAGTAAATCTATTTTCATACAAAGCCCAAACATTTTGTCACCTAATGTAAAGGATTTTAATAATGAATTAAACTTGTTTTCAACTCAAGCCCAACCCAAAACAATCTTTCTTTCAAAACACACAAGTTTTTCCTAAGTAACAAAAGAATTTGAAACGGTTTACACCGGGGAACATACCAGATCCAGTCAAGGCTTGTGGGCTAGGTTTAGGGTGTTTCAATTTAAATATGCGAACTTACCTGGCTAAATTGTAGAAATACCAAAGTTCAATGGCATTTTGGTAATTTTTTTTCCTTGATTTTCCACCCGATCTTGATCTAAATTAATTAAATTTATCAATTTAGACAGTAAAACAATTATTTCATGTAATGTGGTCATTTTGATATTTTTACAAAATTGCCCCTAAAGTTTTACTTTTATTCAATTTAGTCCCTAAGCCCAAAACATACAAAATAACCATTTTTTCCCAAAATTGAACTTAGTCGAATGTTTATGGTATCAAAAAAGCCCATTTGTGCAATAGTTTTACATTAATCCTTTTACTTTTATTAATTTAACAATTTAGTCCCTAATCAGTAAATTCATAAAAAATCACTTAATAAAATAATTTTAAATATCAATCAACATTATAAATTCATCATTTAACATCTAAAATCACAAGTTTCATCAATGGAAACATTCAAAATCATTAATAGTTTCAAAATCGAAGGTACGAGCTAGATGGACCTAGTTGCAACAATCTAAAAAACATAGAAATTAAAAGAAATAGGGCTAAAATCACATACCATGCAAAGATAATACCATGGACGAAAGCTTCATCACAAAAATGGCTTTTTTTCCTCCATTACTATTCGGTGAAGATAGGTTGTAAAAGAGATAATAGATTTTGGTTTTATTTTAATTAATTTAATTACAAAATTACCATTTTGTCCACTTAAATTATCATTCAATTTCATGTTTTTAGTTGCCCAAAACCGTCCACTAACCTCTTGAATGGTCTAATTACCATTTAAGTCCATTTTCCCTTATTCAATTAACCATTTAATCTCTCAAAATAAATAGTGATCAAATTTTACTTCTTTTACAATTTAGTATTTTTTAATTAAATAACTACCGAAACGTTAAAAATTTTCAAGGAAACTTTAACACCACCTTAATGAACCTCTTATAAATTTTTACGGTTCTGTTTATAGAAACAAGATCCTGATACCTCATTTTTTAAAATCACTTGACCCTAGGGATAAATCACTTATAAAATAAAAATCACTATATAAAAAACCTTTTCAAAGTCACAATTAACTCATAAATGTTAAATATAATATTTATAAACTTACTCATCAGATTTGGTGACCCCGAAACCATTGGTTTTGACACCACTGAAAAACGGGCTGTTACAATAGCATTATGCCACTACACAAGATTTCAAAGCTTTCATTTTCATCTAAAGAAGGAGACATCTTACAATGTTCTTTCTTAAAGTCGTTTTTCATGCCAATAATCAGGATTCTAACACAGTTCGACATAGTTGAACTTTACTTGTTCGAAACCATAAATTTTCAAATATAAAAATATAAATTTACAATATTATACTTGAATAATTTCAATAAAGTCAATTAAACATAAAATAAGTATTTACTAAAATTTTCATAATCTTTCAATGGATTTAGTATTTTAAGCTTGTATCAACACTTGTCGACTTAAAGCATTATTTTGCTGTAACACCCCAAACCTGACTAGAAGTTTAAGTCAAATCTAGACGAGTTACACCAACATATTAAAAACTAATTTTAGAAATTATCCAGAAAACATTCAAAACTTTACTTGATTCGTGATGGAAAATCTTTTATGAGTTTTAACATTGAAAACCGAAATCCGTTTCATCGACTTGAGTGGTTTTGTAGTTTTGCGTTAAAAATTAACAACTACTGAAAAATTTAGAAAAAAACAAGATGAGCTTAGAAACACACTACAAACCCAAAAGATCAAAAGCATTTTTACATTATTGCAAAACAATCCGAGCTCCCACACGTCATTCGGTTCTAAGTCAGAGACTTACCTGAACACACAAATCTAAAACCAAAAGGTGAGCTATTAAGCCTAGTGTATAACCAACATCAATTACAATTAATAAAACATAGTATATAAATCAAAGAAACACAGAGAACTTAATAGCGAGTATAAGACCAGAACGGAACAAACCAGAGTTTCACGGAGGTTGCCATCATGCTAATATAACAGAACAAAACAAACCTGTAACACCTTGAATTAGGGGTTATTTGTAATTTAAATAAATTCCATGTGGGCTTCAAGAAATAAATAAATATGATGTTATTTGGCATGTTCTAAGGTCTAGCATTAAACCCGAGCTAGTCCTGACCCAGTATTAAAAATTTATTATTAAGTGTGTAAATGGAAGGAGCTAGGTTAGTTAGGGCTTTAATAAAATTTTGGGCGAATTTTAACACAAAGAATGGGCTTGGCAAAGTGGCTTGGGCGCTAAGGTGAAAAGGGAGTGCCAAGGGGAAGGAGTTCGAGTAACATGGGGAGCAGATGGGCTTTTATTTTTTTTTAGCGTTAAAAAGGGGATTGGACTAAGAAGGCTTTAAAGGAATTTTTGTAGGCATTTTTAGCATAAGAAAGGCTTTGGTAAAGTGGCTACCATGTGCCACTTAAAGGCTTGGAGGTTGATGGGCGCAGGTTCGAGCTGCTGAAGCAGCGTTTTGCATTTTAATTTTTGGGGTAAACGGCCTAGGGAGGTCTTATAAATAAATAAGGGGGCTTTATGGCATGAAAGTTGGGCTGGTGGAGTGGCTTGGGAAGCCACTTAAAGGGGTTTTGGTTTAAGGTCTCGGGTTCGAGACATAAGGGACACAAGGAGTTTATTTTTTGGGCTTTGGCGTTAAAGGAGTAAGGGCCAGGAAGAAGGATTATAATTTAATGACGGTATTATTTGACATGAAAGTCAATTGGGAGAGTTGGTCTGGGCGCTTAAGGGGAGGCTGCAGCATGGGGTTCCAGGTTTGAACTCAAGGAGCAGCACTTTGGTTCATTTTTCTTCTCTCTTTTTGCTGCTGGCGTGAAGGATGGGAGAGTTGGCTACACGTTGGACTTTTAATTGAATGAGATAAAGCTCAATATTTTTGCATATATTCGGCTGGAAGGGGGATTGTATTAGTGGTTTAATTTCATTTAAATTGTTTAAGAAAAGGATTAGGAGATTAAAAGTAAGAAAAAGCTAGATTTATTTGTGATAATTCAAGGCTGGAAATTATCACAAAATAGAGGGGTGTTGGCTGAATTTTGGACTCCTTGGAGGGGCTGTCCATATCAGTTTTGTATAGCAAGAAGTGCCCAAAAATTCCAGCAACTCTTTTCTTTCTTTTCCCCTCTTGCTGCTGTCGAATTCTCTATTGTTACATTGCCAAAAGTTGTTCAAAATTTCCAGCATCTTTTTCTTATACTAAGCCGAAACCACCACTTCCCCTACATCTTTTCTTTTTCTTCTTCTTTCCCTAGTAGCCGAACCTATCTTCTTCTCTTCTAAAAATTCTAGCCCCTCAAATTTGAGTTAGCCGAATCCCCTCCTCCCTTTTTAGTGTAGCTTTGGCCGAACATCAAGCAAAGGGTGCTCTTTTTTCTCCAATAAATTTTGGATAATAGGTAAGTATTCATGATCGTATGTCCTTCAATTCTTTTCTCTTTTCCAAGTTATTTTTCTTGTGGACAAAGGCCGAATTTTTAGGCATTGGTTTGCAAGGCTCTAACCATTCTAAGAACCGATTTCTTATAGACTCCTCGGGACGTTGGAAGCAATCAATCTAAGCCTCATATCTTGACTATCGTTTTGGGTAAGTTTAGGTAAGACTTGGTTTTCGAAGTGATAACCCTTTGGAATTAATTTGGTTTGGCCGAATGGCCTAGGGCACTAACCTTATGTTTGGCCGAATATAGGGGCAAGGAAATCTAGTGTGGCCGACTTGATTCTTCGGGATTTGGGACTCTCATTAGTAACAGGTGTGTACATACACACTTAATAATTAATTAATGTGCTGAATATATTACACTAAATTGGATTGTGTAGAATTGGATTTTATACCATCATGGTATAAGCAAGGAATCCGGTAAGTCCTTGATATTATGAGTTACTTAATGATGCTTTTGGGAAGCATGACGTATTTGGTATGTTGTTAAATAAATGTGTGGGCATGATTCCTGTTATATGCATATTATGGATTGATGTGGGATATATGAGTGGAGGGGGAAGTGATATTCGTGTCGACGGACACCAGTGGTTTGGTACCACATTTTGTGACTACGGTCACCAGAGGTTTAGCACCTCAGTTTGGCACCTCATAGCGTCTCGTCCATGGGCTTAGCACCACGGTGGGTTGGCCCCACATTATATTATGGGATCGGCGCGGTGATTTGGTATCACACGTGGGTTGGCCCCACCAGTGGTTTTGACCACACTTGATTATTTGTGACCTATGGTCATCGGTGGTTTTGACCACACGATGGGTTGGCCCCATCATCTGATTTGTGACTTTAAGTCATCGATGGTTTTGACCACGATGGTTTTGACCACAGGGGTAGTTAAGGAGTATGGATGGTTAGGTTGGGTTGCATGTGCATGTTTATTAATAAATTGTGTATGAGTTGTATTTTCCGGGTGGGGGATTTACACACTGAGTCTTGGTGACTCACCCCCTTCCCTTAACATTTTGCGAGATGAGCGAGATAAGCGGAGATGGAGCCGAGAGGACTCGAGGCGGCCATGCTTATCGTTGGATTTAAATTTGTTAATGTTAAGTTTAATTATTTATTTTCTAAGTATTTTTAATTTGGGATGTAATAAGGCCGCTATTAATATTTTGGATGCTTATTTTACTGTTTTATTTTACTTATGTTACATTACAAATGATATTTATAAATATTGAGTAAACCTTAAAAGTAAACTTTTCAACCTAATAACTTTTACGAGTTTTTAAAGAAGTTACCATCGGGTAACAAAATTTACCAAGTCAATTATAACTTTAACGTTTTTAAATGATACTTGATCAAACGTTTTCAAAGAGTTTATCAACCCAACCATGTTTATAAAAGCCCAACAGAGTTTTTAAAACACCGTTTTTAAACCTTAGACATATTTTAACAAAATTTCACTTGACACTCAAGTTACTTCAAATTATTTTACTCCGTGACATACCAGATCCGATCAGGACTCATGGACCGGGTTTGGGGTGTTACATTTTTGGTATCAGAGCCCGATTCAAAACTCGGTTGTGGGGGGCCCAAGGCCCAAAATGTTTTGTTTTGGATAGTAGGCCTTATTATAATGTTTGAGAAATTGTTTTGGCTTGAACAGCATGGCACCGAGTCCCCGGCACCTATCCGCCCAGGTAAGTACTTCTATCAATTTTTTGAATTCTTTTGATGAGGGGTAGAAGGGTAAAATTGGAAACGTAGACTACTAGAATAGAAACTGTTGAACCCTAGGGTTAGCATACTCCAACAGATATTGCATAAGATTTAATAAATTCCCTAAACAAACCCTGTGAGTTGTCACTGAGCAAAAGATGTGGCAATCGTTATATGCATGTCTAGGATTGGATTCGGTGGGGGCTTGGTATTTAAGCAGTCCTCGTGACTCACCTCTTACCCACTTGAATCCTACCTGGTGCGTAGTAACGGTTCATCCTATCTGAGACGACACACTCATAGGCTAAACTCGATAACTAAAGCCCGAAAGGGATTAGCCGTTTTATTTTTGAGGAAAATAAAACCTTTTTTTTAAAAAAAAGAGAAAAATGACCAAAATACCCCTCAGTTTGAAGAATGACCATAATACCCCTGGCTTGTAAATTACCAAAATACCCTCCGTATGAAAAAAATTTCAAATGGAAATCTCCAAAATATCCTTCTTTTGTGAAATCACTTAGAAACTAAATTTTTGGAAATCATTTCGGTGAAAATGCCCTGATTATGTAAAAAATTACTAAAATGCCCTTAGGGGGTAAAATTACGAAAACACCCTTGATTTATGATATTCCTAAAATACCCACAGTTCTAATCAAAATTTTCATTACATAAAAAGTGCTCAAAAACCTTAAATTGCAAAAACGTCATGATTTTAAAAAATTACAAAATTGCCCCCAACCTACAAAATTACCAGAATACCCCCGACTTCCAAAATTTTGCAACGTCACTATTTTAGAAAATACAATTATCAAAAAGAGCCCTCAAAATTTTACAATTTTTGAAATATCCCTGATTTGATAAATTTTACAAATTTACCCTGATTTGTGAAAAATTACCAAAATGCCCCTGAACTTCGAAATTACCCAAATACCCCCGGATTTCAAAATTTTTCAAAATACACCGAAAATTTAAGAGTTCCAAAATGCTTTTTGATAAAATCATCTAAAAATTTTATTTTTGAAAATTACAAAAATACCCCTGTAGGATAAATTACGAAGTTACCCCTGGGTAGTGGAACAATAATCATCATGAAAACTACAACATCTCTTTGAATGAATGAATGGAAAACTGTGTGTATGTATGTTACGAAAGAACCACTCCTAAACTCTTGCCATAAAATTCCTTCGCGGAGAAGCAAGTGAAATACTAATGCATAAAATCCTTAAGCAGATTAAAGCGCATCGTTAGATATGAGTTCTAGAGGACGCGGTCGTCAAGGACGTGGTAGAGATTGTGCCTAGGAAGTAAGATAATTTTATTAAGATCGAGTCGCAGACATAAGCGTAGTACGGTGAGTTAAGATGTCGACTATTCATTAGTAAGTAATTTTGAGGACGAAATTATTTTTAAGGGGTAGAATTGTAACACCACGAATTAGGGGTTATTTGTAATTTAAATAAATTCCATGTGGGCTTCAAGAAATAAATAAATATGATGTTATTTGGCATGTTCTAAGGTCTAGAATTAAACCTGAGCTAGGCACGACCCAAAGATTAAAAATTTATTATTAAGTGTGTAAAAGGAAGGAGCTAGGTTAGTTAGGGCTTTAATAAAATTTTGGTAATTTTAACACAAAGAATGGGCTTGGCAAAGTGGCTTGGGCGCTAAGGTGAAAAGGAGTGCCAAGGGAAGGAGTTCGAGTAACATGGGGAGCGGATGGGCTTTTATTTTTTTTTTAGCGTTAAAAAGGGGATTGGACTAAGAAGGCTTTAAAGGAATTTTTGTAGGCATTTTTAGCATAAGAAAGGCTTTGGTAAAGTGGCTACCGTGTGCCACTTAAAGGCTTGGAGGTTGATGGGCGCAGGTTCGAGCTGCTGAAGTAGCGTTTTGCATTTTAATTTTTGAGGTAAACGGCCTAGGGAGGTCTTATAAATAAATAAGGGGGCTTTATGGCATGAAAGTCGGGCTGGTGGAGTGGCTTGGGGCGCCACTTAAAGGGGTTTTGTTTAAGGTCTCGGGTTCAAGACATAAGGGATGCAAGGAGTTTATTTTTTGGGCTTTGGCGTTAAAGGAGTAAGGGCCAGGAAGAAGGATTATAATTTAATGACGGTATTATTTGACATGAAAGTTAATTGGGAGAGTTGGTCTGGGCGCTTAAGGGGAGGCTGCAGCATGAGGTTCCAGGTTCGAACCCAAGGAGCAGCACTTTGGTTTATTTTTCTTCTCTCTTTTTGCTGCTAGCGTGAAGGATGGGAGAGTTGACTGCACGTTGGACTTTTAATTGAATGAGATAAAGCTCAATAGTTTTGCATATATTAATTTGGAAGGGGGATTGTATTAGTGGTTTAATTTTATTTAAATTGTTTAAGAAAAGGATTAGGAGATTAAAAGTAAGAAAAAGCTAGATTTATTTGTGATAATTCAAGGCTGGAAATTATCACAAAATAGAGGGGTGTTGGCTGAATTTTGGACTCCTTGGGGGTTGTCCATATCGGTTTGTATAGCAAGAAGTGCCCAAAATTCCAGAACTCTTTTCTTTCTTTTCCCTCTTCTTCTTGTCAATTCTCTATTGTTACATTGCCAAAAGTTGTTCAAAATTTCCAGCATCTTTTTCTTATACTAAGTCAAACCACCACTTCCCTACATCTTTTCTTTTCTTCTTCTTTCCCTAGTAGCGAACCTATCTTCTTCTCTTCTCAAAATTCCACCCCTCAAATTTGAGTTAGCGAATCCTCCTCCCTTTTGGTGTAGCTTTGGTGAACATCAAGCAAAGGGTGCTCTTTTTCTCCAATCAATTTTGGATAATAGGTAAGTATTCATGATCGTATGTCCTTCAATTCTTTTCTCTTTTCCAAGTTATTTTTCTTGTGGACAAAGGCCGAATCTTTAGGCATTGGTTTGCAAGATTTTAACCATTCTAAGAACCGATTTCTTATAGACTCCTCGGGACGTTGGAAGCAATCAATCTAAGCCTCATATCTTGACTATCGTTTTGGGTAAGTTTAGGTAAGACTTGGTTTTCGAAGTGATAACCCTTTGGAATTAATTTGGTTTGGCCGAATGGCGTAGGGCACTAACCTTATGTTTGGTGAATATAGGGCAAGGAAATCTAGTGTGGCCGACTTGATTCTTCGGGATTTGGGACTCTTATTAGTAACAGGTGTGTACATACACACTTAATAATTAATTAATGTGTTGAATATATTACACTAAATTGGATTGTGTAGAATTGGATTTTATACCATCATGGTATAAGCAAGGAATCCGGTAAGTCCTTGATATTATGAGTTACTTAATGATGCTTTTAGGAAGCATGACGTATTTGGTATGTTGTTAAATAAATGTGTGGGCATGATTCCTGTTATATGCATATTATGGATTGATGTGGGATATATGAGTGGAGGGGAAGTGATATTCGGTGTCGACGGACACGGTGGTTTGGTACCACATTTTGTGACTAGGTCACGGAGGTTTGGCACCTCATTTGGCACCTCATAGCGTCTCGTCCCCAGTGGCTTAGCACCACGATGGGTTGGCCCCACGGATTATATTATGGGATCGGCGCCGGTGATTTGGTATCACACGTGGGTTGGCCCCACCGGTGGTTTTGACCACACTTGATTATTTGTGACCTATGGTCATCAGTGGTTTTGACCACACGATGGGCTGGCCCCATCATCTGATTTGTGACTTTAAGTCATCAGTGGTTTTGACCACCAGTGGTTTTGACCACACGGGGTAGTTAAGGAGTATGGATGGTTAGGTTGGGTTGCATGTGCATGTTTATTAATAAATTGTGTATGAGTTGTATTTTTCGGGTGGGGGATTTACACACTGAGTCTTGGTGACTCACCCCCTTCCCTTAACATTTTGCAGATGAGCGGAATAAGCGGAGATGGGCCGGAGAGGACTCGGCGGCCATGTTTATCGTTGGATTTAAATTTGTTAACGTTAAGTTTAATTATTTATTTTCCAAGTATTTTTAATTTGGGATGTAATAAGGCCGCTATTAATATTTTGGATGCTTATTTTAATGTTTTATTTTACTTATGTTACATTACAAATGATATTTATAAATATTAAGTAAACCGGTTAAAAGTAAACTTTTTCAACCTAATAACTTTTACGAGTTTTTAAAGAAGTTACCATCGGGTAACAAAATTTACCAAGTCAATTATAACTTTAACGTTTTTAAATGATACTTGATCAAACGTTTTCAAAGAGTTTATCAACCCAACCATGTTTATAAAAGCCCAACTGAGTTTTCAAAACACTGTTTTTAAACCTTAGACATATTTTAACAAAATTTCACTTGACACTCAAGTTACTTCAAATTATTTTACTTCGTGACATACCAGATCCGGTCAGGACTCATGGACCGGGTTTGGGGTGTTACAAAACCCACAAGAATAGGACAGAGTAGAACATGATAGAACAGAGTAAAGCAGAATGGAACAAAACAGAATTGAACTGAACTGAACATAGCAGAGCATAACTGAACAGAGCTACGCAGAGGATGTATGTTTATGCAGATGTGGTATTTTTCAAAATAGATCAGAATGCAGATTTAGAAAACATCCTACCTAACTCCACTACACACCAAAATAGAGTTCCCCCCAGAACTTGTCCAGCCAAATCACGTCAACAGATAAATATGGACAATGCCACTAGATTTTTACAATAAAAACTGCCATATCAGATACATGTGGTTAAGCCACTATATTGCAGTCAAGCTACAAAAATAGAAACATCGTTAAACCACTAGATAATGCAGATAATCAAACTACTAGAAACTTCCTCCTTTTACATCATCCCAAGTTCCATGCAATGTGTCATGGCATGCATATACAGAAGTTGAATGATAAGCATGTAAGTCATGCTATCATACAGTAACAAAGTTAGTAAGCATGGGAGTCCATGCGTTATAAAGCATAATTATCAAAACTTAAGAAATAATATTAGTTTTGCCATGAAGCCACATGCATGGTTATAAATCAAAATAAGTACTAATCAATTCAACATATTCAGATATCGCATGTTCTTAAGCAATAGAGTCACGTAAAGGCACACCAATAAACTTAACATAATATAGATCATACCTGGATAATTTGCACACATCCGACAATAGCACATTATATTCTGACAGATCTTACTTACTTAGGTTCAAACATAGCAGACATACGTACATATCACAAGTTTTAAACCATCAGATCATCAGATATCAAGTTATATAGCCTAATTCAGATCATATGGACCCTACAGTAGGCCTATGTTTGTTTTGAACGATGTTTGTAGACCGAAGGAAAAAATTTAAATCTTGGTCCACATGCCCGTGTGGTTTCACACAGCCTGGATAGCTGGCCTGTATGCCTCCACACGGTCTAACATACGCTCTGTGTCCCACACGGCCTGACACACATCCGTATCACCTATCCGTGGGGTACTAATCCATAATCAGTGAGTTACACTGCCTGGACACACACTCGTGTTGTAACATCCTAAATTAGGGGTTATGCATTTGGAGCATAACTCAAGTGTTAGTAGGCTTTAAGTGTATTTGAAGGTATTTAAGGGGGCTTTGGAAACTCTAGGATGGAAGGGGAAACTTTGGAAAGATATGGAAGTCGGGTTGGTAAAGTGGCTTAGGGCCGCCTCTTAGGGCCTTGGTGAATGTCGCCCCAAGCAGGAAGGAGGACTCAAGTTCGAGTCACGATGGAAGCACAAGGTACGTTTTATTTTTGGTCTGGCATTAAAACAAGGGGAAACTAACGAGGGAGCACTTAAAAGAAATTGTAATGAGTTCATATCGCAAATTGACACCATAGCAGAGTGGATGGAGGCGTGGGGTGTCTTTAGCAGGTCTTGGGTTCGATTCTTGGGAGATACAAGAGGGGATGAGTTTTATTTTTGGGCTTTTTGGGACGTTAAAGATAGGGGCTAAGTTGGAAGGCCTTAATAGATTTTTCGGGCAAGGTTTGGACATGAAATGTCATATGGTGGAGAGGCTTGGGGTGCCACTTAAGGGCTTAGAGGTGGCAGGTCGCAGGTTCGAGACATGATGGACGCAAGGAGCATTTTATTTTTGGGTTTTTCGGTGTTAAAGGAAAGGGGGCCAGATATGAAGGCTTTAAAATTAAATGGAGAGGGTCATGACATGAAAATCAATTGGGAGGAATGGCATGGGCGTTGGAAGAGAGGGCTGCGGCAGTCACTCCTTTAGGTCCCAGGTTCGAACCTAAGAGGCAGCAAATGATTTATTTTTTTATGCACGTTAGGCGTGAAGAAGGGTGAGTTAGTGGCCTGATTTTGGACTCTTGAATTGATAAGAATGAGCTTAATTTTTGCTCTAGAATTAATTTGGAGGGTGAATATTAGTAGTTTATTTTCATTTAATTTGTTTGAGGAGATTAAGGGATAAATGGAAGATAAACCTTGCTTTATCTTTTGATAATTAAAAGCTGGAAATTTATCACCAAAAAGAAGGTGATGGCGGATTTGGGACTCTTTAGGGCCATCCTATTTCAGTTTTGTGTTAAGCAATAGAGTGCCAAAAATCATTCAGTAAGTTCTCTTTGTTTTTTTTCTTTTGGTTGCTGGCCGAACCTTCCTCATTCCCCATCTAATTTATTTCTTCTTTTACAAGCCGAAACCACCATTAAGTCCCTACATCTCTTCCTTCTCTTCTTCTACTTAATCGAACCTACCCCCTCCTTCACTAAAAATCTGTACCTTCCATTTGTGTTGGCCGAATCTCCCCCCCTTAACTAAGGTGCTGCCGAATCCAATAAGTGTGGTAAGGACTCTCCCTGTGTTAAATCATTTATTCTTATGGCTAGCTGAAACCATGAGGCTTAACCATGTATTTTTGCGTATTCTATCCAGGGTCTTAGATTTGTAACCCTTCTTAGAAGCCAGCGTTAAGGAGAATTGAGAGGTCTTTCGGGATTTAAGGTGAGCATGATATGTGGGATACATCATTCAGCCAAGGGCCCTTTTGTTAAAAGTTTATTGTTTAAATGCCGAAACTAATGTGTGCCATGGATTTAGGGGCTAATTAAGGCTTCGGGATTTGTTTGGAAATCAAATCCATTTAAGGTAAGTGCCGCAAGAGCCTTTGGTATTTCTTTTAGTTTGGCCGAATAGGCCAAAGTCCCTAATCATGTTGTTGTCCTATTATAGGTCAAGAGATCTAGTGTCGTAGATCGGATCTTCGGGATCTAGGATTCGTGGTAGTATCAGGTGTGTAAACTCTTTACACACTTTATTAGTAAACTTTGCTATATTGTTGCCTTGTTAATAATTATTGTAGTGATCTATGATATATGCTTGTGGGCTTAAGCATGGATTCTGGGTAAGTCCCCTGTACGTGATCTATTGATATATGATTTTGTATGCCATCACATGATGTTTAATGCTATGCCTAAATACATGATATATGATAATTGATATGTAAGCATGATGATGGTGGGAATGATGAGAGGAGGGGGATGATTTTATGGACTATCACCAGTGGTTTTGACCACAAGATGGGTTGGCCCCATCAGATTTATTGTGACTTCGGTCACCAGTGGTTTTGACCACACCGATGATAATTGTGACTAAGTCCCAGTGGTTTGGTACTACCAGTGGTTTTGACCACATTATGATATTTTGTGACCTATGGTCATCAGTGGTTTTGACCACATGATGGGTTGGCCCCATCATTTATTTTGTGACACTAGTCACCAGTGGTTTTGACCACCAGTGGTTTTGACCACACGGGGTAGAAAAGGAGTATGGATGGTTAGTTGGGTTGCATGTGCATGTTTATTAAGAAATTGTGTATGAGTTGTATTTTCCGGGTGGGGGATTTACACACTGAGTCTTGGTGACTCACCCCTTCCCTTACCATATTGCAGATGAGTAGATCGCAGAGATGGAGCCGGAGAGGACTCGAGGCGGCCATGCTTATCGCTAGTTTTAAACTTATTTTGTTATAGATAATATTATTTATTTTCTAAGTCATTTTATTTTGGGATTGTAATAAGGCCGCTAATTATTGTTGGATGTTTATTTTATTGCTTTATTTTACTCATGTTATATTACAAATGGAATTTTATAAATATTAAGTGAACCGGTTAAAAGCAACTTTTTCAACTAAGAAACTTCTACGAGTTTTTTTTTTAAGATGTTACCATCGGATAACAAAAATAAACCAAGTCAACTATGACTTTGACGTTTTTAAAATGTTACATGATCAAACATTTTAAAAGGGTTTATCAACTCAACCATGATTATAAAAATAAACCCTCCCGAGTTTAAATCAAAACACTGTTTTAAAACCCTAGCAGTATTATTTTAAATTTTTTTCTAGAAAATCAATGTCTTTCGAAACGCTTTTACTCCGTGACATACCAGATCCGGTTAGGACTCATGGGCCGGGTTTGGGGTGTTACACGTGTCATTGGCCTGTGTGAACCTTATATAACACATAACTACACACGACCTCGGCATACGCCTGTGTGCCTAACCTAGTGCCTCTAATTTTCATGAATAATGAGTTACACGGCCTGACAAACGGTTGTGTGGCTCACACAGCCTACCATACGGCCTGACACACGGCTGTGTGGTGTCAACAGTCAATTTTCTACAATTAAAGTCGAAACAAAAATTGAGTTATCGGTAACCACCTGATACACTTTTGACGTTGCAATAATAGAGATGATTCCCGAGCTTAAAACAACGTTACAGTAACCAAATAAGACAATAAAATCAAAACAAATTGCTTGAATAACATCCAAACCAAATCTATGTCGAAAAAATTTTGGCATAACACTCCAAATCGAAACTTACCGACAACGGACAGTGGACACGCGATTCCTACATCACTGAAGGAACGCTAGATGTCGCTCGAACCTCTCCTGATCCAACCAACCAATTAACAAACTCCCAAGGAAGAATCATCATTTGCTATGGAACTCCAAAACGACAAAAAACCCACATACTAACAACATAATCAATTGGCTCCTATCGACGTTAAGAACGGAACCACGAGAAAAGGTCAAGCCCCGCACGTAATCTAATTCACGCCCAATAGCAAAAAAATGAATGTAATTCGGAAGCAAAGAAAAACCAAATAGAAAAGGAAACAAAAGGAAGGGAGAACGTTTTCTTTTTGTCCCAGAAACAAAGAAAAGGGAGTTACCAACCTCTTAATTAACTAAATAAATTTAAAAGGAAACTAAACTGATTTACAGATTAGTATAAAAATATTCTCATTATGCACGTAGAGATTTGAACACAGGACCAAGCGGTATACAGAAGCTTAACCAGTGAACTAGCAAGCTTATTCTTGATATTAGTTGACTGAATTTAACTAATAACCCATATGTACAAAGATAGGGATTTAGTCAGAAATAGCAAAATTTCAAGAGATGGGATTCGAACCCAGTACTTCACATACATAACCAGAGCACTTAACCACTGGAATAAATTGGTTTCAAAATTTTCCAAAATCTAAACTTAGAATAGAGAGATTTCTACTCTTGGTCTCAAAACTCAATTTCTTCTAACTTGGCTTTTAGGATGTTACATTTGCACTTTGACATGTTTTTTTGCCAAAATTTCCTTTTCCAATCTTTCCGTAATAGTGACAAGATTCATATATGTCCACCTATAATTCTATGGCAACCCAAAATTCTTACGTCATAATTTCAATTCACAAGCACTTCATGGCTATATAATAGTACCTTCACATTTTAATTTGTTATTTCATATCTTAATGCCATGGAATTTCACACTAATATTAGCACCATTAAACACTTCTTTATAATATTAATTACATAAACACTGAGCTTACTGACTTTGGAGAAAGATGAGTATCCATGATACTTACATTAATAGATGTTTCCTAACACTTAATCAAGCTTCTATGAACACCAATTCAGAATCAGTTAAGTTTGGAACTCCATGAATCAACATTTTCCCAATTCTATACAACCAAAAATACATAATAAATTAATATAAAATAATTCTAAGCATTCTTATGACAAATCTTAGCATAAATCAAATTAATGGAGGTGTAGGAAATCATTTTTACCATTGCTGAAGCATTCTCACTCTAGCTTCATGTTCTCTCACTAAAGCTCCATAATCCTAAGCTGAAATTGGTGAAATTGTTAATGGTAATGAGTTTGGGAGGTGATTTCCATAAATGTATTAACAAAATCTTAAGGTGGGTAATGGAAATCTTGAAAGACAATGGAAAAATAATCAAGGAAAGTAAAGAAATAAAAAAATGACAACCATGATTGCTACAACTAAAAGTTAATGACTGATGGGTTCATTCCCATCTAAAATTATCAGCAATTAGGCCCAAGGCCCAAGTCCACATTCTTATGTCCATTTTTTTATCAAATTAAGGCCTAATTCTTTAATACGAGGTTCCAACAATACAAAATGATTCCTGAGATTAAATATCATATTTAAAATTTATTTTAATTCTAAACATTTCTAGAATTGATCAAATTATCCTTTTCTGGTAAAATTATCATTTTGCCCTTTGTGTGATTTCTTCTCAAAATTGATACTTAAACCAAATCAAGTTCATAATTTATCATATATCTTTATCATAACTTTATGAGTAATGAAAATTACAATTTGGCTTTTTCTAGATAAAAATGAGAAATTACAATGTAGTCCTTATACTATCCAATTTTTCCAATTTAGTCCCAAAAGTAATTTCCATTTCACAACATCATTTTCCCACTCATTCCATTTCAATTACTCCATCACAATTCATGCTTTATATTTTTGTTCAATTTTTCAAATTAGTCCTCATACTCTTTAAAATTTACGATTTGGTCATTTTTATCATATTTCCACTATTGCAACTCTTTTCACATATTTCCTTCTCCAATATCAAATTTCTATCATAAAATTCCTTATTTGTGTCATTCTGTAAGTTTCCTCATAATTTTTCGATATTTGAGCTTAAAATTGTGCCAAGTGTCATATTGGAATTTTCAAGGCATTACACCCAAAGTATTATAGGGTTGTTGGTTGTTTTCACTCTTAGGATGTCCTAGAGAGCTTGGTTTGGAGGAGCAAAGTGGTAGTAGTTAAGATGTTTCCTCTTAACCTTTTACTGTAACATTGAATACTTCTCTCTTTTTTTTTTTTCATAAACATAATGAACTTTTATTCATTATTCACCAACAAAGCCCTTTATTTATAAAATGAATATTAAATCCTTTGTAACTTAAAATATCATTTATTACTCCTATTAAATACTCAGTTTTGTAACTCTCATTTTCTGAAATCTATAAACAATAGCCCTTCACTAGTACTTTTGGCATTTTGACTCCTTAAGTTCTCTCTAACACTCTCAAGTTATTTCTTTGCTTAGCTTTATTGTAGGGCACATTTGCCTTTCTCCACCTTACCAACCACCACTTGCCGCTACACTTAATGTTATCAGATCTACTCCAATCTTCCTCTGTATCTTCTTATAGTGCATCTCATTCACTTGCTTGCAACGGTTCGTTTCTCTAACAAAGAACTCTCTAAATTTTGATGACTTCATTGGGGAGAGTGATTGTATTAGGTGAAAAACTTTAAATATATATTTTATCAAAAAATATGGACAGACTACTAGAAATCAATATGGTTTTGTTCCTGCATACATCTAGGAATTGATTAATGTGATTCAACCCTTTTAGGAGATGATGCGAACCTTGTAGAAGAACAACATTAAGATGATGAAAACCATTTCCAAGTTTGTATCTTTGTAACAGCCCAATTTCAGTGAAATTGGAACAGTAGTTTTGGGACCATAAATCTGAGTCAAAAATAAAATTTATTTTTATTTTATTTTTTGGTCCGTATTAGAAATGTCATGTGAGAATTTTGATTAGAAAATTTTACCGATTATGTGCTTAATTACGAGAAGGACTAAATTGCATACAATGAAAAAGTTAGATTCTAGTAGCTAGAAGGATCAAACAGCTATGGAATTCAAAAATTGAGGTCCTTATATGGTAATTAGACCATTAATTAAAGTATGTAGATTTTTCTTGGTGACTCATCCATGAAATAGAGAAAAAGGGTAATGACTAAATTGAAAAGTGAAAATTTTAATTAATTAAAAGATGATAAAATAGATATCATCTTATTTTCTCATCTTCTTCCCCAAAATAAAACATGGAAACACTAGGAGAGAGAGAAAAAAACTTTCATGGTCAAATTGGGTAAGTTTCCTTGTCTCATTTTTAGTAATTTTGATATTTTTAGAATCGAGATAGCTTAATCTCTCTATATGGGGGATTAATATGAAAAGTTATCGAAGTATGAAAATGGGTCATGGATTTATATGCTGAAATTAGAAATTTATGGTATAAAATGAAAGATTATTGATAGATAAATAACTTATACAAAGTGATTTTTGATGAAAACATGATTTAGGGACTAAAATGAAAAGTTGTAAAATTTGATGAAAAATTTTGAAATTTTATGAATACATGTGCTGTAAAATTTGTAATGGGGCTTTGGTTAGGCTTAGAATAGGGAGTAATTAGCACAAGTTTCATTTTTCGAGCCTAGGGACGAAAATTAAATTTATGGAAAAGTTAGGGGCAAAATGGTAATTTTGCCTAAAACATAAATTGAGTCCCAATGAGTATAAAATGTATGAAATCAATGATTAAAGTTATTTATATAGATCCGAACAACCCAAATTCAGAGTTAGAATGAGGAAAAGAGGAAAATGTCAGATTAGTAAATGTTTGTACACGAACCTTTGTCAAGGTAAGTTCGTGTAACTAAATTGTGTTTATTTACATGCTTGCATTGATTGTGTTTATGTGAATTGTATAAACATCATAAATATGTGAAATGATTATGTAAAAGCCCAAATTTTACTGGGCCTGAATAAACCACTTCCTCCAATCATAATAATCTCATCCCATGCAACATATCATACATGTATGCAACATATATATCGTGGCATGCTCATATACAGTCATACATAACATAAAACATATAGTCATTTTATAACATAGGGGCATAATAGTCATTTTACCACATAGAGGCATAACAGTCATTTTGTATTAGTTTGGGGGTGTAGTTATACTTACCAACCTATCAATAGTTTCACAGTCATCTCGAGCGACCTGTGCAACCTTAACAGTCAAACAGTAAAAATGGACCCAAAGCCCATTATACGGGCTCATATGGGCCCACACGCCCGTGTGGCCCACATAGACTAGAATTGGTCTCAGTCATGCAAATCAAATAGTTTGGCCGAGTAATCTCCACACATTCGTGTGGTTTACCCGTGTGGGGCCCACGTGCATGTTTAGCCCACACGTCCCAACATGGCCCAAAACGGCCTAAGACCACAAAATCGCACTTGGTGGCCTCGATAGACTAATGCCCACATTTTATGCATTTGGATTACCACATGAGCGAACGCACGCTCGTATAGTGTCAATGTCACACTTTTTTCGACTTTTTCTGGTTTATGATTTGGGCAGTGTTTACACACTTTTCGGCATTTCACTGATATCTTTTATTAGAGTACTGTTACACACCTGGTTCTATTTGTTGAGAAGACCGCCCACACCTTTGAAACCTACACTTGACCGACAATTCCCAATTAATCATTTAAACGTTTAATCAAACAAATACACACAAGATCCCAATCGTTAAACTCATAGCACATTTCCTTCGATCGAGTAAAGAGGGAAGTTTCGCCTACCCAACCATTGATTACAAGCCTTCTACCCTTCAAAATGTTCCTAGGCACAAACCGAAGATGGGTAAATACTTAATCGACTAGCAACAAGATAACATTATACCATTACCCTTTCCAACAACGTGAGGAGGAGAACCAACTACACAGTGTAAGACTTAACAGTGAGTAGAATGCTTACCAGAAAACAGAGAAGGGAACACAGTCAGCCCCAAAAGAAAAGGAAAGATTCGGCAACATGAAAAGAAAAGGAAAGATGAAATAAAGGAGAGATTCGGCCAAGGGAAAACAATGTGGAATGAAGGAGGAAGAACCGAATAGTCGTACACACAACCTCACACAATTTGGAAAAAAGAAGAAGAATGAAAGGGACAGTAGACTTGAGAGCAGAGAAAGCAAAAGTAAAAACTAATATTGCAAAAGTCAGCAAAAGGGAAAGGAGGTAGTAGGAGTAATTTAGGCCAAAAGGTTGTCAAAAATGAGAGAAAGAAGAATACGCCACAAACTCCTACCACATTCAGCCAAAGAGAGAAAAAGCAAAAAGAGAGAAAACACCACACGAAATAGAAATGAAGAGTATACCAAAATGAGTAGTATACCACTCTGGACGAATTTCTTGAGTGCCAGAGTCTACTTTCAACAGACTTCTGACTCCCCCCTCACTTCCCTTGATTTTCTCCTAAAATCCCTCCTCAGATCTCTCTACCTGATCACACCTCTCCTCAACCACTCAATTTGAATTCTCCTCAACCACTTCAATGTTTCAGTCAAACTCCAACACCCCCCATGGCATAGCAGCAAAATAAACACTCCCTTGCCTCCAGCAAGATTTGAACCTTAGACCACTAGCATAGATAACACGCCACTTACCCCCTAGACCACTTACAAGCCACTGGTTAGATATGTGATTCAAATATATGATTTTGACTAGTATGAATAAGAGGTTGGTTTATTAATTTATTTCATAAAATTTTATAAAAGAGAATACATTACTGGGCGTATGAATTGTAAAGAATGTCTGTTTTGAACTGTGTTTTGTTTGGTAATGCCTAATAACCCTAGTCCGGCGACGAATACAGGTTTGGGGTGTTACATTTGGTTGGTATCAGAGCTATAGTTTAGTCGGTTCTAGAACTAACATAGCTAATGTGAGTCTAGCTATACATGCCATATATAACCTGCGATAGTGTTATATTTTCCGATTCTGACAAAAATTATTTTGATGAGACAGATATGTTTTCTAACCGAGCTAATTCTGATAGTACAGAAGTAAATACTCAAATGTTTGAGTGAAAATGTGTTGATTATGAGTTGAAACTCATAAAGGTAAAGATCAAATTGCATGGCATATTGTTATTGATAAATGTTGTAATTATATGAGCATATGTGATATGATATTTGAGTTATGATTGCTATCTAAAATGCTTTGATTGTGAATTAGTGATTTGAGTTGGCATATGAACAATGTGTTAAGAACAAAAGTGATTAAAAGCAAAAGTTTATTAAATTATTTAAGAATGTGAAATTATTAATGAATTGGCTATTTGTGATAGTATGTGTTATGTGCATTTATGTGTAAGTTAAATTTGAGGCTTTACTACCCTCACCCCCTTGTCAGTGATATGTTATAATGAACTCTATAAGATTTGGCTTGAATAAGCTCACGAGTGTGGAGTTATAGAAGTCTGTGTTAGGAAGATTAATAACACGGTCAGAAAAGAGATTGAATCAGCAAATGAAGATAGTATTAAAAGAGATATTGGATAGTTCTGAAAACTATTCAGATTATGTAAAGTAACTATTATAGAAGAAGTTAACTCCAATTAAATGATCTATTCAAGTATGTTATCTAAAGAAAGTATTAATTGGAAGCTTCTCTGGATTGATTTCTATTATTGATGGGATAATATGAACTTAATGATGACAGAATTAGACAGTTGAATAATGTTTGAATTGTATTAATGGCTGAGTGCAGTGGTTATGTTATAGTAGGGCAGTTACTTTGACTTCTTCTGGGCATTCTACATGTACATTTATCCTCAGAAATATATGTAATTGTTTAATTTCATAGGGAATTCTTATCGTACGAGAACATTAGCTAAACATATTAATGGATGAAAGTATCGTCGGTCTATTTGGGTTATGTTCAACATTACTATGTCTTTCTCTGGTATTTATTCCTTTGTGTGAATATGAAAAATTGACGGTAAAATCTATATAAGGCTAATATTCTGTTTCTACTGGCTATTATTTTGTTGAATATATGTGAAGATTATATGGCTTCTGTTACTATGGGTTTCAGTATTTATGGGTGACATTATTCTTTCTGGACATTTTCTGGGATATCATCGTAATTGATATCATTCTATATAGGTTATAATTTTCCGATATTTTGTGTAACTTCAGATGTTGAAATTTCGCTATCCTGGTTTTCTTATAATTCTATGTAATTATTTGTAAGAAATATCTATTTGATAGAAATGGATATATCTATTATAATTATAATTTCTATTTTGAAATTTGGGAGTACTGCAGTGCTGTTATCAAAGTTATAGAAGTTGTGCTTCCGCATTGATTGCTGTTTAAGTCATATATGATTTTATTCTGTGTTCAAATGTTTTATTAATAGCAGGGATGTTATCTATTGTTACGGTTAAGACGTCGGTCTTATTATAGCATTATGATTTCTATTTGATGGTTGTGACTTCAGTATAATGATATGTCTGGGTTATCCTTTTTAACGAGAAGAAAAGATTTCTTCAAAAAGACTGATTCAGTGGTTTAGTCTGATTTGAATTATATGATTGAAAAGATAATTTGTAACACCGCTTACCAGAGACCGTTGACGGAGTCGAGCACGAGGCATTACTAGACTTAACTTACTAGATCAGGGCATAAAAATTGAAACTGTCCATCTGCGTCATGTTCACTAAATTAACTATAACTTAAGTTACAAAACTCAAAATATAGATCTGTAAATTTTCCTTGAAACTAGACTCATATATCTTCTTACTATAATATTTCCAGAATTTTTGGTGTGGCCAATTAGTATAGTTTATTAGTTAAAGTCTCCCGTGTTACATAGTTTGACAGTTTTGACCTCTCTTCACTAAAAATCAATTATCTCATAATATACAATTCTTTTTCCTACAGAGTTTTTTTATATATAAACAGACTCAATAATATTTAATTACATATCTCATGCATAACCTAATTCTATTTCTACTATTTTTGGTGATTTTTCAAAGTCACGTCACTGCTACTGTCCAAAATGTTCCCCTGCATATAATTACATATTTTCTAAAAATAACTAACAACTACACATTACATAACATCCAAAACATGTTCTTAATTAACCATTTTAATAGCTAATCATTACCAAACATTTACAAGCCAATATTAAGCCATATCATAAGGTCATACACACAAAATGGCTAAGTCCCTATACATACCATAACTTAAAACATTTGAGTCACAAAATACCAATATAATCCTTTGATAGTGTGTAACGATCTCCGACGTCCTTACGATCCCCGAGTTGGCTTGTAAAACTATGAAAAGAAAGAAAGGAATGGTAGCATGCATTAAGCTTAGTAAGTTTGTATGTAAATAAATAACAACATTCTTAATGCATTATCATATTCTTTACTTACCAAAATTATTTAAGCCTTTAACTTAATATACTTAAGTCTTAAATCCTTACTTGTACCTTTTTAGCTTGAACTTGTCTTACCTTTCCTTTGGTATACTCTTTAAATTTTCCTGTTGAACCACTTGGAATACTAAGGATACGCGAGTACCTTTCCTTGTGAAACTTAACCATTGCCATGTCTTGACATGGTCTTACGTGGTATCCTTGCCTTATGAACTCACCAATGTCATGCCTTGGCATGGTCTTACATGGGGCCTTTGCCTTATAAATTCACCAATGCCATGCCTTGGCATGGTATTACATGGGACCTTTGCCTTATAGTAACTTATCAATGTCATGTCTTGACATGGTCTTACATGATTTCCTTAAACCCTAATGTCATGACATTTGTATCCTACACATTCCTAAGGTTCAACCGAGACATTCTGAGATTGCTTCTTCGTCAATTCATGCTTGAGTCTTTAAATGATAAATTTATAGAATAAATATGTAAATGCTGGAATTTAATAGTATCAAATATAAAATAATAGAATATTGCATTTATCTACCGCAAACTTACCTCGAAACAAAATACGATAAACTATATCGATTTAGTCCATTATCTTTTTCTTTCCCCGATCTAACTCCAAATTTCATTCTTCTTGATTTATAATAGTAAATTTAGCTTATTTAATACTCACATTTATCAAAACAGTCCTTAAGTCTAACTTTGACAAAATTATAATTTTGCCCCTAAACTTTTACATATTTACACATTTGCCCCAAAGCTCGAAAATTATACTTTATCCCTTATTCTTATGTTTTATGATATGCTGATCATTTTTCCCTTCTATGAAAACATCAAATTCTAACTCTAACATGTACTTATGAACATTAGGTATTTTTACCGATTAAGCCATTTTACTCGTTTTCACTTAAAATCACTTAGCAAAAGTTGTTTAACATAAATTCAGACTTCATATTCTATCATAAAGCATCAAAATAAACACATTTCACCTATGGGGATTTTTCCAAATATGAACCCTAGCATGAATTATTGATAGAATAAGCTAAACAGAGCTACCGAGGCTTCAAAAATGTAAAGAACATTAAAAACGGGACTTGGAATCACTTACTATGGAGCTTGGAAGCTTGAAACAAACCCTAGCTATGGTGAACACTTTAAAATTTGGCCTAATGAAGAAGATGAGCATATTTTGCCATCTTTTTCCCTTTTTAATTTCTTTTTATTACCAAATGACTAAATTACCCTTCATTAAAAACTTTGGTTCTTTCTACCTATATATGTCAATTTTTGTCCATGAAAATATAATGGTCTAATTGCCTTTTAAGGACTCCTACTTCAAACCCCCAATTCAATCAAGTACTCTATAAATTAGAACCCCTATTTAGCAACTTTTGCAAACAAGTCCTAATAGGCAATTTAAGCTTGAAATCAATAAAATTTCTTATCAATAATTTAACACATGTATTTAATCATTCGGTAAATCATAATAATTAATCGTAATAAACTTTTATAGCTTGGATTTGTGGTTTCGCAACCACTATTCTGTTTAGGCCCTATTTCGGGATGTTACATTTCTCCCCTTTTAGGGATTTTCGTCCCCAAAAATCTTACCTATAAAGAGATTTAGGTACTATTTTTGTAACATCCTGGAACTGGGCCTAGTAGGATTGGGCCCAATGGGCCTTGGGGGTAGTAGCGTTTAAAATTTTTGAGAATAAGAGAATGGTACTAAGGAAGTTGGACCTATTAGATGAGTGATTTTGGAAGGTTAGGGGGCTTTTATGAAGTCCCGGGTTAAAGTTAGGCTATAGGAAAAATTTTGGTTTTAGGTGAAAAAAAACCTTGGGAGTTGGTAGGTAGACTTTAAGAATTAAATGTGGGGAAAAATGACAAGTGGAGTGTGTGGTGTAGTGGTAAAGTGGTTAGCAACGTGAGTTATGTTACAAGGGAGCCTGAGTTCGAATCTCATAAGAAGCAAGGGAGTATTTATTTTGTGGATTGGACGGCAAGAGTTTGATTTGGATTTAAACTCTACTAGCGGAAGGATCCGACATCGGAAAGATACAAAGAAAGAAGGTGAGAAGCTAGCTATATGAAGAGCATTCTAGGAGAGAGAAAAGATACCTTGGTGGGCGTTGGGCTTAGGAGCTTTGGGAGCGCGGTTTAGTAGCTTCAGAATTCCTATCAGGTGTGCAACTCTCTCTCTACTCTAGTTGTAGAGCGGCAAATGCCGAAGTGCTGGTCACAACAATAGTAGCCACATGGGCGTGTGAGCGCACGTGTGGGGGCTTCGACGCAATAGTTGAGGCCATCAGTAGTGTTCTTGTGGGTTGAGGCTGTTGGGCCACGATGGGCCGAAGTGGGCCCAATGGGCTCGTGGGCCAAATTGAATAAAATGTATGATGGTGTAGTATAAAGTGAACTAGACTAGATGAATTTTATATACGTGGCTAGATTTGTGCTAGGTGGGCCACACAAGCGTGTGGGCCCGAATAGGCTAAAATCGAGTTTAGGCCCAATAGTCTGGTAAAGACCGGAAAATGGTAGCCGAGTAGCTCAGGGCAACTTTGGGCCTTCAAAAAAGCCATTGCAAGTGCAAAATTACGAAAATACCCTTGGTAGGTAAATTACAAAATACCCTTGGTAGGTAAATTACGAAAATACCCTTGGTGGTAAATTATGAAAATATCCTTGGTGGGTAAATTACGAAAGTACCCTTAGTAGGTAAATTACAAAAATACCCTTGGTAGGTAAATTACGAAAATAACCTTGGTGGGTAAATTATGAAAATACGCTTGGTAGGTAAATTACAAAAATACCCTTGGTAGGTAAATTACGAAAATACCCTCGATGGGTAAAATGACCGATATGCCCTTGCAGTGTAAAAATGACGAAAACGCCCCTACATGTTATATGATTATTCTTGTATGTGATTTATGATTGTTATTTATGACTATTATTGTATGTTGCATTCATTGTTATTATGTAGCATGGGGATGGGATTATTCGAAAGGGGAAGTGCAAATAGGATCGCATGGTCGCTTGACGACTGTGGATCCACCGAAGGCTTTTAGCCACCAAGCAGCTATGCTGCATCGATAAGTTAGTGCCGCAACCGGTGCTACATAAGGAGTGTAGGGATGGGTGGGTCGATTAAATCCTGCCAGAGTGCAGGGTTGGACAGGAGACAGAATGCAGGTTTGGTATGGGCATTAATGTATTGCATATGTGGTTTTATTTGAGATGGGCTCAAACCCAGATAAATATGATTTGTAACATTTATGGGTTAAGGCCCAATTGAGGCTTTTATGGGCTAAGGCCCAATTGCCACCATTATTGAAATGGGCTTCGGTCCGAACTGTTGTGATTCATGTTCTTATTGATGAGGGTTATGCATACTGAATTTTCGTAAACTCACACCCTCTTTTTAATTTTTTCTCAGGTAATCCTCAGTAAGCGGTTTGACGTGCTAGAGGACTCAAAGGTGGCCACACTACGAGTAGTTTTGACTCTAGTATTTTACTTATTTTTAACTTGGGTTAATATTTTGTAATAAGGCCTCTCTTAAATTCTTGTTTTAGTTTTGGATTTTTAGTTTGTTATGTTTTAAATCTGCGAAACTTTGCATAACAGTTTTCCAAAACAATATCTTCTTTCAAAATACCACGCTTTCGCGAATAGGTCGTAAACATCATGTTTTCATAAGTCAGTCATTTTAATTAAGTTTTCGCAACAAACAAAGTTTTTTAAGTGATAACTTTTTAAATAAATGTCGATTAATAATAAACAAACGCAAATTGGGACGTTAGTTTTTAATATCAAGAAATGTTTTCAAATGGAACCATGGTTTCTCGAAAAGTACCCCAATGTGACACGCCAGATTCGGGCCTAACTTTTCGGCCGGGTCTGGGGTGTTATAGTTTTCGCATAGTCTCTTCGGGCTCCCATGTAGCCTCGTCTATCCTATACCTATTCCATAATACTTTCACAAGTGCAATACTTTTGTTCCTTAATTTCTTAACCTCCCGAGCTAGAATTTTTACTGGTTCCTCACCTTAAGTCATATCTGGTTGAATCTCAACCTCTGTTTGCGAAAATCACATGCGATGGATCTGAATGACAATGACGTAGCATAGACGCATGAAACACATTATGAATCTTCTCTAAATCAGTCAGCAAAGCTAACCGATATGCCAATGGCCCAACTCTCTCGATCACCTCAAACGGTCCAATAAAATGGGGACTTAATTTGCCTTTCTTGCCAAATATGAAAACTTTCTTCCAAGGGGATACTTTCAAGAATACCCTATCACCAACATGAAATTCAAGTTCTTTTCTTTTCAAATCTGCATAGGATTTCTGTCTATCTGAAGCTACTTTCAAGCAATCTCTAATGACTTTTACTTTCTCTTCTGTTTCTTTGACTAGATCAACCCCATAAATCTGATTTTCCTTAAGCTCTGTCCAATACAAAAAATGTACGGCATTTACGTCCATACAAAGCTTCATAAGGTGCCATCTTCAAACTCGATTGATAACTATTATTATAAGCAAACTCTATTAACGGCAAATATTTCTCCCAATTACCTTGAAATTCCAATACACAACATCTAAGCATATCTTCAAGTACCTGAATAACTCTTTCTGACTGACCATCAGTTTGAGGATGGAAAACTGTACTAAAACTCAACTTTGTACCTAAAGCTTCCTGCAATTTCTTCCAAAATCGTGAAGTAAATCACGGATCTCTATCTGAGATAATCGATAACGGTACTCCATGTAGTCTCACAATCACTAAAATATACAACTCGTCCAACATGTCAAGTGAATAATCCATACGAACTGGGATAAAATGAGCCGACTTCATTAGCTTATCAATCACAACCCATATTGCATCTTTCTTTCTCGATGTCGAAGGCAATCCTGTCACAAAATCCAAAGTAACTCAGTCCCATTTCCACTCGGGAACTAATACAGGCTGCAATAAACCTGAAGGTACCTGATGTTCGGCCTTTATCTACTGACAGATCAAACATCTAGAAACAAACTCTGATATATCTCTTTTCATTCTTGTCCACCAATACATTTTCTTCAAATTATTATACATCTTTGTACCTAGGAGAATAGACAAAGAGCTGCTATGTGCTTTCTGTAAGATCTTTCGAATAAGCTCATTGTTCTTTGGTACACATAACCTGTCTCTAAACATCAAACAACCGTCAGAACCGATCTAAAAATTAGACTCTGCACCTAGCTCGCACTGAACTCTTTTGGCTTGCAACTCACCATCATCCTTCCGAGCTTCACAAATTTCTTCAAGAAACATCGGTTTAGCTCTCAACTTAGCTAAAATAGAACCATAATCTGATAAGGCCAAACTAGTGTGCAAAGCTCTCAAGGAAAACAAAGATTTTCTACTCAAAGCATAAGCAACAACGTTTGCCTTACCCAGGTGATAATCGATCACTATCTCATAATCTTTAATCAAATCTAGCCATCTTCTTTTCCTCAAGTTTAGATCTTTCTGAGTCATCAAGTATTTCAAACTTTTGTGATCAGTGAATATTCAGCACTTCTCACCATACAAGTGATGTTTCCAAATTTTTAATGCAAATACAATAGCAGCTAGTTCTAAATCGTGTGTCAGATAATTTTTCTCATGTGATTTTAACTGTCTAGAGGCATAAGCAATTACCCTTCCTTCCTGCATAAGTACACAACCTAGTCCAGTTAAGGATGCATCACTGTAAATCACAAACTCTTTACCCGATTCTGGTTATACTAAAATAGGAGCTTTAATCAATAATGCCTTTAACTTGTCGAAACTCTATTGACACTTCTCAGTCCATTCAAACTTGACATCTTTCTAGAGCAATCTTGTCAATGAGTAGCTATCATGGAAAATCCCTCTACAAATCGTCTATAATAGCCGCCAACTTCTAACTTCTGATACATTCCTGAGAGGCTTCCAATCAACAATGGCTGAAATGTTGCTCGGATCAACTTTAATACCTTCACCTGAGACAATATGTCTAAGAAAATAAACTTCCCGTAACCAGAACTCACTTTTGCTAAACTTGGCATAAAGCTGATTATCTCTTAAAATTTGTAAAATTGTTCTCAAATGCTATGTATGCTCAGTCTCATCATGAGAATAAATCAAGATGTCATCAATGAACACAACTACAAACTTGTCCAAGTATGGTCTAAAAATTCAGTTCATTAAATCCATGAAAATGGCAGGAGCATTGGTTAAGCTAAATGGCGTCACAAGAAATTCATAGTGACCATACCTAGTTCGAAAAGTAGTTTTTGGAACATCTGACTCTTTAACTCGCAACTGATAGTATCTGGATCTCAAATCTATATTAGAGAACATAGTGGCTCCTTTCAATTGATCAAACAATTCATCTATTCTAGGAAATGGATATTTGTTCTTGATGGTTACCTTGTTAAGCTGCCGATAGTCTATGCACAATCTCATGGGACCGTCCTTCTTTTTCACAAATAACACTGGTGCTCCCCATGGTGAATAACTAGGTCTTACAAAGCCTTTATCAGTTAATTCCTGTAACTGAGATTTCAATTCTTTTAATTCTATTGAAGCCATTCTATAAGGAGTAATAGAAATAGGTGTGGTACCTGGAATCAATTCAACACCAAACTCAACTTCTCTGATAGGAGGCAAACCTGGTAGTTCTTCCAGAAACACATCAGGAAACTCATTTACCATAGGCACTGATTCAATTTTCATCTCTGGATCTTTAGCATTCAACACAAAAGCAAGATAAGCTTTACATCCTTTCCTTAAACATTTCTGAGCAGACATAACAGAAATCATGGAAATTGAACTACTTGCTTCATCTGAATTAACCTGAAGGATCTTTCCATTTTCACATTTCAACTTAATGAATTTCTTTCCACAATTCACTATCACATCATGTGCAATTAACCAATCCATACCAAGAATCACATCAAACTCATCAAATGAAAATAGCATGAGATCAACCGAAAAATAGTAACCTCTAATCATAAAAGGGCAATTTTTACATACTTTGTTTACTAACACATGCTGACCTAATGGATTCGATACTTTAATCACAAATTCTGTAAACTCTATGGGCATGTTCATACTAGGCATTAATATCATGCAAATATAGGAATGGGTTGAACATGGATCAATCAAAGCAATAACATCAACATCATGAAGAGAAAATGTACCCTTAATTACGTCAGGGGAAGATGCCTCTTCACGAGCACGGATAGCATAAGTCCTTATGGGTGCTCTAACATCTGATCTCATTGTTGTGTCTCTAAATGTGCCTCTATCTGCCCCTACTATGAGATTTCTTTGAGATCTGCCTCTAACGGGGGCATTTCCTGATCTTACACTTGGTATTACTTTTCTTTTAACCATTTCGGGACACTCCCGAATGAAATGATCCAGTGCACCACATCAGAAACAACCAGTCTCAGTTGCTCGACATTGAACTGGATGGCATCGACCACATTAAGGACACTCGAATCTATCAGGCTGAATACTACCAACACTCGCAATCGAAGTGGTTTGAGCTTTTGAATCCATAAATCTTCCACCTCTGTTTCGGCTACAATACCCGGCTGAAAAATTAGATCTCGTAGAGAACTCTCTAGGCCTTTTGGATGTGGACTGAAATGACTTACTAATCTATCTTTTATTCGTGTCTTGCATCTCAATTTTAGTTTTACCCTTTCTTTTTAATAACTCTTCTACCTTACAGGCTCGTTCAACTGAAACAACAAACTCTTTTATCTCTAATACACCAACTAACAGTCGGATATCATCATTGAGTCCATCCTCAAATCTTTTGCACATGATAGCCTCTGTAGACACACACTCTCGAGCATAATTGTTGAGTCGGACAAATTCACATTCATAGTCAGTCACAGTCATCTTACCATGTTTTAACTCAAGGAACTCTTTTTTTTTCTGGTCAATAAACCTCTGACTTATGTATTTCTTACGGAACTCCTCTTGAAAGAAATCCCAGGTAACTCTTTCTTTCGGTACTACTGACACAAATGTCTTCCACCACTGGTAGGCCGAATCTCTAAGAAGTGACACCACACACTTAATACATTCTTTCAGTGTGCAGGATAACTCATCAAAGACTCTGATAGTGTTCTCAAGCCAAAATTTAGCTTTCTCTGCATCATCATCTTTGGTAGCCCAAAACTCTTTGGCCCCTTGTTTTCTGATCTTGTCAACGGGTGGTTTCTCTTTTCTGACTATATCTGCAACTGGGAAAGCTACATGAGTGGTCTGAGGATTGTGATGGGGTGAAGGTCTAACAGCCGGGTTCGTACGAACGAACTCAGCAAACCATTCATTCATAGCTTGGAAGAAGGCTTCTCGAGCCCCTCCTCCCTGACTAACTATAACTGGCCTTTCACTACTATCTGGTGGCACCGTCCCTTCTGCGGGAGCGGGCGCATTACTCTCTATATCATCTGCACCAGCTCATTCGGGATCCATAACTATAAAAGAAAAACATTTTAAAATCATCCAGAGTCGTCACACTATCAAAATATAAGTATGGGATGCATACTTAGACTCTTACTCATACTGAATATTCTGAGAATCAGCTAAACTCTTGCTTTGATACCAATACATGTAACACCCCTTACTCGAGACCATTGCTGGAGTCGAGCACAAGGCATTACTAGACTTAACTTACTAGATCAGGGCATAAAAATTGAAACTGTCCATCTGCATCATGTTCTAAATTAACTATAACTCGAGTTATGAAACTCAAAATATAGATCTGTAAATTTTCCTTAAAACTAGACTCATATATCTTCTTACTATAATATTTCCAGAATTTTTGGTGTGGCCAATTAGTACATTTTATTAGTTAAAGTCTACCCTGTTACACAGTTCGACAGTTCTAACCTCTCTTCACTAAAAATAAATTATCTCATAATATACAATTCTTTTTCCTACACCGTTTTTTTATATAAAAATAGACAAAATAAGCTTTAATTATATATCTCATGCACAACCTAATTTCATTTCTACTAGTTTTGGTGATTTTTCAAAATCACGTCATTGCTACTGTCCAAACTGTTCCCCTGCATATAATTACATAATTTCTTAAAATAACTAACAACTAGGCATTACATAACATCCAAAACATGTTCTTAATTAACCATTTTAATAGCTAATAATTATCAAACATTTACAAGCCAATATTAAGCCATATCATAAGGTCATATACACAAAATGGCTAAGTCCCTATGCATGCCATAACTTAAAACATTCGAGTCACAAAATACCAATATAATCCTTTGATAGTGTGTAACGATCTCAGACGTCCTTACGATCCCCGAGTTGGCTTGTAAAACTATGAAAAGAAAGAAAGGAATGGTAGCAAGCATTAAGCTTAGTAAGTTTGCATGTAAATTGTAACACCCCGCACCCAAGACCGATACTGGGTCTGGATACGAGACATTACTATGCTCGAACTCACTGAAACATGTACTTACGGGCTATAAAATTTTGTTCCAACTTAAAAACTTCACTTTCTTAGTCAACACATATAACAAGGGCCTATGAGACCTTTAACTCATGTCAGAAAACTTTCAAAATTAAAATCAAATAACTCATTTTTGAAGCAAGGTTCACACGCCCGTGTAACTTGGGAACACGCCCGTGTACCCTTAAGCACGCCCATGCCCTCAAACCGTGTAGAACTACTGACTATTTTCACACGACTTAGACACGCCCATGTCTACCAACCGTGGGAAGTTACTAACTAATTTCACACGACCATGACACGCTCGTGGGCTTAGACCGTGTGTTTATCCTTGATATACTGACTAAATTAACATGGTCTGGGCACACGCCCATGTCCAAACCGTGTGTCTTACACGGCATACACACACGGCCGTGGGATTTGCCCGTGGCCTATTATGATTAATAATACTAAGGTGCAGGGTTAACACGGTCTTGACACACACTCGTGTGTCCAACCGTATGGGCACTTACAGGCTATTTACCAAGCTGTTAGCCACCCTGAAATGAAGATCATATCCATACATAATTCAACGATGCAATAACAACTCAATTTTATGAATAATACTACATTCTTCATTGATATCAATAAAGATACATGCTTAGTCAAATTTGGCCAATCACTTAACAATATACAAAAGAATAATAAACTTGATTGCCTTTACAAAAGGCCCTTCTTAAAACATGTCCACAAAATGAATGTTTCCTATACATGCCATACTTAGTAAAGTAACTTGGCTATACCAAATAAGAGTTGATAGTGTGTTGCGAGCTTCGACTTTAATGATCCATGAGTTAGCTTGGTGGGACTGCATAGAAAGAAAGAATCATAACGTAAGCATATAGCTTAGTAAGTTTGCATGTAACAACTCATAGCATCATCATTGCTTAATATAAACCATTTCACATAAACAATGGTATTATGAATTTCAGCTAAAGAGCTTACTTACTCATATAGATTCTTACATGTCTCATGACACTTACTATTATCATACTTGTAAGGTAACCATGATATATCACTTGATCACATTGATCAGTATACTATAATAACAATAATCATGATATCTACTTTCTCATTCACAACATGAATAATACTCAACTTCATCTAACTTCATCTTGACACTAACTTTACTTTCTTAGCTTTCTTGCTATCTTCTTTTAGCTTACTCATTTGCCCGATGAATTTCTGTGAATAATGAGGATACTAAATCTCTTCCCACATAATATGATGCCAAAGCCATATCTTAGACATGGTCTTACATGGGTTATCTCATCTTGGTTTCACGGTCATGTCTTGACATGGACTTATATGAAGTCTTGCTCTTGATAACATACTCAATGCCAAGCTTGCCTTGGACTTACATGATAACTTGCTTGCTAACTTGAACAATGCCAAGCTTGCCTTGGACTTACATGATATCTTGATCAATGCCAAGCTTGCCTTGGACTTACATGATATCTTGTGTGGTAGATCGAGTATCCTAGGGAAATTCATCTTCAATCGGGACTTGCTTGTACATATTATCGTGATTTCTTGCTTGAACAAACATGATCATTTCACACAATTATTGTACATTATACTAAGAAAATTAATGATAAAAGTCATAAAACTTAGAAATCATACAAAGTTACCTCAATATACAAAATGTATGTAGATGTGCAATTTAGTCCTCAACTTTGTTCTTGCCTCGGTTTCGATCCGGGCTTCATTTTTCTTGATCTATAATCATAAATAGAACATTTAAAAACCATATTGACTAAATTGACTCATAACTCATACTTTGGAAAAATTACTATTTTGCCTTTATACTTTCTAATATTTGCACTTTTGCCCTAATTCTCGAAAAATGATTTTCATGCAACTTTCTTAAACTTCATGCTCAACTGAATCATTTTCTCTTCTATAACAATCATCAATTCTCACTATTTCTAGTAGTTATGACCAATTTTATAACTGTTACAAAATGGTCCCTACTATCATTTTTCATGAAATTCATTAAGGAAAAGATGTTTATCAAACATCAAACTCTCTTAAACTTCCATAAAACACCATTTAACAAGCATGTCATTCAAGGGTAGATCTTTGAACATGCATCTTAGCTCATTTATAGCTAAAATTAGCTAATTCATAATCTGAGAACTTCAAAATCGAAGAATATTAAAAGCAGGGCTAAGATGAACTTACTATGAGCTTGAAAAAAAATAAAGAACCCTAGCTATGGTGTCTCCAAATTTTCGGTAGCAACAAGGAAGAAGATGAGTGAATTTTTCTTATCTTTATCCTATTTTAATCACTAATTAGGCCAAATGACCAAAATGCCCTTCCTCTTAAAAATTTCCATAATAGTCTCTTAAGGCCAATTTTGTCCAAAAATTAAATTTTGGGCGAATTGCTATTTAAGGGCTCATAATAATTATTCTAAAGCTATTTCATGCAAAAAGCTTCTAGAAACTCATATATTACAACTTTTGCAGTTTAGTCCTTTTTAGACCAATTGACCTTAATAAAATTGCTTTACAAAACTTTCATACTAACGTGCAAACATGGCATAAACCTGGAAAACTCATAATTTCACCTCGGGTTCATGGCCTCGCACCACTATCCCGACTAGGCCCTAAATCGGGCTGTTAAATAAATAAATAACAACATTCTTAATGCATTATCATATTCTTTTCTTATCAAAATTATTTAAGCCTTTAACTTAATATACTTAAGTCTTAAATTCTTACCTGTACCTTTTTAGCTTGAACTTGTCTTACCTTTCCTTTGGTATACTCTTTAAATTTTCTCATTGAACCACTTGGAATACTAAGGATACGCGAGTACCTTTCCTTGTGAAACTTAACCATTGCCATGTCTTAACATGGTCTTACGTGGTATCCTTGCCTTATGAACTCACCAATGCCATGCCTTGGCATGGTCTTACATGGGACCTTTTCCTTATAAATTCACCAATGCCATGCCTTGGCATGGTCTTACATGGGGCCTTTACCTTATAGTAACTTATCAATGCCATGTCTTGACATGGTCTTACATGATTTCCTTAAACCCTAATGTCATGACATTTGTATCCTACATATTCCTAAGGTTCAACCGGGACATTCTGAGATTGCTTCTTTGTCAATTCATGCTTGAGTCTTTAAATAATAAATTTACAGAATAAATATGTAAATGCTGGAATTCAATAGTATCAAATGTAAAATAATAGAATATTACATTTATTTACCGCAAACTTACCTCGAAACAAAATACGATAAACTGAATCGATTTAGTCCATTATCTTTTTCTTTCCCCAATCTGACTCCGGATTTCATTCTTCTTGATCTATAATAGCAAATTTAGCTTATTCAATACTCACATTTATCAAAACAGTCCTTAAGTCTAACTTTGGAAAAATTATAATTTTGCCCCTAAACTTTTACATATTTACACATTTTCCCCAAAGCTAAAAAATTATACTTTATCCCTTATTATTATGTTTTATGACATGTTGATCATTTTTTCCTTCTATGAAAACATCAAATTCTCACTCTAACATGTACTTATGAACATTAGGTATTTTTACCAATTAAGTCGTTTTACTCGTTTTCACTTAAAATCACTTAGAAAAAGTTGTTTAACATAAATTCAGACTTCATATTCTATCATAAAACATCAAAACAAACACATTTAACCTATGGGTATTTTTCCAAATATGAACCCTAGCATGAATTATTGATAGAATAAGCTAAACTGAGCTACCGGGGCTTCAAAAATGTAAAGAACATTAAAAACGGGGCTTGGAATCACTTACTATGGAGCTTGGAAGCTTGAAACAAACCCTAGATATGGTGAACACTTGAAAATTCGTCCTAATGAAGAAGATGAGCATATTTGCCATCTTTTTCCCTTTCTAATTTCTTTTTTATTACCAAATGACTAAATTACCCTTCATTAAAAACGTTGGTTCTTTCTACCTATATATGTCCATTTTTTTCCATGAAAATATAATGGTCTAATTACCATTTAAGGACTCCCACTTCAAACCCCATTTCAATCAAGTACTCTATAAATTAGAACCCCTATTCAAAGAACTTTCAAAACAAGTCCTAATAGGCAATTTAAGCATGAAATCAATAAAATTTCTTATCAATACTTTAACACATGTATTTAATCACTTGGTAAATCATAATAATTAATCGTAATAAACTTTTATAGCTTGGATTCTTGGTTTCGCAACCACTATTCTGTTTAGGCCCTATTTCGGGATGTTACATACTTGGGTTATATGTGTTTGAATCTATCCAACGGAATGGAAATAAACTTTAAACGTACATGTGTGAATTGAGGGATAGTTTGGAAGAAGAATTCACATTCTTGAAAACTTGATACATAATTATGTATCAAAGCGATTCTATCTGAGAAATGTTGTGGTAAATTAAGGTTAGTTCGATTGTTGAAGCATTCTTTTGCATGAAGAAATTATCAACAGAAATATCAATTTTGATTTAGCCTATGTTGAATAAAAAGTTTACGATTCTCAATCATGCGTCAATGAATGGTTTGAAGTGTAATCTAGTAAAAGAGTGTATAGAGATATCTTGTGATTCCATATAGTTGAAGTTGCATGAAAAGAGTTATGTGACATATTTGATGACTATAAGAGCTTAAAATGTTTAATGTCAGAGAAAGATCCAAACATGGCAAAGCAAAGTTAGCTTGAATTGTTGAAAAACTTTTGAGTCTATAAGTGATTCTTATCCGAGGAAAATGATTATAGTTTCAGATGTTTTGAATGGGAAACTTTTGTGTGCTTTTTGAGCGATGAATACATGATTGATCTTATCAGGTGTAACATCCCGAAATTGGGCCTAGTAGGATTGGGCCCAATGGGCCTTGGGCGTAAGAATGTTTAAAATTTTTGAGAATATGAGAATGGCATTGTTACAAATTGGACTTATTAGTTAAGTGAGTTTGGAAGGTTACGGGGTTTCTATGAAGTCTCGGGTTTAATTGGGCCTTAGGAAAAATTTGGTATTTTAGCACTTTAAGGAGAGATGGTAAGTAGCTTTAAGGCTTATAGAAATAAATGAGTAAATTGTTAGCATAAGTGAGCATATGGCAAAGGGGAAATGGCTCCACATGAAAGGCTTTGAGGGAAGAGGTTCAAATCTCATTGTGTACAAATTTTGACTTTTATTTTTGCATACTCCCCCTAAGTGTCGGCCAAGGTGTAATTATGGCAAGGTGGACTTTTATTTTTATGGCAAGATGGCTAAAGAGATTAAGGAAAGGTTAAGGTTGGGGAAAGGAATCAAGAAAAAGGGGAAAGTAAGGGGAACAAGTGGCTTGTTTCAAGAAAGATGTTATGGAAAGTATGGGTGGCAAATTGTTGACCATTTTAGCTATGTATGTTGACGGTTTTGTGTGTTAGGGGGATAGCCAAATTTTTCCTTAGTGTATTGGTGAAAGTTTTGGTTTTTGTTTGTGGCCAAAATTCCTTCATGCAACATTGGTGTCATTTTTTCTTTCTCTCTAAATTTTCCTTCTTGCTAATTCTTCAAGCCATTGGTGAACATATTCTCATCTTTTATTTCTTTTGATGCCGAATGTACCCAAATCTATGAGACCAAAGTTTGTTCACTCATCACCTTTTTGAAAACTGAAACTAGTGAACACCCATCTTCTCTTCTTCTTTTCTTTTAATCATCCTTTCAACCCTTCTTCCATATCTTAAAATGAAACAAAGCTTCATTTTGAATCAAATCCTTCTCTTTTATTCATTTTCTTTATAGCCGAAACACTCCAAACTCCTTGATACATCTTCTCCTTTCATTTAATCATTTCTACTCATTTGTGTTGACACTCACTCCTTTGATCAATCGAGTTATAGTGGAAGGCCAAAACTTTGACTCATCCGTAGCCATTGTACAATAGTTAGAAATCAGAACTAATATCGTTAAGGTAAGGGATTCATCATGGTTATTTTTGGATCTTTTTGTTGACCGGTTATTTTGCTTAATGAGATAGTGGTTGTGACTAATCGATTATATTTTATGGACTAAATCGCTCGATCTATCCCTCGTAACAAGAGACTCAGATTGTTGGTAAGTGATATAGATTGTTAATCAATCAAAATATTTGGTTGAAGTGGTAAATTGGGCTTTGGGCTAATTGTTGACCGATTGTATCTTTAGGTGTCGCGGAGAATATCATGTTACAGATTCTGAATAATGTGTGTAATCCCGTACTTTTTGAATCTATTTTGGAAATGGTGTGTGCTCTCACACTTCTTTGAAGGCTTGCATGAAATATTCTGTGATTTGGTTGATATACCAAAGAAAAACAGGAAATCGGCATCCGTGATCACTCGGGCGTGCGTATGATCGTAGTGGTAATCATATTTGTAATAAAATAGTTCCGGTTAGAAATAGTGATGTGTTTTTGAAAAATCACGAAAAATAGGAGAAAGAGAATTAGAAAGTGAATAAGATATCAAATTAAATCTTACTATGTCTATTTTGATATGGAAGAAACAGAGAAGGAAAAGAAATTTTATAATATGAGATATCTTAATTTTAGTGAGACTGGTTCTGATTAAATTTGCGGTTCCCTGATCTGTTTTGGAAAAATCATATAAAATTGTACAAAGTGTATTATGGGTTATAATTTATATGTATGGATTTCTTAATGAGTCTATTTTCAATACAAACAAATGGGAGCAATATATGAAAACCGTACAGTGAGATATTTCAAATTAAGGTAAGAGAGGTCAGAATTGTTGGACAATGTAACAAAAGAAATTTTAAGGAATAAAATGTACTAAATGGCTAAGTCAAAAATTCTGGAAAAATTATAGTAAGAAGATATATGAGTCTAGTTTCAAGGAAAATTTGTGGATCTTCATTTCGAGTTTCCTAACTCGAGTTATAGTTAATTTAGTTAGTATGACGCAGATGGACAGTTTCAAGTTTTATGTCCCAAATTAGTTATTAAGTCTGAGGTTGCGAAATTACGAAAATACCCTTGGAGGGTAAATTACCGAAATACCCCTGGGTTGCAAGATTACCGAATTACCCTTAGTGGGTAAAATTAACAATTTACCTAAATGCCCTTATGGGTCGATTTGTTAAATGTCTTAGTGGGCCAATTTGATATAATTGCTAAATGGGCTGATTGATATATGAATATGTGGGCCGATTGATAAATTGCTATTTGGGCCAATCTGAAAATTTTCAAAATGGGTCAAGATGATTCTCTGTTCAATGGGACAATTTGATAAATTGTTATAATGGGCCATAATTTTTGTAATAAATATCTGAATAAATTATTGTGATTCGTTATGCATTATATACATGAATTGCATGGGGTGGGATAATGATGATTGGAGGAAGCTATTTGGTGGCTCTGCCACATATTTGGTGACTCTGTCACAATCTGTCTGGTGGCTATGCCATGTAAATTCTGTTATTCTGGTGGTTGACCACAACTAAATTTGCTATAAATGGCTTAATGCCTACGATTGGTGTGTTGGCGGGGTGGGCTTACTAAAGATTCCCACAGGTGTGTTGGTTGGTACGGGTGGTGTGTTGAGGATGGATTACTAGGCTTGGTTTGGGAATTGCATTTCATATACATGTTATATTTTGATATATTATTGTTATTGAAAATGGGCTTAGGCCCAAATAATTGCTTAATGAGATTTTGGCCCAGTAGACAGCGGTAAGTGGGTTACACACTGAGTTCTTGTAACTCACCCCCTTTTATTTCTTAATCATTGTAGGTAATGCTTAGTGATAAGGACTTGGGGCCATGGATGACTCAGTGGAGGCTATACTTTAGAAATGGTGTTTCTAACTTTATTAAATTTCCTTTTTCGTTTATTTCATTGCTTTTACTATTCAGGTTTTAAAGTTGTAATAAGGCCTCTGGGATATTTTATTTAGTTTTATGTTTAGCTGTACTTATTATTTTTTTGCATTATTTTAAATGGGGATTTTTCTAAAATCATAAATAACGATTTTCCAAAAATTGATTAACAAATGATTTTCATAACAAACTTTTACAAATGATTTAACTCGGAAATTCTCTTTCAAATTATCGATGATATTTTCAAAAGTCACGATTAAAGTTCATTACCTTGATTTTTGACTCATCAATCAACCTCTCAAAAATACTTGTATTTTATCTACGTTTCCGCAATGTTTTCATATTGCTTCTGCAACTCTATTTACAAACGTTATATTTTTGTAAATCGTTTATTTCAAATATGTTTTCGCAACCAAAAAGGTTTTAAAAGATCACTAGTTCAAATATTGATTCTTCAATCAGCTTTTCAAAGATTAGTAGTATTTTTATCAAATATTTCTAAACAAACTTGTTTTCTTCAACTACACCTATTTTAGTACGAATCACAAGTCCTTTATACGTTTTCTTCATTGTGACACACCAGATTCGAGCATAACTTCTAGTCTGGGTTTGGGGTGTTACATTTTATGGTATCAGAGCCCAGTTTCAAAACTCGGTTGTGGTTTGGGTTCAAAAATTTTTCCTAAAGCTGTTCGAATTTTTAAAATTTATAATGCATGTTCTAAAGGAAGTATGGCACCACGGGTATCCGGCACCAAGTCAAGTAAGTATCTGTTATCATTTTATGAATATTATGGTATGACTATAGTAATACTCTAGAACTTTAGGTTTTAGGAGCTGAAACTATAGAAATTGAGACTATAGGATGCGTTTTGCGAAAACAACCCTACTTTCTGTATTCCATAAAGTATTGTTTAATAAACACTGAAATAGCTTAATGATTCATAAAACTCTTAATAAGATTAAATCGACTTAGTCAATATGAGCGCTAGAAGACGTGGACGCATAAGACGTGGACGCAGAAGACGTGGACGTGGTAGAGGCCGAAGTACTAGGGCTAGATCTTCAGCACCAAGGCATGTTTCCGAAAGGGAGGCGTTGGCATTACCAGTGGCTGAAACGAAATCTCATGATCAAGCTGGGGTTGATGAGCTGACTCAGTTAGTTAAAGAAGTATTAGAGGAGGTTAAAGGAATCGGTGAGGCACTTCAAGTTGGGTGCGTGGACTGTAAGAAGAAAGGAGATCGCGGTTCTTTAAGGTCGCAGTCTCGTTCTGTGAAGCGTGTCAAGGCACGTCCAAACTTTCTAGTTTGCGATTATTGCGGAAGGTGTCATTCGGGTGAATGCTGGAAGAGGTCAGAAGCATGTTTGAGATGCGGGTTTAAGGAGCATAGAGATCGGGATTGTTCTATCACCATTAAGACGGGTATGTTTTGGTTGAATGTAGAAAATTTTATGACTGAGTGATAAATACCTGTTTGCTTCTGAGGATTTGATATTTGATGATGTGAAGAGTTTCCAAGGTTAAAAATAGAAAGTGAATTGGTGTTATTAAGATCAGAGTGCACAACGAAAGCATAGTAGTGTGATTTGAGCGATGTGTTTAGTAGTAGGATGGAAATTTCGAGGATGAAATTTTCTTTAAGGAGGGTAGAATTGTAACATCCCGAAATTGGGCCTAGTAGGATTGGGCCCAATAGGCCTTGGGCGTAAGAATGTTTAAAATTTTTGAGAATATGAGAATGGCGTTGTTGCAAATTAGACTTATTAGTTAAGTGAATTTGGAAGGTTACGGGGTTTCTATGAAGTCTCAGGTTTAATTGGGCCTTAGGAAAAAATTGGTATTTTAGCACTTTAAGGAGAGATGGTAAGTAGCTTCAAGGCTTATAGAAATAAATGAGTAAATTGTTAGCATAAGTGAGCATATGGCAAAGGGGAAATGGCGCCACATGAAAGGCTTTGAGGGAAGAGGTTCAAATCCCATTGTGTACAAATTTTGACTTTTATTTTTACATACTCCCCCTAAGTGTCGGCCAAGGTGTAATTATGGCAAGGTGGACTTTTATTTTTATGGCAAGATGGCTAAAGAGATTAAGGAAAGGTTGAGGTTGGGGAAAGGAATCAAGAAAAAGGGGAAAGTAAGGGGAACAAGTGGCTTGTTTCAAGGAAGATGTTATGGAAAGTATGGGTGGCAAATTGTTGACCATTTTAGCTATGTATGTGGACGGTTTTGTGTGTTAGGGGGATAGCCAAATTTTTCCTTGGTGTATTGGTGAAAGTTTTGGTTTTTGTTTGAGGCCAAAATTCGTTCATGCAACATTGGTGTCATTTTTTCTTTCTCTCTAAATTTTCCTTCTTGCCGATTCTTCAAGCCATTGGTGAACATATTCTCATCTTTTCTTTCTTTTGATGCCGAATGTACCCAAATCTATGAGACCAAAGTTTGTTCACTCATCACCTTTTTGAAAACCGAAACTAGTGAACACCCATCTTCTCTTTTTCTTTTCTTTTAATCATCCTTTCAACCCTTCTTCCATATCTTAAAATGAAAAAAAGCTTCATTTTGAATCAAATCTTTCTCTTTTATTCATTTTCTTTATGGCTGAAACACTCCAAACTCCTTGATACATCTTCTTCTTTCATTTAATCATTTCTACTCATTTGTGTTGACACTCACTCCTTTGATCAATCGAGTTATAGTGGATTGACTCATCTGTAGCCATTGTACAATGGTTAGAAATCGGAACTAATATCATTAAGGTAAGGGATTCATCATGGTTCTTTTTGAATCTTTTTGTTGACGGGTTATTTTGCTTAACGAGATAGTGGTTGTGACTAATCGATTAAATTTTAGGGACTAAATCGCTTGATCTATCCCTTGTAATAAGAGACTCAGATTGTTGGTAACTCATATAGATTGTTAATCAATCGAAATATTTGGTTGAAGTGGTAAATTGGGCTTTGGGATAATTGTTGACCGATTGTATCTTTAGGTGCCGCGGAGAATATCGTGTTACAGATTCCGAATAAGGTGTGTAATCCTATACTTTCCGAATCTATTTTAGAATGGTCTATGATCTCACACTTCTCTAAAAAATCGAAAACCGGCATCCGTAATCACTTGGGCGTGCGTATGATCGTAGTCGTAATCATATTTGTAATAAAATAGTTCTGGTTAGAAACAGTGATGTGTTTTTGAAAAATCACGAAAAATAGGAGAAAGGGAATTAGAAAGTGAATAAGATATCAAATTAAATCTTACTGTGTCTATTTTTATATGGAAGAAATGGAGAAGGAAAAGGAATTTATAAGCTGAGATATCTTAATTTTAGTGAGACTGGTTCTGATTAACTTCGTGGTTCTCTAATTAGTTTTGGAAAAATCATATAAAATTGTACAAAGTGAATTATTGGTTATAATTTATATGTATGGATATCTTAGTGAGTCTATTTTCAATAAAAAGAAGTGGGAGCAATATATGAAAACCGCACAGTGAGATATTTCAAATTAAGTTAAGAGAGGTCAGAATCATTGGATAGTGTAACAAGAGAAATTTTAAGGAATAAAATGTACTAAATTGCTAAGTCAAAAATTCTGGAAAAATTATAGTAAGAAGATATATGAGTCTAGTTTCAAGGAAAATTTGTGGATCTTAATTTTGAGTTTTGTAACGCAAGTTATAGTCAATTTAGTCAGTATGACGCAGATGGATAGTTTCAAGTTTTATGTCCCAAATTAGTAATTAAGTCCGGGGTTGCGAAATTACAAAAATACCCTTGGAGGGTAAATTATCGAAATACCCCTGGGTTATGAGATTACCGAATTACCCTTAGTGGATAAAATTACCGATTTACCGAAATGATCTTATGGGCCAATTTGTTAAATGTCTTAGTGGGCCAATTTGATATAATTGCTAAATGGGTCGATTGATATATTAATATGTGGGCCGACTGATAAATTGCTATTTGGGCCAATCTGAAAATTTACAAAATGGGCCAAGATGGTTCTCTGTTCAATGGGCCAATTTGATGAATTGTTATAATGGGCCATAATTTTTGTAATAAATATCCGAATAAATTATTGTGATTCGTTATGCATTATATACATGAATTGCATAGGGTGGGATAATGATGATTGAAGGAAGCTATTTGGTGGCTCTGCCACATATTTGGTGACTCTGTCACAATCTATCTGGTGGCTATGCCACGTAAATTTGTTATTCTGGTGGCTTGACCACAACTAAATTTTCTATAAATGGCTTAATGCCTACGATTGGTGTGTTAGAGGGGTGGGTTGCCTAAAGATCCCCACAGGTGTGTTGGTTGGTATGGGTGGTGTGTAGAGGATGGATTACAAGGCTTGGTTTGGGAATTGCATTTCATATACATGTTATATTTTGATATATTATTGTTATTGAAAATGGGCTTAGGCCCAAATAATTGCTTAATGAGATTTTGGCCCAGTGGACAGTTGTAAGTAGGTTACATACTGAGTTCTTGTAACTCACCCCTCCTTTTTTTCTTAATCCTTGTAGGTAATGCTCAGTGATGAGGACTTGGGGCCATGGATGACTCGATGGAGGCCATACTTTAGAAATGGTGTTTCTAACTTTATTAAATTTCCTTTTTCATTTATTTCATTACTTTTACTATTCGGGTTTTAAAGTTGTAATAAGGCCTCTGGGATATTTTATTTAGTTTTATGTTTAGCTGTACTTATTATTTTTCTGCATTATTTTAAATGGGGATTATTCTAAAATCATAAATAATGGTTTTCCAAAAATTGATTAACAAATTATTTTCATAACAAACTTTTACAAATTATTTAACTCGAAAATTCTCTTTCAAATTATCGACGATATTTTCAAAAGTCACGGTTAAAGTTCATTACCTCGATTTTTGACTCATCAATCAACCTCTCAAAAATACTTGTATTTTATCTATGTTTCCGCAATGTTTTCATAATGTTTCTGCAACTTTATTTCCAAACGTCATATTTTTGTAAATCGTTTATTTCAAATATGTTTTCGCAACCAAAGAGGTTTTAAAAGACCACTAGTTCAAATATCGATTCTTCAATCAGCTTTTCAAAGATTAGTAGTATTTTTATCAAATATTTCTAAACAAACTTGTTTTCTTCAATTACACCTATTTTAGTACGAATCACAAGATCCTTTAAACGTTTTCTTCATTGTGAAACACCAGATTCGGGCCTAACTTCTAGGCCGGGTTTGAGGTGTTACATCAGGTAATGAGCAGTTGTTAGCTGAATTAGAGGTTAAATAAATATTTATTTAGTGAAGTTGTGAAATTCAAAAATGTGTCAGCGAATTATAAGTTAAAAACGGGTTTAGCATAAATTGATTTCTGATTCAGAACCTCAGATGTGGTATCTATGATTATTTTTTATTTTGAGATAGAGTGTGTATAGTAAAAAGCTCTACGAATATAAAACAATTGTTACAAGAAATCTATTTGTACGTATAAATTTTCTCTTTTGATAAAATAGTTGAGTTATCCGTTTCTATGTTGGTAAGTCTGTCTATAGTGTCAGTTATCATTGCTTTGGATTGAGATCTGAAACTCATATGGTAATTCTAATGGAGATTATAGTAATCTGTGAGTATGAAATTGCATTGAAATCAGAAAAAGAAAACCATATTCTCAAAATATTTATTTGTCACTGTGTTTTAGAGTTTTAAAGCAACTAAGAAAGACTATTGTTGTTTGATAAACTATCAAGTGTGAAACACCCCAAACCCGACCCACGAGCCTTGACCGGATCTGGTATGTTCCCCGGTGTAAACCGTTTCAAATTCTTTTGTTACTTAGGAAAAACTTGTGTGTTTTGGAAGAAAGATTGTTTTGGGTTGGGCTTGAGTTGAAAACAAGTTTATTTCATTATTAAAATCCTTTACATTAGGTGACAAAATGTTTAGGCTTTGTTTTAAAATAAATTTTACTTAATCTTTTAATAAATAAAAGTTTGTAAGCTTAATAAATAGAAGCAAAGTAAAGTAGTTCTACTATGGCCTTATTACATCAAATAATTCCCAAAAAAATAAATTCAAAGTACTTAATAAAATAAAAATCCAAATTAAATAAATTCCTTCTTGTGAGTCAAAGCAGACTCAATGTGTAACCAACACTAAAATTTAATAATTCAGGCATACATTATCATACGAGTTCATATAATGATAGAAAATAATGATGCAACCCAAACCCAAACCTATATGCCATCCGCTACACATCACCGTACCATCACTCGCACAAGTGGGACTACTAAGTCAACCTCCATCCGCTACACACCATCGAGGCGATCACGCAATCGACATGCTCATCGCTCTTATAAAATTCGTGGTCTTAGGTCACCACATTCAGATATCGTGGTCTTAAGTCACCACATTCGATTATCGTGGTCTTAGGTCACCACATTCACTTCCCATTTTCATATAACCCATATGCCCATATCATACATATCATGCATTAACATGCCAAATTCTTATTTCACATTCTTATAATGTCATATGTGTGTCGTGTGATGATATTTAACATAATCCTAGTAGGAGTAGGAAGCGTGCACAGTACTTTGTACCATAGCATGGTACTTTAGTCATATTCACATTCTTATAAACATGCTCATTTTAAATTTTAGCCATAAATCTTATTAAAAGATAGTGTGGTACACACCGATTAAACAAGGTTTCCAATCCAAATCCGAAAAGCTTGATCTAATGCCTTAGATCTTAAATCTCTACATTTAATCAATCACTTAATACTTAGTAAAGAGCCATTCGACCATAAATCCAAATCCTAGTAGGATTAGTACACTAAAACTTACCTTGGTGCCGATTTGTTTACTAATCAAATCCCGGAATGTTGTAGACTCCCTTCCTTGTAATTGGCTGGTGTTAAATCCCTTCATAGATTAGTTTTCGGCTTTTAAATCATGTAAGAAAATAGATCTAGTGCTAAAATAAGCCTTGGCCGATTGCATATATATATATATATACTTTACCTTGTGATTTGAAATCTGAAATTTCTATTTAGCCCCTTGGTATCTGTCGAAATCACTGTGACACATGTTAGATTAATTTCTAGCATGTAAACATGGTAAAAATGGCCTATGGCCGAATGTCTTCCTTACCTTAGATCTTGGAAGATTCCTTCCTTATGGTCGACTTATGGACAGATCCCGAAGCCTTCTTTCCAAGTTTCGACTAACACAATAATGGGGTTAGATTTCCTGGTTTCGGTTTTAATCTTAGAAGAAAAAGAATAGAAATCGATAATCACTAACCTTACCCTTAATGCACAAGTCGACAACCCCTTGCTTGAAGTCTCAAACTATTAAACTATGGTCTTGATAATAGCAAGTTTTCGGCTTTTGGAACTTAACAAGAAATCGGCTAAAGGTTATCTGTGTTGTCGGTTTATCAAAAGAAAAGAGAGGGAAAAGAGTCACTAGGGGATTCGGCAATGGTGGACTTATGGAGAAAAAGATTTCGGCTATGGCAAAAATAAGAGAGAAAGGAGAGAGTTTGTTAGGAAATTTTCGGCAAAGACTTCAATAGAAAAAAGAAGATTGATGAATAGCCTTATTTTCCTCCTTTTACCGAAATTACTAGGCCAAGACTCCCTTACTTGGCCATCATTTCTCTTATCTTTATTAAAAATTAATGAAAATAATCCCTTAATTATCTCTTATCTCTTAAACAATGATTATCCATCATTGATCCACTTATTTAGCTAAATTTTAAAGAGAATTAAACTCTTCCCCAACTGTCTTGGTGCCGTCCAACTCCCTTGCTTCTTGCAGCAAAATAAAACTCTTTTATTTGCTTCCCACATGACTCGAACCTAGGCTCCTTCCCCCTTGATTGTTGCGTCACTTACTGGGCTTTAAGTGGTGCCTCCTAGCCACTTCTCCAAGCCCGTTCTTGTGTCAAATTTCTTCTATTAATTTTCTTAAGACCACCTTGCCTTAGTTTCCTCTTTTAAACTTAACATTTCTAAAACATTTCCTTACATTTCCAAGTTTCCAAAAATGTTCACTTTCCTCTTTTAAACTTAACATTTCCAAGTTTCCAAAAATGTTCACTTTCCTCCCTCTTTTAAACTTAACATTTCCAAGTTTCCAAAAATGTTCACTTTTCTCTTTTAAACTTAACATTCCAAGTTTCCAAAAATGTTCACCATACATTTATAATACATAAGACATGCCATTTCGTATAATTAAATCAAAAAATGCATAAGCCCATTTTCAGGGTGTTACAAAGTGTGTATAAAAGTGACATTGTATGAGGTATCGTATGTGACATTTACCTAACTCCATTATTTCAAGATTGAGCTTTGTGAGAGAATGATCCACGGGATTAATATCGTCAGAGAAAGTGAACAGATAATGAAAACAATTTAATACAGTTATAAGCTGTAACACCCCAAACCTGGCCCATGAGTCCTGACCGGATCTAGTATGTCACGGAGTAAGACGATTTGAAACATTTTGAGTGTCTGGTGAAAACTTGATAAAATATGGTTAAGGTATTAAAAAAGTGTTTGATAAAACTCAGGAGGGATTGATTTTTATAAACATGGTTGTGTTGAAAACCTTTTGAAAACATTTGATCATGTAAAATTTTAAGAATCTTCAAAGTTATGGTTGACTTGGTAAATTTTGCTACCCGATGGTAACATCTTTGAAAACTCGTAAAAGTTACTTAATTTGAAATTGTTGCTTTTAACCGATTTATTTAACATTATATAATCTCATTTTTAATATAGTATAAGTAAAGTAAAAACATCTATGTAAACATCCAAATAATAATTAGCGGCCTTATTACAACCCAAAATAAAAATTTAGCAAATAAACGAACTTAAACAGTATTAAATAAATTCCCAAATCTAAGGAACAAGCATGGCCGCCTCGAGTTCTCTCCGGCTCCATCTCCGCGATCTACTCATCTGCAAAATAATATGGGAAGGGGTGAGTCACCAAGACTCAGTGTGTAAATCCCCCACCCGAAATGCAACTCATACACAAATTATTAATAGACATTCAACATGCAACCCAACTAACCATCCGTACTCCTTTAACTACCCCGTGTGGTCAAAACCACTGGTGGTCAAAACCACTGGTGACTAGAGTCACATATCAAGTGATGGGGCCAACCCATCGTGTGGTCAAAACCACTGATGACCATAAGTCACATTTATCAAATATGTGGTCAAAACCACTAGTGGTACCAAACCACTGGGACTTAGTCACAATTTATCAACGGTGTGGTCAAAACCACTAGTGACCGAAGTCACAATTAAACTGATAGGGCCAACCCATCTTGTGGTCAAAACCACTGGTGATAGTCCATAGAGATCATCCCCCTCCTCTCATCAATCCCACCATCATCATGCTTACATAACCAATATCATAATCCCATATATCATGCATTTATGTATAGCATAGCATTCAATAGCATATGATGGCATACACAAACATATATCATAGATCACGTAATAGGGGACTTACCCAGAATCCATGCTTATGCCCACAAGGCAAAGTTACAACACGAGAGGTTATACAACAACAAAATAAACAGTCTATGCTAATAAAGTGTGTACGAGTTTACACACATGTTTACTCGTGAGACTAGCAAATCCCGAATATACTAGCGAAATCCCGAGAGGTTGTTTCCCCCTACAATTGGCCAACACATAACTTCTTAGATCTATTAGCCATTCGGCTACACTAAAGATCCCGAAGGATTAATCGCGCTCATAACCAAAATTTGGCCTTAGGCCGAATCTTACCATCACTTACCAAAACAATTCGAAATCCCAAAGCCTTTGTTTGCCTTGGCCGATTAGTCCCTAGATCCATGGCACACAATCAGTTATGCTTTAGGTACCAAAAATGGCCTTTGGCCGATTATAACTAATCACTTACCACACTTACCGAAATCCCAAAATTGTCACTGGACTTGTCGAGATCCCTACCAAACACTTGTTAGAATCGGCTTGCATACTTTTACATAATCAAGGCCTATGGCCGAATGTTACTTACCACCTTATCTTAGGGAATCAAAACCTGAAAGCTTCCTTCAATCGGCTATGGCCTCCCTACAAACAGTTTAATCACATTAAGATGAGTCATAGGCCATTCGGCCGTAACCATAATTCAAACAAAAGTCATTCGGCCATGTCCACTTACCCCTTACTGACCGATTAGAAGAAGAAATCCCGAAAAGAATCTGTGCTCTCTTGCTATTTGGCCAAAGCAAGACAAGAGGAAAGCTTGGAGGTTTCGGCACAAAATATGGTGAAGAGGAGAGAAGAAAAACAAGATGAGAGTGGTGATTTTAGCTTCACAACTTCAAAGAGAAAAGAGGGAGATGAAGGTGATGGGAGTTTCGGCTAAGAATTTGAGAGAAAAGAGAGGAAAAAGAAACAACAATCAATGAGTTTAGGGCATTCGGCCACACTAAGAACTCTCTAAAACCGATAGCCCTCTTGCCCACACTCTATTATTTGGCCAACTCTCACCCTTTTGATAAATTTTATCTAATCACTTTTTCAAATGAAATAGAAAAAAAAATGTTTATCCCTATCCTTCCAAAGTCCTAATTGCCGTCCAACACTTCCCTCTCCATGGCGCCAATTTGCAAAAAAAATAAAAAAATAAAAGAAAAGCCTTATGCTACTTTTGAGACTCAAACTTGAGTCCTCCTCCCCCTTGCTTGGGCGGCATCCACCAAGGCCCTATGCCACTTCTCCAATCTGACTTTCATGTCCAAACCTTACCCACAAAATCTTTTAAAGCCTTCTAACCTTAGCCCCTTTCTTTAACGCCCAAAAAGCCCAAAAATAAAACGCATCCCCCTTGTAACTCCCAAGATTCGAACCTCCTCCCTTGAAGCCCCCTTTGACGCCACCTTCCCAAGCCTTTAAGATTGCGCCCCAGTGCCTTAACACATGATCTCTTGTGTCATGTTTTGCACCAAAATTTTTTTTTAAAACCTCATTCACTTAGCTTCCTCTTCTCAAGTGCCAAAAAGAACTTCTAGCCCTAAGTCAGGCCTAACTCGAGGTTATCACTAGACCCTAGAACCTGTCTAGTAATCATAGTATTCATTTCTTTTCAAGCAAGCACATGCAAATAATTAAATTTTAGACAACCCCAAATTCAGGATGTTACATAAGCAGTCTCAGCTAGAGATTATGTACAGCGAAGGTTAGATCAAAATTTCAGTTGTGAGATTAAAGAGATTTGAAATCCGAAGCTATGTGTGAATTTGATATGTATTGTGTGGAAGCAAATCCTTAATCTACTTTGTGGAAAGATTTTCGAGGATGAAAATCCTTAAAGGGGGAGAGTTGTAACAACTTGATTTATACCTTAGTCGGAACAGTGGTTTCGGGACCACAAATTCGAGTTAGAAAAATCTTTTAATATTATTTTTTTGTACTTAAAGTATGTGAATTGATATATGTGAAATTTTCGTATGAAAATTTCATCGTTTGAGTGCCAATTTGTGAAAAAGGACTTAATCATGTAAAATGCAAAAGTGGCAATCTAATTGTTAAAGCACTAAATTGCTATGGTCTATCAATTGTGAAGTCCTTAAAATGAAATTTGGCCATTATAAATTGAGTGGACGGCATTAGGCTTTTAATATATAGTTTTTATATTGTGTTGTAATGGTTATAATGGTAAATTATGTGTTAAGTTATAAATAAATAAAATAAAACATTAAAAAAAGTATGCATTATCATATTATTGTTGGCCGACTGTGAGAAGAATAACACCATTGTTGAAGCTTTAAGTTTCGGCACCTAGGAAGCTTAATTCGGGTATGTTCTTTGCTCGCTTTATGATAATTTTTACGTTTTTGAGATCGTTGCTTCAAATACTAGTAAACCCATGTCTTAATTTTCGGATTTAATGAAGAATTTGAGATTTACCATTGATGATAGTTTGTTGTTTTTTGTGGTTTGATGATGAATTATAATTTTTTCTAATAGATTATTATTTTTAATTAAGTGATTTTTGATAAAAATGTGGATTAAGGACTAAATTGAGAAATTTGTAAATTAAGGGGTCAAAATGTAAAATGAATAAAATTAATGGGCTACTAGGGACCTAAGACAAATTCGGCTTAACATGGGTTTGATGAGATTTTGTGAATTTTGTGTTATTTTGAAATAAGGACTAAATTGTAAAAATGTGAAATGTTAGGGGCTAAAATACAAAATACCCAAATTATGTGTTCTTAGATGAAATTGAATAAAATGTTGAATAAGTAAGTTAATTTTGATATTTATTAGATTGGCAAAAGTGGAATTTGGATCTAGATCGAGGAAAAATCAAAGTATCGGATTAGTCGACTTAATTTGTCGTTACTGCAAATGAGGAAAATAGACATTACGAAATCATGTTATAAATGCATATTATTTGTGTGATTGAATTTAATGCCTAATAGTGATGTAAATATATATGTATTTTGAATAAGTTATATATGTTATTATGATATTGAATTGTTCTAGAAGTAGAATATATGAATATGAGAAAGCATCGACAATGTGATGACATCTGAAAGCCCTATACGAACCATAGGAATAGTTAGGATACATATGTCATGACATAGGATTCTGATATATGTTATCATGTAAGACCACGTCTGGGACGTTGGCATCGATTTGAGATTTACGTGTAAGACCATGTCTGGGACATCGGCATTGTATATGTTTTTGTGTAAGACCCTGTCTGGGACAGTGGCATCGATATTTGATTGCATGTAAGACCACGTCTCGGACATTGGAATTGTACGAGCTTTTCGAGCTATCCGAGTATCCTTATTGATTTCGAATGGTTCAACGGACATTCCGAGAAATAAGTAATTAAGTGAATAACATTCCGATTCAGGTACGTTGAAAGGTATACAATGTTTGGAAATGAAAGGTAAGTATATGTGCAAAGAATGTTATGTGATGTATATGGAAATGAAATGTGAATATGTACAAAGGAAATATGAACAAATGTATAAGATGTGATTTATAAAGTTGCATATGTGAAATTGTCAGATACTATATGAATGAAAGGTGAATTTGAGTATAAATGATGATATGATATTTCTATGAGAAAGATATATGATTGAATGTGTTATTTTCCATAATGTGCTCATTTGGCTATATGAAAATGTGAATTAAATGATATATGAGAATTGTATTGAATATGTAACAGCCTGATTTTGGGCCTAGTCGAAACAGTGGTTTTGGGGCCACAAATTCGACGAGAAAAATTTTATTTTTATTATATTTTTATGGTCTACAATTTCACGGAAAGATTCACATGAAAATTTCGTTTGAAAATTTCGACGTTTGGGCACTCAATTTAGTCAAAAGGACTAAATTATAAATAGTGCAAAAGTTGAGTTCACATGTTAGAAGTGTCCATTTTCTATGAAATTTTAAATTGGAGGTCATTAAATAGTAATTAGACCATTGGTTAAATAGTTGGACAAAAATGGAAATGAGATAAGTGAAATAGGATATTTTTAAGTTAAGGGCATTTTGGTAATTTAGTAATTAAATGGACTAAAAGACAAAATAAAAGCTAAAAACCTTTTTCCATCTTCTTCCTTGGCCGAATTTAGCATGGGAGAAGCCATGGCTAGGGTTTTCATGCTTTCAAGCTCAATAGTAAGTGCATCCAAGCCCCAATTTTAATGTTCTTTACATTTTTGAGATCCCCCTAACTCGGTTTAGCTATTTCTACAATTATTTTGAGCTAGGGTTTTTGTTTAAAAATCTACCCATGGATGAAATGCATTTTCTTTGATGTCTAATGGTAGAATATGAATGCTCGGTGTGTAGTAAATGACTTTTACTAAGTGATTTTCGATGAAATCGCAAAAAGGGACAAAATGTGTAAAAAGTTGAAAAATGTATGAAAATGTGTGAATGAATGTGAATTGTGGATTGCTATAGTTATGAAAATGGTTCGAATAGGCTTAAAATACAAGGAAATTGAATAAAAATCCTTTTACAAGCCTAGGGGTAAAAGTGTAAATATGACAAAGTTCAGGGGCAAAAATGTAATTTTTCCATAGTATGATTTTTGGGTCACAATGAATAAAGTGACTAATAAGTAAATTAAATGTGATTTTATAGATCAAAGAAAATGAGGTTCGGACCTAGAATAGAGGAAAAAGAGAGAAATTGACGATTGGGTCACTTTTTACCATTTTGGTATCGAGATAAGTTTGTGTGTAAATAATACAACCTTATGTTATGTATTTTAATATTTTGATATTACATGAATTGTATATTGTCTCTATGAAATTGATTAATGAAAATTTTGATGACATGTCGAAGAATGAAAATCCCCGATTAAACCTTAGGAATGGACAGAATACAAATGTCATGACACAAGGTTATTGAGGTCCCGTATAAGACCATATTGAGGATATGGCCTCGACACCGAATTGAGATCCCATGTAAGACCATATTTGGGATATGGCATCGACATTGAATAGTGATTCCGTGTAGGACCACGTCTGGGACCTGTTTTCGATATGAAATCGTGTAAGACCATGTCTGGGACATGACATCGACATGTGATCCCATGTAAGACCATATCTGGGATGTGGCATTGGCATCTTACTACATGCATGACAATTTCCGGGTATCCTTAGATATTCCAAGTGGTTCAATGGGGTAAAGAAAATAAAGTTTTTGTTAAAGATGGAAAAAGGGTTAAAGTTATGTGATGGAGTGATACAGGTAAATATGTGAAATTCATAAGAAATGAGTTCGGTATGTAATTTCGTATAAGACCATGTCAGGGACATGGCGTCAATATGATGTTTCATGTAAGACCATATTGAGGATATGGAGTTGATATTGTACTATATGTATGAGATTTCCGAGTAACTTTTAGCATTCCAAGTAGTTCAATGGGTACATTAAAAATGAGAAAGTAAGTGACTATGTTACGAGTAGTACAGATATGTACATAGAACTCCCGTGAAGTGAATTTGGTATATGATGAATTCTTGAGAAGAATGTACAGGAATAAGTTATACTTGTGAAATATTGATAACCTTGTGATTAGTGATCTACATTCATGATGAATGGATACATGATAAGATTTGATGATGATCATGTGTGAGGCTTTAAGGCCAAATTAAATTGAGAAATGATATGTTCAAGTCTTTGTTGTTGATGTATAGATTAAATTGGCCAATGAATGGTGTATAAATATTTGATAATGATTAGTTATTGGAATGGCTAACCATGGGTATACTTTGGTGTTACATGTGCGTAAATGAGAATTAGTACAAAGAAAACATGATAGAGTAAGTTTAGCAATAAAACAGTTTGGATAGCAATAGCTGTATCACTTTGAAAAATCGCCAAAAATCATGGAAATTGAATTATAGGTTGAGTAAATATGAAATTAAATCTTATTGAGCCTATTTTCATGTAAAAGAAACGGTGCAAGAAAAAGAACGTCATATTCTGAGATATTTGAATTTTTGTGAGACTGAGTTAGAATGTTTTCGAAATCCCCTATTCTAACTTGAGAAATTCATTAAAAATTGTAAAAAAATAATCAAGGGATAAAATTTATATACTCAAATTTCTTGTTGAGTCTATTTTCAAGAGAAACAAATGGAAACATTATTTGAGTTCTGTACAATGAGAAAATAAATCTTAGGTGAATAAGGGTCAGAACTATTGGATAGTGAAACAAGGGAGACTTTAAAGAATAAAATGTATTGATTGGCTAAACCAAAAATTCTAGATATCCTATGGTAAGAAGATATGTGAGTCTAGTTTAAAGTAAAATTAGCAGATCTTAATTTGGAGGTTCGTAGCTCTAGATAAAAATAATTTAGTGACTGTAACTCATGCAGATAGCTCAAGATGAACATAAATGAATTGTAAAATTTTATGCAATAATAATGGCATTATCTTGAGAGCTTATAATAAGGATTGTTAAAAGCATGGTAATCAATTGTTTATTATTTACATACATATTTACTAAGCTTTGTAGCTTACTCCCCTTCCTTTCTCATATCTTATATGGTTTTATGCTAGCTCAAGTTGAAGATCGCCGGAGATGCTATCATTCTATCAAGCTATTCGATCGCCGGAGATGCTATCATTCTATCAAGCTATCATGTTGGGTAAAAGTGAATGCAAAACCCTTTGAGTTTATGGCATGTATAAGGACTTAGTCAATTGTGTATGTATCATTTTATTTGGCCAAATGTGTTGGTTCATAATGATTATATGGTTCATTTTGTATATGGCCATAGGGAATTGGCCAATATTTGTTAAGTTTCATATTTTAATGATGATAAGTTTTATGAAGGGAAAGTTTATGCAAATGATGAGGTAAAATGTAAAGTGTTTGAATGATGATTAATGGTTCTTTATAGGGTATTATTACCATATCATGTATTGCTTGAGTTGGTATAAGTGTGTTCATGTTTTAGGATGGAAATTAGCTTGGAAAATGGCCTTCTAATTGTCCACACAGGTAGACACACGGGCGTGTGTCTAGGCAGTGTGTGAAATACGATCAACCCCTATGGGTATGTTGATAGGCCGTGTCCCTTCATTTTAATTTCAATAATTTGAATCATCACACGGCCTGCCCACACGGGCGTGTCCCAAGTCACACGGGCGTGTGACCCCTGTTTAGGCAAAAATTTCTAATGAGTGTAAAAGTTTTCGGTTGAACTCCGAAACCTTCCGGATGTATGTTTAAGGCCACGTAGGACCATGATATGTATGTTATGATTAAGAAAGAAAAGTTTTAAGTTGGAAAAAAATTTTATAGCCCGTTATTTCATGTTCAAACAGGTCAAGCTTGGTAATGCCTTATTTTCGGTCCCAGCGTCAGATTCAGGTAAGGGGTGTTACAAAATAAGCTTGTGAAAGCTACAGTTAGCTATTTATGTGGTATAATATTGAATGATGATAAATCGAAATGAGAACTTGTTATAAAATTTAGAAAAGTTGTGTGTGATAGCATATCATGCTTATGGCATTGTAGTGAAATTATTTGCTATGTTAAGTTTATTAAGATATGAGCTTACTAAGCTTTCAAAGCTTACTACATGTGTTTTTCCTATTTTTATAGAGTTTCAGAGACTTGCTCGGGTTGGAAGTCGTAGGAGATCACATCACACTATCCAGTATTCGTTTCGGTAAATAAATGCTTTGAGATTTGGTTATGTGGCATGTATAGGCTAGTTTTGATATATTTGGTTTTGAAATATGTATATGTATATAGCCATGCGAAAATGGCTTGTTCATGATGCAAATGTTGGTAGTTACATTTGGTCATGTTATGAGCTTAATTGAGAGGTATGTTTTATGGTAAATATGTTGTGATGTTGGTTATATGATTTGGCAATGAGGAGTGGTAAGTAGGGTGTATATTCGGCTTATTAATTAACTCATTTTGGAAGCATGAAAAGTGGCATAATATGGTTTGGTAAAATGGTCATTTGAATAACTATAAATGACATATTGTTTTGATGTTAAGGTATGAGATAACATGTTTAGCTTATAGATTGAGTGATGGAAATGTTATGATTTAATGAGTTAAATTTGATAACAGGAAGGTTGTTTATTTAAATTGTTGGACATATGTGATATGAATACATATGCCTATTTAATGTTTGCTTGTAGTTCAGTTTAAAAAGGTCAAATCGTTGGTTCAATGAGTGATATAAAATGTGTTATATATAAGTAGCTATATGTTCGGCTATGCTATTTGACTATTTAGGCTCGATTTTGAATGACAAATAATATCTATGATCTAATTGTTATATGGAAGTTAAATTGGATGATCGATTATTGAATAAATTAATTGGTTGTGTATATGAATTATAGGCATGATAATTAGCATGTGAATTAGGTATGTGGTTCATGTGTGTGGTTGAATATAACATTTTAGATATGTTATTTAGCTTGCAAATTAGATATTTTATGACTTGACATTTATATTTGAAAATGGTTAAATTTGATTTAGAAAAATGTACATAAGGTTATAGTGTTTAAAATGCTATGATTTGGAAATTGTTTTTAGAAATGGCTTTTGGTTTTAGGGTGTTATGTGCATGGTTGAATGATGTTAAAAATATAGTTGGTCATGTATAAAGTTACTTAACATTTTATATGCAAATGATTATTAAACCGTGATATATGGCCAAATTAGTTTAACAGGCGCATGTATAATGTTTGTTAAATGTTACGTTTGTTATTTAGTTAATGATATGGGTTGAAACAACTTAATATGTGATTGTACTTAGATTTATAAAATGGTATGATTGTTGATTTGTTATGGAATAGATGTAAACAAATAGGTGTCTCGATATATGCTTGGTATATGAAATGAAATATGTTTGATTATAAATTGGGTATTTGAATGTCATAGAAATAATGGCCATATGGCTTGAATTTCTTTTGTAATTATGAAACATGTACAAATTGGTTTTGATATTTGATGGCTTGGTTTGAACGTTTTGAGTTAGAAAATGGAATTGAAATGGTTAAATATTGAAATATAGTTCGTATAAGAGAATGTTCGATAAATCATGATTTGTGTGGTTAGATATGTGATTCAAATATATGATTTTGACTTGTATGAATAAGAGGTTGGTTTATTAATTTATTTCATAAAATTTTATAAAGGAGAATACATTACTGGGCGTATGAATTGTAAAGAATGTTTTTTCTGAACTGTGTTTTATTCGTTAATGCCTCGTAACCCCAGTCTGGCGACGGATACGGGTTAGGGGTGTTACATAAGCTATCAATTTCATGCCATTTAATCTAGTTTTAATCTTAGACGAATCATCTTTTTTTTAAAAAAAAATTAAATTAATATATAATTTCCTATATAACTCAAATTCCTCAAAAGACTTATACTCAAACTAGAATTAATCCTATATTAAAGCTTTGAACATTTACAATGATATAGCATACATTACTGCATGCTAACTACATCTATTAAAATGGGCTAGTATTTGATAAACTAACAGTGTAATTTTTTTATTCCACAAGCAATCATAAAAAACTGAATGTGTCTCTTTTTTTAAAAAAAAAAATATTTACTTTTTCAATATTATAGTATACCCTTATAGGGCACTTGTCAACCCTTTAACCCTACTCGTGGAGCTTAGAAATTCTGCTAGCAATGTACCAAATATTATTCCTATAAAATATATATAATTGTTTATATGGGTGCGGGTGGTAAAACAAGACCACCACTTAATAGGCCATGCAAATGTATTCATATATATATATATATATATATATATTGTGAACTAATAGGGCCCATGCAAATGCATATGTATGCATGCATAACACCTCAAAAACTTTCTTAGTCGTAAACAGTATGTAATAGATTCTTAGTGAAATAAGGTATAAGTAAAGGCCATGAGATACCAAAGGAAGCTAAATCAAGAAGTATGACATGACATATTAATTTAAGATAGGGACTAAATTGTAAAAATGTGAAAGTATTGTAGCCTTAATGTAAATATTCAAAATTCATGTGTAAAAATATAAATATATAAAATTTGAAGGACCAAAAGTGCAAATAAACCAAATGTGGAATGGAATAAAGGGTAAAATAACTAGGTAAATGTAACAGCCCATTTTTAGTTAAATCAGAACAGTGGTTGTGGGACCACAAATCCAAAGTCAAAATAATTATTTTAATGTCTACATCATGATTGAATGATTGTGTGAAAGTTTCATTTAGAAATTTTATCGTTTCATTAGTCAATTTGATAAAAAGGACTAAATTGCGTAAAATGCAAAAGTGATGTTCTAATAGCTAAATGTAACACCCCAAACCCGACTTAAACGTTACGACCGGGTCTAGCGTGCCACATCATGTGACGTTTGAAAAAACTTATAGTCGAAATCCAACTTAAACGTTCAAAATTTCGTTTATCGTTGCTTATTAACAAAAGAAGTTTACTCAAATTACTACCCTTTCAAAAATGCACGTAATATCTTGTTTAGTAAAAACCGAGTCAGTTACAGAAGTCTGGTCTTAACATTTATGGAAATGCGATATTGGAAAAATAGTTGTTTATTGTTTTGAAAACCTCGTGTTGATTAAATTTGCATTATTTAAAGAAATCCCAAATAAAAGTTAAAACAGTTCCAATGTCCTTATTACAACAATTTTAAAACCCAATATTTAAATTAAAGTAATCCCAAATAGAAATTCTCAGTTCACCCTTAAAACATGCTGTACGTGTGGCCACCTCCGAGTCCCTCATGGCTCCAAATCCTCTAAGGCTGGGGATTACCTACACAGTTAAAGGAACAGGGTGAGTTACAAGAAGTCAGTGTGTATTCCCAGTTACAGTCACAGTCTGGGCCCAAGCCCATGCAGTATTAGTTCGGGCCTAAGCCCCACAATCATGGTAATGCAAAAAAAAAATACAGCCCAACCCAATCCAACCATCACACCACCCGTACTAACCCTACACACCATGTGGGGACCAAGTCAACCCACCTAGCCCTACACACCAAGAATGCAGCCGAGCTGCCAATATCAACGTAGCAAAACTTCCAGTAACAGTATACGTGGCTGAGCCACTAAAATCAGTATATCATGGCAGAGCCACTATGTAACACCCCAAACCCAGCCCATGAGTCCCGACCGGATCTGGTATGTCACGGAGTAAAACAATTTGAAACATTTTGGGTGTCTGGTGAAAACTTGAGAAATTTGGGCTAAGGTATTAAAACGGTGTTGAAAACTCAGTTGGGCTTTTTATAGTTGGGTTGATAAACCCTTTTGAAAACATTTGATCATGTGCATTTTAAAAGCGTCGAAGTTATTGGTGACTTGGTAAATTTTGTTACCCGATGGTAACTTCTTTGAAAACTCGTAAAAGTTATTAAGTTTAAAAAAAAATTACTTTTAACCGGTTCATTTAACATTTATAAATATCATTTGTAATCTAACATAAGTAAAATAAAATAACATCCAAAAAAATAATAGCGGCCTTATTACATCCCAAATTAAAAACTTAGAAAATAAATAATTTTAATCGTAATAAAGCAAACTCAAATCCAACGATAAGCATGGCCCTCGAGTCCTCTCGGCTCCATCTCCGCGATCTACTCATCTCGCAAAATGTTAAGGGAAGGGTGAGTCACCAAGACTCGGTGTGTAAATCCCCACCGGAAAATACAACTCATACACAATTTATTAATGATCATGCACATGCAACCCAATCTATCCATCCATACTCCTTAACTACCCCGTGTGGTCAAAACCACTGATGACCATGGGTCACAATTTAAATGATGGGGCCAACCCATCGTGTGGTCAAAACCACTGATGACCATAGGTCACAAATAATCAAGTGTGGTCAAAACCACTAGTGGTACCAAACCACTGGGACTTAGTCGCAATTTATCAATCGGTGTGGTCAAAACCACTGATGACCATAGGTCACAAATAATCTGATGGGGCCAACCCATCTTGTGGTCAAAACCACTGATGACCATAGGTCACAAATAATCTGATGGGGCCAACCTATCTTGTGCTCAAAACCACTGGCGACAGTCCATAAAATCATCCCCCTCCTCTCATCAATCCCACCATCACATGCTTATATATCAATTATCATATTTCATGTCATAGCATTTAACATCATGTGATGGCATGCAAATCATATATCAAAAATCACAAGTTAGGGGACTTACCCGGAATCCATGCTTAGCCATAAGCAAAACACTGCCAAAAAAGGTGAATAACAACAATAATAATCATGTAAATTAATAAAGTGTGTAGTGAGTTCTTACACACCTGTTCTACCGAAATCCCTAGATCTCGAAGATCCGATCTTTGACGCTAGATCTTGACCCTATATTCGGCCAATTACCCAAAGTTAGTGCCATGGACCATTCGGCCAAACCAAAAGAAATACCGAAGGCTCTTGCGGTACCTACCTTGAACGAATTTGATTTCTTAATAAATCCCGAAGCCTTAATTAGCCCCTACAATCGATTTAAGTACATCATTAAGGGTCATAGGCCATTCGGCCATAATCTTAATTACTAAAAGAGAGTGTGGCCCCTTACCTTAAAGATGGATTCGTCAAGTCACACCAATATTCGGCACCCTAATTGATGTCACTAGCCTTCGGCTCCTTCAAAGAACAAAAACGGGGTTTTAATACTAGGATTTAGAATGAAGAAAGAAATGTAGTAAAGTCACTACACAAAATCGATCAAGAGAAGATTACCCTTACCAAACTATTGAAATCGGCAGCACTTAGTTAGGGGGGAGAAGATTCGGTTGGGTATATTCGGCTAAGAAGAAACAAGAGAGCTGGAAATTTTTGAACAATTTTGGCTATGAATCAAGGGAGAATTCGGCAGCAGCAAATTTGGAGAGAAAGAAAAGAAAATTGGTTGAACTTTTGGCACTTCTTTGCTGTACAAATCAGATATGGATAGCCCCCCAAAGAGTCCAATGTTCGGCCAACACCCCTCCCTATGGTGATAATTTCTAGCCTTTAATTATCCAAGATAATGCAAGATTTATCTTACTTTAATCCCCTATCCTCTCTTCATACAATTTAAATGAAAATAAAACACTAATAGCTACTCTTCCAGCCGAAATTAAGAGTCCAAAATTAGGCCAACACTCTTCCATTCACGCCAGCAGCATTGAAAAAAAAAAAAAAAATCAAAGTGCAGCTCCTGGGGTTCGAAACCAAGACCCACTACCGCAGCCCTCTCTTCCAACGCCCCTTGCCACTTCTCCTAATTTGACTTTCATGTCACATAACCCCACCATTTATTTATAAAGCCTTTATACCTGAGACCTTTTTCCTTTTAATGCCAAAGCCCAAAATAAAACTCCTCTTGCGTCCGTCACGACTCGAACCCGAGTCCTTTTGCCAACACCCCTAAGTGGCGCCCCAAGCCACTCCACCGAACGCCTTTTCTGTCCAAACCTTGCCCACAAAATTATTTAAGGCCTTTCTACTTAAGCCCATCACCGCATGTATAAAAAAAACAAAACGAAAAATGCCCCCTGCCACTCGAACCTGTGACCTGCGCCCCTCTTCACCTCTAACACTTAAGTGGCACATGGAACCACTTAGCCAATTAGTTCTTTGTGTCAAGTTCCTTTCAAAAATTTTCTTAACCCCTATCTCACCTAGCTTCCCTCCTTTAAACACTTAAAAGAAACTTTTAGCTCCAAGTCCCACCTAGCTTCAGGTTAGTTCTAGGCCCTAGAACATGCTTAATAATCCTAGAATTTAATTCTTCAAGCACACACATGGGAAAATATTTAAATTACAAATAACCCCTAATTTAGGGTGTTACAGTTCTACCCCCTTAAAAAGAATTTCGGCCTCAAAATTACCTAGATCAGAAGAGCTGGGGGTATTACTGCTGCATCACATCCTCGGGTTCCCATGTGGCTTCCTCCGTACCATGGTTCCGCCATAACACCTTTACCAAAGGCACTGACTTCCTCCTTAGAACCTTGACATCTCGATCCGAGATTGTCTACTCCTCCTCGAAAGAAAAATCTGGCTCACTTCAATTTCTGCTATCGGCACTACGTGTGAGGATCCGATCGATAGCGCCTCGGCATTGAAACATGGAAGACATTATGTATCCGCTCGATTCTGCGGCAACTCAAGTCGGTAAGCTACCGGTCTCACGCGTTTCAACACCGTACGGTCCGATGAACCTTGGGCTTAGCTTGCCCTTCCAACCAAACCTTAGCACCTTCTTCCAAGGTGATACCTTCAAGAAGACCTTATCACCCACAGCATACTCAACCTCTCTGCGCTTAAGATCGGCGTTGGATTTCTGCCTATCCGATGCCTCCTTCAGACGAGCCCGAATTACTCTAACCTTATCCTCTTTTGCTGATTACCAGAAAACTTTGAAGGTCCAGAGCTCCTCTTATTCCAATTCCGATCCTGGTTCCATCTAACCGACTGCCTTACCCCTTTAGCAACCTTAGACTTCTCCACAAGGATGGCGAACTCTCGTTCCTACTGTGGAGCTATCACCATCTTCAGCTAATCTCTCAGCCTATCTTCAAATCTGACACAGTGCTCATACTCGGTACCCACAATACCACGAGCATACCTACTCAACCAGAGGAACTCGGCCTCATTTCCACCACCGTCTTATTGTCTTAAACCAGATTCAAGAAAGCCTTCCGCTGTGCATCCACGTAGCTGGTTCCGATATACTTCTTCTGGTAGGCATCCTTGAAGAATTCCCAAGTAAGATTTTCTGCCACAGTTCCATCCCTTACGGTGAGCCACCACTGATATGACTCATCTCGAAGCAAAGATATTATGCCCTTCAACTTCTCCTCAGCTGTGAAATCCAAATCACCCATAATCCTTTCAGTGGATTCCAACCAATACTCCGCCGCACTAGGTGCCACTCCGGAAACTCCTCTGAATACTTCTGCTCCGTTTGCCCGGAGTCATTCAACCATAGATTTACGGGCTCCTGCACCCGCACCTGCCTCAGCAACTCGCTCCAATACCCATAATACAGCTTGAGACACGACATCATTACCACCCGTTTGATTTTGAAATTCAGTTTCTGCCGCCGGCAGATCCGACATCTCATTTCCAGACCCGTGATCGGACCTTGCTGGCTCTGACAAGGTCATCCTACCCCTACCACGGCCACGCGGTGAACGTCCACGACCTCTTGAACTCATTCTATCGATTGTGTTTATCTGCTTAAGAATTTTATGCATTAGTATTTCACTTGATTATCCGCGAAGGAATTTTATGGCAAGAGTTTAGGAGTGGTTCTTTCGTAATCATACATGCACACAGTTTTCCATTCATTCATTCAAAGAGACGTTGTTGATTTCGTTGTGATTGTTTTCCACTACCTGGGGGTATTTTCGTAATTTGTCCTACAGGGGTATTTTTGTAATTTTTCACAAATCAGGGTGACTTTGTAAAATTTAATAAATCAGAGATATTTCAAGACTTGTAAAACTTTGAAGGTTCTTTTTAAGAATTCATTTTCCAAGTTGATGGTGTTGCAAAAATTTTGAAAACCAAGGTCATTTTGGTAATTTTGCTGGTGAGGGGCAATTTCGTAATTTTACAAAATCATGACGTTTTCGATATTTTGCAAAGTAAGGTTTTTGGGAACTTTGTATATAATGGAAATTTTGTTTGTAACTATGGGTATTTTGGGAATATCATAAATCAAGGGTGTTTTTGTAACTTTACCCCTAAGGGTATTTTAGTAATTTCACATAATCAGGGTATCTTCACAAAATGATTTCCAAAAATTGGGTTCTAAGTGATTTCACAAAAGAAGGATATTTTGAAAATTTCTATTTGAAAAATTTTCATACGGAGGGTATTTTGGTAATTTACAAGCTAGGGGTATTTTGGTCATTTTTCAAACTGAGGGGTAGTTTGGTCTTTTTTTTAAACTAAGGTTTTAATTATCTCAAAAACAAAACGGCTAATCTCTTTCGGGTTTTAGTTATCGAGTTTAGCCTGTGAGTGTGTCGTCTCAGCTACGATAAACCGTTACTACGCACCAGGTAAGATTCAAGTGAGTAGGAGGTGAGTCACGAGGACTGCTTAAATACCAGGCCCCCACCGAATCCAATCCTAGACATGCGTATAACGATTTTCACATCCTTGGCTTAGTGACAACTCACAGGGTTGTTTAGGTAATTATTAAATCTTATGCATAGTTGAGGTATGCTAGCCCTAGGGTTCAACAGTTTCTACTCTAATAGTCTACGTTCCTAATTTACCCTTCTACCCTCATCAAATATTCACAAAATGGATAGAAGTACTTACAGGTGGATTGGTGCGGAGACTCGGTGCCATCTTCGTTCAAGCCAAAACAGTTTCTCAAAACATCATAATAAGGCCTACTAACAAAACAAAACATTTTGGGCCTTGGGCCCCACGATTGAGTTTTGAACCTGCTCGATACCAAAACGTAACACCCCAAACTCGCCCATGAGTCCCAATTTAATCGGTATGTCACGAGTAAAATAAATTGAAACATTTTGGGTGTCCGGTGAAAACTTGAAATTTGGGCTAAGGTATTAAAACGGTGTTGAAAACTCGGTTGGGCTTTTTATAGTTGGGTTGATAAACCCTTTTGAAAGCATTTGATCATGTGCATTTTAAAAGCGTCGAAGTTATTGGTGACTTGGTAAATTTTGTTACCCGATGGTAACTTCTTTGAAAACTCGTAAAAGTTATTAAGTTTAAAAAAAAAATTACTTTTAACCGGTTCATTTAACATTTATAAATATCATTTGTAATCTAACATAAGTAAAATAAAATAACATCCAAAATAATAATAGCGGCCTTATTACATCCCAAATTAAAAACTTAGAAAATAAATAATTTTAACTGTAACAAAGCAAACTCAAATCCAACGATAAGCATGGCCGCCTCGAGTCCTCTCCGGCTCCATCTCCGCGATCTACTCATCTGCAAAATGTTAAGGGAAGGGGTGAGTCACCAAGACTCAGTGTGTAAATCCCCCACCTGGAAAATACAACTCATACACAATTTATTAATGATCATGCACATGCAACCCAACCTATCCATCCATACTCCTTAACTACCCCGTGTGGTCAAAACCACTGATGACCATGGGTCACAAATTAAATGATGGGGCCAACCCATCGTGTGGTCAAAACCACTGATGACCATAGGTCACAAATAATCAAGTGTGGTCAAAACCACTAGTGGTACCAAACCATTGGGACTTAGTCGCAATTTATCAATCGGTGTGGTCAAAACCACTGATGACCATAGGTTACAAATAATCTGTGGGGCCAACCCATCTTGTGGTCAAAACCACTGATGACCATAGGTCACAAATAATCTGATGGGGCCAACCTATCTTGTGGTCAAAACCACTGGCGACAGTCCATAAAATCATCCCCTCCTCTCATCAATCCCACCATCACATGCTTATATATCAATTATCATATTTCATGTCATAGCATTTAACATCATGTGATGGCATGCAAATCATATATCAAAAATCACAAGTTAGGGGACTTACCCGGAATCCATGCTTAGCCATAAGCAAAACACTGCCAAAAAAGGTGAATAACAACAATAATAATCATGTAAATTAATAAAGTGTGCAGTGAGTTCTTACACACCTGTTCTACCGAAATCCCTAGATCTCGAAGATCCGATCTTTGACGCTAGATCTTGACCCTATATTCGGCCAATTACCCAAAGTTAGTGCCATGGACCATTAGGCCAAACCAAAAGAAATACCGAAGGCTCTTGCGGTACCTACCTTGAACGGATTTGATTTCTTAACAAATCCCGAAGCCTTAATTAGCCCCTACAATCGATTTAAGTACATCATTAAGGGTCATAGACCATTCGGCCATAATCTTAATTCCTAAAAGAGAGTGTGGCCCCTTACCTTAAAGATGGATTCGGCAAGTCACACCAATATTCGGCACACTAATTGATGTCACTAGCCTTCGGCTCCTTCAAATAACAAAAACGGGGTTTTAATACTAGGATTTAGAATGAAGAAAGAAATGTAGTAAAGTCACTACACAAAATCGGTCAAGAGAAGATTACCCTTACCAAACTATTGAAATCGGTAGCACTTAGTTAGGGGGGAGAAGATTCGATTGGGTATATTCGGCTAAGAAGAAACAAGAGAGCTGGAAATTTTTGAACAATTTTGGCTATGAATCAAGGGAGAATTCGGTAGCAGCAAATTTGGAGAGAAAGAAAAGAAAATTGGTTGAACTTTTGGCACTTCTTTGCTGTACAAATCAGATATGGACAGCCCCCCCAAAGAGTCCAATGTTTGGCCAACACCCCTCCCTATGGTGATAATTTCCAGCCTTTAATTATCCAAGATAATGCAAGATTTATCTTACTTTAATTCCCTATCCTCTCTTCATACAATTTAAATGAAAATAAAACACTAATTGCTACTCTTCCAAATTTGAAATTAGAGTCCAAAATTAGGCCAACACTCTCCCATTCATGCCAAAGAAGATTGAAAAAAATAAAAAAAAAACTAAAGTGCGACTCACGGGTTCAAACCAAGACCCACCGCCACCCTCTCTTCCAACGCCCCTTGCCACTTCTTCCAATTTGAATTTCATGTCACATAACCCCACCATTTATTTATAAAGCCTTTATACCTGAGCCCTTTTCCTTTTAACGCCAAAGCCCAAAATAAAACTCCCCTTGCGTCCGTCACGACTCGAACCCGAGTCCTTTTGCCAACACCCCTAAGTGGCGCCCCAAGCCACTCCACAGAACGCCTTTCCTATCCAAACCTTGCCCACAAAATTATTTAAGGCCTTTCTACTTAAGCCCATCACCGCATGTATAAAAAAAAGAAAACGCAAAATGCCCCCTGCCACTCGAACCTGTGACCTGCGCCCCTCTTCACCTGCAACACTTAAATGGCGCATGGAACCACTTAGCCAATTAGTTCTTTGTGTCAAGTTCCTTTTGAAAATTTTCTTAACCCCTATTTCACCTAGCTTCCCTCCTTTAAACACTTAAAAATAAATTTTTAGCTCCAAGTCTGACCTAGCTCGGGGTTAGTTCTAGGTCCTAGAACATGCTTAATAATCCTAGAATTTAATTCTTCAAGCACACACATGGAAAAATATTTAAATTACAAATAACCCCTAATTTAGGGTGTTACACACTAAATCAGTATAACGTGATATAGCCACCAGTACAGTACTTCCTCCAAAAACATAACCCAACCCAATACAACATGTTGTGACATATTTATTCAGTGTATGCAATAAACTATCATCATAGCAATTAAACATATTACACACAAACACACTAAATCTACCACTAGGGGTATAATGGTCATTTGGTCTGTAGGGGTAAAATGATAATTTACCCCTCAAGGGTATTCCAATAATTTCACCCAACGGGGCATTACAGTAATTTAACCCTTTAAGGGTATTTTGGTAACTTTACCCACTGAGGGTATTTCAGTAAGTTACCCACTAAGAGTATTTCGATAATTTACCCTCTTGGGGTATTTCAGTAATTTGGCCATCTAATTGCCTTTCCGTCGTCTCGAGTGACTCAGGACCCATTTTTGGTTAAAACGGTTTAGTTGGACCTAAAGCCCAATTTCGGCCCTAACGAGCCCACACGCTCATGTGGCCCATTTTACTCGTTTTCAGTCTCGATTTTACAGACTTCATAGATCAATTTTACTCATGTGGGCCCGTTAGTCCATGGGGCCCACTTAGCCCGTTTTGGCTCGATAAGGCCCGTTATAGCCTCTATTTCGCGAGAGTGCTCATGACACTCTCAACGATCTACTACCATCATTAGTGGCTCGATTTATCACTATGAGAGCTTGCACGCTCGAGTGTCTCGGTTGTCGATACTTCAGCTTTTCGGCATTTTGGCTTATGCCCAAATCACAAAACATCACATAGTCACAATCAATAGTGTGAGATTACACACCTGACCACATAGAGTACTAACACTCACGATCGTCGTCACCTATACCAAACATAACTCACAATTAACTCTATTAACAAAAGAATTGAGAGATCTTTAATCCGAACACCTAACTACGAGATTTACTAACACTTGCCTTCATTAGAGCGATCAACAATGATTTGCCTCGTTAAACCAGATGCCGACGCCCTTTCGCATCCAGGCGAAAAGTCTCGAACTGCTGACACCCTATGCCACTTAAACTTGGGAGCCGGGGCTACAAGTCTATTTTATTAGGCACTCTTCCTGATCCCCCTTCTGAAACACCCCAAACTCGGCCCACCAGCCCTGATCGGATCTGGCATGCTCATTGGATAAAACGTAGCTAAAACTTGTGTTGTCACTTTGGAAAAAATTGGTGGTTTTAAAGAAATTGGATTTGAGTTGTGATCAGTTTGAAAATCGTGTTGTTTTTGAAGTTTGTATTGAAACATTATTATCATGTGTTCAAAAATTTCAAGTTAAAAGAAATGTCGAATTTTAGGTGTTTAGGTGTCAAAACAATTGAAAGTTGTTTTACGAAAAATTGTTAAACCGTTTGCTTAATGTTGATCGTATCGGAATAGAAATTAAAATGTAAACTTAAAACAGTTAAATAGTAATGGCCTTATTACACAAAACAAAACCCGAAATAAATCTCAAAAAAACTTAATAAGAAAAACCGATAACACTGAGCTGAGCATGGCCACCACTAAGTCTCCGCCGACCTGGTCCATCTACTGAGTATCACCTGCAAAATGTTAGCCCACGAAGGGCGAGTCAACAGACTCAATGTGTAACAACCAACACAGACTCCCAAATGATTAAGGCATATTAAATCACACATGACAAGTATAAGTAATGATGCAACCCAAACCCACCTAGATATCTAACCTCTACACATCACCTGTACCTGCCAATCACACCGTGGGGATTACTAAATCGACCCTCCATCCGCTACACACCATCGAAGGCAGCCGCTGCAGTCAACTGCACATCACCCTTATAATGTGGCATAGCCACCAGATAATGTGACAGAGTCACCAGGTTTATAATATGTGACATAGGTCACCAGATAATGTGGTAAAAACCACCAGAACACTTCCCCTTTATCATTATCACCCATATGCCCATGCAACATACAAATCATACACATATCATGCAATTTATCTTACCCCATGGCCATAACAATATTTCTCATATTTTCATATCAATATTTATAAACTTTATTAACCGAAAGTTAGGGTTAACATACCTCAATGCACTGTACCATTGAATGGTACCCTTAGCCATATACATTCATTGCCTTATTAACATATACATAACATTATTATTAATCGGGAATTTAGGGTGGGTTACACACCTAACTATTCGTATGTTTAAGCAAAATCTCGAACTACGTGAAACTAACGAGATCCCGAAATGTTTGCCTTACCCCTTCCTACAATCGGCCTATTCGGCTCAACTGGAAATCCCAAAGGATTTATCGCATGGAGATATTATCTTACCTTATGCCGATTTGGTTTCCAACCAAATCCCGAACTACGTGATGATCCCTCCTTGCAATCGGCCAAGCACTAATACACACAAACAATTAGCCTTGACTTTTGAATGAATAAGAAATGATCCAAACACTAGAACCCTTACCTAGATCGCTTGGCCAAATCCTGAAACTTCTCCTTATCTCTGTCAAATTCCCCCTAAGAAAACATAGTTAGAATCGGCCATCTTCAAAATGATATGGCCTTTGGCCGAATACTAACCCTTTACCTTGGATCTCGGATCCCAGAGATCTCCTACGTAAATTTGGCTACAAGTGGATCCCGAAGATCTATTTCATGGTTCGACCAAAAGAAAATAAGAGGAATTAGATCCCTAAATTTCGGCTAACCAAAGGAAAAAGAAGAGAAATTGAAATGAGAAACCCTTACCAACTATTAGATCCGATCGAAAAAGATCCTGACAGATTCGGCCTAGTGATCAATCTTGAAGAACAAACCGAGATAGAAGAAGAGAAAGGAAGGGTATAAACGCAAAGTGAAGAGGAATTTGTGGATAGTAGATTCGGCCAAGATTTCAAAGGCTAGAAGGGCTATTCGGTTTTGAAAGTGAAGGGTAAGTTTAAGACTACCAACATGGGAAGAAAAGAAGAGAAGAAAGAGAGGTATGGTTCGGCTTCAGAGAAGAAGTAAAAAGGAATGAAAATGCACCAAATGGTCACCTTTAATTTCAGCTGAGAAACAAAAGAGAAGAAAAGAAAGTAAAAGCTTAAAGATGCCAAATGAATTTTGGCTTCTCTTCCCTACCTACATGACCGAAATTGTCATCCTAGAAGTCCCTTGGCCGGCCAACTCTCCTTCCCTCATCCAAATCCCCCTTTTCACTCCTACTTAGCCGAATCTTCAAGCTATTTGACTCAATCTACACTTCATCCATGAAGTGTCCTTGTGCCGTCCATCACTGCCCTTCCTTGCTGAAAAATAAAAGCTTCAAAACACTTCCCTTGCTGCTCGAACCTAGGTCCCTTTACACTCCCTGTGGCGTCACTGACTAAGGCCCTAAGTGGCGCCTCCTTGCCACTTTACCAAGGGTTTTCTTGTGTCCTAAGCCACACAATAAACTCTTTAAGGCCTAGCTCCCTTAGTTCCCCTTTTTAGGCTTAAAATCAGATATTTTTCTAAGGCTTCTACCTATAACCCAAGGTCCTGAAGCCCCCTAAAACACATTCAAATCACACACAAGCATGTTACCACATACATTTCAGTGAAAATGCATAACCCCTAAATCCCGGATATTACAGTTCTACCCCCTTAAAATAATTTCGACCTCGAAATTACCTGGCTAAAATAAGTGAGGGTATTGCTATTGCATTGCTTCCTCTGGCTCCCACGAAGCTTCTTCCGATCCATGGTTACGCCATAATACTTTGACTAGAGGAACTGATTTCCTCCGAAGCACCTTCACATCCTATTCCAAAATTTGAATCGGCTCTTCCTGGTCTTAGCTCCACCTCCTCAACCGATATTACATGAGATGTGTCTGATCGGTAACGGCGTAGCATCAAAATGTGGAACACATCGTGCATTTGCTTCAATTCCAAAGGCAATTCCAACTGGTATGCCATCGGTCCAACCCGCTTCAAAACCCGATAAGGTCCTATAAACCTGGGACTTAACTTCCCCTTGTGACCAAATCTCATCACTTTCTTCCACGGTGAAACTTTAAGAAACACCTGATCCCCCACGGTAAACTCTATCTCCTTCCGCTTAAGATCTGCATATGACTTTTGCTTGTCAGATGCCTCCTTCAACCGTGCCCGAATTACCTTAACCTTTTCTTCAAATTCTGCCACCATCTCTGGACCCAAAACATGACGTTCCCCCAATTCTGTTCAACAAGTAGGAGTGCGACACCTCCTTCCACACAGCGCTTCATACAGTGCCATTCGAATACTTGCTTGATAGCTGTTATTGTATGCAAATTCCACTAAAGGCAAGAACTCCTCCTAACTTCCTCTGAAATCTATCACGTAACCCCTCAACATATCCTCTAGCACTTGAATTACCCGCTCAGATTGGCCGTCCGACTGCGGATGGGATGCCGTACTGAAGTCCAGCCTGGTGCCCAATGCTTGATGTAGTGCTTTCTAAAATCGGGATGTAAACCTCGGATCCCTATCCGAGATAATCGACACTGGCACGCCGTGCAGCCTCACGATTTCTACTACATACAATTTTGCCAATCTCTGCAGGGAATAGTCAACCCGCACTGGTATGAAATGTGCAGACTTTGTCAACCGATCTACTATCACCCATACCGAGTCATTCTTAGTAGGCGTAAGGGGAAGCCCACTAACGAAGTCTATGGTAATTCTCTCCCACTTCCATTGCGGAATCTTTATCGGTTGAAGCAATCCTGACGGTACCTGGTGTTCAGCCTTGACTTGCTAACACGTTAAGCACTTCCCTACAAATTTGGTAACTTCTCGCTTAAGACTAGGCCATTAAAATTGATCCCGTAGATCCCTATATAACTTACTTTCCTCCAAGATGCATAGCATAAAGGCTACTATGCGATTCCCAAAGAATTTGCTGCCTTAACTCCTCATCCTTTGGCATACAAACCTTGCCTCAAAAACACAGCACTCCATCGCTGTTTACACCATAGTCTTCGAACTCCCCATTTTGTACTTGTAGCAGCTTAGCACTGAGTTCGTCATCTACCATCTGTTTCTCCTTTACCTGACTTAACCACGTCGACTTCACTTGCAACTCTGCTAACAAACTCCCATCATCATAGAGGCTAAGATGTGCAAACATCGCCCTTAGATCCGACACCACTTTCCGACTTAAGGCATGTGCCACCATATTCGCCTTGCCCGGGTGATACTCTATTGAGCAATCATAGTCTTTAAACAACTCAATCCACCTTCGCTGTCTCAAATTTAGCTCCTTCTGAGTCAACAGATACTTCAAACTCTTGTAGTCCGTGTAAATCACCGAACTTTCTCCATACAAGTAGTGCCTCCACACTTTTAGATCGAACACTACTGCAACCAACTCCAGATCATGCGTTAGATAGTTAACTTCATGTGGCCTCAACTGCCGAGACGCATAAGCGACCACTTTCCCGTCCTGCATAAGGACACATCCCAATCCTGTATGGGAAGCATCACAATACACCATGAAGTCTTTCCCTGCTTTCGGCTGAATCAAAATTGGAGCCTCAGTCAATACTCTCTTAAGCTCCTCAAAACTCTCTTACTGCTTATCCGCCCATATGAAAGGTACCTCCTTCATTAACAACTTCGTCAGAGGTGCTGCTATTGACGAGAACCCTTCAATAAACCTCCTGTAATAGCCTGCTAACCCCAAGAAACTATGAACCTCTGCCACAAACTTAGGTGGTTTCCAATCTAATACTGCCTAAATCTTCCGAGGATCCACCTTTATTCCTTCCACAGACACCACATGCCCTAAGAACGTAGCTTCCTTTAGCAAAATTTGCACTTGCTGAACTTGGCATATAGCTTCTTTTCCCTTAACACTTGCAACACAACCCAGAGATGCTCATCATGTTCTTTCTCAGACTTGGAATACACTAAGATGTCGTCTATGAACACAACGATGAACCGATCCAGGTAAGGTTGGAAAACCCGATTCATCATATCCATGAATGCATCTGGGGCGTTCGTCAATCCGAACGGCATTACTAAGAATTCATAATGCCCGTACCTTGTCCGGAAAGCTGTCTTATGGATGATATCTGCTTCCTTCATCTTAAGCTGATGATATCCAGACCGTAGATCTATCTTTGAAAATACTGCGGCCCCCTTAAGCTGATCAAACAAGTCATCTATCCTCGACAATGGGTACTTGTTGTTGATGGCCAGCTTATTCAACTACCGATAATCTATGCACATACGCATAGTCCCGTCCTTCTTCTTCATGAATAGGACTGGTGCTCCCCATGGAGACACAATAGGTCGAATAAACCACGATCAAGTAACTCTTGGATCTGGGCTTTAAGCTCTACTAACTCATTTGGTGCCATTCGGTACGGAGCGATTGACACAGGAGCTGTACCCGGCAGTAAATCAATTCCAAACTCCACCTCCCTGTTCGGAGGTAACCCAGGCAGCTCCTTTGGAAAGACATCCACGAATTCCCTTACTGTTCTCACTCCACTAACTTCTTCTTCATTTGCATCCAAAGCACTCACGAAGGCCAAAAATGCCTTGCACCCTTTTCGAACCATCTTATCTGCCTTTAATGCGGAGACTACGTTAGCCAAATAATTTCTTTTTTCTCCTATCACAATTATCTTCTCATCCTCCGCAGTCCTCAACTCTATTCGCTTAGCTGCGCAATCCAATTTAGCCCGATGTTCCACTAGCCAATCCATGCCTACAATGAGATCAAATTCTCCAAAAGGTAGTTCCATCAAGTCGACAGGAAATACCACTTCCCGAATCTCTAGAGGCACACTGAATATCCTATTCACCACTACCGCTTGACCTAACTGGGCTCACTACAATCATCTCCCTACCGACATAGCTTCGGATACTACACCTAGTGTTTCAGCTACTCTACATGCAATATATGAGTGGGTCGAGCCAACATCAATTAAAGCAAAGTAAGGCTTGTCAGCTATAAGGAACGTACCGATTATGATGTCTAGTGCGTCACCATCCTCCCTCTGACGAACTGCATACACCAGACCCGACTGTCTCACCTCTGTGTTACTAGCACCTCTGCCCGGTGTTCCCTAACCTCTTCCAGAACCATTACCTCTACCAACCGGACCACGACCCTCGGTGACTGATGTCCACCTCTTCCAGCCTGATTAAGACCCTGACTTGTTGGTCGACTCCCGTCTGTTTTCATAGGACAATCCCTAATCATGTGATCCTTAGACCCACACTTAAAACATCCCCCCGTCTTCTTCCAACACTCTCCTAGGTGCATCTTTCCACACTGAGCACAAGTACGGTATTGTCCTCCCGTGACAACCTACTGACCTCGTGGCCCATCAACTCTAGGTCTCTTTTGAACGTTCCCAGATGACCCTGATGATCCAAAACCTCTCTTTTGTCTATTCCTATCAGAATTCTGTCTCACAGATTCCTTAACCCCTTCGGCTACCTTAGCCTTCTCTACCAACACGTCAAACTCGCGCTCCTACTGTGGAGCTATCAGCAATCTTAGGTTATCCTTCAGTCCGTCCTCAAACCTGACACATCGTTCATGCTCCGTAGCCACGATGCCTCGAGCATACCGGGCCAGCCTTAAAAATTCTGCCTCGTACTCCGCTACGGACTTACTCCCCTAAACCAGCCTCAGAAACGCCTTCCTCTGCGCATCAATAAAGCTAGTCCCAATATACTTCTTCTGATATGCCGTCTTAAAATACTCCCAAGTAAGATCATCCGCGGCAGCACCATCTCGAACCGTGAGCCACCACTGGTATGACTCATCGCGGAGAAGCGATACCACTCCTTTCAGTTTCTCCTCAGCATCCAGATCCAAATCGTCCATGATTCGCTCTGTCACCTCCAACCAATACTCAATCGTATTGGTGGCCACACCAGATACACCTCGGAATACCTCAGCTCCATTGGCTCAGAGTCGCTCAGGTACGAACTTCCTAGCTCCCATGCCTCCACCTGCTCCAGCCACCCTCTTAAAAACTCACAAGATGCTCGATCATCAGATCATCCCCGTCGATCCTAATATTCAAAGACCAAAGAAATGGTGGTGGTGGCATCTCATTCTCGGACCCTTGACCAGACCTAACGGGTTTTGATATGGTCATTCTGCCTCTACCACGCCCTCGCACATTATGACCATGTCCCCTAGAACTCATGCCTACGATCGCGATTTAATCTACTTTAAAAAGTTTTAGGCATTAGTTTTTGTTCCACTGATTACCCACGAACAAGTTTTATGTAAAAGAGTTTAATGGTAGTTCTTTCGATTATTTCAGGGTTTTCATTTCAAATCTTCCACCCTAATTCAGAGAATCATATTCGTTCAGTAGTATCTACTACACACGTTCACTGATTCGAGCATTTCTGTCCGTTCCAACCTAGGGGTATTTTCGTAATTTGTCTTATAGGGGTGTTTTGGTAATTTTCCAAATTAGGGTATCTTGATATTTTACAAAATAGGGGTTTTTGTTATTTTTACAAAATAAGAATATTTTGATAAAAGTTGAGGGTAGTATGGCAATTTTATAAACTGAGGGTGTTTTTGTAATTTTACAAACCAGGGGTATTTCGGTAATTTTTTGTTAACCGGGGATATTTTAGAAAATTCTTTCAAAACCTAAAATAGTTTTTACAAATCAAAGGGGTAATTCGGTGATTTTATAACTAAGGTTTTTATAAAATAGTGTAGCTAGTCCCTTTCGAGTTTTAATTATTGAATCGGCTGTGATTAAGTCCTCTTGGTTAGGGTGAACCGTCACTACGCACCAGGTAGGATTCGAGCGGAGAGGAGGTGAGTCACTAGGACTGCTTAAATACCAAGCTCCCCCTGAATCCAATCCTAGACATGCGCACAACGGTTGCCACACCCTTAACTCGGCGGCTCACTCACAGGTTTATTTGATTAGACTTTAAATTTTATGTAATTTTGTGTTGGAGTAAGCTAATCTTAGGGTTCAACAGCTCCTAATCTACTAATCTACGTCCCCGTAATACCCACATACAAATCACACAGTGGTTAGGGGTACTTACCTGGTGGACTTCGGGCCGGAGGCTTAGGTGCCATGCCAGAAAACCTGCTCAACCTTTAGTAAAACTCAATTTCAAAATAAAAGCGTTTTTGGGCCCAAAAAGCCCTCAAGGCCGAGTTTTGAACCGGGCTTTGATACCAAATTGAAACACCCCAAACCCAGCCTACCAGCCCTGACCGGATTTGGCATGCTCATTGGATAAAACGTAGCTAAAACTTGTGTTGTCACTTTGGAAAAAATTGGTGGTTTTAAAGAAATTGGATTTGAGTTGTGATCAGTTTGAAAACCGTGTTGTTTTTGAAGTTTGTATTGAAACATTATTATCATGTGTTCAAAAATTTCAAGTTAAAAGAAATGTCGAATTTTAGGTGTTTAGGTGTCAAAACAATTGAAAGTTATTTTACGAAAAATTGTTCAACCGTTTGCTTAATGTTGATCGTATCAGAATAGAAATTAAAACGTAAACTTAAAATAGTTAAATAGTAATGGCCTTATTACACAAAACAAAACCCGAAATAAATCTCAAAAAAACTTAATAAGAAAAATCGATAACACTGAGCTGAGCATGGCCACCACTAAGTCCCCGCCGACCCGGTCCATCTACTGAGTATCACTTGCAAAATGTTAGCCCACGAATGGTGAGTCAACAGACTCAGTGTGTAACAACCAATATAGACTCCCAAACGATTAAGGCATATTAAATCACACATGACAAGTATAGGTAATGATGCAACCCAAACCCACCTAGATATCCAACCTCTACACATCACTCATACCTACCAATCACACCGTGGGGATTACTAAATCGACCCTCCATCCGCTACACACCATCGAAGGCAATCGCTGCAACCAACTGCACATCGCCCTTATAATGTGGCAAAGCCACCAGATAATGTGACAGAGTCACCAGGTTCATAATATGTGACATAGGTCACCAGATAATGTGGTAAAAACCACCAGAACACTTCCCCTTTATCATTATCACCCATATGCCCATGCAACATATAAATCATACACATATCATGCAATTTACCTTACCCCATGGCCATAACGATATTTCTTATATTTTCATATCAATATTTATAAACTTTATTAACCGAAAGTTAGGGGTAACATACCTGAATGCATTGTACCATTGAATGGTACCCTTAGCCATATACATTCATTGCCTTATTAACATATACATAACATTATTATTATTAATCAAGAATTTAGGGTGGGTTACACACTTAACTATTCGTAGGTTTAAGCAAAATCCCGAACTACGCAAAACTAACGAGATCCCAAATGTTTGCCTTACCCCTTCCTACAATTGGGCAACACTTGTTCGTAACCAAAAGCCTATTTGGCTCAACTGGAAATCCCAAAGGATATGTAGCATGGAGATATCATCTTACCTTATGCCGATTTGGTTTCCAACCAAATCCCGAACTACGTGATGATCCCTCCTTACAATCGGCCAAGCACTAATACACACAAACAATTAGCTTTCGCTTTTGAATGAATAAGAAATAGATCCTAAACACTAGAACCCTTACCTAGATCGCTTGGCCAAATCCCAAAACTTCTCCTTATCTCTGTCGAATTCCCCCTAAGAAAACATAGTTAGAATCGACCTGCTTCAAAATGATATGGCCTTTGGCCGAATACTAACCCTTTACCTTGGATCTCAGATCCCGGCAGATCTTCTTCTGCCGTCGGCTACAAGTGGATCCCGAAAGATCTCTTTCATGGTTCGGCCAAAAGAAAATAAGAGGAATTAGATCCCTAAATTTAGGCTAACCAAAGGAAAAAGAAGAGAAATTGAAATGAGAAACCCTTACCAACTATTAGATCCAATCGAAAAAGATCCTGACAGATTCAACCTAGTGATCAATCTTGAAGAACAAATCAAGATGGAAGAAGAGAAAGGAAGGGTATAAACTCAAAGTGATGAGGAATTTGTGGATAGTAGATTCGGCCAAGATTTCAAAGGCTAGAAGGGCTATTCGGTTTTGAAAGTGAAGGGTAAGTTTAAGACTACCAACATGGGAAGAAAAGAGGAGAAGAAAGAGAGGTATGGTTCGGCTTCAGAGAAGAAGTAAAAAGGAAAGAAAATGCACCAAATGGTCACCTTCAATTTCGGCTGAGAAACAAAAGAGAAGAAAAGAAAGTAAAAGCTTAAAGATGCCAAATGAATTTCGGCTTCTCTTCCCTACCTACATGACCGAAATTGTCATCCTAGAAGTCCCTTGGCTAGCCAACTCTCCTTCCCTCATCCAAATCCCCCTTTTCACTCCTACTTAGCCGAATCGTCAAGCTATTTGACCCAATCTACACTTCATCCATGTAGTGTCCTTGTACCGTCCATCACTGCCCTTTCTTGCTGAAAAATAAAAGCTTCAAAATGCTTCCCTTGCTGCTCGAACCTAGGTCCCTTTACACTCCCTGTGGTGTCACTGACTAAGGCCCTAAGTGGCGCCTCCTTGCCACTTTACCAAGGTTTTTCTTGTGTCCTAAGCCACACAATAAACTCCTTAAGGCCTAGCTCCCTTAGTTCCCCTTTTTAGGCTTAGAATCAGATATTTTTCTAAGGCTTCTACCTACAACCCAAGGTTCCCGAAGCCCCCAAAACACATTCAAATCACACACAAGCATGTTACCACATACATTTAAGTGAAAATGCATAACCCCTAAATCCTGGATATTACACCTTCAGGCTAGCTATCCCTTGCCTCCATGATTAGCGATATCAGTATTGCTTGTAGGACCGCAGATGAAGATCAAAGAAGCAATCGAAGAGTAACAATATTCAGCCTTCTCTCTCGACTAACGCAAATAGGTTCCTATAAAGAAATTAATTGGTGCACCAAAGGAGTTAGCATCACCAATATTCAGTAATAGAGAGAAATCTGAAAACCGATTAGCACTACTTACCCTCAGATTCGACAAGGACAGATTCTTGAGTAAAAATGTGTTGAACACACATAACCCTCAGAGATGATAATCAACTAGAAAGAAGAGGGTGAGGTTATTTTTGGCTTGACCAAAGAGAAGAAGAGATGAAATGTTAGGGGAGAATAGGTTCAGCCCTACTCAGAAAGGGTCAAGGTTGTAAGTGTTTCGGCTAATGCTTTGAATGGCAAGGGAAAGAACAATATGAGAAGAAGGAGATGTTGTATTCGGCCAGGGAAGAAAGAATAGTGTAACGAGAAAAGAAGAGAAAATAGAAGTGAAGGCTTACCTATTCGGCCACTGATAGGAGAAAGAATGATGAAACAGAGTATATTTGGCAATTGACAAGAGAAAGTGACAAAAGGTTGTAGAAAAGATGCACGAGTGGTCAATTCAAGAAAGATTCGGCAAAGAACACAATTGAGAGAAGAAAAGAAAGGAGAAAAGAGTACAAAGAGAATAAAATAATATGCCAAAAGAAAAGAGCCCGAAATGCTCTAGGTGAAAAACCAAAGCTGAAAATGGGGGAAAGCCAACTGAAAATTCGACTACCCACACTACCCAAAATGCTTCACTTTCTCCCTAGCAGAAAAAATGCCTAGCTTGAGTCCCCTCTCACGGCAAAACTCTTCCTCTCTCCCCACTCCTTGATTCACTCCACCATCTCCTCTTAGATTTGCTCCCCTTCATCCATTCGAATTGTTTGACCCATTCTCCAACTCCCATAGCAGAGTTTTATTTGAACTCTACTTCCTCCACTCATCTGACACAAAATAAAAACCTCTATTTTGCAACTTGTGGGATTTGAACCTCCAACCTCCTTGCACTCCCCTTGACGCCACACCACCTTGCCACATGCTCAACTTGTGCTAGTAAAATACACTGAATTTTACTTAAGTCATGCTTCCAACAGTCCTCTCCACTAAAGGGCCAAAAATGAAAAATTTTCCTTTGGCCTAACTTGAACCCAGAACTTCATAGTACCCTCTAAACACTCCAAAATCACACACCTAATAGGTCCAACTTATATTAGTGCCGTTCTCTTATTCCCAAGAATTTTAAACGCTCCTACGCCCAAGGCCCAATGGGCCCAATTCTACTAGGTCCAAATTCGGGGCATTAAACTAAAGGTATTAAATAGTTATAGAACCTTAAAGTAAGAGTCCTTAAGTGGTAATTAGACCATTTTAATGGTGAGTGGACATTTATGGACACATTATTAGGTGTTTTAAATGTTTAATTAAAGGTTAATTTAGTAATTTGGTTAATTAAAGTAAAAATAATAAAATAAAAAGCTATCTATTTCATTCTTTATCGTCATAGCCGAATTTAGGGTTGGAGAAAGCCATTAAAATAGCTTCAAAGTTTGGCAACTTTATGGCTTAATTATCAAGAAAAGTGAAATCCGGATCTAGATCGAGGGAAAAACAGAGTACTCGACTAATCGACCTATTTCACTGTTTTGCGTCTGAGGTAAGTTTGTATGTAATAAACATTATTATATTTGTGTTTTAAATGTTTTGATATTGCTTAAATTGTGAATTACTAACTTGCAGAAAAATTTGACGAATATTCAGCATTAAAAATCCCAGTTGAACCTTAGGAATAAATTAGGATATGAAGGACATGTTATTAGGAGTTACATTGATTTAGCTTCGGGCTGATATTGGCACTTCAGGTGCGAACTTCATTGATTTGGCTTCGGGCCATGATATTGCCAGTTCGAGTGCGAGATACATTGAGTTGGCTTCGAGCCATGATATTGGCACTTAGGGTGCGTGTGTAACACCCCGCACCTAAGGCCGATACTGGGTCTGGATACGAGACATTACTATGCTTGAACTCACTGAAACATGTACTTACAGCCTCTAAAATTTTGTTCCAACTTAAAAACTTCACTTTCTTAGTCAACACATATAATAAGGGCCTACGAGGCCTTTAACTCATGTCAGAAAACTTTCAGAATTAAAATCAAATAACTCATTTTTGAAGCAGGGTTCACATGCCCGTGTGACTTGGAACACGCCCGTGTACCCTTAAGCACGCCTATGCCCTCAAATCGTGTAGAGCTATTGACTATTTCCACACGGCTTAGACACGCCCATGTTTACCAACCGTGAGAGGTTACTGACTAATTTCACACGGCCATGACACGTCCGTGGGCTTAGACCGTGTGCTAATCCTTGATATACTGACTAAATTAACACGGACTGGGCACACGCCCATGTCCAAACAGTCTGTCTTACACGGCATACACACACGGCCGTGGGATTTTCCCGTGGCCTATTCTGATTATTAATACTAAGGTGCAGGTTAACACGCCTTGACACACGCCTGTGTCCAACCGTACAAAGACTTAAAGGCTATTTACCAAGCCATTTGCCACCCTGAAAAGAAGATCATACATAAACTCAAATCAACAATGCAATAACAACCCATCTTTCATGAATAATACTACATGCTTCATTGATCTCAATAAACATACATTCTTAGTCAAATACAAAAGAATAATGAACTTGATGGCCTATACAATGGCCTTTCCTAAAGCATATACACAAAATGAATGCTTCCTATACATGCCATATTTAGTAAAGTAACATGGCTATACCAAAATAAGAGTTGATAGTGTGCTGTGAGCTCCGACTTTAATGATCCACTAGTTAGCTTGGCGGGACTGCATAGTAAGAAAGAGTCATAATGTAAGCATATAGCTTAGTAAGTTTGTATGTACAACACATGTCAATATACTTGCTTAACATAAACCATCTAGCTTACAATGGTATCATAATTTCAGCTATAAAACTTACTTACTCATACTTGATTCTTACATGTCTTATGATACTTAACATTCTCATACTTGTAAGGTAAACATGGTACCTGTATCACTTGATCACATTGATCAATATACTTTAATAATAATAATCATAATCTTTACTTCCTCATTTATAACATGAATAAAACTCAATTTCATCTTGATACTAACTTTGCTTTCTTAGCTTTTTGATATCTTCTTTTGACTTACTCGCTTGCGGATGAATTTCTCGAATAACCGAGGATATTAAATCTCGATTCATTATAACTTGATACCAAAGCCATATCTTTGGTATGGTCTTACATGGAATATCTCATCTTAGTTTTAAGGCCATGTCTTGACATGGACTTATATGAAGTCTTACTCTTAATAACATACTCAATGCCAAGCTTGCCTTGGACTTACATAATAACTTGCTTGCTAACTTGATCAATACCAAGCTTGTCTTGGACTTATATGATAACTTGCTCAATGCCAAGCTTGCCTTGGACTTACATGATAACTTGCTTGCTAACTTGATCAATGCCAAGCTTGCCTTGGACTTACATGATATCTTGCTCAATGTCAAGCTTGCCTTGGACTTACATGATAACTTGCTTGCTAACTTGATCAATGCCAAGCTTGCCTTGGACTTACATGATATCTTGTGTGGTAGATCGAGTATCCCAGGGAAATTCATCTTCAATCGAGACTTTCTTGTACATATTATCGTGATTTCTTGCTTGAACATAACATGATCATTTCATACAATTATTGTACATTATACTAAACAAATTAATGATAAAAATCATAAAACTTAGAAATCATACAAACTTACCTCAATATACAAAATGTATGTAGATATGCAATTTAGTCCACAACTTTGTTCTTGCCTCGGTTTCGATCTGGGCTTTATTTTTCTTGATCTACAATCATAAATACATCATTTAATAATCATATTGACTAAATTAACACATAACTCATATTCTGGCAAAATTACTATTTTGCCCTTATAATATCTAATATTTGCACTTTTGCCTCAATTCTCGTAAATTGATTTTCATGCAACTTTCTTAAACTTCATGCTTAGCTGAATCATTTTCTCTTCTATAACAATCATCAATTCTCACTATTTCTAGTAGGTATGACCAATTTCATTACTATTACAAAATGGTCCCTACTACCATTTTTTTCATGAAACTCATTAAGGAAAAGATGTTTATCTAACATCAAACTCTCTTAAACTTCCATAAAACATCATTTAACAAGCATATCATTCAAGGGTAAATTTTTGAAAATGCATCTTAGCTCATTTCATAGCTAAAATTAGATAATTCATAATACGAGAACTTTAAAAATACGAAGAATATTAAAAACGGGGCCAAGATGAACTTACTATGAACTTGAAAAAAAATGAAGAACCCTAGCTATGGTGTCTTCAAATTTTCGGCAGCACAAGGAAGAAGATGAGTGAATTTTTATCTTTTTCCCACTTAAAACACTTAACAGGCAAATGACCAAAATGCCCTTCCTCATAAAAATTCTATTTAACACCATCTCAAGGTTAATTTTGTCCAAAATTTTATTTTTGGGCAAATTTCTATTTAAGGGCTCATAATTATTATTCTAAAGCTATTTCATGGAAAAAGCTTCTAAAAACTCATATATTGCAACTTTTGCAATTTAGTCCTTTTTGGACCAATTGACCTCAACTTAATAAAATTGCTTTACAAAACTTTCATACTAACGTGCAAACATGGCATAAACTTGAAAAACTCATAAATTTACCTCGGGTTCATGGCCTCGCACCACTATCCCTACTAGGCCCTAAATTGGGTTATTACAGCGTGTAACAGCCCGGTTTAGACCTAATCAAAATAGTGGTTTCGAGACCATAAATTTGAGGTCAAAAAATATTTTAATATTATTTTTGTGTTTATAGTATGTGATAAATTATGTGTGAAAATTTTATCGATTGTGTGCCGAATTGTGAAAAATGACTTAATCGCATAAAATGCAAAAGCTGTGTGCTAATTGTTAAAGTGCTTAATTGTCATGGCTTATTACATAAGAATTCCTTAATTTGTAATTAGACCCTTGATAGTGGGGATGGACAATTATGGACATTAGTTAGTGGAATTTAAATGTTATATATTAAGGTTAAAATGGTAATTAGGTTATTAAGTTAATATTAAGTAAATCAAAGCCAAATACTCATCTTTTTCATGCATTCATCTTGCCAAAAATTACAAGAAAAAGAAAAGAAAAAGACTAAGCTAGGGTTCGGCTAGAAGATGGCTTAATTAAGGTATGTTTTTTGATAATTTTTATGTTTTTGTGATCGTTGATTAGTAATCTATCAACCCCATATTTTAATTTCTGATTTTGATGAAGATTGTAAGTTAAGCCATTGATGAATTCATGAGTTTTGTGATGTTTGATGATGAATTATGCGAGTTTGGTGATTGATATACATGTTTTATAAAGTGATTTTTGATGAATTTGAGTATTATGGGCTAAATTGTGAAAATGGGAAATTGAAGGACTAAAATGTGAAATAAATGAATAAGTGGACTTGTATGAGATAGGAGAAAATTTGGCTAAGCTTGTATAAAATGAAATTATGTGCATTTGGTGATTTTATAAAATAGGGCCTTAAATGTCAAAATGTGAAAATGTGAGGGCTATTTTGTAAAATACCCTAAATATGTGTATTTGGATTGAATTGAATGATTTGATGAATGAAAAAGTTAAATTTGAATATGTATAGATAAAGAAAAGAGAAATTCAAACTTAGATCGAGGCAAGAACAAGGTGCTCGATTGATCGACTTATATCGTGTTTCTACGTCCGAGGTAAGTTCGTGTATAATACAAACTTCTTAAACAATGTTTATTTGTTATGAAATAAATAGAAATGTGATTGTTGAACTAGAAATGTGAGATGTGAATTCAAAGAAATATAGCATTATGTGTGCGTAAATATAATGGTTACTACGCTGAATTGCACTAAGTGTGCAAGATAAAGAAATGCATTGGTTATAATAGTTGGCACTGTGTGTGCAATATTGAGATATCTTCGATTTAAAGTGATGGCACTAAGTGTACGATACTATCGTAGCTTCGACTAATTAAATGGCACTGAGTGTGTAAATTCATCGAAGGTTGAAAGAGGACTGAATGGATTATGGTATTGAACACTGAATGGTAAATGTGATTGATAATTACGTGATGGTAGAGGTATGTACGGAACCTGTGTGGTTGATGGTATTGTATTTAGGATAAATGGTTGATTATGTGAGTATTAACTATGGATGAGATTGAGTATTAATGTGAATTGAATCATGTGATGGTTAACTTTGTATAATGAATTTGAATTGTTAAGCTAAATGAGTTATATTAATAACTTACTAAGCTTTAAAGCTTACCGTGTGAAGTCTTTCTCTGTTTTACAGTGTCATTAAAGCTAGCTGGGATTCGGGGATCGTCAGCAACTCAATCACACTATCGATCATCTATTTTGGGTACCTTTAGAAAATGTACATATTAAAGTATGGCATGTATAGGCTAGAGAACTTAAGTTATGTTTTGAGAAGTGTAAAAATAGCCATGTGATATGGTTTTTTAATGAATGTGTTTATGGTTGATTTTTGTTGTTGTTTTATGATGCATAAGTTCGATGTTTTGATGTACTCATAAATGGCCAAATGAGATAGTCTATATTGATAAGATCATGGTTGATTTGGGATATTGATATGATGAGAGATGCTAAGAATTGGTAAGGATTAAATGATGTATGGAATATATGTTTTGATGTGAAGTTGATACTTTGGATTGGTATGCTTGAATTGAAATTGAATATGGAAGTAAATGATATAGTTTGAAACACCCCAAACCCGGCCATGAGCCTTGACCGAATCTGGTATGTTCCCCGGTGTAAACCGTTTCAAATTCTTTTGTTACTTTGGAAAATCTGGATTTTTGAAAGAACGATTGTTTTTGGGTTGGGCTCGAGTTAAAAATAAGTTTATTTTATATTGGAAACCCCTTTAGGTTGGGCGACAAAAACACTTAGGAATTAATTTAAAATAAATTTATTTAGTTTTTAATTCATAAAAATTTAAGTAACATAATACTTTAAAAGTAAAATAAAACAAAATAGTTCACTATGGCCTTATTACATCAAATAAATCCAAATAATTGGAAGTACTTAATTAAAAATAAAAGTCCGAATCGTAAAATTTCTTGCTGTGCATGGCCACCTTTAAGCTCCCGTCGAGCCGGTCCATTACTGATCATCACCTGAAAAATGTTCCCACAAAGGGGTGAGTCAAACAGACTCAACGTGTACACAAACACTATGTCCAAATAGATTCAGGCATATTATCACATCACATACATAATCATATAGCGATATAAAATAATGATGCAACCCAACCCAAACCTATATGCCATCGCTACACATCACTCGTACCATCCTCGCACACCGTGGGGACTACTAAGTCAACCTCCATCTGCTACACACCATCGAAGGCGCTTCTTTGCAATGACGTGCTCATCGCCTTTATAAAATTCGTGGTCTTAGGTCACCACATTCAGATATCGTGGTCTTAGGTCACCACATTAAGTTATCGTGGTCTTAGGTCACCACATTCAGATATCGTGGTCTCAGGTCACCACATTCACTTCCCCTTTTCATATAACCCATATGCCCCATATCATACATATCATGCATTAACATGCCAAATTCTTATTTCGCATTCTTATAATGTCATATGTGTGTCGTAACAGATATTTAACATAATCCTAGTAGGAGTAGGAAATGTACCTGAGTACTTTGTACCATGACATGGTACCTTAGCCATATTCACATTCTTATACACATACTTATATTAAACATTGCCATAAAACTTATTAAGAAATAGTGTGGGGTACACACCTGGTTCACTTAACGCTTTCAATCCGAATCCCGAAAATCTGATCTAAAGCCTTAGATCCTTAATCCCTACATTCGTCCACCACTTAGACATTTAATGAAGACCATTCGGCCATAAAACAAAATCCTAATAGGATTATCGTAACCTAAAACTTACCTTGGTGCCGATTCTCTATTAATCAAATCCCGACTTCACATACTGAGTTCCCCTTGCAATCGGCCTTACATAAAACAAACGTGGATCCTGAGACTCCTCCTTATCCTTGTTGATTTGGCCCTAAATGAACATAGCCAAAATCGGTCACACTTAATACCAATAATATGGCCTTAGGCCGAATACTAACAACCACATACTTAACTTACCAAATCCCGAAAGCTTTCCTTAATCTAGCCAACTTGCCCTTAAAAGCTATAATCGAAAATAGTCAACACTTAAATACCCAAATTATGGCCCTTGGCCGAATGTTATCAATCACTTACCTTGATGATCCAAAACCCGATAGATTTCTTTTAAGGCTCCTTAGCGTCGGCTACACACAAAAGAACACATAATCATAGCTTAAAGAATATTCGGCCATCCTTAGGCCTATCCTCATGATTTCGACACACTAGCAAAAAGAGCTCAAAACCGAATGATAAAGAAAGAACTTACCACTACACCTTGAAGAGAATAGAATATCACAAGCACGTAGTCAACAGCCCCTCCAATAAAGATCCGACTATGGTGTTTCGGCACTTTTAATAATGGAGAGAAATAGAGTAGAAAATGAGGCTATATGGTTCGGCTATGGCCCCTCACATGTAGATGAAATATTTGGCTAAGGTTTTAAATATCAAAAGGGACATTCGGCCATTCAAGAAAATAAGTAGAATTAAAGTTAAAGAAAAGTGAAAGAATAGGAGAAAAGTGAAAAGAGATTCTACCAGAGACTAAAAGATGAACAAATGATTTTGGCACTTAAATCCTCCTCATGGCGAATATACCAACCCCAAAGAGACCCACATTCGGCCACTACCCCAACTCCTATCATATCCCACTTTCTTTTCCTCCTTTATCTCTTATTTTTGTCATTTAAAATAAATCAAACAAAATCCCAATTATCTACCTATTTAAACTAAATACAATAAATCCACACTTATTCAAAATAAATTAAATAACCCCAATTCATCCACTATCTCAATATTTAAAACAAACAAAACAAAATCCCCAATTATCTACCCACTTAAAATAAATAAAATAAACCCACACCTATCTCACCTCAAAATCAAAATGCCATCCACCCACTCCCTATATTCGGCCACTAGCTCACCCTCCATTCATATCCCCTTATTTCTTTCCTATATTCTCTCCATACCTCTCATTCAAAATAAATTAAATAAACCCAACATTTATCTCTCAAATAAAAATAAAATAATCCATCACATTATCCCTTATCTTCCCATTTAAAATAAATAAAATAAATCTACAATTATCCTATTATCTACCACCTTAGAATAAACAAAATAAATCCAAACTTTATCTTCTCTTTATAAAACCCATGTGTCAGTCCAATTTCTTCCCACTTGACGCCAGAATGCAAAAATAAAAAAATAAAACACCCATTTGTTTGTCAACAAGGCTCGAACCTGAGCCCTCTTTCTTTGAAGCTAGAGATAACGCCCAAGCCACTTTGTTGCTGGTTCTTTGTGACATAAACTCCCACAATTCCTTTTAAGGCCTCATTCACCTAGCTTCTGTCTTAACGCTTTAATGCAAAATAAAACACCCCACTTGTCGCCAACAAGACTCGAACTCCTTCCTTGGATCCCTCACGGCACAATTCTCCTAGCACCTTAGGTAGCGTCCCTGTGCCACTTTGCCAAGGCACTTTTTGTGAATAATGCATCCAGAATTTCTTTTAAGACTTACTTAGCCCAGTCCCCTTTGTCTTAGCGCCAAAAGATAAATAAAATCACACTACTTGCTGCCAAGGTGATTCGAACCAACGCCCTTCCCCACTGCTCCCGGTGTCATTCTCCAAGGCCTTAAGTGGTGCATTCCAGCCACTTTACCAATCCCATTTCTTATGTCCAAAAACTCCCAAATTTTTCCTTAAGGGCTCCTTCACCCAGCTCCCCCTTTTATACTTAAAATCCAACATTTTCCCAAAGCTTCCATCTTTATCCTAGAGTTCTAAAAACTCCTAAAACACCTCCAAACACCCTTAAAGCCGACTAACACTTGAGTTATGCTCCAAACGCATAACCCAAAATTCGGGATATTGCATAGTTAAAGGCTAAATGGTGCATGTTTTGGTATGTTTTGGATGCATTTGAGATATGAATTTAGAATGGCTTGATGCTTGTAGGTGTGACCAAAAATTTGGGTGGCAAATTGGCCTTGGAAATGGCCTATATTTGCCTACACGGTTGAACACACGGGCGTGTGTCTTGACTGTGCCTCTTAAGGTTGCATTTTGAAATAAGTCAGACTTGCACACGGGCTAGATGCACGGGTGTGTGACAGGCCATGTGAATTAAGTCAGTGTTGCCCATGAGTCAAGCACACGGGCGTGTCTTGGCCGTATGGACAGGTTAGTATGTATGCCCTGTTTTGCCACGGCCTACCCACACGGGCTTGTGACCTCTATAACTTTGAAAAAGGTTTGATTTTCAAAAAAAAATTGTATGTGTTCGGTTTAGTCTCAACCCCTTCCTAAAGCAAGTTTAAGGTCTTGTAGACCTTTTAAAAGGACTCTAAGTATAAGATTTGCTATGATATGATGATAATGTATTTATGTTTGATAAATGATCGTAATTGTTCCGTTATGTCTGGTAACGCTTCTTAACCCTAGACCGGCAATGCTTACGGGATAGGGGTGTTACAGTGCGAGACTCCCAAGTATCCGACTTTTATTTCAAATGGTTCAATGGGTATATTAAAGATGTGAAATGTTGAGAAATAAATACGTATCAGTATAGGTATGTACGAAAAACTATACCAACAATGAGTCTAAGGAAGTTGTGAGTTTATGACCAAGTATGTGGTTATGTTCATGTTAGCTTGAGATTAATGTATTGTTGCATACTATGTCATTTAATTTGAATGGTAAATGAATGGTAAGACTTGCTTATTATTTTCATACAAGCTTACTAAGCTATAAAGCTTACTTTGTTTATTTTACCATGTTTTATAATGATTTCAAAACTATCTCAGATTCAGGGATCATCAGGGACTTCGTCACACTATCCAACTATCACTTTTGTATTTTTGAAATTATATTTTGGTCATATGGCATGTATAGGAGTTGGTCATTTCGATGTATATTTTGGTAATGAAACTAGCCATTTAATTTGGTTTGTATATGATAAGTATTTTGCTTGGTGTATAGCCATAAGAGAAGGCTTATTTTGGTTCTATTTTGGCAAATATGGTGATGTATATATATGTGCTAATGCTCTTTGATGATGTGGTTTATAAATGTTTTGTGAATGTGAAATTAGTATAATTTGAATGAGCAAAACATGATATTATACGCAAGTTAGTTGTTGGTATTGAAATGGCATGTTTTAGTCTTGCCTGTGGTTGTATTGGATGCCTATTTATGTTATGATTTGTGCCATTTGGGTTATGTAGATGTGAGTAAGTTTGGGTGGCAAAATGGCTTGGAAAATAGCCTATTTTTGTCTACACGGGCAGAGACACAGGCATGTGTATCAGCCATGTGTGATGCACGGTCAGGTTACACGACCGTATGTCCCCTGGTGTTGAATTAGAAATCAAGTCAGTATGCTTCACACGGCTTCAAACACGGACTTATGACTTGGCTGTGGCATAAGTCAGTATACCCTAAAGGTTTGGCATGGCCTAGCACACGGGTGTGTATGGCCATTTTTAGGGCACATGGGCTAGTCACACAGGCGTGTGTGTTGGCCGTGTAACCCAAGTCAGAGAGTTACACGGGGTCAGACACGGGCTGGGACATGGCCATGTGCTTCCATTTTGAATGTCCACATAGCCTATGACACAAGTGTGTCTTTGGCCGTGTGAGACACATGGCCGGACCACTGGGCGTGTGTCCCCTGTTTTTGAAAAAAAATTTATGTGTTCTTAAAGATTTCAAAGTTATCGGTTTAGTTCCAAACCACCCTGAATGAATGTTTTGGGCCCCGTAGGCTCGTATTAGGGACGATATGAATGTGTTGATTGATAATTGCATGAAATTTGAAAATGTATGAGTAAATGTATCTGTAATTGATTTATAAGTCCGATAATACTCTGTAACCCTATTCTCGCGTTGAATACGAGTGAGGGGTGTTACAGTAAATGAGGGCTAAATTGAAAAGTGGAAAAATAAGGACAAAATTACAATTTTACAAAAAAATGAATATTGAGAGATTATAAGGGCAAAATTTTCATTTCTTAATCAAGATAATTATCATGAATTATCATGATAATAATTGATGAATATTAAGTGTTGAAATATAATTGGTGAAATATTTTATTATTATCTTATTATTTTATTATAAAATATTTTAATTTTTTAAATTAAATGATATATTTGCATGGAAGTATGAAGAAATTTCTTAATATTCTCCATGTTCCAAAGTCACCACCATTATAAAAGGGGAGCAATTATCCTTTTCTTACAATTTAGTCCTTTGTCATAAAATCCCACCATTTCACCCAAAATTCTTGGAAATTTCCATAGGCACCAGAGAGGAAAGATTAAGTAGGGATCTTAAAGAGTACGTTCCAAAACTTAGAAGAAAGAAATTAGTAGAAAGAAATGAAGAAAATTAAACAAAAAAAGAAGGATAATGATGAAGTGTAACAACTTATTTTTTAATGGTGATGGAACAGTGGTTTTGGGACCACAAATTTCCATCATGTCAGCTCGTAAATATTATTTATAGAATATTTATAGAGTCATTAGAGTCATATTAAAATTTGGTTAAGAGATTTTAATATTTAAATAGTTAATTTAAGAAAAAGACTAAAATGTAAAAAGTAAAAAATGATTAAATAGCTTAATTAATAAATATGGGAGGGCCAATAAGGAAATTAGACCTTATATAAATTAAGTGGATGGTCTAGTATGGTTTTAATGATTTTTTTCTTTATTTTAAAGGGTAAAATGGTAAATAAGCAATAATTAAACAAAAAAAAATTAAATTTTCATCAACTTCCTTAATTTTTCATGCAACAATAGAATATCCATGGTTGTTTAAGTTAGGAGAATCGGCCAAGCTCAAATCTTTGCATGTGAGTGATTTCTCCACCTATTTCTTGTAATTTTTATGTTTTTAATATCGTTGCAACTAGTTCCAGCTAGCTAGTACCTTCGATTTTGAATCTTTTAAATATTTTAGAAGTTTTCATTGATGAATCTTGAAATTTTTTTATGATAACAATGTGTTTGAAACTTTGATTCTGGTATTTGGTTGTTTTGTGAAGTGATTTTTGTTAGATTTTGATTTAAGGATTAAATTGTTAAAGTGTTAAACTTTCAAGGTTTGATGGTGAAATTGAGGTATAATAGGGGATGTTTAAGGGCCTAGAATTGTAATGCCCCAAAAATTTAGTGAATTTAATTTTTCATGTTTAGACACAAATTGCATGTTTGCTTTAATGGTTAAGTGATTTGGAGTGTTTGGGAATGTTTGGGAAGTCCTGGGCTCAAACCTAGGCTTTAGCAAAATTTTTATTTGTAAGTGAATAAGGCCCTTGGTTCTGGAGAGTAGGCTTTAAGAATAATTGTGGCAGAATTATGTCACAAAGAAGCTTGTGGTCCATTGGTAGGTGGCATGTTTCTAATGTTAGGGGACTTGAGTTCGAGTCCTGGTTTGCGCAATAAGGGGATCAATTTTTGATACCTTGCACGGTTAGAGTTTGTATTGGAGTAAAATTCTGATAGATGAGATGTTGGAGTGATATGTGGAGGATTTCAAGGAGAGGATTGGGGGAGAGATTTTAGGAGGAAAAAGGGGAGTTTGAGTTGTTGAAGGTTGTTGCCAAATTTGCTAAGGGAAAAATAGAGTATTCGGTTTTGGTCATTTCCTGAGTGTTGGTATTCTTTTTCATTTGTTTAGTGGCCGAATACTGCATTTTCGAGAAACTCTCTTCTTTTCTTTTTGGTGCAACGTGAGTTCCTCTTTTGGCCTATTGTGTGAAAGCCGAACCTTCTTTTACCATCCGGATACTTTGGGAAATTTGGTTCCTTTTCTCTATTAGCCAAATACCCCTTTTGTTTTCTTCAATCACTTCACACTGTTAGCCAAATCTCTACTCGTATTTTTCTTTCCATTTGCTTTCCCTTCTCTTCCCATTCAGCTAGCCTTAGTCGAATGTCTTGCTCACATCTTTGGTTTCATTGATTAGTTCTTGTTGGCCGAACTCACCATACCATCCCCTCTCTTTCTATTTTTCGACTTCTTTATTGTGTTTAAACCGAGTTTCTTCTTCTGGTAATCCTTGGGGTGGTCACATACTCTGCTTATTTTCTCTCTAAATCTCGATTGTTTTCATATGTTGTTGGTGGTATATTGAGTTGATATATGCAATCGATCCTAACAAACCGATAGGTATTCAAAAGTTCCCTCTCTTATTCTCTATTATTGTGATATGTGTGCGAATCCATTTCCTTCTATCTTTTCTATAAAAATTGAATGTTTCTGCCACTCATGGTCTTTGATTGGGATCCATTCCTCTTGGTGTGGTGAGCAATGGGTTTTAGGTATTCCCGAGGAGTGGAGAAGTATAGAAGTTACTCAAGTCGTCAAACCCTATCTTCCATTATTCAATTAAGGTAAAGACATTACCTTACCTTTTGAATAGGTTAAATATCTTTATATATTTCTGTAAGACTAATATTCCTAGATTTAAGCCACAGATATGGTCGGTCCCATCTGTTAAAATCTTTTGTTATCATAGTTTATCGGTAAGAAAAGTGTGATCGATTTTAGCCCACGAGCTAAAAGGAACAGGTCATAGTTCGTTCAATCAAGATAAAGTAATAAGTGCCTTTTTGGGAACAGATGTGATAAGAGGGTGTTTTACCCTAACATATTAAGGACTAACATTGGATCTCGATGATTCTAGGTTGGGTGCTCGTAGATCTTGGAACGACTTCATAAAAAGGTGTGTAATCACACTATCTCCGCTATGAATCGAAAAAAATTTGAAAAGCTAAAACTTCGACATTTGAGGCCTCACGAGCGTGCAATCGATCGTGTGGAAAAAATCGAGCCTAGAACCGAGGGTGATAGACTGAAGATGCCACTACGAGCATTCTCGTGCACTTGGGCCATTATAGGTCGTGTGGGCCCAATGGGCTTGTAGGCTCCGCACGGATAAAATTTACAAAAAGTGGCAAAAATTGGATTGGGCTATGTAGATCACATAGCCATGATTGAATTTGGGCCAAGTGGGCCACATGAGCGTGTGGGCCCATTTGGATCGAATATTGGGCTTTGAGCCCATTTACACTGTTTTGACCAAATTGTAACATCCTGAATTTATGGGTCTATGCCTTTAGTATAGGAATATGTTTTATTTAAGTGATAGGGGTTTAAATTTGGGCTTAGAATTAGGCAAAGGCCCATATTAAATTATTTTAAGGTGGCATCATTAACAATTAAAAAGGAACAAGTTTTGGTTCGCAAGGAGCCCATGTTTTTAGGCCAATTTTGGCACTTTAAATGAAAATAGGGTGACGCCACATACAAGTAATTAGAGGCCCAAATATTAAGTTTAATGAGACCCAAATCTTTTAATTTAATTAAGTTAAATTTCAGCATTAGGGTTAGTAGAGGTGGACGGCTACAAGGCTCAAAAATAGGAGAAATTATGTGGATTTCATAAGTGATAATATCATAGATAAAAGGAGAAAAGTTAGAGCTCATCTTCAAGGGAAGTGTTGGCGAAAATCCACCACCTAGAGGAGTGTAAAATTGCCATCTTGCATGGCAAAGAGGGTGCCAATTTCCCTCTCTTTAGCTTGAATTTAAGGGCGTGTTCAGTTTTTAGCCGTAGATGCCGAAATATCTATAAATAGGAGGGGCTAGTTCCTTATTTTTGACACTGAAAACCCTAAATTCCTCTCCCATTGTGTCAAATTTCCCTAGCTTCTCCCTCTCCAGTTTCTTTTCTTCAATTTCTTTAAAAGCCGAAACTCTTCTCCACTTTTTCCTCCTTGTGCCGATTCCTCTAAAAGGCCGAAGCAACCATAGCCTTCTCTTTTATTCATCTTATTTGAGAGTCAGTTCTATACTTTCGGCATTTAAATCTTCCATTGGCATTACTGAATCCTCTTTCTAGTGCTAGCCGACTCTCCTATGCTAAGGTAAGTGTCAATTTTTTATTACTTCTCATGATCTATTCCTGGCTTTTGAAAGGCAAAAGCCAAAAGCTAATAGTCTAATGGTTTTATGATAGGTGGCAATTCAGGATTTGAAGGAAGCTTGGTCAATTATTTCTATTAGATTTGATCATTATATGCAAGATCTTAAGGTTATAATGAGAATTAACGATTAAATATTGTGATAGTAGCTCTGATAAGGACTTGTGATGGAATTAAATATGGATCAGGCAAAGGAGAAAATCCCTAAGTTTAAGAAAAGAGTAGTATCTGCCATTCGAGATTGGCCACTTGGTTGTGGACCGGCTTCTGAACAACACCTTAGGCAGATAGCAGTAGTGTCGACTAAGGATAGCGTCGACATAGAAAGCGTCAACATAGAAAGCATCGTCTTATCGGTAATCAAGTGTGTAGATCTCTAACACACTAATAAACCTGAATGTATGACTATATATATGTTATGGGCTTAAAAACCGGAATGAGGCTGTATAGATAGTCGAATGGAACCCTAAAAGGGGGTAAGCAAGGATGCCAGGTACGTAAACATAGAACTCCCTATGTGTATCGAAAAATATATATAACTGCATGATGTTTTCTTTATGTGTATGCATGGGGTGGGAATATGATATTGAAGGGGAAGTGCATAATAGGTCACTTGGTGATCGGTGGTGGAAATCCCACATATACAAATGTTAGGTCACATAGTGATCGGTGGCTATGCCACATTCAATGATTCCTAATTAATAGGAATAGGCAGTGCGGCTGTCGTTTTGGTGTGTAGCGGATGGAGAGTTGATTGTAGAAATCCCCAAGGTGTGATGGTTGGTACAATTTGGTGTGTAGAGGATGGAAACCTAGGATGGGTTGGGTTATTCATTATTTATCGTTTACCATGTGATTATGATTGTTACCTTCATGTATGGGCCAGGGCCCATAATGTGTTTGTGGGCTCAGTTTGTTGTGTGTTTTGAGATTTATATACTGAGTCTTGGTGACTCACGCTTTCCTTTTCTCTACTATTCCAGATGAGCAGTAGATCGTGGACATGGGAGCCGAGATGGACTCGAGTGGCCATCAAGTTTTATTTCTACAAATTATTTTGGGATTTTTTTTATTTTATTTTATTTTATTTGGGAATATTTATGTAATAAGGCCCCTAGTTTTATTCAACTAAGAAGTTTTCAATGTTATGCAACTTATGAATTCATGATAAGGTTTATTTATACTTAATAATAGTAATACAAGGGATTTTAAATTTTAAAATGTCACTTATTTATCCAAATAATGTCCAATTGACTTACGATTTCCATAACGAACAAAGCAAAATTTTCAATGTACAACTCGTAGTATACCAGATCTGGTCAAAATGCATGGGCCGGGTTTGGGGGTGTTACATTTTGGTATCAGAGCCTAGTTTAAAACTCGGGCTATGAAATGGGTCTAGAGGTGTTTTGGAAAAAAAATTTTAGAAAAATGTCTGGTTTGAGGATATGGCTTTCGAGTCTACCGGCACCCGATCCACACAAGTAAGTATTCTGAACTCTCTGTGTGTTATATATCTATGTGGGCTTGATAGGCTTTATGGCACGTAGACTAATTAGATTTAGAACTTGATAGACTCTAGGCTTAGCTGAAACAACTCCTTAAATTTCATAAGACTTAACCTCACTAAACAAAACCCATGAACGAGTCACAAGACTAGGGTGTGGCAACAAGCATACGCATGTCTAGGAATAGATCCGAAAGAGCTTAGAATTTAAGCAGTCCTAGTGACTCACCTCCTCTTTGCTGGAATCTTGCCTGGTGCGTAGTTGCTGTTCACTCTAATTATGAGGACTTTTTGATGGGCCAAACCTATAATTAAAACCCGAAAGGGACCAGCCACCCTATTTTGGCAAACAAAAACCCATAAGTTTTGGTAAACTTCCAAAGAAATACACTTGATTTGTGAAAATTTCCAACCAAAAGTGAATTTGTAAAATGCCTATGTTTTGAAAATTTACCCAAAATACTCATGTTTACAAGAGCAACTCGGATTGTGAAACTAGATTTTCCAAAGTACCCTTGTTTTAAAAAAAAAACAACAACATCATCATCATCAAAATAACCCTGATTTGTAAAATTACCAAACTACCCCTGATGTGCAAAATGACCAAAATACCCCCGAATTTCAAAATTATCGAAATACCCCTCGAATTTCAAAATTTTTGAAATACCCCCGAATTTCAAAAATTACCAAAATACCTTTGGATTGCAAAATTACTAAAATACCCTTATTTTATAACATCACCAAGGAACCTTATTTTGAAAATTTACGAAAATACCCCTGTAGGATAAAATTACGAAAATACCCCTGGGTAGTAAAACAACAACAACCACAACAACAACACTTCTTTGTGATGAACGTAAGTTCATAGATGTTGATGATTGAATGTATGTGTTTCCTAGAGGATATGAACTTGAGACTGTACTGTCAATACGAATTCGAAAGAACTACTTTTAAAACTATTATTCATAAGATTGTTCGTGGTTAATCAATGGAAGAAAACTACTAATTCATAAAATTTCTAATTAGATAAACGTGAATCGGTAGAATGAGTACAAGGGGTCGAGGACGTCCGCCACGTGGTCATGGTAGGGGTAGAATAACTCTGCCAGAACCAGTAGGATCTGGTCACGGGTCAGGAAACGAAATGCTAGCTGAAGAGGTCAAATGTCAGGATCAGACGGCCATAAATAATGCTATATCACAGGCGATGTTAAGGGTTTTAGAAAGGGTTGCTGGAGTAGGCATGGGCACAGGAGCCCAAAATCTGTGCCGGTGCGGCTTAGGGCCAATGGGGCAGAAGTGTTTAGGGGAATTTCTGAAGAAGCCCCAAGTTCAGCTGAGTATTGGTTGGAGGCGGTAGATCGAATAATGGATGATTTGGATTTCACGGAGGAGGAGAAGTTGAAAGGGGTTGTATCCCTCCTAAGGGATGAAGCCTATCAATGGTGGCTTACAATTAAGAATGGTACAGTGGCTGACCGTACCACTTAGGATTTCTTTAAGACGGCGTTTCAAAATAAGTATATTGGATCGAGTTATGTGGATGTGCAGCGCCGAGCATTTTTGAATCTGGTTCAAGGGAGTAGGTCGATGGTCGCGTGTGAAGTCAATTCTTACGCTTAGTCGTTATGCTCATGGGATGGTAGCCACGAGCATGAATGTTGTGTTAGGTTCAAGATGGCACGAGGGATGACTTGCATGTTTTGATAGCCCCACAGCGGGAGAGGGAATTTGCTGTGCTTGTGGAAAAGGCTAAGATAGCTGAGGAGGTAAAGTGGACTAAGAAACTGAATCGGGATAGAGATAGAAGTAGAAGTAAAAGGAATTTTGAATCGTCAGGGGCAGTTGGGCAAACTCAGAAAAGACCTAAGTTAGACGGGCCGAAACAGGATGAGAGACCGGCTACTGCTAACCAGACACAAAAGTGTGCTCGATGTAGTAAGTTCCATATCGGTGAGTGTTGGGCAGGCACTGGAAAGTGTTTTTGGTGTGGATCTACCGACCACCAAGTTAGAAACTATCCGCAGCAACAGGGCAGTAAAGGGCCCATAGGTCAAGAGAATGCACCACCGGGAAGAGGAGGTCAACAACCACCAAGGGGCCGTGGTCAAGCCAATGGTGGCAATGGCACAGGACTTGGTCATGGAGGTGCAGGCTATGCTGAGGTGAGGCAACCAGCCTTGGTCTATGCAGTATGTCTCCAAGGGGACGAGGACGTTCTAGATGTGAATATCGGTGCGTACCCTACCATAGTATACTAAGTGTTTATTTTGGCTTTAGAACAAGAGTGCGCAGCGAAAGCATAGTAGTGAGACTTAGGTAGTTTGATTACTAGTTAATTGGAAATTTCGAGGATGAAATTTCTCTAAGGGGTAGAACTGTAACATCCTGAATTAATGGGTCTATGCCTTTAGCATAGGAATATGTTTAATTTGTTAATTTAAGTGATAGGGGTTTAAATTTGAGCTTAGAATTAGGCAAAGGCCCATATTAAATTATTTTAAGGTGGCATCATTAACAATTAAAAAGGAACAAGTTTTGGGTCGCAAGGAGCCCATGTTTTTAGGCCAATTTTGTCACTTTAAATGAAAATAGGGTGACGCCACATACAAGGAATTAGGGAACCAAATATTAAGTTTAATGAGGCCCAAATCTTTTAATTTAAGTAAGTTAAATTTCGACATTAGGGTTAGTAGAGGTGGACAGCTACAAGGCTCAAAAATAGGAGAAATTATGTGGATTTTATAAGTGATAATATCATAGATAAAAAGGAGAAAAGTTAGGAGCTCATCTTCAAGGGAAGTGTTGGCCGAAAATCCACTACCTAGAGGAGTGTAAAATTCGGCTACTACATGGCAAAGAGGGTGCTGAATTTCCCCTCTCTTTTAGCTTGAATTTAAGGGCATTTTCGGTTTTTAGCAGTAGGTGCTGAAATATCTATAAATAGGAGGGGCTAGCTCCTTGTTTTTGACACTGAAAACCCTAAATTCCTCTCCCATTGTGCTGAATTTCCCTAGCTTCTCCCTCTCCAATTTTTTTTCTTCAATTTCTTTAAAAGCCGAAACTCTTCTCCACTTTTTCCTCCTTGTGCCGATTCCTCTAAAAGGCCGAAGCAACCATAGTCTTCTCTTTTATTCATCTTATTTGAGAGTTAGTTTTATACTTCAGGCATTTAAATCTTCCATTGGATTACCGAATCCTCTTTCTAGTGCTAGCTGACTCCCTATGCTAAGGTAAGTGTCGATTTCTGATTAGTTTTCATGATCTATTCCTGGTTTTTGAAAAGCAAAAGTGAAAGCTAATAGACTACTTGTTTTATGATGGGCGGCAATTCGGTATTTGAAGGAAGCTTGGTCGATTAGATCTAAAAGCCGAAAATAGCTAGTCTCCACTTTCGAGATTTTTAAGGTAAGAAGATTTCCCTAGATTTCTATTAGATTTGATCATTATATGCAAGATCTTAAGGTTATAATGAGAATTAACTATTAAATATTGTGATAGTAGCTCTGATAAGGACTTGTGATGGAATAAAATATGGCTCAGGCAAAGGAGAAAATCCTTAAGTTTAAGAAAAGAGCAGTATCTACCATTCGAGATTGGCCACTTGGTTGTGGACCGGCTTCTGAACAACCCCTTATGCAGATAGCAGTAGTGTCAACTAAGGATAGCGTCGACATAGAAAGCATCGTCTTATCGGTAATCAAGTGTGTAGATCTCTAACACACTAATAAACTTGTATGTATGACTATATATATGTTATGGGCTTAAAAGCCGGAATGAGGCTGTATAGATAGTTGAATGGAACCCTAAAAGGGGGTAAGCAAGGATGCCAGGTACGTAAACATAGAACTCCCTATGTGTATCGAAAAATATATATAACTGCATGATGTTTTCTTTATGTGTATGCATGGGGTGGGAATATAATATTGAAGGGGAAGTGCATGATAGGTCACTTGGTGATCGGTGGTGGAAATCCCACATATACAAATGTTAGGTCACATAGTGATCGGTGGCTATGCCACATTCAATGATTCCTAATTAATAGGAATAGTCAATGCGGCTGTCGTTTTGGTATGTAGCGGATGGAGGGTTGATTGTAGAAATCCCCAAGGTGTGATGGTTGGTATGGGTTGGTGTGTAGAGGATGGAAACCTAGGATAGGTTGGGTTATTCATTATTTATCATTTACCATGTGATTATGATTGTTACCTTCATGTATGGGCGGGGCCCATAATGTGTTTAATGGGCTCGGGTCGTTGTGTGTTTTGAGATTTATACACCGAGTCTTGGTGACTCACGCTTTCCTTTTCTCTACTCTTCCAAATGAGCAGTAGATCATGGACATGGGAGCCGAGACGGACTCGAGAGGCCATCAAGTTTTATTTCTACAAATTATTTTGGGATTTCTTTAAATTTTATTTTATTTTATTTAGGAATATTTATGTAATAAGGCCCCTAGTTTTATTCAACTAAGAAGTTTTCAATGTTATGCAACTTATGAATTCATGATAAGGTTTATTTATACTTAATAATAGTAATACAAGGGATTTTAACTTTTAAAATGTCACTTATTTATCCAAATAATGTCCAATTGACTTACGATTTCCATAACGAACAAAGCAAAATTTTCAATGTACAACTCATAGCATACCAGATCTGGTCGAAACGAATGGGCTGGGTTTGGGGGTGTTACATTTTGGTATCAGAGTCCAGTTCAAAACTCGGGCTGTGAAATGGGCCTAGAGGTGTTTTGGAAAAAAAAATTTAGAAAAATGACTGGTTTGAGGATATGGCTTTCGAGTCTACCGGCACTCGATCCACGCAGGTAATTATTCTGAACTCTCTGTGTGTTATATATCTATGTGGGCCTGATAGGCTTTATGGGACATAGACTAATTAGATTTAGAACTTGATTGAAACACCCCAAACCTGGCCCACGAGCCTCGACCAGATCTGGTATGTTCCTTAGGAAAAAACAGTTCAAATTCGTTTGTTCTTTGGAAAAGCTTGAGTGATTTTGGCAGAAAACCCGAATTGAGTTGGGCTTAAATTGAAAACTGGTTTATTTTTTTTTAAAATCAGGGTTTATTTAAAATTTTGCTTTCAAACTTAGAAGACATGTCGATTCCTTTGTCTTAGTTTTTATCTTTAAAATTGGAATTCATATTGTTTTAGGTGTCAAAACATTTATAGATTTATTTTGAAATAAAATTTACTTAACTTTAAATTTGGTAAAATTTGTATCGTACTGAAATAAATGGCATGCATGCATGAAATAGTTCGTACTAGGGCCTTATTACATCAAAAAATCCCAAAACAAATTAAAGTACTTAATAAAATAAAAATCCAAATTAAATAAATTCCTTCTTGTGCATGGCCACCTTTAAGCTCTTGTCAATCTTGGTCTATTATTGATCGTCACTGAAAAAGGTTCCCACAATCTGGTCATCAAACAGACTCAATGTGTACACAAACACTAAGTCTTAACAAATTTAGGCATAACAAAATATATTCATACATATCATAATTTACATTTAATGATGCATTCCCAACCCAAGCCTATATGCCATCCGCTACACATCACCCGTACCATTCTCGCACACCGTGGGGACTACTAAGTCAACCCTCCATCCGCTACACACCATCGAAGGCGATCATTGCGAATGACGTGCTCATCGCCTGCTCATAGCCACTAGATAAAATTTGTGGCATAGCCACTAGATACATACTTTGTGTCATGAGACACCATATTCGATATCGTGGTCTTAGGTCACCACATTCAGATATCGTGGTCTTAGGTCACCACATTCACTTCCCCTTTTTCATAATGTCCCATATGCCCATGTCATACAAAATCATGCAACATAATACCTTAGGCCCGATTTCACATTCTTATCATATTCATATTCATGGCATAACAAGTCTTACCATACTCATAGTAGGAGTAGGAAACGTACCTTAGTACTGTGTACCATAGCATGGTACTTAGCCATATTTTCCACATTCGTATAACATACATACATATTAAACAGTGCCTTAACTTATTAAGAAATAGTGTGGGGTACACACCTGATATTAATGCTTTCTTGAAACCCGAAAATTTGATCTAACACTTTAGATCCTTAACTCCTACATTCGGCCAATATTAAAAATTTAATGAAAACCCATTCGGCCACAAATCCAAATCCCAATAGGATTATTACACTTAAAACCTACCTTGTTGCCGATTGACTTAAGAATCAAGTCCCAAAATCTTTGCTATACTTCTCTTTGTATTCGGCCAAGCACTAAATCTCTACATAGGTTAGTTTTTCGGCTTCCAAGATAATAAGGAATAGATCTAGGTATCAAAATATAGCTATAGCCGATTGCACATTAATGCTTACCTTGCGATTTGGAATCCCGAATGTATCTCTTGACTTAGGTATCTGTCGAAATCCCTAAAGCCACATGTTAGATCAATTTCTAACATTTAATCATAAGTACATAGCCCTTGGCCAAAACTACCATGGCTTACCTTGAAAGATCGAACCCAAGAACCTCCTTTGATACTGCTTTAACGTTGGCACACCACGCTACTTACCACAATGATCCACATCCGAAAATCACCTTCCCTCTATAATGAACCGATTAGATAACTTGCACCAAAAGAAAATGACAACACCTCCCCCTTTTTATTACTGAGCTATCCGCCACAGGAGAGAACTAGATCAAGGTTTCAGTTTTTAAAAGAATTATGAAAGAAAGAAAGAGAAGAAGGGAGGATTCGGCTAACAAAAATAAAAGAAAAGAATTGGGAAAGGGATATAGATTCGGCCAAGAACAAATAGAGAAGAGGAATGAAACACAATTGGCTTTTTGCACACGGGAAAAATGGTACAAGCAATGGGAAAAAGAAACTATATTCGGCACAAAGAAGTTAAAAAAATACAAAAGATGATCACTCTTCCCCCTATAAAGAATTCGGCTACCAACCTTCTTCCTCTCAAATTCCAAAGCTAACTCCTATTTTAACTCTTTATCACTTATCAAATAAAATAAAACAAGCCATCACATTATCTCTTATCACTTAAAAAAAATACCAATAATTATCCATCACTTATCCATCTATTTGCCGAATTTTAACAAAAATAAAACACCTCTCTTTTAGTGCCTTAATGCCGTCCATTTCTCCCTCTTAATGTCGAAAAATAAAAACTCCTTTTTGTTCACCTTGTGGCTCGAACCTGGGCCCATTTGCATAGCTTGTGGCGTCACTTACCAAGGCTTTAAGTGGCGCCCTATAGCCACTTTACCAAGCCTATTTGTATGTCATATTTCACAAACATTTTCTCTTAAGGCCCTATTCACTTAGCTCCCTTAATAAGACTTAAAATCTAAAAATTTTCTAAGGTATTTCCCTACATTTCAAAGTTCACGATATTCATAAATCACAGTCAGAACATTCATAAACATGATTTTCATATAATTAAGCATGAATGCACAAGTCCATTTCTAGGATATTACAGTTCTACCCCCCTTAAAATAATTTCGTCCTCGAAATTACCTGGCTAGAATAGGTGGGGGTATTGCTGTCACATTACTTCTTCTGGCTCCCACGAAGCTTCTTCTGATCCATGATTGCGCCATAACACCTTAACTAGAGGAATTGACTTCCTCCTTAACACTTTCACATCACGTTCTAGGATCTGAATTGGCTCTTCCTCGTAGGACAAGTCTGACTTTAGCTCCACCTCTTAGCTTCCCTTTCTGACCAAATCTCATCACCTTCTTCCAAGGCGAAACCTTAAGGAATACTTTGTCTCCCACATCAAATTTGATTTCCTTCCGTTTAAGATCTGCGTAGGACTTCTGTCTATCAGATGCTTCCTTCAATCGTGCACTAATTATCTCAACCTTCTCTTCAGATTCTGCCACTAATTCGGGTCCCAAAACTCGACATTCTCCTAATTCTGTCCAACACGTAAGAGTTCGACACCTCCGACCATACAACGCTTCATATGGTGCCATCTGAATACTGGCCTGATAGCTGTTGTTGTAGGCAAACTCTGCTAAAGGCAAATACTCCTCCTAACTTCCTCTGAAATCCATCAACAGCCCCTCAACATGTCCTCTAAAACTTGGATTGCCCGTTTAGACTGCCCGTCAGACTGTGGATGAAAAGCCGTAGTAAAATCCAACTCGGTGCCTAGAGCCTGATGTAACGCTTTCCAGAACCGAGAAGTAAACCTTGGGTCCCTATCTGAGATAATCGACACTGGCACTCCATGCAACCTTAGAACTTCTGCCACATATAACTTTGGCAACCTCTGCAAAGAATAGCCGACTCTCACCGGAATAAAGTGTGCAGACTTGGTCAAACGATCCACTATTACCCATACTGAGTCCTTCTTAGTAGGCGTAAGGGGAAGCCCACTAACGAAGTCCATGGTAATTCTCTCCCACTTCCACTGTGGAATCTTGATTGGCTGAAGTAACCCTGACGGAACTTGGTGTTCAGCCTTAACTTGCTGACATGTTAAACACTTGCCGACAAATTTTGTAACTTCCTTTTTCAGACCAGGCCATCAAAACTGTTCTCTTAAGTCTCTGTATAGCTTAGTGCCTCTAGGATGCATAGCATAAGGGCTACTATGCGATTCCTGAAGAATCCTTCGCCTAAGTTCCTTATCCTTAGGCATACAGACCTTGCTCTTGAAACACAATACTCCTTCGCCATTAATGCCATAATCTTCCAACTCTCCATTCTGCACTTGCTCTAGCTTAGCACTTAGGTCCTCATCAACCAACTGTCCCTCTTTCACCTCATTCAACCACATCGGCTTGACTTGCAACTCTGCCAACAGGCTTTCATCATCATACAAACTCAAGTGTGCGAATATTGCCCTCAGATCCGACACAACTTTTTGGCTTAGGGCATCTGCCACTACATTTGCTTTGCCCAGGTGATACTCTATAGAATAGTCGTAATCCACCCACCTTCGCTGCCTCAGATTCAACTCCTTCTGAGTCAACAGATACTTGAGACTCTTGTGGTCTGTGTAGATCGTCGACTTTTTGCCATAAAGGTAGTGCCTCCATACCTTAAGAGCGAAGACCACTGCTGCTAATCCCAAGTCATGCGTCGGGTAATTCACCTCATGTGGCCTCAACTGTCGGGATGAATATGCTACTACCTTCCCGTCTTGCATCAATATGCAACCCAAACCTGTATGGGAAGCGTCACAATACACCGTAAAATCCTTTCTTGCCTCAGGCTGAATCAACACTAGAGCTTCCGTCAATACCCTCTTAAGTTTTTCAAAACTCTCCTGTTGCTTATCCGCCCATACAAAGGGTACTTCTTTCCTTAACAACTTTGTCAAAGATACGGCTATTGACGAGAACCTTCTACAAACCTTCTGTAATAGCCTGCCAATCCCAAGAAACTACGAATCTCCGCCACCGACTTAGGTGGTTTCCAATTCAACACTGCTTCAACCTTCCTAGGATCCACCCTTATTCCTTCTGCTGACTCCACGTGCCCTAAGAATGCAACCTCCTTAAGCCAAAATTCACACTTGCTGAATTTGGCATAGAGCTTCTTCTCCCTTAACACTTGCAGCACAATCCGGAGATGCTCATCATGCTCCCCTTCAGTCTTGGAGTACACGAGGATGTCGTCGATGAACACAACGATGAACCGATCCAAGTAAGGTTGAAAACCCGATTCATCATACCCATGAATGCGGCTGGGGTGTTTTTCAACCCGAACGTCATTACCACAAACTCATAGTGGTCGTATCTTGTCCTAAAGGTTGTTTTATGGATATCCACCTCCTTCACCTTCAACTGATGATATCCTGACCTTAAGTTGATCTTTGAGAACACTTGCTGCCCTTTAAGCTGATCGAACAAGTCATCAATCCTTGGCAAAGGATACTTGTTCTTGATGGTCAGCTTATTCAATTGACGATAGTCTATGCACATACGCATAGTTATGTCCTTCTTCTTCACAAACAGGACCGGTGCTCCCCATGGAGACACACTGGGTCAGATAAACCCATGATCTAGCAATTCTTGGATTTGAGCCTTGAGCTCCACCAAATCCTTTGGTGCTATTCTGTACGGAGCGATTGACACAGGAGCTGTTCCCGCCAGCAAGTCAATTCCAAACTTCACATCCCTGTCTGGGGGTATTCCTAGTAATTCCTCCGGAAACACGTCTTTGAAATCCCTTACCGTTCTAACTCCACTAACACCTTCTTCCTTTCCATCTAACGCACTTACGAAGGCTAAAAATGCCTTACACCCTTTACGAACCATCTTTTCAGCCTTTAGCGTCGAAACTACATTAGACAAGTAGTTTCTTCTTTCTCCTATCATAATGACCACCTCTTCCTCCGGAGTCCATAACTCCATTCGCTTAGCTGCACAATCCAACACAGCCCAATGGTCCACTAGCTAGTCCATTCCAAGTATGAGATCAAACTCTCCAAAGGGAAGTTCCATCAGGTCGGCAGAAAATACCACGCCTTGAATTTCTAAAGGTACACTTTGAAAGACCTTATTCACCACTACAGTTTGACCTAGTGGGCTTACTACAGTCATCTCCCTACTAGAAGGTTCAGAGGCTATGCCTAGTGTTTCAACTACACTACAGGCAACATAAGAATGGGTCGAGCCCACATCGATCAAGGCATAATAAGGTTTTCTAAATACAAGAAACGTACTGGTTATGATGTCCGGCGCGTCTCCATCCTCCCTACGGTGAATCGCATAAACCAAACCCGACTGCCTTACCTCAGTATTAACAGCACCTTGACCCGGTGTTCCACGTCCTCTACCAGTACCATTTCCTCGATTATTCGGACCACGACCTCGCTAAGGCTACTGTCCCCATCTACCAGCCTGATTAACATTCTGAGCTGCTGGCCGATTCCCATCCGGTTTCCTCAGGCAGTCCTTAATCATATGGTCCTTTGACCTACATCTGAAACATCCACCTATCTTCTTCCAGCATTCACCTAAGTATTTCTTCCCGCACTGCTCACAAGTACGATATTGCCCTCCAGTACCAGTTTGCTGACCTCGCGGCCCATCAACTCTAGGCCTTTTCTGAGCATTCCCAGATGATCCAAATGGCCCAAATCCTCTCTTCTGCTTACTCCGGTCCGTGTTCTGCCTCACAGAGTCCTTAATTCCTTCCGCTATCTTAGCTTTCTCCACTAACGCAGAGAACTCCCGCTCTTGATGTGGAGCAACTAACAACCTCAAGTCATCCCTTAGTCCGTCCTCAAACCGGACACACCGCTCATGTTCCATAGCTACTACTCCTCGAGCATACCGGCTCAACCTCAAAAATTTAGCTTCGTACTCTGCTACAGACTTATTCCCTTGAGCTAGCCCCAAAAAGGCCTTCCTCTGCTCATCGATGTAACGTGTGCCGACATACTTCTTCTGATATGCCGCCTTAACATATTCCCAGGTCAGATCCTCAGTTGTGGCACCATCCCGAACTATTAACCACCATTGATACGCTTCATCGCGTAGCAGTGCCACCATTCCTTTCAACTTCTCCTCAGGGGTCAGATCGAGCTCATCCATAATGCGCTCGGTTGCTTCCAACCAATATTCAGCTGTACTGGGTGCCACACCAGATACTCCACGGAATACTTTAGCTCCATTGGCTCGGAGTCACTCGGGTATAGATTTCTGAGCTCCTATACTCCCTCCAGCACCAGCCACCATTTCAAGAACTCGTAGTACGACTGCGATCTGAAGATCTTCTCCCTTTGATCTTGTCGCTCAACACCAATAGCTGGTGGTGGTGGTGGCGGTGGTACCTCATTCTCAGATCCTTGACCCGATCTCACGGGTTCTGACACAGTCATTCTACCTCGACCGCATCCTTGTACATTGCGACCACGTCCCCTGGAGCTCATTTCTACTACCACGCTTTAATCTGATTAAGAAGTTTTATGCATTAGCCATTGTTTCACTAATTATTCGCGAAGAAGTTTTATGAAAAGAGTTTAGTAGCAGTTCTTTCGATCAATCAAAGTTTCAATTTTTCTATCCTAATTCACAGAAAAGCACATCCATTCCATAATATCTCCCATACACATTCACTCTTCGAACATTTTTGTCTGTTCCTATTCTAGGGGTATTCTCGTAATTTGTCCTACAGGAGTATTTTCGTAACTTGTCAAAATAAGGTTCCTTGGTGATTGTGTCAATAAGGTCATTCTGGTAATTTTGCATTCCGGGTATTTTGGGAAATTTGGAAATCCGAGGGTATTTTGGTAATTAACCCGGGTGAATTTGTAAATCTTAATAAATTAAGGGTACTTTGGAATTTACTAAACTTGGGGGTTGTTTTTGAGAATTTGTTTTCCAAAATAGTGTTGTTGCAGAAATTTTTGAAGATCGGGGGTCATTCTGGTAATTTTGTAACTCGAGGGTATTTCGGTAATTTGCAGGTTAGAGGTAATTTTGTAATTTTTCCTAAAATCAAGGTATTTTGATGTTTTGCAAATTAGGGTTTTTAAACATTTTATAAAGTAATGGAATTTTGTTAAGAACGGTGGGTATTTAGAAATTTCATAAACTAGGGGCATTTTTGTAATTTTACCACTATGGGCATTTTAGTAATTTTGAAAAAAAAGTATTTCAGAAAAATTTTATAAAGTAGCTTTTACAAATCAAAAGGGTAATTTAGTGATTTTAAAACTAGGGTTTCCATAAAAATACGTCTAGTCCCTTTCGGGTTTTAGTTAGGGGTTTAGCCCATGATTAAGTCCTCTTGGTTAGGATGAACCGAGGCTACGCACCAGGTAGGATTCGAGTGGAGAGGAGGTGATTCACTAGGACTGCTTAAATACTAAGCTCCCACCGGAACCAATCCTTGACATGCGTACCATGGTTGCCACACCCTAACTCGGCGACTTAATCATGGGTTTGTTTAGTTAGGCATTTAAGTCTTATGTTTTTGTTGGGGTACACTAGTCCTAGGGTTCAAGTACTTAATCTCTATTCTACGTTCCATTTCTACCCTTCTACAAGTCACAATATAAATCACACAAGAGATAGGGGTACTTACCTGGTGGACTTCGGGTCGGAGACTTAGTGTGCCATGCCAGAAAACCTGATTAACTCACAAAATTCCTTTTGGGCTTAACTTTGAAAACGTTTTGGGCCTTAAACCCAAGGCCGAGAGTTTAAAACCTGGCTCTGATACCAAACTGAAACACCCCAAACTCGGCCCACGAGCCTCGACCAGATCTGGTATGTTCCTTAGGAAAAACCAGTTCAAATTCGTTTGTTCTTTGGAAAAGCTTGAGTGATTTTGGCAGAAAACCCGAATTGAGTTGGGCTTAAATTGCAAACTGGTTTATTTTTTTAAAAATCAGGGTTTATTTAAAATTTTGCTTTCAAACTTAGAAGACATGTCGATTCCTTTGTCTTAGTTTTTATCTTTAAAATTGGAATTCATATTGTTTTAGGTGTCAAAACATTTATAGATTTATTTTGAAATAAAATTTACTTAACTTTAAATTTGGTAAAATTTGTATCATACTGAAATAAATGGCATGCATGTATGAAATAGTTCGTACTAGGGCCTTATTACATCAAACAATCCCCAAAACAAATTAAAGTACTTAATAAAATAAAAATCTAAATTAAATAAATTCCTTGCTGTGCATGGCCACCTTTAAGCTCCTGCCGACCCTTGGTCCATTCTTGATCATCACTTGAAAAAGGTTCCCTACAACTGGTGAGTCAAACAGACTCAATGTGTACACAAACACTAAGTCTTAACAAATTTAGGCATAACAAATTATATTCATACATATCATAATTTACATTTAATGATGCATTCCAAACCCAAGCCTATATGCCATCCGCTACACATCACCCGCACCATCCTCGCACAACAAGTGGGGACTACTAAGTCAACCCTCCATCCGCTACACACCATCGAAAGAAGTTCTTTGCGATGACGTGCTCATCGCCTTTATAGAATTCGTGGCATAGCCACCAGATACATACTTTGTGTCATGAGACACCATATTCAGATATCATGGTCTTAGGTCACCACATTCAGATATCGTGGTCTTAGGTCACCACATTCACTTCCCCTTTTTCATAATGTCCCATATGCCCATGTCATACAAAATCATGCAACATAATGCCTTAGGCCCGATTTCACATTCTTATCATATTCATATTCATGGCATAACAAGTCTTATCAAACTCATAGTAGGAGTAGGAAACGTACCTTAGTACTGTGTACCATAGCATGGTACTTAGCCATATTTTCCACATTCGTATAACATACATACATATTAAACAATGCCTTAACTTATTAAGAAATAGTGTGGGGTACACACCTGATATTAATGCTTTCTTGAAACCCGAAAATTCGATCTAACACTTTAGATCCTTAAATCCTACATTCGGCCAATATTAAAAATTTAATGAAAACCCATTCGGCCACAAATCCAAATCCTAATAGGATTATTACACTTAAAACCTACCTTGTTGCCGATTGACTTAAGAATCAAGTCCCGAAATCTTTGCTATACTCCTCCTTGTATTCGGCCAAGCACTAAATCTCTACATAGGTTAGTTTTTCGGCTTCCAAGATAATAAGGAATAGATCTAGGTATCAAAATATAGCTATAGCCGATTGCACATTAATTCTTACCTCGTGATTTGGAATCCCGAATGTATCTCTTGACTTAGGTATCTGTCAAAATCCCTAAAGCCACATGTTAGATCAATTTCTTACATTTAATCATAAGTACATAGCCCTTGGCCGAAACTACCATGGCTTACCTTGAAAGACTGAACCCAAGAACCTTCTTTGATACTGCTTTAACGTTGGCACACCACGTTACTTACCACAATGATCCACATCGAAAATCACCTTCCCTCTATAATGAACCGATTGGATAACTTGCACCAAAAGAAAACGACAACACCACCCCCTTTTTATTACTGAGCTATTCGGCCACAGGAGAGAACTAGATCAAGGTTTCGATTTTTAAAAGAATTATGAAAGAAAGGAAGAGAAGAATGGAGGATTTGGCTAACAAAATTAAAAGAAGAGAATTGGGAAAGGGATATAGATTCGGCCAAGAACAAATAGAGAAGAGGAATGAAACACAATTGGCTTTTTGCACACGGAAAAATGGCACAAGCAATGGGAAAAAGAAACTATATTCGCACAAAGAAGTTAAAAAATACAAAAGATGATCACTCTTCCCTATAAAGAATTCGCTACCAACCTTCTTCCTCTCAAATTCCAAAGTTAACTCCTATTTTAACTCCTTATCACTTTATCAAATAAAATAAAACAAGCCATCACATTATCTCTTATCACTTAAAAAAAAATACCAATAATTATCCATCACTTATCCATCTATTTGCCGAATTTTAACAAAAATAAAACACCTCTCTTTTAGTGCCTTAATGCCGTCCACTTCTCCCTCTTAATGCCGAAAAATAAAACTCCTTTTGTTCACCTTGTGGCTCGAACACAGGCCCATTTGCATAGCTTGTATGCGTCACTTACAGGGCTTTAAGTGGCGCCTATAGCCACTTTACCAAGCCTATTTGTATGTCATATTTCACATACATTTTCTCTTAAGGCCCTATTCACTTAGCTCCCTTAATAAGACTTAAAATCTAAAAATTTTTTGAGGTATTTCCCTACATTTCAAAGTTCACGATATTCATAGATCACAGTTAGAACATTCATAAACATGATATTTCATATAATTAAGCATGAATGCACAAGCCCATTTCCAAGATATTACATTGATGGACTCTAGGCTTAGCTGAAACAACTCCTTAAATTTCATAAGACTTAGCCTCACTAAACAAAACCCATGAAAGAGTCACAAGACTAGGGTGTGGCAACAGGCATACGCATGTCTAGGAATAGATCCGGAAGAGCTTGGTATTTAAGCAGTCCTAGTGACTCACCTCCTCTTCACTGGAATCTTGCCTAGTGCGTAATGGCTATTCACTTTAATTATGAGGACTTTTTGATGGGCCAAACCTATAATTAAACCCCAAAGAAACCAACTACCCTATTTTGGCAAACAAAACCCCTAAGTTTTGGTAAACTTCCAAAGAAATACACTTGATTTGTGAAAATTTCCAACCAAAAGTGAATTTGTAAAATGCATATGTTTTGAAAATTTACCCAAAATACTCATTTTTACAAGAGCAACTCGGATTGTGAAACTAGATTTTCCAAAGTACCCCTGTTTTTTTAAAAAAAACAACATTATCATCAAAATAACCCTGATTTGTAAAATTACCAAACTGCCCCTGATGTGCAAAATGACCAAAATACCCTCGAATTTCAAAATTACCGAAATACCCCTAGAATTTTAAAATTTTTGACATACCCCCGGATCTCAAAAATTACTGAAATACCCTCAGATTGCAAAATTACTAAAATACCCTTATTTTATAAAATCACCAAGGAACTTATTTTGAAAATTTACGAAAATACCCCTGTAGGATAAAATTACGAAAATACCCCTTGGTAGTAAAACAACAACAACACTTCTCTGTGATGAACGTAAGTTCATAGATGTTGATGATTGAATGTATGTGTTTCCTAGAGGATATGAACTTGAGACTGTACTTGAGTACGAATTCGAAAGAACTACTTTTAAATCTATTATTTGTAAGATTGTTCGTGGTTAATCAATGGACAAAAACTACTAATTCATAAAATTTCTAATCAGATAAACGTGAATCGGTAGAATGAGTACAAGGGGTCGAGGACGTCCGCCACATAGTCGTGGTAGGGGCAGGATGACTCTGTCAGAACCAGAAGGATCTGGCCATGGGTCAAGAAACGAAATGCCAGCTGAAGAGGTCGAATGTCAGGATAAGACGGTCAGAGATAATGCTATATCTCAGGCAATGTTGAGGGTTTTAGAGAGGGTTACTGGAGTAGGCATGGGCATAGGAGCCCGAAAATCTGTGCCGGAGCGGCTTAGGGCCAATGGGGCAGAAGTGTTTAGGGGAATTTCTGAAGTAGCCCCAAGTTCAGCTGAGTATTGGTTGGAGGCGGTAGAACGAATAATGGATGATTTGGATTTCACGGAGGAGGAGAAGTTGAAAGGGTTGTATCCCTCCTGAGGGATGAAGCCTATCAATGGTGGCTTACGATTAAGGATGGTACAGTGGCTAACCATATCACCTGGGATTTCTTTAAGACAGCGTTTCAGAATAAGTATATTGGATCGAGTTATATGGATGCGCAGCGTCGAGCATTTCTGAATCTGGTTCAAGGGAGTAGGTCAGTGGCTGCGTATGAAGCTGAATTCTTACGCCTTAGCCGTTATGCTCGTGGGATGGTAGCCACGGAGCATGAATGTTGTGTTAGGTTGAAAGATGGCCTAAGGGATGACTTACTATTTTGATAGCCCCACAGTAGGAGAGGGAATTTACTGTGCTTGTGGAAAAGGCTAAGATAGCTGAGGAGGTAAAGCGGACTGAGAAACTGAATCGGGTTAGAGATAGGAGTAGAAGTAAGAGGAATTTTGAATCGTCAGGGGCAGTTGAGCAAACTCAAAAAGGACCTAGGTCAGACGGGCCGAAATAGGATGAGAGATCGGTCACGCTAACCGCACACAAAAGTGTGCTCGATGTGGTAAGTTCCATACCGGTGAGTGTTGGGCAGGCACTAGAAAGTGTTTTTAGTGTGGATCTACGGACCACCAAGTTAGAAACTATCCGCAGCAATAGGGCAGTAAAGGGCCCACAGGTCGAGAGAATGCACCACCGGGAAGAGGAGGTCAACAGCCACCAAGGGGCCGTGGTCAAGTCAATGGTGGCAATGGCACAGGACTTGGTCGTGGAGGTGCAAAGCTATCTTTGAGGTGAGACAACCACCTTTAGTCTATGCAAAGACGTCGCCAAGGGGACGAGGACGCTCTAGATGTGAATATCGGTGCATACCCTACCATAGTATACTAAGTGTTTATTTTGGCTTTAGAATAAGGGTGCGCAGCGAAAGCATAGTAGTGAGACTTAGGTAGTTTGATTACTAGCTAATTGGAAATTTCGAGGACGAAATTTCTCTAAGGGGGTAGAACTGTAACATCCTGAATTTATGGGTCTATGCATTTAGTATAGGAATATGTTTAATTTGTTAATTTAAGTGATAGGGGTTTAAATTTGGGCTTAGAATTAGGCAAAGGCCCATATTAAATTATTTTAAGGTGGCATCATTAACAATTAAAAAGGAACAAGTTTTGGGTCGCAAGGAGCCCATGTTTTTAGGCCAATTTTGGCACTTTAAATGAAAATAGGGTGATGCCACATACAAGGAATTAGGGGCCCACATATTAAGTTTAATGAGGCCCAAATCTTTTAATTTAAGTAAGTTAAATTTTGGCATTAGGGTTAGTAGAGATGGATGGCTACAAGGCTCAAAAATAGGAGAAATTATGTGGATTTTATAAGTGATAATATCATAGATAAAAAGGAGAAAAGTTAGGAGCTCATCTTCAAGGGAAGTGTTGGCCAAAAATCCACTACCTAGAGGGGTGTACAATTCGGCTACTGCATGGCAAAGAGGGTGTCGAATTTCCCCTCTCTTTTAACTTGAATTTGAGGGTATTTTCAGTTTTTAGCAGTAGGTGCTGAAATATCTATAAATAGGAGGGGCTAGCTCCTTGTTATTGACACTGAAAACCCTAAATTCCTCTTCCATTGTGTCAAATTTCCCTACCTTCTCCCTCTCCAATTTCTTTTCTTCAATTTCTTCAAAAGCCGAAACTCTTCTCCACTTTTTCCTTCTTGTGCCGATTCCTCTAAAAAGCTGAAGCATCCATAGTCTTCACTTTTATTCATCTTATTTGAGAGTTAGTTCTATACTTTCGGCATTTAAATCTTCCATTGGCATTACCGAATCCTCTTTCTAGTGCTAGCCGACTCTCCTATGCTAAGGTAAGTGTCGATTTTTAATTAGTTCTCATGATCTATTCCCGATTTTTGAAAGGCAAAAGCCGAAAGCTAATAGTCTAATGGTTTTATGATGGGCGGTAATTTGGGATTTGAAGGAAGCTTGGTCGATTAGATCTAAAAGTCGAAAATAGCTAGTCTCCACTTTTGGGATTTTTAAGGTAAGAAGATTTCCCTAGATTTCTATTAGATTTGATCATTATATGCAATATCTTAAGGTTATAATGAGAATTAATGATTAAATATTGTGATAGTAGCCCTGATAAGGACTTGTGATGGAATTAAATATGGATCATGCAAAGGAGAAAATCCCTAAGTTTAAGAAAAGAGCAGTATCTGCCATTCGAGATTGGCCACTTGGTTGTGGACCGGCTTCTGAACAACACCTTAGGCAGATAGTAGTAGTGTCGACTAAGGATAGCGTTGACATAGAAAGCATCGTCTTATCGGTAATCAGGTGTGTAGATCTCTAACACACTAATAAACCTGTATGTATGACTATATATATGTTATGGGCTTAAAAGCCGGAATGAGGCTGTATAGACAGTCGAATAGAACCCTAAAAGGGGGTAGGCAAGGATGCCAGGTACGTAAACATAGAACTCCCTATGTGTATCGAAAAATATATATAACTGCATGATGTTTTCTTTATGTGTATACATGGGGTGGGAATATGATATTGAAGGGGAAGTGCATGATAGGTCACTTGGTGATCGGTGGTGGAAATCCCACATATACAAATGTTCGGTCACATAGTGATCGGTGGCTTTGCCACATTCAATGGTTCCTAATTAATAGGAATAGGTAGTGCGGCTGTTGTTTTGGTGTGTAGCGGATGGAGGGTTGATTGTAGAAATCCCCAAGGTGTGATGGTTGGTACGGGTTGGTGTGTAGAGGATGGAAACCTAGGATGGGTTGCGTTATTCATTATTTATCATTTACCATGTGATTATGATTGTTACCTTCATGTATGGGCCAAGGCCCATAATGTGTTTGTGGGCGTCGTTGTCTGTTTTGAGATTTATACACTGAGTCTTGGTGACTCACACTTTCCTTTTCTCTACTCTTCCAGATGAGCAGTAGATCGTGGACATGAGAGCCGAGACGGACTCGAGGGGCCATCAAGTTTTATTTCTACAAATTATTTTGGGATTTCTTTAAATTTTATTTTATTTTATTTGGGAATATTTATGTAATAAGGCCCCTAGTTTTATTCAACTAAGAAGTTTTCAATGTTATGCAACTTATGAATTCATGATAAGGTTTATTTATACTTAATAATAGTAATACAAGGGATTTTAAATTTTAAAATGTCACTTATTTATCCAAATAATGTCCAATTGACTTACGATTTCCATAACGAACAAAGTAAAAGTTTTCAATGTACAACTCGTAGCATACCAGATTTGGTCGAAACGCATGGGTCGGGTTTGGGGGTGTTACACAAATGGATTATTTGTGTCACTCGAGGTGGCTGTAGGCCTTCAAAAGGTCGTTAACTGTATAGAGACCCCAAGGTGGGTAAAATGACCAAAATACCCCTGAAGGGCAAAATTATTATTTTACCCCTAATACATGAAAATGACTATTTTACCCCTAGTGATAAATTGATAGATGAAAATATGTACTGTATGACTGTATTGTATAGGACATGTTGCATACATGAAATATTGATGACATGGCATACTGCATGGGGTTGGGATTCGGTTATGGAGGAAGTACTGTTGATGGTTGCTCTGCCACACATACTGATACTAGTGGCGCGCCACAATTCTCATTCTTGGTGGCTTTGGCACATATATTCTGTTGGCGGCTCTGCGCCTTATTATCTTGGTAGCTATCTTTGCAATATTGGTGTTAGGGTTGGGTGGGTCGACTCTGTCCCCACATGGTGTGTTGGTACGGGTGGTGTACTGGCTGAATTGGGGTGGGTTTGCATACTTGCACCATATTGATACTATATCGGGCTTAGGCCCACATTGTTACCATAGTGGGCTAAGGCCCACACTATACTGTTACTGAATAGGGCTCAGGCCCAAATCGCTACTGCATGATAGGGGATTACACACTGAGTTCTCGTAACTCACCCTTTTCTTTTAATTGTGCAGGTAATCCCCAGCCTTAGATGATTTAGAGCTGCGAGGGACTCGGAGGTGGCCACACATTCGTTAATATTCTATTCTAGACTAGATATTTAAATTTTTATATTGGGTTGATATTTATGTACTAAGGCCTCTAGTGATTTTAATTTCTTTTAATGGGTTTTAATTTCTTATTTTGAAATCGCCAAATTGATACAAATAAGTTTTCAAAAATAATATCTGTTTTAAAAGACAAATGCACATTTTCAAAACTCCAAAATGACATTAATTTGAATAGCCTCCGCTGGGGTTTTTAACCAACTAAGAAACCAATAGAAACAAACATGACGATCATTTTAATAAGTGGTTTTTCCAACTTAATGATTTACCAAATGTTTTTTTTCCAAGCAATAAAAACTAAATGAGTTCTTCACTTAAAAACGGTTTTCTATCCACAAGCCTTGATTTCAAAAGACACTTCAATGTGACACGTAGGATTAGGTCGTAACGTCTAGGCCAGGTTTGGGGTATTACAAGAATACTTGGTTGTAATTTCTAAATTAAGAAAATGGTTAATTTGATTATTGTCGGGTTAGAGGACAAAATTTCAAAAGCTATAAAAGTTTAGGGAAAATATGTAATTAATGAAAATTTAAGTGTCATGTGTATCGAATGAAATATGAAATGTGTATGAGATTAAGATTTTGTATTTAATTATTATATAGATAAAGACTTGAATAAAAAAGACAATAATTGAGGAAAGGGGAAAATAGCGGAATAGTCCCTGCATGTTGACCGAAATTAGATGGTAAGTAAGTTCATAGTATTCGAATACGTAAATGAAATTCTACTTGTATTCTTATATTATTGTTCTTTAGTTAAATGTTATAGATAATTATTGTATGAAAGCACATATGTGCCCCTGTTGTACTTCGGTACCCCTAAATTCACATATGTGCGCCTGATTAAACTTCGGTACTTCAGAAAGCATATACATGTTTCCGATTTTTATTCTGGTAACTTTGTGAATCGTGTTTAATTATATTTTAATTAAATGTTATACTATGTCCTTACTAACCTATGTAAGCTTATGTTTTTTTTTTTTTGTGGATTGTTGTGTAGATAATCGTTGTTGAATTACTGAAAGGATCAATCAATCGGCTCACACTATCCATCTAAGTTGGTATTTTTTGTATCTTTTGGATAGTGGAATATGTATATATAGATAATTATGTAGTTATTAAATATTGGTAGATGTATAGGTCTTTTGAATTGGTAGTTCTTGGATGTGTAATGAATGAGTTGGTATGTTTAAGCTTTTAGAAGTTATGTTGGTTTGGTGCACTTTAATGCCTTACCAAATTATGTCATAATTGTCACTTTGAATGCCTTTAAATAAGGTACTTTTGGTATGTTTTGATAGTTTGCAAATGGTCATGTGTGGTAGCTAATTGAACTAGGATATTATGTTTGGAAATATGGCAATAGTGACATGTTTTGGGAATTGATGTTTTGATTCAATTGTGGTGCCTTTGATGGGCATATTGATTAGGTGGTTTAGGATGTTTGAAATGGCATGCTTATGTATGTTTGAATGATATTTGGAACCCTTGAATGTGTGCCAAAATGGTTTGAATGGTTAGATATTAATTGTACTTGAAATGATTTTGTTTTAGGTACATTTTTTGGTTCACACATCTTGGAACACGGGTTGTCACACGGCCGTGTGACACACACAGCCTAGCGACACGATCGTGTGCCATTTTTAAAATTCTACTATTTCAAGTCAGTGAGTTACACGGCCTAGTACACAGACGTGTGTGACAACTCAAAGAGTTACACGACCTAGCACAGGGTGTGCGACACCGCCGTGTGACCCTACTCAGTGAGTTACACGGGTGAGGACACGGGCTGGGACACAGTCGTGTGTCCCTTGTTCGAGTGTTACACGGCCTGAGCTATGACACACGGCCGTGTGATCCCTATTTTCACCTTTTTGTAACTTTTCACAAAACCTCTATTTTGTTTCAAATTAGTCCCTAATTGTATCTAAACTAATTTTAGGGCCTGAAGGCCTGATTTAAGGCCCAAATTGCATATTTTTGTAAGATTCTTAATGAGTTTTTGTTAATTTAATTGAATGACATTAATGAAATATTTTGATATAAATTGTTTGGAATCGCTTGGTAATACTCTGAAACCCTAATTTGGTGACAGAGACGAGTTAGGGGTGTTACATGAAGTTGAGAAATATAGTGATGAAGTTAAGAAAGAAATGGAAGAGAAGTAAAAGAGAAGAAATTCTTATCAAAAGATGTAAGTTTACATATTAACTTTACTTATATCACTATGAGTTGAGTTATATATGTTATGAATGAAATGCATGAAATGTGAATTTAAATTGAAATAGTAGAGATAGAAAGTATTTGATAAAATATGATGCGTAGAAACACCAAGTTTCAAGTGAAAGAGAGAAATATGATTTTTATTATAAGAAGTTTCAAGGTAAAGAAATGAATATAAATGAAAAGTATAATGATTATGTATGTTTAATTGAAAGTTAATGCAAAGAACCATAGAAAATTAAATATTATCACTAAAACAATTTCTAAATAGTAGTAGTAGCTCAACTTTAAAAATTCAACAAAATTGTAGAAGATGATCTAAATGATATAGAAAGTATGAAATTAAATTTTAATAAATCTAGTTTTGTACGGAAGAAACAATATAAGCATTGGGATCATATTGACTGAGATATATGCATTTTAGTGAGAAAAGTCGATGAATTTTGTGATCCCTTATTTTGACTTTGAAAATTAATTAAAATTGAAAAAAAATAGTTAGGATATGAAATTTATATGCATAAAATATTAATAAGTCTAATTTCAAAAGAAATAGATAGAAATGTTATACAAAATTTTTACAGAGAGATAAATAATATTTAGTGGAGAAAGGTCAAAGTCTCAAAGGTAAGAACAGAGGAAAGATTTGAAGAAAAACTAGTACTAATCTAATTTTAACTAAATTCTAATTTTTTTATGGTAAAAATTCCATTGAGCCTAGTTTCAAAAACAACAAGCATGTCTTAATTTCAATTTTTGTAGGCCAAGATATAAATAATTTAGTGACTCATACTCAAGTAGACAACCTTGTTAAGATTATATGTGCAATTAGTGAAAAATAATAATGAATATTACATATAGGCATGCTATACTAAAAGTAAAAGATTCTTATATATATTGGACGTGGAATGGAGAGGAGGAAAAGGAAAAGTAATAGAATAGTTTTAATTCTAAAAAGTTGATACAAGAGATGGAATTGCCAATATGTATGAGAAGTTAAAATGAACTTGTGAAGATTAGATTGACCTTTAGTGAAATTTTAAGCTTGAAAAGTGACAAAAAAGTTATGAAAATGAAATATGTTTATATATTGTTTCTAAAACGGTTACAACTTGATTTTTCGATCCCTTATTCCCAGTCTCGAGACCTAAGAGCCAAAATCTCGAGATAGGTCAAGTTCGAATCTAAAATACTACAATCCCAAGGCCATGTCTTGAGACAAGCAAATTTCAAACCAAAATTGCTGTAGTACTAGAGTAATGTCTTGAGATGTGTAGATTATTGTCTCGAGACATACAGATCGTGACTAGAAATTTTCTTGTTTTGCTTTGTTAGAAGTAAATGTACAGTTGGTTCAGTCTGTTAGCTGTTAAGACAGTTAGTTAGTTAGCTAATGTTTGTTAGTTGAAATTGTTCATCTTTGTTATGCTTTCTTGATTCTCTTCATGTATATCTATGGATGCTTACCTGAATGTAAGGTAGATATATGAAATACAAGATTTTTTTCTCTTTTCATCTCATTCTTATTCTTCTAATATGGTATCTGAGCCATTTCTTTGATTTTTTTTTCTGAAATTCGTGATGGCAATTAGTATTTCTGTACATCAAGAAGTTGCTGGTAACAATTCCACCAATGTTTCTGAGAACTTAACTAACAAGAAGATTAATATTTAGCTTGATGAAATTAATTATCCTCTATGGAAACAATAAGTATCTTTTACTTTGGAGAGTTATGGTTTGAAGTCTTACATTAATGGTACTCTTGCTATGCCTCCTAAGTTTTTTTTGATGAGTATGGTCATCTAATTAAAAATCCTAAAAGAGTTTCATTTAATAAACAATATAAAGCCATAGCATCTTTGTTACTTTCTATTGTTAGTCCTAAGATCTTGCCAATTGTGGTCATGTATCAATCGGTTACTGAAATTTAGAAAGTCATTGGTCAGTTTGATTCTACTAAAATGACTACCAAGAATATGAATCTTAGGTATTCTTTGTACTATCAAAATAGAGGGGATCTGATGTAAGCACGCCCCGGAGCTCTCCAAGCTTGAGCAAGGAGCTCATTAAGCTGCCTAAATGTCCAATCACTCGAGCTCGAGCTAAGCTCTTCCAAGAAGTTGTTTCAGCTTTATTCGCTCAACTTTGGGACGAAACAAAGTTCCAAGCTATTGACGAAGCTCAGACCAGCTCCATAAAGATCCCTTGCACTCTTGTGCAAGCCGACTTTAGCTCATCTTCAGCTCCCCGAGCTCCATTCAGCTTGAATCAGCTCACTTGAGCTTATTTTAGCTCGTTTGAGCTCAATTTAGCATACTTTCAGCTTGTTTCTTTTATCATTTAAATAAATTAAGTATTAGTTTTACTTTATTCAATTTGATACAGCTCATGACCGAATTGCCTAGCTCAAATCAGTTCATTAATTATTTTCACATGTTTGGAGCTAGCCAAATTTAACATACTAGTTAAGTTCATATTAATTGAGTTTTAATTTAATTATTATGTTTATTAATATGTCTAGATGATGTTTTATTAAGGTTAAGCCGGATCATGTTTGATTTAGTGTGTTTAATATGTGTTTAGGTTTAGTCGAATGCATGAAGAGGAGTTAATGCAAGGTGCATGCACAATTGAGGTTCAATGGATGGCATTTAAAGGAGCACATGTATTTGGAACGTTTATGCAAGAGAGAGCTACTGAATGTTCATGTATTTGAAGATTCATGGACCGTATTTATAGAGGACCATACATTGGGACGTTTCATGCATGCTTCATGCATATTCAAGATGACCATTCAAGTATTCAAGGCACATTAAAGCTTCATTCGGCCAAGGGAGATGTAGGAGCATTAAAAGGCTGCACATTCATGGAATTAAGGTTTTTCTTCAAGGTTAAGTATGCATGAATACATCAAGTGAAGAGAAACATGATGGTTCGGCCAATTCTTGCACCATCTTCAAGCGTGAGCCGAATTTTAATGCTTTTGTGTGAACATGTTAAATACAAATGTGAACAGAATTTAAGTTAGTGTGAACATCATAGATGCTGAATATCAATAGGCATTTTAGGTTTATAAATAGTTGCTTTGTAAACTTTTTGAGGGACTTTTTGCCATTTTATTGAATGAAACTCTGCTTCTGTGAGGTTAACTTCCTCTCTGTTTTTATACGAGTCTCGAGTGACTTATCTAGCGTGCTAGTGGCATCAACCTGAACTTGTTTCTGAACTTATCACCAACCTTTTGGTGTGGTGTTCATCTATCCTTCCAACTGAACCATCTTTCCACCTTAAACAATATAAGAATTGAGGTGACACTCATTATAGTTTTGAACCGCTCTTGACGTTTAAGTTCACTTTTCCATTCCATCCTATCTATCAACTATTTACCTTATTTCTTTGTTAAACCGAACCTACCAAAAATCATACCTAGCCCAGCATTCGAACCACTTTATTAAATTTTGGCCAAACTTAGCCTAATACGTCCTTTGCGTAAGTCGAACGATACTTCCTCAACGATAATCGGGTAACTTAGGTGACTCGACTCAACATCATCAAGCGGGATCACATCATTTAGTATCAAAGTTATTAAATGAGGAGTACCAACATTCGTAGCCATCACGAAGTAGGTTGGTGAAAAAAAGCTTCGAATTAAAAAAATTCAAAGTTCTCTTGTATTCATTCAATTGTATTTGAAGTTAAAAAAAAAAAGAAGTATATGAAATTGAAAAAAAATTGAGATTTAAAAAAAAAGGTGTTGGAAGTTATTCATTCATCTTTGTATTCCCGATCATTAAGTTGTTTGTTCTACTATCAATTGTCGCCCTAACGCCAGACTTAAACTAAAAGTTCTTTTATTTCAGCCTACCTACACACCATTTACATTATAACTGTAACACCCTAAAAATCTCAAAACCCTATTTTCTATGCATTAAAGTTAGTATGAATGTGTAGCACTTAGTTTATTAATATTAAGGAATTTTTGGATTATTTGAAGCCTTAGATATATGGGTGACCATAAGGAAAATTTTATTTTTCTTGCTTAGTGGACTCTAGTCTCAAGCATGAGGCCTCTTAAGTAGATTAAGAGAAAATAGTACGCAAATGGGCTTGTGGTCCAATGGTAGGTGGCATCACTTGGGAGCTGCAAGGTGGCATGTGAATAAGCTGAGGAGGTCCAAGGTTCGAGCATTAGGAGTGTATTTTTGGAGTTTATTTTGCATGGATGGACGGAAAGAGTTGTGTTGGTTTTGAACTTTTGCCGTGGAGAGTTTGAGGTAAGCAGGTGATATGGATGAGGAGGAAATTTTAGATATGATTAAGGTGTTATCAGGGAGAAAAATTAAGAGATGAGGAAAGGGAGGAGTTGGTGTCGAATGGGATTGTGGGAGATGACATGTTCGGCTTGTGGCTATAAAAGGGAGGGGGCTAAATTCTCGAAGGTTCTTTGAGCATTCTTTAATTTTCTTTCCCCCCTCAATTGGTTTCTCCTATAGCTGAATTCTTCCACTTGCCGAAAAGAAACCCATCAGTCTTTTTACTGAAAATTCCTATCAAAGTTTTGTTCTATTTCTTTCCCTAAAAGCCAAATACACCTTCTTATCATTTAGCTTCACTTGTGCTGATTCTTTGTTGGTTTTCCTTCATCGCAATCATTAGCTACCCACTTTTAGTCAAGCCGAATCTTGTTCAGAAGCGATCTAAGTCGCAGGATCAAAGGAGAATTTCAATAACTATTTAGTTGAACTTTTTAATAAGTTTTGTTAAAAGTCGAAGGGCTATCTAACATCTCCTTGTCGTAACTTTGTATTAACAAGGGTAAGACTCAACAATTGCAAGCGTGGTAGGTAAGGATTGCTAACAAGGTGGTAAGTGTCCTCGACTCAGTCATGGTTTAGTAGATGGCCAAATCTAATGTGGCTCATGATGGTGACTTATGAACAATATAGGTCACTTGGTTTTGACGATATAGGTATCTGGGTGCAGATCTAGAGGATAATCGCCAATAGTATCAAAGGAAGGGCTACTAGAACGTGAGGAACACAGTAAGGGTACAGTGAGGTTTCGATTTTTGATAAGTATGTGTTAAAGCTTTGGTTAATCGCTAGTAATGTCGATTGTAGGTTTGTGACTAAGGGGTTTGCAGCACGCAAGGTTACTAGGTGTGTTCAAACACTACACACACGATATCGGTAATGCCGAAAAGCTAAAAAGTCAAAAGTGGCTAAATGGGCCTGATGGACCCTAAGGCTAGGCTTGATAAGTTCGTTTGGTTTGGTGTATGAATTGAGTCAGTTAAGCATAATTCATAATCTGGAATTATTTTGGGCTTAACAGGCCATAAGGATGTGATTTGGGCCTAATGGGTCGTAATGATGTAATTTGGGTTTGATGGGCTTCATGCGGACATAGACAAGTATGCTAGGGTTTATGGACTTTAGGCTTAGTTTGAACAACTCTTAAATTTCATAAGACTTAATCTAATTAAACATGTCCGTGAACAAGTCACTGGGTTAGGGTGTAGCAACGGGCATACGCATGTCTAGGATTGGATCTAGGGAGAGCTTGGTATTTAAGCAGTCCTAGTGGCCCACCTCCTCTTCTCTGGAATCCTACCTGGTGTGTAGTGTCTGTTCACTTTAGCCGTGAAGACTTGTTGTTGAGCCAAAGTTCATAACTAAAACCCAAAAGGGACTAAAATACTCTTATATTTGTAAAATTACTAAAATACTCTTATATTTGTAAAATTACTAAAATACCCTTATATTTGTAAAATTACTAAAATACCCTTATATTTGTAAAATTACTAAAATACCCCTAAATTTGTAAATTACAGAAATGCCTCTATTTTGCAAAACTACCAAGACACCCCTATTTTGCCAAACTACCAAAACACCCCTGTAGGTTAGAATTACGAAAATACCCTTGGGTAGTGAAATGATGAAAATACCCCTATGTGACGAAGATGAGTTATGGATGTTACTCGTGTGTTTGATGCATTCATATGATACTCTACTTAGGATGCATATGGGTGGGAATTATGATATGGAGGAATATTTTAGGATCACATAGTCGTATGGCCATGGATCCACCGAAGGCTTTAAGCCCATTATATGATTAGCAGCTTTGCTGCAACGTTAGGTAGTACCATAAACGGGCTACTTTTGGTGTGTGGAGGATGGGTGGGTTGATTTAGAAATCCCCACAGGTGTGTAATGGTTGGAAGGGAAATGGTGTGTATAGCGGATGGATAATTGGGATAGGTTTACATTATCTCATTTGTATATGATACGATACGATATGATATGAGGTCATTGTGGGCTAAGGCCCAAGACCACCGATTTTGATAGGGCTTAGGCCCAATGTGAATATTTGTATGTGATTTGATTGCCAAGGGTTGTGCACACTGAGTTTCGAAACACACACCCTTTAATTTAATGTTTCAGGTAATCCTGAATAGACGGCTCAACGTGGGAGAGGACTCAGAGATGGCCACACTACAAGCTGTTCAAATGTTTTAATTTGTTCAAACGAATTTGTTTTAAATACTTTGTTTTTTTCATTGGATTGTAATAAGGCCATGTAACTCCTAATTGACTTTAGATTCTGGGTTTATTATTATTATTTTAACTATCCACTTAATATATTTCATAAAATTTCTAAAGATAACATGGTTTCAAAATAACTTAACATATGAACATTTTCCTAAAATGTGGGTTTTTCCTCTTAATTTAATAGGATACAAGGGTTTTGGGCTTTTAGGCCTTAAATTGTTAATTTGAAAAATTGTTTTGAAGTGTGCCTTTAATGTGACATTCTTGACTCAGGCCTAACTTTTAGGTCGGATTTAGGGAGTTACATTTAGTGGTATCAGAGCCCAGTTGCAAAGCTCAGGCTATGAAATGGGCCTTAGATTTTAGGTTTTAAAAAGTTTTGGTAGGATTCTTGAAGTGTGGTTCACCGAGCCCCAACGTCGAGCCAAGTAAGTTTTCTATTGTTTACCTTTGTTTAAATACGAAACTATATCTAGTTAATGGGCTACTTAAAAATAGGCTTTTAGAGACTAAAGCCCGTAGGAAACTTAAGCTTGTAGTGGATTCTCGACCGCTTAATATCTTTAAAAAATTTTTGCTCGCATAAGACATGTGCCCTAAGTAAGTGGAACTATGTACTAATTTCATAAAATTCTTAATTTAGAAATACGCAACGATGAGCGCTAGACGAGGTGGAAGAGGCCACAGCAAAGGCCGTGGAGGTGTTAGGGCAGGATCGTTCGAGTTAGGCCATATGCCCAACGTAGGAGTTGGGGAGGCTCTGGCCTCACCAGTAGCGAAAAAGGGAGCAAATGAATGGGCTACTGCTATAGAAGATGTCGTATCGCAAGCCATGTTAAGAATCTTAGAAAGGGTCGTTGGGCCCAATAAAGGTACGGGGAGTCGTGGGTCGATTGTGGAGCGAATCTAAGCTAATGGGGCTGAGATTTTCAAAGGAGTAGCGGGGGTGGCCCCGAATGTAGCAGAGTATTGGTTGGAAGCTACTGAAAGAATAATAGAGGACTTGGATTGCACGATTGAACAAAAGTTGAAAGGAGCAATATCCCTACTGAGGGAAGAAGCCTACCAGTGGTGGCTGACCATAAAGGAGGGCAACCAACCGGAGCAGATCATGGGAATTCTTCAAATCGACATTCCAGGGGAAATACATTGGAGCAGCCTATGTGGATGCCCGAAAGAAGGATTTTTTAAGTCTGACCCAAGGAGATAACCAAGTAGCAGAGTACGAGGCTGCGTTTCTGCACCTCAGTCGATATGCCAAGGGGATAGTCGCGACGGAGTATAAAAGTTGCGTACTATTCGAGTATGGATTAAGGGATAGCCTTAGGGTACTAATAGCTCCACAGAGGGAGTTAGATTTTGCGATTTTAGTGGAGAAAGCAAAAATAGTAGAGGAGGTAAAGAGCACAGAGTGCCACAACTGAGAGAAAGAGAAGGGCAAGAACAAGTGGAATATAGAACCTACGAGAGCTGGACAGAAGCCTATGAGGAGGGCTAGAGTGAATGGGTTGGTTAGAGCGAAGGCCTCTGTTACTGCTACTTATAACAGAATACCACTTTGTGCTGAGTGTGGGAGAAGGCATACGGGCGAATGTTGGGGGAGGATGGGAGTATGTTTGGGATATGGATACATGGAGCATAAGGTTAGGCAGTGCCCGATAAGGCTGGATCAAGAGCAAGCCAATGGTAGAGGTAATTTTTAGCCTCAGAAGGGTGGTCAACAACCATCGAGGGGCCGTGGTCAAGCCAGAGGTGGAAATGGTGTTGGACGAGGACGTAGAGCACTGGGCAGAGGTACAAGTCAGGCAGAGGCAAGACAGCCGGCGTTGGTCTATGTTGCTCGTCGCAGAGAGGAAGGTGATGTACCAGATGTGATAACGGGTACGTTCCTTATTTGTGAGCTACCTTATTTTGCACTAATTGATGTGGGGTCGACACACTAGTACATTTCTTATAATAGGACTGAAACTGTAGGGGTTGAGTTTGAAATAGTTGATAATGAAATGGCTATGTTAAGTCTTTTGGGCAGTTGGTGAAAGTTAGTAAACTGTTTAGTAATGTGCCATTGGTAGTTCAGGGAGTTATTCTCCTAACAGATTTGATGGAATTGTCGCTTGGTGAGTTCAAACTCATTTTAGGCATGGATTGGTTGATGAGGCACCAAGCAACTTTGATTGTGCCATGAAGCAAATGGTGTTAAGAACGGTGGAAGGTGATGAAGTGGCAGTGATTGGAGAACGACGTGATTATTTGTCGAATGTGATTTCAGCTTTAAGGTAGAAAAGTTGGAAAGGAAGGGCTATGAAGCTTACTTAGCTTATATAAGTGATTTAGAATCGAAGAGTTTTACTGTCAAGGATTTGGAAATAGTAAAAGAATTCTCTGATGTTTTTTCGGAGGAGTTGCCGGGATTACCTCCCAGTAGAGAAGTGGAGTTTGGAATAGAGTTGTTACCAGGTACGACTCCAGTGTCGATCGCACCCTATAGGATGGCACCAAAGGAGCTGGTGGAGTTGAAGGCCCAGATTCAAGAGTTATTGGATCGTGGATTTATTAGACCAAGTATGTCTCCATGGGAAGCACAGGAGAATAACTCCCCAATGAGGATGTGCGTTGATTACAGACAGTTGAACAAGTTAACTATTAAAAATAAGTACCCTCTGCCTAGGATAGGTGACCTTTTTTATCAACTTAAGGGCCTCAGTTTTCTTAAAGATTGATTTACGTTCAAGGTACCATCCACTGAGGGTTAAGGAAGTAGATGTGTATAAGACAGCTTTCAGAACTCGTTATGGACATTACGAGTTTTTGGTAATGCCGTTTGGGTTAACAAACGCACCTGCTGCTTTTATGGATCTCATGAACTGGGTTTTTCAATCGTATCTAGACCAGTTCGTAGTAGTCTTCATAGATGACATCCTAGTATACTCGAGAACGGAGGCTAATCATGATGCACACTTAAGGATTGTGTTGCAAGTTTTAAGGGAGAAGCAATTTTATGCTAAGTTTAGAATGTGCGAATTCTGGCTAACGAAAGTCACTTTCTTAGGACATGTGGTTTCCGCTGAGGGAATTAGGGTTGACCCTCGGAAGGTGGAAGCAGTGTTAGATTGGAAACGACCTAAGACGGTGTCGTAAATTCAAAGTTTTATAGGCCTGGTAGGGTACTATAAGCGGTTTGTTGAAGGTTTTCCTAATCGCGGTACCTTTGACCAAGCTGCTACGGAAGGGGGCGTCGTTTGTGTGCACGGATAAACAGTAAGAAAGCTTTGAGAAGCTTAAGAAGGTCATAACGGAGGCCCCTATTTTGATTCAACCGAGCACGGGAAGGAGTTTACGGTTTATAACGATGCGTTACACGTGGGCTTGGGCTATGTTTTGATGCAGGAAAGGAAGGTGGTTGCATATGCGTCACGCCAACTTAAGACTAATGAAAGAAATTACCCAACCCACGATTTGAAATTGGCAGCAGTAGTGTTCGCCCTTAAGATTTGGAGGCATTACTTGTATGGAGAGAAGTGCACTATCTATACGGATCACAAGAGTCTGAAGTACCTTTTAACTCAGAAGGAGTTGAACTTGAGGCAGCACAGATGGATTGAGCTGTTAAAGGATTACGATTGCACGATCGAATATCACCCGGGCAAAGCAAATGTGGTGGCTGATGTGCTAAGCCGTAGGACTATGTTGGATTTGAGGGCAATGTTTGCTCAGTTGAGTCTGTATGACAACGAGAGTTTTTTAGCTGAATCGCAAGTGAGGCCACTGTGGGTTGAGCAGATTAAAGCTAGACAGTCATTGGATGAAACTCTAAGTTCTCGATTCAAACAAGTTGAGAATAAGGAAATAACAGATTTTAGGATGAATGGTGATGGGTTATTGTGTTTCCGTGGTAGAATTTGTGTGCCAAAGAAGGAAGAGCTAAGGAAGTCTATACTACGGGAAGTGTATAGTAGGTCCTACTATGCACCCTGGAGGTAACAAGATGTACCGAGATTTACGGGAGCTTTATTGGTGACCGAGATTGAAACATGTGATTACGGAGTTTGTGGGCAAATGTTTAGTAGGTTAGCAAGTGAAAGCGGAACATCAGTTGCCATCGGAATTACTTCAGCCGATTAATATCCCATAATGGAAGTGGGAGCGTGTTACTATGGATTTCGTTAGTGGGCTACCCTTGACGCCTGCTAAGAAGGACTCTGTGTGGGTCATTGTGGATCGGTTAACTAAGCCTGCCCATTTTATACCGGTCCGCACTGACTACTCACTATAGAAATTAGCAAGGTTGTATGTGGCGGAGATTGTGAGGTTGCATGGAGTTTCGATCTTGATCATATCTGATAGAGATCCTCATTTTACGTCTCGCTTTTGGAAGAAGGTGCATGAGGCGCAAGGTACGAGGTTGGATTTCAGTACAACATTTCACCCTCAGACTGATGGTCTATCGGAAAGGGTAATTCAAGTTTTGGAGGATATGCTGAGGGAGTTTGTAATTGAGTTTCAAGGTAGTTGGGAGGACTACTTGCCATTAGCTGAATTTGCATATAACAATAGTTATCAGGCAAGTATTGAAATGGCACCATATAAAGCACTATATGGACGAAGATGTCGTACTCTGACTTGTTGGACTGAGTTGGGTGAGCGACTCATTTTGGGTCTGAGATTGGTAGCAGACACGGAAGATAAGGTGCAATTGATTCGGGATCAGTTGAAGGAGGTGGCGGATAGGCAGAAGTCGTGTGCTGACCTCAAACGGAGAGAGATCAAATATGCGGCGGGGGACATGGCTTTTCTCAAGGTTTCCCCTTGGAAGAAGGTGTTAAGGTTTGGTCGGAAGGGCAAGTTAAGCACAAGGTTCATTGGGCCTTATCGAGTATTAAAGAGAATTGGGCCGGTTGCCTATCAGCTAGAGTTGCCTTCTGAATTAAGTCAAATACACGATGTGTTCTATGTCTCAAACCCTTCTCACATTGTGTCAGTCGAGGAGATCGAGGTTAGACCAGATCTAACTTTTAAAGAGGAGCCGGTTCAGATAATTGATTAAGATGTCAAGGTATTAAGAAGGAACTCTATTCCTTTGGTCAAAGTGCTTTGGCGTAACCACAATGCCGAGGAGGCTACTTGGGAACCTGAGGAGGCAGTGCGTTGACAATACCTTCACTTGTTCCAAACAGGTAAATTTTGAGCCCGAAATTTTTTTAAAGGGGTAGAATTGTAATGCCCCGAAAATTTTGAAACCCTAATTTCTGTGCATTGAAGTTAGTATGAATGTGTAGCACTTAGTTTATTAATATTAAGGAATAATTGAGATTATTTGAAGCCTTAGAGGTAGGGGAAACCATAGGGAAAATTTTTTTTCTTTGTTAGTGGACCCTAGTCTCAAGCATGAGGCCTCTTAAGTAGATTAAGAGAAAATAGGACGCAAATGGGCTTGTGGTCCAGTGGTAGGTGGCGTCACTTGGGAGCTGCAAGGTGGCGTGTGAGTAAGCTGAGAAGGTCCAAGGTTCGAGCATTATGAGTGTGTTTTTGGAGTTTATTTTGTATGGTGGACGGCAAGAGTTGTGTTGGTTTTGAACTCTTGTCGTGGAGAGTTTGAGGTAAGCAAATGATATGGATGTGGAGGAAATTTCGGATAATATTAAGGTGTTATCAGGGAGAAAAATCAAGAGATGAAGAAGGGGAGGAGTTGGTGCCGAATGGGACTTTGGGAGATGGCATGTTCGGCTTGTGGCTATAAAAGGGAGGGGGTCGAATGCTTGAAGGTTCTTTGAGCATTCTTTAATTTTTCTTTCTCCCCTCAATCAGTTTCTCCTATAACCGAATTCTTCCACTTGCCGAAAAGAAACCCATCAGTCTTTTTTCTGAAAATTCCTATCAGAGTTGTGTTCTGTTTCTTTCCCTAAAAGCAAAATACACCTTATCATTTAGCTTCACTTGTTCCGATTCTTTGTTGGTTTTCCTTCATCACAATCGTTAGCTACCAACTTTTAATCAAGCCAAATCTTGTTCAGAAGTGCTCTAGGTCGCAGGATCAAAAGAGAATTTCGGTAACTATTTAGTTGAACTTTTTAGTAAGGTTTGTTAAAAGCAGAAAGGCTATCTAACCTCTCCTTGTCGTAACTTTTTATTAACAAGGGTAAGACTCAACAATCATAAGTGTAGTAGGTAAGGATTGCTAACAAGGTGGTAAGTGTTCTCTACTCAGTCATGGTTTAGTAGATGGTCGAATCTAATGTGGCTCATGATGGTGATTTATGAACAATATGGGTCACTTGGTTTTGATGATATAGGTATTTGGTTGCAGATCTAGAGGATAATTGCCAATAGTAGCAAAGGAAGGGCTACTAGAATGTGAGGCAAACAGTAAGGGTACGGTGAGGTTTCGATTTTTGATAAGTATGTGCTAAAGCTTTGGTTAATCGCTAGTAATGTCAATTGTAGGTTCGTGACTAATGGGTTTGCAGCACGCAAGGTTACCAAGTGTGTACAAACACTACACACACGATATCCGTAATGCCGAAAAGTCAAACAGCCAAAAGTGGCTAAATGGGCCTGATAGGCCCTAAGGCTAGGTTTGATGAGTTCGTTTGGTTTAGTGTATGAATTGAGTCAGTTAAGTATAATTCATAATCTGGAATTATTTTGGGCTTAACAGGCCATAAGGATGTGATTTGGCCCTAATAGGCCGTAAGGATGTAATTTGGGTTTAATGGGCTTTTTGAGGACGTACACAAGTATGCTAGGGTTTATGGACTTTAGGCCTAGTTTGAACAACTCTTAAATTTCATAAGACTTAATCTAATTAAACATGTCCGTGAACAAGTCGCTGGGTTAGGGTGTGGCAATAGGCATACGCATGTCTAGGATTGGATCTAGGGAGAGCTTGGTACATAAGCGGTCCTAGTTGCCCACCTCCTCTTCTCTGGAATCCTACCTGGTGCGTAGTGTCTGTTCAATTTAGCCACGAGGACTTGTTGAAGGGCCAAAGTTCATAACTAAAACCCGAAAGGGACTAAAATACCCCTATATTTATAAAATTACTAAAATACCTTTATATTTGTAAAATTACTAAAATACCCCTAGATTTGTAAATTATCAAAATACCGTTTATTTTATAAAAGTACCGAAATACCCCTATTTTGTAAGACTACCAAGACACCCCTATTTTGCCAAACTACCAAAACACCCTTGTAGAGTAGAATTATGAAAATACCACTGGGTAGTGAAATGACGAAAATACTACGATGTGACGAAGATGAGTTTATGGATGTTACTCGTGTGTTTGATGCATTCATATGATATTCTGCTTAGGATGAATATGGGTGGGAATTATGGTCATGGATCCACCGGGGGCTTTAAGCCCATTATATGATTAGCAGCTTTGCTTCAACGTTAGGTAGTACCGCAATCGAGCTACCTTTGGTGTGTGGAGGATGGGTGGGTTGATTTAGAAATACCCACAGGTGTGTAATGATTGGAAGGGAAATGGTGTATGTAGCGGATGGATAATTGGGATGGGTTTCCATGATCTCATTTGTATATGATACGATACAATATGATATGAGGTCATTGTGGGCTAAGGCCCAAGACCACTGATTTTGATAGGGCTTGGGCCCAATGTGAATATTTGTATGTGAGTTGATTGCTAAGGGTTGTGCACACTGAGTTTCGAAACTCACACCCTTTAATTTAATGTTTCAGGTAATCCTAAATAGATGGCTCAACGTGGGAGAGGACTCGGAGATGGCCACACTACAAGCTGTTCAAATGTTTTAATTTGTTCAAATGAATTTTTTTAAATACTTTGTTTTTTTTTTCATTGGATTGTGATAAGGCCATGTAACTCCTAATTGACTTTAGATTCTGGGTTTATTATTATTGTTTTAACTATCCGCTTAATAAATTTCATAAAATTTCTAAAGATAACATGGTTTCTAAATAACTTAACATATAATCGTTTTCCTAAAATGTGGGCTTTTCCTCTTAATTTAACAGGATACATGGGTTTTGGGCTTTTAGGCCTTAAATTGTTAATTTGAAAAATCATTTTGAAGTGTGCCTTTAATGTGACATTCCGGACTCAGGCCTAACTTCTAGGCCGGGTTTTGGGAGTTACAATAACCCTTGTAAACACTTTGAAACTGACCCCTAAGCAGCAAATAAGTCATAAAAGACGAATTACAAAATTACGAGAGAAAGATCGAGTGGGAAAAAGACACGAGTGTGTGAGCGCAATAGAGAGTAGAAAAGCCATATAACGAGTGTAAACACGAGCGTGAGTGCCACTATATCTTTTCCTTTCGAGTGAAATGTGAGGTTTGTGGTGATGTATTCATTTTCTATTTTTGTTTTTAACACTTTTTCTTTTCATTAATTAATCATGTCTCGAGAAGAGTATTCAGCATTTGAATTTCAATATTTGTTTAAAGAGATGGAGTGCATGATCGACCAAAAAATTGAGCCAATCCAAGAAAAGCTAAATCATCAAGCAATAGCCCGATGGTAGCAAATTTCTCCAAGTCGAGAGATGGCCTTAAAATCTCCATGGAGACACATATCACATGACTACCCGAGAAGAGATCTATACTATGAATCCTACTCATCGAGGAATTCGAGTAGAAAGAGAGAAAGCTTTGAGTTTGAGATCTTTCAAGATGACAAACGAGAAAGTACAAGTTATTCTTCGTATGCCTCAAAGAAATCTTCCACGGAGGAGTCCTTAAGAAGGATTGAACATGAATCATATGTGAATCATTCCATTCATACCTGACGAAAAACATATCATTCTGATTTTTTATTTTATCTTCATGTTGTAAAGAAAAAGCGAGAGAAAAAGAAGTAAAAAGAAAAGAGAGGCAAGAAAGGATAATATGAGAAAATGAGTGAATTTTAAATGAAATTGAGAAAAGAAACAAAGAAATAAAAGAAAAAGAAAATAAGAGTGAGAAAAAGAAAAGCGAGATTGAGATTGAACAAAAATGTGAGAAAGAAGAGAAAACTAAAAAAGAAAATGAGTTAGAAAAAGAAACGAAAGAAAAAGACGAGAGAGAACAAGAAAAATTGAGTGTTGTTTTAACCAACCCACATGAGTTTGCCTTGTGTTGCATCTTTTCAGGTTTCCAAAAAGCCAAATGATAATTTTCAACTTTAATACCTTCCTGATGAGAGACGCTTTCATATGACGAAAAAAGGTAAGGTTGAAGACGAAACCCCGTTACAAGTGCTTAAAGATAAGCAAGGTAAGGCATTTTGTAATAGTCTGATTTTGACCCTAGTCAGAATGGTAGTTTCGGGACCACAAATCTGAGTCAAAAAATATTTTAATATTATTTTTCGAGTCTACAGTATATGAATTGGTATGTGTGAAACTTCTGTGGATTAATTTCGTTGTTTAGGTGCTTAATTAAAGAAAAGGACTAAATCACATAAAAGGTAAAAGTAGCAATCCAAATGTTAATGTGTTAAATTGCCATGGCTTATTAAAGGTAAAGTCCTTAAGTGGATATTATACATTTGTTAATGTTAGTGGACATTTATGCCCATATTTTGCATGATTTATATATGGTTTAATAAAGGTTAAAAATGTAAAATAGTAAATAAGTTATAATTAAATAAAAGACAAAGCTAAATCATGTCTTTATTCATCATCCACCACCCAAACTAAGAAAAGAAAAACAAGGTTTGAGCTCTTCAAACATTTGGCCATTGATGTTTTTTATTTAAGGTTAGTTTTTGTTCAATTTTTGATAATTTCTACATTTTTGTAATCGTTGCTTAGTGTTCTTCAAAACCCATGCTTTAATTTTGTGAATTGATGATGATTTTGAAATATGCCATCGATGAACACATGAGTTTTGTGATGTTTGAAGATGAATTATGAGAGATATGTATTAGAATAACATAGTTTGTCTTTGAGTTTTTGGTAATTTTGAGTAATTGGGACTAAATTGAGAAAATAATATTTTGAAGGACTACATTTTAGAATAAATGAAATGTATGGATTGATATGATCATAGCATTTTGTGATTTTATGAAATAGGGACTAAAATGTCAAAATGTGAAAATATGAGGGTTAAATTGTAAATTTTTCTAAATATTTGTATTTGGATTGAATTGAATGATTTGGTGAATAAATGGATTAAATTTGAATATTTATAGATCAAGAACCGAAGAAAACGGATTTAGACTGAGGAAAATCGAAAGTAATTGAGTAGCCGAGCTCGTTTTCGTCTATCTGAATCTGAGGTAAGTCTAGATACAAATAAATGTATTTGTATTGATTTATGTATGTTCATATGAAATTTCATTGTGATGAATGTGTACGAGATGATAAATATATGAAATCCAATGAAGTGTTGACAATGAATTAGTGTCTGAGAAGTCCCGTACGAACCTAGGAATAGATAGGATTACATATATCATGACATAGGTTTTCGTTATGTGATGTCGTGTAAGACCACATCTGGGGCGTTGGCATCGATTTGAGATTTACGTGTAAGACCATGTCTGGGACATCAACATCATATCTGATTTCGTGTAAGACCCTGTCTGGGACAGTGGAATCGATATTTGAGTACCTGTAAGACCACATCGGGGACGTTCGCATTGTATGACTATTCCGAGATTCTAAGTATCCTATTAGATTTTGAACGGTTCGACGGGCAAATCTGAGAAATGAAAGACTACGTAAAATGTATAAACGAGTCATGTACGTTTGAAAATTACTCTATGTATGTGTATGAAAGGTCAATGTATATATGAACTTGCCAAGGTGAATATGTGTATAGATTTGATGAGATAATATGTGATACATGCTTGAATGTGCTATGAGAAAAAGTGATACTTTGAGTTATGAAATGTGAGTAAGCAATGGTTAAACAAAAGAGCCAAAGAAAAGTTTATGAAATTGCAAATGAGAAACAATGATGACATTGTATCATTATGATTATATGCATTTTATGTTAAGTTTATTTGTATATGGCTTACTAAGCTTTTGAAAGCTTACTTTGTGTGTGTTTGCTTTGTTTAATAGATCGTCGAAGCTACATAAGGCTCGAGAATCGTCGAGGATCATCACCACACTATCAATCTCTACTTTGGTACTTTTGAATGTTTATATAGTTAAATATGGCATGTATAGGCTAGTTGTTTTGGAATATGTTTGAGATATGTACATAGTCATGTGATATGGCTAGATAAATGGTTGTGTTATGAATGAGTAGCTATGTTATATGATGCCTTGTTTGGTAAGGTTTGATGGCTAGTGAAATGGTCATAATAGTGTTAAGCTTGTTGATGCAAAATAAGCTTATATTTGATGTATGGTTGTTATATAGATAAAATATATTTGTGATGAATTATACTTGGAAATGTATGTGATTGGATTGAACCAAATAGCTTATAAGTTGGTGTGATTGTTAAGCTCATAAGTGGTTAGAAATGATGTACATTTTGGTATGTTTTGGCTTCTTTTGATGCTTGGATTGATGCTTAATTATGCTTGTAGGGATGACCCAAGGTGTGGGTGGCATTTTGGCCTTGCAAATGGCCTATATTTGCCCACACGGTTGAGTAGACGGGCGTGTGGCTCGACCGTGTCCCTCGTGGTTGTAGTTCAAAACAAGTCAGACTCGACCACAAGCATGTGACTAGCCGTGTGGTGAAAGTCAGTAGCGACTACGGGTGAGGCACACAGGCGTGTCCATGGCCATGTGGACAAGGCAGTATGTATGCCCTATTTTGACACGGCTTAGACACACAGGCGTGTCTGAGGCCGTGGGAGGCACATGACCTACCCACACGGGCATGTGACTTCTGTAACTTAGAAAACTTTTAAATTTCCAAGAACTTTCATATGTGTTCGGTTTAGTCCCAACCCTATTCTAAAGCATGTTTAAGGTCTATTAGACCTATTTCAAGGGACTCTTGGATTTGATTTGTTGAATATTATTATGAAATTTCTGTAAAAGATTTGAATTGTTCAGTAATGCCTTTAACCCTAAACCGGCGATGGTTACGGGTTAGGGGTGTTACACATTTTTTGCCAAAGAGCCACGACAAACAGGTTTGAAAGTTGTCAATAAAAATTTTGATGACTTAGTTTTTAAAAGATTTCCTTATTTTGATCTGATTAATTGTTATTCTTCGTTTGTGGTTGATAAACTCGTTCTAAGTGGAAGCATGATGATTTGTTTTCTTAATTTGTTTTGTGATGAAAAACCTGTTGATGTTGTTCGATTAGATCAACACACACAACATAAGATTTTTCGTGATAACAGCTTTTCACGAAAAGCGATTAAATTGTCCGATCGTGATGATTTTGTGAATCAATTACTATCTTGTGAGAAACCCCTAAATTTGTGCAAATCTATTATGATGAATGTAAAGAAGTTTGATTGTTTGATTCTGTGTAAGCACAAATCTTCTTGGTTCGGTATGTTTGATTTAATGACAAAAATGAAACCTTTGGTACACTTTGGAATAAGTAATCAAACTCATGTATTCAAACCTAAAATTTTCTATTTTGGTTCGTTTTGTGGAAAACTCAAGCATTGTAACACCCCAAACCCGGCCCAAACATTACGACCGAATTTGGTTTGCTACGGAGAAAAACATTTTGAAATTTTTTAAAACCGGTTTAAGTTTTCGATGAAAGATAGCCATACTTAGATTTATTTTGTAAATATTTATTAAATCAAGTTGTTATATATATATATATATATATTAAATGTGCCCGATGACACTTAAAACATTTTACGTTAATTTTTTTTTTTTGGAAAACATGTGAACCCATTTTAACATCATTAAGTAATCTAAACAAAATATTCTAAACATGTAACAATAATAAAATAATTCTAGGAGGCCTTATTACAACCCAATTAAAATCAACCAACAATAATAATATATATATATATATATATTGAACTGAAATTCAAAGCTATTAAATTAAAATCCCACTGCATGGCCACCTCAAGTCCCTCCGGCTCCATATTCATGAGCCACGTGTCACCGAAAAATAAAGGAGAAGGTGAGTCACCAAGACTCAGTATGTAACCCTTCCCCCGGGTAAATACCACATCATACACAAATTATAACAAAGCAACATATATGTATAATGCACCCAACCTAGCCATCCATAACTCCTTTTCTACCCCGTGTGGTACCAAACCACTGGTGGTGCTAAACCACCGGTGACCAAGTCATAATATAAATGTGATACCAAATCACCGGTGACCAAAGTCACGAATAATCCATCTGTGGGGCCAACCCACGTGTGATACCAAACCACCGGCGACGATCCCATATCTCAAAAGTGGGGCCAACCCACTGTGGTGTTAACCATAGGACGAGTCGCTATGAGGTGCCAAACCTCCGTGTCCGAAGACACGAATGTGATACCAAATCACCGGTGGTGCCAAACCACCGGTGGTGCCAAACCACCGTGACCAAGTCACGAATCATCAAGTTGTGGGGCCAACCCACGGTGATACCAAATCACCGGCGACGATCCCATATCTCAAAAGTGGGGCCAACCCACGGTGGTATTAACCACGAGGGGACGAGTCGCTATGAGGTGCCAAACCTCCGTGTCCGAAGACACGAATGTGATACCAAATCACCGGTGACCAAGTCACGATATCAATCTTCCCTCCTCTCATCATACCCGTGCAATATGACATAATAATTGTGTATGCAGATGTCATGTATGCTAGACATATATCAAATATAAGTATAACATGAATTACCATCATAATCGATAGACATAAAACAACATAATCATGCTAATCAACCTCTGAGGGTATAACCGTAATTTTACCTACCAAGGGTATTTTCATAATTTATCCACCAAGGGTATTTTCATAATTTACCCACCAAGGGTATTTTCATAATTTACCCACCAAGGGTATTTTGTAATTTACCAACCAAGGGTATTTTGTAATTTACCTACCTAGGGTATTTTCGTAATTTACCCACCAAGGGTATTTTCGTAATTTACCCACTAAGGGTATTTTGTAACTTACCCACCAAGGGTATTTTCAGAACTTACCCACCAAGGGTATTTTCGTAATCTACCTACCAAGGGTATTTTGTAATTTACCCACAAGGGTATTTTCAGAATTTACCCACCAAGGGTATTTTCGTAATTTACCCACTAAGGGTATTTTCGTAATTTACCCACCAAGGGTATTTTCGTAATTTACCCACCAAGGGTATTTTCATAATTTTGTACCGAATGGCCTTTCTAAAGGTGCAAAGGTCGCCTTGAGCGACTCAACTACCATTTTCTGGTCTTTCTGGATTGTTGGGCCTAAAACCCGATTTCGCCCATTCGCCCACACGCTCGTGTGGCCCACCTAACACAAATCTATCCACGATATAAGTTCCACCTAGTCTAGTTCACTATATACTATATCATCATACAATTTATTCTAATTGGGCCTATGGGCCCATTAGGCCCACTTCTACCATCGCATTAAGCAACCCCAACCCACAAGAATACTAATGATGGCCTCAACTATCGTGTTGAAGCCCCACACGCGCCATGCGCTTCGTGTGGCTACTATTGCCATGACCAAGACTTCTTGGCATTTGCCACTCTACAACTAGAGTAGAGAGTTACACACCGATAGAGTCTGTCGCTAAATCGCGCTCCGAGTACTCATGTCCAACGCCAACCAGGTATGTTAACCCTTCTCCGGCATGCTCTTTATATAGCTAGCTCTTCACCTTCATTCCTTGTATCTTTCCGATGTGGGATCCTTCGTCAAGAGAGTTTAAATTCAACTGAAACTCTTACCGTCCACTCATAAAATAAATACTCCTTGCTTCTCATGAGATTCAACCTGTGCTCCCTTATAACATAATCCACGCTGCTAGCCACTTTACCAACTAGCTCCTTGTGCCTCAAACCATGCGCAATTAAATATAACCCTATGGCCAAGGTCTAAATTCATTTAATAAAAATAATCAAAAAGGAATGCAAACGCTATAACTAGAACCTTGGACCTCTTCCTTCCTTGTGGCGTCACTTTGCCACTACACCACACACACCACTTGTGTCATTTTCCTCCACATTTTATTCTTAAGGCCTACCCGCCAACCTCCAAGGTTTTTTTTTCACCTAAAACCAAAATTTTCCCAAAGCTAATATTTGATCCCGGGACTTCATAGAAGCCCCCTAACCTTCCAAAATCACTTATCTAAAAGGTCCAACTTGCACTTAAGCCGATCTCCTATTCTCCAAAAAATTTTAAACGCTACTATGTCTAAGGCCCATTGGGCTCAATCCTACTAGGCCTAATTTCAGGATGTTACAAGCATTCTAAATTTTGTGCGAACAATTTGTTTGATGCTTGGTCTTTGACTAAGGAAACAAAATTTGACAATTTTGATTACAATTTAAAATCGTTCCTTGATCATTTTATGTGGTTGTACATGAAATTCATGTTTCATCTCGAAAAGGTAAGATCAACTCATGCTTTTGAACCTGGTATCGATTCATATGTTCAATTTGTGAAAAACATTTCAGAAAGTTTCTTCGAGTTCATCATCCATGGTGACACTACCTCTTTCATCTTTGTGAAGGTGAAGCGTGAATTGCCTTTATGTTTACCCTTCATTTCAGGTTGATTCAAGCCCGGAGTTTCGAATACGCTATATCTCCGAGGAGAAAAGGTTTGTGTTGATTGAAAAAGTTAAAACTGATCTTTGTTTTCCTACTCCTAAAGGTAAACAAGGAATGACTTCGGAAAATCTTAAGACACCTTTGTTTTATTCGAATGATGATGAAAACTCTGTTGATGCTTTGGTTTTTGAAAAATATTTGTATCCTGATGTGATTGATTGTTTTTCTCTGATTAGTAATAAAGTGTTTGTCTTAAATGATGATTACAAAAATATTACAAATACAAACTGTGATATTGATCAGCATACGAGTAAGGTTGTAACCATTCGGCCTTGGCACACTTTGAATGTGAATGTGTTGAGAAGTATGATTGTTCCAAAACATACACGATTAATTATCCTTTGATCCAATTGTGTTCCATTGCTTGTAATGATGGCATATCAAAAATATTTGATAATATGAAGTATGCATGTTTTGACCGAATAAGACTTTGGATGCATGACCGATTGAATGAATTTTTCATGTATTTTGGATGCAATTTGAGATGAATTCCTTTGTACTTTTTACTGTCGAATATGGAGAGTCAACTTGAAAAGGTAAGACTCAACCCTCACTTTGCATTCGATAATCAATCATCTGCTCATGAATCGAAGAGGATTGGCCTATCTCTAGTTTATCATTTATTTAGTCCTTTTCTCTTTGATGATGATAAAATTTTAATTGTCAAGTTTTTATTTCTAATCAAATTCTTGTGATTTTATCTCAAGATTTGAAGTGAACCAAATGCTCGACTTGAGGACAATTTGCTTTGAAGAAAGGGGGAATGATGTAAGCATGCCTCCAAGCTCTCCAAGCTCGAGCAAGGAGCTCATTAAGCTGCCCGAATGTCCAATCACGCGAGCTCGAGCTAAGCTCTTCTAAGAAGCTATTTCAGCTTTATTCGCTCAACTTTGGGATGAAACAAAGCACCAAGCCATTGACCAAGCTCAGACCAGCTCCATAAAGATCCCTTGCACTCTTGTGAAGGTCGACTTTAGCTCATCTTTAGCTCCCTGAGCTCTGTTCATCTCGAATCAGCTCACTTGAGCTTATTTCAGCTTGTTTTGAGCTCAATTTAGCTTACTTTTAGCTCGTTTCTTTTATCATTTAAATAAATTAAGTATTTGTTTTAATTTATTCAATTTGATACAGCTCATGATCGAATTCCCTAGCTCAAATCAGTTCATTAATTGTTTTCACATGTTTGGAGCTAGTCGAATTTAATATGCTAGCTAAGTTCATATTAATTGAGTTTTAATTTAATTATTATGTTTATTAATATGTCTAGATGATGTTTTATTAAGTTTAAGCCGATTTCATGTTTGATTTAGTGTGTTTAATGTGTGTTTAGTTTCAGCCGAATGCATGAAGAGGAGTTAATGCAAGGTGCATGCACAATTGAGGTTCAATGGATGGCATTTAAAAGAGCACATGTATATGGGACGTTCATGCAAGAGGGAGCTGCTGAAATGTTCATGTATTTGAATATTCATGGACCGTATTTATGAAGGAACATACATTGGGACGTTTCATGCATGCTTCATGCATATTCTAGATGACCATTCAAGTATTCAAGGCACATTAAAGCTTCATTCGGCCAAGGGAGATGTAGGAGCATTAAAGGGCTGCACATTCATGGAATTAAGGTTTTTCTTCAAGGTTAAGTATGCATGAATACATCAAGTGAAGCAACATGATGGCTCGGCCAATTCATGCACCATCTTTAAGCATGAACCAAATTTTAATGCTTTTGTCTGAACATGTTAAATACAAATGTGAACAGAATTTAAGTTAGTGTGAACATCATAGATGCCGAATATCAATAGGCATTTTAAGTTTATAAATAGTTGCTTTGTAAACATTTTAAGGGACTTTTTGCCATTTTATTGAATGAAACTCTATTTCTGTGAGGTTAACTTCCTCTCTGTTTTCGTACGAGTCTCGAGTAACTTATCTAGCGTGCTAGTGGTGTCAACCCGAACTTGTTTCTGAACTTATCACCAACCTTTTGGTGTGGCGTTCATCTATCCTTCTACCGAACCATCTTTCCACCTTAAACAATATAAGAACTGGGGTGACACTCGTTATAGTGTTGAATCGCTCTTAACGTTTAAGTTCACTTTTCCATTCCATCCTATCTATCAACTTTTTACCTTATTTCTTTGTTAAACCGAACCTGCCAAAAATCATACCTAGCCTATCATTCGAACCACTTTGTCAACTTCTGCCCAAACTTAGCCTAATACATCCTTTGCATAAGTCGAACGATAATTCCTCGACAACGATCGGGCAACTTAGGTGACTCGACTCAACATCACCGAGAGGGATCTCATCAGGATCAAAACATGTGTGATTATTTGAGATAACCTAAATTGATTAAGGGTAATCTTGGTATATGTGGAGAAAAGATATCTGATGCAGAGCAAATTGCAGTTGTTCCTAATGGTGTAACTAGTGAGTTTGATTCGGTGTTCACCTTAATCTCCACTAGCAGGCAAGTCTATGATGTACTTTCTCTGTCTTCAATGTTGATTGATCTTGAAGTTAGGCAAAAGTCAGGTGCTATGACTGGGCTCTTCAGTGTTAATCTTTCTAGAAGTCAGCCTCGTTCTCATAGTGCACAAGGTTATAAGTAACCTACAGAAGGTGTGTCCCGTCCAGTTGGATATCGAGGCAGAGGAGGTTCATTTCATCGAGGTAGAGGTGGTTCATTTCATCAAGGTAGAGGCAGAGGCCATTTTGGAAATGCTTCAAACAGACCTTAGTGCCAGCTGTGTGGAAATTTTGGGCATATTGTGCAAAAGTGCTATTATCGCTTTGATACTTCTTTTACTGGTTTTCTTGAGCCTGATGTAGGTTATAAAGGTTCAAGTTTTAATCATTTTTCAATCAGTGATGATGATGGAGACAACAAATAGAATGTAGTGGGTGTTTTCATTTCTGCTAACGGCTCTTCTGCTTTTGTGAATGTTGCTATTGCTGGAGAACATGCCTTGTTTCCTGATTCAGGGGCCACTTCTCAGCTCACTCGTGATGCCTCCAAGGTGTCAAATAGTGTTCCATATACTGGTACAGGTAAGGTGGCTGCTGCTAATGGTTAGTCTTTGTCAATATCTAGCACTAGCCAAAGTATCTTACTTACAAATAATAGACCTCTTCATATGAAAAACTTGATGTATGTGCTTGGCATAACAAAAAACTTAATGTCTATGTCACAATTCTCAAAGGATAATAAGGTGTATTTCGAGTGTCATGCTACAAAATGCTTTGTTAAGGATGCAAGCTCTCATCAAGTGTTGCTGAAAAGAGTTGAGCAGGATGGTCTATACAAAATAGAGGTTTTTAGTACTAGTCAATTTGATTCTGTAATGAATGTTGAAAAATCAAATATTAGTGTAGTGTTGGTGTTTCTTATGACACATGGCATAGAAGACTTGGCCATTTTTCCTCAGATGTGATGGCTCAAATTTTTCATTCTTGTAAAATGAGTATTCCTAAGAATAAAGATGTTACTTTTTGTGTAGCTTGTTAGATGGGAAAGAGTCATAAAATGCCTTTCTCGCATTCAAAAATAGTCTATACCATGCCTTTGCAGCTCGTTGAGACTGATGTTTGAGGTCCAACTCTTATACATTCAAGTGGTTTTCGATATTATGTCACTTTTTTTTATGCCTACTCATGTTATACTTGGATTTATTTTTTACAATACAAATCAGATGTTGTTGTTTTCTTACAGTTTAAAAAGCAGGCTAAGTTACAGTTTGGTAACAAGATTAAGGAGGTTCAATCTGATTGAAGGAGAATTTCCAATCTTGTTATCTCAACCAGGGATTTAAATAGCGGTCCGTTATCGAAATAGCAGCCGTTATGTAGCGGCGGTAACCTCGTCTCAAATCGCTATGTTTCAAACCGCTATTATCCGCTATTATGTTTTACTTTTTAAAATTCACGACCGCAATACCCGCAGTGACCGCAATAGCATTTGTTATGTCCGCAACTGCGATAAACGCAACGCGACCGAAAACGCGACCGCGATCTCAATTTAAATCCCTGATCTCAACTCTGCTCTTTTGGAAGTAAGCATCAAATCTCCTGTTCGCATCCTTTTGAACAAAACGGTATTGTGAAACAGAAACACTAACAGGTGGTGGAACTTGGTCTTACTTTATTGGCACAATTCTTCATGCCTATGAAGTATTGGTCTGATGCTTTTTTCAGTGCTGTGTTTTTAATCAACAAGCTTCCAACCAAGGAACCAAGGCTCTTCGAGGGTCCACTCCTCATGAGATGATTTTCAAGACTCTGTTAGACTATTCTTTCTTAAGGGTGTTTGTTTGTTTGTGTTATCCTCATCTTCGGTCGTTCAATAACCACAAGATGCAGTTTTTACCAGCTTCTTATGTTTTCTTGGGATACAGTAGTATGCACAAGGGTTACAAATGCTTTGATTCTAATGGCAAAGTGTTTATTTTTTGATGAATCTATTTTTTCCTTTTTTTAGGAAGCCTGCTGTCAGTTCTTTCTCACTTTATGTACCAAAGATAGTAGTTACGAAGTTTCCCTATGTCTCTTCCACAACACCAAGTTTATTTGTTGATTTATTTGGCTCGTCATCAGATCCCTTAGTTGATTCTTCTACTTATGTTTCTGATGACTTAGCTATTGATGTTCCATGTGAGTTCTCTTCAAGATCCAGTATGAGAAGTGTCACTCCGTCACATGGCCATGTTGCTTCTGGTTCTTCTGGATAGCTTAGTTCACCGTTGGTTGATTCTCTTAATGAGTCTTCTACTAATCATCATCTTATGATTACTAGAAGGCAGGGATTTTTAAGCCAAAGAATTACTCTTCAGAACTTCAGTCTTCAGTCTTCAGTTTCTGACGAGCCTCGAACTGTCTATGAGGCATTAGCTGATCCTCAGTGGCACGCTGCTGTTGAAAAAGAATATAATGCTCTTGTTCAACAAGGCCCTTGGAGTCTTAACTTTTTTACCTTACAATCGAACTACAGTAAGGTGTAAATTGATTTTCAAGAATAAAAGAAATGTTGATGGTACTGAGGCTCGAAAGAAATCCAGGTTAGTGGCTTAGGGTTTTTCTTAACAACTTAGACATGACTATAAGGAGACTTATAGCCCTGTGGTCAAGGATATAATAGTTTGGGTTATTCTTGCACTTGCTTTGTCTCACAAATGGAAGTTACACAAAGTGGACTTTAATAAGGTTTTTCTTAATGAAGATTTGCAAGAAGACGTCTACATGGTGCAACCAATAGGATTTGAATGCACTGGATCAAATAGAGAGTAGTTGGTTTGTAAGTTACACAAGGCTCTATATGGCTTGAAGTAGGCTCCTAGAGTCTGGTATGAGAAGTTTAAGGGATTTTTGGAGCAGTTTGGTTTTCATTCCTCGCAAGCAGATGTGGCGTTGTTTGTGCGTGTAATGGATGGCAACAAGTTGTATCTTTTGGTTTATGTTGATGACATAGTCATCACAGGGGATAGTCAGGCAGACGATCGATTAGTTCAATAGCTACATGAGAAGTTTTCCTTAAAGGACTTACGAAATCTTAACTTTTATCGTTGAGTGGAGGCTACTTTAGTTGGTGACAAGGTTCAACTGAATCAAAAGAAATATGTGTAGGAGTTACTTCAGTTTGCTGGTATGACTGATTACAAATCACTTCCAACTCCTATGGTTTCCTAATCTAAAGCTTTACTTGCTAATGAAATGTTGTTTCCTGGTCCTTTCAGATACAGGAGCATTGTTGGTAAATTGCAATATCTCTATGCTACTTGACCTGACATAACTTCTAGTGCTAATAGAGTCAGTCAGCATACGAGTCAACCAACTGTAGGGCACTGGTTTTAGTTAAACGTATTCTTAAGTATTTAAAGGGAACTTGTGATCATGGCGTCTGTTTTAGTCCCACCAACGAGTTCAATTTAAATGCATTTTTTGATGCTGATTGGGGAAGTAGTGTTGAAGATAGAAGGTCAACTTCAGGTTATGTGGTTTTTCTAGGAAATAATCCTATCTCATGGAGTTCAAAAAAGTAATCAGCTATTGCTCTATCGACAACTGAGACAGAATATAGGAGTGTTGCTAGTCCTGTGTCTGAAATCAAGCGGATTCGAGCATTACTGGAAGAGTTAGGTGTTCAGTTGTCTCATGTACCAGTGATCTAGTGTGACAATTCTAGTGCCATAGCCTATCAAAACACATTGAGTTGCAACTTCATTTTATTCGAGAGCATGTAGCAACTAATAAGCTGGAAGTGAACTTGTTCCCTCTTCAGAACAAGTAGTTGATATACTGACTAAGCCACTAGCTGTTGGGTCGTTTAATTACTTCAAACAGAAACTAAAAGTGTGCTCCTAATGAGTTCTAGAAGAAGGCTACTGAGTGAAGTTTTTTTTATTGTCATAGGGGAATGTTAGCAGTAAACGTACAGTTGGTTCAATCTGTTAGCTATTAAGACTGTTAGTGAGTAAGCTAATGTTAGTTAGCTATAGTTGTTCATCTTTATTATGCTTTCTTAATTCTCATGTATATATATGGATGCTTACCTGAGTGTAAGGTAGATATATGAAATACACGATTGTTGTCTCTATTCATCTCATTCCTATTCTTCTGATATGCTTTAAAAAGGACCTTGAACGACCACCATTCAAAACTAAGTCATAAGAAAAGTTTAGAAATAGTACAAGAACATTTAAATAACCTTAAATAGTCCTAAATGATTAGTGGAACATGAATGAATTATTTAAACTTTGGTGATGTATTGACTTGAAAATGTGACATTCTTTACTCGGGTTTAATTATGAGCTCGAGTAAGGGATGTTACAAGATGTACATTCATTCAAAATTTTAATAATAATAATAATAATAATAATAATAATAATAATAATAACACACCCATGCCATTATCTAAAATATTTAATATAAGTGAAGAAAAGATTAACAACAAGTTTAGTCCCTATTGATAGATAAAATTTCAGTTTAATACTTACAATAAAAATAGAAATTCAATTCAACCTCAAAATATTAAACTAGAAATTCAAGCGGTTCCATAATCCAAAGCTAATAAAAAAAAATCAAATTTTAGTATTTCATTCAAGATTTAAGAAACAATTCATTTGAAATTTTTAACAGAATTTATCATGGTCTAGTGTGAAATCCAAAACCAAAATTTCGGGGTGTTACACTTTGTAAAATAGTTAGGATACAATTGAGAAACCAATAGAGATTAGACATGTATTTGGTCTGTGTAACAACCTAGTATTAGCTAAATCAGAATAGTGATTTTGGAACCACAAATTCGATATCAGAAATTTATTTTAATATTATTTTAAGTGTTTACAACATAGTAGCATGTATGTGTGAAAGTTTCGTGAATTAATTTTATCGTTTGAATGCTTAATTCAGTAAAAAGGACTAAATCGCGTAAAGCGTAAAAGTTACATTATATTTGTTAAATGCACTAAATTACTATGAATATTAAATGTGGAGGTTCTTGAGTGATAAATGGACCATTAATAGGGTAAGTGGACATTAATGGGCATGAAATGGATGCTATAGATGTTTTATCATAAAGGTAATTTTGGTAATTTGTAAATTAAAGTAAATTAAATAAAAGAAACAAAGGTATCATCTTTGTTTCTATCATCTTCAACCGAAAAACAAGAAGGGTGGAAGCCATTTTAAAGCTATTAGGGTTCGGTCATTGTTCTGTTCAATTGTAAGTCTGTTTTTACTCGGTTTTTGATGATTTCTTTGTTTTCATAATTGTTGCAGCTCAATCTAGCTAGCCCGTACCTTTAATTTCAAAACTGTTAAAGATTTTGAGAGTCTCCATTGTTGAATCTATGTGTTCATTGATGTTTAGTGTTGAAATATGAAAGTTTGATGATAGTTTTACTTGTTTTGTTAAGTGATTTTTGATGAAAATGCATAATAGGGATTAAATTGTGAAAAGTGTAAATTGAGTAGTTGAAATGAAATAAATGAAAGTTTTGGGCTACTAGGGACCTATATGTAATTCAGCCAAGCATGGGTTTTATTGAAATTATGTGAATTTTATGTTTTGTGAAATAAGGACTAAATTGTAAAAGTTGTGAAATACTTGGGGTAAAAGTGTAAAAGTGATTTAAAGTGTGATATGGACTAAATTGAAAGAATATGTGATTGAATAAGTTAATTTTGAATTCATATAGATCAAGAAAGAAAGAATTCGGATTTAGGTTAGGGGAAAAGTAAGGTCATCGAGTAGTCGACCCGATCTGTCATTTCCGTATACGAGGTAAGTACGTATAACTGAACTTAAATGTGTATCTATTTATTTGATGGATGAAATTGAGATAGTATTTATTCTATTAGATAAATGTAGAGATATTAGATTAAATGCACAGTTTAAGTAAACGAGTTGCTGAATAAGACCATAACTGGGCGATGGCAAAATCGAATAATAAGACCATAACCAGGTTATGGCATGTGAATGAAAGACCATGGCAGGGCCTTGGCAATGTATGTGTAAGACCATAGTTGGAATATGGCATCGAAAAATCGACGTACTTATATTGTAAGCATTTATAAACTCGAAGTGATTCAATACGCAAATTGGTGAGGATAGATATGTATCAGTACAGGTATGTATAGAAATCTATTCGAAAGATGAATTATAAGAAGATGAGAACCTATGAGATTCTTTATAGTTAAACTTTATGTTATCTCATTGATTGAGGTTTTAATTGCAAATTATGTATCTACTTGGAATTGTTCATGAATGATGTTGATAATTTCATATATACATACGAACTTACTAAGCCTTATAGCTTACTTTGTTTATTTCCTTCTATGTTTTATAGTAAATCGAAGCTAGCTCGGAACCGGGGATCATAAGGAACTTTATCGCATTATCGGACATCTATTTGGTACTTTTGAGTTGTGTAAATATGGTATATGGCATGTATAGGCTTGTGTCATTTTGGTACGTTTGATGGATATGTATTTTGGCCATTTGGGTTGGCATAAGATGATGAACATGATGATGTTATAAATGTACAAATGGTTCTATTTTGAGTTTGGTAAATTGACTTATGTTAGATGATTGAAGTTGATAATTTGGAAGTTATGTGTTTGTGAATTAATGCTTGATAATGCATGGTTGAAATGAATTAGTAAGTTGAATTGTATATGTGAATTAGGTATGTAATTAAATAGCAAGTTGTGACATATTTGTGACTTGCATGGTTGGAGATAGATATAACAAGATTTATGTATTGGTTAATGACTTTTGGCTGCATACTTGTGCCTTAAAATGGTATCATTTGTACTTGTGTAGGTTCGTGCAAAATAGGGTGGCAAATTGGCCTTGCAAATGGCCTATTTTTGTCTACAAGAGCAGAGACACGGGCATGTGTCTCAACCGTGTGTCCCCTGGTGTTGTAATTGAATTAAAGTTAGTATGCTCCACATGGTCTCATACACGGGCGTGTGACAGGCCGTGTGGTACAAGTTAGTATACCCCCTGGCTGGTCTCATACAGCACACGGGCATGTGACTTGGCCATGTTGCATAAGTCAGTATACCCTGCAGGTTTGGCACGGCCTAGCACACGGCCTAGTACATGGGCGTGTGTGGCCACTTCGAATGGAACACGGGCTAAACACATGGGCGTATAGTTGGCCGTGTGACCCAAGTCAGTACGTATGCCATGTTTCCACACGGCCTGAGATGTAACACCCCTTACCCGTATTCGACACCGAAACAAGGTACGAGGCGTTACCAGACTTATACACAAACAATTATACAATACCGAGACATGACTTTCCACTCAATATTAAAAATTTTTGTAACACCTCTTAAACAAGCTTACGAGGCCTAAATCACACCTTAGGAATGGTTCGGGATCAAATCGAACTCTTTTAAAGATCTCTAAAAAGACTTAGAAAATTTTCATTAAACAATCCATACGCCCGTGTGGCATATCACATGCCCGTGTTCCACACTCGTGTGGATTTATTTCTCAATTTGAACCTACAGTGGTTTTCACACTATTGGACACACGCCCGTATCCCTCACACGGCCACGACACGCCCGTGTCTTAGCTCGTGTTCAAAAACCTTGGCATTATGTTTCTGATGTCATCACCCCATAAATGTCACACGACCAAGGCATACGCCCATGTCCTTTGACCGTGTGGCAAATTAAATTCCTAATTCAGGTGCAGACTCACACTGCCTGGCCACACGTCCATGAGGCTGATCGTGTGTCACACACGGCTTAGACACACGCCCGTGTGTCTACCCGTGTGGACAAGATCAAGGCTATTTGTCAAGCTCTTTCTACCACCCCGACTTATACAAACATAAATCACATCAAACCATCAACTCATTCAGGCATAATTAAACCAAATAAATCAACCATGCAACTTGCACATTCACGAATAACCTCATCATTTCATAGATTAATAAGAGAGAGCCATCAACTATGGCCTTATACAAAAGAATTCATCATTTAATGAGCCAACACATTTTTCCAAAACAATATGACATTCAACTAAGTCTAGTCCCTATACATGCCATACTCAAAATGCTAAATCTAACTATACCAAGATGTGCTGATAGTGTGGGTGATCCTCTGATTATCTCTATATCCCGAGATGGCTCTTTGACACTATAAAATAGGGGAAAAAAAAGGGAGTAAGCTTTAAGCTTAGTAAGTCTATATGTAAACAATAAGCATCATACCACATACTAATCAATCAAAAGCATTACATATTATGTAAAAGCAATTCATATCCTCAGAATCATGCTTACTCATTTCAAACCTTACCACATACCAAACACATATCATAAACATTTCTCACATTTACTTGCACTTATAACATGCACTTATCATCACAAAGCCACATGTAATTTCACTTAGACAAATTTCTCAATGAACACTTCGGAATATTGTTGGATACTTGGTGGTTTCGCACACAGCCCACCATTTAATAATTTACAATGTGGTATCCCACATAGCCCACCATTAATTACATGTTTACGGTGGTTTTGCACACAGCTCACCAATGATAATAAATATGATGGTATCGCACATAGCCCATCATTAATAAATAACAAGGTGGTATCACACATAGCCCACCAACAATAATAATTACACACTTACAGATATTTATCCGTACCCATATCCCAATCCCGAAGGTTCATCCGAGAATTTTCTCATTTCCTACCATTTTTAATAAATCTCACTAATAAGCATTTACATCCACACAATGCATCAATATGGAAAAACATATGTAATAAGGATGTATCGTCTACACATAAACTTACCTCGATACAAAATATGTCAGTTTGCAATTTAGTCCGTAACCTTGTCTTTTTCCCTGTTAAGGTTGATTCCACGTTCTTTTTGATCTAAATGACATATTTAACTTATTAAATCACAAAATTATTCAAAACATTTCAAAATTTCTATTTTGAAAAATTACCATTTTGCCCCTATACTTTCACAAAATTACACTTTTGCCCCTAGGCTTGTAAAATGAAACGTGTTCATCTTTCACATATCCAAGCCTAGTGGATTCATTTACTCTCTTATAGCAACTCACAAGTTCAACTATTTCACACATTTACTATCCATTTTACAACCTTTACAAAAAAAAAAGGTCCTTTTAGGTGTTTTCATGGAAACACCTTTCACAAAAGTTATTTATTTAACAACCATAATTCATTTTATTCCCTAAAAAATCATCAAACAACATGAGCACTCTCATGGAAAATCCCTAAACTTTCAACCATTTTGTAAAACAGTCCCCTCTTTAGCTAGCTTAAGCTTTGGGGGTTCCAAAAACACAAAAATCATCAAAAATAACCATCATAATCACTTACTTTCAAGAGGATAGCTTCGCTAAAAGTTTGAGCTTCAAAAAACACTATTATTTCTAGAATTTTCAGTGGAATAAGAAATGGAAATAGGAAAAGGTGATAGCTTCTTTATTTTATCTTATTTTATTTAATTAAGTCATCAAAACTCACCTAACCATTGACCAATTTCATTTTCTTGCCCCTATGGCCGGCCATCACTTCTCCAATGGCCTAATTGCACTTTAAGGTCCTCCAATTTAATATTCTATAGCTATTAGACACCTCTAGCTTGTAAAATAAAACTTCACACTTTATGCGATTTAGTCCTTTTTCACAATTAAGCATGCATGCACTGAAATTAATGCACCAAAATTTTCATGCACTCATATAATCATTATTTAACACATAAAATAATATTAAAACTAATTTATCCGAACTCAAATTAGTGGTTTTGAAACCACTATTCTGACTAGCCCCAAAATCAGGCTGTTGCATGAGACATGGGCGTGTTTGGAGCCATGTGAGGCACACAGCCTGTTCACATGGGCGTGTGACCCCTGTATGATTGAAAATTTTTCTAAGTTTCAAAAAATTTCTTGAGTTATTGGTTTAGTCCCGAATCACTTCTAAAGCTTTTTTAAGGCCTCGTAGGCCCTTATAAGGGACAATGTGTTTGTGATTAAATAATTTTTTAGTAGGAATGCATAAATGTATGAGTTATGTATGTTAAATGATATGTATTGATCGGTAATATATCGTAACCCTACTTCGGTGAAGAATGCGGGTTAGGGGTGTTACAGCCTGGGAGATTATTTGTCTGTAGTTATTCTATTGCCTTCAAGCCTTGCACTTATGTGTACTCTCTATTATCTTTGGGCTCTACACTTATGTGCATTTTATGCTGCCTTCGAGCTTAGCACTTATGTGCTCTCTAGTTGTGTTTGGATGGATCTCGAGTATCTGAGTCACATTTAACTAGATTTTACTATGGCCTATAAGCTAATAAGTTGATAAAGAAATCATGTAACAACCCAATTTCGGTGAAATCGAAACAGTGGTTTCGGGACCACAAATCCGAGTCGAAAATAAAATTTATTTTAATTTTATTTTATGATCCATAATATGATAGAAATGTCATGTGAAAATTTTGATAGGAAAATTTTACCGATTATGTGCTTAATTACGAGAAGGACCAAATCGTATAAAATGAAAAAGTTGAATTATAGTAGCTATAAGGATCAAATAGCTATGGAATTCAAAACTTGAGGTCCTCATATGGTAATTATTCCATAAATGAAAAGTAAGTAGATATTTTTGGTGACTCATCCATGGAAAATTAGAAAAAGGCTAAGGACTAAATTAGAAATTGAAATAATTTAATTAATTAAAAGATGATAAAAGAATTATCATCTTATTTTCTCATCTTCTTCCCCAAAATATTCCATGGAAACCCTAGGAAAGAAAAAGCAAGTTTTCTTGGCCAAATTGGGTACGTTTTCTTGTCCCGTTTTTAGCAATTTTGATATTTTTGAAACCAGGATAACTTAATCTAACTATTTGGGGGATTAATTTGAAAAGCTATAAAGGTATGGAAATTAGGTCATGGATGAATATGCTAAAAACTTGAAATTTATAGTAGAAAATGAAAGGTTGTTGATAGATAAACAACTTTTACAAAGTGATTTTTGATGAAAACATGATTTAGGGACTAAAATATAAAGTTATGAAATTTGATGAAAAATTATGAATTTTTATGAATACATGTGCTGTAAATTTTGTAATGGAACTTTGGTTAGGCTTGGAATAGGGAGTAAATTGCACAAATTTTATTTTCCGAGCCTAGGGACAAAATTGAAATTTATAGAAAAGTTAGGAGAAAAATGGTAACTTTGCCTAGGATGTAAATTGAGTCCACTTGTATATGAAATGTGATAAATTGATGTTAAATTTACTCGTATAGATCTAGATAGACAAATTCGGAGCTGGAACGAGGAAAAGAGGAAAATGCCGGATTAGTAGATTTAATGTAAACAAACATTTGTTGAGGTAAGTTCGTGTAACTAAATTGTGTATATTTATATGCTTGAATTAAATGTTGTGTTTGTGAATTGTATAAATGTCATAATTATGTGAAATGATCACATATTCGTTAAAGCCTGATAAATGAAAGTGCCCAATCAATAATAATGCTCGATAAATGATAAATGATAAAAATGTTACTTATATGCTTGAAATGAATGTGGAATGTGTTTATTTGAATTATATGAATGTTATAAATGTATTGAAATAATCACATGCCTGATAATGCTTGGAAAACTTTAAATCCTATTTGAATAAATGAAAAATCGATGGATATGTGATTTCCCAAAATGAATGAGGTCTTGCATTTGTTGCGGACGGGTAATCTGGATATCAGTCCTCTCGAGCATATGTTATGGATTGGATTTAGCCCGAACAGGTAATCCAGATCAAGCTCTTTAGAGCATATGTCATAAAAAGGATTTAGCCTAAACTAGTAATCCTGACTAAGCTCTATTTAGTATATATTGGAGCCAGGATTTAGCCTAGACTGGTAATCCTACTGTATATGTATATGTGTGGCTCGAGAGTGTACTCTCTAAAATAGTACCTTATGGGTACCATTGGACATGAATTGACAGATTCTGATTTGTACACCTCGAGTGTACTACCTGTGTATCCATCGATATTTCGAATAAATTCAACGGGTAAAAATCTTGACATGAGAGGATATGAATAAGAAATGAGTTATTACACGTATTTGTCTAAAATACATGAAAATGATGATACGTATTTGTCTAAGTAATGCTTACTTAGTTTTATTTCCCTATTTTATAGTAAATCGAAAGCTCGTTGGATTGGAAACTTGGTGGAGATCACTCACACTATCCATCGTCCCATGTCGGTACAATATGGTAAATCAATTATGGTTATAATGGCATGTATAGTGTAACACCGCGCACCCAAGACTGATATTGGGTCTGGATACGAGACATTACTATGCTTGAACTCACTGAAACATGTACTTACGGGCTATAAAATTTCGTTCCAACTTAAAAACTTCACTTTCTTAGTCAACATATATAACAAGGGCCTACGAGGCCTTTAACTCATGTCAGAAAACTTTCGGAATTAAAATCAAATAACTCATTTTTGAAGCAGGGTTCACACGCCCGTGTGACTTGGAACACGCCCGTGTACCCTTAAGCACGCCTATGCCTTCAAACCATGTAGAACTATTGACTATTTCCACACGGCTTAGACACGCCCATGTCTACCAACCGTGAGAGGTTACTGACTATTTCACACGGCCATGACACGCCCTTGGGCTTAGACCGTGTGCTAATCCTTGATATACTGACTAAATCAACACGGTCTGGGAACACTCCAATGTCCAAACCGTATGTCTTACATGACACACACACACGGCCATTGGATTTACCGTGGCCTATTATGATTAATAATACTAAGGTGCAGGGTTAACACGGTCTTGACACACGCCCGTGTGTCCAACTGTATGGGCACTTACAGGCTATTTACCAAGCCGTTAGCCACCTTGAAATGAAGATCATATCCATACACAATTCAACGATGCAATAACAACCCAATTTTATGAATACTACTACATGCTTCATTGATCTCAACAAACATACATGCTTAGTCAAATTTGGCCAACCGCTTAGCCATATACAAAAGAATAATAAACTTGATAGCCTTTACAAAGGCCCTTCTTAAAACATGTCCACAAAATGAATGTTTCCTATACATGCCATACTTAGTAAAGTAACTTGGCTATACCAAAATAAGAGTTGATAGTGTGTTGCGAGCTCCAACTTTAATGATCCATGAGTTAGCTTGGCGGGACTGCATAGAAAGAAAGAATCATAACATAAGCATATAGCTTAGTAAGTTTGCATGTAACAACTCATAGCATCATCATTACTTAATATAAACCATTTCACATAAACAATGGTATCATGAATTTCAACTAAAGAGCTTACTTACTCATATAGATTCTTACATGTCTCATGACACTTACTATTATCATACTTGTAAGGTAACCATGATACCTGTATCACTTGATCATATTGATCAGCATACTATAATAACAATAATCATGATATCTACTTTCTTATTCACAACATGAATAATACTCAACTTCATCTAATTTCATCTTGATACTAACTTTACTTTCTTAGCTTTCTTGCTATCTTCTTTTAGCTTACTCATTTGCCCGATGAATTTCTGTGAATAACCGAGGATACTAAATCTTTTCCCACATAATATGATGCCAAAGCCATATCTTAGACATGGTCTTGCATGGGTTATCTCATCTTGGTTTCATGGCTATGTCTTGGCATGGACTTATATGAAGTCTTGCTCTTGATAACATACTCAATGCCAAGCTTGTAACACCCCAAACCCGGTCAATACGCCACGACCGAATCTGGTATGTCACTGAGGAAAACATTTTGAAAAGAATCGAATAACAATTAAATTTTTGTGAAAACTCTTTGAAAATTCTATATTTGTAGAAATCGGTGTATAATAAGTTTAAACTGATAATTTACTTTGTAATTTCATAAATAAAATTTTAAAACTTAGTTGATAAATCATAGGTTAGAAAACATTTATATCAATTTAAGAAAATTCAATTATTACTTTGAAAACCATTTGCATTTTGAATGTAGAAACTTAATATTTGGAAATCATTAAAATTGTAGAAAACACTTAATCTATATTTTACTATCAAACGATTTATATTACCCGATGGTAAGATTTTAAAACCATTGCGTTTTTATTACTTTAGAAAACTTTGAGCTCAATTATTAATTTAACCAAATAATTTATAAGCCATATTTAAAACATATCCAAAGCATATAGATAATCCAAAACATAATTAAAGAGGCCTTATTACAAACCCAAAATAAAACAAAAACCAAATTAAAAATAAATTAAAGTACCCCAAATCGAAGTTCATGTAAAATCAAATTTTATTGCATGGCCTCCTCGAGTTCATCCGGCTCCTCATCCGTGATCTCACAAATCACCTGAAATGATAAGGGAGAAGGTGAGTCACCAAGACTCAAAGCATAAATCCTTCCTCGATTAATGCAACATTCTTACACAATTTATAATCAAGCAACATATATAAATATATAATGCACCCAACCTAGCCATCCTTAACTCCTTTTCTACCCCGTGTGGTACCAAACCACTGGTGGTGCCAAACCACTGGTGACCCAAAGTCACGATATCCAAAAATGTGATACCAAATCACTGGTGACTCAAAGTCACGAATAATCCATCTGTGGGGCCAACCCACGTGTGATACCAAATCACTGGCGACGATCCCAAATCTCAAAAGTGGGGCCAACCCACGGTGGAACTAAGCCATCGACGAGTCGCTATGAGGTGCCAAACCTCGGTGTCCCAAAGACACAAATGTGATACCAAATCACCGGAGGTGCCAAACCTCGGTGTCCAAAGACACGGATATCAAATCCTTCCCTCCACTCATATTCCCAAACCAATGTATTAAGAGTATCAATCATGCCATCATACTTTGATATGATCATATAACATATTTAAATAATAGATCATGATATCAATCAACATATATTAACATCATATTGAAACGGACTTACCGAATCCTTGCACATACCCATCAAGGTATCTTATCAAAATCTCATAGATTCCCACTTTAATAACATGTTTAGTTAATATGTATATAAATATATAACCCGAATTATAAAGTGTGTAAGATACACACGACACTAACGCAAATACTAAAATCCGAAGATCCGATCTACATGACCGATCACCTTGTCCTACAATCAGCCAATACTTAGATTATAAACAAAGGCCATTCGCCAAACCACTAAATCCCAAAAGCCTATGGCTTTTCAACCATCAAAAGAGATGAAGAATGCACAAGAGTCCTTACCACTTGACTTACCAACTTTTGATTGCTAGAGAGATAGGCTTAAATCAAATGCTTCCAAAGTCCCAAAGAGCCTATAAGAATGATCGATTCCTAATAATAGTTAGAATCTTGCAAACAATGCCCAAAAGTTTGGCCATAGTCCACAAGAAAACGACATAGAAAAGAGAAAAGAAATAATAGGAAATTCGGCCATGAACACTTACCTATCTTCCAAAATCGATTGAAGAAAACCAAATGAAATCCTACCCTTGATGATATTCGGCCAAGACAATTCAAAAAGAGTATGGGAAGTTTTGGCAATATGGTTGATTTGTAACAACAAAAAGGATTCGGCTAGAGTGGAGAAAGAGAAAGGAAAAAGGAAGAAAAAAAAAGAGATTTCAATGGGAGAGGGATGTTTATGGCTTTGAACAAAAATGAAAGAAAGTAAAGAGGAATGGGGAGAAGGAAGTTTCGACCAAGAGAAAGTAGAAGAAATATGGATTGAACAAGTATGAAAGAATGGAAAAGAAGTTGTGAACAAAAAAGATTCGGCCAAGCACAATGATGGTTTCGGTTTTTGTTTCACTTTTATGCACTAGGGAGAAACTTGCAAAAACTAGAAAGGATTTTCAGTTATGACACCAAATAAATATTGAAGGCCAAAACTAACACCACAAACTCACCTTATGCCCAAGACACATTCGGCTATAGGGAGTGTTTGTGGAGAGAAAAGAAATTGATGCTCAAATGCTTAGGAAAAATGGCCAACTAGCTACTAACCTACCAAAGCTTCCATCAAAAATCGGTCAAGCCCTCCCTAGTCCAAAATGCCGTCCACATACATGAACTAAAGACCATAAAGAGTTTCCAAAACATTCTCCATAATCCATGCCTTTTGTCCCTCATCATACCATAATCTTAAGATTCTTATCCCAAAATACAAGCTTACCTTAAACTAATATTCAACTTGCCATAAAGAGAAATTGAAAGTCCAACCTTCCATATGTCAAGCTTGACCGTCCATTAATGCTAGGATACAAAAATATAAAGTCTTCAAAATGCTAAACATGCTACTCGAACCACTTCCCTCAAGCAACACTTCATGCATTCTAACCATCTTGCTACTAGCTCCTCATGTGCTAAATTTAACACTTAAATTAACTTAAGTGTCAAGTTCACCTAATCCACTTCATTAAATATACCATGCTATGAATTATTCTAGCTTCCTAAATAAAATCAAGCCTTCACCAAAACTATGCTAAACACACAAAATTCATATCCAAGCCAACACAAATAATAAAATAATATTCTAATTTTAGGATGTTACAATTCTACCCCCTTAAGAAAATTTTGTCCTCGAAATTACCTGATCAAAAGAGTTGAGGGTACTGCTGCCTCATCGCATCCTCCGGTTCCCACGTAGCTTCTTCTACGCCATGGTTCCGCCATAAGACCTTCACTAAAGGAACTGACTTCTTACGCAAAACTTTCACATCTCGATCTAGAATCTGTACAGGTTCTTCTTCTATCGTCAAATCTAGACTCACCTCTATTTCTTCTACTATCACAACATGCGATGGATCAGAACGATAGCGTCTAAGCATGGAAACATGGAACATATCGTGAATCTGACTCAGTTCTGCTGGTAACTCGAGCTAATAAGCTACTGGTCCCACTCGTCTCAACACCTTAAACGGCCCAATAAACCTTGGACTCAACTTGCCTTTTCTCTCAAATCTTAATACTTTCTTCCATGGCGAGACCTTCAAAAAGACTTGGTCACCCACGGCAAACTCTATATCCCTCCGCTTGAGATCGGCATATGACTTCGCTTATCCGAAGCTTCCTTCGATTGAGCCTGAATCATCTTAACCTTATCCTCGGTCTCGCAACCAACTCGGTCCTAACATTTGACGCCACCCAACTCTGTCCAAAGATGTAGGTGTACGACACCTCCTACCATACAACGCCTCATATGGTGCCATCTTAATGCTTGCACGATAACTATTGTTGTATGCGAACTCATTAATGGTAAAAACTCTTCCCACCGCCTCTAAAGTCCAAAACACATCCTCTCAACATATCCTCTAAGATTTGAATAACTCTTTCCATTGTCCGTCGATTGTGGATGAAATGCAAGATCTTGAAATCCAACCGCGTACCCAAAGCTTGATGTAACGCTCTCCAAAACCTTGACTAAATCTAAGATCTCTGTCTGAGATGATCGACACTGGTACACCGTGCAACCTTACTATCTCTGCCACATACAAATTAGCTAACTTATGAAGTGAGTAATCCACCCTTACTGGAATGAAATGAGCTGACTTAGTCAGACGATCCACAATCACCCAAACTGAGTCCTTCTTGCTAGGCGTAAGAGGTAATCCACTGACAAAGTCCATAGTGATCCTTTCCCACTTCCACTGTGGAATCTTCACCGGCTGAAGTAATCCAGACGGTAACTGATGCTCAGCTTTGACCTCCTGGTACGTCAGACATTTACCCACAAACTCAATTACGTCCCGCTTCAGACCTGGCCACCAAAATTTCTCTCTTAAATCCCGATACATCTTGCTACTTCCAGGATGCATAGCGTATGGGCTGCTATGTGCGTCCCGAAGAATCCTTTGCCTCAACTCAACATCTTTTAGCATACAAGCTCTCCCTTGAAAACACAACACTCCATCACTGGACAAACTATAATTCTCTAAACCACCACTCTGAACTTGCAACCTCCGATCATTCAAACTATCATCCTCTAACTGTTTCTCCTTGATTTGATCTAACCAAGTCGGCTTGACTTTCAGTTCTGTTAAAAGACTCCTATCATCGTATAAACTAAGACGAGCAAACATCGATCTTAAGTCTGATACAACCTTTAGGCTCAACGCGTCTGCCACCACGTTAGCCTTACCCGGATGATACTCAATCGAACAGTCGTAGTCCTTCAACAATTCAATCCATCTGCGTTGCCTCAAATTCAAATCCTTTTGAGTCAAAAGATACTTTAGACTCTCGTGATCCGTGTAGACTATCGACTTCTCTTCGTACAAATAGTGTCTCCAAATCTTCAAGGCGAAAACCACTGCAGCTAATTCCAAGTCATGCGTCGGATAATTAACTTCATGTGGTCTCAACTGTCGAGATGCATAAGCCACTACCTTCCCTTCCTGCATCAGCACACATCCCAAACCAGTATGTGATGCATCACAGTAAACCGTGAATTCCTTGCCTACCTCAGGTTGAATTAAAACCGGAGCTTCAGTCAGAATCTTTTTCAACTTGTCGAAGCTTTCTTGCTGCTTCTCAGTCCACACAAATAGAACTCCTTTCCTCAATAACTTGGTCATAGGTGCTGCTATCAAAGAAAATCCCTCTACAAATCTTCGGTAATACCCCGCCAGACCTAGAAAACTCCAAATCTCAGCCACTGACTTAGGCGGCTTCCAATCCAACACTGCTTCGATCTTTCGAGGATCCACTCTAATCCCCTCAACTGATACTACGTGACCCAAGAAAGTCACCTCCCTAAGCCAGAATTCGCACTTACTAAATTTGGCATATAGCTACTTTTCCCTCAGAATCTGCAACACTACTCGCAAATGCGCATCATGCTCCTCCTCTGACTTGGAGTATACCAAAATATCGTCTATAAATACTACAACAAACTGATCCAAAAACTGCTGAAATACTCGATTCATCATGTCCATGAAAGCTGCCGGGGCGTTAGTCAATCCAAAAGGCATTACCAGAAACTCGTAGTGCCCATACCGAGTGCGAAATGCCGTCTTATGGATATCAGCCTCTTTCACCTTTAGCTGATGATACCTAGACCTTAAATCAATCTTGGAGAAAATCGCTGCCCCTTTAAGCTGATCAAACAAGTCATCTATCCTCGGTAATGGATACTTGTTTTTGATCGTCAGCTTATTCAGCTGGCGGTAGTCTATACACATCCGCATCGTACCATCCTTTTTCTTGACAAAAAGTATCGGTGCTCCCCAAGACGAAACACTTGGTCGGATAAAACCTTGATCCAACAACTCCTAAATCTGAGCCTTTAATTCCACCAATTCCTTCGGTGCCATCCTATACGGAGCTATAGACATTGGCACACCAAATTTGACTTCACGATCCGGAGGCAGTCCCGGAAGTTCTTCTGGAAATACGTTAGCATATTCCTTTACAGTTTGAACATTCCCCACAGTTGACTCCTTAGCTTCCAAAGCACACACATGAACCACAAATGCCTCACAGCCCTTCCTGACCAACTTCACTGCTTTCAACGCAGATACCACATTGGATAGATAATCTCTTCTATTACCTATCATAACCACCTCTTCACCCTCAGCTGTCTTCAAAACCATGCGCTTAGCAGCGCAATCCAAACTTGCCTGGTACTTAACCAACCAGTCCATCCCAAGAATTAGATCGAACTCCCCAAACGGCAGTTCCATCATATCAGCCACAAACACTACCCCTTGGAGTTCTAGGGGTACATCTCTATACAGCTTATTTACTTCTACAGAGTGACCTAGAGGGCTAAGTACTGTCATCCTCCTAGAAGTAGTCTCAGAGTCTAGGTTTATGGTCTCTACTATGCTACTAGCAACATACGAATGCGTCGAACCCACATCTATCAAAGCAGTATATGGTACACCAAAGATTAAGAACGTACCGGTTATGACGTCCGGTGCGTCACCCTCCTCTCGACGCCTCGCTGCATACACCAACCCAGGCTGCCTTGCCTCAGTGTTACTTGTACCTCTGCCCGATGCTCCGCGACCTCGACCAAAACCATTACTTCCTCTACCATTACCACGACCTCTCTGCGGTGACGGTCCCTCTTTTCTGAACTGAGCACGACCTTGACCCTCTGACTGATTCCTGGCCAGCTTACGTGGACAGTCCCTCACACGATGATCCAGCGAGCCACACTCGAAACATCCTTTCCTCCGGTCCAACATTCACCCCAATGATATTTTCCACATCGGTTACACTGTGCTAGTCCTTGATTAGCGATGTGAGCCTCCAGATTGATTCGCCCATTTTGCCTAGCCCTCTTCTAAGAATTACCTATGACCGGATGATCCAAAACTTCTCTTATGTTTGTTCCTGTCATTGATTACGCTTACGATTCCTTTATTCCTTCAAAGAATCTTAGTCTTTTCAACCAACGCAACAAACTCTCGCTCGATGTGGAGCAATCAAGAACCTCACTCATCTCTTAAACCATCCTCGAACCGGACACATCGCTCGGTTCAAGCCACAATACCTCCAAAGATCTTGGCTCAATCTTAAGAACCCAGCCTCATATTCTGATACGGACTTACTCTCTTGGACCAAACTCAAAAATGCCTTATGCTGCGCATCAATGTAACTAGACCCAATATATTTCTTTTGATACGCTGCCTTAAAATAGTCCCAAGTGAGATCCTCCGCAGCAGCACTGTTCCGCACCGTGAGCCACCACTGATATGACTCATCACGAAGAAGCGACACTATCCCTTTTAGCTTTTCCTTGGCATTCAGATCCAGATCATCCATGAGTCGCTCCGTCGCCTCTAACCAATATTCAGCCGAATTGGGAGCTACACCTGAAACACCTCAAAATACCTCGACTCCATTGGCTCGGAGTCACTGAGGTACAGATTTCTGAGCTCCCGCGCTTGCACCTATTCCAGCAACTCTCTCAAGAACTCTCAGCATTGCTTGAGACACTGCGTCGTCCCCGTTCCTGAAACTCAACTCCAACCGCTGGTGGTGGGGGTGGTGGTACCTCATTCTCGGATCCTTGACCCGACCTTACTGGCTCAGACACAGCCATCCTACCCCTACCGCGTCCACGCATAACACGACCCCGACCTCGAGTACTCATATCTAAAGTCTCGACTTATCTAATTTAAAAGTTTTATGAATTAGTCATTATTCCACTATCTTTAAAACACAGTTTTATGAAAAGTTTTAATAAGAGGTTGTTTCACGAGTACATCCAACCTATAGTTTTGAGTCTCTAGAGTAGTTCCTACTACTATACAGTCATACCATCATCATCATATCATCAAAATCAACAATTTGAAGTACTTACCCGGGTGGATTGGTGGCGGAGACTCGATGCCATGCCTTTCAAATCATAATTTTAAACTAAAACATTTAAAAATCATACTTTAAAATCATTTTGGGCCTCGGCCCACAGCCGAGCTTTTGAACTTAGCCTCGATACTAATTTGTAACACCCCAAACCCGGTCAATATGCCACGAATCAACGGTATGTCACCGAGGAAAACATTTTGAAAAGAATCGAATAACAATTAAATTTTTGTGAAAACTCTTTGAAAATTCTATATTTGTAGAAATCGTGTGTATAATAAGTTTAAACGATAATTTACTTTGTAATTTCATAAATAAAATTTTAAAACTTAGTTGATAAATCATAGGTTAGAAAACATTTATATCAATTTAAGAAAACTCAATTATTACTTTGAAAACCATTTGCATTTTGAATGTAGAAACTTAATATTTGGAAATCATTAAAATTGTAGAAAACACTTAATCTATATTTTACTATCAAACGACTTATGTTACCCGATGGTAAGATTTTAAAACCATTGCGTTTTTATTTCTTTAGAAAACTTTGAGCTCAATTATTAATTTAACCAAATAATTTATAAGCCATATTTAAAACATATCCAAAGTATATAGATAATCCAAAACATAATTAAAGAGGCCTTATTACAAACCCAAAATAAAACAAAAACCAAATTAAAAATAAATTAAAGTACCCCAAATCGAAGTTCATGTAAAATCAAATTTTATTGCATGGCCTCCTTGAGTTCATCCGGCTCCTCATCCGCGATCTCACGAATCACCTGAAATGATAAGGGAGAAGGTGAGTCACCAAGACTCAGTGCATAAATCCTTCCCCCGATTAATGCAACATTCTTACACAATTTATAATCAAGCAACATATATAAATATATAATGCACCCAACCTAGCCATCCTTAACTCCTTTTCTACCCCGTGTGGTACCAAACCACTGGTGGTGCCAAACCACTGGTGACCCAAAGTCACGATATCCAAAAATGTGATACCAAATCACTGGTGACTCAAAGTCACGAATAATCCATCTGTGGGGCCAACCCACGTGTGATACCAAATCACTAGCGACGATCCCAAATCTCAAAAGTGGGGCCAACCCACGGTGGTACTAAGCCACTGGGACGAGTCGCTATGAGGTGCCAAACCTCCGTGTCCCAAAGACACAAATGTGATACCAAATCACCGGAGGTGCCAAACCTCCGTGTCCAAAGACACGGATATCAAATCCTTCCCTCCACTCATATTCCCAAACCAATGTATTAAGAGTATCAATCATGCCATCATACTTTGATATGATCATATAACATATTTAAATAATAGATCATGATATCAATCAACATATATTAACATCATATTGAAACGAACTTACCCGAATCCTTGCACATACCCATCAAGGTATCTTATCAAAAATCTCACAGATTCCCACTTTAATAACATGTTTAGTTAATATGTATATAAATATATAACCCGAATTATAAAGTGTGTAAGATACACACCTGAAACTAACGCAAGTACTAAAATCCGAAGATCCGATCTACCGCACTAGATCACCTTGTCCTACAATCAGCCAATACTTAGATTATAAACAAAGGCCATTCGGCCAAACCACTAAATCCCAAAAGCCTATGGCTTTTCAACCATCAAAAGAGATGAAGAACCGACAAGAGTCCTTACCACTTGACTTACCAACTTTTGATTGCTAGAGAGATAGGGCTTAAATCAAATGCTTCCAAAGTCCTAAAGAGCCTATAAGAATGATCGGTTCCTAATAATAGTTAGAATCTTGCAAACAATGCCCAAAAGTTCGGCCTTAGTCCACAAGAAAACGGCATAGAAAAGAGAAAAAAATAATAAGAAATTCGGCCATGAACACTTACCTGTCTTCCAAAACCGATTGAAGAAAACCAAATGAAATCCTACCCTTGATGATATTCGGCCATGACAATTCAAAAAGAGTATGGGAAGTTTTGGCAATATGGTTGATTTGTAACAATAAAAGGATTCGCTAGAGTGGAGAAAGAGAAAGGAAAAGGAAGAAAAGAAAGAGATTTCAATGGGAGAGGGATGTTTATGGCTTTGAACAAAATGAAAGAAAGTAAAGAGGAATGGGGAGAAGAAAGTTTTGGCCAAGAGAAAGTAGAAGAAATGTGGGTTGAACAAGTATGAAAGAATGGAAAAGAAGTTGTGAACAAAAGAGATTCAGCCAAGCACAATGATGGTTTCGGTTTTTGTTTCACTTTGATGCACTAGGGAGAAACTTGAAAAAACTAGAAAGGATTTTCGGTTATGACACCAAAACAAATATTGAAGGCCAAAACTAACACCAAAAACTCACCTTATGCCCAAGACACATTCGGCTATAGGGAGTGTTTGTGGAGAGAAAAGAAATTGATGCTCAAATTCTTAGGAAAAATGGCCAACTAGCTACTAACCTACCAAAGCTTCCATCAAAAATCGGTCAAGCCCTCCACTAGTCCAAAATGCCGTCCACATACATGAACTAAAGACCATAAAAGAGTTTCCAAAATATTCTTCATAATCCATGCCTTTTGCCCCCTCATCATACCATAATCTTAAGATTCTTATCCCAAAATACAAGCTTATCTTAAACTAATATTCAACTTGCCATAAAGAGAAATTGAAAGCCCAACCTTCCATATGTCAAGCTTGACCGTCCATTAATGCTAGGATACAAAAATATAAAGTCTTCAAAATGCTAAACATGCTACTCGAACCACTTCCCTCAAGCAACACTTCATGCATTCTAACCATCTTGCTACTAGCTCCTCATGTGCTAAATTTAACACTTAAATTAACTTAAGTGTCAAGTTCACCTAATCCACTTCATTAAATATACCATACTAAGAATTATTCTAGCTTCCTAAATAAAATCAAGCCTTCACCAAAATTATGCTAAACACACAAAATTCATACCCAAGCCAACACAAATAATAAAATAATATTCTAATTTTAGGATGTTACAAAGCTTGAGTCCTTGGACTTACATGATAACTTGTTTGCTAACTTGATGCCAAGCTTGCCTTGGACTTACATGATAATTGCTTGCTAACTTGATCAATGCCAAGCTTGCCTTGGACTTACATGATATCTTGATCAATGCCAAGCTTGCCTTGGACTTACATGATAACTTGCTTGCTAACTTGATCAATGCCAAGCTTGCCTTGGACTTACATGATATTTTGATCAATGCCAAGCTTGCCTAGGACTTATATGATAACTTTCTTTCTAACTTGATCAATGCAAAGCTTGCCTTGGACTTACATGATAACTTGTGTGGTAGATCGATTATCCTGGGAAATTCATCTCCCGCCAGGACTTGCTCGTACTTATCATCATGATTTCTTGCTTGAACATAACATGATCGTTTCATACAATTATTGTACAGTATATTAAGCAATTTAATGATAATAATCATAAAGCTTAGAAATCATACAAACTTACCTCAATATACAAAATGTATGTAGATGTGCAATTTAGTCCTCGACTTTGTTCTTGCCTCGGTTTCGATCCGGGCTTTGTTTTTCTTGATCTATAATCATAAATAGATCATTTAAAAACCATATTGATTAAATTAACTCATAACTCATACTTTGGAAAAATTACTATTTTGCCCCTATACTTTTTAATTTTTGCACTTTTGCCCCAATTCTCGTAAAATGATTTTCATCCAACTTTCTTAAACTTCATGCTCAACTGAATCATTTTCTCTTCTATAACAATCATCAATTCTCACTATTTCTAGTAGGTATGACCAATTTTATAATTGTTACAAAATGGTCCCTACTACCATTTTTCATGAAATTCATTAAGGAAAAGATGTTTATCTAACATCAAACTCTCTTAAACTTCCATAAAACATCATTTAACATGCATGTCATTCAAAGGTAGATTTTTGAACATGCATCTTTGCTCATTTTATAGCTAAAATTAGCTAATTCATAATAGGGGAACTTCAAAAATACGAAGAATATTAAAAACGGGGCTAAGATGAACTTACTATGAGCTTGAAAAAAATGAAGAACCCTAGCTATGGTGTCTCCAAATTTTTGGCAGCAACAAGGAAGAAGATGAGTGAATTTTTCTCATCTTTATCCTATTTATCACTAATGAGGCCAAATGACCAAAATGCCCTTCTTTTTAAAAATTTCCATAATAGTCTCTTAAGGCCAATTTTGTCCAAAAATTAAATTTTGGGAAAATTGCTATTTAAGGGCTCATAATTACTATTCTAAAGCTATTTCATGCAAAAAGATTCTAGAAACTCATATATTGCAACTTTTGCAATTTAGTCCTTTTTGGACAAATTGACCTCAACTTAATAAAATTGCTTTACAAAACTTTCATACTAATGTGAAAACATGGAATAAACTTGAAAAACTCATAATTTCACCTCTGGCTCGTGGCCTCGTAGCACTATCCCGACTAGGCCCTAAATCGGGCTGTTACATATCGGTTATATTGGCCATATTGGCATGTAAATGTAAATGTAAATGATTATTGTAAACTAGCCATTGGAATGGCTAGTGATGATTATGTTTTGGTACATGTATATATATGTATTAAGTTTATTTTATGGAGATAACATAAGTGTTTGTTATTGATTGATTGAGAAAGGTTAAATGAGTATGCTTATAAAAGGTAGGATTAAAAGCATAAATACAGGTAACAATATATCATATTAGATGTTATAAATTGCTTGAATTCAATGCTTGGATTGGTTGGTATTTGGATGTAAGTTGGTGCAGGAACTTGGTAAAAATTTTGGGTGAGAATGAAGCTAGAAATGGTTTTATTTTGTCCACATGGACACATATACGGGCGTGTGTCTAGACCGTGTGTGACACACGGCCTGATACATGGGTGTGTGGTTAGGTCGTGTGTCCCTTGCACCTAAATTTTGAGAAACAGAATGCTCAAAATTGAGCACACGGGCAGAGACACGGCCGTGTGTCTCAGCAGTGTGTGCTATACGGCCTGGAACACGAGCATGTTTCTTGGCCGTATGAAACCTACACCTAATTTTGAAAGAATTTAATTAACCACACGGCCTAGCACACGGGCGTGTGGCATGGCCGTGTGTACAAGTCAGAGAGTTACACGGGGTCGAACTCGGCCTGTAGCATGGGCATGTCCCAGGGTCACACGGGGCGTGTCCCTCGAACGACACGGGCGTGTGAGCCCTGCAACTTGGAAAATAATTTTAATTTCGTGAAAAATTCTTAGAGTTTTTGATTAGGTCCCGACTCAATTCTAATGCTTGTATTGGGCCTCGAAGGTCTATTTAAGGGACGCTATGAATAATATCGAGAAAAATGAACAATAATTGACATGATTTATCTGTAAATGTTTTGTAAACTCTGGTAATGCCCCGTAATCCTGTTCCGTGACGGAAACGGGTTAGGGGTGTTACAAATCAAATAAATGTGTAAACTAAATAAGAATGTGGCATGATATTATACTTTGATTAATTATGTCATAAGTGGATTTTATGTTGAGTAAGTTGTTATAATAGATCAAATGTTTCTCAATAGATGAAAAACTATGGACTATTGTATAGGCATAAATGCCACAAATGAAAATTATGAGAATGAAACTTCTAAAAAGAGCCAACAAATATGTGGATATAAGAGGAATGCACTTATGTGTAACTAAGTTAAGCGATCTTTGATAAAAACTGGACATACATTTGATTAAAAACAGTTTGACCATTCTATAGGAGTCATATATATGAACTTCATAATATGATATGCTAATAACTATTAATATATAAGTTGAGCCCTTATGATTTGGTAATAAGTATTGAATTCTCTAGTAACACTACAATGTGGCATAAGTGAACTTTTTCATAAACACTTATTAGGGGCTCAACACTAATAAAGATAGGATAAGTAGGTGTATCCTTATGTATTTACTGAGTTCATTGAGCTCACGCGTTAGTTGTTTAAACATGTAGGTTATGGACTTGTCCAGAAAGCTTCGATTCTACTTAGGAGCATCGCATCACATTCAATGTAACATCCTGAAATTGGGCCTAGTAGAACTGGGCCCATTGGGCCTTGGGCTTAGGAGCGTTTAAAATTTTTGAGAGCAAGAGAATGGAATTATTTCAAGTTGAACTTATTGGGAAGGTGATTTTGGAAAGTTATGGAGTTTCTAGGAAGTTTCGAGTTCAAGTTAGGCCATAGGAAAATTTTAGTGTTGAAGCATTTAAAGGGGAGAAGGCAAGTGACGTCTAGCATAAAGGAATAATTGGGCAACTTGCTAGCACAAGAGGAGCTTGTGGCTTAGTGGCAAGTGGCGTGAATGGCAGAGGGGAGAGCTTGGGTTTGAATCCCACCTAGTGCACTTATTTTGGATTATATTTTTTATGATGCTTTAAGGTAAGTGTCGGCCATGGCATCAAAAAGGAAAGGGAGACTTTTTAATTAAGGAAAGAAGGCTAGGGAATAAGGTAAGGAGGAAAACAAGGGAAAATGAAGGAAAGAATCAAAGGAAAAAAGCAAGAGAAGGGAACATGTTGGCCTATTATGTGGAGGATGTTTTGGAAAGAATATTTTGGGGTCAACACTCATCTTTTTGGTAAAAATGATACAAGGTTTTGGTAGGGAGAAAGAGGGAAGCCAATTTCTCTTTAGCCTTCTAAGGCAATTTTAGCTTTTAGACATTTTTCTTTTCTAAATATTTTGTTCTTTTGATAGCATTTCCTCTTGGCCGAAACTTCAATTTGCCTATTGACTTCTACTCTTTTCTTTTCAAACATTTTCTATTCTACACCATAACTGAAACATCAATTTCATCTCATAGCCGAAACTTGGTTCTTGTGGTTTTCAAAGTTTCTTTGCCTTCTCGGGTTCTCGGTGGTTGTAAGGCCGAATCTATTCCTTGCTACTTCTATCTTCTTGGTTCTCTTGGTGTGGGTCGAATCAGTAAAGTGTTAGCTTACACTCTTGTCATTTTTTTAGCCTTTGGCTTTCGAAAGAGGGTTGGTAAGTAAGTAAAGCCGAATATAGGTGAAGGGGGTGTATTGTTTGGGTATTTCTTACTCAAGCCGAATAAGGTGTGGCTAACATCTGTTCTTGTGTTAATCACTCCTAGGGACTCAAAGTACTTTAATAGAGGGCTAATCGAACACCTATCCCTTGTAATAAGAGACTCGGATTGTTGGTGTTGCGAAGAGTATCGTGTTACAGATTCTGAATAAGGTGTGTAATCTCACACCTCTCTGAATATTTGCAGGAAATGTTTTGTGATTTGGTGGAAAGATCCAAAAACTGGAAATTGGCATCTATGACCGCACGAGCGTGCGTATGTTCATAGTGGAAACCATATTTTGCAATGAAACGATTTTTGGTTAGTAGCAGTGATGTGATTTTGAAAATTCACGAAAAATAAGATAAAGGGAATTAAAGGGTGAATAAGGTATAGAATTAAAGCTTATTGTGTTTATTTTTATATGAAAGAAACAGAGTAGGAAGAGGAATTTTATATTCTGTGATATTTTAATTTTAGTGAGACTGGTTCTGAATGACTTCGTGGTTCCCTGTTCTGTCTTGGAAAAATTATTCAAAATTGTACAAAGTGAATTATGAGTTATAATTTATATGTATAGATTCCTTAGTGAGTCTATTTTCAATAGAAACAAGTGGGAGCAACATATGAAAACTATATAAGGAGATATTTGAATTTAGGGTAAGAGAGGTCAGAACCATTGGTCAGTGAAACAGGGGCAACTTTAATGAATAAACTGTACTAAATGGATAAGCAAAAAATTCTGGAAAAATTGTAGTAAGAGGATATATGAGCCTAGTTCAATGAAAATTTACGAATCTAAATTTCGAGTTTCCTAACTCGAGTTATATTCAATTTAGTCAATATGATGCAGATGGATAGTTTCAATTTTTATGCCCCAAATTAGTAGTTAAGTCCGGGGTTGTGAAATTACCAAAATACCCTCGATAGGTAAAATTACAGAAATACCTTTGGGTTGTGAAATTTACTGAAATGTCCCTATGGGTCGATTTACCGAAATGCCCATATGGGCCGATTCATTAAAAGTATTCAATAGATTAATGGTTGTTATTTATATGTGGATATTTTATGTTATTATATATGTTGCATCTCTTCATATTTTATGGGATGGGAAAATTGAATGAAGAGAAGTGTAGCCTGGTGGCATTGCCACAAATTCTGATAATGGCTATGTGCCAACCTAAATATGGCTTTGTGCCATCGTGATTATGGCTTTGTGCCAAACGTATTTACCCAAGGCTGTGTGCCGATTATATTACCGTTTGTGATACTCTGGTGGCTCTGCCACAAATATTATAAATGGCAACTTGCCTGCAAAATATTATAAATGGCAACTTGCCTGCGAAATATTATAAATGGCAACTTGCCTGTAAATTATTATAAATGGCAACTTGCCTGCGAATTGGTGTGATTGCCGGGGTGGGTTGACTTGATCCCCACAGGTGTGGTTGGCTGGTACGGGGGTGTAATTGGATGGATGGGTTGGGTTGCATACATTGCACACATATATATTATGTTATGTAATTGGGCTTCAGCCCAAGATTATGCTATATGGGCTTAGGCCCAAATTATTGCTAAATAGATTCAGGCCCAGTGGATGACAGTAAGGGGATTATACACTGAGTTCTAGTAACTCACCCCTCCTTCTTAATCCTTACAGTTGATGCTCAGTGACGAGGACTTGGGGCCATGGATGACTCGGTGGAGGCTATACTTTGGAAATAATGTTTTCGAACATTAGTAAACTTTTTTACCGTTTTAATTCGTTACTTTTACTATTTTGGGTTTTAAAGTTGTAATAAGGCCTCTGGGATATGTTTTATTTTGCTTTACGTTTAGATGTACTTAATATCTTGCTTGAAATGTTTTAAATGGGGATTTTCTAAAATCATTAATAACGGTTTTCCAAAATTGATTAATAAATGGATTTCATAATAAATATGGACAAATAATTTAACTTGGATTTTCTTTTGAAATTATCAACGTCATTTTCAAAATTCACGATTTTAAGGTTCATTAGTTTGATTTTCGATTTATCAATCAACCTCTTGAAATTAGTAGTATTTTATCAAATATTTATCACCAAGCTTGTTTTCTTAAACTATAACCAATTAACAACATCTTTATTAAGAATCACAAGTTCTTTACTCGTTTTTGTTGTGTGACGTGCCAGATCTGAACATACCGCATGGCCCGAGTTTGGGGTGTTACATTCAAGCTAGACATTATATTTAATTTGTTTTGTATACCATTTGTGTATGAAGATTAGATGTACATAAGGACTTAGATTACAGTAGAAATTTGTAAGTTTTATTTGTATTTAGAACCCCTTTTAATGTTATTAATAAAGCTTTAATGGCTTATTTAGTTTGAATATGTTTACAATTTGTATTTTAAGCTTAAATAAGGGGTTAAACTTGTACTGTAATTGTTTGAAACTTTATGTTATGGTATGGACTTGTTGGACATGATTTCCAAGTATTTTTGGATTAGTTTTTAGCTCAAGGGTCAAAGTTTCGGTACTTATACTGTAACACCCCGAATCCGGCCCAAACACTACGACCAAATTCAGTATGTTACAGAAGAAAACCTTTTGGAAAATCCCTGTTTAGCCAATTTAATTTAAAGTAAAAAGATACTGTCTTGTTTAAAACTATTGAGGTGCATGAAGAAAACAATACTTAACTTAGTGGTTAAAAATTTATCAAGTCAAATGGTTACCGATTTCAGATGTACCCGATGGCACAGAAAACATTTACGTTTGAATTTAAGAAAACTTGTGTAATCATTTTAAAGTCATTAAGTGGTTTAAACAAATTATCCAAACATGTGAAATAATAAAAATAATCTTAAGAGGCCTTATTACAACTTGAACAAATAAAACCAAAAAAAAATAAAAACAATTCAAAGTTCATCTAATCCATATTTTCACTGCATGGCCACCTCGAGTCCATCCGGCTCCTCAACCGCGATCTACGAGTCACCTGAAAAAGTTAAGGAGAAGGTGAGTCACCAAGACTCAATGTGTAACCCTTCCCCCCCCCCCCGGTTTAGTGCAACATCATACACAAGTTATAACTAAGATAACATGCACTAAGTCTGACATGCACCCAACCTAGCCATCCAAAACACCTTTCTCTACCCCATGTGGTACCAAACCACTCATGGTGCCAAACCACTGGTGACTCAAAGTCACGATATCCATCAATATTGTGGTGCCAAACCACTGGTGACCCGAAGTCACATATAACAAGTTGTGGGGCCAACCCACGTGTGATACCAAATCACTGGCGACGATCCCATAATATCAACTGTGGGGCCAACCCACTGTGGTACTAAGCCACTGGGACAAGACGCTATGAGGTGCCAAACCTCTGGTGACCGTAGTCATGAAATGTGGTACCAAACCACTGGTGTCCGTAGACACGGATATCACTTCCCCCTCCACTCATTTAACCTACATCAATCAATGATATGCATTTAACAGAAATCATGCCAACATGTTTATTTAATAACATACACTGAATTTATCATCTGTCACATATCTATATGCCACATTTACCAAATATGTCATGCTTCTCAAAAGCATCATAAAGAAAGCTCATAACAACAAGGACTTACTTGAATCCTTGCTTATACCTTTATGGTATTAAATTCCAATCTACATCAATCCAGTTTAGCATACACAATGTATTTAGCACAGTTATTAGTCATAAAGTGTGTATGTACACACTGCTACCAATGATAGTCCTAAATCCACGAAGAGTCAATCGCCACACTAGGTATCCTTGCTCCTATATTCGCCAAACATAAGGTTAGTGTTATAGACCATTCTACCAAACCCAAAATAATACCAAAGGGTTACACAGAACCCAAACCTTACCTACACGCCCTTTGAACACTATCCACCTCACGATATGTAAATCTATTTCACTTCCCTACAATCGGCAACCATCCATATTAATAGCCTTGACTTTTCGATCACTAAAAATATAGTCTATTAAAGTAGATCCTTACCACCACTTACCAAGATTACTTGCTAACAAATGGAGGCTTGGTTCGACTACTTCAAAATCCCGAGTCCCTAGGTGAAATCGGTTTCAAAAGAAAGATTAGCCAAACTCTCAACAAATGCCGATTTTGGCTTTCCATTTATCCAAGTCGACAGAGAATCAAGAAAAACAGAATAAAAGGCATTCGGCCTTGGACACTTGCCCACCTTTACAAACCGATTGGAGGAAATCTTAGACAAGATCACCTTTGCTTTGATGTTCGGCCAAAACTACACCAAATAGGGAGAAGGGGATTCAGCTATGGTTGATTAAAATAACATTCAAGGTTCGGCTTTGAGTGAAAAAGAGGAAGAGAAAGAAGTGAAATAGGAGTTTCGCCAAAAGGTTTGAGAAGAGGAAAGAAAGGTATGAGGGAGAGTATTTTCGGTTTAGCACAAATAGAAGAAAAGAGAGGATAAGAGAGTAGGTGATTCGCCAAGGGTCAAAAAGAAGAAAAGATGAAGATGGCAATGGGGTTTCGGTTTTGAGAGAGGTGAAAAGAAAGAAAAGAGATGAAATGCTAGCCGAATTTGTTAAGTAATTCACTAAGAAAATTCGGCCTCCCCTACATAGCTCCTTGTCATCCACTCCTCTCCGGGAGTTCAAATTTCGACCAACACCTTGAATCACTCTTGGCCAATAGTTTAAAATTATTTCAAAAGAATTTGAATTAAACAAATGCCTACTTTTCCTCCTTGCCACCCTTTTAAATTAATCAAATAAAATCCAATTAAAATCATTATTATCCTTATTATCCTGAAATCAAAATTGAGCATTTCTCTCTCTCTTTTGCCGTCCAAAATAAAGAGCAAAAAGGAGAATTTCACAACTCAAACCTAGGCTCCCCTTGATCCTCTTGTGGCGTCAATTCCAGCTCCTAAGTGGCCTCCCTTTTGCCACTTTTCCAAGGCCTTTTTAGTGTCTAATATTCCCTCATTTAACTTGTAACCCCTACCTACTAAGGCTCCCTATCTTTAAAGCTTGCGAATATAATTTTTCCTACTATCCGAGCCTACTCAAGATCCATAATTAAGTCTTATTACACCACGAATAACACCACAGCAATTCAATCACAAGCAAAACAATTTAATCACAAATAACCCCTATTTTAGGATGTTACAGTTCTACCCCCTTAAAATAATTTCGGCCTCGAAATTACCTGATCAGATGAGGTGGGGGTATTGCTGTCACATCACATCCTCGGGTTCCCACGTAGCTTCCTCCGCACCATGGTTTTGCCATAGCACTTTCACCAAAGGTCTTGACTTAGTAGAACTTTGACATCTTGATCCGGTGGCAAACCCTAAGTTCTTCCGAAACACATCGGTGAATTCCCTACCGCTCAACCTTCTCAACTCATCGACTCCTTAGCCTCCAAGGCACATATATGAACCACATATGCTTCACGTTCTTCCTGACCATCTTCTCCGCCTTCAACGCAGACACCACGTTGGATAGATAATCCTTTCTATTACCTATCATAACCACTTCATTACCCTCAGCCATCTTTAGAACCATGCGCTTAGCAACAATCCACTTTGCTCGATACTTAACCAACCACCATCCATTCCAAGAATCAAATCGAACTCCCCAAATGGCGCTTCCATTAGATCGACCAACAACACTACCCTTGGAGTTCTAGGGTACATCTCTATATAACTTGTTTACAATTACAGAGTGACCTAGAGGGCTAATTATCATCATCTCCTAGAAGCGCCTCAAAGTCTAGGTTCATAGTCTCTACCACGCTACTAGCAACGTATGAATGCATTGAACCCACATCAATTAATGCAACATATGGAAGACCAAAAATTAGGAACGTACCGGTTATGACATCCGGTGCGTCACCCTTCTCTCGACGCCTTGCTGCATAGACTAAACCAGGCTGCTTTGCCTCTGTGTTGCTTGCACCTCTGCTCAAAATTCGCGACCTCGGCTAGAACCATTGCCTCCTCTACCATTACCACGACCCCTCTGTGGTGGTCCTACATTTCTAGCCTGAGCACGGTTCTGACCCTCTGGCTGGTTCTTAGCTCACTTCCGAGGACAATCCCTTACACGGTGATCCAACGATCCATATTCAAAGCATCCTCTTTCACCAGTCCAACATCCTTCCCAATGTGATTTCCCACAGCGATTGCACTGAGCTGGTCTCTGATTAGTAGCCATGGGCCTTCCTGCCTGATTCGGCCCACTCTGCCTAGCCCTCTTCTATGCATTATTACCCGATCCAGATGACCCAAATCCTCTTTTCTGCTTGTTCCTATCGTAGTTCCGTCATCTCACGACTCCTTGACCCCTTCTTGGCTACTTTAGCCTTTTCCACTAAGACATAAAACTCATGCTCTCGCCGTGGAGCAATCAACAACCTTAAATCATCCCTACGTCATCTTTCAAAGCGGACACAACGATCATGCTCTGTTGACACAATTCCTCGAGCATAGCGGCTCAAATCAAGAATTACGCTTCATACTCCGACTGATGACTTATTTCCTTGTACCAACCCTAGAAAAGCTTTCCTCTGCGCATCAATATAGCTGGTGCCCACATACTTCTTCTGATAAGTAGCTTTGAAATACTCCCAAGTAAGGTCATCTGCCGTGGCACCATCCCGAACCGTGAGCCACCACTGATATGACTCCTCCATTAGAAGCGACACCGCTCCTTTTAGCTTCTCTTCACTTGTCAGATCGAGATCATCCATGATCCTCTCAGTCGATTCTAACCAATATTCGCATGACTGGGTGCCACTCCGATACACCCTGAATACCTCAAATTTCGTTGGATCGAAGTCACTCGGTGCATGATTTTGAGCTCCCATACCTCCACTTGCCCCAGCCACCATCTCAAGGACTCGCAACACAGCTTGCGATACTGCCTCACCTCCCGTCTGATCCTGCTCCTCAGCTCCAAAAGTTGGGGGTGGTGGTGGCGGTGGTACCTCATTCTCAGATCCCTGACCCGACCTAACGGGTTCTGACACGGTCATCCTGCCCCTACCACGTCCACGATGGCCACATCCTCTAGAGTTCATTCTAACTATTACGCTTTAATCTGATTAAGAAATTTTTATGGATTAGTACTTGTTTCACTTGGTTATCCTCGAAGAAATTTTATGAAGAGAGTTTAATAGAGATTCTTTCGATCAATCAAAGTTTTAAGTCCTCTATCCTAGTTCACACAGGAAAGCACATCCATTCCCTAATACCTTTCATACACACTCACTCTTTCGGGCATTTCATCTGCTTTCTATCCTGTGGTATTTTCGTCATTTTCCTACAAGGTATTTTCGTAATAACTAGAGAAATTTTAAAACTTTAATAAATCAGACGCTTTGAAATTTGAAATTTCCAAAAGCGGAGGGTATTTCTAAAATTTGTCAAATTAAAGGTACAATGAATTTTGGAATCCAGGGGTATTTTGGTAATTTTGTCAATCAGGGGTAATTTTGTAAATTTCCAAAGTCAGGGTATTATTTTGAAATATAGAATTTGGATAATTTTGTAAAGTAAGAGAATTTTATTGAAATCGGGGTAGTACGGTAATTTTAAAAACCAAGGGCATTTTCATAATTTTGCCACTAGGGGCATTTTGGTAATTTTGGTAAATTGAAAATATTTTGAAAAATTTCCAGAAATAAATTTTTGTTACTATTTAAAGGAGTATTGTAATGATTTTGAAAACTTAGAATTTTCATAAAACATGGCTAATCCCCTTTGGGTTTTATTCAGTATGTTTAGCCTATGATCGAGTCCTCTGGGTTAGGGTGAACCGAAGCTACGCACCAGGTAGGATTCCTGCGAAGAGGAGGTGAGTCACGAGGACTGCTTAAGTACCAAGCTCTTCCAGATCCAATCCTAGACATGCGCACAAGGGTTACCACACCCTAACTAGGCGACTTAATCATAGGTTTGTTTAATTAGGCATTTAAAGTCTTATGTATTTTGTTGGGGTAAACTAGTCCTATGGTTCAAACACCTATCATATTATCTACGTTCCATACCTACCCTTCTATAGTTAATAATTCATACAGCAGTTAGAAGTACTTACCTGGGCGATTGGTGCCGGAGACTCGGTGCCATGCTGTTCAAAACCAAAAATATTTCAAAAAGGCCTACCAAAAACATTTTGGGCCTTGGGCCCCCACAGCCAAGCTTTGAACTGGGCTCTGATACCAATTTTGTAACACCCCGAACCCGGCCCAAACACTACAACCAAATTCGGTATGTTACAGAAGAAAACCTTTTGGAAAATCCCTGTTTAGCCGATTTAATTTAAAGTAAAAAGATATTGTCTTGTTTAAAACTATTGAGGTGCATGAAGAAAACAATACTTAACTTAGTGGTTAAAAATTTATCAAGTCAAATGGTTACCGATTTTAGATGTACCCGATGGCACAAAAAACATTTACGTTTGAATTTAAGAAAACTTGTGTAATCATTTTAAAGTCATTAAGTGGTTTAAACAAATTATCCAAACATGTGAAATAATAAAAATAATCTTAGGAGGCCTTATTACAACTTGAACAAATAAAACCAAAATAAAATAAAAACAATTCAAAGTTCATCTAATCCATATTTTCACTGCATGGCCACCTCGAGTCCATCCGGCTCCTCAACCGCGATCTACGAGTCACCTGAAAAAGTTAAGGAGAAGGTGAGTCACCAAGACTCAATGTGTAACCCTTCCCCCCGGTTTAGTGCAACATCAAACACAAGTTATAACTAAGATAACATACACTAAGTCTAACATGCACCCAACCTAGCCATCCAAAACACCTTTCTCTACCCCGTGTGGTACCAAACCACTTGACTCAAAGTCACGATATCCATCAATATTGTGGTGCCAAACCACTGGTGGTGCTAAACCACTTTGGTGACCAAGTCACATATAACAAGTTGTGGGGCCAACCCGTGTGATACCAAATCACCGGCGACGATCCCATAATGTCAATCTGTGGGGCCAACCTTTGTGGTGCTAAGCCAACGGGACAATGAAATAAACCCAAAATAAAAAAATATTAAAATTAAATAAAGTCCAAATTACGAATAAATTCTTCAAGTGATGCATGGCCTCTCATGGTCTACTGCCCGTTCAAATCCGCTCATCACCGAAAAATAATTCCCACAATGGGGTGAGTCAACAGACTCAATGTGCACACAATACTATCATTCAATAAATCGGGCATTCATGTTCAAATCATCAAGTCCATATAATAACGAAATTGTGATGCAACCCAAACCCAAAACCTATAAGCCATCCGCTACTCTCCACCGCACCAACCTTACACACCGTGGGGACTACTAAGTCGACCCTCCATCCGCTACTCTCCACGTTGTGTCATTAGACACTATTGTAACCGGTTACCAAAATTTCTCATAATGTGACCGTAGTCGACATATTTCGTTGGTGAGACCAAGTCAACACTGTTCTCCTCTTTAACATAAATCCAGAATGCCCCAAAACATGTATATATATATATAGCATAATTTAATTTCATGTTCATATTCATATATTCGCATGTTATTAAAATAACATTTTTTCACAATCCTATCGAAGTAGGAAACGTGCCTTGGTACTTTTTGTCACATGTGTGGTACATAGCCACATTCATATTATTATTCATATCGTATATTAAAATATTTAACCATAATATATCGAAGAATAGTAAGGGTACACACCTTTTTAAGCTAATAGTTTCCTTGATATCTTGAGAATCCCGATCTAATTTTTAGATTTATTAATCCACTATATTCGCCCACCAATTAAAACACATTAATAACCCTTTTTAGTCAAAACCAAATCCTAGTAGGATTTGTGAGGAAAACTCACCTTGCCGATTTGGTGATTACACAAATCCGGAAGTTTGGGTTTTCCTCTACTTGATATTCGCCAACCCTTGTAGTTCAATATGGTTAGTTTTTCGGCTTTTCAAAATTAAGGAATGGATTTAGATACTCACACAACCCTTAGTCAATATTTTAGAGGCTTACCTTAGAGATTCCAAATCCGAAAGTTCCTTTTGTCTTGAATATCCGTCGAAATCCCTAAAGATCATAGGTTAGATTTGATCTAACTTTAATAGTTGGTAGATGGCCTTTAGCAGAATGTGTCTTACCTTAATTTTCCTCGGATCCGAAATCCGAAACTCCTCCTCTAACATTCGGCCATAGACAAAAAGAGAGGTTATTTTCTTAAGCCTTGTTTAAATTGATTTAAAAGAACAAGAATCAATTGTTCTTACCTTAGATCCTTGATCTTTATTTTCAACGATGGTGGAAACCCGAGATCCCTTGTATATTCGGCCATGATCAAAGAGAATAGGAATTAAGCCTTTTACTTTCAAGAACTAGAAAGAAAGAAAATTGAATGGCTTACTTACCTTGAAACCTTCAATCACTTGTTTCCTTGTCTTGGGTTACTGAAATCCGGCTATGGAGATCTAATCGAGATTGGAAGAGAAAAGTTTTGACTAGGCAATGGCAAAAGGAAGGAAAAGAAAAGATGGAGTCCTTTCTTAGGGGAAGTTTCGGCAATGAGAGGGAGAAGGGAGAGCAAAATTTCGGCAAGTGGAGTGAATGAGAGAAAAGTCTCTCTTTTCCTCTTTTAACTGAACTGCTAGACCAAGAGTCCAAAACTTGGCCACTACTCTCCCAAGTGATAATTTAATCTCCATTAATTATCACTTTATTAAATTAAAATAACCTTTAATCCATCCTTTAATTCCTTATTTATCTTAGTAAAATAAATCCTCTATTTATCACTTTAATTTGACAAGTTTTAATAAAAATAAAACTCTCCCCTTTCAAGCAAACATGTGCCGTCCATCCCTAGCCTTGGGAAACAAAATTAAACTTTCAAAAATTGCTTTCAAGTGACTCGAACTCGTGCCATTTCCATAAACCTTAAGTGACACCTTCAGCCACTTTTCCAAGCTCGATTGTATGTCAAAATTCACCAACTTTTTCTTTTAAGACCCTCCGCCTTTTATCTCCCATTTTGGGCTTTAAATTTTGTCATTCCTACCTTGTTTCTAAGTTTCCTAAAATTTTCAAGCACTCTATAACTTGCCATTTTCCTTACATCTTCGTGTTTCCAAAATGTTTAGGTTTCCAAAATGTTTAGGTTTCCAAAATGTTCGAGTTTCCAAAATGTTCGTGTTTCCAAAATGTTTAGGTTTCCCAAAATGTTCGTGTTTCCAAAATGTTCGTGTTTCCAAAATGTTTAGGTTTCCCAAAATGTCTAAGTTTCCAAAATGTCTAAGTTTCCAAAATGTCCATTTCCATTTCCATTTCCATGCATTTCTAGGTTTCCAAAAGTTTTACAAATTTATTCATAGTACTTGAAACTTGTCATTTCATACAATTAAACCGAAATGCATAGGCCCTATTCGAGGATGTTACGTTCTACCCCTTTAAACAAAATTTCGTCCCGAAATTTCCTAACTAAAATAGTTGAGGTATTGTTTTGTCTCATTGCCTCTTCGGCTCCCATGAAGCTTCTTCCGCTCCATGATTGCGCCATAGCACTTTGACTAGAGGAACTGTCTTCCTTCGTAGTACTTTCACATCACGCTCTAAGATCCGAATTGGTTCCTCCTCGTATGATAAGTCCGCCTTAGTTCCACCTCTTCAACCGGTACCACATGGGATGGATCCGATCGATAGCGACGTAACATGGACACATGAAATACGTCATGCATTTGCTGCAATTCGTGGCAACTCTAATTGGTATGCCATCGCCCAACTCGCTTCAAGATTTGATAAGGCCCTATAAATCTTGGGCTTAGCTTTCCTTTGACCAAACCTCATTACCTTCTTCCAAGGTGAGACTTTCAAGAACACTTGATCTCCCACTTCAAACTCTATTTCCTTTAAACTTACGGTGCACAGACGACTTTTGCTTATCGAGGCTTCCTTCAACTGTGTCTGAATTAACTCAACCTTCTCTTCGCTTTACGCCACCAACTCGACCCAAAACTCGACGTTCTCCTAATTCGGTCCAACAAGTAGGTGTTCTACACTTCCTTCCATACAATGCTTCGTATGGTGCCATTCGAATCTTGGCACGATAGCTATTGTTGTAGGCGAATTCAGCTAAAGGCAAGTAATCTTCCCAACTTCCTCGAAATTCCATTACACGCCTCTCAACATATCCTCCAACACTTGTATAACTTCAGACCGCCTGTCGATTGTGGATGAAAAGTCGTAGTGAAGTCTAGCTTAGTGCCTAAAGCTTGATGAAGTGCTTTCCAAAATCGAGACATAAACCTTGGGTCTCTATCGGAGATGATCGACTTGATACTCCATGTAATCTCACAATTTCCGCCACATACAACTTAGCCAACTTCAAGAGAATAATCTATTCGATTTGGGATAAAGTGTGCGGACTTGGTCAAACGGTCCACAATCACCCATACCGAGTCCTTCTTAGTAGGCGTAAGGGAAGCCCACTAACGAAGTCCATGGTAATTCTTTCCCACTTCCATTGGGGAATTTCGATTAGTTGGAGCAATCGATGGAACTTGGTGTTCAAATTTTAATTTCTTGACACGTCAAACATTTCCCACGAATTCGGCCACTTCTCACTTCAGTCGGACCACCAAAATTATTCCTTAGATCTCTATACTGACTTGATGCCTCCGGATGCATGGCATAGGGGCTACCATGCGCTTCCAAGAATCTTTGTCTCAACTCCTTATTCTTCTAAGATACAAACTTTACCCTTATAGCACAATACTCCTTCATTATTGACATCATAATCTTCTAATCCCCTTGTCAGTGCTTGTCGCAACTTAATACTTAAGTCATCATCACCAACCGTCCCCTCCTTCACTTCCTTTAGCCATGTGGGCTCGACTTGCAACTCGCCAATAGGCTTCCATCATCATATAGACTTATATGAGCGAACAAGGCCCGTAGATCCGATACAACCTTTCGACTTAGGGCATCGGCTACTACGTTCGCCTTTGCCCGGATGATACTCTATCGAGCGATCGTAGTCGTTTAGCAATTCCACCCACCTTCGTTGCCTCAAGTTCAACTCCTTCGAGTTAATAAATACTTAAGGCTCTTGTGGTCGTGTAGATAATCGACCTTTCTCCATAAAGGTAGTGCCTCCAAACCTTAAGGCGAAAACCACCGCTAGCTCTAAGTCATGAGTTGGGTAGTTAAGCTCATGAGGCCTTAGTCTGCCGAGACGCATAAGCAACCACTTTGCCATCTTGCATTAACACACGCCCTAACCCGTATCATAAGCATCACAAGACACCACAAATTCTTTTCACGCCTCTGGTGAATTAACACTGGAGCCTCTGTCAAGACCTTCTTAAGCTTTTCAAAGCTCTCTTCTTCGCTTAGTAGTCCATTCGAAGGTACTTCCTTCCTTAGCAACTTGGTTAAAGGCGCGGCTATTGACGAGAATCCTTCCACGAACCTTCCGTAATAGCCTTGCCAAGCCTAAGAAATCGTGGATTTCAGCCACGGACCTAGGTGGTTTCAATCCAACAACTGCTGCGATCTTCCTAGGATCCACTCTTATTCCTTCTGCGGATACCACATGTCCTAAGAATGCCACCTCCTTAAGCCAAAATTCGCACTTGTGAATTTGGCATGAGCTTCTTCTCCTTAACACTTCCAACACGACTCGGAGATGCTCATCATGCTCCTCCTCCGACTTGAATATACCAAAATATCATCGATGAACACGACAACGAATCTATCCAAGTAGGGTTGGAAAATCCGATCCATCATGTCCATGAACGCGATCGGGCGTTTGTCAACCCAAACGGCATCACCACAAACTCGAAATGACCATATCTTGTCCTAAAAGCGGTCTTATGGATATCGACCTCCTTCACCTTTAATCGATGGTATCCCGATCAGAATCGATCTTCGAAAACATCTGCGGCTCCTTCACCGATCGAACAAGTCCTCGATCCTTGGCAAGGGATACTTGTTCTTAATGGTCACTTATTTAATCGACGGTAGTCTATGCACATACGCATAGTTCCGTCCTTCTTCTTCACAAATAAGACCGGTGCTCCCCACGGAGACACACTGGTCGGATGAACCCACGGTCCAATAGTTCTTGTATCCGAGCCTTGAGCTCCACTAACTCCTTTGGTGCCATTCGGTAAGGAGCGATTGACACGAGAGCGTCCCCATAACAATTCAATCCCAAATTCGACCTCCCATGCAGGGGTATTCCATAACTCCTCCGAAACACATCTACAAAGTCCCTTACCGTCCTAACTCCATTAACACCTTCCTCCTTCCCACCTATCGCACTTACAAAAGCTAAGAACGCTTTGCAACCTTTCTTAACCATCTTCTCACGACAAAGGTCTTGAAACTACATTAGATAAATAATTCCTCCTTTCTCCGATTATTATTACCCCTTCATCCTCCCGGTTCTTAATTCCATACATTTAGTCGCACAATCCAACACGGCTTGTTCCACTAACCATCCATTCCAAGAATAAGCTCAAACTCTCAGAGGGTAATTCCATTAAGTCCGCTCGAAAGTTCACTCCACAGAATCTCTAGGGTACATTCCGAAAGATCTTGTCTACCACTATAGTTTGGCCTAATGGGCTTACTACGACCATCGACCTATCGAGAGTTCGAGTCTAGGCCTAGTGTTTTCACTACACTACTTGCAACATAGGAATGGGTCGAGCCCACATCAATCAAAGCAAAGTAGGGTTTGTCAAAATAAAGAACGTCTGGGTTATTACGTCCGGCGTCTCCATCTTCCCTTCTACGAACCGCATAAACCAAACCGGTTGTCTTGCATCAGCATTAGTGTTACCTCGTACCGTGTTCCACGGCCTCTGCACATACCCTCCGCGGTTATTTGAACCACGACCCGTTGAGGTCGCTGTCTTCGCCTCTACCGATCCGCTAGCATTCGAACTACCGGGTCGGCTCTCATCCGGTTGTTTGGGGCAATCCTTAAATATATGGTCCTTGGACCCACACCTAAAACATGCTCCTATCTTTTCCAACACTCCCTAGATGCCTCTTTCCACAATACTCACAAGGATGAATCTACCCTTTGCATCCGACTTGTTGATCCTTTAGCCCATCGGTTCTAGGCCTCTTATTCCCGATGATCCAAAACCTCTTTCCGGCCTATTTCGATCGGTGTTCGCTTGATGGAATCCTTAATTCCCTCGCCACTTTAGCCTTATCCACCAAAGCAGAATTCCCGCTCGATGCGGTCTATCAACGATCTTAGATCATTCTCGGTCAGTCCTCAAAGCGGACACGCTGCGTTCATGCTCGATTGCCACTACCCTCGAGCATAGCGGCTCAACCTCGAAATTTCGCCTCATATTCTCGCGCGGACTTACTCCTTGGACTAACCTAGAAAAGCCTTCCTCCGCTTCATCTCAGATACCGGTTCCTACATACTTCTTCCGAAAGGCCTCTTTAACAAATTCCTGTGTCAAGTTTTCACTATGGTACCATCACGAGCAATCAACCACCATTGATACGCTTCATCACGTAACAATGCTACCATCCCTTCTGCTTTTCCTCCTGAGTCGATCAAGCTCATCCATGATGCGTTAGTTGTTTCTAACCAATCTTCGGTTGTTTAGGTGCCACATTGGATACTCTCGAAATATTTCGCTCCATTAGCTCGAGTCGTTCAGTACCGACTTCGATTTCCTCCATTTCTCCTGACCGCTACCAATTCCAAAACTCGCGAGCGACTGCGACATGACCTCTTCCCGTCGAGCCTCGCTGCTCAACGTTGATAAAAAGGGTGGTGGTGGCGGTGGCATCTCATTGTCGGACCCTTGACCCGACCTAACGGTTTCGACACGGTCATCCTTCCTCTTCCTCGACCACGGCGACCACGTCCTCTAGAGCTCATTTTCTAGCGGCGAGATCGATTAAGGAATTTTATGTATTAGTCATTGTTCCACTTTATTTATCGAAGAAGTTTTATGAAAAAGAATTTAAGAGTGGTTCTTTCGTATCATACAACACATGTCTTTTCCATTCATCCATTCATCCATCAAACAAATATGAACTTCCGTTCATTCAGAGAAACGTTGTAGTTTTTGTTGTTTGTTGTTATTTTCCACTACCCGGGGGTATTTTCGTAACTTTGTCCTACAGGGGCATTTTCGTAATGTTGTCAAAATAAGGTTCCTTGATGTTTTTGTCAAAAATTATTTTGAAAACTCCAAAGTCTATGGGTAACTTGAAAAAATTTTAAAACCGGGGGTATTTAGGTAATTTTTGACCTCAGGGGTATTTTGGTAATTTTCACAAATCAGGGTAAATTTGAAAAAAATAATAACTTTGGGGTATTTCAAAAGTTGTAAAATTTTGAGGGTTCTTTGGAAAGTTGTTCCTTCAAAGAGGGGATGTTGCAAAAATTTGGAAATTAGGGTCATTTGGTAATTTTGTATGTTAGGGGCAATTTTGTAATTTTTTACGAATCATGGTATTTTGATATTTTACAAATTAGGGTTTTGAATGTTTATGAAATCATGAAATTTTGGTAAAGTCGTTGAGTAGTCGAACATTTTACAAACCGTATGCGTTTTGGTAATTTCACCGCTAAGGGCATTTTGTAATTTTCAGAATCGAGGGTTTTCAAAAAATGTTGTAAAAATAATTTTCTCGATTTAAAAGAAAGTTTTAAAAGTTTGAAAAAACTAGGGTTTGTTGTTTTGTTCTCTTTTTTTTTTTTAAACATGGCTAGTTCCTTTCGGGTTTTAGTCATTATGTTTAGCCTATGACCGAGCCCTCTTGGTCGGGGTGAACCAAAGCTACGCACCAGCAGATTCATGTGGAGAGGAGGTGAGTCACGCTGATGCTTAAATACCAAGCTCCCACCAAACTGCCCTAGACATGCACACAGAGGTTGCCACACCACCGAGCCTCTCGAGTTATGGTGAGCTGCTACGCACTGTAGGATTCTGCAAGAGGAGGTGAGTCACTAGGACCGCTTAAATACCAAGCTCTTCCTGGATCCAATCCTAGACATGCGTACAAGGGTTACCACACCACTAGCTCAATTGCCTTAGCCATAGGTTGGTTTAGTACATTAAGTCTTATGTGTTTGTGTTTGAGTAGTCTAATCCTAAAGTTCAAGTTCCTATCATTCTATTCTACGCTCCATGCCTTTTCTACCCTTAAACAATTCACGTAATCACACATAGAGTTAGGGGTACTTACACGGTGGATCATGGTTGGAGACTTAGGGGCCATGCCAAAAGCTCCTTATTTTCAAAGAAAATCATTTGGCTCGCTTTGAAAACGTTTTGGGCCTTAGCCCACAAGCCGAGAGTTTAAAACTGGCTCGATATCAAATCGAACACCCCCACACCCTACCACAAGCCCGAACCGGATCTGGTATGTTCCTAAAGTAAACCGATTTCAAAATCATTTTCAATACTTAGAGAAAATTTGTAAATTTTAGAAAAACTATTGTTTTGAGTTGGGCTTAGATTGAAACCCATTTATTTGATTTTGTAAATCCAACTTGATGTAACATGTCCAAAATAGTTCTTAGCAAAATATTAAAAAGTAATGTAAAAACAAAGAATAATCCATCGGGCCTTATGGCCTTATTACATCAAATAAACCCAAAATAAAAAATATTAAAATTAAATAAAGTCCAAATTACGAATAAATTCTTCAAGTGATGCATGGCCTCCTCATGGTCTCTAAGCCCATTCAATCCTTTGCTCATCACCGAAAAATAATTCCCACAATGGGGTGAGTCAATGACTCAATGTGCACACAATACTATCATTCAATAAATCGGCATTCATGTTCAAATCATCAAGTCCATATAATAACGAAATTGTGATGCAACCCAAACCCAAAACCTATAAGCCATCCGCTACTCTCCACCGTACCAACCTGCACACACCGTGGGGACTACTAAGTCGACCCTCCATCCGCTTACTCTCCACGTTGTGTCATTAGACACTATTGTAACCGGTTACCAAAATTTCGCAATGTGACCGTAGTCGACATATTTAGTTGGTGAGACCAAGTCAACACTGTTCTCCCCTTTAACATAAATCCCAATGCCCCAAAACATGTATATATATATATATAGCATAATTTAATTTCATGTTCATATTCATATATTCGCATGTTATTAAAATAACATTTTTTCACAATCCTATCGAAGTAGGAAACGTACCTTGGTACTTTTTGTCACATGTGTGGTACATAGCCACATTCATATTATTATTCATATCGTATATTAAAATATTTAACCATAATATATCAAGAATAGTAAGGGTACACACCTTTTCGCTTAATAGTTTCCTTGATATCTTGAGAATCCCGATCTAATTTTTAGATCTATTAATCCCTATATTCGCCCACCAATTAAAACACATTAATAACCCTTTTTAGTCAAAACCAAATCCTAGTAGGATTTGTAAGGAAAAACTCACCTTTGCCGATTTGGTGATTACACAAATCCGGAAGCTTGGGTTTTCCTCTACTTGATATTCGCCAACCCTTGTAGTTCAATATGGTTAGTTTTTCGCTTTTCAAAAATTAAGGAATGGATTTAGATACTCACACAACCCTTAGCCAGAATATTTTAGAGGCTTACCTTAGAGATTCCAAATCCAGAAAGTTCCCTTTTGTCTTGAATATCCGAAATCCCTAAAGATCATAGGTTAGATTTGATCTAACTTTAATAGTTGGTAGATGGCCTTTAGCGAATGTGTCTTACCTTAATTTTCCTCGGATCTGAAATCTCAAACTCCTCCTCTAACATTCGGCCATAGACAAAAGAGAGGTTATTTTCTTAAGCCTTGTTTAAATTGATTTAAAAGAACAAGAATCAATTGTTCTTACCTTAGATCCTTGATCTTTATGTTCAACGGTGGTGGAAACCCAGATCCCTTTGAATGAGAGAAAAGTCTCTTTTCCTCTTTTAATCTCGACCAAGAGTCCAAAACTTGGCCCAAGTGATAATTTAATCATTAATCAATCAATGATATGCATTTAAGCAAACATGTAAATCATGCCAACATGTTTATTTAACAACATACAACTTTTTCTTTTAAGAATTTATCATCACCTTCACATATCTATATGCCACATATACCAAATATGTCATGCTTCTCAAAAGCATCATAAAGAAAGCTCATAACAATAAGGACTTACATACAATTAAACTGAATCCTTGCTTATACCTTTATGGTATTAAATCCCAATCTACATCAATCTAGTTTAGCATACACAATGTATTTAGCATATGCCACATATACTATTAGTCATAAAGTGTGTATGTACACACACCAATGATAGTCCTAAATCCACGAAGAGTCAATCGGCCACACTAGGTATCCTTGCTCCTATATTCGCCAAACATAAGGTTAGTGTTATAGACCATTCGCCAAACCCAAAATAATACCAAAGGGTTACACACGAACCCGAAACCTTACCTACACATCCTTTGAACACTAACCACCTCACGATATGTAAATCTATTTCACTTCCCTACAATCGGTAACCATCCATATTAATAGCCTTCGACTTTTCGATCACTAAAAATATAGTCTATTAAAGTAGATCCTTACCACCACTTACCAAGATTACTTGCTAACAAATGGAGGCTTGGTTCGAATACTTCAAAATCCCGGAGTCCCTAGGTGAAATCGGTTTCAAAAGAAAGATTAGCCACACTCTCAACAAATGTTAGATTTCGGCTTTCCATTTATCCAAGTCGACAGAGAATCAAGAAAAACAAAATAAAAAGCATTTGGCCTTGGACACTTACCCACCTTTACAAATCGATTGGAGGAAATCTTATAAGAGATCACCTTTGCTTTGATGTTCGGCCAAAACTACACCAAATAGGGAGAAGGGGATTCGGCTATGGTTAATTAAAATAACATTCAAGGTTCGACTTTGAGTGAAAAAGAGGAAGAGAAAGAAGTGAAATAGGAGTTTCAGCCAAAAGGTTTGAGAAGAGGAAAGAAAGGTATGAGGGGAGAGTATTTTCGGTTTAGCACAATGGAAGAAAAGAGAGGGATAAGAGAGTAGGTGATTCGGCCAAGGGTCAAAAAGAAAAAAAGATGAAGATGGCAATGGGGTTTCGATTTTGAGAGAGGGTGAAAAAGAAAGAAAAAGAGATGAAATGCTAGCCGAATTTGTTAAGTAATTCACTAAGAAAATTCGGTCTCCCCCCTACATAGCTCCCTTGCCGTCCACTCCTCTCCAGGGAGTTCAAATTTTGGCCAACACCTTGAATCACTCTTGGCCAATAGTTTAAAATTATTTCAAAAGAATTTGAATTAAACAAATGCCTATTTTTCCTCCTTGCCACCCTTTTAAAATTAATCAAATAAAATCCAATTAAAATCATTATTATCCTTATTATCCTGAAATCAAAATTGAGCATTTCTCTCTCTCTCTCTCTCTCTCTTGCCGTCCAAAATAAAGAGCAAAAAGGAGAATTTCGCAACTCGAACCTAGGCTCCCCTTGCTCCTCTTGTGGCGTCAATTCCAGCTCCTAAGTGGCCTCCCTTTTGCCACTTTTCCAAGGCCTTTTAGTGTCTAATATTCCTCATTTAACTTGTAACCCCTACCTACTAAGGGTCCCTATCTTTAAAGCCGCAAATACAATTTTTCCTACTATCCGAGCCTACTCAAGATCCATAATTAAGTCTTATTACACCACGAATAACACCACAGCAATTCAATCACAAGCAAAACAATTTAATCACAAATAACTCCTATTTTAGGATGTTACATATACTAAAATTATTGGGATATTGCAAGTCATAGCTAAAAAGCTATAGCTTTTGGGCAAAGTACCGATACATAGCCCTTAAATTTGGGCCACTACACTATTTTGAGTATTTTGAGCCCATTAAAGCTCATATTTGACCCAGACACTTGCAATCAACCACCAAATGATTCTAAATGGTTTTAAAATTGATTTTAAAGACTTCAATACTTTTTATATAAATTTTATGATTTAATTAAATTGTTTTAAAATTTAATTTCTTAAATAGTTTTCGAGATTTTTTACAAAAGAAGTGCTCCGGTGGCATCTCCCATCCGTACCAAACACTTTGCCTCCCAACGTGTGAACATTGAGACTGTAAATACTGCAAAAATAGAAATATAAGAATTAAGTGAGGTTTTTGCAAGCAAACAGGTCAAATTGTAATATAGTTAGTTTACATTGAAACACTGGTAAGTATTTCGAGGATCATACCGAAGGAATTGTAGATTGGAGATGTACAAGCCCATTTTTGCCCTGCCCAGACCCAAACCGATTAAAACCCACTTAACCAACAAACCTAAACTACCCAAACCAAACCCAAATCTGATGGCCTACTAACCCAAACAACAAACCCAAAAAGCCCAAACTAAACAGACCCAAATCAGAAAAAATAAAGAAATACCAAACCCTAAGTGCGCTGCACCTAGGGTCTTCTGACGCCTGGCTTCTGACGCCACCAGCAGTCCTATCCACCGCCTTGCCACCGCCCTCCACTCGCTCCACTTGCACCTGCGAAATAAATGGAAAAGACAAGGAAGTCATAAATTAAGCGACTTGTAAATGGCTATAAAAGCTGAAAATCTATTACAATATGGGGGATTCAAAAAATACAAAAAGAAAAAAGAGATTTAAAACGCCAATAAGAGATCCAAAACCCCAAAAACAAAAAAACAACAAGCAAATTGGAAGTGAAAAAAGGTTTTTTCGGTTCTTCTTTCCTTCTTTTGTTTTATTTTCCTTTAAAAAAAACACTATTTTCTTATATACCTACAAACATACGGATATATATTATTATCAAAAATAAAAAAACAAAAAAATTAAAATTTGGCCAGAGATTAGGCCGGAGAAAAGGGGAGAAGCAGAGAGAAATCTGTAACATCCCAAAATTTGGAATTTTGATTGTTTCATTATTGCTTGTAGTAAGCTCGATTAAATATTAATAGTGTATGTTAGGAGTTCTAAGAAGGCTCGAGTTTTTTTGGGCCTTAATAAAAAAATTTTGTGTTTAAGTCTATTAAGGAGAGATGGTAAGTAGCTTCAAGACTTATGGAAATAAATGAGTTAAGTGCTTGCATAAATGAGTATTTGGTAAGGAGGTAGTGGCGCCATATGATAGACTTGGAGGGAGGAGGTTCAAATCCCATTGTGTGCAAATTTTGACTATTATTTTTGCATTCCTTCCCTATGTGTTGGCCAAGTAAGTAAATAAGGCAAGGTGGACTTTTTATTTTAGGCAAGGTGGCTAAGGAAATAAGGAAAGGATGAAGGTAAGGTGAGGAATCAAATGAAAGGGGAAAGTAAAGGGAACATGTTGGCACAAAAAGATGAGTGTGTTATGAAAAGTGTGGTTGGCCAATTTTTGACCATTATTGACATGAATGTGGACGGTTTTGGGTGTAGAGGGGTAGCCAAATTTTGCTTGGTCATTTGGTAGAATTTTGATGCTTGTTAGGTCAAAATCTCTTTTGCACAATTTTGTGTTTTTCTCCAAACTTCTTCTTTTGCTTTGTGCCGAAATTACAAGCCTTTGGAGAGCATATTTTCTTCTTTCTTTTTGCTTTGGTCGAAACCTCCTAGCACATTTGTGCATTTTTCTTCTCTTTTGTTTGGTCAAAATATTCATCTTTCTTTCATCTTCCTTTGATAGCCGAATCACCTAGCATCCATCCAACTTTTCATTCTTTTCTTTTAACCATTTCTTCAGTTTTCCTCTTCTCTAAAATTGACACCACCATAAGATTATATCTCCTTGTTTGATAATCCTTCAAAGCTGAATATCAATATCCATTTTTCTCTATAACCGAATCTTCATCTCTTCTCAATCTTTTCTTCTCATCCGTATTAACACTCATTCCTTGATCAATTGGTAAGTGTTTTTCTCAACATTTTATTTTTCTTCCTCTTTATGCCAAATATATGTCTTGTTTTGGGATGGTCATATCAACCGAAATCATCATTTTATTCTATTCTCTCAATGAGATGATTCTCTTCTTTGTAGTGGTATAGTGGGAGGTCGAATACCACAACATCACTTAATCATCTCTAGTCATAGGACGATCGTAAGAAACGGGAATTTCATTGTTCAAGGTAAGTAAGTTCTTTTATAGTCCATTCAATAACTCCATTGGTGATTGTGATAATCGGATTGAAGGTTGGCTAATCGACTACATGTTTTAGGGACTTAATCGCTCGATCTATCGTCTTGAGATCATACGGATTTTGTGGTAAGTCGACCTAACTCCTTAAATCAATCGTTCATATTAACGTAATATTAGTTTTGACTAATATTTGATTTCAATGGAGACAAGCAATATCGAATCGAAAGGGATAGTAATTGGAGATCGAAAAAGGAGCGGATTTGCAATCTCAACTCCTAAATTCAAACGAAGGGTGGTATCGGCGGTTCGGGATTTTCCACCGGGTTGTGGATCGCTATCCGGAGAAAATCATCAAATCGTGGTTGTTCGCGATTCCGAGGGTGTCGAAGATCAAGAAAGCCTTATACTTATCGTAATCAGGTGTGTAATCCCGTACCCTTTCGAATACATGTTTGAAATGGTGTGTAATCTCACATCATTTTTCGTGGGGTAAAGATTGATATCATATTAGAAATAAGTCTCTATGTTTAAATCGTAAAATTGTGTAAATCGGGAAAACTTGCCTAAATTTCACTATTTTGATTAAGTTGGCAAAAATCAGTATTAGCACTGTGAAAATTACAAAAATACCCCTAAAGGGTAAAATTACGAAAATGCCTTAATGGGCCGATTTGATATATGCCTTAATGGGCTGATCTGATATATGCCTTAATAGGCCGATTTGATATATAGCCTTAATGGGCCGATTTGATAAGTGATGCAATGGGTTGAATTTTTGTAATCTCTGAATTAATTATTTGTAAATACCATGACTGCTGTGTATGATGCATTGATATGATTCTGCATGGGATGGGAAAATATGATGAAGAGAAGTTTCGGTGGCACTGCCACAAATAAATTGTTTGTTAATAATGATTCACTATGATTCTGGCCAAATCATAAATGAAAAAATGCCTGCGATTGGTGTGTTTCTCGGGGTGGGTTGACTTGATCCCCACAGGTGTGATGAGATGGTACGGGTGGTGTGTAGCGGATGGATTACTAGGATGGGTTGGGTTATATGCATTGCTTATTTTTATTGTAAATGTATATGTTCTGTTTTGTAAATGGGCTTTGGCCCAAGATTATGCTTTATGGGCTCAGGCCCAAGTTTTTGCTAAATGGGTTCAAGCCTAGTGATCGATGGTAAAGGGATTATACACTGAGTTCTAATAACTCACCCCATTTTCCTTATTACTTTCAAGTAATACTCAGAGACGTGGGCTTGGGCCATGGATGACTTGGTGGAGGCCATACTTCAGAAATGGTTTATTTGGACTTAAGACTCCTTTCTTGTTTATTTAATTACCTTTCTATTTTGGGATTTAATATTGTAATAAGGCCTTTGAATTATTTTATTTTTGCATTATGTTTGACGTAATTATATTTTTGCTCAAATTACTTTAAATGGGATTTTTCTAGAAACTTAAATAAATATTTTTCTAAAATGGATTCACAAATGGAATTCAAAATACATTTTACAAATCTTTTGAACTTGGATATTTTCTCTCAAATTATTATCAATATTTTCAAAAGTTACAGTTTGTAAGATCACTACTTCAAATTTATCGATTTATCAATCAATCTTGAAGTTAGTAATATTTTATCAAATATTTCAAATCAAACTTGTTTTCTTGATTTTAACAAATAATTACTTATTTTAATTTAATAAAAAGGACTAGACATATTTTTCTCATGTGACATGTCAGATCCGATCATAACACATGGGTCGGGTTTGGGGTGTTACAAAATCTCGATTTTTTTTTTAGGAGGCTAACAAATGAATTTCAAAACTGTTTTTTTCATTTATATAGAAACGCGAAACGACGTCGTTTCGCTGTGGTTCTTCCAATGTCAAAATGGCGCTGTTTAACTCCTTGCGTGGCCCGACCCGCACCGAAGGGATCCACGTGTTTTTGCTTTTGGGGCTAATTTCCCATTTGGTCCTTTCGCATTTTTAGTTTTTAAAACTAGATTTCTTTTTATTTTTAATTTTGCCCAAAACTTTCGCGCAGTTTTAAATTTAATCCCTATTTAAATGCTGCGTTTAAAGGACTCGGGCAAATTGCGCTTCTCGTACCTCACCATTTAGCGCTTGTTTCAGTTTAGTCCCCCTATTATTTATTTTACATAATTTGTCCCTTTTATTTTCGTTTTAAATTCAATTTAGCTTTGTTTTTATTATTTTACAATTTTTATTTATTATTGCTATTATTTTATATTTTATTTTTACTATTAATTATTATTATTATTATTATTATTATTATTATTATTTTATTACTATACTATATTTTTATTTTTATTTTATTATCTTATTATTATCATTGTTTTGTTATTAATAATGTATTATTCTTTGTCACTATTTATTATTACCATTATTTTATTTTTATTATTTAATTATCACTACTATTATTTTATTTTAACTATTATTATTATTATTACTATTATATTTGCTATTATTATTACTTTACTACCTCCCATATTATTATTTTCTTTTTTATTATCTATTTATTCTTTTATATTTTCTATTATTATTATCATTATTTTTTATTAATGTATTATTATTTTCTATTTAAGCTATTATTATTATAATTATTAATATATATATATATATATTAACACATTATAGTTACTGCTTTCTTTTATTTTTACTATTTTTATTTTTATTTTTACTATTATTATTATTATTATTATTATTACTATTATAATTATGTTTTCTCTTGGTGTTTATTCCTTATTATTATTTTATTTTATTTTATTTTTTAGTTACTCTTATTTATTTTATTTACTTGTCTTACTTTTATTTTTGTTCGTATAATTGTTTTTCACACTAATGCATTTATTACTATCTTGCTACGCATATCGATATTGTAATTCGTTCTACATTTTATTGTCACATTAACCTTTACCCGATACATCAAGTTTTAAAATAATCGATATTTTGTATTTAGAAATTCGGGGAATCGTGCCCAATCGTGCTGGGTTTCGATTTTTCATTCGTCTAAATAACTGAATATCATTTTAAAACAAATGCATAAATTTTAAATAAAAACCTATTCTCGAGAATTTAGAAACGTTGTGTCCTAACTCACTGGATGTGATGTTTAGTTATCTCGGGATAAGAATTTCTAAAGAATAAGGCAATATTTCACGTTTTAGAAATCCGAGAAATCGTGCCCAATCGTGCTGGGTTTCGATTTTTTGGTTTGGCCAAATAGTGGAATACCCCTTTTTTAAAATTGCAATGTATGAATTTTGGAAATCATGAAATGATCTTGGTATCGAGGGTTGAAACATCATGTCCTATCGTGTTGGATGTGATATTTCATCTTTTTGGAACAAGAGAATTTCGATATCCAATTTGAATTATCCAAACATTTTCTAAAGGGTTCGTATTTTAAAATCTTTTCAATTTTTGACATTAGGACATTAATTAATCAATTAGGTACCAATTTTTGGCATATCGAGGGTGTTAACCCTTCCTCGTACGTAAACGACACTTGAATCCATTTTTCGAGTTTCGTAGACCAAAATCGTTGTTTTGATAAATCAAACTATTTATTAAAATAACTGTTTTACGAGGTGACCCGATCACACCTCATAAAAAAGGATTGGTGGCGACTCCCATTTTGTTTTTGTTTTCATAATCAAAGTCGACCCCCGTTGTTTCCAAAAAAATGGTTACGACAGGAGAAAAACTATTATTAGATCAATTATTGAAAATAACTGCTATTCTAATCAATTCACGAATTAGTAGTGCGAAATCTAAAACAATAGTAATAAATAATTAAATTAAACTAAAATAACAATAATAAAATTAATTAACTAAAACTAAACCTAAGTTAAGTTGTCGGCTTCTTCCTAGTTTTGACTTCATGAGCTACTCTTGTAACATCCTTAACCTAATCCGATTGGCCGGATCCGGATCTTGGGCATTACCAACGAATACAAACAAAACTTCATCCTTAACCTATTACAATAGCTTGACAACTTACTTAATTACAAAATTTCAACTAAAATGCATGAATACATAAAAAGTAGGTAATCATAACTACATTACGTGTAATTATATTACAGTAATATCTAAATTGAAATCACATTCCATTACTGATGCCCTAGGGTAGATTCTTCTGAGTGACAATTCAGACATTGAACACACTGCCAAACTTGCTTTGTATGCACAATAACCCGATATGCCACATTTTTAGTGTAGCCATGGAATCATCCTTCCCGGCGCAGACCTACATCAAGTCACCTATAACATAACACATACAAATAAGTTCATAAGAACTTAGTGAGGAGAACATCATTTACTTGAGTAATATTTGCACGTTGCAACCGATAGTTTGCATAGAAGATCTCATCATTCTTGACCTTCAACTTTGTTTCTTACGAATACTTCCTCAAGTTCTATTCATTCATGCTTGTCTGATACTATACCTCATTCTGAAATTATTTCCTTTTTCTTAACAAATGTCTTCGATACATCACTTATATCCTTCATTTTGTGAGTCATCACCTCATCATAATTTCAGAAGAAACACACACGCAAATCACAGATACTTCCTTTAATCATACAAATTCATGCCCTTAATCAAGATACATTTTCAATGTTAACACATTACATCTCTATGTCTCTTCAATTCATTATTTTTGACCAAATATTAGTCTTATATAATACCTTGCCATGTAGTCCATAGATACATCATGAAGGCCTTACCATGACACGCCACAAAGAACATCCTTCAAGCTCTTATCTGAGAGACCTATTAAGACACGTCATAGGGTAGTCCATCTGGAGTACGCCACAAAGGCTATCCTTGTAAGGTTTGCCACAAAGGCTAGCCCTTCATATTTCGCCAAAAAGGCATTCCTTTAGGTTTTGCCACGAGGGCATTTTCTTTCCTAACTTGTTCGTGATATGGATTTTCCTAAACTCTCATTTCATGAGGTTTGCCCATCATCGTCCCAGAACACGCAGAAAAACCTCATTGGGTAATAACCATCTTTTAGTCCCTTATAAGGGTGTCATGGCCATGGACTATACCTATATAGACATAAAAAGTGGTGTCGCATCAACAAACAGAGGTGGGGTCTCTCTTGTAAATTTTTATTATGAACAAGATAAACAGATGGCCATATTAGTGCTAAAAGTGAACAACCTTTGAAAGAAAAAAAAAACAAATAAATGAATATTATACATGGTGTATTTCTAGTTATAATACTAGGGGTTGTGTTCTATTCTTCGGACACCAACAACTTCATTAGAATTCTAAAATACATCCGCTAATTGATGGTTCAAATCGAGAGATATCATCTTGTATGCATAATATTTATTTGTGTGAAAGACTATATAGTATGGTACCAACATTTTAAACTAAGGGGGATAGTAATGATATTTTATTATGTATAAAAGCCTAATAAATTACAATTATTGATCAAATAGTTGTGTTGTAAAGACATAACTTTTGTGCATAAAGTTATCTTATAATGATAGAATTTTATGTAAGGTTGTCTTGCAAAACAACACAATTTTATGAAAGGGTATCTCATTAAAATATATATCCTTATGAAAGGGTATCTTATATAAAGATACACCTATTGCATGTCTATATAAAGGACTTTTGTATTAGTCATTTTTCTCATTTTGTTTGGAGTGTTGAGGGGGCATATAAAAGCCTTAAGGAAAGTGTACTACATGCCTCAAAGTCATTATATTTTAGTAACATTATTTTATTTTTCTTATTTCAATTTTCTTATTATTTATTATTTTTTAACAATAACAGTCCTTAAGTTTTTGAAGACTTCCAATTGCTAAGAAAGATAGAGTTGAAGATAAGATGACATTTTTGAATAAGTGGATATGATGGGCATTTGAAAATGAAACCGACTTGGTGATAGATTTTTTGGGTGAGTGAATATATTTATTTGTTCTAAAAATAAATTATTTTATTAGAATGTATGTTCATCCTTGGATGACATTGTAATGCCTACTATGTCACATCCCAAAAATGGGGTTAGAAGAATTGGGTTTGTGATTGATTGATTGATTAGATTTAAGCCTAAACACGCATGATTGTTAAAGTGTGTTAATGTATGTTTTAATGTAACTAAACATGATTTGTATGATCTATTTATAATATGAGATATATTAGAATAGGAAAATTGGCATGAAAACACGACATAGTATGTATAGGTGTCAATGTGTCATGTAAAAGCCTGACTTTGGGTCTAGTCGGAACAGTGGTTTTGAGACCACAAATTCGACGCAGAAAAATTTATTTTTTATTATATTTTTATAGCCTACAGTTTTATGAAACAATTTCGTGAAAATTTTGTTTGAAAATTTTGATGTTTGGGCACTCAATTTAGTTAAAAGGACTAAATTGTAAAAAGTACAAAACTTGAATTCTATATGTTAAAAGTGTCTAATTGCTATGAAATTTTAAATTAGAGGTCTTTAGATGGTAATTAGACCATTGGTTAAGTTGGTGGGCAAAAATGGACATGGTTAGGTATGTTTCTAAAGTTTTTCATTAAGGGCATTTTAGTAATTTGGTAATTAAATGAATTAAAAAGCCAAAATAAAGCCAAAATTTCTCCATCTTCTACCTCCCTTGGCCTAAAATTTGAAGAGAGCCATGTTTTCAAAGCTTTCAAGCTCGATTGTAAGTTCATTTTTGCCCCGTTTTTAATGCTCTTTACATTTTTGAAGTCGTTGTAACCCGATCTATCTATTTCTACCACTAATTGAAGAAATGATCAACATCTAGGGTTTGAAAAATATTATACATATGTGTGTTTTGATATTTGATGGTGGAAAATGCATGTTTGTTGTTTGTTAAATGACTTTTGCTAAGTGATTTTCGGTAAAAATGTAAAAAATGACTTATTTGTAAAAGTTATAAAATGAGTAGAAAAATGTGAATAAATGAAACATGTGGGCTGTTATGAGTATGAAAATAGTTTTGGCTAGGCTTGGGTGTGAATAAATTGAATGAAATTCATTTTACGAGCCTAGGGACTAAAGTGTAAAATGTTAAAAGTTTAGGGGCAAAAATTTAATTTTTCCATAATATGAATTTTGGGCTAAAATGAATAATGTGATGATTAAATGAGATGAATTTGGTATTATAGATCAAGAAAAACAGAGTTCGTGTCTAGATCGGAGGAAAACCAAAGTGTTTGACGATTAGGTCTATTTCCGCTATCTTTGTATCAAGGTAAGTTCGTATGTTTAATAAGCATTAAATTATATATGTATAAATGCTTAATTGATATAATTGTGATAAATGCTATATTATTGAAATGAAATGTGAATGCTATTGAGTATGATACTACGAAAATGACCGACAGAGATCCGATACAGCGAAAGTCCCGGTTGAACCTTAGGAATAGATAGGATATAAATGTCATGACATTAGGGTTACTGAGATTATGTGTGAGACCATATTTGGGATATGGAATCGATATGAGACTTTGTATAAGACCATAGCTGGGCTATTGGCATCGATACGAGATTCCATGTAAGACCATATTTGGGATATGGCATTGGTACAGTACTGTGTGTACGAGATTCCTGAGTATCCTTTAGTATTCCAAATGTTCAATGGAAATGTTGACAAAATGTGGTTACAAGTAATGGTACGACTCAGTCAAGGTACTCGTGATAGAAATCGACAAGTAAGAGTTGAAGTGAATTTCATATGATGAGTAAGTGGAAAATTATGAGAATTCATATGGTTCAATTGAATATTTGTAAATGTGATGGATATTGAATTGAATATAGTTTATTTCTATTTGCTCATGCTTATGTAAATGCGAATGAATTGATAAGAAGTATTCAAACCATGTAAGCATTGAAATGAATAAACCTGTGAAATTCTTGGTTAATTATGTGAACGAATACATGGCATAAATGTGGAATTATACAAGTTTTATTATAGTAGTTATAATGGCTTAAAATGTGTTAATTTGATTAGATGAGTAATTATCATACAAACTTACTAAGCTATATAGATTACCCCCTTCCTTTCCCATGTTTTATAGTGTCATTGAGCTAGCTCGGATTGGAGGTCGCTAGAGATCCTATCAAGCTATCACTTTGGGTATTGATGAATTCAAGTATTTTGAGTTTATGGCATGTATAGGGACTTACTCATTTTGTTAAATGCATCATTGTGATTGTAACCAATGTGTTGGCTTGTGATTGTCAAAGGCTTGTTTTTATATTTGGCCATGTAGATTGGTTTATTTGGGCTATCATGGTTGTAAACCTAAGTACAAATATATATGTGCTAATGTCTTTGGTGATTTGGCCATGTATACTTGGTGAATGATAGAAATGTGATTTATGACATGAATGTGAAATGTTTGGCAATATGGTTTATTGATAGGATGATAAATTGGTGTATAATTAGGTATATTGAAAGTAGGCAATTGTGGCTTAATAATTGTTGTGAGTATGATAGATGTTGATGTTGTGTTGGTCATAATTGTGGATGTTTTGGTTGCCTAAGTATGTTATGTTTGTGCCTTGAATTGGTTTAAGTGTATGTGTGAACAAGGGTGGCAAATGTCTTGATAAATAGCCTTTATTTTGTCCACAAGGGTAGACACACGGGTGTGTGTCTAGACCGTGTGTGACACACGGTCTGCCCTACAGGCATGTGTTCCGGCCGTGTGTCCCCTACACCTTAATTTTGAGAAACAGAATGTCCAAAATTGAGCACACGGGCAAAGACATGGGCGTGTGTCTCAGCCGTGTGTGCTACACGGCCTAGCACATGGGCGTGTGGCACAGGTCAGATAGCACCTTAAATTGAACACGGTCTGAAGCACGGGCATGCCCCAGGGTCACACAGGCGTGTCCCTTGGACCACACGGGCGTGTAAGCCCTGCAGTTGACAAAAATTTTCTAAGTTTTGTAAAAGTTTCCTGAGTTCTCGGTTTAGTCCTGAACAACTTCCAATACATGTTTTGGGCATTGTAGGCTCGTAATATGGACTCATGATCGAATATGTGGTTTTAATTTGGAATCAAATTTTATAACTCAGAATTGAGTGATTGCTTGTGATGTGAGTCCGGTAATGCCTCGTACCCTATTTCAACGTCGAATACTGGTAAAAGGTGTTACATGTCATATGTAGGTTGGGCATGATTGGTTATCTTTGCAATTGAGTCCTGATTTTTATGCTATGCAATTGGAAGTCCCTAAATGCAATAAAATGATTTGAAAATTTGAATTATTAAGTCTCATTTTGATAATTCCATAAATTTACTCTCGATTTTACAAAATAGTTTTACTAAAATTATGATTTAGTCCTTAAAACTTTACTTTAAGTAATTAATTAAAGTATTAAAATAATATAATCAGGTTTCATTATATTAATTAATCTAAAGTGAAACTTGATTACGAAGTTTAATTTAAAAATAGTGTATTTTAATTGAGTTATGGCCTAACTGAAAAAGGGGAGAACCAAGAAGTGATCAAAAGGGCAAATTGACCAATTTTTGGGAAATTAGTCTTCTACTAGAAAATTTTCCACCGTCTTCTTCTTCCCTCTCCTAACCTAAACCCCCACCCTAAGCTCCAAAAGTAAGTACTTCAAGAATTTAATTATGTTTAAGTTAAGTTAATTAGAAATTATGTCAATTAAGTAACTTATTTCTTATTTTAATAATGCTATGTATAGTATTCTCAGAGGAAAGTAGTATTGATGATACAAATTTTAGTTGAAGTTATGAAAATATGGTCATTTACAATAATAAGTTGAAAAAGGACTAAATCGTAAAATTAATAAAGTATGTCATGACATTGTATAAAGTGGAAAGAGGGCTTAAGTGAAGAAGTGTTAAAGTTATGGTGTTATATATGATAATGTGTAAGGTAATAAATAATACGTAAGTTGAGTCCCTTCCTCCCATTTCTCTTTTTTTTTTTAGTAACCTAGGATAAAAGCCACACTAAAATAAATATTGTTGGGAGTAAAAACTGAACAAGAAATAGGCTTGGCCTAATGGTTAGCACGCTAGAACCCTTCGAGTCTCTCCTTTCCCTTTTATTTTTGAAATTCGACAAGTCTCTTGAAAATAAACAATATGTACAATTAAGTGTCAAAAATATGAAAGAAATAGGCCTTAGGCCTAATGGTTAACATGATAGTATCCTACCTTGTGCACCCAAGTTTGATCCCCTTCCTTCTCTTTTTATTTCATAATTTCGCCAAAAACGCCTCAAAACGCATCTATATGATTAAGCGTAAAAAATAAACAAGAAATGGATAGTAGCTTAACGATTAAGGTGTTAGTTCCCCTTTTGAGAACTCGAGTTCGAGCCTCTTCCTCCTCCCCTTTCATTTTAATTTCAAATTTGACAAAAATTTGGGGAAATTGCAAGTGATGCCTCTAAGGTTTACAAACCTTGGGAATTCACCTAATTCTTTCCTAGTTAGAATTCACAACTTGCTTCTTCCTTAAAATTCCAATAGAACTAGAATTTCACCATCTTTTTATCTTCTTTCCCTAATTAGAATTTCAATTTTCACTTTTTCAAATCCTAAATAGAATCTTCTTTTCATCTTTCTACTTATTCTTTTCTTCTTTTCTTTCCCTTCCTTTACATCATATTTTCATCTTTTACTATTGAATATTTTTTCTCATATAGAATCAACCTCGTTCTTGATTTCTTAGCGGTATTGTCAAATAACATCTTTAATCTTTGCCAACGAATCAGTAAATACATCTCAATTCCAGTGTTTAATCTCAAATTTCTATAGAATTTCTATCCACGCTAATATTGCGATCAATGAACAAATCTTTTACAATTTTTTCCAAAATTCCTAGTGATCTTGATAAATCCTGAAATCAACCATTAATCCATGTATATTTTAGTCCATAAATGATTTGTTCAGTTTAGCCCCAGTTATTTTAGTGTTTTATTTTTATTCAATTAAGTCCTTGATAATATGAATAATGTTATAATCCATGACCTGATTGGCTTAATTAATGTTATATATATTTGCATGAATTGTGAATGATATATATGTATATTGTATCTGTATTTGTAATGGTATGTACAACCTACCTTATGTTACCGTTTGAACAACTTTATCTTTACCGTTTGATTAGTTTATCCACACCGTGTTAGCAGCTTTTATATGCAACAATGTGTGGTTTAACCACACTGATCTAGTAGCTCTAATCTATAAACATGCCGTGCATCCACAACTTTCTGGTAGCTTGTCTGCAAAACTTTTTATCAAAAACCCTTGTGGTTCATCCACTCTTTTTATTACTAGTGTTTTATGCACAACGATGAGTGGTTTATCCATAATGTGGTGTAAGGCAGAGGAGTTTTAGGGAACTCCTATTATGGTGTGTAGTGGTAGGGGAAGACCCTTTTTCTGATAATTGAAATTGAGTTGCATTCATAAATATATACATATGCATAGTAGTTGTAACACCCCTTACCCGTAATTCCCGCTAGAACTGGGCCTGAGGCATTACAGGATAAAAACCACATGATTGCCACTTAGGCTCATCATGACTACTCTCTTAAGTAACCTCATCAACCTCATTCTCGACTTACGAGACCTAACTCATACACACGAGGCTCTCGAGACTATATCAGAACTTTTTTGATGCTTAAAATTTTCTTCATCTAAACAGGGACTACATGCCCGTGGGTAGTCACACACGCCCATGTTCACAAACCATGCATGAAAACTCAAGCATCCTGCCAATGCCCCCACGGTTAGGGCACACGCCCGTGCTCACCACCCATGGTGCACACTGACCACCCCACACGGATTGGTATATTTTTAGCTTTAAAAAGTATTAAAGTTTCAATGCCATTTACTCCCACAGCTCTAATGGGATTCTTCATGAGTTCCCATTTTTCTGATGGAATAGCATTTTCTCTACAGCTACTGGTTGTAGCTCCCTACACTACTCAATTCTTCCAAAGTGACACGGCCAATGCACACGCCCGTGGGCTGGCCGTGTGTCACACATGGCCTAAACACATGCACGTGTGCCTATCCACGTGGACAATAACAAAGCTATTTGCCAAGTTCTTTTCACTCCTCAAACATACACAACATGCACTCATCCAATTCATCTATAATCAACTCATATTAAAGCACAAACTCACATAGATAACTACATCTTTTCATATAATAAAATAGCCAACAACTATGGCATTATACAAAATAGATTAAACATCTAAAGGCCAACACATCTTAGCCATTTACAACAAAAATTTAGTAACTTGTCTAGCCTCTATACATGCCATATACAAAACATCAAGTCTATTGTACCAAAGTAAGCTAATTGTGTGGGCGATCTTCCGATTAATCCACTTATCTTGATTCAACCCTCTTTCTCTATAAGACAAGGGAAAAGAAAAGGAGTAAGCCTTGAGTTTAGTAAGTTTACACATAAACAATTTAAGCATTCTAGTATAAACTAAACAACAATTAGCATTATACTACCAAATAAATTCACATCCACAATTATGCTTACTCTTTCTATCCCTTACCACATTTCCAACACATCATGAGTCACATACTCATAATCATTGACATGCACCCCTGCACTCAATATCACATTTACTCAATATACAACACATCATTATTCTTAATAATACATCCACACAGCTAATTTCTCGGTGATTTCGCACTTAGCCCACCACAATCCATTTATAAGAAGTATCGCACTTAGCCTACCAATAAAGGTATTCATATTGGTTTCGTACATAGCCCACTAAATAATATACTTAACTATGGTATCGCACACAGCCCATCGTTGTTAAGTATTAAGGTGGTATCGCACTTAACCCACCATCAAGTATTATCACTACACATTCACATATCTACTTGTATTCCATTCATCCATTCACAACTACTATCTCATTCATTCCTCTAGAACCTCATAGGTCCTCAATCATGTTACACACTAGCTAGCATTAAGAATGTAAACGCATATATGCATCGTTTATACGTAAACTTACCTCGGTACTCAAAAGTATTGAAATGTGCAATTTAGTCCACCACCTTGTTCTTGCCTCGATTTCGATCCGGGCTTCGTCTTTGATAAGTCAACTCATTCAATACACATATTGACTAAATTGACCATTATCTCATACTTTAGCAAAATTACTATTTTTCCTCTAAACTTTCTCATATTTACTCATTTGCCCCAAGGCTCGTAAAGTGATTTTCATTCAACTTTCTAGTCTTTCATGCTTAGCCAAACCATTTACTCAACTAAAGCAATCATCAATTCTTACTAAATCACACATGTATGACCAAACTCAAGACTTTTACAAACAAGTCCCTACATGCATTTTTCATGGAAATCACTTAGCAAAAGATGTTTCTACTACATCAAGCTTTCATATTCTTCCATAAAACATCAAAATACATGCATGTCATACATGGGTACATTTTTGAACATCCATCTTAGCTCAACATATAGCTAAAAATAGCTTACTCATGCTATTAGGACTTCAAAAATATGAAGAATATCAAAAACGGGGCTAAAATACACTTACTAGCTAGCTTGAAAAGTTGAAGAGCCCTAACAATGGCTTCTTGAAAATTTCGGTAGCCTTGGAGAAGAAGATGAATGAAATTCTATCATCTTTTCCCATTTTAATCATTTAATTGTCAAATGACTAAAATGCCATTTTTGACAAACTTTCTATTTTAACTCATCCATTCCCAATTTTGTCCAAAAATTAGAAATTTGGAAAATTGCTCTTTGAGGATCTCTAATTGATATTCTAAAGCTATTTCATACAAATAACTTCTAGAATTTCACATTTTGTAACTTTTTCAATTTAGTCCTTTTGGACAATTCAACCGCAATTTCACAAAATTTCTTCATGAAACTTTCTCACTAACATGCAAACATAGCATAAACCTAAAAACTCATACATATACCTTGGATTTATGGTCTCGAACCACTATTCCGACTAGGCCCTAAATTAGGATGTTACAACTCTCCCCCTTTAGAGATTTTCGGCCCCAAAAATCTTACCAGTAAAGAGGTTTGGATGTTGCTCTCTCATAGCTTCTTCCGTCTCCCACATAGCCTCTTCCACATCGTGTTTTTGCTACAAAACTTTCACTAGGGCTATGTTCTTATTCCTCAACTGTTTCACTTCTCGAGCCAAGATCTTAATCAGCTCCTCTTCATAAGACATATCCGATCTTATCTTAATTTCTGTTGAAGGAATCACATGCGAAGGATCGGAGCGATATTGTCGCAACATCGACACATGGAACACATTATGGATCTTTTCTAATTCCACTGATAGGGCCAAATTGTAAGCTACTGGTCTAATTTTGTCGGTAATTTCATACGGCCCTATGAATCTTGGACTCAATTTCCTTTTTCGTCCAAATCTCATGATCTTCTTTCATGGGGATACTTTTAAAAACACTTTGTCACCCACATCAAACTCAATTTCTTTTCTTTTCAAATCAGCATACGACTTCTGTCGATCCGAAGCAGCTTTTAGACCATCACGGATCACTTTCATTTTCTCTTCAGTTTCTTTCACTATATCGACCCCATGGGTTCGCTTCTCACCAAGCTCGATCCAATACAAAGGAGTCCAACACTTACGACCATACAAGGCCTCATACGGAGCCATCCATATACTCGACTGATAACTGTTGTTGTAAACAAATTTGACCAAAGGTAAATATCTCTCCCAACTACCTTCGAATTCTAACACACAGCATCGAAGCATATCTTCAAGGACTTGAATCACTCTTTCAGACTGACTATCAGTTTGCGGATGGAACGCAGTACTAAAATTTAACCTCGTACCCATGGCTTCTTACAACTTCTTCCAGAACCTCGAAGTAAACTTTGGATCTCTATCTGATATTTTAGACACAGGCACACCATGTAATCTCACTATTTCTGCCACAAACAATTCGGCTAACTTATCCAGTAAGTAATCAACACATACTGGAATAAAATGAGGCGACTTCGTCAATCTGTCTACAACAACCCACACAACATCTTTCTCTTTCGGAGTCAGAGGTAACCCCGTCACAAAATCCATGGTAACCCGATCCCATTTCCATTCAGGTACCATCATAAGCTGAAGTAATCCCGAAGGCACTTGATGCTCAGCTTTCACTTGTTGACAAATCAGACATTTTGCCACAAACTCTGAAATGTCTCTTTTCATACCCAGCCACCAATAAAACTTTCTCAAATTGTTGTACATTTTTGTACTGCCCTGGTGTACTGAAAAATAACCACTATGTGCCTTATGCAAAACTTTTCAGATCAACTCATCATATTTGGGTACACAAATTCTATCATGATATATCTAATAATGATCTGAGCTCACTCGAAAATCAGAATCACTTCCTGATCTACACTTAGCTCTCTTAGCTTGCATCTCACTGTCATTTCTTTGAGCCTCACTTATCTATTGAACAAATAGTGGCCTAGCTCTCAACTCAGCCAATATAGTCCCATCATCAAACAATGCCAAACTCGTGCTCATGGCTCTCAAAGCATACAGGGATTTCCTACTCGAGGCATCCGCAATACGTTCGCTTTTCCGGATGACAATCAATGATTAACTCATAGTCCTTCAATAACCCAAGCCATCGCCATTGTCGCAAGTTCAAATCCTTTTGATCCATCAAATACTTCAAACTCTTGTGATCCGTAAAGATTCGACACTTCTCACCATAAAAGTAATGTCGTCAAATCTTTAATACGAAAACAATCGCGGCCAACTCTAAATCATGAGTTGGATAATTCTTTTTGTGCGGCTTTAGCTGCCTCGAGGCGTAAGCGACTACTTTACCCTCTTGCATCAACACACAATCGAGACCATTTAACGACGCGCCACTATAAACCACGAACTCTTTCAATTTCAAAATACCAACCAGGAGTTTGATATCCTCATTCAGTCCATCTTCGAACCTTTTACATAAAACGGTCTCCGACGACACACATTCTTGAGCATATTTGCTAAGCCTAACAAACTTGCGCTCATTTTCTGCTACTAACATTCTTCCTTGCTTCAACTCAAGGAATTCCTTTCTTTTCGATCAGTGAATCGTTGGCTTATATACTTTTTTCGAAACTCTTCTAGAAAGAAGTCCTACGTCACCCGCTCCTTCGGGACCACTGACGTCAACGTTTTCCACCAATGGTATGCCGAATCCCTCAGCAAAGATACGACACACTTCAAGCTCTCTTTGGGTGTACATGAGGGTTCATCGAATACCCTCATTGAGTTCTCTAGCCAGAACTCTGCCCTCTCAAGGTCATCATCTACCTTAGCTCTAAACTCCTCAGCCTCATGTTTCCTAATCTTATCCATCGGGGGCTTCGTTACTCTCACTACTTCTATACCTTGAGGAGCCACTGGGACTGGTTGAGGTATAGGAGGAGGTGGAGGAGGTTGAGCATTAGGGTTTGCTCAAACATACTCTGAGTACCAGTTACTCATCATCTGGAGAAAGGCTTCTCGAGCTCGTCTCCTTGACCCCCAGTTTCGGGTTCACTCTGCACAGACACCGTCCCTTACGCGGGAGCCGATGCATTACTAGCTGCGTCATCAGCAGGTGATTGATCAGGACCCATACACTATTTAAAAACAAGTTTAAAAATCATCAGAAGCCACCACACTATCATTATACACTTATGGCATGTATAACTAAACTCTTATACCTGCTACGGTAGTCCTAGAACCGATAAAATCATAGCTCTGATACCATAAATGTAACACCCCTTACCCGTAATTTCCGTTAGAATCGGGCCTGAGGCATTACTGGATAAAAACCACATGAATGCCACTTAGGCTCACCGTGACTACTCTCTTAAGTCACCTCATCAACCTCATTATCGACTTACGAGACCTCACTTATACACACAAGGCTCTCGAGACTATATCGGAACTTTTTTATTCTTAAAATTTTCTTCATCTAAATAGGGACTACACGCCTGTGCTAGATGACACATGCCCGTGGGTAGTCACACACGCCCATGTTCACAAACCGTACATGAAAACTCAAGAATTCTACCAATGCCCCATGGTTAGGGCACACACCCGTACTCACCACCCATGGTGCACACTGACCACCCCACACGGCCTTGAGTCTAGGCACACGCCCGTGTGGCTAGCCCTTGGCCTACACTACTCAATTCTGCCAAAATGACACGGCCAATGCACATGCCCGTGGGCTGGCCGTGTGTCACACATGGCCTAAACACATGCCTGTGTGCCTATCCACATGGACAAGAACAAAGCTATTTGCCAAGTTCTTTTCACTCCTCAAACATACACAACATGCACTCATCCAATTCATCTATAATCAACTCATATTAAAGCACAAACTCATATGGATAACTACATCTTTTCATATAATAAAATAGCCAACAACTATGGCATTATACAAAATAGATTATCCATCTAAAGGCCAACACATCTTAGCCATTTACAACAAAAATTTACTAACTTGTCTAGCCTCTATACATGCCATATACAAAACATCAAGTCTACTGTACCAGAGTAAGCTGATTGTGTGGGCGATCTTCCGATTAATCCACGTTTCTTGATTCAACCCTCTTTCTCTATAAGACAAAGGAAAAGAAAAGTAGTAAGCCTTGAGCTTAGTAAGTTTACACATAAACAATTTAAGCATTCTAGTATAAACTAAATAACAATTAGCATTATACTACCAAATAAATTCACATCCACAATTATGCTTACTCTTTCTATCCCTTACCATATTTCCAACACATCACGAGTCACATACTCATAATCATTGACATGCACCCCTGCACTTAATATCACATTTACTCAATATAAAACACATCATTATTCTTAATAATACATCCACACAGCTAATTTCTCGGTGATTTCTCACTTAGCCCACCACAATTCAATTATAAGGTATTATCGCACTTATCCTACCAAAAAAAGTATTTATAGTGGTTTTGCACATAGCCTATTAAATAATATACTTAACTATGGTATCGCACACAGCCCATCGTTGTTAAGTATTAAGGTGGTATCGCACTTAGCCCACCGTCAAGCATTATCACTACACATTCACATATCTACTTGTAATTCATTCATCCATTCACAACTACTATCTCATTCATTCCTCTAGAACCTCATATGTCCTCAATCATGCTACACACTAGCTAGCATTAAGAATGTAAACGCATATATGCATCGTTTATACGTAAACTTACCTCGATACTCAAAAGTATTGAAACGTACAATTTAGTCCACCACATTGCTCTTGCTTCGATTTTGATCCGGGCTTTGTCTTTGATAAGTCAACTCATTCAATACACACATTGACTAAATTGACCATTATCTCATACTTTAGCAAAATTACTATTTTTCCTCTAAACTTTCTCATATTTACTCATTTGCCCCAAGGCTCGTAAAGTGATTTTCATTCAACTTTCTAGTCTTTCATGCTTAGCCAAACCATTTACTCAACTAAAGCAATCATCAATTCTTACTAAATCACACATGTATGACCAAACTCAAGACTTTCACAAACAAGTCCCTACATGCATTTTTCATGGAAATCACTTAGCAAAAGATGTTTCTAGTACATCAAGCTTTCATATTCTTCCATAAAACATAAAAATACATGCATGTCATACATGGGTACATTTTTGAACATCCATCTTAGCTCAACATATAGCTAAAAATAGCTTACTCATGCTATTAGGACTTCAAAAATATGAAGAATATCAAAAACGGGGCTAAAATACACTTACTAGCTAGCTTGAAAAGTTAAGAGTCCTAACAATGGCTTCTTGAAAATTTCGGCGGCCTTGGAGAAGAAGATGAATGAAAATTCTATCATCTTTTCCCATTTTAATCATTTAATTGTCAAATGACTAAAATGCCATTTTTAACAAACTTTCTATTTTAACTCATCCATGCCCAATTTTGTCCAAAAATTAAAAATTGGGAAAATTGCTCTTTAAGGATCTCTAATTGATATTCTAAAGCTGTTTCATACAAATAACTTCTAGAATTTCACATTTTGTAACTTTTACAATTTAGTCCTTTTGGACAATTCAACCGCAATTTAACAAAATTGCTTTATGAAACTTTCACACTAACATGCAAACATGGCATAAACCTCAAAATCTCATACATATACCTCAAATTTGTGGTCTCACACCATTATTCTGACTAGGCTCTAAATTGGGATGTTACAGTAGTAGACATTAAAATTTTGTGATGATAAGATGAACTGAATTACCGTTATTCTGTATCACTAATGAATTGTGATTTATTCTATGGATTGATTATTCTGCTTGATTGATCTATTGTTTGTTTTGGTTTTCTTGTGACTGAACTCACATTGAGCTTCGTAGCTCACTCTCTTTTTATTTTTCATCTTTACAGATAACACACTAGATTAGGACACGGACCCGACATATGGAGGGTTTGGCTCGGATCAATTTTTATTAAGAAGTATTTTAGATTTTCTATTTGAAATTTTAGTTATTTTGATAACTGTATTACTTAATTTGAATTTTGGCATGAGACTTCTATTTTGGTTTGGGTTAAGCATGTATAATATTCAATTTGGTCTTAGGATAATGAAACATGGATTTAGAATTAATTTAGCTTAAACTTATACTGATTTTACTTATTTAAAACTAAGTCGAATATCACTTTTTCGCTGCTAAATTATAATTAAAATTTTGAGTAATAAATAGAGCCGTAATTAACTAAGTTTTCAAAAGGAATCACTGTTACATAGGTTAATTAATCTAAAAACGGTTTTGATAACTCGTAAGTTTTTCTGAAAATAGGCTACGTTTTCTTCAAAAAAAAAAAAAAAAAAAATGTTTTAAAATGTTTTTCTATAAACCCCAATAGCTTACTAGGCCATTTTGGTGGCTAATGTAATCTCCCGAATTCAGACTTAAAGCCTAGGTCAGGTTTGGGAGGTTACATACTAAATGGTTAAGAGAGTAGGTAAGGGGAATTACATTTAGATGTGCAAAAGTGAGGTTGCAAGTTGAGAATTAAAGAGGTTGAGCTTAAATCATTGTTCTGTTTTTGTACTGTGTTGATCTTAGGGAATTGATTCTCTCAGTAAGACTCCACAGGCATAGGTTAAGTCCAAAGCACGTTAACAATCTTTTTGTGCAAAATTTTCTTCTTGTTGTTTCAATTGTTATGGCCACAACTTCCACCATAACATATTCAAATGTTCTTTCAAAATACCTACATCAATTGAATATTGGCGACATAACAATGAAGGGACTAACATAAGTGATGTCACAAATATTAGTGACCAGTTTTAAAGATTTTATACTTGAGTGACCAAAATAAAAAACCCCATAATAATTGGGTGACTATTGAAGTAATTTATCCATAATAATATTTTGTAACAAATTAATAATATATATAAATGTAGTAAAAATAGTTTATAATGCAAGAATAAAAAATATTATGAATAAAATAATATATAATATATAACATAAAAATAAATAATTGATAATAGAGTAAAATAGTGTTTTTATAATTACAATTATAAAATTATATAGCTTATTAAGTAAAATATATATATTAATAAATAAAATTATTTAATATCTAACTCAATGTGTATATATATAAACACCAAAAACTATAGTTTTAAAAAGATTAATATATACAGAGATACCTAAGACACATTATGGATAGTTTTTTACCTAAAATTAAAAATTATAAGTCAAAATAGTACTTTTTTTAATAGTGTTACTTTTTATCAAATCGTGTTGAGTCATGTGTCATTTTTGAGTGTAAGATTATTAATTTATTTTTACTAAATAAATATGTATAATTAAAGAATAGATTTGAAATTTGGTAAACTGCATCTTAGGTCACTTTAAAATAGTGTTTGCCCTATTTTGGTCATTCTATTTTTTTTACTCAAACTAGTCACTCCAAATAAAATAATTATTCAAACTAGTCACTTCCATTAAAATCTTTCATTTGTTACTAATAAATTGTTTATATGACAAATTAGATAATTGAATGATGAAAGGTGACATTGGATGTAGGACTAATAATAATAATAAAGTCCAGTTTCCGGAATATCAGCTCTTTAGCGTGTGTTAACATGCTTAGATGAAAAAGCATTCTAAGATATCTTTCAAAGGAAGGATTAAACTAGGTATTTAATACTGAAAGATATTAACTAACTGCTAATATTAGCTTCTAACTAACTAACCATTTAATAACTGAACCAGCTAACTAGTTTAACTAACTTTTACAATTAATGCTTTATTATATTTCTTAACATGCCCCATGCTTGTCGAGTTCTCGTGTTTCTTCATGCCATCATCTATTGTGGTGTAACCCTCAGTTTTCTTCTGAACTTGTCGAACAACCCTACTGAAAGAGGCTTGGTCAAGATATCAGCAATTTGATCCTATCCAGACACATGACCTACTTGCAAAGACCCTTCTGCAACCTTTTCTCTGAAAAAGAATAAGTCTAGCTCAATTTGTTTGAATTTGGAGTGCATGACAGGGTTGCTTGCTCCAGCAACTGCTGTTGAGCTATCACACCATACTAGAGCTTTATTTTGTGTTGAAATACCGAGTTCAGACAACAAGGACTAAAGCCAAACTATTTCAGCAGTGACATGAGCTAAACTTCTATATTCTGCCTCTGCAGTAGATCTCGACACCACCTGTTGCTTTCTAGAGTTTCATGAAATTGGATTTCCGCCAAGAAAAACATAAAACCCCGAGGTTGACCGGTGATCATCTGTATCCGATCCCCAACTAGCGTCAAAATAACTTTCAAGTAGAAACTTTGAGGTTCGGATGAACTGTAGTCCAAAATCGAGTGTCCCTTGTAAGTACCTTAGAATCCGTTTGACAACTTTGAAGTGTGTATCCAAAGGTTTGTGCATAAATTGACAAGCCTTGTTCACAGAAAAGGCAATGTCTGGCCTTGTTATTACCACATACTGTAAAGTTCCCACTATACTTCTATACAGACTCTCATCCTCAATCGAGTTTCCTTGATGAGCAGACAATTTGCAAGAGATCATCATTGGAGTAGGAGAGGACTTCGACTGATGCATGAAAGCTCGTTGAAGAAGTTCCAAAATATACTTCTTCTGACTCAAAAAAAGACCACTTGGAGTGCGAGTTACTTTAGTTCCAAGGAAATAGCTCAGCTGACCCAAGTCTCTCAAAGAAAAACGGACATCAAGCTCCTTTACAAACTGATCAATGCAAGAAGAATCATTCCCAGTTACTATGATGTCATCAACATACACTAATACGTACAGTAACTGGGATCCTGTTCGTCGAATGAAGAGAGAGTTATCAGCTTTCAAGACAACAAACTTAGCATTCAACAAAAACTCCTATAGTTTATGAAACCACACCCGATGGGACTATTTAAGGCTATAAAGAGCCTTTCGTAATCAACAAACAAATTGTTGACCATCAGATCACTGTTGTTCAAAACCAGGTGGTTGTGTCATATAAATTTCCTCACGTAAATCCTCATTTAAGAATGCGTTGTTAATGTTAACTTATCGAAGGGACCACCCTAAGGAAACAGCGAGTGCGAGCATGACTCGAATCGTTGTTGGCTTGACGACTGGGCTAAAGGTCTCTGAAAAATTGATACCAGCTTCTTGTAAATAGCCCTTAACCACCAATCGTCCTTTGTATCGAGCTATTGATCCATCTGCATGCTTTTTTTTATTTTGAAGATCCATTTTCAACCCACAGCTCGACGGCCAGCAAGTAGGGGTACAAGATCCCATGTGTCGTTGGCGATTAAATAAGCATATTATATTTAAGCAGCTGCAGTCCAGGCAGGGCTCGTAAAAGCCTCAACAATGTTCGATGGCTCCTTTTCGTCCAAAGTGGTAGAAAAAAGCTTTGGTTTAAAGATACCATTCTTTGATCGAGTGCGCATAGGATGGCAGTTGACAGGAGAAGAAGAAGTTTGAGTTGGATTGACCTCTAGAACAGTAGTTGAAGGTGGACTGGGGAGCTCAGCAAAATTCCCAGGTGAAGGTAAAGAACTAGTCACCACAAGAGAGCCCATATCTTAAGAAAGTTGACATGAGGCTGATAAAGAATAAGTTCCAAGGGAACACAAAGAACCAGGGGAAACCATAGGAACGTGTGTATGTTGATGAAGAAACCTGGGAGGAGCTAAAACTGTTGATGAAGAAAAACTATTCTGGAACGGAAAATATGTTTCATCAAATAGGACATGTCGTGAGACAAATATTCGACCATCACCTGCAAGGCATTTGTAACCTTTTTGGTTGGAACTAAGCCCAAGAAAAACACATTCCTAAGACCGTTATTGTAGTTTATGTTGTTGAAAAGGTCTTAGATAAGGAAAGCATGCACTTCCAAAAACTTTTAGTGAAGAATGATCAGGTTAAACATTGTAGAGCTTCTCAAAAGGACTCTAATTTTGAAAATAGGTGTTGGTAACCTGTTGATCAGATGAGCTGCATGAGAAAAAGCAGCTGACCAGTACTCCAAAGACATTGATGCCTGAGCTAGTAGGGTAAGCCCCATGTCAACAATATGGCGATGTCTCCTTTCAGCCACTCCATTTTGTTCTGATGTATAAGGACAAGTTACTCGATATCGAACACCAAGTTGTGAGAGCTTAGTGGACAAGGAACGATACTCGCCCCCTCAGTCAATCTGTAGTATTTTGATAGATGTTCCAAATTGTACCTGAATCATGTTGTGGAAATGAAGGTAACAACGAAGAACTTCAGACTTGTTTTTAAGCAAATATAACCAATGTATCTGCTGTACATATCAACAAAAGAAACATAATAGGAGAAACCACTTGATGATACTTGTGCTGGTCCCCTTACATCGGACACCACTAATTCAAAGGGAGACGAGTACACTGTCTTTGAAGTACTGAAAGGCAACTTGTGAGACTTGCCTAATTTACAAGGTTTACACATAAAATCCAAATTGCTATGCTTGAAAGTCACATTACAAGAATGAAGAACTTGAGCAAGTGTATCTCGGCAAGGGTGGCCAAGCCTATTGTGCCATAGTGCAAATGAAGAAGAAGCTTGAACATTGTACAAACGAGGTGACTCAGAAGCAGACTTGTGAACTGGAGCTCGAGAGAAGTGAAATCTATATAGGCCATTATGCATGTGACCCTCCAATAATGTCCTCCCTGTCTGAATGTCCTTCACAAAGCATAAAAAAGGATGAAATTCGAAATAGACTAAATTATCTCTTGCAAACTGCCCTACAGAAATCAAGTTCTTACAAACTGTAGGAACATGCAATACATTCTTTAGATGTAATAACCGAGAGCTAGCCATAAAAGCGGTGGATCCTATATTGGATATGGAAACAGACTCACCATTACCCATGGAGACTTGACTGGTACCTGTGTAGGGAGAAGTGTTGGTAAGGTTAGCCATAGTTGGAGTAATATGGTTGGTTGCACCAGCAACGGGGTACCATGTTTGAGTAGGAAAGGATGGAGATGAAGCCCAAGTGGACGGATGAGAAGCTGCAGAGCAGTGAGTGGACGAGCAATGAGGCGTAGGAGAGTCATTGAACTGATGATAATTTATGGACATTGAGGAATTCAAACCAGGACTAGAAAAATTCTCATCAAAACGATGATAGCATGTTTGGACCATGTGTCCTATTTTGCCACATTATTGGCACTAGGGTTTGGAATGGGACCAACTTCGACCTAAACCACGAGTACGACCACGAGACCACCCACGACCTTGACCCCTGTGTCCATGATTAGATCTGTGATTTGAATCTGAACCAAACTTCGCTTTATCATAACTACCATGCTGTGATCGAGACATCAGGTTAGCTTGCAAAGGCTCTTCTTGCAACAAAGTCAGTTGTCGTGCTTCACAATCATGAAACAATTCAGTTACCAAGTCAAGATTCATGGGGGTGGCAGAAGCAAAAAACCCGAATAGACTCAAACTCAATGGGAAGACCTTCAAAATAATGATGACCTATTCTTTTTCAGAAACAAGGCTACCAGCTGAAGTCAGACTGTCACTTAAACTCTTAACCTTGGAGAGGTAATCTTTAATGGTAAGATTTGTTTTCTTGATCGAGTATAGTGCATGTTGCATACCCGAGAGCTTGATGTTGGACTTAGCACCAAACTGTCTGTCAATTGTTGACCAAATAGCAAAACTGGTCTTGGCAGCTATTAGATGCATTAAAATATCATCCGTGACTGTGGACAGAAGCCAAGAAGCTAAGAACTTATCTTGCTTCTTATAGACAGTGAATGCAGGATTATTTACTATTTGGCCGTTAGCATCATGTAAGATAGGAGAAGGGGCAAGGGCAGTACCTAAAACAAACCCCTCAAGGCCATAGCCTTCAAGAATCAACAGAAACTGGTGTTTCCACAGTAGGAAATTATGCTCACTGAGTTTAATGGTGTCATGCTTGGAAAAGTAATGAACATCAGATGAAGAAAGACTACAAGAACCCCGTTGATGAACTACTTCACCAGAATTGGTAGAGTGTCGATGCGTGTCGACTGTTGGGACGCTGTCTGTGGCCATGAAGACGAGAAAAAAAATTTTATACCAGCAAGATTATAGCTCTTGATACCATGTTAACATGCTTAGATAAAAAAGTATTCTAATATATCTTTCAAAGGAAGGATTAAACCAAGTATTTAATACAGAAAAATATTAACTAACTGCTAATATTAGCTGCTAACTAACTAACCATTTAATAACTGAACCAGCTAACTAGTTTAACTAACTTTTACAATTAATGCTTTATTATATTTCTTAACAGCGTGCTCAAGAATTATCTTCATTTGTCTTTCCACCAAAGCTATAGGTTTCTCAACCAAAAAGTGCTTTCCACCAAGAAAATCAAGGCAATGTGTTTGCAGCAGAAAATTTCAACCCTACAACTCTACCATGCTTGGGGTTTGAACTTGTTGCAAGGTTTAGAATAAGGAAGTAGCCAGCTTTTGAAATAGAAAAGTATTTTTGAGTTAATTACAAAAAAATCCTTAAACTTTAATCAAATGTAAAAGAAGTTATATGTCATCATTTAATTGGTTATTATATCATATTAGCAATTCCTTAATAAAAATAATTTTTTTTATAATTAACTAGTTTAAACGATTATTTTAAGCCACCTTAGTGTAATTTACCTTTAAAAATTTTTAACTCTAAACCTTTGATACTCTCTTCTGTTTGCTCTGTCTTCATCCTATACTCGTATCACTTCATCTCTACAAAACACCACAAAATAAATGGTACTTTTCATATTATCTCCTCATTTCATATCACTTCCTCTTTGGTCCTTACACTAGACCCATAGGTTTTTTTTTTTTTTTGTCACTCTCTTGAATGCTAGTTATTCTTCAAACCCACAAAACCTATAATTTTTTCCAAAGAAATTTCATCTGTAAAAATTCCAACTAAACCTACTCAACATGTGAAAATTTTTCCAAAAAACCCTAGCCTCTAAAACATTTCTTATAAAAATGGAAGGCATGATAATGGATTTTAATACAATCGTTTCTAAAAAGAAAGGTTTTGGGTGAAAGAATGGTTTTATTTTTCCTAACATAATCGGGAAATGAAAAAGTTGGTTCTTGGCAAAGCTGATTCGATCAAATTTTTATGAAGATTAAAAATTGTAATTAATGAAATACAGCTCATCTTAATAATTTTGCAAATTTTGAAGCATTTTTTTAATTAAAAGTTAAATATTAACTATTCTTTTTATTTGTTCAATTTCTTGAATATATACGTTGGAATTTCAAGAGAATTAGAAATTGAACACGTGGTGTATATAGATAGAGAGATTTGATAAAAGTAAAAATATTATTGAGGTACTTCAAAAATATCACTTTAGCTTAAAGTTTTCAACCTTTTTTTACATCCAGCTTAAAGTTTTCAACTGTATGTACTAATTAGGTCTAAAAATAACTTAAGTATCAAGTACGGATAATGTGTCAAGTTTAAGTATCTTTTAAAAATTAAGTTGCAATTAATTTTTCAATTATATGTTTTAAAATTATTATATCAAATTAATTCATAAAACTTTATTATAAAATATTATAATATATATTTCAAATAATTTAAGTGTAAATGCTTTAAATTATCTTCTTATATTTATTTATATTATTTAGTTTAAATTTTAAATTTATATTAATGTAATAGAATGAAAGTTATTTTAATTATACTTTAAAAATTATTACATTAATACAATATTGGATGGAAGAGGCACCACGGGCGATGGAAGAACTGATGAGTCGTGATAGGAACCGTAACAATGGCAGAAGAGATGATAATGATGAGTTCAGATCTAAAAATGACAGATTGATTCGAAAAATTAATGAAAACAACAGAGACTAGTGATTGAAAAGTCAAAACCTGATAATTTCACAGTTGAAGAGTCTCCACAACAACTGATGCACAAAGAATTCATGGGTATAGAGAGAAGAAAATGGGATTTTAGTATTAGCTTTTCATTTTTCTGTTTTAGTTTAAAGCCTTTTCATTTGCTTTTTCGATTTCTAAACTCTTTAATTTATTTTGTGCTTTCATATTCCCCAAGGCACCGTTTTGGATGCCAATTAAAATAGGACAGCTGTAGGAAGGATTTATTGTTGCGTCTGGTATTAGCCAAAATCCTATCTAATAAAAGCATCAGTTGGGGCTTTCAAAAAAAAGTATTACATTAATTGACTATATTATATATTTTAATAATATCATCAATATTCATAACGCTTGTTATTGCGGATATATATATATATATAACCTGCCCATAATATATGTAATTGGTAAGGTTATGAGAAAGCTGACCTTTTAGTATTTTAAGTTTAAATAAGAGGCGTTGATAGGTTGAATTGGATTGGGTTAAATTTAAATATAATATTAATATATTTTATATTTTTAAATTTATTTGATTTAAAATATGAGTTTAAATTTTTTAAATATGTCTATATTTATAAAATATTAATTTAAATTTATTTTTAGGACTGTCTATATTATTTTTAAAAAATATTTATATTTTATTACTTTAATATTATTATTTTATAGTAAATATTATTTTAATATTTACATTAAAGTAGTATTATATATTTAGTATAGATTTATTTTTTGACGTGCTATAAATTATATAATATATAAAATAACATAACATAAAGTATTATAACCTTAAAAACGGATTAAGCCGAGTTAGGCTCAAGTCTTAAATGTTTAAACTTGAGCCCGACCAATATTTTAAGCGAATTATTTTTTTTGTTTAAATCTATTTTTTAATCTATTATTTTTGTCTAAATTTTTTTAAATTTTGAAGGAGCCTCCAAATCTAAATAAATAATAGTAAACCTAATTTAAAGTAAGAAATTATACGAAGGAAAAAAACTTAACCAATCACCCAAAGTTTTTAGCATTGTCTGACTGGATGGATTTTCAAAAGAATCTTCAACAACATGAACCTGCCGAATAATTGGTTTCTGCTAAAACTCAAGTTTGTACTCGGAGTTGACTTAAAGCCACCCCCCGAATCGTTCCTTCACCAACACTAACAAGCGTATGAATTAAGTAAAAATAGTACTGTTCACTCAGAATTCCCGCTAAATTGATTTTTTTATCTTAAATTCTTAAATTATAAAGTAAAAATTTTAAAATTAAAATATTCTTTTAAAGTTTTTATATACTTTAGGATTTAATCATTCATTCTTACTTTTAAAATTTTCATCATTTTACTTTTCGAATTTAAAATCTATTTTTAAATCATATATAACTATATAACATTTTAGCTAAATAATTAATGATATTAATTATTTAGACTAACCAATAATATTATAAATATAGAGACTAAATTATGTTAAAAATTAATTTTAAATTTAAACATAATAGAGAGACTAAAATTAAAATTAATCATTTTTATAATGCAGAGAAAAAAAACCTGAAGGAAGGTCATAACATTTTATTATACTGAGCAAATATAATTTATTTTAGTCTAAATTTAGTAACAAAATAAATAAATCAATTACTTAGAGGTATGTACATAATTGAACATTCTAAATCCTTCTAATTAGGACCAGATCATATAAATGAAAAAATATGAGGGACCGGATTTAGAATTATCCATGCTTAAGGCATTTCCCCCAAGACAAGTGTCACGATGGACACTCTTTTACTATATAGATTATAGATTGGATCAGTTCTAGTCTGAAGTTGAATGCTTTTAATGATCATAACATAACTTATTTGAGGATTTAACATTTTCTACTTTTGATTACTAGGTTAAAATCTAGGTCAATGTGTGAAAAAGGACTGGATTCAAATTATACATGCCAACTCAAAATAAAAAATTGTGAAAATTTCATAGATGTCCTTATATTAAGAATTAAATTGTATTTTGATGCATTTATTCAAAAAATGAGTAAATTAGTTTCTGTACATTAAATCAAAGAGCAAATTGATCTTTTTATTAAAAATTTCATCTATTTGTATTGTTAAAAATTGACGTGGTTGAAGAAAAAACTAGACAGTAGTAACATGTGTGGGGCAACGTCTACCTTAGCTAACGTACAGAGACCAATTTTCAATAGTAAAAATGGATGAAAATTTTAACAAAATAGTCAGTTTGCTCTTTTATCTAACATATAAGAATTAATTTGTCTATTTTTTTAGTATAGAAGATAAAATGCAATCTAACTCCTAATATAAATGGCCTTTATAGTACTTTTACCAAAACGCCAAGGAATCCAATACTTCATTTCATAAAAAAAGTAGTTCTCTACTTACCAATAAATGGTTGGAAGGATGGGAAGTATACTTTTTCTTTTCAAATATTTGGAGTAAGTTTCAATCCTAGAGTCGATATTGTTGAAAAGGCTTTACTTGAATACTCACCTTCAACTCGAACCTTATGGAGTAAAAAAAATTTTAAAAAAAATGAATATTGTTGAAATTGACTTTAACAATTGAAAGAGCAAAATTAAAGATGGATTTGGAAGTTGGTTAGGTAGTTGGAAAAACTTTTTACGCTTGTAAGGCCTTATTTAGAAAGTAATTCTGCCATAAGTTTATAGTACAAGATGTGATTTAAGTTCAACTTACTCACCAAATTACAATATCACTCCTATATATCATCTAGATCACTCTAGCCACTAACACTTTCCTCTTAAAAACTTAATTACAAACTGAACATAAAGAATAATTTGTTTATAACAATTTTGCACTAAAATTAGTTTCTTACAATAAACAAAATAAGTGCTCTCAATATCACATGCTCAATAAAATAAACAAGCATTCTTTTAAATAGACAGTTGTTGGCTTTCAAAACTTCAATCAATGTAAACTTCAATGTCCTTAAATTGTGCTCAAGTATGTTATCAATAAAAATTTGAATATTAGAGATCTTCTAGAAATAAACTTTAAGAAACATGATCTCCAAGGACATTCAATTATACCAAAAGTCCTTAAAATAATCCTTACTAGATTGATATTCAACGTGATCCAACTTGATACATTGTTGCTTAAAATCCTTAAAATTGATGTAAAAAATATAAAATTTTAGATAAAATATGCTAAAAATATGATTAATTACACAATAGCTTATTTACAAAGTAAGTTGCAAGCGATATTACATATAAAACGCACAACTAATACTAATAATTCTATCTATGAATAAAAGTTGTTGAGGTGCAATCAAAGTAACATAGATTAGAACAAAACTAATACTTAAAAGAGTATTTTTTTTTTCTTTTTGGTAAAAATACTTTTAGAGTAAATTTGTTGCTCAAGTAGATAAACATAACTTGCATTAATCATATAGGCATTGAAAATGTCACACCTGGTTTCCCTTGAAACCTGAAAATTAGGAACATTAGGAGTTAAATTGAAAAAGACTGTAAGCTGACGGTGTAACAGCCTGATTTTGGGTCTAGTCGGAACAATAGTTTCGGGACCACAAATTTGACGAAGAAAAATTCATTTTTATTATATTTTTATGGTCCAAAATTTTATGGAATGATTTCGTGAAAATCTCGTTAAAAAATTTTGACGTTTGGGCACTCAATTTAGTTAAAAGGACTAAATTGAAAAAAATGCAAAACTTGAATTCTTTATGCTAAAGGTGTCCAATTTCTATGAAATTTTAAATTAGAGGTCTTTAAATGGTAATTAGATCCTTGGTTAAGTTGGTGGACAAAAATGGACATGGTTTGGTATGTTTCTAAAGTTTTTCATTAAGGGCATTTTAGTAATTTGGTTATTAAAATGAATTAATAATCAAATTAAAAGCCAATTTTTGCTCCTCTTCTTCTTACTTGGCTGAATTTTACATGGAGAAGACATGGCTAAGATTTTTCAAGCTTTCAAGCTCAATTGTAAGTCCATTCTAGCCTCGTTTTTAATGAGTTTTATGTTTTTGAAATCCTTGTAACATAATCTATCTATTTGAAGAGATGTCAAAGTCTAAAATTTTACCCATGTTGAACATGTATGTATTTTGATGTTTGATGGTAGAAAATGCATGTTTACTATTTGTTAAATGACATCTACTAAGTGATTTTTGGTAAAAATGCCTAAAAGGACTTGATTGTAAAAGTTGTAAAATGAGTAGTAAAAGTGTGAATAAATGAAAATTTTGGGCTGTTATGAGCATGATATAGGTTCAGCTAGGCTTGGGTTTTGAAGAAATTGAATGAAAATAATTTTACGAGCCTAGGGACTAAAATGTAAAATGTTAAAAGTTTAGGGGCAAAAATATAATTTTTCCATAATGTGATTTTGGGCTGATTTAAATAATATAATGATTAAATAAGTCAAATGTGATATTATAGATCGAGAAAAACGAGGTTCGGAGTTAGAACAGGAGAAAATGAGTACTTGACGATTTAGTCCTTTTTGCCCTTTTTATGTCAAGGTAAGTTCGTATGTTTAATAAGCATTAAATTATATGTGTATAAATTCTTAATTGATATAATTGTGGTAAATGCTATAATATTGAAATGAAATGTGAATGCTATTGAGTACGATACTACGGAAATGACTGACAAAGATTCGGTACAACGAAAGTCCTGGTTGAACCTTAGGAATAGACAGGATACAAATGTCATGACATTAGGGTTACTGAGATTTTGTGTAAGACTATATCTAGGATATGGCATCGATATGAGACTTCGTGTAAGACCATATCTAGGATATGGCATCGATATGAGATTTCGTGTAAGACCATATCTGGGATATGACATCGATATGAGACTTCATGTAAGACCATAGCTGGGCTATTGGCATCGATACGAGATTCCCGAGTATCCTTAGTATTCCAAATGGTTCAACGGGAAATTCAACAAGTATGTCAAAGAAGAGAAAGAGTATGTAAGTATTACGAATTGATACAGGTATGTACGTAAATTTTTTAAGTATTGACTTCATGAAATTGTGAGTTCATGATTCCCACGAGAATGATTTGTGAGAACCTTGTGATTATTGGTCAATACTTGTGATGTATGAAATTCATGATAAATTCGGTTGACGATTATGTGATTGGCTTTCATGCCAAATTAAGTTATGATATAGCATGTTTTATTCATGCAAATTGTGATTTATCGGATATGAGAAAAAGGAAAGATTGACATTATTTCCTATTAAAATGATTATAGAAGTATGAAAAGATATGAGCTTTAAACAATTGAAAGATGTTAAAGTATATACTTGAGAGGTGAATACTAGTAAATAATGTGCATGTTTATTATGAGCTATGAAATGATTGGTTGATTGTGGTAATTTGTTATAATGGAGAGATTACAATTATTAGGCTAATGTCAAAACATGTTAAAATATGCTTGCAAATTGATAGAGCAAACAATGTGGCTGAATAAATTATAACTGTGAGTTTTATACCAATTTATATTACGGACTTGGGAAATGATTAGTAAAAGTTGCTTATTATTTTCATACGGACTTACTAAGCTATATATATATAGCTTACCCCTTTCCTTTCCTATGTCTTATAGGGTTATTGAGCTAGCTCGGGTTAGAAATAGTCAGAGATCCTATCACACTATTAAGCTCTCACTTTGGGTATTGATGAATTCAAGTATTTTGAGTTTATGGCATGTATAGGGACTAGGCCAATTTGTTATGTGTGTCATTATTAATTTGGCCATATGTGTTAGATTGTAATTGCTAATGCTTCATCTTACATATAGTCATGACTGATGGCTTAGTTGATCATAAGTTTATTCATATGTTAATGCCCTCTTGTAAATGTGAAATTAGTATGTTTTTAACGAGCTAAGTATGATGTTTTAAACATGATAAATGATGGTATAAGTATGACATGTTATTGTCTTGTTTGTGGTTGTTTGGTTGCTCTCACATGCTTGATTCTGTGCTATGAGATGTTGTGTAGATGTGTGCAAGTGAGGGTGGCAAAATGGCTTGGTAAATAGTCTTGTTTTTGTCCATATGATTAGACACACAAGGTGTGTCTAGGCTGTGTGTGACACACGGGCGTGTGTCTGGGGGCATGTGATCCGACTATGTGTCTCCTGCACCTTAATTGTTGCAAAACAGAATGTCTGGAATTGAGCACATGGGCAGAGACACGGGCGTGTGTCTCAATCGTGTGTGCTACAAGGCCTAGCACACGGGCGTATCGCACAAGTCAGAGAGCACCCTAATTTTAACACGGTCTGAAGCACAGATGTGTCTCGAGTGTCGTAACCATTTTTTGACAAAACGGGAATCGAACTTGAGTTTTGAGAATGATAAAATAGGAGTCGCCACCGATCTTTATTCGGGTGTGATCGGGTCACCTTGTAAAATGGTTGTTTTTAATAAACAGTTTGATTTATCAAAACAACGATTTTGGTCTACGAAATCCAGAAAAACGAGTTCGGGAGTCGGTTACGCATGAGGAAGGATTAGCACCCTCGATACGCCCAAAATTGGTACCAAATTGATTGATCGATGTCCTAACGTTGAAAACTTTGAAATGGTCCGAAAAAAAATGATACTTTTTATTTCCACAAAATTGAAGGAATTAGAAGGGACGTTATGGCTCTCTTATTTTCAAAGAGATAAAGCATCATGTCCAGTAAGTTAGGGCACAATACTTTAGACTCCCGAAACTAAGCTCGCCTTTTAAAACTTGGTTTTACATTTGAAGAGGATTTCCCGTCATTTGTCCAACGAGAAAACAGAACCCAGTAAGTTAGGGCTTGGTTTCTCGAGAATCCAAATTAGGAATATTGCCTCTATTTTTGAAGAAAGAAAAGAGACTTATCTTGAAATATCTAGATGTCGAGTCCAGTAAGTTAGGGCGCGACATTTCGAATTTCCGAGATTAAGTGTTTTATTTAAAATTTGAATTGTGATTTTTTTACAAGGGATATTCCGTTGTTTAGCTTAAAATGAGAAAAACCGGAACCCAGTAAGTTAGGGTTCGATTCTCCCGAATTGCTAACATGGAAATATTGGTCGTTATAAAAATTGAGATGTTGGGAAGGATTAGTGAGACGAACGATGAGAATATAAGTAGTGGGGAAAGAAAAGTATTGTGACAATGGCGCATATGTATTGACGATGGTAAGAAAATGATAATAATAATGGTGGGAATATATATAAAATATGTAAAATATATGCATATTGAGAAATAATATAATGATAGTAATAATATGGGATTTATTTATATATATATATATACATATGAAAAAAGGTAATATACTTAAAATATGTGGGATATTTACATATATATGACAAATAGTATAATATTAATAGCGATAATGATGAAATGATGAAATAGATAATAATAACGAAAACAACGAGCAATAAATAGAATATTATCGATAGCAATAGGAGTAATATAATAGTAACAATATAGTAATATAATATATGTGTATAGGTATAATAGTAATAATAATAATTTAGCAATAACGGTAATAAAATAATAATAACATAGCGATAATAATAATATATATAAAAATGATAATATAATATTAATTAATAGTGTAGTACCAACAATAATATAATAGGTGATAAAAATACGATAATAACATCAGTAATAAAATAACAAACAATAGTATAATAAAGAAAAAAGGACAAAATGATTGCAAGATCAAATAAAAAATGTGAGATAATATAGCAAATGGGCCAAATCGAACTTAAAACAGGATGGAAGAGGTCAATTTTGATAAAATGGGTGCTGTGGGGGTGAAATTATAAATCAAACAAACTTTGGGGGTCAATTTGTAAATAAAATGAGGTTTAGGGACTAAAAAGAAAATGCCTGTAAAGGGTGGGGGACCAAAAAGGTAATTTTTCTAGGTAAGTTAAATGCAGCATTTAACGGGGGACCGAGCCGCAAACCGCAAAAAATTCTTGGGCCAATGTTGCAACAATTAAAAGTTTGATTTTAAAAACTAAAATGCGGAAGGACCAATCGCATAATTTCCCTTTGGCTTAAAAACACGTGGATCCTCTTAGTACGGTCGAGTAAGGTTTGGGGGGGCTTAAGGACGCTAGCCAAAACAACGTCGTTTCATGTGCCTATAAAAGGCAAAATATTCCCAAAAAATTTTCATTTCATCCCTTTACAAAAAAAACTCATTCCCCTCTTTTTTCTCTCTCTGCGAGTCTAGTTAGCGGCGTTACCCAAACCGACGTCCATTGCATCTCTGTTGTCGTCATTGACCACCGCCGCACGCCTTGGGCGAAAGTTCAAAAAAGGGTAAAATTTGTATATTTTTTTATTTTATAATAGTGGTATGTATATGCATAAAGGAAAGAAAAAAGAGAAAATAAAAATAGAAACAAATATACTTGAATAAAAATCACCTATTTGCCTCTGTCTTTTAGTGTTCGATCTCACCACCGCTTTGAGTTTTTTTATGTTCGAATCTGTTATTTTTTATTGATAGTCCAAAGAGAAAAAAAAAAAGACCCCTTTATAATATTCAAAATAGGCTTTTATAGCCATTTTCTTTACAATTTTCTGTCACTTCTCTTTTAATGCTTGCAGGTGCTCTTGGGCGGTGGAGACGCGACGTGGGCTGTGGGCGGTGGTTCGGTGGCGTCAGAATGTCAGAGCAAGTGGCCCTAGGTTGCGGTGCCACTTGCATTAGGGTTAGGTTTTGTTTTTTTTTTTTTTGATTTAGGTTTGGGCTTTAATGTATTGGGTTTGGGGTTTTAATTTTTGGGTTTGGGTTGATCGGCAAAATTGGGCTTACAACAGCTACCCCTCTTTGTTCATTGTCGTGTAACGGTAATAGAGCAAAGACATAAGAAAGATCAATTTTGCCCGGTCTTGCTGGGCTTTAGCTTCTTTGGTGCACTTTTCTTTAGGTAACCTCATTCTGGTCCACCGCATCTTGTCGTTTCGATCCACTCCACCGTTGCTTCAGTGAGATAAGACCTGTAGCTTCAATTTGCTCCCCTGCAATCTCAGGGAGATAGGTTTAACTATCTTCTATCTGCTCCGCTGCATCAAGAATGCTAAGCTTGCTAACTTCGATCTACTCCTGCAATATCTGGAATGCCAGACCTGCTATCTTCAATCTACTCCCCAATGTACGACCCGAGGCTCAACTCACCTCTCGCAATATGAATTGATTTTTTTGATTAACAGAGATCGAAAAATACCTCAGCGTGTGACCCGAGGCTCAACTCACCTCTCGTAATATGAGTTAATTTTTTATTTTTTATTTTGAAAAACAGAAATTGAAAATACCTCGGCCTGTAACCCGAGACCCAACTCACCTCTCGTATTATGAGTTGATTTTTGAAACAAACGGAATTTGAAAAATAGAAATTGAAAATACCTCGGCATGTGACCCGAGGCTCAACTCACCTCTCGTATTATGAGTTGATTTTTTTTGAAACAAACGGAAATTGAAAAACAGAAATTAAAAATACCTCGGCATGTGACCCGAGGCTCAACTTACCTCTTGCATTATGAGTCAATTTTGAAAAAGAAATTAAAAAACAAAAATTAAAAATACCTCGGCGTGCGACCCGAGGCTCAACTCACCTCTTGCATTATGAGTTGATTTTTGAACAGAAATTGAAAGACAGAAATTAAAAATACCTCAGCGTGCGACCCGAGGCTCAACTCACCTATCGTATTATGAGTTGATTTTTGAACAGAAATTGAAAGACAGAAATTAAAAATACCTCGGCATGCGACCCGAGGCTCAACTCACCTCTCGCATTATGAGTTGATTTTTGAACAGAAATTGAAAAACACCTCAGCGTGTGACCTGAGGCTCAACTCACCTCTTGTATTATGAGTTGATATTTTGAAAAATAAATATTGAAAAACATTTCAGCTTGTGACCTGAGGCTCAACTCACTTCTCGTATTATGAGTTGATATTTTGCAATCAGAATTTCAAAACATATCATCTGGTGGAACTCGGATGTCTTCTTTTTCCTTGGTTTAGTACAACTATCATCAAAACTTCTTGCTTTACTGGTGTACCTGTATGTGTCATGCATGAGGTTGTCATGATATGCACGTGTTTGTCTTAAATGCTTTTATGTCTACATGATTATGCCATGCATACAGGCTTGTTTGTCATGTATCTCTTTTCGTCACGACTTTCATGATGACCTGTATTCATTGCTTTGACTCTTGACTTTTCTTTCAGGTTTTGTACCCGTCCTCAAGTTTTACGAGTAAACTGCGTTTCTCATATATCACCCTTTTGCACCTCTGTTGAACTTTGTCCTTGCTTTGAGGCTCTTGCACTTACCCAATTCTCATCCAGGTAATGCTCAACATTCCTTTTGTTTAGAGTATGTAATTTCACTATTTATCATTTAAATGAATCAAACATGAGCTGCATGAAAATGGCAAAGTAGGTATGAAAGGGATACCTCACACTCATATTTATTTTAAAAGCAACAAGCAAAGAAAATTGACAAGGAATATTTCAATAAAGAAAACGTTATAAAAAAGGAAAGCGAGTTCAATTGTCGCAAATGCTCTAGATATCCAACGCATGAACTTCTCCACATTTCTTCGTCTTGGATCTTTTCGAGCAAAGTTTCTTGTGTAGAAGATTTTGAGCTTCCGTGTCTACTTCAAATATTATAATCTCGGCATTTGACTCTCTGTTCAAATAGTCTTGCTCTTTATTCTCTTCATGTGGCCTCCTTCATTAGGATGTCCTTTCAGATTTTCATCCTAATCTTTTGTTTATCAAAATGCCCTTTCAGGTTTTCATCTTGATCTTTTTTTTACCAAGACGCCCTTTTCGGGTTTTCACCTTGATTTTTTTAGGAATAGTACTTTTCCACAGCATCTGAGTTCACTGGATTAGGTAACTCCTTCCCATCCATCTCGGTGAGAATCAAATCTCCACCTGAGAAAGCCTTCTTTACGACGTATGGCCCTTTCCAATTTGGTGCCCATTTTCCTCGAAAGTCTTTTTGTATTGGGAGAATCTTTCTCTGTACAAGTTCTCCCTCGCAAAATTCTCTTGGCCACACTTTCTTGTCATGGGCCGTGATCATTCTCTTCTGGTACATTTGTCCATGGCAGATCGCCTTCAAGCATTTTTCTTCGATAAGATTTAGCTGGTCATATCGAGCTCGAACCCATTCTGATTCTTCTAGCTTCGACTCCATTAAGACTCGTAGAGAGGAGATCTCAACTTCGATGGGTAGTACAGCTTCCATTGCATAGACCAGAGAGAAAGGAGTTGCTCCTGTAGATGTACGCATAGATATGCGATATGCATACAAAGCGAAAGGTAGCTTCTTGTGCCAGTCTTTATATGTCTCGGACATTTTCCCAATAATCTTCTTAATATTTTTGTTAGCAGCTTCTACTGCTCCATTCATCTTTGGGCGATAGGGTGAGGAGTTATAATGCTTTATTTGAAATTTCTCACACACTTCTTTCATCATCTTGTTGTTCAGATTCAAAGCATTGTCCGAAATGATCCTCTCAGGCAAACCGTATCGACATATGATTTCTTTCTTTAAGAACCAGCAAACTGCGGTATTCATCACATTAGCAAATGAAGTGGCTTCTATCCATTTTGTGAAGTAATCTATAACCACAAAAATGAATCGGTGTCCATTAAAAGCTTTTGGGGAAATTGGCCCTATCACATCCATGCCCCAAATAGAAAAAGGCCACGGAGAAGTCATGACATGAAGGGGCGAAGGGGCTACATGAATTTTATCGCCGTAAATTTGACATTTGTGGCATTTTCGTGCGTAACTAATGCAGTCACTTTCCATTGTCAGCCAGTAATAACCGAGTCTCATAATCTATCTGGCCATAGTGAGACCATTGGCATGCGTTCCACAAACTCCTTCATGGACATCTTCAAGTATTTTTCTGGCTTCAACAGCATCCACGCATCTCAGAAGCACTTAATCTTTTCCTCTTTTGTATAGGATGTCCCCATCAAGAACAATTCCCACCGCCATTCTTCTGATTGTTCTTTTGTCGTTCTCATTTGCTTGCTCAGGATATCTTTGATTCTTGACATATTCTAAGATATCGTGAAACCATGGTCGTCCATCTGCCTCTTTATCAATGTTAAAAAAATGTGCAGGGATCTTATATATGCTCATTTGGAGAGCCATTATTTCTGTTTCTCTGTTTACTTTGAACATTGAGGCCAAAGTGGCCAGGGCATCAGCCAATTGGTTTTCTTCTCGTGGGAAGTAATTAAAAGTCACTTCTTCGAACTCTTTGACCAACTCCGTAACAAGGTCGCGATATTTGACCAACTTTGAATCACTCACTTCCCAATCTCCACGAATTTGGTAAATCACCAACGTTGAATCCCCGTACACCTTTAAGATTTCGATGTTTCGTTCCATGGCTGCACGAAGTCCCATGATGCAAGCCTCATATTCCGCAATATTATTGGTACAGAAGAAATTTAATCTGGCAGTGAGTGGATAATGGTTTCCCTCTGGTGACACTAGGACTGCTCCGATCCCATGCCCCAATGCATTTGATGCACCATCAAAGCTCATCTTCCATGATTTCTCTTTTGACGACTTACACTCTTTTTCTGTAATGCACATCAAGTCTTCGTTTGGGAAATCAAATCTCAATGGCTCGTATTCCTCTATTGTTCGAGTAGCTAAGAAGCCAGCTATCGCGTTCCACTTTATCGACTTTTGACTCACATATATGATGTCGTACTCTGATAGTAGGATCTGCCATCGTGCCATTCTTCCTGAGAGTGTAGGTGACTCCATCATGTATTTTATTGGGTCCAGTTTTGAAATTAACCACGTCGTATGATACAACATATATTGTCTGAGCCTTCGAACTACCCAGACCAAAGCATAACAAAATTTTTCAATTGATGGGTACTTTGCTTCATACTCTGTGAACTTCTTGCTGAGATAGTAAATTGCCCTTTCTCTTTTCCCTGACTCATCATGTTGCCCCAGCACGCAACCCATTGAGTCTTCGAACACAGTCAAATACAATATTAACGGTCTCCGGGAGTTGGTGGTACTAGCACCGGAGGGCTAGACAAATATTGTTTTGTTTTATCAAAAGCCACTTGGCACTCCTCGTTCCATTCTCCAGGATTGTGTTTTCGAAGGAATCGAAAAATTGGGTCACACTGGTTGGTAAGTTGAGCAATGAATCGAGCGATGTAGTTCAACCTCCCTAAAAATCCTCTGACTTTTTTTTATGTGCGCGGAAATGGTAATTCTTGTATGGCTTTTATCTTATCTGGATCAACCTCAATACCTCTCTCACTGACGGTGAAGCCTAGTAATTTTTTTGAGGTAGCCCCAAACGTACACTTGGCTGGATTAAGCTTCAGCTGGAACTTTCTTAGTCTTTCGAACAACTTCTTGAGGTTCTCAACATGCTCTCTTTCCCCCCGAGATTTGGCAATCATATCATCAACGTAGACTTCTATTTCTTTATGCATCATGTCATGGAAAAACATCACCATAGCCTTCTGATATGTTACCCCGGCATTCTTAAATCCAAATGGCATCACCTTGTAGCAAATGTTCACCACATCATCATGAATGTAGTTTTCTCCATATTTTCGGGAGCCATCTTTATTTGGTTATAACCCGAAAATCCATCCATGAAGGAAAACAATGAATGCTTCGTTGTGTTATCCACCAACGTATCAATGTGTGGCAAGGGAAAATTATCTTTAGGACTTGCTCGATTCAGATCGCGATAATCCACGCACATTCGTACCTTACCATCTTTTTTTGGTACTGGGACTATGTTAGCTACCCATTTTGGGTATTTGGTGACTTGTAGGAAGCCAGCATCAAATTGTTTCTTGACTTCTTCTTTTATCTTTAACAGCATTTCAGGTCTTATTCATTTTAGCTTCTGTTGAATGGACTTGCATTCTGGTTTCAGTGGGAGTCTATGGACCACCATATCTTCGTTCAACCCTGGCATATCCTGATACGACCATGCAAATATATCTTTATACTCACGAAGCAAGGTGATCAGATCATGTTTGGTCTTCTCTGAAATGGAGGTCCCAATCTTCACTTCCTGCCTCTGTTCTTCATTTCCCAAATTCACTGTCTCAACAGATTCTTGATGGGGTAGAATCTGTTTATCTTTTTGTTCTATCATTCTTAGTAAGTCAGGAGACGAGACATAATCTTCAGCATCTTCTTCAGCTTTGTATTCTCCTACACAAATAGCTTTCTCAAAATCGATTTCAGGACTTGTAGCGGGACTGTTCATGTCGTTGGTATTTGAGCACCTGAAAGGTGAATGGAAAAGAGAACTATAGAGGAGCATCAAAGTATTGGAACCAAACAAACATAATGTTATGGCATGATATGAGGTACATGTAAAGAAAGGCTGTGAGAAGAAGGACTAATTATGAAGTTAACAAGAATGAAAAGACTATGCCAAAATGCATCTCCATAAATGTTCATTTAAATGATAAAGAGCAAACATAAGCTCTTACAAAAGAATCCCACTATTACTTAGGGCAAACAAAAAGAGAGTTAACAATGAGCATTACTCTGGAGAGGACTTAGAAACTACAAGAAGATCCGCAGCAGTCCAATTGTTCAAAATGAATCCAGGAGGACAAGGGCGTATCATTGAAACATCTTCGATTGCATCATCCCCTTTGTCAACAACATTTATACTGAAGTTTTGAAGACCCCTTTCAATCCATAACATCGTACTTTGTGTATTATCTCGCCCTGGGTACATCATTCCTGCAGATGTAAATGTTTTTGACAAAGGAGGATACGCTATGGGCTCCCATTCCAAATCCTGACCTGAGGCTCTTGCGATCCTCCTTTCTTGATCTTTCTGCAACTGTTTTCTTCTTTGTCGCATATCTGGATTGAATCCTAAACCGCATCGAGCCTTGTGATTTACTGGTTTTAGTGCTCTAACCATCCCTTGCTGATTTCTTCCCAAACCTTTCTTTGCACGGGCTCCCTTTCCCACAGTCAGCTTAATTCCCATCTCGGTATTCCTTGACAGCTTGGGTGTCAGAATGCTATTTCCTTCGGTAATAAATGTAGCATTGATAAATTCAAAAGAATGGAAGGAACATTCTACTGCATCTTTGTTTACTTCGATGTAGGATGCGTCAGCAGAGACGGATGCAATAATGTCTTCTTCACCAGCGACTGTGATCAAGCGGCTATCCATGATAAACTTTACTTTTTAATGGAGAGATGAAGGAACTGCCCCAGCAGAATGGATCCAAGGCCTCCCTAAAAGGCAGTTATATGAGGGCGTGATATCCATGACCTGGAACTCGATATCATATATACATGGGCCCACTTCTAAAGGAATTTCAATCTTCCCCATGACTTCTCGTCGTGTCCCATCAAATGCCCTTACTGTGGAATGACAAGGCCTTAAATGAGACATATCAACTGGCATCCTGGAAAGCGTGGCCAAGGGCATGACATTGAGTGCAGACCCATTGCCAATAAGCACATTCGGTAGTATATAGCCTTTGCAACTGGTTGTGATGTGCAATGCTTTTACAGAACCCTTACCATTTGGTGGTATTTCGTCATCACTAAAAGAGATGAAATTATCCGCATTCAAGTTGTTCACCCACCTATCAAGCTTTTCAACAGATACATTGCTTGCCACATACGCTTGATTTAACACTTTCAGCAGAGCATTTCGATGTGGTTCTGAATTCAATAGTAGGGATAATACTGAGATTCAAGCCGGTTGCTTGTTCAACTGCTCCACGACATTATATTCACTGTGCTTGATGAACTTTAAGAATTCATGTGCTTCCTCCTCATTCACAGGTCTTTTAATTTTTTGCTTAGACTGTATTTCAACATCAACCTCAACATCATGTATTGGCGCCTTTCCTTTCTGATTTGAGTCAACGGCTTTTCTCTTTGATTCAACCACCTCAGGAGAATAACATCTCCTACTGCGGGTAAAGTGTCCTACTTCGCTAACACTTCCAATCGTAGCTTTGGATTTTTCACCTTCAGGCATGATAATATTGACATCATATTTCCATGGTACAGCTTTATTGTCCTTGTAAGGGAAAGGAGATGGCACTTCAATCACTACTTTTGGTTGGACTTCCTTCTTCTTGACCTCATAATAAATCACCAGAGGCTGATCGGCACTATAAGCGATAGCTGATGGTTGATTATCAGAGGCGCATATTTCTCCTTCATCGGCCTCTTCTACTCTGTTAAAGATCTCGACCTCCTTATTGTCCATCTTGTCTTGAAGTAATTTTTTGAATTCCTCACAAGACTGGATGTAATGCCCTTCTATACCATGGAAGACACAAAAACTTTGACCTTTTGTACTTTCTTCCTTGAAACTTCTGTTGAGGGGACAGAACAAACCCCTCTCAATCATTATTTCCCATACCTTCCACAAAGGTGTCTTTATTTCAGCAACACAACTTTTGGCTCGCCACCCGTCCTCCTTCGTCACCACACTCACGTTCCCTTCAGTATGGTTAGGGAGCAAATTTTTAGCCATATTACTAACACCATCAAATCATAAAATGCCTGCATCAATAAGACCTTAAACCCTTCTTTTAAAGGCTAGACAATTTTCTGTAGAATGCCCTTGGTTTCCAGCGTGGTACATGCAACTAGCATTAGGATCGTACCATTTTGGATATGGAGGTTTCAGGGGTGCCATATAATATGGGGATATTAATTGTTTTTCCAGTAATTTTAGGCACAGCTCTCCATACGACACAGGAATGGGGGTAAATTGAGGTTTTTTAGGATTGGGTTTTGTCGGTCTTTGTTCGTTTTTAGGTTGGCTTTGAGCAGGTATAGTATTTGGTGGGAATATAGTGAATGGTCTTTGGTTATTTGTGGTGTAAACGGGGTAAGGAGGAGGTGCTTGATAGTAAGGGTTTTGAGGAGGAAAATAGAAGTTTGGAGGTGGGCAGTATTGAGGTTGTGATTGGGTTGGGTACGGATTAGAAGCATAGTGGCTCTCAGTCCCTACCATGTGAGTTTCTGCCTCTTTTTTCTTTATCAGTGCTGCCCTTTTTGAACTTTCGGGGCATTCCATCCTTCCGCTATTGATGGCATTTTCTATAAGTTCCCCAGATATTATAATATCGGAGAAGTCTTTTGTGACGTTTCCTATCAACTTATCATAAAACGGCGCTTTCAAAGTGTTGATAAAGAGGACCGTTATCTCAGTTTTAGTTAATGGGGGTTCTACTTGGGCCAAGATATCCCTCCATCTTTGCGCATATTGTCTAAAAGTCTCCGTCGACTTCTTTTCCATCATCTGCAGTGTTAGTCGATCAGGCACCATGTCAGAGACATGCTTGTATTGTTCACAAAATGCTGATGCTAGGTCCTTCCATGATCGGATCCTTTCTCTGTTGAGTTGATTATACCATCGAAGGGCCGATCCAACCAAGCTATCTTAAAAACAATGTATTAGCAATTTGTCTTCATTCACATAACCAGTCATCTTTCGACAAAACATGATAAGATGCGCCTTTGGACATCTCGTCCCATCATATTTTTCAAAATCTGGTACTTTAAATTTTGGAGGCAGAACCAGATTGGGCACCAGACTAAGCTCCTTAGCACTCAGTGCAGAGAATACTTCAATACCTTCTATTTCCTTGAGCCTTTCTTCCAAGCTCCTGTACTTATCATGATCATCCATTTTCAACCTGGCTATTTCTATTGGATCATCCAAATCTGGAACAATTGGATCACCAGGATTAGCCTCGGGGTTCGATGTGAATATACCTTTCCCTAGATGAGCAGGTGGTGCAAGTCGTTGCTCCAGGACTACGGGTTCCCCTTGAGAATATCCTCTTTGCATTACACGGACGTGAGGTGGAGTGAATCCTGGGGGATGGCCTTCACTCTCTTCTCCGGTACTAACTGCAGGGCCTTTCCCTTTATCGTTATCCCATTCATTATCAAGGTTATTTGGGCCATCATGTTCCGTTGAGCCTCTAACATCTGGTCCCCCATTTCTTATTGGAGTTTTGTCATTTGTTCTTGCATCTAGTCCTGCAAGTCCTTCTGGAATTGTTCTAACCTTTGATCTATTTTCTTTGACTTAGCACGTGTACCATAAGGGTGTTTAGTTTCCAGATTTCTCTCTCTCCTTCTCTTTTCTTCTATTATAACTTTAGCTAATTAGGCTCTTTTTATAGACCTAAATGCATATGATATGATGCAATGCAAATGCATGAATGCAAGAAGAAGGCATAGATTCAGATTCAACTTCATTTTAAAAAACTTTATTAGAAAACAAAACCCTTTACATAAAATAGACTACAAATATGCTTTCGCCCTACGACCTAAGGTTTTGATTTTCTCAAACAAAGAGATTAGCTCTTGGTTACAACCCAGTTGTAGCTCATATCTCACGCTCAATATGTCAGCCTCTGCAGCCAAAGTCTGTAGGTGATCAGCTGCCTCTCGAATCTAGATTATCGCTTCACCCATAAGGTAATCCCGGTTTCTGACTTGGTCACAAGAATGACGAAGCTCCTCCTCCCAGCTCCTTTCTCTTGTTTCCAGAAGCTCAATCCGGAGTTCACTATAGTGTAATGCCGATTCTAGCTCTTCAACCCTATCTTTCATTTCCTTGATTCTGTTCAGACTTGATTTCAGTTTCCTTTTTGAGTCTTTACTCCGATAGTGGTGCAGAGACTGCCCAAGCTCAACTATTCTAGCTTTTAGTCCCTTTTTCTCCTTTTGGTTTTCTGTCATGCCCTTCTCTAAGGCCTCTTTCTGCATTTGCATTTCTTGAAACTTTTTCTCCCAATTGCTAACTCTGGCTTTTTCCTCTCGGATCTCTTGTCGCCACTGCTCCGAAGTTTTTCCTAATCCAGTGTTTTTTATCGTCAGATGCATCTTCTTGTATTCAGCCTTCAAACTATCTCGGTCTTCCTCTACCTTCTATTTTTCCTTTCTAAGTTTTTCGGCCTTTGATTTTTGACCATCCACCTCTAATTGGAGGAGCATCTTTTCTTCTTCTAGCTTTTCTATCTTTTTTCCAAGCTTCAAACTCATCCGTTCAAAATCTTGTTTCACAATCTCTAATTCTGATGGGACCACTCGCAAGCATTCTTCTCTCGATCGGGCACTCTTTGGATTTGGCTCAGGGACATTATCATTAATCCTTCTAATCCTCCATCCACTGTACTCCGGGGTCGCCATCGGGCCTGAGGATAACCTTTTCATTCTATGAATCTGATTACAAGCACTAGAGATCTCTTTAACCCTTTTATTATAGCTCTCCCTTTGTATGAGAACTCGTATTGAGCCAACCCGTATGTCGTTGGTACGAATTGTCTTGAGCCATATTGTCTTAGGACTAGTAAAGGGGCATATGCAGTGGCACCCTAAATTCCCAGTAGAGGAACCCAGTCGAAGTTTCCACAGTGATAAAGGATCTTATCGGGAAACGTCCAAGGAGCCTTCCACTCGACGTCGTCTTCTTGAAGGTTTTGAAGGAGCGCTATCCAGTTTTCTTCGGACATGTCTTCTCTCCTAGGCGTAGCTACTATCTCTTTCAACGGGGAGTAATTCTCTGACAAAAATCAATAAGACACTTTCTCCACTTTCTAGAAGGGACTATGGAACCAGGCCAATAACAACTGCGCACATCCGATAAATCTGCCTTCACTTATTCTCTGACATGCATTCAAAGATCTGAATGTTTCGGCCAAGATGGCAGGAACAGTGTGACCCCTTTGTCCAATCGGCTGAACAGATCAATAACTGCTTCGTCAATGTGTCTTAGGGCTTTTGGGAAGATCACCAGACCGTAAATACACAAGGCCAAGACGTCAATCTTTTTCTTCACATCAGGATGCGTTAGGATCAGGTCCCTCAAATATATCCAAGGTATGCATTTACCCCCGCCTTTCTTTTGCATTCTAGCTGAGACCCATTGTTCGCTCATTCCCGTGATATTCATCAATTTCTTCGTAAAAGTCGGGCTATTAACCGCTTTGGAATAAGTTTTATCAACTTGAATTCTCGAACAACGTAGCAAGGTCGTGTATTCCTCTATCGTGGGAACCAAATCTACTTTCCCGAATGAGAAACAGCTATAATCAGCATTCCAGAACTGAGTCATTGCTCGGAATAGGTGCTTATCTATTTTGACATCAAGCAGGTATGGTAGATCGCCGTAGGTACTATAAAACAACTGCTTTGCCTCATCATTCCACTGGGCCCATATTTCTTTCAACTCTCGGAGTTCATTTTGTGTGACACTGATATTGGTGAAATCCCGTAATTTCGACACAAATCCCTCAGCTAAGTTGTCCCCTTTTTCTAATTGGCTTTGCTCTGACCATGTGCGGGCGGCCGTATTGTCTTCTACTTTATCAAGGAATTCGCTTTCCATAACCAACTCTCTAACTCAGAAACTAACCGTGAATCGATGCCTCTTAAAAATGGAAATGACATGCAGAGGAAATAAAACATCATCAATTAGTACCACAGAATGAGATATAAAGCATGTAAAATACACAAATGCCTATCTGGGTAACTACTAAGGTTTGGCATAGTTCAGCTCGGGGTGGGTTCTTAGGCTCTTTACATGTGGTTGAGTTCTAAAGTTTGAGGTACCCAAACCAGCAGATTCCTCGATCCTCACCCATTATAGGCTTATACGGACCGAGTTCGGTTCCGGGGAATACATTTCCCTATGGCCATGCGAAAGTGAAAACTTCATGAAGACATAGGTACGGATGTATCCCGAAAGCAGTCCACCAGCCCATGCGGAGGTGAAAACCTCACGAAGGTATAACTTCTCGCTCCCACTTAAAGGTGTGACCACGACGGTCATGCAATGCAATGCCAAAGTATTCAAGAGATCCAATATAACGTCGAAAGTGTATTTAAAGAAATATGAATTCTAAAACCATTTTCCAATTTTAATCAAAGGACAAGGATCAATCAATCTATGGCCTGACTCTCAACGAAGAAATATATGCCCAGTGGAGTCGCCAAGCTGTCGTAACCATTTTTTGACAAAACGGGAATCAAACTTGGGTTTTGAAAATGATAAAATGGGAGTCGCCACCGATCATTATTCGGGTGTGATCGGGTCACCTTGTAAAACGGTTGTTTTTAATAAACAGTTTGATTTATCAAAACAACGATTTTGGTCTACGAAATCCAAAAAAACGAGTTCGGGAGTTGGTTAAGTACGAGGAAGGATTAGCACCCTCGATACACCCAAAATTGGTACCAAATTGATTGATCGATGTCCTAACGTTGAAAACTTTGAAATGGTCCGAAAAAACGATACTTTTTATTTCCACAAAATTGAAGGAATTAGAAGGGACGTTAAGGCTCTCTTATTTTCGAAGAGATAAAGCATCATGTCCAGTAAGTTAGGGCACAATACTTTAGACTCCCAAAACTAAGCTCGCCTTTTAAAACTTGGTTTTACATTTGAAGAGGATTTCTCGTCATTTGTCCAACGAGAAAACAGAACCCAGTAAGTTAGGGCTTGATTTCTCGAGAATCCAAATTAGGAATATTGCCTCTATTTTTGAAGAAAGAAAGGAAACTTATCTCGAAATATCTAGATGTCGAGTCCAGTAAGTTAGGGCACGACATTTCAAATTTTGAGATTAGGTGTTTTGTTTAAAATTTGAATTGCGATTCTTTTTACAAGGGATATTCCATTGTTTAGCTTAAAATGAGAAAAATCGAAACCCAGTAAGTTAGGGTTCGATTCTCCCGGATTGCTAACATGGAAATATTGGTCGTTATAAAAATTGAGATGTTGGGAAGGATTAGTGAGACGAACGATGAGAATATAAGTAGTGGGGAAAGAAAAGTATTATGACAATGGCGCATATGTATTGACGATGGTAAGAAAATGATAATAATAATGGTGGGAATATGTATAAAATATGTAAAATATATGCATATTGAGAAATAATATAATGATAGTAATAATATGGGATATATTTATATATATATACATATATACATATGAAAAAAGGTAATATCGTAAAATATGTGGGATATTTGCATATATATGACAAATAGTATAATATTAATAGCGATAATGATGAAATGATGAAATAGATAATAATAACGAAAACAACGAGCAATAAATAGAATATTGTTGATAGCAATAGTAGTAATATAATAGTAACAATATAGTAATATAATATATGTGCATAGGTATAATAGTAATAATAATAATTTAGCAATAACGGTAATAAAATAATAATAACATAGTGATAATAATATATATATATATATATAAAATGATAATATAATATTAATTAATAGTGTAGTACCAACAATAATATAATAGGTGATAAAAATACGATAATAACATTAGTAATAAAATAACAAACAATAGTATAATAAAGAAAAAGGACAAAATGATTGCAAGATCAAATAAAAAATGTGAGATAATATAGCAAATGGGCTAAATCGAACTTAAAATATGATGGAAGGGGTCAATTTTGATAAAATGGGTGCTGTGGGGGGTGAAATTATAAATCAAACAAACTTCGAGGGTCAATTTGTAAATAAAATGAGGTTCAGGGACTAAAAAGAAAACGTGCATAAAGGGTGGGGGACCAAAAGGTAATTTTTCCAGGTAAGTTAAACGCAGCGTTTAACAGGAGACCGAGTTGCAAACCGCGAAAAATTCTTGGGCCAATGTTGCAACGATTAAAAGTTTGATTTTAAAAACTAAAAATGCGAAAGGACCAATCGCTCAATTTCCCCTTTGGCTTAAAAACACGCGGATCCTCTTAGGGTACGGGTCGGATCCAAGCCGGGTAAGGTGAAACGACATCGTTTTGGGGCTTAAGGACGCCAGCCAAAACAGCGTCATTTCATGTGCCTATAAAAGGCAAAATATTTCCAAAAAATTTTCATTTCATCCCTTTACAAAAAAAAAACTCATTCCCCCTCTCTTTTTTTCTCTCTGCAGGTCTAGTTCGCCGGCGTTGCCCAACCGACGTCCGCCGCGTCTCTACCGTCGCCAGCCACCGGTGGCCGGAATTTCAAAAAAAAGGGTAAAATGTGTATATTTTTTTATTTTATAATAGTGGTATGTATATGCGCCGAAGGAAAGAAAAAAAGAGAAAAAAAAAAGAAACAAATATACTTCAAATAAAAAATCACCTATTTGCCTCTGTCTTTTAGTGTTCGATCTCAGCTCACTGCTTTGAGTTTTTTTTTTTGTTCGAATCTGTTATTTTTTATTGATAGTCCAAAGAGAAAAAAAAAGACCCCTTTACAATATTCCAAATAGGCTTTTATAGCCATTTCTTTACAATTTTCTGTCACTTCTCTTTTAATGCTTGCAGGTGCTCTTGGGCGGTGGAGACGCGACGTGGGCTGTGGGCGGTGGCCGGTGGCGTCAGAATGTCAGAGCAAATGGCCCTAGGTTGCGGCGCCACTTGCATTAGGGTTAGATTTTGTTTTTCTTTTCTTTTTTTTATTTGATTTGGGTTTGGGCTTTAATGTATTAGGTTTGGGGTTTTAATTTTTGGGTTTGGGTTGATGGGGAAAATTGGGCTTACAATACCGGGGTCACACAGGCGTGTCCCTTGGACCACACTAGCTTATGAGCCCTGCTTTTAGCAAAAAAATTCTAAGCTTTATAAAAATTCCCTGAGTTCTCAGTTTACTCCCGAACCACCTCCAAAGCATGTTTTGGGCCTCGTAGGCTCGTTTAAGGGACAATATGATTGAATATGAATGGTTTTAATTTGGTGCTAAATTTATGACTTTGAATTGTTTGATTGTTTGTGATGTGAGTCTGGTAATGCCTTGTACCCTGTTTCAGCGTCGGATACGGGTAAGGAGTGTTACATTTAGTGGTATCAGAGTCATGGCTTAGTCGATTCTCAGACTAATGTAGCGTATGTGTGTAAAACCCCAAACCTGGCCTAGAAGTCTAGACTGATTTGGGATGCAACATTGATCACCAAAGTGATCGTTGGAAATTTCACGAAATAATTTATCTCAGTAAACCAAAATCGTCTAACATATGTGAATAAAATATAAACCGGAAACTGTATCACAACATTATTCATCCTTACAATTTAAGCTTTAACCGAATAAAAAATAAAACCAAAATTAAAAATACTCATAGTTTATCCACCAAGACTGTCCGAGACCTCCGCATACCGAGTCTAGCATCTGAAATTAAAGTGGTACCTGAAAGGGGAAACAAAAGGAGGTGAGCTACTCAAGCTCAGTGTGAGATCAAGACTGGTAAAGCTATGGAAATGAAAATAGAACAGAAATAGGAAGGCTTAGAAGCAGTTCGGGTTCAGTAGCGAAGTAGAACCAACCTACCGAACTAAACAAACCGGTCGATATATATATCCAAAGCAAACCATACCGTTAGATGACAGTTGAGCATACTTCCAATAACCAACACAACCCATATGTAAATTTACAGTCATATGGCCCAATCAGACACAATAACGAAACTTTCAATAGTTACAAACTGAGCCTAAGCCCTTTCCAGAATCAGAATCAGTTTTAGTTTGGGCCTTAGCCCATCACATAAGGTTCCCTTAAGCACGAGCACCTTTCAGTCGAATGATACAATCATACATTTCAGTCAATCAGGCAATCAAATATTTCAGTCAAACAGTCAATCAGATATTGTAGTCACAGTATCACATTCAGTTATAGTGTCAATCAGATGCATATGAGTTCAAATGAGTTATAAAATAACCCACCCATCCAACCAACACACCATCTCCGTCCAACGTTACACTTACTGTGGGGATTTAATTAACCTGCCCATCCCTGCACTCCGAATAGGACCTCGAAAAGCCCATCCAACCTTATACCCTATAAGATGTCATCCCAGGTTGCCGAAACGATGATCATCAGCATTGTCCACGACCCTCAGGGAATTGGGACCGCCCTCGACCCTCTGGGAATTGGGCTATCAGAATGCAGATAAACTACCAAATCGTAAATTACGCAGCAAAACTAGCGTATAAGCTATACAGTGCAATGCGGTAAACCGCGATACAGACGTGCAGTATGAACTACCAGATTAGATAATAGTACGTAGTGTAGCTAACGTACATGCGGTACAGTGCAATATGGTAATCTGCTATACTGATGAGTTGCAGTAAAAATGCCAGATCATATCGTAAATCTCCCTTCTTTTCAAATTCCAAACCCAAAATACTTTATATGCAGATGTATGAATACGAATGCACCATTTTAGAATTCAGTTTCAGACAATTATCCAGAAGCAGTCACTTACAATTCGTCATTCCTTTACAGAAACGTGCACACTTATGCACTCAGATTCAGTACCTAATGTTTCATACAACCAAGCACATTTAACACTTAAAACGCAGTCATGGCAGAGTCATGTTAACCCTCAGTAATCTTAGTCGAGGGTTGGAACACATAGAATCATGATTGCACTTAAATCGCCTTATAATCAAAATTTGGTGAGTTAGGGCCACACGCTCGTGTGGAGCAATCCAGGTCGTGTGGGGATCCAAACACCCATGTGAGGGGTGGCACACGGCCGTGTGACAGAGGCACACGCCCTTTTGGTGCAGGGACACAGCCGTGTGAATAGGCCGTGTAACTTACTGTCCAATTTTGATAAAATCAAGTGCAGGGCAGACATCATCGTGTGAAGGTGTCACACGCCCATATGACCATCAGACACTGCCGTGTGTCCCATAACACATGCTCGTGTGGAATCCCTAGGCCCTAAATCAATCACACGGCCATGTGTCAAGAAACACATGCCCGTGTAGAAGCCTTAATTTCCCCAAATCAATCACACGGCCGTGTGGCCCCAAAACTCAGAATCCTTAATTCCCAAATCCACACGCCCATGTGCCCAAAGGACACGGTCGTGTGAAAATCAACAAAATCCTCAAAACCGGCCACACGTCCGTGTGGCCGTTAGGGAGGCTACGAAACCACCCCATTTCAGCCTCGAAAATGCCATTTTGTCCATCAAGATTGTACCTAAACTTTTCCCTATCAAATTATACTAGAAAGTGGATATTTTTCATCACTTCCATCGACTAAAACTCAGAATTCTCTATTTGACATTCACTCAAGAAAACCCGAATCTTAAGTTTGCAAAAACCACTAAGGAAATTAAAAAAAACAATGTAGTTACAGTTTGAATCCCACACCTGTCTGTCATTACAATCGGTGAGGACGATGGAGGAGTGAAAATTCCAAAAATTCACAAATCGCGATCATTTTCAGAAGAAGAGAAAAGCACAGAGAGAATAAAACCAAAATACGTCCCAAAAGAAAAGTAAAAATAATATTAAACATATAATTTAATAATTATAAATAATCATAATTATTAACTTAAAAGAAACAAAACAAAATAAAAAATGGTTCTTCCAAAATCGTATACCCCGATACTCGAACCTAGAACCTCAAGGTGCACTAACACTCACTCAACCACTAGACCAGCAAGCCCATTTTGAAACTAAATGGCACAACTTAACTTATGTGTGCGACCTCCTCGCTGTCACTACACTCAAAACCCATAACTTCTAGGCCTAAAATTTGGGACGTTATACTTCACCCCTCTTTAAAGAAATTTCATCCTTGAAATTTCCAACTAATGGATCAGTCGTATAAACAAACTACACTGTAACAGCCCGATTTAGGGGCTAGTCGGAACAGTGATCTCGTGATCACTAACCTGAGGTTAGAGAAAAATTGGTTTCATGTTATTTTATGAGTCAAAGCATGATTACATTAGTGCATGAAAATTTTGGTGCTTTAATTTTAGCGATTTCTTACTTAATCGCGAAAAAGGACTAAATCGCATTAAGTGCGAAAGTTTCATCCTATAAGCTAAAAGTACCAAATAGTCATAGATTGTTAATTGGAGGTCTTTAAAAGGCAATTAGGCCCTTAAGATTAGAGTGGCCGGCCATAGGTTATCATGGGAGACAAAGATGGACAAAAATTTGGTCAAAGTTAGTAATAGTTGTTGGCTAATTTGACTAGTATTAATAAAATAAAGAAAATATGATATCCATCTTTCTTGCTCATCTTTCCCACAAAAAATTGGCAGCCAAATAGGGGTTGAAAGCTTCAAAAATTTTAGCACACTTGTAACACTCCACACCCAAGACTGATACTGGGTCTGGATACGAGACATTACTATTCTTGAACTCACTGAAACATGTACTTACGGGCTATAAAATTTCGTTCCAACTTAAAAACTTCACTTTCTTAGTCAACACATATAACAAGGGCCTACGAGGCCTTTAACTTATTTTAGAAAACTTTCAGAATTAAAATCAAATAACTCATTTTTGAAGCAGGGTTCACACGCCCGTGTACCCTTAAGCACGCCTATGCCCTCAAACCGTGTAGAACTACTGACTATTTCCACACGGCTTAGACATGCCCATGTCTACCAACCGTGGGAGGTTACTGACTACTTTCACATGGGCATGACAAGCCCGTGGGCTTAGACTGTGTGCTAATCCTTGATATACTGACTAAATTAACATGGTCTGGGCACACGCCCATGTCCAAACCGTGTGTCTTACACGGCATACACACACGGCCGTGGGATTTGCCCGTGGCCTATTATGATTAATAATACTAAGGTGCAGGGTTAACATGGTCTTGACACACGCCCGTGTGTCCAAACATGTGGGCACTTACAGGCTATTTACCAAGCCGTTAGCCACCCTGAATTGAAGATCATATCCATACACAATTCAACGATGCAATACCAACCCAATTTTATGAATAATACTACATGCTTCATTAATCTCAATAAACATACATGCTTAGTCAAATTTGGCCAATCACTTAGCCATATACAAAAGAATAATAAACTTGATAGCCTTTACAAAGGCCCTTCTTAAAACATGTCCACAAAATGAATGTTTCCTATACATGCCATACTTAGTAAAGTAACTTGGCTATACCAAAATAAGAGTTGATAGTGTGTTACGAGCTCCGACTTTATTGATCCACGAGTTAGCTTGGCGGGACTGCATAGAAAGAAAGAATCATAACGTAAGTATATAGCTTAGTAAGTTTGCATGTAACAACTCATAGCATCATCATTGCTTAATATAAACCATTTCACATAAACAATGGTATCATGAATTTAAGCTAAAGAGCTTACTTACTCATATAGATTCTTACATGTCTCATGACACTTACCATTATCATACTTGTAAGGTAACCATGATACCTATATCACTTGATCACATTGATCAGTATACTATAATAACAATAATCATCATATCTACTTTCTCATTCACAACATGAATAATACTCAACTTCATCTAACTTTATTTGATACTAACTTTACTTTCTTAGCTTTCTTGCTATCTTCTTTTAACTTACTCATTTGCCCAATGAATTTCTGTGAATAACCGAGGATACTAAATCTCTTCCCACATAATATGATGCCAAAGCCATATCCTAGACATGGTCTTACATGGGTTATCTCATCTTGGTTTCACGGCCATGTCTTGACATGGACTTATATGTAGTCTTGCTCTTGATAACATACTCAATGCCAAGCTTGAGTCCTTGGACTTACCTGATAACTTGCTTGCTAACTTGATCAATGCCAAGCTTGCCTTGGACTTACATGATATCTTGATCAATGCCAAGCTTGAGTCCTTGGACTTACATGATAACTTGCTTGCTAACTTGATCAATGCCAAGCTTGCCTTGGACTTACATGATATCTTGATCAATGCCAAGCTTGCCTTGGACTTACATGATAACTTGCTTGCTAACTTGATCAATGCCAAGCTTGCCTTGGACTTACATGATATCTTGATCAATGCCAAGCTTGCCTTGGACTTACATGATAACTTGCTTGCTAACTTGATTAATGCCAAGCTTGCCTTGGACTTAAATGATATCTTGATCAATGCCAAGCTTGCCTTGGACTTACATGATAACTTGCTTGCTAACTTGATCAATGCCAAGTTTGCCTTGGACTTACATGATATCTTGATCAATGCCAAGCTTGCCTTGGACTTACATGATATCTTGATCAATGCCAATCTTTCCTTGGACTTACATGATAACTTGCGTGGTAGATCGAGTATCTTGGGAAATTCATCTCCCATCGAGACTTGCTCGTACTTATCATCATGATTTCTTGCTTGAACATAACATGATCATTTCATACAATTATTGTACATTATATTAAGCAATTTAATGATAATAACCATAAAGCTTAGAAATCATACAAACTTACCTTAATATACAAAATGTATGTAGATGTGCAATTTAGTCTTCGACTTTATTCTTGCCTCAGTTTCGATCCGGGATTCATTTTTCTTGATCTATAATCATAAATAGATCATTTAAAAACCATATTGACTAAATTGACTCATAACTCATACTTTGGCAAAATTACTATTTTGCCCCTATACTTTCTAATATTTGCACTTTTTCCCCAATTCTCATAAAATGATTTTCATGCAACTTTCTTAAACTTCATGCTCAACTGAATCATTTTATCTTCTATAAAAATCATCAATTCTCACTATTTTCAGTAGGTATGACCAATTTTATAATTGTTACAAAATGGTCATTACTACCATTTTTCATGAAATTTATTAAGGAAAAGATGTTTATCTAACATCAAACTCTCTTAAAATTCAATAAAACATCATTTATCAAGCATTCCATTCAAGGGTAGATTTTTGAACATGCATCTTAGCTCATTTTATAGCTAAAATTAGCTAATTCATAATACGGGAACTTAAAAAATACGAAGAATATTAAAAACAGGGCTAAGATGAACTTACTATGAGCTTGAAAAAAATGAAGAACCCTAGCTATGGTGTCTCCAAATTTTTGGTAGCAACAAGGATTATCCTATTTTAATCACTAATGAGGCCAAATGACCAAAATGCCCTTCTTCTTAAAAAATTTCATAATAGTCTCTTAAGGCCAATTTTGTCCAAAAGTTAAATTTTGGGCAAATTTATATTTAAGGGCTCATAATTATTATTCTAAATCTATTTCATGCAAAAAGCTTCTAGAAACTCATATATTGTAATTTTTGTAATTTAGTCCTTTTTAGACCAATTGACCTCAACTTAATAAAATTGCTTTACAAAACTCTCATACTAACGTGCAAACATGGCATAAACTTGAAAAAAACTCATAATTTCACCTCGGGTTCGTGGCCTCGCACCACTATCCCAACTAGGCCCTAAATCGAGCTGTTACAACACTCATCTCTTTTCAAGTAAGTGTTCTAGTGATCTTTTCTTGAAAATAGTTGTACATTTGAGACCCCTAAAGCTTAAGCTGTCAAATGAGGGGACTATTATGCAATATGGTGAAAAGTTTAGAGTTTTGCCATTGGATCTTTCATTGTTATTTTCTGCATATTATGGAAGAAATTGAGTCTTGGTTGTTAGATAAACAACTTTTGTGAAAGGTGTTGTCTTGAAAACACCTAATTGGACCTTGATGAAAAGGTTACAAAATTGTAGGAAATATGTGAAATGTTGAGTTTTGATGATAGCTATAAGAGTTTTAAGTGTTCACCTAGGCTTATTGAAGGTAGAAATATGATTAGAATTTATTGACGAGCCTAGGGGCAAAATGGTTATTTTGCCAAAGTCTAGGGGCAAAATAATAATTTTTCCAAAGCATGTTTATTGAAATGCTTTTATTAATGTGGTGATTAAAATGAGCTAAATTGCTATTATAGAGCAAGTAGAACCGAGAATTCACCTCGATCGGGGAAAGAACAAAGTTTTGGACTAAACCAACGAACTAGCTCATTTTGAAAACGAGGTAAGTTTGTATGAAATAGATTCAATATTTATGTTAGCATGTTTGAGAATGCTTGGCATTATATTGATGCATGATGCTCTACTAAATCGAGTAGCTAATGTTGAATGAGATATTGAAGTCCTAGTGGACCATATTGAATACAAAAATGCTATCATCGAGATATGAGATAGATAGGGTACCGTATAAAACCATGTTCGGGACATGGACTCGGCACCAAGTTGAGATCCTGTATAAGACCATATCCGGGATATGGCTTCGGTAAAGAATATGAAAATCGTATAAGACCATATACGGGATATGACATCGATACATGATATGAAATTCCACATAAGACCATATCCGGGATATGGCATTGGCATTTAGAGGCGCTCCATGTAAGACCACCTCAGGGATGTGGCATTGGCTTTGTACCTACATTAATGACGATGAATATGCGTCTTTGATTATCCCTAGCGATTAATGGGATAAGTAGATGAGTTTAGAAGTAGAAATGAGATTGTACTAAAGTCATGTGAATGAGTGAATATAGGTACTCGTGAATAAGTCACGAAGAAACGGTTACGATACGTGGCACGGTATGTGCTTAATAAGGGCAAGTGTGAGTAAGTATGGCTAGAAACCTATGACTTGTGTATGGTTAATTAATGCCATGGATGGATTATATTATGAGCTTATTGTTGCTATTTATTTCCATGCAAACTTACTAAGCTTTATGCTTACCCCCTTTCATTGTCCTTTTTCTTTGTAGTATTGCCAAGATAACTCGAGGAATGTGATGTACGAGTTCGAAAACCACACTATCGGTATCACTTTGGTATAATAATTTAGACTTATTTTTGAGTATGGCATGTATAGGACTCGAGTGTTTTGTTAAGTTGTAATTGTTAGCCAAAGTGTTGCTATGTATGTTTACTAAAGTCATTTTTTAAATGGGCTTATAAATTAGGACAATACTTGGCAAATTCTATTGCTTAATGAAGATAATTTTCATGAAGTGTATGCCCTTGTGTATGTCTTGATTCTTTGAATTCCTAGAGATACCTTTTGGTTATCTTTTACATTGGAATGTTTTGAATTGATTTCTTGGATATGCCTTTTGGTTATAAGTTATGTTGACTTGAATTGGAGTTTGTATGTGTGAAACTTAGGGTGCCAAAGGGCTTGGTAGATAGCCATCTAATTGTCCACACGGGTAGACACATGGGCATGTGTCTAGGCCGTGTGTGATACACGGTCAGCTCTATGGGTGTGTGGATCGACCGTGTGTCCCCTTGCATGTTAGAATTGCAAGTCAGTATGCCTTGTAGTTAACACACGGGCTGAGACATGGCTATGTGTCTCAACCGTGTGGGAGACACGGCTTAGGGACACGGGCGTGTGCCTTGACCGTGTGACCATAGTGAAATGATGATGGCATAGTCAGAATGCCAAGGTTTTGGCACACGGGCTATGATATGGACGTGTCAAGGCCGTGTGAGAGACTCGGGCTAAGGGCACGGCCGTGTGGATTAAGTCAGTGTCGACCATGGGTTGAAGACACGGTCATGTTTTAGGGGCACACAGGCGTGTCCCTAAATCAACACGGGCGTGTGGCCCCTGTTTTGATGAAAAGTTTTCCATGTTAGTAAAAGTTCCTGGTTAAATCTTGAAACCTCTCAGAGGTATGTTCAAGGCCTTGTAGGCCGAGAATGAGCTAGAAATGGGTATAAATGAAGTTCTATAGCCCGTTATTACATGTTCAAGCAAGGTTTAGCATGGTAACGCCTCGTATTCAGTCCTGATGTGGGACACGAGTGAGGGGTGTTACATTTATTAGTATCAGAGCTACGATTTAGTCGATTCTAAGACTAATGTAGCGTAAGTACGAGTCTAGCTATACATGCCATATTTAAGAGTGTTTGAGTAATGATAGTGTGATGGCTCCTGACATTTAAAAATCATGTTTTATGTAGTATATGGATTCTAATCCAGATCAAACTGTAGTTGATGATGCTGCGAGTAATGGGCTGGCTCCTGCTCAAGGGACCGCACCAATGAATAGTAGACCCAAGACTCTAGGTCAAGGAGAAGAAGCCCGAGAAGCCTTTCTTAACATGATGAGCAATTGGTATATTGAGTATACCCAAGCAAATCCTAACGCTCAACCCCCTCCACCCCCACTTATCCCTTAACCTGCTCTTGTAGCTCCTCAAGTGATTGAGGTAGTGAGAAGAGAAAGGCCTCCGGTTGATAAGATCTGGAAACAAGGAGTTGAGGAATTTCGGGCCAGTAAGGATAATGATCTAGAGAGGGTGGAATTCTAGCTCGAGAATACCATTAGGGTATTTGATGAGTTGTCCTGTATGCTTGAGGAGTGCTTAAAGTGTGCAGTATCTCTTTTGAGAGATTCAGCCTACTGATGGTGGAACACCCTTGTGTTGGTGGTACCAAGGGAGAGATTTAGCTGGAAATTCTTCCAAGAGGAATACCGGAAGAAATACATCAGCCAGAGGTTTATCGACCATAAGAGGAAGGAGTTCTTGGAACTGAAGCAAGGCCGTATGTCAGTGATTGAGTATGACGGGAGTTCGTAAGGCTTAGAAAATATGCCCGAGAGTGTGTGTCTACTGAGGTAGTCTTATGCAAGAGATTCGAAGGCGGACTGAATGAGGACATCCGTTTATATGTTGGAGTCTTCGAGCTAAAAGAATTTGTAGTATTGGTGGATAGGGCTTGTAAAGCTGAAGATTTGGCTAAAGAGAAGAGAAGAGCTGAGAATGAGCCCCGTGACTCGAGAAAAAGGCAGTTGAATAAGTCCTACCAATCCTCCTCTAAGAAATTAAGGGATTTCACCGCTCGATCAGTCACCTCAGTTGAGTTTTCAAACCGGAGTAAGGGCAAACAATTTTTGGGGTCTAAAGGGCAGACCACATCAGTTGCTAGTGTGGGCAACGTTCAACCAAGTAGACCGGAATACCTGCAATATGGCAGGCGCTATTCTAGTGAGTGTTGAGCAAATGAGAAAGCTTGTTTCAGATGTGGGTCCTTAGACCACTTCATCAGAGATTGCCCCGAGGTGGGTGAGAAAGAGAAGCCTCAGAATGCAAGATAGGGAAGTACTACTAGAGGATGACCACAGAGAAACCCGGAAATGAGATGGGTAACAAGAATACATGTAGAGAGCAAGATGCAAAAGTCGAGGGTAGGGCACCAGTGAGAACATAAGCCATTCATGCTCGTGAAGAGGCATCTTCCCCCGATGTAATCACGGGTACATTTTCTCTTTATGATACTCATGTTATAGCTTTAATTGATCCTGGATCTACCCACTCATACATATGCATGAAATTAGTCTTTAGCATGAGCATGCTTATAGAGTTTACTGAATTCATCATAAGAGTGTCTAATCCTCTAGGCAAGTATGTGTTGGTTGATAGAGTTTGCAGAGGTTTCCCTTTGATGATTAAGGGTCATTGTTTCCCGGTTGATCTTATGCTATTGCCATTTAATGAGTTTGATGTCATCCTTGGGATGGATTGGCTAGTTACTCATAGGGTAATTGTGAATTGTGGGAAGAAGCATATTGAGTTGAAAAGTGAAAATGGGGATTTTATTTGTGTTGAATCAGATAAGACAGATAGATCACCAGTAGTGATATCAACCATGTCGACTCAGAAGTATTTAAGGAAGGGGTACGAGGCTTATCTTGCCTTTGTGTTGAACACTAAAGAGATTGATTTGAGAATTGAATACGTACCCATAGTATGCGAGTACCTAGATGTTTTCCCAGAAGAGTTGCCAGGGCTACCTCTGGTTAGAAAGACTGAATTTGGGATTGAGTTAACTCTGGGTACTTCCCCTATTTCTATCGCTCCATATAGAATGGCACCAACCGAGCTAAAAGAGCTAAAAGCACAGTTGCAAGAACTAACGGATAAAGGTTTTGCAAGGCAGAGTTTTTCTCCGTAGAGTGCTCCCGTTTTGTTTGTGAAGAAGAAAGATGGTTCTATGAGGTTATGCATAGACTATCGGCAACTTAATAAGGTAACTGTGAATAATAAGTACCCGTTGCCGAGGATCGATGATCTATTTGATCAATTAAAGGGAGCCACGATATTTTGCAAGATAAATTTGAGGTCCGGGTACTATTAGCTGAGAGTCAAGGACTCAGATGTACCGAAAACCACATTTAGGACTACGTATGACCACTATGAATTTTTGGTCATGCCTTTTGGTCTGACGAATGCCCCTGCGACCTTCATGGATTTGATGAATTGCATTGTTCGGCCATACTTGGATAAATTTGTCGTGGTCTTCATCGACGACATACTAATCTACTCTCGAGATGAAGATGAGCATACTGAGCATTTGAGTACGGTTCTGCAAGTCTTGAGAGAAAAATAATTGTATGCCAAGTTCAGTAAGAGTGAATTTTGGCTTAAGGAAGTAGGATTTTTGGGGCACATTGTCTTGGGAGATGGAATTAGAGTAGACCCGAGTAAGATTTCAGCAATTATTGAATGGAAATCACCGAGGAGCGTAACTGAAGTAAGGAGTTTTCTAGGCCTAGCCGGTTATTGTAGGTTTTTTGTCAAAGGGTTTTCCATGATAGCTACCCTGATGACGAAAGTTTTGCAAAAAGATGTGAGGTTCGATTGGACAGAAAAGTGTCAACAGAGATTCGAGAAACTGAAGACGCTGTTGACTGAAGTTTCGATTTTGGTGCAACCTGAATCTGGAAGAGAATTTGTGGTTTACAGTGATGCACCCCTGAATGGATTGGGTTGAGTACTTATTCAAGAGGGTCAGGTGATTGCATACGCCTCTAGGCAATTGAAGCCACACGAGAAGAATTACCCGACTTATGATTTGGAGTTGGCCGTAATTGTGTTTGCGTTGAAGATTTGGAGACATCATTTATATGGTAAAAGGTGTCAAATTTACACCTATCATAAAAGCCTAAAATATTTGATGACTCAAAGGGAATTGAATTTGAGACAACGAAGGTGGTTAGAGATGATCAAAGATTATGAGTTGGTAATTGACTACCATTTGGGAAAGGCGAATGTAGTCACAGATGCTTTGAGCAGGAAATCATTTTTTGAACTGAGAGCCATGAGTACTCAGATGGATTTGTCAGATGATGGTTCCATTCTAGCTGAGTTAAAGGCTAGACCATTATTCCTCCAAGAGATTTGTGAAGCTCAGAAAGATGATAACAACTTGTAAGTTAAAAGAGTTTTATGTGAGCTGAATGTTGAGTCAGACTTTCGAGTAAATCTTGATGGATGTTTGATGTTTCGAGATAGGGTCTGTGTACCTAGAGATGATGAGCTTATTCATAAGATTTTGCATGAAGCACATAGCGGATGTTTAACTGTGCAACCTAGGAGCACGAAGATGTACAATGATTTGAGGAAATGGTCTTGGTGGCCTGATATGAAGAAAGATATTTTCGAGTTTGTATCGAGATGCCTGATTTGTTAGCAAGTGAAGGCTGGACATCAAGTACCTTCGGGTTTACTTCAACCCATTATGGTTCCTAAGTGGAAATGGGACTGTATTACCATGGACTTCGTGACAAGCTTACCATTGACTCCAAAGAAGAAAGATGCAGTATGGGTAGTGGTTGATAGACTCACAAAGTCAGCCGTTTCATACTAGTACGAGTCGATTATTGGCTTGATAAATTAGCGGACTTGTATATGTCAGAGATAGTGAGACATCATGGTGTGCTGTTGTCAATTATTTTGGATAGAGATCCGAGATTCACGTCACGGTTTTGGGAAAAGTTGCAAGAGGCCTTGGGCACGAAATTGAGTTTTAGTACAGCCTTCCATCCACAAACCGACAGGCAATCGAAGAGAGTAATTTAGATACTCGAAGACATGCTTAATGTTGTGTTTTGGAATTCCAAGGTAATTGGGAAAAATACTTACCATTGGTGGAATTTACCTACAACAATAGTTTTCAGTCAAGTTTGAAAATAGCGCCTTATGAGGCATTATATGGGCGTAAGTGGCAAACGCTCTTGTATTGGTCATAACTCAGAGAGAAACAGATATACGAGGTCTATTTGGTTAAGAAAACTGAAGAGAAAGTACAAGTGACACGTGATTGTCTAAAAGTCGCCTTAGATAGACAAAAATCCTATTTGGATTTGAAAAGAAAGGAGATTGAATTCAAAGTCGGTGATAAAGTGTTCTTGAAAGTATCACCTTGGAGGAAAGTCCTCAGATATGGCCAGAAGGGCAAATTGAGTCCGTATTTTATCGGACCTTATGAAGTTACCGAGAGGATAGGACTGGTAGCTTATCAGTTGGCCTTACCACCTGAACTAGAAAAGATTTATGATGTCTTTCACGCATCCATGTTACGCTGATACCGTTCAAACCCTTCGCATGTCATAGTACCGACATAGGTAGAGATACAACTGGACTTGACTTATGGTGAAGAGCCGGTTAAAATTTTGGCGTGAGAGGTCAAGTAGTTAAGAAAAAAAAGCATAGCCCTTGTGAAAGTACTATGGCAAAGGCACGGAATAGAGGAGGCTACATGGGAGCCCGAGGAAACGATGAGAAACCAATATCCTAACCTTTTCACCGGTAAGATTTTCAGGGACGAAAAACCTTAAGGGGGAGAATTGTAACAGCCCAATTTAGGGGCTAATCGGAATAGTGATCTTGAGATCACTAACTTGAGGTTAGAAAAAAATTGGTTTCATGTTATTTTATAAGTCTAAGCATGATTTCATTAGTGCATGAAAATTTTGGTACTTTAATTTTAGCGATTTCTTGCTTAATCGCGAAAAAAGACTAAATCGCATTAAGTACGAAAGTTTCATCCTATAAGCTAAAAGTACCAAATAGTCATAGATTTTTAATTGGAGGTCTTTAAAAGGCAATTAGACCCCTAAGATTAGAGTGGCCGGCCATAGGTTATCATGAAAGACAAATATGGAAAAAAAATTGGTCAAAGTTAGTAATAGTTGGTGGCTAATTTGACTAGTATTAATAAAATAAAGAAAAGATGGCATCCATCTTTCTTGCTCATCTCTCCCATTGAAAATTGGCAGCCAAATAGGGGTTGAAAGCTTCAAAAATTTCAGTACACTCATCTCTTTACAAGTAAGTGTTTTAGTGATCTTTTCTTGAAAATAGTTGTACATTTGAGACCCTTAAAGCTTAAGCTTTCAAGTGAGGGGACTATTGTGCAATATGGAGAAAAGTTTAGAGTTTTTCCATTAGAGCTTTCATTGTTATTTGTTGCATTTTATGGAAGAAATTGAGTCTTGGTTGTTAGATAAACAACTTTTGTGAAAGGTGTTGTCTTGAAAACACCTAATTGGACCTTGATGAAAAGGTTACAAAATTGTAGTAAATATGTGAAATGTTGAGTTTTTATGATAGCTATAAGAGTATTAAATGTTCACCTAGGCTTGTTTAAGGTAGAAATATGATTAGAATTTATTTCTAAGCCTAGGGGCAATGGTCATTTTGCCAAAGTCTAGGGCCAAAATAGTAATTTTGCCAAAGCATGTTTATTGAAATGCTTTTATTAATGTGGTGATTAAAATGAGCTAATTTTCTATTATAGAGCAAGTAGAACCGAGAATCCACCTCGATCGGTGAAAGAACAAAGTTTTGGACTAAACCGACAAACTAGCTCATTTTGAAAAAAAAGGTAAGTTTGTATGAAATAGACTTAATATTTATGTTAGCATGTTTGAGAATGCTAGGCATTATATTGATGCATGATGCTCTACTAAATTGAGTAGCTAATGTTGAATGATATATTGAAGTCCTAGTGAACCATACTGAATATGAAAATGCTATCATCGAGATATGAGATAAATAAGGTCCCGTATAAGACCATGTCCGGGACATGGCCTCGGCACCGAGTTGAGATCCCGCATAAGACCACATCCGGGATATGGCTTCGATAAAGAATATGAAAATCGTATTAGACCATATCCGGGATATGGTATTGGCATTTAGAGGCGACTCTATATAAGACCATATCCGGGATATGGCATCGATACATGATATGAAATTCCATATAAGACCATATCTGGGATATGGCATTGGCATTTAGAGGCGACTCCATGTAAGATGACCTCAGGGATGTGGCATTGGCTTCGTACCTACATTAATGACAATGAATATGTGTCTTTGATTATCCCTAGGGATTAATGGGATAAGTAGATGAGTTTAGAAGTAGAAATGAGATTTTACTAAAGTCATGTGAATGAGTGAATACTGGTACTCGTGAATGAGTCATGAAGAAGCGATTACGATACGTGGCATGGTATGTGCTTAATAAGGGCAAGTGTGAGTAAGTGTGGCAAGAAACCTATGGCTTGTGTATGGTTAATTAATGCCATGGATGGATTATATTTTGAGCTTATTGTTGCTATGTATTTTCATGCAAACTTACTAAGCCTTATGCTTACCCCTTTTCATTACCCTTTTTCCTTGTAGTGTTGCCAAGATAACTCGAGGAACGTGACGTAGGAGTTCAGAAATCACACTATCGATAGCACTTTGGTATAACAATTTAGTCTTATTTTTGAGTATGGCATGTATAGGACTCGAGTATTTTGTTAAGTTGTTTGTTAACCAAAGTGTTGGCTATGTATGCTACTAAAGTCATTTTGTAAATGGTCTTATAAGTTAGGCCAATACTTGGCAAATTCTATTGGTTAATGAAGATAATTTTCATGAAGTGTAAGCCATTGTGTATGTCATGATTCTTTGAGTTCCTAAAGATACCTTTTGGTCATATTTTACATTGGAATGTTTTGAGTTGAGTTCTTGGATCTGCCTTTGGGTTATAAGTTGTGTTGACTTGAATTGAAGTTTGTATGTGTGCAACTTAGGGTGGAAAAGGGCTTGGTAGTTAGCCATCTAATTGTCCATATGGGTAGACACACGGGCGTGTGTCTAGGTCGTGTGTGATACACGGTCAGCCCTATAGGCGTGTGGATCGACCATGTGTCCCCTTGCATGCTAGAATTGCAAGTCAGTATGCCTTGTAGTTAACACACGGGCAAAGACACGACTGTGTGTCTCAGCCGTGTGGGAGACACGTCTTATGGACACGGGCGTGTGCCTTGGCCATGTGACCATAGTGAAATGATGATGTCATAGTCAGAGTGCCAAGGTTTTGGCACATGGGCTAAGACACGAGCGTGTCATGGCCGTGTGAAAGACACGGGCTAGGGACATGGGCATATGTCTGACCGTGTGGATTAAGTTAGTGTCGACCACAGGTGGAAGACTCGGGCATGTCTTAGGGGCACACATGTGTGTCCCTAAATTAACACGGGTGTGTGGCCCCTATTTTGATGAAAAGTTTTCCAAGTTCGTAAAGGTCCCGGTTAAATCTCAGAACCTCTCAGAGGTATGTTCAAGGCCTTGTAGGCCGAGAATGAGCTAGAAATGGGTTTAAATGAAGTTCTATGGCTCGTTATTACATGTTCAAGCAAGGTTTAGCATGGTAATGCCTCGTATCCAGTCCCGATGTCAGACACGAATAAGGGGTGTTACATACACCACTACGCTCCCACTACGCACTCAAATCCCAAGGCTCTACCACACTAAACTTGAACTTAGAGTCTCTTACAGACTCCTTGAACACTTAACCACTAAAGCAAATACACAATTTTCACATACACCTACTATGCTCAAATCAAGACACCTAAACATTTCCAATCATGCCTGATTCAAAAACGCTGAGGATAATCTCGAACCTGATACTCAGTGGACCCGCATCTCAGATAAGCTCTTGGCTTCCTCCAGCAATCGCCCTTATGGTGCCTCTTAAAGTGCTCACAAGATGGTACGCTCGTGCCCCCACTGGCACTACCTTTACTACTAGTGGGGTGCATCCTAACAGGCTTCGCAGATCGAGGCTCCAACCTTAGAGAGCTACGATCTCTCTTCTTCTTACAGTCTATGCACCTAGCCTGGAGTGTTTCACTAATTCGTCTCATTCTGGCCTCAAACACTTCCTCTAGCACTTCCTTTACTAATCTGGTCAGTGCCTTAGTACCAACCTCTGGGTTATCGCTATCCAGGGCTGGCGAACTCACATTGACTATTGGTTCTCGGACTGTCTCACACCTTGGAGGAGTAGACGACTCATCGCGATCCTGTTTACCCTTGGATTCGATGTAAGTCGTATGGCTAACTCTAAAAATCTACATTTTTAGAACACACACTTAATAAATACAAAAATCTAAATGTTCAAATAACACAGTTTCAAATTTCTACATGGACCAGCATCGGAGTCTCAGACAAGTCTTTTCCATGAATCACTTCATAAATTCAAACCATTTCAGTTTCCTATGGTACATTTTTTCCAAACATTTTCAAAACCATTTATTTGGCAACGTTTACGTTGAAAACATAGGCCAAGTTTTTGCAAACCTAGCTCTAATACCACAAATGTAACACCTCAAAACTAACCTAAAAGTCTAGATCAAATTCGGGATACCACATTGATCACTGAAGTGATCGTAGGCAATTTCACGAAATAATTTATCTCAGTAAACCAAAATCGTCTAACATATGTGAATAAAACATAAACTGAAAACTATACCATAACATTATACATCATTACAGTTTAAGCTTTAACCGAATAACAAATAAAACCAAAATTAAAAATACTCATAGTTTATCCACTAAGACTATCCAAGACCTTCGTATACCGAGTCCAACATCAGAAATCGAAGTGGTACCTGAAAGGAGAAATAGAAGGTGGGTGAGCTACTCGAGCTCAGTCTGAGATCAAGACCGATAAAGCTATAGAAACAAAAATAGTACAGAAATAGGAAGGCTTAGAAATAGTTTAGGTTCAGTAATGAAGCAGAACCAACCTACCAAACTAAACAAACCGGTCGATATATATCCAAAGCAAACCATGCTGTCAGATGACAGTTGAGCATACTGCCAATAATCAACATAACCCATATGTAACTTTATAGTCATATGGTCCAATCACACGGAGTAGCGGAAACTTTCAATAGTTACAGACTGGGCCTAAGCCCTTTCTAGAATCAGAATTAGTTTCAGTTTGGGCCTTAGCCCATCACACAAGGTTCCCTTAGGCACTAGCGCTTTTCAGTCAAATGATACAATCAAACATTTTAGTCAATCAGTCAATCAAATATTTCAGTCAAACGGTTAATCAGATATTGCAGTCACTGTATCACATTCAGTCATATTGTCAATCAGATGCATATGGGTGCAAATGAGTTATAAAATAACCCACCCATCCACCCATCCACCCATCCAGCCAACATACCATCTCCATCCAACACTTACTGTGGGGATATAATCAACCCACCCATTCCTGCACTCCGAATAGGACCTCGAAAAGCTTATCCAACCTTATACCCCATAGGATGTCATCCCGAGTTACCCGGCAACAATGATAATCGGCATTGTCCACGACCCTCAGAGAATTGGGACCACCCTCGACCCTTTAGGAATTGGCTATCGTAATGCGATAAACCGCCAAATCAGAATTACTCAAAGAAAGCTAGCGATAAGTCAGACTGCAATGTGGTAAACAAATGATACGTATATATAGTATGAACTGCCAGATCAGATAGTAGTAGGTAGTGTAGCTAACGTACATGAGGTACAGTGCAATGCGGTAATCCTCTATACCGATGAGTTGTAGTAAAATTACCAAATCATATTGAAAATTTCCCTTCTCTTGAAATTCCCAACCCAAAATACTTTATATACATATGTATGTATGCAAATGTGTGTATGCATATGTATGAATGCGGATATACCATTTCAGAATTCAATTTCAGACAATCATCCAGAAGCAGTCACTTACAATCCGTCATTCCTTTACAGAAACGTGCACACTTATGCACTCAGATTCGGTACCTAACATTTCATACAACCAAGCATGCATAACATTGAAAACGCAGTCATGGCAGGGTCATGTCAACCCTTAGTAATCTTAGTCAAGGTTTGGAACACATAGAATTGCGATTACACTTAAATTGCCTTATAATCAAAATTTGACGAGTTAGGGCCACACGTTCGCATGGAGTATTCTAGGCCGTGTGGGGATCCAACACCCGTGTGAGGGGTGGCACATGGCCGTGTGACAGAGGTACACGGTCGTGTGACAGAGGCACACGCCTGTGTGGTGCAGGGACACATCCATGTGAATAGGCCGTGTAACTCATTGTCCAATTTCGCGAAAATCAAGTGCAGGGCAAACACGACCGTGTGAAGGTGTCACATGCCCCTGTGACCATCAGACATGGCTGTGTGTCCCATAACACACGCCCGTGTGGAATCTCTAGGCCCCAAATCAGTCACACGACCATGTGTCCCGAAACACACACCCGTGTAGAAGCCTTAATTTCCCCAAATCTGTCACACGACCGTGTGGCTAGGCCGTGTGACCCCAAAACTCAGAATCCCTAATTCCCAAATCCACACGCCCATGTGCCCAAAGGACACGGTCGTGTAAAAATCAAAAAAATCCCTAAAATTAGCCACATGCCCGTGTGGCCAGGCCGTGTGGCGCCCGAAATCAGTCGAAAACCCTAATTCACAAATCCACACAGTCGTGTGCCTTGGCACACGCCCGTGTGGCTGTCAAAGAGGCTACGAAACCACCTTAATTCAGCCCCAAAAATGTCCTTTTGGCCACAAAGACTATACCTAACCTTTTCCCTATCAAAGTATATAGGAAAGTGGAGATTTCTCATCACTTCCATCGACTAAAACTCAAAATCCTCTATTGGACATTCACTCAAGAAAACTCGAATCATAAGTTTGAAAAAACCATTAAGAAAATTAAAAAAATAATGTAGTTACAGTTTGAATCGCACACCTGTTTGTCTTTGCAATTGGTGAGGACGATGGAGAAGCGAAAATTCCAAAAATCCACAAACTGCTATCATTTTTAGAAGAAGAGAAAAGCATAGAGAGGATAAAACCAAGAAACGTCCCAAAAGAAAAATAAAAATAATATTAAATACATAATTTAACAATCATAATTATTAACTTAAAAGAAACAAAATAAAATAAAAAAAAGTTCTCCCAAAATCAAGTACCCCGATACTCGAACCCAGAACCTTAAGTTGCACTAACACTCACTCAACCACTAGACCAGCATGGCCATCATGACATTAAATTGCACAACTTAACTTATGTGTACGACCTCCTTGCTGTCACTACACTCAAAACCCAAAACTTCTAGGCCTAAAATTTGAGGCGTTACAATGTGAGTCTAGCTATACATGCCATATTACTACCTGTGATAGTGTGATATCTCTAAACTCTGATGAAATTGTTTTGTTGAGGCAGATATGCTTTCCAAGCGAGCTATTTTCGAAAGCACTGAAAGTGATACTAAGATATTTAAAAATGTGTTTGTGATGAGTCGAAACTTGGAAAGGTATGAATAAGAGCTCATGATATGTATGTTATAAGGTACAAAATGAAATAACTATAAGTTGAGAAATATGGATAAAATGTCATTGTTTTGGTTGAACGTTGTATTTTGATGGATTATGGTGATTTTATGAAATGAATAAAATGTTTTAAATGCTGCAAAAAGGATTTAGCTTGGAAAGGTAATCCTAAATTAAGCCCTCTCGAGCATAAGTTATGAAATGGATTTAGCCCAGAGGGGTAATCCAGAGTAAGCCCTTTAGAGCATACATTACTGAAAGGATTTAGCCTAGACTGACAATCCTGTTATATAATATGTGGCTCGAGAGTGTGCTCTATGAATATGTGCCTAAAGGGTACTTTTGAAAATGAATTGACAGATTTTTGACATGGGTATACAACCCGAGTATCCATGGAAATTACAATAGTTCAATGGGAATTATTCTTGAAATAAGAAAAGGTTAAATGAAATGAAAGTTTATATTGTGATAAGCTCATCTATATTTATTTAGCATTCTTATGATTTTATGTGCCTAATTTGTTTGATTAATTGAATGTGATAAGTAAACTTACTCAAATTTATGAAATGTATGTTTAAGTACACTTGTTTGAATAAAGGTAATCAAAAGTTCGTGTGACATAAATATGTATGTTAATTAGCTTGAGGTGAATTACATGATTGTGAAGATATTATGTTAATGATGAATGTTAAGTGATATGTGTGTATTTATGAGAGTCGAGTTAGAGGCTTTACGACCTCACCCCCTTACCAATGTGGTATTTTATAACGAAATTTCACGAGATTTAAGTTAAATGAGCTCACAAGTAAGAAACTAAAGAGTTCACTAGCGGAATGAGTAATGATGTGGTCAGAGTTAAGAATAGTTTGGCAAGTGAATAAAGTTCTGGAAAAGATGCCAGGTTATTCTAAAGATCATTCGGATTTCGCGATGTCGCGGTTAAAGAAAAAGTTAATCTCTGCTAATCGACTCATTCAGGTATGATGTCTAAATTATGTATTTGCTAGAATTTCTTTCAAATTTATTTTCGTTAGTGAATAGAATAATATGTGATTAGTGATGACAGAATTAGTCAGAGAAATGATATTTGAAACATAAAGATGCCTAAGTGTAACAGTTGTAATTGAATAGATTATGATGATCTCTCCTGGGTATTATATATATTCATGTATCCTTAGGGATATATGTGATTGCTCATTTTCTGATGGAATTCTTATTGTATGAGAATACTCTTTGATTATAATGATAGATGAAAGCATTGTTAGTCTGGTTGGTTGATGAGCAGCATTTCTTGTCTCTTTCTTTGGGATTCTATCCTATTATGTTTGGAAAAAAAGTTGTTGGTGAAAACTTATGTGAGGCTATTCTTCTATTTCTACGAGATGTTGTTTTGTTTTGTATATATATCATCTCTATTACAATTAATTCCAGAGCGTATAAGCATTGTTTTTCTTTCAGTTTTCTCTGAGAAATCATCAAGATCTTTATTATTTTCTTATGAGTTATGTTCTCGGACTTCCAGTATGATATCGTATCTTGGATTTCTTTATCTCAGTTTTCTTATCAACATTATTTCGTAAATTATCAATCATGGCTCAACTTTAAAGTGTGTTCTTTGGCTTGTGATAACTATGTCTATTATGGTTGTATTTCTGGTTCGGTCATAGGAACGTGGTGATTTTGGTATAAGGATTTCTCTAATTTTTGTGAAAGGAATTGACATCGAAAAAGGTATAAATAGTGGAAGCTCAAGCTCAAATTGTACAATGGTTTTCTTTTTTCAGGTAAGTTTGATTAAGGTCAATGAGTTCAATCAGGATATTTTGTTTCCTTGAGCTATTGTAGTGTAAAGATCTATGACTAACATGTGAGGAAATTTTGAAAGATTGTATATTTGAGTTGTTTTAACAACATGAAGAAGGGAATATTTGATATGATATTATTTGATAGTTGAAATTGACTCAGTTGTTTTTATCTGAGCAAGCTGGTCAGTTGAAAAGTAATTTGAGTTATATGCATTAAAGTTTACCCTCAGGTAAGAAGACAAAATCTTGTACATTCATAGGTAAATTGACGAACAGTCTGAATGAAGAATTTATATTAAAAAAGGGTGTGATACAAGGATGTACCTATTGGATCAGTTCTAATTGGATGATATTATTATGAGTTAAAGCTGTTTGGGTTGATAAAGTTATCTCATTTGTGAAAGTTTGAATGGTCTGTTGAGTGTTAGCAAAGTTCAAAATAGTTGAAGGTATTGTTAACCGAAGCACTGATTCTGGGTCCAGTTTAAATTGAGTAAAGAATTTGTGATTTTTCAGCGATGCACTATCAACGGATTGGAATGTGTTTTAAAACAAGAATGTAAAGTGATAGTTTATGCTCTCAGACGGTTAAAGTCACATGAAAGCAACTATCCGATGGGTGATTTAGAGTAGGCCACTTTTTATGTCTATGTTGAGAATTTGATGACATCGGTTGTCTGACGAAAAATGTCATATGTTTCTTGATCCCAAGATTTTAAAGTGTCTAATGTCATAGAAGGATCTGAATTTAAAATAGCATAGATAGCTTGAACTATTGAAAGATTGTGAGCAGTTATCGATTAACCTTTGGGAAAGCAGATATAGTTGCAAATGCTTGATTGGAAAACCTTTGGTTATTTTGAGAGTATTGGATAAATGATTAATCTTATTTGATGACAGTCTAAATCTAGCTAAATTAGAAGCTAAAGCGATGTTTTCTTTGCAAGATTGAGAACCTCAAGAATGTGATAGTGAGTGGTAAATTAAATGAGTACCATGTGAGATGACTTTTGATTCTAAATTTCAGGTTGGACCTGATGACTGTTATCATTATTCCAAGATAGAATTTGCGCACTGAGTAATTCAGAGGTTATGCAAAAAATTTTGTATGAAACTCAGTAATAGCTCGTTTGTTCATTCAGGGAGTAATAAAATGTACATTTAATTGAAATAGATGTTCTGGTGATCGGGTATGTAACATGATAGATTATTTGAGTTATATGTTTCAGAGACTATCCGATCAAAAATTGTACGGAAAGTAAAAATGATTCGTGGCAGTTTAGAATCCACTTCAGATTGTCAGAAAACATATGTGAATTTGAAACATGAGGATATGAAATTCCCGTTCAGCGATAGCATATTTTCGAAAGAATTTCCTTGGAAAAAGATTCAAAATGTGTTTTGTGTATCTATGTTGCGATGGTATCGATGGGACTCTTTGAGTATGAATTCTCCGATAGGGATTAAGATTCAGTCAATGTGTTGTATAACGAAGAATCAATCGGAATTTTTGACACGAGAGATTAAAAAGTTAGGAAATAAAAGCATAACCTTAGTGAGAGTTCTTTGGCAGTGACATGAGATAGAGGAGTTTATGTGGAAATCAATTTTATATTTCGGTAAGAATTTCGGGGACGAAAATCCCTAAAGGGGGAGAGTTATAACAGCTCGATTTTGGGTCTAGTCAGAACAGAGGTTTCGGGACCACAAAATCGATGAATAAAAAAATCATTTTTATTATATTTTATGGTCTACAATTTTACGGAACAATTTCATGAAAATCTCATTCGAAAATTTTGACTTTTGGGCACCCAATTTAGTTAAAAGGACTAAATTGCAAAAAGTGCAAAACTTGAATTCTATATGCTAAAGGTGCCCAACTGCTATGAAATTTTAAATTAGAGGTCCTTAAATGGTAATTAGACTATTGGTTAAGTTGGTGGACAAAAATGGACATGGTTTGGTATGTTTCTAAAGTTTTTCATTAAGAGCATTTTAGTAATTTGGTTATTAAAATGAATTAATAATCAAATTAAAAGCCAATTTTAGCTCATCTTCTTCTTCCTTGGCCGAATTTTACATGGAGAAGACATGGCTAGGGTTTTTCAAGCTTTCAGGCTCAATTGTAAGTCCGTTATAGCCCCGTTTTTAATGATTTTTATGTTTTTGAAATCCTTGTAACATAATCTATCTATTCCTACCACCAATTTGAAGAGATTTCAAAGTCTAAAATTCTACCCATGTTGAACATGTATGTATTTTGATGTTTGATGGCAGAAAATGCATGTTTATTGTTTGTTAAACGACTTTTACTAAGTGATTTTCGGTAAAAATGCCTAAAAGGACTTGTTTGTAAAAGTTGTAAAATGAGTAGTAAAAGTGTGAATAAATGAAAAATTTGGGTTTTTATGAGCATGATATAGGTTTGACGAGGCTTGGGTTTTGAAGAAATTGAATGAAAATCAATTTACGAGCTTAGGGACTAAAATATAAAATGTTAAAAGTTTAGGGGTAAAAATTTAATTTTTGCCATAATGTGATTTTGGGCTTATTTAAATATTATGATGATCAATTAAGTAAAATGTGATATTATAGATTGAAAAAATGAGGTTCGGAGTTAGAACGAGGGAAAACGTATATTTGACGATTTAGTCATTTTTGTCGTTTTTATGTCGAGGTAAGTTTGTATGTTTAATAAGTATTAAATTATATGTGTATAAATGCTTAATTGATATAATTTTGTTAAATGCTATAATATTGAAATGAAATGTGAATGCTATTGAGTACGATACTACGAAAATGACCGATAGAGATTCGGTACAATGAAAGTCTCGGTTAAACCTTAGGAATAGATAGGATACAAATGTCATGACATTAGGGCTACTGAGATTTTGTGTAAGACCATATCTAGGATATGCCATTGATATGAGACTTTGTGTAAGACCATTTCTGGGATATGGCATCAATATGAGACTTCGTGTAAGACCATAGCTGGGCTATTGGCATCGATACGAGATTACATGTAAGACCATATCTGGGATATAGCATTGGTACGTGATCGTGTCTGTTGAGTCTTAAAAATTTATAAAAAGAATGATCGAACCTAGAAACTAACTAAGACAACGATGGAGGCAAGTGCACCTATCGAACAGTAGTATAACTAGTGACAAGACCAGATTATCGAACCCAACGGAACCAAAAGTATTAATATTAACTCTCTTTCTATTATTTAGCCTAAGAACTAAGTGGTTTTTTATCTAATCTAAAATTAACTATTCAACTCAACTAAACTAAAGATGCTAAGACAAAGAAGAAACTGGGGAAAAGACTTGAGAGAAAACTGATTGATTTGGAGAATACCTGAGGAAGAATCCACCTAGACTTTACTTGTTATCTAACTCTGAACCGGACAATTTATTCATTTGACTTGATCCGTAGGATTCCCTAACTTATATTAATCCCTCTCTTCAAGGCTACTAACGTCTAACCTTAGGTTGATTAATTGAAATCTCTTTCTAATTAAAACCCCTAGAATTGCATTAACTCGTTCTATGGACTCCCATATTAGGTTTGACCCTAATCCAACAGATTTTCGTCACCCTATCTCTAGGCCCGCGAGCAACTCCGCTTAACTATGCTAGATCTACTCTTAGACAGGGTCTCTTCCTCCTCTACCTAAGCACATCACACTTAATTTAATATCCCGAAAATACCAAAACAAGGATTAAGAACACATAGTTAAGAACAAATCAAATATTTATCATTCAATTCAGATAACAATAACAAGATCCTTCTTAGGTTTCATCTCCCTCAAGTATTTGAGGGTTTAGCTCATAATTGTAAAAGAAAGCATCTCAGAAGAAAAGATAAAACAAAACATAAGAAATCTCTAAAACCCCCTGAAGGATTTGAAGGACAGATCCTCCGTCTTGAGTATGATTCTAGCTTCTTGAGATAAATCAACTAGCTTTTTTCGAGTAAATCCCTAAAATTAACTGCTCTGGCTCGGCTCTTTGGCCTAGCTAAACGCCTCCTTAACGGTTGGCCTCTAAGGTCTTTATATAGGCTTTTGGAATATGTTTCTTTGCCTCTAAGTACCCTAATCTGAATAGAATTCGTATTTCCTGTGACTGAGACACGCCTGTGGCACACGCCCGTGTAAGTCGTGGCCAGGCCGCGGTCAATCCTGTTGATGAGGCACGGCTGTGTTTTTCGGGGTCCAGGCCGTGGTCGACTTTTCTCATGAGGCACGACCGTGTGGTCTTGGGCCCAGGCCGTGTGGATTTCATGCTTTGGCCCATTTTCTCCATTTTCAGCCCGTTATTCATTCTTTTCATCCTCCGATGCTCTCCTAAGTATAAAACATGAAGAAAAAGGATTAAGAGCACCTATTTCGATAATTAAATGGAAAAATCATCCAAAAGTATGCTAAATGTGGGATTAAAATATGTTACTATTTTGGTTTATCAAATACCCCCACACTTAAGCTTTTGCTTGTCCTCAAGCAAAATTCTTAACTCATAATTTAAAATGAACTTCCTTAATTCAAAATATTCATCAACAATGTCTCATCATAATTCATAGATAATTTATACATGGATAATTCAACTTAAAGAGTCCTAAAGATTCAAACAATCAAAGTCATAAGTTTTTTTAGAATGAAAATGTAGGTGTTTCCCCTTACCTAAATAATCACCTTTAATTCAAAATCCACAAAAGTTGACATCCTCACTAAAGATTCACTCAAATCACTCAAGGTGTTTAAGGTTCAAAAATTAAGCTCTCAAAAGTCGAACACGAAAAGTTATTTCCATAGGCTTGCTTGAAAATCAAATCTCCACCACTGTAAAATGAGATGATACACAAATCAAAAGGTCTTTAAAAGGGTTCTAACAGGGCTTGGTTAAAGGTGTGGATAAAGGCTGAATTCGAAGGGTTAGGATCGAGATTGAATTGACAAATTACCTAACTAGAAAATGACTAATAACCTGAATAATTACATCAATTGAAAACTTGTAGTACTAATAATATGAGCTTCTTTTTCACGATGTTGAAACTAAACGTATAGGCTCGCTATACTTTGATAATAATGAATATACTTCGATTTTTTGAAATATTTTATTTTATTATATTATTATTATTATTATTATTATTAATAACAAATCAAATATTTAATAGAACTTGAACAACTGAAATAATCTAATTAGGCAACTAATCAAAACAAATCTCGATAGAAGGGTAATCAAAAGGAATGGTGATAACAAATATGAGATGGGTTTCGGGTTAATATTAGTGGGTTGAGACAACAAAAAGGGTTGTTAGGATCAAAGGGGTTCACTAGGGGTCAATTATGAGGGTAGGCTTTTAGTGGAATAAGTGGGTTGAATCCTAGTGCCTTAATCATCTCTGTATATCAAATCAATAGTGTGGTCTCGACATGTATAATCGAAGCAAGTTCTAGAATAACAAATCAATGTTGACACACTCATAATCAATAAAGTGAGAACGAAAAGAATGTATGCTCTAAAAGCTCAAAATCTCACAAAATTATGGGTATTTTGATGTCAACCTCAGTAAATTTCAAACTTCAAGGTAACAATTTAGATTCGTAGACAACCTAATGTAATTTTAATTTTGAAAATAGACTCATCATGCTTGATTCTTTAGTATCTTAAAGTTTAAATTATCATTGCACAATTATCAATGACTTAATCTAAAACATATAAATGAAAATAATGAATCAACAAGAATTTCATTCTAATTAGTGATATGAGGAAATTACTTTAAGAGAGAATATCATTCAGGGATTTGAGAATAATACAAAAAGTTAGGCACTTTTTCTAAATAATTCACCCCCCACACTTAAGATGGACATTGCCCTCAATGTACAAAGATAGATAACAAGCAAATAATAAGAAAATCAAAAAAGAGGGGGAGAGGTGAAACTTCCTGAATTTTTGGATGGATTCCTTGAGTTGGAAGTGTGGAAACTTGATTCGGAGGTTAAAGATAAGTTGGAAGGAGCACCACTAGTTCCTGTGCTAGATGAAGAAATTAGGTAACTCGTGAAGAATTAGCCAGGAAATAATAATGATAATTTAAATTATACTAATTATATAACTAAAGTAAATAAAGATAACAAGAAAAAAATATGAATAGAAATAAAACTAAAAGAGAAGATGAATGGACTAGAAAGTCCTTATTGGTAGATGGTTCGCGAGGTGGGTGTAGTGTCTAAGGCCGTGGTGTTGTGATTCCCTAGCAGCCTTTAGAACCTAAAACCAAGAAACTAAAATAAAATAAACTAAATTTAATGTATGAAAAATAAAGAAAAGGAAAATAAAGGAGAAGAGAAGAGTAAAATAGAAGTTAAAAGGTCTCAAAGACCCTTGGCTTGTCGGGTTAATGAAGCGGCCAGCATGAGCTTATGTTGATTTGTCTCGCACAGGGAGACAGGACTCAGATCTTTCCGTTTCTTTGACATTTTTGAAGCGTAGGTTGAGACTTTTTATGGAGTAAAGAAAGGAGAGAGTGAAGATGAAGGGATGTGGGGAGTGGATAGGGGACGGATGAGAAGGGGAGAGGGATGGTTTAATTTGAAAATTTTCAGCTCTGGTACATCCCCACTGAAACACCCCACACCCGTCCCACGAGCCTGGACCGGATCTGGTATGTTCCTTGTTGTAAACCGGTTCAAAATTCTTTTGTTACTTTGAAAACTGTGTGTTTTGAAGATAGTTTGTTTGTGGGTTGGGCTCGAGAAAACAAGTTTATTTTTCTATTGAAAACCCATTTATTTCAGGTGACAAAATATTTAAAGTTTATTTTAAATTAAATTGACTTAATCTTTAAATAACATAAATTCGTAATATAGTAATTAAAACAACAATAAAATCATCACTATGGCCTTATTACATAAAACAAAACCCAAATAAAATTGAAGAGTACTTAAATAAAATAAAATGTCCAAATTAAATAAAACTTTAAGCTGAGCATGGCCACCATAAGTTCTGCCGTCCCGGTCCATCACTGTTCATCACCTGAAACATGTTCCCACAACAGAGTGAGTCAACAGACTCAATGTGTAACCAACACTAAAAATTTAATAGATTTAGGCATACCATACATATCATGTTCACATAATAATTCAAGATAATGATGCAATCCCGAACCCAAACCTAGATGCCATCCGCTACACATCCTCGTACCAACCTGCACACCGTGGGGACTACTAAGTCAACCCTCCATCCGCCACACACCATCGAAGGCAGTCGCTGCAGTCGACGTGCTCATCGCCCATATAAAATTTGTGGCATAGCCACCAGATTAAATAATTGTGTCATGAGACACCACATTCAGATATTGTAACCAAAGTTACCACATTCAGATAATGTGACCGAAGTCACCACATTCAGATAGTGAGACCGAAGTCACCACTTTCACTTCCCCTTTTTCATATAACCCGAATGCCCCATATTATTCATATCATGCATATCATACTTAAATCCACATTTATGTCACTTTTCACATGTTAAATATAACATATTTTGTAATCCTAGTAGGAGTAGGAAACGTACCTGAGTACTTTGTACCATAACATGGTACTTTAGCCACATTCTTACACTTTCATATTAACACATATATCAAGTTAAAGCCATAAATCTATAAAGATTAGTGTGGGGTACACACCTGATTCGCTTAACAACTTCACTGAAATCCCAAAATCGATCTACTGCCTTAGATCTCAAGTTCTTACATTTGATTAATCACTTACTATTTAGTAAAAGCCTATTTGGTCATAAGACTAAATCCAAAGGATTATTGCAACCAAAACTTACCTTGTTGCCGATTGAATTAAAAATCAAATCCCGAAAACTTGTATTCTTCCCCTTTGAAATCGGCTAATCACTAGATCCCTTGAATCAGTTAGTTTTCGGTTAAAACAAATAGATCTAAGTACTTAAGATAGGGCCTTGGCCGAATATGTGAGTACACTTACCTTGAAATTCTCAAATCCCAAAAAGTATCCCTTGCCTCAGATGTCTGTCGAAATACCTATACACCTATGTTAGATTCGATTCTAACATTAAACTATCATAGATGGCCCTTGGCCTAATGTAAATCCTGCCTTACCTTAGATCCCTGAATTCCGAAAGATCCCTCCTTGAGTCGATAGTTGCAGAACCCCAAACACTCCTTATAATTTCGGCCACAAAGTAATAATGATATTAGTTCCTATGTTGTGGCTTAAAGAAGAGAATAAATTAATGACCATAAAATTCTTACCCCTTTATACACAAGTCGACAACCTCCCTTGCTTGAAGCCCTAAAGAAATTGGCTAGGAGGACTGAATAGTTGTCACAGATTTTGGCTTTTGGACTTATTGGAGTAATCGGCTAGGGGTTGGCTTTTGATGAATTGAAACAAAGAAGAAGAAGAATAGAGATGGAGGATTCGGCAATGGTGAGTCTTTGAGAGGGAGCTTGCGGTTTTGACAACAAAAGAAAATAGAGAAGATGACAAGGGAATTTCGGCAGAGACTTTCAAAAGGAAAGAAAAAGAAACAAATGGCCTTTATTCCCTTTTTGGCCGAAAATACTACACTTAGTTCCCCCTATTCGGCCATCTCTCCCTTATTTTGATAAAGTTTATCTTTTATTTATCACCTTAATTAATCTCATCAATAATCCACTTAAAATAATCTAATATTAAATCTATTATTTATCCCTATTTAGCCGAAATTTGAAGAGAATAAAACTCCTCTTTTAAGAGCCTTAATGCCGTCCACCTCTCTGCTTCTGGAAGCAAAAATAAAACTTCTTTTATTTGCTTCCCATGTGACTTGAACTTAGGCCCAATTCACTTGTATGTGGCACCATTTCCAGAGGCCCTAAGTGGAATCTCCAGGCCACTTTTCCAAGCCTGTTTGTGTGTCAAACTTCTTCTATTAATTTTCTTAAGGCCACCTTGCCTTAGTTTCCTCTTTTTAAACTTAACATTTCCATACATTTCCAGGTTTCCAAAATGTTCACTTTCCTCTTTTAACTTAACTTTCCAAAATGTTCACTTTCCTCTTTTAACTTAAGTTTCCAAAATGTTCACTTTCCTCTTTTAACTCAACATTTCCAAGTTTCCAAAATGTTCACTTTCCTTTTTTTGGAACTTAACATTTCTAAATCATTTCTTACATTTCCAAGTTTCCAAAAATGTTCATAATACATTCATAACACATAAGACATGTCATTTCGTACAATTAAACCGAAAATGCATAGGCCCTTTTCAGGATGTTACAGTTCTACCCCTTTAAAATAATTTCGTCCTCGAAATTTCCTAGCTAAAATAATTGAGGGTATTGCTGTCGCATTGCCTCTTCTGGCTCCCACGAAGCTTCTTCCGATCCATGATTGCGCCATAACATTTTGACTAGGGGAATTGACTTCCTCCGTAATATTTTCACATCACGTTCCAATATCTGAATCGGCTCTTCCTCGTAGGATAAGTCTGGTCTTAGCTCCACTTCTTCAACTGGTATCACATGAGATGGATCCGATCGGTAGCGACGTAGCATGGATACATGGAATACGTCGTGCATCTGCTGCAACTCCGGTGGCAACTCTAGCTGATATGCCACTGGCCTAACTCGCTTTAGTACTCGATAGGGCCCTATAAACCTTGGGCTTAACTTCCCTTTTCGACCAAACCTCATCACCTTCTTCCAAGGCGAGACTTTCAGGAACACTTGGTCTCCTACTTCAAACTCTATTTCCTTCTGCTTGAGATCGGCGTAAGACTTCTGCCTATCAGAGGCTTCCTTTAACCGTGCTCGGATTATCTCAACCTTCTCTTGCCGCCACCAACTCGGTCCCAAAACTTGACGTTCTCCTAACTCACCAACAAGTAGGAGTTTGACACTTCCGACCGTACAATGCTTCATATGGTGCCAACCGAATGCTAGCCTGATAACTGTTGTTGTAGGCGAACTTTGCTAAAGGCAAGTAATCCTCCCAACTTCCTCGAAAATCCATCGCACAGCCTCTCAACATATCCTCCAACACTTGTATTACCCGTTCAGACTGCCCATCTGATTATGGATGAAAAGCCGTAGTGAAGTCCAACTTAGTGCCTAAAGCTTGATGAAGTGCCCTCCAAAACTGAGATGTGAACCTTGGGTCTCTATCCGAAATAATTGACACCGGCACTCCGTGTAACCTTTCAATCTCTGCCACGTATAATTTGGCTAACTTCTGAAGGGAATAATCCACTCTTACCAGGATGAAGTGTGCGGACTTAGTTAAACGGTCCACTATTACCCATACCGAGTCCTTCTTAGTAGGCGTAAGGGGAAGCCCACTAACGAAGTCCATGGTAATTCTTTCCCACTTCCACTGCGAAATCTCGATTGGCTGAAGCAATCCCGATGGAACTTGGTGTTCAGCCTTAACTTGCTGACATGTCAGACATTTTCCCACGAATTCAAGAACTTCCGCTTAAGATCAAAGCCACCAAAATTGTTCTCTTAGATCTCTGTACAACTTAATGCCTCCGGGATGCATAGCATAAGGGCTACTATGCTCTTCCCGAAGAATCCTTTGTCTTAACTCCTCGTCCCCCAGCATACAGACCTTTCCTTTAAAGCACAATACTCCCTCATCACTAACACCATAGTCCTTTAACTCTCCGTTCTGTGCATGTTGTAGCTTAGCACTTAGGTCCTCATCAGCCAACTATCCCTCTTTCACCTCATTCAACCACGTCGGCTTGACTTGCAATTCTGCCAGCAGACTTCCATCATCATATAAACTCAAGTGTGCGAACATTGCCCTCAGATCCGACACAACCTTCCGGCTTAGGGCATCCGCCACTACATTCGCCTTGCCCGGGTGATATTCTATCGAACAGTCATAGTCCTTCAGCAATTCAACCCACCTTCGCTGCCTCAAGTTTAACTCCTTTCGAGTCAGCAAATACTTGAGACTCTTGTGGTCTGTGTAGATCGTCGACTTTTCTCCATAAAGGTAGTGCCTCCATACCTTAAGAGCGAAGACCACTGCTGCTAATTCCAAGTCATGCGTCAGGTAATTCACCTCATGTGGTCTCAATCAAGGGGACGATATGCGACTACCTTCCCGTCTTGCATCAATACGCAACCCAAACCTATATGGGAAGCGTCACAATACACCATAAATTCCTTTCCTACCTCTGGCTAAATCAATACTGGAGCTTCCGTTAAAACCTTCTTAAGCTTCTCAAAGCTCTCCTGCTGCTTATCCGACCATACAAAGGGTACTTCCTTCCTCAACAACTTTGTCAAAGGCGCGGCTATAGACGAGAACCCTTCCACGATCCTTCTATAATAGCCTGCCAAACCTAAGAAACTTCGGATCTCAGCCACGGACCTAGGTGGCTTCCAATCCAACACCGCTTCAATCTTCCTAGGATCTACTCTTATTCCCTCTGCGGATACCACATGCCCTAAGAACACCACCTCCTTGAGCCAAAATTCACACTTGCTGAATTTGGCATAGAGCTTCTTCTCCCTTAACACTTGCAAAGACAACTCGAGATGCTCATCATGCTCCTCTTCGCCTTGGAGTACACCAAAATATCATCGATGAACACGACGATGAACCTATCCAAGTAAGGTTGGAAAACTCGATTCATCATATCCATGAACACTACCGAGCGTTCACAACCCAAACGGCATTACTACAAACTCAAAATGGCCGTATCTTATCCTAAAAGTTGTCTTATGGATATCTGCCTCCTTCACCTTCAACTGATGATATCCCGACCTTAAGTCTATCTTTGAGAATACTGCTGCCCCTTTCAGCTGATCGAACAAGTCATCAATCCTAGGCAAAGGATACTTGTTCTTAATGGTCAGCTTATTTAACTGACGATAATCTATGTACATATGCATAGTTCCGTCCTTCTTCTTTACAAACAGGATCGGTGCTCCCCATGGAGACACACTGGGTCGACTGAACCCACGATCCAGCAATTCTTGGATTTGAGTCTTGAGCTCCACCAACTCCTTTGGCGCCATTCGATATGGAGCGATTAACACAGGAGCTGTTCCCGGTAACAAATCTATTCTAAATTCCACCTCCCTATCTGGGGGTATTCCTGGTAATTCCTCCGGGAATACGTCTTTAAAGTCCTTTACTGTTCTAACTCCACTAACTCCCCCTTCTTTTGCGTCTACAGCACTGATGAAAGCCAGAAATGCCTTGTACCATTTCCTAACCATTTTCTCAGCCTTCAATGCCGAAACTACGTTAGACAAGTAGTTTCTTCTTTCTCCGATCATTACCACTACTTCATCCTCCGGGGTTCTTAGTTCCATTCATTTGGCCATACAATCCAACACGGCTCGGTGCTCTACTAGCCAGTCCATTCCGAGTATGAGTTCAAACTCCCCAAAGGGTAGTTCCATTAAGCCAGCCTGAAAGTTCACTCCTTGAATCTCTAGGGGTACATTCCGAAAGATCTTATCCACCACTACAGTTTGGCCTAATGGGCTTACTACAGTCATCTGCCTATCCGAAAGTTCAGAGTCTAGGCCTAGTGTTTCCACTACACTACATACAACATAAGAATGGGTCGAGCCCACATCAATTAAGGCATAATAAGGCTTGCCATAAATAAGGTACGTACCGGTTATAACATCCGGTGTGTCACCATCCTCCCTCCGGTGAACCATATAAACCAAACCCGGCTGCCTTGCCTCAGTGTTAGCAGCACCTCTGCCTTGTGTTCCACGTCCTCTGCCAAAGACCATTACCTCATTATTTGTACCACGACCTCGTTGAGGTCATTTGTTGTCCTCCTCTACCACCTAATTAACATTACGAGCTCTTGATCAACTTTCATCTAATTTCTTAGGACAATCTTTGAGCATATGGTCCTTGGACCCACACCTAAAACATCCTCCCGTCTTTTTTCAGCACTCCCCTAAGTGCTTCTTTCCACAATGATCACAAGGACGATACTGCCATCCTGTACCAGCTTGCTGATTTCGTGGCCCATCAACTCTAGGCCTCTTTTGAACCTTCTTAGACGATCCAAAACCTCTTTTTAGCCTATTTCGATCCATAGTCTACTTTGTAGCATCCTTAATTCCCTCGGCTACCTTGGCCTTTTCTACTAAAGCAGAAAACTCCCGCTCCTGATGCGGTGCTATCAACAATCTCAAATCATCCCTTAGTCCGTCCTCAAAATGGACACAACATTCATGCTCAGTTGCTACTACTCCTCGAGCATATCGGCTCAACCTCAAAAATTCAGCTTCATACGTCAAGCATCGACTTGTTCCTCAAACCAGCCCCACAAAAAGCCTTCCTCCGCTCATCAATATATCCGTCCCCACATACTTCTTCCGATACACTTGTCTTAACATAATCCTGTGTCAAATCCTCACCGTGGCACCATCCGAATCGTTAACCACCATTGATACGCTTCATCGCGTAACAGTGCCACCATTCCTTTCAACTTCTCTTCGGGGTCATGTCGAGCTCATCCATAATGCGCTTCGGTGCGCCTCCAACCAAGATTCAATTTGTCTTGGGTGCCACACCGCACATTCCATAGAACACCTCACTCATTGGCTCGAGTCGCTCAGTCTGACTTCCAAGCTCCCATATTTTTGCCCGCCCACCACCATTTCGAAACTTCGCAAAGACGACTGCGATACAACATCATCCCCGTCTCGAGCTCGCCGCTCGACACCAACAGCTGGGGGTGGTGGTGGCGGTGGTAACTCATTGTCAGACCCTTGACCCGATCTTACGGGTTCTGACACAGCCATTCTTCCTCTACCGCGTCCATGACGACCGCGTCTTCTAGAACTCATATCTAACGATGCGCTTTAATCTGATTTAAGAAAGTTTTATGAATTAGCCCTTATTCCACTGATTATCCACGATGAAGTTTTATGAAAAGAATTTTAAGAGTGGTTCTTTCGTATTCATACATGCACACAGTCTTCACATTCATACATCCATCAATCAATTATGAACTTCCGTTCATTCAGAGAAATGTTGTAGTTTTCATTGTTGTTGTTTTTCCACTACCTAAGGGTGTTTGCATAATTTGTCCTACGGGGGTATTTTCGTAATTTGTCAAATAAGGTTCCTTGGTAATTTTGTCAATAAGGGTATTTTGGTAATTTTGCATTCCCGGGGGTATTTTGGAAAATTTTGAAATTTTAGGGTATTTTGGTAATTGCCCCGGGTTAATTTGTAAATCTTAATAAATCACGGATATTTTGGAATTTACAAAACTTGAGGGTTATTTTTGAGAATTTATTTTCCAAAACGATGAAGTTGCAAAAATTTTGGAAATCAGGGTCATTTTGGAAATTTTGGTAAGTTAGGGGCAATTTTGTAATTTCCCAAAATCAAGGTATTTTTGATAATTTGCAAATAAGGGTTTTTAGACTTGTTATAAAATAATGAAAATGTTTATTAGAACTGTGGGTATTTTAGACATTTTATAAACCAAGGGCATTTTTGTAATTTTACCACTAGGGTTTTTTTTGTAATTTTATAAATCAGAAATTTTTCGAAAAATTGTGTGGGAAAAAATAGTTTTCACAAATTAAAGAAAAATGATTTTAAGAGTTTTAAAATTAGGGTTCTTTAAAAAAAACATGGCTAGTTCCCTTTCGAGTTTTAGTTACTGGGTTTAGCCTATGACCAAGTCTTCTTGGTCGGGGTGAACCAAAGCTACGCACTGTAGGATTCTGGAAGAGGAGGTGAGTCACTAGGATCGCTTAAATACCGTGCTCTTCCGGATCCAATCCTAGACATGCCACAGAGTTACCACACACTAACTCGGTTGACTTAGCCATAGGTTTGTTTAGTTAGGCATTTAAGTCTTATGTAGTAGTTGGGGTAGACTAGTCCTAGGGTTCAAGTACCTATCATTCTATTCTACGTTCCATTCCTTTTCTACCCTTCTATAAATCACATAATCACACGATGGTTAGGGGTACTTACAGTGGATCATGGGTTGGAGACTTAGGTGCCATGCCATCAAACCCGCCTATTTTCGAAATACTTCCATAAAACTCCTTTGGGCTCGATTTGAAAATGTTTTGGGCCTTAGACCACGTGCCGAGAGTTTAAAACGGCTCGATACTAAATCAAACACCCACACCGCCCACGAGCCTGGACCGGATCTGGTATGTTCCTTGTTGTAAACCGGTTCAAAATTCTTTTGTTACTTTGAAAACTATGTGTTTTGAAGATAGTTTGTTTGTGGGTTGGGCTCGAGTTGAAAACAAGTTTATTTTATATTGAAAACCCATTTATTTCAGTGACAAAATATTTAAAGTTTATTTTAAATTAAATTGACTTAATCTTTAAATAACATAAATTAAGTAATATAGTAATTAAAACAACAATAAAATCATCACTATGGCCTTATTACATAAAACAAAACCCAAATAAAATTGAAGAGTACTTAAATAAAATAAAATGTCCAAATTACATAAAACTTTAAGCTGAGCATGGCCACCACAAGTTTTGCCGTCCGGTCCATCACTTGTTCATCACCAAACATGTTCCCACAACGGGTGAGTCAATGCACTCAATGTGTAACCAACACTAAAATTTAATAGATTTAGGCATACCATACATATCATGTTCACATAATAATTCAAGATAATGATGCAATCCCTAACCCAAACCTAGATGCCATCCGCTACACATCCCCTGCACCAACTTGCACACCGTGGGGACTACTAAGTCAACCCTCCATCCGCTACACACCATCGAAGGCGATCATTGCGGTGACATGCTCATCGCCTATATAAAATTCGTGGCATAGCCACCGTGTTAAATAATTGTGTCATGAGACACCACATTCAGATATTGTAACCAAAGTTACCACATTCGGATAATGTGACCAAAGTCACTACATTCAGATAGTGAGACCGAAGTCACCACTTTCACTTCCCTTTTCATATAACCCAATGCCCCATATTATTCATATTATGCATATCATACTTAAATCCACATTTATGTCACTTTTCACATGTTAAATATAACATATTTCGTAATCCTAGTAGGAGTAGGAAATGTACCTGAGTACTTTGTACCATAACATGGTACTTTAGCCACATTCTTACACTTTCATATTAACACATATATCAAGTTAAAGCCATAAATCTATTAAGATTAGTGTGGGTACACACCTGATTCGCTTAGCAACTTCAATCGAAATCCCAAATCGATCTACTACTTTAGATCTCAAGTTCCTACATTTGATTAATCACTTACTATTTAGTAAAAGCCTATTTGGTCATAAGACTAAATCCCGAAGGATTATTGCAACCAAAACTTACCTTGTTGCCGATTGAATTAAAAATCAAATCCCGAAAACTTGTATTCTTCCCCTTTGAAATCAGCTAATCACTAGATCCCTTGAATCAGTTAGTTTTCGATTAAAACAAATAGATCTAAATACTTAAGATAGGGCATTGGCCGAATATGTGAGTACACTTACCTTGAAATTCTCAAATCCCGAAAAGTATCCCTTACCTCAGATGTCTGTCAAATACCTATACACCTATGTTAGATTCGATTCCAACATTAAACTGTCATAGATGGCCCTTGGCTGAATGTAAATCCTGACTTACCTTAGATCCTTGAATTCTGAAAGATCCTCCTTGAGTCGACGATTCTGAGAACCCAAAACACTCCTTATAATTTTGGCCACAAAATAATAATGAAATTAGTTCCTATGTTGCGGCTTAAAGAAGAGAATAAATTAATGACCATAAAATTCTTACCCCTTTATACACAAGTCGACAACCTCCCTTGCTTGAAGCCCTAAAGAAATCAGCTAGGAGGACTGAATAGTTGTCACAAATTTTGGCTTTTGGACTTATTGGAGTAATCGGCTAGGGGTTGGCTTTTGATGAATTGAAACAAAGAAGAAGAAGAATAGAGATGGAGGATTCGGCAATGGTGAGTCTGTGAGAGGGAGCTTGCAATTTTGACAACGAAAGAAAATAGAGAAGATGACAAGGGAATTTCGGCAGAGACTTTCAAAAGGAAAAAAAAAGAAACAAATGGCCTTTATTCCCTTTTTGGTCGAAAATACTACACTTAGTTCCCCTATTCTACCAACTCTCCTTATTTTGATAAAGTTTATCTTTTATTTATCACCTTAATTAATCTCATCAATAATCCACTTAAAATAATCTAATATTAAATCTATTATTTATCCCTATTTAGCCAAAATTTGAAGAGAATAAAACTCCTCTTTTAAGAGCCTTAATGCTGTCCACCTCTCTGCTTCTGGAAGCAAAAATAAAACTTCTTTTATTTGCTTCCCATGTGACTCGAACTTAGGCCCAATTCCTTTGTATGTGGCGCCATTTCCAGAGGCCCTAAGTGGCATCTCCAGGCCACTTTTCCAAGCCTGTTTGTGTGTCAAACTTCTTCTATTAATTTTCTTAAGGCCACCTTGCCTTAGTTTCCTCTTTTTAAACTTAACATTTCCATACATTTCCAGGTTTCCAAAATGTTCACTTTCCTCTTTTAACTTAAGTTTCCAAAATGTTCACTTTCCTCTTTTAACTCAACATTTCCAAGTTTCCAAAATGTTCACTTTCCTCTTTTTGAAACTTAACATTTCTAAATCATTTCTTACATTTCCAAGTTTCCAAAAATGTTTATAATACATTCATAACACATAAGACATGTCATTTCGTACAATTAAACCGAAAATGCATAGGCCCTTTTCAGGATGTTACACCCACGCTCGTGTATCGTGGGCGTGTCATGTCACACGGCCATGTCGTAGGGCTGTGTGGTGGTTCAATCGCTTCTCCCACGTCTGATATTTAAGTTACCATGCCCGTGTTGGTTCGGCAGTGTTGGCCATGGCTATGTCGCACGGCCGTGGTGTTAGGTGTGTCTGTGATTCAAAGGTATTTTTCTCGTCCTGTCTCGTACTATTTCTGTCATGTCAGTACGGAGATCCGTAGATTTCACACGGCTGCAACCATGGCTGTGTGTAAGGCCGCGTGATGTGAAAATCTATGCTTCATTAACTTGGTTAATCTTTAGTTTAGGTGCTTAAACGAAAAATAATTGAAAATAAATAGGTTAGTGCTCGGGTTACCTCTCGAGAAGCGTTTGTTTAAAGTCTTAAGCTAGACTTACCTCTCATTGGTACCTTTACGGTGGTTTAAGGAGTGAAAAATCCTTTTTCGTGCTATCATCATATAATTTGAGTCGAGTAGAGTTTACTTTAAAAGTACCGAAAGTAGAATTACTTACCTCAACTGTTCCGTAAGGGAAAACATTAAGTACTGTAAAGGGGATTTCTTTGTTTACCTTCAGGCTTAATTTAGTGATTCGCGGGTCTGTTCTATCTAATAGTACCTGATCTCCTATTTTGAAGTGATTTGATGTTCCTTTAAGTTCTTCTGGGGGTTCCTTCAGTTTCACTTCGTGAGGTTTTGATTTCTCCTTGAGATGTGTCTCCCACTCATCTAGCTCATCGGTTTGAAGCTGTCATTCCTCATAAGATATTTTCTTTTTGGTGTGAGCTATGGGATCTGGCTCTGTAGTGTAATTCCGTGGTGTCTCCTGAAAAGGAAGTTTAACTAAATGTTTATCAAGGGAATTTACATCCTCACCTTTCTCAGTCGATGTCCTAGTTGAATCGAGAGCCTAAAGACTGATTGATTCGTCGCCTACATGAAGTGTAAGTTCACTTGTGCTAACATCAATTTTAGATCTGGCAGCTGCTAGAAAATGTCTTCCTAAAATTAAAGGTATACTATTGTCTTCATCTATATCTAAAACAACGAAGTCTATGGGGAATATGAATTTGTCAACTTTAACTAGTACATCTTCAATTATACCCTTAGGGATGCGAACAGTTTTATCAGCTAGTTGAATACTCATCCTAGTTTGCTTGGGTTTCTCTAGACCTAGATGTTTAAACATTTTAGATGGCATAACATTGATGCTTACCCCTAAATCAACTAAAGCATTATCAACAGATAAACTACCGATTAAACATGGAATTGAAAAACTCCCTGGATCTTTTAATTCCCGTGGTAGTTTGTTTTGTAACATTGCTAAGCATACCGCGTTTAGTTCCACATGTGACTTCTCGTCTAACTTTTGCTTGTTTGTTAAGTGCTCTTTTAGAAATTTCCTTGAATCTGGCATCTGCGAAAGGGCTTCAAGAAGCGGTAAGTTAATATGTAATTTCTTTAAGAGTTTAAGGAACTTACCGAACTGTTCTTCTGTGTCGTCTTCCTTTATTGCATTGGGGTAAGGTATATGAGGTTTGTATTCCTTAATTACTAGTTTTGGCTTTTCTTGGCTTACCTCAACCTTACCTTCACTTGCCACAGGTTCTTACCTTGGCTCAGGTTCAGATTCGACTAACCTTTCACTGTCATGAGCTGTTATGGCTTGAATTTTCTCCTTTGGATTAGTCTCAGTGTTACTTGGCAAGCTACATAATGGTCGTTCGGAGATTAGCTTTGCGAGTTGCCCTAACTGGTTCTCAATTCCTTTATTCGATTCTTGTTGATTTTTAAGTGTTGTCTCGGTGTTTTGAAAGAGAGTTTTAGACACCGCTATGAATTTTGTCAGTATCTCTTCAAGGTTCGACTTCTTTTCCTGTGGGTAGGGCTGTTGTTGGAAGTTTGGAGGGGGTGGTTGTTGTCTCTAATTTCCTTGGCCACCCCACGAGAAATTGGGGTGGTTCCTCCAACCTGGATTATAAGTATTACTATAGGGGTTATTTTGAGGTCTAAAATTGTTATCTGTAATTGTTCACTTTTCATGCCTGGATTGTAAGGTGGGTACTCAGGATTCGCCATACCTCCTAGGTTTGAATCGCATTGCATAACTGGATGTACCTGCAAAGAACCACTTAAACCATCAATCTTTTTACTCATCATCTCTACCTGACTTGATAGCATGGTGACTGCGTCGAGATTGAAAACTACGGCTGCTTTAGTTGGCTTTGTCCTTGTAACTTACCACTGATAGTTATTCAGTGACATCTCCTCTATGAATTCATAAGCTGCTTCAGGAGTTTTGTTATTAAGGGTTTCGCTGGCTGCTGAGTCAATAAACTACCGGTTGAAGGGTTCACACCGTTGTAAAAAGTTTGGATCTGCAACCACAAGGGTAAACCATGGTGTGGGCACCTTCTTAATAGATCTTTGTATCTCTCACATGCGTCGTATAATGTTTCTAAATCCATCTGCAAAAAAAAAAAGAGATATCATTCCTTAATTTGGCCATTTCGGCCGGTGGAAAATATTTTAATAAAAATTTTTCAGTCATTTGGTCCCATGTAGTGATTGATCCTCCTGGAAGAGAGTGTAACCATAGTTTGGCTTTATTTCTCAAAGAAAAAGGAAATATCCGAAGGTGAATGGCATCATCAGAAACACCATTTATTTTGAAGGTATCATAGAATTCTAGGAAATTAGCTAAATGAGTTGGGTCTTCATCCTGTAAACTATAAAATTGAACAAACTGTTGAACCATTTGTATAATGTTAGGTTTTAATTCAAAATTATTAGCGGCTATAGCAAGCCTAACAATACTCGATTTAGCTCATGTTAAATTAGGTTAGCATAATCATACATGGTTCGAGGAGCATGATGGTCGGCCATATCTTGGTGTGGCAGATTGTTCTCAGCCATCCTTTCTGTATTATCAGCTTCGTCTTCTTGCTCTTCTTGTATGTAATTTAAGCTTCGCCTTGCTTCTCTACTATTTCACGTACAGTTCCTTCAATATCACTGTCGTAAAGTAGTGGTCCTGTCGGGTTCCTTCTAGTCATAAACTAGAGGTACCTATTAGGAAAAGAGAAAAAGAAAGAAATTTAGAAAAATAAGAATAAAATTTAATTGCAAAAATAATAAAATATAATATGGATAAAGTAATAAAAATTGAGCGTTCTTAATATTTTAGTTCCCTGGCAACGGCGCCAAAAACTTGATCGTGTTTGTCGAGTCTTAAAAATTTATAAAAAGAATGATCGAGCCTAGAAACTAACTAAGACAACGATGGAGGCAAGTGCACTTATTGAACAGATTATAGCTAGCGGCAAGACCGGATTGTCGAACCCAAAGGAACCAAAAGTACTAATATTAACTCTCTTTCTATTATTTAGCCTAAGAATTAAGTGGATTTTTATCTAATCTAAAATTAACTATTCAACTCAACTAAACTAAAGATGCTAAGGCAAAGAAGAAATTGGGGAAAAGACTTGAGAGAAAACTGATTGAATTGGACAATACTTGAGGAAGAATCCACCTAGACTTCACTTGTTATCTAACTCTAAACCGGATAATTTATTCATTTGACTTGATCCGTAGGATTCCCTAAGTTACATTAATCCCTCTCTTCAAGGCTACTAACGTCTAACCCTAGGTTGATTAATTGAAATCTCTTTCTAATTAAAACCCCTAGAATTGCATTAACTCGTTCTATGGACTCCTATATTAGGTTTGACCCTAATCCGACAGATTTTCGTCACCCTATCTCTAGGCGCGCGAGCAACTCCGCTTAACTATACTAGATCTAATCTTAGACAGGGTCTCTTCCTCCTCTGCCTAAGCACATCACACTTGATTTAATATCCCGAAAATACCAAAAGAAGGATTAAGAACACATAGTTAAGAACAAATCAAATATTTATCATTCAGTTCAGATAACAATAACAAGATCCGTCTTAGGTTTCATCTCCCTCAAGTATTTGAGGGTTTAGTTCATAATTGTAAAAGAAAATATCTCAGAAGAAAAGATAAAACAAAACATAGGAAATCCCCCTGAAGGATTTGAAGGAGAGATCCTCCATCTTGAGTATGATTCTGGCTTCTTGAGATGAATCAACTGACTTTCTTCGAGTAAATCCCTGAAATTAATTGCTCTGGCTCGGCTCTTTGGCCTAACTGAACGCCCCCTAAAGGTTGGCCTCTAGGGTCTTTATATAGGCTTTTGGAATATGTTTCTTTTCCTTTAAGTACCCTAATCTGAATAGAATTCATATTTCCTGCAATAGAGACACGCCCATGGCACACGCCCATGTATGTCGTGGCCAGGCCGTGGTCAATCTTGTTGATGAGGTACGACTGTGTTTTTCAGGGTTTAGGCCGTGGTCGACTTTTCTCACGAGGCATGGCCTTGTGGTCTTGGGCCCAGGCCGTGTGGATTTCATGCTTTGGCCTATTTTCTCCATTTTTGGCCCGTTATTCGTTCTTTTCATCCTCCGGAGCTCTACTGAGTATAAAACATGAAGACAAAGGATTATTAGCACCTATTTCCATAATTAAAGGGAAAAATCATCCAAAAGTATGCTAAATGTGGGATTAAAATATGTTACTATTTTGATTTATCAGTACCGTACTATGGGTATGAGATTCTCGAGTATCCTTAGTATTCCAAATGGTTCAATGGGAAATTCAACGGGTATGTCAAAGAAGAGAAAGAGTATGTAAGCATTACGAATTGATTCAGGTATGTACGTAAATTTTGTAAGTATTGACTTCATGAAATTGTGAGTTCATGATTCCCATGAGAATAATTTGTGAGAACCTTTTGATTATTGGTAAATACTTGTGATGTATGAAATTCATGATAAATTCGGTTGACGATTATGTGATTGGCTTTTGGGCCAGATTGAGTTATGATATAGCATGTTTTATTGATGTAAATTGTGATTTATCGGATATGAGAAAAAGGAAAGATTGGCATAATTTCCTATTAAAATGATTATGGAAGTATGAAAAGATATGATCTTTAAACAATTGAAAGATGTTAAAGTATATGCTTGAGAGGTGAATACTAGTAAATAATGTGCATGTTTATTATGAGCTATGAAATGATTGGTTAACTGTGGTAATTTGTTATAATGGAGAGATAATGATTATTACGCTAATGTCAAAACATGTTAAAATATGCTTGCAAATTGATAGAGCAAACAATGTGACTGAATAAATTATAACTGTGAGTTTTATAGCAATTTATTTTATCTTGTGTTTATATCAACGAACTTGGTAAATGATTGGTAAAAGTTGCTTATTATTTTCATACGGACTTACTAAGCTATATATATATAGCTTCCCCGCCTTCCTCTCCCATGTCTTATAGGGTTATTGAGCTAGCTCGGGTTCAAAATAGTCGGAGATCCTATCACACTATCAAGGTATCACTTTGGGTATTGATGAATTCAAGTATTTTGAGTTTATGGCATGTATTGGGACTAGGCCAATTTGTTATGTGTGTCATTATTAATTTGGCCATATGTGTTAGATTGTAATTGCTAATGCTTCATCTTACATATAGCCATGAATGATGGCTTAGTTGATCATAAGTTTATTCATATGTTAATGCCCTATTGTGAATGTGAAATTAGTATGTTTTTAACGAGCTAAGTATGATGTTTTAAGCATGATAAATTATGGTATAAGTATGACATGTTATTGTCTTGTTTGTGGTTGTTTGGTTGCTCCCACATGCTTGATTTTGTGCCATGAGATGTTGTGTAGATGTGTGCAAGTGAGGGTGGAAAAATGGCTTGGTAAATACCCTTGTTTTTATCCACATGGGTAGACATACTGGCGTGTGTCTAGGACGTGTGTGACACACAGTCTGCCCCACGGGCATGTGATCCGGCCGTGTGTCCCCTACACCTTAATTATTGCAAAACAGAATGTCCAGAATTGAGCACATAGGCAGAGACATGGGCGTGTGTCTCAGTTGTGTAGTACATGGCCTAGCACACGGGCGTGTGGCACGACCATGTGGCACAAGTTAGAGAGCACCCTAATTTGAACATGGTTTGAAGCACAGGCGTGTCCCGGGGTCACACGGGCGTGTCCCTTGGATGACACGAGCGTGTGAGCCCTGCTTCTAGCAAAAAAATTCTAAGTTTTATAAAAATTTCTGAGTTCGCAGTTTAGTCCCGAACCACCTCCAAAGCATGTTTTGGGCCTCGTAGGCTCGTATAAGGGACTATATGATTGAATATGAATGGTTTTAATTTGGTGCCTAATTTATGACTCAAAAATGTGTGATTGCTTGGATATGAGTCCGATAATGCCTCGTGCCCTGTTCCAGCGTCGGATACGGGTAAGGGGTGTTACAGACGGTCTTTATTGGAAAAACATGAAAAGTTAGAAATGATATTGGACAAGGTTGAAATAAAATTCTGGTTCAATTGGATTAGAACTAGTCAGTATTTTAATGGGGGACAAATGGTTAAAAGCGGGTGGATTTTACACGATTGAAGACTATGCGAGAAGGGCTATAAATAGTTGGAGAGTGACTTCTCGATAGGGACTTCTTCTTCAACCTATTTCATTTTTGTCTCATTCCTTGGTTGTTCTGAAGGAAAGATAGCCGTGGAAACTCTAAATGGGACGATAATTATGAGATTTGAGTAGGAAAAATAGAGAATCTAGTAAGTTGGTAAGGATCTAAATCTTTTAGTATACTTAAGATTTAGGAACCAACGTTAAGGGCTTCTAAAAACTATTTTAAGGATTCTGCATGTTTCTGGAAAACTAAGGCTTAGCTTGGATGGGCGGTCTGTTTACCTCCGGTGGGGTTAAAAATAGCGGTGGCAGTGAGATTATTTACTGTAACGGTGAGATTGAATACTATAGCGGTGAAATTAGAAACAACGGTGGAGTATGTGTTTGGATTCAAACGCGGCTGTAGCAGTGAGGTAAGAATAGAAAATGAATATTAAAGGACATCAGATTAGAATTGATATATAATAGAAGTTTTTTAAATTATTTTACTTTTATAAAATTATTAAAATATGTGAATTTATAAATTCATTTAATAAAATATTAAAATGTATCTTCCAATATTTTATTATAAATATTTTAATGAATTTTATAATCAATTTAAATTATTTATTAGATAAAATGATAATTATTTTTAATTTTTATAGTTAAATATTTTTTATAACAATGATAAATATTATTTTCATAAATAGTAACATTATACTTGGATCAAATTTTGAAGAATCTAATCGAATGATTTTTAATACAAAAAAAAAACATAAGACATAAAAAGTTTCATTATTATTAGAAATTAGGTTATGATACAAAATGTCTTTACAAATATGAATTCACTAAACTAGTTGCAATGATTTCCCTTAACATCGCGATTTTAAGGTCACTTTCACTGTTAAAAGAATTCGATTCACCTCAATCAAAATGGTAAAACCCCAAACCCGGCCTAGACGTTACAACCGAATCTGGCATGTCACATGGAAAGGTTGTTAAAGAATCTACGCGTTCATTAAAAATATCAAGTTTTGTTGCTTGTGAAAAATCCAATCTGTTTTATAGTTCTCTTTGCAAAAACATTTTCGTTGCTATTTCCGATGATCTTGTTTATAATTAATCCAACTCAATGAGTTTCAGAAAAACGACATTTAAATTATTATAGACATGCAATATTTTGAAAAGAGTTATCAACGTTAAGAAAATCCAAAGTTTTATCCATTATAGTTTGTAAATTGTGTATTAACATTATAGAAAAACCGTTAATAATGTTTTAGAAAATCCCAAATTGAGCATTCAAAATTAATAAGAAGTAACTAGATTAAAAGCTAAAACCAAAACAAAATGCCAAAGGCCTTATTACAAAACAAAAACCCAAATTTAAATAAAACCTATAGTACCGCAAAATGGAATTTATTAATCTACAATGCATGGCCACCACAAAGTTCACCTCAGCTCCAAATCTGCAAAGATAGGAATTACCTGCAAAATTAAGCAGAGGTGTGAGTTATGAGAACTCAGTATGTAATCCCCTATACGAATGATAACTAGGCCTAAGCCCACAGAAGCACATTAAGCCTTAGCTCTCACAGTAATGAAATTGACCGAAGCCCAAACGAGTCGAACTGGGCCGTAGCCCTAACAACATGGCATAAATAGTTAATGCAATGCAACCCAGCCCAACATAGTATTACATCCTCTACACTCCACTCCATATATCCAACCTCAGCACTCTTGTAGGGATTTCTACAATCAACCCTCCATCCTCTACACTCCTCTTTGGCAGTCATGCTGACAGTCATGCTTCTCAAAGCCGATATAATGTGACAGAGTCACCGATATGTGTGGCACCAAGCCATCAAAACAATGTGGCAGAGCCATCAATATATGTGGAAAAGCCACATAAATAATAATATAATCGGCACACAGCCCTAGGTAAATATGATTGACATAGAGTCATCAATAATTGTATTATGCTTGGCATATTGCCATCAGCGACGGTAATATAATCGGCACACAGCCTTGGGTAAATACGATTGACACAAAGCCATAATCAAGATGGCACGGAGCCATATTTAGGTTGGCATATAGCCATTATATAGAATATTGCAGAGCCACCGATATATACTTCCCCGATCATCAACATCCCAACCCCATGTAATATGTCGTGTATGTCATGCTCAATCATTAGACGTGTATGCAGAATGGTCATGCTCAATAACAATCATTTAAACATGTAATAAAAGCATATCAGTCATACAACCATAGCCAAACCGGTCATATCATAGCACAAGCCAATCACTTACCTATAAGGGCAAATCAATCATTTTACCCTGTAAGGGTATTCCAGTAATCCTACCCTTCAGGGGTAGTTAGGTAATTCTAACTAATTCTTGTATGCAGTGTATCTTAAACATAATCAATCATACAATTAACACATAAAACGCTAGTACTACCACGAAGGTACAATAGCCATTTTGTCGTTTAGGGGTAAAACAGTAATTTCGCAAACTGGGGGTATTTCAGTAATTTCGCAAGCCAAGGGTATTTTAGTAATTTTGCAAACTAGGGGTATTTCGATAATTTTGGAAACCAGGGATATTTCAATAATTTTGCAAACCAGGGGTATTTTGGTCATTTTACAAAATAGGGTGTTAACGACCTAACAGAAGGTCCACTGTCGCCTCGAATGACTCAAGTATTCTAAATAGAGATAATGATGCGAATGGGCCTAAGACCCATTCTCGACCCAAGTGGGCCCACACACTCGTGTAGCCCATTTAGCCCAAACCTAGCCACATTTATGAGATTCACATAGTCTAGTTCACTATCTACTACTCAATCATACAATTTATTCATATGGGCCCCCAGGCCCATTGGGCCCACTTGGCCCCTTTCGGACCATCGTGGCCTAACTGCTCACACCCACAAGAACACTACTGATGGCCTCAACTATCGCGTTGAAGCCCCACACGTGCGCTCGCACGCTCGTGTGGTTACTATCGCCGTGTCACTGGCATTTCGGTATTTGCCGCTCTACAACTAGAGTAGAGAGAAATACACACATGATAGGAGTCTGAAGCTGCTAAACCGCGCTCCGAGCACTCCTACGTCCAACGCCAACCAGGTATGCCTACTCTCCTCCTAGACAGCTCTATATATAGCTAGCTTCTCACCGTTCTTCTTTGTATCTTTCCGATTTGGGATCCCTCCGTCAGTAGAGTTTAAATCCAACTCAAACTCTTACCTTCCAATCCACAAAATAAATACCCCCTTGCTTTCCATGAGATTCGAACCCAAGCTCTCCCATCAGCCAATTCACGCCACTTGCCACTAAGCCACAAGCTCCTCTTGTGTCTAAAACCATGCGTAACTAAATATAAATCTATGGCCAAGGTCTAAATCTATTTTGAAAAAAATACCAAAAACAAATGCAAGTGCCATGCCTTGAACCTTGGATCTCCTTTATTCATTTTGGCGTCACCCCCTTGCCTCTTATGTGGCGGCACTTTTCCACTAGACCACACACTCCACTTGTGTCATTTTCTCCACGTTTTATTCTTAAAGCCTACCTACTAACTCCTAGGGTTTTATTCACCTAAAACCAAAATTTTTCCTAAGGCCTAACTTGAACCCGGGACTTCATGGAAGCCCCCTAACCTTCCAAAATCACTCACCTACTAGATCCAACTTGCATTAAATCTGTTCTCTTGTTCCCAAAAATTTTAACCGTTACTACGCCTAAGGCCTATTAGGCCCAATTCTATTAGGCCCAAATTTGGGATGTTACAAATCTACCCCCTTAAAGAACTTTCGTCCTCAAAATTTTCAACTAAGTAACAGTCATACATCCTAACCTACAACACTACGCTCATGCTGCGCACTCTAATTCCAATAACACTAATACACTTTCTAACTTAATCTTGGTACCCCTTCACACAACCAAATATTTAACACAGAAGCAGACAGATTTTTACCACACATGCACACAATTTCTATAGTCATACATCACATCCACACATCACAGAATGAATACCAGAAATACATTCATTTCAGCACATAATAGAGTATAAGGTAAGAGAACTTACGGATTCGGTGCCGGAGACTCAAGTGCCATAATTCCAGAAAACATGCTTTTTTTTCGAACCGTATTCCAAACCAACTTTTTAAAACATTTTGAACCCCAAACCCATAGCCGAGTTTTGCAACCTGGCTCTAACAACGTAATTGTAACACCCCAAACTCGGCCTAGATGTTACGACCGGATCTGGCATGTCACATGGAAAGGTTGTTAAAGAATCTACGCGTTCGTTAAAAATATCAAGTTGTTCTTGTGAAAAATCCAATTTGTTTTATAGTTTTCTTTGCAAAAATATTTTCGTTGCTATTTCCGATGATCTTGTTTATAATTAATCCAACTCAATGAGTTTCAAAAAATGACATTTAAATTATTGTAGACATTCGATATTTTGAAAAGAGTTATCAACGTTAAGAAAATTGAGTTTTATCCATTATAGTTTGTAAACCATGTATTAACATTATAGAAAAATAGTTAATAATGTTTTAGAAAATCCCAAATTGAGCATTCAAAATTAATAAGTAGTAACCGAATTAAAAGCTAAAACCAAAACAAAATACCAAAGGCCTTATTACAAAACAAAGACCCAAATTTAAATAAAATCTATAGTACCGCAAAATAAAATTTATTAATGTAACATCCTAAATAATTGAGTACCATCATGTTGCTAAATGTTAGTTCGGGTTACTTGGAGTTAGAATAAAAATATTAGTTAAGTGTACTTTAGAGCAAATAAATTAGGTGACATTGAGACTTAAGTTAATTAAGTACTAAAAGAAGGCATAAGATGAGTTAATAGCATAGTGTGATGGCGCCATGAGTTAAGCATGAGGGAAGAGGTTCGAATCTCCTAGCTTGCAACTTGAAAATTTTTATTTTTTTGCTTTCATCTATCAAGTGTCGGCCAAGAAGCAAACATGGCAAGTTTGACTTCTTTATTTTTGGTATGATGGCTAAAGGATTAAGGAAATATTTAAGTTGAGGAAAGAAATCAATAGGATAAGGTAAGGAAGGGGAACAAATGGCTTAAATTGGGGAGTGTGCTATGGAAAGAAAGGGTGGCAAAAGTTGGTCTTTGATAGCCAAGTACTTGGACGGTTTTTGGGGAAGGGGCTGGCCGAAGTTTTGAAGGCATTTAGATGAATTAGGGGCTAGTTGTGCACATTTTCCTCTTTCGGTCATTTGATAATTTTTTCTTTTTCCTCTCAAAGCTTGTTTCTCTCAAATTCCTCCCTTAGCCAATGCTTATTGGACAAAGGTAAACAATATTTTTTGTTCTCTTTTCTTTTGGTCATTCGGTTTTGACCCTTTAGGTCTTATTTTACCTATTCTCTAAAAACTTTTCCCTAGTGCAAACCATCATCACACAAAGAAGGCTAATCTTTTCTTTTCTTTCACCCTTGCCGAATGCACACAAGTCTCCAATTTCAATTCTTTGTTCATCTTTTGTTCATGAAAAGAATCCAAACATAAACACCATATGTTCTTTTACCCTTCTTCATCTCTTTCTCTTTACAAAAGAATTCTCAAACAAACTTTCCTTTTATTTTATCCATGGCGAATGTAACTTGCTCTTGTGACAAAATTTCTTCATTTTCTTTTACCACAACCGATTTCCTTTAATCATAACCGAATTCTTCCTACTCAATTATCTTTCCAATTGTGGACATTAGTGAGAAACTTTGGAATCGATTTCAAGAATCAAGGTAAAGTGATTTTTCTTTTAAGGATTTTATTCATTTAGTATAGTTAGTTATTAATCGATTTCGTTTTAGGGACACAATCGCTCGATCGATTCTCGTGGAACGAAGACAAATCTTGGTAAGCCAAATCTAAAATCTTATAAATGTTAGTCATATTTCGATATTAATAAATCGAACTAATAATCTTATGTCTTTAGAGACATTCAAGATAGAAGCGAAAAAGGGTAGTCCATAGCTTTGAAGAGGAGCGGTTCATAAATCCCTAATTATAAACGAAGGCTATTTCGGAATCGAGATTTTCCAGGGTTGCGAACCTTCAACCGAGGAGAATCAATTGTTCGAGGTTATTCGTACTCGAGCCTTTGTACATTCATGGATTCTCATCGCAACGAACCAACAAACGAGGAGAAACCAAAATAGAAGTGGTTCAAAATCAAAGGGTAAGGATTTAGATCGTATACCAATAGTGTATTTTGATAAATGATAGTGTTCTAATGGTTCAGATTACGTTTAGGTGTTGATGGCGGAAGGTTTAGTACTCACGATATCAAGGTGTGTAACTTCACACTTATCTCGGGTTGGATGTCATACCGTAGTATTGAGCAAAATCGTAAAAATGACAAAATCGGTACAATACGAAATAATTGGTATTTTGGGTGAAATTTCATGAAAATGGTTAAAAATGTGAAAATTACGAAAACGCCATCGATGAGTAGATGGTAAAATGTATATTAAATGTCTCATGTGTAAATGGGCCAAAGATGTGTTAGATCGTAAAATGGGCCGATAAATATGCTAGTTAGTAAAATGGGCCGAAATCTTTGATAGATAGTTAAATGGGCCGAAATCCCTGATAAATAGTAAATGGGCCGAAATCTCTGCTAGATCGATAAATGAGCCGAAATCTCTGCTAGATCGATAAATGGGCCGAAATCTCTGTTAGATCGTTAAATGGGCCAAAGACCCTAACAAATTGTTAAATGGGCCGAACTCTTTGCTAGATCGTTAATTGGGCCTAAGATGCTAAATTGCTAAATAGGCTAAATATTATTTTGAAATTTTTAGGCCTTAATAAAAACTTGAAATATTGACTCATATGTAAATTGGGCCTTTTTGATAAAATCATCATATGTACATAGACTATTTTGCATACATGTTGCATGGGTTGGGATTAACGATGAAGAGAAGAAATGCACATTGCCAAAATCTAGTTCGGTGGCTCGCCACAAAATAATTAAATGGCTCATTGCCTCTAGTTAAATTGGCTCGCCACAAATATTTTAATGGCTCAATGCCTCTAGTTCGGTGACTTTGTCACAATCTAGTTCGGTGGCTCGCCACAAATATAAAATGGCTTTATGCCTACGATTGGTGTGTTTGGCGGGGTGGGTTGACTTGATCCCCACAGGTGTGATGGTTGGTACGGTGGTGTGTAGCGGATGGAAATTAGGTTTGGGTGGGAAATTTCATTATTTGCATGCATCCCATTATTTATATTGTTAATCTCATTAATGGGCTCAAGCCCAAAATAATGACTTGATGATCGGCCCGATGGATAAAGTAAGTAAGTTATACAATGAGTTCGAGTAACTCACTCCTCAAATTTTTCATCTCGTAATGGAAATTAACGTGGACTTGGGCCGAGGATGACTTCGTGGAGGCCATCTGCAAACATGGGTTAAATAAATTTTGAACTTTTAATAAGTACTTTCTTTAAATTACTATTTTGGGTATGATGTAATAAGGCCTCTATTATTATTTTATGGATTGTTATGTGTGGTTGGTTTAAAATTTTGTTTTGGATATTTTAATATGGGCTTATGATTATTATGTAATGTTTACTTAAAATAATTTGGGTTTTCAAACATACAGAATTTTTAACTATTCTTATTTCTCAAATACATCAAACTTAAAATTATTTCTCTTGGTTTTATTAAACTCTAATTTTAAAAGGGTTTTGAAATACCGATTCATCTAAAATTATTAAGATAGTTTGATCTGTGTAACAAACTAAATCTAGTCTTAATGCAAAGATCGGGTTTAGGGTGTACATTTAATGGTATCAGAGCCAGTTTCAAAAACTCGGCTGTGGTTGGGTTCAATAAATAATTTCTGTATAAAATTATTTCAATTATATTTTAAAGATCAGTATGGCACCACAAGCATCCGGGAACAAGTCAAGTAAGTATTTATTACTTAATGATTTTTATGATGATCATAGGAACACTCTAGAACTTCTAGTTTTAGATGTCAAAAATCGTAGAGATTGAGACTATAGGATGTGTTGCGAAAAATAACTTTATCTCTCAAATCTAATAAAACACCGTTAATAAACACTGAAACAATTTTTTGATTCATAAAACTTGTAATCAGATTAAATCGAATTAGTCATCATGAGCACTAGAGAACATGGTCGTGGACGCGGTAGACGTGGCCATGGTAGAGGACGAGGTTTGGCTCAAGTACCAAATCATATGCCTAAATGGATGCACTGCGTCACTTGTAAGTGAGACGGATCACGGATCATATGGAAGAAGATAATGCTTTGACACAAGCAATGTCATGAAGTCCTAGAAAGGGTCGTTGGAACTAGGATTGGACCAACAACTCGTGGGTCAATTTGAATGACTCAAGTCAAATAATGCGAAGTTTTTAGGAGTTTTGGTGTAGCTCGAATGTGGTGAATAATGGCTCAAGTCGTGGAGTGAATAATGGATGACATGGAATGCATCGTTGAGCGTAAATTGAAAGGAGCTGTGTCCTTGCTAAGAGACGAGGCGACGCGGTGGTGGCTTCTCGTTTGGGAAGGCACCGAGGTCGACCGATTACTTGGGAATTCTTTAAAGTCGCCTTCAAGGGAAATATGTTGGAACAAGTTATGTGGATGCCCAAGGAAGGAATTTCAATCTGGTCCAAGGGAGTAAGACAAAGGCGCCGATGAGGTTTGAAGTTTTACGCTTGAGTCGCTATGCTCGGACAATAGTGTCAACGGATCATGACCGTTGTGTGCGATTCGAGGATGGGCTGAATGATGAGTTGAGGGTTCTGATTGCCCCACAACAAGTTAGAACTTTTGCCACGCTTGTGGAAAAGGCCAAGATAGCCGAAGAGGCTAAGAACTCAGAACGTCAGGATCGGGAAAGATTTAGAAACAAGAGAGATATACAGCAGTTGGGTTCTTCAAAAAGATTTCAGAAGAGGCCTCAGAATGATGAACCAACTCAAGGTAGAGCACCTGTAACTAATAATCAAGGTCGATATTGTGCTGAATGTGGGAAAAGGCATTCTGGAGAGTGCTGGAGGAAAACGGGCACTTGTGTAACATCCCCAAACCCGCCCACGAGTCTTGACCGAATCGGTTATGTTATTGCGGAAGACGGTTGAAATTCTTCTTGATTTAAAATTAAACATCGTAGTTTGCTGAATTTTGGAAAACATATCTTTGGAATAAAACTTTGCTATTTAAAACTCATTCATTTTTAAAACTTTAGTTTAAAATATCCAACTTGAATAAATAGGTTACAACCCATAAATCATTTTCCCATAGCAATTTAATTTAAATAAACCATAGCTAAAGTAATACCAAAACATAAAATGGCCTTTGTTACAACCCAACAATTTCAAATAAAATACTTATATCAAAAACAAGCATAATATAACAAATCTTCATCTTCGGCATGGGCCACCTTGTCCTCTCCGATCCCGGTCCAGCTTTATGCACTACCTGAAAATGTTAAAGGAAAAATGTGAGTCACCAAGACTCAGTGTGCTACCCTTTTTCCCGGATTAGCAAAATATCACATTCAGACATAATCATGATCATCATGCATCCAAAACATATGCACCCAATCCTAACCGTCCATACACCTTTTCTACCCCGTGTGGTACCAAACCACTGGTGGTGCCAAACCACTGGTGACATATAGTCACAAATGTGATACCAAATCACTGGTGTCCAAGACACGATTGTGTTACCAAAACACCGGTGACCAAAGTCACGAATCAAGTGATGGGGCCAACCCATCGTGTGATACCAAATCAGCGCGACGATCCCATATCTCAAGTGGGGCCAACCCACGGTGGTGTAAACCACAGGGACAAGTCGCTATGAGGTGCCAAACCTCTGGAGGTACCAAACCTCTGGTGACCGTAGTCACGGTGTGTTACCAAAACACTTGGTGCTCACAAGCACAAAATATCACTTGCCCTCTCACTGCGTACAACCCACATAGATAAAGATATGCATTTCAATCGGACTTATACCCACATGCTTGATTAGTAACATACATATTATTTATGAGCCATCCAATATCATAGCACACGTAATAGATACATCATGCTTACCAAAAGCATCTTAACGAGGACTTACGACCCGTGCCTATACCATAATGGTATTCAATCCACCTTTCCATGGAACCAACCACACATCATATATATAAATACCATAATGATAAGTGTGTAAATACACACAACTTAATAAGCACATAAATTACTAGAAAGAGTGTGTGTGTACACACACGTAAGCCTTAACCAAAGAATCGATCAAAGACCCTCGATAACCTTGCACCTAAAACAATCGGCCAAACAAGCATAAGCACTCAAACCAATCCATTAAAACCATTTTAAACCAAAGGGGGTTATCGACTAATCCTTACATTTGCAGATGGTTTGGTTTCCTACCAAACCCGAACCAACTATGGTTCCTCTTATAGCAATCGGCACACCCTAATAAAAAGAACAGTTAATCCATTGCGCTCTTTGATTAACGAAATACCAAAAGAATGACCAATAAAGCCATTCCTCACCACCACTTACCAAAGATTAACAGTGGAAAAACTCCTCTTGCTCGTCCCAAAATCACGATGTCCTAAAATAAAATCGATTAAACACAAGAGATTAACACCCTTTACCCAACGCCAAAATCGACCCTTAATCAAACCCAAGTCAATTAAGAAAGAACATTCGCCTAATCTTACCTTCCTCCGAGCTTGAGAGAAACAACCGAGATCAACACTTATACCAACGTTAGCCAAAATAAACACCACTAGGAGAGGGAGAGATTTGGTTAACACTTTACAACAAAAGGGAAGAGATTTGGCTTCACCCAAGGAAAGAGAACACAAGAGAAAATGGAGAAAAAGGGTAGATATTCGCCAATGAGCGAAGAGATAGAAGCTTGGGGTTCAAGAACATTCGGCTATCACAATATTGAAAGAACACAAACAAATATTAGAAAGCTATAGGAGGTTTTGATCTTTCGGTTTCAAAAGAAAGATGGAGGAGTTTGCTAAGAGAAAATCAACTTTTGGTGCACAAATAAAAGGTGGCGAAAGTACTCAAAATGCCTAAGAACAAACGGCATTCTCCTCCCTAATACTTCCAAGAATCGCCATACCCCTCTCTTGAAGACTCCCACAACCGCCACTTCCTAGAGCCACTACAAGCCACAAATTTGAATTAACAACTCCTTATTTTACTCTATTTTATCCTTCAACACCCATTCAACTAACTAAGATAATCTAATATTTATCCTTTAATAAAAAAACAAAATCAAAACATTATCCCACCAATAAAATCAAAGCTCATCCTAATCTTCCAATTTAATCTACATGTGCCGTCCACTTTTGCGTTCTCTGCAAAAATCAAAAAGAATAAAAAATATAACTCAACGCCACCTCCGTGTTCGAACACAGGACCAAACCGCAAGCCTTAACCCCCAACGCCCAGGCCACTCGGCCACCTTGATTTTCATGCCATAAGGCCACACCAATTAATCTTTAAAGGCTTCCTACTCAAGCCCCTAGCCACATAAGAAAAATAAAACACGCAAAAAGCTGTTTCGTCGCTCGAACCAACGCCCACGCACCTCCAGCCCTAAGTGCATGCACAGCACCACTCGGACCAACCGCTTCTTGCGTCAAACACGTCCCCACTTTTTTGTAAGGCTTCCTTCTTTAACGCCAAAACTTAACAAAATTAAAACCGCTTTTGTTGCCGCATTGCTTGAACCCATGACCCTCAAAGCGCTACCTCCGCCCCTTCAAGAATACAAGACCCACCTTGCCAAAGCCTTGCTTGTGCCATAAATTACCAAAATAATTCTTAAGGCCTTCCTTGGCCGATTCCTTACCACACCAAAATCCAAATTTTTTTCAAAGCCTTCCTTTCATCCAAACATTCTTAGAACCTCCAAAACTCATCCAAGCACTCCCAAAACCTACTAACACTTGAATTATACCCAACATGCATAGCCCCTAAACCGTGGTGTTACAATTCTACCCTCCTTAAAATAATTTCGTCCTCGAAATTACTTGTCTAAACTAACAATCCAATTCCTCCCACTACGCTATGGTCACACTCTCGATCTTAAAGAGCTAACATACCTTCGAGCAACAAAACAAGCAAATCACCAAACGCCTCTACCACGTCCAAGAAAAATACGACCACGCCCCTAGAACTTATATCTAGCGCCTCGATCTAATCGATTAGAAATTTTATGCATTAGAAATTTGGTTCCACTATTTATCCACGAGCAAATTTTATGAAAAGAAGTTTTGAGAGTAGTTCTTTCGAGCAATCAAGTTTCCTTCCTACCGTGGGTAATCTCGTCATTTTCCAGTAGAGGGGTATTTTGGTAATAACTTCGAGTCAATTTTGGAAAATAGTTTTCCAACTTCAAAATTTACAAAATCTCGAGGGTCGTCTTGAAAATTTTGTTTCTTAAACAAAGTATGTTGCAAAAATTCAAAAAGTAGGGTCTTTTCAGTAATTTTAGAAATCATGGGCATTTTCAAATTCCCAGTTGGAATACCATTGTATTTCATAAAATAGGGTTTTCGATATTTAGTAAAACAGAATATTTCAAGTAAAAGTTGAGAAAATTTAGAAACCAAGGGCATTTCAAGAATTTTATCAACCGAGGTATCTTCGTAAATTTTCCCAAACCGAGGTATATTGCTATTTTGAAAACTAGAGATTTTAATATTTGCAAAGTAAAAATCATTTTAACAAGAGTTGAGGGTAGTGTGGTAATTTTATAATCTGAGGGCATTTTTTTTGTAATTTTGCCGTTAGGGCATTTTGGTAATTTTGGTAAATCGAGAAAACATTTTTTTTTTCAAAAACCAGATTTAGGTTTCCAAACCAAAGAGGTAAGTTTGAAAATTTTAAAACTAAGGATTTTAAAACAGAAGGCTAATCCTTTCGGTTTTATTAATCGGTTTGGCTTATGAACAAGTCCTCTTGGTTAGGTGAACCCTAGCTACGCACTGGTAGGATTCTGCAAGAGGAGGTGAGTCACGAGGGCCTTAGGTACCGAGCTCTTCCGGATCCAATCCTGACATGCGCACACAGGTTGCCACACCTTAACTCGACGACTTTCTTCACAGTGTTTGTTTAAGAGCTTTAAGTTTTATGCAAATGTTTGAGTAGTCTAATCCTAGGGTCCAATAGACTTAATATTCTAATCTACGAGCCCAATCTAAGCCCATAATAAATCATACAAACAAAACACTTCAAAAGTCCGAAGCACTTACCTGGTGGACTTCGGGCCGGAGACATAGGTGCCATGCCAGAATAACCTGAAAACTTTTTATAAAAGCCCACATTTCAAAAAGCCCATTTTAAAAACTGTTTCGAGCCCAAAACCCTCAAAGCCGAGTTTTGAACCGGGCTCTGATACCAAACTGTAACATCCCCCAAACCCGGCCCACGAGTCTTGACCGAATCTGGTTATGTTATTGCGGAAAGACGGTTGAAATTCTTCTTGATTTAAAATTAAACATCGTAGTTTGCTGAATTTTGGAAAACATATCTTTGGAATAAAACTTTGCTATTTAAAACTCATTCATTTTTAAAACTTTAGTTTAAAATATCCAACTTGAATAAATAGGTTACAACCCATAAATCATTTTCCCATAGCAATTTAATTTAAATAAACCATAGCTAAAGTAATACCAAAACATAAAATGGCCTTTGTTACAACCCAACAATTTCAAATAAAATACTTATATCAAAAACAAGCATAATATAACAAATCTTCATCTTGACATGGGCCACCTTGTCCTCTCCGATCCGGTCGACTTTATGCACTACACGAAAATGTTAAAGGAAAAGGTGAGTCACCAAGACTCAAGTGCTACCCTTTTTCCCGGATTAGCAAAATATCACATTCAGACATAATCATGATCATCATGCATCCAAAACATATGCACCCAATCCTAACCGTCCATACACCTTTTCTACCCCTGTGGTACCAAACCACCGGTGGTGCCAAACCACCGGTGACATATAGTCACAAATGTGATACCAAATCACCGGTGTCCAAGACACGATTGTGTTACCAAAACACCGGTGACCAAAGTCACGAATCAAGTGATGGGGCCAACCCATCGTGTGATACCAAATCACCGCGAGCGATCCCATATCTCAAGTGGGGCCAACCCACGGTGGTGTAAACCACGGGGACAAGTCGCTATGAGGTGCCAAACCTCCTGGAGGTACCAAACCTCACGGTGACCGTAGTCACGGTGTGTTACCAAAACACTTGGTGCTCGTCGGCAAAATATCACCGCCCCTCCACTGCATACAACCCACATAGATAAAGATATGCATTTCAGCGGACTTATACCCACATGCTTGATTAGTAACATACATATTATTTATGAGCCATCCAATATCATAGCACACGTAATAGATACATCATGCTTACCAAAAGCATCTTAACAGGGACTTACCTGACCCCGTGCCCTATACCATAATGGTATTCAATCCACCTTTCCATGGAACCAACCACACACATCATATATATAAATACCATAACAGATAAGTGTGTAAATACACACAACTTAATAAGCACATAAATTACTAGAAAGAGTGTGTGTGTGTACACACCTGTAAGCCTTAACCAAAGAATCGATCAAAGACCCTCGATAACCTTGCACCTAAAACAATCGGCCAAACAAGCATAAGCACTCAAACCAATCGGCTAAAACCATTTTAAACCAAAGGGGGTTATCGACTAATCCTTACCTTTGCAGATGGTTTGGTTTCCTACCAAACCCCGAACCAACTATGGTTCCTCTTATAGCAATCGGCACACCTAATAAAAAGAATAGTTAATCCATTGCAGTCTTTGATTAACGAAATACCAAAAGAATGACCAATAAAGCCATTCCTCACCACCACTTACCAAAGATTAACAGAGTGGAAAAACTCCTCTTGCTCGTCCCAAAATCACGATGTCCTAAAATAAAATCGATTAAACACAAGAGATTAACACCCTTTACCCAACGCCAAAATGGACCCTTAATCAAACCCAAGTCAATTAAGAAAGAACATTAGGCTAATCTTACCTTCCTCGAGCTTGAGAGAAACAACCGAGATCAACACTTATACCAACGTTAAGCCAAAATAAACACCACTAGGAGAGTGGGAGAGATTTGGTTAACACTTTACAACAAAAGGGAAGAGATTTGGCTTCACCCAAGGGAAGAGAACACAAGAGAAAAATGGAGAAAAGGGGTAGATATTAGGCCAATGAGCGGAAGAGATAGAAGCTTGGGTTCAAGAACATTCGGCTATCACAATATTGAAAGAACACAAACAAATATTAGAAAGCTATAGGGAGGTTTTGATCTTTCGGTTTCAAAAGAAAGATGGAGGAGTTTGCTAAGAGAAAATCAACTTTTGGTGCACAAATAAAAGGCTGGCGAAAGTACTCAAAATGCCTAAGAACAAACGGCATTCTCCTCCCTAATACTTCCAAGAATCGGCCATACCCCTCTCTTGAAGACTCCCACAACCGCCACTTCCTAGAGCCACTACAAGCCACAAATTTGAATTAACAACTCCTTATTTTACTCTATTTTATCCCTTCAACACCCATTCAACTAACTAAGATAATCTAATATTTATCCTTTAATAAAAAAACAAAATCAAAACATTATCCCACCGAATAAAATCAAAGCTCATCCTAATCTTCCAATTTAATCTACATGTGCGTCCCACTTGCGCATTCTGCTGCAAAATCAAAAGAATAAAAAATATAACTCAGCAACGCCACCCTCCGTGTTCGAACACAGGACCAAAGCTAACGCAAGCCTTAACCCCTAACGCCTGTGCCACTCGGCCACCTTGATTTTCATGCCATAAGGCCACACCAATTAATCTTTAAAGGCTTCCTACTCAAGCCCTAGCCACATAAGAAAAATAAAACACATAAAATTTGTTTCGTCGCTCGAACCAACGCCCACGCGCCCTCCAGGCGCCTAAGTGCCGCATGAGGCACCACTCGGACCATTGCTTCTTGCGTCAAACACGCCCCCACTTTTTGTAAGGCTTCCTTCTTTGTAACGCCAAAACTTAACAAAATTAAAACCGGTTTTTGTTGCCGCATTGCTTGAACCCATGACCCTCAAAGCGCTACCTCCAAATTTCTTGAAGAATACAAGACAACCACCTTGCCAAAGCCTTGCTTGTGCCATAAATTACCAAAATAATTCTTAAGGCCTTCCTTGGCGATTCCTACCACACCAAAAATCCAAATTTTTTTCAAAGCCTTCCTTTCATCCGGACATTCTTAGAACCTCAAAACTCATCCAAGCACTCCCAAAACCTACTAACACTTGAATTATACCCAACATGCATAGCCCCCAAAACCGAGGTGTTACAATTCTACCCTCCTTAAAATAATTTAGTCCTCGAAATTACTTGTCTAAACTAACAATCCAATTCCTCCCACTACGCTATGGTCGCTTTCACGATCTTAAAGAGCTAACATACCTTCGAGCAACAAAACAAGCAGTCACCAAACCGCCTCTACCACGTCCAAGAAAAATACGACCACGCCCCTAGAACTTATATCTAGCGCCTCGATCTAATCGATTAGAAATTTTATGCATTAGAAATTTGGTTCCACTATTTATCCACGAGCAAATTTTATGAAAAGAAGTTTTCGAGTAGTTCTTCGAGCAATCAAGTTTCCTTCCTACCGGGGTAATCTCGTCATTTTCACGTAGAGGGGTATTTTGGTAATAACTCGAGTCAATTTTGGAAAATAGTTTTCCAACTTCAAAATTTACAAAATCTCGAAATCGTCTTGAAAATTTTGTTTCTTAAACAAAGTATGTTGCAAAAATTCCAAAAAGTAGGGTCTTTTTCGTAATTTTAGAAATCATGGGCATTTTCAGAAATTCCCAGATTGGAATACCATTGTATTTCATAAAATAGGGTTTCGATATTTAGTAAAGCAGGAATATTTCAAGAAAAGTTGAGAGAAAATTTAGAAACCAAGGGCATTTCGGTAATTTTATCAACCGGGTATCTTCGTAAATTTTCCCAAACCGAGGTATATTGCTATTTTGAAAACTAGAGATTTTAATATTTGCAAAGTAAAATCATTTTAACAAGAGTTGAGGGTAGTGTGGTAATTTTATAATCTGAGGCATTTTTTTTTTTTTGTAATTTTGCTTAGTTAGGGGCATTTTGGTAATTTTAGTAAATCGAGAAAACGTTTTTTTTTTTCAAAACCAGTTTAGGGTTTCCAAACCAAAGAGGTAAGTTTGAAAATTTTAAAACTAAGGATTTTAAAAGCAAGAAGGCTAATCCTTTCGGGTTTTATTAATCGGTTTGGCCTATGAACAAGTCCTCTTGGTTAAGGTGAACCCTAGCTACGCACCAGGTAGGATTCCTGCGAAGAGGAGGTGAGTCACGAGGACTGCTTAGGTACCAGGCTCTTCCGGATCCAATCCTAGACATGCGCACACAGGTTGCCACACCTTAACTCGGCGACTTTCTTCACGGTTTGTTTAAGAGCTTTAAGTTTTATGCAAATGTTTGAGTAGTCTAATCCTAGGTCCAATAGACTTAATATTCTAATCTCTGAGCCCAATCTAAGCCCATAATAAATCATACAAACAAAACACTTCAAAAGTCCAAGCACTTACGGTGGACTTGGTAGGAGACATAGGTGCCATGCCGAATAACACGAAAACTTTTTATAAAGCCCACATTTCAAAAGCCCATTTTAAAAAGCTGCTTTGAGCCCAAAACCCTCAAAGCCGAGTTTTGAGCCGGCTCGATACTAAATCAGAATATCCCCAAACCCGCCCACGAGTCTTGACCGAATCTGGTTATGTTATTGCGGAAAGACGGTTGAAATTCTTCTTGATTTAAAATTAAACATCGTAGTTTCTTTGAATTTTGGAAAACATATCTTTGGAATAAAACTTTGCTATTTAAAACTCATTCATTTTTAAAACTTTAGTTTAAAATATCCAACTTGAATAAATAGGTTACAACCCATAAATCATTTTCCCATAGCAATTTAATTTAAATAAACCATAGCTAAAGTAATACCAAAACATAAAATGGCCTTTGTTACAACCCAACAATTTCAAATAAAATACTTATATCAAAAACAAGCATAATATAACAAATCTTCATCTTGGCATGGGCCACCTTGTCCTCTCCGATCCGGTCGACTTTATGCACTACTGAAAATGTTAAAGGAAAAGGTGAGTCACCAAGACTCGATGTGCTACCCTTTTCCGGATTAGCAAAATATCACATTCGGACATAATCATGATCATCATGCATCCAAAACATATGCACCCAATCCTAACCGTCCATACACCTTTTCTACCCGTGTGGTACCAAACCCTTTGGTGGTGCCAAACCACTGTGACATATAGTCACAAATGTGATACCAAATCACCGGTGTCCGAAGACACGATTGTGTTACCAAAACACCGGTGACCAAAGTCACGAATCAAGTGATGGGGCCAACCCATCGTGTGATACCAAATCACCGCGAGACGATCCCATATCTCAAGTGGGGCCAACCCACGGTGGTGTAAACCACGGGACAAGTCGCTATGAGGTGCCAAACCTCGGAGGTACCAAACCTCTGGTGGCCGTAGTCACGGTGTGTTACCAAAACACTTGGTGCTCGTCGGCACAAAATATCACCGCCCCTCCACTGCATACAACCCACATAGATAAAGATATGCATTTCAGCGGACTTATACCCACATGCTTGATTAGTAACATACATATTATTTATGAGCCATCCAATATCATAGCACACGTAATAGATACATCATGCTTACTAAAAGCATCTTAACAGGACTTACGACCCCTGCCCTATACCATAATGGTATTCAATCCACCTTTCCATGGAACCAACCACACACATCATATATATAAATACCATAATGAGATAAGTGTGTAAATACACACAACTTAATAAGCACATAAATTACTAGAAAGAGTGTGTGTGTACACACACTAAGCCTTAACCAAAGAATCGATCAAAGACCCTCGATAACCTTGCACCTAAAACAATCGGCCAAACAAGCATAAGCACTCAAACCAATCGGCTAAAACCATTTTAAACCAAAGGGGGGTTATCGACTAATCCTTACCTTTTGCGAGATGGTTTGGTTTCCTACCAAACCCGAACCAACTATGGTTCCTCTTATAGCAATCGGCACACCCTAATAAAAAGAACAGTTAATCCATTGCAGTCTTTGATTAACGAAATACCAAAAGAATGACCAATAAAGCCATTCCTCACCACCACTTACCAAAGATTAACAGAGTGGAAAAACTCCTCTTGCTCGTCCCAAAATCCTGATGTCCTAAAATAAAATCGATTAAACACAAGAGATTAACACCCTTTACCCAACGCCAAAATCGACCCTTAATCAAACCCAAGTCAATTAAGAAAGAACATTGACTAATCTTACCTTCCTCTGAGCTTGAGAGAAACAACCGAGATCAACACTTATACCAGCGTTAGGCCAAAATAAACACCACTAGGAGAGTGGGAGAGATTTAGTTAACACTTTACAACAAAAGGGAAGAGATTTGGCTTCACCCAAGGAAGAGAACACAAGAGAAAATGGAGAAAAAGGGTAGATATTAGGCCAATGAGCGAAGAGATAGAAGCTTGGGGTTCAAGAACATTCGGCTATCACAATATTGAAAGAACACAAACAAATATTAGAAAGCTATAGGAGGTTTTGATCTTTCGGTTTCAAAAGAAAGATGGAGGAGTTTGCTAAGAAAATCAACTTTTGGTGCACAAATAAAAGGCTGGCGAAAGTACTCAAAAATGCCTAAGAACAAACGGCATTCTCCTCCCTAATACTTCCAAGAATCGCCATACCCCCTCTCTTGAAGACTCCCACAACCGCCACTTCCTAGAGCCACTACAAGCCACAAATTTGAATTAACAACTCCTTATTTTACTCTATTTTATCCCTTCAACACCCATTCAACTAACTAAGATAATCTAATATTTATCCTTTAATAAAAAAAACAAAATCAAAACATTATCCCACCGAATAAAATCAAAGCTCATCCTAATCTTCCAATTTAATCTACATGTGCCGTCCACTTCCTGCATTCTGCTGCAAAAATCAAAAAGAATAAAAAATATAACTCCAACGCCACCCTCCGTGTTCAACACAGGACCAAATCTAACGCAAGCCTTAACCCCCAACGCCCAGGCCACTCGGCCACCTTGATTTTCATGCCATAAGGCCACACCAATTAATCTTTAAAGGCTTCCTACTCAAGCCCCTAGCCACATAAGAAAAATAAAACACGCAAAAATGTTTCAGTCGCTCGAACCAACGCCCACGCGCACCTCCAGCGCCTAAGTGCCGCACAGGCACCACTCGGACCAGCTGCTTCTTGCGTCGAAACACGTCCCCACTTTTTTGTAAGGCTTCCTTCTTTGTAACGCCAAAACTTAACAAAATTAAAACCGCTTTTTGTTGCCGCATTGCTTGAACCCATGACCCTCAAAGCGCTACCTCCACTCCCCTTGGAAATACAAGACCCACCTGCCAAAGCCTTGCTTGTGCCATAAATTACCAAAAATAATTCTTAAGGCCTTCCTTGGCCCGATTCCCTTACCACACCAAAAATCCAAATTTTTTTTCAAAGCCTTCCTTTCATCCAAACATTCTTAGAACCTCCAAAACTCATCCAAGCACTCCCAAAAACCTACTAACACTTGAATTATACCCAACATGCATAGCCCCTAAACCAGGGTGTTACAACTTGTTACAAATGCGGTTCAATGGATCACCAGTATAGAAATTGCCCTCGACGTATGGATACGACTCGGAAAGTTCGTATCTTGATGCACTGACCACCAGAGGTACTCGGCCCACCGAGAGGTCGTGGACCGGTCGTGGTGGTAATGGGCCGGGCGTGGTCAAGGTGCACCGGTCGAGGCAATGGTCCTAGAGGTAACACGAATGCAAGACAACCGGGGATCGGTCTTTGCGGTTAGACGTCATGAGGATGGCAATGCACGATGTAATAATCGGTACGTTCTTCATCTTGATGTACATTTATTGCTTTAATAGATATTGGTTCTACCCATTCGTATGTTGCTAGCGACATATCTGGAAACTTGAATCTAGAATCTAAAATTTTCGATAGTGAGATGACAGTAATTAGTCCTTTAGGACAGTCGGTAATTGTAAATAAACTGTTTAGAGACGTGCCCTTAGAAATTCAAGAGGAAGTATTTTTGGCAAATATGATGGAATTACCTTTCGGCGAGTTCAATCTCATTCTGGGCATGGATTGGTTGGTTAAACATCGGGCGCAATTGGATTGTGCTAAAAAGCGGATGTCATTAAGAACTTGGATGATAAGGAAGTAATAATGATAGGTGAACGAAGGAATTACTTGGCAAACGTGGTATCGGCGTTGAAGGCAAAAAAGTTGGTACGAAAAAGGTATAGAGCATTCCTAGCTTTCATTTGTTCTTTGGATGCCAAAGAGTTATCCGTGAATGATGTGAGAACGATAAAGGAATTTCCAGAAGTATTTCCCGATGAACTTCCTGGTATACCTCGGATCGGAAAGTAGAATTTGGTATTGAGCTTTTGCGGAATACTCCAAAGTCCATTGCTCCTTATAGAATGGCATCAAGGAGTTGACGGAGCTTAAAGCTCAAATTCAAGAATTGTTGGGATCGGGATTTATACGACCGAGTGTGTCTCCGTGGGGAGCACCAGTTTTGTTCGTGAAGAAGAAGGATGGATCGATGCGTATGTGCATTGATTACAGACAATTGAATAAATTGACGATCAAGAATAGGTATCCTTTGTCGAGAATTGATGACCTGTTTGATCAATTGAAGGGAGCTTCAGTTTTCTCCAAAATTGATTTGAGATCGGGTTATCACCAGCTTAAGGTGAAAGAAGCAGATATTTATAAGACGGCATTTTGAACTCGTTATGGACATTATGAGTTTGTAGTGATGCCGTTTGGATTAACCAATGCACCAGCCGCATTCATAGACATGATGAACCGAGTCTTTCAACCATATTTAGACCGGTTTGTGGTGGTGTTCATAGATGACATTTTGGTTTATTCAAGGAATGAGGAGGAGCATGACACACATTTGCGTATTGTATTACAGCTACTTCGAGATAAGCAACTTTATGCCAAATTCAGCAAATGCGAATTTTGGCTAAAGGAAGTGACTTTCTTGGGTCATGTGGTATTAGCTGAAGGAATAAGGGTGGATCCTCGGAAGATTGAGGCTGTACTGGATTGGAAACCACCAAAGTCGGTAGCTGAAATTTGGAGTTTCTTAGGATTGGCTGGTTACTATAGACGCTTTGTTGAGGGGTTTTCGTTGATTGCTGCACCCCTAACTAAACTGTTGCGGAAGGGAGTTCCGTATATTTGGACTGATAAACAACAAGAAATTTTCGAGAAATTGAAGAAGATTCTGACGGAAGCACCAGTTTTAATTCAGCCGGAGGCTGGAAAGGAATTTACTATTTATTGTGATGCGTCTCACACGGGTTTGGGTTGTGTGCTAATGCAAAATGGAAAGGTGGTGGCCTATGCTTCTCGTCAATTGAGACCGCACGAAGTAAACTACCCTACTCATGATTTGGAGTTAGTCTGCGGTGGTCTTTGCTTTAAAGATTTGGAGGCACTATCTCTACGGTGAGAAGTCTATCATTTACACGGATCATAAGAGTCTTAAGTACCTCCTCACCCAAAAGGAGTTGAATTTGAGACAAAGAAGATGGGTGGAATTATTAAAGGACTATGATTTCTCAATCGAATATCATCCCGGAAAGGCTAACGTGGTAGGCGACGCGTTAAGTCGTAAAGCGGTTCGATTTAAAAGCAATGTTTGCTCATTTGAGTTTGTATGAGGATGGTAGTTTGTTAGCAGAACTTCAGGTGAAGCCTCTGTGGTTGGAAAAAATCAAGGAAAAGCAAACATCAGATAAAAAGTTGGGACTTTTATTCCAGCAGGTTGAAAGGAGTGAAATAGAGGATTTTGGTATAAACATGAATGGAGTGCTGTGCTTTCGTGGAAGGGTTTGTATGCCTAAAGACTCAGAATTGAGGCAAATGATTCTACGGGAGGTGCATAGTAGCCCTTATGCTATGCACCCCAGAGGAAATAAGATGTATCGAGATCTCCGTGAATAGTATTGGTGGCCAGGGTTGAAGCGTGAGATTTTTGAGTTTGTAGGAAAATGTTTGACTTGTCAGCAAGTGAAGGCGGAGCATCAATTACTGTCAGGTTTGTTACAATCGGTAAAGATTCCTCTTTGGAAATGAGAACGGATAACTATGGATTTTGTTAGTGGGTTACCTTTAACTCCTACTAAGAAAAATTCTGTATGGGTAGTAGTTGATCGTTTAACGAAGACTGCTCATTTTCTTCCGGTTCGTACGGATTATTCATTGCAAAAATTGGCTAAGCTGTATGTATCTAAAATCGTGAGGTTGCATGGGGTACCAGTGTCTATTATATCATATAGGGATCCTATATTTACATCACGATTTTGGAAAGCTCTATATGAAGCCTTGCGGACAAAGTTGAATTTCAGTACGGCTTTTCATCCTCAGTCTGATGGTCGGTCGAAAGAGTAATTCAGATATTGGAAGACATGTTAAGGGGATGTGTGATCGACTTTAGAGGTAGTTGGGAGGATTTTCTACCATTGGTAGAATTTATATAACAATAGCTATCGGTCTAGCATTCAGATGGCACCCTATGAGGCATTGTATGGTCGTGAGGTGCCGTACTCTACTTGTTGGTGAATTGGGTGAACGGCGATGTTGGGTCTGAGATGATATCTCAAACAGAGGAAAAGGTAAAAGTTATTCGAACACGGTTAAAGGAAGCCTCGGATAGATGTAAGTCATATGCGCACTGAAGCATAAGGATATCGAATTTGTTTGTGGAGACCAAATTTCTTTCTCAAGGTCTCACCTTGGAAGAAAATTTTGATTCGGAAAGAAGGGCAAGTTGAGCCCTAGATTCATCGAACCATATCGTGTGACGAAGCGTGTTGGTCCATGGCTTATCGATTGAATTACCTCCTAATTGGGTCAAATTCATAATGTTTTCCATGTTTCCATCTTTGAGACAACATAGATTGGATCCTCTCATATAGTACCGAGAGAGAAGTGGAATTAAATTCATACTTGTCTTTTGAAGAAGAACCGATGGAAATTATAGACCGGGATGTTAAAGTGCTAAGAAAGAAGATCGTGCTGTTGGTCAAAGTTTTATGGCGTAATCACGGAGCGGAGGAAGCTACGTGGGAGCCTGAGGATGCAATTCGACAACAATATCCTCACCTCTTTTAATCAGGTAAATTTCGAGGACGAAATTTTATTTAAGAGGGGTAGAATTGTAACATCCTAAATAGTTGAGTACCATTATGTTGCTAAATGTTAGTTCGGGTTACTTGGAGTTAGAATAAAAATATTAGTTAAGTGTACTTTAGAGCAAATAAATTAGGTGACATTGAGACTTAAGTTAATTAAGTACTAAAAGAAGGCATAAGATGAGTTAATAGCATAGTGGTGATGGCGCCATGAGTTAGACATGAGGGAAGAGGTTCGAATCTCCTAGCTTGCAACTTAAAAATTTTTATTTTTTTGCTTTCATCTATCAAGTGTCGGCCAAGAAGCAAACATGGCAAGTTTGACTTCTTTATTTTTGGTATGAAGGCTAAAGGATTAAGGAAATATTTAAGTTGAGGAAAGAAATCAATAGGATAAGGTAAGTAAGGGGAACAAATGGCTTAAATTGGGGAGTGTGCTATGGAAAGAAAGGGTGGAAAAAGTTGGTCTTTGATAGCCAAGTACTTGGACGGTTTTTGGGCAAGGGTGGCCAAATTTTGAAGGCATTTAGATGAATTAGGGGCGATTGTACATTTTCCTCTTTCACCATTTGAGAATTTTTCTTTTCCTCTCAAAGCTTGTTTCTCTCAAATTCCCTCCCCTTAGCCGAATGCTTATTGGACAAAGGTAAACAATAATTTTTTGTTCTCTTTTCTTTTGGTCATTCAAGTTTTGACCCTTTAGGTCTTATTTTACCTATTCTCTAAAAACTTTTCCCCTAGTGCCGAAACCATCATCACACAAAGAAGGCTAATCTTTTTCTTTTTCTTTCACCCTTGCCGAATGCACACAAGTCTCCAATTTCAATTCTTTGTTCATCTTTCGTTCATGAAAAGAATCCAAACATAAACACCATATGTTCTTTTACCCTTCTTCATCTCTTTCTCTTTACAAAAAGAATTCTCAAACAAACTTTCCCTTTTATTTTATCCATGGCCGAATGTAACTTGCTCTTGTGACAAAATTTCTTCATTTTCTTTTACCACAACCGATTTCCTTTAATCATAACCGAATTCTTCCTACTCAATTATCTTTCCAATTGTGGACATTAGTGAGAAACTTTGGAATCGATTTCAAGAATCAAGGTAAAGTGATTTTTCTTTTAAGGATTTTATTCATTTAGTATAGTTAGTTATTAATCAATTTTGTTTTAGGGACACAATCGCTCGATCGATTCTCGTGGAACGAAGACAAATCGTGGTAAGCCAAATCTAAAATCTTATAAACGTTAGTCATATTTCGATATTAATAAATTAGACTAATAATCTTATGTCTTTAGAGACATTCAAGATAGGGCAGAAAAGGGTAGTCCATAGCTTTCGAAAGAGGGGCGATTCCACAAATCCCCCTAATTATAAACGAAGGGCTATTTCGGGAATCCGAGATTTTCCACCGGGTCGCGGACCTTCAACTGAGGAGAATCAATTGTTTGAGGTTATTCGTACTCCTGAGCCTTTGTACGTTCGTGGATTCTCATCGGGCAACAAACCAACAAACGAGGAGAAACCAAAAATAGAAGTGGTTCAAAATCAAAGGGGTAAGGATTTAGATCGTATACCAATAGTGTATTTTTGATAAATGTTAGTGTTCTAATGGTTCGTATTACGTTTTGTTGTTGACGAGCGGGAAGGTTTAGTACTCACGATATCAAGGTGTGTAACTTCACACTTATCTCGGGTTGGATGTCATACCGTAGTATTGAGCAAAATCGTAAAAACGACAAAATCGATATAATACGAAATAATTGGTATTTTGGGTGAAATTTCATGAAAATGGTTAAAAATGTGAAAATTACGAAAACGCCCTCGATGAGTAGATGGTAAAATGTATATTAAATGTCTCATGTGTAAATGGGCCAATGATGTTTTAGATCGTAAAATGGGCCGGTAAATATGCTAGTTAGTAAATGGGCCGAAATCTTTGGTAGATAGTTAAATGGGCGAAATCACGATAAATAGTAAATGGGTCGAAATCTACTAGATTGATAAATGGGCGAAATCTACGCTAGATCGATAAATGGGCCAAATCTCGCTAGATCGATAAATGGGCCAAAATCTCATTAGATCGTTAAATGGGTGAAAACCACGACAAATTGTTAAATGGGTTTGAACTCTTTGCTAGATCGTTAATTGGGCCTAAGATGCTAAATTGCTAAATAGGCTAAATATTATTTTGAAATTTTGGGCCTTAATAAAACTTGAAATATTGACTCATATGTAAATTGGGCCTTTTGATAAGATCATCATATGTACATAGACTATTTTGCATACATGTTGAATGGGTTGGGATTAACGATGAAGAGAAGAAAGGCCTGGCTCTGCCACAAAATAATTAAATGGCTCATTGCCTCTAGTTCGGTGGCTCTGCCACAAATATTTTAATGGCTCAATGCCTCTAGTTCGGTGACTTTGTCACAATCTAGTTCGGTGGCTCTGCCACAAATATAAAATGGCTTTATGCCTACGATTGGTGTGTTTGGCGGGGTGGGTTGACTTGATCCCCACAGGTGTGATGGTTGGTACGGGTGGTGTGTAGCGGATGGAAATTAGGTTTGGGTGGGAAATTTCATTAGTTGCATGCATCCCATTATTTATATTGTTAATCCTGTTAATGGGCTCAAGCCCAAAATAATGACTTGATGATCTGGCCCAATGGATAAAGTAAGTAAGTTATACACTGAGTTCTGAGTAACTCACTCCCTCAAATTTTTCATCTCAGGTAATGGAAATTGACGTGGACTTGGGCCGAGGATGACTTCGTGGAGGCCATACTGCAACGTGGGTTAAATAAATTTTGAACTTTTAATAAGTACTTTTTTTAAATTATTATTTTGGGTATGATGTAATAAGGTCTCTATTATTATTTTATGGATTTTTATGTGTGGTTGGTTTAAAATTTTGTTTTGGATATTTTAATATGGGCTTATGATTATTATGTAATGTTTACTTAAAATAATTTGGGTTTTCAAACATACGAGAATTTTTAACTATTCTTATTTCTCAAATACATCAAACTTAAAATTATTTCTCTTGGTTTTTATTAAACTCTAATTTCAAAAGGGTTTTGAAATACCGATTCATCTGAAATTATTAAGATAGTTCGATCTGTGTAACAAACCAAATCTAGTCTTAATGCATAGACAGGGTTTGGGGTGTTACAATTAAGCTACGATGCATGGCCACCACAGAGTTCACCTCGGCTCCAAATCCGTAAAGCTAGGAATTACCTGTAAAATTAAGCAGAGGGGTGAGTTACGAGAACTCAGTGTGTAATCCTCTATACGAACGATAACTGGGCCTAAGCCCACAGAAGCACATTTAGCCTCAGCTCTCACAGTAATGAAATTGGCCGAAGCCCATACGAGTCGAACTGGGCCGTAGCCCTAACAACATGGCATAAATAGTTAATGCAATGCAACCCAGTAACCTAGTATTCCATCCTCTACACTCCACTCCACATATCTAACCTCAGCACTCTTGTGGGGATTTCTACAATCAACCCTCCATCCTTTACACTCCTCTTTGGAAGTCATCTTTGACGATCATCTTTGCTCAAAAGCCGATATAATGTGACAGAGTCCCGATATGTGTGGCACCAAGCCATCGAAACAATGTGGCGAGCCACCAATATATGTGGCGAGCCATAATAATATAATCGGCACATACAGGTAAATATGATTGACACGAGTCATCAATAATCAGATTATGCTTGGCACATAGCCATCGGCGATGGTAATATAATCGACACACAGCCTTGGGTAAATACGATTGGCACAAAGCCATAATCAAGATGGCATGGAGCCATATTTAGGTTGGCATATAGCCATTATACAGAATGTGGCAGAGTCACTGGTATATACTTCCCTGATCATCAATATCCCAACCCCATGCAATATGTCGTGTATGTCATGCTCAATCATTACACGTGTATGCAGAATGGTCATGCTCAATAACAATCATTTAAACATGCAATAAAAGCATACCATTCATACAACCATAGCCAAACCGGTCATATCATAGCACAAGCCAATCACTTACCTACAAGGGTAAATCAGTCATTTTACCCTGTAAGAGTATTCCGGTAATCTTACCTTGCAGGGGTAGTTCGATAATTCTACTCATAACTAATTCCTGTATGCAGTGTATCTCAAACATAACCAATCATACAATTAACACATAAAACGCTAGTACTACCACGAGGGTACAACGGTCATTTTGTCGTTTAGGGGTAAAACAGTAATTTCACAAATTAGGGGTGTTTCGATAATTTTGCAAACCAATGGTATTTTAATAATTTTGCAAACCAGGGGTATTTCGATAATTTTGCAAACTTGGGGTATTTTGGTCATTTTATAAATTAGGGTTTTAACGACCCAACAGAAGGTCCACTGTCGCCTCGAACGACTCAAGTATTCTAAACAGAGATAATGATGCAAATGGGCCTAAGGCCCATCACACACTCGTGTGGCCCATTCAGCCCAAACCTAGCTACAAATGAGATTCACATAGTCTAGTTCACTATCTACTACTCAATCATACAATTTACTCATATGGGCCCCCGGGCCCATTGGGCCCACTTGGCCCCTTTCGGGCCATCGTGGCCTAACAGCCCACACCCATAAGAACACTACTGATGGCCTTAACTATATGCGTTGAAGCCTCACACGTGCGCTCGCACACTCGTGTGGTTACTATCGCCGTGTCACCGGCATTTCAGCATTTGTCGCTCTACAACTAAAGTAGAGAGAAATACACACCTGATAGGAGTCTGAAGCTGCTAAACCATGCTCCGAGCACTCCTACGTCCAACGCCAACCAGGTATGCCTACTCTCCTCCTAGACAGCTCTATATATGCTAGCTTCTCACCTTCCTTCTTTGTATCTTTCCGATGTTGGATCCCTCCGTCAGTAGAGTTTAAATCCAACTCAAACTCTTACCGTCTAATCCGTAAATAAATACTCCCTTGCTTTCCATGAGATTCGAACCCAAGCTCTCCTATCAACCAATTCACGCCACTTGCCAGTAAGCCACAAGCTCCTATTGTGTCTAAAACCATGCGCAACTAAATATAAATCTATGGCCAAGGTCTAAATCCATTTTGAAAAAAATACCAAAAAGAAATGTAAGTGCCACACCTTGAACCTTGGATCTCCTTCCTTCCTTTTGGCGTCACCCCCTTGCCTCTTATGTGGCGCCACTTTGCCACTAGACCACACACTCCACTTGTGTCATTTTCTCCACATTTTATTCTTAAAGCCTACCTACTAACTCCTAGGGTTTTATTCACCTAAAACCAAAATTTTTCCTAAGGCCTAACTTGAACCCGTGACTTCATAGAAGCCCCTTAACCTTCCAAAATCACTCACCTACTAGATCCAACTTGCATTAAAGCCGTTCTCTTGTGCCCACAAATTTTAACTGCTACTACGCCCAAGGCCCATTGGGCCGAATTCTACTAGGCCCAAATTCGGGATGTTACAAAAATGGCCTGAAGAGACTGGCATGTCGGGTATATTCTCAAATTGTCGAAAATCCTCATAATTTGATCAAGCATGTCTACGAATGTAATTATGCAAAACCATTGTTACAATAACTATTAAAACTTGCATGTTGAATGAATAACTTGGAATATCTCTTAATATTTGTCATTCTATTTTCCACACTCCAAATGTTCATTCAATCAATAGCGTAACGAATAATGGGCATGATTAAAGATTTCTTTTTTCTTTTTTTCCAGATACTTGAAAATTACATCAATGAAAATCAGGTAAATGATATCGTTCCCCCTATATAGACCTAGAAAACCTTCCATTTGTGGATATCCTAAATCCATAAGATAATATTTTCCTAAAAAAAAGTAAAACATAATATCAAGTTTAAAAATAAATGAAATTTTTATTTTTTTTGTAAAGATTAATTAAAAAAATAAACTTCAACCTGGTGGAGGGTGTGGAAACTTTAACTCTTATTTTCTAAGTGCTTGTAAAAAAATTCTACTGTCATGTGTTGTTCCTTCCCAACCAAGAAATGCAAAAATAAAGCACATGTTAAAGTCACAAACTGTCATAATATGTTGAGTTGGTTCACCTTTCCGTCCGATATAAGGTATTTGACAAAAAGGCGAAATGGATGCTTTTATGTGTGTTCCATCTATGGCCCCAATACAATCCTTTAAAATAAATACAAGTAATGTGATAAAAGTTAGAAATAATTTATATTTTAAAAATATAAAGATTATGTAAATTTTACCTTAAAGTGAGGCCAATATCTTGTATCATGTTGTATATGATTCAGTACTTCCTCGAATTGACCTTTAGTGGGTTTAATCGTGTCTATTCCTATTCGAGCAAATTATATGCAACATATCCGTAAAAATTGACTAACAGTTTCCCCAGATCGTTGAAATTGCTCTGTTGCATTTGAATTTGATTCTCTATTTCCAAGAATGTACAATGATAATGCTAACTTCTCCATCACTGACACTTTCCCATGCTTTATGAAACACCCCAAACCCGACCCACAAGCCCTTACCGGATCTGGCATGCTCCTTGAGTAAACCGTAGCAAAATCTCATCATCTTGAAAATAATTTGGTGGTTTTAAAGAAAGTTGATTTTAGTTAATGATCAAGTTGAAAATCATAGGTGTTTAGGTGTCAAAAAGTTTGAAGTTGTTTTATGAAAAAAAATATTTATTCATTTGTTTGATGTTGACCGTATCAGAATAAGAATTTAAAACGTAAACTTAAAGCAGTTAAATAGTAATGGCCTTATTACAATAAAACAAAACCAGAATTTAAATCCCAAAAACTAAAAAAAAAACTTAATAAGGAAACTCGAAAATGCTGAACTGAGCATGGCCACCATTAAGTCCCTGCCGACCTGGTCCATTTACTGAGTATCACCTGCAAAATGTTAGCCCACGAAGGGTGAGTCTACAGACTCAGTGTGTAACAACTATCACAGATTCCCAATCGATAAGAGCATATTATATCATATACGAACAAATATAAGCAATGATGCAACCCAAACCCACCTAGATATCCAACCTCTACACATCACCCGTACCTGCCAATCACATCGTGGGGATTACTAAATTGACCCTCCATCCGCTGCACACCATCGAAGGTAGTCGCTGCAGTCAACTGCACATCGCCCTTATAATCGTGGCATAGCCACCAAGTAATGTGACAGAGTCACCGGATTCATAATTTGTGACATTAGTCACCAGATAATGTGGTAAAAACCACCGAAACACTTCCCCTTTCTCATTATCACCCATATGCCCATGCAACATACAAATCATACAGATATCATGCAATATACCTTACCCCATGGCCATAACGAAATTTCTCATATTTTCATAGCAATGCTTATAAACATTATTAACGAGTATTAAGGGGTAACGTACCTGAATACACTGTACCATTGAATGGTACCCTTAGCCATGTTTATTCGTCACTTTATTAACACATGCTTATCATTATTACTTAATAATCTATCGGGAATTTAGTGAGAGGTTACACACCTGACTATTCGTAAGTTTAAGCAAAATCCCGAACTACGCGAAACTAACGAGATCTCGAAATGTTTGCCTTACCCCTTCCTACAATCGGCCAACACTTGTTAGTAACCAAAAACCTATTCGGCTCAACCGAAAATCTCGAAGGATATGTCGCATGGAGATATCATCTTACCTTTATGCCGATTTGGTTTCCAACCAAATCCCGAAACTACGTGGTGCACTTCCCTTGCAATTGGCCAACCACTAATACACACAAACGATTAGCCTTCGATTTTGAATGATTAAGAAACAGATCCGAAACACTAGAACCCTTACCTAAATCACTTAGCCAAATTCTGAAGATCTATAGTATTCGGCTATCAAGCACCAATGTTCGGCACCCCTAAGTGATGTTAGGGATTTTGGCTACCTCTCCATTTTGGAACAAGAAAAAAGTTAAGATCCCGATTAATAATGATTGAAGAAATATCAAGGAGGGACAAATAAGATTTGGCTTATAAGATCTACAAGAATGGCCCTTGGCCGAATGTTACCTCCTGCTTACCTTGGATCTCAAATCCCAAAAAATCACCTTTCAACCGTCGGCTATAAGAATCCTGAAAGATCTTCTTCATGGTTCGGCCAAAAGAAAATAAGAGGGATTAGATTCCTAGATTTCGGCACTAACCAAATCAGTCAAGAAGAGAAGAGAAGTAGGAAGTTTACTTACCAGAAGATTCAGCTTTTGATCTAGTGAATAATTCGGTTCCAAAAGGGTAGAGGTACAATCGGCTATGGCCAAGAGATAGGAGATTTAGCTTTTGAGAATGACAGAAAAAGAGAAAGATTTCGGCTAATGACAAGGAGTGTTTCGACTTTGAAGATGGTAGAGATGGAAGAAGAAAATAGAAGAAGAAATTGACCCTAGTGGTCTTCTCAAATTCGGCTAATGCAAAAGAAAAGTTTTGAAAGTTCTCTGACTACCACTTTTGGCACAACACTAAGGGAGGAAAAGAAAACTAAAGTGTTCCTAAAACCCCCTAAACAATTTCGGCACTAGCCCCCTAAGCATGACCGAATATGCCCCCTCCAAAGTCCTTCTGCCGGCCAACTCTTCTTCCCTCATCCAAATCCCCCTTTTCCCTCCTACTTAGCCGAATCTTTAAGCTGTCAGACCCAATCTACACTTCATCCATTCAGAGTCCCTGTGCCGTCTGTCACTGCACCTCCTTGCCAAAAAATAAAAGCTCTAAAATGCTTCCCTTGCTGCTCGTACTTAGGTCCCTTCACACTCCCTGTGGCATCACCTCACAAGGCCCTAAGTGGCGCCTCTTTGCCACCTTACCAAGGCTCTACTTGTGTCATAACCCTCACACACCTCTACTTAAGGCTAGCTCCCTTAGTTCCCTTTTTAGGCTTAACATCAAATGCTTTTCTAAGGCTTCTACCTACATCCCAAGGTTCTTGAAGCCCCCAAAACACATTCAAATCACACACAAGCATGCTACCACATACATTTAAGTGAAAATGCATAATCCCTAAATCCCGGATATTACACTTTAAGCTATAGTTTTTTTTTTTTGCAAATCATGCAACAAGCTGTGAAATATATTTTTTGGCATCCTAAAACTATTCATGCAATGATCATCATGCTCATTTAATACTTCGTCCACCCATATTTTTCCTGTATAATTTGAATCCATACACGTTGCATAGTGAAACAAGTTTCATGGTGTACCAACACACTACCTGTAACACCTTAAAACCCGACCTTGGAGTTTAGACCAGATCTCGGAGGTTACATTGGCCACCCAAAGTGGCGAAAATAAAAACTCTATTATAAACATAGAAAATTCTTTGCTAAATTTTAGTGAATTAGATAAAACTTAGTTATATTTTGAAACAATATTTAATAAGCGTTTAAAACAAATACAAAAAAATTCAAATTGACGCTTTTGAGCAGTTTCAAAATACCTCAAAATTTTGCCAATTGTAACTCAAAATTTTAGGAAAGGAAAACAACAGAAGATATGTCCTTTTCTCAAATGTGTATGAATATTGAAACAATAACATAACCTAATTAAAAACCGTGCGCTAAACTTTCGTAATGTTGTCCAAACCAAAAACACGTAATTTAATGAAAAGTCCAAACCCTAACCCATACCACAATTTGCATAATCGCCTTACAAATAATTTTAAAACCAACCATATTAAATTATTAGAAACTTAATAAAAGCGTTTAACACCAAAACTTCTTGAGACCCCTGAAGTGTCGAATCCAGAGCTTAACCACACAAGTTACCTAAAAAGGAAAAACTAAAGGGAGGCGAGTTACGCGAGCTCAGGGTGAGTCTTAAAACTAAGCAGTTAGGTCATGTTGGATAAAAAAATAAATGAAAGTAAATAGAGTAACAGAACCATTCGTAAAGTTGGAACCTCTACTGAATTAACTTACTCGCAATACCAACATTCAAACAAGATAGGCAAACCAGAAGCACAAGACTATGCAAATCCATAACATGCATAATACTTTAGCAAAATAACTTAATCACTCATTTACAAATAATCTAGCATTCATATTCAAATTTAACATAATGCAACCTATTCAGATGAGTAGCAATGAACATCAAAATCCCACCCAACCAACCGAACACCACTTCGTCCACCCTGCACACCACATAAGGGCTACAGTAGGCCCCTCCACCCTGCAGACCACATAGGACCTTAATAGGACTCTCCACCCTGCACACCACAAATGTGGAACTAAGCCGCTCGAATAACAATATGCAGCTAAGCTAACATATGTACAATATAATGTGGTAAACTGTTGTAAAGAAATATTGTAGTTATACTGCATAGAATAGTCTTCTTTCTCTTCACAACTAAAACCCCAAATTTTAATGCAAATGCAAATAAATACACGACCATCATGCATATGGACATACTCATATTCAAAGCAATAGAACTAGAATTCAGCATACCTGATTTCAACCAAACGTAATAAAACACCTATATCTCAAATCCTTAAAAATCACACCTAAACTTGTACGGATAATATAACTAGAAGCCTCTAATAATACATACTTTTGATTCCATATTACATCTAATAGTTTCACATTTACAATCAAGTTCAACAGAATTAAGATCTCATTTACTCCTACAAAACATAAATTAGCATGGAATTAATCAGGGTCTAAAACACATTGATTTCCCAAAAAGGGGTGTAAAAACTATAAAATAAGGCCACACGCCCATGTGAAAGATGGACACGCCTATGTGGAGGTGGCACATGGCCATGTGGAGGAGATACATACCTGTGTGTTAGAGTTACATGGTTGTGTGAGAAGCCCATGTAACTCCCTGTGCATTTTTTGCAAAAGTTAAGCAAAATTAAGAAGTAGAGTAGACACGACCGTGATGCAAACTCACACGTTTGTGTGGCTTAGAAACACGATCGTGTGTCCAAGGTAAACACCCATGTGAAAATTAAAAAATCCCCAAACAGTAGCCACACGATCGTGTGGCATTAGAAAATGTCAAAATCCCTAATTTCATAGCACCACATGTCCGTGTGGACCGCCCGTGTGTGGCACACGCCCGTGTGGTCACGAAACCACACCGAATCATGCTGTAAGTCGTGATTTTTTGATAGGAAAGCAACCCCTAATCACTAATAGTTCAAAAACACACCAGAATTTGTAGAATTCCATTCAATCCAACAACAGTTCAAAACCTAAATTAAGCAGTTTTAGAAACACACCTGATGAATGCTTCGAGGCACTAAAATTGACTGATTCTCCTCTTATTCTAGCAATAGGCTACACTTTCGACGAATACGAATGTTGATCCTCTAACGAAGTGATAGGAACCAAAGCTTTAATGCCCAACCAGGTTGATGCAAAACCCCCAACAATTTACTCCAACCGAAAAGAACAAAACAAAACAAAACAAAACAAAAGAATAATGGAAGAAGGAGAAAGAACTGATGAAAGAGGGAGAGAATAGAGGAACGTAAGGGAATTTTCTAATTTTCTAATTATTATTATTTCCATTTCAAAAATAAAATAAAAAATAAATTTTATTAATAGGATTTTAATAAAATTTATCCTATAAGAGTTTTCAAAATTGAAGCCAAAAATAAAACATTCCCCACATTGTACACATGGACTCGAACCCAAAACCAGAGGCAAGCTACCTACAAAGCTAGCCATTGATCCAACAGGCTCATACTGCTCCTAAAATGCGAAAATTGACTTAGAAGTCCAACTGAACACTAACCTTAACCTACAAACTTTAGAACTCCTAACCCTAAAATTTAGGGTGTTACACTGCCTAACACATATTCTTCTTCTTTATGATAATTGTTGTGCTCAACTTGTGTAACAATTGTGGCTATTCTTTGTTGAGCTTCTTCACTTAATTCAAGGGTATCATAATTCATACCAAAACTATTATAAATATTGTTAAATTCATCCAAAACCTGAAAAAGTAATCAAATGAAAATAAATTAATATTTTGTGACATTCTATACAACACAAAGAAACTTAAATAAAAGCATAGCATAAAAATACCAAACATAAAAAAATATCATACATTAACTTTACACATAAAAAAGTAGTATAGTTATATTACAGTAATAACCCTAAGGAGCTTATGGTGGGGGTGGTTGATGGTATGGTTGGAAGGGAAATGAGGATGTTGCTACCAAGGATGAAAATGATGCAATTGGATTTTGTTCAGCATACTCACATTGAAGCCACAAAATCCTAACATCTGGATCTAAGTTCAAAAACACTTCTCGTTTCACCATTATTTGGAACATTTTGATGGAAAATAGTACAGTTCATCTCTTTTTGGAATTTCATCTCCCAAAGCACGCAAAGCATCCATTGCGAAATATTATATTAAGAGTGAGGAAAAATAATTTCATTCACTGACTTCCTTAGACTAGCCATAATCTCACACAATTTCTCAATCTAAGAAGTTAATTTATTTCTTGATGATTTTCTACTTGAACTTGATTTTTTCCCTTTACCGTGTACAAACCCAAGTGTTTGCTTTCTTCAATTAGGAGTTTCATGAGAAGGGTTTTATGGTGCCTCATTAGGAGGAATACCTTCATTCTCATAACTATGTTCATCTGAATCACCAAATCCCTAATTAGGTGTATCATATCCCATAGGAACACTGCTTGGAAGAACACCAGACGAAGGTGCCCATGCATTCTCTCCAGTGGCTACAATTCCACCAAACATTTGCCACATTAACTCATTCAATCGTAGTTCAATTCATTTTCTTAAGTCCTTTAAAATTAGGATTTACCTTCATAATATGTTAAATGTTATAGTAAGATTTTTATATTTGTAAATTATTAATTTCAATAAACTTTATTATTAAAATAATGATAAAGTTAACACTAACCTGTATTTTTCAGCCCACCATTCTTCAGTAGCATCGATAGTCTTTTTATATGGACACCATCCTATACCTATAGATTCTTTAAGCAACTCCCTCCATAACCTCCATTCCTTTTTTAATGTATCCCACTTATTTTTCAATTGAGGTTTTCCATATTTGGAAAAGAGTAATGACATTTTCCCATCCTTTTGAGTTTAGATAAGTTGTCAGTCTATTACCAGCATTGACTCCATTCACACAAAGTTCACAAAATATCAATGTCAGGTCATCATCCCAAACAACTTTTATTGCCAAGGTATTATCTCCGTCCACAAAATTTCGTGCCTTTACCATATATTATTATTTTGATTTTAAATGTCAACCTACATAAAACCATAAATATATATATCATAATAAGCATCATTTAAAGATCACCATTATAAAAAATACAAGCAAACATATATCTTAAGATATCATGGTATATACATCCGCGCATTTGTAAAGCTCCTTCAATAATTCTCACAAAAACTCTTTAACAATTTGATGCATTGGACTAAACAAAATAATAGAATATAAGTATTTAATTTTCACTCATATGGGACATGCATACATGTATATCATGTGTCCACACCGATTTCCAAATATGAATGAAAGAACTAAGGGTGTCAAATATGAATACTTCAAAAAAATTAAGAGTTAGTGTGACATAGTCTAGCATTAGCATGAAATCATACAACATTTAATTATTTCTTGGATAATTGTATAACCATGTTAGATAGATTTCCACACTACCTAAGTTTCATATATCTAGATTTTCAAAAGATGTATAACAATTCGGCCTCTCAAACACAAAGATCTGTAGGGAATTGAGAAGGCTAAAATCCTTTCAAAAGGGGGATCCTTCAAAGTTGTGTTCCTCAAGATTTGTTGGTTTCAAAAGCTTACAAAATCTAAAAGGAAAACTGAATAAGCATAAGAATGTATATACCTATATGGAAAGACTACATCTCTAATATCATTAGAGCAAAACTCAATTGCGTATCCAAATGTAATAAATTAGTTTTTAAATAGACTCTTTGTTCTTAGCCTACTAATTTTTTGTTCTTCAAGAATTTTCCCTGATGTTATCATTTGTTTCATCATTTCAATCTTGTACTAAGAAGATAAACTTACAACTGAGCACTACATTGCTCTAAAAAATTCCCAATTACAAGCTAAATTTTTATATTCATTGTAGAAGTGGAAACTACAACTCATATTTGCAGATACCCCCAACTGATCAATAATTTGATCTAAACCAAGAAAATTTAAAAACGAGATGAAAACATAACACGAACATGATACCATACTCAACAAAAATATATATAAAAAAGCTAACATTTAGGCAAAGTAAAATGTAGCAGCCACAACCAAGAACAAAGCAAAAAAGTAGGGAGAAACCAACAATATTCACTATTTCAGTTCCCATATCTAAAAAACAAGTGATTGTTTCATTCCCAAATCTGAAAAAAATAAGGTTGGGAAAGAAATTAGTTTAACTTTCAAAAAAGTAAAAAAATAAATAAAAGTATGGGTCTGTTAAAAATACCTACTTCTTTATTATGTTGAAATGGTGCTAAAACCTCCAGTGAATATTGAGGCTATTAGTGTGATTAAAATAAGTTTCAACGCATTGTTGATGCTCATCCAAACAGAGCATCAGTGAGGTTGATAGCAACACTGGTATTAATTGCCAAACCAAAGGAAGCTTAAGTTTTAAACTGGGATTACTGAGCTTAACCCATGAATTGGTTGTCTTGCTTAGTTGCTAGTAGAATGGAAGCTTCAGCGGCTGGAAAAGCTAATAAGACAAGGAAAAGAACCATCAGGTGATTTTCTGCACTCCAGCCCTGAAATGCTAAGTATGTTAAAAGTCTGCATGGGTCTATGAGTATTTACCATGATAGTTCAGTAAGTATGATTCCATGGTAGTTCATCTAAGAAATGCATTTATTGTATAATTGTTCTAGCATTACATGAATGAGAATCATTGAAGGGCTAGATGAAGTTAGGAATGGAAAAAAGGTGATTCGGTTAGATACCACCATACATAGTTGTTGAGAGCATCTATGATGAGAAAAGCTCCGGGCCTTACGAAGGGGACACTATGGTGTTTGAGCATCAAGTTTAGGAATGGTGAAATGGAGGAATAGAATGAATGCAATGAAAGGAGTAAACAAGAAAGATTATGGCTAGGCCATGGGACTGATCGAAAGCTATACACTTAAAATGAGTAAGACCATGGCTAAAAGATGCTATGACATCATGATAAAGATGAGTAAGACCATAGTTGAAAGACATTATGGCATCATCATAAAAATAGGACTAAAACCACGGCTAAAAGATGCTATGGCATCCTTTGATAGTTCGTCGGGACGGTAAACACAGTGTTATATTGTGTAAGACCATAGCTGAAAGATGCTACGATGTCATAGATAGTCTGTTGGGATAATAAACACGAGAAAATCTTTCAGGACATTAAACATGGGAGTGTACTGTGTAAGACCATGGCTCAGCAATGGCAGCATAGAAAGTCCGCTAGGATAATAAACATGGGTGGAAAGTTAAGACAGTAATTGTGGGAAATCCCACCACTAAATAAAAGGGTTGGAAGAAACGGTTAGTAAACATGATAGTGAGCTAACTGACTATTGGGAAATAAGTCGAATAAGGAAAAAATGTAGAAAGAGAAATAGTATGCTAAAATAGTAATCATGGAAGTTGGAAAGGTAAAAGGAAGGTAACCCGATGGGAATCAAATATGTAAATTGTCGCGCTAGTAGTCTTAGTGTATAAGTATGTAGAATAGAGAGTAAATAGGGGATCAAAATAAGGATCCACCGATAAGAACTGCTAAGAGATGCTCAATGAAATTGGTAAGTTAGAGTCAAGATCGTAAGTACCCCGAGAAAAAGGTTCTTAGAATAGGAGGGGTAGGCTGGGGACCCAAGATAAAAAAGTACTGTGAGTGATGACACTAGTGACAGGACTATTCCTCTTTAAGGGGGAACCATTAAGGAAGTGTTAGACAAAGGGCTAGTTATGTGGGGATACAGTATGAAAGAGGAATAACGAACCTAGAAAGCCACTCTATGATAGTTGGCTGAGTATGATAGGTCATAGCAACTCATAACATGAGCGTATTCTATGTTTCAAGGTAATGTAATACAATAGAGTGGCTTACAAAGTAGTCCGATGATCTGCCACAAATTGATATGGTAAATTAGGGTCTTCCAACGCACTTAATAAGCTTTTCCTTTGGTAAAATTGCATCTTTAGAGTAGTATTTTTTTTACATTTTTAGTTAATAAGTGAAAATGTCTCATTTTTGCTCATTTTGTGACCCTAATTGGCCAATAGCATCATTGGGAGGCCTAACGTGTGAATGAATGGTGTAGGGGCGTGCTGGAGATAAAAAAAAGAGTGAGAACGACGCCAAAGGAAAAAGGTATCGCTATATCTCTAACAGTCTGAAAGATTGAAGACTCTCTTTAGTAGTATCGCGACATCCTCTTTGGGTATCGTGATATTCACCCTTAAAAAAGAACCCTAAAGCTCGACAGTATCTAAGGTATAGCGATATTCGGTTCTTGGTATCACGACATCGCCTTCATCAGGGGGACAAACTTGGACAAAAAAGGTAGTTTTTGTCCACCCGGTCCACCAATCACCCAAGGCCCATGTAGGGGCATTTTTGGAAATGAAAAGAAGATTGGGTTGAGGAGGAGAGAGACACACATTAGCTTAGTTTTAGGGTTAGTTTTATCCTTTTTTTTTTGCATTTTTACAAGGTTTTCATTTTCTCTTCCTCTACCTTAGTTTAGAGTTTATTTTCCTACTTTTACTTCTTGTTCTTGATGTTCTTAGTGTTAGTTAAGTTAGTTATTACCATAGATAAGGTTTATTTACACTTTTATTCCTTGTACGTTGGTTTCAAGACACTTTAAGTTTTAGTTTAATGTATTTCGATTTCTTTTACTTTAAATCTATTAAAGCTTGAAACGTTTATGTGTATTACTTTAGATTTTATTGTTAGATGTTTTTATTTTCATGTTATTTATGTTTTCTTGCATAAAAATCCCAACTTTCGTATTTTTCTTAAACTTTACTTTCATGGATGCTTTGTTTTCCATTTCTACGTTCATTTCTTTCACTTTCAACATAAGTAGCTAAACCTCAAAGGAGGTTAGTTGATGGAGATGTGGGTAAGCTAAAATCTTTGGACAAAGAACTAAATTGTAACAAATTGGACTAAATTGATTAGACCTAAAAGCTAGGAAGTGACGCCCCTAATGGAATATAGAGGCAAGTGAGACCGAAAGGTAATCTTGTTGTGCACCCATTCATTAGTCTCGGATTAACCAATGAGATCAAAAGATAAATCGAAACTAATTCATCTAAGTTGGTAAAATTGAGGTTAGAAGATAAAATGGAGCCATATAGTAATTTACGCGAATTAAGTCTATTGTTCGAGGATCAGTGAACCACATCGAAATCAACCAACCACCATTAGTTATTTCTTAGATAGTCTCTTAGTTTACATTCTTTGCAATTTAGTCTTTGGAGTAGCATATTTAATTTTCTTGCGATCTTTTCTTATTATGAATTGTTGTACTATAAAATCTTATTAGTCGCCGCTTAGACTCTATCGTGTATGCTCGCTATCACTCAACCGCCATTTCCCTTGGGTTCAATCTTTGGAATGCTCTAGTGTTTCATTATAACACTATAAATATTACAACTAAGTTGTACGCTTGTAGTAAAATCGGGCTTTAAAAGTTGTTATATAAATTCATTATTTTATCACACATGTACGATGCCGGTCAACTTGTTGGCACTGTTGCTGGGGAGATGGTGCAAGATTGAGTAAACTTTAGTGTACATTTTTGGTAGAGATAAGTAGCCAAAGTATGATTTATAGATATGACTTTTAGTTATTCACTTTTAGTGTGTCTACAATTGTTAGTTAATTTTATTTGTTCTAATTGTTAAAGTATTAAATGGTTGGTATAAGGTGAGTTCGTGGATCAAGGTAGTAATTAAACCATATAAAACTTTAGTGGAAAAATATGGACTAAGTGTAGTCCATTTCTAGGTTATTATATAAGGGTAATTAAGTAATTATGTAATCAAGGATAGAAAACATAAAAGAAAAACAAATTAAATTTTGTCATCTTCTTAGTGTTCTTGTCAAAAATTATAGAAAAGAATAGTTTGGAGGGAGCTTTCATTTTCAGTCTTTAATGGTCTTGCATGTAAGTATATTTTCATTCATTTTTCAAAAATTTTATGTTTTTGTCGTTGTTTTAGCTCTATCTAGCTAACTCGAGAACTTATTTATTAAATTGTTCAATGATTTAGAAGATGCCATTGATGAATATTATGGATATTTGTAGTTTAATAGTGGATAACTTTGCTTTGATATTAAATAGAAAGATTTTGTTAAAAGATTTTCCATGATTTTTAAGTTTAGGGGTTATTTGAATAAATTAATATTAAAATGATTTATTTGTATAATTTGTAGAGTGTGAGGACTTTTTGGGATAGGTATAAATTAGGTTTATTGGATATTAAGTTTAATTGTGCAAAATAATCATGTTTTAGTCTTAAGGATTGAATTAGGTAAAATGTAAATATTTGGGGCAATGTGTAAAGTTGTAAATAAAGAGTTATAGGTATCAAATTGAAAAGAATGTGAAATTAAAGTTATTAATTGAATTAAATTATATTATAAAGAAAGAGCAAGTTGATAATCGTGGAAAAGGGAAGGTTGTCGATTAGTCCCTAAACTTTTGATGTTTCTGCAATTTGACCCTGGTAAGTTTGTACAATTTTTTTCTTGTATAATTTAAATATTTAATTACTTACGGGTTGAAATTTATTAATTGACTTGGAAGTATTGAATTGTGGTAAATGAAATGATTTGGGAAAGAAATTGTATTAAATGTTGTTAAATGATAAATATGTAGGCCGATGAATGTAGGATAGGATACGATTGGCATGCCAATAGGTTATATCGTGTGCTGTACGAGAATGGTTGATGTTTAGATGATGATTCTAGTTTTATTCATGTTTACAGAATATACCAAATTTCAACATTTGTTGTGGCCTATCGCGTTATATTACAGTGCTTCAGGTGTGTTTCAGTGGCAGATGTAAAGCCTACGGGCTTGACACTTGGTGCACATGTGTGTTCTCAGATGGTTAGCTTATTTCAGTGATTGGTGTTAACATTGTATCCGAATCCATTACAATGTTCATCGGGTATAATTAGTATTATAACGTAGTTGATTGATTTGATTCATTTGTATACAAGTTTGTGACTCACCTGTGATTTAATTATCAATGAAAGGATTATGATTTATAACTTTTCTTTATTCTATATTGATTAAAGTTCTTCGGTAAGTTAATTTTTCAATCTGTTGAACTCACTAAGCTTAAGTAAGCTTACTTGTGTCATTTTTGTTGTTTTCTTGTAGATATGTACTTTAAGATATGTACTTGTAGATATGGCCGATCAGATCGACTCGAAGAATCACACTATCCAGAAATATTCTAATAGTTTTTGAATGTTTAACTTGGGTTATATGGCATGTAATTGGTGAATTTAATTTATGATAGTAAGTTGTGAAGTTTATAGTTTGAATGATATTGGTTTTGAGATGGATTTTGACCCTTGTGAATATTGTGCTTGGTTTGGACCATATGTGTGTATGGAACTTGTTTGGTATATGTAGATAAGCCTTATAAAGTGTGTGAATATTTCTAAGTACGTTATGAGTAAAAAGAGTAATGTTTTGGTATAAATTGTTATTAATGGTTGTGAATTATATGATTATACTATGTTTTGAACATGATATTGATTTGATAATTGAATTGTGGTGTTAATGAAGGCACATTGGTTAGAGCTTTTCTGTCTTTGAATAGGCATCAATATTGTCTTTTGTGTGATAGGAAAATTTGGTATAAAATAAACTTTTAAAGATGAGATTTTATCATTTTGAACCTAGGTATCGATACTTTGGAAATTGATATCGATACTTGACCATATGAATAGTTTTAAAACAAACAGAATGTCAAAATGGTATCAAGTTTTATTTTAGTATCGATATTTTTTCATAATATATCGATACCCTAAAATAAGTATCGATACCATTATTTTACAAATAAAATAGTACTCAATTTTGGTACCAATTTTCAAAAAGGTGTCGATTTGGTATTGATACCAGCTATGGATTTTCACTTTTAGCTTTAAACTCTTTTTTTTTTTTTTGTAAATCAATCCTATTCCGACCTTGGATTTTACAATTTGGTACTTTTAAAATTTTAAATATTTAATATGTTTGATTAAGTAGAATAGCAATTATCACTAAGTATGTATTGTTTAATAACGTGGTTATTAGTCGTTGAAGGTTACTGTAGCATCTCTTTACTTGGGTCCGGCGATTGGGCTAGGTAAGGGGTGTTACATTTAATGGTATCAAAGCTATGGGTTATTCGATTCTTGGACTGAACATAGTGTATTTGGAGTCTAGAAATCACATGTCATATACACCTCTGATATTGTGATATTGATTGATCTAATCTAACTCCTATTTTTCTTATAGATATTAAAGATATCGACAGAATACTAACATGCAACACTGATGAGGTTAATAGTAATGTTCTGACTACTGAAAAAGAAGCGAGTTGTAGTTTACCGTTTCCCTAGATGTTAGAAAATAAAGTCAAAAGCGTTGTATGCGACCAAAGATTCAGTTGTGAGATCGGAAGCTAGAGCACCTACAAGAGCTTATGGCATTCGTGCTCGCGAAAGATGCGTCATCTCCTAATGTGATCACTGGTACATTTTCTCTCTATGATTCTAATGTAGTTGCATTGATTGATCCTGGATCAACTCATTCTTATGTTTGCATGAATTTGGTATCTAGTAAGAATTTAACCGTTGAGTCTACTGAGTTTGTGATTAAAGTGTCGAACCCTTTAGGCAAGTATGTTTTAGTTGATAAAGTTTGCAAGATTGTCCTTTAATGATTCGGGGTCACTATTTTTCGGCTGACTTAATGCTTCTACCATTCGATGAGTTTGATGTGATTCTTGGAATGGATTGGCTGACTCTACATGATGTCGTAGTGAATTGTAGACGAAAGACCATTGAATTGAAATGTCAAAATAATGAAATTCTTCAGATTGAACCGGATGAATCGGGCAAGGTGTCTATGGTAATTTCATCAATGTCAGCTTAGAGGTATGTAAGAAAAGGTTGTGAAGCTTATCTTGCGTATGTATTGAATATAAAATTTTTTGAATTGAAAATCGAGTCTGTGCCGGTAGTCTGTGAATATCCGGATGTGTTCCTATTAGAGTTGCCTGGATTACCACTAATCAGAGTAGTTGAGTTTACTATTGATTTGGTACCGGGAACTTCACCGATATCGATAGCTCCGTATAGAATGGCTCCGACCAAATTGAAAGAATTGAAGTGTTAGTTGCAAGAGCTGACAGATAAGGGTTTTGCGAGACCGAGTTTTTCGCCCAAACAAACCTGTGAACCAGTCGTCGGGTTAGGGTGTGGCAATAGGTGTACGCATGTTTAGGACGAGATTCAGGGAGAGCTTGGTATTTAAGCAGTCCTAGTGACTCAACTCCTCTTCGCTGGAATCCTACCTAGTGCGTAGTGACTGTTCACTCTAACCATGAGGACTTATTGACAGGCTAAACCTTATAATTAAAACCTGAAAGGGACTAGCCACCTGTTTATAAAATCCTAAGGTAAACCCTAGTTTTTAAATTCCCAAATTACCCCTGATTCGTAAAAAATTATTGAAATACCCCCGAGGCGTGTCACATTAGGGTGCTTTTCGAGAAACCATGGTTCCATTTGAAAACCTTTCTTGATATTAAAAACTAAAGTCCCAGTTTGCATTTGTTTATTATTAATCGACATTTATTAAAAAGTTATTACCTAAAAAAAACTTTGTTGGTTGCGAAAACTTAATTAAAATGACTGACTTATGAAAACGTGATGTTTACGACCTATTCGCGAAAGCGTAGTATTTTGAAAGCAGATATTATTTTGGAAAATCGTGATACAAAGTTTAGCAGATTTAAAACATAATAAACTAAAAATCCAAAACTAAAACCAGAATTTAAGAGAGGCCTTATTACAAAATATTAGCCCAAGTTGAAAATAAGTAAAATACTAGAGTCCAAAACTGCTCGTAGTGTGGCCACCTCCGAGTCCTCTAGCACGTCGAACCGCTTATTAAGGATTACCTGAGAAAAAAATATTAAAAAGAGGGTGTGAGTTTACGAAAACTTGGTGTGCATAACCCTCATCAATAAGAACATGAATCATAATAGTTCGTGCCAAAAATTTCAGTAACGGTGGCAATTGGGCCTTAGCCCATAAAAGCCTCAGTTGGGCCTTAACCCATAAATGTCACGAATCATATTTATCTGGGCCTGAGCCCATCTCAAATAAAACTACATATGCAATGCATTAATGCCCATACTAACCCTGCAGTCTGTCTCCTGTCCAACCCTGCACTCCTATGGGGATTTAATCGACCCACCCATCCCTACACTCCTTATGTAGCACTTCCTATTGCGGCACTAACTTATCGGTCTGAAGATAGTCGCTTCGGTGGCTAAAAGCCTTCGGTGGATCCACAGTCGTCAAGCGACCATGCGATCCTATCTGCACTTCCCCTTTCGAATAATCCCATCCCCATGCAACATAATAACACATGAATGCAACACACAATAATAATCATACGATAACAATCATAAATCACATAAAAGAATAATTATATAACATGTAGGGGCGTTTTCGTCATTTTATTGCCCTCTAGGGGCATATCAATCATTTTACCCATCGAGGGTATTTTTGTAATTTACCTACCAAGGGTATTTTCGTAATTTACCTACTAAGGGTATTTTCGTAATTTACCCACCAAGGGTATTTTCGTAATTTACCTACCAAGGGTATTTTCATAATTTACCCACCAAAGATATTCTAGTAATCCTACCCTTCAGGGGTAGTTCGGTAATTCTACTCATAACCAATCCATGCATGCAACGCATCTCAAACATAATCAATCATACAATTAGCATATACAACGCTAGTACTACCACGATGGTACAATGGTCATTTTATCGTTTAGGGGTAAAACAATAATTTCGCAAACTGGGGGTATTTTAGTAATTTTACAAGCTAGGGGTATTTTGGTAATTTCACAAACTGAGGGTATTTTGGTAATTTCACAAACCAGGGGTATTTCGATAATTTCACAAACTGGGTGTATTTCGATAATTTCACAAACCAGGGGTACTTCGGTAATTTCACAAACCAGGGGTATTTTGGCAATTTTACAAACTAAGGGTATTTCAGTAATTTTGCAAACCAGGGGTATTTCGGTAATTTTGCAAACCAGGGGTATTTCGGTAATTTCACAAACTAGGGGTATTCCGGTAATTTCACAAACCAGGGGTATTTCGGTAATTTTATAAATCGAGGGTATTTTGGTAATTTTACAAATCACGGTGTTAACGACCCAACAGAAGGTCCACTGTCGCCTCGAACGTCTCCAGCATTCTAAACAGAGATAATGATGCGAATGGGCCTAAGGCCCATTCTCGGCCCAAGTGGGCCCACACACTCGTGTGGCCCATTCATTAAACCTAGCCACATATATGAGATTCACATAATCTAGTTCACTATTTACTACTCAATCATACAATTTACTCATATCGACCTCATTACTATTGGGCCCACTTGGCCCTTTCGCCATCATCGTGCCCAACATTTCACACCTACAAGAATACTCATGGTGGCCTCGACTATCGCGTCAAAGCTTCCACACGCGCTTTCGCACGCGTGTAACTACCATCGCTGCAGGACCCAGATTTCGTTATTTGTCGCTTTACAACTAGAGTAGAGAGAGTTGCACACCGATAGGAATTACAAGTCGCTAAACCGCTCCCCAAAGCTCCTATGCCCAACGCCCACCAAGGTATCTTTTCTCTCCTCCTAGAATGCTCTTTATATAGCTAGCTTCTCACCTTCCTTCTTTATATCTTTTCGATGTGGGATCCTTCCGCTAGCAGAGTTTAAATCCAACTCAAACTCTTGCAGTCCCATCTTAGCAAAATAAATACTCCCTTGCTTCTCATAAGATTCAAACTTAGGCTCCCTTGTAACATAACCCACGCTGCTAGCCACTTTACCAACTAGCTCCTTGTTTCTAAAATCATGCGCAACTAAATATAAGTCCTATGGCCAAATTCAAAAATCCATTTAAAAAGAAAACTAAAATGCATGCACCAAGACTTGAACCTTGGACCTCCTTCCTTCCTCTATGGCGTCACCCCCTTGCTCCTTATGTGGCATCACTTTGCCACTACACCACACACTCCACTTGTGTTATTTTTCTCCATATTTTATTCTTAAAGACTACTACTAACTCTCAGGGTTTTATTCACCTAAAACCAAAATTTCCCTAAAGCCAAAGTTTGAACCCGGGACTTCATAGAAGCCATCTAACCTTCCAAAATCACTCACTTAATAGGTCCAACTAGCAATAGAGCCGTTCTCTTATTCTCAAAAATTTTAAACGCTCCTACGCCTAAAGCCCAATGGGCCTAATCCTACTAGTCCCAACTTTGGGATGTTACATAGGGTGCACCAGTGTTATTCGTCAAGAAGAAGGATGGATCCATGAAACTTTGTATTGATTATCGTCAACTCAACAAGGTTACAATAAAGAACAAGTATCCCTTACCAAGAATTGATGATTTTTTCGGTTAGTTGAAAGGAGCAACTGTGTTTTCAAAGATAGATTTGAGATCTAGCTATTATCAGCTGAAAGTTAAAGACTTGGATGTGCCAAAACCCACGTTCAGAGCGAGGGATGGGCATTATGAATTTCTTGTTATGCCTTTTGGATTAACTAATGCTCCTGCTATTTTTATGGACTTGATGAATCAGATCTTCTGACCATAATTGGATAAGTTTGTGGCTGTATTTATTGATGACATTTTGATTTATTCTCGGGATAAGTTTGAGCATGCCGAACATTTAAGAATTGTGTTGTAGACTTTGAGAGATAAAAAGTTGTTTGCTAAATTCAGAAAAAAGTGAGTTTTGGCTCTAAGAAGTCAGATTTTTGGGACATATTGTCTCAACGGAAGGTATAAGGGTTGATCCGAGTAAGATTTTGACAATTATCGATTGGAAACAGTCGAGGAATGTATCTGAGGTTAGAAGCTTTTTAGGCTTAGCCGGGTATTATCAACGTTTTGTTAAGGGATTCTTGATGATTGCTACACCTATGACAAGATTGTTACAGAAAGATGTTAAGTTTGAATGGTTCGAGAAATTCTAAAAGATTTTTGAACGGTTGAAAGCATTGTTGACTAAGGCACCAATTTTAGTGCAACCTAAATCGGGAAAAGAGTTTGTGATCTTCAGCGACGCGTCATTGAACGGTTTTGGATGTGTGTTAATGCAAGAGGGCAAAGTGATAGCTTATGCCTCGAGACAGTTGAAATCGCATGAAAGGAATTACTCGACGCATGACTTAGAATTGGTTACCATTGTGTTTGATTTAAAGATTTGGAGACACCATTTATTCGATGAGAAGTGCCACATCTGTAACACCCCTAACCCGTATCCGTTGCCAGAATAGGGTTACGAGGCATTATTGATCAAATCACAACATGCAACATAATTTTATGCATCTATTTTCAAACACCATTCAATCATAATCACATTTTCCCTTTTTAAGGGCCTACGAGGCCTTAAACATGCTTTAGAAGTGGTTCGGGACTGAACCAGTAACTTATTAAAATTCTCAAAAACTTAGGAATTTTTAAACATACTTTTCACGATCCCTGCTTGAATATCTCATCGATGCATTGGGACGATTGAACGAGTCTCGAAATTTCTTTGATATAGTCTGATAAAATTTAATAGATGATCTCTTTCTGGAGTCTCTAACTTCAAAATCAGCTTTTCTCTTTTCTTTTCCGAGTTCTTCAGCTTTACATGCTCGTTTGATGAGTATCATAAACTCTTTGATTTCCAAAATCCAAACTAATAGCTTGATGTCTTCATTTAAACCATCCTCAAATCTCTTGCACATAATAGCTTCAGTTGAAACACATTCCCGAGTGTATCTGCTCAATCTCACAAATTCTCGCTCGTATTCGGTAACAGACATACATCCCTGTTTCAGCTCGAGAAACTCTTTGCGTTTCTGATTAATGAATCTCTGGCTAATATATTTCTTCTAGAATTCAGTTTGGAAAAACTCCCAAGTAACCCATTCTTTTGGAACCACAGATACTAATGTATTCCACCAGTGATACGCAGTGTCTCTTAACAAAGATACAGCACATTTAATACATTTTGCAGGAGTACAAGATAACTCATCGAATACTCGGATTGTATTATTGAGCCAAAACTCAACTCGTTCAGCATCGTCATCAACATTAGCCCAAAACTTATCAGCCCCATATTTATGAATCTTATCAACAAGTGGCTTACTCAATTGAATCAGATCTATCACTTGTGGCACAACTGGGACTTGTTGAGGAATAGGCGGGGGTGGAGGTTGTTGAGCAGCCGGATTCGTTCGAATGAACTTCGTGAGCCACTCACTTATCATTTGGAAAAAAACTTGTTTAGCCTTTCCCTCATAGCTACTAGATACAAGTCTAGAGTCAGATTGTGCTGCCCTCTGAGCAGGAGCGGACGCACTACTCTCTACATCGTCAGCTACAGCTCTTTCGGGTCCATTACTATACGAAAACATAATTTAAGCTGTCAGGAATCATCACACTACTGCAGAGTATATATGACATGTATAGCTAGACTCTCGCACACACTATGTTAGTCCTAGAATCGACTAAATCGTAACTCTGATACAAATAAATGTAACACCTCTAACTTGTATCTGTCGCCGAAATAGGGTTACGAGGCGTTACTGATCAAATCACAACATACAACATACATTTATGCATCTATTCTCAAACACCATTCAATCATAATCACATTGTCCCTTTTTAAGGGCCTACGGGGCCTTAAACATGCTTTAGAAGTGGTTCGGGACTAAACTGATAAGTTACAAAAATTCTCAAAAGCTTAGGAATTTTCAAACATACAAGGATCACATGCCCGTGTGCCTCACATGGCTCCGGACACACCGTGTCCCGGTAGTGTGAAAGCAGGCATATTATGACAGGTTACACGGTGACCACCACACTGTGTCTAGCCTGTGTGCCCTTTAAAATGGCCACACACGCCCGTGTGCTAGGACGTGTGTTAGGCCGTGCCAAACCTATAGGGTATACTGACTTATGCAACATGGCTAAGTCACACGTCCGTGTTCTAGGTCGTGTACCATTTAGGGGGTACACTGACTTGTGCAACACCGCTAGTCACACACTCTTGTGTGAAGCCGTGTGGAGCATACTGACTTCAATTTAATTCCAACACCAGGGGACACACGACCGTGTATCATGACCGTATGGATAAGAATAGGCCATTTGCAAAGCCAATTTGCCACCCTTTCTCTTGCTCACCTAAATAAACAAAATAATACCATTTCAACACATTTATAGGCAACCAAAACATGCCAATTCATATACATATCATGCCATTCCATCTTCAACCATTTCACTGCTCAAATCATAACCATAAACATACCAAAACAATATATCATCACCAACCATTTCACCTATCTTCCCTATGCATTTTTCTCATCATTTTATCAACTAATTCATGCCACAAAATATACCAATTCATCATCCCTATATCATACCAAATCAACCATGATACATCATTGGTAAATAATCAAAACAATTAACCACTTAGCCATCACAACAATCATACCAAACATGCCAAAACACAAGGCCATATATACATCACATATCACTTACCAAATTCATAAATTAAGCCAACTTAGATGGCCAAATACACACCAATATGTACATCATTTACAAGCCAACTCTCACGGCTAAAATCACAACTCAATACGTATCATCTTAACACTAGCCTATACATGCCATATACCATGTATACATAACATCAAAAGTACCAACAAATTGATCGATAGTGTGACGATGTTCCTAATGATCCCTGAGTTCGAGCTAGCTTCTATTATCTATAAGATAGGGAAAGAACACACAAAGTAAGCTTTAAAAGCTTAGTAAGCCATGTACAAATAAAATTACCACGTGGATCAATATCATTTTCATTAATAGGCAAATCATTAATAAGCATATAAAAACTCACAAACCTTTCCCATTGAACACATATTCAAATTCATAAGAGAATTCATCAAATAATTCCCTTTTCAATACTCGTATGAATCTCATACATACCTGAGTCACTTAACTCATTCACACATTCTTTCTCGACTTGACTTTGCCTGTTGAACCATTTGGAATCGTTAAGGATACTCGAAAATCACATATGACTCGTACAATGCCATATCCCAGATATGGTCTTACATGTTATCACATATCGATGCCACTGTCCCAGACATGGTCTTATATGAAATCATATAACGATGCCAATGTCCTAGACTGGTCTTACACGTAATCACATCTCGGTAATCCTAATGTCATGACATTTGTTCCTATACTATTCCTAAGGTTCGTACGAGACTTTTGGATATTACAACCCTATCGATTCTTACTCGTATTTGATCATTCAGCATTCATAGTAGTTCAATGACAATTAAACATACATAATTCAATTTAAAGACATTAATTTGCATATGAACTTACCTTGTATGTACAATGAACGAATCAGATCGACTACTCAACAACTTTCGATTTCCCCTGATCTAAATATGATTTCTTTCTTTCTTGATCTATATGAATTCAAATTTAACTCATTTATTCATCAAATCATTCAATTTTGTCCAAAAATACATATTTGGGCATTTTCACTATAACACCCCAAACCCAGTCAATGCGTTAAGACCAAATTTGACATGTCACACTAAATGAACATACACCTAATCTTTTAAAGATTTAAAGAAAACATATTTTAAAAAAAATATATTTTAACGTGGAGTTATTGAAAACTAAGTTTGATTACTAAATCTAATAATTTGGGTCATAAAATATATAAATTGAAACTTAGGAAAAATTGATTTAATATTTTGAGAAAATTTAAGGAGTTCAAAGTAATTTGAAAAACAAAAATTTAAAAATATTATTCTGAGAAAAATTTACCGAGTTAAAACTATTTAAGAATGAAACCCTTTTTAAACGCGTTTATTTAAGAAAAACGTTTATTTCTATTTTAGAAAAATAATCCCACTTAATTATTTAAAGCATATTATAAAATCCATCCACAAGTAAAACATCCATAAAATTTAACCAGAGGCCTTATTACAAAATAACAAAAATAATAAAAAGTACTTAAAAAGAAATTTGAAATTTAAATAACCTATTATTCGTAGTATGGCCTCCACTGAGTCGTCCCCGGCCCGAGCCTCCATCACTGATCATTACTTGAGGAGGGTAAAGAAAACGGGGTGAGTTACTTAGAACTCAGTGTGTAACTCACTTACCATTGTCACTGGGCTGAAATTCAGTTAAGCATTTATTGGGCCATAGCCCATTTACAATCATTATATAATATCATATATAACATGCATGTGTTATGCAATTTCCCAACCAAACCTAGTTTTCCATTCGCTACACACCACCCGTACAAACCAACACACCTGTGAGGAGCTTTAGTCACCCACCCCGACAACACACCAAACTAGGCATTAAGCCATATATCAAACTGTGGCAAATCCACCGATAATTTATTGTGGTAGAGCAACCGGTAATTTATTGTGGCAGAGCCACTGGTAATTTATTGTAACATCCTGAATTAATGGGCCTATGCGTTTAGTGGGTGGATATGTTTAATGTGTTAATTTGAGTGTTAAGGGTTTAAATTGGGCCCAGTATTGGGCCGAAGCCTTGGTTAAAATTCCTATTTGGATACCATGGGGTTTAAAAGATGGTATCGGTGCTTTAGGTTGCAAAATGGGCTTGTGGCCCAGTAGTATGTGGTGTTGCAGAGGAGTTATAGGTTGGCGCCAGTAGTAGGAGGTGAGGCCCAAGTTTTAGCCTCAAGGAGCCCATGTCTTTGGGCCATTTTCGGCACTTAAAAGGAGCAAGGTGGGGGACGGTAATGAGGCTTAATTTTATGAGGGATTTAATGATTGGGATATTGTGCTGATAATAGAAAGGAGAGGTGGTGTTATTTAGGCCTCTTCTAAAGGTATGAATAGATTAAGATAAAGGAGAAAAGATAGGAGCTATCTGCGAGAGAAAGTTGGCGAAATTCCATCTCCTTGAGGGGAAAGAAATCGGTTTCTTTATGGCAAAGGGGTGCCAAAATTTCCCTTATTATTTGATTAATTGTTAGTTATCAGGATGGGCACTTTCGGGTTTTGATAAGTAAGTGCCGAAATTCTCTATAAATAGGGGTGGTATCTCTTCAATTCCGGTATTTGAACCTTATACTTTTCCTCATTCTCTGTGCCGGAACTCTCAGTTATTCTCTGTAATTTCTTTTCTTTTGATTTTGATTTCTTCAAAAGCCGAAATCTCTAAACCTATTCTCTCATCTTCACTTTCATTCAAAAGCCGAAACTCTGAACTTTCTTCTCATCTCCATAGCCGAATACCTCCTATTCTCTTTTGTCGATTTCTCCACTAAAAGCCGAATCCGAATAGATTTCTTCCTATCATCTTCTCTCTTTTTGATCTTTTCAAAAGCCAAAAATTCTTTGGGAGTGGCCAAATTCTCTGTTAAGGTAGGTGCCGATCTCTTCTGTTCATTTCTTTACTTTTGATTTTTGGAGGCCAAAGCCGAAAGGCTTATAGGCATGGTAAGGTTATCTTTTGAATAACGTTTGGATTGTTCTTGTGTTCACATCATGGGGCGACACCTTGGGAAATCGGAGTAGATCAAATTATCTAGATTCTGAAAGCCAGAATCCGTTAGTCTCTAGGTATCCTATCTATTTCAGGATTTCAAGGTAAGGGGTTTTCATTAGATTTTCGTTAGATTCGTTATCGTACTTAAGATCTTAATCACATGATATGGTTTAACAACCCTATTTCGTTATAGTAGTTCTGACAAGGACTTTTGATGGAATCAAATATGGATCAGGCAAAGGAGAGGATTGGGTCCGTAAACCCAATCCCTAAGTTTAAGAAACGAGCGGTGTCTGTTGTTCGAGATTGGCCACCGGGTTGTGGACCGGCTTCTGAACAGCATCTTAGGCAGATAGCAGTCGTATCGGCTTCTGATAGTGTCGACATAGAGAGTGTCGTCTTAACGGTAACTAGGTGTGTAGATCTCTATCACACTCATTAATTTGTATTATATGTATATTGTGGGCTAAAAGCCAAAAGAGAGGCTGTATGAACAGTCGTATGCCCAGAAAGGGTAGGCAAGGGATGTCAGGTACGTAATCATAGAAACTCCTCTATGTGTATCGAAGTATGTGAAAGTCTACGATCTGTTTAGATAATTTAATGTTTCAATTATTGTATGTATGTATGCATGGTATGGGATTGATTGATTTATGGAAGGGGAGCAGATCGCGAGGCGATCGGTGGCTTTGCCACATAGGTCACATAGTGATCAGTCTATATGACAGACAGCATAGCTGTTGAATACTATAATGTATTACTGAGGTCGCATAGCGATCGGTGGCTTTTCCACATAGGTCACATAGTGATCGATATGGTGTGTAGCGGATGGAGGGTTGATTGTAGAAATCCCCATGGTGTGAAGGTTGGTACGGGGGTTTGTAGAGGATGGACTCTTAGGTTTGGGATGGGCCATGTTGCATGAAAAGTTCTGTTGCCATTATGTATGGGCCAAGGCCTATAATGTGTTTGTGGGCCCAAGGCTTTTATGTGTTTTCGGGATTTGTACATTGAGTCTTGGTAACTCACCCTTTTACTTTCCCCACTTTACAGATGAGCAGTAGATCGTGGACATGGGAGCCGAGGCAGACTCAAGGGGCTATTAAGATTATTATCTACATAGACTATTTACGGATTTTCATTTGAGTTTTAATTTTTGAGAATATTTATGTAATAAGGCTTCCATAACTTAGGTTTTCAATTTTTTTTTATGTTAAGTCTTTATAAACTTATGTTTTTCTCTTTCAAAGTCTTAATTATAAAATGAAATGATAAATGGGCTTTTCAAACACAATCAACGCAAATGCTTAAAGTTGCTTCACAAATTTCACAATTATTTGATTAAACGGCCATAATAAACTAAGATTTTTAAAACCCTACAAAGCTAAGTTTTCAAGTTTCAAACCGTGGCATACCAGATCCGGTAATGACGTATGGGCCGGGTTTGGGGTGTTACATTTATTGTGGCAGAGCCACCTGTAATTTATTGTGGCAGAGCCACCGGTAATTTGTAGCAAAGCTGCCAGAACTTCTCTTCATCACAATCCCAACCCATGCAAATCATGTATATAATATGCATATCCAATTACAATATTTCATTCATATAAATATTACGAACAATATAGCCCATTTATCACATATCACATTTGGCCCATTTATCACATATCACATTTGGCCCATTTATCACAGTCTTAATACCGATTTTTTATAGTTTCTACCAAAATAATGTTAATTACGCCATCTTACCCGATTTCACTAACAAGTGACTAAGTCAAACAATTTACCATTAGTCACAATATAAATATCTATCTCATGAAATAATGTGTGAGATTACACACCTGATTACGGTAAGCACTACACTTTCCTGATCGTTAACACCTAAAAATATTTTAACGCTCGATTAAATCATTAACACTTATAATAAATCCATTCTAAGATAAGCGGTCTAGATTTTTACCCTCAAAATCTTGAATAACTACTATTTCTCGGTTCTCTCTGGATGACAGTTCACAACCCGTTGGAAAACCCCGAACAGCTAATGGCTCAAAATTGCGAATAACCTCGAATAATTGATTTTCACCTGATGAAGGTCCACAACCCGTGGAAAATCCCGGATCGTCGAAACGGCCCTTCGTTTGAATCTAGAGGGGATCGCGAATCCGCTCCTTTTCCTATCACTAAACACCACTCCTTTTGAGTCGATCTTGTTTGCCTCCATTGACAAAAGAATATTAGTCCAAACTAATATTTCGTAATTAAAAATAATTGGTCTTATGAGCGAAGTCGGCTTACCACAAAATCCTTACGATCACAGGATGAAAATAGAGTAATAGAGTCCCTATGATAAAAATCGGTTAATAAACCCTATCTTTAACGAAATAAAAAGTAATATGGAATCCTTGAAAGAAGTCCTTACCTTAAAGTTTTTGGACCGATTCCTAGCGATAACACGATGATTTCAGACACTCCAAGTTTCGGCCTTCCACTACGATTCTATGATAAAGAAAAAGAGATTTTGAATAAGATACGGTATGATGACAATTTCGATCCAAAAAGGCTATCCCACAACAAAGTATAGATTCAGCACAATGGATAGGGTGAAATAAAAATACCAAAATGTTGTAACTAGACACTTACCAATTGATCAAAGTGAGAGTAGGAAAATGATTGAGAAGGAGATATGTGTGGTAGAAGATTCAGCTATAGAGGAGAAATTGAAGGGGATGGTGCTTAATGACATTCGACCATGGTGAATATTAAAGAGAGAACAATGTATGAGAGATTTTTGCAAGAAGAAAAATATAAGAAAATAAGGTGTTTATGTTTCGGTTTCAAGAATGAAAGATGAACAAAGAAAAGGGTTTGAGGCTAGTGTGCATTCGACAAGTAAGAAAAGAAGAGAAAAGGAAAAATGGCCCTTCAAGGTTTTGTGGTTTCGACACAAAGAGGAAATGGTTTGGGAGAATAAGGAAATAGGACTGGAATGGTCAAAAATGAAATGGCCAAAAAGAAAGCAAAAGTTTACCTATTGTTCATGATGCATTCGGCTAGGGAGAGGAAATTAGAGAGAAAAACTTTGAAGAGAAGCACAAAAATGCCAAAATGCCAAAATGACCAACTAGCACCTAAACCTTACCAAATGCCATCAAAAATTTGGCCACCCCCTAACCCCTAAAACCATCCGAGTGCATGGCCAAAAGGTCAAAGTTTGGCCATTCCAAACTTTCCAAAACATCTTCCTTGCTATAAGCCTTGTGTTCCCTCTACATACCTTATTCATATGATTCCTTTCCTTAAGTTTAAAACTTGCCTTTTCTTTTAGCCACCATACCATAAAAATAAAAGTCCAACTTACAATATGAACTAGGCTTGGCTGACACTATGAGGAAGGAAAATAAAAAAAAAATAAAATTCTCATACGCACATCAAGGGATTCGAACTCCTTCCCTCTAGGAACACTTATGGCGCCATCTCCTCTTTACTACTAGCTCACTTATGCTAACTTTCACCATTTAATTACTTTAAGATTTAAGTCACTTGTTCCACTTCATTAAAGTACTGATAACAAAAAAATTATTCCAAAACCAAATAATTCCCAAGCCTTCTCGAGACTATAAAAACACACACATTGGATTATTTAACTGGCTAAGCACCAAAATAATGCAACATATAAAAACTCAAATTTTAAGATGTCATAATTCTACCCCTTTAAAGAAAATGTCGTCCTCGAAATTTACCTGGTTAAAAGATGTGAGGATATTGCTATCGAGTCATGTCCTCAGGCTCCTATGTAGCTTCTTCTGCTCCATGATTACGCCATAGAACTTTAACCAACGGTACTGACTTCTTTCTCAGCACTTTAACATCTCGATCTAAAATTTTCACTGGTTCTTCCTCGAACGACAAGTCAGGCCTTAACTCAACTTTCTCTATCGGGACTATGTGAGACGAATCCGATCGATAACGCCTCAACATAGAGACGTGGAAAACACTATAAATCTGACTCAACTTCGGAGGTAACTTAAGCTGGTAAGCTACTGGCCCAACACGTTTCAACACACGATATGGTCCAATAAATTGGGGGCTCAACTTGCCCTTCCTTCCAAATCTGAAGATCTTCTTCCAAGGTGAGACCTTTAAAAAGACTTGATCTCCCACCGCAAACTCAATGTCCTTACGCTTTAGATCCGCATATGACTTTTGTCTATTCGAAGTTTCCTTTAACCGTGCCCGAATCACCTTTACTTTTTCTTCCGTCTCTAATAACAATCCAGGACCCAATAACTGTCGTTCCCCCAATTCAGTCCAACAAGTAGGAGTACGACACCTACGGCCATACAATGCTTCAAAGGGTGCCATTTGGATACTGGATTGATAACTACTGTTATGCGAACGGTAGAAAATCCTCCCAGCTACCTCTGAAGACAATAACACAACCCCTTAACTTGTCTTCTAAAATCTGCATTACTCTTTCCAACTGACCATTTGACTGAGGATGAAAAGTCGTGCTGAAGTTTAACCTTGTTCCCAAAGCCTCATGTAAAGCTTTCCAAAATCGTGATGTAAATCTAGGGTCCCTGTCCGATATAATAGACACTGGTACCCCATGCAACCTCACGATCTCCGTTACATACAACTTAGCCAACTTCTGCAGTGAGTAATCGATACGAACAGGTAAAAAATGAGCAGTCTTCGACAACTGATCCACTATTACCTAGACGAAATCTTTCTTAGTAGATGATAAGGGTAACCCACTAACAAAGTCCATCGTTATCCGTTCCTATTTCCATAATGGAATCTTTATCGGTTGTAGCAATCCCGACGGCAATTGGTGTTCTGCCTTAACTTGCTGACATGTTAAGCATCTATTCACAAAATCTATAACTTCCCATTTCAACCCTGGCCACCAATATTGATCACGAAGGTCTCGATACATTTTATTTCCCCCTGGGTGCATAGCATAAGGGCTACTATGCCTCTCGCAGAATCAATTGTCTTAATTCTAAATCTTTGGGCATACAGATTCTTTCGCGAAAACACAGTACTCCGTCATTATTCAATTCAAAATCCTCTATCACACCACCTTCCACCTTACATCAACACACATCCCAAGCCTGTATGTGACACATCGTAATAAACAATAAACTCTTTTCCAGCCTCAGGTTGAATCAGTACCGGCGCTTCCATCAAAATCTTCTTTAATTTCTCAAAACTTTCTTGTTGTTTCCCTGTCCACACAAATGGTACTCCATTTCACAACAGTTTAGTCAGGGGTGCAGCAATCAACGAAAACCCTTCAACAAAACGTCTATAATTACTAGCCAATCCTAGGAAACTCTGAATTTCAGCCAATGACTTCGGTGGTTTCGAATCCAACACAGCCTCTACCTTCCGAGGATCAACTCTTATTCCTTCGGCCGACACAACATGCCCTAAAAAGTTCACTTCATTCAGCCAAAATTCACACTTACTGAATTTGGCAAAAAGTTACTTTTCCCACAATAATTACAATACTATCCGTAGATGTGAATTATGCTCTTCTTCATTCCTCGAGTATACTAAGATATCATCTATGAACACCACCACGAACCGGTCTAGGTAGGGTTGGAAGACCTGGTTCATCATATCCATAAATGCAGCTGGTGCGTTGGTCAACCCAAATGGCATCACCAAAAACTCATAGTGTCCATAACGAGTTCGAAACGCCATCTTATGAATATCTACCTCTGTAACCTTAAGTTGGTGATAACCCGATCTCAAATCTATTTTCAATAAAATCGAAGCTCCTCGCAGTTGGTCGAACAGATCATCAATTCTCAGCAACGGGTACCTATTCTTGATTGTCAGCTAATTTAACTGCCTATAATCAATACACATACGCATCGGCCCATCCTTCTTTTTGACAAACAAGACCGGTGCTCCCCACGGTGATATACTCGGTCGTATGAATCCCCGATCCAACAATTCCTAAATTTGAGCCTTAAGCTCCGCTAACTCCTTCGGCGCTATCCTATAAGGAGCAATGGATACCGGAGCCATTCCGGGCAAAAGCTCAATGCCAAACTCTACTTTTCGGTCTGGAGGTAAACCCAGAAGATCCTCGGAAAAGACATCTGAATATTCTTTCACCATTCTAACATCTTCCACCGATAATTCCTTGGCATCCACAGCACTAATGAAGGCTAGGAATGCTCCACACCCTTTTTGTACCAACTTTTCTGCCTTTAAAGCAGATACCACATTTTCTAAATAGTTTTTCCGTTCGCCTATCATCACCACTTCCATATCTTCTGGAGTTCTTATCGTCATCCATTTTGCAGCACAATCCAAGTACGCACGATGCTTTACCAACCAATCCATGCCCAGAATCGAACTCACCGAAAGGCAGTTCCATTAGAACTGCCAAAAATATTTCTCTTTGAATTTCTAAAGGAACGTCTCTATACAATTTATTCACCACCACAGACTGTCCTAAAAGACTAATTACCGTCATCTCTCTATCGGTAATCTTAGATCTAATATTTAGATTTCCAGATATAGCACTAGCAACATATGAATGGGTAGATCCGATATTAATCAAAGCAGTAATAGGTACATTGGAGATGAACGTACCGGTTATCACATCAGGTGCATCACCATCTTCTCCGCGTCTAATCGTATAAACAAACCCTGGCTGCCTCGCCTCGCGCTACCCTTGAAACCATTACCTTTGCTCGGTGCACCTTGACCTCGTCCTATGCCATTACCACCTCGACCTGGTCCACGACCCCTCGGTGGCTGTTGAGTGCCTCTAGCTGGCTGTGCATCAGGGTTACGAGCTTCTTGAGTCGGAGTAGTCCGTCGAGGACAATTCTTAAGCTAATGATCCTTAGAACCACATTTGAAACAACCACCGGTTCTTTTCCAGCAGTCACCAAAGTGTTATCTTCCACAGTAAGCACATAGTTGAATATGATTGGTAGCAGCAGGTGCTCTAGTTTGAGCTGATTCATCATTCTTGGACCTCTTTTGGAACCTTTTAGCAGAACCCGAGTACTTAAAGTCCCTCTTGTTCTTGCCTCTATCTCTTTCTCAATTTTGTCACTCTGAGCTCTTAACCTCCTCAGCTATTTTGGCTTTCTCCACAAGCGTGGCAAAATTCCTTTCTTGTTGTGGGGCAATCAGTACCCGCAACTCATCATTCAATCCGTCTTCAAAATGCACACAACGTTCATGGTCAGTTGGCACTATAGTCTGAGCATAACGACTCAAACGTAGAAATTTTGCTTCATATGCTGCCACAGTCTTACTTTCTTGAACTAGATTAAGGAATTCCTTCCTCCGGGCATCCACATAGCTTGCCCCGACATACTTTCCTTGGAATGCAGTTTTGAAGAAGTCCCAAGTAACACGTTCAGACTGAGTGCCTTCTCGAATAGTAAGCCACCATTGATACGCCTCGTCCTTCAACAAGGACACAACTCCTCTTAGTTTCTACTCGGCAGTACACTCTAGGTCGCCCATAATCCACTCCACGGCCTCAAGCCAATATTCTACAACATTTGGGGCTACTCCCGAGATACTCCTAAAAGTCTCAGCACCATTTGATCTGAGTCGCTCCGATATTGATCCACGAGCTATTGGTCCCGATCTAACCCCAGCAACCCTTTTCAAACTCGTAACATTGCTTGAGATAGAGCAATATCTTCTCTCATACGGTCATGTAATCCATTTTCTGACACAGGTGATGCCGGTGCATCCATTTTTGGCATATGGCCCGATGCTTCAGACACAACTCTTGCACCTCGGCCTCTACCATGGCCACGTCTACCACGTCCACGTCCTCTAGCGCTCATATTGACTATTTCATTTCAATTTGATTACAAGTTTTATGAATTAGTATTATATTTCAGTGTTTTAATAACGATATTTTATGAGATATAAGAGGTAGAGTTGTTTTCGTAAACACATCCTATAGTCTCAATCTCTATAGTTTCAACATCTAAAACTAAAAGTTCTAGAGTGTTCCTATAGTCATATCACAATAATAATCATTAAATTTCAATACACTTACTTGACTTGGTGCCGGATACTCGTAGTGCCATACTACATTTAAAAAAACATAATTCAAATAGTTTTGAATAATAAATGTTGTTGAACCCACTCCACACTGAAGTTTTGAACCAAAAGCTCTGATACCATAAAATGTAACACCCCAAACCCGGTCTATGCGTTAAGACCAAATTTGACATGTCACACTAAATGAACATACACCTAAACTTTTAAAGATTTAAAGAAAATGGATTTAAAAAAAAATTTTAACGTGGAGTTATTGAAAACTAAGTTTGATTACTAAATCTAATAATTTGGGTCGTAAAAATTTATAAATTGAAACTTAGGAACAATTGATTTAATATTTTGAGAAAATTTAAAGAGTTTGAAAGTAATTTGAAAAGAAAAATTTAAAAATATTATTCTGAGAAAAATTTACCGAGTTAAAACTATTTAAGAATGAAACCCTTTTAAATGCGTTTATTTAAGAAAAACATTTATTTCTATTTTTAGAAAAATAATCCCACTTAAGTATTTAAAGCATATTATAAAATCCATCCACAAGTAAAACATCCATAAAAATTTAACGGAGGCCTTATTACAAAATAGCAAAAATAATAAAAAGTACTTAAAAGAAATCCAAAATTTAAATAACCCATTATTAGTAGCATGGCCTCCATCGAGTCGTCCCGGCCTAAGCCTCCATCACTGATCATTACCTGAGGAGGGTAAAGAAAACGGGGTGAGTTACTTAGAACTTAGTGTGTAACTCACTTACCATTGTCCTTGGGCCAAAATTCAATTAAGCATTTATTGGGCCATAGATTTACAATCATAATATAATATCATATATAACATGCATGTGTTATGCAATTTCCCAACCAAACCTAGTTTTCCATCCACTACACACCACCGTAACAACCAACACACATGGGGAGCTTTAGTCACCCACCCCGCCAACACACCAAACTGGGCATTAAGCCATATATCAAACTATGGCAGAGCCACCGGTAATTTATTATGGCAGAGCCACCGGTAATTTGTAGCAAAGCTACCAGAACTTCTCTTCATCAAAATCCCAACCCATGCAAATCATGTATATAATATGCATATCCAATTACAATATTTCATTCATATAAATATTACGAACAATATAGCCCATTTATCACATATCACATTTGGCCCATTTATCACAGTCTTAATACTGATTTTTTATAGTTTCTACCAAAATAATGATAATTACGCCATCTTACCCGATTTCACTAACAAGTGACTAAATGAAATGATTTACCATTAGTCACAATATAAATATCTATCCCATGAAATATTGTGTGAGATTACACACCTGATTACGGTAAGCACTACACTTTCCTGATCGTCAACACTTAAAAATATTTTAACGCTCGATTAGATCATTAACACTTATAATAAATCCATTCTAAGATAAGCGATCTAGATTTTTACCAAAATCTTGAATAACTACTATTTGCCGGTTCTCTCCTGATGATGGTTCACAACCCGTTGGAAAACCCCGAACAGCTAATGCCTCAGAACTGCGAATAACCTCGAATAATTGATTTTCACCGGATGAAGGTCCACAACCCAGTGGAAAATCTCGGATCACCGAAACGGCCCTTTATTTAAATCTAGAGGGGATCGCGAATCTGCTCCTTTTCCTATCACTAAACACCACTCCTTTTGAGTCGGCTCCTTTTCCTATCACTAAACACCACTCCTTTTGAGTCAATCTTGTTTGCCTCCATTGGATAAAGAATATTAGTCCAAACTAATATTTCTTAATTAAAAACAATTGGTCTTATGAGCGAAGTTGGCTTACCACAAAATCCTTACGATCACAGGATGAAAATCGAGTAATAGAGTCCCTATGATAAAATTGGTTAATAAACCCTATCTTTAACGAAATAAAAAGTAATATGGAATCCTTGAAAGAAGTCTTTACCTTAAAGTTTTTGGACCGATTCCTAGCGATAACACGATGATTTCGGACACTCCAAGTTTCGGCCTTCCACTACATTTCTATGATATAGAAAAATAGACTTTGAATAAGATATGGTATGATGACAATTTTGATCCAAAAAGGCCATCCCACAACAAAGTATAGATTCGGCACAATGGATAGGGTGAAATAAAAATACCAAAATGTTGTAACTAGACACTTACCGATTGATCAAAGTGAGAGTAGAAAAATGATTGAGAAGGAGATATGTGTGGTAGAAGATTCGGTTATAAAGGAAAAATTGAAGGGGATGGTGCTTAATGACATTCAGCCATGGTGAATATTAAAGAGAGTATAATGTTTGAGAGATTTTTGCAAGAAGAAAAAGAAGAAGAAAAATATAAGAAAATAAGGTGTTTAGGTTTCGATTTCAAGAATAAAATATGAACAAAGAAAAGGGTTTGAGGCTAGTGTGCATTCGGCAAGTAAGAAAGGAAGAGAAAACAAAAATGGCCCTTCAAGGTTTTGTGGTTTCGGCACAAAGAGGAAATGGTTTGGGAGAATAAGCAAATAGGACCGAAATGGTCAAAAATGAAATGGCCAAAAAGAAAGCAAAAGTTTACCTATTATTCATGATGCATTCGGCTAGGGAGAGGAAATTAGAGAGAAAAACTTTAAAGAGAAGCACAGAAATGCCAAAATGCCAAAGTGACCAACTAGAACCTAAACCTTACCAAATGCCATCAAAAATTCGGCCACCCTCTAACCCCTAAAATCGTCCAAGTGCATGGCCAAAAGGTTAAAGTTTGGCCACTCCAAGCTTTCCAAAACATATTCCTTGCTATAAGCCTTGTGTTCCCCCTACATAACTTATTCATATGATTCCTTTCCTTAAGTTTAAAACTTGCCTTTTCTCTTAGCCACCATTCCATAAAAATAAAAGTCCAACTTACCATATGTACTAGGCTTGGCTGACACTATGAGGAAGGAAAGTAAAAATAAAAAAAATAAAATTCTCATATGCACATCAAGGGATTCAAACTCCTTCCCTCTAGGAACACTTATGGCGCCATCTCCTCTTTACTTCTAGCTCACTTATGCTAACTTTCACCACTTAATTACCTTAAGATTTAAGGTCACTTGTTCCACTTCATTAAAGTACTAATTACAAAAAAATTATTCCAAAACCAAATAATTCTCGAGCCTTCTCGAGACTATAAAAACACATACATTGGATTATTTAACTGGCTAAGCACCAAAATAATGCAACATATAAAAACTCAAATTTTAGGATGTCACATTCACACTTCAGCCCCTAAAATTCTACATATTTACAATTTAGTCCCTAATTCACAAATACACAAAATTCATAAAATTTCATTAAACCCAAGCCTAGCCGATTTATTCTTGAATCCCTAGCAGCCCAAAACTTTCTTTTATTTCACATTTTAACCCCTCAATTTACAAATTTCACAATTTAGTTCTATTTAGGCATTTTCATCAAAAATTCCTTTACCAAACATGAAAATCTATCAACAAATATTCATTTTTCATCATCAAACATTCAAAAGCTCAAGCATTCATTAATGGCATTTCATGAAATCATCAACAATTTCAAAAATTAGGGCATGGGCTAGCTAGAACATGAAGCAACGATCACGAAAACATAGAAATCATTAAAAATCGAGCTTAAAACATACCTTAATCAAACTATATGCTAGCCGAACCCTAAAACAACATTTTCTTCTTCTTTTTCACTTGATATTCGATTATGGATGATGATAATGGAGTTAATTTTTATTTTTTATTAATATTAACATTAATAACTATTTTACAATTTTAACCTTAATTAAAACCATTTAAAAGCATTCATTTAATGGACATTTATGTCAAATTCCACTATTAATGGTCTAATATCAACATAATGACCTTTCATTTAATAAATCATAACAATTAGACACCTTTATCAAATAGATGATAACTTTTGCATTTTATGCGATTTAGTCCTTTTCTAAAATTAGGCATCCAATCTATAAAATTAAACCACAAAAATTTCACACATATATGCTATCATGCTGTAAACACATAATATAATATTAAAAATAATTTTTTACCTCAAATTTGTGGTTCCAAAATCACTATTTTGATTTCGCTAAAATCGGGCTGCTACAACATCTATACCAATCACAACAGTTTAAAGTATTTGATGACTCAGTAGGATTTGAATTTATGACAATGGAGATGGCTCGAGTTGTTGAAAGACTATGATTTGGTAATTGATTATCATCCGGGAAAGGCGAATGTAGTCGCCGATGCTTTAAGTAGGAAATCTTTGTTTGCTTTGAGAGTAATGAATACGCGACTGACTTTATCTAATGATGGTTCGGTTCTAGCTGAGCTAAAAGCTAGACGGATATTTCTTCAGCAAATTTATGAAGCTCAGAAATGTGACAAAGAACTCCAAGCAAAAAGAATTCAATATGAATTGATTAGTGATTTAGACTATCAAATTGGGACCGATGATTGTTTGATGTTCCGAGGTAGGATTTGTGTACCAAAAGATACTGAGCTTATTCAAAAAATTCTTCACGAGGCACACAGTGGTTGTCTATCTGTTCATTCAAGAAGTATGAAGATGTATAATAATTTGAAGAATTGTATTGGTGGTCGGGTATGAAAAGAGATATTTTTGAATTCACATCAAGATGTTTGATTTGTCAACAAGTAAAGGCCGAACATCAAGTACCTTCAGGTTACTTCAGCTTGTGATGATTCCCGAGTGGAAATGGGACAGAATTATGATGTATTTTGTAACTGGATTACCTCTGACTCTGAAAAAGAAAGATGTCATTTGGGTTGTTGTTGATAGATTGACGAACTCAGCTCATTTTATCCCGGTATGTACCAACTATGCACTTGATAAGCTAGCTGAATTGTACATTTCTAAAATTGTTAGATTGCATGGGTGCCTATTTCTATAATTTTGGATAGAGATCCGAGATTTACTTCACAATTTTAGAAGAAGTTGCAAGAAGCTTTGGGTACAAGTTGAACTTTAGTATTGCATTTCATCCATAAACCAACAGTCAATCTGAAAGAATGATTCAGGTTCTCAAGGATATGTTTCGCTGTTGTGTTCTAGAGTTCGAAGGTAGTTGGGAAAAATATTTACCTTTAATCGAATTTTTTTACAACAACAGTTTTCAGTCGAGTATAAAGATGGCCCCGTATGCAACATTGTATGGCCGCAAGTGTCGAACTCTGTTGTACTGGATCAAGCTCAGTGAGAGACAGATTCACGAGATTGATTTGGTTAAAGAAACAAAAGAAAAAGTGAAAATAATTCATGACTGTTTGAAAATAGCTTTGGATAGACAGAAATCGTATGCGGATCTAAAATGAAAGGAAATTAAATTTCAAGTCGATCATAAGTATTTCTGAAAGTGTCTCCATGGAAGAAAATCCTTAGATTTGGTCACAAGGGTAAATTGAGTCTGCATTTTATTAGTCTGTATAAGGTTATTGAAAAAATAGGGCCGGTGGTATATCGGTTAGCTTTACCAACAGAGTTAGAAAGGATCCACAATGTGTTTCATGTGTCTATGTTGCAATGATACCGATGAGATCCTTTGGACATAATTTCACCGACAGAGGTCGAGATTCAACCTGATATGACTTATAGTGAAGAACCAATGAAGATTTTGGCTTGGGAAGTTAAACAGTTAAGAAATAAAAGCATAGCCCTAGTGAAAGTTTTGTGGCAAAGACATGGGGTCGAAGAGGCTATGTGGGAACCTGAGGAAGCTATGAGAAAATAGTACCCAAACCTCTTGTTTGGTAAGATTTTTGAGGATGAAAATCCTTAAAGGGGGAGAGTTGTAATAGCCCGTTTTAGGTTCAAATTAGAATAATGGTTTCAAGACCACAAATTTGAAGTATAAATATTTATTTTATTATTTCTTTAAGGTTTACAGCTTAATAGAATGATTGCGTGAAAATTTCATTAAGAAATTTTATCGATTGAGTGCCCAATTTGACTAGAAGGCTAAACTACAATAGGTGCAAATTTTGAGTTCTATAGGCTAAAAGTATTAAATTGTTATGAATTCTTAAATTAGAGGTCCTTAAATGGTAATTAGACCACTATACTTTAGAGTGGACAAAAATGGACATGGTTAGGTGAAATTTTAAAGTTTTTCATTACGGGCATTTTAGTCATTTGGTTAATAAAGACAAAATTTAACAAATAAAATATGTCATCTTCTTCAAATTAGCCCCCCATGGCTGAATTTCATAAGGAGAAGACATAGATAGGGTTTTGGCCTCTTTCAAGCTCGATTGTAAGTCCGTTCTTGTCTTATTTTTAATGGTTTTTATATTTTTGAGATCGTTGTAACTTGATTTAGCTATCTCAAGGACTAATTTGAAAGAAAGGTGAGGTTTAAAATTTTTACCCATGTTGAACATGTATGTATTTTGATGTTTAATGGTAGAAAATGCATGTTTATTGTTATTTAAATAACATTTACAAAGTGATTTTTGATGAAAATGTCAAAAAGGGATGTATTTGTAAAAGTTTATAAAGTGAGTAGAAAAATGTGAATAAATGAAAAGTATGGGCTATCATGGGCATGAAAAGGGTTCGACTAGGCTTGGGTTTTTAAGAAATTGAATGAAATTCATTTTACGAGCCTAAGGACTAAAATGTAAAATGCTAAAAGTTTAGAAGAAAAAATGTAATTTTTGCCAAGAGGTGTTTTTGGGCTAAATTGAATAATATGATGATTAAATGAGATGAATTTTGTATTATAGATGAAGAAAAATGAAGTTCGGGTCTAGATCGGGGGAAAGCCAAATTAATTGACGAATAGACTCGTTTGGCCGTTTTTGTAACTGAGGTAAGTTCGTATGTTAAATAAGCTTTACTTTAACTGTATTTTATTTGCCTAAATTTATTCATGAATTTTGTAGTCAACCTTACGGACACATTTGACGACAATTTGGCAAGCGAGAAGTCCCAATCAAACCTTAGAAATAGATTAGGATACAAGTGACATGTCACTAGGAATTTATCTTATTTGATTCCGGGTGCTGGTCCTGTATACGTCCTACCGGTGGCTGAGTATACTGGCATATGTTGCTGTTACTTGATAGCTTGTGTGAGCAGCACCATGTAGCTACGTCCCGATTGGCAGCTTGTGTGAGCAAGCCTGTTGATAGCTCGAGAGCGAGCACATATGTGTTATAAGATAAAGGTAGCAATAGCTACATATGTGGCACTTTGTGTGCAAGGTTTCCCGTGTGTCTGATATTATTTTTCAAGTGGTTTATTGGGTAAGAGAACAATGAGACTAAGTACGAAATTATTACGAGATGGTACATGTATGTACTTGTAATATCCTAAAATTTAGTATTGATATGATGCATTATTTTGGTGCTAGCTAGTGAGATGATTCAATGTGTGTGTTTAAATAGTCTCGAGAAAGCTCGAGGTTTATTTGGATTTAGAATAATTTTTTATAATGAGTACTTTAAAAGTGGAACATGTAACCTTAAAGCTTAAGGTAATTAAGAGGTAAAAGTTAGCATAAGATGAGCAAGTAGTAAAGAGGAGTTGGCACCATATGTTTACCTTGAGGGAAGAGGTTCGAATCCCTTGATGTGCATGTGAATTTTATTTTTTGCTTTCTTTCCTCATAGTGTCGATCAAGCCTAGTATTTATGTAGGTTGGACTTTAATTTTTATGGTAAGGTGGCTAAGAGAAAAGGCAAGTGTTTAACTTAAGGTAGGGAATCATTTGAATAAGGTATGTAGGGGGAACACAAGGCACATAATGAGGAAGATGTTTTGGAAAGTTAGGAGCGGTCAAACTTTGACTTTGTGGCCATGTACTCAGACGATTTTAGGGGCTAGAGGGGGTGACCGAAATTTTGAAGGCTTTGGTAAGGTTTAGGTGTTAGTTGATCATTTTGGCATTTGGAGATTTTTGTGTTTTTCTCCAACACTTTTCTCTCCATTTCCTCTCCTTAGCCGAATGCACTTGGAGCAATAGGTAAACAATTGTTTTCTTTTGGCCAATTCACATTTTGACCATTTCGGTCTTATTGCTCCTTTTCTCTTCAAACCATTTCTCCTTAGTGTCGAAATCACAAAGACCTTGGAAGGCCATTTTCTCTTTTTTTTTTTTTGTCGAATGCCCACTAGCCTCAAACTCATTTCTTCGTTCATCTTCCATTCTTGAAAGGAACCGAAACCTAAAAAAAAAATTTATACCTTTCTTCATCTTTTCTTCTTACGAAAATCTCTCAAATATTATGCTCCCTTTTATTTTCACCAGGGCCAAATGTTACTAAGCATCATCTCCTTCAATTTCCCTCCATAACCGAATCTTCTACCACTCACATATCTCTTTCTCAATCATTTTTCTTTCTACTCACACTTTAATCAATCGGTAAGTGGCTAGTACAATATTTTGGTATTGTTATTTTCCCTTTCTTTTGTGCCGAATCTATACGTGGTGTAGGATGACCTTTTTTGGATTGAGACCATCATCATACCATATCTCATTCTAATATTTTCTCTATCATAGAAACTTAATGGAAGGCCGAAGCTTGGAGTGTTCGAAGTCATCGTGTAACACTAGGATTCGGTTCAAAATCTAAGGTAAGGATTTTCTTTCGAGGATTTTGTATTATTTCGTTAAAGATAGGGTTTATTAACCGATTTTATCATAGGGACTCTATCACTCGATTTTCATCCTTTGAACGTAAGGATTTTGTGGTAAGCCGATTTTGCTCATAAGACCAATCATTTTTAATTACGAAATATTAGTTTGGACTAATATTCATTTGTCAATGGAGGCTAACAAGATCGAATCTAAAGGAGTGGTGAATAGTGATCAAAAAGGAGCATATTTGTGATCCCCTCTAGATTTAAACGAAGGGTTGTTTGACGATCCGGATTTTCCACGGTGTTGTGGACCTCATCCGTAAGAATCAACTATTCAAGGTTGCTCATAGTTCGGAGCCATTAGCGGTTCGGGGTTTTCCAACGGGTTGTGGACCATCAATCGGGGAAAATCGGCAAATAGTTGTTATTCACGATTTTGAGGGTAAATCTTAGATCGTTTGTTTAGAGTAGTTTTATTAGATTCCATTTATTTTTCTAATCGAGCGTTAAACATATTTTTAGGTGATGACGATCAAGAAAGTGTAGTGCTTACCGTAATCAGGTGTGTAATCTCACACCATATATCATGGGATGGATATTTATACTGTGACAAATGGTAAATTGCTCGATTTAGTCACTTGTTAGTGAGATTGGGTAAGACGGCATAATTATCATTATTTTGGTAGAAACTATAAAAATCGGTATTAAGACTATGATAAATGGGCCAAATGTGTTATTTGATAAATGGGCCATATTGATATGTGATAAATGGGCCAAATGTGTTATATGATAAATGGGCCAAATGTTTTATATGATAAATGGGCCAAATGTGTTATTTGATAAATGGGCCATATTAATATGTGATAAATGGGCCAAATGTGTTATTTGATAAATGGGCCATATTGATATGTGATAAATGGGCCAAATGAAAATGCATACTATATGTACATGATTTGCATGGGTTGGGATTTTGATGAAGAGAAGTTCTGGTAGCTTTGCTACATAATTCTGATGGCTTCATGCCCAGTTTAATATATGGCTTCATGCCCAGTTTAATATATGGCTTCATGCCCAGTATGATTTATGGCTTAAATGCCCAGTTTGGTGTGTTGGCGGGGTGGGTGACTAAAGCTCCTCACAGTGTCTTTGGTTGAATGCAATGGTGTGTAGCGAATGGAAATTAGGTTTAGTTTGGGAATTTCATATCACATGCATATTATATGTTATTATTGAATTTGTAAATGGGCTTAGTCCCAAATAATTGCTTAATGAGATTTTTGGCCCAGTGGACTATAGTAAGTGGGTTACACATTGAGTTCTAAGTAACTCACCCCGGTTACCTTATTCTTTTCAGGTAATGATCAGTGATGAGGCTTGGGCCGGGGACGACTCGGTGGAGGCCATACTACAAATTAAGGGTTATTTAAATTTCAGATTTCTTTATAAGTACTTTTTAATATTTTTGCTATTTTGTAATAAGGCCTCTGGTTAAATTTTTATGGATGTTTTACTTGTGGATGGATTTTATACTACGTTTTAAATACTTAAGTGGGATTTCTTTTCTAAAATAGAAATAAACATTTTCTTAAATATACGTCTGAAAAGGATTTCTCTTTAAATATTTTTTTAATCTCGAAATTTTTACGTAACAATATTTTAAATTCTTGTTTTCAAATCACCTTCTAACTCTTAAAATTTTCTCAAAATATTAAATTAATTTTTCCTAAATTTTAAATTTATAAATTTTTATGACCCAAATTTTTAGATTGGTAATCAAACCTAGTTTTCAATAACTCCACGTTAAAAAGATCTTTTTATCAATTTCTTTTAAATCTTTAAAAGACTAGGTATATGTTCATTTTGTGTGACATGTTAAATTTGGTCTTAACGCATAGACCGGGTTTGGGGTGTTACATTTTATAATATTAGAGCCCAATTCAAAACTCGGTGTGGTTTGGGTTCAAAAACATTTATGGTACAAAATTGTTTTGAATTATAGAACTTACGTTTTTAAAGGTAGTATGGCACCACGAGTATCTGACACCAAGACAAGTAAGTGTATGTGAATTGAATAATTCTTATTATCGTGATATGACTATAGGAACACTCTAGAACTTTTAGTTTTAGGTGTTGAAACTATAGAGATTGAGACTATAGGATGCGTTTACAAAAACAAATCTACCTCTTATGTCTCATAAAATATCGTTAATAAATACTGGAATAGTATACTGATTCATAAAACTAATAATCAGATTAAACCAAAATACTCAAAATGAGTGCTAGAGGACGTGGACGTGGTAGACGTGGCCATAGTAGAGGCCGAGGTGCTAGGGTTGCGTCTGAAGCGTCGGGACATATACCAAAGAATGGGCCTTTGCATCATTGGGGTGAGGCCGGATCACATGACCATACGAGATGACATTGCCTTGACTCAAGCAATGTTACGTGTCCTAGAAAGGGTTGCCAGAGCTAGAACTGGGCCAACAGCTCGTAGATCAATATCAGAACAACTTAAATCAAGTGGTGCCGAGGTTTTTAGGGGTGTCTCGGGTGTAGCTCCAAATGTAGCGGAGTATTGGCTCGAGGCAGTGGAGCAGATCATGGATGATTTAGAGTGCATCACCGAACGTAAACCGAGATGAGTGTGTGTCCTTGTTGAGGACGAGGCGTATAAATGGTGGCTTCTTGTTAGAGAAGGCACTCAGTGAACATGTTACTTGGGATTTCTTCAAACTGAATTCCATGGAAAGTATGTCGGGCAAGTTATGTGGATGCGGGAGGAAGGATTCTGAATCTAGTCCAAGGAAATAAGATGGTGGCGACTTACGAGGCAGAATTTCTACGCTTGAGCCGTTATGCTCAGACAATAGTGCCAACCGATCATGAGCGCTGTGTACGTTTTAAGGATGGATTGAATGATGAGTTGCGAGTACTGATAGCCCCACAACAAGAAAGGACTTTTGCCATGTAACACTCCAAACCTGGCCTAAAAGTTAGGCCCAAATCTGGCGTGTCACATTGAAGGAAGTTGAAAAGCTAAGTAATTGTTTAGAAAAGTTTTATCGAATTTTTGAACTTCGAGTTCGTTGTTTGTTTGAGAAAACGCGATTTGCTAAATGACCGTTTAAAAGTTGTTATTATTTTGAAAAACTATTTTGTTATGAAAGTTGAACTTGCATCGTTGAGTAAACATGATATTTTAAAAATGATTGCTAATGTTTTAAAAAAAACCCATATTTATAAGTTTAATAGTTATAAATAAAAACTTATAAAAAATAAACCAATGGACTTATTACAAAATATTAACCCAAAATAAATAATCTAAAAGAAAAGGTAAAAATCGAAATTACTAAAGTTCACGAGTAGTATCTCCGATGTATAGCCACCCCCGAGTCCTCCACGGCTCCCAATCCTCTATCGCTGGGAATTACCTGAAACATTTAATAAAAAGAAGGGGTGAGTTTACGAAAACTCAGTGTGCACAACCCTCATTGGTAAGAACATGCATCACAACAATCCGGGCCGAAGCCCATTACAGTAATGGTGTCAATTGGACCTTAGCCCAAAATAGCCTCAACTGAGCCTTAACCCATATCATATGTCACAGCAGATAATGTATGCAATGCGATGCAAACCCAGCCCAACCTAATTTTTCATCCTCTACACGCCATCCCGTACCAGCCATCACACCGTGGGGATTTCTACAATCAACCCTCCATCTGCTACACGCCGTCTTGACATTCATGCTGTCAGTTATAATGACGATCATTATGTGACCTTAAAATCAAATGTGGCAGAGCCACCGATCACCATGTGACCTTATAATCAAATGTGGCAGAAGCCACCTGTAATAGATCGAATTTGACCCTAGTTGAAACGGTGGTTTCGGGACCACGAATCCGAGTTTGAGAAATATTTTAATATTATATTTTGTGTTTATTATATGTGAATTAATATGTGTGAAAGTCTCGTAGAAAAATTTTATCGTTTGTGTGTTTAATTTAGAAAAAGGACTTAATCGCGTAAAAGGTAAAAGTAGCAAACTATAGTGAAAAGTGCCTATTTGATGATGGCTTTTTAAAGTGGGGTATTAAAAGAGTAAATAGTCCAATTTTAGATGTAGTGGGTGGCATATGTCTAATCTACCCTTAAGTTATATGTTATGAAATTTTATGTTATAAGGTTAAATAAGTAATTATTTTAATAACATGTTATATGTTAAAATAACATAAAAAAATAAGCCATCATCTTCATGCTCTCTCATGGCCGAATGTAGCTAAGAAAAAGGGGTTGAAGAAGCTTTGAATTTTCGGCAACTATTTGGTTCAATTAGGTAAGAATTTTAGCTCGGTTTTTGTTGATTTTTACATTTTGAGATCGTTGCTTAGAGTATTAGTGACCCATATTGAAATTTTGAATCTAACCATGTGTGATATTCGCCATTGATGTATTCATGTAGGTTGTGATGTTTGATGGTTTTGAATTAAAGATATGTTAAAGATTAATATGTTTTGTCTTTGAATTTTGGTAAATTTGAGTATTTGGGCTAAATTGCAAAAATAAATTTTTAGAGGGGCCTATTTGCAAAATAAATGAAAGAAATGGACTTGTATAGTCCCTATACATATTCGGCCCTTAAGTAGTATTGAGAAATTTGGTGTATTTTGTGTTTTATGCAAATAGGATTAAATTGTGAAAATGTGAAATAGTAGGGGTAAAATGGTAAATTACTTATTTATATGTTTAGGGACTAAATTGAGATGAAATTTACTTGAATGAGCTAAATTTTAATGTGTTTAGATCAAGAACAAAGAAAAATGGATCTGGATCGGGAAAACAAAGGTTCTCGAGTAGCCAGGTTTACGGTCAAAATCGACGAATGAGGTAAGTCCTTAAGCAAGTATACACCAAAGAATTATTCTGAACATAATATATGATGATTTTGAATATTTAAAGCATAATTATACATGTTGGCCGAATGTGAAGTATGAATTTGTAGTGAAATTAATTTGGTAAACACAATGTGAACATGTATGTTTGGATTAATAGGTGACAGTAAAAGGAAGAATATGAGATGGATAATAGTTTAGTACTAAGTACTGTGTATCACAAAGTTGAATGTGGTGATATATTTGGGCTTCGTGCCTAGCAGGCCTAGTGCCTGTGACATATTCGGGCTTCGTGCCTAGCAGGCTTAGTGCCGGTGATATATTTGGGCTTCGTGCCTAGCAGGCCTAGTTCCAGTGATATATTCGGGCTTCGTGCCTAGTAAGCCTAGTGCCGGTGATATATTCGGGCTTTGTGCCTAGCAGGCTTAGCACCGGTGATATATTCGGGCTTCGTGCCTAGCAGGCCTAGTGCCAGTGATATATTCGGGCTTCGTGCCTAGCAGGCTTAATGCCGGTGATACTTTAAAACGAAGGAACCATAAATTACTCGAGGTGTAACATAGTGAATCTATTGTGTTAAAAACTCAGGTAAGCATAAGTCCCATTTGAATTCATCAGAAGTAAGGTAAGTTGTGATTATTGTTACTTGAGGTGAAATATTATGTTAAGAAAGATGTTATGTGAATTTGAGCTTATAATCGACGTGTATGAATATAGAAATAATAGAATTTTTGGTGTGATAATGTAATGGATATGAATGTTGAATTTACATGATTATAAACATGCGATTCTTGTAATATATGTACTTTGTGCTTTGATGAGTTACAGGTTGATGGTAGTGAAGTATAAGTAATTGAGTAAATATATTACTAGTATTCGATTTTGTATCAGTTGCATATCGAAATATACATATACAATGTCCTACATTTATTGATTAAAATGTTAAAGTTCTTGATTAGTGAATTATCTTTTGCTTAAGACTTACTAAGCTAGTGAGCTTACTCTGTATGTGTTTGTATTTCTGTTTTATAGATCATTGATTTAACTACGGGCTCAGGGGATCATCAAGAAAGTCGACCACACTATCACTCTCTTTGGTATATATATATGTTTCCTTTTTGAATCAAAGGCATGTATAGGTTGTATTTTGATAAGTAATGAATGATGTTCGATTTTGTAAATGTATATATATGGCCTTGCGAATAAGGCTGTTACTTTGGGATTAAACATCGTTTATATGTTTGATATAATGGTCTGTTTTAATCTTTGGTATAAGACGTATGCTTATAATCTTGGAAGTTAAATGTAGTTGTATAGAAATGATCCTATATATGTATAAGTATGCTTATTATGTCGTGCAAATATCTCCACTTAAATTATTATGTGCTTGGTATAATTCAGAGATGATCATGAAAATATATATACTAATGCTTTGGGTTGATCATTGAAGTTTTATATTGAGAACCGAATATATGGTCAATGGATTGGCTGTATTTATATTTATAATTTGAATTAGTCACATATCATGTGTGTTTGGTAGGTTATTCAATGATCTTGTATCTATGAATTAATAAGGTAAAATGAATTGAAAATTATGGATTGACATGGCTTATGTTTTAGGGACATTGCACATATTATGGTAGTATGATGTGTTTGTTTGGTCATGCTATACTGTCCGAGTGTCATATGTGTGAATGATAAGCTATTTAAGTATCATGGACCTATCCTTTTTAATATGTATATTTGCAAAATGTATAAAATAATATGCTGATATTCGGTTAATGAGATGGATGTATCATATATGTGTGACATACGAAATTCAAGTTTGTTAGGTGGAAACTTGATTCGAAACTTGTATAGATTAGGAGTTATGAAGTATTGCATTATGGAACATGGTTTGTAAAGTAAGTCTTGTTCATTATTTGTGGATATTGAAAAACGTAAATGTGCGTATTGGGTTTATTCCATAAGTGACTGTGAAAAATTGTGTCCAGTTCAGTAACGCCTCATAACCCTAATTCGGCGACGGGTACGGGTTAAGGGGTGTTACATTTAATTGGTATCAGAGCTATTGTTTAGTCGATTCTAGGACTACATAGTGCGTAAGAGTCTAGCTATACATGCCTTTGAATTGTATA